>OX457093.1:4522500-7250905 GCA_949752805.1 Deilephila elpenor | reverse complement strand
CCACAAATAGAATTGACTGACATGTTTTTAAAATATTCAGCAGTGAATAGGACTTGTCGGAACATAGTATCTGAGACCATATTGGATGAGAGCAAATTATTTTATTTATTTATTTATTTTATTTATTGCACACACACAAAAAATACAAATAAAAAGAAAATCACATACATAAAAAGTACAATTGGCGGTCTTATCGCTCAAAGGCAATATCTTACAGACAACCATGGGATGGATTTTGGAAAAGGATTAACAGAGGGCAGTTTAAAGTGTAAGAGATAGAAGCTAACACTGAATAATAAATCAAATAGAAATAATCAAATAACTACAAGTAATAAATATATATATACATATATATACATAATATATATAAAATAAAGCATAAATACACATACATACATATAGGTATATAAATATAATATAATACAAGTACATACAAGTAGGAAAAGTTATCCTCATCAATGTGACAATTCAGGGAGAAAGGTAGTGATCCTTCACCAGCTTTTTGAAAGAAGTAAGTGATCGTGCCCGTCTCACCGCAACTGGTAGTGCGTTCCACAATCGGACAGCTTCCACGGTGAACGACTTATCCATAAAGGTGGTGGAGTGCACGGGCATTCTCAACTCCAGGCTCTCTGATGACCTCAGGGATCTTGTATGTGAGTCATGGAGAAATACAAATCGATCTTTAAGATAAGAGGGGGTGAGAGGATTAAACAATATGTTCATTTTTAATTATATTAAAGATGAACGAATTAAAACTTCCCAACTTCCTATCTACAGCTAATTAATGCCAGGACCGTAATTACTTACCTCCTACTATACTTACTCGTGACTTTTCTCATTAAACCTAAAAAATTAATAAATTCGTCTTCAGATTAATCTCGAGTTCTGAATAGATGATCCGATGTTTAAAGAGAGCTCAGCGCAAAAACTAAGATAGAGGCGTTCGGCGTTCGCACGAATAAATTGGCTTGATAATGAGAAAAAAGTTTTAATGATAAATAGTTAAAATAACTTTTAAGAAGAATAAACCACAGTATCATTGCTCAAACTATTTGATTTTATTAATTTGAGAAAAACCGTAATTTCTTACAAGAGTAGACCCAAAGTAACATTGCTACTGTTGGGTATATGTACCACACCAAGACTAGTTCTTGTTTTGTCTACCATTCTGTGGTAGAACAAAAATATTACATTTTTTTATTATTTTATACAAAGATGACATGGCTGGTCTTACAAGCGAGCAATATCAAGAATATCAGTAAAGGAAAATAAATTATACGAGTATGTATCCGCACTCGCAGTATAAATATTTTCTTTTCCCGATGCTTTTTCCTAATTCAAAATGTTAAATCATATGTCTCCGCAGACAAATAATAATAATCTACGATGCAGTTGTATTTATTTCAAAGCTATGAATTTAAAAAAAAAAAACTACAGAATTGTAACAATAAAATGGTTTTATTTCTTGCGAATATCATTACAACTTCAAGTTCCTATAAAGATCTGTGGACTCATACATATAAAAATAGAACTTAAACTAAAATAATTCATTTATAACATTACTGAGTTATTATTTGCGTCATTTACAATTATTTATTACCTACTAAAATAGAGCGAATACGGCACGCAAAAGCCCTTAGGGTGGCAAAAACTTATTACCTTTTCTCTTTTACTTTAAAATTCTATTTATATTAAATATAGCTAGATTTATATTTTAAAAACATCATAAGGCAGTTAAAATAAAACGTATCTAAAAAGGCTGATTAGGTATTTTATTAACAGATCATTTCTTTTATGCGTCTCGTATCTAAACTACGCTTATACGCGTAAGTGTCGAATTGGTCGAGTATTGTGAACCCGTTAACGCAACCTTGCCGGCGCGACCTGGCGGTCAAACTACCAACCTCAACGGAGGCTCATCTCTCCAAAAGGTATTTAAGAGATGTAGCGACGTCGGACGCGACACTTGAGGCGTCACCTGTTTCCGAGGTTGACGAGCCTGGAGCTACAGCGATCGACATGAACACCATTTGGGTACGTACACGATACTTATTCTCTTTATCAATTCGATCAGATTTTTTAACTATCTTTGAAAGTGCTCTATATTACGATCGACCATTTTCTCTCTGCAAAATTGCATTTCAAATGCATTTAGATGCCGCGATTGGACTTTTATGCATTGCGAATATGATCATTAAAAACTTTTTCATTATAAATGAAAATTGAATACATAATTTCATTAATTTTCTAAAATAGTAGGTTGTTTTGTGTTTATTTTATTGTTGTGAAAAAAGATTACATATATCATGTTACCATTTAAAATTTATTCTAATTTATCGGAACCTGAAATGTGGGTATGTGATCAAATTATATTCGAACATGTGTCAAAATTCTTACATCATCATTGGTCTTTTGTGAACGTGTCCTAAGAGTTTACATATAGATATTTTATTGAATTACTTGCATTCAATAAAATATCTATATGTAAACTATGTTCGTTTTATTTTTATTACTCTAATTATGTTCGTTTTATTTTTATTGCCTTCAGTGTATACTTTATGTTCCATCAATTAAACATTTTCATCAATCGAGCCACATAGTTACTCTTTCATATTAATATATAAAAGTGTTTTCCATATATTATTGTTTATTACAATAAAACAATTTTTATTTAATAAACAATATTAAAGGTAATTTCGCTTATGGAAAATTATATTTCGCACAAAACAAAACCATGCGAAAAATATTTAAAAAGTTTAACATGAATAAAAAAAACTTAAATGTTCGAGAATCATGCAAAATTTGGTCGAGTGAGAATTATTTAATTTCGTCAAGTTTAGAAAATATATGCTTAAACAAGATGCTGATACATTATTTTCCTTTTCATAACCATCTTATTCAATAATGCTACCTCAGTAATAAACAAACGACAAGTTAATTTTATCATACGTTACGTATATGACATTAGACTTTTTTTTTGTAAAAGCTTATTTTAAATGCGAAAGTGTATATTTCACGCTAATACAGTTGGACCGATTTTGAACAAATTTAACAAAAATATATATGGAACCATAGAGACGGACATAAGTGCATTCGTTGCGAAAATAAAACTAGAAAAGTTTGCACTAAGGGATGAAAGTTTGTAAGGAAAATCTAAACCGTTGAATTTACAGATGTCAAACTTGGCACTTCGGTTACTCATTTAAAAACAAAAATAACCACATACTTTGTTGTCTTAAAATTAATCGTAAAGAGGTGAAAATGAGGGTTGAAATGTCATATAGAAAATCTAGACCGCTGAAGCTATTTCTATGAAAATTTAAATTTTAGCTCCTTATTACAAACGAAAATTAAAGGTGTGTAATAATTTTGGTGAAATAGTACTCTGTGGGTAAAATCCGGGATGAAATATAGTATGGAAAATATAAACTATTGAAGTCACAGATATTAAACTTGGCACTTTAGTTACTCATTTAAAAACAAAAATATTGCATAATTAATTTTGTTACAATTAAAATAAGGGTTGAAATGTTATATGGAAAATTGGAATCACTCACGATATTTCTATGAAAATTTATATTTTATCGCCTTATTACAAACAAAAACGACAGCAGCCACGTTTAGTTTAATTATAAAATATAATACTCGAAATAATAGATAATTATGTTTCTGATGTGGACGGTACTGCAAAAGTATCTGAATCCGAGCGAACCCGGGCCGAGCCACTAGTTCATATTATAAAAAATATTTCACACATTTTAATATTTGACATCAGTTCGAAACATTTAAGTAATCACAAAATATCCAGATATAAATTGATACACAGGTATAAATCAACAAATATGAAAATAATTCCTTATATGGATGAAAAAGGAAAACATTCAATATTTCAATAGCTCCAAAACTAATGTTTAACTATTTCCTAGTTTGATGATTGTATTTTTTATTTTCATTAAAGCATCTGTCATTTTTCGTGCACCCTTGTAGATAGAGCTCTTTTAAAGACTGATTTGTGTGCGATTAATATTAAATAAAATAAAACCAATAATTACATCCAGCGGGAAAAGAATCATATTTACAATTTCTTTACTTATAGGTTTCTGATAAGCTATTTTATTCACCAATATCTTAACAATATATTAAACGATACAAAATAAATCGATAAAAAACACATTACATATTTGCTATTCAGATATCGTAATAAACCTGACGGCATTGAATTACAATTATTTTAAGTCAGGTAAATAAAGATGCTGCATTTTATTGTTCAAAACGTTCGGTGTACGCTCTAGTGTTAAATGAAATTCACATGCCTGCAACATGTCAGTGTAGCTATATTAGTGCTGCATATTTATGCATAATATATCCGCTTAAAAGTCAGCCCGGCCTTGACACTCGTTATTTAAACAATATACATACATGGACAAACTTGTCTGGTTGACCAGGAAACCCGAGCTTTTATCCATTCAGGATATTACACATTCGACGAAAAACCAAATGAGTAATAAGTCAAGGTGGGCATAAATACAGTCATGACCTTTATAAGTATACAAATAGGTAGTTTTATAAATTAATTTAAGTACTCAAAATACTCGTAAATGCTGAAATAGGCCACTCAACATATTTATGCATTCTGATGTGCACATCTAACTTTAAACATAAGAATGTCGAAGAGCATGCGAAGCCTCAATTAAGAATAACAACAAAAAATATTTTATATGTGATTATTTAAATGATTTGAGGTTGTGTAACGCATAGTATGCGGAAGCTACTGGTCAGTTCAAGTTCATCGCACTCGCATCGCTGACCCAAAGTCTGGAGCGAGCGCAGGTTGCGCAACGGCCGAGTCCCGTGGAACGCTCATCACTTTGGAAACAGACAAATTACCCGAGCAGCCGACACCACGTGGGCGGCACACAATACACGTGGCCTTGCACGTACACTTTCTAGTGTTGAAGGAAAACAAAACACTTGAACTCCAGCTTACAACAATTATTATAGTTCGTGGAGAGCCATTATAGATTTATTTACAATCAAAAATATTTAACCATTATGTAGATAAATATCGCACACCTAGTAACTAACCATTACTAAAATTTACTGAATACAAAATATATACTATAGTATATAAAATATTTTACAGAATATAAAAATATTTTTCCACTGAATAATTTAAGATAATAATATGTATCTAATATGTTATCGGGATCTTTAATCATTTTTTATTATAAGATACGTCTCTAAAATCATAATATCATGTAACGATATCTGCATGTCGCTAAAGTGTAAACTATGTACAGGGTATATCAAGACTGCGACCGAAACCGAAGCCAGGTGGTAGTATTAGTGACTTCAGACACAACGCAAGTAAAATTTTCGCAAAAAAAATCGGCAACCCTTTTTTTGTAATTTTTTACTTATCGTCGTCGTATTTGGGTGATATATAAATAGTATTCCTAAAATAATGATTTACACCCCTTTTTAGTTTTAAACACGCAATGGTACGTAAAGGTTTAAATTAGTATTTTCGCAAAAACGAGGTATTTACCACCGAAACACGACGATTTTTAAAAATTCAAATAAAAATATCTGTCGCTGTTTTGGCGAAATTTTTATTTACATCGTGTTTGTAACCACTAAAACTACCACCTGGCTTTGTTTTCGGTCGCAGTCTTGATATACCCGGTATATACCTAGTCAGGTCATAAATTCTGTCACATGTTTGACATAAAATAATTGAAACAAATTTATTCATTATGTAACCATTTATATACCAAAATGAACTTAACAAAACATAGATTCTTATGACACTAAAGTTGATTCAAAATTACCTCCGTGATTTTGAATACAGGCCTTCAATCTGCGCGGCCAGTCGTCTATCGCAGCACGAACGAGGTCCATGTCAAAATCGGCGGCTGCCTTAATCAAGGATGTCTTGAGTGACTCCAAATTGTGATGAGGGTTTGAGCACGCCTTTTTCTCCAAGTGTTGCCATATCTTGTAATCTAACGGATTCAAATCTGGACTGGAGGAGGACCAGTCTTCGTGCCGGATGAAGTCGATTTCACGCGCCGCCAGCTAGTCTTGTGTGCTCTTTGCTCTATGAGCGGGCGCCGAATCTTTTTGGGATACCCAGTGCCTGTTATTGAACATGGTATGAGAAACAGGTTCCACAAGGTTCGTCAGGACTGTATTTTGATACACAACTGCATTCGTTTTTACACCTTTCTCACAAAAAATTACCTCTGTTAAGCCCCAATAAGAAACTCCCAACCATACCATGAGCGAGGATGGAAAATGATCTCGTTGGACACGCGGAATACGGTTGCTCGCTTCTTCACTACTGTGTGCGTACACCTTATCATTTTGTTTGTTGTAGCTCTCTTCTACGATAAAAAAATTTTCATCCGAAAAAAGAATTTCGCGATATTTTTTTCCCGCGTACCGCTTCAACAAAGCGCGGCATCTCTTCAGTCTCAGGTCCATTAGACGAGCATTCAAACGATGTCCTGTTTTTCTTCGATATGCCCGAAGCCCTAAGTCTTCATTTAACACCCTTTTCACCGTGGTTCTGCTTAACCCCATCTGAAGGGCCAACAGTTTCTGCTTACGTTTGGGATTTCTTTGAATTCGCGCCTTCACAGCTTTTATCACTGCTGGAGTCCTAACAGACCGAGGGCGACCACTTCTTGACCTGTCATCTACACTAGAGTCTTCATTGTATCGTTTGGTGGTACGATAAACGAATCTTATGGTTATATTCAAATTTTTCAGTATGTCAAAAATTTGAATTGGCGCATAACCGCAAAGATGCAACGCAATAACTGCAACACGGTCTTCTTTAAGCGTCCACTCCATATTTAGAAATGAGTAAAATTCTAAAAAGTATACATTTTTATTTTCATGAACAATTCGAAATTCGAATTCAATAAACTTTTTTTGTGGCCAGCATTCTAAAAGAAAAGTTTTTACTGTGTGACAATACTTATGACCTGACTGTGTATACTCAGCCTGTCGCCGTCCACTGCTGAACGTAGGCCTCCCCAAGTGAGCGCCAACCATCCCGGTCTTGAGTAAACATAATCTATCCATATAAAAAAATATATGTACATATGTATAATAAATTAATAACTAATCGATATCTACTAAACATGGAAGATATAATTATGAGAAGAGCTATTATGGGGGACCGTATTCGAATAATAACGCAATATAATGATTGTTAGAATTTCGTCTGTGTATGCCTTAGTGCGCTCTAATCTTAAAAATGTCTGAATCAAATTTATTGAATTGGGTACGGAGGTAGCTAACACCCTGGATTAACACACAGTAGAAAACATAAATAAAACAGTTAGTACGCGAAATGATATGTTCCTGATATTGACTGAATTCAAAAAGTATGCACCCGGGCGAAGCCTGGCCGGGCCGCTAGTCATATATACGAGTATAGGCGGCACAGATGGCTATACATAGATACAATAACATTGTACAATCCGTTTGAAAGGAGCTTTGAATCCAAACGATTAATGAATGAGCAGTCTTCAATATTAACCCTATAATATAGTCAATAATAATTAAATAATTAAAGCTAAGACCGAGTTATACATATAAGTCGCAGGTTAAATAGTAACAATTTACCACAAAAATAAAACATAAGTAAGACGGGGAGACAATATCTAAAAGTATTAAATTGAATTAGTTCGTTATAAAGACGAAATATTTATTTGCCTTATTGTAGTAATCTCAGGGTAATTAGTCTACATTGGATAATTATCCCAAGATCTGTATTAGATTATCTATCTCTAGATGTAATAGATTTTTTTTTATATTATTAATCAATGGTGCGATGCAGACGAGGACGTGAGGTGAGGGGGAAACGTGCTGTGTTGTCTTGTTTGCCATTGATGTTACTTGAAATATGAATAAATGATGATTCCAAAAATTTAATTAAATTAAAAAAAAATTAAATAAATTTCAAAAATGTATGTTACAATTAACCCTACAAATGTTTTTTTTTCTTCCAGGTACTCGCTGCCACTTTGGCAGTGGCATCTGCTGATGTAGGCCTGGGATACCACTACAAAGTACCACATACTTCTTACGGGGTACCTTCATACCAATTCGGTGAAAGTGCTAGCCATCATACTCCAGCACTAAGCGGAAGTAGTGCTTCTTCTTCTTCTTCTTCTGGATTTGATTACAAGCCCCATGTATCCACTGGAAGCCACCTTGGATCAACTAGCTTCTTAAGCCAATCTGGCAACAGTGGTTCTGGTATCCACCATGGCGATGCTTCTCGGGTGGTCAGCGGTTCGAGTGGCCAATACTACCCATCCCTCAGTTCATCCAGCGGGATCAGCAGTTCTTCTTTTCCTTCTCGTAGTGGTAGCATTTCAAGTGGACAATACTACCCTACCTTTGGCAGCTCCAGTGCTTCTAGTGTAAGCAGTCTTGGTGGCAGCGGCAGTCTTGGTAGTCTTGGCAGTCTTGGCAGTCTTGGCAGTGTGAGTAGTCTTGGTAGTGGTAGCAGCTTTGGCAGTATTGGCAGCACAGTACAGCCGATTCCTTTTGGTTCAAACGGCTTATCCAGCTATAATCAATATCAGAATCATTACCAAAATGCTGCAGCCTACAAATACCAAGAACATTATGTGCAGCAACAACCTGCTCAAGTTTACAAACACTTCTACGTTCATTCGGCTCCTGAAGAACCCGAAGAACCCAGACCCCGTCAGCCTATCGTGCTTCCTCCGCCACAAAAGCATTACAAAATTATTTTTGTTAAGACACCAACGCAACAAGCTCGTGCCCCTCAAGTGATAACTGTTCCTCAACAAAACGAAGAAAAGACCATCGTATATGTACTTTCAAAAAAACCCGAAGAACAGCAGGACATCATCGTGCCTAAAATTGAACAAAAACCCCCCAGCAAGCCCGAGGTCTACTTCATTAAATACAAGAACAAGGAAGATTCACAATCAGTTATCAGCAACATCGTAAATGACTACAATAAGGGACAATCTGTGTCTTTCTCTGGTATTGGTGATGGACCACAGGGTGATTACGATTCTAGTTCACAAGGTTCATTCGGTTCAGGTGTACAGAACGTTTTCGGCTCTGATTATCAAAACGACGATGCTGGATCACACAGCGTATTTAACACTGGTTCCATTCCTTCAAATGTTGTTAGTCATGGCCAGTACTCGGAACAAATAGCCAACACTCCAGTGGAGGTTCCTGCACCAGTGAATGGATTCGGATCTGACAGTTTCGGTGTCAGCCATTTGTCGACTGGGGGTCCATCATTCGGCGTAAGCTCCACCGACTCAAGTTCTCTGTCCGGCGTACCTTCATTATCTCTTGCAAGCATACCAGAGAGCAGCACTGCTGCAAACGCCATATCTTCCGGTAATGGTCTCGTCAGCACCACTGCCTCTAGCATCTCCTACGACGACGCCAAGCTTATTTCCACTAGTCAAGGTGTTCCACACGAAACTTACGGACCTCCGAAATTCAGGGTTTAATTAGATTTAAGAAATTTCACTGTCATATTATGTTAACATTTTTATAATCATTGTATTTGTGAATAAATTGAAATAAGCTTAAAAATTATTTTACTTACTCGTATAAGCTTACACAAAGTTTTATAAAAACCTAAATGCACATATGAATACCCTAGAAATTACAATAAACCACATTGATCAACAGTTAGTCTAGCAAAATAAGAATATTACAATTAAAATATTATGTATATCTGAACTATTTCATGCAATTTGACTATTATTTTTTTCTAGAAAATCTTAATTATTTATTGCTCTTCAAATTACAACACTCACAAATGTTATAGTAAAAAGTTTGTAACAAAAATAGTTTGAACAAAAGCTTCATAGTTTATATCATATCCTCAAGCTACATTTTCTAAATTATAAGAATTTTATTCTTTAATTCTAATACAAAACCTTTCTTCATCCTAATTTCATAATATTAATAGACACAAAAACATGAAGTATTTTCGTAGGTATACATAACCGTTACGAATATTGATAAACTAATCGTCAAAGGTAGCTGAACATTATTGCCTTATCTAATAACTAAACTACAATAAGTATTGCTTATATATTTGATACTATTCCAATAATAGGCAATTGTATATAAATTATAAACGCACAAACATGTACTAATCTACTGACGCAATTGTTATAGTCAATATTAGCATCAATAACTAGTTTAATTTTAAGTATTAGTTCACATTTACACGTAGCATCGACGGTTTATCTATCGTAGAGCACACAATAAAATAATGACGGCATTGTCGGCATTCCTACGCACAAACAACACCAGCTGATTATTATTTAGCATCGGAACTAGCCCATTGCAATTGAAGTTGGCACATTATTGGAATTTTAATAGCACACCCATCTGCATAACTCCATGACGTTATCTTGATTTATCGCGTTACATGCTTTCATTTGTACGAACCAGAATATCATATTCACAGAGTGGTCAATTTAGTTCGTTAATGCGGTGGAGGTCGATAGTATTTCATTCACGATATGGAATTGTTTATGAATGAAATAGCTCTATTTCGAGGCAGTGGAGCGTGATAGCTTAATATTGAGCATTACGAGACTTTGTTGATTGAGAGGGTATTCACGGATGCACTTTGGTGGAGTCGGGCGGCGGGCGGCGCGCGGCGCACTGCGCACTACACCCGTCCGGCGCCGGCGCCGGCGCCACATTAATTCAACTGTTCATTTGGTACATGCCATCATCAGATTGGTCGCACGTGTCCCTGAGGAACTTTTAGCAAATAACACTATAAGAACAAATAAAACATTTTATACTCAGCATTAGTAATGTTTAGGATAACGACACACCCCACATTTATTAATATGCCATTGAAAAATACACCCAACACCCAACAGTCACATACATAGTCCTGACCCCACACTAAGATCGAGTCTTGTGTCGTGGGTATCAGAAGCTACGAGAGACTTTTCGGTCTCACAAACACCCAGACCCGAAACAAATACCTGTGGATCACACAAATAGTTTGTTTCGATGCGGGGATCGAACCCGTGGACACTCGTTTCACAGGCGGCGTCAATCCAACTGCGCCACGGAGGCTGTCAAAAATTGCACCTTTCTTTAAAAAATAGCAATGTGAGAGCGTGCAATCTTCTCCGCTAATTCCGTTTTTGTTTAACGCGAATTTGGGCCGAAAGGTCGGTTTAATTGAACTAAAGTAATAGCCGAGAAGAGGGACTTTGTATTTTTAAACCTGGCAAACCCATCACAAGTGGTTCCTTCCTCTATATCCCTTCGGGTATCCATGTTTAGACAATAGACTTTTGAAAGATACTACACAATGGAGAACAATGGAGAACGTCACATAAATCTTGAAAGGAAGCCTAATATGAGGTTTTTGGACACAGGGGAATATTATATTCCCTATAGGTACCTGTACGGTGCAAATGTCGTAAGTAGCATTTGCGGTCTGAATATCTTGATTAAAAGCATTAAGAAGCATTCGACGAAAATTAATATTTTTCTCAACTTGACATTCCATTTTAATGATTTAAATTAACATTGATTAACATAAACACAAAAAAAAACATATTCCGGTACAACAAGACATCCTCTTTCGAATGATTATTAAACATTATGTTAAATACCTACACATATAACGGCCTTGAATTGAATTATGTCTCGATATTTTACATAGTGCATCATGACATATACAGGTCGCAAGTTTGTCTAATTATGGATTTACAATCATTTTTTGGGTGAAAGATGTCTGAAGATGTGTTAAATATGCGGTTCTGCAGCCACTATAATCATAATGATGGGATATTTTTGAACAGGCGACATGATGATGTAGTAGAGTCTAGATCTATTATACAGGGTATATCAAGACCGCGACCAAAAACGAAGCCAGGTGGTAGTTTTAGCGGCTACAGACACAATGCAACTAAAAATTTTGCCAAATAAGCAACGGATTTTTTTTATAATTTTTTAAAAATCATCGTTTTTGAGGGGTAAATACCTAGTTTTTGCAAAAATAGTAATTTAAACCCTTACGTACCATTGCGTGTTTAAAAATTAAGCGATATACGTCATTATTTTAGAAAAACTATGTTTAATCACTCAAATACGACGATATGTAAAAAATAACACACATTTACGATTTTTTTTGTAAAATTTTTACTTGCTTTGTGTTTGATATCACTAATACTACCTCCTGGCTTCATTTTCGGTCGCGGTCTTGATATACCCTTTTTTTTTTTTTTGTTTCGAGAGGAAAAGCTATTAAGCTCCCCTTTCGGTACCCTGGGGGAGGTCGAAAGGGGTATGTCAGTGTCACTGGCCTTCCAGCTCGGAACAATGCGGATGTTGTGACCGAGCTGGGTCCCTAACAATATCTACGCCAGCATACTGACTAAAAACCCCTCGTTAATCGTCACACGCATTGTGGGCGGTACCGGTCATCCCAGGGCGAAAAGCGCCCCGATTTACGTCCGCATTACCGCCCCGCGCAAAACCATCGCTGGTCCTTCAGTGTAGGATGACACCCACTTACGCCTATTTTTTTTGGACGCCCGTTTAAGATGTTGTAGGCGTCCCTGACAGAGACGAGGCTCCATCGTACATCTCGGAGTCGTTATACGTGTGGGCACACCGCCCCCGCTGTGTGCCCAGCGACTCCGATGACCCCTTTAGGTCGCCTCTTACGACGGGCAGGGAATACCGTGGCGGAATTCTTGCACCCCCGGACCACAGGGCAAGGTCTTGATATACCCTGTATAAAAAATAACCTCAACGAATATTTTGTTAACATAGTAGGTTAACCTACCTATAGAAATAATTGGTTATCAATGTTTTCCCTATAATTTCCACCTACATTACAAATTTGATGAAAACATATGAATAATAAAAATAGTAGAGACTAGAGCCATAATGGACCTATTGTAGGATTGGGGTTCAATGGGTGTTGTATCACTATTTTACAGCTGCTTTGCTGTCATGTTTCGTTCTATTAATGAAATCGAACTTACTGGTGGTAGGTCTCTCATATTTAAGAGGCCGCCTGAATAGGTACCATCGCAATTTCTCCCGCCAAACAGCAGTGTAAATGCACTGTTGTGTTCCAACAGTCGATGTGAATATCCTTGAAGGGGGCAGCAATGGACTTCCAGTAGCTGAATAGATAGATAGGCATGAGTAAAGTTGCAATGCCACCTCATAGTTGCAGAGGAGAGGAGAGAAAGAGTCAGACCCGAGGGTCTGGGTGATGATACTCAAATCACACAAATATTTGTCTCGGTGCGGGGTACTAACCCGCCTCCTCGCGTTTCACAGCCGGCGTCGAAGCAACTGCGCTACGAAGGCTGTCAAAACTGTATACTAGTCAAAACTCGGCAAAATGATTTACTACTTTTTGTAGGTACATTTCATTAAATATAAATAGCCTTTCTGGTTACACCATCATGAACTTGACACGGATTTTTGCATTGTTATCAACTTAACACATGTGTGCAATATTACACTGTACGTAAAAGAGGAACTAAGAAAAAATACTGTAACCATTGAACTGTAGTAAACGGGGAAAAAAAAAATTATATGTAGGGGTACAATATAATACAATTATTTCAGTCAAGTTTTTCGAATTGTTTGTTCGAATTTACGTGTAACATATATAACATACAAATCCTTAAAATGGGCTCCCAGTTTGAGGATTTGTATGTTTTTAATGATAAACGTCACAAGGTTACTACTATCTACGAGTTAAGTACTATTATAAATTATTTATCCTGATATATATTTCGTGTCAGTAAATGTATGATCTTGAAGCTAACATCGTGCTTACTCTCCTCAAACGCGCAATTTCCAATTAGTTATTCCTCAATCTATCACGAAGTCAGTAAAAACTTCATCTTGAAAATTACGGAACGAATATTCTTTTCTTTTAAAATGAATCAAATATTCTCATGACCTTCATACATAAAACATATAAATCGCATCGATAGCAATAAAAACGGCCATAAAAAGTAATTTGAAATGTAGGTACCTATTTTCGAAATAGTAGATATGAACTGTACACTCTGTTTTATAGTACTACTCACTACATATTTCCTTAGGACAGTAAGTGCTTTTACTCCTGAAAGTTTAGTCCGTTTCACGTGTAAAATTTGCTACCCGGACTCAAATAAATGTTGCGTAGGCAATATTATTTTCCCGAATATTATTATAACTACATCCTTTTGTGCGAAGTTTTGCCAATGCATCAACGATAACATCACTATATTTGAAAAGTATTTTTATCCTTACCATAGAAACTTTGTATTGGAAGAAAACGTCGTGAGCCGGCGCGACTTAGCGTTAGTATACATACCGGGCAAGATCATTAGAAAAAGCTACGTGAAAATCAGTTCACTTGAAATTCCTTCATCTGTTGGTCTCAAGGCGTTCATTCCAAAGCTTGACAATAAATACCGCTTAGAAGCAACTGTGCTGCAGAGATGTAATAGACCTGTTGTTGGATTTTACATATGTTCTAGCAATAAATACAAAGAGATATCAAAAAGACCGAATCGGATTTTACAAGGACTACCCCTTCTCCTAGATGAACATTTGCTTGGTGTCTCCGCCGATATGTACGACTACCCGTATTCTGAAAAACTTTTTATTGCTGTGCCACCAGCAGTTAACTGGATAAGATCAGTTTTAAAAGATATCTATGAATCGGAATTTAAAATATCGACAAATATATTAAGGCATAAAATGAACCCAGCTACTGATATCGGAATTGAAGAATACACTAAACATTTGAACTCACCGGTGAAAACTAATGCTCCTACTATAAAAGTTCGAAACAACACTACAAAGATAAAAACAAAACACACTTCAAATATACCAACATCAACTTCAACATCAACATCACCTATTTATACATCAGCTATCAAACAAAAATTCGTCACAAAGAATTTTAAATTACTAAGTAGCAAAGTAACCGCTCCTCAAACTACAACCCAGTTGCATACCTCAGTGTTTACAACTAAACAAACAATAACATCTAAAGTTAATAAAAAGACAAAGAAACATTTCAAGAAAAAAACTGCCAGAATAAAAGCTTTATTTTCTTTTATTCCTACAAGTATACAACAAGATGCGACTATAAAAACTACAAATTCCGCAGAGACATCTAGTGTAACTACAACCACGAGTACAGTGCGCACGACAAGTGATATACAAACCACAAACACTTCGTACTCGACTGTAGTTAATGTTTCACACGTTGAACAACCCACGAACAGTACAAGTACCAAAGCATACAGCGAGATAATGAAAAATTCTCTCAATACATCTGGAGCATCAACAAATGCAATGGATTGGTTTAATTCAAATATCCGCAGTAAGTTAAAGAAAGGGCCGTTACCTATTCTTATTTTAACTACATCTATGTATCAAGAAGCTAAAGAATTCATTGATCTTACATAGGTCATGCATACTTAATATAGTCAGCCTATCGCCGACCACTTGAACATAGGCCTCCCCTCATCCATCCGCTACCCGCCACCCTTTTCACGTCGTCGGTCCATCATGCAGCAGGACGTCCTACACTACGTTTACCTAAGCGCGGTTACGGTTCGGTTATATACCTGTCATACATACATAATATACAACATTAAATAATACGTCAAATAAAAACATGTGATTTTCATTCGCAATGCTGCACTGTTGCAACGTTTCAGTCACAAAGAAAGCTGGCATGAAAGCTTGCACTATTTTTAACCCAACCCATATACAATTTCTATTGCAATTACATTTACATTGATATTACATAAATAATGATTATCTCGATGCATATACCTACTATAAATGCTACTATATATTAACATAATATATATGTACGTATATACCATATAACAATATAATATGAGTATATGTCATATACTAACAGAAGCTAACTAACTATTATAAAAATACCTTTACATATTCTATCACTAGCTTCTGCCCGCAAACTTTGTCTGCGTAATTATCTTTATTTGAAATTTCCTATCCCATCCCGTGCCGTCCCGTTATATCTCGCAGATTCAGTAGATTTGATTAAAAAAAGTAACAAATATATCGGAATTTCACCCTCATCAGGAACACTACATTTTTCGAAATAAAAAGTAGCCTAAGTGTTCATCCAGGTTGTCAGCTACCTCCATACCTAATTTCATCGAAATCCGTTAAGCCGTTTCTGAGTTCATCGCGCACAACCGCACAGACAAACAGACAAACCGACAAGCAGACAATAATTCTAAATATCATTGTTTTGGGTTCTATTACCTTACCTCAATGATACATACAATGAACCACGTACTAAAACGGCGCAGAAAAAACATGGTGAGGAAACCAGTAGCAGTGGCGGCGTAAGGTAGGTTGGCACCCTGGGCGGTTTGGTATTGAGCAGCCCTACCTAAAATATGACACCAAATACTATACATGCTTACTCCAGAGTTTTCGCGCTCGTATATGATCAGACTTTTTTGTTCAAGAGTAGGCGTAGGTACTCCTTCTTTGTAGGCGGCGGCGAGCAGGATCGTTTCGCCCACGATCGTGGTCCACGCTCTTCGTTTGTTGTCGCTTGTCGGACTGTCGTTGTCACCCCTTGATGCTTGGTACCCGGGGCGGACGGACCCCATCGCCCCCCCCCCCCCCCTTTACGCCGCTACTGACCAGTAGGTATGCCATAGGGATTTGTAAAAAAATCTGTGGTATTTAAAGTCCGCCCATGCGCACTAGGCCTGCGTGAGGGACTATATGGCCTATCCCTCTCTAATCATACTCCCAATTGTTGAGGAGGCCCGTATCCTGCAGTGGGACGTATATGGGCTGGATTGTTATATCACGACTGTAACGCCGATCACGTGGGTAAGCAAATTGGCGAGATTTCATCTAGTGTATTTTTTTTTTATTCTTTAGTATCGGCAACTGAGCAAACCTATCACCTAATGGTAAGCGATCACTGCCACCCACAGAGTACATTCTATATACGGAGATAGAGTTAACAGTCAGATTATTGGAATTAGCGACCTGTGTCGGTATACGACGTTCGAATAGGACATAGGTCTTATCAATATTTAATTAATTTATATTATAATAATTTTCCCCAGTAATTTCCAAAGCCCGAAATGTTTACTGAGTAGGCTTTTGGAAATACGTTTAGAGAAAACATGACTAGAGTTAAGCAAAGGTTTCTAAGTAAATAAAATAACAGTCTAGCGGTTGTATTGTTTTTTATTATGATTCCTCTTGTGATTATAATTATATACAGATACTTTTGTTTCTCTCTATTCATATTTTTTCTTAACAACAATAATTACGCGATGTTGAGAGAAGCGACATCTACTGCAAATGGAGGAACTATTTCATTCCAAAGAAAAAAAGCAATGTATGGAGTATGGACTGTTAAGCCACTGCTGCCACCCATGAACATCCACAATGCTTGGATCATAGATTTGTTGCCGGCGCATCAAATCGGAGAGGGAGCGGAAAGAAAAAAGGTAGAGAAGTGGATAGAGGCATCTATTGGGCATTCGGCAATCCCTCTCACCGAAAGAAACTCGACAGCAAGGCCGACACTTCGCGTCGATATCCTTTAAGATAGAAGTACTGCCCTGGGCGCGCCTTCCCATTCATGCTAAGTCATAACCTCTTTGGTCATGACTGACTTGAGTGTAGTGAAGAGTGTGGCTCTGCCACACAGCTCTGCCACTTCTCTGGCACGCACAGTGCGAGTACATCGCGCAACGATTTTATCTTTCCAATTCTATTCGCTGCTGTGCTATTTAATTTAGTGTTAGAATACGTAGTACGCAAAATACTTACTTTTGACGTCGGAGCAAAACTGTTTAACAAAAGGTATAAAGTAATAGAATATGCAGATGATCTTGCTCTGCTAGGAGAAAACCGCTATGAGGTCCAGCAGTCTGCTAAAATTCTCGAAGAGGAAGCAAAAAAGGTGGGCCTGACAATAAGCCACGAAAAGACGGAATATCTCCATATACGGCGATACAAAAACAGCCGCGCCAGGTGCGAAGATCTGCACGTTGGAGATATAGTCTACAAAGGAGTGCACAAATTCAAGTATTTAGGCTGCACTGTAACTGATCAGAACACCAGAGGGGACGAAATCGATATCCGAATTCAGAACACATTAAAATGTATTGCAGCCCTTCATAAAGTGTTGGTGTCCAAGCTCCTCAGCAGAAGTACCGTATCTACAAAACTATTATAAGACCAATTCTAATGTACGGCTGTGAAGCTTGGACATTAACACTCAAAGAAGAAAATAAGCTCCTTGTGGCAGAACGAAAAGTCCTACGTAAAATCCTAGGACCAGTTAGGAGTGAGGATGGTACATGGCGAATAAGGAAAAATTTGGAACTAGAAGATCTGCTGACACATGCTAATATCATCGGAGAGATAAAGGCTCATCGTTTGCGCTGGCTTGGCCATCTCGAGCGGATGGGAGAGGATCGGAAAGTAAAGGTAGCATACCTGGATCGGCCAACCGGTCGACGGCCGGTGGGTCGGCCCAGGTATCGCTGAAGCGATTCCGTGGAAGGTGATCTGCGCAAACTTCGAGTCAGTAATTGGCGAGAGGTGGCGGAGGACAGAGATAGGTGGAAAGCTCTCATTTCGGAGGCCAAGACCCACTTCTGGTCGCTGAGCCAGCGGAGTTAGTTAGTTAATTCTATTCGATAAATATTCATCCTATCGGCTCAAAAGGCTTGTCATAAGAATTATATTTATCCATATAACATAGGATCATAAATAAAAAAGATCATGAAATTTAACATTTTTTAGAATTACGTTTTTATTTTAGTAAAAGAATAACATGGGGCGCATTTTCTGTACAACCTGTTGATTTTTTATCTTTCCTTTTCCATTTATTTGTAAATGTTTAAAATAATATGTCTAAGCTGATTATGTAACTACTGCACATTTTATTCTTGTAAACAAAATCTTTTACGTAAACTCATTTAAAAATTCAGTGTGGTTAGGTGTCGGGATCTCGGCAGCCATCTAATTCCTCTTTAAGTACCGATACTGGTAGGAAACTTTTCATTAACACAGGGACTATGTTTGTTCTTCGAATGATATAAGCCGAGGCCCCATCTTTATTTTGATAATTTCTTAATTCGTTTAATAAACTGCCCCATTCTCTGAATGGTCTATAGTTAAATTATTTTTATATTTTTCAAGGTCGTGACTCTACACCACAGAAACTTGTTGGAACTTTATCCACACAGTCGTCTGTCAATTTACTAGTCATTACATGTGACCTTGGATCGCCCCCTAGACAAATAAAATCAATGTCATCCGTAGGCTGTATGCATACACCATTGCCTTTCCGACGGGATAAAAGAAAACAACATCAATGTCAATTGTCATCTGTCAAATGATAATTTTTCAAAGAAAAATCATTTGAATTTTGTAAATCCTGAGAAAAAAGTTGTTATCAATTGTTGTATCTATAACTGAGACAATTGTGTTGCTATCAATGTTTTAATGTAAATTTGCATCTTAAAACTATTATATGTGACTTCTTGCGATATCCACTGCGTCCATTTTTAAAGAGCGCAATAGCTGGCGTTTTCAAGGTTCCAAGTAATTCTCCTAAACGTAATCATGACAACTGCAGCAAGTGGAACAAACAATTTCAAAGTAGTCTTGTTAGGTGAGGGATGCGTTGGAAAGACATCGCTGTTGTTGCGCTACATTGAAGATAAATTCAACGACAAACATTTAACTACGTTACAGGTATTTATGAATGAATAATTTAATTAAAATGGTTATGATTACCTGTGTAGAAAATATTTTCGATCAATTTGTCTAAAAACAGCTATTCTGAAGATGCAATGCAAGCGAAGTATTGTTTTTTTACCTGTTTTCTCGTTTAAGGCAACGTTTCTGAACAAACGACTAAATATAAACGGCAAACGAATCAATCTCTCCATTTGGGACACTGCTGGCCAAGAGAAATTTCATGCACTTGGTCCTATATACTACCGGAACTCAAATGGAGCCATACTGGTGTATGATATCACAGATGAAGATTCTTTTGGAAAGGTAATGTTTTTCTAGTCTTACTTTTTATGTTTTACTAAATATTTTATTAATATAAGCTAAATATTTTAGGTCAGGTCTACAATTCTTAAATATATATGCCTCAGACAGGCTATCAAAGCTTTTTATATAATTCTATTTTTAGTAGTAGTTCTCCGTCTTATTAGTACTTACTCTTACTTTAGTTCCTGTAGGTCACCAAAGTAAATAGTTTATTTCATGTCAATAAGTTAAAAAAAAAAAAGCAAATTAATTTGATGGGATTTTTGTTGAGTGCAGTTATTGTCTTAAGAGCTTTTTATTTAATTTTTTTCAAAATACATGTTTTGTATTTGATGATGATGTTATTATTCTAAACAATTATTATAAAGAGGAAAGATTTGATTGTTTGTTTGCATTGAATAGGCTCCAAAACTACTAGATGGACTTAAAAAAATGTTTCACCATTAGAATCCTGCATTATCCCTTGTGAAAATAGGTGGCAGAATATTTTCAAAAAAGTGAATCAGCAAACAGGTGGAGCTGGACGGGGCCGCTTGTATTTTGATAATATATATTTTTTACATGGGTTTAGGTAAATATCACATACAAATTTTACAAGACCAAGATATTTTTAATGGATTCAAAAACTTTGTTCTCATTGCTTTTGTCAATGGAGCACTTTATGAACAAAACTATTAGAGACAATGTAAAGATGAATTCATGTTTTATGAATCATTTACTATAACCTTTTAATACTAATAATTATTTCTCAATTATATGTACTTACTTGTCCCTCTGCTAGTTTAAGCTTGCTGTCCATTTTTACAAAACATTTCTAGTAATATAATAACCTGGGGCTATGTTACTCTACTTTTAATCTACCAAAGAAAAATATAACTTTGATTTTAAAAATAGTGAAAATGTAGGTAACATTCATTGACTTTTAATATAAATCAGTACACAAAATAATATGTTGTTTATATGGACTAGATTCAAAAACTATTAGCACCCGAGGTAAGCTGAATTCAACCACTAGTACTAAATAATTATGACTGTGGGCTCAGATCCCAGAATAAGTTATGACCATATTATATTCGTGAATCACATCAGAATGTATTATTACTTGTGTGTACATATTAATTATACAAAGAAAATAACAAAATAAACTTAATTATTGATGTGCGATTTCCAGGTAAAAAACTGGGTAAAGGAGCTAAAGAAAATGCTGGGATCTGACATTGTTTTAATCATAGCCGGAAACAAAATAGATCTTGAACATGAACGGACAGTCCCATTAGAAGAAGCAGAAAGGTATGTAGATCCATAACTTGCTGGTAGCTTTATATACTAAAAAGCGAACTTCATGCGAATGTCAAGTTCTTAGTTTTGATTCCTATTTCTGAAAATCTATTTTGTGGGAGTTGTGATTTGTGCTCTGCATAGATATATCCTTGTCTCTTATCTTATTTTTACTATCTGACTTGTCTATCTACTATCGACTTGTGAACTATTGTTACTTAACTACACAGTATCTTGGAGCGGAGGTATTAGTGTGCTCTGTATAATTTCATGTATATTAAGTAACTTAAACTATTTTGTTTTGCTTTGTGAGCGATTGGATAAGTCATGCTCGCTTAAAAGTGTGCTTGCGGTGGCGTCGTATGCCGGGTCGGTCACTTCCCTGTAGCATGGTTGAGGAGGCCGATGGCTGGCACATGCGTCATACTCGTGAACGGGTGCTGCTTGTGTGGACTGGTCTGTCCGATTTGCTTACTTTGTAATTGATAAATAGATTACTTAACGCTTTTATAGTTATTTATTGCGTTGGCAAAACAGAGTATACTGATTCTTCGTTATAGGTTACTTCGTTTCGATTCTCTCAGCCATATTAAATATAAAGTAAACTTATTCGTATTAAAATATATCCTACTTGCAAATCATAACAAGTTATTAATGAACAGCTCTGATTTAAACCAACTTGTAAATTTTGTAATAATCACTACATTGTAAACTGGTTTTGAAAAGAGCAACACTAGAGTTTCTTGCCCGTTCTTCTCTAGTGAAAACCGCTTTCCGAACCGGGTGGTAGTTCAAAAAATGACAATCTAAACAATGTTGAACATTATAATGGATTCAATAAATTATTTTAATTTCATTTCATTTTCATTTCATTACTATGGGTAACACGAGGGTTAATTTTGCCTTCCCTCCTGGATTCAGACATGAGTTAATGTGTGTATGAGCAGACCTTATACCTTGTTATGCTTAACTTATCGTTAACAGCAAGTGATAAGTGTCCCATGATAAGACAATAGACATGTATAGGTATTATACAAATATTGGTATGTTTTGATGTAAACGTTATTTACGAATCTCCAAAGAATGTAAATAAACATAAATAAATAAATGTTAATTGTTAAGTCCCACCGATTATTAAAATTCGGACTCATTAGTTTATTAATATAGTTATCAAATTTAGTTATTTGGTGAGCTTTTAGAATTTTATGAAGAGAATTCAGAAACAAACTCTGTGGCGCAGTAGGTTAGACGCCGGCTGCAAAACGAGAGGCCGCGGGTTCGATCCCCGCATCGAGACAGATGTTTGTACTTTGTACGATCCACAAGTATCTGTGTCACGTCCGGATATTTGTAGGACCCAAAAATCTCCATTCGGTTGGTATTTTGGTACTGTGGGTATTTGAAACCATAGTTACAGTACAAGATACCCACAGTACAAGGTTTGATCTTAGTGTAGGGTCAGGTCTATATGTGATTTTTGGATGTAAAAGTTTTAATAATTAAATGATTGAACTGTAGTATACATATTATAAGATATTACACATATGGATATAATAGTCATATAATTTGTTTTTTCAGTTATGCAAATATGGTGGGTGCAAAACATTATTATACATCAGCTAAATTAAATCAAGGTGTAGAAGAACTATTCCTCGACTTAACAAGAGAAATGTTGGAGAAATATGAACAAAATTCACAAACTGCTGTGAACAGGACATCTCAAGTCCTTGTTGTGGATGATGAAACACCTGTGCAGTCATCTTGCTGTTCTGGTACCAGATCGAATTGAATTGTAATTAGTATTCTCTATTTTATTCCAAACTGTACATTATATTCATTTATAGGATTATCATTGTCAAACATTTACAGCATTTCTATGCCAATTAATAACTAAATTGCGTTAATTAAATTGTTAATCATAATTCATTGTTAATACATATTGATAGGAAATAAATTTAACAAATGACTATAATAAGCTGATAATGTTGTGTTTTGTTGCCTCACACAATGATATAGTTTCTAATTTGTATAAAATTTATTTATGTATGTTATCATAGACTGAACTTGTCATTGGCATGTTTATCATGAGTCATCAACTGCGACTTTCAAGATCAAATAATTGATTATGATTTCCATGAAGATTTTAAGGCAAAAATAATTAAATGTTATGTAATACTATATTGATACAGTGTTTGCTTGTTGTTAGGAGTTACTTTAAGCAATGTTGCCTTTTTATCAGAAAGCTTTGATTGGTGCAGCATTTTGAAAATGTCTATAGACATGTTATATTTATATACATAAATAAAGGCTATTTTATACATCATGGAGTTTTTATAGGTGTGGTAATAACTAATGAATTTATCTTTCAAGATTCTTGAATTGCAAAATGTATTTTTTGTATTCTATCTGTGATCTTTAATAAAAATCATTTTAAATCTAATTTATGATCTATGTTATTCTTAAATCTGCATTATGTTAAAATAAAATGTCATTAGTAGATTCCGTAAGTACAAAACAAATGAAACTAATCAACCAGTCATTTCATGTATATTGTCTGACTAAATTGCAGTGACCTGACAATGTGCCTGACAATTACGAGCCCGTAGAAATTTAATGTACACAAAAGGATCGTCCCATCACCCATAGCCATTTGCTATAGTATCATGGTAAAAATATCCTTACCTACATTTCCATTTTCCCAACGCCAGCTCCATCAGCTCTCAAAATACGTCCGAAGTGCTTTTAATATGTCTAAATTGTAATTCAACTAACATCTTGGAGAGTTTTATTCTTTTGCTGTCTAAAATATATACAGAAAAATATTTCACCTACATTATACTTATTATCCCATGTAATTGGCCTTTCCTTAGAAAGTATCTCACACAAGACGTTTATACATTTTAAGAACTTATTAAACAATATGTAACGGACAATCAATACATAATAAGCATACAAATTTTAATCAGTCCGAGAAAAAAAATATGTTCCAAATATGCATATAGTACGTATTTTTATAATCTTTTGTTACGAAGCTTTATATTTTCCATTTAGATAAATGGAAAACTGATAAATTATAATTACTTATATATAAGTTTAATGTTAAAAAATATATGTTTGTATTAAAAATCTCAAATGCTTTTCTTGTACTTAGTTGGTTACGTTTATTTTTCTTTATTTGTAAACTGGATCTGACCTACTTTTACATGAGTGCACGGAACGCTTTTTACTGTTCTTTTTATGGTACCTTGTAGGTGTAATGCTACCGATAGATCTCGAAACCTCACTTAAAAAATTGTGGCGAATTCTCAGATACGCATGTTCTATTTCACCATTAAAACAAGCAAAAGTATTACTCGTAATAACTTAGAAATAAGTGGTGAGGTCTGGGTTTGAACTCAACCTTTTCTGAAACCACCTTTGAACTTCATTCCCAACTGAGCTCTATCTCGCTCGATAGGAAAAAATATCTTCCACAATTCACCAAACAGATGTAGACAAGGCGGAATACGACGTCCACAATTTTGATACAGTAATTTCCAATAAACCCATAAGATTATTTTCGCGCTATTAAAGCATGGAACGCCTCCTTTAAAAAGATTCGTCAGTCCATCTTTTATCCTTTGAACTAGATTACAAGAGGTAGTATAGTAGATAATTCATTTTGCTCTGGATTTGAACCTATGTGAAACGAGCGCAACGTCCGAGTATCTGTTTACCCAATCGAGATATAAGCAAGACAAGTCTGACTCTGGGGAAGAGTTCCTCCCAATTCGGTGCAGTCATTTAAAAAAAAAAAATGTGTGTGTGTATTAGTGTACACACGTAAGAAGTGAAACTTCTTTATGACATCATTTTTCGAAAAATGATCTACTATTTACAAATTTACAGAATTGGTAAAATAAAGCTAAATAAAATAAAGTTTAAGTTTAGGTGGGGGGAAATTTTTGAGGGAATTTGGGATTTCTATCGGGGCCAATTTGTAGCCCTCACCGAGTCGGTTCCGAGGATACCAAGCTCGGTGGGTCCACGACCTTTATTGGCCGAGATAGGTTTTGGGGGGGTGAGGTAAAAATTTTAGGTGGGGGTAAGGGCGGGGGGGTTAGGTTTCGTGGGGGGGCTATTGGGCACCTTAAAATATTTTTGGGTGGGGAAAGTTGTGGAGGGGGAATTCGGGAATTCTGATGGGGCAGGATTGTAGGCCTCACCGAGCCGGTTCTAATGAACCCAGGGTCGATGGGTCTACGATGGATATTGGCGGAGATAGGAATAGGGGGGGTGAGGTAAAAATTTTAGGTGGGGGTAGGGGCGGGGGGGGGGGGTTAGGTTTCGTGGGGAGGCTATTGGGCACCTTAAAATATTTTTGGGTGGGGAAAGTTGTGGAGGGAGAATTCGGGAATTCTGTTGGGGCAGGATTGTAGCCCTCACCGAGCCGGTTCCAATGAACCCAAGGTCGGTGGGTCTACGATGGATAATGCCGGAGATATGAGTAGGGGGGGTGAGGTAAAATTTTTAGGGTGGGGGTAAGCGGGGGGGGAGGTTTCGTGGGGAGGCTATTGGGCACTGTTTTGGATTTAGGGTGGGGCAAGGCCAGAGGGGGGGTAAGGATCAAATTACAAAAAAGTGGGTGGGACTTAAAATTTTGGGTGGGGCTTGGTAACGGTTGGGGGTGTGGCTTACTGAAGTGGGTACTAATTTACTAAATAAAAAAAGATGGCGCGTAACGGAAGAATGTGACGCGTAACGAAAAATTTTTTCCAACCCCGATAAAGAAGTTTCACTTCAATAAATAAAACAATATATTTAAATAACCAAATTCTAATAATAGAATCTACAATTTATGACTAATTTACAACAGTAACGGATAAAATAATGAACAAGTAATTTGTAACCAACAATAAAGTTGACTCAAACGCAGTGCTTTATGCCGTATGGCCGTATAGCTTTACACTTATTCTCTTGAACACATTAAAATAATGTATATTTTAATTTGTACACATTGCTAAATGCTAATATTTCCAAATGCCAATAATTATGTTAAACTCACGCAAGCAAAGCCAAATATTGCCAAATATACTACCATGTACAAGACCCAGAGCATTCCATATCTTGTACCGAGGAACTCGCACGCAAATCTAAGTGTATAAAAACTACAACAAACCGCATTTCAGATTGAATACAACAAACTCATTCCAAAATATTATTTGGTAATCAGTTCATAAGTGTTTTTATTCTAATAGTAATGGTTAGGAATGCGCAATACAGATGAGCACCTCACCCAAATGCATAAGATTTTATTAAGTGGAAAATAATGTTGCACATGGTTTAATTTTTTAACTCATGTCATGTGATGTATATCACTACAATTAATAGTATTCAGTGAAGTAGTTATTTACGTCACTAAAATTATATAGACAATTTTTTCGAATTTTGCGCGATCTTACACTTTATATTACGTGATAACTTTCGCAATCTTATCATATCATCATCGTTCAATTCAATATATTTGTTGAATGTGGAAACACTGCAGTTGTACATAAATTTTTGAGTTGTATCACAGTTAGCATTATTAATTGTGGTATTGATACAATGTGCGACTGGTTCTGTTGTTTCATCTACAACATTTTTTGACATTATGTAATGTCACTTATCCGTTTCAAGCTCTTTCTGTGCCGTTTTCTTCTTCAATGAGGTCTTTTCCTTATTCGGAACTTTGGTAGTAGCCTCGTGAACTTCCTCAACCTTTGCTGCCTGTACGTTGTCATCAGTTTTGTCTAGAGGTGGTAAATCCAATAGGTATGGCATCATGCTACGAGTCTTCTCTTCTGTAGATAACCATTCCATCTAGAAACAAATTATAAAATACTTAGTAAATGATCAATAGTCACCAAAATCGACATCATATTAGAGAGTAATAAACAAAGTACCTTTTGACGATGATCTTTGACGGCATCATCACAAATATCAATACACATCTGCTCTGTGAGCCGACCATCGTCTGAAGCGTAAGCTGCTGCCTGCCATGCCACTCCGAGCTTCGAGAGAGCACGACCAGACATGCCGGCAGTACGTGTTGCCAAAGTTGAACACAGCGCGCCATAGTCAAATTGGTCAACATTAAGTCGTCTGTAAATACAATGTTACTTATAATTTGAAAAGTTATAGAAAAATTGCTATATTTTTTAAATATTGTATGGGGCAAATAAGCATACGGTTCACCTGATGGTAAGTGATAACCGAAGCCCATGAACATCTGCAACACCAAAGGGCATGGAGATGCGTTGCCAGCCTTATTTGTTTTATTTCATAAACAAATCGTAAAACCTTCTTTACCTCTTTCCTTCAGATGCAGGCTTGAGCACAAATTTGTCAAAGTACAGTCGTATCAACCGTTCGCGTTCCTCATATCCAGGCAAACCAAATTCAATCATTTTGTCGAGACGGTCATTTATAGCCGAGTCAAATTGTTGTGGTGTGTTTGATGCCAGCACCAACATTATTCTGTTACTTTGATCCGATGTTCTGTATAAGAATGCATTTAAAGCTGCCCTGAGATCTTCACTAATCCTTTCTGACGAACGCTTTCTTAAAAATGCGTCAGCTTCATCAATAAACAGTAGGACGCCTAAAACATTATATATCCTACAGTTTTAAATGTTTACAAATTTTTGTTTAGGTAAAAGTAAAAATATTGTTATTGCTATAAATGTTTACCTTTACGACTGGTATTTGCCCAATCAAAAACTTTGTGTATAGCTGCAACTGCGTCTTTACCCATAGGCGCAACATCGCCGCCAGTTAATATAGCGTAATCCATGCCAGAATGTGTAGCTAATTTCTGTTAAGTTAAAAATTATGTATTATCTTAACTGTATATCTAATTATACAAAATAACAACATTTCAAATCTTACTTTAGAAAACAGAGTTTTGCCTGTGCCAGGAGGTCCATACATAAGTAAGTTTCTGTAAAATCCATTGTTTATCCTAGTGTTCTTGGTTGCAATAGCAATATCTCTGAGACGTTTTTCAAGATTAGGTGCTAAAACAACACCAGATAAGGCATCTGAAGGTTTTCTAAAATTTTGAATAGCTTTTGAGACTGTTAGTATAGGATGCTTGACTGCTTCCAGCAATGAAAATCTTGAAGTTTCATTAACAAGTGTAGGTTTGCCTGGAATAAAGCAAAATAATAAATAAATGCAGTGCAACAATTTCAGCCTGAGTAAAAGACTACTTATTTATACTCTTTATTTTTTTTTTTTTTTTTTTTTAATCTTTTTTTTTTTTAAGGGGTTTTTATCCATAATGGACATGCCAACCCCATCATAACATTTAATCGTATAATAACTCTTAAGCAATCAAACGGCAAAATTCTATTGCCACATCCGATTTTGGATTTGATAAAATTTCCTGAATGAGGCCTAAATCGTATCTATTCAATTTCCATTTGCTCAGCAGTAACTCGCGGTCATCTTTATTCCTGACACATTCCATCAGCATATGCGTTATATCTTCGATCTATACTCTTTATTGTACATTTCAAGTTACATAGGAATTAGATAACAAATAAAAAATATAATGGTACAATGGGTGACCATATCACATTGAGCAATGAATATGCGGTTAATGAAGACTAAAAATTAGATGGGCAGGCTTGATTGCATCAACAAATTTTGCAGTAATTTTGACTTTGGCAATATTAATGCTTTACACATTTTAAATATGCATTGTTAGGTGTTTTTATAATTTAAGATAATAAAATATAAATTACCAATGCGGGCTTCAATAAATCTTGCTGTTACAGAAGTAGCACCTTTTGCTGTGTAAATACCAAGCGCTAGAAGAGATAGACCACCAGCAGCTGCCAAGGTTTTATCCCAATCCGTCACAAGAGCATTCAATCCAGAACCTACCACACTCCCTGCCGTCCTGTAGTAAAAACAACACATCATGAGTTATAATCCTGAAGTAACCATACTAAATTCATTACAAAAATCAGAATACTATTTGTGTGTCATAGAATGACATACTTTATACTCTCAAGAATCGTGACTCTATTTTCTGCTGCCTTCAATCTTATTTGCTCCAGATTGATGTCACGATTTTCTCTGTCAGCCTTCGCCTTGGCCCTGGCTTCTGCTTCTATTGCCTTAAGTTTATTTTTTTCTCTAAGTTCCATCTCATGTTCAATTGTTGCTCTTCGTAAAGCTTCCTGTTTAGCAACACTTTCTTCTTGTCTGAAATTATAATATTATTTACAATAATAATAACCGATGTCACCAAAGTGTGATGTGATGGCAATGATTTTCTATATACTTTCGTAATATTTCTTCCTGAGATCTCTGTTGTTGCACTAACTGCTCCTCATAGCGTTTCTTGGCTAATTGGTCTTGATACTGAGCGCGCATTTGGTGTTGTTTTGTCTCTTCCTGAAAAAATATTTATTCATTAAATTGCTCTGTTATTTAAAAACTTGCCTATGTCTTTAACTAATACTGCAGGTAGTGTGTGTTTGTATATTAAACATATCATATAAAATCCATAAAATAAATATAGTGATAATTTGAAATTAAATCCTGGTTTGTAAAATATTTGATAAGGTGCCAGATATTAGAAATCATAACCAGCATGTCAAGAGCTTTGAGCCCTATGACATATAGGCATAGAAATAAGATAACTTAATGGTGGGTATCACTCTGCCAAACTAATAGGAAACATTTAACATATTATGGTTTGAATCCTCCCTCAAAAACACACATCGAGTTTAATTAAATGATTCTCTTTATAAACACAAGGTTTATTCTCACATATAATATTACTGTCAAATAAACATGAAATAATTGATGTAGTATTCACAATCACAATATTGTGAAATATTACGAAAAAATTGATGTCAATACTTTATAACTTAAAGAAAATATAACCTGGAGGGTTTTTCTTCTTTCTTCATAATCTACTTTTTTCTGTTCAACTTTAGATTGCTCTATGGCAGCCTCATACTCCTTGATCTTAGCCATCTGCTCCTGTTGCCTTGTAGCTTCCTGCAGTTTGCTGAGTTCCAAAGCATCTTTTGCATGTCCTTATAAGTAAATATTTAAATACCAACTTTAGTTATATTGATTAATAGTCATACTAATTTACAACAACATTTACAAAGGCACAGCTAACTTACAACAAAGCAGACTATTATTAAAATGCCCCAGCTATTTGGGGCCCCCATGGCATAAGTTTACAAACTGTCTAAACCTTTTGACGCCCAGATTCGTGTTTTAATCCATGTAAATATGATTATTCCCTAACATGTAGAAAGAACGACTGAGTGTTTCACAACTACAAGTACAAATAAGTAAAGAATGGTACTGAATAAATAGGTTCGCGGGATTAAGTAGGTTTAATGTGTAAGGTTATGCGGTCGCATTATGCAATAGCAAGCAATGTGACAAAACAATATTTATAAAACACGTTTACTTACTGGATGATTCGAGCTCCTTAGCCGCTTGGGCGGCTCTTTCTAGAGCGCTGGAATCAAAACGGTAAGCTTCCATTGCCTTTCTTTCAGACCTGGTGAGGTTAACCGAAGGTGCGGCAGGTCCGCCGCCGTCTGCCGGTGGTTCATCAGACGGCGGCTGTGGCGGTTTAGAACTATATCCAAATAACCAGGACATAGTTGCTTTTGCTTTGTCTTATTCACACAAGAAACAATTTAAAAGTTAAAATACGGAGATAAAAACATCAAACACGGACATTCACTGATAGCGCCAATCGAGCAGTGAAGTGCGCGAAGCGCGGAGGGCGAATTGTATTGTCTATGTCATACTCAATTTTATAAGGTTGTATCACATAGATTGAGTTATTCTTGTTGGACCAATCAAAAATACGTTGGATGAATATTAGCAATAATGGTCGTCACTCGTGTAGAACAGATGTAATGAAAATCACCATAAACCATTGATTCAAGATCGTCATGGTAGAAACTGGTAGAAACGCGGGAAATTTTGAATTCGCTACGTAAACTTGTTGGGCAGGACAATTAGTAATTACGTTATTTACATAGCTCTTTATTTTACTGCATTTTAGAGTTTCACTGCATAAACTAGAAGGCATTTTATTCAATATAGTTCTATAAAGGTACACAAGTGAAGTGGAGGCTAAGCAAGTGTTTTCAGTGATTAATTCGATTTTCTCGCCGGACTCTACCCAAAGTTTTGGTAAGTTTACGTTCGCCTTACTAAAGCATGACATGGGGGATTCTTCATTCTACGGTTCCTACGGACCGACTGTCGGACAATAAACAATGTTTGACCACTTTCGCCCAAATTGGGCAAAATATTTGACAAAAAATATTTAATCAGGCCAAACATATGTACAAACAATCGTGCGAAGCCATTTTGGAACAAAAAATGTACACTTGCTAAATATTAATTGTAATAAGTATGTAATCACACTTATTAACACTATATTCTCCACCACCAGGTTTTTTCGCTAAGCATTATTTTTTCGTTATTATTTGAATGATTCAATAGAATTCCTTTATTTAGGATTGGGATCGTAAACTTGACATTTTGGTACTATTACCGGCTATATTAAGGCAAAATTTTCTTCGATTGTACGTCATGACTGCGTCGGTATTTATATAAATTAAATGTAATTGTGTGTCAATAGGTCGGAGGATTTGCCTACTGGCAGGACATCAGGTTTGTCGAAAAAAGTTAGTTGTGTTTCATTGTTTACATGAAAACATTAATTTAAAAGTATTAGTCTCTATGGTATGTTCAGCAGTGGACTTCCTGTGGCTGAAGAGATAGAGAGAGTCTCTATGGAAATCCTCAGAGGAGGCGTATGCTCGTAAACTATGTACTAATGTTCCTATTCTCTAAGCCTTTACTCGGCAGTGGATTCCTGTGGCTGCAGAAGACATAGAGTTCTATTTACATATTTATTCAATTGTATGGTCAATAAATTTTTGTCTAATAAGTTATTATTATCATACAGAGGATATGCAATGAAACTACATATTACACACAATTGGTTTTATTTCATGTTAAATATATTAATGATGCTAATATTACAAAAAGATTTAGACATAGACGTAGGTAGCATTACATTTAGGATGGTGATTTGAAAAACAATATTAAACAAGTTTACAGATATAAACAGGATCAGCTCATGTCTACACCATGACGTTACATGACCTGAATTCGAAAGATACAGGTACATTGACATTTAAAAATTATGTCTATATCATCTATATCAGCCCATATACGTCCCACTGCAGGGCACGGGCCTACTCTACAATCGAGAGAATCGATGGAGAGTGGTTAGGCCATATAGTCCACCACGCTGGCCTAGTGCGGGTTGGCGGACTTACATACCGTAGAAATTCTTTAAAATCGCTACGGTATGCAGGTTTCCTCACGATGTTTTCCTTCACCGTTAAAGTGCGTGGTGATTGACTATCAATACACACATAACTCCGAAAAGTCAGAGGTGTGCCCTGGGATTTGAACCCGCGACCACCGTGAACATGTAGGCAGCCGCGTCTGGTCCGTTACCAACAGGCCACCACGCACTTAAAATTATGTACAGCCGAAAAAGCAAATATTGTTTTTCACGTGGTTTAATTATAAGAGCTAGATTTTAAAAATACCTTCACATCGAGTAGGTATACATTGGGAATGTTGAATGACGAAATGAAATATTATTTTTGTTTTCCTTAAGTATAACAAGGTAATTGATTAAATGCTTTTTAGTTTCGTCATTCGCTCTAACTACGCCTATGATACTAACACAGAAAGACCACAACATAGAAATGTCGATTCAAACTTTGTATGTTTTTATACACCCCAGGGATTTCTGATTCTTTTCGTACGGATCATTTTGATAAACGCACTCTCAAACTATTACCCGTCGATTAGTCTGTACGATGATCAGAGTTGTTTTTCAACATCGCGCACTGTTTAGGCAGTCGCCCCACTGCGTCACCCCACCCTGAGACTGCTACTGACTTTGTGGCCATTTAACTCGACTTCTTGGTTGGAGTTTGACCAGAAGACAATTCCCACAGAATTTATGATTGTTTACAATTCTACAAAATTTCTACCAACTCCGAGCTTCCAAGGAAATATCCTGTTCTCTTAAAATATGGTTAATACATTTGTAGTGAATTTATAGGATACCGAGTGTTGAGTTATATATGTATTTATTTTCTAAACATTTTAACTACACTGTTTAATTTAAAGTTTCGCTTAAACGCGATATACTATGGGGAAACTGAACCCTAGAGCTGTTTCCATTAAATGTTTTTATTACATGGAAAAAGCTCTACGGAAATTTAAATTAACTGGTTGTTTGGGGATTGACATTTTACAAATAAAAATATCTATATACACGTGTTTAAAATTATCACAATATATTAAACATAGATTATTTATTTTATGCAAGGTTATAGGCGCCAATGATTCCATACAAGCAAAAAATTAAATATAGAGGATTTTTTATAACAAAATTCATAACCTGTCTTTCGTTACTAGGCTTGCATAACGTTCGCAAAAATTAATTAAAAAAGAGTGATGTAAAGAACCCTAATATTAATATGGTATAACAGTTACTGGATACAAATCCTTTCGTCAAATTGCGTACACTACTATCGAACGATATCGCACGCATTGAAACATTCAAACTGCAAATTATTCAGCTCAACTGCAGATTAATTTGTAAATTCGCTTATAGTTAGAATTAATAAACTATCCCGGTCAATATCTAAAGATCCATGCGTAAAATAGATTATTCAATTCAAAGGTACGTTCACAAGCCAACATTTGTTTGGACTAGCGTTGCCAGGTCGCCAAACCTAATAGCCGGACAGACCAGCCAGTTTGGCCGGACATTTGGTTAAAAAAGCCGGACACCCTATATTATTGAGGATTTTGTCTTAGTATTAATAGGTACGACAATTTTTTTTTATGTAAAATCAAGTCTTTTTGATTATTATCATAAATCTCGGCCACGCTCGGTGGCGCGGCGGCAGTGCTCGCTTGTTTGCGAAATGTAAAAAGCCTAACAAAAGCCGGACAAGACGGACACCGTTTATTTTAGCCGGACATGCAATCAAAAAGCCTAACTATGTCCGGCTTTATCCGGACGCCTGGCAACGCTAGTTTGGACATGTTTATTTTTCGGAGTTGATCCTTGGATAGCGATTAGGATCGCCTATTAATTTCAGCCATAAAGTTACCTTCTATAATTCATTGTGTTGTAAATAAAACGAGGAACAAATGTACTTATTTGAATTTCGCCAATTAGACAAATTATCAGTTATGTTGAATAAGATTTATATTAACTTTTCCATTAATTTCTAGAATTCTGCCGACATTCCATGTATTATTTATTATACATGAAAATAACATTACTAGGAATTATACATGATATAAAAAGAAACATTCTGAATGTTATTATTATGATTACCTATGTCAAAAACAGAGTTGACTCATCCAAGAGTAGAGTCGTAGCACACCGACGAGGAAATCTTGAAGTTAACATTTCTGTTTGGTTGCCTGGAGACGCATATGTTCCGTAGAATGTGTGCAGAATAACATGGTGTTTTTTTTATTAAGATAGTGACAATTTCCCTGCTTTGATTACATTGGCAAAAGTCGACACTAAGAGCCTATATTAAAATCAATTTAAAATATATTAACGTCTTGAAAGTGATGTATGCGCTGGTTTGTAAAGTGACTAAATAAGCAAATTTTAAAACATACAAGTAGATAAATTCCGAGATTCAAATAGATAACTTCAGATATCCATTACTTAACCATAAAAGTTGCATTACGCGTCTGGCACACTTTCATCATACAAATATGAAATCATTACATTACGTACATCATAATATTATTCTTAAGAATAAAATATTTTTAGAATATTATTACATCAAAAACAACATTGCTTATTCTAAGTTCAAAATAACAAAAACAAAATAATCCGTGACCAAATAAAAAGAGATGATCTCCCATGTATACTGTGGCATGAAGTGGGCATGAATTATCGTAAATTATTCTAATAAAATTTGGACACTTCGTTATTAATTAATTAATTTGGTGTACACCTATTATGTTGGTTATATCACTGGCGGCTGTTATATAAACACAATAGCATCAACTTTTTTGGACTTACGATGTGAACCCCTGGTGCCCATAACACAAGTTTAATCTTTATTTGGGCACCAGAGTTCAATCTAACACTTGCGCAATTTAAGTTGCTGCTCTTGTATATTTAGTTTTAGTGTTTTGTATGACATCTTCATTTTGTTAAATAAAGTTTTATTTATTATTTATTTTACTTGTATATTGAATGTCCGCCTCATATTAAAACATAATATCCAAGATATATGAATATTAAAGGTTTTAAAATAATTGTAAAACTGTTTTATCCATAAGTATCATTTGATGCTCTGTAGAGCAAACCACGCAATTTGATTAGTTTCTTAGTTTGGTGGAAGTTTATATGGCTAGATTAGCGGACACATAAATACGCTAAGGGCAATTTCGTGACATTAATTTAATCCTTTTCATAATAACTAATACAAGTAGCTAATGTCATTGAGCTTATTATTCAAATAAAGTTATACCAACTTAAACATGTTTATAAAAAAAGTTTAATTTAAACATACTTTATTGCTCTTTGATAAAACTGTATACATAACCCAAAATTTTGAACGGTACTATATTCTAGCAATTCGCCTTTCTATCTAATCAGAATTCGCAAATATTTGGCCAGAATGACTGCTATAATTTAGAATAATATCATGATATTGATCTTAAATTAAACAAATATTAACGTCTGGTAAGACGAGAAACTTGTGAAGATGGTAACTATTAAATATTAAAAACATTGTAAGGAAAATAATTGTCGCAAAAAATTAACATAATGATGTTATTTTGTGAATTCAGTTTCAACATACCTATTTTTAGTGTGATAGTCATTATATTGGAATATGATCTAGGCTAACTATATTTTTACATTTTTTGTAAAAATAATAATATTGGCGGTTCCGAACTGTGTGCGATTTTCATAGGTTTATCAAAATGCGTCATCTATGGCAGTGTAAAAAAAACACAACATATCATAATACTTTATAGGTGGAAAAATAAATTATAGATACAATATTTAAAAATGCTGCACCTCGCATATTCTTACACAATAACAGCAATAGTCACTGTCACGCTTCACTCCATTACATTCATATTACAATAAACTTTCGAAAATGCTTTATAGCAATATCCTTATATATTATAGATGCTGTCTTCAAATTAAGACGTCGTTTGAGAGATAGCATGTCCAATATACATGTGATAGAAATATAGATGTATAAATATTCCATATAAATAAACCAGATATAAAAATATAAAAAGTTGGACCAATTATAATTATCATAATAAACTAATTTATTGAATTGTGAGAATTCTATTTCAGATCATTTTTATATGCTTTAGATTGACAGTTAGCAACAATACCTTCAATGATATAATGATCTTGGTAAGATGATCATAAACAACTAAATCGTATTTATCGTCGATAACGTCCGAGGTACGCTCCACAGTGCGGGCATTTGTGGTGTACATCCATGCAGCTGTCTATGCAACAGGGAATCAAGCAGCAGCCACAAAAACATCTGGAATTACAATAAAATAAATTAATAAGAAATAAAATTACAAAAACAAATTAATATAATTTACAGGAGAATAAAAAAAAATATACACGATTATACAGGATAATGTACACATAATTATTTTTAAATATCTATACTAAAGCTGTTACATACTTACCCAAAAAGAAATATTATAGCTCCCGCTACATATGCAATGAGTCCTGGTTTGGTTTGGGTGTCAGTATCAATCTCTGCATGGCAGCTAGGACATATCATGTGCGTTGGGTGAGGTCCAACAGGCACAACTGTTGTGACAATCTGAGGGCCCGATGCTGTAAAATAATTTATTTATAAGCTCAATAATAAGCAGGCTTTTTGCAATCATTTCGCTGTAATTATGAGATCATTTTTTCATTAGTCAATGCCATCATAAACAATTCTCAGCAAAATGGTGTAGGTTGAGTTAATAGTGCTTTGCGATTTCAACTTATCTTTCTTGGTGAGGGCATAATTTAATGTTTTTTGGTATCGCAAAAATGAAATAATGGAGACATGGAATAATATCTTGTTTTGAGGAGCCATGAAAATGGGAAGTTATTCATTTTATAAAAAGCTAAAAGTTTGTCGCACTTGCCTCTGACATAAGCATCACACAATGAGCTATTATAAAGTTCCGACCAGGGTGGCCTTGAAAGTTATCAGCTTATATGGTCAAATTATATATTACGATATCTTCAAACTTTAATAAAATGCAGTTTCTAGGACAGTTCTGGGACATTCTGTATAAAATTTTATACTATGACTAGCGTTACCGACGACAGACGATAGACCTTAGACGATAAGCCGGTAACCAGATTTAAACCAAGCTATGACGAAACAGGAACAAAAAAAATATAGTCCTATCCCCAATAGTTTTCAAGATACAGCCTTTTTAGTAAATATAAAAAAAAATACCTTGACCAACACTCTGTGGCAGGGTGACAAGTAGTTTGCATTATTTATTATTTGGATTAATTATAATTGGTCAACTTTGACACCTCACACTATAAAAAAATTTACTATACCACCTGTGGCAACTTCTATCAAAGTTCTATCAAAGGCGCATTTTATCAAGATTATAAAATGGTACTGCACTCGTTATTTCTTATGAGGATTTCCTTTCTATTAAGCTATTAACTAAAAATAAGTCAAGTTTTTAACAGCTCTCCATATTAAATTTAATCGTTATTTTGCTTAATGTTTAAAATTAACTCATATTATTACAAATAATCCACAACAGAAGGTGAAGACAACAACAGTGCATAAAAAAACATAGAAAATGCTGGAATTGTTTGCTTTTGACCCTGATATGTGCTCTACATCGTCTTATGAAAGATCTCCGTAATTTTATCTGCTGCCTTGTTTATTCTACTTCTTAATTTATTCAAATTTCTTATGGATGTTTGATATACTCATACTTTTGATTTTATGTAACTCCAGGAAATGTAATCCAATCGATTGCAGACAAACTTTCAGCTTTTATAAAATGACGATATTGTGGCAGCCACGGGCTCTTGCTCAATAATAACAGCTGAAATATTGCTAACATAAACAGAAGTTACGCAACTTGTGTTCCCTTCATGTAAAAATAATTGTTATGCACAGCAATGGGTTAATAAAGGTTTTGAAAGAAAATGAAAATCATATAATTCTAAAATTCTAGGATTATCTTTCTGTGTTAATTAACAAAAGTAAAAACCCAAATGTAATAGATCTTAACTTAAAGGTAAAGGATACAATCAATAGTCATTCCAGTTCTTTTCAAATTTCTATAAATAATACTATCTATTATTGTTTCACTTCTTATTAATATTTATATTCATAACTCTATATGTTAATTAAAGCACCTTGAAAGTTGAAAGTAAAGTTATGTACATATTAACTTATGTATTCACACAACTTATCAACGCAAATATGTCAATATCATCTTTTTATGTTTGAGTTTTGTAATCATCTTATTATTATCATTAGAACATCACTAAGCAAAGGTGCACTTGAGTTGAGCATCTGGCAATAGATGGACTAATATGTTACCACAGCAGTGATCAAGAGTGAAAAAGAGGCTAACAGCAGAAACAACAGATACAATTAAATTAAGTAACAAAAGTCGCAGGAAGGTAATGTATTCGCTCACCGCAGGGCATAAAAGTGTGGCAAATAAATGAGTATGGCTATGCTATACCTAGCAACTAGTTGACATGGACTGATTTGGATTAGATCTTATTGCATTTATTTGTATCCCAAATTTGCGAAATTATAAAAAATTATATATGCTATATTAAAATAAGTAGGTATAGCATATTCAGAAATGAATAAGAAACTGATATTGATTCTAACATTTTAAAGATTTTTATGGACGAGTAACTCACTTTTTTGATTAATCATGCATCTCACGCCAGCTACGCCTATGTATGTTGACTAATAGATTTGCATTTCGCAAGAGCATTAAATGAAGGATACTTACAAGGCGGGTATTGAGGAGTGTACGGACTAGAAGGTCCCACACCCCCGACGGCTTGCGAGTAGCTCGGAGGCGCTGCCGGAGGAGGCTGCAGATTGTTTGAATTACTCCACCCGTACGGAGGAGGGTTCCCACCTTTTTCCATTCTTGCAACTGTACAGTAACAAACTTCAAGTAAACACTATGGCCTCAGAGAAAATGTATTCGATCATATGTCAGTGATGCAATACACTGTTCGAGCTATTTTTAGGTATGACTGTACCAACCTATTTAACACAGATGGTTTAATTACGGGTCTTGTTTACTTCCAACGAAATTGCCTTAGCAGTTAGATACAGCAGCACAATCTTTTGTCCGAGAGTATTGATTTTTTATAGAACGATGCAATTGATTTTCCTAGTGAATAGTGATTGTATTTGTTGCCTGATATATAATCAAAAACTATCTATCTCACTCACACTAACACTAAACTACGTGCTCAACCTGAGTCCTAAATAGTGCTGTGCACACCCTAGTATATTCTGACATTTAAAAACTATAGACAATATAAGTGTGAACCATGGACGTATTATACAAACAGGACTGCGCACTCTGATCGAAATAACGAACCGAGCAAGAGATGTTGAGTGGAGGATTGTGTCCCGCGCTAATAGGGTGACCATATTAAATTTAATACAATCCCAACAGTCATATACATGTGAGGACCCCACACTAAGATCGAGTCTTGTGTTGTGATTACAGGAGACTTTTCGGTGGCACAAACACTCAGAACCGAAACAAATACCTGTGGATCACACAAACAAGCCACCGTGGCGCAGTTGTTTAGACGCCGGCTGTGAAACGAGAGGCTGCGGGTTCGATCCCCGTACCGAGACAAATATTTGTAAAGCCCACAAGTATTTGTCACGGGTCTGGGTGTTTGTGAGACCGAAAAGTCTCTCGTAGCTTCTGATACCCACGACGCAAGACTCAATCTTAGTGTGGGGTCCTGCCATGTATCTGACTTTTGGGACTGTGGTTGTGTATTAAATTCAATGATTAAAGAATAAAGAGGATGACGCACAAAAGTAGTACTATATATCAAGTTATAGTTATGTTAGGAGAATCGACGCGGAATTGTACATCTAAGTATCTGTCTCACTTACACAAAGGTAACTTGTCAACTAATGAAAGAGACAAATAATAACTGCTTAGTTTCGAATATGGCAATATTTAATTGTTTACTAACCACACTGAGACCGCCCATAGCCCAAAATGACGCCATTTTTGTTTCCTGCATGAAATGTCAAACTGTGGCTTTATCTGTCAATCGAAGTAAACAAATCTGCATAATCAAAGAATTTCGAATTATTCATTGTTAATCTCGTTTGTTAAGTTTGTTAAGTTTGCTTATTAGTTTCATTGTTAAGTTTTAAAAATGCCTCAGTGTTGTGTTAAAGGATGCAAGTCGAGTTCAAGCAAAAAGGACCCCAACAATTCTTTGCATTAGTTAGTAACTGTTTTTACGAAATAATAATAAATATAAATTTACATTTTGGGTTTGTTTTTATCACTTATAATTGGGTATTTTACTATAAGAAAGAAAAAAAATCTAAAAACTATAAATGTATATAGTAGAGCATTAAGCAATAAGTATATGTTAATTTCAGTTTTTATTTCCAAGGAATAAATTTTATAATTCGTTTTGAAAATTTCAATTTTTTTATCTGTCCTAAAAATATGTGAAACGGCTGCCGCCATGATGGATAACGATTCTACGTCATTCCGTAAGTAGAATACCCCCTCCCACAGAGTACATTATATATCTGAGACCCTCCGGTGTCCAAGAGCTCATACAAACACAGGTTGTTTACTGGTTGAGTGACGTATCATTTTAAAGGAACATGGCGCCTAGCGTTTTCACATACTTGCGCGCAAAAATTTAAAATTTAAATTTTAAATGGTTTTTTATTGGACTTGCCGAGCGAATAAAAATTTGATATTTTTTTTAAATAGTTTGTCTTAATCTTAGGAACAACTTAAAAGACTTTTTGAAAATGGGTAGAATACCCAATTGTATATGGATCTTGTTGATTAAGTTTTAGAATCTTCTAGGCGTTCTTAATACAAGTAGTATGAATCACAACCGTTTTGTTTGTTTACACACAAGTTTAGGGATGAGTGGATTCGATACGAAAATATTAATATCGATATTATCATTATTAAATATTTTGATGTTTATTTTTCAAAAAAAGAAAAAAAAATTGAAAAGTGCCATTGGTTTTTATATATTAGATATATTCAGAACGACAAACAAAGTGAAATTAAAAATATATTATAATATTTTTTAGATCGAACCCGCGGCCTCTCGTTTTACAGCCGGCGTCTAACCTACTGCAACATGGAAGCTGTCTTATACACGCAAACGAAGTCGCAAGTAAATTCGCTACTGGGTGGAATCGCTTAGCGTTTTGAAAATTGCATAGTGTATTGTGTGTGAGAAATTAACGTTATATACAAGATTAAACATTGAATACTACTTACTTTACAATGGTTCAAGATATCCCCAAAATACATATTAAACTTAATCACCCTACACATAAAAGTGCAACGTCGTAATTCGCGTCTATTTATCGGTATTATTACCATACATCATTTGGATTCATGTAAGCACATGTAATTATTGGTAGGTAATTAAGATTTGCATTTTAACATATTATTTTCATAACGTACCTATCTTATAAAAGCCGGATTTGTTTTTATTTAAACCTTTGAATACAATAACCTACACGTATTTATTAAATCTACTATGTTACAAATTACAATGATCAATGTTTATAAAAAAAGGAAGTAAATACATACCTTTTAGTGATATTGGAGTAAATGGTAAAACTCCAGTATATCGTCTTGCAAACGAACGTTTCGTAGTGGAAGGCCACGGATTCTTGCATGACTAGGAAGTCTGAACTGTCCGTGGTCGAGCAACCTCTGATAAGTATTTAAAATAAGTCTTGTGCTAGCAACTCGTAGATTCAAGATCCCATTCCTGCGCAAAGACTGCAGATGTTCTGGATCTGCATACAAACTTCTTGCACGATCCAAGTTTTCATTGGATCGGACATAGCATTTCATTATTGCCACATACTCAATGTTCGTGTAATCACTCATTTTTACCGGAAAACCTAACCAAAAAACTATCGTACGTCATCACTTAGTGCCGAATTTCGCGCGACTGGAAAGTGGGAAGTGGCGATATCCCTGGAAGGCGTCAGCGGCGCGGGAGCGGGCGGCGGGACGCGTTGTAGGTACTTGCGCTTGCGGCGCGACGCGGCGGCGCGGTGAACGTTACGGGCGGCTTCATCAAAGGACAGTTTTATTACCTAGATTTAGAAATTTCTACTCGGATTCAAATCGTACAAAGTAGGGTAACAATGATGTTTATTTGTAGAGATATTTTTATTATTTTCATCTGTCTCTGAAATTTTTTTATGAATCACTAATTATAAATTCATAACTAGTGGTGGTAAATTAATTTTACAATACATTAAAAAAAAAAACAAAAAAAAAATAAAATAAGTATGCCAAAGGTTTCTAAGTCATGTACTTGCCATACACATTTTTTTCGTGACGTTAAGCGATTGCACCCAGTATATTAATAAAGTTGTATTTTATCTCACGTGTGTATTATATGGCACAAATCAAATCCAATTATCAGGTAAACCTTACCCAAGAAATAAATCTTAGCATGAAAAAAATGTCAAAACATCGACCTATTTTTATTGGATTTAATTTTTAATGACTACTGTCAAATCCTAAAATCCCCTGTTTATACTCAATTGACATGTAAAGCGAAAATTAAAAATGTACAAGTTTATACACTGATATTTGTGTAAATTCAAAGTTTTTCAGTCGTGTCTATGCCACTTTTGATGGATCGATGTCGATAGAAAATTCGGTACTAGCCTATCACTATTTTTAGGGGCGGAGCCGCCGCCATGTTTGTTTACCAAAGTGACCCGCGTCACGTGACCTTATGCTCTATCCTCTTTATTCTATAATCATTGATTAAATTTAATATGACACTATTAGCGCGGGACACAATCTGCACTCAGCATCTCTCGCTCGGTTCGTTTTTTCGATCAGGGTGCGTAGTTCTGTTTCGTATACGTCTATACTGAAATTATAACCATAGACAATCAGGCATGTAAAAGAAGTTTACCGTGAAGTTTTCCCTCCAGTAGAAAAGTGTCAAGTTTGGTAATTTAAGGACAGTGTCACAGTGTACAGATGTCATTGGCTAGTGTTTTATTTCTGTATTCATAAACTGTGTGGTCACTGGTCAGAGATATAAATAAAAGGTACAGTTGGTATTTTGTGTACATTTTCATTGCGGCATAATATCCTTTTTTAATTAATCATTAGTGTAAAGAAGTCTCAGCGCTTGTGATAGGCGTGGTTTGATGATTCACCTGATATTTTCCTCAGTTACGAAATGTCCTCACCACGCCCGAAGTCGCCCCGCACTCCTGTTTTGCCCAAAAAGGAAGATAAAGAAGAATCATTCTGGGATAAAATTGGCACAATTGGGCGTAAAAAGCGCATAAAAGAAGGTAAACACTTGGTTTCTGCGTTTTGTCCATACACTTGTTTTATTTACTTGTGTGGGATGTACATCATAGTTTTTATGACCTACTGAAGGTATAACTATGAAGCACGAAGGCGTAATACATTCTTGTATAATTTCATACCTTAACATAATATCTTGAGTAGACTTTATTGTGCATGTACTTAATAAATTGTTGCTAGATTGAAATTAAATTACTTTTGAATGTGTTACAATGCCCAGATCTCAAAGATGGAGTCCAATCTTTCAAGCATATAAAGATGCAGTAACTGGTGTCCCAGTCACACAAGTAATACTATTTCCTTGTTAGGTGTGGTTTCCTTATTTTAGGTTTATGTGACATTGCATAAATTTAGATCTGACATCATTATTTGTCATGATTTATTAATTTATTATTTTATTCTAGAATGAAATCTTTATATTTCCAATAACATCTTTGCTATGAATGGAAAGAATGGATATTGATATTTTAGCTTGTGATGCAATATTCACTTGTGTTCATATAACAATGATCTTGAACAATAATGGATGTGATTATGCACAAACATTCCAACTCACATTTATTAAAAGATTTTATTAAATTAAAAGATTTTATTAAGACAGAATTGGAACATACTATATTAAAACAATTTACCTTTAAGAGTTGGAACCTTTGGGCATAACTATGTCCATCATTGTGGAAAGTCTGTTGATCAGAGAGCCTTTGTTTCATTTAATCATTGTTAGCAGCTATCAAAACATTGACTGGGGAGCTCGCAAACTTGGAGTGTCATTTCTGTAGATAATAAGGTTGAGCCGCAGTCAGTTAATATATTAATACATTTACTGTTACACTAAAACAACAAAAAAAATGTGACACAGGTCTTTGTATCAAATCAATATGCCAGCGGTTTGATAACTGCAATACATAGAAAACACGAAATGGGCGCACAAGCCTCAATTTATGTTTTAAGCTTGTGAGTGGTTACGGCATTAGTCTCTATTAATTAAAAATGGAATAACCAAACTTATTTCCTTACTCATTGAAATAAAACTATTTTATACGGATTTTATCGCGATTTGGTTTAATTTTTACATTTTTTAACTTCCCGACGTTTTTTTTAAATTAACTTTTTAATTTAATAATTATAAATTAAGGGTAGTTTAATTGTAACAGTCACTGAGCGGATGACTAATACCTCAGTCCGCCCCGTGACCACGAAAGCTGTAAAGTAATCGAAACGTCGGGAAGTTAAAAAATGTAAAAATTAAACCAAATCGCGATAAAATCCGTATAAAATAGTTTTATTTCAACGTGTAACATTCGCGTAAATCTAAGAAACCATTATTTCCTTACTATTTCTTGAATTCTATAATAATTATGCTGGTGTAAGCTAAAAATTATATAATCTATCTGAAGTAATTAAATTATTTCCATTTTAGTTCAAGATGTTCAAGCTGAAGGAAAATATGCCATTGATTCTCCTGGAAGTCCTACTGCACCAGAAATCCCACCTGAAGAATATAGCTTACGTAAGTGAGGGATTTGTTTCTATATTGTTATTTAGAAATTACAAAATTCAAGATTTTCTAAATATTTTTTATATAATATAAGTATGACATTTAACTTTTGTAGATGACAATGAGGAGAGAGCTATAATTGAATCTAGGTCTTTGGAAGATCCTAGAGTGAAGGAGCTAATACAAGTATTGATTGACTGGATCAATGATGAGCTTGCTGTGCAAAGAATAATTGTTAAAGAAATTAGTGAAGATTTATATGATGGTCAAGTGTTGCAAAAGCTTCTTGAAGTACTTACGGAGACTAAGTTAGATGTGCCTGAAGTTACCCAATCTGAAGAAGGACAACGTCAGAAGCTGGCTGTGGTTTTGCGAGCTGTTAATCGCGTAAGTTATGAATTTGATTAATTATGAGTAATAGTCAAACACAATAATTCTGCATCTGGAGTTTACCAACATCTATCACAATATGTTTTTGTTAGCTATTAGTAAGATTACATTTCAGTCAACGATAACATTGCATCTAGACCCAAAGCTAAGCACTGACATGAATTAAACTAACTTGTGATGAAAATATCTTTAACTTTCAGGTTATTTATGGAAGCTCGAAGCCAGTGCCGAAATGGAGTGTAGATTCAATCCATTCTAAAAACATTGTGTCTATATTACATTTGTTAGTAGCTTTGGCGCGCCACTTCCGGGCCCCGATTCGTCTACCAGAGAATGTGACTGTTAATGTGGTAGTTGTAAAAAAGGACACACCCAATAATCAATTGTCACATAGGTAAAATATAGCATGTTTTTTTTGCATATATTTTTGTGATTTCCAAATGCTTGTATATTTTTAAGATTAATGTGATAATTTGTTTATGTTCTATCATTCTTTGCACCCATATTAACTTCAAAAGTTGACAGGGAGCTTTATTTGTTCTCTGTCCATGATCAACATCTACTGGATGCTGCGAATGTACATAATGTTTCTGAATTTACTGAGAGTAGCAACTCTGCCCTGGTAGCAACCATGATGCGGTAGAGGACGAGCCTATCGCCATATAGGGCGCGAATTCCTGACTCTGGGCTAATAATCAATAAAAAAATGCAATGTCTCTTTGCCCAAGCCGGGATTCGAACCCGAAACCTTAGTTTTGTAATCATACCGTAGTACAACTACGCCACCGAGGCAGCATAAAATACTGTATTTGATATTGCGATCTAAATGGCAATTTTAATTTTGGCACTAAATGTAATGACACCCTCTGCGCAGTTACTTAGACGTCGCGTCAGCTGTGAAACGAGGGGACACGAATTCGAATCCCGCATGGAGACATAAGTTTGTGAATGTAAATCACTAATGTTTGTTATTGAGTCTGGGTGTTGGTGAGACCGAAAAGTCTTTCGTAGTTCGTAATACCTAAAATCAAGACTGGTACCTAAGTGTGGGTACAGGACTCTTCACATATATGACTTTTGGGTGTATTCATTTAAGACCACCGTATTTCCATAATACTAGTTAAACAATATAATGTTATAATAGGTAATTGATATTATTTCAGAACTTTCGTTGAAACGATCACGACAACGTACGACGACTTAGGAATGAAATGTGAGAGAGATGCATTTGATGCATTATTCGATCATGCACCTGATAAACTACAAGTTGTGAAAAAGGTTGTGAAAAAGTTGTTCAACATTTATAATAGTGCTTGTATCTTTTTTCTGTGACATCGTACTAATTATGATTTTCTTGTTTCAGTCACTTATAACGTTTGTGAATAAGCACTTGAGCAAAGTGAACCTTGAAGTTATGGATTTGGACAGTCAGTTTCACGACGGTGTATATTTGTGTTTGTTAATGGGACTGCTGGAAGGATTCTTTGTGCCACTCTATGATTTTCACCAGATCCCACAAGACTTTGACCAAAAGGTCCACAATGTGTCATTTGCTTTCGAATTGATGCAAGATGTTGGTCTTGCTAAACCTAAAGCTCGTCCAGAAGGTACATATTATTTAATTTAAATTATTATTTTATTTAAATTACGTACAAATAACAATCAAGGAATAAGAATAAAGTGTTTGGCTAAATTAATGCAATAATTTCATTATTTTTGTTTCAGATATTGTGAATCTCGATCTCAAGTCAACACTTCGAGTTTTATACAATTTGTTCACAAAATACAAAAGCATGGCTTAATCGGGACCATCTTGCCTTAAATCAATTAAATCGATGTGAAGTTACTAACAAAAGTTTTAATAAGAGTTTTTATCGATCTATTTTAAAAATGAATATTATTCATAGTAATGCAATAATACTTTAACAAAATATGTTAATGAATATATTATAACTTGTGGATATGTACTAATTATAAAAAATATTTTAAGACAATAAAAAATTGACTAACTGACAGTGTTTACATTTATTTTGTAATTCCGGATTTTTCAATAATGACATTGATGATTAGTCCAACATATGGGGACCAATCATTGTTAATAATAATCAATTGTTTTATTGTGATGATAATCATGATCAATTTTCAAATGCAATGAGGTAATATGTATATTTTGTGGTGGCTAGATAGATTGTAATAAATGGACAAAGGTCTGCGCCAAAGCTGAATAATAAAAAATCCGTTATGCAATATGAATTTATTTATTACCAATAATACGAAAATACATAAAATCGTCATCAAGGTCTGTTATGTGTCAATGTTTGGATAACTAAATTGTGAAAGTCCGGGCGATAATTATTTAGCCGTCCATATTCCGCGGTCATTGTATAAACGGAATGTTGTCAGACAGTTGAAATGTTTTCTTTTCAATGTATAAAATATACCTACATACAAAATACCAACGCCGAATATAAACTGAAATTTCTCAAGACTTGTGGTACATATATTTTGAAGCATTTATAATTATTCTGCTGTAACACAAATATATTAAATCATAAACAAAATTAAACATATAAAAACATAATTATTGCAATTACAAATCAATTAAAAATTCAGTTGATCAAACGTCTCCTTTAGCTAGAGTAGAATAATTTGATAAATTATATACTGTTCAAAAATAATATTTAATATATAGGTAGGTATATAAAATGGTAGGTATGTACAAAAATATCTATAAAACTGCCTGTAACAAATGTTGTCTCTTTATTACGGAAATTTAATTAGACATAATAAGTATAATAATAAATTGCTTTTTGTTGAACAACAGATGTGTTGAATAACCGAAAAAGGCCCTATTACGCGAATGTTAAAGAAAATAAACGTGGTTCAGTTAGGACAAACATACGGTGTGCTATGGGTGTTTGGCAAGTTATTATTATAATGTTTAAAATTGAAATTCTTCGTAACAATATTAATTAATGTAAGCGTATTTAAAAGCAGCCGCTCAAATATTCATTTATTGCAATAAAGTACCAAATAGAAAACAACATAATAAAAATAATAATAATGTGCAGCTTTAACTGTGTTTACACGTGACATCAATTATTAAGAAAATATACTATTTAATTAAAGAATATTGCTGCCAACGGACTTAATAATAAATAATATATTTCGTAGAAGTAAAACTACATTGCCAGTAGAAATGTTAACAAGAATACATTACTAATACCGACTATATAATACAAAATGCTTATAATAATTTATATTATAACTTCGTTAGGCATCAAATCAATGACTAAAAAGTAGTTAATCTATTTAGCCGCCAGTTTAGCAGTTTTCATGAAGAATAATAATTCCTACGATACTAATTTATAGTTAGGAATGAAACTAGCAAAGTATTAAAAATCATTCATATAAGGGATGAAAGTACTGGAAGTATTTAAATATTATTTGGAATAATACGTTCGGCCATTTTGACAATAAAGTCAATAGAATAATATCTTTATATAAATGATGGTCACAATACATGTCACGATGTAATGAGTATTTAATATAAAATAACATAATATATACTATGTGAAATTATACCTTAACATCTAATAATATTATTAAATAAGTACGCTTAATATTGCTCTCCACACTCTTCGTCTCTGCCATAATGAAATAAAATTCATTCAAATTTGAATATGTGAATGATACACATTTTGATAGGTGTTAAGAATTAAATTATTTTGGCAGATATTAAATTACCCTCGTTTAGTTATCAAACGAGACTTATTAATAAATTAGTTATAAAGAATTGGAATGTATGCATCTCAAACATTTATTACACACTGTGTTACTTATAGGAATGCATTTGTACCGCAGCCAAATGCAGTAAACCAAAACAAATAAGTCACAACTTAATATATTACATTAATATAGAATACTGTGGGTTTAATAGAGTTCTTAGCGCTGTCTACAGGTTAACAGATTGTTTTGAATTAATCAAGCAATAAACCAATTTAACGGGGTAGTCGACCAGCAATTGAATAAATATAGAAACGGCAATAAAAGTTTTTAATATGATTGTCAAATAATAACATTCTAAAATTACACCATTAACTAGGCACTTACTGAATTCTATTGTTAGTAATGAATAATCATTATCTAATGCAGCATACTTGTTAAATACAGCTAGACTGTCGACTACCCCAATCAGTTTTATTCCCGGGTTGTGCGCGAGTTTGCAATGTCCAGTTATACTATACGAGTAATTCATAGAAAATTTAGAATCTGCCAATGCGATCATCTTGGAATATATTGTTTAGTGATGATACCGCATTTATTGTTTTACCAAAGTATTAAGTATTGTAGTTTCACTACAGATAATTGGCTAATTGTCACCATTTCTACAGATAGGTGTATTATTCTAGTGAATGCTAAAAAGTATAAACTACGTTAAACTACTTGTATATTTAACTACAACCATATAAAAGATTATATCAAATGTGCATTGATGTAGTTGGCATCACGAGATAATGGACACTGTGGGAACTAAGCGTGTTCAGTTATGTTATTGTTTCGTCGCACATTACAACTACAACGGCTTCAACACAGCGAGGGCGTCGGCACTCGGCGGAGACGCCACACATAATCACACCTTAAATGTTAATCACATTACTTCTAACAATGTTTTCGGATACGAGAAACATCGAATCCTGCTTAAAATTGACTCGCGTAAAACTTTAATCAGAGCCAGCGGTTAATTGTCAATGCGCAAACGTGATATACAAAATAGAGAAAAAAATATCTGCACATTCACATTTAATGTATAGCAATATTTGATGTAATGAAGTATGAAATAGTAGAGATCATAATAAATAAATACTTTTAGTAAAGCGTCATTGCCGCCGCATATCATCTCACATGACTCTTATTCCACAATAATTTATAAACATTATTTACTTTGAAATTGGTATATGCGAAAATGTACGGGTAATGTAACGATGTCTGTTAAAAGATATTTAAATTGTACAATAAGCTGTTGTAATAGTTTCTTAGATTTACGCGAATGTTACACATTGAAACAAAAGTATTTTTAAACGGAGTTTATCGCAGATTTGATTTAATGTTTATTTATTTATGCTTTATATACAATATAATATAAAGGCGGACTTAATGCCTGAGGCATTCTCTACCAGTCGACCTTAGGATGGTGCAGAGAAAATGAAGTAGGCGCAAATAAACGAGTTATGATGAATAAAGTTTATATAAACGATGCATACATATGTGTGTGTGTATATATACATATCTTCCCGACGTTTCGATTACTTTACAGCTTTCGTGGTGACGGCGACTGAGGTATACACGAAAGCTGTAAAGTAATCGAAACGTCGGGAAGTAAAATATAAAAGTGAAACCAAATCCGCGATAAAATCCGTAAAAAATAGTTTTATTTTAATAACCTGTTGCTTATCGGTGAGTAAATTAAGTAATTTATATGAGTCCAGCGGGCGGTTATATTTGAGTTATTATTTTCCTATACCAAGCTCATTTCTGCTACTCCCTGACGAATTGACATTCTTCGCTATGTCGGTATCTCTGACATTACATGCGAATTAAACGCAAGTATTAGCGAAAGGGGGCGTTGTTTCAAAACGTGACCACAATAGCTTACATCGAACTTAGAATTTGAACGGAGGTAGCATAGATTCAAAATGAACATGTAACGAGCATGGGTTGGAGTAGGTATGTGTGTGTGTGTGTGAGTAGAGGCGGTGTGTGTGGCTACGACTGCTTGCGCGGCGTGGCGGAGAGGTCAAGCGAGGCGGAGGAGTCCCGCCACAGGATGAGCTTGAGCTTGTCGTCCTCCTCAAGGTCTTCCTCGAGCGAGGTGGCGCGGCTCAGATCCGTGCGGCCCAGCGCGCGCGCCTTCCACGCCTCTAGCCTCATGACCTGCGCGCCGCAACAAACAAACATTACCGGCCTCGTTCATAGACAGTTGTAAAACATATATTAGTTAATATATTTTGCCTTCTTCGCTCAAACTTAATTCAAAAGTCGTTCGAAAGGGACAAAACATTAGATAACTAAAATAGGCTTTAAAACTGTCTATGAGTAAGGCGGGTACTATCCTACTCGATACACTGTTGTTTATTCACTGCGGTACTGTTACAGTAAAGTACAAAATCAATTACCAGGCCGATTTTTCAATCAAAAATATTAAATATTCCGATCAAATACCACATAAACAAATTAAAAATGTCAGGTGTTTTTATAAAATATTCCAGTCGAGTCACATTTACGTTCAGTCAGGTTATTTCTTTGATAACTTTTATTTGCTGATTGTAAAATCTGCCCAACTTCTACAACTACGGGATTAAGACGAAATCTATCCTACACCCTTACCAAGTGTACCATACATACCAAGTGTAATTAAATTATTTTATGGTATAACCAATAAGAATTAAGGAGCAAACTACCTCGTCACAATCTGTTTAATACTGAAAATGAAACCGTTATAACAACATGCAATTATAAATCAATTACGCGTAGTGAATGCAAATCCAAACCAGCTAACTGATTACACGCTAAGCTAGTAAGGGTGGCAGCCAAGCAACTACTATTCTACGCAACAACACTAGTCATGTGCACTTCCAGCCGTAACAGCTGTATGCAAATTAATTATTCGCTACGAAAATGTGGCGAGTAATGAGTTAGGAAAATCGAGATAAGTCGTACATACGAAATCGATTTAAATTTCTCGCATATACACCAAACTACAAAACAAATACACAAAGAAAGGCGTATTTACCGGCACATTGGTCGACATATCATCAATCGCACGAATGGTTTAATCGATCGTGATGCGAATTCAATGTGAACAGCGCCATCCATCGATAACGCGCACCTGCTCTCGCGTAATATGAGATGTTACACAATCGTTATCGAATGGATGGTGCTTGCGAATACGTCCTTGATCAACGAGTTCAACTTACTCGAGCCATTTCCAGGGCTCAGTGTCCGGAGTGGTGATTGGTGTCGGAAACTGTGCAGTGCCAAACAAAATGTATCAGACAGGAGATGAGCATTATACCTATACATCGAACATAACTGATTCAGAATTACCAATCGTGTATTTTTTATTTATATTAGTAAAGGTTTTTTGAATTTGGTAATTTTAAACACGATTTTATTAGCTTCATTTGTTTTAAATATGTAACGTAATTAATCAGCATTATTTTCACCAATTAGATGATTAATTTATTTTACGAAGAAAAAATGGTCCATATTGTGCCAAAGAATTTTGTAGTGCGTGCCGGCCATATACAGGCTCTTCCGACACGTTGACCGAAAAACCACACCTAGCCACCATTGCTTAACTGTTAGTTGATAATCATGCCATTTGCAAACTTTGTGAATAAGCATGTATTTTATTAATGTAACATGTTAAAGAAAAGCAAAGCACCAAGATTGCAATGTATTTAAGTAAATGTGTATTCGTTTTGTACATATTTAAGTTCATTTAATTGATAGAGTTGTCAGATCCGTATGAGTACGTTCGATACGAACCTCAGCTTTCATCTCGGCCACTTGTTCCTGCAACTCGCGAACTTTGTCCGAGTCGTCCATGTTATTCCGCAGCTCTCCTTCCGTAGCCATCACTTCATTCTGTATTTATAATTCGTATGTTTACAATATGTATCGCTTGGCTATACCGAAAAATATCCCTTATTTAACAATCAATATTATTAAATTCTGTATTTGTTAAAAATGAAATATTATGCTTACCTTTAATTTGTATTCTGATACTTCAGTCTCCAGTTCGGCTATTCTTTGTGCATCCTCCATGTTCCTAATGTTGGCTTGCATGGATTCATATTTAGCCTGTCGAAAACAATATTTACAATTTTCATGAAAATTGAAAATATTCATCTACGATGCAGTAAAACCAAAGTCATTAGGAGTAAATTGCAATACAAAAGATTGGACGACAAATTGACTATAGGTTTTGATAGTGGCCCCCCTGGGTTACAGTAGTAGTAGTGGGGCAGGCGGGAGTCTCAGGGATGACTATGTTATGAATATGTTTTGGTAGTGACAAGTCGAGATCGAAGTCAGGCCACCATTTACGTGACTTGTATTTTGACATCTATTTTGTGGCAATATTCGCTAACTTTTTAGATGCCGGGTGACGTGGTAAGCCCAATCCGACTTTATTTCGTCCGATTTCTGGTTATGGAGCGCAGGATATTATTGAGGAATTTATCAGAAGAAGGATGGTATCAGCAACTGATAGAGATAAGTGGTATGTGTGAGGGAGACAATTGCCCCGCAGTGGGATCCTTTATAAATATGTGTGTAGCGCCATGCTCTCCAGTACTTGTAAGTGTCTATCTAGGTATTATAGTGATGCGCAGTACCTTGCTCTCCAGGTCGGCGTACTTGTGCTGGAATTCCCGCTGGCGCGCCTGCAGGGCACGCTCGCGCTGCAGCGCCGCGTCCAGCGCGTCGCGCAGCTGCCGCGCCTCCTCGTCCTGCCGCCGCAGCTGGTTCGTCGACACCTGCACCTGCGTCTCCAGCTCCATCACCTGCACACACACACTTGATATTTAAAACTTGTTTTTTTAATACTGAATGGATGTAGTCCACCAATCAGCGTGTAGACCAGTGTAGGGGGCTAAAACTCAACCGAAGAAGTTTGTGTTTAACAGAAAACTCAATGTATCTGACGGCACATGCACTGTAAAATAGATAGCGCGTACAAGAAATTAATGTATTTATTGTATTACACTTTATAGATAGATAAAATAAATGTTTAAAGCTACCATTATCATTTCAACCCAAGTTCTTGATTATATTTACCATCTGAAATTATTATGCCATATTGGCCACAAAGAAGTATTAAATAATGAGTAACAATTGGAAATAAAAAAAAAACTAGCTAACAAAGTCCGCAATTTGTATAGTTTGCTGTCTGATCATCTGTTACCTTAAGTCTGAGCTCCTTGAGCTCAGTCAGTGCCTCGACCTCCCTTATCCTGGTGGTCATGAGTTCCTCGTCGAGTTTCTGCATGTCGGCGGAGCGGCCCTCCCACGCACGCAGCAGCTTCTTGGGCGTGGCCATGATGTCCGACACCACGTTGGACTGTACCGGCGTCGGTGGCGCCTCCTGCCGGTGCTCCTGCGAATACGCCTGCACATTTCTAACATTATACTGTTTTATGGACTCGCGTTGTCCAATGTAAATAGTCAATGCTATAAGAAAGTATTATATTTATTTATTGAAAGTGTGTAAACCAAAAATGTGTTTTACAAGTTTAAAGAATGTGTTATTCACATTAAAGACAACACGTATATCTTAGTAAATTAAATCTAACGAACAACAAATACTACGTTTTAAGATAAATTGATGAAACGAAAGATGTTTTATTATAGCAGATAGCCTTTTATAGCCTCTGCCTACCCCAATGGGATTCAAGCGTCGGTTTAAGTAGAAGTTGGTTGGTAATATAATTTACTTGGAGATGTCGCTGCCACGCCTCAGACAGTTCTGTGACGCGCTGCCGAAGATCCTTCAGCGAAAGATTTGCTTCAGCCTCGCGCAGTTTTACAGCAATTAGTTCATCCTGCAAATAAAACACAAAAATCCACTTCTGCGTTTGATTTTTTAAGAGTATGTTTGAACCATCGGATAATTTTTGTTAAACGAATAATACAATTTTGATCTATTTTCTGTAGAAGATGTCATGTCAAAGCTATATTCTCGATACCAGTTATATTAATTCTGACAAATCAATCTTAGGTTAAATGGTTAAAGTATCCGACAAAGCTATTTATAATACAAAGCAATGTTATTGCTTGTAATAGGATATGAATATTAATAAACTAGTGATGTCAGAGTAAATGAGGTAAGCACAGGCTCAATCATATCGTGACGTTAAAGGATATTAAAGGTGAACGATTCGCAGACAATATAACCTATTATGATTCATTCGATTACCTCATGATATACGTTTATTTATGTAGGAAATTGAACATTAGTAATAACGGTAATTGAAAATTTATAACCCGAATAGAGACAAATATTATATAGTTTTCATTAAAGATTATAAGACGAACATTTAGCATAGATTATTTGTAAAACTCCGGCCTGTCTAAATACTGTTAATTTGGCTTTCTGCATTGTTCCTAATAGTTTTAATACTTTGCCAAGCGGGCAAAGTATATCAAAATATTTCTTTTTTTACCCTAGAGATTACCGCCTAGTGAGGATTGGCGGGAATTTTCACTAGTACTACATTGGGCTCACCTGCAGATGCGCTACATTGTTATCGACTCTCTGTCGGCGCAGGCTCTTGTTCTCGTTCTCAAGGTCTGCGATGCGCGCGGTGAGCTCTCTCTCCGCGGCCTCGCGCTCGGCGGCGTGCAGGCGCGCGCGCACCAGCTCGCGTTGTAGGCACCGCGCTAGCTCCCCACCCCCACCCCCTTCTATACCCTCCAGGGAAGACTGACGAGAGTTGTTCTACAGGACAAATAATACACATCTCCTTTAAGATATACGTCTTTTGTTATGGATTACGTTTGGTTTTTAAAATACCCGCTCGCTAAAAATAATTGTGCAACGCACAAACATTTATTTATTAAACATACTTTTAAAAATTACAATTTGTTTAAAGCTTGTAATTTTTTTAAAGTTTCAGTTAAATTCGAATATTTTCCACATAATATGTATTTCTAAAGCTTATACAATATTTAAAATCACGAATACAAACAAAAATTAAAATAAATAAATTTCATTACGGTCCTATGCAATTGCATCATTAAGTAGCATTATCAATGTACATTCTATCGCTTTCTTTTTGATTAACACAAGCTATAATAAATCCCTACAAATTGTAATTAAGAATTAAGAACACCATACCTCAGCTATAGTCATCTCAAGTGACCTGATTTCATCTTGCGCGACGGCCAGCCTTTGTTGCGCGTCGACGTTGGCCCGGCGAAGGGCTTGCACTTCCCTGGCCAGGGCGAAGGTCTCTTCCTCGCCTTCCGCCAGGTCCACCTGCCCACGCACCAGCCGCTCTGCCAACGCCGAGCTCTCCTTCTCCAGCAACTCCACGCGTTGCTTCAACAACCGGTTCTCTTGACGCAGACACTGGTACAACAACAATACGTTATTATTAAACGGATTTTTTTATTGTTTTGTGTTGAAGCACAAATACCATTTAAATAAAACATTTCAGTCAAACAGAATTAAAGAAGTTTGTAAAATATGGAAAATATTAGTATTAAAAAATAATGGGCAATAGTGGGGATATCATACTGTCTATTGGCGTCACTAGTTTTTTTTTACTCCCACTACAAGACTTTAAACGTTTCTTACTTGTTTAATTCTGAAATAATTTACAAAAAATTCTGTTTGTAGATTTTGATATAGATACCTTTTGATAAATACATTAAAAAAAAAAAAAGAGTCCAAAACCCTATTCAATTTCATAACCAAAAGCCAGTATTATGTATTGCGGAGAGTCCACACAGTAGATACATTTTTTGGAGCAACAATAAACATGGTAAGGCTCTATTGTATTTGTAACTTTTGTGGCTACTTGTTACTATTTAATGTTAGGGGAGACTGGGTACGGTTGATACAAAGGACGGTTAAAACAGAGCGAATATCTCATAAACGGTTACGCGGGGACCTATGGGTGCAAAGGGAAAACGAAGCGGACGACAGGTCCGAACACGAATACAGTGTCGCACCCGTTCCCGCGCGTTGTTGTTGTGTGCAGGACACCACATTGTTATTTATTACCCAAAAGTAAGTATTTTTCTTCTGACATTAACGCTTATATTATCTGTTCTTTATAAATGAATGTGTTAAGTGTGTGTTTGCGATTATTACGAAGCTTGTAGAATAAGGGATAGTGATTATTTTTAATGTATTATCATTACTGTTGAAACTATAAAGTGTATTTTACAAAAAGTGGGGTTGGGGACAGTTGAAACATTTTTTGTGGGTACGGTTGAAACAGAATATATATTTATTTCTATTATTTATAGATGCCGGGGTTCGGGTTGGGAAGACTTCCAGAGGGAATATTGACTTATCGAGCTATAGTCACGCATATGAGGAGGTAAAAGCTGAAGATCCACTACGGAAAGCGGCGGAAAAACATGGTGTAAACCAATGTTCCCTGTTAAGAAAAATTCGTAAGAGAGATGCGACCGGCAAAGATGATACAAGTATGGGTTATAAAACACACAATCGTGTTTTTAATATACATATATTTACGTAATAAAGGGCGAAAAACTGTTATACTGATACACCAGAGAAAGAAGAGATAAGAAAAGAGCATGAAGCAAAATTAAAACGGACCAAAGTTAAGCAAGTTAAGAAAAGGGTAAAAGAAGAAAAAGGTAAAAGAGAAGTTTCAAAAGGAGAAAGAAGAAATACTAAGCAGGAATTGTCATCTAAAGCATCAGAAGAGGAATGAATCTTTTAGAAGTATTAAAATCTTGAAGAATGATCAATGTTGTCATGTGGTGCCATAATTATTAATATATTTAGTATTAATGATAAATAAAACATGTTTCATTAGTCTTAATTGTATTATTTGTATGTGTTTCAACTGATTCCAATCGCTGTTTCAACCGCCCCTGGCATGGGTACGATTGAAACAAATTATTGTTTTTTTTAAATTTCATATATTTCTAAAGATAGTTTTCCGAATACTATAATGATACTGTTATATCGTACCTAAAACTTCAAATTTGAATTTCACGCATCATTATCGTCAGTTGGTTCGTAAACAACAACATTATAAACGATACAAGCTAAATTGTTTCAACCGTACCCAGTCTACCCTACTAATCGCATCCATACCGTCAATAACCGTTTCAAAAGCTGAGTAACATTACTTAACATATTAACACGGCAAAATATACTCAATAAATAACTTTTTACTATCAGATGTGGCTAAACGATCAAATATTGCTCCACAAAAAGTAACTGCGGTGTGGATGCACCTTCATGGATCATTACTCACTCTTAGAACAGCAATATCACCTTGCTCTTTGGTCTTTATTACTGTGTATTCTTTCTCGAGCTTCTTCATTTTCTTTGGGTTCACTTTTATCGAATACGATAGGTTCATGAAGGCGTCCTGATCTGCCTCCGCTTTCGCTGGCAGTTCTCTTTGGATATACTAAAATGTAACACTAACTATAAGTATTAGCTTTCAAAATATAATGACTCAAAATATGAAAATGTTTTTATGGCTACCTTCAATATACTCTCCATATCGAGTGACAGCAAATCGTTTTTTCCTAAAGTAAGCAGGGCTAAGGCAACTTTGAATACTATTTCAATTCCTTCCGACAGAAAAACGTCCATGATGCGGCAGGCGAGCGGCAGAGACAGCGTCGTTGTGAACAACGTCAAGAACCAACTGCTCGCGTATAGAGATGTGCTGAAGCTCTGGAAACGCAAACAAATCTTACATACATACACACATACAACAGTCAGAAACAAAGTCCTCACTCCACAACGAGATACCAAGTTTGGTGTCGAGGGTATCAGAAACTACGAGAGACATTTCGGTTTCACAACAAACATTTGTGTCTCAACCGACCACGTCCTGGAGGCCATCGAATCTTACTAGTGATGTGCTGTATTTTTCACTGTTGGTTATATACAACACTTACTAATAACTCTATTATACAGAGTTAATTCTTCAATGGGTGTGCTTCAAGTTACGAGCAAGATTTAGAATAAAAGTAAAGTTGCGTACTTGGATATTTGTAAAATTGATATTCCTAGCGAGGATTCGAACCTGACGGTTAAAAAAAACCACATGCTTATTATTCGCTGTATTTGTTGCATTTTCTGCGAAACTTTTTATTGGCGTTGTATCTGAAATCTGTAATACGACCACCCCGCTTCTTTTTCGATCTCGTCCCTCGAGATACCCTTGTGTATGCTGTTGGTACACTTTTAAATAAAACATGTCTGACCTGCGACTGGAAGTGCACGTGCAAGTCCGGGAGCAGCTCTTGCACGAGGTTCTCCAGTTGGAACATGCACAGGCCGAGCTCTGCCATGCTCGGCTTGAACATGTCTCGCATGCGGTGCTGCTGCATTATCTTCACCAGCACCGCGAACGCCTCCTCTTCCGGCATCTATATCGAGTTGTACGCTTGATAAGGACGTTACTGTATCAGTTCTTACGCGTCCCACTTCCGAACACGGGCCTCCTCTACAAGCGAGACTGAGTGGTAAGGCCTTAGTCTACAAAGCTGGGCTAGTTTAGAAATTCTTACAAATCGCTAAGGTAGATTTCCTCACAATGTTTCCCTTTGCCTTATAGTGCGTGGTGATTGACTATTAATACACACATACCTCCGAAAAGTGCGGTGTGCCCTGGGATTTGAACCCGCGACCACCATAGACATGTTGGCAGCCGCGTCTGGTCCGTTACCAATTGGCCACCACGTACTTGTAGCACATTTGATAAGTATAAATGTTATATTATTTGAGTGCCATTATGACTCGAAAGACACAATACCTGCGGGAAGATTGCTAAACAAGTTTTTCATTAGAAATTCAACTCAAGAACCCATAATTATAATGAAAATATTAAACATGAACTATATACATAAACTAAGGTTTCTTTACCATTATGCAGTAGTAACACTTTTTAGTTAAAAATTTTAAGTCCAGATTTTTTGTGCTTGACAACCAAAATAAGTGGATAATTTTTTGCACGCAAGTATTTTTGTAAGTATTAATTATAACGGTACATAATATATTGAACACTATTCAATGTGTTTTTGAATATTGGCGCTTTTAAAGAACGTTACTGACGTTGCGAAGAGCAACGACCTTTCGAAAGTAAATAACGCCATTAACGGAGGATTGTAAAAAAGAGCACATAGTTACACGTCATACTGCGAGCTGTATCGCTTCAGGCAAGAAGCTGATATTATGTGCCAAAAAACCTCTTTGTTATAATTATATTAATCGAGTGCGGAAAGTAACACAACCATGCCGCTATTATAGGAGTAATATCAATCAACAATGTAATTTCATGGCATGATTTACAATGATTCAATGTAGAGTTGCAATGTAATTTTTAAGAGTTTATAAACAGCTTTTGAAGATGATTCATTGATATGACTTGATTGATAATGTGTGATTGATAATTTGAAGTGTAGATTTACGGGAATACACATATTTTGTAGTTTAATTTGATGATCAGCCAATTTCAAACTATAGTAATGAGAAAATAAGAGTGTTTCAGGCGTTCCCAAATGTAGGGAAAGTCTGTGCTCTAGGTGACATAATATATTGACTGGGTTAATAATAAAAGTGGTTGAGTAGTTGACTGCCTCGATGGCGTGGTTGTATTGTGGTACGACTACAAAGCTGAAGTCTCGGGTTCGAATCCCGGGTCGGGCAAAGTGATATTGGTTTTTTTCTGTTCTGGCTCGGCCCCTATCACATCATGGGACGGAATATGCAAGGCGAAATGTGGGTGTCCTAGTGGCGCCTCTGCCTACCCCTTCGGGGATAAAGACGTGAGTTTATGTATGTATGTATGTAATAATAAAAGTGATTTCGTTTTACCATAAACGGCGCAAAACACTGACCTGCATAAGTAGCAGGCCTACAATGAACCCCGAGCCCTGGCAGTAGCCGACCTCGCGGTCGTGCAACGAGTACGCCTTCATCACGTTGAACAGCGACTCCTGGCCGAGCCCGTCCTTCTCCTTGAAGAAGTCGTGTTCGGGGTACGTGCGCGCGATGTCACGCCGTATCACCTTCTCACAAGCTGACTTTGCCTATCCAAACCGAAAAAAAACTATTCACAAGATTAATAAAAAAAGAAGTTACAGATTTCCAGATGTGAGAGTCTCGCTGAGCTCAGTGTCATTAAGAATAAGTGCTACTGCCGTTCCTGGCTACAGGATTTGCAGTGGGGAGAGATATCTTTAAACTACATGCAAAACAATCTCGAATAACTAAATTCAAAGGACAAAATCCAACCTTAATATACGAAGCGTAAAGTTTCTTTTCGGGTGATGCATCGACACCCGCCAACAGCTGCCATACAATCCCTCGGAAGTGGTGCGGCACTCCTTGCCGGACCAGGTCGCGCACAAACTGGTTGCGGCGCTTCCACTCGGTCTCCCAGTTGCTGACGATGCGCCCCCACAGGCCCCACAGATCCTCCTCGCCATTGCTGCTGCCGCTGACCCGCGCCTCAGCCTCATAACTCGAACTTGTCGCTGCAAACGCATCAGTTCGCACTTAGAAAACGCGCACAGCACTTTATTATATTTCGTTAGCTATGAAAAAGATTAGGTAACTTTATAATTTACGTAATTAGACTGGGGTTTTGGCACACTACAATCTTAAAATGTTACTCATTTAAGATCAAAATACACGAAGATTAGTATACACCTCACGAAAACATGAATCACTTCGTAGCGCTGTCGTTGTATCGACCTAATGATACATACCTAATGAAAAGTTTTCCAAAATGCTAGTAACATAGAACTCCAATACACTCTTGGTACCGAATAACTCATTATTTTCATTCATTTTAGCAAGGAAAACATTTTCACGGCACTCCGGGGTAAGAAGAAGCGTGCTGCACTATCGCGACTTGTCACTGACAGATAAGAGATAAAAATTGTGTCTATTTCGCTTGCGCGTGTGCTAGTTACAATATACTTTTAACGCGTTAAAGTCAAAGCAATCTGGATTTCAAATGAGTTTGTTGGGTAACGTAATAACCAAAAGTGGGGTTGAGATTTCGTATCCATTTGACGTATCTGTGAAAAGCTTTGTTTATTTTTACACATGTATTATTTTATACAATACAATATTTAATCAATTGTTTTATGCGCATGAAAACAAATAGTAGTTCGGTATCCTCCCACTAATTGAATAAATAACTGGATATGAAAAGGCTACTTTTAGAAGTATTATGTTGTACGAAAATATTGATATTGTAATTGTGCCCATTGCTATGTGTAGTCATTACATTATGTGGCCACAGAAAATATTCAGCCTCGTGTGGAGCATCCATTGTCTGTACACTGTACGCAAGTATTCTAAAGTAGGTTTGGATGTCGGCTAGGCTCGTCATAAAACTGGTCACAATTATGTAATATATACTCCGTTACAAGGTAGAATCATGATAACAAAAAATATAATTATTTTATTATTGTCTGCATTATTATGCTTCACAAATTTTTAAGATTAATTTAACACATCTCTACAGATAAAATCACAATAAAAAATATTTTGTCCGAAACAACACTACCATACCATATTTTTAATAGAAAAAGAGGACAATTAGCGACTGTCGGTTCCCGTACTATTTGATCACCTCTGACTATTAAGCACTAGGTTCAAACTTGCCTTCCACAGGTCGGCAACTGTAAAGTGAAGTGAGCATCACCGTTACGTGGTTGGAGTTCCGCGGGGCACACTAAGCGCATAACGCATTCGATAGCCGTCTTGACTATTTTCATACTGATACAATTTAAGGTTCTTCAAGACGCGACGAAGTATGTTTCTTCTGGGCAAGCGCGCTTCATTTTAAGTCGCACAGTCGCTTTTCATCAGGCGATCGAATGGAAACCTATATTCGGCAAAATTAATAATCGTTCTTTATATTTATCTAAGGATCGATCCGTAAAATAAACCAATCAGCACGCCTACATGTGACTTATTTTGATTGGTGTATTTTCTGGTTCGAACGTTAGATAGACAAGAGGATCGCTTAATAATTTCGCCCTGGGTAACAAAAGTTGCACTTATTCGAGTACTGGATTTATTTAGCTGTGTAGAATTGTGACTACGTAAGTAAAACAATTTCAGTTACTTTTTTAATGCCTTGGGTACCAAGGCTCGTGATTTCTTTTGTTGTCGCTCCGCAATCTCAATATTCTACGGCGATGATATGAAACTGGTTTGACGCCCATTAAGCATTTGATCGTGGCAAGCGCTGTGGACGTTATTTCTAAGGCCAATGAATGTGGTGTAGTAACCAAGGCCGAGTCAGTAGGTGAGCTGTTATGCACCCACTGATGTGTCACTGGTTTTGTTCAAATATGTAAAATTTAACAATGTGGATTTACGATATCATACGCATTTATTTATAGGCAGATACTATACTATTTTTATACGCTGAAGTCTATCAATAGTCAAATATTATCCAATTCAAATTTAATGTAAAGATGCATCGAAGTGTGGTTTGGTTAAAAACTCGAACGCAATGATTTCTCTTTACAGAGATGAGTAAACCAAAAATATTTTATATGAAAATATGTTTTACTCTGGCGTAATACATCATTAGAATAACCATCTAGTCTTTTGATACTAATAAGTTATTTAGATATAATATAAACTTCTAAAGAGACTATGGCTAAGAATATATCCAATAACACTTTTCTTATTGTGTCTTACTATCCAATAAGTGCTTATTATTTTATGTAAGTAAAGTATTAACTATCGCATCGCGCCTATTGGAAGAAGACAGTTTCGGTAGCATGAATACATGTGTACATACCTGAAGCTAAAGATATCTGCGAGGTATCGGAGCTTTTCCGACTATGCACGGTTGTAAGCGAGGCGCTCTTCGCGTCCGCCTCGATCCTGCGGTTTTCTTCCTCCAGTTTGGCGAGCAAAGCCCGATCGGGCGTCGGTATTGCCTCAGTATGCGGAACACGTAAGTCTGAACAACGATCTACAACAAAGTTTTTAATTAGACAACGAGATGTTGTTCCAATTAGCCAACTATTTGTAGTATACTTTATTCCCTCGTTAGATGCTACAAAAGTGTTAAAGTACGATTCGATACAACAGCGAAACCACGTAGATCTCTTCGAGAGTGTGCAACACCATAAGCCGTATAAGTTACCTAGCCCAATATACCTTGTTACGTCGCCTAAAACTACAAGGGATCTTAATGACTCCGTAAAGAAAATTTCATGGTCACTGTTTCCTAATTGTTTGTTGTCACTCGTATAATAACAAGTCAATGTACCACATTAACGTTTGGTTTTGGAACCGCTTATCGAACCTCCGCCTCCTATAGATTAGAAAGTGCGGAATACTTTTCCGTCTCATAATACCTAGGTTTTATGTTACGTTGGATAGGAATTGAACCTTGATCTTTCTGAATATTCTACAAATGCATTTGGGAATTTGTTAATGTTTATTATATACCCATACATATATATTAATGACAATTCATAGTACTTAATTAAATAGTAAAATAGATTTCTAGCTGAAAAATATACTTAAAATATAATTACAACAACACGAATACGCAGTATATCATATAAAATTATTTATAATATGTAGCGTATTATATGAATAAATACTATGTGTTGCATTTGGTGTATATTATAAAGCAAAATAATGATAACAAAAGCATATAATTAACAACTTCATACTGGTTATTTAAGATATTTTAGTACAGATTAAAAGCGGATTAGCCAAGTTAGTGAGGTGTTGATACACAGACAAATGTACTGAATGTAAATATGCAAAGTTGAACATTTACATGGTGCTCTTAGCGTTAGGTGTTAAACCAACAAACCGTCCAAAGATGAGACAGGTGATTCTGTATTACTAGCGATCGGAGTTCCGGGAGCAGCGGGCGGCGCGCCGGGCGACGCGGCGGGCGCTTCTCTCGCGTCGGCGTCCACCTTCATTGTGGCTGCGGAACTGCCATATAGAGCCCTCCCCTCTGACTCGTCTCGATGCGCGCTCCTCTCTGCACCAGACACGCTATCAGCTATCAGCCAGCAGCTCCACGCCGCACACCCACACTCCACACTCGAGCGCGTGTGGCCTGTCCTGTCGCCTACCACCTACCCATCTCTCAAACCTATTCTCCGACGACATACACTTTCAAATTTGTTTCCATTGTCACAAGGCTGGTTATATTTCTCTATTATGAATGTTTTGGACATTGATTACTAACTGCGTTGCTGATAAATCAAAGTTTTTACAATATGTTCGTTTCAAGCGTCGGAAAACATTTTCTCTACGCTTATATAATTATGTTTAATAAAAGAATGAACTAGAAACTGTATTCGTTTAAGGCAGAAAACGGACAATAGTATTGAAGAATATGTTTACACCAGCGATAAGAGTTTTAGTATTAATAAAGATGCAAAAACGTCACATGTCACCGTCTCTCTATGATGTGTAGGAGTAAGCTGTATTAATTTTCCACCACACATGCATAAACCCTTATCAATGAAAGTTATAAAAAAAACATAAAGAGGCAAACATCACAACGAGTCACGATGCACTAAAGTATTTCAATTTTCAGTTGATGCGGGGATAATGAGCATAGTGTGTGACGGGTTAACAAATTTATTACGAAGGAATGACCGACTGAGTTAACTAGTAAATGTTTTAAAGTTTTGTTTTGATGAAATCGCGCTAGCAGGTGAAAGTTAGCGTTGTGATCCACGCGCTCGGCGGTCATCCGCCCACTAAGCATGAAGGCCGCCTGAGTGCCAGTGTGGCGTGTTCTTCACATGATAATACGCATGCCACGGACACGCCGCGCGATAAATACGTCCATTATTCAGTACTCGCTACTCGCTACTCGTCAGTACTCGGTACTAACGCCCGACGCTCGCTTAGCGTTCTGCCGTCTGCGCTACCGGTGCGCCGCGCCGCGCCGGCGAGCGGCGGCTTCACTTAGCTCCACATACGTACATACTTAGTACATACACACCGACACTCGTACACCTAGACAAGTAAGCACGCGCCGAGTGTATATCGTCTACTTGCACCAATATATCTCGCGTTAAATATTTTACTTATACTTCTTACTTCTATTTTCGTTGATGGTATTTACGGACGGAACTAACAAAGCCAAGTACATGGACACGATACAAAAACATAGTTTTATATATCCACTAACGTTTTTCTTGTTTTCGTTTTGTTTGCCAAATATTGTTATTGATGACGAATGTAAAATATAGACATAAGTAGATAAGAACACGAGTTGTTTCCTACTTGATGGCAAGATTGAGATGTTATAGTGAAGCAAACTCTCGCTTTAAAATGGTTGTTAATTAGGTACATAGATTAAAATAGGGCACAGTGGCGCGCCGCTCGCCAGGGTGTGACTGCGCACACAGGGCGTGCGGTTCTACATATATACCGCATTCTCTATGAAACTGGGTAATACGCATACACTTCATTTACATTTTATTATAATTGTCTATCAATCCATTCAGACGGAATAATCAAATCGGATGTCTAAAATAAACAAAATGATACACGTAGATAGATATTAGATGCTCTTAGATTTAAAAATCGGAGCCTCAAGATTTATCGTCGTTAGTTAACATTTAGCTCTACTGTGGCTATGTCCGCAGTTATTATCTTAACAGCATACACGTCGCTGAATTTTAAAGAGCCATTGGTAAATTCTGACGTCATGAGATTGGTATCTCCTTAATATTGTTATTTATATAAAATATCGTTATGAAAATTACTAATACGATAAACAAGAAAGTAAGTAGTTTTGTTCATGTTCTAGTTACTGAAGAAATTATTCAGTATGGTCTAAGCGTAATAATACTCTACTTGAGGAACCAGACAAACGTTGTGTGAGATATAGTTGATAGCGGTGTGATGCGGCGCCGCGTGGACGCAAGTCGTTGACTTCACCGCGCAGGGATGTCACCAGCATACACCACTGACGTGGACATACATTAATATTCCGTTTTAAAGTTATATTATAGTAAAATAATATGCACTAACAATGTATGTAATTCAAAGAGCTAAAGCTAAGTGTACACTTCCCATCGATTCTACCGAAAACATAATATGTAGTTGAAAAACAGTTTATGTGAGTTAATTATGAATGAATGAATACTTAGTATAATTAATTATTTTAGAAGACATCGTGAAAATTGTAAATTTGATGGCATTGTTAAACCCCAATGCTGCATGGAACATAATATTAATCCTAAGTAATGTTTGCGTGGGTTGTGCGTATCAATATTACCGGATAGTATGTTTATATTATGCTCCACACTGGTTAGCAAATTATTAATTACGCTAGATATCGAGTGCACTGGCTGTGCTCAGTCTGCACGATCTGAATACTTTAAAACCCAACCTAATGCATACTTAAACGGTCTGAAAATAAACAATGCTAAGGTAGCTGTACCGCGCGGTTTCTCGCTCGTCTTATATTAGGATTGACGTTTACTCCACAGGAGCCAACCATTTCTACGGGGACAAAATATTTATGTTTTCTACCGCCTACACATTCTACAGGCAATTTATTATCTCTATGCAAAAACATGCTGATTCCTTTCTGCTTGCTTTTGACTATCTACGTCTAACAATTAACACACACTCATTTGCATTTATCAGTAAACATTTAAAACAATACACGATCATTAACTACGTAGAAACATTGATTGTATATTTATAATGAAAATACGTGTGCGTGCATGATCGTCCTTCTATCACGCGAACAAACTACCAAACTATTAATCAACTAGTAACTCTCAAACGGCGCACATGACTAATGTATTTTGTATGTAACCTTATAAAAACACAGCATTAAATCTGCCTATTCTTCTTACTATAAAAGTTTCAAACGTTGATGCAGTTCATCTAATGGAAAGTGTAAGCACGCAATATCTGAGGAATTGCAGGTAAATTGATTGATTTGAGCTGATTGAAGAAAAAAATAATGGGTCATCGAACATTCTAACGACAGCAAATCGAAGACACTGAAGTTTTACGTCATGTTTTTCTATGATAGTGGAGACGCTCAGGTCATACACGCTCACTTGCATATTGTTGTCAAGCCTCGTTACCGCGCACCTCTATCACTTATGAACATATAAAATATTCAAAGTCACGGCTGTTCTGCCGATACCGTCTGCAAAACCTACCTTCAAATATAATGTGCCACCTTCAACTATGCCATGAATCGTACTAGGCTATCTGTGATGATATCATAACACATAAATGAAAAGAAAAAGATAACGAAGTATTGGCTGTATTGCGATACGGACATAATGCACAGAAAAATGTTTATGATAAAGAGTAAAAGATAGAAATCAATATTGCTAAGATAGTAATATACATTGTACTTTTATTGCAATTTGCCGAATTACGAAATTCGGGCCGATATTGATATCGAAGAGAAACTGTAGCTATGGTAAATCTTAGTTCCGCGGTCGAAGTAAATTCCAATGTTTACCAGTAATTTTACAAAGCTTCCTTAATTTAGATTATTGGTATATTAATCTTATTGTTTAAAATTTAATAATAATACCCGGAACAAAAATGAGGATAAACATCGTTTTATTCAAGCAATGGACGGCGACAGTGAACTAGAAATTGATACGCATTCTAATTTTGTTTATACAAGTGAAAAAAGCACTCGAGCCTGGGCAGCCATCTCTAGTCTACACACTGGCAGCTCGAGGACAAACAAATCAAATTACAAATTCAGTTTCTAGCACACTGCTGAGTACGTTCTATAATTCACAATAACTCTTGGTATTTAGATGAACAACTCGCTTGAACGTAGAAAATACTTTAGCTTTTACACAATATATTGAATATAAACTAACTAGACAATTACTTTAACTATTGATGTATAGGATCCAAACAAGCTCATGGCACACGTTTTATACAATTTAAACTTTTATTTTTATCGAAGTTAAACATTCTTGCTGTGATGTACGTCCAAGTTGGATATTATTAATGATATTATACAGGGTATATGAAGTCACTAATACTACCACCCGGCTTCGTTTTCAGTCGCAGTCTTGATATACGCTGTATAACTGCTAAGTTATCATTTAATTTAACTTTATTTGCTGTCGGCTACATATGCTAGCCTTTGAAAAATTGTACATACATAGACTAATGTGAAAATACGACACCCTTGCATGGGTGTAATATCTGTAATAATGACGCAACTATTACAGATTTTACATCATTAGGTATTCTGGTCGATTTCGAGGGGCCACAAATATGCTACCATCAGTAAAGATTTGCATTGGCAAATTTAATATCTTTTATAGGCATGATTATGAGACCTCATAAAAGGAAGATGACTAATAGAGGTACTATAATTTTTTGAAACATAATAAGACAGAGTGGATTATAGTATTTCTCTATATAAGTTACTTTCTCATGTTTCTATGGGGCCTCATAATCTTTGTAAACAATGTTGATATTGATAAAGAAAATTGATAGTAATATGCCTTTTTAAAAGCAGTCCATATGAAAATGTATTTAAAAATACCTATGTTATATTAAGCAATTAAAAACAAGACGAATAAGTATGTAACTGCAATTGATATGAGAAACAAAAGTATTTGTATACTATTAATAGTTTTTTAAATCCGTATGAACATATTTGGATCAATTAGGACAACGGATAAAAAGGTATGCCTTTACTTTGTTTATATGTGGCGCATACAACAACTTTTATCGAAATATTTCAATAGGGTTGTATCGATTCATACAAACATACATATAAAACGATCGACTAAATATAGATACGCTAAAAATATAGAGACCGCGTGTTGGCCATTCACGTTCAGAGTAGTGGCCACTTCAAGTCGAACTTAAACCAAACAACTATGAATATAACAGACAAATCGACTCACTAGTGGTTACTTACGAGTATTCACTACAAGTTTTTATACTATCTAATACTGCTTGTGGTTAATTGATTTGCTGCAATATGTAAGCATTACGGATACATAAAATAAAATTAATAAAGTAATAAATTCTGGCAAGCAGCAAACAAATCATGTCAATGTAATATTTTAATCAATAATAAGGAAAATCTTTGTGTCAACTACTGGGAAGCATACGAAACCATTCTTTTAATATCACAGCATAAAAGGTATAGAAACCATTTAAAATGTACTTTTCAATTACAAATACCTTTAATTGCAAATGATGAAATCGTCGTACTTGGAACACCGTGTGCAATCATGAACTGGAAAAGAAATAAAATATAATATTATGGTGGTCGTGTCGGTCAGTAAGAATAAAGCGCACTACACACCAAAGTCGCCGTTCCGGCGACAAAGCCCGCCGACACAACACAGCGGCATATAAGAAGGAATCATGTCGGTAACAAGCGCCTGCGTGTGTTGCCCGCCGACATTTGGCATGTCGGCGACGCAAGCGCTCTGATAGCATAACGTCATAAAAATGTTCCTTATGTCATGCCGAGACGCCGACATGTTGCCAACAAAGTTTTCCGACTTGCAATGAGTGAAGCCGTCCACTAGCCCGCCCACCAAAATGTGGCCGACATAGGCTGGCGGGTAGGCGGTTTTGGTGTGTCGTGCGCCTGATAAATATAGGACCCTGATTGCTTATTTATTTATTGTCGTCATTTGCATTGTCCGTGCTAGATAGACCAGTATGAGCTGAAAATTTTTACTATATTGATGGTTAAATTAATCAGCTATCGACAAACAACGTACATACTATTATTGTACAAATGCATTGATATACATTTGTGTAAATGAATTAAACGCAGCTTATTTTGTTTTAGATAGTGCTAAACATTTATTCTAATGACATTATTGGTTGTAAAGTACACCATATTAAACCTGCATTTTTTATTCTTGATCACATAAACAACATGATATTGTTATAGAATACCGCACACATTTATACACATAATACAAGTAATATGATTTTGTAATCCTTCGGAATAGAGAAATTGAGTACAAACTCAATTTTTTTCCACCAATCGAATTATAAAATCATTGGCACACATACAATGTATAAAATAAAAAGGTTTCGCAAAGGCAAGTCAAATTAATAAGGCAATGAATCCGGCGACTTTTTTTAGTAGTTTTTACACCTACGGTTTTGTTAAAAAATGTCAGCCGGAATACGTGTTTAGGCAAGCGTGACTCACGGCACAACGCCGAGGTGACTTGATTGTACTCCAAAAATTTTACCACGTTGCTTATTTAATCTTGACCAGGGATACATGGCATGAAAATATTCAAAATTGCAATTTTCGAAATCCCATAAATGTTGTACATTTAATGTATGGTTTTTGGATATTTATGTTTATACTTGCACGGATTATTTTTTCATACAATAAGTACATTAAACGAGTTGCATGAGGCTACATTTATTAAATGCTTGTGGTGAAACTTGATTGTGGTATAAATAGAATTATAATCTAGAACTAGGTTACGTTTGAAGGTAAAAATGATTACTTGAAATATTTTTAAAATCTCACTGGTCGTAACATGTAAATATATGGTAATATATTTCTTGTGTTATATACAAGTAATACATAGCTACAAATTGAACTGTTGAAGTTGCTGTTACTAAATATACCAAGTAAAACGTTAAATGTATATGATAGTTTATTTACATCACGCTGCGAAATTATTTTTCAATAAGCGTTACTACATGGATTTTGTAATGGATAATTAATTAATATTAATTTCAAATTCCTTGTTATTTTATTGCTTTGGTTGATAATTGTTTATTATTTATTTAATAAATTATGAATCATACATTAAAAGTAAGTCTAGGTCCGCAAATCACTTTAATATTAATTAATATTTTGTCGAATTAGGAAATTATAATTTGGTACTTGGTTAGGTTAGGTTATATTGAGAACAGGTAAACTTTTACGGCCACCATGTGTACGAAGAGCAATTTAAAGAAAGGCTTTTCCATAACATAATTGGCATGGTTTACTGTGGTGATTTGCTAATCAACGGCCACGTTCGCGAAACCATTGGAAAGAATGACAATGGTTTCGAATTCATAGTGGTTCAATGACCTGAAATAAATTAGCAATTTTATCTTGTAGACGAAGGAATAATTTATAGCTATGAATTTGATTGGTGTCTTATAATATGGATATCTATTGGATGTGGAAGTATCAAGTACATTAAGTTACGCATGTTACTCGTAACAATTAGGGTATAAACGATCAACAGATGAAATGTTCATATGATTTAAATATAAATTGTATTAAATGTTTCCTGTTGTTCCTGTTGTTGGCACAAATAGTAATGGAGAATATTATTGTCTTTTGTTATTCTTTATATAAATAACACATTTTTGTTTCATTGTATATATCTTTTATTTTTCTCGGTTGGATTATTTTTATTATTAATATTAATTTCTTTGTTTTGGTTTTGTATTTGTACCAACAATAAACTTTTCTTTCTTTCTTTCTTTCTAAATTAATTGTTAAATTTTCATGGAACAAAAGTTTTATTTTTAATTAGCACATCAAAATAATTATCTAGCTGATATGAAAACTTATTTTTCGTTATTAGAAGTACAAGCGTGTATATCGCACATCCGTGGCGGCTGGTGCCACATTTACTTAAGAATGTGTTGTTTCCATAAGTGTCTAATCAACCTATCAGCCTTACTAAGATGAGGACTGATATTTTAATCATCTCATTTCTTAGGTCTTTACATGTAATAAATAACTAAAACCATAATTTGATAAGTTCATAAAACTAAAATAACATTCAACTTTTGCATTGGATTACTATTTCTGCTTGGTATGGTAATTTGAGAGAGTAAACAGCACTTTACGACGTAGTACTCAGTACATTTTGTAAGTCTGTTTACGTTCGTGTAGTTTAAAAGGAAACAGCAGTGTGCATGATGAATGAAGACATAGAAAAAAACACTAAAATACGCCAAAATTTATTAATTAGCATATCCGTAGAAGTTGTATTTTAAATCAGTTTGTATTTTTTTGATACACACTTTATATTAACGACTGCCTCGGTGGCGTAGTTGTATTACGGTACGGTTACAAAGCTGAGGTCTCGGGTTCGAGTCCCGGGTCGGGCAAAGTGATATTGGGTTTTTCTATTCATTATCAGCCCGGAGTCAGGAATTTGTGCCCGATATGGCGATAGGCTCGCCCCCTATCACATCGTGGGATGGAACATGCAAGGCGAAATGTGGATGTCCTAGTGGCGCCTCTGCCTACCCCTTCGGGGATAAAGGCGTGAGTTTATGTATGTATGTATGCACTTTATATTAAACCGGCATATCACACCGATTTTTTGCATTTCTATGGGTTGTAGTCTGCTAACCTGAATTAGGCTAGTGTGGTCGACTTTATGGCATAACCACTCTTAATCGTACTCTCGATTGTAGAAGAGACCCGTGCCCTGCACTGGGACTTGGATGGACTGATACAGTACACGTTTTTGTAACATATTGTTTTCGTGTACGTACATCAGTTTTTCTTTACCGAAATGTATTTTCGCTTGCTTGCTCCTTGCTCCAATACACGCAACTAAATACTTTTCATTGATTGTGATAGTTTAAATTGGTACAATTGAGGAAAGATACACATAAAATGTTATAATATTAATTACGCATGGTTAAATAACTAAATAAAATAATCGATAGCATTTATCATGAGTGTGTTGGAAGCCGATTGTTTATACACATGAAAAAAGTGCCCTTCAAACAGACTACAATGCATTTTATGTGAAACACACATTTGTTACATTTCTACATAACATTGGTCGTAAAAATATTGTGATATTAAAAATTTCGCTTAGCAATAATCATCATTCAAATTCATGTTTTGAACACAACCAAAGAACTGCTAATATTGAGATTTTTTATGAAAACCACTGGGCTAGAATTTTTTAAAATTTAAAAAAGATTGCATCATTAAGTTTGCAAACATAATGCGATAAAGCCATAAAAACAAAACACATTTAACTAATCAAGAAACCATTGGGTGCATGTAACTGTCCGGTCAGTACAGAGAAATGCACACAAAACTAAAAAAGCTAGAATTTTTTAAAATTTAAAAAAGATTGCATCATTAAGTTTGCAAACATAATGCGATAAAGCCATAAAAACAAAACACATTTAACTAATCAAGAAACCATTGGGTGCATGTAACTGTCCGGTCAGTACAGAGAAATGCACACAAAACTAAAAAAAAATGCAGGAAAACAATATAAATAACATATTAGAAGACATCGCAATGAAATCAAAAGTGATTAATGAAAGTGAACATATTTTTTTTTGTCTTTGTTCTCAATCTATATAAAAAATGGTGATTGTTTTATTTATTATCTTAAAATGTAAATGCTATATATATATATATATATATACTGGATTGTGATTCTCCAGGGACCAGGCTGGACATTCCCATAGGTGTAACATTTTTACCATCAGTGAAGATCAATTCTGGATTGAATATATTTTTAAGAGTATGTTACTCATTCAACAATAATTTGTTAGTAAAATCATATGCTGATTATGGTTGCAAGGTCTGTGCATAAGTGAACCAAAAAATCAGTAGAATTAGACAAAAGACATCTGACTGTTTAGACTTCATTAGGATTATTTTGTTGTCCACTAATCTACATAAAAATGATATGTAGGTCAAATGTAGTGCATACATAATATTTTACATAGCTGCCCCAAAAAAATCTTTTAGGTGTTGGTGGTCCAATTCCTTATGAAGATTTCATGTTTCATCACTTACTTTCTTTAGAAGCCATGCAAGAAAAAATATATACCAATTTTTTTTCTTATCTGATTTATTGAAACTCTGGTGATTATGACTATAAACAGAAGTGTAGTATTAGCACCCAGAAAAAGTCAGACCGGACCACAAGGTTTAAATATAATCAGCATTAGCTAGTGTTTAACAAAAATCAAAATATCTTAAAAAGCAACAAAAATGCATCATTCGCCACAAACATTTATTACTTTCGCTTAGCAAAACATAATGTATAAAAATTGCTGAGCTATTTTTATTTGCAAAAATAACATTGTAGTCTGTTATGTCTTTAATTTTGTGTAGCCATGAGTAGAAAAAGAGACATCACAAGGTATTAAAATATAACTAAAAATAAAATAATTACACAATAACTTCCAATATAATGTAGATATGGATGTCAGTGAAGTAACAATAAAAGAAAATTATTAAGTGCTCTCTATAAAAGTTTTATAAAATTGAAAGCAACCAGCCTTTGCATTAATGTTATTTCTTAAAAGTAGTCTTGGTTGGCTCATTTTCAATAGTTATCTTTTATGAATTACATTGCTAGTACCTCAGGATTGTGTTCATAGATGTGTATGCAGTACTTTTACTTGTATAAGTTCAATGTATATTTTAGTATTTATATAGAACTAGTAATTACCGTGAATAATTTATTCTTATTCAACTACATTGAAATTGCACAATTTAAATATTTTGACTGAAACACTTTTAAACCACAATGTTATTACTGAAAAAAAAATTGTCGTTTTAAAATTATTATGCTCAAAAGAATGTCCATCCGCCTTAAAAACTTTATGACTCGACAACGAGGCGTCTGTATTTACGCGTTTTATAAAATTGAGAAAAAACATCAAGTCTGGTTGAATGAATAATACATCTAGTGGATTCAAACTTCCGGCTTAGGCATAGTCTATCCGTAAGGTTATTGCACTAATTTACTCTGTTACTTTCGCAACACTGTAAGTACAATGGTATTGATTTCAATCGACAAGTAACGGATTACTTAGCAGACTAAAAACGTTTTTATACTCACATTTTACACTTTTAGTCCCAACACAATGAATGACACAAATTGTTGTGATATTAACTTACTAGAGACAATATTTAATAATAAATAAATTATAAAAATAAATATCGGAACCGCCCAGCTGGCAAAATTTACTCTACAGATAATAAATACACACAAACTGGTTGCGTTCGCAAATGGATTTGACAGATGTCATTTAAATATTTCCACAGACTAAAAATGATATTTGGATGACATTCTCGAAACAGCATAAATTTAAAGAATGCCATTCTATGGACTGTAAAACTTAGCTTGATAATTTTGACAGGTCACGCCTATAAAGTTACGCATTTTTTTTGTTACGATGTCATACAGATAAATACCGTACTTCATGGATGGGTACCGCCCCCTTAGAGATGTGCCACGCATAACGAATAACCGCAGACTATCAATAATCGGTTTTGAAATGAAAACAATACATAAAAATAAAAATAATTTGTTTCTTAATTGCCGAAATATGTTCCATTAACAGTACTGATTACATGATAAAATATGTGCATTGAATAAAAGTTACCCAGTCATATTTTTTGGTGTTATACTAGAAAATGGATATAAAAAAATAGTATCTATTGACTCCATGACTGTAACAATAATATTTCTAGTCCGGTTAATCAACAAATAAATAATAAAATAAATAAAGAAGTTTAAAGAAATGATTTTATAAAATCCATACCTTAATCACGCGATTATCGATTACAAGTTCCAAAAAATAATAATCGAATAGATTCATTAACGATTATACACAACCCTCATCCCTACTGCGAGCTGTCAAAATTAGCAAGCTAAGTTTTACAGTCCATAGAATGTTTAGATAACTGTCCTGCAGCAGGATACTGCAATGCATATATACAATATTTTATAAATTATTAAAAATCCTATAATATGGGTAGAATTGGGTATTTGACTGTTGTGGCAATAAATTATAAAATGTGTTGCATATGATAGCTTTTTGGTAAACAATAATTATAGGTATTTTTATTTACATTTATCTAAATTATAAATATTTAAATAATCTAAAATAAGTTTGCCATTTTTTATCTGTTGATTAAATGTAACAAAACACGACAAGCTGTCATTGTGCAGCGTGTGATGTCACGATTTACAATATTCATTCATCTCTGCCACTAAGATCATTCACCATTTATAAAGCGTGACGTAACTTTTTCAAAGTCACGTGACCTACCGTTTTGGTGACATATATGATGATAAAACTGAAAAATATGTTTATTCGTTATAAACGACTCTTTAAAAATAAATTAATAGTTTGAAGAGGTATAGAGTGATTATATCTAGACTTTAAAACACTTTTCAGAAATTAGTCAAATAGCCAATTACAGATACACAAAATAGGTGTTTTATAAACTATTTTAATAGGTTGTGTAATAAAATACCTATGCTTTATGTTCGTTTTCGATACATTCAGTAGATAATTCCTCATTGGTAGGTAACAATTTTTTTTAATAAAGTATAATGGGGCGATTAGAAATCGCGGAGCGAATGGAAATATTGTTACGAATAATTTAAAAGAAAATATTGTAGAGAAAACACAATTCATTTTTTTTAATCTATTTTTAAACAGAACAGCATATATTTTTTAACTCTACAGCATTAGATTTATCTCAAGCTTTAAATTATCTAGCAAAATATTTCTGCAAAAAGTAACCATCTTTACCGGAAAGGATATAGATGGTAGATCATAACTACATACATTCTAGTGTGGGTACTTTATAACTACCCACAAACTAACATGGATTTCCGTAAATATTGACAATTTCTATTTAATTGTATGAACATATTTTAATTATTCTCCTACATAATATAATTCATACTTATTATACCATAGAATAGGTCCGGCAAAAGAGAAAACAGGTCACTAGATGGTAAGCGATCATTGCCGCCCATGAACAACCACAATGCTGGGCGCATAGATGTATTGCTGGCCCATTAAATTGCGAGGGTATCGGGAAGGAAAAATAATGGGAAGAGGAAAGGGGTATTGGGCATTGGCAATCTCAATTTCCGAACGAAACAGCAAAGCTAACAAGACAGCAAAGCTCTCGCTTCATGTCCTTCTCCTGCGAGACTGGGGTACTGCCCTGGACTAGCCTGCCCATTCATGCTGAGTCATGAGTGACAACAGCATGGCTTAAGGACTTTTATATGTATGTATTGTATATTATACTGACCAATGTCTATTACGGGTCGTGTGGATTCACTATATAGCATTGATATATTTCCAAAAACGCATTAGTTCTATAACATGGACTGGTAATGGTATTAAGTCGTTTAATTTGTTTTAATTTAGAATCAAATATAATAGTTATGTATTTTGGGATCCTTCTCCCAATCGTACAGAGCCGTGTATAAGTGGATTAATTAAGTATCTAATAAGACATTAGTTAAAATATGTTTATTACGCAGAATTTTAATATGTATATCCATATGCTAAGAAGTAAGAAGATTGTATGGTATTATGCAATTATATTGAATTTATTGTTGATTTGAATATGCGGTTCGCGCACATAAATTAGTTGTTTTATTGCGGCCTGTGTCTTAAATAAACCCTTAATTTCGGTTATTTGCATTTTTCTTGATTGTATCCTGTTATACGATCGCCTGTGTAATCCGATCATGTAGCTCGTCTAAAGCACGTAGTTTATGGGTTCCGGATCACAAAATGTGAGCAATTTTCGTCATCAAGTCGTAAAGTCCTGTACCTACAAAAGCCTAGTTCAGTTTCCTTTCAACATCTTTTTAACTCGCTTTTGGATATTTGTATGCTATAGGTATTTTAGTAGATCAGATTTTATTGAATTTTCAACATAAACATTTGAAATCTTTCATTTATTTATGATACTTATTTTTTTTATGATGAACCTATTAAGATGCAATACATCATTTTAATTACAATCTAGCCTTATGAATAACAAGTTAATTAATTCTAAAGATATATATCATGATAGACGATAAATTATTTTATAACTAAGTGCATTACATTCTCTTGGTACAAATATTAAGCAGCTTATTGTTTCACGAAGTTGCACACAAAGTGCTAAGACTAGCAACAGAATCTTGCATACTTGTAGGTAAGTGTGTTGTTGAACTGAAAATATGGTTTATGTATGATATGGTTTTTTTTTTTTTTTTGGTATCGTGTTGGAAAATCCTCATGGACATCCTCCGCCCTGGGGAGGCGCGGAGGGGACTGTCAGACTCTTACTGACTAAAAACCAACCCGTGTTCCTCATGTACCCGTGTGTCGGAGGGTCGGGTATCGCCGAAGCATTCGTCGCAACCCCCCGACGGGTATTGGCCCGCCATAGTCGGGCGGGCCCCGTCACCCACTGCGGCCGTCACCCCGGCCGCAGGACTCCACTACGAGGCGCGCGCGGAACACGACGTCGCCGCCTCAAGGCCTGCTGCTGGTCGGACGACAAGACGCCCCGAGTCTGTCATCCACAGGCCGCGCCCTAAGGTGGCCGGAAATCTGCCACCCTACGACGCCCAGTGCGTCTGCTGCGGGAGGGGAGAGAGGAGGCAGCCTCTCTCTCCCTTTCCGCCACCTCCTTTGCGAGCATCACGAACTCGCAGAAGGTGGCGACAGCTCTCCATCCTGACTTGCTCCCGACCATGGTTGAAACAATGGCCGGGAGCGAGAGGTTTCCCGCAGCACCTACGGCCGCGACCAAGTCACGGCGCTGCTCAGCCCAAGCTGGGCACTCCGCCAACGTATGCAACGCCGTATCGTCGCGGCGATCTCCACAATGGTGGCACTGGGACGTCGGCTCCCGGCCTAGACGACACAGGTACTTCCCGAAACACCCATGTCCGGTAAGCACCTGTGTCAGCCGGAAGCTTAGGGCGCCGTGGCTCCTGTTGAGCCACTCCTCAAGAACGGGCCTTACCGCCGCTACAGCGGCGTGCCCCGCCGTGGGTAGCGCTAGGCGCGTCTGCCACTCCGCCACTAGGACCTGGCGGAGCTGTGCCCTGCGTGCCTCTACCTCTCGAGGCACCAGGCGCTCGCCCCTCTCGACCGCCTCCACACGCCACCAATAGAGCGACGTGAGGAGCTTAGCGTCGAGGTCCCAGGGCGAGGATCCGGCTAAGAGGCTCGCTGCCTCAAAGGAGATCGTACGGTATCCCCTTATGATCCTGACGGCCATCGCGCGCTGCGGCCTTCGCAGCACCGCGACGTTGCGGGCCGTCAGGGAGTCCGACCACACTGGCGCGGCGTATAGCGCCATCGACCGTACGACCCCCATGTAGAGCCTCCGGCAGGAGGAGTTGGGCCCCCCCAGGTTGGGCAGCAAGCGCGAGAGCGCAGAAGCGGCGCCCATCAACCGGGGGGCGAGCCGTGTAAAGTGCGGCCCGAAGTTCCACCGACTGTCGAGGACGAGTCCAAGGTACTTCATCGTCGACTCGACAGCGATGGAGACTCCTCCTACAATGATGCTGGACCCCGGAGGCGGCTTCGTCCTCGGCCCGTGAAAACACAGGGCCTCAGACTTGTGCAATGCCACCTCTAAGCCCAGCCGCCGGATCCTACCCACGACGTGCGCGACACCAGCAGTCGCGCGTATGGCCGCCTGCCGGTACGTCTTTCCACGCGCTGTCACTAGCGTATCGTCGGCGTAACAAATGACGCCGACGCCGTGGATAAGCGCACCGCGCAGAGCCCAGTCGTACCCCACGTTCCACAGGAGCGGCCCCAACACCGACCCCTGCGGAACGCCGCACGACGTCTCTCGCCGACACCACTCTTCACGACCCGGGTACACCACCGATCTTTCCGACAAATAGGCCCCGACAATGCGTTGGAGGTAGCGCGGCACCCCGTGGTACCGGAGTGCCTCCCTGATGATACTCCAGGGCAAGGTGTTGAAAGCGTTGGCGATGTCGAGCGACACCGCCAAGACCACCTCGCCCCGGGCGACTGCCTCCTCCGCGAGGACCCTCACGCGCATGATTGCGTCCACCGTGGAGCGCCCCTGGCGGAAACCAAATTGGTTGTCCGCCAAATCCGGCCCCACCATGGTCATGTGCTGGACGAGGCGACTAGCGATAATCCGCTCGAAGATCTTACACACCTCGTCCAGCAACACGATTGGCCTGTATGCAGATGGTGAGTCTGCAGGGCGCCCCTCCTTCTTGAGCAGGACCAGCTTTCCGGTCTTCCACCGGCTGGGAAACTGGCCCCGCTCCAAACATGCGCTCAAGAGTCCCGCTAGTCGGGGCCAGAGAGCCTCCATGGCCAGGACCCATGCACGGCCTGGAATGCCGTCGGACCCTGGGGCGGTGTTCCTGATGCGAGCCACCGCCACTCTCAAATCTACCCGGGTCACTTCGGGCACGTCGTCGTCATTGTCGTCTTCCGCGTCGGGCACATTGCGAGGCGGAACCATAGCCGGTGGTGTGTGCTCCGGTCTCGTCGGAAACAACGCACACACCACCTCCTCCAGCAGCTGTGGCTGGAGACTCCGGGACAGTGGGGGAGCCCGTTGGCGCAACTTGCCCCGCACCATAAGGTAGGGGCGCCCCCACGGCTCTCGGTCCAGAGTCTCCAGCAGCTCCTCGTTGGCCTGGGCCTTTGCCCGGACAATGGCCAGCTGGAGGGCGCTCTTCGCTTCTCTGTAGTGATTGTACAGTTCCGCCTCTTCCTGTTCGGCCGCCGCTGTAAAGGGGCGGCGGCGCCTTCTTCGGCACCTAGCGTACCGGCGTCGCACCTGCACACAAGCGATGCGCAGCTGCGCGATCGACTGCGACCACCAGTACACTTGGCGCCTCGATGGTAACGGCCGGACTCGGGGCATGCCAGCATCACAGATGTGCGACATGCTCTCCCGGAACCACTCCGCCTCCTCGTCGATGTTCGTTGGCCTGTCTGGAGAGTCCAGCCAGGCCTTGACGATGGAGGCATCCAGGAGAGCCTCCCTGTCCAGCCGCTTCAGTGCCCAACGCGGGCCGTCTTCAACGCCCACCGGGGCCGCTTGGACCGGCCCAACCGAGGTCTGGGCGGAGACGCTAAATCGAATATATCGATGATCAGACAGCGTCTCCACCCCCTCCAGGACGTGCCAGTCCTGGACGGTGCGCGCGAGAGCGGGGCTAGCGAAAGACAGGTCCACTATCGACCCGCCCCGCATCCGCACGCACGTCTGCACGGAACCCCGGTTCAGGAGAAGCAGGCCCTGCTCGACCGCCCACTCCTCCACTAACTCGCCCCGCGCGTCCGTAGCCGGGGAACCCCAAGCCGTAGATTTGGCGTTGAAGTCCCCTAGGACGATCACGGGACGAGGACGGCTACGACTGACGACCGTGCCCAACTCCAAAATGATATCCTCCATGTCGGCGAGAGAAAGGCTGGGGGCGAAATACACCCCCGCGACCATAATATTCCCCCAAACTGCCGCGACATAGCCCCGCCCTCGGGTGACGGCCTCGAAGGGAAGGGTGTCGGCGGCAGACCTCATAAGCAGTGCCACCGAGCGGTTCGTGTCACACACCCAGTCATCCCTGGGTGGCACGAAATACGGCTCGGCGACAACTGCCACATCGATCAACCACTGCGCCATGCTCTGGAGCAAGAGATCCTGAGCCCTGGCGCAGTGGTTTATGTTGGCTTGGAGGAGACGACGTAGGGCCATTATTGTGTGTCCATGGCCGTTGTCTCCTCCCCAGCCCTCGGCGGATGTTCTGCCGCAACCGGCGGGTGAAGCGGCTGCGAGGAGCTGGTTGCCTTCTTCGACGCATCCGTGACTCTAGCCGGTGGATGAGCCGGCTGTCTCCTTGCATTTTTCGTCTTCTTGGTCCTGGCGCAGGCCTTTGACCCGGTCCTGTGGTCGGCTGGCTTGCCAGATGCCGCACAGATGACGCAGTGCGGCGTGGCAGTGCAAGTGCCAGCCTTGTGACCGGGCTGACCGCAGCGGAAACACAATTGACTGCGGTCTACCCCAGCGGTGCACCGTGCCCCCGCATGTCCTTCTTCAAGACAGCGGTAACACCGATAGGGCTTGGGCGCCAGGAGCGTGACCTGCGCCGAGACCCATCCAACCAGCAGCCGTTTGTCCTTAACTTTTTTGGCCGCCGCTACGGGACAGCTGACAAAAATTGTCCCGAGACCGGAGACACCCCTGCGTATCGTGCCCGCCTTTACTTGGTCCAGCGGGCATCCTCCGGCCGTCGAGATGGCAGCGGCGACCTCTTCCTCAGCGACGGAGTCGTCCAGGCCCGAAATGCGCAGATCTGCGCACTTGGTTGGCCTGGACACTCTAACATCATCCGGGCCTAGAGACGCCCTGAGTTTATCAGCCAGGGCGTCTGCTTTGGGACCACTAGTGGCTCCCGATACTTCCAGTAGGCGGCCGCCGGTAGCAGTTGTTTTGCACCGGAGGCCCGTTATGCCGAGATCGCCAAGAGAGATCTCGGCTTTTGCCTTTGCCAAGATCTTGGCATATGTCAGGCCCCGCTCCTCCGCCCCCGGCTGCAGGGTAAGAGCCACTGCTGTAGAGCGGGGGGTATTGAGCCTCGCTGTCTGGCGCTTGGCCGCCGCTTGTTCTCTCTGGGCCTGCTTCTTGGCCCGCTGGCGCGCCTTTTTCGAGGTTTTAGCGGCGCCCGCCACTGTCCACTCCGCCTCAGGTCTAGTGGCGGGTTCCCGCGTTACTGGCCTAACAGTTTGTTTAGGTGCAGCAGCCGTAGCACCTGCCTTTTTGGCCATTTTAGCCTCCTCCTTTTTCGAATGCCTATTTGAGGCGGCAGTTGGCGCAGTCCTCTTCTGCGCAGCAGCAGCCGCTTGTGCCGGTTGGGCGGCGCGGGGCGCTGCAGTTTGAGCCGCATACGTTGGCGCCGGTGTGCTGCGTTGCTCAGCAGCTAGAGGGGGACGTAAGATCCTCCCCTCAAGCACCGAGAACCGCGCGTTGAAACTCGCCATCTCCTGTCGGATCAGGCGAGTCAACTCCGTCTCCTGCGACGGCAGCTGCGGTTGCGGTTGTAGCGTTTCATGCGGAAGGCCCACCTCCCGCCTGAGGTGCTCGCGGCGGAAATTGGCCATCTCCGCCTTGAGCTCCTCGTGCTCCCTGCGGAGCTCCGCCATTTGCGCTGCGAGCTTTTTATTCTGGGCCCGCAGCAGCGCCGTCTCTTCTGTTGTGGTGCGGGTTAGAAGCACCTGAGCACTTTCCATGATGGAAGTCGTGGCCTCTTTCAGTGCCTTCTGGCTGCAGCCGCTAAGGCCCTTTGAGACCTTGCTCACCCTTTTGATGGCTGCAACCGCGTCAGCCACTCGTTGGTTTAAGTCGGAGGCAGGTAGCTCTTCTGCCTCGACTTCCATCTCAGAGACGGCAAACGACGACTCCGACAGGCGAGTGACTCTCCATTCCGTCACCCTTTTCGTCAGAGCCGCAATCTGCCGCTCGTCCTCCTCCTGTTTTTCGGCGGCCGCTGCGGCCTTCATCGCTGCCGCAGCCTCGCGCCTGGATAGGCCGATACCGGCGTATTTGCCAGTAGTGGCGGGCCTACCTCTTCCGCCTTTTTTGGCACCGACCTTGGGGGCCGGCACCGCTGTGTCGCTCAGGGCCGAGTCCGACCCTGAGTCTGCGACCTCCCTCGGCCGTTTGCGCAAACGTTTCGAGTTCACGCTACTTCCGCTTGCCACACTCATAGCGCTGGACGCACTGTCGGAGTCCGAGAGCACGCCCGTTCGCTCCACGAGTACCAAAGGTACTTTTTCGCCCACTTCGTCATTTTTGGTGTTGGTTTTAGGTAAAAGTTTATCCATTTTTAGACCCACGAGTATGGGGGAAAAGAAGGTCCACCCAGGCAGTGCCCCCTGTACCTGGGTAAGCCTAGCGTAACCCGTCAGAGGGTCGGCCGGTACTCTGACGGGGGTCGCACTAGAGACTGAACTTCCCATCAGCCATGCATCCCCTCGCGGTGCGCCGCCGCTTGGGATTCGGGGTACTTTTTATAGAGGCATCCTCCCTCACGGTCCGGGCGTTTAAGCCAGGACCCTCGGTCCGGTGAGAATGCGAGACATGACCACAAACTTCACAACCGGATTACGATATGCGACGGTGATCGTGAGAGGAACACTCCCACAGCCCGCCCGGCGGCGGGGTAAGCGCACACCGAGCCCGCCGAGACCTCCGGGACAGAACCGGAGGGTGGCCCAGAGATGGGCCCCACCTAAAATAACGACAGATGGAGGCGGCCGCCACAAAAGACAGCGACCGCCAAACCCCCTGCCCTCCCCGTCGGATATTTGCCGTCGGTCATTGTAGTTGCAAAATTGCAACTACGATGACCCACGTTGCCCAGGGTGCACCACGTGGAGGTTCCCGACATAGCACCCCATGATATGGTTTAATTTTAGTGTAAACAACCGTCATTAGCTTCATAATAATTCACATTGTAAATGTATCTAACAGAATAATAATTATAATTAAATTGAAAGCAATAGAAGCGTCTGCGAATCACAAAGGCATTATTGATATTTACCGCTGGTTTATTCATTTTCCATGAAACAAGAATTATTTTAGAGTACCAGTGCATTTAATTATCACAATGTTTTTTATATTAAAACGGTTGGTTCGTTCAGTGGAAAAAAGCTCCTTTTTTATTAGTGTTACGTTGAATTCCCTCTTTTAGCAATAACAATGGTTAGTACAGTTACATTAGAAATGTTCGTATATAAATAAATAATGTATAAAAAAATATCGCTTTACGGAACCCTCGCGGTGAATAAGTAAAATCAAAGGTATCTGTTTACAAAAGTTCTAATTAATGATTATGCATATCGAGTAAGATAATAATGGTATGCACATATTATGTACTAATATTGTGAATAACATGTGTATATTACTTCTGGTTTCTGGCTGGCGCCAGACTGCCATCGTAGCAACGACACTTTACACTAAAATAACTTATAATATAATGATTATCTACAGATACCCAGAATCGACATCGCTCGGGAACATTATTTTACCGTCTCACTTTACTCCATCAAATTTCCCCCGACTCCAGTCAATTTCTATCCACAATTCCATATCGGAGTCTCATCCAGGCCGACTCCCATAAAGCTACCCAGACTGTACACTCCTACGACCCCTACGTTGCGTAGCAACGCGCCGCGCCGTGTGGACCCGGCCTAACACTCCCATAATTAGGGTGGTTAGTGGTTACTACGTACCATGATACTCGATATATTTTTTATTGTTATTTTGGATCTCGTCTGTTTTTTTGTTTTTTTTTTGTTGCGTTATATACTTCGACCCCACGTATCCGTACCGGACCCCACGGAGCCAGCTGAAAATCAATGCTGTTGTAAAATAGCATATACTGAGCTGGTATCCTTTCTACGCACATCTTACAGCGAAATGAGTATTAATGTAGACCTGACCTTTTCCTTGTATAATATTATTATTTAGTTGTATTGTGTGTGTGGAAGAAATAAATGGTTTAAATATATCGTGCGATTCTTCGTATTGAAATTTAGTCCTAGCGTTCCAATAATAATAATTACAGTGTCGACGTAAAGCAAAATTTAAAGCAAATAGCACCGCGCTTTTGAAATGATTACAATGGAAACTGCGTTCAATGAACGTGCTTTCGTATCATGCGTTCCCTGTAGTAGTGAAACATATAATAGGTACTAATATTATGTTACTTACATTTCATCTACTTTTACATTAGCTAATATCAGTAGGTACACTATAAAGAACAATAAGCTGCTTGCAGAATACTTTGTAGAGTAATTTTTGATGGTGATTAAAAAGGGTTACAATTGAAATGATAATGAAAATACTTTATTGAATTCATAAAATTTCATACATTATTTAGATTGAGTCACTTTTTTTCACTACCACCCGGTTCACAAGGTTGTTTTCGCCTGAGAAAAACGGACAAATCACTCTAGCGTTGCTACACTGCACCGGTGGCTTGGGTGTCGAGCTCGCCATTGTTGGATGCCTTTTTATTATATCTTTATATGTATTTTTTATTATCATAAGTATGTATATAAATGTAAAAACAGAGGATATAAAATTAAGGGAAATTGATTAAAAACAATATTGGTTTAGTCATTATAAGCTGCTCTATAGTCTCTGCTTACACTCGTTTTCGTCCCTATGGGATAACGGCGTACGATTATATTTCTTTACTTTAAAAATGTAATTAGATCTTAAACTGCTGGAATAAACTACCCGTCTTGGTCTTCTCCGAGTCTTCTTGCGAGGCTTAATAAACTTTTGCGCCATACACAGACAGTGACATGAGTGAGTTCGTGGCATTTCCAAATTTATAGAGGCATTGTGGCATTCCGCACTAAAAAAACAAATCACATAACAAAATATCAACGAGGAATATTTGAAAACGACTAGTCAAGGTATTAGATAATCTCGTTTCTTTGCTACTTATAAGAAAACATACAATTCACATTATTGTGTTCGGAAGTGAATGTATCGGCAATATTCACAATAGAGAGATGTTTTATTTCCGGAGGAGACGAAGATAAATCTTATTTTACCAGGTGGCAGGCAAGACGCACATCGTTCAAACGCAAAAATTAGCTCAATATACCTACATCAAAAAATTCGTACAAAACGAAGAGGGGAAATTGAAAGATTAGCGTTGTTTATCGTAATGTGAAATGAGACTTATAAAAAGTTGAAAACTAGTCCAGGACAATATTACGTATTTAGTGTTCCTGTGATATTGGCCCCTGAAAATTACAATTTCAATCAAAATTTTGTTTGCCAGTAAATCTGATTACGTTTGTTATTTTACACCATTTTACACTAACATTTCTTACACTAATGGCGTAAACTGTAAAGCTTTGAAACGAGACGTAAAAAACGAGGGCATACAGTTATTTGTCGTATAGTGCGACGAACTGCGGCCAAGCCTGAAATACGTGCGTACACTGTAACAATAATTACAAAGCTGTGAGAAAACTATGTCTGCACTACGCATATCACATATCAGTATCCAGCGCTTTCGCTAAAGCCTCAAACCTTTTGTAAAAGTCACGTTCCTACTAAGGACTATTATTTCAAAAATCGAAATACTTATTTTGCCGTAATTTGCATAGGAAACCCGTCTGATGAGTTCTGTTTCGTTTTGCAAGAACTATATATTTAAGCCCTTTTTCTACCAAGTCTTAATTCTTCCAAAGCTAGGGTCTTCCTTTCCTAATTCGTTAGTTAAACTATTAGATCCCGTAACTTTCTTTACGTCATCAAGTCAGCGCGTTATTGACAGACCTCAGGCCTTTCGATCAGCTATGTTGAGTTCCACGCATATGCTGCCAAATTGCTCCCGTTGTTTTCCCGACACGCTACAAAATCATTTCAAGCGCCATTCCTGGAGTTTATCCTCAATACCGCGGTCACCGAGACTGTCATTCGACGAGTAGCTTATGGACATCAATTTCGAATCACTATTTACTCGACTTGATAATGAAGGCATCTGTTGTTACAAAGTCACTTGCATATGCATCAAATATTTTTCAATATTATATCATTAATTAAAATAAAAATCCAAAGTCAACATCTTACAATATAAACGTATTTTAGGTTAAATTAACTGTGTTATACAAATTGTTTACTGAATACTATAATACTTTTGCTAGTGTGAAATATAATCGTTGTGTGTTATTTACAATAAACTAAATTCAACGATTTGAAACATATATTTGAAACATAATACTTGAAATACTAGAAACATAATACGAAATGTTAACATCCAGTATTGAAACAACGATAAATAAATCCGTACAATCCAATAGGTATAAAAACGTACTAAAAACTTTCAATAATTTCGAGATACAATATTCTTAAGTTGCTGTAACTTTAAAATTATTTTAGGTTTTAAATAAAAGTGCCACATAAAAACATTATTGGGATTTCGTTTTATTAAAACTAGCAGAATTATCATTAGACCGTAAAACTATTTTGAGCGGGCCGAAGCTCATTGTTTTTGAATCCAAAATATTAAGCCCAATTTTTGTAATCACGTTTTAGGTATAATTTTGCCATTAAAGTCAGTAAATCCTGTAAGTCAATATTTCTGCGGTCTTCTTAATAGGTTCTTGGTGTTAATTGTACCTTGTGACGCATTTCTGCAAGAAATAGCTCCAGCTGATTGTATATTGAAAAGAAATCAATGTCCTCTCTTAGTAACAAATCCAAATGCAAGCCGACCGTTGCAAATCTGATATAAAATTATCTCTGGAGTCTGGTGTACAAAAGTCCACACCGCAACAAAAGAAAATAATAGACATTTAACGGATTTGCATACTTTTATGGTTAGTGAATCATCGGTCAATATTTTAACTAGATTCTAGTACATATGCATACAATTCGTACCAAACTACTAACATCGCACTGATTAAAAAAACAGAATCCTAACGTAGACATCGTAATCTGTGCATCATAAAAAATCTATGTATAGGTACTTGAATTCGTTATTCATCGCCGATGTTTATTTTCATGTAATTTGAATTGCAAAATTTTAACACATTCATGTACAGTGGCGCAGAAAACAACGTGTGAAGTTTCAATAATGGTTGAAGTGTAAATACCGCAATCAAAAACGATGTGCGTCACTAACCGAACCAATAACGCACATTCCCTTCGTTTGAAACTTATATGGGAATATGCCACCATACAATAAAGCTCGCGACCGGACACCTAACTTTATGCATGATGTGTCGACTCGGTTAGCATAAATTCATTTGCAGTAAATTGCTACAGTGGGGATTGCGCGACCAATCAACATAATACAATATTAACTTCTTCTCAGTCGTACATTCGTGGCGGATTTATGGTGGTTAAAGACGGCGAAATAGTTGGTCGGTTTTCTCGAGACTTCTCCGCCTTTCTCTATTGCATTATTAATAATTACATGGAACCAAGAGATATTATGTTTTCAGTGGAACAGCCACCGCCGAGCAACCGCACTGGGCAAACGAGGTGGACAATGGCCTGAGGCCTCTGAATCGAAGTCTTGGTTGTAGAGGAGTCAGTGTTCAGCACTTGGTAATTTTAGGATGCTTCAGTACAGTAGTAACATCTCTCAATTGTACTCTCGATTTGTAGAGGAGGGTCGTGCCCTGCAGTGGGTCGTGTATGAGCTGATACAGTACAGTGCAGTATAGCAGTACACCTACGACATAATTTTAGTAAATAGGTAGCACCATCCGGGATTTGGTTAACAACTTTGACGTCACATTTCATTCGATGAAGGAAATACAGCGGTCTGACGCCCCTTGTTCTCTATATCTCATAATAAAGACTAGAATCACACGTGTCCCAAAGGGTTATGGGTGTTTTTAAAGGTTGATCAAAAGGTTGCTGAACTACTTTTTATCACGGTACCATTTTAAATTTTCAGCAAATGTCTTTGAAATAGATGTCTAACATGAATGCGAATAGCACACACCACAAATAAAATTGCTATTACTTCGTATTCATAATCTTAAGAGCTAATATTTAAACGGTAAATAAAGAAGCTTCGTTACACAATAAATAACTAAACATTTCAAGAATATTCTAAAAATACGTCCGCTTATAAGCTATGGAAGTGAGTAGGACTTAAATTCGTTGCTCCTAAGCTATGAAATTTAAGTAGTGTTCGATAGGAACATCTTGGTGCTCGGTATTTTGATATGTGAAACTAGTTCTTTAACGTAATTCTAATAAAATAGATTCTTAGAAGCCGGTACTTCGAGGAATGGGTTTATAGAACATGCTTAGTGTATTAGTAATATGAAAATGTGGATACACTGTTATACAGTTTTGCTAGAATTTATAATAGGAACATTATTTTGTTTGGTACCTATCTAATAAAGAAAATTTGGATTTGTATTGAGTATTTATTTGCCAAATGTAACTCTGATGCTAATTAAAATTACACATGAATGGATTGATGAGAAACAACAACAGACACAAATGATCTAACAAAGACGCAGAGAAACAAAAAGAAAACGCTAAAGCCTCAAAATACATCAAGCCTAACTGGATCCGAAAAGCGGTTTAATGAAAAAAATAAAACAAAAGATTCGACGTAGATTAAAAAATAGTAAGTATACTAATGAAAGTGTGAAGAAGCAGAAGAATAAAAAGCCAGAGATTGAAACTATCCAATCGATGACCCGGAAGCGAGCTCACAGTCCAACGAAGTTGAGTATTCGGCACAAATTAAAAACGGTACGCAGGAAATACCGCCACGGCTTCGTAATGTGAAAGTAATCAAAACAGACTCTTGTTCAGTACTAGTGAATATTAGTATCATAATTTCATTTAGTAATTTTATTTAATATAACTTAGTCACCAGCGTAGATGTTTTGATGACTTTCCAATCCTAACATCTCCAACAAACGCTATTTTAATCATCTCACGTAGATGTTAATTGCCGATGATGATGTTGATGAAGTAAATTTATGGCTATATTATAGTTAAAATAGCCACTGACTGCAACCATAAACCTTGCATAATAATAACATTAAAACAAAAACAGCCCGCGAAATATATATTATCCTTTGAAAATATTTGTTTTTGGATAAGTTCCCGGCACGGAGCGCAAATAAATGACCAATAAAGATATTTCGCTGTTATAATAAGTTGGAAGTTCTGAATTATTTTATGTTAGTATTATACAGTACTATAGTTATATGCAACTGTACTGTTATAATATTTTCGTCAATGGTGTCCTTACTTGACTAACAACCATTTTTTTATTACAATAAATGGCGACACGAGCTTGTCATATGCCTGGTGTTAAGCAATACGATCGCTCATGAACAGTAGCAAAACTAAACAATACCATGAATTACAAAGCAATGCTTGCCATTCCATTGCGCTCGCCATCCTGAGACATGAGATTTTAAGTCTCATTATGTCCAGTGGTTACTCTACCTACAATGTCCTTCAAACCGGAACACAAAACAACTTGTTTTGCTTCTTTTAAGGTTCAAGAATCAAGCCTTAATAATTAATAGAAGAAAAGAAGAAGATTTAGAAAAATCAACGTCAAGAAAAAGAATAATCAACTTTAAAATAATTACTGGGCTGTTAATAAAATCACATATCAGTTGAAAATTGGTTAAAATAAAATGTTTGTGAATTGCCCAATTGATTTGAATTACCTTATAGAATTTTATTATTTCTCAGCCTAATGGTGTATTCCAGCGTTGAATTTAATTCACCATTTAGGCTTTGATATTGGCCGTATCTTACATTTAAAGAGTGTGCATAACAGTTGTCTCCAGTTGTAAAACTGTCCTTGGCCTAACGCCGAATGGTTTACATAAAAACAAATTATTTTTTAATTAGAAGCTTTAATTGTGTAGCTGTTCTGGAACCAGAAGTTCAAATTTGCTCTTACCCTTATTAATATCGAATATTAGTTATTCAGAATATAATCTGTGTAAGTAGAAAGAAAATGAAGATATTATTTATTCATTAAGTTTTAACGATGGATCTGATTACCTTTAGATTGTTTCCAGCTTGGAATCTTCGATACTTTATTTTAATATTTATAAAAAATACGTTGTTATTAAATTCAAAACCGTTGAACATAATAATTATACGTGGCTATTTTTTCTATAGATATAGTGATTATGTAGTGATATTCAGTTTTATCGCAGATCCTCGATCGTATGAGAATGCAAACATTATGTTTGAACTAAATGTGGAAACTACTCCCTAACCACACAGGTTATAATTACTCTGGTAATAGTTATTAATTTCTTTAAAGTTCACACTCAGTTCTACCATAACTGGGCGTTAGTCGTTGGCGAACTTAATTACTTCTCAAGTTTATTAACGTGGAAATTAATTTAAAGTTAAGGGTTTATCTGAGGTTTGGACTGTCTCCGGCGGTTCCTACTAGTATTAACAAAGTCCGTGACACACTAACTATCTCTGCGGATATCGAAATTCATTATTATATTTATATATTATCATCCCGGAATTTGTTAGCATACACCTGGTATTAAATAGGTCTGCAGTATTGTCTTTGCTAATAAATAATATGGACCGAAAGTGATGGAATGAAATATCTAGGTATAACCAACCTAGGTATCTGTCAACCGTGTTAACAGTTAATTTGCAGTGTCAGCTAGAGCGAAATAGGTATTCTGTTACGTTGCAATTTCTCTATAGATAATGCAAAAAATTAGCAAATAAATTATTCAGTCCACAAAATAACAAAACAAAGAAAAATTAATTTGCATTCCGTAGTTAAAAAATTCTGAACGATTTCAGCTCACGGCATACATTGCCTCGACTTTTACCTCCTGAAGTCCTCTTATAGGAGTCGCCGACTAATATAATTCCTTTGTTAGTGTTTTAAAACCACAATAAAGTGAGGCAGCCAAAAGTAGTCTTTTTGATACTCATCGTGATTTATTTGTTTCCGTCCAATTACAGGTAGGTAAAGGTAAAGTAAACAGGTATCTATGTTGTTGTAGAATTAGAAACTATTGCCATTAATAATGTCTACTTGTTTGTTAGCGTTAGTTCGGTTTAGTCGTTAATTAGAGCTTAATATATTTAGTTTTCGTAATTTCACTACATTCTCTAAGTTGGTAACTAACCGAGCTGTATTACAATTAACATTTCCTGAATCATCCTGGAGTGTGTTGTTGCCAAGTTGGTTTTAGTCTGTCGTCGGAGCAGTATTAAGTCGGTAATGTGTAGTAATGTACAAATACTTAGCGAAGTATTTGGAGTTACATTAGCCGGCCCGGCGCAAACAAAGGTCAGTTGTAATAGTGTAGGCACCAGGCACTAGGCAGGGCGCGGGTGCGCGGGGTGCGCGGCGCCCGTCGCCGGCGAGAGTCCGCTTATCGCAATGAGAGCGAAGTGCGAAGCTAAATTCTGATTTATATTCACTCAGCGCTCGGTTCCAGTTTGTGCACCTCAGCTGGCACGGGCTCGTTCCAGGGCTGCCAGCGACCGCAAGTCAATTACCACGCTCGCAAACCACATCGCGTCTCCATTCAACAGCGCAATTGTTAAATACTATTTAATTTTATATTTAATCTAGTATTAATTCATACTGCCTCGGTGGCGTAGTTGTACGACGGTACGACAACAAAGCTGAGGTCTCGGGTTCGAATCCCGGGTCGGGCAAAGTGATATTGGATTTTTCTAATCATTATCAGCCCGGAGTCAGGAATTTGTGCCCGAAATGGCGATAGGCTCGCCCCCTATCACATCATGGGACAGAACATACAAGGCGAAATGTGGGTGTCCTGGTGGCCACCTCTGCCTACCCCTTCTGGGAAAAAGGCGTGAGTTTATGTATGTATGTATGTTATGTATGTATTAATTCATTGTAATGGAACGAGCTGCTACTTAATTGTGACAATTGAAATTGTAGTTATTGAAAAATGTGCATGTAAACAACCTCCTTATTATATTTAATATTATAGAGACATGTTAAATGTTTCAGGTACTTTAATATCGTGGTTAAAATTATATTACGCACTTGGAATATAAGCTACATCCCTAAACTAAATCAGACAAAGTGGAGGTGAGTCAAGTACTTAATCTGCTGGATTTTTAATAGTGTTGAATTATCTATTTTGCTACAAGTTCAATTTGGTACTCCTATTGCTGAAAGTTGATACATTTGTATCGCAAAATTGGTTTTGTTTTAACTTTGTATTTTGGTGAATTCTATATTAGACATCAGTTGACAGGGTTGATGTTTAGGTAGATTCAAGAGAGTGGTGCATCTAGACTGAGTTCTATTTTAAATACATGTTGTATAGTAGGTATGACGTAGCGATTATCTCAACGACCCTACGCCTTAGAGAAGTGAGGTAATCACCCAACCTTGTTTGAACCACTCCGGACAAAGCTCAGTAACAATTTATATTGCTTGTTTTAAAATGTTAGAGGATCATAAATACGGAATAAGCTAATAACAATCCGCCAGTTTTTGTTATTAGATGGTTGTGATCATGTCATGGACTCATGGTGACTCTATTTAAGCCTTTGCGTATTTGACTTAACTCTATTTGTAGGCTATACTGTTCTGTACTGTATTCACACAAACTGAATTGCCCAACGCCACGAGCCTACCATTTGTTTTAATTCATTGTTATTTAACGTAATGCAATGTATTCCTCGGGGTGCAATCTTCTCTTCGAAGTTTCTAATGCGAAAGCGATTAAACCAAAAGAGCACAGTTTGTTCATTAGTCCTGTCCTCTCCATAATGTGAGTACTAGGAGTTGTTTCTGCTGTTAAATTTAGCCTTATAAATATTTTATTAATAGGCCGGACGACCTGCGACAAAAAAAGTTTTAGGCCGTGTCAAAGTAGACCAATAAATAATTTAAACTTCAATGAGAAATTTGATCATTTTTCTTTAAAACGTCGTCTTGTTTTGGTTTTATTTGCAGTCTTAAGCTTATCTATTTAATATTGCAAAACATTAATTAAATAGTTAAATTATAAAAATCACTGGATACATTGCTACAAAGTGTTGGTCAAGATAGCTTTTTTTAATGTTGCCTGAAATTATCGGTTTATGTGCCGACATAGTTTAGTCAGTCAGTTTGGTTAGATCATACACCTAAGCGTGGAGCCTGTCATCAGGAGCAACATCAGCCATAAACTAATTCATTAATTCAACTACAAAATATTATATTAATTATCAAACCATATCAAGTATATTAGGTTTAGAACATAAGCTTCTAATATTTAATTTATGCCTTTAGATTATAATCTATAATGCTTTGTGCGAATTAGTAATCCCTGGCAAGAGCGTGCATCTTGAATTAATCCGTTGGAAACATTCATGCGATGCTAAAATAGATGCTAATGATGATGGGGCGCGGATTCTTTTGCAAATATTACGTGTAAAAAGGTAACATGGCGTTAAAGTGCGTGGTTGTTTTTAGTGAACTGGGCGTGAAATGTCAAAATGGTGATCGCGGGTTTGATACCCTGGGCACTCCTCTGCGATTTCAGATTCATGTGTCTAATGTTTAATTATCACGCACTTAGCGAAGGAAAAAATTGCGAGCAATTAGTAAATGTCTAAATCTCTATGTTTAAATATCTTAGATATGCATACAAAAAAAGCTATTTTGTGTACAAAATATGTTATGTGAAATCAGCTAATCCGCATACGAAGCTAATAAGGCCAGCGATGCGGACTAAGGCATAAGCCCTTTTAATCGAACTGTCGGTAATATCATATAAAGAGGAGCTGTCCTTAGCTGTGGGTGTATATCGGCTGATAGGCATTAAATTATACTCATAGAACTTTATTACAAAACATATACAATAACATATTATATTATATATTTTAGTACTAGGATTATTCCACGATTTAATACATGCGCTATATACAACATGAATTTGAGATTACTATTGTAGCAAACCAGTAGTACACTTTTAACATTTTTAAATGTGACTTGTTTGGGTGAGCTTGTTATGCGCAGGTTTTAATATTTAACGACTGGGCCGCTGGCTTGAGGTGGTTTAGGAAGATATACCAATGGTCTTATAAGTAAGGATGCTAAAAACTGCGCGAAATAGAGAAGATTAGAGTAGGAAGGAGACCCGACACCCGGAAATGCATGGAAGAAAGAATGGGCGTTATGTGAAGTCGTAACAATTATAATACAATTAAATGATGCAACCGTTCCGCGTTCGTGCAACAATTGTTAATTAGAACAACGTCTAAGCTGCAATCTTGAGCGATGCCTTATTATGAAACGCGTTGGGCCCTTACTGGTGTGCATCTCGCTATAGGATCAGAGAGTAAACATGAAGAATAGTAATTTGTGGAAGGTACATGAAAGGGCCTAATTATGAAGGTGGATCACGTTGTCACAAAGCCGGCGCCAGTGCAGCGCGGTCCCGCTAGGCGGCAGCACTCCACACGCGCTGCCCGTGCATGTGCGCTGTACCTGCACGTAAGGGCCCGTGTATAACGCACAGTGAATTGTTATGAAGGCACAGAACACCAGTCGGCGATAGCAACACATATTGAACGCGATTTAATATGAATATTAATTAAGTAAACAAATAACGTCCATGGCAAAATTATGAAACCCGCATCATGATAATGTCAGTTAATGAATTTGCTTTGTGTATGTACGGCGAATGAACGCGGTTTTGTATTTATTTAATCCAGTATAAAAGTAAAAAAGTTGGGGCAATCAGACATTGACCGGCATCTGTCGCCAGCGCGAAGTAGGTAATTAAGAAGGAAGGGGAGGACAGCTCTGAAGGAGGAGTGATGACGACGGGAGGTCGATTTTCAATTTGCATTTGAATCGGCGCATCGAGTTAGGGCGGGGAGACCGGCCCGCACCAACAAAGAGCAGAGATTAATTAACATGCAGTGGGGATGGACAGGACGGACACGTGTGCTTTAGCCACATGTTATGGAATGTGCTTCGGAACGGTTATCAACGGTTATGAAGGGTTAATTGCATTCTTTTCACGTGACTTGCATATTACTTTACCCAAAGGTCGGCTTTGTAGGCAGACCACGTGTCCCCGTAGTTATTAATCGATTCAAATGACTTGTTTTGTGAGGCGGATACTCTATACACGCACTGGAGTTTGTAAAAAAATCACACAACAAGCTTTACATACCTAAACGGCATTTCCGCTTAGGATTTCGGAGTAAGCGGACAAACTTCGCTAGTTACATAACGTGACTCTAATTAGGCAGTTAGGGCAGTTATGCTCACAAAAGAGACATTTATTTCCCCCGCGGCCAACTTGCCGCTGTTTTTGTGTGATCCGACTCCGTGATTACAGAAACTGAATGTAAAAATTATGCGGTGTTAAATAATACGTACAGTGTACGTGTAGTTTATTTTGATACCAAGTTGTAATAAAACATGTGTTTACAAACACATATGTGTTAAATTATTGTTTATAATACACGTTCTTAAGATAATAATTGTTTATATGACTGAGCTACATAAGGAGGATTTTCATCTATTTAATTTAATTTCATATACTAATGATATATGGGCGGACTTAAAGCCAACCCATTCTCTGCCAGTCAACCCTGAGACGGTGCAGAGATGAACCGATGTAGGTGTACATCATACATGGTGTCATTTACTTCTTATTGTAAGATTGCAGATTGCGTCCCCTCCATAAAGCGAGACATTATCATTCTTCATAGCGCCTATCATACATCTGACATACGTAAATAAAATAAAATTCAGTTCTAAGCTGTAACTTGCATGTAACATGTACGTTTGTACATTTTATACGAACATAAACTGTAAGCGCGTGCAGTATCCCTAGCGAGTGCAATATACGTTGGACACAGCTCTTGCCTTTAACAATATTTTAAAAATGGAAAAAAACTAAACATAAATAGCCCTTGCTTTTAAATATATTTTACATATGAGAAAAAAATACGCAAAAATACGCAGGTGTAAATATATAAGATATTATTTCGCACCATGTACAATTGAGCAACACCAAGTACTTGGATTTCATCTTCACATGGGTTCACTTAGGCACTGTAGGTTTTCTTGTTTACACCTCTACAATTGTGGAAATTTTCTATTTATTGATTATGGCTTCAGTTTGTATTACATGCGCCTTTTCGTAACGCTAATATTTATTTGGTTTTACATACATACATAAACTCACGCCTTTATCCCCGAAGGGGTAGGTAGAGGCGCCACCAGGACACCTACATTTCGCCTTGTATGTTCCGTCCCACGATGTGTTATGGGGCGAGCCTATCGCCATATCGGGCACAAATTCCTGACTGATAATGAATAGAAAAATCCAATATCACTTTGCCCGACCCGGGAATTATTTATTAGGTTTAATTACATCTTAATTTAGTTTGGTATGTTGATTATCTATTCGTACAAACACGAGGATTATTCTGTAGACTAAAACCTAATCTAGTAAATTTCCATTTCACTTTGAGTGTGAATGTGTGGATAGAATATACTTCATTACTAGGATTCGAATCAGCCTTAATAGTTTCTGTGGAGAACCAATACGTTAGCAGTGAGATGGTTTATCTACTGTGTTCATGTACCTTAACCGAATATGTCATTGTGCCCGAATTGTATAGATTCGCGACCGGTCCAAGTTTACCGACCACTGTTTTGTACCTGTCTATGTATACCTTGTATGTATAAGCTTGTGGTGTGTGCGGCATCTGCTACACAAACAATGTTGTTCAGATATCAATCTGGTCACGTGATCTTAAGCGCTTAGTCGAGTGGTGCGGAAATGATTAGTGCAAGTGATAATTGAAAATAAATAAAAGTATTAGGTAAAAACGTTGTTTTATTCAAGAGAGGTTCTACTGACCAAGACAAAAATCAAAGACAAACATTACATCAAAATCTATAAAAAAATTCGATACTGGTGATGGGTATGAAAACAGTGTTGTGTACCGATAACAGATTTAAAGTAAAATGTAATTATTGCAACAGCAAGACAATAACCGTGCTATTGCATACATGTCCCATTGTATTTGTCTTTAATCTGGTACTACATTGTTAATCTTCTTGTACCTAACTACTCAGTATAGCCTAAGACTCCTATTGTGTTAGACATTGGAGGGATTTTATTATGTAATGAACTACGACGGCCTATGTATTTAGGGTTCCCTAATTTTCTTTTTTCTAAAGGAAGATAAAATATTCGCCCCGGCTCATATTATGTTGTATGTGGTAACAAAGTTTAAGTGTTTTGTGTAAAGTTATCTTTTGGCTGCTCTAGAAATCGTGTATCGTAAACGTAAGAAATATTTTTAAGAAGAATTCATAAGAGTTTTGTTGAGTAAACCTTTAATTTTTAAGCATAGGTAATAGCAGAAAAGTTAAACAATAGGAGGCCATCGATTTTTCTCCTCGTGATTTACAACATTACTTGAATTTGATACGTCGAACAGCCAAAGGCATACTTTGTTAAAGATATGAAGTATACGAGCGTTAAGTTCACACTCATTCGGTTGTTTCACGTTTATTGAACGCATAAATATAACTTACTTTTTATTACCGCAACCCTCTTATGATTTTGGTGGTCTCTTTATTGTTATTTAATAGAATTTTGCTTGACTATTTGTTATCCATATAGATATTGTGCTGCTTCACCGGAAGCCTATTTTTCCTCGCTGTGTCAAGGCAATAGAAATTTAACGACTTTCCATCGAATAAAGCCATATCCATAAAACTTCTGCGGATGATTTTTACGAGCTATTTAATGATTGTTTTCAGCGAAGTCACGTCGCTTTGACTTGTGAATGCGCTCCTGGCGTTAATCATGTATCGCACTTCGTATACATACATGTGTATTTTACATATTTATCTACTAGCTGTGTGCTAGAAAGGAAAACCATTTTATCAATAATTTGGTTTATTTATCAACGTGTGTGAGCGCATTGCACAAATGTGTAGTTTTATTAATTATGAACGTTTGATTAGTTCATGCCAACCATTACGAATATCTACTGATATTTGGGCAATCATATCTCGCTAAAATTATGCAACGCTTAGACTAATACGGAATAATATTGACTAAAACCGCAAACAATTTATCGCGGGAGTTGTTTGTAAAGCAAAAAATAAATAAAATTCAGTGATACAGCCGCAGATTTTTTATTAATTTGACCGTTCATTTACTTTGTATGTTAATATACATATATTAATTGAATGTGGATGTGATACCTATTAAACAGTTATGAAGTGTTTTGACTGACTCGTGGTGATCGTGATACATGTCGTGTTGTATAACCTCATATTTCCATACTCGTACATATAGCTCCTTTTACACGGGGAGAGTTCCTCGCCTCGAAGATACGATTATCGTAAGGATACAAAAAGTTGAATCGTGTAAACGTTTGCCAGAAAACAATAATCTATGGAGGTCATATCATGCGATATACGCATACGATTCTCGCAGCGAGAAACTCTCCGTCTAAATGGGGCTTAAGTATGTGTACGATGCGCCGCTACTTTCCAACAGTTTGACCCACAGGAAGAGTTAAGTCCTTTTAGAGACGTTTATGAATATGTGTCAACACACGGTTCGTCCGTGACCGTACGTTTCAGCTCCCGTTATATTACGCACACAATTAGTCCCGACGATAATGCAAATACTTTGATTATCATATTTAATAACGGGACGTGCGCATTGCTTAGAATCAATAAAAAATTGCGTAATCAGGGATTAAAAGCACTCTAGCACGTATAACTACTGTTTCTATCTTATAGACGTATTAACACAAGCAACTGCATAAAAAAACATTAAATTTCTTATGATTAGTCAATCCTATAATTTCTACGTCATTGGATTTTTACAACTCTTTTTAAATTGTGAAATAATGTTTTGAAGTTGTGAAACTGATTTCAACTTGGTTTTATTTTACATACATTACTGTTGCCCTCAGGTTTCTATTGAATTGGTCCCCTGAAGTATACCCCGAATCATTTTAATCAATTACAGACTACTAATCCCAAATACCCAATAAAATAAAAAACCAATGTAACACTTATCAATTTGTCTACTGTATTCAATTTTGCCGTCGCGTATCGAACGCGCACAAGACAAATGACACGATGGGATTAAAAACAACATCGTAAATTGCCAATAACAAACACACTCTATAATGCTCAAGTTTTAAGTGAAGAAGCTGTGAATCTTCATAATATTCCTCTTTAAAATTAGTACGATTTTATATGGCAGAATTTGTGAAGTTGGTGGAGGAATGTTTTTACACGATCGATGTATTTGTGTTTACGTGTAGCTCGTAGTTGTAGACGATAAGCTTTATTAGGTCAGATGCCGGTTCCGTCCGCACTTATATCTGTTTGTTATCGCATCTTATATCGAAAAAATAAACCAGTAAATTTTTATACAGATCGCATTGACATTATTTGCTATCTAAGTTATCGTTCTATTATGTCACACATTTTTACATTTTACATGTTTCACAGTACAATTTTATTTTGCAATACAGCTGTTTAAACTTTAATACGATTTCTATAATAAGCTATAGAAATGGAGAGTCATTTCTATTCCATTTTATAATAAAATAAGGGGACAAACCATAGACACGGATTAATTATTATCATTATACTATGTTGGTGGCTACGTGCCCGTTATTAATGGTTACAATTACAAAAAATTCTGACTCACGGACATTGCTAAGCTAAGTACGCATTTGACAAATGAGATTAGTTCATCAAACGTTATGATTAAATCTCCATTGAGCTATTGTTCCTAACATTTTAATGTTTGGTTAGTTTAAACTTTAAAGAGACAATTTCTATCACGTGTTACATTGCATATTTAGGATTGAATCCTTGCTTGTTTAAATATGACTGTTGATAATATTCAGACGATATTAATTCTAATACGAAATATAGGAAACCGTAGTAAAAGACATTACATTTTTAACACAAGTGAGTTTTCAAACATGACCAAACAAGCAGAAAGTACTAAATTAAAGGCGTAATTTTCCTTTCATTCATGATTTTTATATCCACAAGAGTATATTGATCTATCAAGACTTTGACCGATTTGAATAACTTTTGTTATTTCGTCGTATCTAAAAATTGGGTGGCCGGGTTCTATAAAACTTTATCAAGAACTGTTGGTTTTCTTTTTATTCCGGCCCATGGATATCCTTGCGGTGTGTCTTTCGCTCCTTTACAACGGCGTGAAACGTCACCAAATGGCATTGATAAATGATCTTCTACTTTGGCAATTTTCCACTTTTACCACGACTTCTGTATACTCGATTTGCTTTAATCTGTGCAGAAGTGAAGGATGCCCGCCTTGGAGCTGTGGATGTTTGTAACAAAAATAATATTGTTTTGAGAGAAGTGTGTGACATTTACGGTAATAATTGATATTATTATTGTAATGTGAATGTGAAAGTTGTTCAAATTGTACCTTCACACATTAATATTTTATTTCAGTGCTTACAACAGTTTTGAATTGTTGCCAGTTTCAATACAAACATTTATTCATGAATTCAGCTATCGATTACACGGTTTGCTTTTTATTTATTGCCTTTTCACACGATATGGGTGTTCAGACCTGGACTTGTGTGTGTTAACTATCGCTTTTCCTCTACTTCATATTTTGCTCACTAATTTGCATTACAAACAAGGCGAAACATACCTGTAAATAAGTAATAAAAATAATAAAATATTTTATACGTACAATACGTGTTGGAGTTTTGTTCCCGATAAGAATGGCAAAGAGAACAGTTCCACTGCCATTTTTATACGTCACTTCTTACATTGTCGTTGTTTGATTCAAACTGCGCAATACTGCGGCTCGGCTCGCTGTGTAGAACAATCTTTCCAATAATCTTTACAACAAACAAAGTCAATTCAAGGTGGGAATTAATCGGGAAAAAAATTGTAGCAACAACACCGGGATTACCCAAATCCCTTTTTAATCCGATTAATTTAATCGGTATAACATTTTTACGAAGCAATCTCAACAGCCAATTATCGAAAATGTTTCTATAATCCCGCTGAGAAAATATTTATAAAATTGTGTTGAAACTAAGCTCAATTAATTAGCTTAGTCGCGAAGCTGCCCTTGTAAAGCTTCCTTGTAAAAAATCACCCGCCCTAATTAAAATCGCAGACAATATGTCTTCATGGAGTTCAATTGTTTTAAGACTAGTTGCAATTTAAATAAGCACTTAACGACGACCAATTAACCTAAAAAGAATCACATTTTTTTTATAAAAAAAACGTTTTGTTCGTGTTCATGAAATAAATAAAAGCGAAACTCAATGTTAGGTGAAACAAAAAAAATCGCACGATATTTGGAAAAGTAATACATTTCAGATTTCCACTTTTGAAATATGTTATTACCAGACGTAAAGGCAATCAAGCGTAAAGAGCAAGGTATTTCCGAGAAGGCGAATAGGTAGAAGTTCGTCGTAAGAAATATGAAAAATTTCGCTTGAAATATACATGAGAAATTTAACACCAATAGGATTAGATGTGCAATAACTAGAAAGTTGTCCTCTCGTCGAGGCATCCGTATTGCATTTTGAATTTAAATCTTGTTTGTAATTCGAGATGTTTATTCCAGTCACTGAATGAAGTTGAATCTAATTTGTGTTATATTGGCTGCAGGGAAAGAGAATCGCAATTGCACCCCTTTTCTAGCGAGCGAGGGGTCGCAATCGGACATCTGGCCAGCCCGCCGTCGGTGGCGCGCTTGCAGCGTCCGTGACGAGCTTTTGTGCTTCATACGTCTGTATCAGATATGCCTTTGCTACTTGATAGGTGGGCTTGGTGATAATTATGCTCTCTGCGTCGTATGTCTGCGTTTTCTCAGTATCAGTAGTATCCGCTACGCTTTACCATGTAATTGGAAATCTATACTTCTATCTCTCTCTCTCTAATCGTTCCCTCAATGCTGAGGATCGTGATCCCTGTCACTTAGTCGAGTCTTGGACAGCTGATTGCCAGGCTTGACAGTCCTTCGCCAGATGCAGCGCCTCCGAGATAGTCATGGCTAGCGTCTTGCTATCTATACTATACTATCTATCTATACTTCTATACAAGGATATAAATCTGAAGAGTTTGTGTGTTTGAATGCGCTAATATCAGGAACTACTGTAAATTTCTTTTGGTGTTGGATAGCCCATTTATCAAGGAAGGCTGTAGAATATATAGAATATTTACATCATGGCTTTACCAATAGGGGCGAAGCTGTAATGAAAAATGTTAGCTAGTTCTATATAAAAAACATTACATTACGGTCCACTTTTCTGATACCGCTTTTAGGAAGTATATAATTCAGAGTATATACTTTCTATGCGCCAAAGCGGTATTTGAACTATAAATATTGAGTATAATGGGGAAATAATTTTATCGTATTTGTGAAAACGTATCTTTCTATATCGATTCAAATGGATGTAATTATTCAAAGATTATGTAATTACTCGTAGATGGCTTGATTCCCGGACGTCACTTAAGGTGTCGACTGAGAATCAGTGTTGTGTCATGATTTACACCACATCACAATTTATGGTGAGTGGACACCTACCGATCACAGCCGCAACCAAACATTTTTATTATTTTAAATTTCGTATTTAATTTAACCATGTTTGTGTATGTTGCGACTGTGACAAATAAATCGATTTTCTTTCTTTCAAAAACATACAATAATCGTAGAATAGTGTTAAGACTGTTAATATTTTTATTGTAATAATATTCTAGGTGCCCCTTTCTTACTTCTATTAGACAGTGGAATTTAAATAGAAGGGGAGTATAGTTCGGAACAATCGATACGGAATCATACACCCCTATTGAAATTTTTCGTTTATAAAAATTTTGTACACCTTAAAAGGAATTGAATATTTGAATATCTTTTTTCTAAATAAGATTCTTTCGGGATTCTATTAGAAAAACAGTTTTACCCTCGCTATAGGACAGACATAGATACGTATCTGTAATGTAAGTACAGAGAAATAACATACATTTGTAAAATCCTTGACACTATAATTTTTCTGAGGGTTAATATTTTATGGAGAGCTGGTGCATATTAAAGTAAAACACGTAAACTGTTTCCGGAACTCGCTGTTTCGAATAAATGGACCAATAAAAGTTTTTGCTCGCACTAGGGCAAATGTTTGACGAACTTTCATAATCGTGTAAGCGGAAAGGCTCTGGCTCTTGGATAGTCTCTAATTAGCTTTTTCATTTTAAATCACTGCGTACAGCGGTATAACTGCCGTCAATACTAAATCAAATCACTCAAAGCCATTGCATAAAAGTAATCGAAGAAAATCAACACAAATGATATTCCGAAGTGAGTATTTATTCGGCGATATTATTTGTAAGCCCACGCAAGCATTCTCCAAGTGTCAGAAACATCTAGTCAAAGCATTTCTTTACATCATAAAAGGGCAATTTGTTATCGTCTGTGTATCTTCAGTAACAATGATATTGCTTTGACGTATAGCGTTGCGTGAAAACAATCATAATACTCAGAGTGAAATGTTTACAGAAGAACTGCTTTGAAACTTCTAAACGGTGGATACTAAGCAATTATCTTTCATTATTTTTTTAAAAGCCGTACTGAGATACCAGATTAAAATAGAATCGAGGATAATCTAGGTTGAAAAAGCTCTGTTCAAGCTACAAAGAAAAGTGTAAAGCTACGGGAATAAATTCCAATTGTAAAGTGCAATAAGTGTCAATTAATTAATTAAAATATCTACACTTACTTTTATTGTAAAGCGAAACAATACAGCGTTGTGATGTGATACTCGTAGTATGGCATGGTGGATAAAGTTTATACGAAATTTTTGTGCAAAAAATGAAAAGGTGTCTTTGATGAAATTTCACGTGAGAGGACAAAGCGCTGTAAAGTTTCACAGCGGTGTCATAAACAAGAGAATATATTGATAGGCGGTTTAACGGTAAAGTGTTTAACTGGGGCCAGGTGTGTGTAGTTCGCTATCAAAAGTAAATTGTAGCCGTTATTTACCGACTTATTGTGACACAAGTTGGCTCTGTAAACGTGCCTACTGAGTTTCTTGCAAGTTCAGAGGCAGGGCTAAACGTTTATCTCACAGCTCAGGGAAAGTTGGGTAATTGGAGTGGTTTTCAATTCTCCAAGCCTTGAAACTTGATACGAGCACTTGTACTGGATCGGACTGCACGATACGGCTATGTTCACGCTGCATTAAACAATATTATAATGCCGCACTTCGACATTCGCACCGTGCAAGTCTAAATTATACCACTAATATTTCTCAGAGCTCGGCCTCGCTGCTTCCGTGGCGTTTATTGAAATATCAAAAAGCCTTTACTTACGTGTTAATACCGTTTTGTAAAAAGCAAAGTCAAGTGGCAAACAATAGTTTATTGCCGAAGGAAAATTAAAAGTAATATTAATATACGTATTACATTTGTTGCTTTTATTTCATTTCTACTGGTAATTGTTATTTTTAATGCACAATAAGTACTGACAATGATATTAAAATGTAAACTGGTGTTTAAAATCTTGCACATGCATTTCCAAGCATTTCCATCTTTACTTTACAGAAATCAAACAAATACACTTATTAAAACTTTAACGAAATTATTTCATTAACAAAAAATCTTCAGAAACATGACAGCTTCAAAGAATTACAGTAGTCGGTGAGCGGCGACAAGTGTGATATGGGAGCGAGAATGCTACCTGTTATTTTTTTGTTGAAAGTTCTATGTCCGGCGTAGAATAATTCCGTAAAACTGTAGAGGGTGCACGTAGACGACTCCGGCGTCCTCGCAGGGCGGCGCGGGCAGGCGGGCGGGCGCGGGAAGGGGAGACGGGGGCGGCGCGTGCCACCCTGTTCGGTGGTGTTTGGCTCGGCGCTCAGCGTTCGCCGCTCACTGTTCAGTCACGATCGCGACCGCCGCGTCTCTGCCGCGTCCTACTACGCTCCGTTCTCTGACCGCGCCGCGTCGCCAACTAAGCGGGTTTGCCATGTATTCTTTCAAACTTTGTACGGCCAGCAAATAAATTAACAACGGAAAATGAGGAGACGAAGCAGGTGCGGGCGGGCAGTATGTCATCGCAGGAGGTGCGTATATCAGTTTTTTCCAAGTTTACAAACTTCGTCTTGTTTGTAACTTACTGTAGGCGGGTATATGATGAGCATTTGCGATTTTTTAACGCCCGGCGACTTTTGTTTTTTGGCTCTGCGTGGTTGTTTTTCGGCTTTCGGGGACGCTACACTTTTTACGATTGTGAGAGAGCACAATACATGCGGATAAAAAGTATGCGAAGCTTTGTAGGCATTAAAAGTCTCAAATTAAGTAATTTGCGTTGGTCAAATATTCACTACGGGTTGTGTTCAAATATTCGGGATTAATTATATGTAAATATTAAGACAAAAAGTATGAAAACTTAGTAAGTAGACTTTTATATTTTTTAAAGAGCTATGAAGACGTTATATTCCATTAAATAATAAATTGTTGCATTATTTTCAATTCTGTATGTCAGATACATTGTCTACGCTAAAACAACTCATTATAATATTTTTTACGTCCGCGGCCGAGTTTTTCTTTTAATGGGAAAGCATTTGTGTGTCCTCCAGTAATTTAGTCAAGGACAATATTTATAAAAATTATGTTATCACAATCCCTCGTGTTGTTTAATAATAATAAAACGACTTATAAAACATAAATGTGAAAATGTTCCCAGCATAGAATTTTTGCATAAAAATTACAGATATTTTATATATAATATACTTTAGATTGAATCAATGCACTATCGAATAAAATAATAAGTGCAATCCTTACGGAGAAGCTAATTATAACACATAATTAAGCCATATTCAAATTTCCATTAGAAATAAATAATTCTGGTGTATTTGTGTGGTACTTAAATGAGAAACGGAATTCTTAAACACGTAGTTCATTGGAAATGAAAATGAAAATAATTCATTGAATCTATTAAAATGTTTAACATTATTAAGATTCAGTTGTTTTTGGATCCACCACCCGATCTACCATTACATTGTAACAATGGCTGTCAAATAAGTTAAATGTAAACTTAAGTAGTCTTTTATTAGATCCTTAAATTGTTTTCGTTCTACAATAACCAAACAAAAACACACAAAGATTAGAAAAGTCCCTACTTTAATTGGATTCTTAAAACTTTGTTGAAATTTAGGGATAAATGACAAAATAAAAAATTAGGTACTACTTTTATACTACACAAAAAAACAAGGATTTACACATATAAAAGAGAAATTGGGGGAAATCAGCGTATCACAAAATTAAGCGGAACACTTTCTCAACTAGCATTTTATATAAATTTATTTACAATTAAAATAATATTGTATATAATTAATATATATATATACATGTCACAATGTTATTTATTGTGTTAATTGCATCATTTCTTAAAATTATGTATGTGAAACGGATATAGGTACAACGAGATATGATCTTGAATGATAAAATAAAAAGATTAATCATTATCCTTAAGTGGAGTAAGGAATAGAGACACCTTTCGAGCCTATCTAAAGCATTTATCTTGCTTTTCACATGTAGTGAGCTATTCGGTTTCCGTCGGTCGTCACCCGCTGCGCCACCCGCGGGCTTCGGTCTGTACCCGACGGGGCACCCGACCGACGTTTAACTAAACGGGTTTGCTATTCTCCAACTTACACCCTTCTGCGGAAAACAATTAGTTAAGTTTGCAATCGAAGAACATTTATAACACGCAAGTGGAACCATAATTTAAAGCTGATGACAAGCGCTCGCCTATTATTTTTAATTCAATTCTTATTTTGAAAATTTCTCGGTAATCTTTCCGCAAGCTCGGGGATAATAATATGTGCATGATATTGCATTAGGTGCGGTGCTGTTTTGTCTGACAATGCCGCGTCGTCTGCAACCTGGGACATTCAAGACAAGTGAGGCCGGATTACATTGTTGAATATATTATCAAATACAATGTCCCCTGCTTGGTACGTTATATACACCAAGATAATAAACTGGCGCATTGTTGTGCCGGGTTTATTTTCAAAAGTTCACGCGGATACGTGTTGTACGAGTTCGAACAAGCCACTTATTTGATTTGATATGCGCTTAACGTATCTAATATGATATTTATTGTTGAGTTATTGTTGTGTTCTGATTGGTGACTTCTCCAGTGACTTACATTATGAATACATAACTTGTTTGAGAACTTTTTAAAGCATTTTATGTTTAGTATTCATCGTTTATTCAACCATGTCATCGAGCACTTCAAGTAGGGAATGTAGGATAAGAAACATTATACTTAGTAAAATACTAGTTTTACTCTCGGTAAAAGAAAACGCAAATAGAAGTCTACTGTCTTCTTTCATGTAGTACTTTCTTGTGCTATTGCCCACGGTTGAAAGATTACATTGAGTTTCGATAAAAAAACCTTACCTTACCATTCATCTATTCTGTTTTGCGTCCAATTGCCCCTGCCGCTTATGTGGGGAAATATTGCAAAAAACGATTCACTTGGTATCATCGCGTAGACTCTAAAAACTAGTGCCGGTGCGTACCGTTTCGCAAAAACATCACGTTTCACAGAAATCTATGCGAAATAGCGTTCGCTTTCAGTTATTGTGCTGGAGCTGTTCGGACAAAATTGATTTCGTTGTTTTCATGACATAATGAGAAATTTTATTATCACCGCACCCCCATTTCGTGTGTTGTTATGACACACAATAGATTGTAATAATGCTAGCGTTTATTTACTGTGAGCCGCGTTTCGCCTACGATTCCCTGTTAAAGTTGTATTCATTTAACATGAGTCAATATTTACTGAAATTTGATTGGAAAATAACGAAGTCAGTCAGTTAATTTATGCAAATTCCGAATTTTAGAAATTAGATTTTCAATTTCGCAGCCAGTGTGGAGATCTCCTACAATGTATTTTGATTTGCGATGTTGCAACGTAAATTGAATTTAGTAACAGCATTATTAAATAAAAACTTTTCTTTTCTTTAAATTATTCTTCTTATCAAGTATATATTATTAATATAATGTAGAATAGTACCTAGCTACACAATATTTTTTATAAGCTGAAGTCCGAGTAACTAACTCTTTGTGGGCAAATTGTAACAAAGTTTGAAGTCCGTTCGTATGAGGCACTTGAAGTAGTTCGCTGTAAAAACCAGATGGCTCATTAGAGTTCTCTTTTTGGTAAAATATTTCAAAAGTGTTGTACTTTAAGTAGACTCGGGCAGGAAACTTTGGTCGCTGTGCCAAATTTCAACTCGTTAGCTATTGAAAAAAAAGTCGCACAGACTTCTGAAAAAAAAATCACCCACGCGCTGTCATATTATATTAACACATCATAGTGCAGTCCCTGATTTTGATACTTTAATATTTAATTATGAAACCAGCTAAAGGGAGATTTCAAATAAATTATTATGCTTAACAAATTACCTTCTGCTTTATATAATATTACACAGGTAATTTTGCTATTTGCGAATAGTGTGGCAACCAGCGGCGGCGGTCGTTAAGCTGCGTTGAAAATCTCTTTGGTTATTTTAAAGATTCTGCTCAATCCACTTACATAATGTCGGAGCAGGAAGGTTAGCTTTGGGTCAAAGGAGATGTGGTTTGGGAAATATAGACTTATTTCGTTTACATTAAAAATAAGTCTTAACGTGATTAGAAATTTACCTTTATTTTTTAATGAAATAAAAAAAAACATGATTTTGAAAATTAGGCTGAATTTTTGCTTTTTGCATAAAAAACTTAAGTTTTGTTCACCTTTTAAATTATTTTAAAACTACAAAAAGTCTACACAGAAATACTGACACCGCGAGGATTTATACCTTGTAATTATCGAAAGTGCGTGAAACCCTTTCATTTGGTTGCACAGTATCTGATGACGCCTGACAAAATGCGTTCCAAAGACCTTTATCGTATTTGAAGACATAAAATCTATCCGATGTTCATAGATTGTTGATTGATAGAATTCAATATAACTTAAACTTTACAGTTTTTGCTTTAACTAAGGTTTATTCTGACGTCTCTGCCAACTACAAACTAGCATAACGTGACTGTGCTATTCACATCAGGCAAAATAATATTCTTTGGATTACTCGTAAAGGGATAATGGCTTGCGTCCGAAAGTAATTCATACCAACAATATTTTTTTGCCTGATACATTCATAGCATGGTGATGGTATAGTTGAAGTGGATAAATCTTTAGTCTGAAAACTAAGAACTGGCATTTAAATCATTATAATATTATAACATTTGATGTTATAATCCAAAAGGTTCTTAAGTATCATGTACTCATGAAGTATTATATATTGATGTGGACGGCGTATTGTGTAATCCACTGCATTGTATAACAGCGCGTCAGATTGAAAAACGTCCTTGTTTTGTAATGCGTCTTCCCGACATTCTGATGGATTGCAATCGGACTGAAATTACTTGCGTCGTGATGTAAGACCAAATGACGTTCTTCAAAGAGCCTAATTAATGTTGTAAAACAATGCAATGCGGCATAACGACGATACCTCGACTAGTATGTCCACTTGAACTTGTGCTTTGCAATGAAACAATCGTTCGATTAGGTTAGTTTATCTCCATTTTTTTATAAATATTTTTTATTTTTATCCTCTTCCATCGAACGGTGCTTTGTAGACCGTATCACGAGTACATTCCGTCTGAATGTTGGGAAAACGCATTACAAAACAGCGACGTTTTACAATCTGACGCGCTGTTATGTTACATACAGCGGATAATACAATGCGCCTTCGACATTGACATCAAAAGGGTAAATATAGTTTGGGTTCAGTGCGAGTAATAGTGAGAGAATATTTAAAAGATGTTGGAAAAATATTGAATACTATGACAGAAATATCAAACTGAATATTTAATTGGTTCGTATTCTTCGATAAAAAAATACTTTAGTTGCGTGAAACGCCAAACTGCGTCTATGGTTAAATCATCTGGTGCCTATCGATTTAACGTTTTGGTTTGCTTGCTGATGTATGGATTTTGCTGTATGATAAGTCTTTTACATGTATATTTACCCAATCCTCATTATTAATATACAGGGTATCTCAAAACTGCGACAAAAAACGAAGCCAGGTGGTAGTTTTAGTAGTCCCAAACACGATGAAAATAAAAATTTCGCCAAAACGGTCACAGATATTTTTTTAGAATTTTTAAAAAATCATCATGTTTGAGTGGTAAGTACCTAGTTTTTGCGAAAATACTAATTTAAACCCTTAGGCACCATTGCGTGTTTAAAAATAAAGAGGTGTACAACATTATTTTAGGAAAACTATGTATATATCAACCAAAAACGACGAAAAGTAAAATATTACAAGAAAAAAGTTGTCGATTTTTTTTGCGAAATTTTTACTTGTATTGTGTCTGAAGTCACTAATACTACCACCTGGCTTCGTTTTCGGTCGCGGTCTTGATATACCCTGTATATAAGTTACAATTTCAGGCACAGTAAATCCCCTTTTCAAAATAGCGTACTGTTAGTACCTACGCTAACATAACCGATATATCGGAAGTGGGCTGCATGTTTACGCTTCCTACAATGTTTCTGCCCCTTGTCGTCAGTCTGCGGAGACCTCCCACCCTGCGCATGCCAATATCTGACATTCACTCCAGAACTTTTCGGCCCTATCGGTCATAAGTTCTTTATGCTATGAATATTGCGTAATGCCGTTTCTTCTAATCTCTTCATTCTTTGTGAGATGTCGTAGCATCGTCAATAGCCATTCTTCATCATCATCAGCCCTTCTGCGTCCACTGCTGGACATAGGCCTCTCCCATAGCACGCCACTGGGCTCGATCTTCAGCCCATCGTCGCCAACCGCTACCAGCCACCCCACGAATATCGTCGCTCCACCTGGCTGGAGGACGTCCTACACTACGTTTGCCGAGGCGCGGTCTCCACTCGAGAACACGAGCCATTCTTTAATTAACGCTTATTAATTTTTATTAAAATATTTTTTTAAAGAATGACTATGGAACGTTGATAAAATAGTACATGAATACTATACTAATATACAATTATTAAAGTAATGTAAAACTGCTAAAACAATTTTATGTAAAAAATCTACCTATAAATAGAATATTGATATAAATGGTTATGCATGCCACACGAAGTAAGTTACAATCATTAGCACCCATGGAATAATGCAGCATTTTATTTCAATTTGTGATGAATATTACAAACACACATAAACTCACGCCTGTATCCCATTAGGGTAGGTAGAGACTATTAAGCGCCAAGAGCTACGATCCATACATACCTCTTTCGCTTCATCAACTGTCATTAATCTCTTTATACACGCTCGTTGGTTTCGAGGATTCCGTATTTTTCCTTTCTTTAATAGGTCTTCTATTTGATTTTTATAGGACCGCCTGGGACGTCCTCGACCTCGAATTCACCACCCATCTTCGCATCATAAATCTCTTATTATGCTAAATTGTTTGTATAAGTCTGGAATTTCCAGCTTTATGACCTAAAAAAGATATTTTATCCATAGCTTATGCTAAAATAGGATTTGAAAACACTGAAATGAAATTGTGTCCTTGACAAATGTAATACGAAAAGGGTACAATCACATTGTTCGTACATTCCGCATTCCGAAACCCTAGGAGCTCGATTACTTGAGATCGTTAATACTTTGATTAATACAGACCACAAACCTAATGGGAATTCCGCGATACAAATTCACATATTTTATCGACTTTCATTTCCTTATATTTCGGTTGTAGGATTCTTAACTCGTATGAATTCATGCGCGACCTTCCCGTCCAGTAATTCTTGTAAATTCCCCGTAAGTTCTTAAAGTATTCCGACTATGAAGATCTGCACTTATGGCTGCAAAGTATTTGGAATATTCTGATATATACGATCTGTGGATTTGTAGATAATGTTGTATGTACATTAGGCGGCGCCTGCCTTATTGCCTTCACCGCAGGATACTGTTCACATTTGAATACAAATATCATATTATTACGAAAGAAATGTTAGAACCAAAAGTAAATTATATCACAAAAAGGTAGTCATCGTTCATGAAGACATTTCTTATTTTTTTTAAGCATGTGAAGTTGCATTGATATAGTAAATAACTCCAATTTATCATATGAATCACTACTGTTCAAAAACAGCATTTCCTTGGTAAAGTTACAAAATGCACTTAATGTACGTTTATTTTCTTTAAAACAACGTTTGCATTGGTGGTTGTAGACTGTTTGCGGCAACGAAGATTTGAACTTCATACTTGTTCTTTTGCCCAAGCTGCGAATTCTCAGTCGGTAGGATTGTTTAAGAGTGCCCGGGGATATATTTTATTGCGCATCGTAATTTTAATGCGGTTTACATTAGAGTGATTAATACTTACGAAATGGATAATTAAATTACATTTTGAATGCAGTTGAGTACAATTGCGTTGCGTGGTCGTTCAGTCGGTTTACAGATAGTGTGAGGAAACTTATTCCTGTGTTAAAATGTACGTTTGTTCGATATGTTTGTAGCCTGTGCTCAATACGTAATGTAACAGTCCTGACAAACGATCGGCCCAAATTTAACATTTATAGCTATCTCAATTTGCGCATTCACTACGGCTGGACACTAAATAACCCTCTGTGATTCCACCCCTTAAAGTTTCGGACCCCAAAATATGCAATCAAAAGCTCGGGGTAAACACGGAGGGTGCAGTCGGTGACAACGGCCACGTAGGTACAAAGTTCCCCCAATGCGATCGCAGTGCGCACATGAGTAGTATGTCGCAGTTTTATAACAATAAATCAATAAAACTTGGCTGGGATTTCAATAAAACGATGAGTTTATTGTAAAATCAGTTTAGTAGAAGCGGAAATCTTTACCTTATCATATTTCTTTTGAAGTACACTTTGGCTTTGAAAATGTCTACACAATAAATCGAACAATGCTATATTGGTATTCCCAATAAGAGCTTTGTCGGAATCAGGCGCCGTATAAACGCATAATACTTGAAAGACAGAATAATACGTTCTTTAGGGCTCCGTTCCGTCATAACTTTTACACCATTTGGTGAAGGTACGGTCACTTCAATTTCAACCTCGGCGGTTTAACTCGGCTTAGGAAAAAAATCACTGGATTTGTGCTAAATAAATTGCGATCACCGTCACTTTGTGGTTTCTTCTTACAGGGGTTTGAATATTATCCTTTTTCATTATAATGACTTGCTATCGTATACAAGGTAAATTAAAATACAATGGTAATTATTATTACCCTTGTGATTAAATTAAATAATTAATTTAAAAACCATCGTACAAATACTTTATTGTAAAGGTAATATAATATGTTTTAGCAGATATGATATTTCTCTATAAATTAACAATAGGTTTATTGTAGCATTATGTTAAATTTCGCATTGAAAAATGGGTAATTAATTGCAAATTATTTATAATGAAAACCATTATTGTGTAACAAAACATAATAATATGCTGAGTGCGTTCAGAATTAAAATATGTTTTGATTTTCGAAAAAGATGAAATATTTTCCATTTTGAGTTTTTGGCAAATACCGATCAAGAAACGCGACACACTTTTGTCTTTATGATAGATTTTCTATTATTTTGTACCGTGATCGCTATCCGGAAGGATATGATAAATGAATTTAAACCAAATGATTACCCTACAAGCAGGTCGCGTAGTCTACATAAAAAAGGTATTCAAAACATATTTAATGTTTTAAACTTATGAATTTGAAATTAAACTCGGTCACACATTCAAGGAATAACCTTCGAAGTTTCAACACGCGATTAGTGGAGAGTTGTTGTGATGTTTTAATTGTTAAACGGAGCAAGGTGAAATTAAATAAGTTCATTCAGTACTTTTGTTGAAGTTTAGCTGAGTAAATGAGTACAGTTTTTATTCGGCGCTACTTACTGCCTGCTCAAAGGCCAATCATTTGACAATTGAACAAAGGCTAAGATATAAAGAAAGGGCAGTCCCAGATAATGCTGTGCAGCGCAGTTACAACTTTGGGCCTCTTAAATGTGAGAGTGTATTGTATAGGCAGATATACCGCGGTCCGTCTCCGCTCCCATCGCTACTCTCGGAGTATCAAGTCAGAAAGAAAATTTAAAAATTTCGGGTTGAGTGGCTGCTGTAATGGCGAGGGCTAACTTTTCACTCTAACGGGGGCTACGTTTATCGGATTTTATAAAGACGAGATACACTTGCGACGGGCGATGTGGATTTTTTCTATACACGAGCAGTAATAAAATATTTTTACGGACAAATGTAAGTACTCCATATATAACTGATTCATTGAAAGCAAAAGAAAAGTATATGTATCAGCCCATATACGTCCCACTGCAGGGCACGTGTGGGCTCTTCGATTGAGAGTACGATTAAGTCGAATAAAAAAGTATAATGAAAGCAAAATAATTTATAAAGAACAGCGAATCAATTCATTGTGTTGTGCAAGTCTATTGTGATTGAAGTCTATTTTCACTCGATAATCGATAAGTAAAGGTCGTCTTTAATATGCATTGTACTGGGGAATAGACTCGTAACATAACGAGCACGCTTTGCAGGGAAAGAGTTTGAAATTGGCTTGCATTATGTACGTCCCCCGCTTTCAAATCTATTATTATTATATTATTAAAATCTCTTACGACCGAATATTAAGTTATTGGTTTTCTCTTGGATCAAATGTCATGATTATTAGCGGTATAATATTTTATAAATTTAATACCGTTTGGTCGCATTGTATGGTAAAAACAGAGGTCCAAGGTTATTGAATGTTAGGTAGTGAATGGTCAATAATTAAATATTACATACATACATAAACTCACGCCTTTATCCCCGAAGGGGTAGGCAGAGGCGCCGTCAGGACACCCACATTTCGCCTTGTATGTTCCGTCCCATGATGTGATAGGGGGCGAGCCTATCACCATATCGGGCACAAATTCCTGACTCCGGGCTGATAATGAATAGAAAAATCCAATATCACTTTGCCCGACCCGGGACTCGAACCCGAGACCTCAGCTTTGTAACCGCACCGTAATACAACTACGCCACCGAATTAAATATTACGTATGTGAAATAAATAAATATTATATAATATACTTTATTTATTTATTCAATAAGGAAAACATACAGCATTATTAATGATACGTACAAATGAACGTTAGGTACGTTTAATATATTACAAAAAAGCCAATAAAGTTTTCACTAAAAAGTAGTACATAAACTGAACATAAAAGTATAAAACAACGATAATAGAATTAAACATGAAAGAAAAGAACTAATTTTATAATCAAATAAAATTTACTTTGAATTAACTTTACTAACTAAACAGAAGAAAATACCGTCACGCAAGGTATAAATTAGAATTTTTTGTCTCAAACAGCATGCATTTGGATATTTTTAAAGAAAATGTGTCAGTCAGGGCGCAATGACAGCGCATCCACTGCAGGCTTCCGGAGAATTTATACTTTTCATAAAAATAATTGACATCTCGACGCTGACGTTCCGAACGAGGCGGCGAAAAATGTACGTGCTCCACGTACTCTTGAAAAAGGTAATTCACAATGTTCACGCCACTATTATTGATTACGCTAGTTTGTTTACTTGGAGCAAGTACAAGTATTTGTTTCAAGATAAAAGTATCGGCTCCTGCCCGCGTGGGTATTCCGCCATACATAATGAAGTTTACCCGTGATAAACAAATCCTTACGGATACATGTTTTAGAGCAACCTTGCCGGTCCTATTACGTAATGAAAAGTACAAAACGATTAACATCTTCTGGAGTATTTTACTGCAGGTACTTGTACGATGCTAAATAGCTGAAAGGAGGAAGAATTCGCACAGCCTTAATTATGAAATGGATGAACCGGGCCGGTACAGCGGGTGGTGCGTTGAGCAGGAATAATTCCTTTTTACCGGTTAATGAACCAGCAGACGCCTATGTTTTCTATCATACTAATAAACGAAACCAATTTCGTTAAGAAATTGCTTCCCCATCTTACTTCGAGATAAATATGTTTTTATTTTAATAAGCTTTGCGTTGAAATTTTAAAACGTAATTTTACACTGTTATGAGTGTAAAATTCATTCAGCATTCGTTGGGTTAATGAGTTTTTATGCTCAACACGACAAAGACCTTAGCTAAAATATTTTTAATTCATTAATAAATACATTAAAAAGTTAAAGCAACAGTGCAAATTAATTACGTAGTTAATAAGACTTCATTTCTTTTACGTCGCCGTATTACCTAAACCTTATACATTTCGACCAACTTTACCTCAAAGATTTATTTTTATATTCACCCAAAAGAAAGTAATAATTAACCTTCCTGCAACGATGTAACTTTGTGTTGTTAAAATGCTTTGGCCATTTGGTATGTATTTTGCTCACTAAAGAAGAAGGAGAACAAATAATTTATGTTTGTTTTGTTCTCGAGCAAATTATTTAAACTATATCTAAAAAAACACGCTTCATTCGGGGACGCAATTATCTAAAATTCATGATTGTTCCGTTCTTACAAATATACAGATGTGTCTTATTACGTAATTTAATTGTCCTATCTGTTTTATAATGCAATATCGTCCCTTATGAAATGACTACTCTACATATTTTAACCGCACAATGCATGTTGTTATTACACACCATTTACGGCTAATAAGTTGTTTTCCGACATATGGTAAGGTGCCATTGATCCCGTGAGTACATGCATGTTTTGGCTGTTAAATTAATGGTCTCTCCTCGTGCAGTTCTCAAACCAATGCCTTTGGTATGGAATGTCGGTGAAGTGGTCAACTTGCATGTTAGCCACAGAGGCAAAACGCGACGTCATCTCCACTAGGTATAAGTATTTGGGTCATTTGGTTTATTTGTGTCGCCTGACCAATCGATAACAAATAGTATTCTCAATTTCCTCGAGAACCTTTGTTCCGCTGGATGTGGACGCAGTTCACATTTCACGATGTGATTAAAAGTGTTTTTTCAGTTTATTGTCTATTCTAGTAGATTGTGATAATGTACATGAATGAGTTAATCAGTTAGTAAGTCTTTGCTTTTAATGTTTACGTAAACTTGTAATAAGCGGGTCCGATTTGGTATCTGCGAAGAAAAAGAGGAAATAAAAGAGCGGTTTCGTATTCCGCGCTGCATTAATATCAGTCGTGCGAATAATACCTTGGCTGTTCGCAGGCTGTTATGTTAAGTAAAGTAATTTTATGTAACATCGAGATAACGTTCTCAAACTCATTTTTACTTGGAGTTTAAGTAGCCTGTTTTACGTTGAAAATTGACGGGTAATTGAGTAGACACGGGAAATTGCTTTTCACCCACCTGATGACAGTACTGGGCCCTCCTCGCAGCATCGTTACCCACTCACCTGCGCGATACTACACTGCCTACATACACTCGCACATCCGACGAGTAAATAAAGCAACGTAATGATATTATCGCGTGCTCTTATACTAGGTAATATTTATCCTAAATACTTAAAAAAACTATTTATTGTTGGAGTTGGCCAATTGCCACGTGGAAAGCGATGTAAATGCTACCACTAAGTGCGGCGTACAGGAAAGCATTTAATCTTAATTTGGCGCCGTGGCGCATAATCCTGTTTATGTTTTATATTAGTCGCTCGGCTCTGTAGGGTCGTCATAATACGAGTACACGTTTCAGCTAACACGACAGGTTGAGGTCGTTAGCAGACCTCTGGCTAGCGCCGTCCTTCTTGTAAGAGTCGGATTACGTTAAAAGCCGAGATTCTTCGCCCTCGATCCATTCATTTCGCCTGTACCCGAGTAGATTTAGAGCTCTTTGTTAGCTATCAGACCGCTTGTGTCCTCACGCCCTGGGACAAATCACTGAACAACTTTATTAGTGGAATATGTGGATTACGTGATCACATTCAAGATATTCTACATAATCAACGAGAGACTACATACGGGAATGTAATTCAATTCTGCACACTTCAAAGTGTTAATCCTACTGTGGCGTCATTAAGTAAGTAAAATTATTTAGATCAGACAGCGTGTATAGTGTAACGTTTCGATTAATTGGTACGAGAATATTAATCCAGTACACGGTATGCGTGTGGCGTACGGCAGTAAGCGTTAAACAATATAGTTGAGTGTTAAACAATGGGTTTGGCGAAGAGAGATGGTAAATGTTTAAGTGATAGAAGCGAGGCCGGTGGCGAGATTGCAAAACGTGTTCCTCGTGTTTACGTATGTATGTATATTGTATGTAGCCGCAGACTACAGACAGAAATAATCACGTCGACAGCGCTCCGCGCGCGGCCGAGCCTACTTCAATCCAAATAACTATTCGTCTAATATTGTAGCCATGGCTTGTTGAGCGGTTAATAATGTACGAGGTTGTTTTGTGTATTATGCCACACGCCACACCGACTATTCCTGTAGGAGACTCGATATTTATGTCGCCCACGGCTTCCTCGCTTTTGATATGAATATCTCGTACTAGTTATTTCGTGTTAAGGTCCTTAAATTATTATTCCCAATGAAGACGTTGAATTTCTCTGTGGATTCAACCACTGTGGTTTAATCGAGTAAGTTAAAAGTAATTGGTACTAATTTTGGTAAGTTGTTTATATTTCAATAGTTTAGACTTGGATCGCAGGTAATATCTGCTGACGGCGAAAATCATTAAATACACATGAATTGCTAATTCTGCCAATATTTGCACGCTTGTTCATCACAGTTACAAATCCAAGGGTAATAGATCCTTTTATTTTATTCAATTTCAATAGTGTTTGGAAGGGATCCAGGCTATTAAGGGTCACCTTTGATCTCTGAATGAAATTGTGAAGCGAAACCGTAACTACAATATTTGATCGAAAACGCGCTCTGGTGCTTATTCTACTACTAAAACTGAGCGTATGAATTATTAAACAGCGGATAATGAAAAAACCCTTTTCAGTGGACAATATTGCTGCATGAATATATTTTGTAAGAAAAAGTAGCGGTTGATGAATATTGCCCGTAAAATACTTATGAAAATTTCATTGAGTGTAAAAAATACCGGTAATTGTTTAATAGCATAGGAGAAATATCCGATATCTTTTTCATTTAAAATTTGAAATTTAGAAATTACTTTTAAGTAGGATTCAATTTAGTATTTTCTTAAAAAAATGTGTAATTTCCAAACAATACAGCAACAGTTTCATTGCGCGAGGTTCCTTCCAAACTGTTAAATATCTTAAAGCCATTCTTCGCCAATATTATTTTTTATTGCTCACAATAGTGTAAAAATCCTGCAATCGGTTGGATGAGTTTTTCTAACCACTTGTGTGTTAAGAGATACAGAAATAGAAAAGGAACATCCACTTGTATCATGTTGCTCAAGTATGCCTTGTGTGGTTGAGATTGTGGCTACGGGATACAATTCCGACGCTGTCGAGGGTTCATAGTAATGGAACTATTTCACACTGATAACATTGAAAGATAGTGTATATTTTACAAACGTATAATATAAATTCCGCTTCTTGTATTGATTAACCTCAGCTTAGTCATTTTAGTACACAATTTGAAAACGTAAATTACTTTTAATCTAATTGTGGGCAAATTAACACCGTTAAATCAGGCACCGTCGTTTCGTTGCCAGATTTAAGTGTTACAATAAGATTAAGATTCTGAACAGACTGATTTTACAGTATCGAATGCTAAATGCAGATGAAACAAAAATCTAGTAAGCGAGCCATGAATTTCCGAGCGGGTGCCATAATTATTGTTAGCCTAATTGGTTCTTGACGGTAAAGAGCCCAATTAATGCAAGTACTAGAGGACACGTAAGCCGCCCGGTCACTCTAATGATGCAGAATAGCTCCAAGTATTAGATTTATCGGATTAATATTGCAATGTAGCTTATGTTAAATTGCAATAAGCCGTGTTTATGCACAGACTATTTGAACAAAACTGTTTAATATTAAGCGACCATCATCGAGCACGGGAATTTTCTACATTCGAGCGTTTGATTGGAAAGGCTTAGGCCACAGTTCACCACGCTAGCCTATGGCTAGTTGGGATATATGGTATGTAGGTTTTCTTAAGATGTTTTCCTTCTTTTTTTTATTGCCATGGATAGCGAGACGAGCATCCTATTCGCCTGGTGGTAACAACACTACGAATCAAAGTAATGCTTGGCATCCCACTGCACTCGCTATCCTGAGATTTAAGATGTTAAGTCTCATTACGTCCAGTAGTTTTTCTGGCTACAATGCCTTCAAACCGGAACACAATCGTGCATTTACACTGCTGTTTGACGGGAGAAAAAGACATTGCTTTGATATTTACATTCAGGCGGCCTCTCATAAATGAAAGACTTACCACTGGTAAAAGCTTTCCGTTTAAGCGCGTGGTAATTGACTAAAGACTAAGTGCACGACTTCGAATATTACGCGTTGTGCCCTGGAATTCGAATCCACGATTACGATCTCTGCTAGTTAGTTAGCAACAGGCCATCCACATGTTACATAAAAATAAATATTCAATGAAGGTAGAAAATCAACACACGGTACAATTTATGTACAGATCAAGAGTAGATGAAGGGAACAAACCGAAACTCTTCGAAAGATGATCATGTTCGCGTTATGTAAAAACGGTTGCTCCGACAGCTGTTACCTTTCATGGTGATTGTGTAGGTAACGACGCAAATTATTTAATAATTTAAAAAGCGGCCACCTGACCGTCTAATATGAACCCATCTCAAAAATTTGTTCGCACTTACAATACTTAATATCCACTTATAAAACCAATGAATCGAACATCTACTAAACTTGTAGCAGCTATTCTCAAAGATTAATCAAACTTAATAATTAAAATGTATGTCATTACCATTACAGATTTAAGAAAAAAATATAATACCGCAGGGGATAATGCGATTATTACGTTTAAAAGCCATCCAATGGTTCATTTATGTCAAAGAATTTAATATATCTTCAACCATCTTTATACGAGTGTTTTTTATCGAGTTAATGAGGTATCCATGAGAGCTACGATATAGAATATTGTTATATTTTTTTATTGCGATAAATACCGAGACGAGCATGCCATTCGCCTGATGGTAAGTGATACAACCGCTCACGGACAGTAGCATAACTAAACAGCATGAATTACAAGGCAATGCTTGGCATTTCTCTGCGCTCGCCATTCTGAGACATAAGATGTTAAGTCTCATTATGTCCAGTAGTTATTCTTGCTACAGTGTCCTTCAATCCGAAACACAACAGTAAATTTACACTGCTGTTAGGCGGGAGAAATAGATACTGTAGTATTTATATATAATTTCGAATGAAAATGGAAAATACGTAATCAATGGGATATGGTAACGATCAAAGAGATGTTTCAACAATAGCCCGTAGGTTTTAATTGGCGCTCGAAGCAATTGTACTCGGGGTATTAGGTATTTTATGAGTTCACATTCTTACAAAATATATTTTTTAAAAAAAAAATGTTTATTATTGTGTGTGTTATTCTTTTTTGTTGCGTTATAAGAACGGCTACACATTATACTAAAACGCAATGTCAAAACAATTATCGGTTTGCTAGTCAACTAGTGTTATTGTGACTTTTATCAGACTACAACACGCTTTGAGCACCAACTGATATACTTACTACACAAGTACTTGTGCTTTGGGAGCTGAAGGTAATTTAACAAAAATGTGTGTAATGACACATGGCTTCATGTACATTACATCAATTTTTGGCGCTACACCCAGGCGCGTGAATGCAATATATCACGATGCAATCTTTTGACAAGGTGTGATGTCAGCGCCTATTTATTTTATGCGCACGGTACTTTTAAAAACAATGTAAGCTTTATCAAAGTATTTTATCCAAAAATATAATAATTCAATATATAAAATAATAAAAAAGCAAATAGACACCCACATCAGGCCAGCATCATATATCATGAACATTACGAATATTTGAGGCGATTGTTAGTGCTTATACCGATAAGATAAACCATAGAACCGCTCAAGGGTTGTCAGATACGCGTGTTTGATCTATGAGAACAATTTTCGTGCGGTTGGAACCTCTTAGGACACTTGTGTGGGCATTGTACAAAACGTTTTTATCTTCATACAAAAGCAGCGCGCTTCAAACCGAGTCCAGTTTCAGCTCTTTTCGCGAGAAAATAGTCGCGAAAAGCTTTTTCCGAACGAGTGAGCGCTGTCAAATAATTTCGCATGAGTCGTACCACTATTATTTACTACTTCAATTTATGTTCAAGTCGGTCAACAATTAATTACAATTTGCAACAGATATTAATTCAGTGTGAACATGGAACTTAATTGAAAAACGCAGAAAATAAATCTACACATACGGGGACAAAAAAAACGTTGATGTTATCGATAATGTTTATTGATTAAAATCCAAGGCAATGTAGATAAAAGGCTTTCGCATTTTTGTTATTTTCAGTGGCGAACATTTAGCCCAAGCCAAGTAACCTTCAAACAAATTGCTTGTACCATTGATGAATATCCTACATTAATTTAATGGGTGGCTTTAACACACTTATCACACCCCCGTTTTTCCAGTTTAATAAAAAACAAATAAAATTGCTTTTATTTCGGGCCTGTGATAAACATAAACTAATGTAAATACGAATACATTTTATGGCTACGTCACTTAAAACAAATGACACACGACTCGCAATTGTGTTGTAATTTGAGTAGATTACTTAAACACGGTATTGGTTAGTGAAAAGGTCTCTAGTGGCCGGGTAATGTATTCTGGTTGTATCAAATCTCACGCTGTTACTTTCAACGGTATTATTATGAGGGAAGCTTGGTTCGGAGTCGGCTCGAAGGCGAGCCTCTAGTGGGCGCGCCCTATCCGCTGAGACCGGCGCTGCGGCCGCCGACCGCTCGCCGCCACATACGCATCAATAATAACTTTCTTGCCTTTTAAAATCGTTCCTTGAATACCAATAGGTGTTGTCTGTTTGCGGCTGGCGGCTCTTCGCGCCTGTACGGAATGCACTTCATTTGAATATCCGTGTGGTACTCTTAGATTATGATTGCGATATTGAACGGACTCCTTAGTTCGGGTTCCTTTTATTTATGGCAGCTCTTAGTAAACTTTTGTCGTGGTTTCTTCAATGGTGTAGAACACTTTATTCCGTGTCTTTGTTTGAATACGTGTGCGGGGGTTTGTGTACCGATTGAATGGTTGTCATAGAAATAAATAGTCGGCATGCGGTGCATGTGCGTTTTAATTCATAACTGGTACTTTATCAGGAAGGGCGATGTTTAGGGGAACCTGGCAGTGACGAGAGCGACATAAGATGTTTGGCATGGAAGTCCTTTATAACGACTAAATCATTTCATGCGTATTAAGGTATTGCGCAAAAAAATACCGCTGCTTTGTGCTCTACAAAACTGACTTCAAATTAAACACAAAGACTATACGTTGTAGTTATCATTGAAAGCGTGCAGCTCGGAATATATTTAATGTCCCCTAATTTTTGCACATACAGTTAAAACCGGTTACGGGTCAATCTCCAAATCGGGCGTATTCGTGTGATCGCTCTGGTGCTTTTCAGTTATTGATATTTAATAGTAATTATGTATCTCATTAAAAATAATGATGTTCAAATAGCACATTTTTACTATTGGCCTTCAATTTACACATATAGTTATTGAAATATTTAAGTTCAAAAAAATTCGCGACCAGAGTAATCATAATTGGTGCCAGAGCAATCATAAATGGTGAAATCAGTGAAACAAATATAAATATATTGAATAAAATATTATTTATTTAGCCGATTTATTTATTCAGTCTTACAAATAAAAAAAAACGAAATATTTTATATAACATAATTGCTAAAATAACAAATTAACTTAAAATTAAAATATCAACTTTTGGCTTAGTTTCATTTATTTGGACTTAATTAAATCACTTCTAGGTTAATGAGACAAAATTAAAAACCTTTTGAAATCAACCTTCAATACCTACAGGCTTTTATAGTTATAAAATGACTTAGACTCATTAAAATATAATTTAAAGTATTAAATATTAGTTTTTAAAAAGTATTTAAAGAAAACTAAGGTTTATAAAAAACAAAATTAAATTCTTAAAAATAAACATTTTATAAAAAAAATTACAGTCTTTTCAAGATTATTACAGATTTGTAATAATCACATTTTCCTTAACTATATATTTAGTCGAAAGTAAAGAATTAAATAGAACAACACAAAGTACAATGCAATTCATAATATGATCAGATCAGATTGAAATATTGTTTGCAAATTATAATGATACAAATTTTAACACCAAGTAAAAAAAATACAATTTCTATAAGGCTTAGTTGATCAACAAACTAAGAATATATTAAGGTTTATTGGAAGCTCAGAAAATTTAAAAGTCATCAGAGTCGGAGTCAGGTAAATATTCTGCTGCAGCAACCTTTGTCAAGGTGTTATCCTTTTGCAACGAAGATAAAACTACCTCGGAAATACTTGGAGTAATTAAATTTTCATAGTCAATAGATGGAACTTCATCCAAAAAACTGTTCGGCAGGTCCGAGTTGTGTAATGATTGTTGACTTTGATTTGCAGTTATAGTCTGTCTATTATTTAGCATTTGTAGGAGCTGAATTTGCTTCTCTTGATTGTAATTTTTTGAACGCTTAACCAGCGAAGGTCGGCTTGTCTTCCTTGGTGCCCGTGACATGTTTGTCTTTGAGGTGCTTTGGTTCGAATCGCTATTAAGTTAGTAAAAGCCTAAGTGTTTGCCGTGCGGACATTGTACAGCCTCTTGTGAGCAGTTGTCTAAATCACAGCTTAGTCGCCTCATAGCCAAATGTTTTTAGTATTTGCTGAAAAATAGATTTAGAACGTACAATTAATGCAAAATATCATCGCTCTGGTCTTTTTGGACAGAGCAATCACAGTCATAGCGATCAGAAAAAGTCACAAAATCATCAATATAGCCGAATTTAAAAGCAGTAGAAAGTTGTGATTACCTCTCATAAAAAACATCATAAAGATCACTTAATTCAAATAAAAAAACATATTCTCAAGCTTATTATTCAATTTAAATAGCATGCCATAGCAATCATAAAATTCGAGAACCAAATCCAGAGCAATCATAAACTTACCTTCGTAATGTTGGAGCACGGGAACGTGGCACACAAGTATCCTCCTCGGCGGTTAGACCACTACTGGCGTTACCCCGAGGGAGGGGAATAGAGTGTCTATAACGCATAACCAGGAATGAGCGCGATATTTTACCTCAGCGCAGAGCGATGAGATAAAATGCCCGGTCACGATTTTAAGTTCAAATTGTGGCAAAAGTATTGTTCATATAACTAAAAATATTTTATTTTGATGAAGATTAACTATCTGTTATGTAATCTAAATAAGTTGTTTCATATGAACCTTCTCATTAAAAAGTTAAAAAATATTTTTTTCATTCAATCGGGAGTTCGGTCAACCCAGAGCGATCAGGATTTTAGGGTTTAAGATTTTTTTTAAAATATTTATAATAAACTTATTCATAATATTAGCGTTGTACCACGTAGATTAGGCACCGAACTGTATATAAAAAAATATCTTGAAAACGTTTTTCGATTTTAAAAGGGACTTATTCAGCCCGACACGAAAAAAAATGCCTTTGGAGATCGACCCTTACATAAATCTTAATTGTAATGGTAATCTGGGCTGGTAGGGCACCTATTCATGTAAGTTATCGTTGAACGCGGAGGTCCAGTGCAGCTGCGCATTTGGCACATTCCTTTTGACGTTTATAAACGAGATTTTATTAAAAGAACGCACTTAATAAAGCAAAGAATTAATTTTCATTAAAAATACTTTACACACCTGGTCAAACATACCTACGTGAAAAGGTTAAGCAATTTTAACTGTGTTAAGAGTTAATGTGGCGAGATTTCTTTTGGTTGTCACGGCGACTTTGATATGAAAGACGCACAAAGTATTTTTATTAGACGTCTTTTAACATTTTAATAGTGTTGCCGACAATAAGAGTACATTATAATAATATAATATTATGTATTAAAGTGAAAAATTGATGAATAAAGAGTAGTGCTATAATAAGCAATCAAAATAATTATTTTGATGATTTATTTTTAATAGAATTTGGCAGAAAACTATTTACCTATTTTCAACATAATATGGTGCACAATATGGAATCGAGTTCCAATAATAACAAAACATGACTAATAATTGAAATATTTATACTCATTTAACAATTGTATGAAAAAAATATCTACAGGTAAAGTGATTGGCGAGCAATCATTTTTCTATCATATTATGCTTACATGCCTCACCCCTTGCCTGGGAAAACCCAAGAAATCAATTTGTACTGCGCGATGTAAAATAAAGGGTGATATACTCGTAAAAGGAAGCTCCTACAAATGTGTTTCGAAGATAAATAATAAAGATAAAGTCCCCCAATTTGACCCACGGAGAGGATTCTTTATATAACGCCTTATTTCATTGTGTTCCAGCCTCATACAAAAAAGACCATCGGCAAGCCTTTGTTATTCGTACAATCGAACTTGTACGGTGAGAAAGACACTTCTATGAAATACAGATGCACGAAAATCGATTGGTGCGAACGACTTATTTTACGTTCGTATCGGTGAATAGATTTATTTATTTATTTATTATTATTAATCATTTTTCAAAATAAATCTCCGTTTTGTTTCGAAAAATATATTAGTATTTAGGGGCGGTCGCGATATCGGAATGCTATCAGTTGGGAACTTCTAGTTACAAAAGAATACCAAATCGAATATTTCAAGAAAGAAAAATTCGGAATTCGATTCGATTCCATCGAGCCGTGCTCGTACGAAATGATCATTGAAATTAGGATGTGTCGAAAATAGCTTCATGATGCGGATGAAATGATTACGGTTATTGCATTCCGTATTCCAGTGACATATCACACGACCTATATTCCCCAGATAGGTATGGGGTTTTAATCTAGGCTCTGGTCACATGTAGATACCGATTATACGTGTCCAATCCGTTGCGCGTGATCTCCTGGGGAACCTGGGTGGCAATGTGAAATGAAATGACAATTTATTTACATACATTTTGTGTAGCGTGATAAATAGCATAAAGGTTTGTGATTAAAATTCAGTTGAAAGGGAGGCGGCGTTCTCGTAGGAAAGATTGCGGCGAGGTGAATGGAGGCTCCGTGTTGACTGCACATGCCCTCCGCCCTCACTATTCTACATGTCATTTCTCAAAGGCCAAGGAGCTGCCGGACAGGATTACATTTTTGCCAGGCCAAGAGTTTTAAATGGACGGCGCTTCTTTTGGAATGTTATTATTTATGCGGTAAGCTTAACATAAAATGTGAAACGGTAGATGTGAAACAGATTTGTACGCCTCTATTCAATACATATCATTCTTCATATTGTCGCGTTAATTATAATTGATAGTTAAATACGAAATGAAAACAGAAATATTATCCTTTTCAGCCCCATGAACCACTTTACTGGTTAAGGGATTTTGTTCCATGTTTATTGACAAAAGAAATAAGAGGTTTTATGCCGATTGTGGTATAACAGCTTTAAAATCAATTATGGATTGCGGGATTTAGTTGGTATGAGACATAAAATATACACCCATATTTTATTTTCGGTACTTATTGTTCAGACCTCAGAGTACTAGCAGAGGTTTTCGTGACTAATATTATGATTTACCATGGAAATGAGCATAAAGTGACAACGATTGAGAATGCCAATTTCGTGATTCTGTAAGTGTAGTGCGTCTTTTGTCGCCTGATCTGATAGTATGTGATGGAATAATGGAGTAATTCATAGCCATCCCTTATGTCTGCTCCACGATTTGTAAGATAATGTTCATACAGAAAGTGTTAAAGTTTATATGTGTGTCGGTTACGAGTTAGCTGCCTGTCGATAAGCTACGTTCATAAAAGGCGGCCCCAACTTCAAAATAATACGGTTTCATATTTTATTATTTATTTAACACAGCTTCATTATTCATGATATTTTGTGAGCTAAGTACTAGTATTAATGGGGATAAAGCAAAACATTTTACTACAACAAATTATTAATAACACAGCGGGCTTTTGGTAAAAAGGCTCTTCGTTAGTCATGCGTGTAACCTGATGTGTAATTTGTTTTCAACGTTGCCCCTGCAGATCGGTATATTTGTTTTAAACAAATCACAGAACAAATAAGCTGGGATTTGTCTATAAATAGTGAGTTAAATAAATTTACATATAATTACGTATCTCATTCCCGTTATCCATAAAAGTGATGACAATGGTCGCGGGCTGGGAAGCGATTTCCCGGTTTTATGAGTGTCGGGCACGACTCAGTACGTGACAGACGAGAGGCACGCACTGGCTGCTCGCAGCGGCTACGTGATGCCATTGAGCACCGCCTCGGCGCCGCTACAAACACCCAAAGGTGAAAAAAAATTACCTTCACTTATACTTTTAACGTTCAGACAGTGCCTCACCCTCCGTACTACAAGTTACATCACCGATCCACCCATAAATCAATAATTAATACAACATACGACACAAGTCACAACCATTCATCATTTATTACGTCATAATTGCTACGAAATTGTTATAATTGCAATTAGCACTGCATAAAAATTCAAATATCATAATAACTCGCGCACAAGTTCGTAATTAGAAAAGTTTGATAGGAGTCAGTAAATTAATCGAAGTTTTTAGGGAGGTGCTCGCGGGCCGCGGATGACCATGGCTACTATAAATATCACTTTACCACTTTACTATACTTTATTGGGTCGTTAAGTATAAATTGTATTATTTATTTATTTTCATTTAATGCCGAGTATTTTGAAACTAATACGAACGTTGACAGATATATACTAATGATTATTTTCGTTCTTTTGTCATATATCCATTGTTGTCCGTCAGAAATAAATAAATAAAGATACATACATAAACTCACGCTTTTATCCCCGAAGGGGTAGGCAGAGGCGCCACCAGGACACCCACATTTCGCCTTGTATGTTTCGTCCCATGATGTGATAGGGGGCGAGCCTATCGCCATATCGGGCACAAATTTCTGACTCCGGGCTGATAATGAATAGATAAATCCAATATCACTTTACCCGACCCGGGACTCGAACCCGAGACCTCAGCTTTGTAACCGTACCGTAATACAACTACGCCACCCAGGCAGTCAAATAAAGATAATTATATAATAAACTATTGCTGACATACTTACTACCTTCATTATAATCAATCAACATGATCGGCATTTTAAATATTCATATGAAAAATGTAATCTTGGAATTAAAGTTATCTGCAAGTTTCTGTAAACATTGAAACTTACTATATAACCATACTAAATATGGCATTCAGATAAGTCCATCAATGTTTACTCTCATAAATTTGTCAACTGTTCTCTGAGTTATTAGTAATAAATAAATTTCCGTTGCCTTCGAAGGAATGGAACATTTTCTACGTAAAAAATCGATGTTATAATTACATCATCGAATTCTTTTTTTGTACGATTCAAGAAGTTATTGGTAAGCAAGGAATAAATAAAAATAAAGTGACATTTCAAAGACAAATAAAATAATTATAAATAGAACTAATTTACAATAATTGACTGTTGTAATAAGCATACATATGTTTTGTGCATTTTTTTTTTCTTCCTTTAGCAATTTTTCATTGCGCGAAAATAAAATGATATACATTTCATTTACTGTGGCAAGGGCAAATGTCTTACCTTAATGTTAGTCCGTTACGTGGGAATTTATGAAACCGACAAAAAAGTTTTAAATTAAATTATACATGTGAAAATTTCATTTTGTTGTATTAAAACCAAATATAATATTTACATGTTTTATAATTGGAGGGACGAGGGAAAAGGGAATTGGCGTTTAGATATTGTTGAAGTAATTTATTTGGAGCTTTTATATAATCTTTTAAAACTAAGAATATCTTTTTTTTTTTTATTGCAAGAATGGCGAGACGAGCATGCCATTCGCCTGATGGTAAGCGATACGACCGCTCATGGACAGTAGCAAAACCAAACAACACCATGAATTACAAGGCAATCCTTGGAATTCCACTGCGCTCGCCATCCTGAGACATAAGATGTTAAGTCTCAATATGTCCAGTAGTTACTCTGGCTACAATGTCCTTCAAACCGGAACACAACAGCGCATTAACACTGCTGTTTGGCGGGAGAAAACAATCTGTCTCTGAAACCTCTTTACAAGCAAGACATATCTTCCAAATTATGTGCAACTCTTCATACAAAATTAAGAAATACTTGTACTCCCATTAAGTCTCACAAATAAGGCTGGTAATTTATTTTTAGGTAGCACTATATTTAAAATATATTTGAGATTATTTTTCATTCTACATAATGATATTGTTCTAAAGCCATTAAGTTTACTGAAAGCAGTCTACATGAGTCTACTTTATTTTATAATGAAGATAATAACAATCTTTTACGTCGCTTTATAATACTTAATACACATTAACTAATAGTTTCCAAACTATATGTTCTTTAGAAACTTTTTAAATACTGCGAAATAAAATTTGAAAACATATGCACTATTCCTTTTTTTATCAGTTGTACTACCCCATAATTCTTTATAATAATGATTTAATCCATCCAAAGGTTGCCTGGGAGAGATCGCAGGTAGCGATGAGGCCGCCAATTGTAACCATTACTTTAGCTTTTAGTGATTTAACTGTTACTGTGTTATTCTCTTTTATTGTGGTGTACAATAAACTATGTAAAATAAAATAAATAATACACCAGAGAGCGAGGGTATCGCAGTGACAATTCAGCAATGGAGCTTCGACTTGAAATTTCCGATAGAAGTGTGGCACCACAGCGTACGTATTATAGCGTATTGTTGTCCTATATCTAAATTCGGTGTCCATTAATTTGCCGCTGACATCGGCGGAAGAGCAATCGTTGTTAAATGGTCCGTTAATATACGTTCATCAATATATTCCCATTACATTACATGATATAGCTGATCTCCATCGCCGACGGCCAAGTTTATCGGACGGATTAAACTTGCTTTTGTCGTAAATATTTTAATGATACATTTATTAGATATCGGGTCTCTCATGGCATGGTTGGTAAGCACGGTTGTATACTAGAAATTTCATATTATCATGTTTGTAAAATAAAACAATTTCTACATACCTATTCTAAATATCGTACTTTATGAATTAACAAGAGCTTTATTGTAGCATAAATAGATATTGAATTAATTAAAACAATCTCTTCGACTATTGGAATCTTTGTTAGGAACTAATAATTTACTCGTATGAACCTATTAATATTGTAGTAATAATAAATCCTTTAAAAGTGGTAGAATCACGAATCAGTCATGACTCAGCATGAACGGGCAGGCTCCTCCAGGGCGGTACCACTGTTTCACATGAGATCGACGTGAAGCGACAGGCTGTCGCGCAGGTATTGCCGGATTCCCAGTACCACTATCTTCGTCCCGCCCCTTTTCCTTATAACAAATCTATGATCCAAGGTCTAAGGATCCAAGGTTTGTGGATCCAAGCTTTGTGGATGTTCACGGGCGGCAGTGATCACTTACCATCAGGTGACCTGCTCGTTCACCGGACCTATTATATAAAAAAAAAACTTGTTTCTCTAGGAATTACAAAATATTATTTTCCTTGTATTAATATTCCGATTTCACAGGTTATTAGTGTAATATTTTTCTATTATTACATTATTTTCTCTTCAATATCTTCATATTAGTAAAGTTAATAGCGTATAATCTTGAAGAAATCGATGTTATTTCAAGTATAATTGTCGCTTATCAAGTGAATATTTAATATTTTCTCGTCAATTTTGAAATAGACTTTATGACCCTTGATCTTCACTTCAGGTTTTTTACGAGCAGACAGCCCCACCGCTTATATAACAGGATGGGCCTGTCAAACAATATAATATGTCTCTAGATGTAGACCTCTCTAAGGAATTAGGGTGTTTCAACTATCTAAGGATATTGCCTAGCTTAATGCGGTCTAACATTTGTAAGCTTTATACTAGGTCTTGCTCGTAGCTTTGCCTCCCTTCATATAAATTCTTAATTAATTTCGGTTGTAGTCAGGAAACATTTTTATAAAATGTATTTATTTCTAAGTATCCTTTATCCTTCTCTGTACCCCTGGCAAATCGTATACGAAATTAGACGATAATCAGTTTAGTTGTTTAGAAATTAAACTATAACATACAAATAAACACTCGCATTTATATTAGCAAGCATTCCTCTATTCATACGTCGTGACCCATAGATGTACATATATACGTGGCCACCATCCAGTTTCTACTCGAATCAAACTTTTGCGTGTAAATGTATATTTAACCTGTATATGTATCAGTGTGATACATGTATATGTATCAGTGTAGTCGTTAAGGTATGGCAAGGAGTCGTGCCCCTCCTTTCATCTACATGGGGTTCCTATAAGCGAAGTTTCAAGAACCAATTAGGGAGGTCGAGAGATGTGAAGTTTTGCTCCAGTCCCCTTACATTCGGACTGCATGTATGTATCTTGTATCAATAGTCCTGTAGACAGAAACTTAGATCTAGACTTTATGTAGATATAGACTTATTACAATATTTCTTACGATAGTTTAAAATCGGTACACAAATATGACTTTAAAATCGCGTTTTTCATAATTTTCTGCAGTAATTTAATATTAATTTCATGAATAAACTGACCTGGTTCTGACTTTTATGCAGTACTAAAGGTGAAGAAACAGTAGCTCGAAGATAAATTGTGTCTTAAAATTGTAATATTGTTAATCCTAAAAGTGACCATTTTCAAAATCACTGAAGCGGCTCTTTAAATCGTCGTTAAGAACTTGCTTACAAATCATATCTATCCGGAAGGGTTGTCAGGTTATCACGAGTTCTAATTAAATCTATGCGAACAAAGCCTCTTAAATCATTTGGATTAAGAGGCGCAATTTTGTAAAAGGCTTGTAGATGACTCTTGGTTATTCGGAGTAAGAATACATAAATATTTCTATTAACAAGCGTAATTAGGTTTTACCACAATAGCTGTTTCTAAAAACGAATGCTCATGCCTGTATACCTGGGGGTAGGCAAAACTGTTGTTAGTGTAACCCATATTTCGCTGAGCTAATTTCCGTCTGAGTTGTGATAGAAATGAGCCTATCGCCATGCCAGTCGCAAACTCCAGTGAAAATGATCAAATTTCGTTGACAAACTTACGAAATCATGTCCCATACCTCACTGATCACAAATATAAACAATGATAGAAGACGAATAATTTATCGCCTGCCTGCTCGTGCCTGCGTTAATTCTTATTTTTTATAAGTAACTAGCGGTTCAGCCCAGCTTCGCCTGGGTTCAGATATGTTTAGACTACACTCTACACCAGAAACATTTTATTCTGAACTGAATATTACTACCTATAGCTGAACTCATCCTTAGTACCAACGGTCCCTTATCCTATCCTATCCTGTCCCGTCTCATCTGGCTTCTTTCCTTTCGGTTACATCCCGCCTCATTATTTCCCGTCGAATGCATTCCGGATCCGACCGGTCCCATGGCATTCATTCCACTTTATTCCAGTTCATCCCTCAATATCAAAATTCTGTATCGTCGGTAGTAGAAAAACTATTTTGTATAGGGCTGTAACCAAATCACAGCAGAACTGTCAACTTGAACATCACTTTGTATACTTATACAAAAACATTATGAAAGATACATGGGAAAACTAATTTGGTCGTTTTCTTTAATTTTCTAATGTTCGCCCGCAACTTTCTTAATTTTTTCATTCATAAGAATCGTCTCCTGACAATGGCAAGCACAACAAAAAATAATTAGCGAAATTGGTCCCTCCGTTCATGCGTGACTGAGAGAAATAAGGATACATTTTTATAAATATAGATACTATTTATGTATGTTTGTGCTGTGGTTTGTACTCTACATACATAAAATGTATGATGCAGAATGATTGTACCACTTAATGGTTATATCATCAGCCGACCCTTGATAACATCGCTTTAAGTAAAATATCTTTCGGCGCCGCCGAAGTAACACGGACATCTGCCGTCGGATAGGGTGACAAGCGGTCACTCTGACGGAGCGTCGTCCATTGGCGCTGCGGGCGCTGCACTTTTAAATGCGCGAGCGACCGAGGCACCACGTGAACGACGAATCGTCATATTCCGGCGCAATCATTGTTTAGTTTTGATTTATTTTATGTTGGACTGTTAATTAGTGAATTATTATATCGTGATCTCCAAGAATTTCAGTATTTCAAGTACTTTCTGCCAATCCTGATAAAAATCTCTCTTCACCCAAGATGGAAGAAAATGATGTTGGCCTATGTAATCAATAAAAATTGGGCTATTGTAAATTTTAAACACCAATTTCCATGAATAATGTATAAAACAATAATTGGCATTGTCAAGTCATATTGATGATCGTATAGGAAAACCATTCGAGAAAATTATATTAAAGAAAATTCGAGCACAATCCGATTATTTCCCATAATCGACTGCCTGCTAGAACAATACACTTTATTAAATTCTCAATTAACGACACAATCGCGCTATCGAAGCGGCGTCATTGTAGCTCTGTACAGAATTTGTGTGTCGGACCTTCCAGCCTCGAGTTTCTTTTTAAATATTACTCACTAATCATCACATTTACTAACTACATATACAAGGTAATATTGCTATATCGTATTTAATTTAAACCGCATGTTCCTATCCCAAACATTGTACCAAGTTTGAAAAAAAACTGTCTAGTAGTTTTCTAAAAAATCGTGACGAGTTTTCAAGACTTTTGATTAAGCCTTAGGTACAAGTCTTTTTACGGCAGGTAAGTTTCCGAACCAGACTGAAGTTTATTTAAGCGGTAAAAATACTCGTATCTATACGGAGTGGTCTAAATTCGAGGTAATTAAAATCACGATTTTTGACAAAAAATCATCTCTTGTTAAAATTTTATACTACGTAACCTGGGGTGATGAGAAACATGTGGTTTAAATTAAATTACATTTGCCAATATCAACCTTTATACGTCCAATCCTGAAAAAAAATCAAAAGCTTTAAAGTATTTCAACAATTAAAAATGAGTTTCACCATATTCATGGCAGCAATTCAATTTTTTTTTTGTGTAATTTTGACCTTGTATATGGATTTTAATTTGGCAGGTCAGTGTATAATGCATGTTTAACAAACTAATTAATGAATCTATAAAACGAGGCGAATGCGGTCGAAATCATTTAGAACGTGTGATCAATTGAATACCCACAAGCTTGATTGGAATCCGATGACCCATGGACGAGTGTTGTCGGGCTAATAATTGTTTCTAATGTGATTGCAAAGATAAATATAGGTACATTGATTTTCATTTTAAATTTTCTAGCCTATACCGTGCTAATGCAGGCTCTTTTTCACTCTTCGCTATCTAAGGCGTTTTGACAGTTTTTGTTAATATGTAAACAAAAATAAGCTGTAGCACAATTTCCCGAATCATTGAATATAAAAATATAAGCGGTTCGTGCAACTGAATTAAATCATACACAACTACAGAAACATGGATGACTTGAGCCGGATTTACCCGTCAAATCCCGACGAAAAGTACTAAACATTATCTTAAATTTATTAAATGTTCCGTTGAATTCTGGGTCCGAATTATTCAAAGCAGGGATTTCCATTCAGCTTTTGAATACAGTACGGTGTCACATTTACATCCGCGGACAGAAACAACACCAAATCTGCCTGTAATAAAAATAATATTATTTTTATAAATTCATACCCTTGGTAGTCATGCGTGAATGCTTCGCTTATTGAGATTCTGAGGAGAAACACTTGACATTAAAAAAAGAACACGATAATAATATTCCATACTTAGGTTATTTCACTTCATTAGCTGCACAATTTCTGCACACGGTGGCGTAGTTGTACTATGGTACGATTGCAAAGCTGAGGTCTCGGGTTCAAATCCCGGATATTGGTGATATTGGATTTTTCTATTAATTATTAGCCCGGAGTCAGGAATTTGTGCCCGATAGTGCGATTGGCTCGCCCCTTATGTCCTCGTGGGACAGAACATATAAGGCGACATATGGGTGTCCTGGTGGCGCCTCTGCCTGCTCCTTCTGGTACGAAGCGTGAGTTTATAATTTCCGTACACAATTCACATACTGCCGTTATTCTAATTTCTATGCATTATGCAACTGTGTTACAATTCAGATAACATGAACAAAAGCTTATTGATTGGCGTAGCTCTAAACGTTCACGTGCTCAGTCTTCAAACACAACTGTTTGGGAATGTAAATTAAACGGAGCCATGTGGTGCAACACTTCAACATCAAGTTGGAAAATAGATGCAGCACTGTTTGAGGACCTACGTCATCGCATATTGAAACATATTGATTCCATAATAAGATTCCCTCTGGCACCTAGATGGCCTTTTAAATACCCGATCCGTATTCAGTCGGCGTTTCTGTGCGGTCGACTCTCTAGAGAAATTTATGGGAAAGTGTTTGTTTTTCTGCCTTTAAAATTAGACTTCAATAGCTAAGGAAATCGTGCCTTATTTTAAACGATGTTGGTAGGGCTATATATTCGCGTCACTAAGTTTATTTATGACTCCTTGGCTTGTGCAACGTTATTGCACCGGCGACAATATTGGTCTGCGTTATTCATTTTACATTGCTTATAAAAATATTATGTGTTTATTTTACCAGAAACTATACATAAAACAATGTCTTGAAGTGAATGTTAAACAATAACTATTGATAGTATTTACCTATTTATATACAAAACTAATGACAAAAAATTCGTGGTTATTTCATTAACAACTAATAATATGTGTTTTTTAATATTTGAATTTAGGCTATTAATGATGAATTAGGATATTTGAATTTATAATATGTCAATTTAAACTGATATTCACACGTTAAAAGGAATAAATGTTTTTATTGCTTTCGTTGGTTATTTTGTAAATATTAGAAACGAAATGTAATGTATAATTTGTAGAAGTAACACAAAGCAAATGTAATATTTAAGTGCCCGAATTTGAGACATATTGGATGGAAAGTTCAATCGGGTTTAAATGGATGTGTCAACAACAGCAATTCCGTATGATGGACTTGGAAACTGCGAAATGATCATGTGCTGCAATATTACCATAACAGTATTCTGAATTTGTATCCAAAGAAATATTGCAAATAAATTGGATAACGGAATTAAACTGTTTCAAATTCACAATAAAATCTTTTTTACCAGTTTAAGTTTCGGTAATGATTTTTCATTCTACGAAGAAATTTCATGTACAATAAAATAATAAAAACCGTCTGTAAAAGGAATACTAGGCACTAGGAATTAATCTTAATATTATTTTCTTTATTGAGGTAACATTTGAGATTTTATATAGGTGCAAATTTTCATTCAGAATTTGCAGTCTCGCGTAATGAATGACGCTTACTCGCGTCAAAATGCCTTTTGTTATCTGCGTGTTATTTTTCAGGGGGTTTGGATTCCGCAGACAAAGCGAGGCGTATATTTCACCAGACTCTAATCTCGTTCCTAGTTCACCGAATATAGGCTTTTTTGTTTCACCGCATTAATGCTTTTATTTTATTGTGTGTGGGATGAATAGATACGTACTCTAGTTTTACACAATATATTAATTATTTAAATAATGTTCGAGTCAATTTTTTTTTTTTAATATTTATCGATTTGTTTACTTTCCTTAACGTACAAAATAAAGAACTTTGTTATTCTTTGTTGCAGGAGCGTAAAATACCGGATACTGCTAGCGCTAGTGACAGCAGTGCTGCTCTCTACGAACATCAGCGGGTCGGGGATCACGTCATGTCCGGAGGAGTGCTCATGTAAATCTAATTTCGATCCAGACGAAGGCAGCATGGTGCGCGTTGCGTGCAGCCGCGGCGACATGCACATCGTGCCCGTCGACTACATAGATCGGAACGCAAACGTCATCATCATTTCTGCGCCTCCGGACCGACCCAATTTTCTCACCATCGGACCCATATTTACACAACCTACACCATTTGCAAATCTCCACGAGCTTCATATTGTGAATTCAAATGTGCCCTCCATCGGCCAATATTCGTTTTGGGGTTTGCAAAATTTGAGACTTATAAATCTAACATACAACAACTTGACGAGTATAGGAGCTGACAATTTCAGAGGTCTTATCAATCTCACGGAACTCTACCTCGACCACAATAACATAGAGCAAATGCCGAGTGAAACTTTCAGGCACCTAACTTCATTGAAAACACTGACTTTGGCAAACAATCGTATTTCAACGTTGGTGCCCAGGCTCTTTAGAATGTTAGCCAAACTATCTGTTTTGGATTTAAGCGACAATCCCTTGGAAGATTTAAACCCGGAAGTATTCAAAGATATACAACACTTGAGAGTGTTCAAGTGCCGGCGATGTTTACTGAGGAGAATTAATACGCAAATTTACCATTTAGTTGCTCATCTGGAAGAATTAGATTTGGGAGAAAATCTATTTAAATATTTGACGTCAGACGAATTCATAAGTTTAAAGAAACTGAAAAAACTGAAACTGGATGGCAATCAGATATCGGTGGTTGTCGATAATATGTTTGGTCGGAACCGAGAGCTCCGTGTATTAACGCTGGCACGCAATCGTCTAGCCCTTTTGGCGCCGGCAGCGCTCACCAATTTGACCGCCCTCGTACATTTGGATATCAGTCACAATAAAATCGACAGGTTCCACTTGCAAACGTTCGCACCTGTCGTGGATTCTTTAAAAACTATAAATTTCAGCGGTAATAATTTACCTCTGAATGAAATCGCAATAGTTTTACAGATTTTACCGGAAATTCACGGCGTGGGTTTGGCAAATCTATCTCTGCAAGAGCTGCCACCAAATTTCTTCACTTACAATGAGCATCTCGTGGCTTTAGATATATCTTGGAATAAATTAACAACTTTTCCTTACAAACTTCTCTCGAAGACGAAGTTTTTGCAACGGTTAGATATATCGCACAATAAGTTGCAAATGCTGAACGAACAAGACTTGCAGAGATTGGAAGCGATAGCAGAGGTGAATTTGAATAAAAATCATTGGCACTGCGACCAGTGCGGTGCGGTCACCATGTTGTTGTATATGTCAACCACAGTGCTCAACGGCACTATAAGGCAATTAAAATGTCACTCGCCCATGCGGCTACACGGTACGAGTTTCGGTGATTTGACTTTCGATCGACTGGATCCGTGCCCGACTACCCATGAAGCGCAAATGAGCGTGATCGCAGGCCTAATGTTGTTATGCGTGGCCGTGCTGGCGGCCGTGGCGGCCGCGCTGTGCTGCACACGCCGCCGTGCCGCACACTATTACACCAACGAAGAGAAGCGGCGCGAGCGCGAGCACGAACACCCCGATGAGCTGCTGGGCCACACCGAGCTGGGCAGCGTGGCCACCATCCACGCGCCCTACCACCTGGTGCCCAAGGGCAGCTAGCAATGCGCCCGCCCGACGTGTGCACCGCCCCAGGCAGTGCGCGTCACGTTCGACTCGCCCGCGCCGATCCCGCTCGCCTCCATCTCTAGTATGTCGACAGCCAACAACGAAGCGGCTCAGCTGCGCTACTATGTGACCGCGCCGCCGCCGCCGATGTTCAATCCTAGAGACATATGATACGAGTATGAAGACGATTTGGTGTAAATCGACACCATATTGACAGACTATAGTGTTGCACAGACACTTGTGTTTATATTGGGCATTTAACCGTATTTCATAAGCTAAGGGGTTAAACCTGTAAGAAGATATTTTTCTATGATGTTAGGGTTTCATAAAAAACTTCTAAGATTTTATCAGAAACAGGACTTAATGTAAGTATATGATACATACATTTAATTCAGTGTTAGCTAAGTGAAAGGATTGTGCATTTATTGATAATATTAAACATTTTTATCTTAATTTAATTGTAAGTGATAGGATTAAATTTTAGCAACTATAAAAGTATAACTAAGATGTATTTCATAAGGCGTATCGTCAAATAATAACCAATTTCGTCATTGGTTCTAATTAACGTTTAACGTAAATATTGTAATATATAATATAACTTATATAATCTTAAGTTATCTAAACATTGTGGTATATAATAAGGTTATCCATAACATAAATCCATAACAGCAGTAAATTGTGTTTTTCATAATCAAACGCAGATATAATTGCTACTTCTCTAGCCTTCGTAGTCGTGCTTATTTTCCCAAATGTATAAATCTTATTAACAAAATGTTTATGAGTAAGTAATAAGATAATGGAATGGCAGTGGTGCCTTTAATCTCGTGTTACTGTGCTAACTTTCGAATAGTTTAGTACTCTGATCTGTGCGAACAGCGCACTTACATTGTCTTGTGTTTTTATTAGTTTATAAGGAATGTGCAACGGCAACGTTATACAGAAGCAAGAACAACTTTTAACAATTTTTTTGTATAATCATTCCTAAAAGTTCCGGTTTTAAAAATTGTAACGGATGATCTTGTTTCCTTGCTAAGTTAAAGTTTTACAAGGGTACGTTTACACCGCAAGTAACGGGCATGTTGCCTACATAATAGTGCCTCGATAAATCCTAGGAAAGTAAAAATAACATAATCTTGATCCTACAGTATTAAACAATTCGTGTATTGTAGACATAAAAACAACGGTATATTTCGGTATCATAACACCTATACCCGAAACAAATATATATATATATCTGTTACCAAACATAATTTTCTATGCGAGGAATGATCCCATGATCGTTCGTATCACAGCGAGTTCCTAACTATCTGCGCCAGTATTATCGAACGAATATAACTACGAAAAGCGTTGGTAACATTCCACGATCGCGCCTCGCCTTCACTCGAATGTATTCAACTAGGAGGTAACGAGCCACTAAGTGCTTGCTTGTGGTGTGAACGAACACTAAGAGACGGGGCAAGTCGCTTCAAGCGCACTTACACAAGCTGCACTCGCGATCTTCTGCAGCACGCATCGAGTTTCATACAAATACATCACGGTTTATTCCGATGCGATCGGATACTTGACGTATTTTGGCGTTATTGCATTTCATGATTTATTTCTTTTTCTATCTTTTACAATTTACAATATAATGCAAGTGAAAATAAAGTAAGACTTAATTAATATAAACCTACATGAATATTATCGTTGTATGAATCTAGAGTATTGTTTAGGGTTAAAGACGTAATTTTACGCACTATAGCAGGATGTACACCAGTATTATAACTTTATATATTAATTGTAGTAACAGACATAGTCTTACGATTGCACAATAAATATGTGTTATAAAAGTGTAGTATATATACATATATTAATTATTACGTCTTAATTATAGTGTAATTAGCTCGGGATTTCTGTATATATAGGAAGTATATTATGAGCTAAGATGCTTTTAGGAGTTAGTTTGTAGTCCAGTCAGTGGCAGTGTCGTACATTTGAGGTAGTCAGTAATATTGTTCTCGGTGGGTAAACAAGTCAATATATTAATAATTAAGTATCAAGTAACTTAACTTCGAAATAAATAATTGGTATATTTTTGGACTTTCAAGAGTTTCCTGCTGTATCTCCAGAATTTAGAGCCCGATAACAATGAAAGTAAAATGAGATCAATTTGTAGATAATTAAAGTGAAACAGACGCAAAAATAACAATGTAAATCGATATATAAAATATATTGTTTTTTAAAAAATAAAATAAAATAATAATCAAATATCAGGCATTGTGATCAAACAAAACACCACTCTAAAGAAAAGTAGGAGAGAATCTGTTGGCCAAAGATATGTATATCCTTCGATATAAAGATTTACAACGATAGGTCAGATGTAAAAAATGGATAAACAATTAATCCGAATTATACATCGTTTGGTTTAGTACAACTACTAAATTACAACTTACTATCTCAGAATTTGCCATAGACATCAACATCAGTCTGTGTGTATTAAAATTCTGTATGGATATTGGATACTCGTCGCGATTTACCATCGCGATTTACATTCAATAACAATGGTTTTATTTTTTTAAAAGTCATATATTAGGCCTCGTCATTCAACTTAAATAAGAAGGTGCTTAGGCTACCTAAGTTCGATTAGGCAATAAATCATCAATTGGCAGCTTTGCCAGTCCAGTCATTTCATAGCTTTACCTGAAAAGTTTTCCGACAGTTTGTAATTTTATAGACATCGACGGGCTTTTTCCGAATTTCTACTTTGTCACGACCGCCTTATTGGAAAAATTAAAAGTCTATTACGGAAATGACATCGCAAAACCATTGGAAACTTGTTATTACTTAAATTGGATGAGTTAATATATAATAGTTTTTCCGTACCGCTCTACATATGCTGGCTGGCTTTTCAATATGTCTAAACAAACATATGTAATTTCTACGCTGAATTAGCCTGTAATAAAGTAAATCTTAGGTTTTGTTATTAATTTATAATAAGATTATATATCAATATATAGGAACTGTTTACGCCACGAGAGTCCAAATAATTGCGTAACTTAAATGATCGGCAACATTAACTGGTTTAAACTAAGACAAAAAGTTAAGGACACGTGCCAAAATTCGTACTAGATGGTGCAAGTAGAGTAAACGTTCTAGTGATTGCTTATTTCAGGATTCACATAAAATATTTCATTTATTTTCTATAATAATTTTTTTTTTTTACATTTGGAAAATAAATATGAGTTCTTTTTTATTACACAATGTGTTTAAGAAATTCAATCCCAAAATTTATTGAAATTAGTTTGCTTTTGAACCAGAGTTAGTATTTGGCCGTCTGACATAGTTACTGCGTATTCCACATAGTGATGGACCGTTTGCCCAATAACGATTTTCTAAAGTGGTAGAGCCACACTGTAAATACGGTATGAATGGGCCGGCTCGACCGGGGTGGTACCACTGTCTCACACACGACGTGACGCGACGGCTTAACAGTTGTGTTTCTTTCGGTGAGCGAGATTGCCGGCGGCCCCATGCCTCCCCCCTTCCCTTTCCTTAGACTAAGCTGTAACTTCAAATTCAGTGATTTATTTCTGTCAAGACCATTCTGATTTAAACTTACATAATTTATTTACAACGTTCATAGTATTTGACGTGCCCCCAGTGTCATCATCCCTATTCATTTAAAACAAGTACTCGTAACAAAAACTACATTTTATCAAGAGTTCTACCAATAACGTCTGCGATCATTGCGAAGGTCCTACGGCAAAAGCTGGCATTAATTGAAACGTTATTTAGACACCGGTACTGTCCACGCTTATAGTAAGATAATTCGAAGAACTTGCCAGAGAGTAGCTTCTAAGTAACTTAATAGAGCCCTCCATCTATTTCGAAATAGTGACTAAAGTCTCAAAAACAAATTAAGACAAGCAGGGCGACACTAAGGCTCTTCATAGCAAAATCACAATGCGAAGAGACAATAGATAAGATAGTCGTTTCCCAAAAATCTGCTGTAACTGTTTTTATATGTTCCTAGATACTAGTAATGATATTAATTGGAATTAGTTTGAAGTATAAAAATCGTCTTTTGCTTAGGGTGGGCAATCGCTACAACCTTTACCCTACGAAAAATTTACATATTATAGAATAAAAATAATTTACGAGTAAGACAACAAATAAAAAAGAAATCTTCTTATCAAATAAAGTCAGAAATATATTTTGGATTTACATTTGTTGTTTCCTTCTCTTATGTACGAAATACCAAGTCATATGACGTCGGCATCGATACTCACATGCAATGAAGTAATTATCACAACCAATTCTGTTCGTAATCATTTCTAACGAATTTATTTCTTTATACATTGCTGATATTCGATTTACACAAAAATGTATCGTATATTTTTACATTTATTATGATATGACCAATTTCAATGATGGTTTAAAAATTTTGGTATTATTATAATATATTTTCTGGTTTATAGAAGTTAGTATGTACTATGTATGCTAAGTGTAAGCTAAGCCAATGTAACCACAATAATTACAAGTACTCATAGGAAATATCATATTTTATATTCCATTAAATTATAATAATTATATTACACTACATACATATAATATACCCCACACCGTAAACTAAAGATAGTTTATAGCTTATGTCCTGTTATTGAATATTCTCCCAATTGGTAATAATTACGCGTGTAAATTTCAATATCAATACTATAAGAGTACACAAAACGTTGTAGGTATTATATTATTATTATTTGTAGGAGTCCGACATCTGGCAGGAAAAAGACGATCTAAATTATGCCACGTAGTATCGGACTCACTTTCTGAGACATTATTTTTCTTATTAATCACTGTAAGCCGAACACCAATTGAATGTTAGATTACAAAAATAATAATAATACATTAAGATACGCAATATATACATTACATTGTACATACATTTATTATTTGTAGGAGTCCGACATCTGGCAGGAAAATAACGATCTAAACTATGTCACGTAGTATCAGATTCAATTTCTGAGACATTATTTTTCTTATTAATCACTGTAAGCTAAACACCAATTGAATGTTAGATTAAATACCGGGTTTATCAAGACTGCGACAAAAAACGAAGCCAGGTGGTAGTTTTAGTGGTTACAGACACAATACAAAAAAAAAATTACAAAAAAGACTATTTTGATTTTTTTTAATATCGTCTTATTTGGGTGGTAAATACCTAGTTTTCGCGAAAATAGTAATTTAAAGCCTTACGTAACATTGCGTCTTAAAAAATTAAGAGGTGTTCATTATTATTTTAGGGAAACTATGTATTTATCACCCGAATACGACCATCAGTAAAAAATACAAAAAAAAACCGTTTTTTTTTTGTTACATTGTATCTGAAGTCACTAATAATATCACCTGGCTTTGTTTTCGATCGCGGTCTTGATATACTCTGTATAATAATAAAATTAAGATATACTTTTATTATTTGTAGTAGTCCTTGATCTGGCAGGAGAATAGGACTCAGTTAATAAGATATTTTTAAGTTTTTTCTTGCAATTGAACACTGTAAGGCGAACACCAATTCGATTTAGTTGTACAGAGAAAATATATTATAGATATTGCATGTGTTGAAAGAGAGTTAAGTATGATTCTTATTTGTGGAAGACGATTCGTCGTCTAGTAACAGAGCATTGTTTGTAAGAATTTTGTTATAAGTGTGAAATATATTATGTCAAGTTGTGTATTTCTGTAGGAACTTGTCAACATACGCTGGCATATATAATAAAACCATAAAAATAATACTCAATATATTGTATATACATTTATTGTCTGTAGAAGTCCCACAATTGGCAGGCAAATTACAATTAGTTTTAGTGATATACGTTACCTAGTATTGGATTCAGTGATTAAGATATTTTTAAGTTTATTCTTGCAATTGAAAAAAATTGCACTGTAAGGTGAACACCAATTCGATTTAGTTGTACATAAAATATCTCGATATTGAATGTAATGGAAAACAGTATAGTGCAAGTCTTGTTTGTAGAAGATTGACATTTCGTCTTTTGCTATCTGTGTTTCGTGTAAGAATTTTGTTGTGAGTGTGAAATATACGTCGTGGTATGCATTTATGTAGAGACTTACCGATATTCGCTGGCATTTAATATTATTCCAATATGCATAATACATTATACATACATATTATTGTTGGTAGGAGTCTTACTTCTATCTGTGTCACTTAGTATCGGACTCGCTTTTTGAGACATTTTTTTCTTGATATTCACTGTTACAGTACAAGGTGTACCGGAACACCAATTCATTGTTAGGTTATAAATACAATAATATATAAATAAATAGAATACACTGTACATACATGTTATTATTCGTAAGAGTCCGACATCTAGCACGAAAAATACAACCTAATTTCCATTTATGTCACCTAATAGCGGACTCACTTTGGATTTTTTGTTGTTCTTGCAAATGAATAATATTCCACAATAAGGCAAATACCAATTATATTACTTGTATAGAGAAGAATATATTTATATATAGTATGTCTTTTATTTGTAGAAGACCGACATTTCGTCGTTTGCTATCAGTGCTCTTAGTATTTTGTTGGGAGCGTAAAAAATATTTTGAGTTATGTATTTTTGTAGAAACTTGTGAACATTTGCTGACGGAATCTATCGGACAGAGATTTTGGGTATACTTTTTGTTTATGTACTTTGCAAATGAACGATGGATTTAAGGACCCCAAGATCGTCGATCATAGGGTAGCCATTGTCATAATTTCTTATTCGTCGTCACATTTTGGGGTTGAGGCACTTGATAGCATGTGACGGGACTTAGCGTCGGTCTACTTTTTAAATAATTTTGGTTTTCTTTTGCAATTGAATACAATTGCCCTGCACGCAGGTCACCATTCCGAATAGACTGTAGCCATGAACATAACTGATTATATATTATCATATTATTATAGATTATAATTTACATAACATTGATATTATGCATCATGCGTAATTTGGTAATAAGAGACCGACTGTGTAATTAACCGATTTATTTGAGTATCTGGACTAGTGACCCGCTTCCTTATTAAACAAATTGCTGTAGGTACTCAATTCTCGCAGTCAACCACAATTATTGTACAGAAATCCGATTGATTGCACAGAGAAATGGGTGTAGGTAACTACCTATTATATTAAAAAACGAATAGCCCATGAAATATAAGTTCCACGAGGATGGAGAGATCTCCTGGTTTCTCACGACGTCGTTCATTGTCGAACTCACGTTATTAGTTTATTCCCATTATAATACGAATGCCACGTGAATAAGTATATGAATGTAAACAGAATGTGTTAATTTTTAAGTAAATTAGATATTAATGATATTTGGTTGTAGGAGGCCAGCATTGCGTGAAATGACTAACATCTTATGTCTACGCAAAGCCAATTAGATCTGGCCTCTTTTTAAAGATTTTTTTTTTTTCTAGCAATTGACGACAAATGCTCTGTAAGAATAACACCAAATAGATGTAAAATCGGTGTTTAATCTAATTTAATCAAAACAGTGTTTAATCTATCATTAAGTAATTTATGTATGGAAGATAATGTTTTCGTACCAGGAAAAATCGCATTGATGAATCGGGAATAGAGCAAATCTGGAAGTGTTGTTTGTGGGGTTGTGTTGATGATTATGATATGGACTGGGGTACGAAATTATTGTGGTGTTAATAAGCTAGGATAGAAATATGTGTCTATTTAACAATATTTGCGTATTATGTAACATTAGATAAAACATATAATAACTGTGTAATATAAGTTACGGAATAAGATTCACTCCTTCCTATATTTTATATATTTCTTTACAATACCATCTAATTGAAATCATGAATATTTCTTTTTTCGGGCAGTATTTGTACCAAGTACAGCATGTACTTATAACTAAAAAAATACTTACAAAACGTCTAAAACTATCTGTATTTTCAAAATACTTCAATGGTTTTATGTAAGGAAGGAGTTTTTAACTAAACATCTTCATATTCTTATAGAATATATTTAATGGTCTTTATGTGAATAAAAAATGGTTAACTTGTTATTCATATGTCGAATTACCGCAACGTCAAAATTTATAACAACTTACTGTATAATGAATGTAGAATGAATGTATTTGTTAAAGTCCAACATTTTTATTTACATATTTAACAAGTTAACTATATAGATGTATGACGTAATTTTTGAGACATATGTTATTGGACCTTCGGAATAAGTAATTTATAATCATGTGGAACTATGTGAACTTATTGTATTTTCAGTGTTAGAATAATAAAAAAAAATATAATATGAATACTTTAGCATCGTGTGTACTTTTCTAATGCTTACAAATGTAATTTTATGTTACCGCAGATTCCAAATATTATGAACATAATGGTTTTGTTTTCGTCAAATAAAACCGACGAGTAGCGGAACGATTCAATCTTAGTGTCTGGTGCCTTTTCACCGCGCGGACATGTAAACAACATTATTGAAAACCATTGCATCGTGAAGCACACTACACACCAAAGCCGCCCGGCGACGTAGCCCGCCGACACAACTCGCCGGATTAAGAAAATAATCATGTCGGCAACAAGTCACACGTGTTGCCCGCCGACATGTTGACATGACAACAACGTCATAAAAATGTACCTCCTGTCAAGTCGAGCCGCTTCCATGTTGCCGACAAAGTTTTCCGAATTGCAATGAGTGAAGCCTACGACTAGCCCGCCAACAAAAAGGTGCCGACGTAGACCGGCGGGTCGGCGGCTTTGGTGTGTAGTGCGCTTCATGTGGTCGACTTTTTAGGGTGATTATATCACGACAACAAATACATATCTTTTTATCTTGTATTAGGAATTTTTGGAAAATAGCGATTAACTTCGAAGGTACGTCACTAACTCTAGTATTACTGGATAATTTTGTATCGTAGTATGTACCTACTCGTATTTGTATGTATTAACAAATCTAGTCTAGACAAAACTTGTGCATTTAATATGTGGATATATAAACGCGGTAAAGAAATTAACGTAAGAATTTGGCGCCTTACATTTTTATTTTGCCACTTTCCTGTTAGTAATATCAACTTTGCTCATAAATTCGCGCGAACCTTGTCTTGCGTAGATTTTTTGACTTAGTGAAAAAATACCTTCGGCCTTGGAACTTAAAAACTTCAGTAAAAGTGTCTCCTCTTCTTATATTTCGAAGCATATCTACTCATCTAGTAGAGGTATAAAACTAAAACATTCAGACTAATGTGAACTTTCGACTTGCAAGGAATATTGAAATACTAAATATTTTATTATACCTGTAACTTTGCTCAAAATTAAATATTAGGTTGTGACGTCTAGCTTGTAAGTTTATCCATCGTAAATATATTTTTTCCGCGAAACTATCAGTAAAGTTATTACCCAAACCTCTATTTGATCTACGAGTATGTTCGTGGAATGCCATTAATTTTTTAAACTAAAGCTTATTCGAATGTTTTATTACGGTATGAAGGTTTAATGCAAATGTGATAAATGAAGTGGATCTTGAATAACTATAACAGTTTTCTTTTCTTAAAAAAAAACAGTGGCAATTATAAATATTATTAGTGCAGTTAAAGTAATTTTTGGTAGTACCGTAGTTAATATCAATGTTTTAACGATCAATTAAATTCCTGTGTATAATATGTACCAGTTAATACGTATTACAACAATTACAAAACATTACTAAAACTTACAAGCTACTCAGACGTTACTTTAATGCCCGTGTTTCAAAGTTTTTATAGATTGATATTGCAGGCTAAGGTTACGACTACAATATTAAACAAAAAAGTGTGTTAGTGAAAGCCACCAAAATAATAGACGTTGCAAGTCTGATGGTCAATTTCTTTAATATTGTATAAATTTCTTGTGAATACCTACATTGCTGTGCAAATGGAGCAAATTATGAGCAGATTTGCATATTAAATAAATTATGGTAAAATTCTTATACAGCTCCACTACGGCATTTTTAATTGTTTGATAAATTCTTATACACTTACGGCCTTATTCATATACAGTTTTAAAACTTATTTTAGATATCGAATATTTTGTCCCTTTCGAACGACTTTTGAATTCACTTTGAGCGAAGAAGACACATATTCGATAGCTAAAATAGGTTTTAAAACTGTATGAATAAGGCCGTCAATGTTTCGATTACTAAATAGTGTTTGTGAGCGGTCTAAAATCTATATACCTCGAATACCCAAAAACTCAGTGTTATTAGTATGAAAATTTATTTGTTTTACCTTCTTGGAATAATGTTTTCGCATTTCTATTACTGTAAGCTACAACTTCGGTTACTTATGCTGTACATCTTTTGGGATTGGATATTATTTATTATAATGTATCTTTCGACTGTATGTATCTTTAGTACTCATATTCACTTAACCAATAAAGAATACTCATATTATAAAGAGTTGTTTCATTTCTCATGTCGATAAACTCACCCCCTATCACATCATGGGACGGAACATACAAGGCGAAATATGGTGATCCATAAATTATTTTTAAAGTAAAACAATTATTGTCTTAATCAGAAATATTTATTTTCAATGAAATAGTTCATTTTATTCCTAAAAACTTTATTATCTTAAATTATATAAAATATGTGTCACGTTGTTTGTCCTCGATGGACTCCTAAACAACTTAACTGATTTTAATCAAATTTGCACACCATGTGCAGTTTGATCCAACTTGAAAGATAGGATAGCTTACATCTTAATTACATACATACATACATAAACTCACGCCTTTATCCCCGAAGGGGTAGGCAGAGGCGCCACTAGGACACCCACATTTCGCCCTGCATGTTCCGTCCCACGATGTGATAGGGGGCGAGCCTATCGCCATATCGGGCACAAATTCCTGACTCCGGGCTGATAATGAATAGAAAAATCCAATATCACTTTGCCCGACCCGGGACTCGAACCCGAGACCTCAGCTTTGTAACCGTACCGTAATACAACTACGCCACCGAGGCAGGCATCTTAATTTATAGTCGCAATATTCATAGTGAATCTTCTTTATACAAAATGTTCTTAGGTTTCGCAACTGTCAAACATTTAATGTTCATCCCTTCAATACAGTAAAGTCTTCCCTCAAATTAAAGAACGTACTTAAATAAAGGTTTCGAATCGTCAACATCCACAATATTCGGATAATGGCATATTTATAAAATATGTAGATTAAATTGGTTGTCAAATATTTTTGCGTCAGTTGAGAAATGTATTTTGTGTAAACTAACCTTCTTCGTAAGATCGAGAGTCATTTTTATCACAATTTTTTACAATGTCTTAATCCTTCACCACAATTAAATGAGTAACATTTAAAATCCCATAATATCATAATCTCTGGAACTATTGAATCGATTTTAAAAATTCTTTCACCGTTAGATAAATATAGGACAAAATGTAAAGGCACGGGATGAGACAGGATAGATAATGAAGAGCAAAAACAGGACGGATCGGGAAGTGACTCGACAGACGGGATGGGACGGGATTGAGGAAGACAGGTCATAGTTAGAAAAAAAGTGGCAGTAGGATAGGTACGTCGAGTTTAGGTTTCAAGAGGTTTAGGTCTACAAGAGTTTGTAATATCTATATGATGTGGAGTGGAATCAAAAGATATCTGCACCCAGGCGAAGCTGGGCCGGGCCGCTAGTGGGACTATAAAATTTTCATTAAATGTCGCTGAGTGCGGCATTTACACAAATAAATACTTTAAATTTTAAATCTTATACGAGTTATTACCATTAACAAAGTATATTAACGTGATGAATCTGTAGCAGATTATCGCAACAATAGACTATTAGGCAAGGTCAATGGATTTTAAAGAGGACATCAAGTGTCTGAAACACAGGGCGCTTAGACGAGGCGATGACCTGCGATCGGCGGCTAATGGAAACGTTCGGAACGAGTCAAAGATCATTATTATCCGTTTAAGGAGACCTATGCAGGTAGTACGATTCGTAGCTGACTGTCATACTAATTATTGTAATTCTTAGTAGGATTTTTAATCTGGAGGTCATGATTATGAGTTTTTTAAGGAGCATAATAACCTTCTTCACTGCCTCTGTAAAGTGTTAATACGTGTTACTGCAATAAAAATACATACAAGGGCTCATTAGAATCGTACAACTTTAAACAATGAAAGAAGTTAAACCGTACACAATTGTAAAAATATTTTAAAAATAACGAAAATTCAATCTCCGAAAGTATTTTTTACTCCCCAAACTTCATTCCTATAATAACTAATACTTTTATTGAATTTTGAAAACAAAACTTTGTTTGAGCGTGCTCCTGGTTGCTATGCTGATTCGAAATCGACTACTTGAAAAGTATTGTATTTTCCTTTTTGAAATATTTACATTCAATAATAATAGAATTGAATGTCCTGGATCGTAAGGTTCGGAATCTACTGACTGCATATTGTGTACATCATCATACTTAACGCGGAGATGTGGGGGACGAGGCATTCTTAATGCTAAGGATTTGCATAATCGCGAAGAGTGCAAACTCAGGGATTTTTTCGATCACAGCGACGTGGGTATGCATGGGGTTATAGTTACAGTGGTAAAAGGATTTACTCCGCTCTCATAGCAGATGAGATTGGCAACTTGCGGAAACCTTTGGCGATGAGCGTTAAAGATCGCGAGGAAGTATGGAAGAGCAAAGAGCTGCATGGTTGGTTCTATCGGGTTCTCTTTGGGCCTGATGTTGACCGGCCTGCGTCACCTTGGCAACGTTTTGTTCGCCTCTTTGGGAAAATTGAGGAATTAGTCTTTGCAATTACGGACGAAGTTATTAAGACGAACAACTATATATTTGTTACTAACTATACATGCTGAAGGACGGTACGGTCGACATTTGATAGGCATGCCACCGTCCTTGGGAGTCAAAGGCATGTGATTGCCGGTTGTTCGTATCTTGCTAACGGGGAGTACTTGTATAGGCACAACCTAGTAGCCAAGATCATCATTAGCAAATTGCTCTTCTTGTCACGTATGTTCCCCAACCAGTTCTTGAAAATGGTCATGCAACGCTGTTTTAGGATCGGTCTGTTATCACAAAGAGGACTTTTATTGCCAATAAGCCTGATATTGTGATAATAGATCGATTTGCGCGCTGGGCATATTTGTTGTTCTTACCGTTTCGCATAACGATAACTTCGTTAAAGCTAAAAAAGATAAATTGTCTAAACATTTGGATTTGGCCCACGAGGTTACCGACATGTGGGATGTGGACTCAAAATTATTGTACCGATTGTTTTATATGTATTTACTTTTATATTATTAGTATAAAAATTAAAAAAAGAGTATATAAAGTAAAGGGAATTATAAATTTATTTATCAAACATTATTAAAAAAATATATATTGCTTAATATACGAGTACTAGGTCACTTGTTATTAGATCCAGTAATTTGTTCATCTGACTTGCGCTAAGCTTTGCTTGTGTTGCAGCGGCAGTGTAACACAATATCCAAGTACACTTAGTTATAAGCAGACGGCAAAATAAATTATTTTCTTTAATCTTAATATAAAATGAAAGAAATAAGAAAAGCAAAAGTGTACTCTACAAATTGGTATTTTAAACATTCGTTGCTTCGTCACATTTTTGAATTCGGGAGATCTCAAGATAGCGCTATGTATCATGGTCGTTGCTCTGAGTATGAATAGATGGCATGCGCACCGTAATTTGGATTCGCTGTATGTAGAGATGGTCTGTGGTATTTCGAAAAATGCAAAGCATAACTTCAAGAACTGTCCGTTGTGTGCTTTCCAGGTGTATTATGACAAAACTTACTGAGGTTGTATTGCTGATATCCGAACCAACTCTACGCTGTTTTTTGTTTAAAAGGTAGCTACTAAACTATTATTGTGGGCTATTACACTAATTCCGATGCTGTAAATTTTCTGTAAAAGGATTAAGAGTGAGACAGTGCCAAACGCTTTTGTGAGATCTAGAAATGTGCCTAGACAATGTTTGTTTAGGTCAAGAGCATCAACAATTATATTTCCCAACTTTACATAGCATCTTCTGTTGATTTTCCACGAGAAAATTGATTATTAGAGCTGAAATTGTGCTTTTTCCAGGAAATTGACTGTTCTTTTGTTCACTATTTCTTCCAGAAGCTTAGAAAGAATCGTTAACAATGAAAGGGGCTGGTAGTTGGAAGGGTTATTTTTATTACCGGTTTTATAGATGGGTGTAATTACTGCTGTTTTCCACGAAAGGAAAGGCTCCAGGCGAAAGACTGAGATTGAAAATATGCGTTATTGGCTTTAATATTGTAGGTTTGATCAGTTTGATTGGTGAAAATTGTAAAATTTTCAATTCCCAGTGATAAATCTAATTTTACGTCGCATATTAGAGTAAGTACTAACCTCCTCTTCGTCAGTTGGTTTCATAAAGAAAGATTGAATCTTGTTTGAGGCGTTATTTATTTATTCTTTTTGTACTCAATACATATGTATAACAGTTTAAAGAGATGATAAAACAACATAGTATAAATGGCGGTCTTATCGCTCAAAGGCAATCTCTACCAGACAACCATTGGATGGATTTATAAGGAGAAAGAAAGGGCAGTGTATAGAAATAAAGAAAATACAAGCTAATAGTAATAGTATTAGTAATAGTATAGAATTAGTATAGTAATAGTAGTAATAGTATAGTATATAGTAATAGTATACAAAATACAAGAAAATAGTAAAGAAAATACAAGCTCATAATATATAATATTATTTTAAATACACAAAAAAATTAATAAATACTAGTGGGCGTTACTGCATCCGCCAAAGAATACTGAGAGTAGTACATTTGCAATTATTTGTTTTCTTTCTTACAAAATATTAAAAACATTCGTTTTAAATATTCATATAGATATATTATAGACATTTTGTGTTTCTCAACGTGGTACGATCATAAAAAGAAATATTTTAATTTAGTACGCAAAGATAAATAAATAAATACACCCAACAGTCACATACATAGTCCTGACCCCACACTAAGATCGATTCTTGTGTCGTGGGTATCAGAAGCTACGAGAGACTTTTCGGTCTCACAAACACCCAGACCCGAAACAAATACCTGTGGATCACACAAATATTTGTTTCGGTGCGGGGATCGAACCCGCGGCCTCTCGTTTCACAGGCGGCGTCAAACCAACTGCGCCACGGAGGTGTCAAGTTGCAAGAAGTCCCTTGTAGCAGGCCGTATCCACAAATTTGTCGTTGTAATCCTTAGAGGAGATCCATGCCCAGCGATGGACATGCCGTGGTTTAGGTAAGTAGCTGGAGGAGAAACAAAAAAATTTAGATGCTAATTAAAGGATTGAGGATAAAAATGTAGACGATATTTGAATCTAATTATAACATAATTAGTATAATAATGCCGAAAGCCTTTAATGGGATTAAATAAACAGAAATAACTCATGAAAAAAATTGCCTTCATTAATAAGGCGATAATAGAAATCGGCAGCTATCTTTTTTTCTTACATTTTATTTATCATTTTTCGTAGAACATTAGGAGACTGTCCCGCCCTCACACCCGCCACTGCAACTCCTGTAAGCCAGGATCAACAGTGGCACGCATTTTAATGACACTGAACATTGAAGCCCAGCGCGTCTCGGGGAATGTCTAACTTGTCTTTAACCCGCAACGAAATCAATCAAAAAAGTTAAATTAATAGGAGGAGTTGGAAATAAATTATTGTCCACTTCCCTCCCTAATAAAGCGGGTGACAAAAACAATGAACTAAAGAGGTAAATAACCTCGCATAAAGACGTTTACAGCCAGATAAGCCAGCTGTAAAGCACCACGGATTTGTCATTATAACATTTAAATGGGACCTATAATGTAAGCTGTTATACTTGATTCCAATAATAGGTATGGCAAAATCGCCGGAAAGCACGGAAATTCTTTCTAGTCTCCACAAGGTCCGTGTAGTATACGACTCCAGATGTTATTTGCATACTATCTTGCATGGTTTTACGCTCATTCTGCCAAAGACTACACTCCCACAGTATATGATGCGCGGACTGCTCATATTCGCAATAAGGTGTTGAACATGAGCACGCAGGCGAATCAACGAGCTTAAATGAGTACAGTTTAGACTTAAAGTTACCATGGCCCGTAAGAAACTATGATACGTAATAATCGATATCTAGCCAAGTCTTAGTCAAACGATCACGCACGCATGGAAAATATTGGTATAGATGCCGACCCTTCAAAGATAAATCCCATCTATTTTGCCATTCATCTATTAGTTCGTTATATACAACTGAGAGCGGCTTAAATAATCTGTCTACTTTTAAAAGTTCACGTGAATTTAAGAATCTTTTGTCCATATTCTCTCTAGTTGAGTAATACATCGCGGCGCGACGTTGTACCTCCAGGTCGACTGGAAGTACACCCGCCAGGACTGGTAAAGCTTCGGTACTAACAGTTCTATTCTATTTTTCGTAGAAGGCTTAAAGGCTTAAATCTATATAAATTTCTGATTTTTAAGTTATTATAAACAGACAATTTCAGCCACACTTCGAGGAACACAGGTCCAATTAACCAATTTTAGGATATAGTTATAGACATAAGTCTATAAATTCTGTTTTTATTTTTATTTATAAGCATTATTTTAAAACAAATAGCCACCTTTTTCACCTTTACACTTTGGACTGCTCTTTGTTTATCCTTTTGTTAGATCCACCCATGGTCGTCTGAAAGACATTGCCTACAGCGATAAGGTCGCCATTTGTGCTTCTTTTGAATATGCTTTCTCAATATAAAGTTTTTATAAATGTTTCAAATACATCAAACGAAGTCACAAATTAATTTATATCAATTCAATTCACAACGAAATAAATATAAAACGTAAATGAAATAGCAATTACTGTTTGTTAAAACGTATCGCATATTTTCAACAGCTATAGAAAAATATAAATGGAGCAAATGTCACCCAGTACTTGTGTCCCTTATATGACCCTGTATACCTCCAATAACGTCATTAGTGATGTCTTAATGAAACTTCTACTCTTTTATGTGCAGTGTCCAAACACCGAGTCATAAGAATTGTCATAAAAATTAAACTGATCGAACTGAATAAATGCGTGTTTGAATGGAATTAATATATTGAACATATTGTGATTAATCGTGTAGTAGCTGATAAATGAACGGTTGCGTAATTGTCGGTTATAAATATTTTTAATGGTCGCAATGAGCAGTACGAATGAGCTGTGAATGATACGGGTGTATGTGAAATAATTCGTGTGATATCGGTGTCGGAACACGTTATGTCGGGCGCTATTAGCATAACGACCAACTAACGACCGGCCTGAACACATGACGAGCCCTTTCTCGATAACGCAACTACGCACATGTGCTTAACATCATAACTTCATAAATATAATCATCGCTTAGTTTTATATCTATTTTACTATGCGTCGGTGGATTTTTACAACGCCTTTGTGCTGTGTAAGCCTGTGAGCGTGTTAGTGGAAGGGTTTCAACCACAAAACCACATGAATATGGTTAGAAGGGTAATACAAACGTTTGACACGACGCGTGTTGCGAGTCCAGTCGCTGTCGAAATGCTTTGAAGCGTTGTGTTCCGACGAAATAGAGTAATGCAGATTAGTGCAATTTTGTCCTGCAGCTCCAATAGTAATGCGCCGAATATAATAAAAGGAGTAATTTACCGTTACCATATCTAATCTAATTTTTTTTTTAATTTCACCATTATTTCCGAAAATTGCAGTAATTAATTACAGAAAACAAAAATCACTTTCTCATAGGCATTATGCAAAGAAAACTATAACATTACCATATCGTTTAATAGGTTCCCAAAAGTGAGTGGATATGTGGCAATGTGTAGAGAAAACTGGATTCCCACAAAATCCAGCAAGATTTGTTGTATTCATTTTTCTAAAACAAATTACGATAAATGAGTATATAATATTACAAACAAATAATAATTACACGCAACAATTTTGGAAAAACAGTAGGTATTATCGGAAGTGAAGTCATGAAATATTGTATGGAAAATAAAAACGCTGAACCTATTCATGTAAAATAATAATAATTTGGTTACCACTAATAAAAAATATTGTCATAAATAGTTGTCTTTACTGGCCTTGAAGGGGCGAAAAGGGGCTGTTTTTTGGACCGAAGGACTCTAACACGGTTTCGATCAGTGCCTAAGTAGTGAAATAATTGAAATGGTTAAGATGGGATAGCTACTGGGTTTTTCAAGGGCCTTTGGCGGCTAATTTGTTTAAATGAGATCTGTCAAATCTTTTGTTTATTATTCAGTTACTTATGCCAAATCACCATGGTAAGTTAGATCAGATGATAGTGCATACTTGAAAAATAAACGTTTGATGTATATTTTGAGGCGGCGGCGTCATTGGTGCGTACTTTATCGAAAACGACGCGGGTCTGAGATCCATATTATGATGCTCGCGATACCTTTATGTCTTAAACAAAGAAGTTGTAGCAATCGAATATCTTTTCAATGACTTATCTCTCGTCGTTATTGGCCAATAGGCTAGGATGCCCCTTTTCCTTTCAGTCTCATAACACCGACAAATTTGCATAAATTTGTGTGGTAAAATAGCTAGTTTAGCTAGTGGGAGAAAAGTCATTTAAACCCTTACGTACTATTGCGACTTTAAAAATAAAACGGTGTTCATCATTATTTTAGAAAAAACTATTTATTTATCACCCTATAAGACGTTAACTAAAAATATAAAAAAAAAATATGTTTTTTTTTTGCTAAATTTTTAGTTATAAATAAATAAATAAATACACCCAACAGTCACATACATAGTCCTGACCCCACACTAAGATCGAGTTTTGTGTCGTGGGTATCAGAAACTACGAGAGACTTTTCGGTCTCACAAACACCCAGACCCGAAACAAATACCTGTGGATCACACAAATATTTGTTTCGGTGCGGGGATCGAACCCGCGGCTTCTCGTTTCACAGCCGGCGTCTAACCAAGTGCGCCACGGAGGCTGTTGCATTGTGTCTAAAGTCACCAATACCAGCCAGGTGGTAGCCTGGGTTCGTTTTCGGTCGCAGTCTGTACCTTGTACATGTATGTTTTTTAATGATATCACCCAGCTTATTTAAGTTAATAATTTGCTCTCATTAGTGATCCATTAGTTAAACCATTATTCAATTAACGCCACGGTGACATGTTTATATTTTATTCACATAATGTCATTCATTTGAATAAATTATTACAATACGTGAATTAATCTCTAGTCACATAAATTATCGAAATTCTAATGCAAATGATGCAAAATTGAAAACAGAACATCAAGTCCGTTTCAAGTGCTAGATATAGTTAACTATTCGCGTCGCCACTAGGAACCAGTCACGACCCACTTTAACACTATTCTCGGCTCCTCAAATTATTCGCAAATAGAAAGGAAAATAGAATGTCCGGCCGCATCTTTATGCCACTTTCAAATGTTTTTCTAAAAGAATAGGTACATAATATAGTACAATAACAATGAAAGTGATAATATTCTCACACGCTACACTTTCATGAAAATATTCCAACGAAATTCAGTTGAATAAAATCCCAATAAAAGTCTTCAAAAGGCTTTTATTCCATAGTAAAAGTATTGTTTTTCATACAATGACACAAAATGCTGATACATTGTAGCCCATCTGTATTTTTACTATCAATGATTTATTTATGTATCGCCAATAGTCAATTTCGTCAAAAAGCTGTACGAATTTTACGAGATAAATAAAAAAAATAGTGCAACCTTTATTCTAATAACATCATAAAAAGTAAGTAATTTTGACATAAAATCTTGACGCGTATATTCAAACTGAGCAAATTGTGGGCCTTTTTATTTTCATTTACAAGCGCTTGTATGAAATACACGAGAGATGTTTTTAGTGAGGCGTTCCTTCAGATGCAATAAATGGGAACCAGTGAAGGTTTTCGTTGACGGTCGACGGTGGAGCAACGGTAATCCGTGCACGCCCGAGAAGCCGCCGTGCCCGCCGTGTCCGCCGTTCCCGCCGGTGTCACGCGGTGCCCAGCAGCCATCCTCGCCCGACGTGCCATCTCCCCAATACCCGCCGTTTTACTGCCGTCCTCGTACTAAATACGACGTGAATTTTATATACGTGAATGATAAGCCACCATCGACGACTATGAGAGCCTTTTTCGACCGAGCTGCGCAAACTTTATTCTGGACGGAACTGATTCGAGGTTGGTACTGTTGTTTTATTACGGGTCACAAGACTGCAATACGGGACAAACACTTTGTCGGGAATACGCCGCCTTAGCTAAATCCTGCCACGGTTCAGCTGTCGCTCGCTGATTAGATGCCTCACAAAAGCTATCCCTCGACTTATCCGGCGATCCGTTTCTAGGGTTATCTTGTCCTTTGTCGCGCCGCTTTAATTTATTCATATTTCACTGGGAGTGAAACTGTACAAGTTGGAAAACTTTTACTCTTATTTCCATGGTAATTGCGACTCTAATGAAACATATTTGCTTGCTAAACGTTGTACTGGAAAAAAGTTTCTTCTTGGCGCTTGAATACCAAACTTTTGGAGTAATAAGTTGTGATAACTACTGGTCTTTGAAATTGTACGATCCACTTTTTGTTTTCAGGATTTGCAGTGACTTTGGCGCATATATTTACAGAGCCCGCTACAATCAACTATCCATTCGAGAAAGGACCTCTGTCGCCGCGTTTTAGAGGGGAACATGCTTTACGCAGATATCCAACGGGCGAAGAGAGATGTATTGCTTGCAAATTGTGCGAAGCCATATGTCCAGCGCAAGCAATCACCATAGAAGCCGAGGAGCGCTGCGACGGCTCTCGTCGCGCGATCCGCTACGACATAGATATGACGAAATGTATATTCTGCGGCTATTGTCAAGACGCTTGTCCAGTTGACGCTATAGTGGAAGGACCAAACTTTGAAAACTCCACAGAGACGCGAGAAGAACTATTTTATAACAAAGAGAAATTATTGTCGAATGGTGATAGATGGGAACCAGAAATAGTGAGTAACATCCGCGATAATCATTTGTATCGTTAATAATCACTGAATAAAACAATACATTACTTTAGCTCTGTTTCAATGTACCTATCCATGATGTAGTATTCCATAATACATCATGACTGAAATGAAGCTAAGCATCTTCCTCATCCCGTAATTAAAAACAGATATTAGTGAATAATTCGCAGCCAAAAATTAATACAGCCGTATTACATGAACGATGGAACGCAGCAAATAAGATTTAAGTTTTAAGCAAATTTTAAAACCGCGACATGGGGAACGCTACGATTAATGAACGTATTCGTAGCCAAGAGCAACAGACATAAGTGATGGAAAATTAACTTATTTTCGCTTGCTTACCACCGGCATAATATGAGGACGTGGTAATTTTTTAAATAACAAAAATTGTAAGACAAGTGCTGTGGCCTGTGACGTAACACATTTTAATAAAAAACCACAACTGTTGCAGCTCTGCTATCCGAGCGTTTTTGTAGTTGCAAAGTTAAAATTACTTCATATGTATTTAAACTATGGTGCCTCTATTCAGACTGCGGATAACACGTTTGAAACTTGTGTTTTGGCTTTAAAACATTTAATCCCGGCACGGGGCGGCTAAGCGAAGCAAAGTTGAGAATGGACTATCTGCGATGAAGTTATTCGTTAAGTAAATGCGATGGCAATATGTCGTCTAGACACTGAAATAGATGCCGTGATAGTAGCTCTTAATGACTTCGATTAATGGAATTAAACGTTACTAAATTATTTTCTTGCCGCTACTATTACAAAATTCTAACAGAACTTAAGGCCACCCAAATCATTTCTGCTCATGAAATTATTAGTTTTCGGTAAGGTCGGGTTGCTTTCGATATTATAATTTGTATTCGAAGGCAGTAGAAGCGGTTAGTTTCAATTTTCTTTTCGCCGAAAATAGACATAGTCACGTTCTTATTCGGATAGGGCTCGTTTTTGTAATGAGTTCAATGCAATTAAGAGACCTTATATTTATTGCTTGAAGTAAAACGCGTCAATGCCACATTATGATGCCTCACTCAGCCATCTAGCTAAGTGAAAAACCAGTTCACGAGACCCTTCCTTCAACACGCGATTCATGCATTATTAATGCCAAAAGCATGGCTAAAGCGTTTTTATTTCGATGGAAGTTGATGTGTTTCTCGTCAAAGTATAATATTATATTGGAAATTTATGTCATCACGGATATAAATAGATCACGTTGAATACATTCGCTTTAGAATACATTGCATTGTCGCGCACATTTTGTATTTTGCATTTGATATTCCGAGACGGCTATTGTGCATTCGTTACATGATCAATTTGTAGTAAATGTGCCCGAATGTGACAAGTTGGCGGCGGACACACCGCCGCGCTCTTAAACTCATCGGCTCACTGTTATCCAATTTATTCAATCCTTATCGCCAGGGCACAGGTTGAGATTCTATATAAAAGCTTAGAAGTACAGAATTAAACACTCGCCAAATATAATTTTATTTCATGATTGAGTAAGTTTTCACCCTGGTTTGATTGATTGCGACTTTGTTTAATGAATAGTTAATATTATGCACGTCAGGAAAATGATAAAAAAAACTTTTTTAATTTTTTTTTTCGTGTCGGTAATAGTAGAGGAATCATGTTCATACCGAGTACCGTGTCAATGATTGTTTAATATATTTTAACGGGCTGCTTGAAACCGCGTGTGTCTTGGCTTAGCTTAAAATGCGGCACATTTGTTTAGGACAATATGGCGGGGCTTACAGTAATACCTTGTGAGCGCGGTGGAACTAGAGATGCCCGATCTCAATCGATATTTTGGAAGATCGATCCTTTACAATACGATCTTCGATATTTTGAATCGATTTCTGTGCACACTCACATCAGCCGATGCCACAGATCAAATAAGTACAGCATCCTAAATCATTATAGCACATTATACCTACCGGCTACCCATTATACAAAGCGTGGTGTGCTTACAAAAATTACTTATCCTCAAGCACTTTAGCTTTTAAACCATAAAATGAATGTATATCACTTCATTTTCTAATTTTAAACTCATTATCAATTATTTCTACATTTTTAGTTGGGATTTTTACTGAATTGCGTTTTTAAGTTTTTTCAATTATTATTTATTTTAATTACGCAAGAATGATCAAGTGCGTTCGTTTGATGAACTATTGTGTCATATAAATAAACTTTAAATAACTGAAACAGATACTACTATTAAGCGACATTGTATTAAAAAAATTGAAAGTAGTTTTCAGCTTCCAGCAATGCACAATTTGGACATTGAGGGATCATATGGGATTAAGTGGGACTGATACGATGAGACCGGTTAGATCCGGATAACATTCGATGGGAAATAATGGAACAGACTGTAACAAAAAGAAAGGAAGAGATAGGGTAGGAAAAACGACCGTAGAGCTACTTAGGTTGAGTTCAGGAATACAGAAGTTTGAACGGGACTAAGATGTTTCTGCTGTGGAGTGGAGTTAAAACATATATGCACCTCACGAAGCTGGGCTAAACTGGCAGTTAATATACATACACAGAGATATAAGATACAGACGGAGCGTTGGTACTTTAAAAACGTAGATAAAAATGGTGGCGTGGTGCAACCTTTTTCTACCCTCCAATTGGCTGGCATTTGACAGGTTGTCTCATCATCATCAGTCCGTTGCAGTCCACTGCTGGACACAGGCCTCTCCCAAGGTACGCCACAAAGTCCGGTCTGCTGCTTTAGGCATCCAGTCGTTGCCAGCCCTCTTGTACAAGACACGGTTTCGACTCCAAAACACGCTTAATCCAGCAGTTATATATTCTGCGTCATCAATATGTGGCCAACCCATTGCCACTTCAACCTACTAATTTTCAGAGCTATGTCGGTCACCATGGTTCCTTGGCGGATCACTTCGTTTCATTTAGGAAGTTGTACCACATATTTTCGTCGAATATACCACAGAGCCTGAAGACGAAAGTGTTCAACTAGTGCGTCCTCCTTGGAATGAGGTACGGAGCCGAGACGTGGACAGTGGACACTGACTCTGGGGGTGATCCACAAGTTTAAAGTGTCTGAACTTGCTATTGAAAGAGTTATGCTCGGAGTTTCTCTGGAGAAAAGGTTGTCTAACAAGCAGGTATTATTTTAAAGTAATAAAAAAATCATTTAAGGTAATTCCACCCAAACTCGTTATAGACCGATAATAACTTAATATAATATCGGTTGCCAACGGAATTTATGTCAATATTTTGCTTAATAATTGACTCCACTTTCACTAATATACATTGCTACGAACATTAATCAAAATCTACATTTAACGTTAACATAAAATTCTACATTCTTAGAGACGCAAACGTAAAGACAGCGCTCCTTCCAGATATAGAATACTTTTAAAGGCGTAGAGATTACCAAAAATTTTTTTTCATAAAATTTTGAAATACTGAATCCATAAAAAACTGTTTTTTAATATGTCATTCATATTATGTACGTACATTTTATTCAAGACAGTATATCAACTGTATTTATCTGTACTGTGGCGCATTTATGCTGTATTTGGTGTATATTGCAGTGAATTTTCGTGAAAAAGTCGCCGTACGTCCGACCTCGATGACGCCTGGCGGCGACTGATATAGTGTATTATCTATGGCGACTGACGCGGGCGCGAACGCGTAAAAAGCTCAAAATGTTAGTTATTATTTCTTCATAAAAAAGTAATAACATATTTTTTTATAAAGAACTAAAAATTAAAAGGCCTATCTTTTGATAAAACATTTAACGATTTTGATAGTACCTCTTTGTAATGTATGTGTTTGAAATAACGATTTAGACTCATCTTTGAGATGATTTTTCATCGATCTAATTATTATGATTTATGTTTTTAGCTTTACACAAACCTTGCTTGTACACCCAATTTTGATAAAATAATAGGTTATTGCGTATTGTTTGTTTATCAACAGAGCTATAGACGTTTAATAAGGTCAAAATAGGTACAACCTTTTTTTTTTTTTTTTTTTGTGTCCAAGAAGAAAAGCTATTAAGCTCCCCTTTCGGTACCCCGGGGGAGGCCGAAAGGGGTATGTCAGTGTCTCTGGCCTTCCAACCCGTCACATTGCGGATTGTGGTCGGGCTGGGACCCTAACAAAACCTATGCCAGCATACTGACTAAAAACCCCTCGGTGACCTTCACACGCATTATGGGCGGCACCGGACATCCCAGGGCAACAATCGCTCCGATATACGTCCGCGTAACCGCCCAGCGCAAAACTGTTGCTGGTCCTTCCGTAGTGGGGGCCTGAATGCCCCACATTTGCTACTAGTTTGGACGCCCGTTTAGGATGTTGTGGGCGTCCACGATAGAGTCTGACCCATGCACTCTATCACACATCTCGAGGTCGTTATGAGTGAGGGCGCACCGCCCCCGCAGTTTGCCCGACGACCCCGATGGCCCCTTTAAGTCGCCTCTTACGACAGGCAGGAGGTACCGTGGCGGAATTCTTGCACCCCCGAACCACTGGGCGAAGGCGCCGGTTCAGCCGTTTATCACCCGGCGCCTTCTTCTTTGCAGACGGCGGCGAGCGGGATCGTTCCGCTCCCGATCCCGGTCCGCGCTCTCCTTCTGCGACATCGTAATCTCGCAGAAGGAGAGCATTGCCTGCCACGACCTCCGACTCTCGACCATGGAGGGAATCACGGCCGAGAGCGAGAGGTCAACTCCGACGGCTGCACGGAGTGTTCTACGCTCATCACTCCAGGCTGGGCACTCCGAGAGAGTGTGCTGGGCTGTGTCCTCCGGGCAGTTGTCACAGTGGTGACACACGGGAGTGTCTTCCTTTCTCGCCACCCGCCACAGGTATCTACCGAAGCAGCCGTGCCCCGATAGGACCTGTGTCAGGCGGAAAGTCATCCCGCCGTGGCGCCTGTTCAGCCACTGGTCAAGAACAGGTCGCACTGCCGCAATAGTCCACTCACCAGCACTGGGATTGTACAGCCTGGAGCGCCACTCCTCCACAGCGGCCACGCGCAGGGAGGCCCGTTTGGCCTCAACCTCTCTAAGGGCAGGTAGTTCCCCTCGACGAGACGCTTCCTTCCGCCAGTAATAAACTGACGACAGGGCTTTGGCGTCGATGTCCCAGGGAAGGAAACCAGCCAAAACGCAGGCCGCTTCATGGGAGATCGTACGATATCCCCTGATCATCCGCTGCGCCACAACTCGTTGCGGTTGACGCAAGAGAGCTGCACAGCGTCTGCTCAGAGATTCAGCCCAAACGGGACATCCATATAGGGCCATTGATCGTACGACTCCTGCATACAGTCTCCGGCAAGGGATGCCGGGACCTTCGAGGTTGGGAAGCAGGCTAGACAAAGCGCCTGCTGCCCTGATTAACTTCGGTCTTAGGCCTTTTAGATGGTTCAGTGGCCATCATCACAAAGGGGTCCGCTGGTTCCCCGCCCTTCGAAAAAGTAGCGAAGGACCGGGGATGCGTAGCGGTTCTGTTGGGAGATCTTTGGATCGTGGGAGTATATTTTTCTCCCAACAGACCCCTGGCCGATTTCGAGGCTTTTCTCGTTAGGCTGGGGGCCCTAGTGGTACAAGGCCTACCTGGCCCCGTGGTTGTCGCCGGCGATTTCAACGCCAAGTCCTTGGCGTGGGGCTCGTCGGTGACCAACTCGCGTGGCCCGGTACTGGAGGAATGGGCGATCTCTTTCGGAATCTCTGTCCTTAATCGGGGATCGGAGGACACGTGCGTGAGGCACAATGGCGGATCCGTCATAGATATAGCGTTCGCGAGTCCAGCCGTTGCCCGCCGTGTTCGGGGATGGAAGGTTTTGGTGGACGTAGAGACGTTGTCGGACCATCGTTATATTATGTTCGACGTCTCTGCGTCCACCACCAACCAGCCTGGTGGGAGTCCGAACACTCTGAGTAGGGACAGCCCGCGGTGGGCATTAAAATGGATAGAGAGGCCTTGGAGGTGGCCGCACGGGTCAAAGCGTGGCTACCCGCACCGGATTCTCCGGTGCAAGTAGAGGAAGAGGCGAAATGGTTTGGGGCGGCAATGTCACAAATTTGCGACGCAGCTATGCCCCGGGTGCACCGCCTCGCTCCGCGGCGGCAGGTCTACTGGTGGTCAGCAGAGCTTGCTCAATTACGCGCTGCTTGCATGGCGGCGCGTCGTGAGCTCACCAGGCATCGTCGCCGGCGGACACGTCACCTAGACCATCCTAGCCACGAGGATCAGCAGCGGCTTCTTCATGGCCTCTTTAGACAGGCTAAAAAGACGTTCCGGGTGGCCATTCATAGGGCGAAAACTGCGGCCAGAAAGGAGTTCCTGGAAACTCTGGACCACGACCCGTGGGGGCGACCATACCGACTTGCATTTAATAAATTGCGCCCGCCGGTGCCCCCACTAACCCAGAGTCTAAGGCCAGAGCTCCTGGATGACGTAGTCACCGCCCTCTTTCCGGCCACCGCGGCGACCATTCCTCCACCGATGCCGCCACGTCAGCGGCCGTCATGGCGCAGACACTCGGCGGCATCGTCAACAAGTCCGGTAAGGGAGACCTCGGAGGCCCAAGTCCCCAGTGTAACACCTGGGGAACTTAGGGCTGCAGTGTTACGGCTGAGGAGGAAAAACTCTGCCCCAGGTCTCGACGGTATCTCCGGACGAGTCTGGGTGCTTACTGTTGAGTACCTGGAGGTGAGACTCCTTAGCCTCCTCTCCGCGTGCATGGAGCAGGGCCTCTTCCCGTCATGCTGGAAGACAGGGAAGTTGGTCTTGCTCAGGAAGGCAGGAAGGCCCGCAGAATCGCCATCGGCCTACCGGCCCATCGTTCTGCTCGACGAGGTTGCAAAGCTCTTTGAGCGTATTATTCATATGCGCCTCGTCGAGCACCTCGAGAGGGTCGGTCCGAACCTGACAGAGTGCTTATACGGGTTCCGGAAAGGCCGATCGACCATCTCAGCGATTCTGCGGGTGAAAACACAAGCGGAGGAGGCAGTAGGCCGGGGAAAATGTATTGTGGCGGTGTCGTTAGACATCGCCAATGCATTCAACACCTTGCCCTGGCCCTGCATCGAGGAAGCACTGCGGTACCACGAGGTGCCGCTCTATCTTCAGCGTTTGGTGCACTCGTACCTATCGGACAGGTACGTAGTGTATCCAGGCGCTGAGGGATGTCACCGTAGAGCTATGTCGTGCGGTGTCCCACAAGGTTCGGTTCTCGGACCTCTCTTGTGGAACATCGGTTACGACTGGGTGCTCCGTGGTGCCAACGCCCGGGGTGTCGACGTAGTTTGCTACGCCGACGACACGTTGGTAACAGCGTGTGGCGGGACATTCGAGGAGACTGCCACCCTTGCTGCGTTGGGCACTGGCAACGTGGTAAGGAGAATACGGCGGCTGGGCCTCACAGTGGCCCTTCATAAATCTGAGGCTATATGTTTTCACGGGCCTCGGAGAGGGCCACCTATAGGGGCCCACATAACGGTCGATGGCGTGGAGGTCTCCGTCGGTTCTTCCATGAAATATCTTGGGGTTATCATGGACAGCCGATGGAACTTTCATGCCCATTTTTAAAATAGGTACAACCTGCCCTTAATGACTTTCAAAATGACTATTAACAAGTTTAGATGCTGATGAATGTTTGCAATGTTTCGAACCAACTATATATAATCAAATTAAATGTTTTATTAATCGATTTAATGGTTATAATCCATTGCGATTCAAAAAATCGATTCTTACCATGAGATCAGGTATATATAAGTGGAACATTCAAATACTCGAACTATGAATGTAGCCCGACAACGTATCTAATATTTCCGCATCGAATATCAAGCATATTATATCTTATTTATATTCATTTTGTGTTTTATATCTATCCAACACATTTGATGAGATCATTAACCTTTCCGGTAAGCATAATTGAATGCATATTAATGCTTATATTATAAAGGCTTCCATTCCACCAGTGCAGTGGCTTGGTTTCTTTACTTTTCAAATCAGGTCATAATGTACAAGCTACTTTTACGTGTTAATTAAATTTGCAAAATAAATATTTTTTCTCATTTACTAATTGCTATGTCATCCAATTTTCCCACATTATACAGGGTATATCAAGACCGCGACCGAAAACGAAGCCAGGAGATAGTATTAGTGATATCAAACACAATGCAAGTAAAAATTTTACAAAAAAAATCGTCAATTTTTCTTTTGTTATTTTTTACATATCGTCGTATTTGAGTGATTAAACTTAGTTTTTCTAAAATAATGACGTACATCGCTTAATTTTTAAACACGCAATGGTACGTAAGGGTTTAAATTACTATTTTTGCAAAAACTAGGTATTTACCCCTCAAAAACGATGATTTTTAAAAAATTGTAAAAAAAAATCCGTCGCTTATTTTGCAAAATTTTTAGTTGCATTGTGTCTGTAGCCGCTAAAACTACCACCTGGCTTCGTTTTCGGTCGCGGTCTTGATATACCCTGTATACAACTAAACGTGTGCTGTTATTGTAGACACATACAAACCTCAATGATTTTAATTTTAATAATGAATTTGGTTCATAAAAACTTTAATAACACAGTAATTCGGCCTCATCTACACGTATTGCAAGAGATACAATACAAGATGCACGCGTCCATTTGCACAGGTGAGTGGCCCTATTTCTCGAATGATTGAAATAATGGAAGAACTGTAATGTGACCAGCAGCATGCTCTAATAAATACAATTGCCCATCCATGGCCGCAACAAAGGATCGCCAGGACCAGTATTAACAGGCGATTAGTTGTTAAGCACGCTAGAAATATTTCTTTACCATGTTCCTCTTTTGTACTGTCCATTTGAATAATGCTCTAACAAGTTAACTGCGGCTCAGGCGTATTATGTATGGAAATAACATGAGGCTTGTGATAGCCACAGGAGGGGTTAATGCTGATAATTTTATCTTGTAACAGTTGATGCCCGCAATTTTATATTGGCATCAATATTTTATTTTCCTCACCACCCAATAAGGTCGCTGGGGAAATCCTTGCGAGAGGCCAATGTTCAGCCGTGGACTCCTGTTGGACGAAGAACCCGATTGAAAAATTTTCGTTATCAGCATTCCCGGCTACAAGAAGTCTCAGCTAGACATAGCTCTCCTAAAAAAGTTGAAATCTTAGTAAACGTCAATGGAACAAGTGGAAAGAAACAAATAAAATTATTTAAAAAATCTATTCCGTAAATTTTTACGACGCAAAATAAGAGACCCGCCTCTATAATTTTATCAATGTGCGTTACAAATGTGATGATAAATTATTAACAAATACTACGTTTATGATATGTTGTATTATTTAATTAATATCTAAGAACTATCTCTGCTTATTACATACATAGGATTATTCGGCATTTCTTATAAACGATGTTATCTGCGGATAGACAATAATTAACAACTACTAAGTAATCTTGTCTGTATTATGAATAACTAATACATAAAAGTCTTTAATTAATTATTTCATATTTCAAGACGAAAGTTAATCCCTAAGAGGTATGTTAACTTGGTCGATATAACAAAATATTTGTATTACCAATTAGGTGTGTCGGGACGAAATACTGAAAGTTTGTTTAGAACTCTTTTATAAAATTAATTAAACTGATGCATTGTGTTTATAAATTATTTTGCACGCATACACACTTACTACACTAATAGTTGTTCAGAACCAACAAAAGTACCATCCTACTGGTCGCTACATGCGCAGCCTTATCTATTTGTGTCAATTAGTATTGGATTAAATCTGAGCGCTTTCTCATGTCCATAAGGTCCGATATAAATTATATAGTTATCGTAATTGACAGTCCTTTACTCGATATAAGCGAACAAAGGGCTCACGAAGCACAACACATTCTCGGAAATAAAATGTCCGGCTCCGGTAGTTTTATTGAACAGCTAACATGGTATCATGTTCTCTAATTCCTTCGTTTGACGTTGTGAACTACGCAACCAGAATCCAAAATACGTTTTTACTATGGGAACTTCCTCGACACAGTTATGTAGAGCGGGCTCGTAATTTCGGCGGGCATTGATCCATCGGTTATCTATTGGGTGTCCCTCACTGGTGTTGTGCCTCTGCTTCCCTCATTAGCACCATCGCCTACTGCTATAATTCATTGAGTTAGGCAACTTTGTCTCGATCCAAATCTGCTTAGTATTCGGCAGATATTGCCGCCATCACCAAACTGATTGTTTTATTGAGCGTCGGAACAAAGGACTCAGCCTCGCTTTTTGTATTCTCTTTCATATTGAGATGTTCTTAGAAATATGGAACCATTACCATATTTTTGTATTGTTTACTCGGATAAACCTTCGAGCTGACACTGAATTGTAAAAGGTTAATGTTGACAGTGATGGTTAATGACGTTTATTAGTCTTATCATGTATGGGTTGTGCGTAAGACTCAATGTACAAAATTGATTTGGTTCATTAAGGTGGACGCGGCACGTACTATCCTGTAGGTGTTTTCACGTCCCGTCCCTCCCCCGCCCCGCTTGTCCTTCCTGTGTGTTCACACACGTGTGTGCTCTTTATTTAATTGAAAACGTAATGAAATCTATCGCCTTCAAATCCAGGAAAATAGAATTCGGTGGGTAACGTCTTACAGATTTATCTTGTGAGCTCATTAGCTTAGTGGTTTGGTGATGTTTGCCTAATGTGTATGTTTAAGCAAGCTTACCTTTGTTTATCTTACGCCACATGTAACTATCGCTGAAATCTTAGGACACAAAATTATATTATGCTTAATACATGCTAAGTAGTAAATCAGTTTAAAAAAAACCTATATAACTTACAATTAAATATCAACATACATGCATACATAAACGTTACGCCTGTATCCCATAGGGGTAGGCGGAGACCAGTGATCTCCACTTTACTCGATCTTGAGTCTTGACTTACTACTTTCGCTTCGTCTATTTTATCAATCTCTTAGTGCTTTCTCGTCGGTTCAGGGTACTTTTAACTAACTTTTTTTACTATTTACTATAAGTTTGCATAAAAACTTACTGATTTTATTCTATCTTCACGTACGCAATGGGCGACAAGTGATTAGCTAAATGAAATATAACAAAGAAAAAAATATAAATAAAAAAAAAATTACCATTAATATACCCAAGCGCCAACATATGTTATAAGGAAATTTCATGTAAGTAAAATATTTCATACAATTATTTGAATACCAGATAATATGAAACATGTCACAGGCTCATTTTATTGTAGCTTTATCGGTCAGTCAAACTTTAATTAAAGGATTGCGTACCTGTATTCCTTTAATAAGTATAACTTCTACTACATCAATTAGTCCATTTACACATGAGATACGCCCCTTGTAATTGATTATAGTTCTCTGAACCAAATATGAAATATCAAATTTATTTTGCGTGACTACAATATCCGTTGTTTTAAAAAGATAAAGTTTAATTATTATCGACTTTTGAACTAGTAAACGCCATGACAATTAGAACTGTTTCTTCGTTGTGACGTGAAATAAGTTTTTAACGCGGTAACGGACGGAATACTATAATATATTGTTGAATGTTAAACAACATTAACTCGTCATCTTGTATCTTGCAGCGTAAATAGAATTCGAGATGTTTGAACATGAACGGACCTAAATCACCGAAAGAGAATGTACTAATATGGCTATAGGGTGTATTATTACACATAACATAAAAACTATTTAGTTTATTGCGTCGAATGGCGAGATGACCATGCGCAATGACGATAACCGCTATGACCGCTCATGGACAGTAGTAACCAAACTACACCATACCTACTTAGGCGGCCTCTCACACATGAGAGACCTACCACCTTGCTAACCTTAAACAGTACTTAGCTATATCCCGAATGTCCCATAGCTATTATTTGCTGGGAGAATCGGGACACGTGTACCTCAAAGATTTAGAAGAAATGTTATGAGGCTACTGAAGAAGCAATGTCTATAATCAGTATTATTATCATTTGTGTCCCCTTTTCCTACTTTGTAATCTTTTTTGTGTTTGTTGCTTTTGCTTGTTATCTAGAATTAGTCATGTGTTTTGTCTATTTTTTATTTATTAAATCTTAGTTTAATAGGTATCAGATTAGCTCACTTATTATTGTATATTTCTGTTATGTTTTCCTTTTTCTAATTTTAATTCAATTTTTTGCTGCATGTTGCGATAGCCTAAAACTTATTACTGTTTTTAAATATATTTTTGTATTATTTTATTTTATGTTTTGTAACCACAATTGGTTGTCTTGCATAAATAAATACATTTTAATTAATGTGAAGATACCATGACGAAAGAGATTGCGTAAAGATTTTAATCATCTCCGCACAATATAAGCAATGGTCATCATTGATACATGTTCTAATACATAATATTATTTAGCTGCATAAATACAAATTAGTTTAATCGCTTATTGTGTCTTTGGAAAAATGATCAAATAACGTTAAACCCTTACCTATACATTATTTAAGGAAGTAGTATATTAACAAAAACTTAGGAAGCCTGCGTCAAATACTATGTAGTCTATTTTAGCAGGCATGTTTTGCGTGAATTGATGATGGAGTCAAAGCACGTTTAGTTGCGTTGAATTTCAGCATTGCACGTAGTCACAGTTCTCGAAATAGGAAATGAGGACTGACATCGTGTTGTATCTATCTATTATTTACTAGCGCTTGCCCACAAACTTCGTCATAAATTTTATCTGGAAATTCCCATCCCATCCCGTCCCGTTATATCCCGTCCGTCCCGTCTCATTCTCACTCAAGGCATGTAATCCAGTCCCATCCCATCCCTTTGAGGATAAAAAAGTTACATATATATCGGAATTCCATCCTCATCGCACGGGAACACCAAAATTTTTCAGGATAACTCGTTGCCAAAGTGTTGATCCAGGGTGTCAGCTACCTCCATACCAAATTTGATTAAAATCCATTTAGCCCTTTCTGTGTTTGTCGCACATAAACGCACAGGCAAAAAGACAAATCATTGTTTTGGTTACTATTGCGTACATAGAGACCTCTCATACTAGACTTTCTCATTTATCTACCATGTACAGACATCGATCAGTTGCCAATTTTTTATATGCATAGATTTATTTAATGCTTTTTTTGCACTGTGTAGAGAAACAACAAAGAAATTATATAATAGTAACAAGTAATCTCTTACAGGCAACCATTGGATGAATATATAAATAAGAGACAAAAAGGGCAGTCAAGGGCGTAAATTAAATAATAATTATGTACAATAAATAATTAATTATATATGAACTTCATTAAAGTCAAAGATGATAATAATGGGCGCTCTCTCGGAACATTACTGTTCAACATTATGGCACGACTTATGTCCATGTGAAATGTGCGATGGTCGGACAAGAAAAACATGACGATAACTTACTCGGACCTGTAATTTATTATTACTTAACATTTAAGTAAAAATGTGCGTTGAATTTTTATGATTTTGGTGATCAAAGTGAAATTAGTGCAAATTTGGCAATCAGATTAATATCTGAGTAATTCATTATTATTATTTAAGGAACATTTATACAAAAGTGACATTCAGTACTTTGAATGCATCACGATGGTCCATTACGTGGAAAGATTTTATAAGACTAGAGTCGACTACTGCTACAGATAAAAATTATGAGATTATGAGATCTATTGTCAGAATTGTTGAAGCTCTCTTAGGGTGCCCCCACAACCTAATTAATTTTGCATTGACAAAATGTTAATAGTCGTACATCTATTTGATATGATCACTGCAATCTGCATACTATAGATATACTCTACAAATACGTCTGGCATCGCTTTGGTTATATAAGCACACATACTGTAAATGAAACTTAATAAAACTAATAATAAATCAAAGCCGTTCGATTGTGGAACGCGTTTTCGGCTGTGGTGACACAATCACAAGAAAAATTATAAGGCTGGTTATAGAATACTACCTTTCTCATTAAATATATTATATTTGAGTTACTTCCTCTATTTGAATCAATTGGTAATTTGTAGTTTAAGTATTTATGTATATTTTAATTGTATATTTATAATTTTATCGATTTATTTAATACATATGTTGCGTATGTATATTATGTTTGATTATTAATATGTTTAATTAGTATAATTTATAAGGTATCGTATTCTTTATTTTCTACACCGCCCTCTTTTTCTCCTTCCCTTAAATCCACATCATGGTTGTAAGATATTGCCTCAAGCGATAATTAACGAGCATTTTGATGCAAATTATTTTGTTTTATTTATGTTACTGAATTTATATGTCGGAGCGGTTTTATGTAAAGTCGAAGTGTTAAACGAAATGATTGGTAAAACAAATGTAAATAAGCCCTAAGCAATCTACGGGTAGTTGTAGAAGTAATTTAATTACGGTTGTGGTTCTACGAGTATTTCTATACTCGCAGTTGGAGTAAGGGTGGGAGTATGACAGTTTGCAATATAAACCGCCTCCAGACCGAGGACGGAGCATTCTACATTCAGTATTCGCCAGTGAAGATAGTAGTTGATTCGTAAACAAATCAACTGCTAGTTATGTAGGTGTTCATTTCTTAATTTTGTAATACTATTGAATTTTCGTCCTCACGACAAGGTTAACTTTTGTGTGACAATAAAATACATGTTTCGGGTTAAAGTGTCGCGGAACCTGAAAATCTGTTATTTTGACATCCAAGACGCATGCCTCGATTATTACTATAAGGACTATGTGTAATGTAATCAATAGTAAAAATGTATACTAGTTTATACATTTGTACAAAAATGTAAGGAAAACAAACTTAAATCTGGTATGATAATAAATGATGTTATTGCTTAGAGTGACGTGGGTGGTAATTTGCATTAAAATAAACTTCATATATGTTTAAAAAGAAAAAAGGGGCAAAAGAAAAATACACCAATGGGAGACCATTTTCTTATTTACATAATGGCGCTCATTACGAAGCTATTCCGATTTTATTCTGTAAGATTTGAAAAAATCGAACGAGAGCTGCACAAAACTTTTTAATACCTATGTATATCTAATAATGTCGTTGGTAGGTCCTGGGTTCGCACTTAGTATTCCACTCGGGCATCACTCCAATAACATTATGAAATCCTAGTTTCTGTCTGGATATTTCCCTGCAACCGCTTTGATTCTCTCTGATTTATTTCACTTATTTTCGTTACTCTTAAGATGAATGTTGTTTTTGAATTTTATGCAAATATTTATTTGACAAATAAGCTTAGAACACATTTGCCTGTTTTATTGAGCCTTCGATTACGTTCTGTATTGTATTCCTGGAGATTGATAATGATAAAATAATATTTTGTAATACCTAACATTTTATAACAAAAGGCGACGCCAGAAGTGGACGACCGCCCACAGCTTCCCAGGCCAAGATCCCCGCGCTTCGAAACTTTATGTAGTTTTTAAAAACGTATTTGCAGAAAGAACGGTAAAAATAGTGAGCTTAAGTAAACACATTAGTAATATTTAAGACTATTTTTGGCACTAACTTCATGAATACCTTTATGATGTTGCCGGACAACAATTCTACAAATAATATTATGCATACCTATTATATAAAATATTTTTTAAGGGGCACCAATGTCGGATTCTATTGCATAGACTTCCCTTAAAAGTACACTTCGCTTGACCCAGAACTAGCCCGACTGACACCACGTTCATAATAGTACGTAGTATTTGCGCAACCCGGATCCGAATCTAGCTTTACCGTCGATTTAGATTCATAAAGTATAACGAAATCTGCACACAGTTCACACCACAACAAGTTTCCGCAGGAATATCTTACCGCAACTTTTGATCTAAACTCAATTTATTACATACTTCCTTTTTATTCACGTCGCATATTTTTCAAAATAGAAGGATGCTTTTGTTTCTTTAATAAAAACAGTGTTAAAGAAAAATGAGGATATGTAGCTGAAAATTAACTTGCTCATGCGAGAAATTAACCATATAATAATGAGTTTGAGTTTTTTCCTCTGATTCAATTTTCCAAGATGTTTTACAACGGCATGGCTCTTCTGCTTTTCTTAATGACGAATTATTTTTATGTTTAAAAACCGTACATTTACATTTTTCCGTATGAAATATACCCCGAAACGAAGTGTCAGACATGTAGATAAACGAAACATTTTTTGTGATAGGAAAAGTTATCTAAAAGTTTTTGGTTACAAATTTTATTTTCTTGATTAAAAACATGTTCCATAAATACGTAAAATCTCACAAGTCCTAGGTTGATTTTTTGAGGTTTTCATGCACTCAGCAGATTGTGACCCGGGGGCGAGTCGGAAAAATGTTATAAAAGGATAGCGTGCACCGCATCTGATTTTCAGCAAAAATATTGCATCAAATATTGACGTTTTTATAGTTTGGTGACAAATGCAGAAAACTTATTCGTGGCAGGTTTGATATGAGTGATTTATAAAGTTATTTATGAATATAACGAATTGTATTGAGCCGTGACCGGTCGCCGGGAGAACCGTGCGGAGCCAACGAGGGATTATATTCCATGGATGTCTTGCTTTGGAAAAGTTAACTATAACTAAGTTTGAAGAAAAGTCGTAGGTCTCGCGAGGTTATTCCGCGCAAATACGAGTTATATATGTTTATTTGTGGCCTTTTACCTTGACTTTAAATTGTGTCTGCGAAACTTAAAAGAAAAATACATAAAGTTAGTTTGGCTGCATAAGAAAGAAGAACCCGTATAGTAACTAGGTTAGGATGATTGAATTTCTGTTTGCTGTGGAAATTTGTGTCTGTGAATTTTGCAGCGATCTCAAAAGGGATATCTTAGTGGTGTACACATCTTCTTAAATTTGGCAGTTTTCCGGAAAAGCTCTATGCTAATTACAGACACTACCGGGGGCACTTCGGACACGTTAAGTGGGTGCTGGGTCTCTGGCCTGTGCATGCTTTTAGTGTATCATAATTGAGTTATCTGTGAGGAATTTGACACGGCCTGCACTAATCAACTTTACTTTTAGGCCTCTTAATTAGTTAACGCTCGTCACTTGCGTGTTCCGGTATATTTAGAAGCACAAGGTCTAGTCTACGTAATTGTGTCTTTATGACAGTTTATCGATATCGATAGATGATGTTTGCTAGATGATGTAATTGTGTCTAGACATTTTACCGATATCGCTGATGATTGTCAATGGTATATTCACAGACGTGCTAAAATCAACAGTCAGCTAATACTGATACAAACTTCAGTTCTTTCATCACACTATGGGCTTATCAGCTTTATCCAAAATGAAAATATATCCGATTAAAAAATATATATATGCTAGAGAGGGTACAGTTGTGACAAACAGTTTTTTATTAAAACAAACTATTTTTGTTTGAACGAAATTGGGTTAGGATTTAGGACCTTCCATCGGCTACCCATGAGAACCCCAAGATACTTCATGGAAAAACCGACGGTGACCACCACGCCATCGACAGTTATGTGAGCCCCTGTAGGTGGCTATCGCCGAGGCCCGTGACAACATATAGCCACTGCAGGGCCCAGCCGTCGTATTCTCCTTACCACGTTGCCAGTGCCCAACGCAGCAAAGGTGGCAGCCTCCTCGAATGTTCCGCCACACTCTGTTACCAACGTGTCGTCGGCGTAGCAAACTATGTCGACACCCCGGGGAAGTTTTGACACTAACCGAAGAAAGCTTCCTCGGTTAGTCTTGATCTCCTTATAGTAATTTACTACCACTTTTCGTCGAAATATGCAGATTTTCACTGGTTTATTTTAACACCATTTATTTTCGAGAGCACTTTTACTACGATCCGTGCTTTGCCATCCGGAACCGGAACCGGCAATATCTTATAGCACTTAGTAAATAGGGAAAGCCAAGACGCAGACTGTTAAAGTCGTCTTCGTGTAGTAAATATTTAATTTTATTTGACATTAATTCATATTTCGTAACTGCGAAGATATATTTTTATTGGGAATGATGATCCATGTAGTATTATTTTAAATAATCAAATAAATGTAATGGAATTTTATATAAACCAAAATGAATTTGAAGCGTCGTTTTAGAATTTATGATAACTATTTTAAGACTGTTTTAAAGTTTAGATTTTTAAGATTACAAGAAGTAATTTTAAACACTCAATAAAACCTGCCGCTGATTTAAATCATCCTTAAGAGGGTGAAATGAGCAATAAATGATAAAAGTTTCCATGGAAATATTTTTTACTGTATGAAGATGGAAATGAGAAGGCGACAATAGGGGCGCCGAGTAATTCAATGCGGGGAGAGGAGTGACAGAGAGGGGGGAGGGGTTCGAAGAGGTTGTAAAACCCTAAATATACCAAACGGAAGTCGAGGCGGCCCCCATCTACGTACATGTTCCAAGTAATTATGAGATGGAAGTTTGCTCTATGTGTTTTTCAGAGTAACCATTGATGAGCAACTTTTGTAAAATCATTGCTTAAATCTTTTACAATACATATTACGATCTATAACTCCCCTGGTGCATTTGCTATTTTTGTGTTAAAGAATATTTCAATAAATAAATCCAACATCTACACATACATCCGAATACTCAAAGCCATATAAATATAAAGTTACACTCAAGTAACTAGGTCCCACTTAATCAGCACATTTTAACGGGACTTTCGTATTTAAGTCGAACATAATAATATTTAAGTGGCGTGTGAGTATTCGGGCGATAAAGTCTTGTTCCCCGTGTAGGTACAAGTCTTGTAGTGTGGTTTTCATTACTGAGACTCTTTTACGTCTTTAAAACCCAGACCCGACAAATATTTGCGGGTCACTTATAACATTTATCTTGATGAATGGATCGAACCCGCGGCTTCTTTTTTCACATTTTGCTTTTTCCGCTGCAATGCAATTTGTTGATGTCTTACTTATTTTTCTAACCTTACAAAACATCGTGTTAAAGTCGATAGGTTGCGTCGAAAAAAATTGGGATTATTATTATCTATTAGATTAATCTGGGACTATTCGTGCAACTCTTGTCAGTTCTGATCAATAGTGCATACCACGCAAAGAATTTACACCGCACACTGAAGCTCTACTAGTTTTGTGAGGACACTGAGTAGTCCTCACTCCGCAACGGAATAATCAGAAAGAGAAGAGATTGAAAACGAAACCAAAAAAATCACTTTAATGTAACCTTACCTGAAAACCAAAAGGTATAAAACTGCAGTAACTACTTCATCGCCGATGGATCAGTTTTGTGTGAATTTACTAGTCTTGTGCAACCACAGGTTTATTTCTAGCGAATCATAAGAAGATTTGTCCTCTTTTATCAACATGCAAGATTCATCTCTTTTGTGTATCGTCGATTGTACCTGGTCTAATCCTCTTTTACCTATATTGTTGGCCAGTTTTATTTTCGTTTGAATACTTTAGTTGTATTGAATTTTTGCGGGACTTAATCGTTGCTCCCTTTTTTTCTTTTATAAATAAATCATTTGATAGGTATAAGAAAGTGGTTAAAGTATATTTTAACTTAATATTAAACCGTAATATCCGTTGGATATGAGATTTTTGAACAAGATTGCTATCTAAGATGAGAGCTATAATATATAATCTATTCGTTTAGGTAATATATTTCTTGACATACGTCATAATTTTCAAGCTGTGTACAAATTTAAATAAGGAATTGATAACAACATGTGGGTTTTTTTATTGACAGCTTTGGTACTCCGTTGAGAAAACGCCGCCAGTTAGAAAGTGTTTTGAGTATAAAGTGCTGATTGTATGAGCTTTATAACAGTAACGTGTTCTACCTGGCTCTCCGTAGGCACCACAGATAATTTTCATATATCGAGCCACTCAGTTATTTCCCTTGGGAGGCGAATTGAAAGAGTGCCCTCCTCTGTGATCCGCAAAGGATACTTTTTCAAATATTTGTATGTGCAGCAAGGATCACGGCGGGCAGTTTGTTAAAATGCTTCAAAATTGCGAAGCTAGAAGTTTTCGCATCCGTTGCATGTGCAGCTTTAATTGCCGGTGTGTAAAAAACAAAGATTTCACGGTATTGTTGCATGCTCGTCTGTGCAATTTCAAAAACTAGTTTTTAGCCGTGAGTTTTAGTTTTGTAATGTTTGTTAACAAGTATTCAACATGAAAAATATTACGTTCTTGTTTTGTTTTCTGTTATTTTCCCAATAGTAGAAAAGTTACGCGTGTAAAATCGTTTAATTCGCTTTTCGTATTGGGAAACTAAAGTCTTTAGCTGTGTCTATAAACCTTTTATATAAATATAAAACATATTATAGTATCAGTTCATGGAATTTGTTTTTATGATACAACTGTGAATAAGTCACGTTGTTTTTTTTTATATTATGGTATAGTAAGCAAGTAGGAAAGCTGTTCTCATTGAACGAAGTTAATAACGACCGCTGCATATTAATACACGAGCTTAGGACGAGTTTAGAAATTAACATGAGAGGAAGAGGGATGCTGTTAACGATGTTTGATCATTGATGGTATATTACAAGGTCGGTTCAAACTCTCGATAATGGTTGAGTTTGCGTTCCAGAGTCCAAACTTTTAATGCACGAGAAAATCAGTACAACCAGCTTTGTTACATTATGTAACATTAACGTAAACATAACATAATGGTTGAGTCGTTTAGCTGCTTCAAAAAGCGTAAAGACTAGATAGCCACAAGTCTGATAACACCCATTTACTAGTTCGCGATGAGACATCACGATAGACTTATGTAAAAAATCTTGTAAAAAATGTTTTCATAGCATTTTCTAGTAAATTGTATTTTTAACGTAAAATAAATTAAAAGATTGAAATCTCTCTTACAAACAGACTTAAGCTGAGAAATTAATGCGATTAATTCACAATTTCTAAGTAGTGGTTTCTAGATGAAAGGTAGGTATTATCTAGAATGCGCCTCTTGTCGGAACGCTCCTTTTGTCTGTCCAGGGCAGTGAACAGCGATGCACTCTCCTGAGCACATTACCAAATCAAAGCGTTAGGACATTGTCTTTATTCTTTTGTTATAATATTTGCAGTAATTTAATTATTATTAATCGAATTCAAAAAAGGATATTATCAATTCGATTGTATGTATGAATTATTTAAGAATTACACAATTTTTGGACATGTCTATACTAGCTTCTGAACACGTGTGCCAAAATTCAGAAATGAATGTATGTTTGTTCACGCATTTCCGAAAAAGTATAGGTCTGATTTCAATTTTTTTAAAATTGGATTTGGTGTAGTCCAACTTAAGAGCAGTGTAAGTTTCATCAAAATCAGCCCAGTTATTTTAGAGATAGAGCAGGGGTGCCCAACCTTTTTCAGTCTGTGACGCATATACATGTTTACTATTTTGTCTCGGCATTCTAATCTATCAAGCTGGTGAAAGGGTAAATCCAATTTATATATTTTCACCTTAAATCGTAAAGACAATTTTATACATTAAGTACAACACATATTTTGAGGTACAACAGTACATTTGAGGTAGCGTAAACTCATATTCCAAAATGTCATTTATAAAATCCTGCTAAAAAAGTGCACATTTTCTCTCGAATAGACCCGACAGACTTATATTTTATCACGAAATAACTTATTTCTCCGTGAATCCGATTTCAATTAACTGAGTTACTTATTACTTAAAGGAGGTGGCCGGATCAATGTGACTCCTATTGAAAAGGTTATATAGAATCGAAGGAACGGTAGGAAGGTAGCAAGGCCTTCGCCATGCAGCGGGTCAGCAGAGGCCAGTAAAAACAGATGGTTTTCACTGAAAATCCTCAAAGCAAATAGAATTCTATGTTCAGGGGCATAAAGTCCAATTCTCGGTACAATTAAGTCAAACTGCCTGTGCATTTATAGATATTTAGTGAGCTTCAAAGGAAGGTCACCTAACATCCTGAAAGCGTTATTATATTAACGACCTAGAATGCTATAGACCTTTATAGTTTAGCTAATCCGCACGCTACGTCGATATCTGTGCACTCGGAATTGAGTGTCTTTAAATGAAGAGATAGAGAACTATTTTATGATGCAAATCCGATATTTTTATTTTATAAAATTCTATCAAAGAGCGCTCGAATGCATTCTTAAGTATCTTAAGGATTCCACTACACAATCGTCTAACAAAATACAACTCTCAAGTCTTTTCTTGCATATTGTCAAGGATTCCTTTTATTGTAAGGAATTTCAAGTACACGGCGTAAAAAACAATTATTTTATTCGTTCAGACATCAAGAGCGAAATGTGAGTGAATCACGGAATGTTTAATAACAGACGAAGATGCATAATTAATGAGAGAAAAAAGACATGTTCGTCTTTGAAATACCGGAGTTAATTGTCAGCTCTTTTAAGACCGTGTGGTGCGTTATTGTTCACATTAATTAGTTCATATGTTGCTTATTAGGTTTAATAATGAACGGGGTTCTCTTTTAATATCCTATGTGCTGAGAGGAGAATTCAGTTAACATGCAGTGTCGCTTCAGATTTAATTTAGTGCTATCATTCAAAGGGTAATATCAAACAATTAGCTTCACTTTGTGCTAAATTAACTGCTCCTATGCAATATCTATCGAATTTGTATTTCTATTTAATGGTATGTTTCGGTTGATATATAAATTATGATTATATATAGTTTTTTATATAATTCTCCGTTATATTAATCATGTAGACCTAAGTAAAGCTTTAGGCTAAGTAGCATGTTCTAAATTCGTTAGCTTTTATTCATTAGCTCAAGAAAACTATAAAACTGTATTTTGAAAATATTATAATTAGACTTCAATATAGGAAAGATGAGGTCTCAAAGATCACGACCGAAGCGGGGCTTCATTTCGTCAAAGAAAATGTAAGAGTCAATGGGACAGCTTGTCTAGTAGGTATACTTAATGCAAGTCTTTTTTTATCCAAATATATCGTTCACTTTCTTTACAATTTTTATATGGGCAATAAATCATCGAATCTATACAGTATAAAAAGAAAAATACGTCTAATTTCTCTGTTCAGTCATACTTCTTTTTTAAATAGTTTATATTGTCGCTTACGCCTAATATTATAAAATATTTTGTTTAATATTTGATACCCGTGGTTTTAAACCTCCATATATTTTTTGTTTCGGGTTTGGGTCATCGCCTGTCTTTTGTAGTTCCTGAAATCCACAAACTAAGGCTTGCATTTTCATAAAATTGCTACTTGAATCAGAATTCTGTTCCCAACTTTTGGACTTATTTATCGATAAAAATAAATGTCTTATAGGCGACACATTACTTCAACCAACTGCTTTTACAGATTTCATAAAAAGCAATAAAAACATCAATAAATTAAGCGCTGTTATCTCGATTTAGGATTTTAAATAATATGCCCCCTTGTCTTTAAAGGAAGAATTTTAGTATAGTTTAGATTCATAAAATTTATATAATTTAACTGCAAGCAAACATGTTTCACTTTAAATATATTTTTCATATATTTTGTGCGACGAACTAATAATTAGTATCCACGAGTTCTTTGTGCGGACCTAGTATAATAAGACATGGTGCAAAAAATAATTATTCCTTCCGTCGCTTCCACGAGGTTATCAAAGCATCCAATGTATAATGAAAACTGGCTGAACGTGAAATAACATTAACAACGCCATACTTTAATACTTTAAAACGTTTAACTATATTTTAATATGTATATTGTATACATCGCCGCGAAGGTCCTAGTTATTACTATTGGAGTATTCAACTACAGAAAGTTGCTGAAGAAGAATTTACTTGTAATAAAAAGTATATACTCGAATTTCGAAGAAACACTAGATATTTCAATCATAAAAGTTAAAGTAATATTTTGGTTTCTTGCTCGATGTTGACTAGGGATACCTGAGGCTAATTATAATTATTACTGTTGTAACATGTCAAGCCACTATTCATGACGTCACATTATATACATCTGCGGATACTTCTCCGCATAATTAATAAGGGATATTGTTTCGCATAGGTTATAGTTCATAGTGGACATATTACACAAATATCTAAGAAGCGGGTTCGTTTACAGAACACGAAGGTCCGCAACAGATGTTCTTAAAACTTGCTTACATTCATGCTCAGTCAGTAATATAGATTTAGTGAACGTGACTTGATTGTCAGATGCGGGAGCATGAAGAAATGTCTGACATGTATTATGGCACAATTTGTATATGGCATGGCAACATGCCAGTTATCAGCGAATTAATGTACCTTGTGCGATATCGAAGGCTACCGACCATTTGGCGGGATATGACCCGCTCCGATAACATTTTTGATATAAACTGTAACAACGAACCGAGGGTAAGCAATGTTCATTTTGTTGATTGGGTCTCATAAACGCACCGACAAGTGGCATAACTTACAGCATTCACGTGCATGCCTTTCTCTTCGATAACATTCTTTATTGGTAGGTGCGGTATTCGCAAGTATGTAGCGAATGCCTCAGGCGTCGATAATTAGCATTGCTCCATTGCTAAGTTCTGCGCGTATTACGTTAGTAACATAACAATGGTATGTGTTGGTTATGAACGAAGCAAGCCGGATGTTTGAGATTGCACTGATTGGCGTTCAATTTCAACTTGTGGAAGTAATATATCAATTAATTTCAATAATTGCATCCGGTCCTGAATGGCTCGACTAATTGGTAAAGATCCGAAGTTTTATTTCTATTTCAGTATTTATGATTTTTCTCTTGTTAAGATTTGTGTATAAAATGGTTTGAATCCCCCGATGGTTTGTAGTCCGCTAGCTTATGAATTATGGTTTTAAATGAAGTTAAAATAACGACTGTAAAATTATCATGTTAATAATGTAAGCCATGGGTGGCTTTTTAAGTTCTTTAGCGTTATACATATATAATATCGACTTGTTAGCGTATACTATGGCGGGATTTTAACTAAGCCCCGATGTGCACAGCTGGCTGCAAAACCTTTCTTTTTGCTTAATTTTAAACTGTATGTCCTCAATGATATGGTGCAAACCATCTCTTAGCAAGGTAGTTCCCGGGTTCTTTTTTTATTTTATAATTTTTAATTTGTTACCGAAAGGTAAAGAAGTAAAAAGGCTCTCATAATAATATTTGTCGCCAAGATTCACAGCCGAAATTGGAATACGCCCCCTTTTGTCTAGAACCGTTTCTTGAAAATACGGTGTCAACACCATCTATCATGACAGACTTTGACAAATGTTTTGTCTCCTTCGCTAAAACTGGATTCAAAATTAGTTTGAAAGGGACAAAACATTCTACGACTAAAATATATTTTAAAATGCCATACGTATTTAAAGTATTTCACTCGTTCACTTTTGATATTACCCTTACCATAATTCTATTTTATGCTTCTATCAGTAGTAGCAGCGCGGTCTTCTCCGAATGCAATAAATCTTTCGAATATAATGGAATCAGTTATATACGCTTTGGATTTATTCGTCAAAGGAGAAATGGCAGTCCACAGTGCGTTTTATGAGGCATTTTCTCGCACGGCCACCCCGCGGAATCTAGTTATCTACTTTCCTCTACGGTATTTCCTGACCAATGCGACTTAGGTGCCTTCGAGAAAATTGTACTTACTCATTCATGGAAGGTAACGTATTTACGATTCTTCAGTTCTTGGATGGTGTTCTCTGCGGTGATCACTTCGTCAAGTTGGGTTCTTCTTTCCTATAAGTATCCAATGTTTATCTACTTCTCAATTTTAAATTAAAAATCCGTTTTTTATCTAGAAATGTAGAAGGTTCACTGGGTAATGTCATACACATTATACAAATAACTTTATTGGTTATGAATCTTTTTTTATGTTGGGTTCTATATTAAAGTTTCAGGTGATTCCAAATACCAATGAGCCTTATTGGCTTCGATTTTAAGCGGAGATTCTCAGATATTCGCTACTATATACAGGGTATATCAAGACCGCGACCGAAAACGAAGCCAGGTGGTAGTTTTACCGGTTACAGGCACAATGCAACTAAAAATTTTGAAAAAACAGCAACGGATTTTTTTTTACAGTATTTTAAAAATCATCAAGTTTGGGGGATAAATACCTAGTTTTTGCAAAAATAGTAATATAAACCCTTACATAACATTGCGTGTTTAAAAATAAAGTGGTGTACGTCATAATAATTCAAAAAAACTATGTATTTATCATTCAAATATGACGATAAGTAAAAAATTACAAAAAAAAAATACGATTTTTTTTGTGAAATGTTTACTTGCGTTATGTTTGATATCACTAATACTACCACCAGGCTTCGTTTTCGGTCGCGGTCTTGATATACCCTGTATATACCGGTATTCGAAAAATATATTTTTTTCTTTTGAACTACTTTGTTATTTTGTAAAGTCCGTTTCATATTGTTCCATACGAATTCCTCCAGACTATAACACCTCCGCAAAGCGTAGTAAGCTGACGGTACTTCGTATTGTATTGAAAAACTTTACCAGCGTGGAACATCAATAGAGTAGATTTTTTTTTATTGCCATGAATTGCGATACTACCATGCCATTCGCCTGCGCTCGCTATCCTAAAACATACATAGATGTTAAGTCTCATTATGTCCAGTATTAGCTCTGGCTACAAGGTCCTTCAAACCGGAACATGCATGCATTAATTAAAAGTCAATTGGAAGATCGCAACCGCATGGAAGAAGAAATATTTTTTTTTTGTTTCAATTAATTTTTCCAATATAACTCATTTTTGTGTCATTATGGGAATTTTAAAAAACAGAATTCCGCTCAAAAAACACGGTAGTTGTAGTTCATAAATTACATGACCTGTATGGGGCCAAACCAGCCACCTCAGGCGAAGAAAGTAACTTTTTTAGTCGCTTAAGTCGCCTTTTGGTCTATTAGCAATGTTTATGGACGGTGAGCCGCAAGCTCCTGGGTTGTAATCGAGGTCAGAAAAATAAAAATATAACTGTGAGGTTATTTGAAAAATCTTATTTTGAATTGCCCGATACCGTAACGTGCACCCAACATGGCGATAAGCTCAAAGTATTTTAATAGGGACGGAAATCATCCCAGCAAATTTTTGAAGGCATTAGTCACCTCTGCTTACCTCTTGGGGAATATTGGCGTGTCGTGCGCGCTTATAAAATATATATTAGGTTATTACACACTTGAAATATTCACTCCTACTTTTATCAGGAGAGTGGTTCGCTTTTCGCTGGCCATATCGCCAAAGGTAAACTACCGAACCGATCCCATTGACAGCTAGAGTGATAGTTTTAAGGAGAAAGACAAAGTATAGATTTTATCGAGAAAAATGCACTGTTTCAAAGATAACGGCTTAACTTTATCATGTGGACAGAGCCACGGACAACAGACGGTAAATAATATTTAGCTGTAGGTACTTTCACGTTATCATATCAAGATGGGACTTCAAATTTGCATTTTATCCAACCCAAATATGTTTACTACAGTATAATTTTTGGTATTATAATAAAATAGTCTGCGGCTATCGGCGGCTATATTGTAGCAGTTAGCAACGAAAATAAAATGAATTATATTTCACATTGTACATTTATTTCACTAGGTAATAGTAAATATTAAACGCAAACGCTACACAAGCTATCATTATGGCCTCTTATTTATTTGAAAGGTGTTGTGTAGTGGCAAAGATACGTATTAAAAGTAGAAAAAATATTTTAAAATGTATCCCGCCCTTAGGACTGACTTACAACATTTCATAAATGGCATAATTTGCCCGCTCTTTGATGTAAATCTTACTTGTTCAAAAAACTTTTTAGGCTAATGTATTTTACGCAGAATTTCAATAAAAATATGAACTTGAATATTTTTATCAGGCTGTTTATGGCATAATTTAAATTTTAATATCGGAAATATAATATCATCATACCTTCTCCTTGGCTTAATGTTCTCTTTTGAAGTTAATAAAGCTGCATAGAGTATTTGAGTTAAAATAATTTATTAGACAAAATTCAGTAGGCTTCCATGGCTTTATGCTCGCATTTTTTATCTTGATTCCTGATTGACTATGTTTCGTTTTCCAGAAACATTTGCGATTCGTTTGCAATGAAACATAGACACTGTTTTATGTCAAAAATGAAATGGCAAATATTTCCTACAATATTGTCAAAGGATGATGAAAACTTTTCTAAGCCGGAAAAATATACGAACTTTTGAATAGTCACTGAATTCGGATGAAACCAACGCACAAAACGTACAACCCAAAACATTCTGTTGTATGTTAGAAGTATTTCATATTAATTAATATGTATCATGGTCTCCTTTATATTGTTTTAAAAGGTGAGGTTTTCATGGAATAGAGCTTGAGATCGAGTACTTATTGGCCTGTTTTTCTCGTATTACAAAGTTATGCGAACAAAGTAGAATAATTAAACACAACTTGATTGAAATAAAACGTACCCTCACTCACATATTACTCTACCCTCATTGTAATGAACTTTATTTAATTGACGCTTAAATTGCTTGTGTTTTTTTACTATGTTTTATATAAATGCAAAAACATTGCCTTTAAAACTTATTGTTATTAAATTATAAAACAAATAGGTACGTTAAAAGGATAATGGACGCACAAAGACAGCATAAAAAATAGTGTTTTTGTCTAGCAGTACGGTAAGCTTGGTGTTCCAGTCCCCGTCACTCCGTGGAGAGTATAATTAACAGAAGCAAATTGCATTTTTTTAAGTAAAAAATATTAATTACATGCAATTTTAATTTTTAACAGACAACTTTTGTTTCAAGAAAGTAGAGGCGAGTTAATTAGTTGCCAAGTCCCTAGTCTTGCTTTTGCTTTATCAAGCCGTCTCAATTGTACCGTTACTTTCGTAGCGGACTTTTGAGTGTGACACCTGTTCTTTTAGCCGTGTCCGCGGTCCTTTAGCTGTTTCACTAAGGTTTGAATTTTCGCTCGTTACCTAAATTATGAAGCCGACAGTCGGACTTGTTGAAAATAAAAACACAAGCAATGGTTTTGCATAAACGAGCACTTCATTTATTTCATAATTTAAAATTCGTGATCTTTTTTGCATTTAAATTTTAAGTGCAGAAGCAACTAATAAAAGTTTCTTTGTTCTACGGTAAAAATATGAAGCAATTTTTATTCGAAACAAATTTGAAAAATGTTTTGAATTATTTCATTTTTTGTTAAATTAGGAGTTTCTTTGGAGTTTCTCCTTAATAAATAAAAAGGGTAAGAAATGAAAGAAAAAAGAAATAAGAAAATAAAAAAATAAAGAACATATATTTTAAAACCTATTACAAAATAAGCGTCGTAGCTAAGAAAAAAAGTCGACTTTGTGTAGGACTGTAAGTAGTTCTGTTATTTCTTGATTACTTGACTTTTTATTACTTTTTCTAAACCCGTACAAACATAGAATGTGTCATCGGCGCAGAAATATTTTCGATCAAAAAAATTATTTATTTTTTAAACATTATCCGATAAAAACATTTCGATATAAATATAGTTTAGGAGCTCATAACTTTGCCACCTTTCAGATGAATTTTCAATTAAAAACCGCTTTTACTAAAAACCTCATCCGGAATTATTTATATGACTATTATGGCGCAGGTTCGCCGAATAAAGTGAAGCGCTTATTTTGGTAAAAAAGGGATCCTCAAGCGAGTTTTGTGTGATGATTATGTGAATTTTTTTAATGTTTATTATCAGTTTTCAGTAACAAGTATATATGGCTAATATACATAGGACTGCAGTCAGAATATATTTTGATTGCGGGCAGCTCTGAAGCCTCCTATATAGCTCAGTTCCCCGAGTAAACCAAACTATTGGAGCTGTCTATTGCTTAACAAATTTAGAGTCGGAGGAAATATAACAATAGTTCAATACATGCCGTCTCTGATGCCTTCTGTCTTCTATTCTACAACAAAGCAGAATGAGAGGTTTAATTAAACCCAAATTAGTGTGTGGATTCAAAGCACGACCTGCAATTTTTCAGATAGCTCTTCGTGCACTACACCGCGGGTGCTGACACCATGTGATCACTCATTTACAGTTTGAAATATGAGCCCACAAAATCCGTACTAATTTATACTGTGCGATTACTGTTTTATTTCATACAAACTTTTAGTGGAAATTAATCCGGTGCGCGTTGTCCTGCATAGTTTGGTATCAATAGGTTCAGCGGCTTTTCCGTGATCGAGCACCAGCTAACACTGACACACATTCAGTGATTTATTATATTAGTCGATTGCATAATGATTATTTGGCGCGGTTCTTTTGCTGCTTGTGTAAATGTGCAAAGCACCTAATTTAGGAATCATTTAAAATTTCATTAGTGTGGACAAAAAATATATGAAGTTTAAAAATTGTATTATTCACGCATACGAATATAAATCATGTGGGTAAGTTGAGCGGAAACGCTGCGTCGTGGGACATTCCCTCCGTCCGCAATAAATAATTGTTGCTACACACTGACAGCTCGAAAAAGACATAGAAAATGGATTATCTACTCACATTTACTGCCTTCATATCCATGCTTCATGCGTACAAAAATAATATTGAATTTTCTAGTTGCCGCGTAGTGAGTTTGAAGTGAATGTTATATTTTATTTGTTCTTTTTGTATTCAAATGTTATCTTCTATTTCCATGTCCTGTTTTTTCGAGCACAACCAAAGGCTGAAAGAAATTTACGGTACCGGATCAATCGATGATTGTAATGTAAACTTATATAAAATTATGGCTTTCAATTCCTAACAAAATAATGTTTTCATTTATGATAATTCATATTTATGTTTTGCATATTTGCAAATATGCCTGAGGGGTATTATATTCATGTTGAAATATGCCTTTTGTATTTTCACTCCCAATTTTATAATTATAAAATATTATAATAAACATAAATTTCATGCTACAGTTGCTTTATAAATTAATATATAATTACAATATAGTAACGATATTTGGAGATCATTGAGGGAGGGCTATGACCAGCTGTGGAATCTATGTGACTGAAACGAACCAACAGATATTTGTCGAGTTGGGTGAATTTACTTCGTTTCGATTTTTTCTCAAGTTTGACCTGGATTCACCATTCATGTGATTTGTTTCCTATCTGTTATTAATAAGTAATAGACACATGTTTACAGATTTTGAATTAAAAATAATCAATCTTCCTCTTTACATCTGCAATCCTGTTCGACTACATTCGACCATTAATGAACCGAATTGGGGTAATGAGGTACAATTTTGCAAAAGTTCCATAGAATGAGGCGGAAAAGATCGCAATTCACTACATTCGCAAAGTCTCAAGTATCTTATTATAATAATGAGCGTGAAATGGCAGGTGCAATTCTGCCATTCGATGTTAAGGAAGGAAGAACATTAATTCAATCCCACTTCGATAATTTATTCGTAAAGTTTAGAGTGTTGAATACTTGTCTTCTCTTCCGCCTTCCTTCCTTATTCGAACCGATCGTTTTTCTATCCGTATCTTCTGAATTCAATTGCCGGGATCGCGCGCCTCTTTCATTTAATAAAGTCCTTCGATTACGTTTAGCAGATAATGTTATTGCTTTTTATTTTGTTGTCAATCTCTGACGTTAATAGCAAGCCATGTATTTTAAAGCTCGCTTCTACTTTTAAATTAGATTTGCAATATAAAAAACTTAAATATTAGTCATCTACCATCTATTGGCGTGTGGTGAAATTTGGAGCTACAAATAAAATTAAAATATATCGATTTAACGCATTGTTTGACTTATTGTTTCATAATATAAACAACATATAATTTTTGGGGATTTTTGAGTAAACTAGTATTTTATTATAATACTTATATCCTTATGGCCGTTGGTCAGCAGTGGACTTTATGCGGATGAGCGTAATGATGTCAACAAATAACATATTGATTTTCGCACTGATTCAGCCTATTGAGGTTGACCTGGAAATAAAATCATAAAGTTATGACAAGTTGTTATTTGCCTCAATAGGCAAACTAACTTTATACTTACGCTTCAAAGAGGAAGTTTTTTACTCGTATGTTCTCCATTGACAATGTTGGGTTAGGTTAAGTTAATGATTGTCACATTGGTATCCCGGACGCTTCAAATAGTCAATTATTTATTTAATAAGATACTAGTCCGAATAAACCACAAAAACTCACCGAAAAGTGCAATTCCATTTTTCAATATTTCAATTTAGCTTCATAATGGGAGCCAGACCGGTAAATCAGATGGGGAGGTAGAAAGCAATTAAAATGGCGCCGTATAAATTGTATAAATTCGGCAACTAAAATATTCAGTAGTTTGACAGAATCTACTCAAAGCTATCGTTTTGAACGATTATGCCGTTTCAATTTAGTTTGAACTTTGACTTTTATATTTTTTAATATTAAGACGTCGTTTTATATTAAAAGTCTCGTAGGAACGGTTGGCTGAATCCGATCAGTAGTCATTACATTAATGTTATCTACGTAACTATCCTTTTATGTAATTTCAGTGATGGAAATAGCATTCATAGCAGAACAGTATTATTGTGTAGTATAGTATATAGTGCGAAAACAATTTTTAAAGCGCATTCATACAAGAAATTTTATTTCATTACATTCAAGAAACAATACTGCAATGACGAAGAAATTCTTTGGGTGTTCTTTGTAAAATTGGATTGATTTGGCGTGTGCTAAGCAATGGCGTGTTAGCGAAGCGCGTTAACAAGACACGGCATGTTCTCACCACACGATACAAGAAAGCACATTAGATTGTGGGTCCGTCTCATCACTAAGCTGTTTGGTACTTTAATCATCGAATAATAACATTTTTAACATTGTTCCGCACATTGTTTCCGATGTGCAGGGTGAAGGTGTATTTGCGACATCCATCTACAAGATTTGAACTCAAGCATTGCAAAATCGATGTGTTAGATTTTAGTTGTGTTTTTTTTATCCCTAGGTTTCACGCTTTTATTTCAGCGCTGGTCTTTGCTGGTGTCCGAGACCGTATACAACTAGGTTCAACTAGATCTCGCTAAAATTCTGCAGTAATCATTAACCTATCTAAAAGGTTTTTCTCATTGCGGAAGTAATACGCGGACACAACATCCTGTTGTAAACAACGCATGACACGGAAGTTTGACTTAACATCAACATAGTGTGTGGTTAACTTCTACGTATTAATTTGAGCTCACTTCTAGTAATAAGAGTCAATAGGTTTAGCAACGAACGTGATTCGCTGATTTCACTCTAAATACCGAATTGCTTTGCGACGCATCTTGGTATTAGCTTCTTGATGTCGCTTTCGTATATCGTGCATGCTAACCACATTAGCACATATACGTACGGGAAGGCGTTACAGTAGGTACCCGTTTAGAAGCTCTGGAACCGTTTTAATCCCTTGATTGAAGAGCACACGCTGTGGGCGATACACGTTGTCTGACACAGTTTTGTGTGAAAACTCTAAAATCATCTTTTGTTTTTTGGCAGTTTGCGTCGCCGGTCATAGCCACTTATGACGCTGCATTGAGCGTGTGATTGACGTTTCGACCACGAGATCAAAGATTAGCTTTGATGTGCAATATGGGCGTCCAGTACGCTTAGATTGGTTAATTGGCGTCTATGCAAAAGAGCTGATCGGTGGCGTGTCAGTAGTCTGCAAGTTTTGAAAAACACTTGAAAAAAACCCCGCTTTATCTGCGCGGTAGTGGTGTTTATAATGAACTTTAAATGATGTACTGTACCAGGTCATCTTCGGTCATTTCTGAGCACGGGACTCTTTTACAACCGTGAGCTTAATTGAGGGAGGTTAGACCACAACCCCTGGCTTGTGAGCTGGCGGACCTTACACGTAGCTATCATACAAAATCATATAATTTTCAATCACAGTTGTATACATTGTTCACAGAAACAGAAACAACCCAACACTACACGCTAGCTAATCGACAGATAAACAAAATATACGCTGTCTTGTATTACAAAATAACAAATTTTAATTAAAAGAAACATAGAATGATGAACATTTCGCACATGTTTTCGTGAACAATTGAACAAAGAGAAAATATACACCCAACAGTCACATACATAGTCCTGACCCCACACTAAGATCGAGTCTTGTGTCGTGGGTATCAGAAGCTACGAGAGACTTTTCGGTCTCACAAACACCCAGACCCGAAACAAATACCTGTGGATCACACAAATATTTGTTTCGGTGCGGGGATCGAACCCGCGGCCTCTCGTTTCACAGGCGGCGTCTAACCAACTGCGCCACGGTGGCGGTAATAATACAGTAATAATAATTTTTCAAACATTCTAATATTTTCGAATCGTAAAATATGTATAGCAATTACTTTTTATTGATCTCATAGTATTGGGCAAGCATTCTAATGAGAGGTGCAAGTCGGCTTATGTTCGTCTTACAAGTGAGGATTCTAAAAATGTCGGGAATAGGGCGCCGAGGTCTGTTGCATGGAGGGGATATGCTAACATGTTCAAGAAAGTGGTAACATTATATTTCATGATTTAAAAGTATGGGAATAAACATAGCGTCGTCGATTTTACGACGAACGAATAGTGTTGTCCACATTAAACTCAGTAATCCGTTGGGCATAGGGGCTACGGTGAGAGATACCGGGTGTGACAAAGGCCAATTTCAAAAATAAAAAATATGTTTTAAATGATAGTTGCTAATATTTTTTGTATTAAATTTACTGTCCTTGTATTTAAAGATAGCGGCAAAGGAAGAGTAGTTGCGTGGTAACTACTATAATACAAAATTGATTGGTAGTATGATCTAACAAAGGCACATTAAGTTTTTTTCGTAGTCTTATCGTAGTCTTTTCGTAGTCAGTTATTTCATAAATAAATGTACTTTTTTAATAACATTACACTAAGTAACAGAATATAAACCTTGATATCCTGGATTTAATTACCAAGGCTGACTTGTGTGGGATTCAATCCGAAAACACATGATTTGTTCGGGATTTAGGTTAATCCCGTAAGGAGTAACTTCGTAAACAATCTAATTTATCTAATCCCGCCTACGACAGGCAGGGCAGGTGTAATGGCACCTTTTAAAGTCACGAATCAAATCAAATCCGAAATATAATATTACTTAAAGAAATGTTTGAGTAAAAAATCAAATTTGAAATTAACCATACAACTATTAGTTGTTTTTTCATTCAACGCAATAAAAAAATAGCATTTCAGTTTGTAATCTAATGGTATTAACATATTCAATTTAATAAAATGAAAAAAGAGACAAACAAATTTTATTATTTCGGCGACAACGCTTTCGGCGTTAGAAGATCTTAGACGACCTATAATTAAAAGTAGTCAATCACGCGATTTCTCTTAAAGTGTTTTTATTCAATTTAATAGCAATTGGTTCACAAAAGCGTCTGATTGATGGGCGGGGTTTGGCGAGGCGTTTGTCCATCGTCGAGATCGTAGCGTATAGGTATTTTTTTGTCCTAAAAACGTGCCATTTAAAATTTCAATTTATTTCGTGTGATATTTTAGGTTTCAAGCCTACCATTTATTGTGTAAAATAAAAAATAAAACCAGCAACCTCGAATTAGAACTGCGTGGTTAAATTACGCCTAAACCCTCTCAACAATAGAAATTTATGCCATGCAATGAAAACACGTGAAACGATATTATTATTTATTATTAAAGTTAAACATAAAATAACACAGCGGTAGTTCGCCTCTTAGTTAAAGTTTGTAAACGTTCTGAAAACGCCATTAAGAAAGTTTCAAAATTGAAATGCAATCTATTTACTTAAAGCATATTTTTGTGGAAAACTCATACACCACGGCGAAATTCGTTTAACAGCTTTACATAGTAGTAATACAAGGAAATTCTTGGAAATGTGCTCTAGCCTCTTTTACTTGTTCAATAAATATTAACTTAGAAACTAAAAAGTCCGCTGTAGTGTTAATCTATTTCACTCCATTGTCTAATCATAAACTCAATAACAATTATTTTCGTTTAGTTGGATTTTTTACTTAATCATATTTTTTTTATATGCTATTTATTATTCTACTAAAAAGTAACGGCTATATTATCCAAGAAAGGTAGCTGCGCGCAAATTATCGTTTACTTTTTCCAAAAAATGAAAGTTCCGCATGTTCTGGTAAGGATTACGTCACATAATTTTGAATTATGAAAGTCATCGGTCCTTGATAAACTTATGCACAAGTTAATCCGACGTTTTGAATTGCAACTTATAAATAATGCATTAAATTACTCTTCATAAAATTATACGAAGCTTTCTGAGCTATTTACGCTATTTTTGTTATGTTAATGCAAAGACAACCGAAAGAACTCAATGAAATTATGAATAGTGATTATTCAAATTGTAGATTAACAACAACGTTTCTAACGATCTCACAAAAACGTTCTGTTTCTGCAGCATCAAAGTCATTGAAGGACGAACATACAGAGTGTAGTTATGTGGGTTATTAGAAGAGTTACGGAGTTGTAAAGGATCGATGGATTAAAGTATTAACCGAATTGTACGCAAGTGAAGCCGGGTCGGGCACTAGGATTTAATAGATTTGAAAATAAAATTACGTGAAAAGTTATCACTCCGTCATTTCAGTTTACAATGGAGTTAGTGCACAGTTCAACTGGGTGACATGGAGTTAGCACCGGATGCACTTTTTGTGGACCATTTTATTGTTGAAAAGTTGCGCTATAAGCACCTTCCAAAATTCATACGAATCATTACTAATTATACTTTGTAGATAGTATTAATTTCGACAATCGAAAACGGTTACGTTCTTAAAAACATGTAATATATTAAATTAATTAAATGGAAAGTCCAAATATAAATCAGTTATTTCATAAATATATGTATCCACATTTGTCGGCAGTTCTCATGATAGTGTTTGTTATTAAAATAAAAATACAAAATAGACCATATAATAATATATAATAAAACATAAACCATATAATAAACCATATTTTATTTGATGTTGTCAGGAAATTCAACAGTTAGAAAATGACAGAATTGCAAATAATAATAGCCTAACAAACATTATAAATGCCATGATCCTAATGTGTTACAAGCACACCACGAGTTAATTCATACCACCTGAAATATACAGTCCATTACAATTTTCAAAGTTTGTACAAAGCATTTGAAATGCATTCCCGTGTGTTGTCTGGCACAAGCGACCGATCAGATGGATGCAATTAAATTATTACAGTGCAACAAACGCACAGATCATGGATGAAACACACTGGCTTACTTGACGTAACTGTACGGTGAAAACAATAGCTTTTATGAAATATTTTCGGATCTTATTCAATTGGTATTATGTAGACCACTTTTAAATAACCCAGTATTTGTTTGTAGTTTATTATGAATCATAACAAAAATCTTTCTAACGAATAATAAATGAATAATACGAATCGGCACAGTGAATGGATGCAATGTTGCCCAAATAGAAAATACCTATATATTGAGAACAGATATTTTTTCCTTAACATTTTATGTAATTATGCCAACGTTAAGTGTCAATTATTGGTACAGCAGAAAGACGCCGGGTAATAGCAAGGTACGATGTTTTTTTTATTGTATATATTTTCATACACTAATTCAGCAGTAAGTACGTAATTGCATGATAAACGCAGTGCCGTTAAGACTAGCGAATAACGATTATCTCATGCCATTAAACACAAACACAATTCCAATAGCCAAAACACTCGTCAGGTTCCGCTTAACAAACGCAGAAGTATTAAAGAAAGAACCTAGCAAACAGTTTCACGTTTTATAGTGTGTAAAATATAAACAACAATCTACACATCCATTGTTACCCAATAACAGAATTACGGGTAAAAGTTCTCTCCGCGTACGTTACAAAGCAATTTGGCTATCAAATTAAGTTTGGATTTAGCAAGGAATTCCGATAAAAGGCGTGCACTGTTAGTGTTTCGGAACGGGAACTGCTTACTCAAAACAGATAGACATATTGGTGGAATAGCCTAGTTAAAATTTCGCCTTTGACTGTTACACCGACTTTATGCTTTGATTTTGATATGAAATTCTGCAATAGAGAAATAGTAGCCCGAGCAGGGTTATTCTGAACTCAATTTGGTCATAGATTTTTTCTTTCGCATCTCTACATCTGTTGTTTATTATAAAAATATTGTCAGTAAAGATGTAGTAAAGTAAAGTAGTAGTAAACTGTAGTTGTAAATACATGTTTGCACATCTTGGTTTATTATATAAAATTATTATCAAAGCTTTGGAGACTTTGTTGAATTAATTTTGCAGTACGAAAAATGCGCCACGGAGGCCCTAATACTACAATGCATTTACCTTTGTCGAGTATATTGCACACGTATTGCACCACTTCCCAGAAACAACAAAGAGAGAATTAAACATTAATAGTAATAGCCACAGTAGCCGGCGCCCACGGCCGACACGGCTGACATGTTTTGTCACTGCACTGTCGTGTTCAGCGAAAACTAAATTAACGACGATTATGAGCAGTGCCGACTGTCGCCACACGCTCTATTCACTCACACAGTTATATCCAGCCGAAGCCATGTCGTGCCGCTAGTCTACACATTCTTGTATACTTTAAATTCGTTCAAGACTATTGAAACCCTATTTCGATGAATTTAAAAAAGTTGTTATACAAAAACATTTACTTTATAGAAAGAATATATAAATTACAACTTTTTCTTCTATCAGTTTGCTAGGCGGCTTGGTGAGATAGTAATATTTAAAAAAAATACGACTTCATTTATATTGTTGAAATCCAACACGTGTCATGAATATCACACAATTTTTCATCGCAGTTTAACAAAATAAGATGTAGTTAGTATAAAGAGAACAGTAGAAACGCCGAAGCCCACTAAATCCTCTCCGCGCTGTAGCGCTGTAGCGCCGCGCGTAGCTTCGCACCGGTGCGGCGTAGCACCGTGCCGTAGCGTGGCTCGCGCGCCGCTACCTCGCCGCCTGTGCGAGAGTTAAGACGACACGCGATGGTTCGGTCCCTTTATTTATTTTTACAGCCTCATGTCAAGTCCACGCTGAGAACATTTGTCTCTCACACGAGCGCATTATCTTTAACGCGCGACGTGCCACTGTCGCTCTACATTATGTACCTACATTTTTGTGCGTAAATCATTTTCTAACTGAACTTTATGTCCACACAAAATCTATCTGATTTAATCTCTTTTTTATTTCAAGCGTGTTTCACTTCCTTTATGTGTTTTTAATACCAAACACTTTGGAAACTTCCCTTTGCGTGATATGTTGGAAGCGGAATATGGTATCGGTCGTCAAGTAATAAATATCGTCTAGCCTCTCATCTGTTCGAAGTTTTCTCATATAATGGTTCGCCCTTCGACATTAATGGACTTCTCTATGTTACTCGGCTGAGCCAAATTAACACTCAGAATTAAGTTGAGACGTTAAACTCTTACAAAGTTACGGTTGGAATTGTTTCATTGGACTTTGTTTGTGTTAATAAAGAAAAAAAAAGTATATTTTAACATTTCTTTTTATAAATCTTTCATTCAAGTTTAAAAGATAAAACCCGGTATTAAAATATTTTACTTCTCATTATACAGGATATTATATTCAGACTGCAACCGAAAACGCAGACAGGTCGTAGTATTAGTGACTGCAGACATAATGCAACTAAAAATTTCGCAAAAACGCGTCATTTTTTTACCTATCGTCGTATTTCGGTGATAAATACATAGTTTGCCTAAAATCATAATGTACACCTTTTTATTTTTAAAGACGTAATGGTCCGTAACAGTTTAAATTACATTTTTGCTAAAAATAGGTATATACCACCCAAACACAACACATATTTAAAAAAAATATTGAGTTGCATTGTTTCTGCAACCACTAAAGCTATCACCTGGCTTCGTTTTCGATTGCAGTCGTGATATATCCGTTATTCTATGATTGACAACATTTATAAAAAAAGTAAAAAGTGTGAAAATATATTTTGCATAAAAATCTATTTACGCGATCCGCTTAGTTACAGATAGTTTGGTAGTGGGCAGGTTTGAAACGAGTAATTAAAATGTGCGACACACCGTGATACATCCCATGGAATTCATTATTCCGTGTGTCCGCGTCGTTTTGTACACGGCCGCGTCGCCGCGTTTGGCACGCATCACCGTTCACTTGTTTTGCTGCGCACATCAATAATTTTGTAAAGCGATGATCTAGTCACGCATAACTACAACAAGATACGAAAAAATCAACATTGATTTTATGCTAACGAGCTCGCTGCGTTCCATTGTCAATAATTCTTGATTGTGATGTATAACTGTATCAGCCCATATATATCCCACTGCAATGCATAGGCCTCCTCTACAAGCGAAAGTACGTTTGGAAAGGGTTAGGCCATATAGTCCACCACGCGTCTAGTGGTCTAGTGTGGGTTGGCGGACTTTGCACACCGTAGAAATTCTTTTTAAAATGGCCACGGTGTGCAGGTTTCCTCACGATGTTTTCCTACACCGTTTAAGTGCATGGTGGTTGACTATCAATACACACATGATTCCGAAATGTCAAAGATGTGGCTTATGATATATAAATAGGTTGTAAAAAAAGTCAGCAAGTAGCTCGTGTTCTACAAGGCTGCGCTTTTAAAACCGACACGTACCTAATAAAGGAGCCATTTCACACGAGCGAAGAATCGTTTGCCGCAACGTTAACTGCTTCTTACAAACACTTGACCTGTTATTAGTTTAATTGAACCGCTGACAAAACCACGCGGCGCGCATTCCCGCCGGGCGCCGTCAATCCAACAAATCCCGAGCAAACTTAAATTGATAATTTTCTGTAAATGCTGCGGATGAATATTTCGATCCGCTTGGACAGCTATCACCATACACGATGGTGGGAGACTAGTCATGGCAAACATGCAAGTGTGTAATATTTTGTTTTCACCTTTGATCCGTATTTGGCCAGGCCGGCCATATTTGTGTCGACTGAGATATAACTATGATACTGCATTTACCGTCAGACGCATTGCACTATTCATGACCAGTAGATACATGAAAAAGAAAAAAGAGTCGAATAGATTTAATCACTTTTTTCCTTGTACCTATCCATATTGTGGTGGTCCCCAGAAATTACATAGCGCGATAAGATCGCTATTCGTACTCGTTATATATATTTTAGCGTTGTATACAAAAGTATTGATAAACAAGGACGCATTGTATTTCTCAGAAACAGCTGCGAGGGGCGAGCTCAGCTGGCGAGAATTCCCGAGGTTCCGGCGAGGCTCGCACCGCCTCCTGTTTGTGGTCTCCGGTAATCCTACTAATGTCCGCCAAACCGCATGGCGTGTACGCAGTAGTGACCGCTGGCCGGTCTGCCGGAGGCGGGCCAAAATATCTCTGCAACCACTTTTATATTTTATTTTGTCAATAAACACATTTTTATATCCGCTACAGTTGACAGTCAGTGGCCATCGATGGGCAATATTTACATCGGACAGATTGAAATCATACGATGTTTAATTAATACGATTCAAAGGACGATAAATTTCAGTTTGAAAATCTGAAATTTTAATAACAAGCTCAAAGTAACTTTCGCTGCGTCAAATTAATAAATGTTATTCCTCTGGCATAGCGGAAAACTATAAATAAATAAAACGAATGAAATCCTGCTTAAATTGTACTGCGCTTCCCGCTCTGGCAATATTGAAGCTAGTATTAATTAAGTAGCCCTATCGATCTAAAATACCAGAACGTGATAAATGAAAACAAATGAATGCGATGTTGTACTGCGCTTCAGTTTCGAAATCAAGAAGCTATACATTGATTACGGCGTCGTCAGTAATTAAGTGTGATCTACTCGTAGATGTATGCGTGCTGTTTGTTCATAAATGATGTCACGGCTCACGGCCGACATAAGCCGCCATGAGACCCTCCAGCGGATTAGTACAACGTCTAGTATTATTATTGCCTTCTTAGAGACAAATTGTGTAAGCGGATTTTGCTTATCTCAGGCCTTTGATCTGAATATTCTGAAAACAGTAGTTCCGTTTAGAGTTTGACATAACTTACTCTAATATTCGTAACTTTGATATTTGCGATATACTCGTATACGTGTCTGTGTATTGTAAATAAACAAATTAATTGACATATTATAAGCCGATATACAAATTGATACACGTTTGTAATAGAAAGCTCGATTGGATTTAGGATCACAGTGTAATTCAAAAATAAAATTTAAAAAAATTGATGCGCAAGTACATCAAGAACGTAAGTATAAGAAAATACATTAATATAAAAATATGGTTGTTTTTGTTATCTACGTATTCGCGATGAAAGCCGAACAGACACGGAAATCTGAATGAATGCGTGAGCGTATTTGCAAAAAAAATCTTTTTAAAAGCTGAATTCAGCTGAACGAGTGTGATTAGTCCTTAGCACCGTAATAATGCTAGAAGTTCTTATACTTTCAATGATGAAACGTCAACTCGTAAGCATGAAGACATAGTCCTTATGTCCAATTGATGATCAGAGTGAGCTCGCTAAATATTTGCGAAACACTTTTAACATGACATAATAATGTGGTATGGGTTACATTTTCGATATAGATTCGACGAAAACTTACGACAAAAACCTATAAAAGTGTGTATTCAGTCACCGATTTTTAAAATAAAATGTAATTAATCGTATTTTTTTAACTAAAATGTCATACTGCTCTTTCTTCAAATAATTTGCGTAGATTTGTGTATTTTTTTTATCTGTGGAAAGGAATAATTGCTTTCCGCCTAATTAAATTGAATAAGCAAAGCCGCAAGTAAGATAATGACATAAATTCCAAGAGAAATTACTAATATGTTCCTGTTTCCCGCTAATTAAAATGCATGTTGCTTTAACAATAGCTTTTACTCGTTCATCACAAATAGCTCAGTAGGCTAATTCACGTAAATTCTTGACCCACCGATCAAGTTACGATGCAGTTGCGATTAGGTTTACGTCTTAATGGTACGTACGTCAAAATGGTATTAAAATAACTAATAATAACAATCACTAGTCACAATGCTACAAAGTGTTGGTCAAAGTAGATTCTTTTGAATAATTACTAGAATGGCTGTTACTTAAAACCACCGCAGATAAAACTATAAATTGTTGCTATGTCGTCATAGTTTGGCCTATCTTTCATTCGTCAAGTTCTGGGACATTCTGCATATAACATTATTTTAAAATGCTAGAAAAAATCCGTTCAATTGTGTGGCCACCTTAAAAACTCTCAAATTAGTGCCAGATGAACCCAACCATAACTCAAGATTTCACATCTTAAAATACTGTGAATAAAATACAGCACTATTGCCACTGGTACCACGCGGCTGATGTAGTTAAATAGCCGGCTCGGCTCATAATCTTCGCCTCGACACACACCCATAAAGTTGAAAAGGACAAAGATTAAATACCATGATAAATTAGATTTAACCGTTAAAAACCTATCTTTTTACATTTTCGCGTACACCGTAGCAATGCTAACTTTGTCGGGGCCCTTAGGGAAAGTAGAAAATTAAAAATGGCCGACCGGAGGCCAAGTGAGAAATCTCATTTCATTTTCCGCTCCGCATGTCCGTTGTCCACGCGTTAGTATTTATCGAATAAAGTGGTGACCTACAAAGCAAAAGGAAAACAACAGACCAACAAAAAATTAAATTACTGTTATTTTGTGTACTCAAAACTCCGAAACACCTGAAGAGTTACCGTACACGTGAAACAGATAGCCGCCTGTTTTAGACAGTTGCAACACTTTTATTGGAGGCACTAAATTTATTGTAGCTTTATCCTGGGGGTTTGATTTCCCCGGAGATCAAGTTGAATTCATCGCTTGGTGTCAATTGTGGTCAACTCATTGACCTCGATGTGGTTTATTGCTAAATAGCTCACAAATACGCCATTCGCAGCAGAATATTTGATCAAATGTTGGTCACGAAAATCATTAAGTTGAGGAATCCAGCCGGTATAATAAAACGTCTCTCAATTAAAGCTTTCCTCGTACGAATGTTTAGCGAGATCACATTTGAAACTTATTGTGTTTGCTGGACGTTTCAGCCAACAACGCTACTCTTTCACGTCCGTGTCCTACGTGAACCAATAAAGATAAAACTATATATTAAAAATAAAACGCATTTTCGTAATAAAACGTGTGCTATTTGCTTTTATGTCACATGTGATTTATGCACGCATTTTATGAATTTTTAATACAACTGTTGCAGACTGCAGAGAAGTAAGCACAATATTGCATCACTGGGAAAAATAACAACAGGAAATATTAATAAATTTTAAGAAAACACAGTGAGGGGAAAATTTATAATGCTCGATACATTTCCTGTTTCCTTCGCGGGGACGAAAAGTTGAGAGGAATCATTGAAGTCGTAAAGTAATACATTTTATTAGGGTTTCGCTGAATCGTAGTGCGCCTGAACGCAATCCTTTTTCATAGATCCAGTTATACAGAAATAATGCTTTTTCTTCTGCAATTGTGAGTTGTACGGATAACAATACGAGTAATATTATATATTTACCGGGTGTTAATAATGGTATTGTAGCTATATTAATGAACTTTTTAGCGGCTGAGACTTGCACACCTCTTGATTACCACACAATTATAAAACACAACAAAGAGAGAATATACTTTTCTCTTTAGTTCTTACAAGCATTGTATTATTTTCATAGCGTATATTTTAGTAATTAAGATTCTATTATGACGTTGTATTCTCAGTTAAACATAACAGCATAATAGCTTCTATTATAATGAAGTAACAATTGTGTGATTGATGTTATTATCATAACATGGTAGGGTTTGGTAGGATTCGCTTGTCATCAAATTAATTAAATCCCATGATTAGTTTTCGCTTATGATAATGGATTTATGCAATAACTTGTATATATATGCAAATACGTCGCAAGCAGTACAAGCAGTAAACAGGGACCATATTGTTTAGTCCGTGTACGACGTCACTAATGAGATACAAATGTCGATAGAGAATCAAGTAGGTAGGTGCAATTGTCTGCCCGGTCACCGGCCGTAAACGATGATGAAAATCCGTCAAAGCCACGCAAGTGCACGTTTCGGGTGCAGCCGTTGTGTATTCTGTTTGGGATGGTGGGTATAATTGTATATTCCGTATAATTTTAATTACCATCAGGTGATTTGCAGCCATTTTGTCGTGCCTGTGTAGAAAACTTTAAAATTATCTAATCGACTTAGGGATACTAATAAAGTGACCGGTTTCAAGATATATGACCTAAGTTATTAGAATAAAGCAATCTTCCATGTACATATAGCTTATTCCTCATAAGATTAATTACTCTTGTATTGGATTTATATCCGCTATGGCGACCGCGTCGGCTCCTATGACATGATGGAACGGAAATGCCATCCAATACCCTCGGGAATACGAGCCTGGATATATCGACGTAGAGAAGTGATTTGCAATGCCATCCTTGTGCGCTACAACCGGTTATATGCGGAAAATATAAGGAGAAATAGAACAGGTCTCAACTACAGTATCTTCACAAAATATACATATGTATTAGCTAATAACTTACAAACTTAAAATGTTCCAAAATCTCTGATAAAATGGAGTCATATATTTCGGACTTTCATCACTATTATAAGACATGAAAATTCCATGTCTAGAAACGGGTTTCTTCCAAACATTAAAATATATTTTTTTCGCAACGAAATAATAGTTTCCACTGAAATATTTCCGAAGTGAAAAATATTTTTAAATATCTTTTTGTCGCTCAAATTATCATACTATAGACCGACACCCTATTGTTGTTTTACAATTCGGAATGGTCCCCTTTTCAAATATACCTTTAATCCAACTATTCATAGATCAAAGTAATCTAACTTCATACTTTTTCTTGTGTACCTACTTTTCTTACTAGGAGTACTTACTTTCCGAGAAATGGAAGCAGCTGCTTCACTCTCCCTTGATATTACTGATAGTTTATCTTTACATAGGACGGAAAAGTAACGCAATGAATGTAGGTAATTCAAAACTTGCTGGTTATATTATTAAGAGAATAAAAAAAGATATACTTCTATTCAAAAATATATTTTTATAAAATAAAAATACATACATACATACATAAACTCACGCCTTTATCCCCGAAGGGGTAGGCAGAGGCGCCACCAGGACACCCACATTTCGCGTTGTATGTTCCGTCCCATGATGTGATAGGGGGCGAGCCTATCGCCATATCGGGCACAAATTCCTGACTCCGGGCTGATAATGAATAGAAAAATCCAATATCACTTTTCCCGACCCGGGACTCGAACTTGAGACCTCAGCTTTGTAACCGTACCGTAATACAACTACGCCACCGAGGCAGTCAATATAAGGCAGTCAAAATAAAAATAAGACGCGTTTATTTTTTATTAAAATAAATACTAGTCTATTCAGGCCACGCTATGGCATAGTAGGTTAATTTTCTACGAGGATAATGATTATTCCATTTATTATAAAATTTTAAGTGGGTATTATCATATTGCTTTTAGATTTATTAATTATATTTTTTAATCAAGTGAGGCACTCAACGGAGGAGGCTATATTAATCGAATTTCAACACATAAATCAATAAAACGTAATAACTTCGAATTTGACAAAATTATGTTATTTAAATAAAGTATTACGTTAAATAAAGCGCCTTGGCACCTAAGGCTCAGAATAAAATGTTATCAATGGCTTGCTTGGCCTTGATACCTTATTGATGGAAGACCGGAATCATATTTAAAAGTTCTTAAATTGATAAAATGTTCATATAACTGTATCTTGTTATTTATTGCAACCTATATTACCAAAATTCAATGTCAAGTTCGATTAATTCACTCCTTAAACTTAAGTTACCACCTAGTTGTCGCTGCCTGTCTACGCATGGATGATATATCCAAATGATTCGATCTTAATAATTCATTTTTATAAATACATAGCTATAGACACCCCTAATATATTATATATATGTATATATATATATATATATATACATATATAAAAACACAACGTGATATTAAAATTACAAAACATACATCAACTCCCGCCTTTTCCTCGGGAGAGGTAGGCAGTGGTTCCCCTGGTAGGAACCAGGACACCCACATTTCGCCTTGTATTTCCGTCCCACGATGTGACAGGGAGTGAGTCCATCGCCATACCGAGAACAAATTCCTGACTCCAGGTTGATAATGAATAGAAAAATCCAATATCACCTTGTTCGATGCGGGATTCGAACCCGAGACCTCAGCTTTGTAATCATACCGTCGTACAACTAAGCCACTGAGGCAGTGGCTAAAACAAAAAAAAATCAAATAGATGTCCGTTTGTTGAGCACCACGCCTTGGCAAAAAACCTTTGAAAGAAAATTTACAGCGGACTTTTGAAAATACCTATGAAGCGATACGAACGCATGAATGGTAAAGCTTTTTTCAAAGCGTGCCTGAGCTCTGGCTGCGCGTGATGCCTTTGTGCAACGACAATCAATCCAAGCAAATTTTACGGATAAAAATATTTTTATAAACTTTCAGTCTCATAGTAGTCGCCTTTGCGTTTTGTAGTTCTGAAACTAAGCCAGGTATATCAGGATTATTTCGAATTGCATGTTTGAAAAAAAGTAATACGATATAAAAAAGATTTTGAAATTGTTGTTTTTGATGTGAAAACCGTTTTATATAGGGTTTTATAAATAATTTTAAATAAAAAGCCTTAATTTTAAGCTAAACACGTGAAAACACAAATGTTTTAAATTACTAAAACGCTATTTAATTCAGTCTCATCTGCCGTCGCCACCCTAACTTCCAATGGCATTGTTTTTCAATAATTTGTTACGGACAGATACAATTACTGATGAATTGTGAAACTGTTTTACTACAACAGAAAATACCTTATTTTCAAAACTCTCTTTATCTGGAGTCAATTATCATCACAATCTTCAACCACACAACTTCTACTTTTGATTATATTCAATTTGAAAATGTTGTTATTGTATGATAAAGTTTTGCACAAAGTTAACAAAACGCGAAAACAATGAAAAGTCGATAAAATATCCTATTTAAGATACGTATATTTTCCTGAATGTAGTTAAAGTTCCATTTTCTATCACCACTAGCTCAGTGGTGCTTCCAGAAGAAACCCCGGCCCACATGTGACGGGAGCCTCCGACGTATGGTACTTTTTCTTGTATACATCATTGGCAATCTCTCTCTCCCGGTTTCCGTACACTCTTTCCTTCCCGTCGTCCTTGTATAAACAGAACCTAGACTCGTCTGAATACATAACTCTTGACCAATCATTCAGAGTCCAATTCTCGTGTTCTCTACCATACCTCAAACTAGAGTTTCTGTGGTGTATTTCTAGTTTTGAGCCATTTGCAGGTCTTGATGGTTTTGGCCAGCTCGTAAATGATGATTCTGACACCATATTATAGCGCTGCACCATCGTGCTAATTTTTCGGCCTGTCCCTGGTCTTCGACGATTGGATCCAGTTTCATGAAAACGCTGGAGTACTCGCTGAACGGTCGAAAGAGTTGCACCAACAGTTGTTGCTGTTATTCGCTGACTGTGCCCATCTTCTTGCATTGTTAGGATCCTGGTACATTCTTCAGGGTTGAACTTCATGACGACTTCAGAATAATAAAATGTATAAGGCAGAGACACCATATTTGTAACTTTTTATTGCCAAAATAAAACAAACGCGAAACAATTAATTAGATTTTTTTTATATTTACTAAAATCAAAAACGACCATTATTTAACATTTTCAGTATTTTATACAATTATCAGAAATAAATAAAACGGTTTATATATTATTTTATGTAGCATAAAATATTCTTTAACTCCTTTATTTTTTTATTTCCTAAAGCTAGGTCAGCCACTTTTGAAAATATTGAAGTTTTTCAAACCCTTTTTCTCTGCGGTCCAGTGTAATTATTTCCGTGAATATCAGAAATAATATGTATTTGACAACATGCGTAGATATTTAGCATGTTCATAAAAAGTTATAAAATATTCTGGTAATAAACAACGCTCTAAAAATTAAAGTTCTATAATACACTACTCACAAAAATTAAAGGATATTTTTTTTTGATCAATTTTTTTGGTGTTTTTTGAGAGCCTGTATCTTGGAGAAAATTGATTGTTAAGAAATTCAGAAACTAAAACTTTGAAGCTTGAAATGTCTATTTTGCAGATCTGTGCTCTATTTCTTGATTGCTCGCTTAATTGATAAGCAATCGTAAGAAAACCAACGAGAAAAAAAAATCCAATTTTTTTCCCGGTTTCAAAACCCTGCATTTACATGGGTAGTGTTTTTTTTGTGACATTATTATAAAATTCCCGTAGATAATTTAATTGCCTTTAATTTGATATACCAGAAACCTCCGTGACATGATTTGGAGCTGACTTATGGTAAATCAAAGTAAAAATGGCCTATCACACTTTGACATTGATTTACTCCATGAATATCAATCATGGGGAAAACAAAATCAGAATTTTAGTAACTTCAAAACATGCTCTATAAGATGGTATTAAAGTCTTATGATAATAAACAGTATTTATAAGTAAAATTGTTGACTAAAAAAAAGGTAAAAATACGGTTATTTATGGATATTCGGAAAACACTGCATATCTTTGGATAAAAGAAACGAACGAAGAATATCGTCGGTAACTTTTCAACCTTAAAGTATTCTAAAGACACTCTGAAAATTTCAAACTGCTCCGATTTGATTATCTTAGTGTTCGGAAGGTTTAAACTTACTGTATTCAGCAAAAATCGTCGTAATGAGCATTTTTCGCATGCTGATGATTTTGTAAATTGAGAATATTTTTTTTAGTAATTATCCATATTCTTTTAATCAAATCCTTTTTTCAAACGTTTTCACTATTCTCCGCAATTGTAAAAAAAATACTGGCATTGTTTTACCGCCGGCATAAGCGTTACCCAAAGCGTACTACGGGGAGGTTACATCGTCGGATTTATAGTAAAACAGTGCCAGTACGTTTTTTACAAATGCGGATAATAGAGAAAACGTTAGAAAAAATGATTTGATTAAAAGAATATGGATAATCACCAAAAAAAGCATTCTGAAGTGACAAAAATCGATCACATACGAAAAATGCTTATTACGACAATTTTGACGAATACAGTAAGTTCAAACCTTCCGAACACTAAGATAATCAAATCGGAGCAGTTTGAAATTTTCAGAGTGTCTTTAGAATACTTTAAGGTTGAAAAGTTACCGACGATATCCTTCGTTAGTTTCTTTTGTCTAAAGATATGCAGTGTTTTACGAATATCCATAAATAACCGTTTTTTTACCTTTTTTTCAATTAACAATTTTACTTGGAAATACTGTTTATTATCATAAGACTTTAATACCATCTTATAGAGCATGTTTTGAAGTTACTAAAATTCTGATTTTGTTTTCCCCATAATTGATATTCATGGAGTAATCCAATGTCAAAGTGTGATAGGCCATTTTTACTTTGATTTACCATAAGTCAGCTCCAAATCATGTCACGGAGGTTTCTGGTATATCAAATTAAAGGCAATTAAATTATCTACGGGAATTTTATAATGATGTCACAAAAAAAACACTACCCATGTAAATGCAGGGTTTTGAAATCCAGAAAAATATTGGATTTTTTTTTTCTCGTTAGTTTTCTTACGATTGCTTATCAACTTAGCAAGCAATCAAGAAATAGAGCACAGATCTGCAAAATAGACATTTCAAGCTTCAAAGTTTTAGTTTCTGAATTTCTTAACAATCAATTTTCTCCAAGATACAGACTCTCAAAAAACACCAAAAAAAATGGATCAAAAAAAATATCCTTTAATTTTTGTGCGTAGTATTTTTGTAGATCGAATGAAAAATACTTTTTACTAAAAAAAATTTGTAGGTACTTTAACTCATTTAAGATGTTCAAGAAATCAATTACAGTACCCGGCGATAAATATTGCACATCGACATTTGGAAAGAGACAATCGGCTAATTTCGGCTTCGTAGAGCGTTATCTCTGTCGCACGAAATACAAACAGTCCGGTATCTATTAGGAGCTGTTAAAACAATTTTAATTTGCTTCTTTTAATAATTCTTTTTATTCTTTGTATAAAATAGAGCAATTTTTCTATAAGTGATGGCTTTAGGTTCGGGTAAAATAAAATTAAAAAAATATTATCACATTATGTTTACGTATTTAATTACTTTGGAAAATTACAGCTGTAGTGTACATAATAAACACCATTGTACCTATTGTTAAAGCGAGACATTGTAATAAAAATAATGATGCCATAGTACAACTTTAAATTATTTAAATTTGGGGGTGTTAACAACTCTATATATATATTTTGAACTGGACGCGACCGCACTCTATCGCACTTGAACAACGACTGACAAAACGTCACATAGGTAGTGAGCGACAGAGATAATGCTCTACGAAGCCGAAATTAGCCGATTGTCTCTTTCCAAAGGTCGATGTGCAATATTTATCGCCGGGTACTGTACATAGTTTTTATGGTGCTACCATGACCTTGAGACTAAACAGCCAATCATAAGAACACTAGCGGCCCGGCCCGGCATCGTTCGGGGGCAATTAATTTTTCGCTTCACTCCACTCCGTTTCATTCCAAACTCATCAATTCAGCGATAAATAAATAATTCTATCTGCTTTCGCTGCCATGATAACTTGCGTTGGTTTAGGTAGATTTGGCGTATCCTAATGTATTCAATCCTTTGCAAAATATGCAGCCGTATAGCTACAATCTTATCAAAATCGGAGCACAAGTTATGGCAATTTAAGAATGTACTTTACATAATATCTTCTTACCGTTTCAAACCGAACTGACATGATGCTCTGTTATGGTTTAGTGAAAACATTACATAAATAGTGTTTATGTATAGATATGTATATTTGTGTGTATGTATGTATTTATGATGCAGGTATATATTATGTATGTATATGTTTATTATGTATAGCTCGTACATCCATATTCCATTTTTTTTTCCAGTTGTACTACCCCATAATTATATATAGTAATGATTAAATCCATCCAAAGGTTGCCTGGAAGAGATCGCAGGTAGCGATAAGGCCGCCAATTGTAACCATGACATTAGCTTTAAGTGATTTACTGTTCTGTGTTATTCTCTTTTATTGTGGTGTACAATAAAGTGTGTAAATAAATAAATAAAAAATAACGGGCATACGATCGCAGTAATGGTGAAAAATTTAGTCTTAGTTGTTGAAGATTTTCATTATCTATATCTAAAGATCTACTTGACTTAGTTATATATCATTTACTATTCACAAAATATTTTATATAAGGAAAACCACATCAAAATAGAAACGATAGTTTATGATAAAACCGCGAATATACAAACATAAACACATATATTAGGTTGAATACAGAAGTGCTAATTTGCTTCAAACAGAATATTAGAACACTAGTAAAGAGAGCAATGAGCATGCGTCGTTAAGGAAATTCTCACAACAGTTCATAATCATTGGCTGTGCAATGAATTTCCAGGTCCGGTTTCATGAGATAGTTGCAATCTACTCTAAAATTTGTACCCAATAGATAAACAACCAAGCCAGTTAATATTGCAATACCCGGTCCAAGCTAAATTTAAGCTTTCAGGTCTCTCGGTCATTGGGAAGTCTGATTTTCATCTATTGCAAAATCGGTATCGAACAAGCAAATAAATATAACTGTGCACAAGTTAATAAAACTATAGTGCCAATGATAGAAGAAAGTCATTGAATATTGAGAAATGTGGTGATAAATATAAATATCATAAGATGGGCCAAGATATTAGGGATTTTTAAATTTCTATTTTATTTCTCAGTTGACTATCATTTCTTGTGACCAACTATCCTAGAATTACCTGTTATGTTTTTGTAAGAATTTATACGATAAGGAAAAATATGAAAATAGCACGAAATCATAATATGAAGAAAAGTTGTTCGACAATCGTTAGGAAAGTTATTGTTATGACGAGTATTATTCAACTAGTAGGCCGACCCGGCTTCGCCCGGGTGCAGACACTTTTTGCGCGTACTAATTGTTGTATGTGCATCTTTATGATAAAAAAAACTGTAATGCACCCGAATGGTGGAGCAGTTCCGTTCATAGACCAAGGGCCCGTGGCCGCCAGACTTTCGTCGGTTCATAAAGGCTGAAAGTTTGTCAGCGCATGCTTCTACCATAGGCATCATACGATCAGTAATAATGAAGTTCAGATCGTTGTGGCTTTGGAATCTTCAATGTCAAGTCTTAGTATTTATATACATACATATTTTTAAAAATTACGATATCTCCAATCTTAAATAAAGTGTAATTTTACCAGCGTTATAGTATAAAAGCTTAATTTCATATATGTTTCCTTCAACGCCCAATCGACGCTGCACTTTAGAGTATACAAATGAGCATACAACCAATAGTAATATATCTATTAGCAAATGAAAGGAAATTTACTTAGAATCCATTAAGCAACCAAGTAGTAACTTAGCATTAAATCTGATTGAAACTTTTAGAGAATTAAAAAGAATCTACAAAACGATGAACATTATTTTATTTGCAGGATCATGTTGCCTTAATGTTTATACAGAGCTTAAAAGTTAAAGGTTGGTATTTAGTATCAGCGTTTTTTGACGAATTTACCTATTTTTGCACCAATACTATAGCCCTCCAACTATCTAGAGGGCCTTACATTCCAGGTGTGCGCCGTGCTGGGGAAATGTCAATAGCCCGGTGAATGTTTTGTTTCCACAAGCAGACATATAAATCAACGCAGTAGAAAAGAGACAGAGAGCATCTTTTTATGTTATAAATACCGCTATGTCCATCCTTCGTGTTCGTGTGGTGTCAGTGCGATGTCATTGCAAACACATTGTAAACAAACATGACGTTTGACAAATCGTCGTAAATGAATTATTATATTTTCGCATGTTTTAAGTATTTAAAGGTATAATAATATCAAGTGAAGTGTATAATGTCAATATGTATTTATATAAGCAACGATATTAGGTATTAAATTATTATAAAAGCATCAGCCTACAAAATAATACAGAACTTCCTTTTCATTCGAATTTACGAGTATTTTGATTCCTTGTACTTAGAGAAAGAATTCAATTGGTATTTTTGTTTGTATCGGCCCAATTCCAACCCGTGGTATTCGTGATATAAAAAAATCCTACAATAAATATCAAATATTTACGTATTATTAATGTTGCCAACAGTAAACAGCTAATTTTCCATAAATATGATTTGAATAGTTTTTTGTATAAACAATACAATAAAAAAGACATGATTATTATATTATATATTTTTACAGCTTGTAAAATAAGGAGACACTGCACGAAATGAATAATTACATCTGTTCGTAATATATGAGAATGCTCTTAAAGTAAAAAGAGCTCTACACTGGCTATCAAAAATATAATAAAAGTAGCTCTCTCTATAACTAACCTCTACCTCTGCCTCCACCAAAAATTTAATAAAACATAATTTTATAATCAGGATTAACTAGGAATATTCAATTCAAAAATATATCTGATATGTATTGGACAATAAAGTATAGAGTATTATTATTACCTTGTTTTTTTTTTACTAAATATACAATACAATATCATTAAATATTAATAGGGAGGTGTTGAAGTATCTTCGACGAAAATCTCATATTTAGGAAGACACTTTTACCGAGCTATCAGTTTCAAGTACGTGGGCGGAACCGCCACCAAATTTACCTAGTAAACAATAAACGCTTTTTTTAAAATATTACTTCGAGATCGCCCCTAAAATTGGGTAATAGTTTTAGTCGTGCAACACTAAGCGTTGTATTACATCTATATCAGCCCATATACGTCCCACTGCAGGGCACGGGCCTACTCTACAATCGAGAGAATCGATTGAGAGTGGTTAGGCCATATAGTCCACCACGCTGGCCTAGTGCGGGTTGGCGGACTTACATACCGTAGAAATTCTTTAAAATCGCTACGGTATGCAGGTTTCCTCACGATGTTTTCCTTCACCGATAAAGTGCGTGGTGATTGACTATCAATACACACATAACTCCGAAAAGTCAGAGGTGTGCCCTGGGATTTGAACCCGCGACCACCGTGAACATGTAGGCAGCCGCGTCTGGTCCATTAACCAACAGGCCACCACGCACGTATTACATGTTATTCGTAAATTCTCTATCTCACTTGATCTTTGCATGATAGCTGTCACTGCACACCTCCCCTCACTTCATGCCCCGGCTCTCTAGATTAGCGATGCGCGATGACGAGAGGTTTCATTCGATTGTTTCGATTGTTCGAACATCTCGATGGTTCTCGATTGTTTCAACTTGGACTCGAGTCCGAATGCGATTGGCGCGCGGCGCGTTCATTCGAGACTCGAGAGTAATCGAGTGTTGTTACTCGATGGTTTAGACGCGAGTTCTTGACTTGCGTTGAGATTGCGAATTTAAACTAATAATTCTTTTAACAAGAGCAATCAACAATAATCAATACCGCGACGTGAATAAAATATAAGTAGTTAACTTACGTACGAATAAATAATTACTAATTGTTTATTAACAAAACTCCCATACTATTGATCTTTTAAAAATTCGTGGCATATTAATTAATTAAAAAACTAGTTAAAAATAAAACAGTGTATCGTAATTAATCGTAAGTAAATGTATTAAAGTTCACAAATTACGCACGCCTCTAACTAACATGCACCTCGGCTCGATGCATGCAATCGACCAAATACTAATCTATGCAATCGACTCGGTGACCGAGCGCACAGACTATTAAACAAGAACCGAGCGAGACTCGGTGACTGATTCGAACGATCGAAAACTAACGGTCAAATCCATTGACTCGAAACAATCGAAAAACATCTCGATTGTTTTGTAGAACGGCGAGTCGATGGTTGACTCGATTATTTATTTTAACGACTCCGATTCTTTCGATTGATATAACATCTCGGAATCGCCCATCACTACTCTAGATAGTTGGAGACCTATAACACCCACTATATTGCGCATGTAGTTTCTGGTACCTAGGCTCAGGTCAAAACGCTGTGTTACTCTTGGGTGTATTTATTTACATACGCGGATATAGCACTAATGCTCTTCGAAGACTACCTACTTTTCAATGCACATCCCTTCTCTTGCTTTTGTGTTGCATTCTCCGATCACCGACCTCGCGATTCGCAAAAGTGTGCCCACACTAACGGACAATACCACGCGCACTGACGTAAAATAAATACATAGGTCATATTCACTAGTACAAAGGTAGCCAAAATTAGTAGCATTTTTAAAAAATATATTTCTAATTTTGCTTGTTTTTTATTTCATAATTATTGTAGTCATCATGTTTTTAAAATATAAATGAATTTATAACATTTATAAAGTATCATTATCTTGTTTAAATTAATTATAAGATGCCTATTGGACTTGCAAAGGCATTATTTTTATTGGATTCATTCATTTATTCGTTCGTCACTGCCTGGACTTTGTGACTAACGAAAGTACTTTAAAATATTTCGGCGTTATCAAAAAATGATCCTAAGGTACTTTTGTAATATTAAGCACCAATAAAGGCAATTCCCAATTTCCTGCGTAATATTTACTAAGAGGCAGTTGTATTTTTCTTACAGTACCTAATACCTATATACCGTAGATAGTTTTCTTGGTGATTCCTACAAGAAATATTATTTGGCCTCATAACCGGCACCCACGATAAAATATATTTTATCAATGGCAGCAAAACGTCGGGAACGTACTCCCTCATTTCAATACATTTTCTTCATAGAATTTTGTTAGATTTCCAATATCAAATTTGTTTCGATAAGTTGCATATCATATTTTCTTCATCGAAGTGTCAACCCGTGTTATTGCATTCTGTTTTATAGCTCTTTTATAGCCAAGTATATTAAATGAAAACAGAATTTACTTTGTCGTCTCCCTCTAATTGTTTATCAAAGGGAATTTTTTCGCTCCTTTCTAGGTATTTCACGACGGACTGGCGTAACCTTCGTTTGTTTTTATGCTACATAGTCGCATAATTTTGTATAACCTGTCGGAAATATTTGTGAACCTAGCTGGAATGCGGTTTACATTTCATTTTTTTTTGTTCCCTTATTTACTATGTTATTTTACATTAAAAACGTTTTGAAATGGATGCGAATTCTATTTTTTATTCTTTTTTCTATCTTAATTCAATTTGTTTAACCTATATTTTTAATTTGCTTAACTTATGTTCCAATAACGATAATTAATCAGGTCTACAGATATTTCTGGCGGGTAATACCTCCTTTTTTTTTAACTTTACTTGGCTTGTGCGACATATTTTAACCGGTTCCTATACTTCTTCTTCTGGTACTACTACCACCACTACTACTACTACTACTACTACTACTTCTGGTATTATTTGAATAGTGATGAGTGAGGTGTTAAGTATTTCAATAAAGTCCCCTACACAAAGCAATTAAAATGATAGGTATCGAGTATTTATTTATATCCATTACCTATATACCTATTAATTTGATGGAGCATACAATATAGAATATTAGTTTGTCTTAACCTATAGAACTTTCCATTTTCTTATAGGTCCGGAAAACGAGAAAACAGGTCACCCGATGGCAAGTGATCACTGCATCTCATCAACATCCACAAGGATTGGACCATGAATACATATTCACTATGGGCCGGCAACATTGCCGGGCCATGGTGGCAACTACCAAACATACTTACATGCATACATAAATATAACGCCTTTTTCCCAGAAGGGGTAGGCAGAGGTGTAAAATTCTGACTTCAGGCTAATTATAATTAATAGATTAAATGTCATTTTGTCCGACCCGGGATTCGAACCTGAGACCTCAGCGTTGTAAACGTACCGTAGTACAACTACACCACCGAGTCACTCAAACGTCATAATTCATAACTATCAAACATTATTTACATATTCTACTTCTACGTATTCAAAGTAGAACTGTCCAAGAGTAAACGTATTTTGTTATACGCGTGTACAGTACTTTAAGTAAGAGCATCAAGCAGCCTTTGTGATAGTAAGCGCTTATCGCCGCACTTGCAAAAGATGAGACATTGAGCGCTGTCGTCTGCTCTTTAAAACCCTTTTAGACCGATTCTTGGAGATTTTCACAGCGCTTTTCCAAGAAAATACACTACCGACATCGCCCTCGGTCTAGACGGGCAACTACACGGATCCCGAATTCCTTTACCAGGCCGGATGGTGTGATGAATTTAAATAAAATGTCATGTGTGGATTAATTTTTTTTTGCTCTTTTGTTAAATTGATTAATTATTGTTTACACCGAGTATCTAATTGGGATGTCGAATAATAAGAGGAAACACGTATAAAAACTTATTGTTTCTTTAAGGTGCAATAAAGAGTTTTGTAAAATATATTTTTAACGTTTCACAAATACCTTAATTTTATTCCGCATAATTAATATTAATAGTCGTTCGTTTTCTTGTCAGTAACATGCCCAAATTAATCCAGTACCTTCGAGCCAATGGAATGGCGAAAGGTTACAAAGAGTTCTAATCTCGTTTCGGAGGCCGGATCTCACTTTGAGTCAATCAGTGAGAAAATAATATCCAAAATCAAAACACGTAAAAGTAAGACCGAGATAAATAAGTATAGGTAGGTAGATAGATTACCTCGAATCGTATTATTCCTTTATTTGAACTTTTACACTGCAGGAAAAAACAGATATTAGAAATCAGGATTCAAACGCCGTTATGTCTTGTAATGACTATATTTTTGTTTATTGTTATATTCATTTCATAAAATCCAAATACAAAAAACAATGAGCGCATTATTTCTAGTTTTCTCTTTTGCGCGAAGTGTGTGCTTGCAATAGCGGGAGTTTTTGTTGTCGTTTTTTCAATTTATTCTATCGAAAGGCAAAGGTCTCAGCCATACAGCCTAGGTAATGGCGGGAGTTTTGGCATGAAGGTTCTTTCATTAAATTTTTATACAAACAGCTTTTAATATTAAGGTTTAGGCAATCAGGCCCATTAAATTGTGTGATATTAATTAATTATTAATTTGAACATTAGTAAGATAGTAAATAAAAAGACATTCACTAATTGTGTCAAATTAATAATTGTTTACACAGGAGTCTGTTGTTTATTTTTACTGTGTAATTTTCTATTCTTCGGCACTAAGTTAATTAACAGAGATCTGGATTTTCCACTCATATCGAGAAACCCTTGTTTTCTTTTGAATGCTCAATACTGTTATTGATATAGATAGTAATGGCAAGTAGTATTCTACCTAAGATATAACTAAGGATACTTTAAGATATAATTTGCTTTCTAGATCGAAATAGTGTGTTGAAAGTTGAAGTTACTTTCAAAAGTTTTGATTTATTCAGAACTAATAATAATTTCGAAATGGAACAGCATCCTGCCGTCTTCGCTTAAATGGAGTATTAATACTTTTTTGGCTGCTATGGTAAATACGAATGAATAAATACCTAAACCAAGCACATTATCCTGAAGCAAAAAAAAGATACCAGTCTTGGTATCGTAGTTATTAGAAACGGCAATATAATTTTAGGCATTATGTAGAATTTATAAACTCTTGCTATTTTCAATTCGAATTTTGCTACTCTTATCTTCAAAAGCCTTCATACCTTATTGCCCACGCTATCTTAGTGATGAATTTATCTATATCTATATTTAGTATAAAGCTGAGAAGATTTTTATTTCTTTGTCCGCTATAATCTCAGAAACTACTGGTTCAAATTAGAAAATTATTTTTGTGTTGGATAGCTCATTTATCGAGAAATGCTATAGGCTATATAACATTACGATGCGACCAATGGGAACGGAGCAGTAAATAAAAATGTTGCACAAACGGGGAAATTTGATTCTATTGAGAGCTTCCGAGTTCCTTTGCGTGCGTTGTGTACACGGTTCTAGTGCAACGCAACAATCATGTATGACAGGATTAACCCTCTTAAATAGGTCTTATAAAAATTTGGTGATAGGGTATATCTATAGTTTTAGGTACACTCACTGTAACATTTTTAATGGTAATTAGGTATTTATTTATTGTTATGGTGTTAATCCTTATCCAAGTAAATAATTTATTGACTTTATTATGAAGAATACAAGTATATGAAACGAGACAGAACTGGATGTAAGGGCATAGGATGGGAAAAGCAGTATAGAAGGCGGCAGTTAATTTGAGTTTAAAAATAAAATAAATAGGGAATTAATATTCTAATGTGAACTGGAGCAATAAAGTATCTGAACCTGGGCGGAGTCGGACCGCGCCGAAAGTTTATTTATATAATATATTATAACACCTCTACATTAATCGAAAGAATTGCTTTAACTTTCCTTTTATTTGTTCTGTGTTTGCCACGGTAGTCATGAAATTTACGTTGTGTTGATTTACACCGTGTAAGTTTCCCGAAATCGATACTTGTGTGTATGTATTACACACTACATCACTTGTCCTTTCGTTGCTTTGTGGGAATTATAAAGGTTATCCTACCTTTTCATCCTTCCTTCCTGTCCGCAAAGCCGAATAAATAATACGTCTGTATTTTCATATCCCCACAGTGTTACTGCGACAACAATCGCATACTGTGAAAAAATAATTCAAAGATTCTTATCAGATTACGTGGCGGGTGCCGGTTGTGATTTGCCAATAGCGGAATTATAACTTAAACCCTTACACAAGTATCACGTGCGAAAAGGTCTGTCATAATGAAATATGGAGATCGAGTTAATAAAATTAAATTATCTTTCAAATGAAGTTGACATAACTCGAAATAAACCGATTGAGGTAAGTAAATATGACATAATTTAAATTGGCACAAGTATGTTCGCGTTATTTATTCATCGTGGAGCCAGCAGTGTAGGTGCTGAATAAACTCAATTGATTTGCTTATTTATTTCGTCTTTGCGAACGGTCATTGAGTCTATAAATGAATCACAAGTAAATAAAAGGTCCATTAAGGTGTTGAATCAACCGTAACGACATGTAAATGTTTAGGATTATATTTTTATTCGTCGAGCGAGGGATGTCGGGCAATTTATCACAGCGAATGCAATGATATGCATGGATAAAATTATGCAATTGAAAGACGTGTATTTTTATTGTTATTTAAGATATGCGTATAGATAAATGGTGGTTCCGGACAGAAAACGAATTATTTAACGCAATACTTTACAATGTATAATGTAAAAAGTGTGCAAGGGGTAGTTTTATTTCGCCTGAAATCTTTTCAACCAAAGATATATAGTACCGTTTTAACTGGAATGCGTAGAACTTGATACAGCGCAAAATTTACAGACATGCTGGACGGACAATGGCACTTCCCCTTATGGCCTTATCCCCCCCCCCCTCCAACTCCTGGAAAAAAGCTCCACAGCTTTCCACTTGCTAACAAAGGTATTGCTCAACAATAAGCGCCTAATTGTAAGAACAACATTATGATAAAGATAGTTGTGAAAGTTAAGTCGATATTTGCAGCAAGGAAAGTTTTTATGCAACGTTTTTTGCGAATGGAATTTCCTTTGCATTGTATAAAAGAGGGCATAATTTCAATGTTCTCTGTTAACGAACAACACCAGATATTTATTTGCATTTTTCACATAAAGCAACTGCTAGTAAGTATTGTATCGTGTTCGATAATAAAGCGAACAATTGATACCCATTATTTGCATTCCATCAAGCCTACTCCTCATTATTTTAATTGATGTCGAAATGAAATATTGCATCGGACTAATTACATTATTACGAAATGTAAATATCTACGTCACTGCATTTAATTGTCATACTTTTAGATATGTAGAAATAAATACTAATGCGAAGTTTAATAAAATTATTTTCGTTTCATAACGCTGGAGGCTATATTAGATTTTTATAAGAACTTACAACTATTTGACGAACGGACATGCGAAGGGCCGGACGAATGGACATACACTTGCGTAAAATAAGGCTTCCCTCTAGACCCGGCGGGCACGGAACACTAAACGACACATGTGCGGAACCAGCCGACGAAACTTCAATTTACACTCCAAAATTGCTAGTTTTATTCATGCGAAAGCACGTTCAAGTTTTCACATTTAACGGTTGTGATTTAAAGCTGTGAGCGTATCTTATCACGACCCCGTCGCTCTTTCGACAGAAAATATCAAATGTTTTATCAAATTTATATTGCTCTCATTAAAAGTCTTAATTAATGAAAACCAATACTTTTAATAACAATCTATTATTCTGCTACGATGGAGGTAAGTAAGACAATCAGTAAGATTACGAACGAGGATAATTTAGTTGAATATAATAACAAGAACTAAACACCGGTGGCTTGTGTCTGGAGTGTCGCTATCGAGGAGTCTATTACCTTTTTTTACACCTATATATTTGTAAAGATGTAGAAAAGGTAATCGTAGTAGAAAGATACTAAAACATACATTTATTTCAAATTGATATCTAGACGCTTTTCCAATAATATTTCTTGTAGAAAAATATATTTAGACAATACTCGCATTTAATACACCCTTTGTTGCCGATTGCTAACATACATCCGAGAAAACAATAGATTTATGCAGGATATGTCGACCTATTTCGGTCAGTACTTCGAATAATTAATTTGATTGGTTCATGTCTCAAAACCAAAGAGATCACACTGTGGCTACAGTTGTATTGTTACTGAAAACACACTATAATATTTGTTTAATAATAGTGGTCAAAACGCAAGCTGACGAGTACGGGTTGCACAAAAATATTTCCAAGTGTTTTCCAAGTGTCCAAGTTTCGCTTCGCGATCACAAACAGGCTGTTCATTACAAGTACTACAAGTACTATTAAGCAAGAGATGCGACGCGCACTCGAGTAAATAAAGTGGAAATAAATATTAGCGGAACACACATAAGTGTATTTAACTGTATGCAATACCTCGCTTCCTTTCCCGCAAGGGAATATGTTAACGCAATTGTGTGAAGTGTATTATGTGTGTCGACTGTATCCGTATGTTTCATATACACATAATGCACGCTTCCGGAGGTCGTTTTCTGATGGCATTACGGTGCTTTCACATAGTGAGAAAATGCAGTGCGGAAAATGAAATAGTAGTTAGAGCCCGCCTCACACATAACACAAGCTTTGCAATGGCTCATACACCAAAACAGGTTTAGCTCTACAGTCTACCAGATAGGTAATTTGGATACGTGCGCGGTCCTTTGTTGTTGTTTCGTGTAAAATGAATCGGCATTCATCTAGACGTGCACCATGTACCGTACAACGTTTTTGGGTTTGTGTGAAAGTTGTTAAAACATCAAATAATTGAAATGTTTGAGTGAAATGCGCGCCGCCTGTGGCGCCGCCTAAATCTTATTTATATTTACGTACCGAAAGCGAATGTTTTATTTTCTAATTTTATGGCAGGCCGTCAAATTTAATGGAATAAATAAGCGGGATCGATGTGAGACAACAGGAAGCCCGCTTTGTGTTGATGGCGGCGCGGCGGCTTGGCTTGCGGTATGCGAAACTTCTCCGAGTGCTTCCACGTTAGTACGGTTAATGAAGTTTGCAAGACTATCAGCTACTGTCACAATGTTCCCGCTGGCTTTCACTTCCACTGACATATAAAATGCAGAGTCGACAGCTAATCCCCCCTCATCCATCGCGCTATTTACGTACAAATAACCTCTGTGTCGCCTTAAACTATTACTGTAATGAAGGGTTTTGTCATAATAGCCTACGTAATTGCCTTTAAACAATTCACACCGCAAGGCCAATATAATCAGTCGAAGGGTCTGCTATTCCGAAGCGGGTGTTGTGTACACACGGGTTAATTTATATAGATACCGCACAATCGATACGCATTTACTAGCAACTAATAGCGCGGTTTATTGGCGGATTTACTCTTTGGCAAAAAACTTGCTTCTTGCAAACTTCCTCGATAACTCCTGAATCAACTTTGTATATTGCTACCAAGAGTTTAGCCTATAAGGCTCGTTTTTCAATAGGCAATTAAAATATATCGTAGAATAATAGTTAACAATTCTAAAACGACAATTATATTAATAAAACTATCCAATTGTGCAATTTTAATAAGTAACTTTATATTCAGTCAGGTTATAACTTATTTATTTATATATTATACCTTAATGTAGCTGCATCAAATTGAGTGAGAATACACACCAAAGCCTATATTACATATACCTATATTACAGTATAGTAAAATTTCTACACAGGTAACAGAAACTTTCTTAACGATTGAAAAATCCCCGAGGGAAGTTTTGTTTGTATGAAAACCTAACTGAACGTTCTCTATATTTTTAGTGACCAAAACGTTTGTGAAAGTTTTAGCCTCAGCTGCATTCGACACCGATCCGCACTGAAGGCATTACGTGCTGTAGGATTCGCTGGGGACGCAAGATTTTTCACATCAAACGGATTCGCACACAACCCTTGATTCGGCCCTACGTCACTCACATACGAGCAATCGACGTGTCTGAAAAATACAAAAGGAAAGTATGGGGAAAAAACGTTCTAAAATACTTTTGTGTAGAGTATTAGGCCGAGGGTTCTTGACATTGATATTTGTTTAAGCCTGAGTTTACATTATGAAATTAGGCTCATGCATAATGTAACTATTTTCATGTTGGTTGCAATATTTGTGAAAGGTTATACGGAAAAAAATCAGAGTCGTGAAATGAACCATCAAACAGAATAGCCGTTGAGATGGCTTAATTTACAAGGTTGCATGGAATTAGTTGCATGAAATTGTGCGTGGCGCAAAACTAAATGAGTGTCACGGAATTAGTGCATGCGTTGTGAAATTAAACCCCCGGGAAATTGTCGATGAAATTAATTCTGTACATCTAATTTTACGCGACCAATTTCGTAATGCAAATTGCGCTTGCAGTGTTAAAAGACCACCATAAAGCCGTAAAGTAGCTAATCTAGGCAGCGCAATTATTTAACATGTTGAAGTTAAGTCAAATTTATTCAGTCTGAGTGGAATACGCTGTCTCGGTAAATTTGATATGAGCTCTGTACATGGCGGTGTTGTGTGCTAGACACGCACGACCATTTTAATTACCGGAGACGGTTCTCTCAATGCTTCCATGTGTAATCTGCGTGCTATCCGAGCCTTTCGTAACAAGAACTGTATGTACTCTATGACATGTACATTTATGCTACTGCCTGAATATTCCACTGTGGTTAAGAACCCGTGATAGCGATCGATGTAAGTGTGACGCGTTACGGATTCGTCCTGTTTTAATCGGGTTATAATCAATTGGATCTTTCGGCGAGGGATAATCATCTCATTTCGGTGGATCCTCCACGTAGTTACTTTGTCAATATACATATATTTTATTATGTTGCAACGAATTCCTAGTATTACTAGGAATTGTCTGTACTCGTAATTACATAAAGAAGTATTTCTATGAATAATTAGGCACTGAAGCAACATTGAGTTATATATTCTACCAAGTAATTTGATTTGCTGTAAAAGAAAAGAAATAAAATGGTACACCTCCAGAAATATTTCACAATATAATATTTCAAAGAAAAACGGGAATGAAACTGAATACCTGCACAAGTTGTATAAATAATTATTTATCGGATGCAGTGTTTATTTTGGCATGTCATATTTTTTAAATCTATTTTAAGATACTCGAAGCTTTTATAAAAATAATTTAATCGTTTGAAATCTGAGATCATACGTGACATTTTTAACATTGAACTCTCCTTTTAGAATCCTCCTGAATTGCAATTCAGCATGCGCATTAGGCACTATTTTGCACAAATGTAAATCTAATCGAAGGTGTTACAGTGAAACATGCCGCGCGTTGGATGAGGGCCTCGAGTCCAACACTAGAATAGCTCAACCACATTCTAGACACTGGAATGTAAGTCATGCGTTTGCGGAAATCAGTAATGACCGCTTTCAGCCCTGATCTTCAGGCTTAGTATGTACAAACTGTAATTTTATTTGATCCCAAGGTACGTGGGACACTTAGTAATGTACTGGGTATCTTTTTCATCATTTATTTTTTCTTTTGCATCTTTTATTTTTTTTAACTGCCTCGGTGGCGTAGTTGTATTACGGTACGGTTACAAAGCTGAGGTCTCGGGTTCGAGTCCCGGGTCGGGCAAAGTGATATTGGGTTTTTCTATTCGTTATCAGCCCGGAGTCAGGAATTTGTGCCCGATATGGCGATAGGCTCGCTCCCTATCAGATCGTGGGACGGAACATACAAGGCGAAATGTGGGTGTCCTGGTGGCGCCTCTGCCTACCCTTTCGGGGATAAAGGCGTGAGTTTATGTATGTATCTTTTTCTGCACTCTGACTTCAAAGGCACGAAATATTTATGGTGCAAAGAGCGAGGACTCTCTCAGACACATTCCAACCGAATGCAAGTGGAGCCCGTCTAACGTACATTTGTAAAGTACTTTAAAGTGGTCATGAAATTAAAAAAGAAGTGGACGTAAATGTTATGTACCTACACGCGCTTGTGGTGAAATGTAGCAAAGTTTTTATTTAAGATAGAATAGTCTCCTCTTTTATGGGTTGAAAATGGGAAATGTAAGTTAGTGGTATTTTTCTGCATGTATTATGTAAACAAATTTATTTCATTCTACATCCTCCGTGGCGCAGTTGGTTAGACGCCGGCCTGTGAAACGAGAGGCCGCGGGTTCGATTTCCGCACCGAAACAAATATTTGTGTGATCCACAGGTATTTGTTTCGGGTCTGGGTATTTGTGAGACCGAAAAGTCTCTCGTAGTTTCTGATACCCACGACACAAGAGTCGATCTTAGTGTGGGGTCAGGACTATGTATGTGACTGTTGGGTGTATTTATTTATTTATTATTTATTGTGTTTTTCTTGTAATTAGGCTGCACGCTGCCACTGCAGTTTACGTTTAGAACGAAAGAGTAAATAAAAAATCAAATAAGCAGACATAAATTGCTAATGAAATGAAATATTATTACTTGATGTCCGTGTAGAAACACCTTTATCACCTCTCCCGGTAGGATATTAATTGAAATAGTTCAAGTTGGAAACTAAAAAGCGCGGTAGTCACAAAATATAATATGCATTCTCCCGACCTTCCGCCCGCGACTGTCCACCCTAGTTTTACATCACGAATACATTGCGCGCCGGCATTCAAAACTTTCCGTGTACCCGATACTGAAATGGGATAAACTGCAGTTTCATTGTTTCTCCGCGGCTTTGTTATAGCGATATTGGTTTATTCTTATAAACAAGTTGCGTACACCAGCCTGCCACCACGCAATATTGTTCATTCTTGCATTTATTGCGAAAACACGCTCAAAAGAGTAAAATAACAGGAACAAATAGCGCATATCGCATCGTGAAATGGTTATTCATAACGTCGCGTCGGTACTTCACGTTTGTCATCAAATATACCTATAAAATATGGGTTTCAATACAATTTTAAATGCAATTTTACGAATGTATGAAACTTGAAGTCTCGACTACTCCATGATAAAATTAAATAATGTTATTGATTGATAAAGACCAGTAATTATAGTTCACTCCTGCATGTGTTGTTCGAGCTTCATCTAGCAAGTTTACTAGTTAAACATTTGGTGGAGGAGCAGTGAACTAAATCTCAATTTCAAGAAAGTTTAGTTATCAATAGTTAGGATGGTCCGTAACTATGTTAGCATCGCGAAGCTGGGAGAGTGCCAGGCCACTCACGTTCATGCTACAATGTACACAAGTCTATACATCCATTACAATGTATACAACACTTTTCTTCCTCGTTTCCGACGACATAATATTTTTCAATCGTATTGCCAGACGGCTCAAACTTAATTTACTTCAGATTCTAGCTAGCGCTTTCAGCTTGGATTGTAAAGAATTTTATAGTGGCGAATAAATGTAAGTAATGTTTTTCAATTTCGCACTTAACAAGCTGTATCTAAAATTATCGAGAAAAATGTTTTTGCATTGAGTACTTTACTTAACTTCTATTTATTTATTATGCTCTACGCCAATAAGTTTATTTGAAGCGACTGAACGCTATTTTATTTTAGTTAAACTTAATACTAAGCAAACGATTTCAGCTTACTTTTACTTTCCTCTTCGATTGTATAGAATAAGTTATTCAAGTCTACATAGCTACAAAATACTTTTCCTTATTGACCTCGAGAGTAGATTTGCTTAGTGATTGGATTATCAAATAGTGAGTACGCAGACATTATTAATTCCATATACCGGGTATATCAAGACTGCGATCGAAAACGAAGCCAGGTGGTAGTTTTAGTAGTTACAAACACGATGCAAATAAATATTTCGCCAAAATAGTGACAGAATTTTTTTAGTTTTTTTTAAAAATCATCGTGTTTGGGTGGTAAATACCTTTGCGAAAATACAAATTTAAACCCTGACGTACCATTGCGTGTCGTGTATAGAGAATCGATGTATACTCGTTTATTACCCAAATACGACGATAGTAAAAAATTAAAAAAATTTTTACTTATCTTTTTTTTACTTGCATTATGACTGTAGTCACTAATACTACCACCTGGCTTCGTTTTCGGTCGCGGTCTTGATATACCCTGTATAATAATGTAATTTTTTTTCTAAATTATATGTAGACATGTAGACATGTATATGTAGACTACATGTAATGTGGATTCCCTTATTAATAATTTTCCAAACCCTCTACACATGTGACAGTAAATACTGTCACATTCTGTAATATTACAGAAATAAACATCAGCACGATAATAATGCAAAAGTTGAACATTGTAACGGCGTTGACAGCTCCTGTGAATTTAGAGGTAGTAGGATATTGCACGACGCTAAAGTGTACAGTTTCAGCCGGAATACAAAAAGGCAATTGTGAAGAGGAGCGCCTCCACTAATACAATACGGAACGCAGCCGAGCGCCGTTTCGTGCGATTGTGTACCGAATGCATGTAAATTCACGTGCTAATGGAATAAAATTCCTTGACTTATTGCTCATCCAGCAAGAAGCGGACGCGAATGCTCCATCCATCAATTTCCAATCCGAATTCATTGTTCTCGCATATGAGGATCTATAAATACGTTACGGTGCTCAATCACGGAAAATAAAGAGGTAAACAGCATTATGCAATAACATTAAATAATTCATGAGGCTTTTGGTTTCGTATTCGAATGTATCGTAAATAGTTTAAAAATGTATGTCTAGAGGGGTAAGTAGAGATGCTGCTACCGATTCTAAATACAATTCGTCGAACCAATTTCTGTACTAAATTGTGATACAGGCCGAACCTTTTAACCGCAAATTGCAGTATTTGAAATAACATAGGATATTTGCCACACCAAAAAACAACAGATTCCAACAACATGTATGACACGGCGACATGTAATTATGGTGATAATATGTTATATAATTATAAGAACGATCTTTTTAAGCAAATCCCAAAATCTCAAGCTAACTTACATATATGGTACATAGTTAGTTTCTCCGAAACGGCTCTTAGGAGACCATTATGTAAATAGATGTTTTGCTTTTCTAGTGTGTCTCGAAAATCTCCAGAAATAAACGATTTGATAGAAAAAAAACGTCGTCCAATTTGAGGTGAGGGTTAACGTAGCAGTATAATCTAGATTGGTGCTTTATTTTCCAGTAATATGTATACGCGCAGATTTACCCAAAATATCTGCCTGAAAATAGTGCTAGGCGGATAAAACTCGTTATGTATTGAAAGAATAGGCAAAATATAATGCTTGCGTACTTTTCGTGCTGAAAACCAGTGGGTTGGGCACGGAGACTAATCCGAGCTTCACAATATGCGTGTGTGCGTAGTAACAAATCTCTGAGTAGTTCTACAATCCACATGGCTTTATCGCGGGGGATTTTGTACCACCGATTTTCTAGCCATTACTACACCTGAACTCTTGAACATTTCCTACTTTATATATCCCAAGATACAGGCGTAGCTAGTTTTGGCACCTCTGGAAATTATTTGCGTTGCTAGTTTTAAGAAAATGTTGATTAATCATTATTCATTTTGTCATGACCAATTGTAAACGACGTTTTGTTGTTTTAATCACAGATTACTTAGGTCACTTAATATAGATTTATATTACAACCAGAGTATGTTACTTATTTTGACAACCCGCGTGGCACAGTTGGTTCGATGTGGGCAGTGAAACAAGAAACCGCAGGTTCAATTCCCCTACAGAGACAAATATTTGTGAGATCTTTAAGCATTTGTTTCGAAATTCAGTGTTTGTGAATTCGAAAAGCCTCCCTTAGTTTCTTATACTCACGACATAAGACTCATTTTAGTGTGTTACAATTATCTTGTTTTTCGGTAGATTATTAACAGACCAGGTGGTAAGTCTCTCATATGTGAGAGGCCGCCTAGGTAGGTACCACCGCAATGTCTATTTCTCCAGCCAACAGCACTGTAAATTCACTGTTGTAGTCCGGTTTGAAGGATATAGTAACCAGAGTCATTACTGGACTCTGGTCTCAGGATAGCGAGCGCAGTGGAATGCCATGCATTGCTTTGATTCATGGTGTTGTTTGGTTTTCTACTGTCCTGGAGCGCTCGTGTCCCTTACCATCAGGCAAATAGCATGCCCATCTCGCCATTCATCGCAAATAAAGATTGATTACATGTTTATTTATTGCATGTTGATTTTGCTTTGAAAGTCACACATGCGTTTAAATTGGATTCAAAAAGATGTCCTAGGCCGTGCGTAGTCACAAATCAGATCTGAGAGGCGAGAGACGGATAAATCTGTGTGTGTAAACTATTAACAAAGGCACTATACGCGATTGCACTAAAGCAACGATTAATCATACACCATTGGACTGAGTGGTCTATGTAAATGCACCGTGTGCAAGTAACAAGACAGAAACAATGGCAAATCGAGGAACATTTCCATTATCATAATTAGAGGCATAAATGTATAATGATTAGAAAATTATTCGATTCCAACAGCAAATTGGAATGACATCGAGCGATTTCGGCGCCTAAGAACTTGACGATATGCAAAATTAGGCATTATATGCGAAATGAAAATCTTATGCTAAAAGCAGATATTTGAATTAACTCCATACTGATACGAAGGTATACAAGAGTCGGTTGGTGCCAGGTATTCAATTATATACAATCTCTTCGATGTTTATAATGTATTTGGAGTACACTACCAGACCTGCATTTTAGTCACTTAGTTAGCCTAATAAAAAAATCGGTTGTAAATATAATACAATAAAAAATTACAGACATTTAACCTAGATATTTTCATAAATAACTATTATTAAGAACTTCATATAACGCATAATGCAAATTGCACACATCGCCGTTGATGTTCGCACGTACGGTAATAGTGTTAAAACAATTACATAGTTAATCCATTGTTAACGAGAAAACGCGGCCAGGAGATAACCTGTTATATTGCGGAATTATACCTGCGGTTTATTTCATACAATCTGCCGATATTAACGGATCGCCTTGTAGCCTTAATGGCGACAGGCTGAGGCTGTGTATTGTGAGGACCTAGGATGAGTACCCACTCCGGAAAACTACAAGGAGAAGCGAATAATACACAAAGAAGTCTCAGGCCCGATTTTAATGGAGACTAAAATTGCTATGTTGGATTCTCAAAAATGAATCCTAGATTGAATCTAGGATTATTTCGAGATCCTATCCTAATTTCTTGTAATATCTGGCAACATATTAGAGGTTTTCAAAGCTTATTAGATCACAAAATACTAATGACTACACATGATAATATATTGGTCTTTCAGCTATCTATTTAATTGAACTAACTAATATGACGCGCGAAATTAAACCTACCATAACAAAAATAAACGCAGTTGAAAAAAACGGCAAAACACGAGTTATCCGCGATGCAGGCTGAATTACCTAGAGTGCTACACACAGCTTATGAAGCTAATTTTTCACCCAAAATATTATTGCTGTGGACCCTTAACTAATCTGTTATGCTGTGTATCACAAATGTACACCTCGCACAGACACACATCGGAAACAAAGTGCAAAACAACATTCGAAAATGTTAATATTCACAATTGAATGGGCTTTCATCGTCTGGTGAGAACACGCCGTGTCTTGTTAGCGCGCTTCGCTAGCACGCCATCGCTTAGCAGACGCCAAATCAATCCAATTTTGAAAAAAACACCCAAAGAATTTCTTCTTCTTTGCAGTATAAGTATAATGTTCCTTCAACGTAAGTATTTATATGATAAATTTATTAAGTCCATGAATGCGATTCAAAAGTTGCTTTCGCATTATAATCTACACTACATGATACTGATCCGCTATGAAGTTATTCCCATCACTGAAATTTCTTAAAAGGATAGTTACGTAGATAAACATTAATGTATTGTTTACCGAACGGCTTTACCAACCGTTCCTGGAAGACTTTTAATATAAAACGACGTCTTAACATTAACTCTTAAAAGTCAAAGTTCAAACTAAAATGAAACGAAATAATTGTTCAAAACGATAGCTTGATGAAATGGCATGAAATGAAAATAATTTATTGAACCCATTAAAATGTTCAACATTGTTTAGGATTCAGTCATTTTTTGAACTACCACCCGGTTCGGAAAGCGGTTTTCTCTAGAGAAGAACGGGCAAGAAACTCTAGTGTTGTTCTTTTCAAAACCAGTTTACAATGTATGATTATTACAAAAATTACAAGTTGGTTTAAATCAGAGCAGTTCATTAATAACTTGTTATGATTTGCAAGTAGGATATATTTGAATACGAATAAGTTTACTTTATATTTAATATGGCTGAGAGAAACGAAACGGAGTAACCCATAACGAAGAATTAGCTTACTCTGTTTTGCCAACGCAATAAATAATTATAAAAGCGTTAAGTAATCTATTTATCAATTACAAAGTAAGCAAATCGGACAGATGAGTCCACACAAGCAGCACCCGTTCACGAGTATGACGCATGTGCCAGCCATCGGCCTCCTCAACCATGCTACAGGAAAGTGACCGACCCGGCACACGACGCCACCGCAAGCACAGACTTTTAAGCGAGCATGACTTATCTAATCGCTTACAAAGCAATGATGTAGATTCTGTTAAACTACTGAATATTTTAGTTGCCGAATTTTTATACAATTTATACGGCGCCATTTTAATTGCTTTCTACCTCCCCATCTGATTTACCGGTCTGGCTCCCATTATGAAGCTAAATTGAAATATTGAAAAATGTAATTGCACTTTTTGTTGAGTTTTTGGGGTTTATTCGGACTAGTTTCTTATTAAATAAATAATTGACTATTTGTAGCGCCCGGGAAACCAATATGACAGTTATTAATCTAACCTAACCCAACATTGTCAATTGAGAACATACGAGCAGAAAACAAACAATCTTCCTCTTTGAAGCGCAAGTGTAAAATTAGTTTGCCTATTGAGGCAAATAACAACCTTTCATAACTTTATGATTTTATTTCCCGGTCAAACTCAATAGGCTGTGTCAGTGCAAAAATCAATATCTTATTTGTTGACATCATCACTCTCATCCACATAATGACCACTGCTGAAAAATTATATAAAGGATATTAATACGCGCGTCAAATTCTATTGTAATTATAATAGAATACTATATAATTAATCAAAAATCACCAAAAATGATGTTACCAAGCCCTTGGATCGGAAATTGTCTATATTCATATCATGTAATTATATGCTGCTCTTTACTGAGGAACATTTAACTTTCTTTCTATTTTTTATTTATAATATTTGTAGTGATTAATGAATCTTCTTTTGGTATTTATAAAATATTTAAATAAATTGCTTAGTGTATAATAATAAAGACATCAACGTATTCAAAACAAATAAACATTAACCTGTAATTTCAAGCTCGATCATGAATATCAATATTTATTAAGTTTGATTGGTTCAAGTCACAGTTACTAAGTTGCTCAAAGGAGCCCTTCACTGAACATAAGATGTGATTTCATTTGAAGAAATCGCATACAAATACTTATAAGAAAAAATTAAAGTAATCAGCTCAATGCGATTTTATCGTCGACGATATCGAAATCTGAAAGCAATTCCATAAGAATTCTTTCATTTCCTTTAAAATTTCGACGTTGCTGTAATGAAAGCACAAAAAGTTCCCACTGGTAGCCCGAGTTATGTTTGGATATTGCTTATTCGTGTGGTAAGTACATACGGGCATTTAGTTTCCTTTGTGTAGTCAGGTGTACACGATATAAATAACGGTATACAGCGAGTATAAAAAATATAGCTCGTAGTTGGAAATGTGGTCACAGCTTTTATTAATGTGTATAGACGTGTATCCTGACGGCGTGAAAATAAAACCACGACGGAGATAGCACGTGGACGCAAATAAAAGAGTCGGCGGTAGGAGGATTTACTAGCCATGTTACCGGGCCTTCGCCATATTAGATAATCCATAAACATGTTACTAAATTAAAAGCAACGTTTTCAATGCAAATGCATGTGTTCTCAACGGCGCTATACAAAACTCGTTGGCGCATTCCCACTGAATTACATTATTTTAGAAAGCTGGTCTTTGTCTTTTTTAATTCTGCGCTTTCTGTTAGACCCAAACAGTTGTTAAAAATATTTCGTGCATTAGTGACAAAGCAGTCTAACTTACCAAACGCATTTATTTATTAACACAGCGGAAGCCAATCAGATTAAATAAATGTTTAAGACTCCTTTTTAATGGAATAGAAACTTTATAATAGCTACTTTTCTGAATATATATTTACCTACCGCTAATATGAGTTTTCCTGGTTATACATTAATTTTATAAAGAATGATCTAGATTATTATGTTACAATTAGCTGCCTGCTTGCAACAATCTTTTGGCGTTATAAAACGAAAAAAAAGATATACGATTATTTTCCTAAAAGCATTACAATACTACCAAAGATCAATGCAAGATTATTAGTTAACTCCTACCTCAATAATGCATATTGTAAAGCTGTAAACAGTGTATTACATACAGGAATATTGTATTACATCAAACGCACGAGAGCGCTGTTAGTAGCGCCGTCATCGAAACCTCAATTATTTGTATAAAATGTGGTATAAAAGATAGAAGTGCGTTCGTTAGCGGTTGTTTGAGCGTGTTCACCATTTTTTTTTTTAAATCGCCAGCTCTGTAATAACATATATTCCACCTGTACAGCAAACAAAATACGCGGACAGGAGCTCATAATATTAAATAGCATATTCGCTGTACAAAGATAATGTAACATTGGTGACGTAGTTTAATTGTTGTGAAAAACATATTATTCAATAGTAGTTATTTTTTAGTCTTTTAGTTTTTTATGCTTTACTTTTTTCAGTGAGTTCGGTGCAACTAGTTCTTATATTATGTATGCACTGAGATCTGGCTTTTAAATTTACTACCGTCTTCCGCAACTTAACTAATGGCCGAGATTAATAAACGATCTTCGTTTCTATCTGAAGATCGATCGCGAAAATAAACCAATGGGCTCAAGGTATTGCCGACACGCCCACATTTGATGTCTTCTGATTGGTCTATTTTCCGGATCGATCCTTAGATAGGGATTGGGATTGCTTATTAATGTTGTGTGTAATACGGGATGAAATCCAATCTCAGGAAATTCAAGTCTTTGCTTAAAAATTCCATATCAAATGTAATGGCTGGCTCGGAAATTATACGCTACTACATAAAGCTATTTCATTTTAATTTTATTCAGTGAACTTAAACCGAAGAGCAAGTCTTAAAATAATGTAAAAAATGCAAATATAATTGTATACTCGTAGCTATTAGTAAAAATTGTGTCCGTCTGGTTGTGTTTGATACGTATAATTGTAGGTTATAAGCTCAAAGGTTTCACAAACACAATGAAACCACAGGCGTGAGGGGAACTAGGATTTAGGCCTCACATCACTTTCAACATTACTGGATATACCGTAATTTAAAATTTGAATGATGAGACACGGGTGTGATGTTATTAATGAAAACGTCCAATGAGCTGGATTAGAACATACATTATCATATAGGTGTATTAGAGTCTCTTTGCGTTTAGAATATATGGAGTAAAACCGTGATTTTTCCCACACGCTTCCTTTACGGATAATGAACTTATGTTTTTCAGCACAAAGACGTAATTTACCGGATAATGGTAATATTTTCTAAATCGCCGTCAAAGGGCCGCTGCGATTTGACTTAAAACCATATGCTAAATGTTTGAAACATGTATTAAATCGTTGATACGTGTACTCAGCGCAACTGTGGGCTTTTAAGCGGTTTGAAAAAGTTAACAAGCATGGAGTTACAACTTCAAGAGCCGTAGCGTTCAGTATTATTTCAATAATGCAGCTTGTTCCTATAGCGAATGTTGTGCATACTTGATTTATACGTAATGAGGGAAAAAGCAACAATTTTCCAGCAAAGTTAGTTGGACAGCAACTTAGTTATAAATTTATTAGCATAGTATTAAGCGTTAATAATTCTCACTGTCTGTTTAAATAATTCCCGTTTTAAAAGTGTTTTTGCTGTGCCATTAAAATCACAATTGTTTAATGCAGTCTCGGAAAGTTATCGAACTTCAAGTTTATATTAAATGTGCTTTCAATATAGTTAGATAGTTTTAAATTTTGACAGGTAGCGAGAGAATTATTTTTAGGACATAAAATGTCTGACACCGAGCAGCCAGTGGCGTCTATGCCAAGAGGCTTTGCAATTTATGTTAGATATGTTACTGAAACCGAACGTCCGTTTCCAATATCTTCAATATATTCACTTAGCAGCCTTCCCTCCTGCTATATTCACAAACATGCTAAATTTAGAGAAATAAAACTTTGTACCAAAAAATATTTGTATACTGTTTACAGCCTCCGTGGAGCAGTTGGTTAGATGCTGGCTGTAAAACGAGACGCGTCGTGTTCGATCCCTGCGCCGAGACAAATATTTGTGAAGCTCACAAATATTTGTTTCGGGTCTGGGTGTTTGTCTCTCGTAGTTTCTGATACCCACGACACAAGGCTTAATTGGTCTTAATGTGACGTCAATAATATGTATGTGACTGTTGGTGTATTTATTATTATTATTAATAATATTCTAACCTCGATGACTTCCACTTTATGCCTGTGGATAAACCAGAATTAAATAGTTAAGTTTTAATGAAAACAGTTGGGAACAAACAAAAACTGTAAAACATAAGTAAAAATATTTAACACGTCGAGCCAAAAGAGTTATTTTGTATTTTATAAGGACTAAGAGTTTCTCGCATACAATGTCTTTTTGAGAAAAAGTTTAAGAAGTACAGTGAAAACAGTTTAACAGCGGAGAGCAGTGCTTTAAGTGGACTACTGATAAACGGCACCTGTGAAGCGGGGAGCCTTTTATCTCTCGTGGATTGTGGCCCCTGCATTTCCGCCACGATGAATGCTCTCTACACAATCGTTACTTCCCCGATGTAATTTAAAAACTATTATCCATTTGAACATTTTATTTACAAAGCATGGGTATTAAACAAGTTAACACATAAAACCAAACGACAGCATTAAGCGACGCGAGCGATGCGCTCACATCGCCGGGCCGACACGACCGTGTATTTTGCTCACTTTTTGGTAATGGCAAAACGATTTCAATCCCGACTCTCGTTTTAGTCGATAGTCACCGATGATTGATTGCCCCGCTTTCGTATAGCTATTACCGTAACCAGTCACTTGGCAAATCTTAAAAGGAGCACCTTAGAATTACCGAGGAATGACAAAATTCCCTTCATGTCTTATATTATTCATACATAACGCAGTAAGGATACCTAAGAAGGATACATTTCTTTATTGACGTACGTGCACGCGTTACGCGCTATAATTCAACTTTTCGGTTATTATTAATTCGTTTGTATAAAATACGGTTTCATTCAACGGATATTAAATATTTTTAAAACGGGGATGTCGCCGTCCGCTCGGGAACACATACTTCAAAAATATTATCCTGTCTTTTCATTTTCACATTGTTGTTACAGACAATGCTTTTAATTTACGTTGCATATCATATTTTATTTGATTACCCGGTACAATAATAAAGCCATTTAACTCTGCAGCTAATTTTTAATTATCGTCAATATTGTAGCGGGTAATTAGGGGGTATGTTTTTGTTTGTAAAGTTTAATAGAATGTATGTTTGTTATTTTTATAGCAGTATAAGTAAGAGAGGAGCCTTGCTTTGTTAATGTGTCCGAGGTTGTTTGGATGATATTGCGCTACTCTGCCGCGCCCTACTTCCCGCCGTGGTTACGTATTTGCCAAAATGTTGCCCAAAGTATTTCCCACCTACCTACTTCTCTTAAAATGGCCATTCCCGGCAACTACTATGAACGCTCGTATTTTACGTCAAACAGATTTTATAATAAGAACAAAGGAAGAAATTATAACGTCATGGAAAATAAATTATTAAAATTAAGCTACCTTTTTTCTTGGAAACCTCCATAAAATTATTGTTTAAGTAAATAAAATTCACTTTTATGTAGATTAGGAATAACAGTAAAATGAAATACTAAGAATTATTCCGAACGGTCGCATAGTTTATAATCCCGAGCCCGGAACAACATACATTTATCTTACTTCGTGGGCAGCAGAAAGTATGAGGCACTTTCACTTACCAGTCAAACGATACCCAGACTAGACCCAGACTCGTAAGAAATATTAATAAATTACACAAATATTTGTCTCTGTCCGAGAATTGATCCTTCGTGATGATTCCATATCTGGCTTATCTTCCCGGACGCTACGCAGACTTTTTTCCACCAAGAGTTATCCTGGCTGTTACGAGAGTCCACCTTTTTCCTTTACTCTTTGCATTCACTCAGAATTTATTTAATCAAGATTGATTATAATATCGTAAAATAAATCTTTGTCCACAAATTATTAACATTTCATTTAGCATGGAAGTCACGATATCGCCTGGCTGGAATAAGTAAAAGTACAATGTTACGTGCAATAATAGTGTTTTCTTGTATTTGTATATATTTTAATTAGAACAAGCGGAAAATACGTGCCTTCTCGTGATTGGTACGGCAGCTCACGAAACAAACGACGATACTGAATAGAGAAACTTCACTCAATTTATTTTAAAAACACTGTTCACTGCCTGTATTTGTTTGTTGTAGAAAGGTAAATTATATTTTGCCATGAAGACATGTAATACAGAATATTACATTACATTGTGATATGACTTAAAGTACCTCACAAATGTGTAATGTTTATCATGCTCAAATTCGGCCACAGGATGTCTACAACCTAAGATACAGCTCTCGCAAAGATCTCCTTAGTATACCGGATGATATTGACAAATGATATGTATACAATTTAACCGACATGTGTCACATCACCCCAGTTGATTTTTGTCAAGAAATCGTGATTTTACTTTTCATGTATTTTGGCCACCCCGTACTACTTTTCTTATCGTTTAGCTGAACTTCGTTTCAGTTCGGGAACTTACCTAAGTGGTAAAAAGACTCGTACTATAACGGTTTATCAAAACCCTTGGAAACTAAAATTTATATTTTTGTCGAAACTACCGAGCAGTTTTTTTGCAGTCTTGGTGGGTTTTTAAGAACATGTGTTTTAATTTAAATACCACATATCAACATCATCGGGCATATTGTTCCATTTTTATAAAACAATCACGCTAATCATCTAACACATCTCCTAACCAGGACTAAGTCCAGTTTATTTGCTCAGTGAACATCAGAAACGTCCTTATAAACACGGCCGGTAATCGAATATGCCAGTCATCGTTTCAGCGCAGCATAAATGGCGCTTAATTAATTGGATGTTGGAATGTAAGTGCATTGTCCATCGCATTTGTCTGCTGCGTCCTGCCATTGGTTTCATCGAGACTCTGAACTGTTTTGTGATCGCGTTGTAGGTACAAAATGTTTGTATCCTTTTATAAATGAAATTACGTACCTTCTTACGTGTTTTAGACTAGCATAATTAAACGTCTTAAGGAAAAGGAGTAATATATTTTTTCGTGTTTAAGCCTTCACGTGCTAGTGGCACCCTGCTGGCTATTGATACTCTGGCAGCAGAAAATAGCGTGATAAAGATAATAAAGATGCCAAAACCAACTAACAGGGTTATGGTAGACATCACCAACCCGCCAGCCATTGGAGGCGAGCATCAATGGTTATTGATGGTCGCTAAAGGGTTCTTTGTCCCCAAAATTAGGTCCTTTGAAATACGACGACATTTTCATTCAATTTAACACACAATGAAATTAAAAAAGGATATCATAACGTTGACTGAAATAATCCCTCCTGATAAACTCGATTGCATCGATATATCTAATTGTGACCATTGTGTGATAAAAAAACAGTACTAAAATGACTCCGCAAACAAAAGAATCCGCCTTCATAAATTTTCATTATACATGACTGGTGAACATACGTTAGTCTCTTACCTCTTCTTGTGTCCTTATTACGTACAAAGCTCACAACATATTATGTCATTATTCATTACTCTACGGCCGCGAGCATCATCCGGAATAACTCCGGGCGGCAAAAAAATCTCGCAGAAAAACCGCACAAATAGCCATTCCTAATTATGTCAAAAGTAAATGACCCATCTTGTATATTGTCATTGTCATACTCATTACTGTTTGCATCTAAATTAACTTAGCGACATATTAAAAAAAAACACAATAACAACATAAGTATACAATATTCTTTTCATTAACCTAAAATTGGTATGGTACACGCTGCATATTCGTATCTAAACTATTCAAATCTTAACTCGACTAAATAAAACAAAACGCAATTCACTTCTGGTTTGTAATAAAAAATATTGCGAGAGTCATCGGGGAGATTTTTTCTCATATTTGCGTGCACACTTACTCGACACCTATTAATGGTGTTTCAAATGTACCCGTTATAGATTTTTCTGCTCGGTAAATGATACGGTCCAGTGCGAAATCAAGATAAACGTGATAAATGTTCAGCCTTCTTATGGTGCCCATTCGTTTTCACATTTGATGGACGCCAGCAAAATTTTATGGTTTATTTTATCGTTCCATTCAGGACTTGCGGGCATTTCGTCCAACCTGTACACATGGCTCGCTCTGCCTCCATTATTTACGAATATATCAATAATGTTCCCATCATGTTTATGACTTGGTTATTTACATCATAATCGCCACGTCGGTGTATAGTGAAGTCATTATTCGCGCTCATGAATACATTAACTCCATCCCTAAGAAGGTACAATTTATATTGGCTTTATTATAATCTCCTCGAGAACTTGTCATCCTACTCAGGAAGAGATGCGGGCTGAATGGCAGCTGCCAAGATGAATAGCCAGATAACGTAGCGATGATTATCATCTTTGTCAGAAAGAATCAGAATTATTGGCACTTAGCGGCCTGCTCCAATATATTCGGCAGCTTCGCCCTATTATCAACTAAATAACAGATTATGTAACATTTCATTGTATGATTGTGCGTTACCACATGTTTAAACGCGGGCAAAGCGGTATTGTAACTTTTTGAATAAAAGCTGGATTCTATAGTCGAAAACGGTAGTTTTAATGACTATTATTTTTTTTAACATGGTTATAATACCTTCGCCTGTATGTACATGTAACGGAATCTCTTGACTCGATTTTCGGCGCTTCAAAATGTCGGATTATTTGAAATTCGGTACTAAGTGTACCGAATTAAGGACCGCTGACAATACAATAATTTAAAAATATAATAAAGATTTTAAAGCTCCTTTCTTGCATATGATGAATGATTGTTACAAAAAAGAATAGTATAAAAAAAAACAGAACGTTTTAGTAAAAAAAAACAACCCAAAAGTAAAGCGAGCTATTTAGATTTCTAAACTGTTATTTCCATTAAATCTTTATTTTCGAACTAAACAATTCACAGGTTTTCGAACTAAACAGTACAAGTACATTGAGAAATAATTTATTTGACATTGAGTGTGGCTGCAAACCCATTAACTGAGTCTTATAAGTACATTTAGAGCTATAAATTAGTGATATATTCACAGAATGACTGTGGATACATTAAAGGTAGTTACGAATTACGTATTTAAATTTCGCAGAAGGTTTCAAAATCGATTCGGATTGATAATTTAATTTTGAGCTAAATCTTGTGAAAACGACTACGCCAGGCAAAGCTGGTGTATATAATAATGCCCTCGCTGAGTACCAACTCAGCAAGGACATTATTACCTACGTTAAATGGCGTATTTTTCATTCGCATTTTAGTGTTTTCATAAAATAAATTAAAGCAAGGACAAATTAAAACTTACCGGTATATTCTTAAAATAGTTCAATCGTGTCACTTTTATATTCAGGTTATAGTTTGGAGGATAACTTTATTCAAACGATCGACATGGGCTTTAATTGTTTTTAAAGTTAAAACAAAATCAAAACTTGATAACAAGCAAAACAATTCCAAGAACTTAATCCTTAAATCAGCTAGCTTTGCCGGAAGCGTGCACCGCGCACACTGCCGAGGTTGTAAGTTGGAAATAACATAACATCCTGTTCCAATTCACTGCGCTCGCACTAAGTAAATAATAATTAGGAAAGCTGAGAACAATACGCACTACTTATTCATAACAATATGTTTTGTGCATCGAAATTGAAATCTGATTAATCAGTAAAATGCGCTGGCTACAAAGCTTATTTTAATACATTAAATCGATATTCGCAGTTTTGCATTGTAGTAAAATTAATCTATCTTCTATTCATATAAAAAAATTGTAACCGATCGATGTCTGTACATGGAAGATAAATGAGAAAAACTAATATGGGGTGTCTGTAATAACGTAATAGAACCCAAAACAATAATTTTTGGAAATTTTGTCTGTTTATTTGTGCGGTTGTGCGCGATGAGCTTAGAAACGACTTGACGACTTGAACTTCCTGAATGAACACTTAGGCTACTTTTTATCCCGAAAAATGTAGTGTCCCCGTGGGATGCGGAAGGAATTCCGATATATTTATTACTTTTTAATAGAGATGAAACGGATATCCGGTAACTATCCGGTATCCGGCCTATCCGGCCTTGTTTTCACTATCCGGCCGGATACCGGATAGTAAAATTTAAAAAAAATCTCATTATTTTACACAAGGCAAATCATACTCCAATAGGTTATGGACATGTTTGTTTTATTAATTATTGACATTTCTAGTTAATCTATCAGAATTCAAACATAAAATCACGACGACAAGTGATAAACAATGAAATAAACAACAACCGAACTGAGAAACAAATACAAACTGACACGCGTGATAACACTCGAACGCCCCCGAGTCGACCCGATCTCCGCCCGAATGCGCCTGAATATTTTCGATCTCGTTCACCGCGCCAATATTCAAATCACACTGATCTCGTCAACGCAATAAAGGGCCGAATATCCGGCAGCCGGATATCCGGCGCTCCGGCCTAGTAGCTTGCCGAATATCCGGTATCCGGTATCCGGCCAAACTACTATCCGTTTCATCTCTACTTTTTAATACTCGGATGGGAATGGGATGGATGGAGGAATGGGAGGAATGGAGGGATGGGAAGGGGCTGGATTACATGCCTTGAGTGAGAATGAGACGGGACGGGCGGCATATAACGGGACGGAACGGGATTGGATGGGAAATTTCAAATAAAGTTAATCACGCAGACGATGTTTGCGGGCAGAAGCTAGTAATGTATAAAGAACAATGGCAACTGCCCATACATTGTTTTATTTGAAATTAAAATTAAACGTCTTGACATGAAAAAATCTCGATAGGTTGAGTGTTTTTTTTCTAATTCAATATATGTAAGAATTGTAGTTAAAGAAACCAGAGAAATATTTATATTCATGTTTTATTTTTAATATTAATACGCCTACGTCAAATAATGATTACAATGGCTGACCGTGCTATGAGGTATTGTCATATCAGGAAAGTCATTTTCTCGTAAATTAAAATTATAATAAAACATTCTGGTAAAAAGACGTGTTGTATCAGTGTCTTGAGTTATTATTTCTAGTGGCGTATAAAATATTTTTACACCTAACACGTTATTATCGTTGATTTGCCGAAGTCTACTATTTTGACAGTTACCCTCAACTAATTCAGTAAAACGTAATCCAAGCAGAAGTTAAGATCGGTGTTCAAAACAAACATGGCATATCACACATAAAAAATATAAAAGTCCGTAAGAATACACGGATCACATCAGCCAATATCAGGCTTCATATTTCTCCATTAATTTTGACTCAGTTCGGTTTATAGTCAAAACAACAATTCATACAACGAAAACGTCAAATCTCAAAAGTCTGTCATGAACTTTTCTAGCGGGCGAGGTGTCAATCGACTATTTGCTGTGATTACTAGTTTTATTGCCAGAATCACACCATACTTTTAATTTATTTCTATTTTAATACAGAAAAAATATACATACTTACAAACACAGGACAAAACGGATTTATATTCAATTATGTCGGTTATGCTATGAGACTAAAATACATACCACAGCAATTACATTTAGAACAAAATAGATATCGCCTGTAATTAATGTAAGATGCATATGCCTCTTTTTTCTGTGTTTTAAGCTATCTGATAGGTACAAAAATGAAGTGATCAAAAAATCTTCTATCCAGGCTTAGCCCTATTTTATTTATATGTTGCGAATTAATATGTAGAATTGCTGATGGATTGAAGTTATCGAGAAATGAGGATAATTCATAATTGGTCATAAACTTGCATAATTAAATGTTTTAGCATAATATAAAAAATAGATTGTTTGAATTGCATTGAACAAATATGGAAATCCACGAGGCGGCGTTTAAAATAATTAAACGCAATATAGATTTTTGACATATATATCATTGTGATATTTGTTATTGAGAAAACAAAGATAGTTACTATTACTTTAGCAAGCAAATAAAATATCAATTAAGTATCATTAGTTACATAGAGTTTGACAATGTTATACTGAAGGACAAAGTTACCTCGATTTACAGTACTTGACTATGGTAAACTATTTTAGTCTAATAAATATGGAATGGCAACATTAAGCCAATAATAAACCCGGAATTACTCAAATTACTTTCCATTTTAAGGAATTTTTTCACCCGCTTTGAATAATTCATTTGATTATTTGATAAAACGTAGAAAATTATTAGAACTTGTTTTGTATATATGTCACTTAAAGACGCTCAAATTAAAACCAATCAAGAATTCGCCATTGTTCTTTGTTATATTCATAAATTAATGCAAGTATATTCTCAAAGCGATAGACGCTTCTATCCATAAAATTTATTTGGTCGTCAAGACCTCTATACAAGTGAGCCTATGCCATATCGGACATTTTCCAAACAGAAAAACCAACATAAAATTGATTACCCCATCTGGGAATCAGTGTCGCAGCTCTTAGAATAATGAAGCTATATAACAGTGTATTCATATATTAATTTAAAAGTTATGTCCCATATGCAGTATACATCGTTAGATTGTTATAATCTATATGTGTGTAAAAAGTATTACGTCTGTTCAGAGACATAAGTACAAAACACATAGTCACTGAAGTCTAACGGCGAAGAAAACTTACTGAGGAAACCGGAAGGTTACATAAATGACATTTCAAACACAGTGTGCTTTCGGCCCCGAGTTGGCGTTATGTTTGTTATTTATCCTGGTCGCTGCGGAAATAGATCACGGTATTGTGTCGGTGACTCACATGGGTTATGGTTATATTCGAAAATGGTAAGTGCGCTTGTAGAGGCGAGAGCTGGATGTAAAACATTGTTTTGCAAGTGAAGCGGGGCTGGGCCGCTAGTTCTCATATACATATATTTTTTGTTTTGTAGATCCCGAAGAGTAAACTCGGTCGGTTGTACCGCGGACTCAAGTACTTGCGTACATCGTTACCAGACATTTGTCGAACGCTTGATTGCTAGCCCCTTCTGTCCATACGGCGAAATTTATTCAGATACATGCACATTTTAATATGGCAGCGTAACTGCCAGATCCCATGTTAAGCTACAATTTGAATTTCAATCGTCCTGCTGTTATGATAACTCATCTTTTGGAACTCTGTTTTGCTCCATTTGCGGTTCTGTTTGTGTATTTTCCTGTCTTTTTAAGAAAAGACTTATGGAGATCTGACATTTGCGTCATTGACATTTATTGACATATATAATTTAAATACACATTACTCGGAATCTCGTCCTATTTATTTTGTGAACTTGGCTGTATTTTCACTTAATTAGTTGTTTGTGATATTTTGCTGCAAAAGTAGTACTGGCGTTTGTTTGCGGCTGTACTTCATATACGTGCATATAATGAACATATGACACTACATACTATATGTATCTTTCACGTTGATTACAACAGCGCGGCGTTGCAAAGAAAATTCACTAGGCATTTTCAGTGCGTGTAGTTATTTAAGAAGTAAATAAACATTACATCCTATGACAGTATTAATGTAAATCTTGATTATTATATTTGTTCGTTTAACATGATTTAGTCGTAACGTATTTTGTACTGTATTACTAGTAATTAATAAAATATTCGATGGCCTTTAGTTTGCCATTAAACAAATGAATAATAAACATGCACCGCTCGCAGCTCGCTCGCATCTAGAATTATTAACGAAGTTTCATACATTCTCGTCTCTATTAAATAACTATGAGTGTAAGTGATGCGCCGCGCTCCTCCCGCCCGCAATAAAACTTCACATTCCCATGATCTTCATTAACCCACAGTAATTATAGTGCGACTTTTCTCAAAATCTCCGCTATTGGGAGAACTCAAATAAGAAATGTCGAGATACCAAAAGCGTTCGAGATTGTGAACGTTGAAATTAATGACAGCCATTATGGAACCTTTCGCGACAAAAACAAATAGAAATTGCAACTGTGAGCGTTTCCACACCGCTATGTAAATACTTTAGGCTTATATATTATATTGACAAATGTACACAAACAAAATATCTCATATCGAACAAACGTAAACATCATTTAATAACATTGGTTTATAACTACGGATATAAACCCAAACAGATACCTTTGTTCTTGGAATATCTCTCCTTCAAGCATTGGCTAATTTTTATTTACGATTTAAATGTATAATGCAGGGCCATACCTATAATGTCACCATTCCTCCGGATCCCACATGAAACTAGTCATTTTGCCTCTTGGTTACATTATTATTTGCACAAAGTGGTTATCTGGTGTTTAACGATTAGTACGATGCTAGTACAACAACCATAACATTCAAAGGTCTTGGGGAGCAGATGTCTGTCCATGCCATTGGCGAACGCAATAAACATTAGTCAAAGCTCGCCACTAAAGCCTGCAGCGTATAACCACGTAGATATACAATATGCTTCAATGTACCTTATGGTTATGAGAAAACGTAGCTTAAAGGTGAGCGTAAAGTGAATTCGCAAACTTTGTTGTTGCCTGGGAAACGATAACTTCGGTTCAGTAGTCTATAAAACTAATGTTGGAATACACGCTTGTCAGCAGATCTAGGCGTTTAACAATAATTTCATATTGTGTCTATCCCGCCACCACAAATAAAATCTTCTTCAGTCAAACGCGACGCTCGAACAAGAAATATAAAGTACCCAGAGTACCCGGAACAAGGAGAGAAATTCACTTATGTTATAATTTAGAAGAAGAAAGTTGTTTGTCTAGCCGTGCTCGGGTACAAAGTTATTCATTTTCTATCACAACAAGAAAATACACTTTTAAATTTTGTTCTGTACATTTTGTTTTCCTCTGCACCCCTAGCTTCAATAAAACAAACTACATTTAAAATGTGCTTGAGCAATTTTAGATTAGCAATATAAAATGCTGATTGTCACCGCAGATATGCAATCGCGATGCGAATATAAATGACTGCTTTCATTGCCGCATGCAAAGTTTATTTAAAATGCAAAAATGCGCACACTATTTACATAAACCGTACTTATTGTATTGGTAAACGGATTTACGTGCGTATTTTACTTGTTGTGTAAATATATTTAATGTACTGTAAAAATGTGACCAAATATTTTATTCCGTGACAAATTTCATATGAAATATCGCGATTGTAGCACTCTCTAAGTATTGATATTATTTAGCCGGTTTGTCAAGATGTGGAATAAATATAAAATGCTGTCGATTTTACATTTTTATATCAACCGAATTTCTAATTCAGTTTAATACCGCAAGTTTGTCGTCAAACGATACAAATAATATTAACTAAATGATCATGTTGAAGTTATTTTGACGACCGATTACAAGTTTGTCTTAAATGTGTTATTGATATATTCATATTTTGTCTTCGCCTTCGCATAAAATTGATCTTCGAGAACCAAAGATAACGTTACATCTCTGATACAAACCGCACTCCCATTTCTCTGATTTCAATCAGCACTCATGGTTTGCATTGATACAGTGGCACTTATATTACCTATATGATATTAATACTAAAAACTTTGTTGTGTTGTTGGTTAAGAGTATGCCACAAACTAGAGGGCGCGGGTTTGATCCCCGCATAGATACAAATGTCTTTATCGCCGGCAATTTTTATCATTATTGCGATGAATGGCGAGACGAGTAGGCCATTCGCCTGTAAGCGATACGACCGCTCATGGATAGTAGAAAACCAACAAAACCATGAGTTGTAAAGCATTGCTTGGCATTCCACTGCGCTCGCTATCCTTAGACATAATATTAAGATGTTAAGTCTCATTATGTCCAGTAGTTACTCGGACTACAACGTCATATTTTTGAGCATATAATAATATGGTATTGACTTTTTAGATTGGTCAATAAGTTGAGATCTGAAATTTGACTGGTAACTTAATTATTCGTAGGTACCCTAACTTACGGACTGTAGTTTTTGCTAGTTAGATACATCATAAAAGAAATTACATAATGTGTTACATGTACTTGACTCGGTTGTCACACTCACGTGTGTAAAATTATTATACCGATATCCAAATGTATTTTTCATCTTTAATTATTTTAGATAAAATCAGCTTAATTCAAGTAAATAAATAAGTTGTAAGAACAAATATCTCAGATTCTTAGTACTTATACGAAAAGTTCTATGACTATCCCAAAAAAATCTAATAAAAATCCAAAATTAGAATGATTATAATCTTACGCGCATCAGTTTCGCCTTGATTTTTTATTGTTTTACTAATGCATGTGGTTTTTAATCAAATGCTGCGTAATTAAGAAAAAATACTACCTTAGACTAGTGCTACTCTGGAGCGTAGCTCAAAATGAGAAACTATTCGGTGCTCACCGAATCTTACTAGAATTAAAATTATGTTTGAACCGTAACAAAAGACAATAAACTAAATACATACTTTGATTAATTTCTTAAATTATAATTTCACGTACAATTTTACTGTTAAAACGGCACCAAAAAACGGATGGTGCACACATTTTAACGCTTAATGTGGCTCTGAAATATAACTGTAATTTTAAAACTAAAATATTTCAAAATGGATTTAGCATGTTTTGTTAAAAATACTTGAGAGAGTTGTAATAAACTGGTGTATATTTTTTTATGCTATGAATAGCGAGACGAGCATGGTATTCGCTTGATGATAAGTGGTACCTCTCATGGACAGTAGCAAAATCAAACACCATGAATTACAAGGCAATTCTTGGCATTCCACTGCGCTCGCCATTCAGAGACATAAGATGTTTAGTCTCATTATGTCCAGTATTTACTCTGTCTCCAATGACCTAAAAATCGGAATACAACAGTACATTTCCTATTTGGCCCAGGCGGCCTCTTACATGTGGGACACCAGTAAAGTGTATTGTGCGAGAGAAGCGTCATGTTAGAGTCAACACAATCTAAGTCAATTGAAAAGTTAAATTTCTCTGCACGTTCAGACTGCGCAGATTTAAATTATGGTTTTTCTAAATTCTATTGGCGCGTGGCGAAATTTGGAACTACAAATAAAATTTTAAAATATCTATTTAACGCATCGTTTGAAATATTATGTTTTTAATATACTACTCACAAAAATTAAACGTAATTTTTTTTTATCTATTTTTTTCGTTTTTTTGAGAGTTTGTATCTTGGAATTAATATCTTATCTTGGAATAAGCATTTTTCGTATGTGATCGATTTTTGTAACTTCGGAATGCTTTTTTTTGGTGATTATCCATATTCTTTTAATCAAATTATTTTTTCTAACGCTTTCGCTATTCTCCGCAATTGTAAAAAAAATACTGGCACTGTTTTACTATAAATCCGACCGCGCAACCTCCCCGTAGTACGCTTTGGGTAACGCTTATGCCGGCGGTAAAACAGTGCCAGTATTTTTTTACAATTGCGGAGAATAGTGAAAACGTTTGAAAAAAGGATTTGATTAAAATAATATGGATAATCACTAAAAAAAAATTCTCAAGTTACAAAATCAATAGCATGCGAAAAATGCTCATTACGACGATTTTTGCTGATTACAGTAAGTTTAAACCTTCTGAACACTAAGATAATCAAATCGGAGCAGTTTGAAATTTTCAGTGTGTCTTTAGAATACCTTAAGGTTGAAAAGTTACCGACGATATCCTTCGTTTGTTTCTTTTATCCAAAGATATGCAGCGTTTTCCGAGTATCCATAAATAACCGTTTTTTTACCTTTTTTTCAGTCAACAGTTTTACTTAGAAATACTGTTTATTATCATAAGACTTTAATACCACCTTATAGAACATGTTTTGAAGTTACTAAAATTCTGGTTTTCTTTTCCCCATAATTGATATTCATGGAGTAATCCAATGTCAAAGTGTGATAGACCATTTTTACTTTGATTTACCATAAGTCAGCTCCAAATTATGTCACGGAAGTTTCTGGTTATCAAATTAAAGGCAATTAAATTATCTACGGGAATTTTATTATGATGTCAACAAAAAAACACTACCCAAGTAAATGCACAGTTTTAAAAACGAGTAAAGTTTGGATTTTTTTTCTCCTTAGTTTTCCTACGATTGCTTATCAACCAAGCGTGCAATCAAGAAATAGAGCACAGATCTGCAAAATGGACATTTCAAGCTTCCAATTTTTAGTTTCGGAATTTCTTAACAATCAATTTTCTCCAAGATACAGACTCTCAAAAAACACCAAAAAAGAATTGATCAAAAAAATATCCTTTAATTTTTGTCACTAGTGTTTAAATAACACGCATTCATACTCGTAATCTAATAGATTTAACATGTCCAATATAATAAAAATGTGAAGAGAGAAAAACTGTTCCTATAATGATGACAACAGCGCATTCTTTTTACTTTTTACTAAACTTATTTACATCACTCGATGACCCAACGAGCACGTTCAAAATAATATTTAAATAAAAGGCAACATATCATTGTTCTAGTTAACTCAATATTGAAAATACGCAAACCAGTATGCCTATTGTAAATCCACGGTTTAAACGAGTTAGTAGATTTGTTTTTAAAACTAAAACTATTTTGTTGTTGTATCAAACGGAGTTTATAGGATTTGTTATGCATGACGTTGATATCAATGGCTATCATAAAAAACAACAATGTCACAAGAGAGGAACAAACATAGAAGAGCCAATGTCGTAAGCAGAATATATACGTAAAAAAATATAGCAAATATTTTTTGAACTTAATAAGAAAAAAGGTTCTTATTGGCGATTAATAAACTCAAAAAATATATTAGTCAGGGTTCCAGTTACGTAGGTGGTAAGTAAAACCACAAAAACGTTGCTACCCGACCGGCTGCTTAAGATTTTCATCAAGTAAGACGTTATGTTTTGCCAAAACCTATTATGCTCACCTCCATACAAAGAAGTTTTGTTTGCACCTTTCTATTTTCGTAAGCGTAGAAACCTCGGGCACCGTCCCTGGTATTTGAATGGTGGGGCCACGAGAATAGCGAACGAAATAAAATTCATTAACACATTGATTCGTTAACAGTTTTTTTTTATATAAATGCAGTGTAATACAAACAGAGTGTACAAAACAGATCGGATTGGATAAAAATAGACTAAATCTGAGTCCTGCCACTAGACATCTGCATCTACAATACCCAAGTGTAGTCAAAGTTTATAAATAGTTGTGATCAAACATCCAGCGATATGAATTCTCTTTGGACGAATTCACGATAAAACAAGCCAAGCATATTCAGTATTGAATGGTCCAGGTTTTTTGGATTTAGTTTTTTTTTTAAACATGGTTTTTTAATAGTGCATCTGCATCAGGAAAATTGATTCTACGTTTGCACAGCGAAACGAATCAACGTCAAAACGCTTGAAAGCTGCAAACCAAAAACACACATCCGCTCATATTATTTCACGTTATAAGATTTTTGTTCGCGTTGCCATTGCTACATATCGAGAGATATTGAACATACTATAATTATGTTATACCATTTTATAACCAATTCTGATTAACGGAATTTTTATTAGTATTTAAAAGTATCATTTTTAAAGCTTTTATAACCAATATAATGTTGAAGAATGTTTAAAAAAAAGTATGTCATTTTAAACATTTAATTTTGAACATCTTTGGTTTGCAAAGTAGAAACTGGTACGACACAATAATTGTTGCGACAGTCTTCTGCACTGTTTAATTCGACTGTGGAGTGGCTATGACTGTTGGCGTGGCAGTTACTCAGGTACGTTGAGGGAGAATAGAGTCTAGCGGTTTGGATGAGAGTGGGATAGAGTACGACGACAAGATTAAAGATTTGCACTAGGCCGAAGTCGGGTCGGACCATTATTACATAAACATCAGAGCCACGTATAACAAACTAAAATTCAGTTTCATAATTCGCTATTCACACTCATTGTGCTTCCGATTTATTTTAATACCGGCTTCTCCATTGGTTCACGTCCGGGTCTATATTAATAGCGTTATCAGAACACTTCCTGTCGCTAGTCGTTGCGGCAGTAGTTTCGAGTTAGTTGACCTAATTTCCTTGAAGCGCTGTTGTCTAATTAAGCACTAAGATCTATAAATACTCGTAATATTAATCTACTGCAGGGGCCGTCTTAGATAAGACAAGTTGCGGAATGATTCGCTGAACCAATCTGAACCTTATTGCTATTTGGTAGCTAGGGATAACAACAATATAGTGAGTGTGGCAGTACCAACAAACTGCATTTGTTTACCGCCCCACGTATACCCTCCACTCTGTTGCCTCAAGCCGAAGCGAAGCGTCAAAAAGCAATTAAACCTGTGTTACTTAAAACGATATCCTTCGCCTTGCACCTGCAATATACGTTCAAGCGCTCAGCAGAGCTAACATCTAAAGTTCTTTGATTGTGTTAGAACGACTAAAGATCATACAGCCACGTGTAAACTTGTCTAGCTCAGGTAACATTCGCATGGCTCGCGTCGTCTCTCTATAAAATATAGAAATTATATCACCAAATAAGTCAATATTCGGTGTTTTCATGACTTGCACAAAGAGTTTTCGCCCAGGCGCCCAGTCGTTAAATTATATTTAACGCCAACAGTCTTAACAACTTGCATTAATTTATTGTATCGACGACTCACGTTAATAATATTGGTAATGAGGGAAGCACAAAGAACGGATTGAAGACAATAACAGACGCTTAAGTTTCATTAAACTTCCCTCAGCGGAGTAGTTTGTAAAAGGAACACGATGCCTAACAGCGCAGCATTGAAAGATGTAGCCTGAGTAACGAACTTTAACGTGTAACTCTACACCGATCTTCAGATATATCTACGAGTATCTGTCTATCTATTGAAAATCACAACAGCTTTGCGATGCAGTCCTTCTACCAGAATAAATATTTGCTAAATCTTTCAGAGGAAAAGCTTCATTTAGTACGGTAATTTGATCTCCATTATTACGGAGAGCGAAGTGCGAAATTAAAATGGTTTCAGTATTATTTTTGAAGTTATACTTCTTTTGGCGCGATGGAGAAAAATTATGAAAGTGAATTTTTAAGATATGCGCGCACACCGACACCTGAATTCTACATCGTGAAGTTAGTTCTAGGTGGCATGAAAATCGATAACTACCTATGTTCAAGTTATATATTCTAGTATTTTTATATTTAGAACACGTGTTTCGTAACAGTACAATTAAACAGTTTGAATAAATAAATATTATTTTGGTGTTTTTATTTAATTATATTTTGAAGAGAATCTTCTTCATACAAAATGTTAATAGGTTTCGCAACTGTCAAACATTTCATGTTCATACCGTCGATACAGTAAATTCTTCCCTCAAATTAAAGAACGTATTTAAATAAAGGTTTCGAATCGACAACATAATATATCCACAATATTCGAATAATGGCGTATTTTAGATTTTAAATATGTAGAATAATGTCATTAATGAAAAAGGATTGACATTTAAATTGGCTGTCAAATGTTTAGGCGTGTGTTCAGAAATGTATTTATGTAAACTAAACTTCTTTTTAAAATCGGAAATCACTTTTATCACAATTTTTTACAATGACCTATCCTTCACCACCATTAAACGAGTATAATTTAAAAAATCACATAATATCATAATCCCCGGAACTACTGAATCGATTTTAAAAATTCTTTCACCGTTAAAAAGATATAACATCCCTGTGTGTCATAGGCTATATTTTTTCCAAAGCGGTTGAAAAAAGGGTTGGAATGTTGTATAGAAAATCAAAACCAGTTAAGTTATTTCTAGGAAAAATTATATTTCAGCTCTTTATTACAAACAAAAAATAATGGCAACCAACAATTTTGGAAAAGAAAATTATTGAGGTGAAATAAGGTATGACATGTTGTATGGAAACCAAAATCGCTGAAGCGTCCGTATTACTCATCCGATTTTCCTTATCCGCAATCGTTGAAGTATTAATGTCAAAAAATCGTAAGGCACATTATTTGGGTATAGAGCGATGGGATAGAATAGAGTGAGAGGGACGGGATAGGATGGATAATGAAGAGAAAGAACGGGACGGATCGGATGTGAGTTGACAGACGGGACGGTACGGGATTGAGGAGGACAGGTCAAAAAAGAAGCGACAGTAGGGTAACTACGTCGAGTTTAGGTTTCAAGAGGTTAAGGTATACAAAAGTTTGTACGAATAATAATATCTATCTGATGTGGAGTTGAATCAAAAGATATCTGCACACAGGCGAAGCTGGGACGGGCCGCTAGTTTATTAATAAATTTGATTCATTGCCTTAATGATTAATTATTGTATATTTTTACCGTGTTGTCATATTTTTACGTTAATAAAACCTTTTTTATTTAAATAAAATCTTTTTGATTAATTTTAATATTTATCGTTAATCAATTCTGCATTTTAGTTTTTTTTTCCATACGCCAAAGAAGTATAACTTCTAACGCGTGTACATAAGTACACACACTCTTTTTTACTCTGAGACAAACCAGAATACACAAATGCTAGGAACCAAAGTAAATTTTTCTACATATGTTAGTGTGGGTGTGCTTAATAAACTGTGTTGACATGAACAAATTGATAATATTACAATATAATATTGGATTTGGGATGCTAATCCCAACTTGTGCTTGTGCTAACAAGCGCTCACTTCAGAGCCCAGTCGCAAGAAATGAAAGAGATTCTCAAGAACTAGAAAATAGGCTCACATCAGAAATGTGTCATTGTCATCACAACAAGGCAACTTCGGTAAGTCAACAACGCGTGTAGCAGTAGCAGCGGCACATGACGAGGCATGACGGCGATCTGACGTGACGCGACAACGATGACGACGCTCAACCTGAAGGGTATTTATCGACGTCACAAGATACGCCGTGACAGTGCGATATTACCAAGCCTTTGTGATAGTTAATAATGTTATCCCTGATTAATTGAATTACAACTACAATCACAATGCTTCAACACAACCAAGAAACTGCAGATACTCAAGCTAGAAATAATGATTCTTTTGTTAAAATTTTCAAAAACAACTTTGATTTAGTAAACATTTTTAAAAAACAATAATCAATCACGGAATTTTGAAGCACCAGATCAGCCGGATCAGTTAATTGACTTTTATAAATTCCTATTACAGCCTGCACAATAAATATCACATTTGGATATTTTGCAGTAGCCTAATACATACATACATAAACTCACGCCTATTTCCCAGAAGGGGTAAGCAGAGGTGCAACCAGGACACCCGTATTTCACCTTGTAGGTATGTTCTGTCCCACGATTTGATATGGGCCGAGCCTATCACCATGTCTTAACCTAATACACTATGTATAATTTTGCTGCCTTGACAATCTCTGTAACGTACTCGTAGTCAGCGAGATACCGCCGGCTGTCAAATTAAAGCGGGTGGAATCCATCCCAAAGCTAAAAAAAAGCTTCGCTTAATTAACTAAACTTTACTTCGGTTTTTCGGAACCGAGATGTCCCCCTTATATTTTGGTGAATACGACACAAAACACGTGTTATTACTATGGGATAAGGGCTATGTGTGGGACCGTTGGGTGTACATTATATCAGAAGTGTTCAAAGTGTTCTTGTCACAGGCAGAGGACACATCTCAAAAAATAATATTTTTTGTTAGCGTATCCAAAGGTTCGGCAAAACCATAATTGGATTTGCGCTATTCCGCTCCACTCCAACATTGTAAATAAAATCTCGCTTGCACCCGTGCTCTAGCAGCTACCTACTATAGTATTCATTATTGTATAAATACAAGTGTTATTTTCGTGCTTTATTAATCTTGTCCCATGTTTTTTTTTTCCTGTACGCAGCGCAGCTGTAACAAGATTTCGAATTGGCCGCAACTGTCTACGGCAGTTATATTTTAAAATAACAAAGCTCAAGACTTCATTGGACGCGATCGGTTCGAACTGTATTTTTCTGTCGCAGATAAAACGGAGTTCGCCGCCGAAGCTTTCTGTCAAATGCAATTGTTAATTCCTGTTGTCGAGACTTTCGCTTTGAAATCGCTCTGTGAGAGTGAAGACAATACCGGAGCGGGACATGCAACAGAAAACAAAATTAATTACAATCGAGATGCTTTGACAAATGAAACCCTCGTTCAATTTGTTCGGTTTTTGCGGATGCATAAATCCATTGACGCCGCAATGTTTCGTATACAATATACGATTTGCTCGAATATTTCATAATTACATTTTAATGCGTGTCTGACGAATGTAAAATGGATTCAACACCATTCGAAACGCGGCGCAGGTACGTTATGTCATTGAATGTCTGTTTTTCGAAAAGAGGTAATGTATGTTTTGATGTATTTAATTTAGTTTTGATTGGTATATTTGTGGTGTAACTTTAGCTAAAAAACCACGCTTACATACGTATTGATTAACTTGATATTTTTTCATTTAATCTTCAGGTGAAATATAATAATATTATTATTTCTTGTCCTTATTTGTTATCCAGTTATGCTATGTCCGCATTTCAATAGGATATGCCAAACTAGGGGTCACTTTGTCACAAGAGCGAGTCACGAGTAACATGAGCTGAAGGAACGTACATATTTGACTCCCTTGGTACATATGCATATAGTTAGTATTTGTGACATTTCAGCCGCTAAAATTATACTTTACAAATCGGATTAAATTCCTTTGTTGGTTATCTGATATTAGCATTCTATCATTTAGTGAGAAATCATACTCATGTGTGTTTAGAAATTACTCTGTGAAAGTGGGTCGAGATAAGGAGCCAACTCGGAAATACAATATTCGATATATTCTAAGTATCGAAACCAAATAACATTTTATTTATTATCGAATCATTGAACGAACGATTCGACAATGTCGGATATAGGAAAAATGACAACAATCGTGTTTATTTCCGCCGCAGTATGCGTCCCCGGTGAAAGGCATTTACATATAAAACTGCGTTATGCGATATTTCATTTTATTTTTAATAGCGACCCGACTCGGATTCGGCCGGGTGCAAATAGTTTATGAGTTCAGACCACATCAAGAACATATTATATACCCTGAAATCGAATCCGAGATCAAAAATGTAAACAAACAAATGTCATTGTGAAAGTGACATTTCAGGGCTAGGAAACATTTTCTAATAAAAATTCAAATGTTGCGAGTATTGTGTTTTAGAATTTCCTTTAGATTAACATGGTAAAAATGAAAAGCACCAACAAAAACGAAATATATTTAGTTTGTCATTTAAAAAGTATTTTATCAATCACACACTTATCAGTTCACAAGCCTTCAATATCACTTGAATGAGACGAACTCGTTGATGTCGGAATCAGTAACATTTATTATAAATTGATCTGGCACTATATCAATCAGGTGGTCTAATTTGTTTTTCTTCCTTTATTACATGTTTAACATATATCTGTTCCACCACCGCGGTGTCACTTCTTGTAAACCATCTTCATTAATCATGTTTTCTTCATAACAAATATTTTTTCGTAATTGGAGAGGCTAAATATAATAAAGTTTTATTTCAGTGAGCCAAATGTTAGGAATTTCTATTTATTGCCAGCAGCATAAAATAATTTCGTACCATTTTTATCACATCATTTAAAAAAATGTTGAAATTGTAATTTATGTAAATATTATACCAAAGAATTTTCATTCGGCTATGTTTTATACTTATATAACAGGTGAGAATAATTCTAACCTAACATTTTAACGGTTGTCGACAATCTACCATGGCAATTTATTTTTATTGTAGTGGTAACCCTTTTGTTTACATTTTTGATCTCTGATTCCATTTCAGGGTATAGATTTCGCAGCGCACAGGATGTAATATTTTTATTAGGTAATTTTAGTTCTTTAGTTCTAGCAAAGATCCCTATTTTTTTGAAAATATAGTATATCCTATGTCACTCGGAGATAGTGTAGCTTACCAACAGTAAAAAAAAATACCAAATCGGTTCAGTAGTTTCGGAGCCTATTCCATTCAAACAAACAAACAATCAAATCTTTCCTCTTTACAATACTAGTATGTATAGATAACACATCTGCCACTATTATTGTTATACATAATTAAGTTATTGTTCGCTATAAAAACTACCTATAATGGATTTAAAAATACAATAGTTGATTGAAAAACTACCTAAAACTCTAAACCCTCTAATAAAACAATTCATCAGATAAAACGATTTTATTACTTTAGTGCAATCAATTCAAAAGTGCAGAAGACTTCAGAGAGAAGACAGAAGAGTTCGAAGACTCTAAATATCTTAAACCAATATAGCAACATCAATTTACTAAAGGATTTTAATGATTATGGAATTCTAAACTCTTTTGCTTCTTTCATTTAAGTAATTTCATTCATTTCAAATGAACTTTCTATCTAAGCGAAAGAAGCATTTATCTAAAAATTATAATTAATAACTATTACTCTGAAAATAGGTAGCAATGGTTTTACGTGAATAAAATGGACTAGGTTTAATTTGAGTTTGATTAATATTTCAATTACGACGTAACAATTTAAAGGGTTAAAATAAGTCTTAAATGAATTTTTAATAGTTACAGCCCGTTCCGACGTGGTAATGGTATTCATTGGCGATTCAAAAGGCTACTTTATTACAGTTTCTTTTCTTTTTTTAATACTTCATAGTTCATGATATTTTCTATTCAAAACTACGCAGACTTCTTGATGCAAATAATTAAACGTAAGATACACAACATAGTAATATCGTATTTGGCTAAAAGATTAACCGAAATAGCATATTATATTAATTTATAATTTTATATGCACGTCAAATTTTTGTCCCATTGAATTCCAAAATTCTCTGAGGCTGCAACAGGGCATTTATTGCATGCCGGATCCATTTGCCTGTGGCAAATATGTGTGGTTTATCCTACAGAATATACCATTTTGAGTGGGCACGTCAGTTTTATGATTCCCCATACACAGCACAATCAAATTAAAATGAATACTCGCTGCGAACAGAAAAAGGAATAGTTCAGACTAAATTATATTTATGTGTTATATAAAATACTAACATTCTATGATAGTAATTATGATTTTTAATAATTAATGTATACCTTAATTGGTCCTAGTAGGTAAAATAATAAAAAAACTCTCGTACTTCCCGATACCCATTACCCACGACACAAGACCCGATCTTAGCGTGGGTTCAGGATTATATGTATATGTGAGTGTTGTTTTGTTTTTATAGCTATGAACCGCTCATGAATAGTAGCAAACCAAACAATACCATGAATTACAAAGCATTCCACTGCGCTCGTCATCCTGACACATAAGATATTAAGTCTCATTAGGTCCAGTAGTTACTCTGGCTACACTGTCAATTTGTATGTATGTAATATTTATTTGTTTTATAGATATCTGATACAGTAGGGCATAAAATAATGAAGACTTAATATGAAACAATATTTTTTACGTAACACTATTTTTCCACTGTTTTGTACTATATTGCACTAATAAATATCTTCTGAAACAGGACTAATGCATACCTGAGCTATAATCCGGAAAGGCATGGGTTCATTTCCCAGGTCCGACACACCTTTGTAAACCTTACAATTTATACGATAGAATAAATTTGCCGGGAATTAGATTTGAGCCGAGTGCCGACGGGCGCGCCACCACAACAGGAACTACCGGGACACGATTGCCCTTGTTTACTATATCGAGTATAGTTATGTATGAAAAGTGCCTGTGGGGTCTATTAGGGATTGCAGCTCTTGAGCGACTTAACCGGAAAAGATCGTATTTCGAATTTGCACAGTGTCGGGATGAAGGTCGTCTACGATATTCTGTTGCCCTTCTATATTCTTGTGATATTCTTTATAATTAGAAAAATAAAGTTACTTATGTTACAAAGCATAAATAAGAAACATAAAATATTTTTTAAAGTGTATAAAGAATACTGACATTAGAAAATTAGTTACGCATACATTTTCATTTATTTCAATGGTTCTCATTAAAATAAGTGAGAAACATAACAATGATCGTAGAAGTATATACTCGTATTTTCAGGGTAACCTCTACGCTCCTCAAAACAAAAGCTGAGATCTAACAAAATCGTTGGGATTGCTGAGCTCAAAATTAACGACAGTCATTATAACGCTTTTGCTGGTAAAAACAAATAAAAATTGCAGCTCGCCCGTTTAGCGGCAGCCTTAAATTGTGCTACAGCTAAATGACAAATACCTTTTGAGTCTAAGTTAAATTGTGATCTTTTTAATAATTTGAATATTTAATTAAAAGTGGCGAGGAGCCGAGGTTTATTATTTTAAGGAGGCGAGTAACTTTTATTTGCACTTAATGGTTCGTTAGCTTTAACTCGGTTCAATTTATAATATCTCTGTGTAATGTGTAAAGAGATAATTTCAAATGCTCCAGCGTTCAATAAGTTTACACAAAAGTGGCGTCGCGTCGCCGGCTCCCAAACTGTGCTTCATTTTACCTCCAAATTAGAACGCCATAATTAATTTGCACTGCTAGGAGCTCAGCCAAGAAGCCAGCTTAGCAAAAATGTATTTTAAGCTCAATAAATTATTTTAAGTACTGGATTTTAGGGTGAAACGCTACTGCTTACTAATGATTAGGCGCCAAAATATTATTTTAAACATATTAAAATCTTATTAGAATGGGCCGGTGGGCAGACACCTGTCGTGCGTATGGCAGTCGCTCGTGAAAAAAATTGATCCAGAAAGTTTAATATGTAAATTTAATATGTAATGTTTAATTATAATTTACTAGTTGACACAAAATAGATTTTGTTAACGATAATTTCTGTAAATTTAGACGTAAAAGACTGATTAAATTTGAATATTATATTGATGAAAGAGGATATTGATTTATTTGGACATTTTTCTCAAAATCTGTAATAGTAGTCGCAATAAATTTGGTGATTATATCTATACCTAGCTGAAAGACCAATATTTCATGTGTAGTAATTAGTATTTTGTGACATATTAAAGCCTGCGATATAATATGTATTACAAGAAATAGTTGTAAAACAAGAAATCGTTTCGTTATCCTAAATATCATATTATTCCAACCCTTTATTGAAATACAAAAAGATCTATCCAAACCTTACAAATAAGCCAAGTTAAGACTACAACAGAAATTGCCATACGTTAGGCATATACATATATCAGTTCTGTTTTTTTGTGTCTGGGGAGTGTCTGGGTGTAAATGCACGGAACTTGTGCCCGAGCTATTCACACACAAAAAAAATAACAAGGAAACAGTTAGTGCTCGGTCACTCTGAATAAGCGTCGTGGTTATGCAACCGACTACTGCTACTTAAAAACAATCTTAAAAACTAACTCAACGTGAAAGAAAAACCTCTCGAGTAGATTTTAAAACAACACAGTACATATAACATTTTCCTTAATATTGTTAAATAAGTATTGTTTCGTTTTAATTAATAATTCCACACTTTTTAATGTTTTTAGTAATTAAACACCGTCGCCTATATTTCTTCAATTATTGAATGATATTATAGGAACTAATCGTGTATATTTTAATGCAATGAACACATTTAAGAAGGTATGTTTAAAAATCTTATACAATAGATTTTAGTAGTAGGTGCCTACTTCTAAGACAACTTGTTGATACATGAATTATCCAAATATATATTTTTTTGGCAATTGCCAATAATTTGACATTAATTAATCATGTAATGTAGTTCTTCCTTGCATGCAATAAAGTCGACTAAGGGAACTTGTCTCAGTTTATGAGCACTAGTAGCGAACGTAGGGAAAACAATGTGTCTGATTTATGTATCACACACATTGTTTAAACTTCAAAATGGTCTTGAGTCTTGGTTATTAGAAACTACGAAAGTCTTTTTGGTCTCAACACCTGTACTTAGGATAATCATTTGTGGACATTGTCGTTTGTCTCAGTGTACGAATCAAACCCACAGGCTTTTGTTTCACAGCCGTCTCTCGACCAACTGCGCCGGAGGTGCTTTCAAATCGTTGCTAAAAATGCGGGACAAAGTAAATAGGGTATCCGTGGAACATTCCCAGAATGAATTGTAAAGGTACTGGTAGGTTACTCTAAGTTAGAGCGTAATTCGAATGTTAGAGCGTTCGACGTCCACATATTAGATAAAAAATCCACTTTTAAAATATAAACTGTTCTCTATGAAACTTATCATTCACTCTAAACTTAGTCCACTGTTACGACGTAAGATAGAGAACTCAAATATTTTGTAGAGTAATTAGGCACAATAGTTTCTTAGATTTACGCGAATGTTACACATTAAAATAAGACTTATTTTTACAGATTTTATCGGCGCGGAGTCCGCCCCGTGACCACGAAAGCTGTAGACTGTAGAGTAATCGAAATGTAAAAATGAAACCACATAGCGATAAAATCCGTAATAACTAGTTTTATTTCAATAATTAGGCACATTCGTACAACTTTACGTACGACGGTCAAACATTCGTCGTCGTGTCAGAGAATAGAGTAAGCATCCTGATTCTAATTGTCGTGTTACAATAACTCGCACAATTAGAAACATCCGTGCTCACACAGACAAATTGGTTCGATATGTTATAGGATAAATGATTGTTAGGAGTTATTCGTAATGCTCGAGCAATATGAATTATGTCCAATGTGCCTTCAAAAACTATAAATATAATTTAATTAAACTTAGTAACTTTAGTTAATTTTAATATGCAATTTTGCCTACATTAATTTGGAGCAAAGTAGGTTTCAAATTTTGCAAATTCCGAAGATTACATGTGAGCTACAAATGATTAATAGGTATTAAAATATCTCAACGAAATTTGCTCGAAATCTTGTCGCCCCACATTTTGTCTGGAACAACCTTCGACTAAGCTGGTACAGTTAGTTTAATTATGTACAAATACTGCCTCCGTATAATGTTAGTGTTCTGTCTAAACAAATTATCTCACACATCAGTTGTTTAAGAAGGATGAACACTCCAGTCAGTTCGAATTTCACATGCCCTATGATTTCAATACGCGCATTAACGAAATACCCTGATTTGTTTCTATAAAAGTTATTCATCTAACAAATATTAACTAAATATAAATGTGAAACAATTATATATTTTTTCATTTTATTCTATATATTTAAAAAAATATTTGATTATTGAAGAATCGGCCCATAAAAATAATAACTGCACTGCCTTGTTGACGCAGTTGTACTAAGGTTTGATTAGAACAATAAGACTCGGTTTCGAATCCCGGGTCGGGCAAAGTGATATTGGATTTTTCTATTAATTGTCAACCTGGAGTCAGTAATTCGTGCCCGATATGGCAAAAGGTTCGCCCCCTGTCATATTATGGGATGGAACATACAAAACGAAATGTAGGTGTCCTGGTACCACCTCTGCCTACCCTTTTTGGCGGCTTGAATTTATGTATGCATGTATGTATGAAAATATAACAAAAACTGCACCAGATTAAAAAATCGCTGAATAATGGACAACAAAGCCTCTACCAAACTGAACAGTTACGGCTCGAATACAGGTATCGAATTTATGTCACACCATTATGCCTATGATCCAGAGAAACGCTGACATCGTGTACTCATGGCGTCGTGTAAAACAAAAATACTTGTAGGTATTTCTCTGGCTATTGTACTAAAAAATATAATAAATAAATACACCCAACAGACTAATGTTAATAGTCCTGACCCCACACTAAAATCGAATTATTTAGAAATCAGGAACATAAAAATAAAAATGTGTTTATTAAAAACTCAGTTGCAAACAATTTGCACAGAGGTCCTGAAACAAAGCTAGGCTTGTATCTTGGGGTACCAATACATACTTTACAAAATTACTGAATTTGAAGCTTATACGAGTATAAGTAATAAAAAAATACAAAAGTGACAAATTAAACAAAGAAAAAGAATACAAAAAATAAAACACTCATTGGCCCTTTTTGCCTGATATTGCCTCTAAACATCTTGACAATGGAAATCTACATTAATTATTTAGAATAATTATCTAGAATTTGCAAAAGCTTTCGACACAGTGTCAATACCGATCCTCCTTAGAAAGCTGAAACTAATCGGAATTCGCAGGATCGGTCTACATTTATTCCATAGCTACCTTACAGGCAGGTAACAATTCGTAAAAATCGATTCTTCTGTCAGCGATTGCCAAGATTTCATATTTGGATTTCCGCAAGAGAACTTTAGGAGCTACGCTCTTTCTAGTCTGATGAAATTATTGAACAGTGAATAAAATTATTAGAGCAAAAACGTTTTATTCAAGAGAGAATTTTTACACAACATTGACAAAGGACATAGACAATAACTAGTATATAATATTACATTTAAAATAATAGACAACTTAAAGAAGGTCAAATTTAATTAATACAACACTTGCACCAAATTTGAACTTTATATAAGATTTAAACTTTAATTAACGACAGAAAGAAATTATATTTTAATTTAATTTTTGTACACCAATTTTCTGTCTCAGATACTGAAATCTGTCTCGAGGAAGGGCTTTTGTGAAAATATCAGCATATTGCTCCTTGGTGCACACATAGTTTAAATCTATTTGTTTATCCATATAGTTGTCCTTGATAAAATTATATTTAATATCTATGTGCTTACATCTTTTGTGATAATCAATATTTTTAATTAAGCAAATAGCACTTTGATTATCGATATTTAGGCAAATAGATTCTTGTTTATATTGACCAATGTCCATTAATAACCTTTTCAACCAAATAGCTTCTTTTGTGGCGGCGCATGCAGCCATAAACTCTGCCTCAGTGGTAGATAGAGCAACACTCTGTTGACGTTGCGTTGCCCATGTTATAGCAGCTCCATTTTTTATAAAAACATACCCAGTCAGTGACCTACGTGTACATGTATCTTTGGCATAATCTGCATCACTGTATGCCTCAAGTATGTGCTTCGTTGAAAATGAATAACATAAACCATAATCTTTGGTTTCCTTTAAATACTTAATTATTTTCTTAACTACATTCCAATGAGTCTGATTGTAACAATTAAGATATCTGCTTACCAGACTGACTGCATACATTATATCAGGCCTGCTTACCACCGCTAGGTGCATCAATGACCCAACGGCTTCCCGGTATTGAATATTCTTGTCCGGAGCCTCAGAACTTTTCTCCAGTGTAGTATGCGGATCAACTGGAATGTTATTACAGTTAGCATCTTGCATATTAAATTTAAGCAGCAGTCTCTCAATGTACTTAGACTGGTGAATAAATATCTTTTCGTTAGATTTTTCAATTTGCATTCCAACATAATTCTTTAAATTACATTGTTTAATATCAAAATTTTCTTTCAGATCACACATTATTTTATCTAGTGCATTTTTAGAACTTGATATCAACAGCCCATCATCAACATAAAGCAATAAATATACTTTTGTATTGTTTATATTACCTGTATAAACACATCTATCTGCATGACTATTTACAAAGCCAAATTTCTTTAATAAGCTGTCAAATTTCTGATTCCAGCACCTGGGTGCTTGTTTTAATCCATAAAGTGAACGTTTAAGTTTACATACCAGATTTGACGGGACATCCAAACCTTCAGGAGGCTTTATAAATATTTCTTCTTTTACATCGGCATATAAAAATGCAGTTTTGACATCAAATTGCAATATTTGAAAATTGTGTTGAGCAGCCTCTGAAAGTAAAACTCTCACTGAATCATATCTCACTGTAGGAGAGTAAACTTCCGTATAGTCAATTCCTTGTCTTTGTGAGCATCCTTTGGCACACAATCTTGATTTAAAAATGAGACCAGATGGATCATCTTTTACTCTGAATACCCATTTACATCCGATTAATCTTGCACCTTCTGGTTTTTCAATTAATTCCCAAGTCTCATTTTCTTCATGTGCTTTCAACTCGTCTTGAATTGACTGTTTCCATTTTTCTGCGTACAAATTGTCTGATATTGCTTCGGTGTATGTTTGTGGTACATTATACATTTCTAGAACTTCATTATCACACATGTAAGTGTTCGCTTCTGTCTTCTTCATTCTTGTCATCGATCTTGTTGTCATATTTCGTGACAATTCTGTCAAATCTATTGATTTTTCTGGCTCATATATAGATCCTTCATCGGAATAATAATTATCATCACTTGTTCCATCATTAGTTGTATCCATCTGTTGTGAATTATTCGATGTCGTGTCATTCATGATGTTACTATCATCTTTTACCATTGATTCTGAAACGGATTCTGATAATGGTACCATGACAAAATTTCTTTTAACTGAGCTTTCAATAAACATTACATCTCTACTTATTAGGATTTTCCTTGTCTTCGGATCTAAAAGTCGGTATCCTTTTGTTTCCTCACTGTAACCAACAAAGATCATTTTAGTTGACCTTGGATCCCACTTTTTGACCTTTTCCTTTGGAACATGAACCATTGCCTCACAGCCAAAAATTTTCATATGAGAGATATTCGACTGTTTACCAGACCATTTCTCTTCAGGTGTTGAAAATGCTAGAGTTCTTGTAGGGCATCGATTGGTTATATAGCACGCTGTTACCACTGCTTCTGCCCAATACTGTTTTTGCAATTTAGCATTTAGTAACATACATCTTGATCGTTCCAAAAGAGTTCGGTTCATTCTCTCAGCTAAGCCATTCTGTTGAGGAGTGTACGGAGTAGATGTCTGATGTTTAATTCCTGACTTTTTAAGGAAGGCTTTAAACTCATTTGTCAAATATTCTGTACCATTGTCTGTACGGAGTGTTTTTATTGTTAAATTCAGTTCATTCTCTACAGAAGCTTTAAACTCCTTGAACTTTTCAAATACATCTGACTTGTTTTTCAATATAAAAACAAATACTTTTCTGGTAAAGTCGTCTATAAAGGTCACAAAATAGCGAGCTCCTCCAACAGATTGTACCTCCATCGGCCCGCAAACGTCAGAGTGAATAAGTTCGAGTTTACTTTGTGCTCGATTGCCTGCTGTAGGAAAAGGGATTCGTGTCTGTTTTCCTTCCTGACATGTAGTACAGACGACTTTTTCTTTATTTTCTAGTTTCACTCCTGTATTATCTGATAGTCTATTTAAGTCTTCAAAATTGAGGTGTGCCAGTCTTTGATGCCAGAGATAGAAATCGTTATCTTTCAAAGTTGATATGTATGCTTGTACACTGTGTGTTTTTAGCCTGTACATATTGTTTATCATATTGGCAACTGCAACTTTTTCATTGTTTTTATTAAATATATCACAACCTTTTCGGTGAAATTGCACTTGACATCCACTGTTCATTATCTGACTTACAGATAGAAGATTTGTGGCCAATTCCGGAACATACAGAACATTCTGTACCATAATTGAATTTATCTTGCCACTTTCAGTGATTACATTCAGCTTCACTTTTCCACAACTTTTAACAGCAAGCTTCTTATCGTTAGCCACCTTTATTGTACTAATCGGAGGGGCGATTTCATCATAGAGCCAGTCACGGTGCATTGTCAGATGCATTGACGCTCCCGAGTCGACATACCAACCATTGTCATTGCTTGATGTTGCAGAGAACACGGCCACATATCCAGTGTCATTCTTTGACAGTTGTGTCTTCTTATTTCGACAGTATTTACTTACATGCCCATACTTATTACATGTAAAGCACCTCGGACCTTTGGACTTGTTTTCTTTATTGGGAGCTTGTTTGGCGTACTGCATCGGTTGTCTTTTACTTTTATTGACATATAATGCAGTAGACTCGGAGTTCCTCACGTCTTGAAGAAGCTTTGTCTTCACAAAATCAGCTGTGATCGCCATACCAGAGCTTTCAAGTGCCATTATCATAGGTTGATACACATCGGGTAAACCAGCTAGCAGTAAAGTGCCTAGCCACTCATCGTTTACACTAAAACCTATATTTCTTAGTTTGTGCGCTGTCGAAATAATTTTATTGACATAATCTTCAATGTTAATACAAGATTCGAGTGTGGTGGTTATCAGATCTCTCAATAAACCCACGCGACGCGTCAATCCCTTATCATCAAAAGCTTTTTCTAGATTTTGCCATACTGCCTTGGCAGTCCTTGCTTCTTGTATGTGGACATAATTGATAGGATCTACCAGCAATATAATTTTAGACTTAGCTTTCGTGTCCTTTTTGACATCGGCGTTTTCGGAGGTTATACATTCCCACAATTCTTCGTGTTCGAGATATGTTTGCACTGCAAACTTCCAGGTAGGATAATTTTCTCTTCCTGTCAACTTTTCAATCAGTGTCATCGTATTAGACGACATTTTGTTGATGAAGAAAATTTTACAACCAGTTGCCACGTGAGATTTTAATTACTGAATACGGAACTATCTTTGCTTAATTACTTGCGTCAGTTTATTCACTTTTACTTTATATATGTGAACCAGGTGGTCTGGGCCCATAACCTGATGAAATTATTGAACAGTTAATAAAATTATTAGAGCAAAAACGTTTTATTCAAGAGAGAATTTTTACACAACATTGACAAAGGACATAGACAATAACTAGTATATAATATTACATTTAAAATAATAGACAACTTAAAGAAGGTCAAATTTAATTAATACAACATAGTCTATATGAATGATTTGTCATCCCAAAGGACTCTAACTGAAGCGGACCTTATCAATTACGCTGATGATACCATCATAGTATTTCAAGGCCCAACTTGGAATAAGGTTTTAAAAACCACTCAAATTGGATTTAGTTGTGTGTTTGGATGGCTTCATAACAACCTGCTTAGTGCTTACCTTAAATGTAACCAAAACAAACTACATATGTTTCCACATAACAGGTGCCACTGCTGCCCCTCATGACCTAGCCATTAGAGCCCATTCGTATAGCAAATTACCCAATGTTAATGTCCCACCGAGATGTGATCATAATAATCCAACTTAAAATAGGAAAATTTACAAAATATCTCGGTGTCATAATGTATAAATAACCTGGGGTTTAATGAGCACATTAACTCAATGTCTGCCAAGGTCTGAAAAATAATTATGAAACTTCTGCGCAATGTGGCACCAATAACGTTATTGAAGACTGTTTATATAGCTTTGTTTCAATACATAATTAGCTAGTGTACCCTGGCCTGGGGTGGAGCTGCCCTCTCTCAACTCATAGGACTAGACAGAGCTCGACGTTTTCGTACCGCACAACTCTTCAAAGATATTCAGTGTTAGGTGACTTCACACCATCAAGATTGTCCATGTGATACGTAAAGAAACGCTAAACGCAGAGGATTATGGACGCATGATCAAAAGACGCCTCTTTTAAATATCAGCTAACCAAATGAGGACACCTTTGGCAAAGAAATTCTGCTAGATCATTTATTTACAATCTTCGTTTAAATAAATATGTGTGTTCCACACACAGCTTAAGACCTTCGCATGTAACAACCAGATCATGAGTATTTTTGTCATGAATTCAGTAAAGTATGTCAAATTTCGGCAAATGAGACTACTACAAAATGAATCGGTTTATTAATACCACCAAAAAGAACGCTGCCTTGTGGGACACTTCCGCATCCGCCGGTAATTCCTACCAATAATTATTTTCACCTGATACGTCTACCCGGGCATAATGTACTACTTTTTAATGAACATAGCCTTTTAAAATAATCATTATATTACTGACCAAGAAACAAAATTTATTTCCCATATACGTCCCACTGCAGAACACGAGCCTACTCTACAATCGAGGGTACGATTGAGAATAGTTAAGCCATAAAGTCCACTACGCTGGTCTATTGCGGGTTACGTAACATAGAAATTCTTACAAATCGCTGTGGTATGCCGACTATTCTTGCTTAAATACAATCAATAAGTTATTGGGTCCGAAGAGGTTGAAGTATTTATTGCAAGGCGAGCCACGAACTTGTATAGACTTTGTTGAAGTTAGCCTCAGTTGACTCGAATAGTCTAGCGCAGGTAACCATGCTCATCTAAAACTCTGAAACAATGTTCTTGTTTGTTATTTAGATGGTAACTATTTCTTGATTGGTAGCTTCTTTTAGTATTTGGGATCTTGTAAAGGTACAGTGTAGTGTTACAACCGAGTTGAAAACATAGGAAAGTTTTGCGGAGCGAAAAACAAGTTACTGCTGAGGAATCTTTCTAAATGGCAGTAAGATTAGAGCGCAATGTATAATATTTATTACAACTAACCTAACATTAAAGTCCAAGTCTAGTGTTGTGGGTATCAGAAACAACAACAAACTTTGTAATCTAGCAACAAGCATAAAACAAATATTTGTGAGTCACGTAAACTGTCGGCGCGGGGCGAAATCGAACTTACTCTCGATCTCTGAACACCCCGGAGTTCTCGCACCACGGTCGCCGTCGGAACACGGTGACTTGATTTGTGTCCGTCCAATCATTATTTTGTACAGTCTGTCGGACTTCAACCCTTAGAAATAAGGGTTAGATAATATCCACAGTTACCTAACGCGAATTACTAAATAACTAGCACTTATAGACTTAAAAATTGTTGCATCTTTAGATTTATTTTAATATAACTAACGTGAACTCGCTCACCTTTCTTTCACCTTAAATAAACAATAAATAACTGTATACCTTTTTTCTACAGACAACCCTTAAGTGCTTTAAAATAAGTCGTAATAAATCGACTTAAACGGAGTCACATCAAAGTAAATGCTTTTCTGTAATTATATTTTGTTGGTTTGGTCTACTAATGATACTGATATTATGTGATACTTTATTATGACAATCTTGTTTCAGTTATAATACGAGTAGTAGACGCTAACTAAAGACAGACATTAAGATGACTTTGATGTTTAAACACAAAAAAGAAACAAAAAATAAAAAAAATACCTTGCGATAAGAAAATCAAAGCTTTAATACGTAGCGATGACATTGGTTTCTGTGCTGTTTACGAGACGAGACGAGGAAGCTCTTGTGCCTATAACAATACAATTGTTCCCTCAGCCGGTACAGTCAACAGCGTTATTGCACCGCTTATAGCCCGAGTTGCTAGGAATAGAGGAGGGTTAGCAACGCAAATTCCTACGTAATAACGGGCAAATGGCGAGCTAATAATTGAAGCGCTCTGCAACGCTTGATTATTGTAGGCAGCACTTAGCGGTGGTAGTACGCCGGAGGAATGTCTCGAGGTAGGCGCGCCGACCTGTGCTCGGACTTCTTACCCGTGGCAAATGGACAATGGACTTAGGTGCCTTTAGCCCTTCACACTTGGGATTGAAATAAAATTTGTTAATTGATAATTTAATTAATTATTATCAAACCGCCGCTAAAATTGGATTAAATCAGTATGAGACAAATTAACGCTGGAAAACAGAAAGGCAGACGAATTTTATTGTTTTATTCATGGTCCTAAACACCATATTTGTGAAATATTATACAAGTTCTGAATTATATTTCTGGTGAATATGGCTCGTTCCTTATTTGGAATGTCCTTAATCCTAATTTAAAAGTAATAATTAGATTGCGACAAAAAGTTCGAACCACTATTAGACGGTGGAAAACATAGTGGTCGATAATGACCGAACTTCGACGTGTCTTAATTGTGGAAAAGGGTTATCGAAATTGCTAGACTCGCCCAGAAATCGTAGTGTGGCTGTGTTTCCGAGTAACCGGTTAATATAACTTTGAAAATATATATATATATATAAATTGTTATATATAAATTGTTAGTCGTTATCATGGTCTTTAATACTTAATATGTGATATGTGAAACTGGATAACGGTATACGAAAAATATATAAGTTAGGGTTTCGTATATTTCTGCGCATCAAAGGAGTAATTTGAGCTAGGATAGAGTCGTGCGGAAGTTTGTATGTTGTGGTTGTTAGTGATAAGAGCATCGTCCGCCAAGTCGTGGCCACCTAGCTCGTTAAAAGGCGCATCACTCATCTGACAGTAACGATGATCGATGACTTCGAGACTTCCCCTGTAATATCCGACACCCTCCTCCCAGGCTCTCCAAGCTACCTCCCTTAGTCCTTGAGCTCCAGCGTCAAAAACCGACAGTGGTTTCAAAGCAAAAATGTCTAAGTTCGCGCGGAGCCGTCCATCTTTATTGCAGCCTCTAAAATCTTTTGCAAACCCACAAACCGCATTGATTGGACATGTCAAACATTAGACCATCAATCAACTGTCTAGACAGTTAATCATCGCATGTACACCCTTGACGCTTGTGTTAAGGCCATGTAGTATTGCATCATATTATTTTTTTATATTGTATTAATATTCCTAAAGTGTTAGTAGTTCCGTTTAATTCAATGTAGACATGCGTTATCCGAGCTGCACAGATTCTCATCAGGTCATAGAAATCACTAAATCCTAATCTGCCTTATAGTGCGTTGATATAAAAAAAAACCATCAGCATTTTTACCACATTCTACAAGTTGCTTAACTTTTTTAAAATATAAGACAGCAACTTTTTAATACATGTAGGCATTTTTCATTTTTCTTTTTTCTTTTAAAATTTAAGGAAAATCTATATCTATATCAGCCCATATACGTCCCACTGCAGGGCACGGGCCTACTCTACAATCGAGAGAATCGATTGAGAGTGGTTGGGCCATATAGTCCACCACGCTGGCCTAGTGCGGATCGGCGGACTTACATACCGTAGAAATTCTTTAAAATCGCTACGGTATGCAGGTTTCCTCACGATGTTTTCCTTCACCGTTAAAGTGCGTGGTGATTGACTATCAATAAACACATAACTCCGAAAAGTCAGAGGAGTGCCCTGGGATTTGAACCCGCGACCACCGTGAACATGTAGGCAGCCGCGTCTGATCCGTTAACCAACAGGCCACCACGCACTAATTAAGGAAAATACTTGAATACATTTTTATGCTTGTATTTTACCTAAAGATTAATGTTACAGAAGTGAAATACCAAATGGGACCTTAAGTCTACTCGACTCTGCGTTTACCGAACCTAATGGAGCTAGTCCTAAAACATCAAACGACGTTTACACGCTTATTCTCTTACAAATAGCTGGGCGGAGACAATAAATAATTTTGAATTCCTCGTTTCTATAGTGTTAAAAGTAAGTCGTTTTATTATCGAATTAATAGCATACATACATAAATAAACTCACACCTTTATCCCCGAAGTGGTAGGCAGAGGCGCCACTAGGACACCCACATTTCACCTTGCATTAAATAATAGCAATATATATTAAATTTTAAAACGCTCGCTTAATAACCCTGTTGGCCGCGAATTTGTAACGAAGCACATCCGAATCAATGGCCATATCAACAATCACGTTAATTAGGATGCTCAAACATGATCCTCAAATAATCATGATTAATCTTTATATTATATTAAAAGTTGTGCAATATTAAATTTCGAAACAATTTGACTGTCTTCTAACTTTATGAAACATTGTGGAATGTAAGGAAAACCTTTAATTTAGTTTGTAAGTGTAGCTTCCGGGGCATACTGAAAGAGTACAAAACTTTTTAAGCTACGTCAGAAAAAGTGCCCATGAAAAAAATGCGTTGGGAAATTACGTATCGCTCTTAGAGATTGTGAATTTCATTTGTTGAATAGTACAGTTAATATCAAAAAATAAACGAAGTACAAAATGGTATAACTAGATAGATACTTGGATACGTAATAATAATTCAACGGCATTTTAAGACTGCAGTTTAACAGTTACATTTAAAAGCGGTTTATAATTGGTGGTCATCCTCAGATAAAGTGATGCATAAATAGATGTCAATTGAAGAATTGATCTATCTGTTAATGGCTACAGAGTAAAGGCACCTAGAAGAAGCTATAAAGTCAAACCTCCCTGTTGCGAACAAAATCGGTAAGGTAACTCAGAAGGCGATCCGCAGGTTCTTTCCACCCGGTCAATTTCACCTTTTAATATTAGACCGTGCCTCCGGGCCGGATATGGAATAACTCTCACTTTGTAAGGGTTCCGTCGATTATTGAGCCATTTTTTTTTTTTTTGCACAAAGACGGAGCTATCACGATCTGTTTTGATCCACGGGTAAATCTTACTGTTTCCTGTCTGTATCTGTATCTATATAAGCCCATATACGTCCCACTGCAGAACAGGTGCCGAGAAGGATTGAGACGGGTTAGGCCAAATAGTCCGCCACGCTGGCCTAGTGCGAGTCGGAGGACTTTTTACATGCCGTAATTTTTTTTTAAATTGCTACGGTGTGCAGGTTACCTTACGGTGATTTTCTTCATTGTTATAGTACCTGAGATTGTAACCTGCTGCCACCGTGCAACGTGTTGGCAGTCGCGTCTGGTCCGTTATAAACAGGCCACCACGCACTTATGTTTCCTGTACAATGAGAAACTTCGTAGATATTTACGTTACATACTATCACACATAGTTGTTATAGATTTTCTGCCACAACAGTTCAGTGTTAACTATAATGAAATAAGCCTGTGATAAAAAAAAATCTTGCACAAATTATGATTATAAATAAAGTTTAATAATATAGTACATTAATATTTTTATTTTAGTCACAGCTTAAGAATGTAGCATTTCAACGTGCAAAGTTCGAGTAAAGGTAAGTGACCGCCGGTAGCCGCAGGCTGTATACACCCAAGACCTACGAGCTATGAGACCACGCCGCACTCGAGGTGGAATAATTGCTTTGACAACTGGGAGTGGAAAATGTGAAGGCCAGTATAATTGGCCAAAGATAATTATCAGATTCAAGAAAACGCATTAATATAATATAGGTACTTGAAAAACTTATTTTACACACTTTCCTTTAAAATAGATTAATTTAACTCCAAATTGTGTTTCTATTCATAGGACTAAAATCCGTGATAGTCAGTATCTACCTTATTTCATTGAACAAATATCATCCTCTGACAGGCGGACGGACAGATAGCGTGGATTTCCCACTGGATTCTCTTCGGACGTTTTGAGTACGGAACCCGAAAATCGGCCAAGTGAGAATTATTCTGCGATTTATTTTTAAAGCATACAAGAGCTATCCAACTGAATTATTTCTGATGTTAATTTCAGACATGGTATTCTTTCGTGGTGTTTTAAGCACTAAGTTAATAACTATAAAGTGTTGAGTGTATATAATATTAGGATCCCATTAAAGATTGATTATTATACTACTTATTATGTTAAATGCTGAGATTTTTGCAGTAGAACCTAACATATACTATGTCTTAATGATGAAGTCCGAAGACCTAGGCCTAGCCCCACTCAGCCGCGTACCTTAATTTTTAAGTAACAGTACACAGTAAACTATGCTATTAAGATTGGATAGTTGTAAATGTTCAAAATGAACGAAGATTACCGAACATTTCGAACTTTTAATATTTAAAGTTGGAAAATGCTGAAATAGACAATTTTAGAAATAACTGTAGTTCAGACTTTAACTACAACATATGTACTATATCGTTTGTACACATTTGTTACAATCTCACAATCCCTCTTAAAATAAAACTGCGTACGTAAAGTTCTTCTTAAAAAGTATTCGGTTAAGCGAGTCCGACCGTAGCGTTAAATTATACATCGCTATATAACATTATTGGCTTCTGTTGCAGACACGTATAAAACGAAAGCGTAATCGAAGTCCTTTTTGAATTCTTTATACTTACATGCTAACGGAAAAGTATGTAATTCGTCAATGTATACAATTCTTAGAAAATCTATACATTTGCTGAATAGCGAACGGAAACGTATTACATTCTGGCTATCAATGAGAACGAACAATAACGAATACAGAGGGTCTGGACAAAGGGATGGTCCGATTAAGTTATGTTAGGATTGAGATAAATTATACAAGAACAAAAGTGGATAAAATTTAAAATACATTTTATATTTATATTTAAAAGTTTCGTTATGTATCAAAATAGGTGGTCTAGGTTATGTATCGAATCTTATTTGTATCAAAATGCCCAACCGTAAATTTCGACTAAACGCACGCACCGAATAAAACCGTAACACCCGCAATCCATGCGAAATATGTATACAGGGTATCTCAAGACTGCGACCGAAAACAAAGCCAGGTGGTATTATTCGTGACTTCAGATACAATAGGACTAAAAATTTCACAAAAAAAGAAAACAATATTTTTTTGTATTTTTTTATTTATCGTTGTATTTGGGTGATAAATACAAAATTTTCCTAAAATAATAATGTACAGCTTATTATTTTTAAAGAAGCAATGGTACGCAAAGGTTTAAATTAATAATTTCGCATAAATTTGGTATTCACCACCCAAACACGATGATATTTAAAAATTTTTTATTATTCATACAGTGATTGCACTAGACAAAATTTTCAATGGTTATGAATTGTTGAAGTGCACCGCTGCCTTTGAAAAACAGGCGAGTAGTAACTAGTAGTTATGGTTATGTCTTTAAATTTTTATACTTCTCCTCTCCCAAAAGCCGACAAGGCAAGTACGATACCCAAGTAATTCTAGTATTGATCAAGTATTGTCAAATAAGTAAAATACCTACTTATTACTCAGACTTATACTTAAGAGAAAACTATCAACATGAATCTTGAGAATTGAGGCACACACCCTCGAAAGGGTAAGCAGACGTGCTAATATTTTCAATTTTTATCAAACTTATTACATTCGTCGCAGTACCTATATCTATTATAGGATGGGCCTTTATAATTTTTTTTTATTTTTTTTTATTAGTACACAAAAAAAATTACATTCAATACAAGTACAAGGTATGAGATACAGTTAATTTATGCCCGACACAAACTCTTATAAAACGATTTTACATCCCTCCTTGATTAAACCGAAAAGTACGTGATGGCCTGCTGGTAACGAACTAGACGCGGTTGCCAACATCTGCACTTGATACAGAAAACTACTTACTATACAAATAATTATTATTAAAAGCTCATTTACTCTGCCACCACAACAAGGAGGCGACTTACTACATATTTTCAGAATGTCCATTTCCTAAACATTGTAAACTTATGATTTGCGTGAATAAGAAGTTACAGATTGACTTTTACTCACACCTAAATTCGTAAATCTGCGCGAAAAAAGACATAAAAATAAATTCGTTTGAAAAAAATTTAAACAAATATATAACGCAAAGCCTCACGGACCTCCCATAGTCGCCTAAAGCCGGAAGACGAATCTTCCGGATTTGCTTAACTGTTGACAATTACACAAAACCGGACGAGACACTCGGTTCACGCGCGCTCATTAAAATAAATTCAAATTGCTGCGAAAATCTACTTCAAAACCGCTCGCCCACATAAGACCCGAAATTATACCATAAATACCTTTCATAAAATTTTATCTTTAATTACAACTTTACTTCTGGCTGAGAATGCAATTTTCATCGCGTAAATTTAACAATAGGTAGTCTTATTTCTCTCCATTCGTTTTCAAAAGTATTCTAAAAGGAAAGAAAATTCTAAAGTATCAGGTTTTCATAGTGCAAATAAGATAATATTTCGTAGCGACGGTTCCTGGCTGAATCGAGTTCGAGTCGAGTAGAGCGTGTGTCAGACACTTGAGAAGATTAAATGAAGCCTGTCAAGAGTGTTAAATCTTCAATCTGAACTTGGAGATGATAAATGATGCATAAATAAATCAGTCCCACTAAAAACTCCATTATTGACACAAAAGTTTACGGCCCGAGGCAACCGTACAATGTTTTAGTAGGATTTGATTTTCTTTAAAAGCTTTACTATTCACACTTATTACGTCGGTAAGGCTATTAGACTTGAATGATAATAGGCTATTAGCGTAGTAGTAGAGAAACACATGACAAATATCACTTAAAAACACGCGCTTGACATTTTAAGTATTACATAATACAGGCCTATGCATTATAATTTAAAAAAAGTCCCCTGTCCCATTTCCACGATTTTCACATATAATTATATTTTAACCGTCAACTGAAAAAGGTCGTAATAAGAGATGTCAATAACGCTTCTAAATAATAAAAGACTCCCACATCCAGTACAAGAAAAAATTATACTTTGGTTTATTTCGATTTGTTTTTTCTTGAGCGGTTCACCTGATACTAAGCAGGCGCCGTCGCCCATGGCCGTCGGCCCTCGACAATGAATAACTATTTGTTGTAACAAAAATGTCGTAAACAAGTAAGGAAAGCTGAGAATGTAAACAAGCCGACATTATTTATTTAACAGCTATGACAGTTTTGGGCGAGGCCGTGAAGGTCACGGTGGGTAGCGAGAGCGACCCAGGCCGCCACTCAGCAGCGAGGTATCCTGTACGACGAAACGGAAACGGGAGCTAAAACTGTCAGAAACCGGGGGGAAGTCACTAGTACTTCCGATGCGAGCTTCCATAGAGCACTCTATATTTTGGCTCATTGTTGTTGAGTATTTACATAAATGATTTATGAGCACCCGGTTTTCTTTGTGAGTTGGGTGCGGTAAAAACTTAACTGATGAGTCGATAAATACGTTCTTCTGTCAGTCCTTTTTTGGGCCGGCCTAAAAGACAGCAACTGACACGCAGACCTCGATGGCTACGGCTTTATACATACGTCCGACAATCGCGTCTAGTCAATTCGGAAAGATTCTTATTTTCTACAAAATAAATATTTTTCCTGTAAATTTATTTAAGGTGTACAATAGACTGTAGAGAGAACGGGAAAATAAGGCACCTTGCGAAGCTCGGTCGCCCAGCTACTATCCTATTGTTGGATGAGAGTTTGTCTCTACAATATTGAATCCACTTTACGTGACGATCCTTTTAACTATTAAAAAAGAGCCAACATCAACTACCAACCTACATCTGTTGAAGTAAAATATAGTAAACTACATTAATATATTACGATGTTTGAAAGATTTTATTGTATCGAAAACAATATTACACAATTGATGACATCTTACAATAAGAGGATTCAATACGAGCACAAAGGATGTAAAATCAATTTAATGGGCATGATCTTATTATTTGTTCCATGTGCCGTTATAAATGTTGATATAATCGGATTTCGGCTTTTATAACACAATTTTGGTTTTATTGTCCATTGTTAGATTTCGGCTAAATTCAAAAAAATCGATTTACAGTAGAACAAGTACACTTTATAAAAGTTGAAGCATAACTACAAAGACATTTAAGAATGATCAAATAAATCTAAATGGATCTTCCATTTAGATTTATTTGATAGACTTATTAATATAAGGTATAAATAACATAGACGAGTACATACATAATATACTCTCACTCTTTGTTATTTTTAAGCACGGTTTTTTCGTTGCTAATGCATGGTGGTCTGTTGGTAAACGGACTAAACGCGGCTGCCAACATGTTCTCGGTGGTCAGGGGATCAAATCCCAGGGTATAGCTCTGACTTTTCGGGGTCATGTGTTAGTGATACTCAATCATCACGCACTTTTACAGTGAAGGTAAACAAATTGAGGATACCTGCATACCATAGCGATTTGCAAGACTTTCTATGGTATGTAAAGTCCGCCAACCTGCACTGGACCGCGTGGTGGATTGTATTTATAGTGTACTCCTATGTTTATGTTTCTTTATTTATAAATGTAGAAATAGTATAAATTATCTATAAGAATAGTTTTAATTTTACTTATTTTTATTTTTCACTTACATTGCGCTTTCTTTCTTCTTCTCTTTTATTCGTACCATGGTTGTCTCTAAGAGATTGCCCAGAGCGATAAGACAGTCTTTTATACCTACTATTATTTCATTGTATATTTGTATTTTGCTAATATTTTTTCAATAAATAGTAAATGTATGTGTTGCAGTGCTTGGTTTTCGCTGATTTAAAGATATTCGTATCCTCAGCCCCGCAACTATTAGATACAGTGGTCAAAACCCGTCATGGTGGTTCATTGCTTCGGGTTCCTCGTGATTACATCCCATAGGCTGGTGTCGCTGTGATGATCAGCCAGAGTAACTACTGGACATATTGAGACTTAAAATCTTATGTCTCAGGATAGCGAGCGCAGTGGAATGCCAAGCATTGCCTTGTAATTCATGGTGTTGTTTGGTTTAGCTACTGTCCATGAGCGGTCGTATCGCTTACCATCAGGCGAATGGTATGCTCGTCTCGCCATTCATTGCAATAAAAAAAAAGATGATCGACGAGGGATAACCAAGACGTCCGCGCAGACTCTATCAGGTGCATAATCACTTGGTCGTGGCACTACAAAATATTTATGAATTATACTAAACTCATGCTGCTATAACAAATCAAAATAATCGTCATCAAAATGAACAACGGATTATATAGTAACAGCCAATGAACTAATTATAATCCATAACTCTGCCGTTTAGAATTGGCTTGTAACGAACTTATGTAGAACCTCTCATTAATTAGTTCAGGGTGTACTAAATAAAATGGTTACAAAATATACCGGGTATGTGAAGACTGCGAACGAAAATGAAGTCAAGTGGTAGTTTTAGTGGTTACAGATACAATGCAATTGAAATTTTCCTAAATAGAGCGACAGATTTTATATTGCAATTTTTTTAAGTCATCGTTTTTGCGTGGTAAATACCTGCCTTTTGCGAAAATACTAATTTAAACCCGTACCATTGCGTCTTTACAAACAAAAAGGTGTACATCATTATTTTAGAAAAACTATATTGTATTTATCACTCAAATACGACGATAAATAAAATTTTACATAAAATAAATAGACGATTTTTTTTTGCGAATTTTTATTTTCGTTGTTTCTGAAATCACTGATACTACCACCAGGCTTCGTTTTCGGTTGCAGTCTTAATATACCCTGTATATTACCTAGAGAGGCTTTTTATTACTACCCTACTAAAAAGTTTTGGTATGCATTTAAAGCCTTGTTTCATTGCTTGTGGTCCTATAGATCTCTGAAAACTAGAAAAAACTAGTAATGCCATCTAGTAGCGTGTGATTAAAACGATTTGTCTTGAACAGAGGTACGCGCCGACCTGTGGGTAATAGACGCGACTGCGAATTCGAATCCCAGAGACATACCTCTGAGTTTTCGAAGTTTATATTGTTTTATGTTTTTTCGAAGTGTATGTTTCTAGTTTCGATAAATATTATGGCTGCATAATATTATCTGCTTCTACTCCATTTACATATTTAAAAACGAAGGATAGATCCTTCAGTACAATTGTAGGATTAATAAGATAGCCGCGGAAATCGCGCCATTTATTAGATTATCCATAACTACGTCGAAATAATGTTTTTTTTTTTTTTATATTAAACAAACTTATTGCAATAGATTTTGTATTAACTGTGATAAGAATTATTTTCCCTCTTTTTACTAAACTTTCCATCACAATTATTATACTAGCAATCATTACTAATCTAAGTTACGATATTTCGTTTGGACCATAACATCCTGGATTAACACTTAGGCTTAAAGTTAAATCAGACAGACAAAGTTAGCGGACAGAAGCTAGTACGTAATAAATGCCTTGAGGAGAGAGAGTAATACCAGAGTCATCAGGCGCCGCGCCGTTGCATTATGAATTAATAAGTATCATCGCTCACAACAAAATTTTTATGTAGGTATTTATATTTTCTTGTCGTATAGAATTCCATTATAAATTTAAATTCAATATTAGTTGATTGTACATAGCTATTTCATCGAGTTGCAGCTAACCTGTCTAAAGTCTGACAAACAGTTTACGATTCGGGCCGAACTTTCTACGAGAACATGTCAACCTGTCAGGTGTCACTTTGAAATGTCAGACAATGTCAACAGTCAACTTGGTCATTTACTCAATTCTCAAGTAATCGTAGTTCGTCCTAAATAAAAATACTTAAAACACTACATATTCAATTAAATACTTAATGCAGTAAAGTGGTAAGTTAGAAAAATAAATTATAAATAGACAGAGTCTATGGCAGGCGGCTGTCTCAGACAGTTATTTGTAAAATGCGGCTTATTTTATTGCGTTTCTTATTTTATGTTATATCTAAGCTTTTGCTCATTGAAGACATTTTTTAAAGCGAAAGGTAATTTTAAATCCTATTTATCGGCCAATAATGTTACAATAAAGGTTTATTTTTATCATTTTCACAGAAGGAATAAATACAAGTAAAAATGCTATTTCCAAGATCATGCGATACCTTCGTGGTGCTTCCACCGGTAACTAAAAACGGTGCAGTCATATTTGGGAAAAATTCAGATCGCCCTCAGAATGAGGTGCAAGAAGTAGTTTATATTAAAGGTGGTCCCAGAGAAGCGAAACTGAAGGTAAATTAATCATTTTTTTGTAATTGCCAATAAACTTATAACGACATGTAGTTTGTTTTAAATATTTTCGGTGGTATGATAATTTATACTCGTTGCTGACACTTTTGGCACTATATTTCAATTATGTATTGTTTTTATACTGCTTCAGTGCACTTACATAACAATTGAAGAGAGTCCGTCTCCAGTGAACACTGTGATATTAAGTAAGCCAGCCTGGATGTGGGGTGCTGAAATGGGTGCCAATGATAAAAATGTTGTAATTGGAAATGAAGCTGTTTGGACCAACAATAATGAAGGGGATGGTGATGCTCGCCAGAAAAGATTGTTGGGCATGGATTTGGTAAGGTGAGCCAAAGTATTACACATCATCTTCTTATTCTTCTTCTGCTTATCACCCCCTCATATGGATTGTTACAATATAACTCTTCAGCCATGTTGCAGAATTATAATCTTAATTTTACAACTAGCTGTCTGCTTATCATCAATGTTTTTGGGATTATGTATTCTAGTCTAACATGCTGACATATTATGATACAATTCACGAACCTTCAAAATATTTATGGAAATCTCTTGAGATCTTCACATTAACATAATATTTTTCTGCACTGTTCAACTAAAAAATAATTTACTAAAAATTCACACAAAGAAAAGTCAAGTCAAGTGTGTGCTCTAAGTCCGACCCAACAACCTCTGATTTGGCAAGTACAAACCTTACAGAACAAAGCTGTCACTCTCGTCTTTGTATTGTGGGGTTGTATTTTGCCAAACTATAAGACTATGAAATAAAACATTTTTTTATAGCTTTTATTGCATATTTGGTTAAATTTTTACATTTTTTAATTTTCCAATGTTTGCATAAAAAATATGTAGAATAAATGAGTTATAAAATGTAAAACAGCAATTTTTGACTTTATCAGTACTTAATCAATATCAATGTCCATGTACGATAAGACCGTCAATTGTATTTGTTTCTCTTTTGTGTTTGCAATTGTGTTTATAAACAAATAATCACTAATAATACCTGAATGTACAAATGTACCTATTTGTATCCTATTTCATTCAATTTCTATTATATACAAAAGTAAATATTTTTTTCATAAGATGAAATAGAGTGATAGTAATTTCATTGTATATTGTATATAGGTCATTTCATTATAAATATGTAATTAATTTTATACAGAATAAATTTATTACAACAAACAAAATTTTACTGATTAAATTTTTTTCTTATTAAACTGTTTTTCCTAATTAAACTGCTTTATTTAAATCTTAACTCTAGGTAATACTACAGTATTAATATTTTGGAATGGATTCTAATTAATTGACTTCTGTAATAATGTTCTTACCTTATAAATTAAAATATAATAAAAATATTTTATGTACATTAATGCCTGTTTAAATAAATGATTGTTTTTAATTCAAGCCAGAGAACAGCCACTATAAAAATATATTGATTTCACACAGTGTTCCTCATTTTTGCTTCAATTTTTCTATTATGACCACAATACAATGTATCAATAAAATATTGCATAGTATGGTAAACCACCCAACTATTGGCACTTTAAGAGACTATCCCAAAAAAACTTTGAAAATTACTTATATTCTATAAATTGAAACAAAGAAAAGGGATTTAACTTGTTGTAATATTATCAGAAAACGCATTTAAGTAGACTTTATTTTAGGTTAGGCAGTAATATTGATTAAAAAGTAAGTTTAGTTAAGTTGAGTAAAAATACCAAACATTGGCATAGTAAAACCTTTTATTGGCAGTAAAAATAACCCTATTATTGGCACATCCTGTTTTTTTCACATTATGTTTATAACATAGTACATGACCTATGTACATAACATAGTAGGTAATTGAAAAATTTATTTGAACACATGTCCCAATAAAACACTGATATTAATAATGAAAATAGTATTTATTTTTCCAAGGAATAGGAACTTGCAAATAAATAGGAATTTGCGAAGTTATTTCTGCAGGTAGTCTTTTATAAGGATAAATCACCATTGGTGGTGTAAGACTACCGTCTGCACAAAAAATGAACATAACCGTCAAAGAAGTTTTGGCCTGGGCGTGATCAACTTCGTATACGTTCTTTTCTCCTTTTGAACTCAAAACGACACCTGTTTTTGGGTACAACACAAAATTTATTTCGTCTCCATTAAACACACGTCCTGGGTCTGAAAGTATGTGAAATAAATTATTTACATCAAGGTAATCTTTGATTTGCCGAAACCAATTTGTGTGCCAATAAAACGGTTTGATTCATATTACACGTACCAGATGATGGCACCGCAAAAATAACATAAAAAATGGCCTAAACATTAAAAATCATGATTGGAAAAGGAAGTTAAACAACTCAATAATTGAATTGAACAGTATCTGTAACCAAAACTCTTAAGATTTACGAAAGTTATTGAGATAAGTGAACCTCTTACCTTAGCAAAAACACAGAGTATATTGTTACTTTTTTTATGCCAGTCCGAGCACTACAAACATGTTTTCATCGCGACGCCATTTTTGAAAAGGAGATATTTCTGTGGTCCAGTATTTTAGAACGTTAAATCTACTATTGATTACTAAGAGAATAAACTGTGTTCAGATACTGGTAACCTTATTATTGATAAATAACTTAAAGGAGCCAATAAATTAGTCGAGTGCCAGCAATTGGGTGGTTTACCCTAATAGTGTGGCTTTTGTGTGTTATAGTTTATTGTAAATAATAATAAATACATCTATTTGTGACTGCCTCGGTGGCATTGTTGTACTTCGGTACGACTACAAAGTTGAGGTCTCGGGTTCGAATCCTGGGTCGGGCAAAGTGGTATTGGATTTTTCTATTCATTATCAGCCCGGAATCAGGGATTTTGTGCCCGATATGGCGATAGGCTCGCCCCCTATCACATCATTCGGCAGAACATACATGACGAAATGCGGGTGTGCTAGTAGCACCTCTGCTTACCCCTTCTGGGAAAAAGGCGTGAGTTGACGTATGTGTATGTACATCTATTTGTAGTTAGTTGGTCTTAATTTGGAAAAGTATTATAAAAATATTCCTGTAATTTTACAGACTCGGTCTGGAGAGAGGTAATACAGCAGAAGAAGCTCTAGATGTGATGACGTCACTGCTTGAAAAATATGGTCAAGGAGGCCCATGCTCCGAGCATGATGATAGCCACTTCTACCATAACTCCTTTCTGATTGCCGATACAAAAGAAGCTTGGGTTTTGGAGACGAGCGGAAAATTATGGGCTGCAGAGAAAGTAGAATCTGGCTACAGGAATATTTCTAATGGTTTAACAATTACAAATAAAATTGATAAAATGTCCGTAAGTTTATTAGAAAAAAGTAAAGCTATGGGATTGTGGGATGGTCAGGTACGCTATTTTCAATGAGTCAGTGTGATTATGACACTCATTTGGTTTTGATACTCTAGAATGATACCTAATATTTCCAGGGAGACTTTAATTTTACAAGATGTTTTTCGTCTGGTGGCGATGAGGTCAGGCAACAGGAAGGAGAAAAATTGTTAAAGCAATTCACTTCAAGTGCTTCCTTTGATGTAAAAGACATGATGAACATTTTAAGACATAAGGAGAGCCGCATTTGCCGCAGCTGTGATGACACATTTCCAACACAAGGCAGTCAGGTAATGATGGGATGAAATGAGTAATGAACATACTAGAGTAATTTAATTTGAATATTTTAACATTGTTTATTTTTTACCAGATTTCAAGCTTGTCGTTCGAAAATCTGAGCGTGCATTGGTTTACAGCAACTCCAGATCCAAGCATTTCCTTTTTCAAACCCTTTGTTTTTACACCAAATGCAAAAATTTCGCCTCACACTTCAAGCCCCAATGAGGTAAGTGATAAACAATTGTTGTACAATTGCTCTTGTCCATAACAACTCACTCAAGCTACACATATTTTAATATTAGGACCTTAAATAAGTTCCCGCTGTTTGTCCACAAAGGTTTATATCAAGACTTTCTATAATTTTAGATGGTAACGCATTTGCATGGATGTACTGTTAGTAAGTTTATACCTTAGAATATTAGCTCGCTACATTATATAGAACGAATTTCCTAGCCTTAACTATTTCGAGCTACATGCCGCGTAGAGAGCGTTTGGGGTGAAATTTATAACGCGATATTATGTGTAGATATTATTTAAAAGAAATAAGTATGCATCTAAACTTCACATATACAGTGAAACCTGGTTAAGTGAGACATCAAGGGACCTGCAATGTCGTTTCACTTATAGAGGTATTCCACTTACCCAGTGTCTCAGATATACAGGTATAAATAAATATCTGTCTCATTTACAGAGGGTTCCATTAACATTGTGATTCAATTTTATGTTTACTCTGAATTATTCTACAAAGAGTAGATTTTGGCACATTAAATTCGGCACAAACTTCTTCGCGTGTCTTCCCACTTTCATAAACGGATATTAACTTCAGTTTTTCACGTAATGATAACGATTGTAGCTTTCGTTTTGACATTTTTCAAATAAACATCTGTATGATAGTAAAGCGAAACTAAAACTGAAGGTAATTGAAGCTCAAAATTTACTTACGTACTTGGAATTACGTGTGGAATTTGTGGGTAGAATAAGAATGAGTAAACAAACAATGTTATCTATGATGATAAATCGAAAGAACAAATCCCAGATATAGAGGTTTACCTCGTCCTACTAACAGAGGTAATTCAGTGCCAAAGTGTTGGGACCTCAGCATGAGTTCCAGTTATGGAGGTTTCTCACTTATCCAGGTCCCACTTAACCAAGTTTCACTGTATTTTATCGAGTATTATGGTGAGTATAATATGTCGGAATCTATGTGTACAGTTCGGTTTCGACTCTGGGAAAATATTGTATTTGATCTGTGAAATAAAGACCGTTCTGGTGAATCAGAAAATCTTTAAGTCTTAGAATGGGAGGTATAACTCGATGTACCCCCATATTTAACGCTACTGAAATCATTGCGAGTACCTACATGAAACGATATATTAGAAAAAAATATGAGCAATAGGAATGCTCAACAAGTAAAAACTCTGTATGCCTTATGAATTGAAGACAATAGAAATACATATTTCTGAGATACCCGTGAATACCCAAGTGAGAAGGCACAGGACACTCTGTTCTGCTCGCTGTATTCACTAGACTTTGCCCTTGCCCACCATAAGCAGCGCTTCCATTATTATAACATTACCCAAAAATAGATCATTCCTTTGTTAGTCTCCCAAAACGTGACGTTTTATGCTGGTGTGCATAAGCTGCCAGAAAGAGGGAGAAAAGTAGCAATTAGTGATAGCAAAAACTTTCAGCCACATAATTTACGGTTTAGTTTAAACAAAGCTTTAATTTTCAACAACAGCGGGAACGTATTAAAGGTTCTCATACATAGGGCTTCTATTCTAGTCTTAGCTTTGATAAAGAACAACTTAAGATTATAATCTTAGCTGGAAAAGCAACATGATTTTAGCATGACTAATAATTAATTTCGAGATATTAAGTATCATTTTGTGAGACTCCTACAACCTAGATACGTTTGAAGGGTTTAGAGTTTAGACTGTAGTCCACCACGCTGGCCTTGTGTAGGTTCGCAGACTTCGTTCTTCTTCTCGTGATCAATCTTATCTCACTTCCCAGAATGAAGAATCCTGTATATTCTGTTTCGCCAATGCAATGAATAATTGTGATCAGTCAGCACAATGTAAGCAAAACGGACGGACCAATTACACCCGCACATTATTATAGGCTATAATTTATGGTCTATAAGTTGTTAAATTTCGAATAATTGATGAAGAAATATGCTGAACTAGTAATAAAAAAGCTCTCGTTTTTCTTTTACTTTCCTGAAACACATTCATGTTGCATATTTACATATTTTATATGCATATTTGAGCATTTTATGTTGCATATAATCCGATCTGTAGTGATAACCAGTAATATAATTAATTTATCCAATATGTTTATGTTACAGCCACAAAGGGAGCATCACCTGTACAAGCTTCATGGCAAAAACTACGCATCGCCAAAACATGACGAAGTATTTCAAATGTTAAGCGACATGGAGAAACATTGGCTTGCTAAAACTGAAACACTGAACAAGAAAATTGAGTCTGACCAAAATAAAACAGTAGACATTGATAATTTGATGAATGATTGTGTAGGGAGTGAACTTAGATTGTACGAATAAATCCATTAATGTGAGTCAAAGTCAATCACATAGTCTTAGGTTTAAGGAGTAATGTGTCACTTAATTCATAATTAACACTGTCAATTACAATATCTAAACATTAGTAGCTTTAAAGATTTATAATGTTGAAGCCAAATTCATATTATATTCACGACTTTAGCCACACTAATTGCTTTATTATACATGGTACTATTTAGCATAGAGACAAAATAGCAATAAATGCACAATATAATAGCACAGCAATAATGTAGAACATAGTTTGGTGTTAAACAACACAAACAAATGAACGCAATATTCTATTTACACAGACGAAAATCTCTGCTTTTTCACTTATGAATCCTGAGTCTTGGACCGGATTTATGAATCGTCAGATATAATTATCTATGAATAAGTTTGGAGAAATTTAATATTTTATCAAAACGTTTTTAATAACCTCGTGTTAGTTTATTCCACGAATAGACGTGGTTTGGCTTGGCATGAATGGGCAGGCTCGTCCGGGGCGGTACCACTGTGTCACAGGTTTGTCGCGTTTTGTTCGGTGAGAGATTGCCGGATGACGAATTCCGTTTTCCTCTTCCCATTCTTTTCCCTTCCACTCTCACAATTTGATGGCCCGGACACATATACATGATGAACATCCACAATGCTTATATCACATAAGCATTGTGGATGTTCATGGGTCGTCACTTACCTGATGACCTGTTTGCTCGTTTGCCGAACCAATTAAATAAAAAAAAAAAATGACGATTAAAAAATCCGCCCTTCAATAATAATTAATAGGTAACTGTAGGCAATAATGAGATTTGATTCGCTATTTATTGTGTACTATTTGTTTTAGTAAATAATTCGGATACAACTGTAGTCCAATATTTTAATAGGTCATAAGATGCGGAAGAAAAACAAATGTTGAATGTTATGAACATGTGCAATGACGATCAGCTTTATATTATACTATATTTAAATTATAATATTATTATATTTTAATGTAATTTGCGGCCTTCGTAATTGTTCTGATGTTATTAAAATAAAATAAACTTTGTTATTTGTTATTTGAGTATGTCACATTTTTTTACGGTAGGTACTTAGTAAAAATGCGTTTGAGAATAAATATTCACCCTGTGTCGAAGCATCATAATTACGAGATGAGGTATTAACACCACATAAATAGAATTGAATAATTTTTGAAAAATACATAGTAACATATGGTATACTTTAAAGTTCAAATTAACCGTCGCATTAAATGAACCTAATGGCTGTGATTGGGAAAAAATAATCTTATCACTGATTATAATTAAAACTAGCTTTCGCCCGCAACTTCGTATACGCGAATTACTTGTAATATCTTACTAATATTATAAAGTGGAAAGTAATTTTTTCGCGGTACCCTTTGTATTTTTGTAATGTTAGTTGCTTATACCCATTGTTTCGTATCAAATTAGCTATACAATTAAATAGTTAATTAAATTGAAGTTCTTATTACATGACCTGTATCACACTATCCTCCCTCGCTAAGGGGGGTGGTAGTTGCTCGCGTCCGTAGGTCTTACCCTCCATACCTTACACGTGCCCTCCGAGTGGTCCTAAACGAGTAACAACGCCCGAGGATCAGGCAGCGGTAACTGAGCTAACCTCTTCGGTTCACTGCCGAGGTCAACTCCTACAAGCCGCGAGAGCGAAGGAATCTCTAAAAGGGTAGACTCGCCAACCCGCAATGGCGAGCGTGGCTTTTTGGGGCCAACTCATTTATACACAGCCAAAATAAATTCCTCGGAGAACCGTAACAACGGCTACCATCACATGTACTTTAGCTAATTACCTCGAACAACACAAACTTTATGCTATGTTTACGCATTTTCAAGAAGCAACAGAGGCTATGGACTTGGATAAGCCCAGATGGAAAGACAATCTTTGAAGATGTAGACGGCAACAACGCAGTGAGTGCAGGAAGTGACCATCGAATCCTACGAGTTAGTCATCAACCTTAGAATGGAAAGGTGAAAATTAGTCGAAACTTTGCCTGATGTCATGGGTGGATGAAGACTGCCCTGGACAGAACCTGGCGTGCATTACAAGAAAGAGGTACACTCAGCATTAGGTGGATATATAGACTGAAGAAGATTTTACTAAATACAAATAAAAAAAAGTGATCCGCTATTTCGGACCCTCAAAGTCAAGACTCTAGGACTAATACTTAAATTATTTTTGATCTCTTGATATGAAATCTTGATTATTTTATAATACATTGAGGTACCATATTTTTCATTTAAGAATTGAATTAATGTTTGGTGGTAAAATTTGCTTGTGGTGTTCAGGTATTTATTAACTACATTGTACAAGAGCTAAATAATACGCCAATGAAGTAGTTTCAGAATGATTTTTTTTATTCAAGTGACCAAGGGGTAACAACAATAGAGGAAAATCTACACTTCTTCTCGCCTCAACATAATATTCTCCGCTCTCCTCTTCTCGCTGCACCAAGTTTCAAAGTAATTATATCTATGGACAGGATTTATAACTGTTCTTTGTTCTCCACTTCACATAGCACATAAAAAAATACCATAACAAAATCAAATACACTTTTAAATATTTTACCATTAATGCAATCTCATAAAACTACTGTGAACCAAAATGTTTAATTATCACTTTGCTAATGGTAATAAATCACAGATCAATCAAATTAAATTAAACTTGTGTTTTGGTAAAATTTTATAATTTGGTAATATGGAGCCCAACTTGGTTATTAATTAGTGGTCTCTAAAAGACAAATTTATTTTTAAGCTTTCAAACAGAGCTATATTTTAACAGAGGCTTTTCTCAATTAGTTTTATTATATAAGAAAACATATGTTATTAATACTCATGCTCTACACAGAAAGAAACTACGAATAAGGGTTTTGAAATCAACATTATAGTCCGAGCAAAAGGTCCTTTATTTCCATGTACTTAAACAACTTAGAAGTATCACGTGAATAATTAAACCAAAAATAGGAGTCTTAAGACTTAAAGGAAGATAAATTAATTTAACCTATAAATTAATAACAGTGTTAAACACACTATTACTTCACCTTGTACATAGAAACATATAGATTTTGTTGAGATTATTTAATAAATGCCACTTAAAGTATCTAAACTAAAGTCAAATTATAACAATTTCTTTGAATTATAAAAAGTAACAAGAAATATTTGAAAAAAGAACATGGTCAGTTTCAAGTTTTTTCATGAAATGAAAATATTCTCCTGAAATGGAGTAACCTTGGAGCCAAATTGTATATTTTTTCTACATGATATGCAATATTTGACAAGTTCACAGATAGTACACATAAACATCTACATTTGGAAAAAAGCTTCTACAACATTTAACGGCTCCAATACATTTAAGAACATATTATTATGTAGTGATAATCCAATGAATCTTATTTAATGAGATCTCAATATGACAACACACTGTGTGGCTGACTAAGTTACCAGTTACAACACCTATACACTTATTACTCTTATTGACAATGTTACCACATAAATTTGGATCTAATAATTGGGAAATGGCTGAAACACTAACATCTCGATGAAATTTCCTATTGTTTTAAATATGTAGTACACATAGATATAGACATCAGAATTACAATATTGTAATCTACGTAATACTTAATATTAACACATCAATTACAGTATCTAATAACATTCAGCCACAAGTATATGATTTAATAAACATTGAAATTGGATATCAATGTTCTATAATTTACATCCTATTCGAGAAAAGTACAGCAATATTTTAGTTGTTTAAACATGTATTTGAAAGATGTAATCAAAAATGTGAACGAAAGTTCAGTCTTAAAAAATCAAAGCTCATGCCGTATATATCAGAATTAACAAAAAGTTCATATAAAAATAGTTGGCGACATACGGATATTCATAAAAATATATTTGCTTACTTGTGGCTTTTGGAACAAAATGCCAAATTACATCTGCGCATTAATAAATCAACAAAAAATTATTTCAGTTTTACAAGAATACAAATTTCTTCGTTTTAATTGTGTAACTAATAATTACCACTTACATTACATAAAATAAAACTGTACACACCATCACAGGTGCTACTATAAAAATGTTTTCAACCGAATCATTATTTACAAATCAACCAAAGTAAAAAGATCATGATTAAATAAAATAAAACATAATACACATATCTTTTGGATAATAATCCGCCAACAGAGCAATATTATCAATTATATTACCCTGCCTCAATAACAAGTTATTGTGGTATTATGCATATCATGTATATGAAACATGCATGCAAACAAAAAGTTCAAAATAATACACAATAAAGTAAGTGTAAAATTCTAAAACCATGTAATCAAATACGAATAAGATTCCCCATGGAGAATAACCATTAAAATGTTTTATACAAAAGTGTAAGAAAGTTGTATAAGAATTTCATTAAAGATTTAACCCTAAGGCAATAAATAAGAATGAAATTTATACACCAATGAATTTATCTACACAAATATAATGTTTCTTAACTTTCTTTAGGTAGGCTTAATATGGATGATTACTTTCATTGAATTTCTAAAGTCCCACTTTTGTTAAATGGCGCATATAATATGCAATTGTATCTTGTGGCGATAGTTGAATAAAAAAGAGATTCTTTAATATTATTACAAAGGACTTTTAGCGAAATATGGACTTCGGTATACATACTATAAGAAGTTACTGATAATTATCTTCAGAGCTTACATTCTATGATTGTGATTATACACTGTATAGTCCGGGAGCCAGCGACAGATTTTCATGACCAAGTTCCTCTCAAGCGGTAATTAGTAAAATGCATCAGAGTATAGTATTATGAAGCCTCGTGAACGTCAGCTGGCACTCGGTTGGGGGGATGAGCGGTTGTAGCCTCCCACGCACGAAGAAAATAAAAATACATTCACTCATTTCCTCTCAGCTAAAAATTTGTCAAATTGTAGCTTATCTAATATCTCAACGAAAAAAAATAATCAGCTGGTTCCAACATAGTGTATTGTACGTCAGCTGGTGTCTCGAACATGATTTTTTTTTTTTTTTTCAGTGATTTCCTCTCAAACAAAAATTTACCTGATGATAGCTTATATGTAACTGTGGATAAATATATAGGTCAGCTGACTGTATCTTGGTGGAAAAACCGTCAGCTGATACTTTGAAAGTTATTACATAGGAGTTAGGCAGGAGCATCTACTGTCAATTTAAATGCATCAGCTGACTAGCTTTTCCTCGACTTATTGCTAGCTAATTTTTTTTATTTATCGCATCAGTATATTAACAATCAGCTCACAAATTTTCATCTGGGAGGAAATGACGCATCTTTAATTATTCGACATAGCGCTGCTTCAAAATGAGATTTGAGTTGAAATAAATATTCCGTATCAATGTTTTTGAAACGAATAAGTATGTAATCAAATGATATTAGATATATTTAAATAATTAAATAAACAATGAGCTTAGTATAAATTAACGAGTTACTCGATAAATAATATTTATTATATAAACGTGATGAAAAATGACAATGAGAATAACAATGTGATTTATTCATTTTCGTTTTCGCTCTGGCTTGAGTCACTTTCCTCTCTTTCCGATTCAGCGTCAGAGTCGCTGTCAGAGCTGTCTGCTGTTATGTCTTCATTATCATCATCTGTACAAAAATTTAAAAAAATATTAGGATGCGTATTTTAGCATAATATAATCAAAATGATAAAAAAATGTTACCTTTTTCAGGCTGAATACTGATTTCGTTAAACGATTATGGTAACTGACTTCCAGAAAACCAGATGAATTCATACTTGTTGTCGATTTCTGCCCAACCATAACCTACAGGATCATCAGAAGTTGGAACCTTCAGGTGTGCATGTGACCAAATTTCAGCAATGTAACATACTCTTAAAAATTGCTGATATAGCTCTGATCTGCATGGTGGTAAAGAAGAGCCATCAATACCTTTTTTGGTAACTTGAAAGTTTCAGTATCCAAAAATTCATATGTTTCTTCAAACGACGCTACTCTTGCCTCATTGATCTTTTTTAGACGATTAAATCCATACATATGGCAAACAAACTCTTCTATCTTCTCAAAAATATTTTCTCTATTCTCTGATGGTTTTGACATTTGGATGAAACACTCGATGAAACTTTTCAATTTAGCCATTATTGAAAAAGGACGTTTTTTTCCTTTTCGAAAAAAGGCCGGGTTAAAATCACACCCTGTGAACGCGTGAAATGCCGCGAGTGCTGCGCTCAAATCAGATCCTAAAGCTTCATATAATTGAGTAACATTGATAAATCTTGTTATGGTCAATGCATTTAAATGAGCTTATATTCTTACGATCGATCGATGAAAAAATATGGTTTTCTTAATTATTTGATTTAATTTTTTTAGTTAAAAATGCAATTTTATTATTCAATGCATTAAAATTGACAGTAGATGCTCCTGCCTAACTCCTATGTAATAACTTTCAAAGTATCAGCTGACGGTTTTTCCACCAAGATACAGCCAGCTGACCTATATATTTATCCACAGTTACATATAAGCTATCATCAGGTAAATTTTTGTTTGAGAGGAAATCACTGAAAATAAAATAAAAAATTTCATGTTCGAGACACCAGCTGACGTACAATACACTATGTTGGAACCAGCTGATTATTTTTTTTCGTTGAGATATTAGATAAGCTACAATTTGACAAATTTTTAGCTGAGAGGAAATGAGTGAATGTATTTTTATTTTCTTCGTGCGTGGGAGGCTACAACCGCTCATCCCCCCAACCGAGTGCCAGCTGACGTTCACGAGGCTTCATAATACTATACTCTGATGCGTCTCACGAATTATCTCTTGAGAGGAAATAATTGACCAAATTTGCACCTGGCTCACGGACTAGTAGTTTGTTACCCTAACAGGAAGGTAGTCGAGCAGCTACCAACATGTAATCTTTAGTTAAAATTCTTCCAATTTCGACGACATATTCCACCCCTTCCATAATAAAGTATACCATGAATATATATTTTTTTATCATAGACATCAAACACCAATTATCTTATTTCAAATTCCACATTAAGTGAAGCAGGACACAAGTATAGTTTTTTCTCTAACAAGTAATACCTTACTTACATTACTAGTAATCAATCTAAAAGTCGGACTTCAATGTAGCAGTTATTGAATGGTAAATATGTATCCTGAGTAAGTTAAGGGTAATTATTATGAAAATTACGAGAACATGTATGAGGACGTAAGGTACGTAGCTCGTGTATCTTAAATGTGATGCAGACAATACTCAAGCCTACCATTCTTATATTGCAAACAATATTTTGTTTTTAAACTACAATTATTTATACACATTATTAAAATTTTACTATGAGACAACATTGAGGAATTCTAATTGAATACATATAATTATGAATCTTACTTACACAGTACTATGATTACCCATTGCATGTTGCATTTCATACGATCATCAGACAAGGTACATCTTAATCAGATACAACAATAATTACATTACATTTTTACTTGACACTTATAAAAGACGACAGTTAAAAATAAATCATTTGAATCACAGTTCCCCCAACAATGCACAACAATGCTACAAAACTACTATGTGACAACTTTAGAATACAATATCCATAGGAAGATTTATGTGCTTATGGCACTCATTATCCAATAATTGTTTAGATTTGTGAAATTTATCCATCCAGGCATAATGAAATGCAATAGAGGCCTAACATTGCATATTTTAAAAATTATTCAATAGAACATACATCATTACTGATAAATACAAGACACTGGAAACTTATGTATATTTGGTACTAGACATACATCGCAAATAATTTACAAAGATAAAATAAAAACGTAGACGAAGCGTTCTCTTCTACAGATACGTACATTATTCCATATCACATACATTAAACTTATACAAAGTTCAGTCCATTCAAAAATCGCAGATTTAAAGCATTATTATATTTACAATATAAGTTCCTTTTTTATTGGGAAGATTTAGAGAGCTCGCCACTAATAAAGATTGAGATAACTTTTTTGAAAAATGCTATCTTAAATACATATTCTATATTGAAATTCAATCACACACAGCAGTCACCAGAAAGCTGGGATAGTCCTTTGTCTTTGAGCTTCTAATAATTGTGACATATACGACAAAAAGTCCAATTTCAATTATGTGATGCATATGTCCTTGTCAATAATTACAATGGTACATTCTAGGTTTCAATGTAGAGTCTTAGCTCTATTTGCCCTTTTTAAGGCTTTCGATGTTCTTACCCACGGAAGTATGAAGTCTCTGAAAAAATAAGCGCAAATAAGTAAGATATTCAGTAAATTATACATTTCGGCTATGTGACAGAACATTACCCAATGTAACACTTACGACTCCGGTAACGCTGGAAGGATTTCACCAAAGGCCATGACCGGAAGAGTCTCCGTTATCTCGATGAAATGAGCATCCCTCTGAGGTTGGGGCCAAATTGTATAGGTCGAAGGCTGCTGGTAGGCCGAAGAACTCCCGCCGCACCACGAGTCCCTCTGCCGCAGTCGAAGCCGCTCCACGTGCCTCTGCTCCCTCACCCGGCGCATGTGCCATCTGCAGCCAACCACATCAACACTTATTCACACACCATCACGAACCTGATTTTGGCATTATCCTAACTGGTATTTTCTGAATTTGCTTGGCGAATACATTCAAATTAGATCCAAACATGAAAGTGTAGGCTACATCAAAACAAGGTTACAATTTAATTTTTAATAGTTTCTAATACAAAAAGAATCGTTTAAGACATTATGCAAAAGGCAGATATATTTTCCTTGTAAAATTAGAAAAACAAGATATTTCCCCAGCTTTTATGTTTGGATTATTAATATATGGCAGCCGAATAAAAAATACAATTGTGTTCACATTCCATCAAACAATACTACTTTAGGATAATACAGGATTTCTAATACACATACAAACATAGACAGAAAACATTGATAAAAATAAAGAATATAAACGCCAGGGAGTTTACCTGAGCTGTCGCCGTTCTTCTGCTTCGAGCTTGTGGTGCCTCTTCTCGAATACTTTGTCGTCTAGGTTCTCCGTGCCTTCAAGAGTGTAGCAACTCGTGTACGGCTTCTCCCTCCATCTGGGCACCTAAGGTAATGTAAATCATATAATGCGAAAACAAGGGGGCAAATAAATATAATGTGTCACAACCTTACTGGCCTTTTATTTATACTTAATTTTGCGGATCGAGACTATTTGCAATAATGATGCTTAGGGTTAAGTATACCCTAAAAGAAAAAAAAATGGAAATTTTCTGTAATTTATTCGTTACATTTTTTGCTTTGGAACTAAGAATTAGCAATTAATTTGAAATGTAACAATTTTCTAAGGATTTATGTTGTTCTCCAGTGAACACGAAAACAGTTACGGCAACACTTCCAGCGAGCAATGCTAACTCGAGTATATAACCAATTAACGTAATTTAAGTTGTTATATTCGGAGCATACAGAGATAAGGGACAAAACTTTAATAAATTTATTATTTGAATTTTAGTTAACAATAAGGCAATAATTAATGTTGCAGTCAAATATCATGTCGACATAAAGAAGTGTTAGGCGACTCCTATTTAGTATAACAGCACCGATGTTAAACTATGCAAGGAAAAAATACTCTTTATTTATTTAAGGGAAGATATAAAATGGTTGATCGAAACGTAGTGATTAAGCAACTGCGCCAAATAGATTATTTTAGAAAAGGATTCGAACACCTTTCAAAATGAAATATGTTTTATTGTAGGCCGTAAATTTTTTTGGGTGATAAACAAAATATTGCAAAACAAAACGTTGCCAAGCTGAAAAAGCAAAAGTAATTCAAAATGACAAAAGCTCTTCTACACTCTATTACAGTAGAAATAAAAAGTATGTTTAAAAATATTAACTACCAATGTTAAAAATATATATTTTTATAAAATTTCAACATTTTTTTATTTCTGCTGTAACTTTGTATAAACTAAAACAAATATGGGTACACTTAGTTACTGTAACATGTTACAATTGTGTTGACATCAATTTCATGCACAAATACGAAACCGTCGCCGAGCATAATTAACTAACACAAGGACGGTTTTTAATTCTATAACTACATACATAATGCTTAATATTCAAGTAAACGTATGTACGTACTTCGACAGTGGCAGCAGCAGATGTTTTGCTCGCATCTGTGGGAACAATGTCTTCAAACTTGAGGTCAGGGTCTAAACCTAAGTACCACGTAAGATCAGGATCGCCCATCAAAGTATGATATGGTTTTGAAGTCATCATTCCGGGGACGGGCGCCTTTTTGCCACGCCCCGCAGCTTACCGCGAAAACAAATTAAATTATATTAGTGTCTTGGAATTAATTGCTACTTGGAATGCTTTTAGTGCTGGCTGTGAGGTGTATAAGGATTCATACCTTTTCCTTTGGGCTTTGATTTAGCTGCAGTCTGTTTGGGTTCCCGTTTCTTCGTAACCCCGGTAGCCGACATCGCACGTTTCCTGCCACGTTTGCTATCCGCGCCGCGTTTAGTCTCCATGGCCGCTGGCTACAAGTGCAGTTATTTAAATACAATATTTTACAACCAATAAAACGAACATATTTTTATTTTTGATTGATTTATTTACCGGCGCAAAATCCACAAGACCACCTAGGCCAGAAACACCACCTAGATCAGGGGTTAGTAAGCTTGTTGTACGCGCTCCTCGCCGCTTAGATTTATCCGTTGTATTGTTATCTGATATTGAACTAAAATCCACAGGATTCAAAGCGTCTAAGTTTAATGGAGAGTCTGGATTAAAAAAATCCTGGAATTCAACCGAATCCAAGCCAGGAAGAATGCTTGTAGCTAAATTATTAGAGTTTTCTCCATATGAAAAGTCACACAGGCTTGTTTCATTGCCTGCCTTGCCAGTGGTAAACATCTGCCAATCAATATCTGGCTCAGTTTTCACCAAATCAAGGTCAGGTTCTCCAGCCATAATAGTCTTCGGCAATTCTTTTTTTGGATCTGGCACAAAAGTACTAGATAAATGATATCTGTCCACCTTGGACTTGGTTGTTTGTTTCGTAGTGGTCTCTGGTATGGCAGGGTCATATATGCGACGTGTACTAGTTGCCGTCGATGGATTGTCACCGGACAGTTTCATCCGGTTGTGACTCTTTTGCAACATTAGCTTTGGTATTGGGGATTGTTCCCTCATGTCAGCTTCGCCAAGTTGATACGGATCTTCCCCTGTAGGAGTAGTATCAATCAACTGAAGTCTATCAGACAAAGACCCTGTAAATTGGGTGGTTTTCTTTGGAATTGTAGTCTTAGATTTTCCATAAGTATTTAATAATTTACTTTTTTTATTGACACTAAATGAGCGTTCATAGCCCTTGTCGTCTTCAAACAGTTTATCTAAAACAGTAAAATATCAATAATATTATATTAATTCATAAACGAAAATCATATTTGGTATCAATGTTTTATAAAAAACGGTCTTACTTGTTTCAGATATTTCTACTTTGGGTGTAGGATTACGCGACATGCGACTTAAGCTTCCAATGCCTGACGTCCGCCTTTTGTTTCTTTGTATCTTTTGTATGACAGGGTTACCACTGCAAAATAATCAATTATAAAAACCATCCAAGGCTAATGTTACAGAAAAAAATGGATGGAAAATTTCTTCTACCTGTTTGATGTTACTGTATATAAAGGTTCCGGTCGAGGTTCAGTTTTGATTTCTTTTTTGATGTATGAGCGCTTGTTCTCAATCATTGTGAAACTTTCGTTATTTCTTTCACTGTCCAATATTGACATAGGCGGCACAGCCAAGTCACTGCCTAAAAAGCCTGTTACATCTGCAAAATAAAACATTTTATAAGTTGCAAAGACACTGCTACATAGTTAAATTTTATTTATTTTTTATGTGTACTGTGGATTTCCATTTAATCCCTATTTTGCAATTGTATGTAAATGTAGGCTTAATGCCGAATTGAGCATAGCAGTTTCAGCAATCTAGTAATGACAGATCTAACCTGACTCTGTGCTCCTTCCAAGATCAAAAGAGTCCTGGTCAAAGGCTTTTGACTTAGTTATGTCACTATTGAATGCGTATGGATTTGATTGGTTATCGGGCAACAATAACTCCGTGAAGCTATTGAGCATAATCTGAAAATTAAACCAAGACAGTTATCTACAATAAAAAATTATTATTCACAAAAAATAAAAGAAATACAATTACTGAAATCCATTTCAGTAGTATCAATAAAGATGTTGAAAAATATTTAATATTATTAATGATTTGGTGCCCAATTACTTTCAAATCAAATCACATTTTTAACACTCTGGAGTTTGTAATATTGTAATTGTTTAATTTACAAATAATATTATAATAAATACACACCTGTGAAGTTGGGCTTGGTTCCTTTTTTACCACTGCTGATGTAACTGTAGAAGGTGCTACATTCACCAGTGGTGGAGGGTTGACACTCTGCCTCGGATTCACTGACACCTTTTTGTCCATACGATTTAATTTATTTTTAAGCTGTAACATAATTAAACACTTATTTAAATATTTGAATGTGGCTAAACAATATTACTTTATATTTTACAACACAGCTATAATTGACGCCAGATAATATAAATTAAATATAGCACAGCAATACAATTCACAGAATGATATGTTAACTAGTAAATAAACACACACCAACATTATTCAAATTTTGATATAATTTAGAAATATTCAAATGAATATTAATGATTTACACAAGTTAAATGTTTCCTATGCACTGCAAGTGATAAACTGATGGAACTATAAAATATTTTTATCTCAATAGAGCTGGGAGGTGGGGTTGGGCTGTAGGTTGAGGCGCGCCCACCTGCCTCCCACCAGCCTCCCTTCCCTCCCAGCAACAACTGACTCCTACCCCCCTCTCCTCTTTTATTCACACAGCATCTCCCACCTCCCACAATTTATTGATTATGTCAATTTGTGATTAGCTACATGCAACATTTAATGGCAGGTAAATTCAAATATTGAATATTGAACTCTGTCAAGGTCAGGAAAATGATTGAGCTACATATTTTGTGTTTTGCAAAAATATATTCATCTAGATATTATATTTTTATCGTTATAAGAAAACAACTAATCATGTACAGGGTATATTAAGACCGCGACCGAAAACAAAGCCAGGTGGTATTATCAGTGACTTCAGACCCAATGCAACTAAAAATTTGTAATTTTTTACTGATCGTCGTATTTAAGTGACATATACCTAGTTTTTCTAGAATTGCAAAATGTTTAGTTGCATTGTGTCTGTAACCGCTAAAACTACCTGACTTCGTTTTTGGTCGCAGTCTTGATATACCCGTAACTTATAAGTGACATTGGTTAGCATAAAATATACGCAAAATGGTTTAACTTTTTCCCACCAAGTAAAATGAAATAAATTGCACTGGTACATAGATTCTCCAAAATATTTTATATATGAAATTACACATTTTGAAAATGATGAAAGTTTTAGACTTGTTGCATCAAGAACTTTTGATGAATAAGTTTAACTTTGATGATTTCAAGGTATACTTGGTATGTCAAATGTGTTGAATGATTTGCCAAAGACAAGCTAATCTTCAAAATTACTTGATGCGACTAAACATCGAAAGACAACAGTTAAGCCAGGGACTTTATATGGACCGGCAAATAAAGTTGTTATTTCATAACATTATTAGTGAAGTATCCCAGAATAACAGTTCCGATAGATGACAATTAATGTTGATACTGATACAGCTGAACAGGTCAAACAGTTATATTAAGGATATCTGCATTCTTTATAATTTTACACTAGATGATTAGAATAAAATACAGTATTCAATTTTATTATTAAACTTTGTCATTGTGTATATAAATTACGTAAACAATGCTGTATGTAAACCACAAGTGGAAATATTTCATAGTAGGCCCCCCACATAATTCCAATGCCCCTGTTGTAGCAGTTAATGTGTGTATACCTACTATACATCAAATTCGCCTCAGAATCATTCGCTATCAGCCAGAGCACAGCACATCTATAGGTGTACCAAATGAATACCTACCAAAATTACTTCACTTTGTATTACTTGCAAATACAATACTTGACAAGTATTGCTGTTTATGCAAAGGTAGAAATCTTTTCCATTTTTCTATCAACATTGTATTTATATTTTTTGTACTTCAAAATATCTAATATGTTGTGTAGCCTACATAATATTTTTTTCCAGAATTAGTTTGATCAACTCAGGGTGGTAATTAGCACAACAAACCACATTGTTCCTTAGTCTTAGAAGTCCCATTTGTAATATCTGTTTTTTGTGTTCAATCACATTCAAATAATACAGGGAATAGAGTAGGAATGTCATAAACAATTCATTTGAAAGCATCCCTGAAAGAAATATTATAACATCGCAAATTTCTAATGCTTCCAACAATCAACTATCGCATTTGAAATAATAAATGATATTCGCATTGATAATTTATAAATTAACTTTGCAATGTTTATTACGAATAGAAAACAAGACAGTTCAATCGCAAGCATTACTTCAATGTATGTGTGGTGACAATTGCTTTGCGATATTAAAGGGATAATAAATATATTTCATTGGGAATTGTCTTAATGTTATCATTGCAATACAATTGAATCACATTTTAAAACAGTTTAACTGTTGCCATCTGTGAAATCCTAATATCACAATGGTTTAGTGCCATTTTACAAACATGAACTAGTTTTATAAAGACAGGAACGTGTCATGTCACAATTTTACAGTGCTTTACTGAGTTTTTCCAAGTGATTAAAAAAATAAAATAGGATTTATGTCAATAACTATAAACATAGTAGGTAGAATTACAAGTACAAAATTACTGCAACAACAAACATGCATTCACAACTAAATGAACTAAATCTTTGAATTTTGCTATATCGTGTTTAACTTGTTATATATAAAACATACACTTAAACCTGAACAATAAAAGCAGAAACAACTATACAGTACATGAACAAATAAAGGGGGTAGTCCTTTATTTTTGAATCTTACTACTTCATAATTGCAATTTTTATAGAAAACAATATGTAGATAGATTATACAAGTGTACACACTTCATACATGTATTTAATATAGGGTTACTTACTGTTTCATTTTCCTGCTTCAAAGCCTGGAATACTTTTTCTCGCTTGGTCATTAGATCATTTTGCTGTTGTATGAGATCCAGGTGGTAAATAAGAAGGTCTTTCAACTTCTTGTTCTGGGTCTCAGCAGCAGTGAGCTTGGTGGCAAGCTGGCTAACCTCTGGGTTGCTAGATATTAACAAGTCCTTGTCTTCTTCCACAACACAGTGAGCGGAGATCTCCACCTCCTTGTCGAGCTGAAGCGTTTGCCTGCGATCCGCACTATCGGAATGGCATGCGTATATGTGATCAAAAGGGAAACTCAGCAACGAATCTTTTGTGTCCAATTGGTTAAGAGTGGGCAAATCGGTCGAAAAATTCACCAAATTACTTTCATTTACACTACTGCGACTGTTCATTTTTATAGGAAGCCAATGGTGAGATACTGATGACGAGCCTGCCGGCTGTCAAACGTTAACTGTCCGCAACTACCCTTTTGTTCGGCTCATTACAACGGCCAGTCTGGAGCACACTGCACTAGCACTCTGCGCAAAAATCAATGTTTGTGTTCGCCTAGGGTGGGGGCTTACATTGTCGAAACATCGACAAACGTATGTATTTCAATATACCACTCTGCCACCTCTTACACGCACATGCAAAATGATACAAGACGCATAATAGCTATGCAATTACTTCGTCCACGTATATTGACATGCGCACTGATACCGAAGCAAATCATTTGTACTTAAAAGCAAAATGATTATGTTTAAATGAAATTAAGACACAGAATTTTGACGCAACTCAACATAAATTGAAAAACTCATTGGCTAGCGTCAAGGCGTCAATCGCAACTTTTTTTTTTAGAAATGCTTCTAAAAGAGGCGTGGAGAGTATAAAAGTAAAGGTTGACATACTCGATATTCACACAGACAATATTTTCCTTACTGCGACTGCGTCATACGTTAAGCACTAAGCTGTTAAACTTCTTTTTAATATAAATTAATTCAATTTATTATTTTAATGAAAGTATATATACGTATTTAATATTTTTTTAATAAATAAGATCAAATAATATTTACATTATCATAGCAACTGCTTCAAATATTGAAATAAAGTACGTAAAACCAATGAACGCGCAGGGAAGCTGTGCAGAAACGACGCTCTAGAAAATGGCGCGAAATACAAATTGAGTATTTTATGATACGCTAACGTAGAAATAACATATAAATGTTGCTCTATTTAATCTCATTATAAATTCAAATAATTAACTGACTACTCAATATATTATTGCATGTGGCTAATTCGGTTATAGGTATTTTCACATTATCTAAAGCTAGATCCCGAAACGGATATAGGTGTGAATGTTTAAGTGTGTGGGTGAGTGAACCTGTGTTGGGTTGATGCCTACATCCCGAACCCCTACCCTAAACCCTCCAGAGAGTTGGGGAACCTAGGGAGGCATGCACCCTGGAGCGGGGTAGGTGCTATGTAGCTGTAGTGTTATTACTATCTGTACAATGTACATCCGAACCAACATGTACCAGGATCCACGAATAAACTTGATTGATGCACTAAGTGTCCTCGAAAACGTTTAAAAAATAAAATAAAACATGTTCTGAACTTAAATTAACACCTTTAACCTAGTGGAATAATAATAAATTGATAAGGTATTTAAATAAAATTTAAATAACACAATTTTAATTGATTATTAACAATATTGGTATTTCTTTTTATTGTACCTAGTCATCGTACCGTTTCAGGATGTGGAACGGTCAAGGCGGCTTCAGTTGGACTGGTGCCAATCAGTTCCATACATAACTTCACTATACAACTATCATGAAAATAAACATCTATGAATAAATTCACACGGTTTATACGCGCTTGGGTAAACGTCGAGATTCCATTTTAGTCTTGCGTTATTTTGCCTTCAAAAGTAAGGTTATTTTGTATTTAATAATAAGTTAATAAATCATTAACGCTGGCGCATCAGTTCTGGATATCGTACCATCCCCCTACTGGTAGGTACAGCACCCAACACGCTATAATGAAGATTTTGTCTGTTTGGTGTATGTGGAAGTAAATATTAATAATATCCAGGAGCGAAACATACGTCCAGTGGGGATGAGACGCCTCCCATACCGGAAGAAGAGTTGGAACAACAGAAGATCGAACATGAGAAACAAATACAAAAGGTAACGAGACATAAATGCCGATAGAATTTTATTAATTTACCAATACTGCATTTAAATAGGTAATTATGCCTTGTAACAGAAAATTTAAATTCCTAGTTTGGGAGAGCCCTATACGCATAACTCTATTTCTGTTAATCGCATCTGTATGCTATGCGCGTGCAAATCTAAATAAGCACATTTTTTATGTGCTGGTACATATAAGGTATAATAAGTAGTTAAGATCAAGGTTTTAATTTGTAAACTTACACAATAAAGGAACGTACAAAAATATATTTCTCAAAATAACTCTACTTTTTAAATATGTAAACGATTTAAAAATAATAATAAGTATGCCAGCACCTAGTTATAGTATGTACCTACGCACAGGATATTTTAAGTAGGTTACCACATTCATTTTATAAAAAAATATTGTTGATAATCGGTTTCATACCTCTAAAGATCCTGCAAATTACATTGTAATTACGCTGAGTATAAATGCTACGAACATATGGCAGGCGGTGGTATCGCATTTATGGTTTACATTAAGTAAAAGTAAAAGAAACATCATTTACACCCTACATGTATAGGACCAAAAGTTTATTAGAATACCAAAGATTTATAACAGCTGGTAAAAAAAAAGTATTTAAGTATATGCTGTATTTCCCTATATTTGCATACAAACATATTTTGTAATAAGCAAAACACAGGCAGCATATTTTATTTTATTTATTTATGGACCTCCAACGAAGGATACACGGCATTATATAATAAACACAATGGTGTAGCATTATTATAGTTTACATTGTGACGTGATCTTCAATTACAGGAGACAACAGCATGTACATTTAAATATTTATACAATAGCAAAAAATTATAATAATAATATAATAATTTAATTTAATAATATTATTTTATATTCAGAAGCTACACCTCATTATAAGGAGCTCCGCATCCACCATTTATGCGAAAACAACTAATACCTGTTGCGTCCCTTTATCTCTATATTGGTACCCTAGTCACTTAATCGCCACCTACCCTAGCTATTACTCTCCTAGCTCTGGTCATAAGGTCTTCTTGTAGCTGATGTTAATGGCGTTTTAACACAATTACTTTTTAGGAGAAAGAATGTCAAGCACGAGAAGCGGAAGAGGTCCGACAGCTTGACAGAGAACTCCTTCATCAGCGAGCCATAGAAGCTGAAGAGGAACAAAAACGAGAGGTAAGCAATTCCTTTCAAACTATCTCACTAGATACCTCACATGTTATGACATAAGTGTAACAATGGGCGCAGATAGCAGAGGCCGTCGAGGAGCTTAGGGGCATGAACATGTCATGGTCCCACCACCGTTTATGTGATCTGCAAAGACAGGCCGCCAGACTAAGACACAGCCGGCCTTCCATACCCGACACCACCAAGCACTACAGAGTACGTTCACAACCAATGTTATTTGTGTTCAATGCTTTATGGACCCGGCAAATCATCAAATGCATGGCACATGGCAAAATTTTATATTGTAATGTTAGCATTGATTGAATCGATTCCTTATTCGCGGCTTAGTTTTACTGGCGGCAGTCTCTCATGTGTGAGAGGCGGCCTATTCAGATGGCTCCAGGCGGCCAGGGACCACCGCAATGTCTATTTCTCCCGCCAAACAGCAGTGTTAATACACTGTTATGTTCCAGTTTGAAGGACATTGTAGCCAGAGTGGCTACTGGACATAATGAGACCTAACATTTTATGGCTCAGGATGGCGAGCGAGTGGAATGCCAAGCATTGCTTTATAATTCGTGGTGTTATTTGGTTTGCTACTGTTCATGAGCGGTCGTATCGCTTACCATCAGGCAAATGACATGATCGTCTCGCCATTCATTGCAATAAAAATGTCTTTAAAGGGATGCGGCCAATTTATTAACAAAAAGAAACCAATACCTATCGTATATAAGCTAACATTTACGTTTCGCATGTGGTTTTTTTTTATTTTTACGACAAAATGTACACAATTCATTTCATGATGAATGCAATGCAATCTATATAGAGCTTCCATCGACGGGAGGTGGTAAACCCCGCACCAGTCGAGGCAATTAAACTGGACATCATTTGGGCATGCATTATGCATGACACGAATTAATAATCATAATGCGAAATAGAACACAATGGCTATAGTAAAAAATTTGGCGTAAGGACTACAAAAGGCGTTTCATTATGTCCAATTTCATAAAATATATCCAAAATTAACTTAATTTACTAATTTCCTTTCTTTTACCCTTTTATTATTTTATCATATTTTGTTTGAAGTTTGGTTGATAAAGATCTTTGCCAAAAAACTGTTTTGACTGCATGCCATGAAGTACGACCTTGTTCAATATCAAAGTCGAGCAATCATAACTATTGTACAAGTTATTTCATAAGTAGCAACCACGTACCAGCAGGTGCAGCGTAGAACGTTTATCCAAGATAATAAAGGTTCAGTAAATAAGTCAGTGTATGCAGACCGCTACCAACAGGTCGCTGGGGGGATTGGGGAGGCTTATGTTCAACAGGCAATTTCCTGTGACTGAAGGTGACGATGAGTGTGATGCCAGGTCTCCAATAGTCAATATGGTTTGTGTTGTGGACAAAAAATTTACCCGAAAAAAAGTTATTTTAAGTCCAACATAGGTAATTAACTTGGGCAATCCAAATGCACTATATTCTTACTCCATGTTTTATGCTCGCATCCGGGCCGCGTAGCCTGCAATTATAAATAGCAACGCAGTATTGATTTATGTGCTATCCATCAGTAGGTAGGTAGGTGGGGTGGTGCACCCTCCAGCCAGCGGGCCCTGGGTTGAGTGAATATTATTGTACACATTGCGCCATGTTGTTCCACGAAATAAACTGGGTGTGGCCGTAATAAATCAATACACCTGCGTGGGCCCGGAAATTATTTTTAGCCTTCTCATTAGCAGACTATATTATATAATAAATTTTAAAATATTTACGCCATTTTATTAACAATAATTTTAATTAATATTTTTATTTAAAGCTCCCTGTGATAGTAGCGAGTAATGGAAGTCGTGACAGCAGTTAAGACTAATATTTTCGGTTTTCTCAGAGTGTATTGAAAAAGGCTTGCAGCGCCCAGCTCACTAAACCTCAGTCCAGTCAGAGTATCGGGGAGAGTGATGGCATCTTTATTAACCTATCACGACTGGGCTCTTGTAGGGGTGAGTATCTATTATTCCATGTGTAAATTTTATAAAAGACCGACTTTAGTGGAACAAATAATATCTATTCCGTTGTTCTTGAACACGTTAATTAATTTACTTAATGACTTAACTTGCCAACAAATCATAATATATAATATGCGAATATTTCGACAAATTAATATAAGGCAGAGGTGTTACATGTTTGTTATTTGCCAGCCCGCTTAAAAGAACCATTGATGTCCTAAACAATTTTGAAGCGTTCTATTCTCCAAAACCGAAAATATTCATCAGGTCTCCACCAATTTTTGTTCGCTTCAAGTTTTCTGTTAAGTATGCCAGTTAAAGTAAAATAAAAATATATTAAAATCTAATCTTTTATAAGTGGCACAATTACTCTGTAACAACGCAGGACAAACTTTGACGCAATAGAACTTTACGAGCTTCTTTCGTGCACGACTTCTTTATCGGGCTCTACGTGTTGCTCAATAGCCACGTGACTCATGTTTTATACGCTTCACTGTAACTTTCTTTACGTCAAGGATTTCCAAATAGGCAAAAATTCTGAACTTTTCCCTTCCCATTGTGTCGCAACGTAATATCGTAAATGAAATTCAGATGTGGCCGTTTATAAATAACAATTTATTGGTCACTTTCTGACTGAGCTGCTTGGTAGAATCGCTCATGGCCTTTTTATCATTTTGCCCTTCCTACAATCGTAGGCCTTTTAAATGAGGCATAAAGAAGCAATTAGACAAGCCGACTAGTGGCGACAGGCAATTGTCTGTTGGCGGCCGGTGCTTTATGGACAGCACTGTGCTTACCCTCAGCTGCAGTGCATTTTGCCCAGCTAGAAAAAAGTGTTTCTAATAACATGTATGGTCTGGGTTTGTAGACGAGTCTGTAGACAGTGACGTGTGTTGCGAGAACCCAGCGTGTGCCAACAACGATGCGAGGAATTGGAGGGCATCAGCCAATGACGTCAGCCCTCAGCGCCTGATGACCCTTGTCCGAGCGCCGTCTTGTCCAGGGTAACGTATAGGCATAAATATTCTAAATAAACTATAGGATTTTAAAAACTGGATTTATTCACTAATCAAAGTAGGTATATACAACGTGTTAGTACAAAACGACAATAATAATTCAATTTGGGTTATACCTTTTAATCCTTTTTCTTTTAGAGTAGCCAACAAATTATTTTTATACCATATTCATTATAATAATGTGAAGTATTGTCTGGCTAACAAAAGTGTATACTGGAAAAACGTGAAAAATTAAAAAAAAAACTAATACTAGAAGGTTACTTAGAACAACCAAATTTAATACTTGAATATCATTATTTTTAAATAATGTTTATGTAAAATCTGTGCAAAAACTTTTGCGTGAAGAAGGGACAATCGTCTAGATATTCGTCATTAGGTAAACTTTCTTAATTTATGCTATAATTATATTGGTAGAAAGTTATTATGTCTAAATTGTGACAAACTAAGACAACACACAATACAAAACATTTTCGCTTAAGCCATTCAGCTTACTTACCTATACATGCCTTTACTTACAAAGTTAACATACGTTGGATATCGAATGAAAAAGTTTATGTTTGTATGGAAACATGAACAACAAAAACAAATCTATTACTATAAAACATCACTTATTCTATATCACCACCATAGGCATTACCATATACCTCGACTCTACGTCATAAAGCATAATGCGCGATCCTCACGAAATTGACCTCTATTCAGCGGCAACTGGCCGCTCTTTCGCTTCTCCCTCGGCTACTTTCATGATGATAGTATAAGTAAAGTTCTATACTCTATGCCTATTGACTATTACCTATCTCTTATCTTTGCTATATATTATTCCAAAAATGTAATTAAAATAAAAAAAATATATACATCACTGGTACCATCGCCACAGAATGTATGTACATAGGTAAAGTATTTGTTTTTTATAGAGACGTGAACCTTAAAAAAAGTCCACTCCTATCCTATTACTCAAAAGAGTGAAATACGTGATACTGAAAATTATTTTAATTATTGCATTGCAGATTATTATTGATGCATGCCTGGTAAGTTTGTGGTGATTATGAAAAATTCCAAATATTTGAATGCGTTATATCCAAAATATTATTAAAGGTGACTTATACCTATATACCTTCTCTGAAATAAAAATAAAACGTACAATTAGATATAGCCTCTTAATAGAACCTGACCACTGCTTGACATTGGATGTTTTTAGGGGTTTTCTTTTTCGCTGACCTTTAATCGTAATCAAACCAAATAAATTTTATATCATATTCATTTAATGGTATTCTAAAAAATAAACATCGAAATGAGAGTATAATGGATTGGTATCTTTCAAACTTAAATGTGGAGAATGACTTTTTCCCCGGATGTATGACCATGGAAAAATTGCATGTACATAGGTTTTGATACTAAACTGAACTTGTGCACCGCGTGTTTGAGTACTAACGCATGTCATGCATGGGCCAGGCACATGCGCCGTACATTGCATTGCATATAGGACGCCATCTGTATTGATTTCATTTTTCAAGCTGAAACTCCGCTCAGCGCACAGCTCTCGCCCAGGACGTCTAACTGAATAACTGTATCGATTAGTGCGCTCTTTTCGAATATTACGTAACACACGTTCGTAAGTGTCACGCGTCTTATTATTTTGATGTCAATTCATTATAAAGTGGATAACGATATTTTGCGCGAGATGCATGAAAACAGATGAATCAAAATTATAAATATCTTTTGTAGCGTCCGGGGCTGAATCTAGAAATAGGTCAGATCGGTAGAGAGTAGAGGGCGCATGTGCGGGTGGCGCTAGCAGCGCGGCGCGCACCACCCTCGCGCCGCTCGCCCTGTCGCACGCCGCCGCGGGCCACGTCTGCATTGCTCTCACGAAGAAGGCAGTTTGTTTCCAAGCCAGCACCGCTCCTCCATTGCTCGGTACGGTACTGTCAGTGCGTAGGCCGCCCCACCAGTCCCGGTGAGTGCAACACAGCATCGGTCACGACTCCCTTACGTGATCCCTACACTACTGTTTGACGTACCTACTCCTTGATTACAATCGTGATTATAGTCCAGTGCTTAGATGTTCTTACCGCATTCCACTCGACTTGTGATCCCTTAGCGGACTAGATGTTAGCGTCAGGGCATGCATGCTTTTCTATGTTTACCTTATTGTCTTTGAGTGTGTTCAACTAAACCGTGGTCCTATCCCGGCGGTGTCGTCTCCGGTGCGCCCGGAGACGTATGAAAGTTTCGTTACAGATAAGATGTCTTTAGGGAGATAAGATGCCGTAACAAAACATAGGAGCGCAATGAAACGTCACGAGATGCAATGCAAGGGGGCAGAGGGCGGCGTCGGCAAGGAGGGCTCGCAGATGTCGCGCAGCGAGTCCACCATCAGCCGCTGTACGCCGCATACCCCGCTCGGCCTGCCCGACAGCGCCAGCGTCGACTCCAACCCAATGCCCACCATATATCGGTAACTGGACCCCACGAAAAAGCCCTGTAGGGAGAAGACGTACTGCCTCTGTACCCGCCACCTGCGCAACGACGCAGCTGCCGCATGCGCAGCAAATGCCACAATTTTTTTTTCTATCTTAATAATGCATTTACGCGATCTATAAGTTCTACAAACAAAACGAGCGTCAGCTACGCCTGGTACATAAAAATATATCTTCCAATGATTATTGTTATGTCTTCTCCCAACGGCAAGTAAAGCTGAGAGCGCACCACGCCGCATCGCGCACTGCGATCGTCGCATGCGAGTAGGTAACACGAAAAGGCCCATATCTTTGGATCGATGGAAAGCAATAACTGAATGTTTCCATTGTTTAAATTAATATTGCTTGTTTTGTGTACAAAACACTCGACATCACTTAAGATACCGGGCAATCTAGTAATACCGACTGCTTGGCTTGCTCATGCTGGTTCATCGGAGGCGAGTCGGCGTTCGCGACGCACAGGTATGGTATTGCCCTTTGTTGTCGTGTCATCCGGTCGCTTTCCTCATTGCTTCACACATGCCTCTTCCTTACCCTGTACTAATCTTTCCTGGAGTGTTTAACTATAGATGGATGTTTGGGATGAATGTGTGCCTTTGTATGCAAATATTATTATAAACAATAAGTATTCTAACTCAATAGTCTATATAATAAATACATCCAAGACAACAAAAACGATCAAATTGTAGGAAACAAGCTTACACCCATTGCATGGCGACATATAACAACAGCACAATAGAAAAATCACACTGCATAAAGTCAAAACATATTTTAGCGGTTAGCTGTTCTGTATTAGAAGTAGGCGCTATTTCCAGTGACGGACATCATACAATCATTAGTTTTATGTTATCACTTCAAACTAGGTTTATTTCAATTCAAACATGGTTTCATCACCTCAATACATGGATCAATAAAATTCCCAAATACATCAAATTAGAAAGTTTAACTACCACTTAGCTCATCAAACCAAGCTTAAAGTAGAGTAACATAATATTTACTAGTTTTTTTAGTACAATTGCGATCAACGGAATCTTTTTGAAAAACAAAGCCCGAATCGAAATGACAACATTTCCTATTATTAGCAACGTGAGAACAGAACAAAACTGTTGTAATTTAGATCTTGTTATGAATTTACCTAATACCTAATCATTTTAATTAATTGATTATGATAATGTTATTGAAATCTAGTAATACACATATTATAAAAGAAAATCTTAAATTAAAATAACAACATTTTAAATGGTGCCAGTGCCAGTCTTATATTTAATTACATAAAATATTATATAGGTACCCAATATTTTTTTTAATAACTAATTTACTAATAGCTAATTTTAAATTTACTTATACATATTACCTACCTACTAATGAAATTATTTTCACTGAGTGTATTCTTATACTATACTATAACATAAATGTTAAACTATGTGAATTAAGACAAAAAAGCAATAGAAAAATATATTATTAACCCATAGTTACAATCTTAAGGGGTAATCGAGATTTTCGAAATGTTGTCATTATCAAAACAGACAAAAGATATGAAGTTAAACATATTTTTAATACAAAAGTTTAAAAATGAAGGTCCAGTACAGTATGTCTGGATGTAGTCAATAAATTTCATAAATATTCTTGTATTTTTTGTTTAGATGTCGCGCTCCAATAGCATCGCTCGATTGCATGGACGATTTTAGCGCCAATTCCCAGCACATGTTAGATCAAGGTAATGTAAACAATCTTAGATGCCTGAAATTTATTGTTCCCGAAGTAAAATCATAGCAGAAATAATATCGCCTTTAAACTTATTTTTCCAAATGTTTTATGGTATTCAGTAGGTATTTTATTACTTTGATAACTCATATACGATTATAATATAGTGAAATATTTTAGTAACACCATCAATTGTGGTAGACTTCATTACTATTAAAAATATTATTGTATTCGGTTAGCTACAAGAGATTTGTACAAGATTACTAATATGTGTTTAATCCATTTATACTCATATAAAAATACAAATATACTGCTTTATGATGTACATACAAGAAGTTTGTTTTTATTGAATTTATATACGTTAAAAATAATATTATGCCAGGTATATCCAAACTGCGACCGAAAACGAAGCCACGTGGTAGTTTTAGTAATTACAGACACTATGCAACTAAAATGTACGCAAAAAACGACAGTTTTTTTGGAATTTTTAATTATCATGTGGGGTCAATAACTTGTTTGGTTGGTAGTTTTGTTAAAATGATAATTTAAACCCTTGCGTACCATTGTGTCCTTAAAAATAAACAAAAGGTTTTAATTTAATATTTTATGCAACCTATGTATATTTACCACCCAAATACGACGTTAAGTAAAAAAATTTCGCTTTTATTTACGAAATATTTAGTTGCATTGTGTTTGAAGTCACTCGTTCTACCAACTGGCTTCGGTCGCTATCTGGATATACCCTGTATGTATGTGTGGTGATTGTCTACAGCTGGCGAAGTAACTGTTTCCCGACATATGTCAACTTATATGGGAAATCATACAACTATGCCTTCGGTTGTGACTCCCGGCTTGAGATACAAGAACCTCGGCAAGTCTGGTCTCAGGGTGCCTAACATTGGACTTGGACTATGGACGATGCTCAATGAAGATTGTGCTGAAGATGTAGTGATGACCGCTCTTGAGAATGGAATCAATCTGTTCGATTTGTCAGAGGCGCACTGTGGTAAGTAGAACGTTACTTTGTTGACAGTTTGATTTGGGATGTATTTCTAACTTGAATTAACATTTTAATAATTGTTAGTACCTTCTACAGCGAAAGGCGAGGCCGAGTTGGGCAGAATTCTAAAGAAAAGGAATGTGAGAAGGACAAGTGTCATAATCACTACGAAAATATACTGGAGCACTAAGTGAGTTTAAGCAGCAAGAAAGCTTTTCATCACATTAGGCATGACACAAATTATGTACTATACATAAAAGTACCTAACAAATAATTTTAGATAGAAAGCTTGACATAGTGTTACTAACAAGTTGTTACATAAAAGAATATAGCGAAAGTTAACGAAATAGTTTGTTAAAGTATTTGTCGTAAATAAGCGCATGAAACATACACATACTTTATAAAATTTAATAAGTATCTTATTCACATTATTACATAGTTTAGATTAAATTGACTGACTAAATTAGATTTTGAAATGATTACTTCGGGGTAAATAGTACAGTTGAAACGCTTTATGCTATCATGTGTTTGCTCACAATACATACGAGTAACACTTTGCTTTGAAATGAGTGCTTTACCGCTGACTAGTCCCTAATATATTTTGAAATCTCCTGATAGGTTTGCTCATACTAATAACAGGTCGGATGAAAGAGGTCTATCTCGTAAACATATTGTTGAAAGTATTAAGGCGTCGATGGCTCGACTGCAGGTGGAATATATAGATGTGGTGCTTCTGCACAAGGTGGACCCGGTGTGTCCCATGGAAGGTCAGTCCCTATTCTGTTATTCAATTGTTCTGCGTTATAATGCCTGAGTACGCTCTCTATGAATATAGTAGACATGCAAATGTTATTTTATGTTAGCACATTTAGATCAAACTGTAAATATATTTTATTTGCAATTGAACAGAGCTGGTTCGCGCGATGAATTTTGTCATTAATCAAGGATGGGTAATGTACTGGGGCACGGCACGGTGGACTCCATCAGAGGTAAATATCGCTTCAAGTTCGTAATTATCTACTTGCCTCGTCTCTTGTTATGTTTTGTTAATCCATTATAATACGTATTTAATATCTTAAGCAAATTCAAACTCCTGTTACCCAGTTTCCCATCACGTAAAATGTATGGTATGCGATATTATGGCATAGTTATTGGAAAAGCTTCAGACAGTTAATGCAGCCAAATTGCACTGCGTATTTATGAAATAATGGAAAATGAACGGCACACATATTTCATGTCATTTTGTAGATAATGGATGCGTATACGAACTGCAGACAGTTCAATTGTATAACACCAATAGTGGAACAAACAGAATACCACATGTTCTGCCGAGAGAAACCTGAATTGTATATGCCGGAACTGTACCATAAAATTGGCGTAGGTGAGTGAGATTATAACAAAGCGATTCCATGCATACTGCTCTTTAATAAAACAATATAATGACTAACTAGTGGGCACATTTGCTCGCGTTTCCTACACAGCTACTCAATTGCGGAATTAATTTTCTGAATTAAACTGAGTTCTATTTCCAAGATCTATTTATTGTGCTATTTTGTAACAGAAAGTAACGGTTCACAGGCATGATGGTGTGGTCAGCAATAACAACGGGTAAAGGCTTAGGCCGCGAGGAAGTCAAAGGACTTTTTGCTAAATCCCGATTCAACAGAAAGTACAGCACATTCAGTTGGTGCGAAGAGGACCTTGCGGTGCCTGAAGTGAGCATCTTTTTATCACAGATCTGAAGGAAAAAATTTGGTATTCTTAATATTGAAACACGAATTGCAGATGCGAAGTTCCGGTAGCAAGGAACAAGTAGCGGGAGAGGAAACTCGTACCTACGGAGACAAATTACGTGATTTGTCAAACTTAGCCACATCACTAAGTAAGTTTAACTCCTAAATTTTTAATTTTGCCATTAAAAAGATTATGTATAGAATTATTAATTACTAATCGTGTGATGCAGATTGTTCGATGAGCCAGCTGGCTGTGGCTTGGTGTCTTAAAAACGAATCTGTGAACTGCCTCCTGCTGGGAGCTAGCAGCGTGGAACAGTTCAAGGAAAACATGCACGCTTTACAGGTGAGCGTCGTAAGGTTTCTTTAATGTATGATATTTATGAGTACTAATAAGTGTTTCGTGGGTAGATTGTACCGCAGTTGACGCCATCCGTGATGGTGGAGATAGAGAGACTGCTGGCGAACAAGCCGCAGCGGCCTCCGATGGTGTCCACATTAGCGATGCGCTCCCAGCAGAACAGCAACACAGTGCGCGTCGACATGACGTTAGTATCTTGCTTTCATAATTGCAACACTTCATTTCAGTCACGCGATTTCCGACTTTTAGTTGACGATTTCCTCGTTACTGTTATTTATGATTTATCGTGTTCGTAGCTGCTAGTTTATTCAATATCTCGATCAGGTGTTTTAATCTTGATTTTTTTGAAGTGTTAACTTCTTATGAACGGATAAACTGCTTTGTAACATAACGCGTTACGGCGCTAGTTAGTCTGGCTTCTCTTTTTCTCACGCATAGTTAGGCAGGCTCTTCCTCTCTCAATCTAACCCACAACGCTAGTAATCAATAATTTTTTAAATATATACAATTTATATCTAAACCACCAAAATATAATTATTTTTACAGTGTAAAAATGTCGTTGCCTATTATTTATTATAGCTACCATAAGCCAATTATTACTTTCATAGAATTAAATTGATTAGATAGATAGATTAGAAGATTTTATTGATAACTAACCTTTACTTGCATTATCATATTAATAAACGTTAAATGAAAGTAATAACCTAAGCTTTTCTCAAGTTAAACAATTTCAATATTAAATAGTAAACTTAGATTAGTTTGAGTTATTACTTCTGTCGGGCGCGGCGTCCCGAGACGCACAAGTTTTTTTCTTTTTCTACATTAATTATGCAATTAGGTCACCTTCGTCGGTGCACGATTGCTGTACTTCTGAAAGGATTTATCGATTAGCTATTAAAATATTCAGTGGTCGGCGCTGGTTAGGTTTTAGAGACTGCTGTTTTTAGATTCTTCGATTGGCTAAGTGAGGTAATGTTGAATATTTGATAGCGGGGCGACAACGTCTGGCACGGGGTCTCCGAAGCCCGAGGAGGCGGCTGAGGGTGAGGCGTCGACCCCCGCTAAGGAGTCGGGGCGAGCCTTTTGTGAGATTCAGTGACCGTGGTGGCGCGGAAGCACTGACTCTGCTTCCAAATCTAGTAAGTCCAAGGTAAGGAAATCTGTTCAATACTTTATTTAAATATATCATGATATCACCTTTCGTCATTTTTCTCTCGTAAATCTTTGCGAATATTACACGCCTTTTAAATTTAATGCAATTACTGAACAAATTAATAACAATTTTGCGAGCACAATTTTGATACGCTAAGTTTATGATTAAATTGCAAAGTACATAAACACATACCTAAAATAGTTTGTAGCCACTTTACATGAACTCGAAATGGCTATTTACGACTACGACCTCGCTAACTACAGGATGGACAGTATCACACTTAATTTACTTATGCATGTCACGTTCTAGGAATCAGTTAAAGAAGTCAAGCCGAAATTCTTTTTGAACAATGCCGGAGAAGTGATCAAGCGTACAGGTGAGTTTCATAAAGTTGGAAACACATTCATTACCTCTTCCCTGTGTTCTGATTTGTCACACCCACAGTTTGCCGTTCTTATTGCTGTTACGAGATGTAGAATGGGGGCTATTGCCAAACAGAAAGAAAATTTTATTACCATCGAAAAAAGAGAGAAGTAGGTTACTCGCATGAACATAAACGGCATCCTGCTCATGAACAAGGTCGACACTGCACTGTATAATAACTAAGTACTGCATGGGACTGCACTGCACTCATCATCTCGAGTCATTACATGTTAAGTGCCTTAATACCCATATTATAATTACTGCCTACAAATCTTAAAACCGGACTACAATACAGTTACTCCATTGCTACTTGCACAAATAGACAAAGCAGAGTAGTACATAAGATCGCCCTCTCTTGACAGCCTCCGTGGCGCAGTTGGTTCGATCCCCGCACCAAAACAAATATTTCTGTGATCCACAGATATTTATTCTAGCTCTGAGTGTTGGCGAAACTGAAAAGTCTTTTGTAGTCCTAATACCTCCAGGAAGACTCGATCTTAATGTGGAGTCTGGACTATGTATGTGACTGTTGGGTGTATTTATATATAATATTATGTTAAAACCAATATTTACATGTCTTGCACAGAACAAGATGGTGTTTCAACGGATGTGGTGGTGTCAGTTTCGTCGTTGAAAGGCAAGCAGCCAGCTAGTGGTGGTAGCAAGGTAAAAAAGTCTAAGTCTGATACGGCTCGTCCCAGGTCCGCTTCTTTGCAACGCTCCTCCTCGGGCCAGCTGTCCGTCGCGCGCGACCGCCGCCGATCCAGACTCGACCTCGCCTCCCCATCCGACCTGTAAACAGGGGTTGGGGTCACGCATTCACCACTAATAATGCATTGAAACGGATACTAAATACGGCACAAACGACTCGACAATCGACTTACTCGTGTATTATCTAATTACAATGTCAAATGAAAGACGATAAACATGAATGGAAAGGGGAATACGGTTTGCAATGTGACAATAGGCACCGTGGAAAGGATGCTTGGACGAAAACAAGATTAGTTGCCAGGCGAGTCCCCTCGGTGACCTAATTCTGTGGCTTACAATGCCGCGATCACCATAACGGCAATTGTACCGACACTCACAATGTGGACACGGCACAGCAACGCCACTGGAGCGAATCTGTGCGCGTCGATAAAATAAACATACCAAAGTAATACAAATATTAAATAAAATTCTCCCGATAGTATCTTTATGGACATGCAATTGAAATTTGAAAGTCAATTTGTGTAAAGTTATGCGTGGTTTAATTCGCAGACTTTCATAATCGGTTAATTTATATTTAAGACGATTATGGAAGGGCTAGGTTACGACGAAGTCAAGTGATTTGCAAAGATCTGTGATGGGTAAAAGTATATTATGGATAGCTGATATTTATTTATATTTAAATAGAGTGTTATTATAAGTAATGTGCTGTTGAAAGTAGCTGATTATCTAGCGAGAATAGCATGCGATAGACAACACCGCCTCAACACGAACATTCGCATTGTCGTCCGTAATGTCATCGTTGATTTGTCAATTACGTTTTCGCACGTTCTGTAGGGGAGATGTTTGTTGGAAACAGATTTAAATATCTGTTCAGTGCACCGACTCAACGATAACACTACGTACATGCTGCGATATTCACTTATTGTAATAATGTTGTTCCATAGGGACACGATACTATATCATAATAAACTATGTACATTGTCTTCGCACTTTTCTTAAAGTACCTATCATTCGATAAATAAATGCAACTCTTTAATAAATCAATAATTGATATCCATCGGAGTTTAATAACGCAATGTAAGGTTAAAAGACAGATGCTCCATTTCACGAAGCCTGTTTGACGCGAAGTCGCGGACCTAGATTTATACGTATTGCGCGTTTACTATGAATGTAGATTTGTGTTTAGGCTAAGATAGTATTACGGTGTTGGCTTTGGTAGTGTTCCCCTTACATGTATGTTAGTGCTCGAGGCACAAGTAACAATTGTAGGAGTCACATAGGCAATGTAAGACCGAGTTCAATAGGAAACTAATAATATCATCGTAGCCAGGCATAATATTGCCGTTTTAACTTCAACATGTAGCATTTCACATTACATATTATACTGGTGTTTGTAGCGACTTTGTTGTACGTCGATGTTTTTAACGTATTTGTAGAAAGTTATGGCTGTCGAGAATAGAAAACATGAATTATCTTATGTACATAAGTAGAATTGAAATTTAAATGATTCCTTTGGATATACGGATAGAAGAAGCTAAGAGTTTTATAAGAAAAATATAGTATTATTTATGAATGTGCTTGTAATACTATGGATTACACTTTGAACAATTTAACTACAATCTGGCTTAAACATGTTTTGTGTCTCGCTTACACTGGCATGCGTTTTGATGGCTGCGAAAAATGGCACTTAATTAATTTCGCATCTAATGCTTTCGTTTTAAAACAATTTCTAATTATTCACCACTTTTAAATATGATAGGTTCTATAACGTATTTATTTTAAAATGGACACAAATTTTAACTCGTATCAATTTTGAGGCGTAGCTGGCTGAGAAGCTAGGCGTAGATTTCGACATAATAATCTGTTCCTATTGTAATCTTGTTAGGGACGGTAACCTTGCTCGAATTTGTTAACTAATATTAGATTCAATTTGATCCATCCATGTAGGTGACACGTTGTGCCATGACGCTCATATCACTACCATTTCTACATAGCTATTATTTACACATTTGATTATATTTTATTTATAATATTAATTATTAAGCAGAAAATTAACTAAATTTCTACTTATAAATTTATTGCTATTAACTATTATGTATAACTAAGCTAATTGTATGATAACACATTTGTTTGCATAAAATATTTATTGGCATATAAGTATAACTACTAGTATAATGCATTTATGTATTTCTTTGCCATTAGGGTCGCTAAATTAGTATGTAAATAAATATTTATTAAATAAAAAAAAATCAGTACATGTTTCCTACATATTTTTTTTTATCACAAATAAATTATGAAGTACTTGAATTCAATTTGTAGCAAAATTGTAGTATGATACATTTAAGAATATAATTTACAAATATTTATCAGAATGATTGTCTGGAAGAAAAAAACTAAACAATTTATTAAATAGTTTTCTGAACAGCTCAATAGAAGCTTTAAAAATTTTCACTTGTATGGAATATTACTCATTACGTCCAAGAATGTCGCTTGTATATTAAAAATATGTGTAAATAGTATTTAATTCCCTGTGGACCTTGGTTGCTTATGGTTTTGCATTCACAAAGGTTAATTTACGCTCTACTCTATTATTATATCATTGTTACGGCTTAGTATAGAATGAAGCGTGTATGGAAGCTATTCGGTGATACGGGCTAAAGAGTAGTTGTATCATAAAACTAAAGTAAGATGTATGTATTAAGAAATCGGAGTCCAGTACCTGCCACAAATTTATATCTGTTATGTAGGTAACTAGTTCGGGATGTAATGTCTGTACTTATAGCGTAATTTGTCCATTATTATCGCAATTGCAATTAATACTTTCGAAATTAATATTGCAGACATATGAAACTCTTATGATATAAAACGTAGCTTTGAAGCTGATGGGATTGTTAATTACCGACAGGATTTAAATGTAAGGAATGTGTTACTCGTGGGCAACATTTGCATGCATAGCTTCATTATATTTCTGTTTAATGTTTAAGCCAGAGATATGTGTTGACATAATCATTGTAATAAGTTAATCAATAAAGTTTTATTCGTCCTATTCCTTGTTTTATTTCACCTGCAGTTGATCCGCCAGTCCTGGAGCTGTTTATTGCATTCATTAAGGGAGCACATTGTAATGCGTGCGTGGGGCGGTGTGCGTGCACGCGTGGGGAGCAGTTTGTGTGTTCGCATGTTCGTGTGCGTGCTTGTGTGTTTACTGTGTAGTACCTACGTACGTGCGTCAAGAAAAACGACATGCAACGACACCGGTAACTAGTCAATTAACCAGTCTCATCCCTCCATTGGGTCTGTCCGAGATCCTTCCAAGGATAAATATAGCATCGTTCCAGCTGCAAGTTCCGCTCAGTAAATGGCTATTGTATACCGAGATAGAGTTTAAGTGTCGCAGTGAACGGACGCGCGATCTCACACAGTGCTCACCGCGCAATTTGCAAAATGACGGTAGTATACTTCGATTGGCTGGACTACCTCGTCTTCGGAGGCATGTTGCTATTGTCGGCCCTCATCGGAATATACTTCGCGTTTTTTGCCTCTAAGAAGCAAAACACCACAGCCGAATACTTAATGGGCGGGAAAACCATGGGCATGTTCCCCATCTCGATGTCGTTAATAGCCAGGTACATGTTCAATTAATTAAATCCTAGTAGGGAATGCCTTGGTTTCTCCAGCTAGCGTCACTGTTTTCTGTCACAGTTACATTTCGGGGATATCGCTGCTGGGGCTACCTGCCGAAATGTACACGTACGGAACGCAACTTTGGACAATTGTTTTATCCGAATGGGCAGTCTCTGTGACCATTGCTATTGTTTATTTACCAGTTTTCTACAACTTGCAAATCACGTCAACATACGAGGTATTTTAATTTGCACTTTTTTCTATAGCTCTGTTTATGTGTTCTTAATGACATGTGTGTGTGATACGTAACATTCGATAAATATTTTTTCAGTATTTGCGATTAAGATTTAATCAAAAAGTTCGATTGCTGGGATCTGTTATATTTATAATAAAAATGATGCTTTATATTCCTATTGTGGTGTACGTGCCGGCATTAGCGTTCAACCAAGGTATGTAGGTGTTATGAAAGGTAGGTTCGACGTTGCTAATTTGCGAACACATTTATATGTTGTTAATTATTTTTTCCTTTTCAGTAACAGGCATTAATCTACACTTAATTACGCCCATCGTTTGTATTGTGTGTATATTTTACACAACTCTTGTAAGTAACCTTTTTAATGTTGTTCTCCATATTGACCCTACTTTGTCCCCCGCACCAATAAGTAAATTGTTATAGGTTAGAACAATTTCACATTGAGGTCGAGGAGCGAAAATATTTCTAAATTGGCGTGTACTATATTTGTCTACATTTATTTCATTTGTGATACAGGGAGGGCTCAAAGCTGTGGTATGGACCGATACATTGCAAACTGTACTAATGTATTTCGGTGTCGTTTTCGTTTTGGCTTATGGCACGTGGCGCCTTGGTGGTGTGGCTAATGTGTTAGCTATTAACGCAGAAGGAGAGCGCCTTGATTTCTTCAAGTAAGAGCAACTAAATCGATTATTATGTTAGTCAATATTATAAAGATAGTCATAATTTCATTAAATTATTTTGTTTACCTTTTCTTTTTCACATTGTAGCATGGACTTAGACCCAACGATCCGGCATACGTTTTGGTCAACGGTGTTTGGAAATTATTTTAGTTGGCTAGCGTCGTGCTCGGTCAACCAAGCCATGGTGCAGCGGTGCTTAGCCTTGTCTTCTTTAAGGAGAGCTAGAATGTGAGTTAAATATACACAAGTTTAACATAATTTGGCAATAATTACATATTTTATTTTGTTTTTAGAACTATTTTCATAATGGCAGCAGGAATTTTTATCATTGTATCGCTTTGCTGTTATACTGGATTGGTTATCTACGCTACTTTTGCTACGTGCGATCCTTTGTCTACTGGAGCTATCAAAAAGAGTGATCAATTGTTACCATATTTTGTAATGACGATCACAGGATCAATTCCTGCGTTGCCTGGCATCTTTATGAGTGGAGTTTTTAGCGCTGCTTTGAGGTAAAATTCAATTGAATTTGGAAATATTTTGTGTTTGTTTGTAGATAAAAAGCCTCTTCCTTTTCATATTAGTTCTATGTCAACTGGTTTGAATTCGCTGTGCGGAGTAATTTTCGAGGACCTTATCAGGCCAGCATATAATAAACCTATAACTGAAAAGACAGCGAGTTTCATCATGAAGGTTATAGTTGTTGTTATAGGTGCGTATGTTTCTCATAAGGTAATCTAAAGTAACTAGATCGTACCCTATTTATTTATTTTTAAATATGGACATCGCAGGTGCTTTGTGTGTGGCGCTAGTGTTCTTAGTGGAACATATGGGCGCACTCATCCAGGCTGGAAAGAGCCTAGCAGGCATCACAGCTGGTAGCCTGCTAGGCCTGTTTTCAATGGGCCTCTTCCTGCCTTGGGTGAACTCTACGGTAATATTTAGTCCTATTAGTTTATTAGACTTTACGTAGAAAGTATTAACAATATTATTACCAAGTTACAGGATATTGTTAGATAAATCACTTGCTCTCTCCTTTCAGTAATAGGAAGTTTTCTGCTCAACATAGGGATTTTTTGAGGACTTCTATATCGACCTGCATTATAATGGCAGATATTTATTTTTACAAAATTGTTACATTGTGTATTATATTTTCTTTTTAATCAAGGGAGCGCTGGCTGGAGGAATAACCTCAACTTTGTTGGTGGGTTGGATGTCCCTGGGAACGCAAGCCGCTATGTTGCGCGGAGAAATTGTCATTCCTCCGAAGCCAGTCTCAATCGAAGGTTGTGCAGCCAACTTCACTTCACCAACCGGCCCGGCGTCTTACAACAGAGTTGAATTTGATCGGTATGAATTTAATGTGTAATTTTTCTCATTTTAATTAATTATCTGTCGCCAATTGTCGTATTTTGGGAAATAGTTTTGTTAAACTTTTCAATTCTCTACCACTTATTTCAATTCAGCAAGGTAATGCTTAGGAATTTTCAACGCAGCTTAGCAGCGAATGCCGTAGTACTTCACATTTCAGTCTCTAAACATATTTAGTCATTCATTATTCTGGATATTAACCCACGTCGCTCCAACGCGATGCTATTTATAAAATCCACTACATTAATGTTTTATAACTCTTGCCTAAGCAGTTGGTGAAACCGGCTATGCATGTAGAGACTGCGGATACGATTCCCACCTCAGGACATAATAAATATTAGAGGGTTTCAAAATTTTTTGTCGCAAGTTTCTAGTAGTTCTGATATCTAGATTTGTATTTGGAGTCGGTACTATGTGTGTGACTACGAAAACTCGTAGGCGCTAAGAGCAAGCTAAGTGTCGTTTACTCCTGTTTAAAAACATTTCATAAACTTCATCCCACAGCTGAGCAAAGGTCTCATTTTATTTAAATTACGGGTAAATTATTTTCTACCCATACTCATTAAATAACATAAAACAGGAACCCGACATTTACCTAAGAATGTGAAATATTGCACATGAGACGTTGCGTTAAATGATATGAGTAAGCTAGATTCACGTTTATTTTTAGTAACAGGCATTACCGTCAACAGGTCAGGAACATTCTTCCTGTATAGACTGAGCTACTTGTATTACACGTTCATTGGGATGTGTGTCTGCGTGTTCGTCGGCGTGCTCGTCTCGGTGTTCACACGACCAAACGATCCTACTATGGCGAGTATTCTTAGTATTGTACATATTAAACTTTACGAAATTTTAGTAATTCAGACGCGTAAATGAGACTTCCGTTTTGTTATTTTCTTATTTATTAAGGCTCTTTAAGGTTTACTGAATACATATTAACCTTTACGAAAGTGTAGTGACTAAACCGCCTGTTTAGAAATTCTGCCTACCACTTTTATAATTAAGTTCAATTTCCTCACGAAACTTCTTTACGACACCTAATATTTTGTTGCGTTAAGTTTAACCTTACATTATTACTTTTTTATTCAACAATTACAACTTAATTATTCTATATTGATTAGACAGTCTCTGTGGCACAGTTGATGACGGTTGCTGTGAAACGTAAGTCTTCGGGTTCGATCCCCATTTCCCGCACCGAAACAAATATTGAAGGATTTTGGTGTTAACTGCACCACAATGATAATTCATGCTAACTCTAAAGTTTTACCGTGTTATTCATAGACAGATTTAAAACCTATTTTAGCTACTGAATGATTTGTCTTCTTCGTTACAACTGAATTCTAAAGTCATTCGAAAGGGACAAAACAATAACTAAAATATGTTTTAACTGTCTATGAGTAAGGCCCTTATTTCCGTGTATCCAGGTGCACCGGGACCTGCTGACGCCGGTGATACACCGCTGGCTGCCGAAGCAGAGCCCGCACTGCCGCCGCCCGCGCCTCACTCAGCACGACATCGAGCTGCACGCAAGAGAGCTGGACACCTTGCGTGCGCTGTCGGCGTACGACGTGAGTTACCTTTACTAAAATAAACTTCGATTGAGCGGGCTTAAGCCGTAGTGCACCACGCTGGCCAAGTGCGAATTGGTGGCATTCAAATAAACCCGATCGAAATCATTAATTTGTGCCCGATATGGCTATGGGCTCGCCCCCTATCATTTCGTGGGATGGAAAAGACAAGGCGAAACGTAGATGTCCTGGTAGCACCTCTGCCTTCTGGGAAAAAGGCATGAGTTTATATATGTTTGTATGTATGGATATTCTTTGGTTGTATCGGGGCTTCGTGCTCAGTATTGAGCGATCATGGGCTGATACAGAAAATCCAGGTAGAAAGGTGAACCAAAGGTTGAATCATTGGCCGTTTTAAAGTGTCAAAATATTCTTTTGTTCTAAAAATAACGTAAAAGTTTTTTAGTCCTTATATCAGTCCCATATTATACAACATGCATATTTTAATAATGTTTGTATTCGACATTATTACCTCCTATATTTTGTCACCTGTTTTGCTACAGAGAAAGCTGAATAGTAAAGTAGTTCTAATTCCTATTCTTGCTATTCAGTTAATTTTATTGGCAAGTATAGCTGAACGATGTCAACAAAAAGATTACTGGTGTAAAATCCGTCGAAGACAAACAACGTGAGGAAACCTGATTAACATAGTGATATTTTTTAAAGTTTACTCGATTTCTTAGAGTCGTGGTGAATTGTTAACTGTCTACAACTTTTATTATTAATTTACAATTCCGACTGATAGTTCCAAAAATAGCGTTTATTTTATCAAAATTTATGATATTCTTAATATATTAATAGAAATACTATATTTCAATAATTATACATAATTAACTTATATTTATTATTTGTATTAATTTTCAGAAATACGACAGCAGTCGTCGTGAGCTGTTGGCCAGGACAAACAACAACAACAACGTCAGTTAATTTAAACGTAGTTTTATAAGATATTATGTTGTTACGCTGTTTAAGTTCTTAATTGTAATATATTTGTAATATACGATTATAATAAACTTTAGATGAATATGCTTGCATGTTTATATTTCTTTGAATCATATCATTTTCTAAAATATCTTGAATAATCGTATAGGTTTAAATACGTTACCATTCCTTCGAATAAATAGACACTATACATTTACAACGGGTTAAAAGACCCAAAAAATATTTCCATTGTGATTTGCATATCAATTGAAATACATTTAACCTCACTAATAAAAATGTAAGGAATAATGATACCCGGAATGACATTAAAAAAGACTAAAAAAGTACCAAGGTGCTCGTTAATATAGTTGTTAGCACCCATACCTTTTTGAATGAATGTCATGGACTCCATTTTGTAGTATTAAACTCTTTACCAATTTATTTATTTCTTTTTCATTCATTTTAAATCTTGTGTTTTTAAATTATTATTTATTTTGGATTTTTAGCAAAAAAAGATTCTTTCCAAAGAAGGCAGCAGGAACGCAATTAACCAATTTGTATTTTCCATAAAAAAGGGCTTTTTTATATAAAAAGGGCATCACTGAAGATCCTGCTTTAGCAGTGATAATGAGACAAACTAAGTTTACAGTCTATAATTATTCGATATATATCCCACGATTTGATCCGCTCAAAAATATGTAGAGTTTAAAGATATTACATACATACAGGGGAGTATAATAAAAGCGTTTTGATGACAAAATGTAATTTATTTGATTTTTTCTTACTTTATCTTTATTCTATATCTCATATCTGTCATAGCAGTTAATTTTAATAATAAAATGTTTTTTAGTTTCATAAAAGTCTTTGTGATAATCAGACTTAAGAAAAATCCGAGGAGTGTAGAACTTAAGAATTATCATTATTATTAAAATATAAATCTCACAAATATCATAATGATATAATATTACACAGAAAACGAAGGAAAATGATGTTTTGACAAAAAAAGGAGTTCTGCAGTGTTTTGATTGTAGAAAGAAGGAGATAAACCAGAGATAAATCAGATTTTTATGGAACTTTAAAGTATTATAAAACATATTTAAATCTAAAATGCCGAATATTTAACTATAATTAGGTTAAGGGAGGACAAGGTGGAAACTGTTTATATTTTCCAAATCGTGCGACGAGCAGCCTTGTGTCACCACACAACGAGATACAAGGCTCCTTTAAAATTAAAAACAGAAACTCAGCCCTGCTTGAGTCAGCTAACGCCTTGCGCAGGTGGTTCTTGTTATTGCGGCAAATTTTACGTTTGCAATAATTTTGCAGTGATATTATTTATAAAGTGTATGTCATTTTACAATTATATTTTTATCAATTATACTAGATAGATGAATTTATATTGAAAAATTAAAAATACGTATACATACATAAACTCACGTCTTTATCCCCGAAGGGGTAGGCAGAGGCGCCACTAGGACACCCACATTTCGTTCCGTCCCAGGATCCCAGCTTTGTAACCGTACCGTAATACAACTACGCCTCCGAGGCAGTCGGTGTTCCAAATAAAAAATATAACAGGTCTTTTAAATTTTTAATGTTTGTATTACCTGTTTCTTTTATAGATTGTCATAGAATACACGAGATGGAGCAATAGAGATTCATAGACGGAAGAAACGATTGAGACTGTGACATTTTAGGCTAAAATTAACTCAGAGTAACTGCTGGACATAATGAGACTTTAAAACATCTTATGTCTCAGGATGGCGAGCGCAGTCGAATGCCATTGTATTGTAATTCATGGTGTTGTTTGGTTTTGCTACTATCCAAGAGCAGCCGTATCGTTTACCATCAGGCGAATGGCATGCTAGTCTCGCTAATCATTGTAATAAAAAATATAATAAAATATAATGCTAAGGACCTGCATAATCGCGAGGTGTGCAATCTCAGGGATTATTTCCTTAACAGCGACGTGGATATGCATGGGGTTGTAGTCATGGTAGATAAAGGAATTGGCCCGCTCTCTTTGGCGAATGAGAACTGGCGGAAACCTCTGGTGATGGGCATTAAGGATCGCGAGGAAATATGGAAGGGCAAGGAGCTGCATGGTCGGTTCTATCGGGCTCTCCATAGGCCTGATGTGGACCGATTAGCGTCTGTGTCTTGGCTACGTTTCGGTAACCTCTTTGGGGAAACTGAGGGTTTTGTCTTTGCAATTATGGACGAAGTTATTAAGACGAACAACTATAGGAAATACATCCTGAAGGACGGTACCGTCGACATCTGTCGGGCATGCCACCGTCCTGGCGAGTCCATCAGGCATGTTATCTCCGGTTGTTCGTATCTTGCTAACGGCGAGTATTTGCATAGACACAATCTAGTAGCCAAGATCATACATCAGCAAATTGCTCTTCGGTATGGACTTGTGACTCCTGAAGTGCCATATTACCAGTATGTTCCCCAACCAGTTCTTGAAAATGGTCATGCTACGCTGTATAAGGATCGGTCTGTTATCACAGACAGGACTATTGTTGCCAATAAGCCTGATATTGTGATAATAGATCGATTGGCGCGCCGGGCAATACTTGTTGACGTCACCATTCCGCATGACGATAACCTCGTTAAAGCAGAAAAAGATAAATTGACAAAATATTTAGATTTGGCACACGAGGTTACTGAATTGTGGGATGTCGACTCAACAATTATTGTCCCGATTGTTGTTTCTGCACATGGATTGATACCAAAGAGCCTCGACCAACATCTCCAGAGGCTCTCAATGGGCCGTTGGGTCATGAGCCAGATTCAGAAGGCAGTATTGCTTGACACGGCACGTATAGTGAGGAGGTTCCTCACTTTGGGGTCCTAACCACCGGTGGCTTGGGTCTCGAGCCTCGCCACTGTTGGGTTAATCTCTTTTTTTATATTTTTATATGTATTTTGATTTTTTATTATATATGTAAAAATGTAAAAAAATAGTATAATAAATAAAGAGAATATAAATATAATAATAATTAAGCGTCCAAAAAATTTGAAACTCCTTTCAATATTTTAAAGCCTACCCAAGTTTCAACCAGTTTGAGTACAGTGAATTGGTTACACTGACCCGCAAGTTTACGTTAAGCACATGAACAGACAAAGAAGATGATAATAAATTATGTGTCCATTGTAAAATCACATTCTGGTAAAATGTAGGGATATCCTGTAGGGATACATATTTCATCTCGCCCACGGGGTGAGGGCAAGATGGAATATTTTCCACTTTTACTTGATGAGTGCTTACAGATTACATATATTATCTATCTTGTTATAGTATTATTATTTTAATTACTCATTTTTTAAATTGAATAATAATTTTCTTTCAAGACTGATAAAAATAAAATATTTTACCATGTTGTTTATGTATTTTTTCGATCATTATTATTATATTATATTGTAACCCTGCAGAATAGTTCAAAGCCGAAGAAGATAAGTCCGACTTAGTTTTAGTTAGTTCCACAACAGCAAAAGTTATAACAGTGGTTCATACATTTATTTACCCGAAATAAATAAATTATTATTAATTTTACATTGAAAGCTGACTATCAAAATAGAAAACGATACAGATTGAATATTATGTTGGAGTCATTTCGAGTTGAGAAGGAGATAAGGCGATCTAAAATTTAGAATTGTGATAGGTTTTTAATCAGGCCAGTAGTCAAAAGGATGAACGTCGAAAGGTAATCTAAAAGAAATGTACACCCAAAGCGAATGGTAATCTAACCAGGACAGAAAAACTAGAAAGAAAACAATATTCCAAAATAAAATTATTTTTATTCTTACATAATAGAATACACATACAAAATTAAATCGTCCGTCCAAGGTTTATTTTATCTTACATATTCTTTTGTTGGTTAGACGAATATGCCGTCCCTAATGTTGTACCTCGGCGCATATCACTAACCAGACATATTGAAACATTTTTCATAATAATATAATGATTTAATACAATAGTGTAATACTGCTCCGAAATGTTGTGCTAACTAGATATAACATTAGATTAATAGTTGCAGATTGTGACAAAGGAATAAAGAGATTCTCCTCTATATTTTCTCTCGAACTGAGTTAGCGCATCAAATGAGTTCTTTTCATTCGCCTTCGACAACAACCCTACTGCTTCACCGAAGCTAACAAGGCTGTTTTGTCCCGGATCGGACGAGACCCGACAAAAACACTTATATTTAGCTATTTCAAAAAGTAAAGATTTTCAAGTATCTTAAATCCTTTAATGACAAACTATAAATATAACCATGTATATTAAATATGTGAACATTAAGTCGTACCCACAAGTAATTGAAATTACTACTACCTAGCGGCAATGGATGCAATAAATCGGTAACTATCTTTAAATTCAACGCTTCCTTATCATAATAAAGAACAGTATAATTATAAAGATTCAATTCAATCAAAGAAATATTTAAGCAATTCACATACGTAGTAACTGAAATGAAAAGTACAGCGGCGTTTACTACTCGTGTCGCAACTTTACAATATAGTACTAACGACCATTCATCTATACGCATGAATAGAGAAAAGTATGTCATAGTAGTTGATCGTAACGGCCATTTGAATACTAAATGATATTGTTTGGAAAGCATTTGAGTCGACCATGCACGCTTTCAACACGTGTATTGTACACACAGATATGTTCCTACATACATAAGGGGTATATATTATCATTATTTGGAAATTAAAATAAAATCTCATATATTACAATGAATGGCAAAGGTGTAATTACGGTTTCGGTGTAATTTGGTAACTCTATTTTAAGTTCTCCATAATTTGGGTATTATATTTATTTACAACTCGTCTTTCATTGAAATTATTATTTGTCTTTCATTGAACAAAATATTTGGTTTGATTATTGTCATGATCAGCAAGAAATGTACCAGAATTGAAAGGTAATTGAGGAAACTGCGCCTTCTAAGCTTTTATATAAAATATTTTATTGTACTTGAGCCATTTACTGCTTACAGGAAACGTCTACAAGAAGGGCTAATATAATATAAATAAACTAATTTTATTTACTATTTGTCAGTGGCGATAAATATACTTTTGCACGTGATTCTTGACTGAAGGTAGAACTTATAATAACATAAGCCTAAGTAACAATACTATAAACGCTTCGTTACAATGTGCCGATCTGAAATCGAGATTTAAATTAAGAGATTCATCAAATTTTGTCCGTGTTCTTTATGGCTTTATCGTAACTGTGGTGTGAGACATAATTTGGTGCTACATTCCACATTAGTAAAAATGTTAAGAAGCCCTAGTAATGTTTTTTCCACATATTGTAGACATCTTACCAGCAGCGACATCATACACAACAATTAAACTATTTTTACATTTAGTTTACAGAGAATTAAAAGTACAAAGTGAAATTTACATAGAGCTTATTCTGAATACTTATTAAACACACTCTACAGTTTCATTGCACTTTGACTGAAGCAATTTGTGAGGAGTAACACTAGCTCATATTTGCACTTGAATTTGCCATAACGTAAGGTCCGACGATTCAAACACTGGTCTAGGACTTGAGTTCTGTTCTCTTGCAAGTGCGCACGTTGACAGGGAAGAACACGTTTAGTTCTATCAGGGTTGCAAGAACCAAGAACATTGCATACATAGCCAGGCATGCGCGCCCCACCGCCGCGTCCAACTTGAACTTGTTAAACCAAAACGTCAGATACAGCAGCAACAACGTCGACAGCAATGATATGGCCGAATACTCCAGCCCCATAGAATTTATTTTCACCTGTTGAAATGTTACTTATTTACACTTAACCAATAGTATATTAATACAATCGCAACGCAAGCTTAATATTCAAAGTAAATGTAGAACAATTCGCAAAGCTTTCGCGCATGTTTAAAATTATTCGCATCAAAGCCGAGTAAATATTCATTTTTATTCTAACCCAGTAGTGTCCAGGCTCCGCCGGGGTGAGAGATGCTTTTATCAGCCACGGGAGACCAAGACACAGTAAAATATCAAACGTGTTGGATCCAATAGAGTTACTTATTCCCATAGAACCGTGCCCTGAAAAACATTATATTATATTATATTTTAATTCAAGTATTAAAGTCAACCGATAAATCGAAAACCATACTGATTACCTTGTTTAGCAACGATGACACTTGAAACTGCTTCAGGAACTGATGTTCCGGCAGCCAGGAATGTAATTCCCATTACTGAGTCCGGTATCATCAGTGTATCACCTGTAAGAAGTAGCCGACTAATTATTTTAAATTTCTAAAATGATTTTGCGATTATCCAAAACTCTTTTAAAATGTAGATCTACATACTTACCATGAAACAATAGAATTAATAGTATGTAGACCAATTGTGTTAAATATATTGGTATGGACTTACCGATTATAGTAATCATCCACGCGACTATGTAAGACAGCGACCCAATCCAAACAATGCACATTATGAATGTCAGAGGGAACCAATTTTTGAACCGTGCCTTCTCACAATCAGGTATAGTAAATAGAAATACCAAATGAATAGGCCAAGTCACTATCCAAGTAGTCTGAAATGAGGAAAAAGTTTATCTTATTTTGTAAATTTAGTATGTGATGTTGCAAAGATTGCGTTTCCCTACCTTCGTTAACCAGCTTCTACCACTCGGCCATTTCCAAAGAGAGTGTTCATATTTGTCATTACAATCTTTTCCATTTTCATCTAATATAGATGTGTTAACATTTTCTTCGGGGCAGGCTATTTCCATGTCCGTTGATTTAATCTCTATTTCAACGCTTATGCCTTTCGTGTTTACATCGTCTTTAACTGGTGCCTTTTCTGAGATGATAACTTCGTTATTTTTATCGTTTGCATCTGAACGAAGAGATAAGACACTTTTTATATTACCGTTATGTTGATGATGTTCCATGGGTAAATCGTTTTTATTTCCGGGATTAGATGATTTTATATCTTTTTCTGAAAATGTATTTTATTTTAAAGCATACAAATACACCCAAATGCTGATAATGAATCCTAGAAAAAGAATACGAACCATTTTCTGTGTTATGTCCGCTGTCCTGTTCTGTCTTCTTCAGCATATTGGAAACGCATTTCAAACTCCCTGCGAATTCAATGAACTTGTATTAACCAGGAATACAATTATAAACTGCCTGCCGTAACTCAACATTAATATTTGACTTACCTTTTGCAAAGTTTTGTATTGATTTGTCGTAATACATAATACAGATATATACTCCGTAGAGCAAGACAAGCAGAAAAGCCTCATACCACTGCACGTACTCGTCGTGCATTATGCATATAAGAATGGAAACTGTTATGCCATAAGCGAGACAATCCCTTGTTAGTGGCCACCAATCTAATGGCACAACCTACAATGAAATGGTGTTGTTTAAATATATGTCAAAAGTAATTAAATGATGTTCAAAATGGAAGTAAATTAAGAGGTTTCTTAAAGATTGACTATTTTAAGTTATATAAAGATTAATAAATATTATATTTATAATTATTTAATTTTGTATTATTGACTTCTCGAAACTTAACGTTGTAGAAATTTAACATCATTGGTTTGCAAAGTAGATTGTAAAATCAAATAATTGCAAGATGAAAAGTCTAACCATTCCAGCGCCTATACCGCAACACGCTGCAACTGCTAAAATATTGAAAACAGCAGAGCCGACGATCGTGCCCACTCCGATGTCACCCTCAGTGATAAAAGTACCTATCACGTTCACAAATAGCTCCGGCGCGGATGTGGCTGCTGCCATAAACGTTGCACCTGCTACATCGTTCGTCATATTGAGCGCTGAAACAGGGCAAATTATTTCATTACCACACAAGGAAGGTAGCGGAGTACAAAGGCCGGGATGATAAACAATGGCGACTGTTCTTCACAACACAATTAAGAATGTTCCAAAGTACGCCGTCACTATTTGTTTCAATGCTAAATGGATCTGATTATTATGTTAAAAACTTCATCATTGGATTTTTAAATAAATACAAACATACGAGTATAATGTAGCGCTCAAGACGGAACAAAGAGGGATACATAATTACGAGCTGTTTCACAGGCAGCGTCATTCCAACTGCCAGTTAAAGTTTCCAGAACTCTACCGTGTCCAAAATATACATAATCGGAGCGCTTTTAATCAAAGCCGGTTCCTGATCTAATTTTATATGTACTACCAGGATAGAAGTACATACATACATACATAAACTCACGCCTTTATCCCCGAAGGGGTAGGCAGAGGTGCCACCAGGACACCCACATTTCGCCTTGTATGTTCCATCCCATGATGTGATAGGGGGCGAGCCTATCGCCATATCGGGCACAAATTCCTGACTCCGGGCTGATAATGAATAGAAAAATCCAATACCACCTTGCCCGACCCGGGACTCGAACCCGAGACCTCAGCTTTGTAGCCGTACCGTAATACAACTACGCCACCGAGGCAGGATAGAAGTATTTTTCTAATAAGATTAATAGACGTACAGTATTTTAATATACAATCGATACATTTTTCATTTATGTCAGATTATTAAGATAACAAAACTGATCGATTCGGCACAGAAGATTTAATTAGTAGTCAAAAAACATAAACATTTACCGTGGCATATTCTCTCGACGGCGGGGACGAAGAATTTATCGCAGACGACCGCCAGAGCTACGAACAGGTAGAGAGATATGAAAGCGTGCAACACGATGGCCCCATGCTGCCGCTGGAGCTCCGTGAACAAACCGGCCGGGAAGTCATCGATGGCAGGCGGGGTGCAGTTGCGGAGGTACCCGTCTGGAAATAAACGCAATACTTTAATACATAATAAATACATCTAACAGTAAAACCTAGACATTGTCCTAGACTTACTAATACGCAAGCAACCCCACACTAAAATCAAGCCTTTGTCTTGGGTATTAAAACTACTATAGACTTCGTGGTCGTATATAAACATAAATTAACACTTACTTTTAAAGTTGAACTTCTTTTCTAAAAGAAAAGAATTGTTAATAATCACAAAATCATCAAAATCCTCAGCTATAATTCATTGCCGAATTTTGGCGTCACAAAACGTTTTTACAAAGCATGTTTGCCTAAATCTACCAGATAACTATCTTGAAGTGTCACAATCCAAAATTTGGCGAGTATTATAGAATTCCTTATTATAACATTGCAGTGATCGTGATTGCAGTTAATTTGTATCCTTGAGTAGGAATTCCTTTTACTAAACAGAATAAAATTTGTCCACAAGCAGAAAGATATTAATTCAAGAAATGATTAGGTATTTCTTCAAATTAAAAGTTGCACCATCCCATAATTCATACCAGCCTGATGGAAATCTTCAACTTAGATAATAAAAGCACAATTCGTATCATCTATCCCGACTATAACAGAGAAAGTCGATGCCATAAGCCTTCATAGCAGTCAAGTTCAAAACCACAACGCAACAAAGATCAACTCATTTTGCAATTACATCGTTCATGAGACTTATTGTATGATGTATCCAAGAGGAAGACAGTGTTGCGTGCTAAACTTGTAATTGATGTAGGTATTTTTGTGGGAATAGGCATTGAAGCATTTGTCCTGCTGATTCCCGCCTAAAAATAGGTCCCTACATATCCTCTCGCGGAAGTCGTAAGTGCCGATTATCAGACTCAGTCGCAAGACAACCCCGTACCTTTTATAATATATCGTTTCTCAGATGACCAACCAACAAGAGTTTGTTAGAATTTCATATATAAAATTTTATTGTATCGCTAAAACTGAAGCGAACTGGGTATAGCCGAAGGAGTTTGTAGTCCTACAAAATATTATGGTGCAGATATTGATTAGATGACAGATATTTACAAATATAGTACAAATTTAAAAAATATTTCCTTATAATTACTGGTTAAACCTTTGCGCTTTTAAAACTCGCAAAATATATGTTATTTTAGGAAACAAAAGTACTTTTATCACACAGAATATTGTGTGAGAGCTAATCAGCATAGTCATATTTCATCATAAGTTCCGAAATGTACACATCACGAATTTACAATTAGAAGTATTGACTAGGTACTAATTTTCTAACACTTAAGCGATAACTTCCTTACAATTATTAAACGGCATGGAATATGTATACCAATAATTTAGATAATATTATAGTGCACATGACAATAGCATATGTACCTATGGTGGTAGTTCTCTAAAATGTGAGAGGCCGCCTGTGTAGGCACCACCGCAAAGACTAGTTGTAGCCAGAGTAACTACTGGACATAGAGAGACCTAACATCTTATGCCTCAGGCTGGCAAGTGCAGTGGAATGCCAAGAATTCCTTTGTAATTCATGGTATTGTTTGGTTTTGCTATAGTCCATGAGCGGTCATATCGCTTACCATCAGGCGAACGGCATGTTCGTCTCGCCATTCACCGCAATAAAAAAGCAAAACAATAAATCAATATATAGCTAACGAATTAAATTTATCTATATAGCTAGATAGGTGCAGAACCATATACCTCATAAAATACCGTGTATGTTATTAGAGTACGATCAGAATTCTGAAAACTGTAACTGTGTTACAGATGTTTCCTTCTGAATAAAAGGCAAAATAATAAAAACCAGAAAAAAAATATACTAAGTGTAGGTCAAAGGATTTATTTAAATATACCATTTTGCTAGAAAAATTGCTAACAAAGTTTAAATAAATTGACACGGAAGTTATTTAAAAAATATATAATTAAATGGGAACAAACTTGTTGGGTGTATGTTTGTTATTGTAAACAATGAATTACAATTACAAATACGAAAATGCTATTTATTCTATTATTCCTTAGTATAAATGCTAAACTTGAATGTGCTTACTCCTACTGTACTTCTCGGACTAATGAGGAAATCATATGCATCTTGAAAAATGCCTTGAAATTATCAAGAATTAGTCGAGTGCAGAATCTTTTCTTCGCTGGCAAGTGTTACATTTGCGTGACTACTTCACTAAAGTACTTCTGCTTACCTTCATGACAAGTGGAAATAATCGTATTATTGTTCCCACTCGTGAAAAGCCTTTTACATTGTACAGTTGTGCGTAGTTCTTATAACTTGGTACGTCATAAATTCACAAACCTCCAAAAACAATCATAGGGATTTATACTATCTTTTTTAAATGCGCATGAATGGTATTATCTGCCACCAAAGGATGTCAAACTGTTTTGATGGAAATGTTTGTTTGGAATTCGGTAATAATTAAAAAACTTGTGGAAGCATCGATTCGCTTGCAATAATAATTATGTGATAAAAGGCAATTAAATACTTATCGTTGATTTAGCTACATTCAAGCGTTTTCTTTTAATATATGCTAGATAACATTTGTAAGACAATTTGCTTTGTTCTCTCGTATCATACCAGATACTTCCCGAAAAGTGAATGTAATTTTCGTAGCAAATACTCTCCACGCAATCATTATTTACTATAGTCACCCTTTTTGTGTGTTGTTCCTCAGGTTTTTATTTTCAAAAGTAACCTTATCTCAACAAGATCCGTCTACCTTGTTGTGTACGTAACCTTGTGGTGAACCCGGGAAAAAATAAACATAACTCTGTATCTATAATCATTAAATAAATCATTGCTTAAGTAATCCATAATTTAATGGAACATTTTGTAAGCGAATCATCTTCCCTGTAATTAATCATACAGTCCAGTTCGCCAATTAGATGCATTAGTCGTTAAGAGAACTCTTTCTTTGTAAACACCACTGAAATATAGAGCTTCCTTCAATAAGTTTATAATCATCGTTAAAACCAATTACTTATATAAGTGTACACTTGAATAACATTTTTGTTGGATGTTAATAATAATTATTTGTTTTCTAAAAAGACTATCTCGAATTAATAAACAACCGTTAAATATGGCAACCAAACGCTATCAGAAATAAATGTTAAAATCGACACCTATGTTTATCCATCGCAAAACAAAAAACCAATTGATAAAACAAAGATGTTATACGAGCATGTACATACTATGGAGCAGAAAAGGCATGGCGTTCTTGATTAATAAACACGCTTCCTGTAGTTCTCTAAAACCGCTCCAGCAAATAGCAAAGTCAACAAGGCAATCGTGAACAAATTGTCTCAAATGACCACTACACTAACTTGTTTAACTGAATTAGCTGATTTCAGAAAATACGACGCGTCGGTTCCAGCGCTCATGCGGCACTCCCAGCTTACATGCTCGTGGTGTACGTGTGCCAAAATGTGCGTGTCATGTCTCGTTTACACACTCGAATATCCTCAAGTGCATTATGAAGAAAATTGACAGATCAAAGAAGGCAGGAAGTCCGCATTAACAGGACATAAGTCATCTTTCGATTTACCGTTCCTTCTAGTACTTTTATCATTGTAATACCGTGCCAGTCCGTAGTAGCGAGCGGTACTATGAAACTATTTACAAAAATGTATTTTATAAAAGTTTTGTTCAATACAAAACAGGAGTTTAGTGCGTCAACACGTGTAGATAAACAACCTGACCCGTTTCAATGTTACGGAGCGTATGATTGTTAATGGCCAAGGAAAAGTGGGAATGATTTGGAACAGCGGCAGGGGCAGGTCACGTGAAGACCGTCGGAGCTCAACCTTGCACGATGAGTCGCTGACAGCCCTGAGTCGACGACGGCCAATTGATAATTTGCGCGAGGACCGGATGAGGCGCCGAGTCGGAGCTCATGCCTCCCCCTTCTAAGTTTAGGAACGATAGTCTAACTGGCAAACGGTTAGTCCACATGGCAAATAAGTGTAAACAAATTACTACTTAAAAGTAATTACACTCGGCAACGAACAAGATTATTGTACACCTACCTTCACCGCGTTATCAGGCGCGGATAATTTCTGAAAATTTCCGCGTTCTATATATCTTAATACAATGAAGAAAATAACAAAGAATGTTGAATTACGACGATACCGAGTAAGAATTAAAATATATATTGATGTAATATGTTACTTCCTACTCTTCATCACTGAATGATGGGATTATAAGGAATTATTGTTAACCCGGAAGTATCCATAATATCCTGCGATTAAGTGCACTTAAACCGCCGCATAGATTCTCTAGTAACTGAAAATTCAATTATTACATCAGCGTCGTCAGTATCAGCCACAAGTTCATTGTTGAACATGGGCCAAATTCAAATATAACGTTGAAATATTTTTCCAAAAATGTAATGAATTTCATTGAAGAAATTAATAGGCATAACGGCACTTTAAGCTTCATTTAAGTGAGCAACAACGGGCGTTTAGATGATCTTGAAATAAGGCGCGGTTGTAATCAATAACACACCGCTGATATCCAACTTGACATTCAATCATTAACAAAAAGGATTACTTATTGGTATAATACCAAAGAGCACGCCCATGATTTTTTAAACAATTAACCTCTCGTAACAAATATTAAATTAATGTAGGAAATATACATGAGTCACATACAAACTAAAAATTGAGGAACATTTTTAAATTATTTGAAGTAATTGATGACGAGATGGGCATACCTGGTCTTTTGTTAGATGTCGGTAACGCAGCGTCTAAATTTTCCGTACTTACAATACTCGATAGGCGCCGCATGGGTGCCTGCGAAGCTACATCGCTTCACGGGACACAAAATTCACACCGAACAACTCGCACAAGAATTTATCTTTTCCTCTGCTCCACTGGATCCAATGCGGAAAATTAGTGATGTATTGGTTCACCGGGTGCGGACAAATTTCCGTCTTTCTTCTTTTTAACCCTTTTGCGAAGATAAACGCGCACTTCACCAGACTGGCCAGGCCGGCGATAGGATTTTATAAATTCTAGAGCGATATACATACAATTCCACGTGTGGACTTTTAATAAAAGGAAAGACGTGGTGTCGTACCTCGATCGGAGGTATTCATATTGAGGTGATGTTGTGTGGAGCGCGACGCAGGCGACCGAGGACGTCGCCACTGGCGTCCGAATGCCACCGCTCACGCTCAAACGGACATAATGGATCCGCCGGAGAGCTCGTCAAAAGAAGAATACGGGGGCCAATTATTTATTTCCATACAATACACGTACGTCGGGCGGCGCTCGGGCGCAGTGCGGGAGTGACTCCCAACGCGAGTATCGTCCTCGGCCACACTCCACGCGACCACGCGACCACGCGACCTCACGAGCACACGCCGACCCACTGCAGCACACCTCACTACATGCTTCTGCCTTACACGCGGAAATTGTTTATTTTAATGCAATAAGGACTTTTGAGGTCATTGTCCTTATTCAAATACACGTTTAGACGCTATTATCTGATTTAACTATACGCATCCTGCAGTTTTAAAAAGACTTTATCGTTATCAACTTTTTGTCAACATTAACATTTTATGAGGAGCATGGCTTTTCTGAAATCACACCTACACAGTATAACAAAACTTGAATGTGATTTTAATAATCCGCCGCGCCGGCCGGGTCAAATGTTAACTTATGATCCTTCTGTACATGGCGCGGCGGCGGCACGCGACTCTAACAATTACACTTAATTAAAAGATTTGAGCTCGGACATCCATAGTAAACTATTATGACCATTGTGAGTCATATCACAATATTACCCAGATGTAGGTGTCACCGAGACGACGATTGTGACTGATCACTAAGTGGATCGTGGTAGTACATCTACATTTTTGCATTAGGTACCTATATCACTAGTCCAATAACAAACTATCTTACATCGATTCGACAACTTACGATTTTTGAACTACTTTATATTTTAAATCTTCATTCTTAGGTATTACAGAAATGCCATCAACTTATGGAGGCAGGAAACAATTGTCATGAAATGTAAATAAAATTTGAATCTGATTTGTCTCCTCTCCAAACATCACAATGACTCCTATATTTTAAAGGGTTAGTATTTTACTTGTCGATGTTTGTTGTTAAGAAATCACATCATGTCGATAACATCTCCGTAAGGGATAGAACAAACTGAAAAGTTTTTCGCCACCACAGAACTTTTTTTCCTTAAACATGATATTCGTCATTCACAGCCTCTAAGGTCCTACTGCTGGGTATAGGCTTCTCTCATTGTGTGCCACTTTTGTCAGTCTTTACATAACACCTTTGAACAAATACAGGCTGTCAAAACTGTGAATGATACAGAAGTCAAATGTTGCACCTACAGTTATATAATATAAAAAACGTTTTTTTTTGCTTTAGTTTAGTTACTCAAAGGATAAAACAAGTAACAATGACTTGTAGAACAAAAGTAATTGACTCGGCTTACGCTTATCGGCAACTCAATACCAAATAGCGCTGGTCTTCAGTCATCGTTACATATTTTAAAGACAAAAAAAGAATTTATATATCAATTTGTTTCTACAGGTACCTATACTCTACAAAATTGTGCAACCTTATCTCGAATTCTTCTTTGCTTAACAGACTGGTGTAATCCTCCTTTAACATGCCTTTATAGTTGGATAATCTTGATGTTAATGAAATATGAAAAAGCAATAGGGCGAGCTAATGACGAGAAATTAGCTTCAGTAACCCGTTGATAACTTTGAAAACCGCATTTGTTGTCATTGGCCGTAAAGTGTTGATGGATCGTATGTGCTACTCGTAAGAGCACGCACGTAATATTTGTATGCATTTACACTTCTTCCAGATAGCTTTGAGGGTTGCAGATTTTATTAGGATGTTTTCACTGTCCGTAAAACAAACAGTAATTAATTATGGTAACACAGGCACTATGAATACACCTAGGCAGTCTGGTACTCAGACGACTAAGTTAGTGGTAACTTGAGTATTAACACTTTAACACTTTAACTTCTTTATTAACACTTAAACTTTATTGAAACCTTGTTTTCATAAAGAATATGTAGGAATGTGCCTTTATTCCTAACCTACTCATATTAAAACGGCGAAAGTTTGTGTATTTGTTGCTTTTCCACGCTCAAACGAAATACATCTTAAAACCTCATTCCGCTAATAAAATCAAATAATAATTAAATGAACATATTTTATTTTCTCACTTTGATAGTAACAAATAGATAGGCAATGACGAATTAAATCCACCACATGGGGCCCTATCTCATCTAATGCCGTATCGTATTATTTGTATTGATTATCATGAATTACATGATGTACTTAAAGTGCTTACCTTAACAAACAGTGGAAATTTTCTTGGTCACTTCAACTTCAGTAATCTATATAGATTAATGGAATATTTTTATCCAACAACCGTGAAAAGAAGTAGCTATCAATTGTTTATGTTTTCATTCTTAAAATTACGGCCTTGAAACAAGAATTAGTTATTAGTTGTTATCATAAAAATCTAAGTATTATCAACGGAGTGCAATAAAGCAATAACCGATATGTTGATTGTCCTATATATGCGTAAATTCTATAATACGTTTTTGTACTCAAAAAAATTCTTAATATTACCACTATCTATAATATTTATTTGGATCTCAGAAGAAACATTTATTTAAACATAATATTTTACAACTACTAGTCCAGTTGTTGCTTTTATAAATATTGTGCAAGTACACAATATTATGGTGGATATGCCATAATAAATAAGGCTATTAAAATAAGGCAATAATAACTAATATCTATTCCTTTCATATTGACAAGTTATACACCGTAGACAAAAAATATGATTATGTCGTAATACACTGTCGTAGAAGCATTTGCTAAAAACATATTAAAGCACAATATCTTCTATGTACGTTTGTACCTTTATATTTACCTATTATTGTTTTCGAAAATAATTTGCGCGCAATGAAGAAATTATTATTAAAAAATCAATTTTTATATTTTTTAGCCAAAACTTTTGATTGATTCTGCTTTTTCCTGAGCATTGGACCGCTGAATTTAAAAGAGAATTAGTAAACTTTATAGATGATGAACAGTCGGGCTAACTGCGGCCCGTAGCTTGCTTCGCTGTTCAAATGCTCGTGAATAACTTTTATGCAGAAATATAATATTTCAGGAGGCTGCGGCCCAGCCTGGCCACTTATAATTTTTACCTCATTACAAAATTTAATATAAATCAAGGTTCAGCTTTTAACAGCAAGGAAAATTAGCTGTTTATAACTTTCTGATTTCGAAGATATCTAAAGTAGAGTGGAAGACGATACTTTCCATGTGGTCTAAACGAATTGAAAGGAATATTAAAAACCACGAACAATACTAATAACACAGTTAATTTAATTATATTTTGTACTAGCTTCTGTCCGCAAACTTCGTCTAAGTCATTAACTTTATTTTGAATTTCCCATTCCGTCCAGTTATATCCCGCCCGGCGCGTCTCATTCTCACTCAAGGCACGTAATCCAGTCCCATGCTATCCCTTAGTGTATGAATTAATAACAAATATATCGGTTTTCTTTTCTCATCCCACGGGAACACTAAATATTTCGGGATGGAAAGCACAGACAAGCTGACAAACAGATAAGCAGCCAAAAATTCTAAAAATGATTGTTTTGGGTTCTATTACGTTAAAACAGACCCCCCCCCCCATATTAGTTTTTCTCATATATCTTCCATATAGAGACATCGATCGGTTACAAATTTATTATGTGTATAGATTTAGAAAATCTACTTTCCTTTAGCATGACCCTTCTAATAATTACATTTACAAGTTATTGTCGTAATAATTCCAAATCGCGATTTCGAAACAAGTTAATGCATCATATCAATTGATAATCACATCGAACTAAAAGATTGGTACTATGTTAAACATTCATTCTTTTGATTTTTTAATATAGATAGAAATGTGTACAAATACTGACTATATTGCTCTTGGTTATTAAAGAATTTTTGATTAATTTATCAGTAAAGCAACTTAAAACACGATTTCTAAAGGATGTTCTGCTATTATCCCGAGTTTAAAGCTCATCACACAGGATCACACTCAATTGAATTAGTCGTAATAAGCTATTATGGGCCGTTCGTGTATATCTCTTGATTAAGATGACACGACATTCAGTTCCTTAACAAGCTTACTAAGAAAAACCGACTAAAGTGTAGGTAATTATTATCATTCACTCAGATGTTGACCTAAAAACGCAGAGCGCAGAACGTAATTACTCACACAGTACATTTTACAAAGGAAGTCAGAGAAAAAATCCACAATAAAAAAATATTTTGCTTTAGAATCATTGTCAGTTTAACAGTAGCTCTTCTCTTCAGAAACCTGTAATGATCAAAAGTGCCTGTTTTATTTACACTTCGATTGATAACAGTGATATGAACGTGTATACTTATCCACTATTAATAATATTTATCTATAATCATTTATTTTCATCGAGGGCCGAAAGAATTCACTCTGTGCAGTAAGTTTCCGACTGCTGACACTCGCACACGTCTATGTCAATTAATCTAATTAATTTAAGGGTTTATTTTCTAATGCCATTGAACTGCGTGTACAGCAAAATATTCGACTTTTTCATTTGATATTAGCTATAATATAAATCAAATAGTGTACAGCCGTGATTTTTCCAACTATCTAGTCAGTAGCACTCAATTTATTATTCTTCTAAATGGCAAAAATGTTGATAAGGACTAAAGAAGTTGAGTGTAAATACAGAGTTGCAATAATTGTACGAGTGATTTTGTTTTTCGGAATTACTACAACTTACTTGTTAATTAGTATTGGTGAAAAAGAATATTCTACGTCTCAATTTACCCATGATATTTATGCAGGTAACGGTAAACATAATTTATTCGATTTCATCGCTTATTTTCTCCACCTAGTGGTTTGCAAAAATAATCAGCTTTGCTATTAAAAAATAAATGTAATATTTGTATTATAATATAGATGAGTCAGCGGCGTTCTCGTCGCGCCGTCTCCTCGGCGTGATGGAAAGTGGGAAGAACTGCACACATCCAGCAATATTGGAATTTCCTCCCGATGGCTTGACTCGATACCAGCGAAAGCACGTAAGGATCCATTATATATTATTTATACATACATAATACAAATACATTTTTATTAAATAGAAACGCAAATTGCGAATTGTTATTTTTTGTTGTTTAGAATAATACATTGCCTTGGCGCTTAATCCTGCAGAATGAAATACGTAGGTTCCTATGCATTTTCAATGATAGTACAAAGCATTGTAGTATACACAATAATTTATAAAACTACAAGAAGATATCATAATGAGAGAGTGGTTCCCTTTAAAAAAAATTACAACACTTAGTAACACAGATATATAGACAAATATAATAATTATATAATAAAATAGACCAACCAACTCTCCTTTTGAGACTAGGACTAGATTCCTTTGTTGAGCGTTTGTCAAGAAACGAGATAAAAGCAATACTGTATGGAAGGTGTTATTTTTTCAAAATTGTGTTCATAGCATCCTTATACCGGGTATATCCAGGCTGCTACCGAAACGAAGCCAAGTGGTAGTATCAGTGACAAAAGACAAAATGCAACAAAATATTTTTTTTTGTTTTACTTATACCTAGTCGTATTTAGGTGGTAAATTATACATAGTTTTCCTAAAATTATAATGTACACCTTTCTATTTTTAAAGACACAATGGTATGTAAGGGTTTAAAACACTAGGTATTACCACTTAAACAACATTATACAGGGTATATCAAGACTGCGACCGAAATTGAAGCCAGGTGGTAGTATTAGTGACTTCAGACACAATGCAAGTAAAAATTTCGCAAAAAAAATTGACATTTTTTTTTTGTAATTTTTTACTTATCGTCGTATTCGGGTGATATGTACATAGTTTCCCTAAAATAATTATGTACACCTCTTTATTTTTAAAGACGCAATGGCACGTAAGGGTTTAAATTAGTCTTTTCGCAAAAACTAGGTATTTACCACTCAAACACGATGATTTTTAAAAAATTCTAAAAAAATATCTGTCACTATTTTGGCAAAATTTTTATTTGCATCGTGTTTGTAACTACTAAAACTACCACCTGGCTTCGTTTTCGGTCGCAGTCTTGATATATCCTGTATTTAAAAATTGCAGAAAAAAACTGTCACTTTTTTTGGGAAATGTTTAGTTGCATTGTGTCTGTAACCACTAAAACTACCGCCTGGCTTCGTTTTCGGTGCAGTCTGGATAAACCTGGTAATATCGGTAAGGCAATAACTAAAGTTATTAAATTTAAAATACTTAATGGAGGGCATTAAGTATTTAAAATTTATCTTTTTAATAAATAAAAACAAGAATTGCTGGCGTCAACATACTTGTAACACGTCAAAATGCCTGATTCATATTAGGACTAGCAAATCACTTATTAGTTATAATTATTGTTTCTTTTTTGGTTAAAATATATCTTAAAATTATTTGTAACGGTGATAAAGTTAGTTTGAGAAAGAAATGCAAATTCAACTTAGCTAATTTACAATATATTTTCAGGGGTATATTTTAATTCATTGCGTTTTAGCAATGTATTGCTTTTTACTGTTGGGGAGTATCTGCGAGCATTACTTCGTGCCGGCCATCGGTATGATATGCAGACGTGAGTATACAGACACTTTATAAACACTATGCGCTAACTCATCATTTTTCCTAACCCAATTAATTAATGTTTCTTCGTCAATTATGTTTACTATTCCTTTTTTACCAAACTATTACTGTTATCTTACAATATCTTATTTTTCCGTACCAATTTTTAATTCTACTTTCTGGCAAAGGAGGTAGACAACTATATGATTTTATACTTTTTTGCGTGTTTCCAAACCCAAAAAGCTTTTCAGGTCTGGAAATCCCGTCGGACATAGCCGGGGCGACGTTCATGGCGGCGGCCAGCTCTAGTCCCGAGCTGTTCATCAACTGCGTGGGCACGTTCGTGACGGAGGGTGACCTGGGCGTCGGCGCCGTGGTGGGGTCCGCCGTGTTCAACGTGCTTGCCGTGCCCGCCTGCTGCGCCCTCTTTGCCTCTAGGGTAAAACATATAACATTATAAAATAATCTAACAAGTCACTTGACTCATGCACGTGTTTCGTCACACCGCTCAATAGAAATAATACATATCAGTCATCACCGGCAAGGAGCGGACTATCGTATCCAATAGCGAAGTCCACATTTTAATACCATGCAATTTTCAACGCAACCCCGAACAATACCAAGAAACACAGGCAAAAATACTATACTTTATCAACCCATATTAGCCCACTGCTAAGCATAGACCGCCCCTACAAGATTTCGATCGAGATACCTTAGGCCATTGTCCACCACGCTGCACTGGCCCGTATTGGGTTTATTTAAATATTACTTCACTGTAAAATAATTCTATACATTCGCAGTCAACGGTTTTTTACATTGTTATTCGAAATACTACTACCTAGTCTTCTTGTGAGAAATATTGATAAATAAGCCGACAAAAGTTCTTCAGTAATTTGTAAATAGAGACTTAGAAATAATATATATCTACATAGCGATACTGAAATTAAGAAAGTACTGGATTGTAAAAAAGGCTTATTGGTATGAAAAAACATAATATACAGTCAGGGAGATAGCAACGCAATACGCATCGGGTTTTTTGTGATGTGGCACTAAAAGTATTATATCCACAAGACTTTTTGTTTACATGTATGTGTAGTGGTAATGCGAATTTGTTTTTAATATAGATACTCGTATTCACTGAATGGAGTATTTTAATGTTTCATCAGGCAGTAGAGCTGGACTGGTGGTCTGTGTCGCGAGACTGCCTCATGTACGCGGTGGCGGTGGTGACGCTCATCCTCACTCTACTCGACGACAAAATATACTGGCACGAAGCTCTGCTACTGGTGCTCATGTACACGCTTTATATACTAGGTAAATGTTTCACCAGCTTACTAACATTTGTATAGATTTAAAGACAATAAACAGGCAATATAACAGGTTAATATATACGTAAAATTTTTGCATATCACAAATATTGGATTTGAAGTATTGGTAAAAAAAAATGCAGGATTTTAGGTAAATTATTCAAAGTCTAGACATTTACAAAAAAAATCATTGAACTAGGAGAAATATAATTTATAGTAAAAATATTAAAACGTAAATTAAAATACATATTACTAGTCATTACAAACAGACGTTATAACAAAGCGCCTTTAATTTGTCAGATTAACACTTGGATGCAGTCATTAAATCTTGAAGTAGCACTTGACAACGATTGCCTCTTATCGTTTTTCCAAAGATAGCATTTACGATTGAGAAATATATAGGTAGGTTCTGAAAGGTCGTTGTTATATGAAGAATATCAAGTGTTTCAACGTTTGCTTTCACAGACAGTTAAACAGTAAAGTTATATTATATTAAAATGTGCCAATTTTTTACAAAACTTGCCATCAAACTACGTCATCGTACAATACTTTCTTTTAAGTACTCGAACGATGACGTGTTAAAGTTGATTAATCAATAAATAAAACTTCGTTCTTTGAGGAATTGAATCATGTTTCTTGTAAAATATACTTGTTTTGATTTTATTTGGTGTGTATGTAATTCTTAAATCTACCTATTTAACATTGCAAATGATCAATTTCAATAATAAATTACAGAAATCATTGAGATTGTATAACTACATTAAAATAGGAACCAACTAATAATCAGAGTAGGTAGTGTTGGTATTAATTTTAATTATTTACATTTTTCAGCAATGGTTTTTAACGGTCGTCTTGGTTCTTTTGTGAAACGAGGATGCTGTCCGTTGAAAAAATCTAAAGTTTACACCGAAATCACACCACTATTAGTCAAAGGTAAAGTATTTTTTTTCATTGTATTCTTCTTTTCTTTTACATACATTGGAGGTGAGACCAACACGAACAGAACTTTTAAATTCAGAAGAACCTATGGATTTGTATATAATTAGACAAATGGTCGCTGTAAGTCGATAAATGTACGCAGCTTTCAACAGATTACAATAATAATTATTGGGGGAGGTTTATGTACCGTAGTGGATCTTAGCAGAATTGTACTCAAAATTTATTTTTAATTATTTAAGAATTAAATAGTACAGCTAAACAGTAATCACGCTGTGGAACGCTTTGCCGCCACACGTGTTCTTTCCTTCCTATAATCCTGGGTCTTTTCACCGTAGTGTGAAGAGGTGTCTTTACAGGATGGCATGATTGTATCGAATAGCATGGGATCGCGTCTGATCCTATTCAATAATATCTGGATGGCATTGCGCTTACCATCAGGCACAATGCTGTTACCATGCCGTGCCAGCTTTACAAAAAAAATAACTGTGACTGAACAGTCAGCAATTCCAATAGACTGTGATATATTAAGTTGCCACATTTTAAGTTATCTTATTTGTTATATTGTCGGACAAACAAACTTCGCTGGGTGCAGAGCAAGGGCGCCTCAGACCAAATACGTATCATGCGTGGCAGGATAAGGTCTTTTATTTACGAACAGCTGTTATCGCTGTTCACAGATATTTGAACGGCACTCAGTGGGGTTACAACACTGGTTATTTAAAATAAACACATTATATTTTTACGCTATTTTCTATCTTATTGTGTTGTAAATGTTTTAGAGAAATCAGGGCCTCTTGATGCTTCGCAACGCATGTCGCGCCCTCCGCAACGCCAAGACGCGGAACAGGGAATCGAAATGACGAAAAGAAATGTTTCTACCAGCTCAGGTAATTTTAATATGATTTAAATAGCCGGTTTTTCCATCGTCAATGAAATTTATTTTTGGGATAAAATACAAAATAAACAAATTAAAACTGACATTTAGGTAACTACATAAAATAAATGTGCAATTGTGTCTTCTTTTATTTCGATAATCAGCGAGACGAGCATGCTATTCGCCTGCTGGTAAGCGATACGATCGCTCATGGATAGTAGCAAAACCAAACACCAAATGAACTACAAAGCAATGCTTGACATTCCACTGCCCTAGCCATCCTGACACATAAGATGTTAAGTCTCATTATATCCAGTAGTTACTCCGGCTACAATGTCCTTCAAATCGGGACCCAACAGTGCATTTATACTACTGTTTGGCGGGGGAAATAGACATTGCAATGATACCTACCTAGGCATCCTCTCACATATTATGAGAGACCTACCAGTAAAGTGTGTGTTTTACATTCACCCTGATTATAATTCATTGCATGCGTACAGTAACTAGCATAGTGCGTTAATAATCATCATCAAAATGTCGAGTAATCGTATAACCATGTTCATTGCTTTCAGATTCAAGCACACACTCAGTATGGTCGTTCCCTGGGGAAAAAACATCGTTTTGGACCAAAATGTACTGGGTGTTAACTTGGCCCATAACCCTTATTCTCTGGGCCACCATACCCGACTGCCAGGCACGACCAAGACTCTACCCACTCACCTTCATGATGTGTATTACTTGGATTGGGGGCGTGTCTTACCTCGTCGCCTGGATTATTACTATACTGGGTAAATAATGTATAGGTATTATCTTATTGGTTTGAAATGTTCATAAATTCATGAGGTATAAAAAGAATCAGAAAAATAATAACACATATTTAATTGTATTTAACGATATGGTCAGTGAATATTTCCATCTAACACACTCAAAAACATGTAATGAGGTTTCCAGTAATTCCTTTGTGTAAATTAAAAGAGTTAACATTACTACGGAACGATTTAATTATCCATAAGTGGCACTTTAAGACACAATGTTACCTTTCATATATTGACTCGTAGCAATCGTAGTTTAATTTAATATGTTGTTTCGATTTCTGTATATAATTAGCTACGGTTTCCTATATGGAGTAAACGTTTCAGGTGACACACTAAACCTGCCAGACAGTATCACAGGCCTCACAATTCTCGCCGCGGGCACGAGTCTACCCGAAGCAGTTTCCAGTGTCTTAGTCACCAGACAAGGTAATTTAATCAACCTCCCAAAATTTACACTTATATACATACCTACTATTTCACTTTATTTATTTAAATTTAATATAATATGTAATTATTTTAGGTCACGGCACGATGGGATTAAGCAATTCTATTGGATCAAACACATTCGACATTCTGTTATGCTTGGGTCTGCCGTGGCTTGTAAAATCTTTAGTTAACCCCAGCACGCCTGGAAACCATTGGGTAAGAAATATAAGTTTTATTTCCTTTAATGAAATGCATATGTGGACTTTAATTACATTTATAGGTCCAAAAAGTTCTATAACACGACCACCTAGCTAAAGTTGCGAGAAGTTCCTGGATTCAGTCCGCTTGTAACGTTCGAATGAGCGAACCTATACGCAGTTTTCAACTTTTTAATTCACCATAAGTCTGTAAAAGTATATGTTTATTTCAAACGAAACCCAGAATGGAATTGAATTGATTAGGAAAAGTACAAATATTTTAGCTAAAATAGACTATGTAAGTACATACAATATTTTCTTCATGAACCGTTTTCTTTCAGGTGTCAATAAATTCAAGCGGATTGTCTTACAGCGCCATCTCTCTTCTGTCGACCCTTTTCGCGTTGTACGGGTGTTTAACATTGAACAAGTTCCAATTGGACTGGAAGATCGGTGTCACTTGCGCTCTAATTTACTTAGGATATCTAGTACTAGCCGCACTCATAGAGTTAAATGTATTTTTCGTTGTCAACTTACCTATATGTTCTCATTAAAGCGAGACAAGTTCTGCTTATCCATAGATTTGCTGCAATGGCTATAATTAATAATAGCCAATATTGTCTCCATCGACCCCGAAATCAAAGATATCCTGCATGGAGACTGCCCCGCCCTCACACCCTTTAATTAACTTAAGAAGTACTACCTAACGACAAAATACATTTGGATTTCACGAATTTGTAATACATCATGTTGAATAAGGGACTCTATTCTAAACTATAAGATAAGGCAAGGCGTCTACGAGGAAATACGTTGGAAACATCAGGCTTTAATTATGGCTCTCTCGTCGTTGGCTTTCAATGTTGGGTTTACCAAGACTCGGAGCAAATGACTGGACAGGGAAAATTCCTATTAGATATTATACTTCAAGAGAAAACATTAAAGATAAATTATGTATACGATCAGCAATGGCAGCGTATAAGAACACTGACATAATTATCCAGTTCGTCATGTCAAATATAACACAAAATTATGTTGGCTGAAATGGCGAGAAGTAAGTAATTAACAAAATATGAATTCTTGAAAAATATTTTACATTTGATATAAAACGGTTAAATATGGCGAATTTATTACATAGATTATAAAAAACTTTATTATAGTGAACACTAATTGTAAACTTGTAATTATATAAGACTATGATATTATGACTGAATTATTACCTACGTAAATTCATATAAGATAACAATGAGAGAAATATTTTAAAGTTTTTGAGTAAAAAAACGAAATCAAACTAATCATTTAATTTCCAATTAATTATTATGTTTATTAATTTTTTTTACATAACTTAATTTACAACAAGTTTTATGAAACTATTAGAACTAATGAATATAATGTTTACAGGCGTGATATTAAGATAAAATAATTAAAGTACAATTTTGTGTTGCAACAATTATAGGTACCTATTACATTTTGGTATAATTTACTAATCTAAATTATATATTATACATAATAAAACATTTTACTAAAGTACCAAAGACTATTCATTAATTACACAATTTAACCCAACAGGCGACATAAAAACACACGACATATTAGTCTAATTTTTTAGATATTCAAAATTTACGTCATGATTATTTATGGGCAGATTCAGTTATCTATATACACAGATTACCTCTATCTATATACCTGCATTAAAAATGTGTGTATATGATCATACAATTTCAGTGTGAAGTAAAAATTTCAATATGTATATTGAATTGGTATTATAATATAATACCGATACATTATCTCATTATTTATTATTCCGTCCATATACATAGGTAACACAGACTAAGAAGTCACAGACAGTCTGAATACAATTCTTATGTTAGCAACCCCCTATGCGCGTTCCTTCTCTGTTTTCATCCAGATATTCCAACCAATAACTGAACTATTAAATAATGATAACAACTTGTATGAAAGAACTGTAACTTTCACTGCAGAGCACTTAACGTCATACGCATGTGACATACAGTGGCGCAATACTTCATTGTTAGAGTTGATCTCGTCATTAACAGAGAGCGCCCGGATTAGTTTTTATCCATCGCTGTTATGTATGGTAGGTTTCTAATATCGTTAGCGCAAGAAATATGATTCCATAGTATATTATCACAGGCTCGTCAATTAACTGGCGACGAAAAACGTCAGAATTATTTACGCGAGACAAGAAAATAAAGTGTAACATCGCTAAACTTACAGTGTAAGCTTACAGTACCAACATAAGGAAATGTCTGCCATTCAATTTAAGACAAATTAGTGAAACAGTTACTCTAAAAAGATCTTCACATGATTATTACTTATACATGCGCAAACGCGCAATAGGCCAGCGTGGTGGACCCTACGCCAATAAACACACTATAAACCTAGAGAAATACATCATCGACAACGGGACGTAATTGCCTGTTTTATGTACACTGAACCAGCACACACAATCTTGATCTCAAAATGAAATAGATGTCTTACATTGTGGTTATCACAATCATTTGTCTTTGCGCGAGGATGAAATTTCTCGTTTCACAATCCGCTTTACGCCCACTGCCAAGACACAAGAATGCTACTACGGCAAATCGTTTTCGCTTTGATAATCCTGTTAAAGAAAATCATGATATTTATTACCCGGTACAGAAGCCTATGTGATTTCAAGCTTGTCCCCACGAACGTTGGAAATTAACCGATCGTGTTATCATCCTTGAGAAATAATTGATAGTGTAATCTGTATCAACCCATATACGACCCACTGCAGGGCCTCTACAAACAAAGTACGATTGAGAGGCGTTAGGCCGTATAGTCCACCACATTGGGCTAGTACGTGTTTGTGGACTTTATATACTATATAAATTCTTACAAATCGCTATCATGTGCAGGTTTCCTTACGATGATACCCTTGACCTTTATAGGTCGTGGCGATTGTCTATCAATACACACATGACTCCGAAAAGTCAGAGGTGTGCCCTGGGATTTGAACTCGCGACTACTGTGAGCATGTTGGCAGCAGCGTCTGGTGCGTTACGAACAAGCCACCGCGCACTTATGACGAAAATATGCAAACAATGCGAAAATAACTTAAAATAATAAATTTACTGCTCATGTTTTTATAATCCTACGATTAGCTAAGTAACCAGTTAGGTAAACCGTGATGTGAGAATACAAAGACAATGATAATAACATAAAGCACATTAAAAAATAATTACTTCGTCATAACACATAAGACGTTCAACTTTTCCATTCCGACGCGTAAAAGTTGTAAAAAAGAACACAATACATAACAGTCGTCTGTAATTAGATACCACACGCGAATGCAGACAACGATGCACGAGTTTACGCGACAATATCGAGCATAAACGCATCTCTGTTGCGATAACGTCCACGTAATAACTAACATACGAGTAAAACAACGAGTTCCGTACCTTCATTACTGAGTACCAATTAAATCAACAACACGACGTTCAAATAACTAGATTCATCCACTGATTAGAAAATAAGGCCAACCATGCCCATTTTTATATAGGTATGTATGATCTTAGTTTATAAACTGCGTAGAAAATATTTTAACACTCAAAACAAACAATACAAGTACACGAATACTGATATACACTTTACACGTAAGTTCCTAAAATAAGATAATAGCTCAGCTTATTATTAATAAGCTAGACGTTCATACTATCTAGGTATAATAGAATTTATTAGTCTCTCCCACAAAGATGGACGTTTGGTGGTTGTCGGGTACATCATGGGCATTGCTGACATGCACACTTTCAAAGGCTTTCGTGAACTTCCCTCCATTACGAATGGGTACGGATGTTTTACTGGAGATATTGTAGTTCCCACTAAATTTATGGTTGGTTTTGGAAAGTCAATGGGCTGTCTCTTGACCACATGTCGCTGGCTGGCGCCACCCAGCAATATGATGGGGAAAGACCCCGATTTTGGTGACTTAGTAGTTATCGGTTTGGAAGTTGTAGAAGTTTCTATTATTTCGCGAAAAATAGAATCGTCATAATCTCTGCTGTCCTCACCGAAAGGAGGAATAAAAACTATTTGCTTCAGACTGTTGATGTCTTGCACCAGTTTAGCGTGCTCCTTTACGATGTCATTTGTTCTCGGCAGTAAGGTGTCCACCCGCCGCCTTATTATATTCTTTGTGCTTAACTTGACAGGAAATGTTGAAGATGAGACAAAATTATCGCTGAATCCCATTTTCTGGTGCCATCCTAGAAATGTGTACTAAATAAAAATCTGGTTTAACAAAAAGACAATATGTTTTAAACTACATAAAACACCATAATACCTGGGTCATAGATTCTGCCTACCCTCGGAGTGTTGAGCCTCAAGTATTCATAGCAATTCATCTGAAACAAAATATTAGAACGCTAAACTAAGGTATTCAATATAGGTGAACGAATGTATGTTCGTCGAAAAGAAAATAGGTTCATTAACTCGCTCTTAAACGATATATTTTCGCTTCAGTTGGGTTTAGCTGTATGCATGCCATGTGTAAACCAAGTATAAAAATACTGCTGTACACCCGCGTAAACACTTGTACTTGTCAATTAGAACAATATTAGCTCTAATTAGCAGACAAAGTATGTAATCGTAATGTTAGTACACACCCCGGAAACAGTGCCAACAAGTCCACGCAGTAATAACTTTAAACAATCTATAATGAAAAATAAAAATACACTATGTGCCTCCTTAACTTTTACTACGGAAATACGCGTGAGCTGTGAACACGAACCAAATACGCTGATTCATTTAAATGTATACCGCTAATTATATGACAATAATATTTATACCGAATGTTGGACAGTGATGAATGACCATTAGACATGAAAACAAAGCAGCGTTTACAAGTAATGTATGCAAGTAATGCATTCACTGCTGGAAATTAATTTCCTTAGCTCATTATTAGGAATAAAAAATGGCAAAGTGTGAGTAGAGCTTCATAGCTGATGTTCCATAGCGATGAACTTAGAACAGGTTTTTAGAACTGTGTCTGGCCTTTTATAACGTATGGGCCCCAGTCCCCACCATACATGTGTCGCGATTATAGGTCTCAGTCGGTTATGCGTTTGCTAAATAAATTCGTTAATACAGTTTAAAGAAAAAAATACAGATCATATAAGACTTTTTAGAACAAAAACAAATCGTAATTAAGAACATACTTGCTTGAATCCTTCTCATTATTCTGAGCTATATTATTAAGTGAACTAATATTTCCAAACATGTACATTTATTCTATAGTTACAACTTACAGGCATATTTTAAATAATGTAACTAAATATTAAATAACTTGTTTTGTAAGTATACGTACGGCAGTGACTTCAATGGATCAGATGTCTAGCGCAGTGCAAACAAGCTAGGAATATACCGGCGACAGGTGCTAGTCGACACAACTGTGCCGGCCGGCTCGGAAACGGATATAGGTACACCAGCTTAATCTCAAATGCAACACACTTACGTGCGTTTCCTATGACAATGTCAGTAATAGATACAATGGTCGGACACATTACATACATACATAAACTCACGTCTTTTTTCCCAGTAGGGGAGGCAGAGGCACCACCAGGACACCCACATTTCGCTTTGTAAGTTTCGTCCCTAGATTTGATACGGGGCGGGCCTATCGCCATATCGGGCACAAATTCCTGACTCCGGGCTGACAATGAATAGAAAAACTCAATATCACTTTACCCGACCCGGGATTCGAACCCGAGACCTCAGCTTTCTAGTCGTACCTTAGTACAACTACGCCAGAAAGGTAGTCATGTACTTATTATTAATTAATTAGGTAGGTAATAGGCTTTATATCTACTCGTTTTTATCATTAAATCCTAGTCGACTTATTTTAATACTATTTAAAAAAAAATTGTGCCCTTGTGTTATCCGATAAATCGTGTAAATATTCGTATAAAACATTTTGTGTATAAATATACATTGACTTTGATAATGTTTAACATTTAATCACCGTAGTACGTGGAATATCAAATATTAATAACAGTAAATGCCCAAGACACAAATGTTGTGCAGCATAAAATCTCTAGTTAATCGCAGTAGGTACACTGCCCTAAGCATTTTAATAATTGTTCGTGTGGGGTGCCTGGATCAACGGGCACATGACTACTAAAGGGATGAGGTCAAGGGTTGGAGGGTGTTGTTGCAGAGGGTGCGTCAAGGTAAAAGGGGTGGACACGTTAAAAAAATCTATAAGTACTAAATAGCAACATGCACACCATGCAGCATTATATTGAGTGACAGGCAGCGATCAAAAAATATATTTTATTTGCTTACACACTTTCTTAGATTATATACACACACTTTATTCACCCCGTCTACACTATCACCCATCATTGGCAATATTGAGAACCAAGTAATAACATAAACCCTACAAGATAAGCACAAATATATAATTTACATGAGAGCCGTAACATGGGTAACTATGATTAACCAAGATATGTTAAATCAGATGGGAGAAATATTGCACTCGTTATATTGTGACCTGCTAAATTAATAAAATTCCATGAGGACTATACAATTGTAAACATATATATCGTATCTACTTCTACATAAAAATAATATGAAATAAACCGCTATTAAAAATTGCAACCACGTTAACTACGAAAACGAACACAATGGAACGCTTGAGTGAAAAGTGTAAACTCGACTTTAATATTCAGTAACTGTGTGAACGTCTTCATTGCATGTAGTCAGCGAAATAGTTTACATATAGTTTGTTTATTTTTGTGAAGCTATATTTTCATTTATTTATATCGAGCATATTATCTTAATGGACATTACTATTTGTTAAGGTTTGGCGTTATTTATTTGTTCTATGTGTTACAGATTTTCACCTTTCACGTGATAGTACTATTTAGAATAAACAAATTCAACAAAAATATTCCAATAAATACCTGCATTATATTGATGTTACGTCACTTTATCCTAAAAGTTCGGATTTTAAATATTTCACGATAGTACATTGTAAATTATACCCATAGCCTATTATAAGTTTCAGCAACTACGTTAGGAAGACGGTTAATTTTGTAGTTCCTGTTTGTTAAAACTGATAGTAATCGTGGACTTATCTTAGATCGCGTCTGACAGAGAATAAGTGCAGTGGCAATGTTTCACTTTACTTTTCGCTGGTAATTAACGTCATAAATTATCACGTTATCAATGAAGCAATAGTAAGTTCATTAGCAAACACGCACAGCATTTTTTTCATATTCCATCGATGTTTGTAAATTACCCGACTTCACTCATGATACACGAATTTCAATTTATATGAATACCAACACATTAGGTATGCATAAATAAACTGTTCTTGCATTGCAATAAATATATAAATTAGAACTTTAATTAAAAAACAATAGTCTTGTGAAATTAAAAACGGATAATATTAAAGTAATTTATGCACAATATTAGACAAAACATGAGAATATAAATATTCGCGTAATACCTCTGCAGGTGGCGGCACATATTGGTTTTTTTGTGTGAAGAAGCCGAAGTCGATGGTGGCGCACGCGAGGGTCGCCCACACGTGCCACAGCACCACCCGCCGCCACATCTTCGCACTGTTAGAGCCGACGCGACCGTTCTCTTCGTTAGTACCACCACCACAACAACCCAACACCACCTTACGCATTCACTTAAACTACTTACTTATATTGTTATGTACCTATGTATTAAGACTTTCTGAAAAAAATATTTTACACATTAATTACTTAATGGCTATTACCCGCTATTCTATTTCTTAAGTAATGCAGAAGAAAGGTTTGGAAAAATCTATGATATATTAAATACTGGAGTTAAAACTGGATTCAGAGCGTTTAATATCCATGCAATGTTTGTGAAATGAAAAATGATCCACAAAAACGAGACACACCTAACTAGGAAAACTCGGTAGTGTGTTGAGTGTTCCTAGGGTTTGAGCCCGCAACCGAGGCACGCGTTTTGTAGCAGTCAACACATCAAACAAGTGAGTCACAGCTTACTTAAAAACTACCTATATAGGGAGAAAAATAAAATAAAAAATTTAGTTATATGTTCATTGTAATCATCGTGTTATAAGGCAAAACATATATTTTACTATGTTAGATTATCCTGTTTGTTTAGTTCTATTAAAATCCGTTGAAAGTTTCGCATTAACTACATAATAATAATATTGTAATAATAAGACATTCACTGATTTACATCCCACAGCAGAGCACAGGCTTCTATATTAGAGAGGAGCTCAAGCTTTAAACCACTTGTTGGTCTACTAGCGCTAGTTCACTGATATCACACAATTTTAAAATTCTTGTGGGGGTCTCTCAGGTATTTATTTCATCTCGCGACGCTTTCTATAAAAGCGTTATTTTTATAAGCCTTAGCACCCAAACGAGCATGCGGTCCACCTGATGGTAAACAGTCATCGCCGCTCATGGACCTTCGAAGTGCCAGGGGCCCAACACAATCAGGTCGCTGCCTAGCGTAAGGAGTGCTCTCCTTAAAGAAGAACAACTCGTAGCACTCTGGGATCAACGAATCAGGGAGTTCAATCCAGAGTTCGCACGTGCGTGGTAAAAAAAGAGGTGGTAGGGATAAACTCTACTACGGTGACGGTGAGATTAGTGTAAAATTAGGGATTTTTGTTCTATTGGTTGTTAATAATAGCGTTTATCACTATTAATGCAGCAGCTACTTGACGTGCGTCTGGTGCCTCCGCTCTTTTGCACTAAACTGGATCGCGTCGCCTTAATTCGATCCGCAATGTGCCTCGACATTCTGTCTCCACGTGAGCAGCCTCAGTCCTGTCACAAAAATAGAAGGCCCCATCCGATGATTTTGCCATTTTTAATAGAGATTTTTGTAGACTTTATCGGGACTGTTCTAAGCTTTGCCATTAGATGCATGGTAGTGGCTTTGTCATGGCTGTGAAAATAGTTGGCAGGTGGTAATATCGATGTCCCAACATTATTGTATCGAAAAACATGATTCGGTATCACACGCTCATAGTTATGCTCATCTAGTACATAGCACGGGAAGGGAAGCGACGAATACTGGTCAATAGGATCAGTCAGATAGCAGCCAATTATTTGTAAGTTCTGCAGGCGCACGTCAGTAAAAAACATCAGCCTTAGTATAATCAGGTAAGGCTTACATCGTAAGCCTTACTTTAATTGAGGCTAAGCAGTTTCGCTGTTTTACAAAATTACTCCGTACTCCTCAGGTTATATCTATTGGAACATATTTCTGAAATATATAAATTAAAACATCCATGTTTATAAGGTATCTTTATTACAAATATTTGAACGATACCATGTATATACAAGATAACAAAAATTATACAAAATCTTGAAACATGACCAATTTAGATATTTGTTATTTCTTTAGACCTAAATTAAAATCAGGTCCTGCTGTACTCAATCACTCTCACTAGCAAAAACATAGACAAATAAACACAGCACTAAAATAAATTCTTTAAATTAATATTATTTTAATTTTAATATCTCTACAGTCTAACTAAAAGAACCTTAATTAAATAATAAATATTTACCACGCACCTCCAATACTACTACAATGAATGTAATATTAAGACATTAGGAATGTGTCATCCTCAACACAATCACGTAGTATTTGTTTGGACTTGGTAATAAAATATAACGGACTGTGCCCGCTTTACATTTCGTAACACAAAGATTTTCTCACAACACAATCTTCAAGCTAAAAATTTGGGCGAACGGAACTTTACGACCAGGAAACAAACTAAATTATATTTGCGACAGTATGAATGAGGCAAAACGTAGGCAAAGTCCCCAATCTTACTGAAGCTAAGCGGCTATATCTCTGGCGTGACCTGCGTGTAGGTTCCTTATGCTATAATTGCACTGTTTATGAGACTAGATCGTAAATAGTGAAATAAAAATAGTAAAAAGATCACGTTCGTGATTGTTATCATTATATTCTATCATATAGAATGATCTACCGTGAAATACGTGCCGAAATTATGAGCGAAATCAAAATCAATGAGTAGCCATCTGACCGAAAACTTGATAGAATAATAAACTTTTTCTACATTTTGTCTCACTCCAAAAGAACTACTGTATAAATGAAGCAATCTTATATTTTAATCCAAATCCTTTCGCAATGTACAATAACCGATTTGTGTTTTATGCTCCTAGTAGTAAAACTAATTTTATTCATGACTTAATGGAAATAAAGTACTATAATTCCCCACTACTTGAAAATATCCACAAATAATATTATGCGCTGCTATTTGAAGTATGGGTGAAGAGATCAACACTTGTAATAAAGCATTAACTTAACATAAATGAGCTTCGATTTAATTACAAAGTACGTACAAAAGATTTGTACCAGGCCATGTATTAAATATTTATAAAGTAATAAACTTTGTCGATTAAAACTCGATTACAATTTGTCAGCTGACTTATGTAAAGTTTATACCTCTGATACTAAGTTACGTACAATACAACTATCAAGATAATAATAATTTCTCACTCTCCACTGTATTACTAAAATTTTTAAAACCTTTGAGATTTCTATAATGTAACATTTGTCATACGTCATATCGATTATTTAAAATTTCACTTTTAATATTTTGTGTAAAACAATGATCCATAATATATATGTATATATGTTTAATTGCTTATAAAATACACTATGTTCAAGTTTGGTAGTGGGTTAATAAATATTATCTGCGAACTAATAGGTTCAATACCTGTCAAACTAAAGCCAACTATATTCTCTCAATAAACATTGGATTTCAATGCATAACGCGGCGTATTTATTTTATATCATCTAAATATATTAAAATATATTATGTAAAACTTACACCCCCATACTGGCGGCATGTATCTGCAAGTCTGAAGATGTAAAAAGCCATATGCATCTACGCAGCAAACGTAAGCTACTCATAAATATTTTATACAATATTTAAATGTGATTCTTCTTTACACATAAATAACAGTCTGCGAGAGGCCGTCGGCTATGCCAAGAGCCACAGTTTCTTACACTTCGTTCAATAATATATGAGATTATTTCTTAAGTAAGTTCATGCCAGTGCACGAGGCAACGTGGCTTTGTATATTCCCATATATAAATTACTGGTAAATTAAATAGCTAAATCTAATATTTAATCTATTTAAATCACCTTGGAACATGACATTAATCATAAAACAATTACAATATATTATCTCAAAACTAGTAGTCATTGAGGTATATAGCATTTACTTGTTGAGTTCAAACAGCTTCAATGTTAGTATACATTCCAGTCGACTATAACAAATACTTCTTAGTGCATATAATATTAAACATCAGCATATAACTCTTGATAAATCTGTTTTAAATCAATTAAATATATTATGTCGTATTTACTCTTAAACATTGACCTTTGTATATTTGTATATTAACATTTTGCTCAAAATATCACTGGCTTCGCAAGCCTGGGCAGTGACCAAGAGTCCCGCGGGACCTGTGTACATTCAGCTTTGTACCCAGCTTAGAGTAAATATAGAGTATAGAGTGCTCCCATTGTTTTATAGATTTCGCAAATGAGAATTATTCTAATATAAATTATAAGGATTGTGAATCAAGTAATCTAGTTACAACTCTACATAATATATTAGATTGAGCAATAATAAAAACATACATAGATTGGGAGTAATAAGGTAAGCTCCATTAAAGCTGGTAACATACAGACTGCATGCCGCGCCGCTTGCAATGGTAACATGCAGTCTGTCTGATAGCAATCTATGTGCTAGGAAGATACACTACAACTAAAAATTAAAAGCATGGTAACATATTTCCCACAATTTAAGCAAATATAATTTAAATTAATTATTTTTAACTTATTATACATATCACTAAATATAATATTCGCTCCTGAGAAATGTCGCATTTCAATATAAATTATTTGTTTTCAATACTAGAACGTTACTTCATTGCGGTATAACTATATTACACTGGGAAAAATGTTTACGTCAACACTCTATATTTTATATGCTCCAAGGTACGTTATACATTTGTGCAATCTACATGTACACTTTGTGGCTAATTGTATATGTATATATTATTACAAATCCTTAATCTAAAGTAGTTTTTCGTAGCAATCTTTGCATGGAATGTATACTAAAATTGAAAATAATTGAATGTCTCCTCAATAGGCATCGCGACGACAACTACCCTTGGGAGTGACGTCTAAAACGGCAAGCTTGCAGCCCCACAACGCGCACAGTTCTTTCTGAAAAGAGGGCAAAAATCATATTTAAAGGCAACATGTTATATTGATACTTATTTGTACATAAACTGCGCATAGATTAAGATCTGTAGGCTAATTCACGTAATTTATTGACGCGCCGATCAAGTTTCGATGCAGTTTCGATTAGGTTTACGTCTTAATCGTACGTACGTCAAAATGGTATTCTTGTAATTGTTTAGCTGCGCGTAAGATATGCATAAACTGCGCATGTGCTGCACGTTGGTGGGACTAAACTGTCATTGGAGACGTCAAATGAATAGGTAATTTACCAATCAGGTTGCGATCTGAATCACGCATGTATAAAACGCGCAGCCGTAGAATACGCTAAAGCGATCGCGTGACGCGAACTTGACGCGAGCGTATCTGACAGCGGTTATTCTAAATTACGAGAATACAAAACGGGCTGTTTTGATCGAAACTTAACTGCAACTGCACTGCAACTGAACTTATTTAATTACGTGAATTGGCCTACTGACTTTACCGAAATTCAAGATACTCAAAGGTGTAAATAGATACCAGATAAATCAAGACTGCAACCGAACTCAAAGCCAGGTGATAGTTTTAGTGGTTACAGGACACAATGTAACCTAACATTTCGAAAAGAAGCGACAGATTTAGTTTTAATTATTTTTAAATATCAGTTAAAATATCAATTTAAACGCTTGCGTACCATTGTGCCTTTAAAAATAAAAAGGTGTAAATTATTATTTGATGAAAACTATGTATTTATCACCCAACATACGAACATTACAAAAATACTCAATTTTTTTGGAAATTATTGCTACATTGCGTCTGAAATCACTAATACTACCACCGGACTTGGTTTTCGAGCGCAGTCTTGATATATCCTGTATAAAATATTTACTACCGGCCGTACTCAGAGATGTTTAACGTCTATTAAATCGTTCCTTAGTATACATTCTTTTTGTAAAATCTACACTTAATAAGTAATGATATCATTGACATTAAATAACTCCGATTACGGCAGTAACAGAGAATGAAATTAAAACAAATACTGGTGATGTGCGCATCTCATTCCCCTCGCTCTCGCAGCAGACGGCTCGACGCGGGTTACATTACTGATTACGTAACAGCTATGTACATTATATAAGGTTATATTTAATTTGAAACGCGCTAGGTGCAAACGCCGCTATAGTATTCTACCAACACCAGAAATAATCAACCAACACTCTTTCCATATCACTTTTCATTCTAATAATATCAGGAAGATTAATACCTTAGCACACTGTAATTACTTTTAATAATATTTGTATTCTCTATCTCGTGTCATAAGAATGACATCTTACGTAAACATTGATATTTATGAAAATACTATAAAATATGGCAATATTCGTTTATAACAAAGAACCTCTAACATAGTTCGAAAAATTATCAATGAACACGGATAAAAAATAGTTTTTTTATACATTCAGTGTATAAACAACTAATTTTTCTCTTGACCTTGAGTTAAAATACATTTAGAAGTGTATTTTATTGAAATTTCCATTACCGTCTTTTACTATCATACCTTATCGCTTTTCATAAATCGAAATATATTCTTTTATATGGAACAAATAGCGCGCAAACAGAGTGCGTAAAATAAATAAATAAAACACACCCAACAATCACATACATAGTGCTGACCCCACACTAAGATCGAGTCATGTGTCGTGGGTATCAGCAACTACGAGAGACTTTTCGGTCTCACAAACAACCACACCCGAAAACAAATACTTGTGGTTCACACAAACATTTGTCTCAGTGCGGGGGTCGAACTCGCATCCTCTCGTTTCTTAGCTGGCGTCTAACTCTGCGTCACGGACAGTCATAAAATCCATCCTGTTATTCATTTAATAGTTGTTGCCGTATTTGAGTGTTCTCTCAATTCCATAGCAGTATAGAAAAATAACATAACTTTGATTTATTACGTTTAATACTGATCATTGCACAAAAACTTCGCCGTAGCGTTATTGCTATCTCGCAAATTGACAATAAAAATCTATCAACTTACATGAATTAGATTTAGCGAACAGATAACTTGAAAAAACAGATAACTTGAAAAAAATCGCAGTAATGCTGTAAAATTTATGCTGGATTTGTTATTACCTCAGCAGCGCTCAGCATAAGAGATCGTTAAGAAATATTTAATCAAAAAGAAATATCAAAGTAAATAAAAAATAAAGAAGTGAAAACTGCGTAAATCTTTCGCCATTGCCATTATCTACATTAGCTAATAACATTTTCAATAGCAAGAATTTCCTTTTGAGAATGTTAGAAATAAATTATATCTTCTCAGAAATATAATTATTTAAAAAAATTAGGTAATCAATTTATACAGCAGTAATTTTTCTGCTAATACTCTTTCTAACTTAAATACAATTTACTGAATAAAGAAAATGGACAACATAAATACAAATTATTTATCTGCTAAATAATTTACATTTACATTAACTGAGATTGAAAATATACAATCGCAATGCACAATGAAAAAACAAAGCATTAAATAAATAAAAACACAGGTATTGCAATATTCTGAAAATTTAACTTTAAAGAAAATACCTTATTTATCTTTTGTGGCATTGGTGACGGTCGCTTTCACGGGTTGTGGTATAATAGTAATCTCATCATTAATCTTCAAAGGTTTGAGAAGTGAATCACTATTCCCAGACACCTTGGTCGAAGGTGAGCAAGTTTTGCTTTTGTCCATAACTCTTTTAGCAACAACACTATGAGCAGAATACACATGGTTCTCAAACTGCTTGTACATGCCAAATGTGGCTGTGCAGACAGTACATTTGTAAGACAAATGTGCTGGTTTCAATGTTAAGTTGTGGTCTCGAGCAACATGGTGGAGCAGCTTCCATTGATAAACCTGTAATGGTTGACGAAATCCATTAGCTACCAATTTCCTATTTTTACAAAATGCTATTACAAGTTATCATGATATACTTACTCTGCCACAAACTGGACATCTGCCTGCATCTTTTCCCTTATTTGCAGCCTCCTGCATGGAACTGGTAACAAGGCCGTGTGAGCCTAACAAATGCCTCTCGAGTCCCTGATCCGTAAAGAACCTGTATGAACAATAATAGAATCATTATAAATATACTTTAGGGGTTTTTTATTGTATATTTACGAAACTTTAAAGTCATGACATGTTATATTGATTACAAAATAAAATTCATTGCCTGCTGGTACATTTTTCGTAATTATTATATAGCTTGCCAGTAATCAGTAACGGATTAGTCTACTGGCCAGGACAAGTCCCAAAAAGTCCATATTTAAAAAAAATATAGTTCTTAAAAATACTACAAACCTAAATTGACATTTTTGACAATTAAGAGGTGGCCTGTTGTAAATCATCTTAGGATGTATCTTCACTTTATGTATCCACTGCATGTGGTTTCTCAGTTGCTCCAGGTCTTTGATATAGCCATCACAAATCTCGCAAATCACAAATGTGCTCCTTGACTGCTGCACGGGCTGCGGCTGCACAGGTTGCGGTTGTCTTGGCAGCGGAGTGATAGAAATTGACGGCTGATGTACAACCTTCTGTTTCTGAAATAATCACAAAACCCTTTAATATTTGTCATTTGTCACAATTCAATATTACGTATTGCTAGTACCAAAGTACGCACACGAGACTTTTATATCGCAATTTACATGTCCAGAAAAAAAAATAGAATTTAAAAGAAGTATAAAGTTATAGTATTTGCGTAAATTGCTTGTTGCTAAATAATAAATAAATAAGTACCCCAGGATAGTTTGGTGAAGAGATTGCTGGTGAGGGGTGCCTGACCATAATGCCCCCACGTATGATAGGCGCTCCTTGCACGGGCGTCGGCCGCGGCGGCATCGTCATGGGCGAGCGGCCACGGGGTCTGTAAGTGGAACTCACGCCAGGCAACATGTTCGCCACTGTCATTGGCCTACTCAAATTGCTGCCAATTTGGCTGCGATTGAATGAATTTTGATATGGACTTATCATATTGTTACGTGATTTTGTTATCTAGAAAAGAATAAAACCTCATTAGTATAGATTTATCATTTAAAGAAGATGGCGTGAAATTAACACTGACATTAATAGGTACCTTTGGTATTTTGGCGGGAGGTTCCCACTCAATCGGCGGCGCTAAATTCAAATCTGGCTTAAACCTCTTTGCACATGGAATCAAATGTCGCGCCAACTTGCCCTTACCGTTATCTTCGAATGGACAGTTGGCACACTGGTGATATGCAGGAGCTCTCTCTAATTTTCCTCTAATGTTGTGATTCGCTTCCATATGGTATAAAATGTCATGAGGACTTCGAATTTCAAATGAGCAGTGGTTACATTTATAAACATTATTTTTCATGTGTGGGGTCTCCAAATGATGGGCCATAGCTAATGCAGACTCGGACTTAAAACTACAAAACTCACATTTATTTTGCTTAAATGAATATGGCATATTGTTTTCCTTACTAAATTCTAAATTTTTCATTAAGGATGCAATAGAAGTTTCTGTTGCCTTAGTACTATGACCTAGCTTTTTCTCTCGGTGCAATTTTCGATTTTGCTGTTTAAGCAAATCAGTTTGTACATATTCTTGAACAAGGTTGTACCCAATATCAATGAAAAATTTTCCAAGTGAGCAGTCAAAATAATTATCTGATTTATTAGATGGACAAACTCGATCAGAGCTCAATTCGGTAACATCTTTTATATTATCAATTGGATCTGCTTTATCTTTTATGACAGTTATCTTATCCTCATCACTCATTATATCATCTTCAGAGTCACTAGATGATTCACCATCCCACGACGCATCATCGTCTTCATTCTTATGCTGTTGTCGTTCTGAAATAATTCAAAATACACACATTACTTATTTTAATAATGCTTGAAATACTCTTACAAAAGAATTCGAGGAATACCTTTTTTCTCAGCTTTTTTTCTTTTTTTCTCACACTCCTCTTCATCTTCCTCTGACGCCTCTTTCTCACCTTCGACTTTTTCCTTTTTTTCTGGTTTATTAGTGTCTTTTGCTGCTTTTACTTTTTTATCATTATCTTCTTTTTCTTTTTCTGTCTCTGACACGGGAGCTTCTTTTTCTTCTTTGGCTTTTAGCTCATCTAGTTCTTTGCCTAATGTATCTACAAATTCTCGAAAAGGTTTTAAAGATGGTTTTTCATATACATATGGTACAATGAATGAGGGTGCTTCCACAACATACATGTCATCTGTTAAGGAGGGTAAAATAGAAGGGGTCTGTGATGTGGTGTTGGTAACAGTATTAGTCTTGCTGCTTATTGGCGTCACAGTTGTTCCACGAGCAATAATACTCTGATATAAATTTTGTGCACTTGCGCTCATTGTTACACCTGCAACTTTGTTAACAGGACGTTTTTCTGAATTAGTATCTATTATGACTACAGTGGGTTCCTTTTTCTGATTATTACTGTGATTAGATTTCATTTGCTTTGCAGCCATCTCAACAAGAGTTCTGGTATTATTGATGACAATGGGCCTCGGCTTATGCCTTAATGAATCAGCAACAATTATTTCCTCTATATCTGATTCAGTACCATTTTCTACATCTACATTATACCGTTTCCTTTTAATTGCTCTGCTACTTCTGCGCAGTGGAACTTTATCTTCAGCAATCTTTTCTGTTACAGGTTTAGCTACTGGTTTTGCTATTGGCTTTATGGTTGCCATTTCTGTGTCATTATCACTTTCAATTTCATGAATCTCAGGGCTAAGCGCCTCTGAACTTGGTGACTCAGTGTCATCTGCATTATAATCTACCATTTTCTCTTTTATTAACATCATTATTTTACTTTTTAGTCTTTCCTGTGTTTCTTGTGACATTTCATCAGACAATTCTTGGTCTCGATCTGAACCAATGCTGTCAGGAATTTCTGAAAAGTCCTCATCACTGTCCACTGCATCTTCATTGTTCTACAACAATAAAAAACACAATTTAATTATTTTTCGCCACTATGTTTTGTTGAGATCAACTATTCTTGACAATCACACCTTCAATATGAACCAATAATACATCATATTATTTATTGCAACTTTATGTTAACTTTGGAAGAGTTAGAGATTTGCTACAGGATATTAAAGGTACAGGGCAAATGGGTAGAGCTAAATCAACCAAGGTAGTACCACTAACATTTCTTTCAAGGATTGAGACTGCAGTAGTAGTAAATTCTGATGGCTGGATATTTGTATCCCTTTTGATAGCAGGTACTATGCACTGTTTTAATTGCAGTTTTGAAGCCAGTTTGTTTTATTTTTCTTAATTTAAGTTTTCCATTGCATTACTCTATTAATTACACTAATTTTCACAGAAGATCAAAGGGAGATAGGGATGACTGAAAACCAGTGCTGATCTAAACTGTGGTTTCGGTCAGCACATGTTGATTGTCTTTCGCTAATATCATGTTCGCTTGAATTTGTTGTATTAGTTGTTAACTTGAGGGCAATAAAAAACTTTTTATTTTTATTTTATTATTTTTAAACTAGAGTGGAAAAACCATCATAGAATCATCAAACATCATAATATTACCATAGTGAGACACCCAAGTGTGTAATATTTCAGGCTCAGCCTGTGTATACCCAATTTCAACCACACAGGCATAAGTATTGTGACAACAATTTAGATGACCATGTCCCATGGAAAGATAATTAGAAGACTTAGCATCAGGTGCACTACAATCACTTTATTATGTCAGTAAATAAAAAAAAATGCTTTGGAACTAAATTGAAATTAAACATAAAATAATATCTACACATATAACAAATTTGTTACTGATCGATGTTTGTACATGGAAGATAAAAGAGAAAAACTAATAATGAGGGTCTTTTTTAATATATAATGCACTAGCTTCTGCCCGCAAACTTTGTCAGCGTGATTAACTTTATTTGGTATTTCTCATCCCGTCCCGTCCCGTTATATCCCGCCCGTCCCGTCTCATTCTCATTCAAGGCATGTAATCCAGTGCCATCCCATCCCTTTGAGTATAAAAAGTAACAAATATATCGGAATTCCTTCCTCATCCCACGGGAACACTTAATTTTTCGGGATAAAAAGTAGCCTAAGTGTTAATCTAGGGTGTCAGCTACTTCCATACCAAATTTCATCGAAATCCGTTAAGCGGTTTTTGAGTTCATCGCGCACAACCGCACAGACAAACAAACAAACATTCTAAAAATCATTGTTTTTATTACGTTAATATTAGTTTTTCTCGTTTTTCTTCCATAATACAAAGAAACACCCTGTATGTAAATAAGATCTATACCAGTTCTTAAGTTGGACTTGTACCTATATAACTGTGAAAACCGCATCTCATTTCGTGTCGTAGTTTTTGCGTGATGTGCAAGGAAACAAAAGAAACAACCTGTATGTAAATTGAAACATATACCACTTTTTAAGTTGGACCTGCACCAATATAACTGTGAAAACTGCATCTCATTTCGTGCGGTAGTTTTTGAGTAATGTGGAAGCAAACCAAAAGAAACACCCTGTATGTAAATGCAACATATACCAGTTTTTAAGTTGAACCTGTAGCCATACAACTGTGAAAACCGCATCTCATTTGGTGCAGTAGTTTTTGCGTGATGCACAAGCAAACATACATACAGACAGACAAAAATTCTAAAAAAATTGTTTTGGCTTCTGTTGCTATTATATAGACTCCTCGCGTTAAAATTTCTTATATATCTTCCATGTACAGACATCAACCATTTACATTTTTATTATATGTATAGATAATAGAACAAAAAGGAGGCTACTGACGCTGCCATAACTTTAGCGACCTACTGGGCCGGGAAATTGTAAAGGTTTAACGGTCTAGTAATTTTGAGCCATTGACTCGAACGAAGAAGAAGATGAACCCAAAACAAAATATTTTTTAGATTACATATTAATCTGTTTGTCTGGGCGGTTGTGCACCATGAATTCCGAAACAGTTTAATGGATTTCAATGAAATTTGGTATTGAGGTATCTGACACTGTAGATTAACATTTGGGCTAATTATTAACCCTGAAAAAATTTAGTGTTGCCGTGGGATGAGGAAGGAATTCCGATATATTTGTTACTTTTTTATACTCAAAGAGATGGTATGGGACTGGATTGCATGCCTTGAGTGGAAATGAGACTCGTCTGAGGAGAATATAACGGGACGGGATGGGAAATTCCAAAAAACTTTAATCATGCAGATAGAAGGCTTATTTGCAGGCAAAAGCCAGTATAAAATATATCTTGATATTAAGGAAATATATTTTGGAAATAAGATTTCAAATACACATAATGATTTGAGAAGTAAAAAATTTATATCTATCTACTTTTTCATTAATTTGATTTTAGTTACAGTTGTACATAATTACTAATTTTCATAACTATTATAGACTATTAGTGAGATAGAACTTTAGGTATAAATCTATACAAGAATAGTAGCTATAGAATTATATTCACATATATTAGCAATTCCTGAAGTAATTTATATTAAATATTTATATAAATATATTCAGAGCATAACATTTTATAGCCTATGTTAAAAACAAACAATACGAAAGCAACTTTTAAACATAATCAAGCTTAACTTTGAAATATTGTTTTTATTTATCAACATAATAAGTATGCAATACTCACCACAACATATTTTTCATGATTTTTATCATCTACCTCATGGACTTCTACAGGATCAGGATCAGCTGTTTCTATATTATTCTGTGCGTTATCAGTTGTGTTAGAGTTTGTTTCAGTGGCATTGTCACAATGATTTGAATCAATGTCACCATTTTCCTGTTTGGCTTCATTTTCAACATCTTCTACATTAGTTGGCTCCTCAGTCTCATCAGGTGCGGTGCTATGTTTCTCTGCAGGGAGTGTGTTTGGTTCACATCCGACACTCTCCACCTCTGTGTTGTCTGTTGTTTTGTCACTGTCAACATTGTCAGTATTTTCAGTGCAGCTTGCACCTTGGTCAGCCTCCTCTATGAGATTTTTGCTCTCTGGAGGTTGGTTATTGGGCAGACTGGGAGCATTGAGAGGCTCTTCCATAATGCCATTTACTTCTCCATTCATAGTGATACAAAGCTACATTCCATGTGACACACCTGTCAAAACAATCACAAATTAGGTTATGTCTGTATTGCCTTCATGATCTTGAGAATGAGACACCAAGTGTTTGAGCGTCATATTTTTTATAGTGAACATCGCCCCCTCCCGCCTCTCCTCTCCCCCCTGGCAAGGCGCTAGCAATCAAAATGGCGGTGCTATGGTATAGCTCTAGAGCTACGTGTACATAATACTTTACGATTTCAAAGGTCACTTCGTAAAATCAAATAATACCTTCTAAATAAATGATTATTATGGTTTATGACATGTTGTTGTATTACAACGCGCAAGTAAACTTTAAATGTAAATAAGAACACGAAATCTACTCAACACAACGATAAATTACCGAGGAGACACCGCATTATAAATACCTAACCTTACAATAATATGTTGTTCCCATTTTATTTGTAAATTGAATTACTTAATTCACAAACTTTAATTGAAGTTTTTTAATTTCAGAACCAACAATTAATGCCGGTAATATCTTATTTTATAAAGACTAATTAGGCTACAAATAGCTGTCTTAACGTGACAAACATCCATATTACCTAAGCTCTTTAGGTACTTGGTGCTATCTATAAGTTCACGGCGCGCGCTCACTGAACCTTTTCTTCACTGCTTGTAACTTGTTCACTGCTTGGTTATTCTAATAGTGAGACCCAACACAATTTTACAGCGAGCTTTTGAAATTTAACACAGTCTTATCATTCTGTAACACTGCAGGATACAATAATGAGATTTTTAAGAAACACTAGTAACCATAAACACGCAATAATTTCAGTCATCTAAGAAAATAAAAATTGTGCGAAAGTACATGAACTCTCGCCACAGTCCAAATGCAATATGGCGTCTGTGAGTCAGTCACGTGACCTCTAGAGTCTAGAGTGTATTATCTATGGTCTAGAGCAATGATTATAGAATAAAGAGGATAGAGCATAAGGTTACGTGACACGGGTCACTTTGGTATACAAACATGGCGGGGGCTCCGCCCCAAAAAATAGTGATACGCTAGTACCGAATTTTCTATCGACATCGATCCATCAACAGTGGCATACGACTGAAAAACTTTGAATTTACACAAATATCAGTGTATAAACTTGTACATTTTTAATTTTCGCTTTACATGACAATTGAGTATAAACAGGGGATTTTAGGATTTGACAGTACAGTCATTAAAAATGAAATCCAATAAAAATAGGTCGATATTTTGACATTTTTTTCATGGTATGATATATTTCTTGGGTAAGTTTTACCTGATGATTGGATTTGATTTATGTCAAATAATACACACGTGAGATAAAATACAACTTTATTAATATCTAGAATTTGCTTGCGACTTCCTTTGCGTGTATAAGACAGCTTCCGTGGCGCAGTAGGTTAGACACCAGCTGTAAAACGAGCGGCCGCGGGTTCGATCTAAAAAATATTATAATATATAGGTAATCTAATAAATATTTTTAATTTTACTTTGTTTGTCGTTCTGAATATATCTAATATATAAAATCAATGGCACTTTTAGATTTTTTTATTTTTTTGAAAAATAAACAAAATTATTTAATAATGATAATATCGATATTAATAATTTCGTATCGAATCCACTCATCCACAGTTTGACATTTCATGCAGGAAACAAAAATGGCGTCATTTTGGGCTATGGGCGGTCTCAGTGTGGTTAGTGAACAAAATTTGTCTCTTTCATTAAGTGACAAGTTACCTTTGTGTAAGTGAGACAGATACATAAGTGCACAATTCCGCGTCGATACTCCTAACATAACTATAACTTGATATATAGTACTACTTTTGTGCGTCATCCTCTTTATTCTTTAATCATTGGTCTAGAGCCAGTGCTGAAGTGTGACACTGCATTATTTTTAAATATTGTGAGTCTCAATCGACTAATCTATATAGATTTATTTCCTACTGATTTACTATGTATTTAATGCATCTTCATTCAACATTTCGTGCAAAAATAAAACATATAGGGAAATATTACGAAATCATTGAAAATCTACACTAATAAATAGAACTGTACTGTACTGTATCAGCCCCTGTACTTTCCACTGCAGGGCACAGGCCTTCTCTACGATCGAGAGAACGATTGAGAAGGGACCTAGACCATAATAATATAGTCCCCCACTCTGAACTAGTGTGAGTTGACGGACCTTACATAGGTTCCATAAACATTCTAGCAAATTGTCATGGTATGAAGATTTCCTCACGATGTTTTTCTTCACCGTTATAGTGCACGGTGATTCAACAATACATATTTGACCCCGATAAGTCGGAGCCGTGTCCTTGGATTTGAACCCGCGACCACCATGAACAGTGTTGGAAGCCGCGTTTGGTACTTTTACTAACAGGTAACTACGCACTTCAATAAATAGTAAAGACATTTAATTAAAGTAACAGATAGAATTATTGCTGCACATTGGTAAACTAATGTTTTCGTATTCTTTTGTAATTAATAAAGAACATTGATACAATACATAAATAACGAGTCGTATATCTGTAACAGTCGATTTATTGGCACGATTAATGAATAGTCGATGATAAAACAGTTTTGGCATACTTTCAATTATCGGCATGAAAAAAAAGCTCTTGTAGGTAGATGATGATGATGATGATCAAATTAAATTTGGTATTTTACTATAAGAATCTAAAAACTATAAATGTATATAGTAGAGCATTAAGCAATAAGTATATGTTAATTTCAGTTTTTATTTCCAAGGAATAAATTTTATAATTCGTTTTGAAAATTTCAATTTTTTTATCTGTCCTAAAAATATGTGAAACGGCTGCCGCCATGATGGATAACGATTCTACGTCATTCCGTAAGTAGAATACCCCCTCCGGTGTCCAAGAGCTCATACAAACACAGGTTGTTTCATAGACGAAAAATCTAATATTATAGACGTAGTGACCCTGTGCCACCGAAAGGGACAACAAATAAAGTACTTAATTGGTTTAGGGTTGCCAAGTATGGTACAATTACCCACTATTAGGTAACGGCTTTTTAGAATGATACAAAATTTGCAAACAAGGAAGAAGGATGGATAAAAAAAAATGCAAAAATGCAATGTTTTATTTATTACTGTATACATATATTTACAAAGTGTACAAAATTACGTATGATAGATCAACAATATATAACTATACGGGTTACTATACAGGGTACGGGGTAATACTACAATCTCACTCTTGCCACACTGACATTTTAGGTTATAAAGTTTACGTGTTTATTATAATTACAATAACATTGAGATAAACAAATGTATAACTACAATGTATTACAGTGTTATCTCTTTTATAAGATTTTATGGCAAACTAGTTAATTTATATACTGCTGGATAATTTTAATTGTTACTAAAGTTATTTTCTTACCCATGGAATGATAATCCTGTTATTTTCACACCACTATCGCTTTTACAACCAAGTACGCTACACCGCACCATTTTGTGATGGATTTAGCAAAGATTTTAGAATTAAAACAATTATAAATCACTTTGAAAACTTCCGAGACTAAACACAAACACGATACGACAGTCTTATGTCAAAATTTGTTTAGCAATTTCAATTCCGACCTTGAAAAAACCGGCACGCGGTGCAGGACAGAAAATGTATATTTCGATCTCTTTCTATCTTATAGCAAAACCTACAAGCGGCATCTCATTCTGTGGGACTGAATAGGCACTATACAGCAGTCTATTAGATTTTTCGTCTATGGGTTGTTTACTGGTTGAGTGACGTATCATTTTAAAGGAACATGGCGCCTAGCGTTTTCACATATTTGCGCGCATAAATTTAAAATTTAAATTTTAAATGGTTTTTTATTGGACTTGCCGAGCGAATAAAATTTAATATTTTTTTAAATAGTTTGTCTTAATCTTAGGAACAACTTAAAAGACATTTTGAAAATGGGTAGAATACCTAATTATTGAGGACACTCAATTTATATTTAAAATTTAGGTAAACATACATAAGTAATACGTTTATAAGTTGACAAAACGTGAAAAAATTGACGATACGGAAATCGCGGGTTCGAATCCCTATGCATACACATCTTATAACTTTTCGTGTGTTGAATTAACAAACCTCCTTTAATCCTTTAGTATATTTAAATATTCGACTATTCTTTGTTCTATGCATAAAATTCATATTATTGTCGTGATTTGGTTGACCAATAAGCTGGAATTCGTATAATGATTTAGCTCATCGCGATATCTATAACATATAACGATTCTTTTTACATACATTAACTCACACCTTTTTTATCTTGTTCTTTTTTAGGGGAGGTCAGAGATGCTAACAGGACACCCACATTTCGACTTGTGTGTTCTGTCCCACGATGTGATAGGGGCCAAACTCCTGATTCCGGGCTGAATATGAATAGAAAAATCCAATGTCAATTTTTTCGACCCCGGGCTTCAAACCCGAGACCTCGGCGTTGTAATTGTGCTGTAGTACAATTGCGCTAGCGAGGCATATTTTGCCTATAGCGATTTGGGATTTCCAGTCATAACATATTCAGACTTTAAAATACCCTTTCCGGAGACATGTCGCTTATTGTTAATAAGGTCCATAGATATTTGCCCATGCCCCATATCTTCGGTGTAGAGGCAGCGATCACTTATAATTTTATTACATTAATATAATGATCTATGTAATCCATGCTAGAGGCCTATGTTCAGCAGTGGACTTCCTGCGGCTGAAGGGAGATTATAACAAAAGACAGATATAGAACACATTAGGGAACGAACTTACCGAGTGGCTGTGCCTCAAAATTCCAGGACCTCGACCGAGGGGTAGACCAAAGAAGTCATAGGCCTTACTATTGAGGATTCCGAATACCGGGCGAAATGGAGGAGACTCTGGCATCAGGCGGGATAACGCCTAAGCAGAATGAATGATAGATACAAGACACACTCTGCTGTTTTTATCGATTTTTACTTGCCAGTTTAGGTTCATTCATTTCAATGTTTAACGGCAATTTCTTTCATTGAACCTTAGTAAACTACTAGTAAATAATAAATTGTACGGAAAGTGTGTCAATCTATTTGATGTGTCCGCTGCTGGTAAAATCAATAAATTCAATCCACGAATGCAACAACGTATTGTTTGTGTTCGTTTTGTCGAACACAAAGAAAAAAGATATATAACCAGCTATGGTAATAGAAGATAGGCCTAACTACGACGTCCTGGCAACAAAAAAAGCTGTAGCCCCATAGCTTTTAAGTAACAGCCATTCTAGCAAACATCAGCATCATCATAATAAACTTAAGTATACAATGAATTACAGAACAACTTATATTTTTCACCTAGTTATACTAGGTGAACCCATCTAAATTATACAACAACTAAAAAGCAGACTATCAAAAAGGAATGCCGAATGATAAATAGTGCAGTGAAATTACCTATTTTTTACAGCTTTTGGTAGTTTCATTCATCATTGTAATGAGATACATAGTAATAATACAGTCATTATAATTTGATACTAATTAATGTAAACACTGCTGTTTGTAATTCTTGTTAGTTTTAACCCTGCAATGGCTAAGAAACGAAAAACAAGTATTTTTACCTTGCTGTAACCTGATTTCTATATAACAAAACCTCGCTGTAACAAATTACTTGGTATACCGAATATTTTACTATTTTACCAATTCGTTACTTTGAGGTTGCATTGTACTACAATTTTTTTTTCATTAAAATAAATGGTACTGGCGCTAAATAACCTCGTCAAAAACATTACAGCAATAAAATACAGATTGTTTCGTCTCAGATTAATGAAATGATGAAGGTCCATGTAAATAACAAACCTTGGATTCTTACGAATCTACTTTAATACCAATATGATAATTAATACAATCATACGTATCGTGTGCAACCATCTCGGCAAGTTTAGTAAAAGTATGTGACGACTGACCGCTGACTTTAGTTGCGGGTAGCGAAAAAAAGAACAATAAACAAAAATCATCAATCTAACAATTAGCAAAGGTATAAAAAATGAAAGTGCTATTAAGCAGAACAGGCGCGTTAACACAGATAGTAACACAGAAATATACATTTCTCCGGCGTAAAACTAACTCTGGTTTCTCACCAGGGGAGAACAGAAGGGTTATGTTGGGTTTATGGAAATTATAACTCAACGTTAAACCGCCCAGGAATTAATATATGATCCAAGCAGCCGTTGGGGTAAGTGTTAAGCCCCTAAACAAATCTTACATCAGCACACCAACCAAGACCCGTCGGTGGTTCTCGACGTATTTGAAACTGGTCTAGGAACCCGAAGCGAGAAGCGCATTACCTTCCGGCGGAACCGTTCCTGCATGGTGCCGCTTATTTGCGACTCGTATCATATTATGTTTGGGGCTAAGAAACTTCCTCATATTTGAATGACGCCTTAGACGTCCGTGGCAACAAGCGGTTCATCCCACCTTATTTCGGAACAATGTGGAGTAGCATTGTAAACAGCTTAGGCTGCAAACAATCTTGCGGCAACGTAGAGTAAAGACATAATTTTAAGCCTAGGCTGCAACAATCTTGCGGCAACGTAGAGTAAAGACATAAGGAAGATAAATGAGAAACATTAATATCAGAGGTCTGTATTAACGTAATAGAACCCAAAACAATGATTTTCAGAATATTTGTCCGTTTGTCCGTACGATTCTGCGCGATGAACTCTGAATCAGCTTAACGGATTTAGATGAAATTTTGTAGGAAGGTAGCTGACACACTGGATAAAAAAAGGCTACTTTTTATCCCGAAAAAAATTGTATTCCCGTGCGATGAAGAAGGAAATACGATATGGATGGGACTGGATTACATGCCTGGAGTGAGAAAGACGCATGACGGGCGGGATATAACTGGATGGGACGCGAAATTCCAAACAAAGTTAATCACGCAGACGGAGTTTCGGCAGAAGTTAGTATAATAGAAAAAGGGCCTCGCGAGTCCACGTATGGACTCTACGGCTTAATTCAAATGGCTCTGAATCTCAATGCTCTTTGAAGAGATAGGTTATAAGTATTGAAATAATGTATTTTCATAACATATCGCTAGAATTGGGATTACGTGGTCGAAGTTCGAACCGCTGATCAACCCCAATTGCGTTCCATACTATTTTTTTATATTTATAACATTTAACTGCAAAAATATTATCTAAGTATATATTAAAATAATGAATAACGCGTTGTTCCTAGTTTTCCTCTGATGTTTATAATATAGAAGTAGATATCGAAATATAATAGCTGAAGATATATTTATAAATTGAACCATCGGGTTGGCAGGTGCGAAAACATAATTAAAACAATGCTAAATTGTTATGAAAGTCGCGCCTGTAACAAAGTTGACAATTCCAATTGACCTGACTGCCTGACAGTGAATGTAGTATGTGTCATGGTGGCTCTTACGGTTGAAAGATAATAAATCTGCTTATTCTTTTCTTTTCTTTAGAATGTTAATAAATTAATATTTTATTTCTGTTGTTCAAATGGACGAACTTGCTTATTCTCGGGACAAGATTGTTTACCATTCGCGTCTATGTTAGGAATACTAGTCATTTCTAAGTATTGTGATTTTGGTGATAATAATGGCATATCAAGTGTTGTTAGTGTTTTTGTTGGGAATAATATCGGTGAAGACTGAAGAAGATGGATTTTCTACACGCATGTCAAGATCTGAGAGAATCAGTCTCAGGTATTAAATTGATTGTTATACGTATTACATATTTTTAAACACATAAATATCAGGCTTGTTTTCGTTTTTGATCTATATTTAATGCGTTTGATAATTATATTGTGTCTGCAGAGAGGAGGCGAGGAGTATGTTTTATCATGCATACAATGCATATATGGACAATGCATACCCAGCTGATGAACTGATGCCACTCAGCTGTAAGGGTCGTTGGAAAGGAATCACGCCGAGCCGCGGTGACATGGACGATGCCCTCGGGAAGTAAGTCACCTTTCTGTTTTACATAATAAATGTGCCTTTTTCCAATGCAAATGCATAAACATAAAGATTAAAGTGATAACCAAAACATGATTCATAATATTTATATGCTGTATTTGTTTCACATGTCTATTGAGTTTTGTTTTAATTTTTTGTGTTTTGTTTTTTGATGTCTCTTATGGTGCCATCTACATTTATGGGGTATGCCAAAGGCAGTCCATGTTTATTGTAAAAAATGCATGAACATGCCTATGAAGCAGAAAAGTATTACAAATAAATTGTTACTTAGTGATGTGGCACTTGTACATACAAAGCCAACTTACAGTAATCAAAAGTATGATATGAATTTGCAATGTCTATATCTTAACTTTTATTTCCCAAAACTTATTATAAGCATCTATGTTTGTGCTCTGCGAACTCTTTGCAATGCTTTATACATGTGTATGCAAAAGCGACAGGAAAATATATTTTTTTAACCTTTGTTATAAAAAACTCTATAATTTATTTAACTACATAGGTATGTATGTAAAAAAATAACAACTTATGACTCATACTCATAGATTATAATATGATAGCAATTCATACATACATACATAAACTCACGCCTTTATCCCCGAAGGGGTAGGCAGAGGCGCCACCAGGACACCCACATTTCGCCAATTCATTCATTCAAATATAATTCAAATATTTTAAGGAAATATAAAAAAAATCCAAATAGCTGAATCTTAATCTTCATAAACATCCCTATCAATTAATTGGTGTTGGAAACAAACTTGAATATTATTTACTTAGGTACCAAAGCAAAGCTAAGAGCAGTGTGGCGTTATTGATTCAAGCATTAAATTGTGAAAACAAGTAACATAAAGGGTATCATATAGATAAATCATACACAAAGTATGGACTGTTTGTAGATCGTTATGTAAACACACAACTTTTACATCTTTGTAAGAGTTGTTACTTGTTATGTTTTCTTGTAAATTATTTCGAAGGTTATGATTAAAACTAAAATAAACTAACATTAAGTTGATTGCTTTGAAAAGATTGCCAAAAACACTAAAGGTGGTGGTAGGATAATTATTTTTACCCATGTATGAAATTGTGATATTCCACATCACATTGACCTTTCAACCCGACTAGCATAATTGTCCTGACTGGCAAGAGATAACCATCATTTGCCAGTTTATAATTTATTGATATTGCAATGAACAAACTATTATTTGCGCTGTAATTATTTTGTGGTATTTGGCAGTTACACATTATTTTTTTATGAGTCAATCTCGCCCAGCCGTATTCTAAAGCAAACTCTATTAAGCAGCAACAGTGGTGTGCAGACAATTAGAACTGAACACTACATCATGATTAGTCGAATAGGGCCAGCAGATTGTTTTTAAGCCACAATGACATAGCAGTAATTTGAAATAATCACTTGTATTACCACATAAATGGGTATCACATTAATAGGTATATTAAAAATGGTTTAGAATAACAATTTATCTGGGTTATCTCCATTAACTACTTGTCCATATAGGCTATCAGCCAGTAATGGAGGTGTGCAAGCATATTATCTACATTCGATACTAATATATAAAGCTGAAGAGTTTGTTTGCTACCACTTATCTCAGGAGTTACTGATTCAAATTGAAAAATTGTTTTGTTGTTGGATGGTCCATTTGTCCAGAAAGGTTATATAACAACAAGCTCTGACCAATAGGAGTGGACATGTAGTGAAAAATGTTCCATAAACGGGGACTATTTATTTCTTTTCAGAGATTTCCTTGCGTAAGCTGTGTAAACAGTTGAAGTTACGCAACAATCATGTATGAAAGGATTGTTCCTCGTAAAAAGATACTTCATATATACGTTATGGCGTCTGCCGTTTTTCATATTTGTATTTGTATCAGCCAGACAGATTTTGTATCTGTATGTCGCAATGCAGGGCACGGATCTCCTCTACAATCGAGAGTACGACTGAGAAGCGTTAGGCCATTTAGTCTATCATGCCGACCTACTGCGGGTTGGCGGACTTTACATACCATTGAAATACTTTAAAATCGCTACAGTATGCAGGTTTCCTCAACAATGTTTTCCTTTATAATGCGTGCTGTTTGACTATGAATACTCAACAACTCCGAAAAGTCAGAGGTGTACCCTAAGATTTGAACCCGCAACCATCGTGATCATGTCGGCAGTCACGTCTGGTCCGTTACCAAATATTTAAAACGAAATGAAAACAGTATTCTTTGAAATATAACAAAATTGAAATTAACATACTCTGATTGGTTATTGCTGTGCTTATATGTATAGATTTATTGTATTCAGATATATTCTCACTTATAGTAAAATACCCTATTAACATGAATTAAAAACATAGCACATGAGTTAAAGAAAAAATTTACTTTTCAAGTCTGATGAATTAACGGCATGTAGTTAAATACATATCTAAATACATGTAATATTGAGCTATCTCAAGTTTTATCCTTGGTATCTACAAAAATGAACAAAGGTTTTGCATAATATGTTACAATTTTTGAATAGTTTAATTTAATATGCCTATTCAGTTTAGAAGATTTAACAAATCTCTACACAAGTATAAACAACAGGTGTTTTCAGATAGGTACATATAATTATTTCAAATGATAGCTATATAATATATCCAAATTACAAACAACATTTAAAATATTTTTGTCTTCTGTCCTGTTTTTGTCGGAATAATTTCGGTCGAGATTAAGTCCTGACTTTCATTGAGAGGTAGTTCATTTTTGCTGGGGTAACACCGGCTGCTTTTGTTTCAAAAAAATATGTGGAGTCCCGCGTGATAAAAAATACTCATAATATTTTTGACGAAATCTCTTTGAAGTTGTACCTTCACAGAAAGGTTGCTGAATTCGAATTATATTTATGTCTCCATACAAAAATAAAAAGGACAAAAAGAATTGCCGCCGGAGGGTTGCCATTGCACTTACCAAATTTTGGCCAAACTGTTAGCGCCTGTACTACACCTACCATCAGTTCGTCTAGCTACATGTCCAGTCCAACTCCATTTGAGTCCTTTAATATTTATAATTTATTTTCGTGACAACTTTAATAGTTATTCTGCTGAGGCAGAGAAAAATCCAACAAAGCAAAGATCATATACTTAAATCAGCCCAGTAGCTCTTAGTTCAAAACAGCTTTATTTTATAAATACATCTCTCTCTCTCTCTCTCTTCAGCCACAGGAAGTCCACTGCTGAACATAGGCCTCCCCATGGATCTCCACATAGACCTGTTGGTAGCGGCCTGCATCCAGCGACATGCTATATATATATATATTTCTCCATAAAGTGTGCATGTTAATATCACAATGGTATGTGTACATATTCCTGTGCGATTTATTGATTAAAATTTCTAAAAAACATGTATTTTCTTTTTAGTTTCTCCTTGACACTCGTGGACAGCCTAGACACACTAGTAGTAATGGGGGATTTCTCAGAATTTAGCAATGCCATCAAGCTTGTTATTAAAGATGTCAGTTTTGATCAAGATATTGTTGTCTCAGTGTTTGAGACAAACATACGAGTTTTAGGGTAAGAAAAAAAATTGTTTCATGGAATACTTTCTTTTCATTTGTTTATATGTGTAATGAAAGTTACATAATTGTTTTATAATTAATATCTTAGGGAAAGATTTCATTGATATACTATGTGAATATATTTCCTTGCATTTGTTATTTTTCTTACTATAAAGTGTTATCTTGTGAGGTGCCAGGGGCACATAAATTTGATAATGCCTTAAAATATTGTGATATTATATTTTGCATTCGTAAATATTATTGACTTTACAATTTTATGAAGATATTTATAAATTAGTGATAGTATTCCATGTAAAAATAATAACTTAACAAAATTATATGACACAAATAATGTTTCTGTAAATACTATAATTATTAAATTACAGTGGCCTGTTGTCAGCTCATATCCTGGCAGACACACTGAAATCTGATGTACCGGTGTTGCAATGGTATGGTGGAGAATTGCTTAAAATGGCTGAAGATTTGGGAAAAAGATTGTTGCCTGCCTTCAACACATCCACTGGCATCCCACATGGCAAGGTTTGAAAATAATAATATCCCGCATTATCCCATCATCACCACCATCCCATATGTAATATACTACATTTCTGATTAAATCATTTTTCATATACACATGTAAATAGTCATAAGATCAGTTTAAGTATAATAATAAGTTTACATACTATAGTATTGTATGCAAGGTATATCTGCCAATATAAGTCCCTTGGCTGAGCACTGGTCTTGTCCATGTCTAAGAGGGGTTAGGTGTGAGACCGCTAATAATGCTTAGTGTGGGTATTGGATATAATGTGTTATAGTGTAAGTTGATGCCAAATGTGTGTTAGGAGGTGAATACTCAAATAAATATTAACAACCATGAGGAAAATGTAAGTTGGAATTTGTCATTGAATATTTCAGCTTTAATTACCCATTGTCAAGTGTTTATGTGTAATGAAATTATTTTTCTTATCTGCACTAACTTCTGAGCATACTTACCACTGGACTAGAGGTATAATAATAATTTATTAAAGCAGACACGACAAATTATTTCAATTTATTTAACATGCCATTAATGTATCAACACCTGTGTCATCAATGAATTTTTGCAAAAATAATAAGTAAAATGCCCTAAAGATATTTCAATATCATATTTTATCTTCTTGTTGTTTTCTTTATCTTGTTCACACTTGTTAATGACACAATATCCAAATTATCGCCAACATCTTGATATGCGGCCGTCGATTATGCATGTTTAATGCGCAGTTACCTCTTTCACATCTTCACGTCGCCATGAAACAGCTTCATTTTGCCGTATTTAATAAACTATCCGTCGTTCGAGCGAACAGTTGTCTCAGGACCGGCTTTAGGACGAGGTACGATCATGATGATGAAAGAGCGCTACAAACCAGGTCTTGCAATTTTTCGCAAGGGTTCGGATAGTAGATAGGGGTCGCTATAAAAACTCGCTAAGGTCACTATCAGTAACCACAAAAGTAGGAAATGGACATACGTTTCCGCTAAATTCGGGAGTGAACTGCTTACTTCTTCAGCCATTGGAACATACGCGAACATAAATGCGCTTTGACCTATACTTAATGTATATGGGTAACATATAAGAGTATACATTGGGTTTTAAAATAATTGGTTTGGTAAAATTTGACTGCCTCGGTGGCGTAGTTGTACTACCGTACGACTACAAAGCTGAGGTCTCGGGTTCTTCGAATCCCGGGTCGGACAAAGAGAGATTGGGTTTTTCTATTCATTATCAGCCCGGAGTCTGGAATTTGTGCCCGATATGGCGATAGGCTCGCCCCCTATCACATCATGGGACGGAACATACAAGGCGAAATGTGGGTGTCCTGGTGGCGCCTCTGCCTACCCCTTCTGGGATAAAGGCGTGAGTTTATGTATGTATGTATGTAAATTGGGTTTTGTAATGGTTTGTAGGTAAACCTGCGTCACGGTATTCGCGGTTTGGCGGAGTCGCGCGAGACATGCACCGCTTGCGCCGGCACCATGATCCTCGAGCTGGCGGCGCTGTCTCGCCTCACCGGCAACCCCGTCTATGAACACAAGGCCCACAAGGCGATGGACCGCCTTTGGAAGATAAGGCATAGGTACACTACACTACCAATTGCTTCAGATATGAAATACTTTTTTTTTTCTCAATAACGTCATAGCACAAAAACATGTATTGTGTTTACAGACAGATACACACAGTCAAATTCAGCTGTTCATTTTCTTTCAAGCGAAATATAGCCAACAATTTTTTTAAATGATAAAGCGAAGTTAAAATTAACATTTATTACAATGCATGCGCCCAAAACCAATTTTATTTTATTTTTATCTTTAAATTATGGAAAACTTACAGCTTATAACAATAACAGTAGATAATAGGATATGTTACTTAAAGCCAGTCACATGTTCTCACTTATAGAAATAAATTTCATGTAAGAAATATCCATTCTAGTTGACGATAAACTGAATGCTATATCATTATGCTGTTGTTACAGAACATCGGACCTGATGGGCACGGTGATAAACATCCACTCCGGGGACTGGGTGCGCAAGGACTCGGGCATCGGCGCCGGCATCGACTCATACTACGAGTACTGCCTCAAGGCGTACATCCTGCTGGGCGACGAGAAGTATCTAGCGCGGTTCAACCGCCACTACAACGCCATCATGAAGTACATCAGCAGGGGGCCCGTCATGCTGGCAGTACACATGCACCGGTAACTATTATTACTGGCTAATGTAAATAAATGTATACACCCAACAGTCACATACATAGTCCTAACTTCACACTAAGTTACAAGTCTTGTGTCAGAAACTTCGATAGACCTTTCCGGTCCCACTAACACCCACTCCCGAAACAACTACTTGTTCTTCACACAAATATTTGTATTAATAAATAAATATTTGTCTCAATGCGTAGATTGAACCGCGGCCTCTCGTTTCAGCAGGCGTCTAACCTACTGCGCACATTTTAACACTAGCAGTGTATTATATAGGTAAATCACACGCCTAGCATGTATACCACACGCGTTGTGCAGAAAAACGTGTGTGTTCCGGACTAAACGTGTTCATACGCTAATGTCAGAAAAGCGAGCATTGCTTCACCTTTGTCATCTTGTGATGGTGATGATAGACCAAGGGAGAAAGGGGTCGGGAAATAATCAGAGTTATGGTTTCTATTCCCCTCAATATCTTGCTAGCATGGAGCAGTTCTACCTCCATTTTAACAAAACATACATTATTGTAATAATTAAATAAGTTACCTGCCTTCCCAGATGATAAGTTTTAAATTTAAACATGGCAATACTGGCCTTATTTCATTCGCTTAAAGAGTCGGTTTTACTCAGTATAGTTTACTCTTTCACTGTACACCGGCACTTGTGCCCTGATATTCTCTGCGGTGCAGCCGTTTGTAAAACAAGAGGCCGCGGATGCGATCCCCACTCCGAGGCAATTGTTTGTGCGACCTACAAAATATATTGGCTCGGGTATGGTTGTTGTGAGACCAAAAATTCTGTCGCAGTTTGTGATTCCCTTTTATTTTTTTATTTATTTATATTATTTGTGACGAGAATGCATGAAGAGGTTGATGAAAATGAAGCCGAAAGTGGTATGTCAGGATCGCGTAAAGTGGCGATCATAGCATAGTCAGCAGCAGCATAGTCTCTGGCTACCCCAATGGGATACAGGCGTGACGACTATGTATGTATATATTTATAATATAAGTACTAACTGGGTATAAATGTTTGTGGTCAGTCCGCACCTACAGTCGCGCAACTTCATGGACGCGCTGCTGGCGTTCTGGCCAGGATTGCAAGTACTGCTGGGCGACGTGCGGCCCGCCGTCGAGACGCACGAGATGCTGTACCAGGTCATGCAGCGCCATACCTTCATTCCAGAGGCCTTCACCTCCGACTTCCAGGTACACAAATATGAACCTTAACTCCATACATTTAAGGTGCTACTAGAAATATATTGTTGATTGGTACGCAAATATGAACCTTAATTCCATACGTTCAAGGTGATACTAGATAATGATGGTTTTATCTGTGTAATTTAGACATGAAGCAGACCCAATGATGACATGGTGGTTGGACCATGTTGCATTATCGTGTATCAACGTTAATAATAAATAATTGCGGTGTAATTTACTATTACTGCATTGTTGAACTCATGTTTAGCAGCTCACACGATATGATTCATCTACATAGTTGGGATTAAATATGGCTTTCCGACTTACATACGTGAGAAATTTATACTGCTCTTTTACAATCCTCAGCCACGGAAAGTTAACTGCTGAACATAACCCTGGGTAAAAAACCTCCTCTAAAGAAATCTTTCATTAACCTAATTAAAGAATTGGTTTAATGGAACATTTATCAGATCCTTCAGCCATTGACTAATATTGTAATATTTTAAGGTGCACTGGGGACAACATCCTCTGCGGCCCGAGTTCTTAGAGTCCACGTATTTCCTCCACCGAGCCACCGAAGACGATCACTACTTGCAAGTCGGCAAAACCGTATTAAAGGCCTTGCAGCAGCACACCAGAGTGGCTTGTGGGTATGCAGCGGTCAATGACGTCAGAACTCGGATTCACGAAGACAGGATGGACTCTTTCGTACTGGCAGAGACTTTTAAGTACTTGTACATGCTGTTTGGTGAGGACAAAGACCTTCCGGTGAACTTGGAAGACTACGTACTGACCACGGAAGCTCACTTCCTGCCGCTGTCTTTGGCGACCGCTGGGAAGAATGTGTCGTATTTTTCGGTCAAGGTCGAAGAGGAAGACGAGGATAAGTATAGGAAGTGAGTTGATACAACACGTTCCGAAGTGGTGGTAGCAATTAACAAATTAAAAGATATTCTGAAAGAATATTTGAATATAAAGTTGCATTTAACTAACCACGTCCCACTTAATCAGTACATTTAAGCGGGACTTTGGTAGATAAGTGCAACATAATATTTGAGTGACGTTTGAGTATTCGGGCGTTAGAGTATTTATAATACAGTATGGTGAGACTATGACGCTGGTATGGTGGTGCCGGGCCACAATTTTCTGCACTCCTATTGGCTGGCACTTGACAGGTTGTCTAACATGCACGAACTATATGATAAAAGAAAATAAATGTTTAAAACTGTTTAGGGCTATTGAGTCACTGAAAATCGTTTTTGACGGATAATAACAAATCAACTTTCGGTTGTCAGAGCAATTTTTATTTATTTGTTGTGAAATTATAATTAATTGAATTTTAACTAATATAGCAGTGTTACAAAGAAGAATAAGAAAATCTTTACGGTTTTTAAAACGTTAATATTTGACATCGCTCCCTTAATAATCTAAGTCCCCATTGCATAAACTAACTTGGACGAATAATGTATGTGCTAATGTATAGGATTGAATTGATATTTTCAAAGTCAAACTTATGGGTCTATGGTTATGGGCAAAGTTAGTTTATGCAATTGGCCCTAAGATTTGAATAAAGAACATGTTGATGTTGATGTGTGATGTTGGTGCGTGGTGCAGGACGTGTCCGAACACGGCGTCGCTGGTGGCGGAGTCGGTGCGGCGGCCGCTGCGGCGGCTGCTGGGCGCACGCGCGGCGCGGCCCCCCGCCCGCCCGCGCCCGCTCGCCGACCCGCGCCAGCTGCTCGCGCTCGCCGACATGGGCATCTCCGTGCTCACGCTGCCCGACGGACGCGTGCAGCTGCTCTACACCACCAACACGGTACCATTATATAATTTTTGTTTCTATTTGTTCAATAGAAGCTATTAGCTCCCCTTTCAGAACCCCATGAAGGCCGAAAGGGGTATGTCAGTGTTACTGACATCCCAGCCCGACATTTATCAGTATCCCAATGCTGAGAATGCGCTCATCGCTTTCCTCACAGATTTTGTAATCGTGCGAAATTTACGGCCAATCCTTAACAAACATTTGTCGTATTTTTTATATTAATTGCGTAAAACTTTAAAAGTACACTCTTCAGATATGGCTGATGGGGAATCCCACTGGGCACGAGGCCAATTTCAACAATAAATCAATTAAACTAATATCACATTAAGATAAGATAAGGAGTGTCACTTGAAAATAATCGTAAATATTTGTTCATGTATGATTGCAGGCTAGAACGGCAAAAGATGCGGCGGAAGGTCTCACATTCATGCGGGAAATGTCTAAATGGAACTCCCTTAGCGACATGGAAAACGGCGTGGTTCCAGTGGGAGTGAAGATCAATGACAAAATATTCGCGGCTGGGCCGGGCCACTTCGGCAAGGAGATCTCCGGAGACACGCGATACAACGGTGCCGTCGCCGCAGCGGACCCCCTCGACGCCTGCTCCCCCATCACTAATGAAAAAGACATCCGCGAAAAATTCGCGATCGCTAAACGCGGCCAATGCACTTTCGCTCAAAAAGTCCGCAACATTCAAGACGCTGGCGCTCTGATGGCCGTCATCATTGATAACGTCGCGGACTCCACGCACGAGAACACGGCGCTGTTCGCCATGTCCGGCGACGGGAAGGGCGACATTGAGATTCCCGCCGTATTTCTGTTCTCACGTGAAGGGGAATATCTCAACGAGGAACTGAGCAAGAATACCAATTTGGAAATAATTGTCGGGGAACTCCGCTCTTTGAAACGCCAATACGAGAACTCGTGCGACGACGACTCATGCCAGGCGGTGCTGGACGCCGAAGGCGACGGCACCGACAAGGAATCCTTTGAGCATTTAAAACAAGTTTTGGGCCAATTGGTAGCACAATTCGAGCTGTCGCTTTCTCACGACGAATCATCACAAAAAACTTGCTCTGAAGAACAAAATGTTTGTCCAACAAAAACAGAGCCTGCCAAAGAAGACGACAACTTAATAACGGAATCGCCCGAAGTTTGCTCCCAAAATATGAAGCCTTTGGGACCGGCATCAGTTACTCCCATAGACAAGCCACAAAAAATGGAAACAGATGTAAACAATGCTGATGGTCTCTGACATTTATTTTGTGATGGTGATTGTAAATAAGGAAAAGTTTCCATTCAAGATGTATAAATATTGTACATATTAATTATTGTAAGAAACTAAGTTACACAAGGAATTTTGGTGCCTTTAATATCTGGAGTTCATTTTACTGTAATTTTATTTGTAAAGTATACTTGTTGGCTTCCATTGGTGGCATATTGAATTTAGAACTAATTTTACAATTTCACATTCATGATACAGACGATGAAAGCAATTGTTAAATCAAAATATTTCTTATTTGATATATATTTTATTATAACTAGTATACGACGTTTCAAACCAATATCGTAAACATAAGGAAAACACATGCGTATAAAATATAAACACACTACTGGTTATGGTGACAAAGAAGTTGATTACGAGTCAGACACAGTCATACTCTATGAACTTTCGGCGTATTTTTTATTTATTTTCGAGGTTTTTTTAGGCTGTGCACTGCACTGTGCATAAGCAAGCCACAGAAAGCAAGAAATGTACGAAAATTGCAACTCTTTTGTTTATTATAATAATTATGAACGTAAAAATGGATGACGAGTCAGAATTTGACATTAATCTTTCCGGTACCAAATCCTTTAATGATAATATATGTTAAACAATTGAACTGTGTTGTAATATTTCATTTATATTGATGTTGTCGCATACATACTGTGTAATTTTAAGAATATATCCAGCCTTTTCAGGGGAAATACAAGCACTAAAAATGTGAATTGATCTTTACCTGTCGATCAGACGATTTTCCAACTTGTCAGGCCCACTCAAAAGTATAGTTTACACAACTTCACACTTCTTATCTGTCAGCGTTATTTATGGGAAAAGAAAAACATTACCCACTTCCCAATGGAAAATGCAAATTGTGGGTGACGATGTTCTTCCTGAAAAGACTCGATACGACTTAAACCCAACTATACCCCTAAAACTTGTGAGTCCTCCACTGTTTCCCCCGTACCTACAATGCACATATTATTCGCAATGATCATTAATATATACAACATTTAGGGTGTGGTTTCTGCTCAGTGTCGTTTATTCTCACTAGTGATCGCCACTTGCAGTTTCAACAGTCTGCGTCCATAATAGGATGCGTGGTCAATGGTCATGTCACACCATGTCGTCTTTTATAAATTTGACATAGTTTAATCTTCGTATATGTGACATACTCTCAAGAGCTATGACCCGAATATGATAGAGCCAGTGGAGTGTTACGGTTTTAACAATAATTGCGTGATTTTTTTTGTTATTGTGAAGTTGCCTACCTTAAAGTTCTTAAACTGTGTACTTATCATAATTTGAGAAATAAGTTCTACTTATATGCTGTAAGTGTTGCACCCCAAAATAAAAATGTTAATGTATAAAACTGAAACCCGAGAATAATTATGAATGCCCAAGAGGCATTTAAGTCATATCTATTCTTTCAAAACTTATAAAACGTGTACTTATAACATTAATCATTCGAAAAATCTAGCATTTATAGCGAATTTGTATATCCGGGTTTGAGTCTATAATTCATATTTGTCTGTGTATATAGAGTACCAATGTTCCTTTCACCAATGCAAATTTTTCAATAAATGTATAAATGACGAAACGTATTACTGTAAATTGTATTTTTATTTAATAAATCCACGTCACCCATTATCGGGTTAAATTAATACATATTTTTGTTACAATAAATTACAGGTATATACTTTGGTAAAAAAATAGGGCACTTCTCGTTTTTTTATTCTTTTCAACATACAATTTTTTTTTATCTATTCAAATTGTATCAGGTTAGAAACATTTCAAATAATAAATCAGCAAATATTAATAGACATTATATTCAAGAGCGGATCCAGCTTTCAAGTCGGGAGAAGAGGGTCATATAGTTCTAGTCAGAACACAAAAGTGATTATTTAAAATTTTGATAGACCTGTGATTAGTGAATATATTTACAATATTTAAGTGAAAATAAACGATATAATTTAAAAAAATTGACTATTTGAAGTCATAACCTTCATGACCTGGATCCGCCCTTGATTACATAGCTGGCGTGCCAGAGACTTGAGATTTTGACGAAGCGCGCACTAGTATTCATAAAACAATAGTTGCTTCCATTTAAAACATATTTTGTTGATTCGTTTGATTTGTAGCGTTTTATTATTATAATAAATATCTTGAATACAGTACTCTGTGGTTTACATGTAGCCGGATTTAAGTGCGGATTTGAGTCGGCGCGGTGTTTGGGGGCTGTAGTCAGGCGCCGGCAGCGGGGGCCCCGAGGCCGGGGGCCATTGGTCCCGCCGCCAGTGGGGCTCAACAGACGGCGACGCCGGCGGCTTCACCGGCACTGGCCGCTTGATTTCCTCCAGATAAGAGAACGGCCGGCTGCCCTGCGCGAGGTCCGGCATGACGCGACTGTGATGCCACGAGTCAGAACGGTCGAATGAACGGCTGTAATCAAATCAATTTGAACATTAACATCAATATATCATACCATTATAAATATTGAAGTAATCAATATTGATACATCTGCATTGAATATATTTTGTTTCAGGCCTTACTTGGACATATCCGATCGTGTCAAGTCACGCGCGCTGTTACGAGGACGGTCTTCTTCAGTGATGAACCCGTTGTTGATGTGTATGTTTGAGCTGGAAATATTTTATATTATTGGCTGACAACTACTTTTATGTGGCGTCTGCTCAATACAACGTAATAACATGAACATGACTACTATGAACGTTTTAGGGGATAAAATCTTCTGGAGCAAAACCACGTGCACGCGACGCGCCACAATGCCATCGCATTAAGGGTCTTTTTGGTCTCGCAAATGAAATCGACTAAATTTAATATTTTATACAGTGAAGAATATAAAATAAAATACTTATTGTTTGCAAGATAAGACTCACACTGTGGCCGGTATGACGTCTATCCATTTTTTGGTGCGTAGTCTCTGTACATTTTTTACCCGGCCTACCTTTAAGCCTTCTTTATAGAACGTTAAGTATTGTTTTAATATAAAACAATAGTTAGTCCAAAATAAACATTTGGGCCCGATTTGATCAATTTTCAGTGTATTGAAGATTAAATTATCTGAAGTCTAAACGTATAACGAATTATAATGTAAGGTTGGCGCTGTGCTGTCTCACCTCCTGGTAAAGGGTGGGTAATTTGGGTGCTGTGACCAGTTGTCTTCATTGTTTCTAGGGGACCTGTGAATACATGTTAATATGTATTGTAACAAAATATAAATTAGGAAATTGTTTTATATAACTACTAAAATGTGGAATTACGTGGTGATGTGGTGACTGAATCCGTATATTTTATTCATTATCTATTCCCGGACCAAACTTTCTAAATAAAAGACATCTCATTATACTTAAAGTAAAACTAGTTGTAGAAAAAAAAAGGCTGACTAGTTGTTTGATGGATGATAGGTACTTATCATTATGTTTCGGAACAAAATGTGGAAGAGAAGGAAAGGAATAAAATATGGGATAAAAGAGACCTAGGTCATATTATGTCAAGTAGTGTATAAGTATGATGATAATGTGATCTAGAAAACACTATGGCGTACTTGAAATGTCGAGTGTAAAATGGTCATATTAAACATAGAATCCTCAAGAGCAACAGTCCTTGGGTCAACTAGGGAGGCCTACTTATACTATCTGGTAACGGACAGTAGGTGAGGCTTACATAGACGGAAACTTACTCAAAAGCGTTCAAAACTCCTATTTTGTGAATGGAATGCTGAAAAAATAAAAATAAATATTGGTATGAATTTATCCTGTGTTTATAACATCATGAGTATAAATTATGTGTAAAATTTATTTTACTTCATCTCTAAGCCAGTTTCTGTTTTCGACAGCGTACACAACGAGCAGTACTAGCAGCACGAGGTTGATGGCGTGTGCGACATAACCTTTCAGCGAGATTGTCATCAACGTAAAGGCACCATAGTACATAGCGTATTGATGCACTTCGCTTGTTCCATTCTGAAATAACAACAATTGAAATGGCGCACAAGTTTCCATTATCCAAAAGAAAATTGAGTTCATTTAAAATCCACAAAATATATATTTCAACATCCACTAGAAAAATAAGTAGGTACCTAGTTGATTATGAAAAAACACAATATTTTAGATAAAATATAACTTACTAGCTGTGATCCCAGACTCATATAGTCCATACCAAAATGTGTGGCCAAAGTTAAATCAACAACTAAGGAAGCAATGCAGAATCCGATATAAGAGTAGACTGTCATGTTTATGTATTGTGAAGCTGATTTACTACGTACAACTGAAAAAATACATCACTTTATCCTCACAATCATTATAATTCATACCACGTCTATATTATTCGAGAATACTCTATAGGGAACTGAATTATAAGTTGATTGGGTTGCTGAAAGTCACTTTAAGAGCCATGGCGATGCTGGATATTTCCCTATCCCATCGGGTCTGGAGTCTGGACTAAGAAAATCCTTAGTGGAGCTAAAGGTATAACCGCGCGCACGGATCTTGAGCGCTCGGCGACAGAGTGGGGATTGCTTTGCGCATCATGAACTTAAGGACAAAATAAATGAATGAATTGAACAAACGCAATGAATGAATTAGGCATAAAAACAATATGACGTTGCGTAGTGAACCAATCACTGGCCGATGCGATAATGCCCCCGCCCGCTTACTTCATCACACCTCTAAAGAGACCCAAAAATCGACATCTGCGCAAGTAACGGCCAGCGCTCAAGATCCGTGCCGGTAGTTATACCAAATAGACAAGCGGATTAGTTTAAGTGACAATAGGCAAGAGGACCATGTACAAGCACATGTTTTACCTATTGATTAAGGACAAGTCGAACACAGTATTTTATGTAAAATATTTTAATTCAATATTTTATCGTTGTTATAAGTACCTATGCGTTTTAGAAATGTATGTTTTTATGTAAATATATGTAAGATTACAAATATTATGTAAGTCTCCTAAAGTTATGCCTAAAACAACTAGACTTAGGTACATTATTGGATCAGACATTTCCACTAAAATGAAATACATAGCACGATTCAGCTCGTGCAAGGATGTGACGACGCTAATGTGGCCACTGTAAGGTGATGCTAAGTATGTATAATATAATTAACGCACTAAAATCAGTGTTGGAAAAACCGCCACTCGAGCGAATAGCCTAATGTCCAACGCAATTATCTTAATTAACGCACTGAGTTTTGATCACATCATAAATTGTTTATAGCAATTAATCATATAAATCATAGCAAATTACTTATGGACTACGCTGAATCAAACCATCTTATAACTTTGAAATAATTACTGTATTGTAAACTGGTTTGGAGTGATTGGACAGAGCAACACTTGAGTTACTTGCCCGTACTTCCCTAGTGAAAACCGCTTTCCAAACCGGGTCATCAAAATAATAACACCAATAAATTATTTTCATTTTCATCACATACATAAACTCATGTCTCTGTCCCAGAAGGGATAAGCAGAGGTGCTACCAGGACATCCACATTTCATCACAGTTTCCATAACAGTGTTGGCATCACTCGTAAATTAACGTATACGTCCCCGGTGGATCAGTATTTTAACTGAATTGATGGATACACATTTTTATAATTCTTGCAAATTATTATCACTTTATATTGATAAAATGCAAATCGATGCAAATGGATGTTAGTCATTGCGATACAGATATTTTTACGTCATTAAGTGCAGCACTAGAAATACTGAGTCATGAAAAATTTACCTGCTGTGAGTATGCCGGACATGATGAGACAGAGGGCCGATGTGATTAAAGTTAGAAGCAATAATATGAACACTGTGTCGGACGTGGTCACATCAGTTTGTCCATCGTTACCACATTCTGAATCTGAAAGTTATCACCTAATTACTACACAGAAACGTTCTATCACAGGTTCTATGAAGGTACCTAGGTACATAAATATGATTACAAAAAAAAAACAAGCCATTTTATTGTTCTTACGTATTCCTAATTATTAATTGATTATAACATTGAGAGTATATTGCGAAAGTTACAGCACTACAGTAACCTGTAGCTAATTGTTATGAATCATGCCTGAGCAATTCTTTAATGCTAATTAAAATAACAAGGAAGTAACGCGAAGATCATAAATTTAATATTTGACATCTCGAATCTGTATTTCTAGTATTATATATATAGAGAAGATAATAATATATCTATTAGCACAGCGAGTAATTTAAGACCTTGTACATACATCGCTTTAGCAGTCAATCGATAATGGATATGATTCACACCTAAAGTATTTTTATGAAACTGATTGATGTAAAAGAAAACAGTGTAAGGAAATGAATTACAAGGTTCATTATCTATAAGTCGAGTATTTATGAAACATATCCGTTTTAGCTGGACTACAAATTATTTTCAAGTAACGTAAAATAGTCGATACCTCGGATATATGTTGCATGAATGACCCTCCACAAAGCGTTCCGGTCACTCGTATTTAAGTCACATTCACCTCGATAAATTAAAGCGAGCGTGCAGAGTATTATGTACGATATACATATTACCTAAAAACAAATAATGATATATAGTTAGTTAACACATTTTTTTTAGAAACAAACAAACGCACAGCAGAATCACGACATTGATCAGCAAAAGAGTAACGATAAGATATACACATATTATACGCAGATGCAAATAAAGCTTCGCAAATTGGAACATAGAGACTCACTATTGTTAGGCCGCTCGACAGCAGGGCAGTTAACACCAACTTCGACGAAGGCTTGCTGCTCGCCGGTATCACCATTATTATAATGTATTAATTATAATGAGTACACTTCATGACGAGCTATTGTTCGTTTATGAAAGAACTAAACGAGATATCGGACTATTAATCGCGTCATGATAATTGTTATCGGCATTAATGTCCATACTATCTACGTACTGATACTCGAACAGAAAACTCGATATTTGCGTATAGCAGGCAGTTTGTTTCCGCGAACAGCACATCAACTTAGACATTTCTCTTTGGAATCGGTATTGACTGTATTTCAACTTTCCATTTGGGGTGTTTCATTAATTAAATGATCGACCTTAAGCAGCGTGGAAAAAGTTACCTATAAGGATGATGACATGAATTATCCATTTATAAATAGTTTCATATAAGTAGTTTAGCATAAAGGTATAAATAATATATTTGTAATAGGCCTACAGGTTAAAGTAAGGTAATAATTATACTATTCCGGATGCACTTCTGAAGTTTTACTTTGGACATCATTTCATAGTGGTGCGTTTTCCACCCAATGCGTCATTGCAACTAAACTTCCAAGAGTTCAATATACGTAATAATAGATAATTTAATACAAATCATAATAATATTTTTGATATAGATTTACTAACTACGTCATCATCTCATTCATCCAACGCTTTGAGTGTAACTAGTTTGGGATACGTAGATACCATATTAACCTAAAAAAATATAAGAAAAGTCGGACATTAGGCATTGTGTTATCAAATAATTAACAAACAGTTCATTGGTATATTAGCGACGCATGGCACAATTTAAAAACATTTTATACTAGGTACTACTTACTTAGAAACTCGTCAAATATGGCCAAGCATTAAGTTTTCAGGGTTTGAGGCTAAGCTTTTCGTAAGATGAGATATTATTTTAATGAGAGCATTATGGCCTTACCTATTACTTCTCCGGCGGCAAGATGGGTCGACGTCATTGTCAAAGTCGTCGGCCGAACCTGGATGGGACTAACAAAGGACAAACAAAAGTGGAATAGTATGAGGGAGGCCTATAACCAGCAGTGGGATCCTACAGATGATGAAATATGATGATTATGGCCTTGTGAGACTTACAACCTGGTGAATCAACTACCCACATATATTGTCGGTGGGAATACCTACAGTATCACATATTTTAGCACTTTGATGTAGTTAGTCGTAAATAAAGAGTTTAACCTTTTTAAATAGGAAAGGTTTTTCTTTCTAACATACTTTTGCATGTCAAGTTCCTATATACTGTATTATCTATGATGTCAATCAACAAGATTTTGACGTAATATTTCATAATAAATGATGGAATTTTGCTCGTACAAAGAAATTATTCATAAAATTAGGCGATAAAGCTTACACAACCAAGTATGATATGAATAATATCGAAGACTATATTTTAAAACTATTTTATTTATTTTGGACATGGAGAATATTCAGTTTTTTATATTCAAGCTACAGCGTGTCGGACACCGTGACACCTGAATGCGCGGGAAGTAGAGCTAAATACGTAATGATGCTGTGTTTGATGGCCACTTCCATCGTGCTGCACGCGATGCCTCTATCAGAGTTCCCGCGGCTCAGTCTGGCGAACACGATTCTTAGCATACCTTCTCAAATACATTCTCTATATTTTCTACACAGATATGTCGCCAGGACTTTGGAGAGCCGACGTTTTACCACACTTCTGTATGTTTTGACAATATTTTTTGTATTGGAAACTGCCTATTTCATAAAATACGACTGGGATCGAATTGAATAAACTGCTTCGAATGTTTCCAATTCTTAATTTTTGGACATTAATATATTGTGCACAATCCTCAATGTCTGTTATCCCTCGTATATATTTGATCGAAGTATTCCTTACAATAAATCCACACTAGAAAATCTCTCGCCCGAGATGACCAGACGACATCCGCAACCGAGTTCGTTGCATATGTAGGTACACCCATTCACTACTTTAAGCTGATTATGGTGGTGATAAAGTACTTTGTTCGGGGAAGGAGTATCTAATGAATAAATAGAAACACCTTTAAATTCCATACTATATTTATTTACCCATATAGATTAACAAGCATTCAAGACGGACAATATGCAAGTAATATTTGTAGTCGCCCCACGTAGATCCTTATCGATATCTCCTAATTTGCAGGAGATTCGCAAAGTTTATTTATTTCAAAGATAACAAGCATGCAATATGCGTATTGCGTACTTCAAAATATTATAGGTATTCGTATATGCATACTCTACAACATACACGTAATTTTTTTGTACTGTTTTAGGAGCATAGTTTACATTGACAATTGTCCCAACTCACTTTCATCTGTGCTTTCATAACCATATTCACTGGAAAATCTATTTTTATAGATTAAACTTTCCAGCGCGTATGAGAACTCAGTCAGCTTAAAATAATATTTACAATTAAAAAATAAAAAATGCTTAAAATAATAGTTTCTTAAATAAAAATGATAATATTTTAAATATAACAAGCGATAGTACGTTAGTAGCATTATCTTGGTATTAATGAGAAAATAAATGTCCCACACTTATTAAATTATTTTTCGTAGTAAGCGGCAAGCGCGTTAATTAGATTCCATAAATATAGGCAAGAGTTGAAGATGTGATCCCGTCTTGAACTTAGCTGGCTTCACCGGCGCCGCCGACTCTAGTACAACACATCAGACTGAGTTAGTGTCGCTGCAAACAAGTACACACACATGTTTGTATACAACACACGAGTATTAACAGCCTGCATCGTACTTATTCATACACAGTTTAGAAACGACTACATTTAATTTTTCAATACTCGTACACTTCATGTTTCAAATGTTTGTCCTCTTTTCGTAGAAACGTAATATACATTCATTTTGCTGTCTTGAACAAAACGTGAATACGATACTAAAATTTCATTTATACTTACGACGCGAATTTGGGGATAACGTGTAATCTTTTTTCTGGGTCAACGAACTGAGACTGGACGCTGCTCGATGAACGGCTGAAATACCAAGATATAAAAGTAGTTATATATAAACTCTGGTTACTTTATCTAATGACACCAAATTATTATTTCTACGTACTGGATATCAAGTGTTGACCACTCATGAGATAATGTACAAACATGCATTTATGTATTAATATATAGGTACTATATAAAAAGAGAGAAGTTAACGGCTTATAAATGGATATACCTACGCAACGCCAGTTTTAACAATACAAACTACTAATTAGCAAGATTGCTTGAAGCCCTCAATGAAATGACTTTCTAGTCAAAATGTCTACTTCTTTCCCTATCTCTCATTCAGACGCGTGCGCAAAAAGCAAATTTACCAGAAAAACGGTCTGCGATCATCATGCGGTGTCTTTATTTCTGTTATTACTGATTTCATGGCATAAGAATTTTGGCTCGTAGGTTTCATAGCAGCAACTACGGACTGTGAACCATGAATATTGGGGTCGGTACCCAGGTCGGCCAATTTGCAGCGAATTTTTGGTGTCTTCACTTGACCTGTCCTGGATTGCAATTTGTGCTTCTAACCCCTAATCAAATATTGAGTTGGAAAGAGCTCAGCTGTGGGTGGCACTAATAGTACGGTAAACTCATGTACATAATATGCTTATGGATAGACCCCGACTGTAGGTCGTGAGGCCGCGGGTTCGATTCCAGCGCTGAGACAAATATTTGTGAGATCCACATATATTGTGTCTATGAAATGGATGAGTTTCCCGTAGTTTCTGATACCCACGACAGGACTCGATCTTAGTGTGGGGTCTAGGGGATGTATGTGACTGTTTATTTATTTATGTTGGTGTGATGGAGGTACGTACAAGCCTTCCTGAAGGTGGGTATGGCGGTGTAGTCGGGCAGTGGCACGGGCGGCAGATCCTCGTCCGGCGGCAGCTGGTCCCGCATGCGGTGCGCTGACGCCGGGATGTACGCCCAGGGCAGCTGTCCTTGCAGCTCGGCGTTCGTTCCGCGACGCCTACACAAATTGTCCATCAAATATAATAAAAAAAATACATGATGCCGATGGTGGCATATTCCGCCCGGATAGCAAACACTACAATGTTTAACATTTAAAAATCCGTCCTAGCGACCCATGGACTTGAATGGGTTTAGCGGATTCATCCAGTGTATATCATGATCGTCATCTCACGTTGGTGGATACTATATTTAGACTTCATTGCACTTAACATCAGGTGCATTTTATTCACTTGGTTGTGCTATAAAAATACTCTAAAAGTATTATCCTCATTTATTATTACCCCTTCGAGATATCCGTTTGGCTAGAGGTGGCGAGCTGCGGCATCGACTGCGAGGCTCGAGGCGGACTTCGTCTTCCAGCAGTGTCTATGATCGTTTTGTCCAGTCTTCTTTGTTGTTCAGCAATCAAGTTTTCTAAGCGTTGCGGCAGCGACAGAAGGTTATCAGGAAAGTTGACTCCTCGTTTTTTATCCATATCCTGATGTTGAGCACGAGGAGATCTTCAAAGAATATTATAATTTTATGAAAAGAAAATAAAATAAATACACCCTACAGTCACATACATCAGAGACTTAATAAGTAAATAAAATAATAAATAATTACAGGATTTATAAACTTTAATCATATTGATGTAAGTGTGACATTATTAAGAAGAGTATTATGACACATTTTTATATGATTATTTTGGTCATATTCCTTGAAACCGCTCAAATATACTGTACCAGCCTAAGGTTATTTGCTCAACCGAAAGCAGTCCATTCATTCTGCGCACGGAAATGAAAGCTTGCATGTGAAATGTTGCACCTTTGTAGCAAAGTAAAAATTTCTTGCCTTTCAGGAGAGATTTGCAACGAATCCGGATGAGACCGACTTCGCTCTAAAGGAGACGCGGATCTTTTGAAGAGCAGCGCCTTCATGCGTCGGAACGACTGACTGATCCCAGGCCGCGGTATTCTGGTGGCAGTTGCTTCGCTTGGTGAACTGGTCTCCTCGATGTCTTTGTCGCTGTTCGTGTCGTTGCTGGTCTGTGTCATCGCCGGTACGGTGACTAGTGTTTTGGTGGGCGGCGTCGGTGTTGGCTCTTCCACTCGCTGTCGCTTTATCTCTATTGGCGCTTCCACCTGCTGCAAGTAAAAGCATTATTGTGCCTATTACAGCCGCTGTGTCTTGTCATAAGGTGTGCTGACTACTAAGATATTGTTAGAGATATGGGTTGATTATTACTGTATTTAAATCATTCTTCAACGTCTCATTAATTGGACAACGTCTATTGTTAGATCGTACAAATTAAATAAACTTATCTTAATATATAAAAATTACGTGTCACGTTGTTTGAGTCCGATGAACTCATAATCTACCGAAACGATTGCAAAAAAAAAACTGCTCACTGTATGCAGTTTGATCTAACTTGAGATATATTTGATATTATCTCAATCTATAGTCGTGATACTTTTTTATCAAACAACATTTACAAATGATCAAAACATTTATAAAAAAAAATGACACTTTTGTGCGGAAATAGCTCAGCGGTAGAGCACTAGCCCTTTGGTGCTAGAGGCCTCTGGTTCGAGTCCTGGTTTCAGCCTTCTTCATTCTTAGTTCATTGATGTTTTTTATTTAATTTTATTTATGCATTACGTTCTTAAAAAAATGCAGAAAAGTTATTTCATTGATTCATATCAATATTGTTAGAAATAATAAATAAATACAACGATGTAACACGCATAGTTCTGAATTAACTTGAAAGGCGTAGCACCGGGGCGAATCCGGGCTGGACTGCTCGTTAATCGTCGTATCGTATCAGCCCATATACGTCCCACTGCAGGGCATGAGTCTACTCTACAATCGAGAGTACGATTGAGAGTGGTTAGGACATATAGTTCACCACGCCGGTCTAGTGCGGGCTGCTAGTTAATAATAATACAATAAGTCTATTGAAAGGGATAGTATTCGCCAACAAAATATAAGTACTAAGCCCTGAGTTCGATTGTGAGGACACGATGGCGGAATATTCGCCATTAATAGTTTGTAGTTATACAAATACACTGATGAAGAAAATTGATCTTTCGACGTTATTACTTACAATAGCATTATTTTCAACTCCTTTTCTAATGTTGCCGTCAACAATGACAACTACAATAAAGAACAAGTTAAGCAGAAATAACACGACGAGTCTCGAGTAGAGGATCACCATCAGCCATGAGGCCCACGATGTATTCAGGTTGACGCCTGCTGTCCCGCTCGCCGTGCCGCCGATATAGTCCATCATCTCAGACAAAGTCTGCAATTACAAAACAAATGTTAAAACCTTCTGCATTTCAATTCGACATAACGTACAGTCTGAGTACTGTCCATCTGAATATGCCTAAAAAGTACAGTTAGGTATCTGTATGGACCCGTCTCATACTGCCTGCTTTTAAGCCCATCTAAGCGTAACCCCATTACTCACACTCCAAAGCACGGATCTTTATTCCACACTTACAAATAACAATGAAGAAGATTAGTTTTTAGTAAGAATTAAGTGTAATTACAAATTGCAGTTGTACACTCACCCTAGTATAGAACGTATCATTACAGTAGGTGACGGTGGCTACCAAATCCAGCATGCATACAGCCACTGTAACCGTTATCCAGGGCCAGCGTGCCAGCTTAGACTGCTTGTTCTTAGCTCCACCCACTGTGAAACATACAACACCTTACAGATTCTCGCAAGGATTTATTTTATACAAGTTCATAGCAAGTTCATCAGATATTGCATTTATACTTTCATCTGTGAAAACCAATAATTGGCGTGTGTGTGTGGCCTTTAATGTATTTAAAGTTGTCGCCTTTTTGTTTTTATTATAGTTGTTTGTTTTCCAATAAATAAATCCGTATGGGTATTTCAATTGATCACTAGATATAGTAAGCTGTTTTTGTTGTTGTTTGTGATGAAAATTGTGGCGCAGTCTGGCTATGTCTAGGCACGTCCTGGTATGTGTAGACACGTGTCTGGATCGGACGCAGCATATTTGATGCAACGGAAAATTATAGGTCACGCGGCCCACTTGACGGAACACACGACGTGCGATGATTACCATCAAGCAAATTGATTCCAATCCCCTAGTGGGTAATGACCGCTGTTAGTACAAAAATACCGCAGTGCTGCGACTTAAAACTTTACCGTGATCAGACGAGACCCATCCCAACCCATCGAATACACGAAATGCATTTAATGAAATGTTCTAGATAACGAAACCTAACAGGAGCAGCAGATACTGCATTATTTATTGCATTTAATGTTTTCAACAGTTTAATGATACTCACTCATAATAACTGCACTTGTAATGATCCATAAAACACTTAAGCCGAGACTAGTGGAGTTTATAATGAATGTCCGAAATACAGTTAATGGTTGTTCAGTCAGTAAAACAAACGCTTGATTCGCTATACCGTCGATCGACTGCCCTATGTTGATACGATTTCCACAAGTATCGGGGTCTGTAACAAAATTATAATTTGTCTTAGCTTTATTCATCGAGTATATAAATATAATAAATTGAGTACTTACTGTGGAAATATAGAATCTTTACGTAGAGCAAAATCGGCAGTTCTCTCAGGAAGTCCAAGAGGCAATAATATTGCACCACAGCCAGCGCCGAAAATATCATTTGCCCAACTGCTTGTAGCTAAAACGTATTAGGAAAAAATATTATTGCAATCTATGTATTCGGGTTCTTTACCTTTGGTTATGGTTCTACTATATTCATCATGACCAAAGTTTATAATTCGTACCGAATATACAAAGAAAGAAGACATTTACGATGGCCTAAAATCGTCTGACCATAACTTTAAAATTTTTCTTGGAAAAAGAAAATACGATTGTGTTATTATTCTATAGACGTTCAACTATGAAGGATAGGTTGGCCAATGTTTTCACATAAACAGATACATAATATATTCTACTTCTTATTAATAATAGATGGCTCTGCATAATATTTTATGTAATTAATCGTGGTTGCTCGGGATCTCCCGTACCATACAATTATATACATTTAATTACAGTCTACGTGATAATTCAATAGCCTTCATGTGATTATTGGTTTAGATGTCCGCTATTGTTGAAAATTGCAGGTTCGATACCCGCACCGAAACAAAATACATAGAAAATAATGAGAATAGAGAAATAATACATCATGGAAGCCTGAGAAAATTTTAAATTGACAAATAATGTTATGTTTTACGAAATAAATATAAATACACCCAGCCGTCTTATACATAGTCCTGACCCCACAGTAAGATCGAGTCTTGTGTCATGTCGTGGGTATCAGAAAATACAAAAGACTTTTCGGTCTAACAAACACCCAAAAGCGAAACAAATACCTGAGGATCACACAAACATTTGTTTCGGTGCGGGGATCGAAACCGCGGCCTCTCGGTTCACAGCCGGTGTCGAACCAACTAGGCCACGGAGGCTGTAAAATGTTATCTATATCAAAGTTTATTCTTAAGGGAAACATAACAACGTGTTGGTGTCTAGTTCCTAGACTAACCATCTCTTACGGTGTCTGACAGGCCTGCAACACACTGCGTAGTAAAGGGCCTACACTATCTTACACGCTATATCTCATTGATACAGCCACAACATTTCGTAATCGGTAATATCGATAAATAAGCGTGTTGAAGAATGTTTGACAAATTCGCACCGCATTGTTGATAGATGGTAGCATTGATAACATATCGATATATTTGAAGCCGAGGTGAAATTCATCATAGGTACCTACCACATTTTATTCTGAGAGTTGCAATTAGAGAATAATTTATTATACTGGAACCAAAGAGTTGCAATGCACCTGACGATGCATACACTTGAGTATCACTATGAGTAAATTTCCATTTTTTGCATGGTATCTAACTACCGACTTGCTATCCGGGCTGACAGAATTATTCTACCAACAGCTTTTGGGTATACGGGAAGTTCACTAACGAACGGAACATATATCTATGCATAGCAATTTTTTTGTTTTTGCTTTTCTGTTTAAAACAGATAACCTTCCAAGAATTTTTCTGTCTTTGGCTCCCCCGAGGTATCAGAGAATTTACCAATGTTAAGATTTTATTGTTGCAAATGGAGTTAAAATAATAAAGTAAATAATTGAGGAGTAAATAATTGGTAAGTAATTGGAGAGGTAAAATAATAAATTACGTGGGATAACATATCGATTTCGAAATGAAAAGCAAATAAAAGGTATCTGACAAATAATTATAAAATTAATGAAGTTATCAATGTTCGTAGCTTCACATAGGTTTCTATAAGACATTGGTACCATCCATATTGACCCTACCATGTTATTCTGTAGTTTTAACGATCTTGAGAAACTCTACCACTTACAAGCTTGTGTTAAACTTGCATTAGAATTTGAATATTTGTATATCATATTATACAATATATCTAAATGTAATATTGATAAATAAAGTAATTTTAGAAAATTATAGGTATTTTAAATTAATGTTTAACGTAAAATAATTGTAAGCATAAAATTCGCTAAGCTCACTTATAATGCTATCGCATCGGCATCTAACAAATATGTTTCTCACCACGTCACACCGGCACTAGGTGTTTATCAGTGACAGGAGAATGTTATTGATAAAAGATTACTCTTTGCTATCACCTTACTCCATTCTATTACTATGTGTCCTACATCCGCTATCAAAAACCCTTCACTTTCACATCAGCTATGGTGTTTAAGTAACAATTGTACACCATATAAATAATTTAATCTGATTTTTACCATTGAATTTAACGTAATGCATAGTAATCACAATAACTAAGAATGGGTACTAATTCATTATATTAATTGTAGTACGTAGTTTATTCACGCCTTCGCGGGGCACTTGCTTGCTCCATATTTCTATTTTAAGCTTTCCCTATCTGTACAGATGTTATAGATGACTACACAAAGCAATACGGTAATTGATATCGAATTAAATATATATAAAATAAATATTGTATTTCAAATAATTCGCAAGCCAACATCACTTACTTAGTATTAAACAAATATAGATACAAAGGTTTGGAACCTTACTTTAAAATAACTGTAGGATGTTAATTCGATTTCGATTAAATAAAATAGAACAATGTTAGATAGTATTTTTTGTGATTGATCACTTACCAGCGTGCAAATGCCGGCAGTTAGCATTATCTTGTTGACGGTCATCGCGAGGTCCCTGCGTGGCGGCGAGTGGATGCTGTGGCCGACTCAAAGAGGCAGGTGCGGGTGGGACGAGACGGACTCTCTCTGCTCGTGACCGTGAACACTTCAGCCGCGATCCAACATACCACTGACGCAGCCGCCATCACACACCACCAATGTGCTATTTGAGATAACAAGATAATCGGAGACGTTAGCTAAGATACTCGTATGTGATGTACTTACTCTCGATAAACGACTCGCATGCATCACCTATAGCGGAACATTCATGGAAAAAAAACATAAAAAAAATATATATAATACTTAGGTACTTAATTTTTTCCGTTAACGTAATATGATGTATATTCACACTTGTCTTCTTCACTTAACGATCGTAACTCATTTAACAATATTAACATAGTCATATGAAACGAACAGTGGACATGTATATAAAGTAATTTCGCAGACATCGTTACACCAATGCAAGTTGCACGTTGCACACCGCAGCTATGGAGTTCCCTGTAAGTAACTAACTCAGTATAAACATAATAAGTAAAGTAAAGTATATATTCAATGACCAAATTGCGTTACAATTTCTTAAAACTAGTTACAATACAAGTAATTACTAAAACTTATAGCTGTAGTCAGGGGTTCCCAAACTAGGCTTAGCCTGTTTTTTGGGTAACCAAAGTTGATTATTTTTTCAATCCGCGTAGTGGAAAAATTGTTATGAGAACTTTCAACATGCTTGTAAAACTGACATATCCACGATTGCAATTTTCTCTACCACAAACAAGATTCCCTACTTTTTATGTATTTACGCTCACCAAAATGCACTTAAATCAACGTCCTCAGAGATTCAGGACACTGGCTGGGGGCTGCATAAGCGTGAATCGTAGTTTTTTGAACATTTTATATGCATATGTCAACACCGCGGACATTGAGCTCCATATTTAGCCCCATAATATTGGGCTCTTCCATACAACTTATAAGTTTAGTTTCATACTTAAAAATCTAATGCAATATTTTTTTTTAAATCTATAATTTCGTTCATTTATTAAATCAATATTTCTGCTTCCAGATAATATGGTTTTTAATGGTTCCAACATTTGTTGCTGGTTTATATGACGTCACCGAGGCAAATTCTAATAAACCATCGTTAAACTCATCTGACGCAAAAAAGGATATGTAAGTACCTACTTCAAGATTTCAAAAAGAAATCGATTGGTCAGTGATCCAATTTAGGTGTATTGTTTTGTTCAAGTTTCGATACTTGCTGTTTTAATATGATAAAATTTGTATATTTTAGTATCTACGAGTAAAAGGTATTTATCCAATTGAAGCCTGGTATTTGCAATCTACATTCGTAAAGAATCGACCGAGAAGTAGACTGCTCCTAATATAAATTAAAAATTTAATTCTGACGCCTGTTCACAGCCCAATAATAAATAAACAATCGTTTTAATCCACAATCTAGAATGTATACAGCACAGCTACATTCAATATCCAGTTAGGTTAATTAAAGTTTTAGGATTACCCTTAAATTCCTTCAAGTCCTAGAAGTAATTAATAATTAATAATAATCGTTAATTTGCCCTATTATTGCTGAATACTTTGATGCAAAATTATCAGACAGTCAACATGGATTTCGGGCTGGTCGATCGGTACAAACTAATTTAGTCAAGTATGTAGCAGATTTATCACATGCACTTGATAAGAGACAAGAAGTTGATGCGATATATACCGATTTCAGCAGCGCCTTTGACAAAGTCAGTCACCCAATTCTATTGTCAAAACTGCAGCGATATGGTGTGCATGGGTCCCTGTTTAAATGGTTTTCGTCTTATCTGTCCAATCGTCCACAATTTGTAGCAGTCAATGATTACACGTCTCAATTATATTTTGCAAGTTCAGGAGTACCACAGGGCTCCCATCTTGGACCTGTTTTATTTATAGCGTTTATCAATGACGTCACATCCCAGATAAAACACTGTGAGTATTTACTCTTTGCTGATGATTTAAAAATATATAAAACAATAAATAACCAGTTGGATTGTGATTTGGTGCAAAGCGATTTACATGCACTGGAAAACTGGTGTCTGGACAATCGCATGACTCTAAATGTACAAAAATGTCATCATATAAAATTTTCAAGAAAAAAAAACTCTCTGTATACTTCATATAACCTTTTTAACACAAATCTGAACCAAGTAAGTGAGACACGTGATCTCGGAGTAATTATGGATAGTGCACTAAATTTCAAATCCCACATTAGCCATATTGTTAAAAAATCTGCACAAATGATTGGTTTCTTAAGACGACAGACACGCGGTTTCAAACTACACAAAACAAGAATTATTCTTTATAATGCTTTGGTGCGTAGTCACTTGGAATTCTCCAGTGTGGTGTGGAATCCTTTATACGCAGTAGACTCACAGAGGATCGAAACCCTTCAAAGATCATTTACCAGATACCTAGCATTTATATCCCACGACATAAGCCACCGACGCCCCTATATTGAGCGTTTGCAGTTCTTTGGGATGAAGTCGTTGCGTGAACGTCGGCGTTCGACTGATTTAATTTTTATCTTTAAAATTTTGAATGGTATCATTAAATGCAGTTCTTTAGTCGAGCGCATGTGTTATTTCGTACCTTCCAAACCACCTAGATACCCCGTCCATAGTATACTTCATATCCCACTCTGTAAAACAAACCTAGGACTGAACTCACCTATTATAAGAATGTGTAAAGAACTTAATAAGTTATATAAGTCTGTACCTAGTGTGGATGTACATGCTGATACGCTGTACTCTTTCAAAAAAGCAATATACCGGACAGATGTAACGGTGTTGGATAACTAAATTTTATTATCACATTACTAACATTTTTCTTTAATTTTTTGTTAAATTTTGTTTTATTTTATTTTGTAGCATTTAAAAAATAAGTAACTGTCTTGTTTGTGTTTTTGAATTTTATTATTTCTTTGTTCCTAATTTTTTGTATTATTTTTTAACGATTACGTATAGTGTTGATTTGTTGAATTTTATGAATGTTGTGTACGTCTGTAATTGGCATGCATATCAGTGATTTTGTATCCTTTATTTAATGTAATTGTACTGTTAAAGATGTGTTTGCTGTTGATGTACCTATATTAAAATAAATAAATAAATAAATAAAGTAATATTTTTAGTTACGAGCTAACTATACAGAATGAATTATCCAAGTGGGCGTGGATGGCCAAATCCGAAACTATGAGGAATGTGCAGAGAATCCAACTATGCAGTTTAAGTTTCATCAAAATCAGCCTCGTCACTCTTTTCAGTATTTTTCGCTATTAGTCATAGTTTCGGATTTGGCCATCCATGCCCACTTGAAACATTCGTCTTGTATATGTATTTCCATTTTGTTTCAGGTATGTTGTACACGCCATGGTTTATCAAGTCGGAATTATAACGAACAAGACAAGTAACGAAACTGATGTGTATGTAAAAGCATTTATAAAAATTCTTCAGCGGTACATAGGTATGAATGTATTAAAAATCATGGTAATTTTTCAGCGGTAATCAAGAGTCTTTAACATTTTTTCATTCGAATGGGTCTAAAGTAGACTTCAGTAAAATACCGCAGCCCATACTGACCAACGTAACAGCGCAAAGTCTGGTGGGTATAGTGCCGAATCCTTCAATAGGCCAGTCCTTGAAAGTGTCAAATAATTCCAATCACTGGAACCTTTTGCAAACCACCGGTAAGTTTGGATGTATTAAATAATAAACACACCGATCAGTCACATATACTAGTAGTACATAGTCCAGACCCCACACTAAGATCGAGTCTTGTGTCGTGGGTATCAGAAACTATGAGAAATTTTTCGGTCTCACTAGCACCCAGATCAGAAACAAATACCTGTGGATCACATAAATATTTGTTTCGGTGCGGGGATGGAACCCTCGGTATCTCATCTCCAGGCGGCATCAAATCAACGGCACCACGGAGGCTATGAATTATTAAACATGGATTAAACAATGGATTTTCATGAACTAAAAACATACAATGTTTCAGGAGATTCTCAACCACAAAGTGAGCATAATGGAGCAGGACATGTTGAAAACATTAAAACCCATCAAGTATTCAAAAGAAGCAACGAAATAAAAGGAAATGATGTCTTCAAGATAGAAAAGGGATCTGTAGTGGTCCCCAAGGAGGCTGGAGTCCACTCTTTAGCTCTACCGCCGCTGCTGACTCTTAACAATAATTTCACTAACATACCAGTACCAATACCTAACACCTCGGTAGTACATTATGCTAAAATCAATACTCTTATCCACTCCACTGGGCAGTAGATTTTTATCGATTAAGAATCTTACGTAGACATTCGTTAGTGTAATTATTATTACTAATCAATAGAATATTGACAACTATCCAACGAAATAACGAACACAATAAAACATAAAATGATATAAGATGATATAACATTGATTAATAATTAAATTTAAAGAATACTGTAATAATATTTATAATAAATAATAAACGAAATAATATTAAATTTAAGTCAACAGTCCAAAGAATGCTGAACAATAAAGTATATTTTCGAGATTTAAGCCTCACTTATTATTTACCAATAACTAAAACCGTAATAATATTCGATATTCCTTAGGATGATTTGTAGTTGCCGTTGATAAGTATTCCGTGTAGCTTCGACCAGAGGGCTGAGCTATCGACGCATGTCCAATATTCGCGCATGCGTCACCACACCTTAATGATTTCTCCTACCTTAGCTGCCTTCTAAAACTTACGCTTGAGCCACACCACGCATCATGTGATAGGCAAGGTTTTCCATTAAAAATGAGTCACTACTTATGATATTAATCTTTTGTATCGAGCGCGTGTTATTGGATGGATGTGAATTTTGTGAAACCGAATGTTCAATAGAAATGAGTTCCCCCAAATTGAATGAAAGATGTCCGAGCAACATGAGCAACAGTAAAAAACATTTAAGTAATGATTCTAAAGAAGATTCACTGGATAATTCTGTAAGTACAATGATTTATAAGAATTGAAACTCTATATATATTTTTTTATTTTCTCTCTACAAACCATGTGTTGAATAATGTAATAATGCATTCTAGATAAGAGAATCAATCAAATCGGAAAGGCCCAGTGGCAAAAATGAAGAGGACTGGAGACGGCGCACTATCATTGTGGAAAAGAAAAATGGCAGTTATGGTTTTACTCTTCAGAGTTATGGAATCCATTACAAAAAGGTAACTTCTAGTTAATTATATGCATAAAGGCGTGGTTGAATAAATCTAATTGCGAGTAAAAATACACATGCAAAGCGATCTTTGAAAAGAAAATCTTGCTAGCATTGATAAATTATTTGAAATATTTATTAAATGAAATGTATTTTTACCCAGTGTGTTGCGATATGAAATTATTGATCCTTTACGAAGGTTATATGTTTGCTTATTTGTTAAGATATTTGCTATCTGTTTTAACTTTCTTTAAAACGAGGCATGGTATTTTTTTCCAGGAACAAGAGATAGAGGTAATCACCTACGTAGATCATGTAGAAGCGGACGGCCCAGCTGCAGCAGCTGGCATGCGAGAGGGGGATGTCATCTTGTCTATCAACGGAGCAGACGTCGAACGAGCGGATCATGCAACCATCGTCGACGCTATCAATGGTTGTGATTCAAGAATGCGAATGGTTGTTATTTTTGAAGACTGCGTGCGCAAAGTAGAGTTGCATCTTAAGTATATCAACCTTCAAAGAGCTTTGCAATCTAAAATGCGAGAACTTGAACAACTCTCCGTTCGCGAAAGACAACTTTTCGATTCTAACTGGAAAACGCACAGTCTACCTTCCCAAAAGAAGAAAACTTCGCCTGCTGATGTAATCTCTGACTCTGAGGAAAACAACGTCAACGAAACTATTAACACTTCTTACTGTCGGCCTACTCTCTCCAGCGAAAACGTTACTGCCGCCAAACCACCACAACCTAGCGTATTTATGTATCAGTATTTAGATCCACGATATGGAGCCTGTCTGATTCAACCGAATATACACGCAGGTAGTTTTGTAATCACTGTTGGTTCACCAAGGAATCGACGCGAGTGCCACCACTACGTCGTTAAAACTCCAGGAGAATGTCATCGTTCTGCAGATGCGTATAAATCACACGCCGGTAAGCATGGCAAAGTTCAGAGAAGTAATCACAGTCACGGTTGTGCTCCTTGTATGCCGGCATACAATAATCAAGACGCCAACAGCCTTGAGGCATACGATCTGGCTAGTCCATGCTGCGATCCACATTGCGTTCCCAATACAAGGAAAAAAATTCGAAAGAAAAAGGAATGCTCCAAAGAACACAAGAGAAAGGACAAGTGTTTTCAAGTGGACAAGGCAACCCAGAAGCCAGACACAGGGCCTCCAATTCGCACCAAGAAAATGTGTTCTTCTGGCCATTGCTCCAATCGATACCGATATTTAACGACAGAATCTACTCAAACTAGTCAATGCAGTTTGCAATCATATGCAACTAGTAATGCTACAGTTCCTTGTGATAATTCAGCTTCTAGTTATAGTACATCGCTGAGCAGCGATACGCTTTTTTGGGATAATGACAGACCGGAAGTACAAGCATCTCCGAAAATACAGTACCAAAGCTCTCATCAACACGTCAAACCGAAGTCTTGGGACAACTTGACTACTAAAGCTTTTGGCGGTTATGGATTTGGTTACGGCTACTTGGATACGACTACGAAGCAATCTAGCCGTTCCAAAAGTCACGGCCGTAGCCACAGTGGTCGAAGCACACAAAGTCACCACGAGTACCAACACCATGCGCAAGAAAAGCATACTCATCGACAACCAGTAGCTACACATCATTATTCTGTTTACCCGAGAAATCACAGCCATTGTGCACCAACTAAGTCCACTGAAAGTCTCATAGTGGTTCCAAAATATCAATTGGAGAGTAGTGGTTCTGAAAGTAGATTGGGTTGCGACTGTGCCGAATCTATTGAGTATTACCGCCGGATTAATACGACCAAAAGCCCTGCAGAATCTCATTCATCTGGCTATTATACTCAGCACATTATATATCCAACACACACGTATAAAAAGAAAGAACCAAACGTTAGTTCGGAAATAACAAGATTGTAAGTAAATTGTTCGCGATTAATACCATAGACCCCATGTTCTGCAATGTGTGTAACGAAACTGAAATGTCCTCATTTTGTAAAGTAACAAGTACTGACGCTTAGACTTTGCTCATTATGAAACCTAATTATGATATTGTTGATTTTATAGTTTTTAATATTAAACTGGAAGAATTCTTTAATTATTTTGTTTTATTTCATTAAATCCCTAAAATTCTTGTGATTGTCAACTTCCGAACGCAGTGTTATGTGTGTTAAATTAATTAATTTCATTAAACGTTTATTTGAAAAATTACCGTCATTATATTAAATAAAATTATATCATATTAAATATCTTCGGTTATTTTCGTAAGATTCTCCAAGATGGAAGTTAAGCTTTAGTCGAGAAGGTTAGGTAGTTATAAATTTAGTAGTAATATCTGACTTCCTTATATTTGATATAGGAATGTGGCAAATTCATACACTATCGCCGAAATTGGGTGGGTGAACTTATATCTGTTTCGAGTTCATCTTGGGTTGCGAGGGTCAGATGGCGGACAGTGCGCCTGGCCAGCCGCCGCAGCGGCAGAGTGTCGCCGCGCACCACCGCATCGTCATGCGTCGGACCGCGCTCCTCGGCCTCCAGCGGCCTGCCTCGTTTACAACATTCGTCGTTTCTATCTCAATACTTGCCGCGTTGAAGTTTTCTTCAGCATCGGACCCGTTGCAGGTAACACAACATCCTTTAAATCATTATAATTTCCTAACTGGAACTACTATCCTTCAGAAATGCTTCTCTGTTGTCATAATGTTCATCAATTCCATGAAGAATTTTATTTGATTATGGTGCAAGATTGACATTAACGCCCAAATTATTTTGCAGCAATATGTTGTCTGTAAAGACGTTAGAACTGATGAATGCCACACATGGAGGGTGGATGATGAAGAAGGTTTACAATTGAGCAAAAAACTGTACCCGGACATTGAATATACAAATGATTGTGGCCTCAGTGATTTACAAGTCATTTCACCTCACCAAAAATATATCACGGTAATATTGCATATATTTAAAATAAGTTAAATTTAATGTGTGCCAGGCGAAATTGCTTGCTGTGAAAATGACTACAATATCCATTACATTGGCGTACACAAGGAGCTGTGCGATATTATTTACCTAAAACAATAGCATGCATATTATACTAAAATTTATATAATAGGATGTAATGATAAATTTCCGAGTATCTAATTGTTAAGTGTGACTTGAGATTTGCTTGTGACCCCAATATTTAAGATTTAGATGGAACATGTGTTATCAGTTCATAATATTTGTATTTAACGGAAATATAAGCAGATATGAGTGCCATTCTCCTTAATTGCCTATATGAAATAATGAATTGTGTTTAATGTTATACTTATTTGATTTAATAGGGGTGTAAGGAAAATATCTTAATTTTCCTTTTCTATCCACCAATATCGCGCTTTTTAACAAAAGTTTTTCTATTAACAAACTAAGACATTATGATTTGTGCGGAAAACAAATTAAAGAATACATCTCGCTACCATTATCACTTGAGAGTATAAATTAAATCTTTATTGCCTTTATACAACGCCTTGTGTTTCAATATTACTTTATTTCCCATTCCCTTTGTCTAAGCATATTATATATAAAGGCAAGCTTTAATCCGGCTAATCATAGAATTCAAAATATCCCTAAGTGGTGGCTTGATCTGGCAATACCAAATCCACCCCTACAGCACGGCTAATGATTTAAACGCGCTACCATTAGACCATTGTGATACAATAATAACATTGTTGAAAAAATAGAACTTGCAATATTTATTTTAGAGTTATCTTTTTAATGTTAGAAGATAACTTCTTTTGTCAAGGTTGATCGTGTCCCACAGGCCTACGTTTCACAATAAAGATTATTATCGTAAATGGGACAATTATTACTTTAATGTGTCAAGGCGAACGACTTAGTATTTTTTTTCAATAAATCTATAACAATTAATAGGTATAACTAGTCGGAAATATCTGTGAACCTAGCTGGAATGCGGTTCACAATTTTTTTGTTGTGTTCCCCTATCTACTATGTTATATTACATTAAAAACGTTTTGAGATGGATGCGAATTCCATTTTTTATTATTTTTTCTATTTTAATTCAATTTGCTTAACGTATATGTTGAATTTGCTGAACTTATGTTCCAATGACGTTAATTAAAATAATATATTACACCGAATATTTATGTATACATTCATCAGAATCTCCTGCGAAGTTGAATTCACTCGAATAAGTATAAAACTACTTATTACTACTAATTAATTAAAGTTTTGTCTTTATTAGTAATCATTATTGTACCAGGTTGCGCCTTTTTACGATGGAGAAACCAACATCATCTTCTGTAAAATAGCAAAGCTGCTCGTAAAAGATTCTGTTAATGGGATATGTCCGACAAAGCCCAAAAACCTGTATAGAATGCGTCGCCAAGCGCCATACGCACTTAGAGGCCGATACCGCGGACAAACGCAATCACAATACCTAGCCATAGACCGCGGTAACGGCAAAGATGACGGAAAAGCAGAGGCTCATTCTGCTGCAGATTCCTCCAGAGCAAGCGTCAGTGAGTACCTACTTATTATTATCTCTTGTAACATCTTGTGCCTAAAATTATACTTACAAAACAAGCTATTTGGGACAGATTTTTCAAGTCAAATAAAATCCTGGATAAATACAAAATTAAATTTTATGAATAAAATTGTCCAATTCTGTTGAACTTTCAAGCAATAAGGTGAAAATAAACATTATCTTTGCAATATTCAGTATTAATTTTGTTTCCAATAATTTTGAAATCTCACACGTTTATCTGGAATCTTGCGTCATTTAAAACTATTTATTACTGTAGGTGGAAGCAGTGGTATGGGTCAAGCTCAGAGCCAAACAATGTACGACCCGAGTTGTGACGACTGTGTCGGCCGTTCTGGGTCAGACGCCGAAAGTTTAAAGCGAGGACCGTTCGGCTCGCAGGGTGGTACGCCTGGACAAACGTATGTATTAACTATTAACTTAAGTTTGTTTGTGAACAAGTATCATTATTTAGAATGCTTTGGATATTTCTCTTGCACCAACTGCCACCTTTACTGGCATTAATTTGTCGTGAGTGCAAGAGATCGAAAGGTCAAGAAATTATTAAATAAGCCTTATTTATTTATCTTATAAAGTCATAACACTATTTTAGTTCGTAATTAGTAGTATCTTGCCTTAAAAGAAATAAATTATACGTCGATTGCTCGATGTTGGTGCGAGTTAATTGGGAAAATTTGTTTTGTATATCATCTTGGAACGGGCCAATACTAAGCTCGAGCCTTGCGTCGTGGGTATCAGAAACTACAAGAGACTTATTTTTCTCACAAACACCCAGACAAGTAACAAATATCGAGGATCAAACCCGCGGCCTCGCGTTTCACAGCCGGCATCTAAACAATTGTGCCACAAAGGCTGTCAATTATGATTATTTTTGTAAGCGGTCGATAATCAAAAGTACAGTAATACCCCGCTTAGCGCGACCCCGTTACGCGCGGTTTCACTATGACGCGAATTTCAAATTTCAATGAAGATCTGATCGAGTTACAGAATAAACCTATCTACGATGAGGAAGAACAAGTAGAAGAGAAAGTTTTATCTTCAGGGGAAATACAAAATGCACTTTCAATAATTTATTCAGGTTTGGACATATTGCAGAGTATAGACAATAATAATTATGATCGTGTCTTGACCGTGTGTCAAACAATTAAAAACAGTGTTGGGTGTTATGAACGTATTTTATAAGAACGTAAACAAAACGCTATCCAAAAGACAATAGATGTATTTTTCCGTAAAAAATAAGAGTATGTATTGCATAAAGTGTTCTTAGAATTAAAGTCATTGATTAAAATGATTTGTATTTTTTTGTATTAAATTTTGACTATGTTTAATCATAAACCTCGATATACGCGAATTTCAGTTAACGCGATTTTTTTCGGAATGTATCCCTCGCGTAAAGCGGGGTATTACTGTACTTTAAAATGAAATAGTGCCCTATTTAGTTTTTAAAATTCATTATCTTGAATACGGACATCAAAATCAACATAATATTATTACATATGAAGATATGTTTTTTCTTTACAACTATAATTAATTAGTCTTGTCTATGTACCTATTGAGATAAACCAAATAGAAACATACATTATTGAATAACAAAATTACCTCATTTTAATAGCAATTTTTTTTCAGACCTATGGGTTCTAATTTGGCTGGCAATACACCTTACGGAATCGGTGGAGTTGGAAGACCGAATGTTAACGGCAATTATGGACCTACTCAAAGCGGAGGACCCGGGGGAAGTACATTATATGGACCTGGCGGTCACACCGGATTTGGTCCAGGTCAACATGTGGGCGGAGGTAGTGGCGAATTTGTCCCAAATTCGGGTGGTGCTGGTTCTACTGGACCCGGAACTAACGAAATAAATCAAAACCTACCTGGTAGTGGAGGATATGGTGATCCAAGTCGTGGTTTAACTAATGTGGGAGGTCCTGGTGGTTTCGCACCAAACCAAAACGGAGTTTATGGATCTGGCCCTCCAGGTGGATCAGACAGTTATGGGGGCCATCCATCACCTGGTAGTAGTGTCACAGGTAGTCACGGTGGTACGCCTGGCGGCAATGGAGGTTTTTCTCCTACTCAAGTAGGTACAGGTTTCCCTGGTACTCAGAATGGGGTACCACACAGCATTGGTACCGGAAATTTCCAGGGCGGTTCGCCAGGACGTAATGTTTATGGCCCAACTCAAGACGGCTCATATAGCCCTCCTAACCAGCTTCTTATGCCCAGTGGCACTGGACCTGGTGGCTACGGACCTGGCCAACATAGATTACCCGGGGGTGCCGACGTATATGGGCCATCACACAGCGGCATGCCTAGTGGCACGGACGGAACACGTGCTTATGGACCTGGACAACCTGGTTTACAAGGAGGCACAGGGAGCGGTCCTTATAGTCCAAATCAAATAGGTGGACCTGTTGATAATAGAGGATTTAGTCCTTCTCAAAACGGTGTATCACCTGGATCATTTTCTCCCGGTCAACAAAGTGGTAACTCACAGTACGGCCCCAGTCAACCTGGTCAAACTGGAGCCGCTGGACCCTACGGGGTTTCAAATTGGCCTTCAACAAGAGTCATTACAGGCCCTGATGGAACAACTTATTACTGTTGTGTAGCTGGTCCTAACAACAACCCTCAATATTATAAATTAGGAGCTAACAATTTGCCGACATCTGGATCGCGGAATAATGGCCCATACGGAGTTGGATCGGGCACAGGACAAAATGAGCCTCACGCGTTAATTAGTCCACCAGGAATTTATGGAACAGGAACTCCTTCAGGACAAGGCCACCAACCTATTTCAACGGGAAGTAGCGGCCCAAGTGGGCCTTACGGAACTTATGGAACAGGCCCAAACCAAGGTAACACATATGTAGGGCCGTATCAGACTGGGGCAAATGGTGGACAGTACGGTCCAGGTGCAATACAACCCGGTACAGGAACCACTGGAGGAGTAGGGCCATACGGCCTCGGACCGTCAGAAGGACAAAATGGTATGTCTTTACCCAGTGGACAAAGAGGCCTGCAAGGACCAGGTGGCTTACAAGGCCAAAGTGGTCTACAGGGTCCAGGCAACCTTCAAGGACCAAGTGGCACTCAAGGGCAAGGAAATCTACAAGTTCCAGGTAACCTACAAGCGCCTGGTGGAATGCAAGGACAAGGTGGACCGGGCAGCGTACAAGGACCAGGAAGTCTCCACGGACAAGGCGGTTTACAAGGACCAGGAGGTCTCCAGGGACAAGGTGGTTTACAAGGCCCAGGAGGTCTCCAGGGACAAGGCGGTTTACAAGGACCTGGTGGACTTCAGGGACAAGGCGTGTTACAAGGACCAGGTACTCTACAGGGACCCGGCGGACTTCAGGGCCAAGGCGGTATACAAGGGCCTGGTGGACCTCAAGGACAAGGAGTCTTACTAGGACCGGGTTCTCTACAGGGGCCAAGCGGACTTCAGGGCCAGGGCGGTATACAAGGACCTGGTGGACTTCAGGGACAAGGCGTCTTACAAGGACCAGGATTTCTACAGGGAACTGGCGGACCTCACGGACCTGGTGGGCTCCAAGGAACTGGCGGTTTACAAGGACCAGGTTTACTCCACGGACAAGGTGGTTTGCAAGGCCCAGGTGGGCTACAAGGGCAAGGCGGCTTGCAAGGTCCAGGAGGTCTACAAGGACCAGGTGGAATTCAGGGACAGGGTGGTTTGCAAGGCCCAGGGGGCCTACAAGGGCAAGGCGGACTCCAAGGACCAGGCGGTCTCCAGGGCCAAGGCGGCTTACAGCATCCAGGCGGTGTACAAGGAACAGGTGGTTTACAGGGCCCTGGTGATCAATATGGCTCATTATTACCTCTAGGACAAGGACCAGGAGGGCAAACTGGCTTACAGAGTCCTCAAGGTCAATATGGACCAGGCATGATAACAGGCCAACATGGTTTACAGGGGCCTGGTGGACAAACTGGCGGAACTGGCGTAAATTACATTCCAGGATCATATATCGGACAAACTGGGCCACAAGGATCAAATGGATTATATGCACCAGGAACAACCGGACAGGTTGGGTTACCCAACCAATATAGTCCTGGGACCACTACTGGGCAAAACACTTATGGTACACCAACAGGGTCATACGGTACTTATGGACCAGGAACCGTAGACGGCCAATCAGCTCAACGCCCATACGGTACCGGCCCTGCAGCCGGTCAAAATCTTGGTGGCATGAATCTGTATGGCCCAGGAGCTCCAAGTCAATTATCTGGTAGTCAAGGCGGAATCCCTAACCAATATGGCGCGGGACAAGGAACTAATGGTCCGCAATACGGAAACGGCGGTACCGGCACAGGTCAATATGGCAATGGACTTTATGGGCCCAATGCTAATGGGGTAAGAAAATATGCATTTATAAAACGAGTCTATTTTTCAAGAAATATGTCCTCCTCAGAAGAAATTTTATTTTTTTAATAATGAGTTTTGACACTTTCGGACTGGAAAAAATATGTATTGTATTGACTGTAAAACTTAGCTTGATAATTTTGACAGCTCACGCCTATAAAATTTTGCATTCTTTTTGTTACGATGTCATACAGATAAATACTGTACTTCATGGATGGTTACCGCCCCCTTAGAGATGTGCCACGCATAACGAATAACCACAGACTATCAATAATCGGATTGGAAATGAAAACGATACATAAAAAATAATGTAAATATAAAATCATTTGTTTCTTAATTGGCGGTTAATTACGGTACGAATACAAAGCTGAGATCTCGGGTTCGAGTCCCGGTTCGGGCAAAGTGATATTGGGTTTTTTCTATTCATTATCCGCCCGGAGTCAGGAATTTGTGCCCGATATGGCGATAGGCTCGCCCCCTATCACATTATAGAACGGAACATACAAGGCGAAATGTGGGCGACCTAGTGGCGCCTCTGCCTACCCCTTCGGGGATAAAGCCGTGAGTTTACGTATGTATGTATGTAATTTTAAATTCAAATTCCTTGTTTGATTTCATTTTAAAGGGCCCTTTCGTATAAAACGATTTCGATTCACGCGTATTCTACTGAATAGTATGACTAACCGTATAAAAGTAGGCACGAGCTGAAATCGGCACTGTACTGGAGGGCTATTATTGTAGTATTAGTAATAACTTATTTTTGATATTATAAATAAAGAAGGTTAAAGAAATTATTTTATAAAATCCATACCTTAATCATGCGATTATCGATTACAAGTTTCAAAAAATAATAATCGAATAGACTCATTAACGATTTTACACTACCCTCATCCCTACTGGGAGTTGTCAAAATTATCAAGCTAAGTTTTACAGTCCATAGTGTCCCTGGCCAGTATTATTAAAAATTGGCGCAAACAATTAAGATTTTAAAATGCTACTACACAATTTTTTCCAATTCTAAATTATTTATGAGCTGCTCTGAATTTAACTACACTGCAACCTCTGTATAATTACTGTATTGTAAACTTGTTTTGAAAATAAAAACAACGCTAGAGTTTCTTACCCGTTCTCTGGCGAAAACAGCCTTGTGAACCGGGTGGTAGTGGAAAAAAGTGACTGAATCTAAATAATGTATGACATTTCATGGGTTCAATAATTAATAGTTTCATTTCATTTCAAGTATTTTCTTTTTATTCAGTTTTTAGCTCCGAATGACCGAATTTTTCAATCAATACTTCATAATAAATTTAAGATTTTTAAATCAAACTTTGAATTTTGTAGTTATATGCGCCAATTCTCTAAATCTATATTCGCCAATTTTTAGATAAAACTTGCCACGGACACTATAGTACATATTTTTCTAGAACGACGTTTCCAAGTAGATCAATAAATAATTGAAAATCCATCTATGTAGAATTTGATCATATTTCTTGAAAATTAGACTCTTAATGATTAAATCTGGTATATAGTACTTTAGCCCATTTATTTAACATTGCAAAATGTTAAATCACACTTTGTAGCAACAAAGTGATGGTCAATTAAAACTCTCGGGGATAGGAGTGTATTTTTTTTAAATATTTTGCCGTCATAGTTTAGCCTATTTCCCGATACCTGTTTATCATCTAGTTTTGGAACACCTCTATAAATATCGTTGTATTACATAAAATATTCTCTTTTCTTACAGAATTCCGGCCAGAATGTTGATTATGGAGGTAATAAAAAAGTCTAATTATTAGTGTATTATTCTCAAAGTTAAAACATAATATAGTAATTACATGTACTTTTCTTACATTCCAGGGGTGCCGCAAAACGTAATTGATCCCAACTCTATAGGAGGAGCTGTCGATGGTGATGATTCAGAAGCAGAAGCCAGTGTTTCTCAAGCTGCTAACGGCACTATAGCTACCGCGTCATCGAAGGGAGGAAACGATAAAGGCCGTGCACAAACTCACGTCCACGGAGCGTACACAGGTGGAGGATCATTTTCAGCACAAGCTGAAATCAGTGGTGAAAATAAAGCAGCCAACAGTGAAGTGACGGGTGACAAGAAAGGTGCATCAAGTAATGCACAAGGTAGTGGCCGAAATAACAAATCACAAGCTAATGTGCAACTGGGGTCTGAAACTGGTTCAGTGTTGACAGGATCTCAAAGTGAAGGTACTATGCATTCGTCCAACACTCAAGTCCAAGGTAGCGTCAAAGGAGGTATGGCTGATGCTCAAGCACGTGGTCCCGGTAGCACTTCCTCCCAAGCACAAATCGGGTTTACCCCCTATAAAGAAGGAGATAAGTCACACGAATTGCAAAAAGCTCTGTTCGTCGGCGGCGGTACAGCTGCGGCACAGTCTAGCGGTCGCACAGGCTCCTCACAATCCCAGCTCCGTGGTACCTTTAAATACGGCATCACATACAATGGCGGTGCCCAGGCTGGAGCTAGTTTAGATAAAGATACAGTATTTGCTAATCGATTATCGTTTGATAAAATTGATGTATACGATGAAAGTAATAAAAATATAAACGTCAATAGTGAAAGCACTGAGAAATCAACGGAACCAATAACTGAAAATGATCCATATTCCGAAAGTCCACCTGCAACTGAAAATATACTTACTTTAAGCGAATCCGACATAATCCCATCCACAGAACTACCAATTCCGTCATATGATTTGCAAATTAACACTGAAAGAACTCAGGAAGTACCCAAGGAGTCAGAAAATGAATACGGTGTTCATACTCACTCCGATCACCATAAAACTGACAACCTACAACCTCCGCCGACTGTAGCACCTCCGGTGGAAAGTAGGCGTTCATTCCAACCAACATATAGCACTAATAGCGGAGACTATGAATACACCACAGACAAAGATGACAATCCAGATGAATATGATGTAGATGACGGCTTTGGGCCCGAGGGAGGTGAACCCCCCGAAGTGGAACAAGGAGAATATCCAACTTACAACGAGTTTCCTAGAGAAGGAGAACAAACACACCAATCCCTTCATAGTCCTAGACGAAAGGGACTAGAGGTACGACAAACTACAGGAGGCAACACCCAACATATCGTCTTAGGTTCTTTGAACAATCATGACGCAGAAATAACACAAAAGAATTCAGAGCGCCCTGATGAAAGCAGGGTGTACCAGCCCGGTGAACGCGTCCCCGGTACCGGTGGATACACCATACCAGTTGGTTTTACGGGAAGCGTTAAATCTGTAGCTTCCAAAGATAAAACTTACGTAGTCGGCTCGAAAGACTCACCGTCGCAAGCTCAAACGGTATCTCTCACTCCGGGCCATGGTAAAGTAAAATATAATTATCCCGCCAGTTACTCAAGAAATGTCAACCCTAAAAATCTTCGTTCTTTATACCAACCAAAACCGGAAGATAACAATAGATACGTGTCAGTATCTAAATCGGTAACTCGTGACCTAGATGCTGAAAATAATATTAGGAAACAATATTCACATACCTATTATACTAAGTCATCTTCATGTGGCTATTTCACATTTACATGTACTATGGTTAGTGGACCTGAAGGGAGGAAAAAGGTTTGCAAACCTAAAATCCCAACGAATCCTGACGGAACCCCGATGAGGTGTTAAGACAAGCACAAGGAATGTAACATAACGCATTGTATTTTAGTAAATTACATCCACTTATTTTCCCATACGAGCTAGATTAAACTGATTCCACTGTAATTTGAAAATGAAGCTTCTTAACCAAAAAGGAAAGTCTATAATCTCTGAAAGAATAGGTATGAAAATAATGTATTTATAATTATAGGACTATGTAATTGTCATGGTAAAAAACTGAAACACAATATGTAATTTTACGACTAGATATGTATAAAAACATGACTATTTTGATTATATGGATAAACAAATCACTAAACGTTTAGATATTTCTATAAAATTAATATACTATAAAATAATTATTTTATTTTAAGTCTTAATCAATATATTAAACTGTTAGAGAACGAGAGGTGAATGATAGAAATAACAGGAATTTTGTACAACTTTAAATTATTTTAATGAATAATAAAATTCAAACACTACTAGAGACTTTATTATTTGTTCTTTCCTTTTTCAGGTTCCATCATTATTGGCATTTTTTTTCTTCCTAATATTGTTGTTTTTAAATTGTATTATTAATAGAATCTTAATAGAATAGAATTACACGTACATATTCATTTACATAACAAAGAGTGTGATTCGTGTAAGGGTCTATCATTAATAGTGTAATGTTTAAACAACTGCCAACTGATTTCATAATTCTGTAACAATTTTCCGTAGTGTAGACAATGGTTGAAAGTCATGCATAGATATGAACGTGAATTTGTCTATCATTTTAGTATATATTATGTACATTCAGTCTTTCATGCTTAGCACAAAATATAATTATGAGAAGCAAATTTGAGAAACCTATAATATCACCAATATACTGCTCATTGAACAAGGGATTAAAATTTAAATTAACAATAAATACACTGATATTTTTGACGATGACATTTTATTTTCTTAGATATTTTATCTTAAGAATCAATTTAAAACTTTAGAATTTGTGACATGTAGATAATTTATTGTAGTAACAATTTTGTTCCGATAACTAGGAGACTACATACATTTAAAATGCTATTAGTTATAATAATCAATAGATTTAAACTTTTAATCTTTTCCAACGAAAATATCAAAATTGTAATGAATGACATTTAGGTACATTAAATTCGAACAGCTCGACAATATACACACAATTAAAAGGAATGTAAAATGCAGGTATGAACGAAATCAAATATCACAGGAAAATTATTGAATGATGACAACTCCCAGATAACCGATACAGCTTATAATTATTTCATTCTAACATTGCAATACAATCAGCAACAACAGAATATTATCTTTATCTTGATGGGGTTGCCCATATTTTCATTGAAGTTTGCGTCGAGTCCGTACTTAACTACACCGGAGCCTATACTTTACAATATTATACATTGGTTTATGGTAAGTATTGTCGATTGTAGTGAATTAGTTCTGTTGTCCCTGCCTGTATGGGTGGCGTGGCGGTGCTCGTGCACCTGTACCGCACGACCACTGCCTCCACACCATCGCCAGATTATTGAGTAGTGTCACATTGTCGACGCTCGCCTTACACATATATGTACGAGCTACACATGGAATGTTTATATATAATAAAGCGCAAGTTTCAAGTACGAGATTACATAGACACACAATATAACGAATATTATTTCCACTGCAATATTTTCTCCATAAATAATTTATAGTCTTAAATATAAATTTTATATCGATCACAATAATGATTATTCTATTTGAATCAAATAATATCATTCCGGTTTCTCATATTAAGATATCAACTTAATAAACAGGCAATTATTAATGAAAAAAGTGCAAACGTTACAAACACATCACAATAAAATACTAAAACTACAATGGCAACAAATAGGTACTTGTAAAAAAACAATATTTTAAAATGTGATACTACAAGATAAATATAAATTAATCAAATATTTTTCTAAAAATATTTAAGTACACACGTTACGTTATATTAAGTACTGCATTATGAACAGTTTCATAATAAATAATAAAAACCTGGACAAGTAAATACAAATTCGTGTAAGTAATTATTATCTTATTTTATATATAATGAACTGGTCGGTGGTACAAAAATAAATTAAATTTTCAATTATTAACTTTAACAAAAATTCCTATTTAGATGCGAAAAAAATACGCGCCTCGACAGGTTAATAGAATAGGTGTCTGCTAGTTAACGCAATCGTCTGCACCCGCACCTAGCAGACACTCCATCCGTACTGAGTGTAATGTACAACACGGTACATATGTACATTTAAAATATATACAGTATACACTCATCATAACCTCACTGTATTCGTGTGCACGCTATAATCGAAATGCCAAATACTCATACAAAATTGACACCGAAAGGGGACCAGATAAATTCTTACAAAGACTGCACATCCTGTGTCAGATGGCGGCAAAACCGAAACATATACAGGGTGTAACTTCAAATGGACTTATTTAATCACGCAATAGTTGCACGTAACTATAAAAGTTAACGCAAAAATTCTAATAATCAATAAATAATTGTCCAAAAACACTCACGACATGTGGATAACTTTTCTTATAGTACCTTACTTGACCTAAGTGTTACTGCGCGTGTTAACGACCTTTACACTGCCGCGCATCATACCGGTGTTTTCGAAAACCGTGAGTTATTTTGAACTTACAACCAATGTTGTTTTATAATCATAATATTGGCAAAAATTTAGGGTATTTTGCGTCGAAAATACAATATTTATTTCTTGCAAATAAGTCCGTTTTATAACCATACACCCTGTATACAGGCAAACACACACGCTAACATTAAACCTTAAATACTCGACTTTCAATTTCAGTTATCTAACATAGACACAGTCATTGTGCAAGATCGTTTCATTTTGCAATTGTGTTAATTAATTTTAATCCTGTGCACGCGACTACAACACGATCTTAATCTTCGAAGTAAACACGCAAGTAACTATCATGCAATTGTTACGTCGATTCGTCGAACAACTGGAATGCGGACTATGATGGAGAAAGATATCAAAAGTGAACTTTAACCTTTCGACATAAAATTAATTCTGCATTACCGATAAATATAAACACACACATCGCTAATGTTACTTATTGTCAATGTTATCTTTAACTACCAACGTAAGACAAGGGCCATGTCCAATCTTCTGTTACGAGACAGTACTTTGACATCTGTTAGCATTCCAATTGTACGACAATACGTAACATTTCCATGGCGTTTACATGCTATCGATATTATACTCATTAAAGAATAATGTTATAAAGCTTGAGCTTTACCTTGAATTTAAAGTGAAATATAAAATATTGGACGTAGATAAAACCACATTAATAAATAAATACAAATATATCAATAACTCCTACACAATAATCAGAAAAGTTTGTATCGTAATAAATTAAAGTTACACTACTACGAACCGCTTTTATCATAATATATGTAAAAAAATGGTTTTGACAATATATTCGAGAGCATAAACTTTATTACCAATACTGAACTGCCGCTCACAATAAATACTACGTCAGTCGCACACAACACACACACACAGTGTACACGCCGTCGCATAAATTACACCGGAATCAAATCGAAACGCAAACGACAGCGACCAGCTGCTCGGTGAACATACTCTTGTTAAATTATTAATTCAACCACAAATGAGATCAATTTTCAGAATACAAATATTTTAAAAGTAAATATTAAACATCTACGTAGACTTTATGAGATTCATGATATTGGCGAATTTAATACGTATACAAATACTGATGCTTAAGGAACTTGGATTTTATATGGCCTCGTCCACAAGTCTAAAGGATTGTCGGAAACAATTCAAATTCTAAGTTTACAACATATACGAGACGTGATAATATTGAACTCTCCGAGCGCAGTACCCGCACGTCCGCCGGAATCAAATCAAACGGTAAGTCCGTAACGCACCTCAACTATATCCTAGCATTCAAACAAATAATTACATTATACTCTATTGATATTACATGCACTATGACTAATTAATATTAGACGCTCAATCAATACTATGCGGATCCCTTGTACCATTATATTTTGTTAACGCGATATTACTTTATTTGAGGTATAATACGACTTTACGTAAGGATATAAATTGGGTGAACTGCATTCCTCTTATGAGATACTTTAATATTTATGGCTTATTGTGGGCACGGGCGTGCGCCACTTGAGGGGGCCACTTGCTGTTACCTTCGCCTATGGAGGCCCGTGATGATGTCGACGGCAGAACTTGGACCAAACGTTTGGAATGTTGGCTTACGTGTTGAGTATAAACCACACGTCGCTCTCTCAAGTTGGCCACACACGTAATAACTATTCGAACTTCAAATACATTAAAATATTCAATCGTTTAAATACTTATGGGAACACGAATATCTATGTTAATATAATCGTCGAGATAAAATTGGAACACTTAATGGTTAATATAATGCAATCTCAAGAGTATATAAAGTATAGAGTGAACACACAAAGGTATGAACCTAATGCACGGGTGGGACCGGCGCGCTCGCGACCCACTGCATTCGTAATACCATTAAAGCTGCCTAGAAACATATGTCGAATTCATCAATTACGGCAGTTAAATGCGATAATTTCAAGTAATTACATAACAATATAAAATTTGAACAGTGTGTATTATCAAAAAGTGTAGTATAGTTAAAATATCGTTTTGGAAGAATAAGGAAGGGAGTAAAGGTCGAGCAGAGTGCCCACGCATGCAAGAGGTTGTAGCAATTACATATTGAAACTAACATACACTATGTTTAGTACTCAATTATAAAATATTAATAACTTGTCTATTTCCACTAAATTTAATGAGATATGCCGTTTTTGCATACAATTTTATAAACGAAGCCGACACTACCCGTCACTAAGTATTTATATATCTACATATTGAGTAACCAAAGAGAAATACACATTTATTCGATTAAAATATTTAGTCAGAACATAAGAAGTCCAAGCCATGTACATTAACGACAATTCAATAATATTAATATAAGGAACCATTGTTTATTCTCAATCGTTTCACCACTACTTATATACTCATATACTTGTCACTATAAACTCGTTAGCTTCATACTTTTCAACATGGAGAAGTCACTAGTGAATATATCTCTATAGGCAGTTATATGTATTGTTTATCGTAGTAATCACTGGGAAAATATGTATAATGTTTATGTAATAACTTTATATACTCTAGGATTGTAGTTTCTCGGGAGCCACGACATCAGTGAGCGTGAAATGAAATAGGAATGACCTCTTCCTTAGCTTACTCCGCGGAGTCGTTTCAACCGCTCCTTCTCGAGATGGTCCACGGGCGGCTCGCGCTCGAACGATATCAGCTCCAGAGCTGTAACACATCACATTACATACTAATATAAGGGAACATTATACATACATACAGTATACAAAATCACGCCTTTGTCCCGGAAGGGGTTTATAACGGGACGACTACCGAGACGGGAAAAGCAATATAATCCATGGCGGTCAAGTTGACTTTAAATATAAAACAGCTAGCACGCGAAATAATATGTATTTGATGTCGACTGGATTCAAAAATTATTTGCACCCGGGTGAAGCCGGGCTCAACTAGTAGTATATAATATAGTGTATGTTTACCGATCTCTGTGAGCGTGGGTCGGTCGTTGAGGTAGCGCCAGACGGCGAGCAGGGGCGCGGCGGGCGCGGGGGTGGCGGGGGGCGCGGGCGGGGGCGGCTCGTCGCTGGTGAGCCGCCGGCCCGCCAGCTGCGCGCTCACGTGCCGCCCCAGCAGCCGGCACTTCTCGAAGTTCACGCGGTTGCCCGGCAACCTGCCACCCAACAAACGATTCCTTATTCAAATACACATCAACATCAACGACATTTTCCTCTTCCAAACTGCGCTATTTCACCCTGTCATCGGCTTGTCGCATTTAGCATCCAAACATCGGCTTTACTCTCTTATTTCGTTCGGTAAGTGACAATACCGGATACCCAATATCCCTTATCGCTCATTTTCCCTCCCTTTCAAGAAATCTAAAAGGATATACGATACAAACGTTTTGAAGTTCATGGGCGGTGGTAATCATAATCATAACTAGCAAAGGATTGCATGATATAGACTAGATGCTTAAAAAAACGACTTAAATCAAATTCAAGTCTAGCGTTGATATAATTTTGTCATGGTTTATGTCTCCTCGGTCACAAGAAGCCTACAGCTAAACTTAAGAATTGTTTCTGAATCTGTATCAGCCTGTATACGTCCCACTGCAGGGCACGGGCCTCTTCTACAATCGAAAGTACGATTGAGAGGGGTTAGGCCATATAATCCACCACGCTGGCCTAGTGCGGGTTGGCGGATTTAGAAGAGGTAAGGTAAGAAGTAAAAGTTGTTTAAGGATCATTTTTTATTTCTCACGTTTTCCAAACTTACGCAATAAAATGGTTTGTATAGGGTAAAATTATTCACTTGAACCGAATGAAACTTGGCTTACTTAGACGGTGATCCTTGGTTAGCGAAGTGTAAATCTCTGCACGTGACGGAGAGAAGAGGCACCGCCGTCTCTGTCGGCGCGGCTGCCAACGCCGCTCTGTATCTGGACATCGCGTAAACAATAAAGTTACATCAACATCACATAAATTATATCTTGCCTAGTCTTGTATTAAATTACGGTAATGTATCTTAATAGATAACGAATATATTTTCGCCATTCACAACGTGCTTCAATTAGGCTCCCATTTTCATGTTCTGCTACAATATTCCACAAAGAACTATAGGAAACAGCCTGCATCCAGTGACTTCCTGCAAATTCCACTATGTCGTTCAAGCCAACAGTTGACGTATGATGCTGCGCTTGCCGGTGCGTGCATGACTACCACTGATTTGGCACGTCATGCAAACAAAACGACACGAATCTAACGGAGCTTTATTTCAAATCTAATGTAGAAGAGAATAAGGCCTATATTTCATTGATTTTAGTCAGCAGTAGGTACTTTCTCCTGCTGCGCATATCAAAATTGGTGTAACTTATTTAGTTATAAATGTATAGTACAGCACTCCGACATACCTGGCGTGGTTGCCGGTGGGTTCGACGCATAGTTCTAGCTGACGTAGCTGCTGACCGCAAACTGCCGAGGTGCGGCTCCACTGTGCACATACATACATGGATATATACATATATACCTTCTCGTATTACACGACCCGGTATTATTAACCATCCACCTCTTACATCTAGCTCTAAAGTGTAGACCCAACCACCCATTATAAATCAGTATTTAATCAAAATAGAAAAAGAGGATTGTTACCGTTTTTTTAAGTCTCGACACAGGCGCCATGTTCAAAGCGCTTATAATGGCCATCAAGGAATTAAAATTGCCAAGATTAAAGCACTCTCTGGCCGTCATCACCCACTGCTCAATCACCCGCGCCCGGTATTTACTTTTCACTGCCTATTGGACAACAAATCATTTCATTTAGTACATCGCATTATGTATTACATTTAACAAACTAAACATATTATAATTCTACCTTCAATATATCGGTGGCCACAAGGTAACTCAATCTATTGAACCAATCGGCATAGGCTTCCAAATTCCTTGTACTCTTTGTTTCTATGTGGTGCAAGTTAATTGATCCTTTGCCACAGGCGGACGTTGATTGAGCGGCCTGAATGGGGGCAAACGTTTGAACAAACTCCTCAGGCCCAACAAAAGATAACCGGTGCAGCTCAACTATAGTCAATTGATTGGCCAACTCTACTGGCGTGAGCCCCAAAGTCAATATATCTCCCTGCAAGTTTAACAGACATGTTACAACAATTTAGCTTTATAACGTTTTCAACAAACAACACATATAGTGGGTTACGAGGGTATGTAAATAGGTTGCAACGTGCAATGACGTAAAATAAGATATGTCAAACAAATCACTAGCTTACGGGTGTCCACACGTTGTGGTAATTTTTAAGTGAAGTCCTTCTGTTATATGATTAAAACAACTAAATTTAAGAGCGTCATATACAATATTCATAACGGCGCATAATTACCAGTGGAACTTGATCAACTGATGTTACTTGAGGTACGTCCACCAGCGTCTCCTCATACTGCTCCAAAGCAGTGAGTTTATCAAGCAGCTTTTCTAATGTCGTCGACATCTCAACTCGCACTGAAGCCATGTGTTCTGCTGCACACCTGTTTGTACCATCCAATGAAATTTATTTTTAGGTATTGCCTCAGCACTAATTATACAACAACGCTTATTCATAATATTTATGTTTCATTATCCGACTTTGAAATTATGTAGGAAAAACATCATACTCAAGCTAACGTTCGAAATGCTTGTAGTCTTTTCGCATGATTCGCATACGCAGACATTTCGCTTTTGATGAAATGATATGAATTTCGAATATGTTATCATTCTGGCAGCTAGATATAGTCTACTATTTTTAATTTGATGATTATTAATATTATATCAAATGATTATATGCTATTGATGAACAAAATAATAAAACAGACATAATAAGTCATGGTTTGCATATTTACATAAAATTATTTGTACGCAAAGCCGATTAAAGTCAAATAATTTTACCTCTGTGTTATATTTCGCACCAAAGCCATCACTCTGTCATCGCGAAAATCATAGGGAAACATACTGGTCCACTGACTCAAAACCCTCACAAGTGCTATCATGTCACTCAATTCTTTTTCAACCAAATCTTTAACTTCGCCTTTTCCCTAAAAAGTATAAGATATTTTTATACTATGTTAAAGACTACACCAAATATTTTATTAAGAATAACTTACTATTTTATCATAAGTTTTATAATATCTTTTACAAAGCTTGCCGAGCAATTCATGAGGCTTGACAAATAGTCGTGAGCACAGCAGAAATGTAAAAGTAAATGATTTACTGGTTCCTGGTCGCAGCATGTCTACAAGTGTATCCAATGTGGCACTGGCTATCTGACCATCCCGGTATTCTATGTCTGATTTTTCACTAGAACAGTATGGCAATGTTGCTATTGTCTTTCCTCCAGATGTAAGCACTGTTGACAACTAAAAGAGAAATTGGGTAGTAAGAATAGTAAAATGTAGATAACTGGATTATTGAATTCAATGGTGACTACCTGTGGTGCATCCACTTTCTGTGTCGAAACAAAATTAATCCCACCATTCATCACAATATGCTTACAAGAATTGTCAGACATAAACTTGTTCCCCCTCACCATTGTGTAATAATCATCATTCTAAAAAAACAATTCTTGATTAACATCTAGGCCAAAAATAGATTAAAGCAATGCTAAATAAGATATTTTACATATAAATTGTTCCATCTTATGCAACATAAAAGAAATATAGGTAAATAATATACAATATAAAAATACAAACAATACTAGAAGCATAGTTGATTATAAAAAAAATAAAAATGCATATTTATTACAAATACATATTTATAAATAGAGGAAGTTTATTTCCAATTAATCATTTTAAAGAAATTAAGAATGGACATTTCCAAATACAATTAAAGGAAGACGGGCTTTTTGGCACCCATGTCCAATCAAAATAAATGTACCATCATTGGATAGCTATTCTCAAGAGTACAAAAACCTACTATGGAATCAAACCTGTTTGAATTGTCAGTTTTGGAATATAGCCAGAAGATGCTGGATATTTGGTACGAAATAGAATTTTGAAATATTATAGCGGCGATTAAGCTTGACAAAGCTTATTTAAGGGCAAAATAATACTTTTGTTACATATTGCTAAATAGAAATGAAAAAACATAACATTAAATACATGACATTAAATCATTATTTACATGTATGACGGGTCGCTGCCCGTGCCGCACGGTAGGTCCCTGTGCGCATATTTATTTATCAATACATAATATAATAAATTTGTATCTGATCGATGTCTATACATGGAAGATAAATGACAAAAACTAATATGGAGGGTCTGTATTAACCTACAATCCAAAACAATGATTTTTAGAATTGTTGTCTGTCTGTGCAGTTGTGCACTCAGATCTCGATGAAATCAGAAACAGTTTACCATATTTCAATTATATTTGGTATGGAAGTAGCTGACACCTTGGATTAACATTTAGGCTACTCTTAAAGTGTTTCAATGAGATGTGGCACAAATTCAGATATATTTGTTACTTTTCTATACTCAAAGTGAAGGGATAGGATGGAACTGGCTTACATCCCTTGAGTGAGAATGAGGCGGGACAGGGTGGGATGTAACAGCAAGGGATGGGAAATTTCAAATAAAGTTAATCACTGAGACGAAGTATGCAGTCAGAAGCTAGTTACAAGTAAAATGCAATTTAGACAATGAGAAATATGTATCACCATTTCAAAATGGTAAATGACATAAAACATATTGTACCTAAAAGGATATAGCAAAACTAAATTTGAGTGGGATTATTTTGATGGGACAGTTACTAGGACTACCTACATGGTTATGTGTAATCTACACAAAAATACCTTTTCAACAATATATCATCCTTCTTATTTGTGCCGGTACCAGATTTCATACATTTGTGTTCATTCTCCTTTAATCCTAGCATAATATCTTGACAGCATCCACTCAGACATTTATTGCCATCCATTTTTACATAATATCCAGTTGCATTATTACATTTATATTTTATTTAAGTATCCAAATTGTAATATGATAGGTAAAAGATTGTGATTCAATGAAATAATAGTATACAAATAGAATTTAATAAATGAATAAGATGAGCTGAACATTGGCTTTATGTCTAACAGTGCAATATAAAAGTAGCATGTGGAATAATATACATAACAAATAAGAGAGCACAGCATGTAATATGTATAATTGGACTAAGAATAATGTAAGGAGGTAAATGAAGACTTACATCATAGTAAGAGAGTCCAGATCCATGTAAGAGAGAAGAGTCAGGAGGTAACGGAGCGTGGTCGTCAGGCGGAGGGGGCACAGGCGCTGGTTCTAGTGGTGCCGGGGGCACTTTAATGTTACAGCCACTACATGAGGCTTCATTTAATTTACTTGCGTAATAGTACATAGCCATTCAATTCCTCACAGGCAACTTATACTATTGGCTTCCAGTGAAGCTGAATGACAACTTTTATGTTAAGGAACCCATTGAATCTGTGAACATATTCTCCATTTTACATTGTTATTCATCCCTGTTATTTATACAATATAATTCAAATAATGTAATTAAGCAGACAAGCAAAATATTTTTAGTTTTAACGTCATTTAGATATATTTAATATGAATATAAAACCAAACTATAACATTTACGTATTTATGGTGTGTGTAATAACTTGATTGAATTTACTATCATTGAAATACAGGTCCTACCTACAGGTCTACAGGTCTCTATAATCTTACAAGACTGGAATTTAAGGAAACCAATGTGTAATGGAGTCACAAAGGGTCTGACATGCAGTAAACATAATTTTGGTTTTACATAATGTAGAAAAACCATTGTGACTAAGTAGTAGTATAAGTTTAAAGATTATATATAAATTAATACCATGTCCATTTGGAAAAAAGCTATTCTTCTATGTTGATAATCATCAATTTGTCTTCAAAATAGATAGTCTACTCAAATTCGTATCAGGAAACACTGTTTTAATACAACATACCAAAGAAAAACTTGAGAATCCAAACAACTAGAAAATAAATACAATTATCGGCATAGTGTCGAAAACCAAATACGAAATTTAGTTCGCATAAATTCACATGTCGCTATTTTCAATGGGGAAAAATTTATGAGAACATAATTCAATAATAAATAAGAATACAATAAGGTCAAAACCATGTCGTCAATCAATACGTACTAATTGACAACAGCTTAATTGGGGCCATGAATATTAAAAAAAAATTTAATATTAATTTATTCCATCACACTTGCTTATTCTAAACAATAAAACATATTCCCCAATAAGCCTGTAATAATGAAAATACGTACATATATAGTCGTGTAAAAATTGTACGAGATATAACTGCTTTGCATAAACAACAAAGGTATTATTGATCTGTAAATTTTAAAACTTATTGATTTAACAATATTGAACTAATTGCTAATGAATTGCCTGTCGATTTTTTTTGGAAGTTAGAATTAATCGACTGACGCGAAAGGTGAAAGTTGTCTTTAATTAGAACACAAAAGTACCTTGATAATCTTTTCACTGCGAAGTAATCACATTTAGAACATATTATTAAATTTAAACACACACATAACACAATTTGTACTCTTTTATTTTAAATAATCAAAAAATTCAACGCAAAATAGCGCCAATGACACTGGATCAAACTTGCTATAGACAATCTAAACGTCGTTAAACTAGGGTACTCATTATTCTAGCGAAGATATTTAGTCGATTGTGTTGGAATAGTCGACTACAGCATGATAGTCAAGCATCAAGCATTTGCGTCACGCTGAACCGGTTGTACCAAGAAGCTTGAGCTTCTTGGGTTGAACTGATTATTAAAAACTATCACCTAACGGCTAACCACAAATTTTTCAGTTCAGGAAAAAGCATAATAAAAATTCTCACCCCCTGTAAAGGCATTATGTCGCAACAATTATGACTTAGGTATATTAAGTTTTATTCAGAGACATTAGGGGTTCCTACTTACTTATGTATTAAGTCTAGTTATATGTGCCAATAATAGTTATTGAAAAAAATGGCGTGTCGTCCTAATTTAATCAATGATTTAATTGAAAACTCGGAACTCCTGATTGACCACCATGGAGATCGGTAACATGCTCAACTTTATATAAAACTAAGACAGAAAAGTAAAATCGTTGCCATAGCACCAAACGTTTGCCGTTGTTTGTGCGATAAACACATCAACTGAACGATTTAACTCATAAACATATTGTAAAGATATAATGAACGAGCATTACAAACGCAAGAACGTATCCACTACGTTACCTGCAATAGAAACCATTCAAAGAAATGTCCGAGAAGTACCAACTTATTACTCAAGGTAAATCAATGTTGGTCCGAATAGATTAGTTGTAGCGGTTTCAAGGTAGATCCGATGGGGGGACTGCCTAGGTCGTCGAAAATGTAGGGACGTAGCCGATATTATAATTTTTTTGTTATTTTTTGCACGGGTATGAATATAAGGTTGAGAGGAAGCAATGAGTAATCACACCCAACATGCCGGTAGTTAAACCTGGTAACTCTCATGACTCCCATGACATCCGCAAAGAGGAACATAAGGAATTCTTCAGTGCTATCTACCATTAGTCTAGTTTATTTTTGTCCCAAGATAATACACGGCGAGCCTATCGCCATGCCAGACACTTTCTCCTTCGTCTAAACTAAAAGCTGAAGACTATCATATCCACCACCCTTTAGTTCACCTTACTGCAAATAGGTATAATATGATAATAATATAGTGTAGAAAAGAAGGAGAACATTTAATTTTACGAAAGTGGCCCAGCCATCGCATCTTCTCCCGAGTGCATTCCCGAGCGCAAATACGAATCCGTTTTTGCAACATTTTTCATTAACACCCTGCTCTAATTGATCATGACATATTCTATATAGCCTTAAACCTTCAAATTATCTATCCAACACAAAAATATTTTTAAAATTCTAACGAGTAGTTCTTGAGAGTTGAGATTAGCGCGTCCAAACAAACTTCTCAGCTTTATAGGTATGTACATATTATATTATTAGTGTAGATGACATATTTATAAGAACCTATATCTATAAACAAATTCAAAAATCACTTTTTAGGAAACCACGTGAAATTCCTTTTCATCTACCTCACAAAAAACTACTGGAAAAAATTGAGTTCATCAAGGGAGAGCCGGAACCATTGGTATGTTTGATTAATTGTTTTGTATTCAATACACACAAAGGTATTAATATATGCACACTAACGAAATACATATTTTTAGACTGGGTTTACAGCAGCTCAAGAAAATCGATATTTAAAGGAGAAAAAAACTACCAAATTACAACTCGAACCCATTAAATTGGAAGAGAGTCTTAGTAAGTAAAAATTCGAAACTTGCCAATCTTTAAACTTAAAAAAATAACCTATTCTTGATGTCTACGGCTAAATGTATACAGATTTTACGTTCAAACGTAACAACAAGCGGGGATCCGTAGGTCCCCTGAGAAAAGGCAGTTTGAAATAACTTCAGCAGCCCAATTAGACGTAACGTAAAACGTAAAACCTATTGTGTGGTGCTGTCAGCCCCGAAAATTACAATTTAAAATTTTGTTTTTTATTTAGAACATCGGTATCATTAACTTACTTTACATGAATATGCATCCGTTACAAACAATAACATAGCGAATGTAAAGTCCGAAGCAAAATTCGAAAAGCACACCAAAAATAATTTTGGCTTGTGCGTACCTAATTTAGTCTCCAATGTTCTGTTGCGCCGGCAATTGCAGACGAAAAGAAGCATAGATGAAAATTCGCCGGTTTAAACTTTAAACATAAATAAGAAATAATTTATTATAATGAAATAACAAATAATTTAGTATAAGAAAAATAATTGTAGGTGGAGGTAACCTATAATAATTGTACAATAATATTTTAGGTGAAGTTAAAGAAAAGAAAAAAAGGACGCTAAAAATTCGGGAGTCTCGCAGCAGTTCCCAATTAAATAAAGAGGATTTTACGGTGGATCCGCTAAAAGTAAAGCCAGTTGTAGCGTCGCAAAAGGAAGTAATTGATTATGTCAGGAATAATCCCTCTTGCGGATTTTTGTACATGGTTTACGCAGTGCATCCGCAAAATGTGTATTTCACGCCATATTATTTAAAGTATGCACTTAATTTGAATTTATATTTTATAACAGTAATTTAACTATTATTCTCTACCTACATTTTTTTTCTAGGGTTGTTCCTTACGATGAAATAGACAGGAAAAATTTTCTTACAATCAGTGCTTGTGGTGTCACACATTACACAAACGAAATGGTGTTCACCAAATTGCCTGATTGGGAACAAGAATATACTATTTTCGTAAAACTTACAGACGTAAGTATGTACTTAAATGATCACCAATAGACATGCAGAAAAAAGTACGTAACTTTAAAATATTTTTCAGATTAAATTCTTCAGAGTCTACAGATACTGGAAAGCTTTTTACGTGTGGCGAAAGTCCATACTATTTAGAAAATTCAGTAAATTGCGAACTAAATTGGCTAAAAATTTATTCATCTTAACACCAGTATTGGGAAAAGCATTGCTCAATATACAGGCGATGTGTTGCGAGATGTACATGAAATCTTTTGCTGATATATCCAGAGATATGGATACAGCGTTCTTTTACTTTATTGAAGTGCTGGTGAGATGAAATATATTTTCAAATGGATAGTTTTAAATATTAATATATTTTGATCTTTTTAGTCTTCGATCAAATTTTTAGTCGTTTCACTGAGGTTGTATGATAATTGATATTTCGTGTTTCCGCTTGTGAGCTAAGTATGAACGACAACAGTCCATTGAAACGAATATGTTTACATACATACATACATACATAAACTCACGCCTTTATCCCCGAAGGGGTAGGCAGAGGCGCCACCAGGACACCCACATTTCGCCTTGTATGTTCCGTCCCACGATGTGATAGGTGGCGAGCCTATCGCCATATCGGGCACAAATTCCTGACTCCGGACTGATAATGAATAAAAAAATCCAATATCACTTTGCCCGACCCGGGACTCGAACCCGAGACTTCAGCTTTACTTCAGCTAACCGTACCGTAATACAACTACGCCACCGAGGCAGTCGAGAATATTATTAAATTTAAACAAATTTTAACTTTTAATGATTTAAGATGAAACGCGTCGAGTACATAAGGGAGAAGTTGCATGAATTTCGTAATGTTGCTCTGGAGATTGTAACTCAAGCATGCCACACAGCCCTTTACCAACAAGGTTTCGTATACGACGATAGAAATATTCCTCCGTTCCAAATGATCAGAGGCAAGCCTACAGGCGGAATGTCTTACACTGAGAAGGCAAATAAAAGAAAATATTGTGAGAGACTAGCTTGGTATGAGAGTTCCTCAATTACTACCTATTAGTAATATTAAAATTTGTTTATTTGTAGCTGATGTAATTCTCATAATACTATTACAGTTTCATAAAATTAATTGATTATATGACCAATTACATGTTATATCGATTAACGAAGCGGTCCAACCTCATGTTGGCCGACATGTTTCGTATTCACATCAGTTTTACACCCGACCGGGAACTCTTAGATGGAAATGCTGTTGACGAAGTATTAGAAGTTGTTCCAAGAGTTACCGATACTTGTAAGGTAATTTTTGCTGAATATTTAGCGTACTAAGTAGTTACTACATAAACCAGTATAAAATTATAAGCCATTTCTAGAATTATTTTGATGTACCTCTCTCTCTCTCTCTCTCTCTTCAGCCACAGGAAGGCTACTGCTGAACATAAGTCTCCAATGATCTCTACATCGACCTGTTGGACATACTTATTAGTTAATGTACCTATTATTCACGAGGTAAGAACAATGAATTGACTCAATATAATGTTACAGTGGGCCCTATTTCAAGTCGATGCCTATCTCAGAACCAGTGGTGAAGTGGAACTTAACCCAAACGAAAAGATTATGTCTACGTACATGGAGAAGATAACAAGTTACTGGGACGAATATGTGCGAACATTCCATAATTTCTTGAATGAAGAGACTCTGCAAATATTTGTACAACCACATATAATGGGAAAGCAAGTTGAATGGTCTGCAGGCGTGTCGCCTAACCTCTACTTCCTTATGAACCAGGACAAAAATATGTTAGCGGATATTGCCTTCATACCCAATGCAATCAAACAAGGATTTGATAGCCTCTGGATATTCCTTAGACGTTTGCAAGGTTTTATGGATAATTTCAAAGAAGCTCACGAAATGGATCTGAACGTTATCAAAAACGAAAGAGACATCAATGAATTTAGAAAACTATGTGATAAGCTAATGAAGCAAATGGATGCTATAGAAGACGTTGTCGTCTACCAGCCGTTGGGAATATTGTTTTTGTGCTTAAGTCCATTTCAGGAGTTATTCAGACCACAGCCGAGGAAGTTGTTTGATGTTATTCTTAATGTTACACCCGAGTAAGTTCTTTAGGTATTGGTGTAATTTGTATGAAAAAGTATAAGATTTAAATAATCTAAATTGTGATATATTTTCAGTATTGCTAGAGACGCCATTGACGAAATATTAGGTGGTATTGAAAACATTACCGAAGATGTCACTAAAGAACCGGAGACAGCCGGGGAGCTGGTGACTTACAATTTCATGCTTGATGGACTGGAATCGCGGGTCGCGCACCTCGAGGAGCGTTTGGAATACCTTCGGGAACTATATGACCTGATGGGAGAGTACAACATTCCAATTCCTCCTGATGACATGACTGAATACTTAGGTTTGTAACAAACAAACCGAAGGCAATTTGTTTGAAATTTATTATTATTATTGTTGTAAACAACTTATTGATCTTATCAATATATCGTCAGGTTTAAGTGTGGCTCTGGGCACGTTAAGAACAGAGGTGGATGCACGTTTGGAGACTAGGGGCAAACTTGCTGGCCTTTTTGCTAGTCAGATCGGCAAAGACATAATGGATCTAATGATGGACGTCAATAGATTAAGGGATGAAGTGGCGGTATGTATTTTTGTCACTAATCGGTAATTTTATCGTTAGTAACAATTTATGTAAAAATATATACAAATTTTACAATTTTAGCAACCGTGGTTGTATGACGCCGGTTCAGATATGGATAAAGTCATGGAAACGTTAAATGATCTTCTAGATAAACTCATGGAATTTGCAAGCAGAGACAAGCAAATAAGAGAGTGGCAGAAAATATTCAAGGTTCCAATATTTCCTTTAACTAGTTATAAATAAGGAAACATGTAAAAGCTTTAAATTCCTGACTCCGGGCTGATAATTATTAATAGAAAATGCAATATCACTTCGGCCGACCCGGGATTCGAGCCCGAGACCGCGGCGTCGTAATTGTACTGTATTACTTACGTCACCGAGGCACTATAATTATTTCGTAGGAAGAAAATATAATTATTCTGTTTACTCGTATTTACATTTTCAGATTCCTCCAGCACGACTAGAGCAACTAGATGAGGCAATAAACGACGTGAAGCTCAGGCAAACGTTGTGGAAATCGTCTAAAGAATGGGATGACATGTTTAGATCTTGGTAAATGCAAATAATTCTTGCATAAAGTATTCCATTTATTCTTTTCGGTATAATTATTTATGTTTATGTATTTTTTACCCTTAAAAAGTTAGGTGAATGAATTATGTAACATCGATGTTAATTTACTTTTATTTCATTTTTTATAAAAACAGGTACGAAAATCCATTCAACACCTTGGATATCGATGAAATTCAGACAACAACAATTAACTTTGGAAAAATATTTAACCAACTCGACAAGGGTTTGCCTCCCAATAAAATTGTACCACAGTGCAAGGAGACCATCGACATCATGAAAGAAAAGGTAAATGAGGTCATGACAGTGTTTGTATCTAATTTATTTTCTTAGGAGTATTTTTTATGCATCCAATGTTTTTCTCCGATTAGCTACCAGTTATGACATACCTACGTAATCCCGCGTTGAAACCGCGGCACTGGGTGAAAATAGAAGAAATACTACACACTCGTTTCACACCAGATATGGTAATAACCTTGAAAGTGTTTGAAGAATTGCAAGCGTTCCAACATGCAGAGGAACTTATGGAAGTGGCTGGGCAAGCCAGCTCTGAAGCTGGTCTCGAAGGTTTGCTCAAAAAGGTATTTACTACGCGATTTGTTTATTAAACTTACTTTTATCTACATTTAGAAATAAAGGTTTCACGCAATTTTCGATGTTTTGGGCTTTTTGTGGTACTAGTTATTTTATTGTATGCGCTATTGAATTTGTTTATTCAATATATTAATTAATTAATTTGTTCCACATTTTATCATGCGTGTAATTTAATGCATAGGTGGAAGAAATATGGGCAGCTTTGGAATTCCCAGTGCTATTACACAAGGATGCTAAAGACGTATATGTTCTCGGTGGCTTAGACGAGATCCAAGCAGCCTTAGATGAAAGTAATATACACGTAGGCACTATACTTAGCTCGAGAAACTGCGGGCCAATCAAGGGCAGGGTTGAAGAATGGGCGAAAAATTTAGAGTTATTTGCAAGGACGCTTGTAAGTATATAACAAAATAATTCGTTTAATAACCCTTACTTTATAATTCTTTGATAGCTTGTCTGGTGACTCCTTGTCTCTAATGACATGTCCAAAAGGTCGGTGAAATTAGGTAGATACAAGTTACCCTCCAAGTCAGCCGAAAATCTCCTGATATGTGGTTCGGTCCCAAGTAGGACGCAAACTATCCTTACACTTAAAAGATAACCATTTGGCAAGGTTAGACATAAAACACTGACTTAATATATTACGTTTTGAAACCGTTGTGAGTATATAAGAATTTTTAGTGAAGAGGCATGCCCAAGCCCATGCCAAGCCCAAGTAGAAACGAAGAAGTCTACATTGTATCATATTAATTATTTAATTAATTAATTAATCATATTAATATTATAAATGTGAATGTCCGTTTTTTTTGTTACGCTTTCAGGCGAACACTACTGAACCGATTCTCATGAAACTTTGTACACATATTCTTGGAGGTATTAAAAGTAACATAGGATACTTTTTATCCCGAAAAGTTTAGTGTTACCGTGGGATGAAAAAGGAATTCCGATATATTTGCTACTTTTTTATACTCATAAAGATGGGATGGGACTGGATTACATTCCATTAGTGAGAATGAGACGGGGTGGGTGGGATATAACGGGATGGGACGGGACGGGATGGGAGATTTCAAATAAAGTTAACCACGCTAACGAAGTTCGCGGGCAGAAGCTAGTAATTTTATAATTTGCCCTATAGGAAGAATGGTACGCGTGTCAGCAAACGTGGATGTATCTGGAAGTTATATTTTCTGCCCCAGACATCCAGAGACAGTTGCCTAATGAAACCCGACTTTTCACCATGGTTGACAAGTCATGGAAAGATATTATGCGAAAATTGGCCAAGGTGAGATAGTAAAGAATCGTTAATTTAAAATAGGTACATCGATTTATATTTACCATAGAACAATCTTAAAATAGGTATATTATCTAAACAATTCTAAATCAATCACATTACATGTAATACAATAACGGGTATATTTGGTTATTTAACAATAGTTGAATAGTTTGTTTTGTACTCTTGTGTTTCAAGCTTATTTTAACAAACTTGTGTAACATTTAGGTACCCTTGGCAATGCCAGCAGCAACCCAACCAAAACTGTATGAAGAATTTGTTCGAAACAACGAGATGCTTGATCAAATCATGAAGTGTCTCGAGGCGTATTTAGAGACCAAACGAGTCGCATTCCCACGATTCTTCTTTTTGTCCAATGATGAGCTGCTTGAAATATTGGCCCAGGTAGATATTTTTTACTGCTTCTCATAATATCTGCACCATAAAGGTTAGCACCCTAACTGCAACCCTCAATCACGAGTATATTGTGCTTATTCATACAAACATGGTAACCATATAAAAATTTAATATATCTTGTCTGTATTATGCATGTAGATATATGCTTTATTGACTAATCGACGCAAGCGATACGCTCCATTGGCCAGGAAAGACTCACTCAACGTGCAATGTGTGCGGTTAATCTCAAATTACTTGGACATGTATCTTGTATCATACGAGTATAACTACGTAATGGTACAATTTTAGACGCGTAATCCGCACGCCGTTCAGCCTCATCTTCGAAAATGTTTTGATGCAATTGCGAAACTGGAATTTGGGGTGAAACTACCTGAAAGTGAAATGGAGATCACTGAAGATGGCACTTTAGTGGAAAAAGAAATGTCATTCCAAACAAGAGATATGCTACAGGCTAAGCTTGCGAAGACTGCTAAGCCGGAAGATTTAACCACGGACATAATTGCCATGATATCACCAGAAAGCGAAAGAGTCAATTTGGGAAAGGTTAATTTTACAATATTATTACCTTGCACAATATTAGATAGCTTGACTTCAAAATTACTTGATAATACGTATTATTATGTACTTAGGGTTTGAAAGCTCGAGGTAACGTTGAGGACTGGCTCGGTAAGGTAGAGGAAGCCATGTTTGCATCGGTGAAACGATGTATGAAGTTCGCTCTCAAAGACTTTATGGCACGACCTCGAGTTGAATGGGTGGAACTCCATCCTAATCAGGTAAAAATCGCGTCCCTCTCTGTTCTGTCATAGAAAGTCCTCTGCTGAAGAATTCTGCTATTCTCCCTCTATTCCTATTTTAAATTCCCGTTTACTTTTAATGACCTTGTCATTTTTCGAATCTCCTAATTACCGACCGTGGAAATACGAGTCTTTATAAAATATGCAATGAATTACCAAACATTTTTAAATTTAATTATTTTGCTAGGTGGTGCTAACAGTATCTCAAATAATGTGGGCAAAAGGCGTTCACGAACTGTTCGATTTAGGAATACCGTTACGTATTGATACCGCGCTTCTTGAATATGAGAAACAATGCATCGTGGACTTAAACGACCTGGCAGCCTTAACCCGCAAGAATCTCACTTCCTTGTTTCGGAAAGTGTTGTGTGCGCTTATCACTATAGATGTCCACGCCAGAGATACCATATCCCATATGGTAGAGAAACACGTGCAGCGCTCGTTAGTACATTCAGATATATACTTTATATTTTCTTTTTAATTGTATTTAGTGTTACATTAATGTAGAAGTAATCATATAAAAAATTATAACAATTTTAGCAACGGCTTGACACAGTAAATTTTTTTAGAACTGACTTCGAATGGCTGAAAATGATTCGATATTACTGGGAAGAGGATATTGACAATTGTGTTGCTCGTATGTCGAGTGCTCTTTATATCTACGGGCACGAATACTTGGGTGCTGGAGGTATATATTTTTAAATGAATACAATGATGCATACGGTTTGGCACTTCTAGTATTTCCTAAACAATGTTTCATAATTCCCAGGCGTGTTGGTAATAACTCCATTAACGGATCGATGCTACTTATGTCTGATGGGAGCCTTACAATTGGACCTTGGAGGAGCTCCTGCTGGTCCCGCCGGCACAGGAAAAACAGAGACTACTAAAGATTTGGCCAAATCACTAGCGATCCAATGTGTCGTGTTTAACTGCTCTGAAGGTGAAATCAACACAGTATTCTGTAATATTTTTGTGGAAATTATTCTCAATAACGTTATAAATATTACTGTCTTATCGTCTCGCACCCAGGACTTGACTACAAAATGATGGGTAGATTTTTCTCTGGGCTAGCGACGTCGGGAGCGTGGTGTTGCTTCGATGAATTTAATCGAATTGACATTGAAGTGCTATCCGTGATAGCTCAGCAACTCATAACCATCAGAAATGCAAAGGTAGCCAAACAAACGCGGTAAGTAAAAAATACGACATACGAGTATTTCTAATAAACTTAACCATAAATTAATGCAACTTGGTATCAACAACTGAAAATTACAGATTCATGTTTGAAGGACGAGAGATTAAATTGGTGCGCACTTGCGCTGCGTTCATCACGATGAATCCCGGTTACGCGGGTAGGACAGAACTGCCTGATAATTTGAAGGCTTTATTTCGTCCGATATCCATGATGGTGCCGGATTATGGTAAGAATCCGAAAGAACGTGGCATTTTATGCCTTGCCTCGTACCTTAATATATTTGCTTAATACTTTTATTTCACTTTATTAAGCTCTTATCGCGGAAGTCATATTGTACTCGGAAGGATTTGAGTCGTCAAAGAGTTTGTCGAAGAAAATGGTGCAAATGTACAAGCTTTCCAGTGAACAATTATCTAAACAGGATCATTATGATTTCGGTATGAGAGCAGTAAAAAGTGTATTGGTAAGTTTTATTTAATTGTAAATTGCTATATATGTAGAATTCTCTCAGGTTTAAGATGACGCTACTTATTATAAAACCATGTATTTTTGTTATTGATGATAAATTTTCTCTAAAATATTTCGTTTGATCAAACAAATTATTATAAAATTCCAGTGCCCGTGCCAAAAAAATACATCCTTTACTGTTTAATACGATATTGGAGACAGGCAATACAACTATTACTCATATACTCTATTACTCATATAGGTGATGGCGGGAGCACTAAAGCGCGCCAGTCCGGACCAGCCCGAAGAGATGACGTTGCTGTGCGCGCTGAACGACAGTAATCTGCCGAAATTTCTGGCAGCCGATGCAGTACTCTTCGCCGGAATACTGTCAGATTTGTTTCCAGGTGTTAGTCTGCCGTTTAGAGACTATGGTATCATGGAAGAAGTCATCAGTAAGCTATAATTATGTTTTTTTTTAACTAGCGCCATGAAATGCTTGCCTCTCAACTATTGTATCGGCCTGATTGTATCGAGGTACATATACATAGATGAACACGCCCACTTATCTACTTCACCAGTTTGATTTTGCTATAACCTGAAAGTACTTATTTTCGCCAGAAATAATGCTGCTGGAAAAGAAACTGCAAGTGGAAGTATGCCAGATACGCAAAGTGATACAGTTGCACGAAACCATGATAGTGCGTTGGGGAGTGATGTTGGTGGGACCCACAGGCGGAGGCAAAACTGTAGTCTTACACGTTCGTATATTATTATTCTATTTCTTTTCAGTATTCGATACATTCTTTTATGAAGTATATTTCTTCAATGAAGCTTAATTTTTATTTTGTCATTTATCATGCATAAACGAAAACAGCACATGTCTCTCATATTACCCGTGTATAAATTATATTTTTCTGTTAGACATTACAGAGAGATAAAATATGCATAAAACGTATTTACCCCTAGAACCTTTCCTATTCACTAGTAAGTTATGATGCAAATAAATAAGTTAAAGCTACGTAAGTATTTTTAATTTCTGGCGTCTATTTTAGGTACTAGCCGATACCTATACAAGGTTGTGGGAGAACGAGGTGCCAGGGACGCAGTATCAATACGTTCACAAGTACATTATGAACCCAAAGAGCCTTACTATTGGAGAACTGTATGGTGAAGTTAATCTACAAACGCTGGAATGGCACGACGGTATTCTCCCACTTTGTCTTCGAACTGCCGTCCAGGTATGCTAATAAATACACCGATCCTAAACCTCAAACGTGTTCTTTTTGATTTGATAGACTTAGAAAACACATTACCTAGATACATTACCTTAGTTAAAATGGCGAAACAATCATGTCATACCATTATCATTAATCTGTTTCGTGTCTTTTATAAGTCAGAATAGAAAAAAGAATAGGTTGCTCACATTATGGTTAAGCGGCACGTCTACCTATCTATCTACGTACCTAGGTTAGGACAATAGTAAGATAGATTTTTGCGCGTAGAAAAATGATTAATTACTTTCAAAAATTTTAAGTTGCAAAATGGTACCGGTGCGATTTAACAAATTCTTATTGTAAATGGTTTTTGTAGTGTGAGAAAACGGATCACCAATGGTTAATCTGTGACGGTCCTGTTGACGCGGTGTGGATTGAGAACATGAACACCGTGCTCGACGACAATAAGATGCTGTGTCTGTCCAACTCCGAACGCATCAAACTCACCCCCTACGTGCACATGGTTTTCGAGGTAAACTATAGTGAAATGAGCTGGACGAACATCGACTGTAAAAATATTAACTACCTATTTGATTTTTTTTTGGGCAGTTGTCTAATAAAATATAATATGTTATGTTTTGACTTTTGTATTGTACGAAATAATTAATCTAACAAAAATATTTCCTGTCTATAGTTATGTGCCAATATTTTTATAACTGAAGTCCGCTGTGTTGGCCCAATGCGGCTGGTGGTATTATTGACGATTTTTATCACACTATAATATGATAAATAATAATAAAGACTCTCATTTTAAGGTGGCAGACTTGGCGCAAGCGTCCCCTGCCACTGTCTCGCGGTGTGGCATGGTATACATCGACCCCAACGAAATGGGCTACTTGCCATACGTGCGTTCATGGCTTGAGGCAGGAGTGGAGAAAAATCTATTCAATCAAGAGAACTCCGAATTCCTCTACACATTGTTCGAAATGCTCGAGGTCGGAGTGACGCACGTCAATACCAAATGTAGCGTTGGCATTAGACAGGTAGGCACGCACGCGGAATATTTACCGCTTGTTTATATTAATATATAATTAATTACAACTGATGATATTGTAACATAACTATAATCTATATCTAAAAGTCTCAAGCGTCTAAGGAATGGAACAAATAAAAATGGTTCCAATCTAGTAGTTTAGTCGCGCGAATAGCGGATCCGTACAATTTCATTTTAACAGATAATTTTTCCTCACATATTGTGTACATACCTCTATAAGGGATGTATCCAGACTGCGACCGTACCTAGCTTTTGGGGTCTTCAGACACAATGAAACTAAAAATGTTACAAAAGAGCGACGAATTGGAATTTTTACTTTTCGTGATTTTTAGGTGCAAAATACGTATTTTACCTAGAATAATAATGTTCACCTTCTTTTTTTAAAGACGCTATGGTACGAAAGGTTTTAAATTAGTTTAACAATATTTATGAATTTACCACTCAAATATTATGACTATTTATAGAAAATTGGAAAAAAAACGTTGTGTTGTGTCTGTGGACTGTAGTCACTAAAACTACCACCTGGCTCCGTTTTTGATTGCAGTTTAGATATACCCGGTATATACTTACTGAAGTATTTATACTATGCTATAGTGTTGCAAAACGACATTGACTTCATAGGTGGATATCAGCAAAGTATCAGCAATCTGTTATTTATTGGGTGCATTGCTCGGCGAGCCGGGTGATCGGTTCCCGGACAAAGCGGCAATAAAAGTGTACATCGCACACTGCTTCATATTCTGTTACGTATGGTGCATCGGCGGGAATATACTAGAAGCCAATCGAAAGCTCTATGAAGAGGTGATCAAGAGGCAGTTCGAAGAATTCCAAGAAGCGGAGTAGTGAGTTGATAATTAAGTTGATAACTAAGATCTATACAATGATGGTAATGCTATTTACCGATACCGAGATCTATGAACCATTAGCATTTTTTAAATTACTGCATTTTAGCAAACCACTAACTATGGTAATAAAGAACCATCAATAAATTTTGTGTATGCGTGGCTGAAGAGTACCTTACTACTACAGTCTATCCAATAATTTCTTTGCAGTTTTCCACAAGGGTTCAATTTCTTTGACATGTACATGGACACGCGTCAACGCAGGCTCAAAGTATGGGCTGAAATAATCCCTGAATTTATCTATGACAGCGCTAGACCATTTTTTGAAACCCTGGTCCCCACTATAGACACCGTCCGGTATGGATACTTATTCGAGAAACTACTTGGTTCTGGCAAACCTGTCATGTTCACTGGGAATACAGGTACTACAAATAAAATTCTGCTGTACATTATTTCGTTAAAAATGTTCGAATACTTGATTGCCTAATTTTATATGTTAATTTAACTGTCCTTGCTCCCATCTTTTGAAACAACCTATGAAAAAATCTTTAACTATATTTAGGTTGTGGAAATATACATAAATATACATTTCAGGTGTTGGAAAAACTTGTATAGCCGTCGAAATATTGAACAGAATGTCGGCCACGGGGTACTACATACCTATAATTTTGAATTTCTCGGCTCAGACGAGTAGTACGCGGACACAGGTAACCGGGAATTAATCTATTTTGCGACTACGTGAAGTTGTGTATCTGTATAGTATGAATATGTATGTTGTATCTTGATATATTTCTTTATATATAGGAGGTAATTGAGCTACGTTTGGATAAAAGGCCGCGCAAGGCAATTGGAGCTCCTCTCGGCAAGAAAGTGATTATATTTATAGATGACGTCAATATGCCTCGTCTCGACGTGTACGGTGCTCAACCTACTATAGAACTACTTAGGTATATTTCTATTCATCCTAGTTTCATTTCTAAGTCTAGCTGTACTAACTCGTAGAGTGTTCTTTTATTTTATAGTAACAGCACGATTATGATTAAAGATAAGTCACTGGAACACCTGTCAGCCAGAATCAAAAGTGGCACGAGAAGAAAGAATTGGCACCGAGCTCCGGAGCTCGACGAGTCTGTAAGAGATACTAGCTTGTCTTTAACTCGCATCAAAATGAATCAGGAAGAAAAAAGTACGAGGTGGACCATCATATAGCCAGATGTATCCCCAGTTCCTAATTTCTTGTCGAAGCCATCGTATCAAATTGCGAGGCTCCTCCTCTTTGTTGGTTAAGCAATCACTACCCCCACAGAACTAAAAAAAAAGGCTAAAACAAAAAATCCATTGTCGGAGCGGTGCTCTAGCGAAATTTTTTGCACAACAGGCAGTTCTTAGACTTCGGCGGAGTGTACGATCGGGACAAGCTGTACTGGAAGGAGATTCTAGACGTAGTTCTGTCGTGTGCCTGCGCGCCGCCCGGCGGTGGTAGGAACCCACTAACTGCGCGGTTCGTGAGGCACTTCGCCATGTTCTATATCTCCGCCCCTAATTCTGAGGCTATGAAGACAATATTTAAGGTTAACCACATGATAAATTTGTTTATAGACTTATTAGTTTAGTGTAAGTAAAAGAAATTGTTCAATGTGAACTCGTATAACTGAGCTTACTTAAATATCCGGGTTTTGTGGGGTCCCCCTACACCGGTGTTCCAACTTCAGGTCAGACTAGTTAATATACAATAGAATCTTCTGATATTTTATTTTTTCTATCAAGAAATTACAGTGATAGGTGTGCGGAATCCAGGATGGATCCTATCCTATCCTACAATGGAAGGACCAGCAATGGTTTTGCGCCGGGCGATTACGCGGGCTTACGCCCGCGGCGCTTTTCGCCCGGGGATGAAAAGTGCCGCCCATAATGTGACGGTCACCGAGGGATTTTTAACCGTTTATTGGCGTAGGTTTTGTTAGGGACCCAGCTCGGCCACAATTCGCATCATGCCGGGCTGGAAGGCCAGTAACACTGACATACCTCTTTTGGTTAGAGTACCGAAAAGCCAACTTAATAGCTTGTGCAAAAAAAAGCATAGTATTATTGTTTTCATATGGCTGCGTGGTTTTTAGGCTATACTCAAAGGGCACATGGAAGATTTTGTTTCTGAAGTGGCAGTCCTGAGCGACTCAATAGTTAATGCGGCTGTAGAAATTTATCTAAAGATCTGCGCGGAACTCCTACCGACTCCTGCCAAGTCGCATTATGTGTTTAATTTACGAGACTTGTCCAAGTCCATGCAAGGCGTGCTACAAGCTGATGCCGCGTACATGCGGGCGCCGCAAGGAATGCTGCGGTAACAATTTTATATTTAGGTCTTAATATCAAAATATCCCAAGTTGAAGGGCGTCCTACGACGATGCCACATGGGGTTGACTATCAACCAAGATTTGGTTGATTGGTGGCGCAGTTAAAGAAGTTTCCACCGAACGTATAAAAGGCTAGTTATGCTACTGTGTATAAGTATTTGTAAATTTAATAAAAAATCCTATAAGCACTTGAATAAAAAATCAACCTGTATATTTATTTTCCCAACGAAGGAACAATTTAAATTAGGGTAATAGTTATCACCTGTGGGTACACACATTGATTTTTTTAAGAAATATGGTTATATTTCAGATTATTCTATCACGAATGTCTACGCGTGTTCCACGATCGACTAATAAACATCGAAGACAAAAGCTACTTCTACCATCTAATGTCTACAGTTTGTGAAAAGAACTTTAAAACTCCTATATTGGAGGTACCAGAGGACCCCATAATAGAACATCCACCACTTTTACTCTTCGGAGACTTCCTCAACTCAGCAGTGCCGAAAGAGAACAGAAATTACCAAGAAATATCTGAAATGTCAAAACTTATGAGTGTTTTGAAGGTTCGTGTCTATATCAATCAGTATGCTGAAATAAATAAACTATTTAACGTATTTAATAATTACGTAAAATATTGGTACTGTTAAATTTATGATTGTTATGCATTTAAACAGTGAACATAATTTTTCATTCTATTAAGTAATATTTTGCTATTTTTTTACGGATATCATCGCGATTTGGTTTAATAAAAAAAAAAGTTTTTTTTAATTAACTTTTTAATTTAATAATTGTAAATTAAGGGTAGTTAAATTGTAACAGTCACTGAGCGGATGACTAATACCTCAGTCCGCCCCGTGACCACGAAAGATGTAAAGTAATCGAAACGTCGTCGGGAAGTTAAAAATGTAAAAATTAAACCAAATCGCGATAAAATCCGTAAAAAAAAATGTTTTATTTCAATGTGTAACATTCGCGTAAATCTAAGAAACCAATATTTTGCTATGGTTTATGCAATATTTGCGTTCATAGGGTCAATCAAGGGACACCAAAGGCTTATAGTTCAATCCATTCACTTCGATTTTCTGTGAGACCGCCCCGGACAACAGGACAAGCCTGCCCATTCATGCTGAGTCATGATGAAAGCAGTGTGGCTCTACCACTTCTAAAAATAGATCTATCGACTCTAATACTGTGCCTTACTGCTACTGCATCGTTGTAAATCTTGTTGTAGGAGTACCTGGAAGAGTACAACTCGACGGCCCGCGCGGAGATGCACCTGGTGCTGTTTCAGGACGCGGTGGAGCACGTGGTGCGCGTGGCCAGGGTGTTCCGCGCCGAGCGGGGCCACTGCCTCATGGTGGGCCCCGGAGGCTCTGGCCGGAGGAGTGTCGCCACGCTTGCTGGACACGTTAATGAGTGCAAGTACGTACGAAAATTTATAAAATTTGCCTTGTTTGTGTTGACTAAATATCCAATTTTAGGCAATTCGCCAATCTGCGATAGACCAGGGTTGTGGACTATCGCCAAAGCCCTCCATCGAACTTTCGGGGATTGTCGGGGAGCACCGTGCTCACTAACTGACAGAGTACAACGACCTTAGACAGCGATCTGTTGAAGGCAGCCGGCTTCTAATGTCACCTTTTCTACAGGTTCATTGCCAACTAATGTCAGTTCTGCCTTTAAAGTCGGTCTATTTTTAACAGTAGTCTTCTTATTACAAAAGATGTCTACAATAACAATGATATCTTTGTGTATTTATCATTATTATCAATTAGGTGCATGGGTATGGAGCTAAAGAGGAATTACGATACTCCGGAGTTCCACGACGACTTGCGACGAATGTACATGCGAGCTGGGGTCAATAATGAGGATACCGTATTCTTGTTCACTGACACGCAAATTACAAAGGAAGAATTTCTAGAGGATATTAACAACATGCTCAATTCAGGTAAGTTAATCGGCAATAGCGGTCTACTAGAGAACTCAAATAAAACAAAAGAAAACATTTGTGTAATCTCGCATGTCATATTTTTAGTAATTGGTGGTTCTTAGTTTTTGTTCTTTAGTAAACATCTGTATATGAATATAATTTAAAGGTTTGTTAGCTAGGTAGTATGACAAAATTATTTAAACTGTTAAATTAGGGATCTTCTAAATTATTTTGTCAAACTGACGTGGGACCTCTTCTAACATTCATAATAATAAGAATTACATACATGCGTTTTATCCTTATAGCTAATTTCATAAACATTCTGGTTGGTTTCATAAACGTCCTTGGTCCTGAACCATTTCGGAGAAGTACCTATAGGCGTTTAATCCTTTTAGCTAATTTAATTAATGTTTGGTTTTTGGTTTTATCGGTTTGTTCCAACGATTTTAACTTCACGTAGGTGAGGTGCCGAATCTGTTTGAGGGCGACACATATGAGCAGGTGCAGACAGGATGTCGCAGCGAAGCCGCCAAGTTCGGCATCAACCCGGCCGACCGCGACTCCGTCTACTACTTCTTCATCAACCGCGTGCGAGGGAAACTTCATCTCTGCATTTGTATGAGCCCTGTTGGAGAGGCATTCAGGTACATTTACATACATATTTAGTATTTTCTAGGAGAAGACTAAGCGATGTTAGTGTTATTTTTCTTTGAATTGTTCAACTAAACAAGTGAACAGAAGCTATTGAGACATTTGTGGATATTAACTTCGCACATTGTCGTAAAGACAGCGCAACAAAATGCCTCAATATGTTCCAAAAATTAACTTCTGAAATTAGAATCACTGATCATTGAGAATACTAGCGATTTTATGCACACTCGTAATAATTCTTTTCATGTAGCTATTACTTTAAACCTAACCACGGAATACGTAAAGCTTTTGCGTGCTAAATAATTGTAAGTATACCTATTTTTTTGTAAAATGTAGGCGTCGATGTCGCATGTTCCCCTCGTTGGTAAACTGCTGCACCATCGACTGGTTTACTAAATGGCCGCCAGAGGCTCTGTTGTCTGTGGCTCAGCAATGCTTACAACCGCTTGGAAATCAGGAACTTGTTGAAAAAATATCGCCTTTGTGCGTCATCATGCATCAGGTAAGTGAAATAATGGAAGATATCGTTATTTCTATTGAACAATTTCATACTCAGTACTGAAGACAAAAATTGATTGTATTAATGAAGTCGCTATTCCGTTGAATCTATTTATTAATACTTTTGTTAAAGATTATCCACCTTTATATCTTTCAATATATTCTCTGCATTTTTCAGCTTTCCAAGGACTTCCATTACAGTTGACGGTCTTATGGTCTTATTTCTAAACTTTAGAAATTAATCAACCACGTATATATTTTTAAAGCAGCATTTTTCTACAGGACGTCGATTTGATGACTGACAGGCTTTATCAGGAAATGAGGCGCTATTTCTACACCACGCCGAGCAGTTATTTAGATTTGCTAAAACTATATCTGGCATTGCTCGATAAAAAACAACAGCAAATAATTCGTGGCAGGGATAGGATTTCTTGTGGGTTACAGGTATTCTACATTTTTTCTAGAGATAGGATGTTATATTCACATGTCATTGTAGAATAACATAGGATAGTAAATCTTGAATGTAAAGCAATAATTTAGAATCATGATCAATAAAGAAGTTCAATATTTGTATATCACCTTTTTTTTTCATCTTCACAAATAATTTGGTTCACTTGGCGGTTGGTTATTTTGTAATCCTTGTACAAAATATATTACCTTCATAATTTTTATCATTACTAAATTGTTACACATGTCCATAATTATTAATTTTATAATCGGTTTTGACTTATTAAAATTAATTGAAGAAACTGTACGAAACATACGAAGTTGTCGGCGTGATGGAACAACAAGTCCGCGAAATGGAACCGGTGCTTGCGCGAAAAGCTGAAGAAGGTATAGCACTTGTGAACAGACTCAAAATAGAACAGAAGGCTGCCGACGAAGTAAAGCAAGCTGTCATGAAGGACGAAACTGAGGCGAAGGTGAGTCTAGACTGAATTAACGATATTTCGTGTAGATATTACGGATGTATGTAAATTAATTAATGCTTATTTGTGGTGACCAAATTTAAAAAATATATTATTTCTAACTTTATATGGTTATTATATCTAATTGAAGGCACCGGCAGGCTTTCCATAGATACAAATAAGAACTGCGTATCCTGACAAAGGTAATTAAATGCTTATTATGCATTCTCATTCAGTTCCTATGTTTAGCATGGCAGAGAGCATCCACAGTAGCTCTCCATCCCGCACGGTCTGAATAAACTTCTTCATATCGCTCCAATGCTTATTAAACGTGTACTTAAATTTTAATTATGCTAACTGATGTAGAGATATTTAAAGTGACCCACCAAACCCATTATAACTAAAATCTTAATACCTGTTTAATTTTTCTACTTTAAACACCTTGCACGGAATTACATAGATATAATATATAGGATAAAACACTACACTTTAATAACATAAAAAATGGGCCAGCGCGCCATTTCAGCAAAACTAATAATAAATAATGATTTTCAGATAAAAGCGGAGGAGGTGAAAGAGATAGCGGACGAGGCTAAAGCCGACCTCGCGCTGGCCATGCCGGCGATGGAAGCCGCGCAGAACGCACTAAAAGCTCTCAACAAAGCCGACATTAATGAATTGAAAGCCTTTCAGAAACCCCCCGCGCTCGTGCGCTTCGTTATGGAGCCCGTCTGCATCTTAATGGGCGTGAAGTAAGCCCTTATTGATGTTAAAATTGCTAGCTGGGTGCTATTTCTCATTGTGGCTGCTATAAGGTGTACCTTGTTTATAATACATTGCTGTAACTGTACTCAGCCTTAGTATTTTCACAAAAGCACAACATCCCATTTGTAAAATTAAACTTAGAAGATAATTTAAAAATCGTTTTTTATTATTTGATCTCATGTATACATAATAAATTAAGAATAATTTTCATTTTTTGTAAAAGAATGCCCTACATTGAATCATGTTTTTTTAAATTGCATCAGGCCTGACTGGGACTCGACAAAAAAGTTACTCGCTGATGTCAATTTTATCGGCAAGCTGGAGGACTTTGACAAAGATCACATAGCTGACGCCACTCTGAAAAAAATCAAAGTTTACCTCACACATAAAGATTTCAACCCAGATACAGTCGTAAAAGTATCGAAGGTAATACACCCTATTCATCTTATTTTATACGTATAATAAAATTGTAACTGGTTGATGTCTATACAAGGCAGATATCCTTCGGTCAATTATATTTTATTTGTTTAATTTATCGAAGCAGATATCTAAGAATTTTTAGTGTGGGAAGTCTTTGTTGCACAAATCAAACCGATAAACAGAAGAAAACTTTAAAAATGTTTTATTACGCTCCGTTATACGTTTCTAGCGTCACTATTTTATTTGGTTATTTCTTTAGTGTGGACACTGCACGTCTTTTATTATATTATAGAAGATAATTATAAAAAATAATGATTCTCTTACACATCACAGACACAATACCTCCCGTAAAGCCAATCGCTGGATACCTATGTCTGCGAATATGAAACATGGTACCTAATACCTATTATATTATGGGCCACTTATGTATTAATATTTTAGATACATTAATACAAAAACAGATGAGTATATATGATATAATTTAACAAATTATACAACGTTTTTCATGTAATACCTTAATCACCCCGCGAGATGGCTCTGCGCGGTTTCTGAATCGCGGTATGGTTTCGTTACAGTCTGCAGTATATAAGGCCGGGCGTCGAGTTCTCGTCACCTAGGCTATTTTTAAACCAAGTACATTTCAATTTTTGAATGCGCCATTTAAATGGCGCTAATATACTTTATAAAATGTCTTATACCCTACTGTATTTTATTTAGTATATTTTATTGCTTCGTAATTCGTTTAATACCAATTTTATACTTAAATAGGTAGACGCCAGACTCAGAGGTATTCTTTAACAGTTCACCTTTGGTAATGCAGAAATAAAGCGAAAAACATTTGAAAATATCATATTGGAATTAAATAATTAAAGGGAAACATAATTCTAATACAACTCGACTTCGGTAGCGTTTTACGATGGCTTGGTAATAATTGGAATTATTCCAATGATGACCCACACTTAGAGTTAATCCACATAACGAATTATGTATGAAATAAAATATAAAAACCGACTTCAAAGAACTAGTGCAAAGTAAAAGATAAGAATATTAATACAAAGTAACAAATAATATCTAATTTATTGTCCTTGTACATGTAGATTAATTTGCTTATTGACTTGACTAGCCAAGACTGTACAATACAGACTAATACAATAACTTTGTAATGGTTTTAGGTGTGCCGTTCCATGGTGTTGTGGGTGCAAGCCATCGACATGTACGCCAAAGTGTTCAGAGTCGTCGAACCGAAGATATTGAAGTAATCGTCTCACTACTTATAATAAATAAATACACATACATAGATCATACATAGAAGATCGAGTCTTGTGTCGTAGGTATCAGATACCACGACAGACTTTTCGGTGTCATAAACACCCAGACACGAAACAAGTACCTGTGGACCACACAAATATTTGTTTCGGTGCTAGGATCGAACCCGCGGCCTCTCGTTTCATAGCTGGTGTCTGAAAAACAGCGCCAGTCGCCACGGAGGCTGTCAGGACTCAGGAGTAATATAAATTTTGATAGTAAATCTACACCTACAAAGTATTACTCCATTTTCGCATCGTAATGTTTTACCACCTTTTACCGAGTGTTATCATTTTCTGCGATAGACATAAAGAAGCAGCTGCGATATTGAAAAGTGTAATGGCAGTTCTGAGAGCGAAACAAAAGGAAGTTGAAGCAATTGAGGCGCAATTAGAGAAAATGATGGACGAGTTGAGAGTGAGTTTAAATTGCATTGTGACGGCGTATTCATATTATGTTTTATAATAAACTTGTAAACTTTCCGACCCATATAGATTTTATCGGTGATTCCACAACTATATTTTAAATGATTCGTGAAAGCAATATAAATTATATTAAAATAAATAAACAAGTAAATATTTTGGGCCGACACGCATCAGTTAGGTACAATTCTTGATTCATGGAAATGATAAATTACGAGACCTACTCACAACTCCCGAGTCGATAATGTGTCCATAAAACTCAACCAAAATAGATAAGAATATGTTAAATGTATTTTTGTATTTAATTATACTGCCTCGGTGGCGTATTTGTACTTCGTTACGACTACAAAGCTGAAGCCTCGGGTTCGATTCCTGGAACAGGCAAAGTGATATTGGGTTTTTGTATTAATTATCAGCCTGAAGTCAGGAATTTGTGCCCGATATGGCGTTAGGCTCGCCCCCTATCACATCATGGGACGAAACATACAAGCCGAAATGTGGGTGTCCTGGTGGCGCCTCTGCCTATCTGTCCTGGGTTAAAGGCGTGATTTTATGTATGTATTTAAATTTAACCTGAATAATCAAGAAAGTTGGTATTTATTCAGGTTGTAGAGGAAGAGCGTCAGAAGTTGCAGGCGGACGTTGACTTGGCGGCTGCGAGGCTGTCGCGCGCCGGGAAACTAACACAGGCGTTGGCTGACGAGAAAACAAGATGGGAAGACAGTGTCAAAGTGAGTTTTGTTAGCATTTCGCCGTATGCTTCATTTAGCAAACCAATTGCTTGATGAGAAATTGATATTGACACTTGACACCATTCATAATTCTATTTTTATTTTATTAATATTTCACGCATTAAGAAACTAAAAACTGATGAAACAACACATTGTTAACTCCACCAGCCTAGCTAGTACCTACGGGTTGGCGAACTTTACATATACATATATAAAATGATTATGTAGAATTTGCAATGCACCTTCATGGAGGACTTTTTCAGAGTATTTTCACTTTCACGTAACTTCTAATATTCATGGTTAATATAAGTGGTAATAATTGCATTCCTCCGTGCAGTCTGCTACTCATCAGCTGTACTGCACGATCGGAGACATAATCGTAGCTTCGGGCTGCATCGCATACTTCGGCGCATTCCCATCGAACTACCGACGGGAGCTGGAATTGCGATGGATTGAACAATGCTCTAAATTGCAAATACCATCTTCGGACTCGTTTGAGTATGTATAACAAGATCTCCGATATTCTATTTCTTTACAAAGTTAAAACAATGTGTATTGTACATACAACTACAATTATTTCCTTCTGATAACTAGCGAAAAACTATTACGTAAATCTAAATTCAACGAAATATAACTTTTTGAATAATTAACATATCGCTCCTTAGAAATTGTATTTTTATACTGTATTCTACTTTACCTTTTCTCATTAGTCTGATTGAGATAATGGCGGACTCGTACACTGTACGTACGTGGAATTCTCAAGGGTTACCTCGTGACGCCATCTCCACTGAAAACGGCATACTGGTGACCAGAGCGGGGCGGTGGCCGCTTACCATCGACCCTCAAGAGCAGGTAACTTCATTTACATCCTATATATGTCATGGAGTTGAGATACCCTAAGAAATACCACAACTTTGATTTCAAATCTCTAAAATTTACCTACAAAAAAATCTACCAATTTCAATTAATATGTATGTATAATAACGTTAACAATTTAAACTCAGACATTATGAATCTCCCACAGGCTAATAGGTGGATAAAGAACATGGAACGCGAAAACGGCTTACAAATAACCAAGCTAAACGATCCCTCGTATTTGCGTATTTTGGAAAATTGTATACGTCTCGGTTGGCCCATGCTCATTGAGGATTTAGGAGAAACGCTAGAAGCGACGCTATCGCCCATACTGCTCAAACAAACTTTCCTTCAGGTATGCTCAGTCAAAACAAAGTTTTTACTACTAAAACGAGCAACTACTTTATTACTTTATTGACTGTATCATCAGCATAATAGATGCGGATGTATTTATAAAATATTTCATCTATTATTAATTTTGTTTCTTCATTGAAAGTTATTCGTAGACGAGTATCATGCATATACCACCACATAATAATGCTAGTTTAATGTACATAATCTTAGTATGATATAGATGTATTGTACAGTACAATTTGTACTCTTGATAAATTCTACATTTGATGTTGTTCTTCAACTTTATACAAGTACTTAAAAGTATTTTCTTAACGAACAAATACTGTTGTTCGTTGGCATACAGTGTACATGATGCTGTGACATGATGTAACAAATGAATTATACACGGGAGTGGTTGTAGGCCGGGCGCTTGCTGATCCACTTGGGGGACAGCGACATCGAGTACGACACTAACTTCCGTCTATACCTCACCACCAAGCTGGCCAACCCGCACTACTTGCCCGAGATCTGCATTCAAGTCACATTGGTCAACTTCACCGTCACTCTGTCCGGACTTGAAGACCAGCTGTTGGCGTAAGTTCGCCGAGCTAGCAGGCTTCATGTTTAGTAGTAAAGGCACTAAATTTAAATTAGCCTGAATTTCGTTAAACAAATTAAAGAATGTGTTATTCACTGTCATCTCAACCTACACGCTTATAATATTCTTGTTATTTTTTATTTTTTTTAATATTAATCCAATAAAAGAATCATCTTGCGGCATTTTTATGTCTAAAATGCCGAACCTACAATTGTTAATTATGTTTTGCCTTGTTGTGAAAACTGTTTTATGTGACTTATTTAACCATCCTATGTAAAATCCAAATATTTACTATACTTATTTTAATGTTCACAGCATTAATTAATTCATTATGGTATGTAATTGTTTTCCTCGAATATCATTTATGACGTACTTATTAAAGTGTTTACCTACCAGAGACGTGGTAAGACTAGAGCGGCCTGACCTTGAAATTCTACGCACTGAACTCATTGTTCGTATCAACACTGATAAAGCCACTTTACTGGAAATCGAAGACAAGATATTGCGTCTGCTCTATGCTTCCTCTGGAAATATCCTGGACGATGAGGAGCTTATAGAAACACTCAATGAGAGCAAGGTATGATAATATCGTCACGCAGATCGTAATAATTATTTTTACCTTCATAAATAATGTTGGTATTCACTGTATTTTACATTTCTTTTTACATTTTTGTCGGCAAGTTTAGGTACTTTTTTTGTTGTGACATATATTATTTAATTCGAGCCTAAGTTCAACCTTAGTTTTCAAATATAAAATTAAGGTACGTAACATCAGTACATTTTATGTATTTCTATAATAGGAAACATCAGAAATAATAAACGCTCGTCTTGAAGAGACCGAAGCGACGGAGATAAGCATATCAGCGGCGCGCGAGAAATATAGAACGGTGGCGACGCGGGGCGCCGTGCTGTACTTCGCCGTGGCACAGTTAGCCGATATCGATCCCATGTACCAGTTCTCATTAAAGTACTTCAATCAGGTATGCATGGAGACATGCATATAATATGTAGATACATATATTTGAATGGTTATTTACAAATCCTTTTCTCTCAATATGGACTGTTATTAGAAATTATTTTACATAGATTTTTGATATAATTTAAACAGGTTGATTTTTTAAAGTAGGTAGGTAATTAAGTATTTTTATACAATATGTTCAGGTTTTCAATGCCGTCATAGAAAAAAGCGAGAAATGCGACATTCTTGAGATAAGACTGGACATTTTGCATCGGGAGATCACTTTGTCAGTTTACCGCAACGTGTCGCGAGGGCTGTTCGAGAGGCACAAGCTTGTGTTCAGCTTCTTGCTGAACATGGCAATCTACTTGAACGCAGGGTTGATCTCCCCGGATCAATGGAACTTTGTATTGAGAGGGGCCGCCGGCACTAAAGTCGTAAGTATGTTAGTGGCACAACTCACTACTCTAGCAAATCACCAATAGGCAAATCGAAATTACGTGGGTTCAATTAAGTCTTGAAATGAGAACGACAGCCCTTTTTTCATTGGTGCTCATACTATTCAATATTTCATCGTCGTTTTCTTGAGGCACTTCTTTATCACTTTCTTAAGGAAATCCACTGATTAACATAGTTCGCGCAAAAAATTACCATCCTGTCTTATTGGATGCAGTCTACACCACATAAGTATTGACCCACATATCCTTAACTGTTCTGAGGTCTTCGCCCAAATACTTAATAGCACTTGCTTACGACGTTTGCCGTAACGTCATTACTCATATATTGCCTCGATTCTTTCGTCCCATTAGCCATGAGTTCTCCGTGCTAAGTACTCTGTGCACAACAATATCTTGCTAAACCGCTGGGATATGCCGGTAACATTAATTCTTCTCGATATCTGCTCGTTGCATTTTTTTTATTGCGGTGAATGGCGAGTCGAGCATTTCGTCCGCCTTATGGTGAACGATACGACCGCTCATAGACGGTAGTAAAACCAAACAACACTATGATTTACAAAGCAATGCTTAGCATTGCCCTGCGCTCGCCATCCTGAGACATAAGATGTAAAGTCTCAATAGTCCAGTTGTATACACATACTTATGCTGAATCACTCCTATATGGTAAAATTAAGCACCTTAATAATTTCTAGTTATTTTAAAGTTTTGTTTTGTTTGAAACTTTATACAGGTGCCAACTAAGAAACCGCCGGTTGAATCACTGACCGATCAGATGTGGCTATGTGTTAATCACTTAGAGGAGACTGATGAGAGCTTTGCAGGCATAAAAGAAGATTGTCTGAGGAAAATACCTATTACCATAGGATCTTTTAGTGTGGCAAGTATTTATGCAAAACTTTATATTTGAACCAAAGGAAAGCCACAAATGCAACTTATTCTAATAAAACGTCATCAATTTGGCTTTCGGTATAATCTTTTAGGAGACCGTATAGAGTAATTGGTTTTCTGTTACAAAAAAAAAACAAAATCAAATGATGTCGGTGATTCTTATTATAAATTTCATTGATCAAAATAATTCACAGGATATTCACGTAAATATGAGAGAGATAAATCCTCCCAAATTAAATTGGGATGAAAAATTGACACCGTTCGAAAAGCTCATGTTAATCAAAGCGCTGAAGGAAGAGAAACTGGTGTTTGCAATAGCTCAGTACGTGAGCATCAGTCTGGGATCTGTGTTCATAGAAAGTCCTACAGTTCAATTGAATACCCTGTGCGTAAATATTAATTTATACCTACTTATAATACTATTTCATAATTAATTGATTTAAGATGTATAAAATCACAGATCTCACAGAAAACGTTTCTTTAAGTCGTTTTACTACGGTACAAATAGGTGGGCTGGGTACTTTTATCTTACCAATGTAAAGTAACAGGCATACTGTGACGTATCGTTCGGCGAGTAACATTGCCGGAGTCCTAAAAGCTGGTGGTGAAATATAAATGGAGTATCCATTTGAACAACAGTCACTATAAACGATAATGACAATACTTCATAGCTTCATAGCTAGACCTACCCGGTCTTGGTTAGGCCTATTTGGCGTACCTACTGTGCGTACCATCAGGTGAAACGTAGTCATTAATCTTTGCATACATGATAAAGTGCCTTTTTATGAAGTCGATAGTCCTGTAGGTACCCAAAACATTAATAAATTAATCTCTAGGTACGCCGACACGACATCGATAATTCCCTTGGTTTTCGTGCTGAGTACCGGTTCGGATCCCTTCGGTGCGTTCCAGAAGTTCGCCACAGAGATGGGTGTTCGCGACCGAGTGCATTCCATATCTCTGGGCCAGGGCCAAGGACCAGTGGCCGAGAAGATGATCAACGCCGCCAAACCACTGGGAGACTGGATCTTTTTACAGGCTAGTAATTACAAAAATAACCTGAAAAAATCATAAATACACTTGAATGTTAATGCGTCGATGACCTATGAAAAGGATTAAAGAAAACAGAATGGGAGAATAGTTTTTATAAGTATAACTTTTTTATAGGTTGTATTATAACCCATTTGTATAGGTCCTGTTGTTGGTTACCGAAACTTTACAACGTATTAATAGCTAATAAATATGTTGCAGAATTGTCACTTGGCTGCATCTTGGATGTTGAGCCTTGAACAAATAGTGGCTAACCTGGGAAGCGAATCGGGCGCCCCGCACCCGGATTTCCGTTTGTATCTGAGTTCGATGCCCACAACCAAGTTTCCAGTGTCGGTATTACAAAACTCTGTTAAAGTCACCAACGAACCGCCAAAAGGATTAAAAGCCAATGTCAAACGAGCCCTGGTTGAGATGGAGGAAGACTTCTTCGAAAACCATCGTGAGATTTTATCCTTCTTTATTTACTAATATAATTGTATAACTGCAGTTTGAGGATTTAATCATTCCATACAAATTGTGGGAATGTGTCGAAATATTAGACACTGCTATACATTTTTATTAAAAATATAAAACGCGAACATTTACGTTTGAGTACACAGCTAGGTACGTGGTTTTCTTGTGAAAATAAAGCCTGCACAAATAAAACAGAAATGTTGCTCAACTCACATATTTACCATATCAAGGTCATGACTTGTTTCAGCTCTCGGTCAGGATTGGCGAACCATGTTGTTCGGGATATGTATGTTCCACGCGATAATCCAGGAGAGGAAGAAGTTCGGTCCCCTGGGCTGGAACATCACATACGAGTTCAATAATAGCGACCGCGAGTGCGCCATGCTCAACTTGCAGATGTTCTGCTCCGAGGGACACATACCCTGGGACGCGCTCGAGTATATTACCAGTAAGTAATACTATTCAAATAATCTTATAGAGATTATATTAGCTTATACATAGGTATAAGTTCCAGTGAGGTGAGAGTCAATTTTACTCTTGAAGTTAGACAAAAGTCGAGCACTGTAGCAAATTGCTCACAGCCACACAGGCAATATAGCCTACTCATCTAATCATTAGCATTATTTTTTTAATTTACTAGATTTAAAAATATAATGGTGATATTTTAGGTCAAATCACATACGGAGGCCGAGTCACTGACATGTGGGATCAGCGTTGCTTGACGACAATCTTGAAATTGTTCTTCTCCCCGCCGACTTTAGAAGACAATTATACATACTCCCGGTCAGGCACATACTACTGTCCCAGGGTTGAGAAATTAGAAGAATGTAGAGATTATATTGAAACGTTGCCCGTCATTGAAGATCCAGAAGTGTTTGGGATGCACGATAATGCTAATATAGCTTTTGAGGTACCTAACCATGCGAATAACAGACTTCGTTCGATTACAAGTTACAATACGTATAAAAAAAATAATTACTATTAAGTAAACTATTAGTACCACCATTAAGTAGATATATGAAATCAATCTTAAAATATGTACTTCAAACAAAGTGGTAATTTACCTAAGCCGCATCGATTTATGCTAGAATAATGGATGTTTGATAAGGAAAAGCACTAACACCACTCCTTTAATCAACAGAACAAAGAAACATCTACCCTAATCAAAACCATAGTGGACGTGCAACCGCGCGCCGGCGGCGGCGGCGGCGGCGACACGCCCGACCAGATCGTGTGGCGCATCTGCGACCATGTGCGCGCCACCATCGCCGCCAACATCGACCGCTCGCTCGTGAACCCCGACCTCATGGTCCCCGATGACATGGGACAACTCCACTCCCTCACTACTGTGCTCCTGCACGAGACCGACAGATTCAACACGCTGCTCGGGCTCATACACTCCTCGCTTAATGAACTGCAGAAGGCTATCAAGGTGGGTGAATTTCAATAGCTTAAAAATGTAATTTTGAATTACTATTTTAAAATTAATAGTGTACGGAGATTTTTTTATACGTTTCAGTTCCTATCACTATGGATTTGGCGCTTGCTCATATTTCACATCTATTTTTTTTTTACTATTTACTCGCTACGTATATAAATGGTGTTTATTTTGTCTTTATGTAAATTAGTCTCCAAAAGTCCCGGTGCTAGGCATGGATCGCCCTCACATTGTGTGAAGTGGGTTAGGTATTAGTGAACTTTATGAATCAAAACTGATTTGGAGGATAGAGATTTTTAATTGCCATTGCCATTGGCATAATGAAGCTACTTAAAAGCTTTCTGCTTAGATTAGCTATGATACAATTTGGCAAATTGCTAATCAGGAACTTAATATTCTTTCTATCAAATATTTCAAATCCATGTTTTTGAATTGCAGGGAGTAGTCGTCATGTCAGAAGCATTTGAAGAAGTCTTTAATGCATTCTTGAATAACAAAGTGCCGAACATGTGGCACAAGAAAGGTTACAATTCTCTAAAGTCGCTTGGCAGTTGGACTCACGATCTCATTCTAAGAATTGATTTTATGGAGGTATTATACGTTCTTAAATGTTTCGCATACAAAACTATTCAATTAGTGGGTTAACTGTCGTTTTCAGTGTTTCACTAAGTTACCCGAATAAAATAATAAATTACTTGTTAGAAATAAAAGTTTGGCTACAACCCGTCCCATATCATTTTACACCTGTCTCCTATCTCCACGTCCCACTTTAAAGAATAATCAGTTAGAATGTTGGATGTCTCTTCAACGCTAAGCTATTGGTAAAGATGCAGCCTGACGGTAACCATTTTCAGAAGTATAAAATGTATTTTAAAAGTAAACAGTATATTTAATGGATAATATGTCCTACAACTTACAAATGACTTGTCTCCAATTCATTATAACGAACTACTAAATAATCTGCTTATCCGCTTTGTTTAGAAATGGTTGACAGACGGTCTGCAGCCAAGCAGTTGGGTGTCTGGGCTATTCTTTCCCCAAGGTATGCTGACGGGTTCGCTTCAAGCCTACGCAAGACGCTACAGGGTGCCCATAGATGCCCTCATGTTCGATTTCATGCCAATTCAGATGTTCTTATCGCAAGAAGACGTGTACAAGCAAAATAAGAAGAAAGTTAAGGTACGTCGAAACATGTTAATAGAATAATAAAGCAGACACTGCGGTCAAAAGTTTGTAATAGAATATTGCGCTACCGTCTCAGCACTCTCTCACTTGCGCACCATAAATTTTGGTCGCAATGTCCTCTTAAGTACAGCCTAACGGTCGAAGTGCTTAATTTGTTACACCTTTTCCTCCCAGCCGGAAGATGGTCATGATGTGTACGGAGAGCTGACGGTGCCAGAAGACGGAGTTAACATCCACGGCTTGTTCATCGACGCGGGCCGATGGGACGTGAAGGAAAACTGCCTCGTTGACGCCCTACCAGGTAGACTTAGACCTACTTCATAAAAAGATAAGTATAGCGAGGGTTCCACACGTCTCAATTTTCTCTGAACTATAATGGTTATTCTCAGGGCAAATGAATCCCGCGCTGCCAGTGGTGTGGTTCTACCCAGTGTTGGAGTTGCCGAAGCCGGATCCCCGCTACCAGGCGCCGCTGTACAAAACCTCGGAGAGAGCTGGCACCTTGTCCACCACTGGCCACAGTACCAATTTTGTTCTACCTGTACTCCTTCCAGCAAATATGCCTTCTGATTTTTGGATCATACGCGGTACAGCCTTGCTCACTCAGATAACCGATTAAGTGATTAGAAGTAGTACAGTACCCGGCTGTCGATTTGGAATATAGGCAGAGGAGTAAGACTTACGGCAAAGATCGGCTGGGTTGTCGCTGGGTTGTTGGTGTCGCACCGCCATTGCTCCGACAACTTGGTATTGGTAAGTGCGACTGACACCACAAAACAAACCCAGCCGATTTTTGCCGTAAGTCTTACTTTTCTGCCTGATGTGCCAAATCTGAGTTGCCAATACTGTAATAATTTTCATAATTGTCGTCAGTAGTCATTATTTAATACAATATTATCGCAAAACAACTAGCCTGCTCAGCAGGTAAAACGTGATGGTAGAGGAACTCAAATCAATTGTTCATAGCAATACGCTTCGATTGCGTACAAGTTGTTTTTGCTTATTCACTATTGGGTGTGCCACGTGGTGGCAAAGGTGTTCGCGATTATTAATGGTCGTGAATTATGATGAGTTTTTTATACGTTTCTTAGTTTAATATTTTACTTTTATAAAATGTATTACGTTTTTACTTTATATATTCTGCGTAGATAATGTACAAGAACATGAAATCGCAGCAACTTGTCCATTTTACGCAATTTAAAACATAGGTAGGTACCTAGAATTTAATATAATTCTTTAGGTAATTATGTTATTGGCAATTTAGAAATAATAAATCCCGAAGCCTACATGGCAATACCGTAGAGGTATTATAGATATAAAAACCATCTTGAGGAGTCCTTTTGGCTATGGTTGTAGCAGTGAAAAGTACCGATATGCAATGTAAAACAAATTCGTAGTACTTCAAAACAATTTGTAGTTATTCAGTTGACATCAGTATGTCTTTCGTTTAATTTATGTAATATGTGACATTACACACACAAAAAAATGTGTTCTCGTAAAAGCCTAATAGACCCAGAGTCCGTGAGCGTCAGACCTTCGCCACTTTGTAAAAGCCGAAACACATCAAATTTAGCTTTTATACTTTTTATTCCTGGCAGAACTACATACATATTACGATATCTATAAACTTCTACCTGTGTTATAGTATAAAATCTTTTATATATATTATTTCTCAGGCAACTATGAAATAGTGTTGAAACAACACTCGATTGTTTTTTTAACTTGTCAGACACATTGAAGATTATGTAGATTACCAGAGCAACAACGATCCAAACTTAATGATTGCTGATCGTGTTATGCTTAAGCTAATTGCTAGAGGCATGCGTCTGCGCATTCAGATTTTGTAAAATGACTGAAGGTGTGGCGCTGACGGGCTCCTGATATAATATAACCTGGCCAAGTCATGGAAATCTGCCTGTTAACATTAAGCAATAAAGTGTCTATCCATTGCTTTCAAGTCAAGCTAATAAAAAATCTCTAACAATCGCAGTTCATGTAATGAGTAACACCAACACTACATTAAGCTTTTTCATGTATTTTAAAGGACAGATTTGTAACTATTTTAAATTTCTTCAATAAAATTTTCTAAAAATGTTCGTTGTGGAGGTTAATTAATACTAGTGGTATTATCTGAAACTGATTTATTTAAACTGTTTAAATGTCGTATTTTGAACAATGACAAAAACAAAATTCACGAAATTATGGATAAAATGGAAATAAAATAGAGGCGACCTGTGTGGAGGCGACAATAGTCGCTTTATATACTAAGTCGGAATACACTAGGTGGCGGCGGGCGGCGGCGGCCGGCTCGGACGATCCTGTACATCCACAGCGACCTGCTTACAGGCCCTAAACAATAGCGATTTATGAACAGCGCGAACTTAAATTATTAATTACAGGTACTCTCCACACAGGCCTGCACGAACATTATTTACTATTACGTGTGAAAGTGAATGAATATCACAGTACTTGTGTTATTTTCATGTACATTACACAGATTGATTAAAACATAGCATTTCAATTAAATTATATTAGCCCTATATTAAAAAAATAAAAAGACCTAGACCGGATTCTTTACCTACCTAACGATTCTCTAGTTTTACTCGCATGTGAACAGAATATACCGTTCCGTTCATCTCGTTATCGTACTCGTAGCTCTGTAGCATCACAAGGCATGCAATTATATTCTGGTCAAACATTATTCAAGCCTATGCGACTGTATTCACTTTAATCAATATACTATATGGATTTCATTTCTCTATTACAAAATATCTGTTTCTTTAGAATGTAAACATTAAATATGTATTGGTCAAAGGAATATCTGCCGCGGTATGTGCCCCATCACACAACTACAAATTATACACAAAATATCTGCACAACGTTCAAACTTCAATGCTTGTAGTGGAAAATACATCCATAAAGGCATACAGTGAGTCATTCGAGGTCTAGTACCTCAAATATAAACAAACTATTATTACAAGGCAACACAGACCCGAGGGCGGCGGCACGACGCGAGGACTTCGGGACATGGACCCATGACGTGGGAGCTTCGATAACTAACTGTAGCAAAAGAGCTGTGAAGTGACTCACGAACCCCTGCCACCCAGCTGCGGCCTCCGAGAAGTAGCGATAGCACTCCAAGCCGGTTCACTTCAGTTTATCTACTGGCCATTTAATGCACAAAATATTGTGAAACTAATGAAGTCCTCCGGGCCTCCCCGACTTAAGGATCCAATCATTATATAAACAGCGGTGCGCCAACAAACAATGGAAAATAGTTCGATTAAATATTGTTACTACTTAAATCAAAGTCCATAATATATAAGCGACAAATCGCTTTTTATTCGCACTTAGTCCATTTTATACAAAACAATAACCAATATACAGCTTAGTATGTTTTTGTCTATTTCCATTGTAATTGATTAAGTGAGTTATATGTACATGAGGTCTAGTGTAGCAATAACTCGTAGTAATGTGTCGGGGCCCGAGCACGGCACGGCTCGTGTACTCCTCGCTCGGCTCACTCGGTAGCGAACTAACAAATTATTCGCTATCAATGTATTATTAATTCAATAATTTAACTCATTACAATAAACACATTACAAACACTGTACCCTTATACTGACAAATAAAACATTATATTAAAATTGACTCAACAGAGAATACAATTAAAAAAGATTTACTTTAATTAGATAACTGTTAATGTTTTATTACAATTAATATTACTCAAATTCTGGCCCAATCGCTACGCTCTCTATTGTAACACACGCTATGTCAATGACGAAACAGAACATCGAAATGAATGGGGTCCCAACGAAGACGCGCACTGCGCTGTTTGTCACTCGAATGTATTTAACCTATTTCAATGATAATTTCGTTAATCATGCTTTCAAAATTAGCCAGTTCCGTAGCTTTTAACTTAAAATTCTATACAATTTAAATAAAGGCTAATAGAATACCGGGAGGGCGACGTGCAGATGCGCCGTCACTCCCGTGCTAACGTGTTATTTAGATTGCGGTCAAATTTTACGTTACAGCTTTCAGAAATAGCTCCGATGTTTTGTAATAATTAATGTCAATAAAACTTTTGAATATTATTTAAATGTCAAGTTTTACATAATTCAAATTTACCAATCCTGGCGAACGTCGCGACAAAGACTGCTTCTTAACACCAAATCACACAACACAACAGTAATCATTTGATCTAAAATACATAGAAAGAACGGAATGAACAATGTTTAGCATTGACGTGTGAAAGTCCCCTCGGAAGGACGGGAAATGCAGCGCAAGGGTGTGGCGACGACACGAAATTATTACTGGGGGTAGTCGTCACCCCCACCACAAATCCTAGTCGTCGGACATGAAAGAGTTCTGCGACTTGAGCTCTTCCAGTCTTGAGATTTGCTGCCGCAGGTACATGATCCTGTCGCGAAAACATTACAATTACTGTCTAATCAATTCAAATAACGTACAATGTGCAAAGAATACTTTACAAGTCTTACTTTTGTTCTTGCAACGTGGCTTGTATCTCAGTGTGCCGAACTACCGATCGGGTACATTTTAATTCGGCAGACACCCGAGTGCACTGCAAACATCCCAGTTGATACGCTTCTTCTGTGAACTTGATGGCCTGTCGACACAAATACGTTCATAAATATCAAAATAAATATTTATTTATCGATCAAGTGTATTTTTTAAGTAATAGGCTATAATATAGATAGCTTACAGGGACGTATTATCAACGGTGTTTTTCCTGTGATTAAATAAAGCGAGAAATAGAGTGACAGAGAGAGAGAGAGAGAGAGGGAGATAAGAAACACGTCTCCTTTCTACAGTATAAATTTCAATATAAAAAGTATCGATGGATTTATAACTCCATTTTTTCTCCCTTACTCGCCACAGACAGACCACATGTTTCAAGTGGTCATAAAGCACGTTGTTTCTGTTAGTTTCTCACCTGCTTCTCTAGTATGTCGGCGGGCCACCCGGACACGTGCGAGGTCAAGTCGGTGCGCACGTAATTGACGAGAGAGGGCGTCATCATAGGCGGCGCATGATGCAACGTGCCGCCCACCACGGAAGAGTAGCTCCCAAGACACTCCACTGCGGGTTAAATTATTAGCACTTTTATAAGTGATCAACAATCGCCCATTTTTCTTCATTCCTATTTTACCTTGAAAGCATTATATATTAGCAAGATTCCTTCTTTAAGCATTTATTTTTTGTAACTGACGTTAATAATGAACGATAAGATCAGACAAGAAAATATTTTACGTTTTATCACCGACATTTATTGTGATCTAGAATCATTTGTTAGTAAATACCATAATTCCGGGAACATAGTTTGCATTAGAACATAGATTGGAACCAGTGGCCGGATTCTCATGTCACAGCCGGCGTCTTACCAACTGCGCCACGGAGGCTATCTAAGATAGAGATCTAACTGCCGCACTCAGGAGACATTTAATTACAATTAAACCATTACGAAGTGTAGAATTTACAAAGAAAATCTATACTTAGGAACGATTTAATTGACATTAAACGTCTCTGAGTACGGCCATAACATCTAAGAGATCTCAGATCTAAATAAGTAAACTTATGGAAATCGCTTTACACTTAGTATTCATGTTATTATTTTATCGTAAAAATTTTATTTGTGAGAAAAGGCGCATCAACCCATTGCAGACTCATCATAATATGCAATATATCAAGACACAAATTATAATTAACGGTAAAAACGAAGCATATAAACTTACTCTTTCTAGGCAGGGCTTGGTCGAGATGCAGCGGCGGCGCGTGCGGGTCAGTGTTCTCGGAGTGCGTGGGCGTGGGCGGGCCCGCGTCGCGCTGCGGCGTGTCGGCGCCGCTGCCCGCGTCCGCGCCCGGCGGCGTGGCTCCCGCGCCGCTCACGTTGTTCACCACCACTGTCATCGGCGGCGGCGCCACGATGCGCGGTAACGCAGCCGCCAGTAACGAACCGCTCTATAATCACAAATTTAACTGTATCAGCCCATACCCGCCACACTGCACACTGCAGGGCACGTGCCTGCACGACTATCGAGAGTGCGATTGAGAGGGGTGTGAATAAAGTAATACAAACATTATACCGTAGCCGCGTTAGATATGTGAAATAATAACGTATAAGTTAAATGATAGAAACGGAAAAAGAAGAGTTTGGACAATTGACCCTACAGATGAATGACAGTACTGATGATCACTCGAAATGATAGTACTTGATGTAGGTATGCTGCACAACAATGACATCACGCTATTTGAATGACCCTTACAACATAGATGTTTCATATAACTACAAAGTTTCTGTGGCGAGCACTGTTTACTAAAATAACTCGTAACCATAGTGTACAACAATTTCTTGAACAGCTCCATTACAATTTACATCTAATTCCTGGTTTTATATAAGCAGTAAACACTTACCGGCTGATTTGAGTTGTCAAGTACAACCACAGGCGGAACTGAGTTGCTTTCAGTGTTATTTCGACCCGTTGAATTCGTTTCCCTGTACGAGTTCTCCGAAAGAGGTGTACTCCTGTCAGGAGAAATGTCCATATCTTGTAATGACTGGCCATCTAAACATAAAGAAAAATCAAAAAATAATTATTCACTTTGCATGTCCAAAATTACATTACCGTATTTATAAAATCATTAATTTATATCGTTTCATTAAAGATTGTTTTACCAATTCCCTCCATATTTAAACTGGTAACAAAAGGTAAAGAATAGTCGTGGTCTTGGCCATGTTACGAGGAATTATATGAAAGTTGAGAGTACCTTTGCCGTCGTGCGTGGGTCCTGTAAGTTTTGGTCTCGGTCTCTCGTGCACCTCGTCATCACGGCCGCTGCTGCTCCAGTACCTTTCTGAAGTGTTATTGGTTCTTCTACTAGATTTTTCGGATTCTCGCCTTTCGGACCGAGAACTCGATCGTTTGTCACGATCTAAACAATACAAAAACAATGGAGCAACCGTTATATAGTATGAGAAAAAAACAAAACAAATATATATACTAATTAAATTACGAATAAAATAATGAACTCATAGGATGAATAATTATTCATCCTATGAGTTCATTAATAACATCTCCTTTAATTATAATTAAAGGAGATGTTTTATTTTGAAGTCAAACAATGTGTACAAATAGAAAATAAAATCAGTCGCTGGAGGAAAATTGAAATTGCCTTCCGTTCAGGAAGTGGCATTGTTATTAGCGAAAGTTTGATTTTATTTAATCTATTAATTTATTGTATGATACATTATCCTTGATAAGATTGCAGGCCCAGGAGCGCCCAGTTTGCTCTAAGTTACTATAGTATTTATGATTTATGACAAAGAGTAAATATTTTTACTTGTTGTCAAAATGCCATTCACAACTATTTACAATCCATGACCTACCTACATATTTTATTTCCATCAAAATAGATCCAAAATAATAATTATTTTCTGAATATTTGATACTATATTGATTAGCCATATTTCTAGATAATGTACTAGTAACCTTTTTAAACAATCTCCCTCAATTGATATATATTAATAAAGTAATACAGGACGGACTATAAATGGTCAAAAGATTATATTCCCGTGTCAATACAGTTACAACTTCAACCAATTGCATATTTTATCTTTCGTTCACCTGCATCTATTTTCCGTCATACATGTACTTTAAAAGAACAATGGCGGAATTATTTCATCCTCTCCGACTATTACAAATTCTGCTTATTACTAATTTTACAGTTTATTACTAAAACACTTTATTTAAACAACAATCAAGGCATTTTTACTGACATAAATAAAAGACGATTATATCAATGACACAAAAACCTTTAACTTCATATAGTCGTGTATATTATTGGAATGTCTTTTATTTTTTACATTAAATATATTGTGAGTTTTGTATGTCTAGTCCAGTGTTTTTCTAAATTTTTGAATACGCGGGCCCTTTACAGGTTGTAATCTACTTGCGACCCCCTTGGGCCAAAGATAAACAAAAAGTTGGCACTTTAAAATACTGTTTATGATTTTTCTCAATTTTGGTATTTATATTTATTATTAACACCTGCACTCTACAAGAAAGGAGACACCTTGAAGTAAGGCTTAGGCTAAGATGGTCTGATGAAAAACACTGGTCTAGTCTACAGAATAACAGGGGGGAGGGGGGGAATGCGGTCGATAAAAAACGAAAACTAGGAACGTGATATAATAATTGTTATACAATATTTACATGTTTACGCTACGCCCACCGATTTTATATATTTTTTGTCTGATCCATGCCATAGATTGATAGAGTGGTTTAATGACTTCTGCCTAGGACCTTCCAAATTATTTTTTAGCTTTTAATTTTATTATCTTATCATCATTAATATCTTATTTTTTTCAATAATTTAGTAATACTGTTCTACTAGTCAAGCCCTGTCATTGAATACCCATATTGACCTCACTATGGGTATTAAATGGCAGGGCTAGAAAGTTTTGAAAAAAAAAAACCACCATCTTGTAGCGTCGGCCATATTGGATTTACACTGGTAAGGAATGTGTTAAATTGTATTGTCATCAAAATTAAAGGTGTGTACCAAATATCAGATAAATCTGTCAAAAGGAAGGAGCAAGCTTCAATTACAAAATATGACCTAAATAAACAAACAGGGCAAGCTAAATAAAACCGTTTAAAAATAGACGAAAATCGTCAAAAGGTTATAAAAACTGCATAACGGCTTAATCAAAGGGGAAATGTTCTTTGCAGTGACGAACCAGTTTCATCAGATCTGATAGACGTTTGACGTAAACATGACGATGGTAATTTCACGGTCAGAAGAGTTTTGGCAATAATAAGCCACAAATCTTGGGAGGATAAACAAATAAGTAGTGGCGGTACTTCCATACAAGCCCAAAAGCCCGGCTTGCCCTACTTAATACGTATATACTAAATTCTGAACGAAACCATTACATTCAATACAAAACAGTAATTACGAAACATTACCATTTTTGAATTTACCGCGTTCCGTCGCGGCATGGCGCTCTTCAATGAAGCGCCTGCGACGGCGAGCCGAAGCGCCGCGCCGCGCCGCCCGCGCTGCGCTACGCTTGTAATAAATTCATTCAATAATTTTACCTCTCACGTAGAACGTAGCTCCACGCATTTTTTAAAAGACGGTACGCACAAAACATATATCTGCCTTTTTCTCTCTCGTGTGCTTTTACGAGGCTTTTGGCAACGCATGCTATCTCTTTCACACTTACGGGTGAAATGCTACACTCTGGCACTACGAATGTATAGCTACAGATATTGATATATAGCAATAATGTACTAAACCAAAAGCCCAGCTTTTGACCACAGAATTGGGTATTCTACCCATTTTCAAAAAGTCTTTTAAGTTGTTCCTAAGATTAAGACAAACTATTTAAAAAAATATCAAATTTTTATTCGCTCGGCAAGTCCAATAAAAAACCACTTAAAATTTAAATTTTAAATTTATGCGCGCAAATATGTGAAAACGCTAGGCGCCATGTTCCTTTAAAATGATACGTCACTCAACCAGTAAACAACCTGTGTTTGTATGAGCTCTTGGACACTGGAGGGGGTATTCTACTTACGGAATGACGTAGAATCGTTATCCATCATGGCGGCAGCCGTTTCACATATTTTTAGGACAGATAAAAAAATTGAAATTTTCAAAACGAATTATAAAATTTATTCCTTGGAAATAAAAACTGAAATTAACATATACTTATTCCTTAATGCTCTACTATATACATTTATAGTTTTTAGATTTTTTCTTTCTTATAGTAAAATACCCAATTGTTTTGAGTGAACATCGTACGTTTGAAGGTCGTCATGTGTAACATTATTTGTTAACTAAATTATATTTATTGTTATTCAATCATGTTGGTTCTTTTTTAAAATTATTTAATAATGAGGTTTTTATATTATTTCATAAATTATAATTGCATGTTGTAATGTTTATTTCTCCGTTTACTAGCAATACTGTACGAATTACTACCAACTTCATAAGTATTTTGATATTGTGCAATTAGTTCGGTTGTAGGTTAATTATTCGTGTTTTTAATGTTATTTAAACTTTTTGATACGAAAATGATTTGTATTGTTTCCTGTGATGGTTTTAGTGTGATGGTGAAAGTGTTCATTGGCGTTATAAAGGTAATTTAATTCAATTATATTGAAACTGGCGCGAAAACTACGCCGAGTTTGTGCATTTCTTAAATTCGTGGTAAATCACAAGAGGCATTTTATCGGTTCAGTTTACTTAACTACGTTATTCGATTTCTACATGCTCCCCTTTATATAGGTTATTAAACAGCCGTGTTTCATATTATGTTTTTCAAGAGACACTAATTGTGTATTAGAATGTTTGAATTAATTCTAATGATTTCAATGATATTGTGGTTCTTTCAAAAGGCATGCTATTACTTGTAATTAAAATTACTTGTAAAAACTTAACCTTAATGTATTTATTACAATTTCTGTCCGCAATTTTGGTTAGCTGCGAAGTCAAACACGGGACCATAGTAGCTATCGTTGTGCTAGTGTAATGCGGGGTATTAAAAGTGCTCAGTAGTTAGTGCAGTAAAAATTTACGGTTGCATGACCACAAGCTATCTATATTTGTATTACCTAATCCTAATATTGTATAGATTGTGTGGTAGGTCTGCCGCCGCGCCGTAAATTCGATTTCGTCGTTCTTAGTCTGTTTTTTCTTCTAAATAAATATGTATTAAACTTAAAATAATATTGGGCTTGCCCTACTCCAAAACCCTAGGCACGCCACTGCAAATAAGGTATTTAAAAATACTTGACAGTTCTGATATACAAATTGGACTGAGTCTCATAGATTCTGGACAATTTTTCCCGAGAATAATAATTTTAATTGTGTGTCAAGTTTACAAACCATAGAAATGATTACAGATCGCTATGGTATGCAGCTTTCCTCACGATGTTTTCCTTCACCGTCATAATGCGTGGTAATCGACTACCAATACACACATGACACCCGAAAAGTCAGAGGTCTGCCATGGGATTTGAACCCTAGACTGCCGTGAACATGTTGGCATCCACGTCTGGTCCTATATCAACAGGCCACCACACACTTTTTGGCCGAACTTGTGAGAAGGGTAAAAATCCGATTTACTATGAGCACCAAACATATAGCAATTATCACAGACAACAATGAAAAAGTATAAACACTCCTGGAGCAAAAATTGAATTTATTTATATTGTATTTAGATGGCTTTAATTTTTTTACCTTACTTCTGCCAAATTTTCGAAGGGTAGTGTACAGATATCACATACTATAATTACATTATTTTTTTGACGATCATCGACAAGAATATATTTTTAACGAACACGCTCGTCACTGAAAATATTCAGTAGTTATTTACTTTTCCACCATTCAGTTATGAAAGAGAATAATCAAAATAACTAGATTGTATAAACCATAAATAAATATTTAAGTATATTCTGCAACTCATGACAAAACATGACACAGTCTTTCATAAAAGATTCAACGCAGTATTCAATAGAATATGTTTTTTATTTATCCCGTTATGATGCTCACCCGACATAAATATATGCATCGACGTGTTTCACAAACATTTGAGATTTAAATAAGGAAAATTTGAATGGGTATATTTCCTTGTGTCACTGAATCGAATGGTTCACAGTATCATAATAAGAAATCGTTAATCCTATCGTTTTCGTGTATATAGTACAATTAAGCTCTTCACTAATACGGATCAATACATGTCCGTGCTATGTTGTCAATAAAAGAATTAATGTCCTCTTCATGAGTACTATAAAATGACCACTATTCAGTCATTGGCGTGTGAAATGAAATGAAATTAGTTTATTGGTCATGTAGGCAATGAAGTAGCTGTTATGACAAGTAAATACACATAGTACTTAATCTCTATTTACAAAACATTAGTTATAATATTACATTCACTCGGTTTTCGGTAGTCTTTTTTATTATTGCGATGAATTGCGAACCGAGCATGCAATTCGCCCGAACGCAAGATAACATATATGACCCCTCATGGAAAGTAGCAAAACCAAACACCATGAATTACATAGCAATGCTTGGCATTCCACTCCGTTTGCCATCCCGACACATAAGATGCTAAGTTTAATTATGTCCAGTAGTATCTCCGGCGACAACGTCTTTGAAACCGGAACACAACAGTGCATTTATAATGCTGTTTGGCGGGATAAATAGACATTGCGGTGGGACCCACCCAGTCTTATAGTGTAATATTAGTTAAATTTTTTTCAACTAAATATATTATTTATGTTAATTAATGTCTAAGTGGATCACGAATTTTATTAAAACTACGCATAGCGGTTTAATGTTATCGCCGGATACAACGCGGCTCTGGCTGACAGGACCCGGCGAAGCAAACTTAGTCGGCTCTAATTATCACTAGAACTACGCGACGCGAGCCAGTACTGAGTATATCCAGCGAATAAGACTCAATGGGTTTGTTTTGGGTCCAATTTACGTGTCTGATAAAGTTTGCCATATTATTTATTAATGTGACTTTTCTTAGCAACTCATATTTCGTACAAAGATTGCTTGATAATAGGTACGACCGTAGTTCAATCATCATATAGTCAATAGTGTACCTATAGCTTGACTGATAAAAAATAATAAGGTATGTATAGTATGTAAGGCGCCACACCATGAAGCTCTTTGATCGCATCATTGACACACGGCTCCGTAGCGAGTGCACTGTCTGTGTCAATATGGCTTCGCCTTACGAACTCAGGCTGAGGCTTAAAGAGAGAGGAGAGCTTTGCATATGGCCTTTTTAGACCTGCAGAAGGCCTTGGACTGTATACCTCGGTGGTGGGCACTTTGCTTCAAGGTCGCTCCCGAGGCCTATATTGACATTATCAGGGAAAAGTACCGCAATTCGGTGTCCTCGGTCCAGACCGCTGTTGGCGAATCCAATGGCTTTCCAATATCTGTTGACGTTCACCAAGGCGCGGCTCTTAGCCCGTTCTTATTTAACGTTGTGCTCGATGTAGTTACGGCAAACATCCAAGATCAGCCTCCATAGCTAATGATGTATGCCGATGACACCGCCCTCCTTAATCAGAACAAAGCCACAAAGACACGCTGGAAAACGGTGGTATGAGACTACATGTAACGAAGACTGAGTACATGTCCTGTGGCAGTACGTATTCAAACACCATCCGAATTGGTTCGGACCTGATCACAAAGTCCGATACGTTCTGGTATCTTGGATCCGCGTTACACGAGTCTGGCAACGTTGACGATGATGTCCAAGTACGTACGTAGTGGGCGTTGTATGCGACCGAATCAACTCATTCATTAGTATATATGGTAGTCATTATAAGATTTCACATATCTAGAAGTAATATAATTGAGGCTCAGCATAATCTGTTAGGCAGTTGTTAAAATTCCATTATGTAGATAACTCTTTTCGTTATTTAGAAATTTAAGTAGTTTACGTACGCGAATTGTATCCACGTCCTACTTATTCTGTTTTGGTAATTTATGATGAATATAAAAAACCTAGTGAAATGTGCTGTTCAACACAAAGATACGGGATTCGTCGAGACGCTTGCACAAATTTAAAGAACAATGTTGCATTGTTTTTGTGTCAAACAATAAATTATTTTTTTAATACCAGGTTGATGAATTGAAATAGGTCCTGTTGGAAAATTAAAAGATCATTATATAGCAATGAATACGCAAAGTTGTGTCTCCGTTGGGTTCAATTGAGTTCCATTCCTCCTCAAAGAGATTTCAGGCACAAGTCTAAACAGTCTTTCCGCAACTGTACCCTGAGCGACATTGTTTAGGCCCGTGCATAGCGCATCGCTCGTACTATCATCTGCATAACAAAATATGCCGTTGATGTTCAGCACGTTATTGATGTACAAGATAAAGTAACATGATAGCACCAAAACCTAGTGGAACACCAGCATTAACGGACATGGTCTCGGAGTTAGCGTCATTGAACGCGACTTTAATACATTAACCATACAGGAATCAGGCGATCCATTTACAAAACCCCTTGGGTATATTGTAGGCATAGCAATAACCTTACGCCCAGCCTCTGCAACCTTCGCCCAGCACAGTTATTTTATTTTTTATCTAAACCTGATTTCCCGGGGTTAATGAAAAGATAGTTGGTGCTTAATTCAAACATAACTTTAAAGCTTAATTACATTTAATATTTACAAAGAAACATTTCCCTTAAGTTGAAACAGATTATTTGGAATGACTTTACGGTATGCGATGCATTAGGTTCATTCTTCTTTTACCGTTCTCATATTTTAACAGTAAAGGGTGAGGATATCACATGTATCACTCTAATTAGACGATTCAACCAAACCACAATATACAAAAATAAACCTTATTATTACATATTTTGATCTTTGGATCCTTCTGAACAACCAATCTTATGAGAAGAGTTGAAAGCTAGACTGAATGATGATCTAACGCAAGAACACACTAACGCTGACACACAGTGGAAACACGCTGCATAAGACCTTTTCTTATAATCTAAAAGCAAGAAATTATCGAATCTTGACCCTCATCACGCATGCCAGCAAAATGTTGCTTCATATTATCAAAAATTGGATTGGAAAATTCCGCAGGAGCAAGCGGGTTTTGTGAAGGGCAAGTGTACTCCTCAATGTCAGGGTCGGTAAAAAGGCATATGAGTTTGACACGCCGATGATAATGGGCTTTGTCGACCAAAACAAGGCTTTTGACTGTGTCAACTGGGGTTCTTTATGTTTTTTTTTTGTTTTTCTTTACATGATCCCGGAGTACCCGATCACCTCATCACCCTACTTCGCTCCCTATATGACTCGCCCTGGGAAGTCATAAGAGTTAATAAAACAACATCAAAACTCTTTAAATTACACTAAGGAGTATGTCAGGGATGCATTTTGTCGCTCATTCTTTCCAACATGTATGGAGAGTGCATAATGCGACGTACCTGCAAGAATTGGGAGGGAAGCATCACAGTTGGTGGTTTGAAAATAACTAACCTGCGCTACGCCGATTACACTACGCTTTCTGCAGCGAGAGACTTAAAATGGCTGCGCTCCTAGACAGAATAGAGCGGCTAAGCGGCTAGATGAGACTCTCCGTAAACAGGTCCAAAACTGCTTAAGCTCATGGTTGTGGATCTTGGAACTCACAGATGTGTTGGACCTAGAAGTAGTGCAAAATTTCGTTGCCCTGGGTTCCAATATCAGTAATTATGGTTCATGCGATAAGGAATTGCGCAGGTGACTTGTCATGACTAAGAGCGTTATGTCTCAGCTAGGAAAAATCTGGAGAGATCGCATAATCTCCGTAAAAGCCAAACTAGTACGGACCCTAGCCATCTCGATATTTTCGTATGGAGCTGAGACTTAGATACTGAAAGCTGCAGACCGCAAATGCATTGACGCCTTCGAGATGTGGTGCTGAAGAAAGATGCTCAGTATCCCTTGGACAGCATGTCGGACTAACATATCCATATTGCGCGAACTTAATATCTCCTCGCGGCTGTTATCCGTGTTTACGCAGATCCTGTAATACTTCGGTCACATTGCGAGGAAAGATGGCGATAACTTCGAGAAGCTTATTGTGACCGGCAAAGTCGACGGGAAAAGGCCCCGTGGTCGCAACCCAACGTTAGTCTGATCAGATTCGGTCTCGACTCTACAATTTACAGCGCCCTTCGCACCGCCGGGGACAAAACCAAATGGAAAAAGCTCGTCCAAGAGAAACCGATACAGAATTCTATTATGTTTTAAATTGCGAATTACTTAATTTTTAAACCAGTCTTTATAATGAATTTCACTTTTTTTTATAATTTTTTTCGTATTGTTTCATGTTCTTTTCATGAAATGGTGCAATATCCCTGAAAGACGATAATTGAGTATAGATTAAATGAAACTTAAACTACGTAATAGAAAGCTCTAATAGCCGCCAAACACGTGACATCATTTCTGTCAAAAAGAGCGTCGCGTTCGGTCTTGTTGTTTTATGCGATGGACGCCGTTTTGGCTTTATTTATACGACTTTATACGACAAAAAATTTAAAAGTCACAACACCATCCATATTGAGAAAATCTGGTGAAGTAATAGAGACCATTATTCGCACATAAATTTATTAAATAAATTGAATTTTGGACCCAGTTTGTATATTTATAAATTTCTCTATAATTTCACGAGTTACATCCCCCTCAATTGTCTCATTCATTTTGGCGGGAAACCGATCGCATAATGTCCGTATATGTTAATTCACTACAGAGACTTGAGCTCAACCCTGCCACACACTTTTACGTGCGTTTGCGCAAACGCGAGTTTGCACTAGTCTTGAATCGAATATTGGAACTTTTTTTAAACTTGCACCAGTCTGAAGTCTGCGCAGTTATTTGCCCATACACGTTCCAGTTTACTGATGCAAACTGAGACTTGCACAGTTATAAAGTTGTATGTGGCGGCCATAAAAGTATCTGCCCAAAAAGCTTGAAGATATTACATATGAAGGAATCATATAAAGACAAGGGTAAATACACAGTCCGGTCATAAGTATTGTCACACAGTAAAAACTTTTCTTTTAGAATGCTGCCCACAAAAAAGTTTATTGAATTAGAATTTCGTATTGTTCATGAAAATAAAAATGTAAACTTTTTAGAATTTTAGAAGACGCTTAAAGAAGACCGTGTTCAGTTATTGCGTTGCATCGTTGCGGTTACGCGCCAATTCAAATTTTTGACATACTGAAAAATTTGAATAGAACTAAAAGATTCGTTTATCGTACCATCAAACGATATAATGAAGACTCTAGTGTAGATGACAGGTCAAGAAGTGGTCGCCCTCGATCTGTTAGAGCTCCAGCAGTGATAAACGCTGTGAAGGCGCGAATTCAAAGAAATCCCAAACGTGAGCAGAAACTGTTGGCCCTTCAGATGGGGTTAAGCAGAACCACGGTAAAAAGGGTGTTAAATGAAGACTTAGGGCTTCGGGAATATCGAAGAAAAACAAGACATCGTTTGAATGCTCGTCTAATGGACCTGAGACTGAAGAGATGCCGCGCTTTGTTGAAGCGGTACGCGGGAAAAAAATATCGGGTAATTCTTTTTTCGGATGAAAAATTTTTTACCGTAGAAGAGAGCTACAACAAAGAAAATGATAAGGTGTACGCACTACGCACACAGTAATGAAGAAGCGTGCAACCGTATTCCGCGTGTCCAACAAAGTCTTTTTCCATCCTCGCTCATGGTATGGTTGGGAGTTTCTTATTGGGGCTTAACAGAGGTACATTTTTGTGAGAAAGGTGTAAAAACAAATGCAGTTGTGTATCAAAATACAGTCCTGACGAACCTTTAGGAACCTGTTTCTCATACTATGTTCAATAACAGGCACTGGTTATTCCAAAAAGATTCGGCGCCAGCTCATAGAGCGAAGAGCACACAAGACTGGCTGGCGGCGCGTGAAATCGACTTCCTCCGGCACGAAGACTGGCCCTCCTCCAGTCCAGATTTGAATCCGTTAGATTACAAGATATGGCAACACTTGGAGGAAAAGGCGTGCTCAAAGTCTCATCCCAATTTGGAGTCACTCAAGACATCCTTGATTAAGGCAGCCGCCGATATTGACATGGACCTCGTTCATGCTGCGATAGACGACTGGCCGCGCAGATTGAAGGCCTGTATTCAAAATTACGGAGGTCATTTTGAATAAACTTTAGTGTCATAAGAATCTATGTTTTGTAAAGTTCATTATAGTATATAAATGGTTACATAATGAATAAACTTGTTTCTATTATTTTATATTAAACATGTGACAGAATTTATGACCTGACTAGGTAGAAACAAGAAAAATGCGGCCGATGAGATATTAGGATCCGCTCGAATAAATATTATCGAGTGGAAAATCCATAATAATGACATACCAGTTCAACCTAATGAATTTTCACCCAGTTTTGGCAGGCCGGTGTTAATGGTGACGATCTACGACAGGTGAAATCGATCTCTCGCCAGTCGTTAGGATAAAGTGCGGCTGGAGTGGCCTTTGGGTCACCCTAATACCGCTACTAATCTTACGTATTTTATTCTACAAAAATAGTTTTATTTTGTAACATTCGCGTAAATCTAAGAAACCATTAAGAAAGGGACACTGCTGGATTTTAGTAAGTTTCCTTGATGACCTACCGTCGTTTGATTTATTTATAGTGCCAAATGAACTTTATTTTTGAAATTTATTTTCAATATCTTTTTCAACTGTTGTCAACATTCTAGTTGTTCGATAGAACATAAATATAACATTTATACTGCTCTACAAACTTAGAAAATATCAGTGTACGCATTTTTAGTAAATACAATTGTATTTTGTTCAAATTATAATAAGAATCTTGATCTAATTTAATGAAAATTATATTTTATACCCGTTATAGGTTGCCATGAAAAACGAAATACAATTCTATAGCGCTGTGAATGCGGTTTTGTAGTTGTATACCATTATCATTAAAGACCGGATTATATGAATTGCCATACTTGAACATGCAATTGCCTATTTACCCCATTTTCAGCAATCATTGCATATTTAGTCTAAAATCTTGTGATCATTTATACTTTCGCTATATTTTCTACATTTATCGGTAGGTCACGCTACTGATATCTTTAAAGATTACTTCAAACACATCCCAGTTACCTCCGTGGATGTAGAGCCACCCTATTCCGCTTATAAAATTATATTGGAGGATTGAAGATGCAATCTTACTACAAAGAATTATCTCTCTTCAGCCATAGGAAATCCACTGCTGAATGCCTATGGATCTCTACATCGACCTGTTGGAACGATTGCATCCAGTGACTTTCTGCATGCCGTTAACCATGTCATTTGCCTGTACGTGACATCCACTCCAGATCCTTTGGACCTCAGTGGCCATCAGTTCTTCGTGCTTTGTGCGCCGCCCACTTGAGCATACTTGAATTCTCGTCCATGATGAGAGGCCATGTTTCGGTGCCGTGTGTCATCTCTGATAACACACAACAATTGTAGACTTTCGTCTTTAATTAATAAGGAATTTTTCAAGAGAAGACGGCAAGCAGTATTCCAACGCTGCCCATCCGAGTTGGATTCGACGAATTAAATCTCTCTCCAAGTTGGACCTGCCTAACCGGTTTACTTCGCCCATATAGACATATTCGTCATCATCTCCGAAATTTGAATTTCCAACCGCAACCGAGGTGGACACGACATGGACTTTCGACATGATCTTCGTCTTGTCCATGTTCATTTTAAGGTCCAACTGTTAAAAATCACTACTGAGGTCATCGAACATAAGGCGTAGGTCCTCTAGCCAATTTCCCAAGACTATGTCTTCGACAAATCGAATGTGATATTTATACTATATACTCGCCATTGATATTGATGCCAAATCCTTTCCAATAAAAGAACTTGAAGGCATCTTCCGACGCAGTAGTGAACAGTTTTGGAGATCTGTCTGTCTCACTAATTTAACTTAAGAAATGACAATATCATTGTTAATGAGTCAAATTATGAATGTTTAACTTAATATTTCAGCCCTTATTCTACACCCATAATGCTGTTTTTCCAAAACTATTGCACGCCATTATATTTCGTTTGTATAAAAGAGCTGAAATATAAATTATCATAGAAATAATTTCAGTGTTTTCATATAAGATATCAATTTTGAAATTCAGGGTTAATTTTAAGAAAACAAAGTATACAGATATTTTTCTTTTTAAATGAGTAACTAAAGTACTAAGTTTGACACCTGTAACTTCAATGGTTTAGAATTTTCCATACAAAGCCTTATTTCAACCCCTTCAAGCCCTTAATTGAAAAAAAAAGTAATCTATCCTTGTATCAAATTTCATTAAAGTCGGTTTTGTGGTTTAAGCGTGAAAAAGTAGCAGACAGACAGAGGTACTTTTGCATTTATAATATTAGTAAAGAAGTAAGGAATATCAACAGTCAGTAATAATGCTTTATTCATTTAAGAGTATTTGGTATTAGGATCATATTTAATCAATCAATTGATTATTGATCTACAATTCATTAATTATAATGGATGTCCCATAATTAACGCAAGATCTAAAGTTTGCTGCCATTTGTGCAGTAAACAGTTGGCAAAGCTTATCAGTAACTAGGGACTGGTCCGGCTCCACCTAGGTGCATATTCTTTTTTATTTAGATTCGACATTAGCAACATATTGTTTCCCGTGGGTACTGTTGGATTTAAATTCAAAGTCAATGCTGCCCCTCTCTGCACTGCTTACCCCGTCCCGTCCCATCCCGTCCCCTCTCCCCTCATTTTCACTCAAGACCTGTTATCGTTTCCCATCTCAACAAATACATTTATTTGAATTCCTTGCTAAACCCACATTTCTTGGTGGAACATTTGTACCTAATTCATCTTTTAATAGATCTATATTTGAATGTGTCAGTTGGTAAATTATTCTGTTGATTGGTATACGATTTTTGCCAAACATTGGATAAAATTGTCCATCAAGTAATTATAAATATAAAGTGCCAGAATTGAACAATATGCATTTATACATACATATAATAAATTTGTCACTGATCAATGTCTCTACAGATCAAATGGAAGATATTGTGAACAGCTATTATGGAATTGTATGCACATAATGTAACCCAAAATAATGATTGTTAGAATTTTTGTCTGTTTGCCTGTGCGGTTGTGCATGCTAATTTTAAAGACGGCTTAACGGTTTTTTATGAAATTTGGTATGGAGGTAGTAGACAACCTAGAGACATGAAATTATTAATAAATCTGGTGCCAAAGGTGGGATTTCAACTGTCATTCATTGAATATATTTTATTTGATAACTAGCTTCTGCCCGCTAACTTCGTCTGCGTGATTAACTTTGTTTAAAAAATATACATGTATAGATTATTTGGTATTTCTCATCCCGTCCCGTCCCGTCCCGTTATATCCCGCCCGTCCTATCTCATTCTCACTCAAGATATGTAATCCACGCCCATCGCATCCCTTTGAGTATAAAAAGTAACAAATATATAAGATTTCCGTCTTCATCCCACGGGAACACTTAATTTATCTGGATAAAATGTAGCCTAAGTGTTAATCCAGTGTTAATATAGGGAATATTAGTTTTTCTCATTTATCTTCCATAATACAAAAAAACACCCTGTATGTAAATAAGACATTTAACAGTTTTTAAGTTGGACTTGTACCTATATAACTGTGAAACCGCATCTCATTTCGTCTTGTAGTTATTGCGTTATGCGCAAGTAAATAAAAAGAAACATCCTGTATGTAAATGAAATATATACCAGTTTTTAAGTTGGACCTGCACCATTGTAATTGTGAAAACTGCATCTCATTTCGTATGGTAGTTTTTGAGTAATGTGCAAGCAAACAAAAAGAAACATCCTGTATGTAAATGAAATATATACCAGTTTTTAAGTTGGACCTGCACCATTGTAATTGTGAAAACTGCATCTCATTTGGTGCGGTAGTTTATGAGTAATGTGCAAGCAAACAAAAAGAAACACCCTGTATGTCAATGAAACATATACCAGTTTTTAAGTTGAACCTGCAGCAATATAACTGTGGAAACCGCATCTCATTTGGTGCGGTAGTTTATGAGTAATGTGCAAGCAACCAAAAAGAAACACCCTGTATGCAAATACAACATATACCAGTTTTTAAGTTGAACCTGCAGCAATACAACTGTGAAAACCGCATCTCATTTGGTGCAGTAGTTTTTGCGTGATGCGCAAGCAAACATACAGACAGACAGACAGACAGACAGACAGACAAAAATTCTAAAAAAAATTGTTTTGGATTCTGTTGCTGTTATAAAGACCCCCCGCGTTGAAATTTCTTAAATATCTTCCATGTACAGACATCAACCATTTACATTTTTATTATATGTATAGATTAATGGAAAATTCCACCCTAGGTGTAAGTATATATCTATGGTTTTAATTTTCTAAACATAAAGGTTGGTACACTTTCTTATTGTCAATAAACCTAGTTCACAACTTCAGAGGTCCCAATATGACATAATATATAAAGAAGGGTTGTGAACATGTTTGTGCATTAAAGTTATAGAAACTAAAACATATAGCAAAAACGGGGACTAATTGTTTAACCATAAGCATATAAACTAATAAATAGGTCTAGCTCAGACACTACCATTATCATAAATACTTTTTTTCATATTATTAAGTGAACTAAATACTAGCATGTTTAACTCATTCATGTTACGCATTTCTGCCATATTTTAATCAGCTCACAAAGTAATTTATTATCTTCTGAGGTTAAATAGGTAATAAGAATTTACCTCCTTTTAAAGATTTAAAAGGATGAAATTATATCAATATGGTATCATTGTGAGGCCTCTATTTAGCAGTGGATTTCCTGTATCTGCAGACAGAGAGAGGAAGAGAGGGAAAGAGAGAGAGAGGGAGAGAGACAGAGAATGATTTCATCCCAAAGTGAGTTTGTGTGATTATTAAACTGCACTTGGTTCAGCATTTTAGACTAATGCCTAAATAAAATGAAATACATAAGTAGTGTAGTATCATTAGTGAAAAAAGTCATCATGCAATATTATTGACAATCAATTTTTTATTATGGGAGATACTTCAAGAACTTGGCATAATTAGACCTTTTTGTACATATTGTTTATGTTTACAAATTTATTTTATGTATAGATATAGATACATGATTAGTTAAGGAAGCTATTCTCCATTAAATTTTAAGAACAAAACTATGTCGGAAATTCCAGAAATCTGAATAGAAACCGTACTTTCTCGTATTTTGGAACATTCCACAATATCGGGACTATCCTAAGATCCCGGGATCGCATTTCGTCAATCCCGAATTCCCTGGCTTGGAAAAAACGTCCCAGGATAGAATATATTTTGTTCTATTAGAGATTCCTTGATCGAGAGCTACGCTGGCACAAATTACAATCAGTATTATTTTTATTTATTCCGAGCGTAATACAACGCTGGATGGTTGAGGCGATTTACTTGTAATTCCCATCAAAATTGTTGTGACACATTGGAACTTGTTAATAAATTTGTTAATAAATTCTTGAGGAACATTGATCAAACAAAGCATTTCCTAGTTTTTTCGGTCCAGCTCGAGTGGCCCCGCTAGATCGAAACACACACAGTAAACAGAACCAACTTTCAACATTACCCTCATAGACTCTATAGTTAGAAGTCGCCGGGTGACAGATTCCGCAATCAAATCGACTTTATTGTTATCGATTCTATTTGGAAATCCTCCGTGAAATACATCATGGCATTACATGGAGCAGAATGCGGCTTGAACCATAACTTACTGGTTGAATTTTTCATCACATTGTAAGGCTCTAAAAGCCCTATGTTTAGCAGTGGACTTCCAGTGGCTGAAGAGAGACAGAAAGAGAGAAGCCCCCCAAAATGTGTCATTGAAACAACGTTTTTAGAATTATGGTTCCTTAGATTTACGCGAATGTCACACATTGATATAAAACTATTTTTTACGGTTTTATCGCGATTTGGTTTAATTTTTTTTACTTCCCGACGTTTCGATTGCTTTACAGCTTTCGTGGTCACGGGGCGGACTCCCCGCCCGCCGTTGTATATCAATGTTCTTAGAATTACCGGAATAAACTAGCATTCCGTAAAACTATTGAGGAAAAGCTATCGGACAATGTACCATCTGTCGGCACTGATTGAAATGAACAGTGGGAACAACTTAAGGGCTACATAGATGAGAATCTTGAAGCCATACGAAAAGCCAGATAACTAGACTGTAAAAAAAAAAGGTTATTTATATCTAAGCTTACGTTAAAATCCAAGGGTCTGCAGAACAGGTGAAGTGAGAAAAGAATACTCCAGTTTATGCAAAATCATAGATATACAGTGCCGATCTAACAAACACACATATCTGGAGCCTGGACATCTGTAAAAAAATTGAGGAACACTCTCCTCAAAACAGTTACGGATGGCCGACTACTTAAAAAAGTTTTTACTATAGCGAAGCTGCTGAAACTCAAAAATTGCCAAGTTATAAACTTCGTAAGTTGACTAATCGCTGAAGAGGATACTGCGAGGACCTGTGGAGAGATCCTCATATCACAACTTAAATACCACCAACAAATAAGAATACATAGAGTCCGGAATCACTCATCATCAATCAATCATAGCCACTATGAAACTGCTTAAACCAAGGAAAGCACCAGGTCCCGACCAGATCCCCATTGAAGTTCTCAAGTATAACAAGGACATAGACGCAATGCATGTAGTATGAAATGGCAGTTCTGTATTTGGGCCTAGATTAAACTTCAGCACAGAAAGAGTAATCCAGCAAGTCCAAAATTCATGATTGAGATTCTAATTTAACATACCCCACAGATAATTTATTACACAATATCTTAGCAGAAAAGGTATTCTCGGCTAAAAGAAGAGAGTTCTGTTCAGAGTGTAATTTAGAATAAAAACATAGAATACCTATTAGAAAACCTCTGTTGGTTCAAAAATAAAAAGAAATCTTGGGTCAACCACATGAAATTTATTAAAAATTCCATCTCACGCATCAGCCCTGTAGAGAACATGGTGCAAGTTTGCTGCAGCAAGAATCTAAAATGATCTACCACGACCTTTAAAAGGGGAAATGTCTGTAGGATGTTTTGGAAAAAATACAAGTCAGCTTTCCTCAAAAGACAATATGCTGCAGCGAATCGGAAACACTTGTCGGGCAATTTCAAACCTGAGTAAATTGTTCCAATAAATTTAACCCTGATTATAAAACATTACATACAGAATAAAACACACACACAGTCACACCGACAAATGCACACACACACAGATATACACTAGAGTTACATAGTACTCCCTGACGGCCCGCAACGTCGCCGCGCTGCGATGGCAGTCAGGGTCATAAGAGGATACCGTACGATCTCCTTTGAGGCAGCGAGCCTCCTAGCCGGATCCTCGCCCTGGGACCTCGACGCAAAGCTCCTCGCGTCGCTCTATTGGTGGCGCGTGGAGGCGGTCGAGAGGGGCGAGCGCCTGGTGCCTCGACAGATAGAGGCACGCAGGGCAGCGCTCCGCCAGGTCTTAGTGGCGGAGTGGCAGATGCGCCTAGCGCAACCCACGGCGGGGTACGCCGCTGTAGCGGCGGTAAGGCCCGTTCTTGAGGAGTGGCTCAATAGGAGCCACGCCGAAGCTTCCGGCTGACGCAGGTGCTTACCGGACATGGGTGTTTCGGGAAGTACCTGTGTCGACTAGGCCGGGAGCCGACGTCCCAGTGCCACCATTGTGGTGATCGCCGCGACGATACGGCACGGAACTCAATGGCACATGAAATTGTCAAGGATTTTATCTACCTAGTTTTCCAAATTTCTAACATTGGCTCCTGTGGTACTGAGGTGAGGAGGATAGATATGACCAAAAGCGCTACGATACAGCTATCGACAGGAACATTAAAAAGATAAGATCAGTCCATATTCTTGTCGTCTCCATCTTCCTGGACCTGGACACTTAGAGCAAGTGACCGTAACCGTATCGTAGCATTCGAAATGTGTTGCTGAAGGATATTCCGTTTTCCCTAAACAGCGAGAAGAACAAACGTGTCCATACTTAATGAACTTAACATTACCACAAGATTCTCGACCATCCGCCTTCAGCGAGTTCTTGAGTTTTTCTGTCATATAGCCCGGAAAAAGGATGACAACCATGAGGAGCCCGTCATCACCAGTATGATCGGAGAGAGGACACCACGAAGCCGTAACCCCTTATGACGGTCTCCCACCAAATCCACGCCGCAAGCATACAGGAAGCCTTACACACGGCAAAAAGCAGGCCCAAATGGTGCAACATTATTAAAGAAAAAGTTGCTCATGGTGGTGGTCACGAACCTCAGCAATAAGGAAATCGACTCAAGAAGGGAGGACTCGCGAAAGATGTTGCTAACGTTGACTGAACTCAAAAAGTATCTGCACCCAGCCAAAGCCAGGCGGGGTCACTAGTACAAAATGTAACATCATTCTGCAACTAAAAAATTCCAAGTTTTAAATAATTAATTGACAACAAATAGAACTGAAGCCGGAGTAATTCACATTGTTAGTAAGGACTATAATGCACAACATGAGAAAAATATAATGCCACCAAAAAGGCAAACTATTGGCAATATACGGAATGGTTACAATAGAAATTAATGCTGACATAATATGTACATGTGTAACCCACATATAGCCTAGATTCATGTCAGTCTCAAAGAGGGTCCTAAACACCAATTCAACTGTCAGTCTCAATTGACATTAATTTCCAGAGCATGCATGACCCTTGCTGTTTCTGCCTAGACTACTACTGGTTGCTGGTTAACCTGTATTTTGATCCTGTTAGGTCTTTTGGCAGACACTAAACTTTGGTTATCTGGATATAATATGTGGTTAAAACTTGCCTTGCTGGACAATACCTAAATCCAAAAAATATTCTAACAGTTTTTTTTAAAAAGGCTTACACAATTTTGTTATTTTCTTTGGTTAAAGTCATAAATAAGTATATTATTATATTTAATTATTCTTTACCCACTTGTCATGGTTGGATGACATTATGAGTTGCAGGATAACAATGTATTTGCTTGGTACAGAATAGAAACATTTGGCATGCAAATGTGGAGACCTAAACCCAGCAGTTGGCTGAAGTGGGCTAGTACAGGTAGATTGATTCCATATCAATTCTAGCAGTTACAATGGGTTATCATTGTCCATATAGATTTGATATTTAGAATAATCTTAACCTCAACAGTCTTAATAATAATAATATTACAGAATAAAGAGAAGATAATATTACATACAAATATTATATACAAATACTTAGACAGATACTTCTAAATATTACATACTATAAAAAGTGTAAAAAAGTAGTGTATATAAAATAGCGCATAAGATTATTTTTTTTTTTAGACGGGTATATCAAGACCGCGACCGAAAACGAAGCCAGGAGGTAGTATTAGTGATATCAAACACAATGCAAGTAAAAATTTTACAAAAAAATCGACAATTTTTTTTTTTGTTATTTTTTACATATCGTCGAATTTAGGTGATTAATACATAATAGTTTTTTCTAAAATAATGACGTACATCGCTTAATTTTTAAACACGCAATGGTACGTAAGGGTTTAAATTATTATTTCTGCACAAACTAGGTATTTACCCCTAAAAAACGACGATTTTTTAAAAATTGTAAAAAAAAATCATTCGCTTATTTTGCAAAATTTTTAGTTGCATTGTATCTGTAGCCGGTAAAACTACCACCTGGCTTCGTTTTCGGTCGCGGTTTTGATATACCCTGTATAAAATCATTTGCTATATATGTATGTTAACTGTTAATAATATAATGTTAACTAACTGGTCATGGATGTACTTAATGTAGTTCGATGGCCAACTACATTATGTTGGAGAAACACTCATTCTTGTGTGAGAATAATCAAGTGCACATAATTTGTTATATAAATTGTAAAACAGAGTTTTAATTTTAAATGTTTCTCTTATTACCTAAGCTATGGAGTGTGAATAGTAAAGTTGTTTTTAGTAACATGTAAAACAATATTGATTTTGCATATAATTATTACAGATAAACAAGTTTAGTTTTTATTTTTATATTCTATAGATAATATATAAGATTTTTGTAGAAATATCTATATTTTTATTAAACCACATAAAAGGGCTTAATCTGAAGTACATTAGTAACAAAAAGATGAAATTGGCATTATTTCTGGTAAATTGAAATAACCCAAAATATACCTTGAATTAATTGGATATTAGATGTTATTGCATGTTTAAAAGATGTGCTTCTGAACTTTTAAGTAGCAATTTACATCTATATCTTTATTCATTTATGTGGTTTAATTAAATTATATGAATAAACACAGAATGTGGCAGTAGTCTGCATTAACCCATGTATGATATAAATAAAGTAATAAAAACAGGACTTACTACTTCTGGATAAATATGTTGAATCTTTGGATGAAGTTCTTCTTGTATCCCACTCCCTGGGTTTTTCCCACTGAGACACTTCACTGATACAGTTATAATAATACTTCTTTCCAGACGAACTAATATGTTCTGACCATTCACTTCCAGAAGGCACGCTAGCTGAAGGTGCACTTCTTTTGTCATATTTATTACTCCTACTAACACTAATGTTCATGCCACTAGTCCTACTCTTTTTCTCAGTTTCATTTCGTTCATGATTACTCCTCTCTCTTTCACTATCTTTACTACGCTCCTTGGGTGATCTGACACTGTCTGAAATTGTTGTAAATATTAATATGTGTTAGTAATTTATGTCACATTAAAAATATTATATACATTCGCATCGAGTTAGACATTAAATAATACATGAAATACAATCGCAAAGCTAGTCGACAATTAACTAGAACTATTACACAAATTTCAGTTTCCCACAAACTCATACCTCAATGACATGTTTCTTTAAGTAACATATCTTGTTATGTCTAAATAATTTTAATATATTTAAAAAGTTTAATTAAAAGCCCATAAGACACAGCATCTGGATAAAATCACATTGAGTAATCCAATAGCATTCTACATATATGCACTCAAATCCAATTTGAATGGAACTTGATTTGGTGTATTAGTTATAACAGAAACTGAATCAAATTCATTGATTTTGGATCATTCTATGCTTAAATTTTCCTTATAATTTGGAAATAAATCCTTAAAAATACAAAATTCCATTGTCTACCACTGTACTGTTTTTATTAAAGTACCATTATGTATTTATATGGATTCACATTCGCTATGGTGGTTACTTGTCTAATAAAAAAAATCATACAATAAAAAGAACAAGTCCACAATAAAAATTGTTTGGAGTATACTTGACATGTTTGGTAAATAAATAACAAATGACACATACCTGTGTACTTATTTCTAGAGGATTTAAAGTCTCTATCTCTCTCCTTTTCAGGACCTTTGGGTATGTAGGAATTTCTTGATGTTGCATATCCTCTGTCATCTGCCACATGACTGTAGTGGTGGTGGCTGTGGCTTGACTGGCTTGAGTGTGTACCATGGCCGTGGGCTGAGACATTACCATTGGGAGACCGAAGCGGAGTGTACCGGTTGTCAGAAGAGACATACTCACTTGCACCTCTTCTGTCACTCTTTGAATTATATTTCTGTTTACAAAAACAATATGATATTAAACACCTATAAAATAAGCACACTTGAAATTACAAAGTTGTACATGTACTTGTTTCAAGGCCTTTCATGGACAAGTGCCATGGAATTGATCATGTGAAGGAAAAACACAACAGTAGTAAGAACCCATACAAAAGTAGCAGATGTCTCATGGCTGTAGACTAATCCTATATGAAGGATCTGAGACATGAAAAGGTAGGACTCAAACAATATTTTCTAGACTTCAAACAAACTGATACATAATTGAATTATAAAATACTAAAGGCCTAACACATAAATATTACTCGTTTTATCAGAACTGAAATCTATTATTACACCGAATAAATATGATAACAACAGGAAAAGAGTGGTCGGGAACAATTATTACGTAGAGGAGTATATAATTCGAGCTAGAGTTAGCCATGTTATTATAATTATCATAGTTCCACATTCATGTCGTATTTGCTTCAGAGATTTATGCTTACCTGATACGGATGGGCCTGATGCTTCTCAAAGTACCTGCAATCAAATAAAAACCAATATTACATTCACCTAAATTAAAGCAAAACTCAATCGGCGACCGCCATCTACAGATTGCAAAGCCGAAGCATCTAAGGACGTTTCATACCCATCACTTATTCGCTGAGGTTTCCTTGCATGCATTACCATCAATGCAAATATACGATTTATTACGGCCTCAGTAATAAAATGCAAAACGAATCCACTGTCATTAAAACGGTCTTTACAGAAGGCCGTGATATATCTTGATGGACGCCATGTCACATTCAAGACACTCAAGAAAGAGTCAATAGAGACGGGAAAGAGATAAAAAACATCGACGAAAATAATAAATTTAATGTAAACTTTGACTGTTTATGGCTTAGTGTTAAAATCGACTTTAATATTTATATTTAAATATAATGAATTTTTAATCATGATAAAAATACAATAATTTTTTTTACACACTTCTTACTAATTATCGCTTATACCTACACAAGATAATAAAGCTTTTTTAATATTTTTCTAGTTTTTTTGAGGCGATTTTTACTTAATTATTCAACAATATCGGTTTTTTAGATATTCTACCATAGATGCACAAATCATAGATGTTATACTAAATTAAGTTTTTCGGTTTCATTTTGGTGGAAATAAAATCATTTTAATTATTTTAGCATAACAATTTGAAAAATTTAGAGTTGTATGCATTTTTTATTGCCCTTCGCCACCAAAACTGATAAATATTGCGGCATTGAGTAATTTAATTGAATGTAATCACTGTTGCCTCAGCCTATACATAACCAAAAAAAATTAAACGATAAAGCGAAAAAAAATATCCGGCTGTCGACGGATCCGTCAACCGACAGATGGTCCCAAGAACTAACCTTAATTTGTCAATTTATTCCAACGCTTGTAGTTATTAAATTAAATTACAATCATGTCGAAACCAGTAGATATGGAATTAAAAAAAGCATTCGGAGAACTACAAGAGAAAATGGTGGAGACGAGTAAGAAGATTCAAAGTATAGACGCGCAAATAACCGTGTTTAAACGCCATCTGGAGTTAGCTGAAGCTTCTCAGCGTGAGATAAGTGCTCTACCACCTGGAACCAGAACTTATGAAAGTGTTGCAAGAATGTTCCTTCTCACAGATTTAGATGACGTTATAAAAAATATGAAAACACGTGAATCGCAATTAATAGCCCGTACAACAGATTTGACAAATAATAAAAATTACCTAGAAAAAAATTTGAAAGAAAGTAAAAACAATATCAGAGAAATGGTACAACAAAGGAAGGACCAAATTGACATTAAACACTGAGAGATAATAAATAATCCATTAATTATGTAATATTGCTTATAACAGATTGACTCCCTCTATAACAGAAGTGATGAAAAGCTTATTTTAAATAAATTATTAAAACCAGTGCAAATTTTATTTTTTATCCTTGAAGTTATGTTTATTTTAAGCACTGCGTAAGGTAACCAGTTATATTTAACTTATTCAGAGAAGATCTTACTGAGAAGATCAGAAAATATAACTGTTCAAACGGAAATTGTCTGATATTGTTGGCCAAGATCCATTTGGTCATCAGATTATTTGCGGTGGTTCTTCGTATTGGTTAAACAAAGCATTCATTGCTACGACAGAAGAGTGAACTACCCACTCAAATGTATTAAATAAAGATTAAAAACCTAAATATGTGTAATACCAGTATACTTAAATCACAATGTGTGTACATAACAATGAGTAAACTAACCTTTGCAAATTCATTTTATGCTGCCAGCATTTTGTGTGCAATGCAGCTTAGAAAGGCCTAACAAGTATGTGGCTTACTACCTAACAATTATAATGGTATGAAAACATGAGATTCAACACAAGGGGTATATAGTCTTATAAATCCCAGATGAATGAGCATTAGAAATTTGCAAAAAGATGTTCTATAAAAATGTAGTTCACAATTTTCATGTATGTAATACATTGTATTATGTACATATATACACTCACACCTTTTTCCTGGAAGCAGTGGGCAGAAGCGCTACCTGGACACCCAGGGATCTCAGGATGTGATGGAGCGAGCCTATCAAATGAAAATTATGACAAATTATTATTGATATTTTTATACAGAAACTCAACCTGATTTTATTTAATACACACTTAGAACACCTTATTTTTGCATCAATAACAATTCAGAACAAATATTTTTTGGTGAGCAACATCTGCATATTATAGATTAGATGCCTCACAAAATAGCATGTTAAGGTCCCTTCATGTTAAGGGTTTAATATAAGGCACATTTATTTTATTAAGTAAATTTCTGATGTAAAAAAGATTAAGGTTTTCCTCATTCTTTTTCTCTTTTAAAATGTGTAAAAATCCAGGGCCTGTAACTACGAATATTTCTGTTGGACTTATTGTTCACATAATATATAATTCGTTTATCCCAATTGCCATCTGTGATGTGTGAACCACTGTGATCTTTAATGCACACTTCTTGTGTCTAGCTATGACGACATGAGGCCTAGCACTAAGTAATCGATTTCATGATCGATGTTTATTGCATCGGTAAACGGTTTGAAAGTTATGATATGTGTTTCTGATGATGCAATAGCACAGGCCATTAAACCTCGATACGTTGTATCTTTTGTGAAACCTCGTTATTCGCTATCGATAAAGTGCATAGGATGTTATGTTTGGAAATGTCTTGCAGCCGTATCAATACGTCATTTATTTATGTCACTGTAATAGGTCTGCGTATCTCAATAAGACCCTCAGAGTAGGTACATTGATATCTCAAATCTCAATACACAATTTCATTAGATGTGGACATCTAATGAAATTGTGTATTGAGATATATCATTCCGTATTGTACAATGTGATTCTTTGATTCCGCAAGTTTCAGCGTTTTGTCTATTTTTGTTTTTGCTTTAATAAAATTATGTTCAGAATATATATTTTTTTAACATTACTACCTCATTGAGTTACCTAGGTAATCATATTGGCATTGGAGCACCGAGCGGGGATTGTAAAATGGAAAATCCATGCGCAATGCTTTTAATGTCATTGAATGAATGGATACGATCCTAAAAATGATAGATTTTTTTTTTACATCCAACAATCACAATCGTGGCCCCAACCCTACATTAAGATCATTCAAGTCTTGTGTCGTAGGTATCAGAAATTACGAGAGACTTTTCAGTCTGAAAAAACTCAGACCCGAGACAAATATTTGTGGGCCTCACAAACATTTTTCTCGGTGCGGGAATCGAACCCGCCGTCCCTCATTTTACAGCCGGCGTCTAACCAACTGCGCCACGGAGGCTGTCAAATTGTTTGGCATCTAGGTATGCAGTTTATTACCACAGGAATTTACCAAAGGAAAGGTATGATTTTTTTTTTTGAATGGGTAAAAAAACTTTCTGATGGTTTTTCGTATATAGACATTTTCAAAGTCACGTTTGTCTGACATGATTTAGTTCAGTCTGATGTCTTATAAGGTTCAGTTTGGGTCATAACAAATTGGATTTGATCGCCGTTGACGGTGACCGGCTCCCCTACGAAAAAGTACGAACCTTGACGAAAAAGTACGAACCTATGACGCCGCCAGCCATAAAACCACACCAAATGTTAATTTTTCGAGCATTGTCATCAGGTAACCCTCGCGTGAGATGGTGTCACTTGCCATGGCGGTTAGGCTTACGTAAATAAATAATGAACAAAAGATTTGACGGATCAATTGAATAATTTACAAAACGAGCAAACATGTGACATGATGGTAAGTGAACTTTGCCGCCCATTAACATCCACAATGCTGGGATCATAGATGTGTTGCCGGCTCATCAATTAAGGAGGGAAATGGGAAGGAAAAAAGAAGGTGACAGGAAAGGGGTATTAGATGGGTATTAGGCATCCGGCAATCTCACTCACCGAACGAAATGCGACAGCAAAGCTATCCGGCTGAGACTCTTCCTTTCCGCCTTGTCTTCGGCATCCATAATAGTACGGCCATTGACTTTCATATCTTTCTTGACGACATCATGCCAGCGCTTCTTCAGTTCGTCCCTTGGTCGAGGTCCTAGAATGTTGAGGCTAAGGCACACATTCCCGACGTATTCCTGCGGCGTCCTTAGAACACAACCATACCATCTCAGGCGACGTGCGGGTGAATTCGTTGTTTGGCAAAAAATAGAGTATGTACCTAATACCTATGACTTTTACAGACTTGTATATTGTACGTTTTCTTATTATATTTGACTATTATACGTTTTACCTATTAGTACGGGTATGGATCGAGAATCGAATACCTAATTTGTAACCAGTGGACATTTCCTTCAATATGTCCCTCGTTTAACTATGTACTCCGTATTGTCCTAATTGATTGTTCAAAATTTAATCGATAGCTATAATTGCCCGTAAAGGGGAATAAAAGTAATGGTATAACAACATTTACTCACAATAAAATTGTTCAGGACTTATACAAAAACTGTAGTTTCAATAAGTAGGGTGGATTTGTTTCCTATTTGTTGTCATTACAGCTATAGCTCAGTTCTAAACTTCAATTTTAGTAAATTTTAGTCGTAGTGGGTCGCGACTAATAGTTTGGGAAACGCTGGTCTATATGATAACTCCATACTAATATAATAGATATAAATTATAAAAGGTCTACATTCAAAATCAAGGGAATTATATTATCAAATTAACAAATTTAAGTAGGTATCTATGAAAAAAATTACATCTATTTCGGATATTTTAAAACCTCCGCCTTAATTCGAAAGTGCTGACGGCACTAACCAGTCAGCGCATAGGTAGTTTGATTGGTCATCCAATAGCAATCAATACAAGCTGAAAGCTCCAGTTTCATTGCTTTCATAATTCATCACAGTGCTCTAATTTGCATCACGGAGTGAACGGGTAATAAAAAAAACATTTAATTGCGTTATTAGACTTCAAATACAGTGATATTCTTGTAATGTATTAAACATTAAATGTAACCCATAGGAAAACGTTAACTAAAATTAATTTTACCGTGTAGGTAGGTGATTTAATTGAAGTCACATAGTGCGTGTATCTTAATAAAAGTAGGCTTCAATTGAGAAAAAGTTATTACAAATGTTGATCTAATAATTGTAGACTCCATATTGCTTTAACATTGTATTCTTGAAAATAGCAGAATTTAAATGTCGATAATTTTAGGTTGATCTCAAATCAAGAAATTTCCTTAAAACATTTGAATTAATAGCGGCTTTTAAATAATTTTATTCAATATATTTTTATCAACTTGTAATATCTCTGAACATCAATAAAAAATATGAACATAGTAGCATCGTTCAGAAATCGATACGAATAGACGTGACCTGTCGCAATGAGCCGCTTTGACCGATGAACTTTGCGTACCGTAAAACGGGGTGAATAGACACAACTTTGAACTTCTATCTCGATTTTCTCCAATATTTTGTATGTAAGCCGTTAATAAATCATTTCTGTATTGTGAGTCCTGTCGCAATTTACTTACTACTAATGCTTAAAATGTTTGAAAATACGTAAATGTCTCGTAATTTAGGAAAAAGTGGTCGATTTCTATTTACCTGGAAATAAGGGTCAATAGACACGACAAGGGGGTTATTAGAAAAAATGTGCTAGGGTTGTCAAATTCATTCTGTTATGGTAGGTATAATAAAAATAGAAACGATTTCAATAATAGTACTTACATTTGGAGTCAATGCCTTATTTAAAGTTTATATTGTTATTGTATATTTATGTATGTATTTACTAAGGTTATCTGGCCTTTTTAATACGGGACCGATTTCAAATATAAAGTTCTATTTTTGAAGTCTATTTTTATTAATTTTTTTTATTTATTTAGCTTTTCAGTTACTTAACAATACATGGATAATGAAACGATCGCAGCCATCGCGGGTCATTTGCTGTTAGCTATTGAAGGGTTCTATTGTCTATCTTCGAAATTCTTCATCAGAACGTTATATATTGTATACTAAAACGTTGTCAGAAAAAAATACTTGTGAACAACGAGAACCCAATCATAATCGAACCGGTAGTTTTTGAGGAAATCGCCAACAAACAAACAAACGTACATACATACAGAACCTCCTTTTTTAAAGTCGGTTAATAAAGGATCAGGAAACCCATACAGGTTTGATATAAATAAAAGTCACGTAATAAAATAAAAATTATATTATGTCAGGAAATCAAACTACAGATTGTTCAAATTCAAGTGGTCAAATAATATCAGATAGCCTTTCTCATTAGATAGCTTACAATATAAAGCAAAACTAAAACCAAGTAACAAAAATTAAAAAATAAATTTTATTATAAAAAACTACACAAAAGAAAAGAAAGAATATTATTATTACACTCATTTTACTCTTGGTTATATTATGTGAGATCAAATATCACCATTAACTTTGTTTAGGTGTTAAACATAGAACGTACTTACGCTTGACTTTATTAATTAATATTATGTAACATATATTTGGATATAATTTTATTATGTACTAATCTGATTCCATTAAGTCTTTCAGAATCTCCGCGTCATTTCTATAACAACTAGGCCGCTTAGAAGCACTTTTTTTGGTAAATTTAGATTCAATAGTTTGATTCGACACGGATGTTGCCTTTCTCTTCGAACACATTTGCTGTAAGTCAGCATCGCTCACAAGTATATTAGAAAGTATTTCAATGTTACTATTCTTCTCTTTAATTTCATTAAGATTTATTAAAGAATATTCATTATCTCTTATCACAGTTTCAATTTGGTCAATACCATCGAGATCATCTTTAAAAATTACCGGTAAAGTATTAACGTCGTAAGGGGTATAGGGGCTGATGTCAAATGAACAACCTGCAACTACTTGGTCATATTCATTTTTTTGTATATTGTTTTCTTTGTCATTGTTCTCTAGCATTATTTTTGTCTTTTTTCCTTTGCCCTTTCCTTTTGTTTTATTATTAGCTTTTTCACCTTCTAGCTTATTCTTCTTTTCTGTTGGTATTGGGACTGAACTAGAGGCAGATGTGAATTCTGGTTCAGTCTCAATAAAATCTTCCTCACTTGAGCATACTACACTTTTTCCTGCCTGAACATTAAGCTTTTTCTTTCTCTTAGGTTCAACTATATTAATGGTTCCGTACCTCATTTCTTTTAACATGTCTAATATTGTCTCATCTACAGTTTCATTTTCTTTTATTTCTTTGTCCCAATTCGGTAGCCTTTTTAAAACTTGTGTTGGATCAAAAGGATGAATTCCTGTTTTCCTAAAGCCAGCTATAATGTTTTCAATACCATTTTCGTTTAATTTGTCCATTAATTTGGATAGTAGCTTTGGAAAACATCCTTTTGGAATCGAAGATTGTTTTTTGCCATCTGTCTTCTTCCATTCGAAAAGTATGTTTCGCCATGCCATCTTCATAGGTCTAAAGAACGCGACATCTAAAGGCTGTGTAATATGTGTGGAGTTAGCAGGTAAAAATATAAAATGAATGTCCTGTTCTTGACATTTTCTAATTATGTCAATTGACAGATGAGAGGACAAATTATCACCAATTAAGCATTTCTTGCCATCCTTGCCTGCAAAAAACGGTAGGATAATAGATGTTACCCAGTCTTCGAATATGTTTGTATCAAACCAGCCAGACGGTGATCTGTTAAATCGGCATCCTTTTGGACCAGACTTTGTCCATGTATCGTATAAATTTTGAGACTTATAAACTACATAAGGCGGTAGAACTTCTCCGACAGCTGTACAGGCTATCATAATTGACACAGCTGCCTTTGAGTGGTTCATAACCCTCTCTGGGTATTTAGTCCCTCTTTTAGTTATTATCTTTTTTCGGCCGGGATCATCTGCTAAATTAGTTTCATCGTAATTGACAATGTTACTGATAGGAACATCATTTAAAGATATTTTTAACTGTTCAAAATACGAATTTAAAATTTCTGGAGAAACCGCAGCTCGATTCCTTTTAATATTTTGTGATACCCTCTGTGATATTTTGTCATTGTGCCTCTTTAAAAAGCTTTTAGCGAAATCCGGTCCAGGCATATTGTCTTTAAATCTTTTTTCTGTAACGCCTAATTTATCTAAATATTTTTTAACAAGTAATCGTAAGTCGTATACCTCGAGAGGATATCCCCATTCAGCACATAAGTTTATGTATTTTATAAATGCTAGTTCGGTCTCTTGGGATAGCACTGTTTGGCCGCCTTGTCTCTTCATATTTTTTATACTATGTCTATAGAGAACGGATTTGTCAATTTCAAACTTTTTAGCAATGACACTTAACGAGCCTTCACCATCATGATATTCTCGAACAGCTTGCTCAATGAGTTCTTTAGAATACTTTTTGTACCTCTTACCACGCGGATCTGGCTTATATATTCTCGGCATGATACACCGCGGTACAGTATACCTGTTAAAGATAATTTACATTAGTCATTCTCATTATAAGTGCTGTATCGTGAGGTACTTTATATACATACAATTAACGATCACGGGTGTATTTTACACCCAAACTGAAAACTTATATCTAAGGGTCACACCAATATTTTTCTCGTGTGGGAATTGACCCATGACGCTGGTCCCGCCGATTTTATTGGCGAGGCGACCACCTTGACCGTACACCACATTGTCAATAAATTATATTCACTAATTAGAACTGTTGAACACACTAAGTATATTTATTTTGAGGAAATAAGAATAAAATTAGTTTCTGTTAATGTAAAATGTTGTTAAGTTAAATATACATACAAAGGTATTTAGGATTTTTAACCGTTTAGACAACCCTAAAAATCATGTTTCTAATAACCCCTTTCTCATTTTTATTAACCCCTCACCCGTATCTATTAACCTCTTTCGTCGTTTCTATTTATCCTAAAGACGTGTCTATTCACCCCCCACCCGTGGCTATTCACCTCGAATACAAGTAAAATTCGACTGTTCTGTATTACTAGAAAAAAAACAAAACAAAATCATTGAATGTTAATACTCACCACTATTTATGGAATAGATGGAAAACTAAACTGTCGAAATAATTAACTTTCAAGTAAGTTATCACTTAAAATCTTGGTGTTGACGAAAAGTTTTTTCGGGGCACAAAGAGACACTTACGTACATAACCACTTTAGCCGCTCTTTTCTTTAAACTGTCAAACTTGACAATAATTTGTGGGTTGCCAGAAAAGGAAGCATAAGTTGCTACTAATTTAAGAGCAGAAATTACAACCATCAACTGGCTCTAGAGATATTAAGAGACAAATTTATAAAACTACCAGCTTTTTTTCTATTCACCCCGCGAATTCTATTCACCCCATTTTACGGTATTGGTATCTCTTTTCATCTGGTAGTAAACGAAAGAGTGTAGAGCAAATGCGCTGCTAGAACGTAAGTGAATGTCTAATGGCTGTGTTCATTGCAGCTTTGAGCTTTTCTTCTAAATTGTAAATGTAATAAAACTGTCAAAACAGCAATTACTACATTTTTCACGATTTAACAACTTCTATTGTCTACTTAATCTTCTTACCACCACAGAAGTGAGTACCTATATGAAATAAAATTTCCATCTCATTTTATCAGCATAGGCATGTAGTTAATCTTGTAATTATAAATTTATTGAATATACGTTACGCACTTACTTTTCGTGGCAAATATTTTGATGCAAACTGAATTTTCTGAAGTTGTTTGTTGCTATCTGTTACAATAAACGTGGGTGTAACATTTAACAAATGTCGCATGTTCTTCAGTATTATTAATGTGAATTAATCTGATCCATATGGATGTCTAATGATCGTATAATGCATTGGAAATATTCATGGATAATATCATAAATAAATCAGATATTTTCAATCATGTTCTAGTTTATTTAATGAATTCTCGTCTGAGGGTAAATAAGAAAAATATCCTAATGGATAGTGTTTGGGGGTAACTGCCACTGTAATTCCTCAAAAATTAATTCGTTGTAGGTCTGGATATTTCCAAGTAGATTCTGTAGCAATTTGTGTAATTTTGTGTTGTTTGTTTGTCTGGTGAATGTGGTAAGTTTTGTAATTAATCAAATGTGTCCTTCTATTAACTTTTTCTTTTTTTGAACAATATGGAGGTAGTTCGTCCTGACCCCGAATCGAAACGTTGGGAAGTTAAAAATGTAAAAATTAAACCAAATCACAATAAAATTCGTAAAATATAGTTTTATTTCAAAACAATTACAGATATGAATTTAGCCTCAGCCTCCCTTTACCCTTCAACATATATTTGTTAACCCTAAGTCAGTACTTGGTATCAACTATCAATACATACTCTGATATCATACATTTTATCTCAAAATTCAGACCTTCAGACTTTGCTATTTCTGAAACATGGTTGGTATCAGGATCGAGATTTAGAGCCTCAGGTTATACTTGTCTTCGTACTTTGTGTCTTCTTTACTATATTTATTTAAATAACTCCACCTTGTATAATTCTAAACCTTTATGTTTCTAACGATTTCATTGATATTTTTGTTACATATGTGTGTCTCTGTGTTGTAGATTTAAGTCATCCTCAAAAATAAGACACCATAATTTTTGCTTCAAACACTTGCAGATTGTCTGAAACACTTGACACTGGCAGAATTGTAGGGTGGTAATAGTGCAAACGTCTTAAAAATAAGAAATGAACAGAACTGTCATTTTAGATTTGGTTTAAATTTTTATGCACAATTTATCTTACAGAATTTTAAGATTTTTGTGAATGTATTAGAGAGTGTTAGAACACTAATAGCATGTCTCTTTGTGAGAACTCTTTCTCACATTAGAGTATTGAATACTCAGCAGAGTTTAACAATAGTGTTTTATTGTAAATTGTAACAAGAACATCAGTCAAAACTTTAATCACTACGCAGTAAGAGCTTAGCAAAATGTATAGGTATGTGAAAAATATATGTAGTTTATGACATGTCATAAATTCCCGAGTTATCAATAATAATTGACTTCCATTTTACATTTTACTCACATTGACTGAATTAAATTAATTTTTGGGCATTCTACTGCAACTCGCACTAATAATTATTTGTTGATTTATCAACACTTTTAAGTAGATAAGAATTTGTGATCGAATTTTGCGAATATACTGAGTATAATTCCTTCCAAGTTAAGATTGATATGTGATTAGTAAACTTTCAACAAAATACATATTCCAGTAGATTTTTATAAATTATTGTACTTTAAAATGTTATAAAAACAAAAATACAATTTAATTGTTAAATCATGTACATAAATAACAATGTTATAATAGTAATCAGATAGATATTTTAAAAAAAGAAACTGAAATATTGAGATCAAACTTAACAGCATATTAGTGGGGTAAACAAAATAAGTAATAATTGTGTTTTTGGATGTTCATTATGATTGATTAATAAGTTACCTCATCACTACACCACCTGAGGGTGGATTGAGAAAGGCTGCCTTTGAAATCAAGGCCACTTTAATACAACATGTTTAAGAAATTCGAATATGATTCACTACTAACTATGTATTTTTTACACATAGACCGTTGTATTTGCTGCTGCTGAGTAAAGAAAACATTCAGTATGGCGAATGCTAGTCCTCCATGGTCGCATTTAATGACACTCAATAACGGGGTGGAAATGCCCTCTGTTGGATGTAAGTATATAATTGTAATACATACATTTTGATGCAGAAATAATTACATTCAAGTTTTGTAAATGAGGTGTCACATTAATTATTTAAGATCAATGTATTAGCCCATAGTTGCCTACTAATGAATGTGAGATTTCTTAACAATTGAGAGCTTGATGTTGAAAGGGCTATGGCTTAAGTTCACTCAAAAGACCATTCATATGTCTAACAATGTCAACAACAAAATAATGAACTTAATTAATTAAAAATATCTATTGTCTATATCACTGTAAAAGCGAAAAAAAAAAGTTATATGTATGTGGTTTTGGTTAATATGGTCATATCTATTTCAAGTTACTGTAATATAAACTCAACATTTAAATTAACTGCGTTCTAACTTAACTCTACTTAAATATGTCTAAATCTGACATGTAACACATTCCACATTGTTTCTAGTAATAGGGTTGAACTGCTTTTTAATTAAGCCTAACAGACTTACAGCTTTTTCAAGAGGACTGTTGATTGTAAAGTACTTTTTGAAACCCAGCATTCAGACAAATTCTTTAATGTTTTTATTACATAAGGCTAGATTGCTAATGTATTATACTATAACTTGAATATTCAATGTGACTAAGTGGAAATTAAAAAGTAGACCTTGATAGTACCTTTATTGATTTTTTTGTACTTTACAGTTGGCACGTATCGCATAAGAAACAGCGACCATGTGTTGCGGGCGGTTGATCATGCTCTGGACTGTGGATATCGAATGTTTGGTGAGTTATTAAACATTCGCTTTAATTTTGTATTTTCCCTACTCATTTAACACAGGTAGGTGTACATCTACTAGGCATTTTTTAATATCTAATAATTGTAATAGGTTCTGTTAAGGAGTATCGCATCGCATAACTTCTTATCTAAATAAGCTCATAAAGTAGGGACATTATAAATATTCAATGGATCTTTCAGACACTGCTTCTGTTTACGGAAATGAGGTGCATTTGAAGAACGCTTTTAATGCTTTGCTGCCTAAATATGATCTCGAACGTGAAGATATCTTCATAACAACCAAACTATGTGAGTAATAGTTTCAAGAAACTGGCCTTTGCTTGTAAGACATTGCTTAAATATTGAGCACTTGTGTTTTACAATTTAAAGCAAATATCTAATTTTCCAGTGATATCATATATAAATATTTTTCATCTCATGTGTAAAAATATATTCTTACACATAATATATTGAATTGTTTTCCTGAATGCGTGCGAGTTATTCGCTATTTCTATAATGCTTTTCAATGAAACACAAGCAATGGGCCTGATATTTGTAAGATTTTAAATGTTATAGGTATTTAGTATTTCAAAAAATGTGATTTTAGCGCCATCAGATCACGGAGGCGGTGAAATTACCGAGCAGGCCTACCAAAAATCTCTGGACAACCTGGGCCTAGATTATGTGGATCTCTATCTAGTTCACTTTCCCGGAAGTGCCAAAATCCCAGCTGAAGATAAACGTAATGCTTCATTACGTGCTGCAACATGGTCTAAGCTTACTGAGTTGTATGATGATGGCAGGATGAACGCTATAGGCGTGTCTAACTTTACCGTGCGCCACCTTAAAGATCTGATGAAATGTAACCACGGCGTGATTCCAGCTGTTAACCAGGTGGGTTTAAACAATACCGCGATTTCTATTATACGTAATAGTTCTAAAAATATGTTTTTAATTTCAAAAACCAGTAAAACATTGGAAATCTTAAGTTTAAAGGATGTTAAAAGATATTTAGAACTCAACTCACACTTGTTTCCTGTTTTTGGAAGTATTTAACAGGTACAAATTCTAAAACATGAGCTTAAATTGCAAATTAATTAATTAATTCCAAATATATGCGTAAAAGTACGACTTTTGTTTGAAAAATTCTCAATAACACAATTGTTACTATATTATGGTATTATATTGTTTAAAGGTGGAGTGGCACCCGTATTATCACCAGAATACCCTCTACAAGTACTGCAGGGAGAATGATATTGTGCTGCAAGCATATTGTTCGCTCGGTGGTTCATCGGCGTCAAATCATGCACTGCTAAATGACCCAGTGGTAGATAAAATAGCCAAGAAATTGGAGGTAAGTCCTGCTCAGGTACTACTGATGTGGGCATTACAACAGGATATTGCTGTCATTCCGAAATCTACCACTCCTGAAAGGATAAAGCAAAACATTACACTCAACTTCAGGATACCTGAGGAAGACATGAAGGCTCTCAGCCAACTCTCTGAAAATAACATCAAGTATGCTTGGGATCCAAGCGTTGTAGCCTAAATATTGATAACAAATATTTACTAAACATTTTAAAAGATCTCTTTGTGTCGGCCTAGAATGTAAGATATGGCTTATTTATTTTGATGCTATTTACTTGTCTGATATAACTTATTGTGATATAGGTTGCAAAATAAATATTGATCTATGTAGCAATGTTCAGGAAATAGGTGTATATGTAGAATGTGGTAATCCTATTAGCATCACCTAATTATAGTTCTTGCGCTGGATGTAAGCTCACTAATTTTGTATCTTATATTCTTAGGTATTTTATTTTGTATGTCACATTTATAACACAGGAAATATTTAAAAAACACTATACTAAATAAAGGTATTTTGTTGTCCGGAGGTGTTAATTTTCTATACTTATTGAGGTGTGCTTTTAATGCGTCTAGTATGTTTTAGTATGAAGATGCTTATTATAACTATAGCATAATTATATTTCTTTAGTGTAGGTTAATTCTCTCCGGACTCTAGTTCTAATATATTATAGTAGATGTATATACAATGAATACTCAAAATAGATTTCCTTAAGAAGGATTTTCCATGTTACTTCCTTTTTGAGTAGAATTTTGATAAGTGTCCATTTAATCGAGCTTAATAATAAAATTATCAATTATATAGATATGTGGTGCTCACGTAATTAAAGATAAAATTCATTTTTTGGCGTTATTAAAGTCTAAATCGATACTGTTTAATTTAAGTAGTAGAAAAATGTGTAACGATATGAAACGCTTCTTGTTTATACCAAAAATATATTTCGAAATCATTTTCGTATAATTTCGAAATCTCAAAAAGCGAATTGATAACGAGGCCCACTTATTTATATAATTTATTGAATCGGATCAGTTTTAATGATGTAAAAAAGGATAACTAATAGCGTGGATGGTCTGTGAGCGCTCCTATCTTCATATTTTATACTGTTTCGGAACATTCTATATAAATATACATATAACACAAATATAATATATATTAATGTTTATTTTAAATTATTCGAGATTTTCTACAATTATTAGTGACTATTACCCTCATTGATAACATTACATTTCGTTGTCTATAATACTGTAGAAGATTTCGTAATTAACAAATAGTTTTCTTCTATAATCAGCTTACCATAATAAATCCATGAACTAAAACCCAGTCAGTGGGTTAGAGTTTTTTAGCATGAAAGAGTTAAACATTTTTCTATTATTTTCATATAATGATCCATGTTTTTCGAACAAAAAACATGTCAATAAAATTACTTTTATAATATTTCGTAGACTAGGTCATTACTCACTAATCTTAATTTACTGTAGGGATTGAATAGAAATAAACATTTATTTATTAGGAATAATTAATATAATTATCTACCTATTCATTGTCATGTTATCATCTTACTTATTATTCTTCTGTGATATAAATTTGAGCCGCTGTTTGGTTCCGAACATTTTCTATTCCTTGATTCGACTTATTCAATTATATTGACCTAAAATAGTTAATTTAAATCTATTATTATTATTATTATTATTATTTATTAATTTATTAGAATTTTTACAGGAATATTTATTTTCGGTCACGATTATGATTATTTTTGTTGGTATAATTAAATATTTTAATAAAAAGGACTATGTCGTTAAATTGTTTCGTTATACAGTTGTAAAACATTTTTTATTTATATATGATTATTACTACTATGTGTGGTTGGTATATTATTTACAATACTTGCCAATCATCTTTGCATGTGAAGAAACTGTTTCTGTCTTACCATTCCAGTTATAATTTATTTTAACTAATGTTTCGCTTGGCGGTGGAAGTTGCAGTTACATCAACTTCATAGTGGCAAAGATTTGACGAGTACTGTACAACGTTAAAAATGATCCGCCTATTAGGTATGGTAGGTCACTATTTAGCTAGATATTAAATGTTTCTATAATTAATAAGAACTTTTGCGTTCCATTAATCTACCCTAATTATTATTATTTTAAAATAATTTACTGAAACCGATACATTGGACACATAATTTAAAATCGGCAAATATTTAAATTGATGTTAATGAACTTGCGATACCAATTTGTCCTATTTAAGTGTTTTCAATAATTATTTGATGCATGATATATTAACTGTTTTATATAAGTGTTCTATAAAGAATAATTAGAAATGAATGTTATAAGTGTTAAAATAAGATATTGTCATTTAATTGAGCTTTATAAATGTTCTCAATAAATATATGTCGTAATATATTGTTTGATTCTTACAACATACTTCGGTCTCACAAACACCCAGACCCCAGTCAAATATTTATGGGCCTCTAGGCCCTCTAGGCCGCAACATCTTTTTTCACAGGCGGCGTTTAACCGACTACCCCGGAAGCTGTCAATTTATTATGGTTTATACATATTAAAACCATTGCACTACATAGGACGAATGGTTAACTATAACTTAAACACTAAACGTGATGTTTCCTATATTATGTTAAACTTAGATTTTGCGGTCATAAAATTATTCGCTGTGGACATTACTTTTACTTTTACCTTATTTTATAGGTCACACAAGTTGGAGAGAAACAAATAAAGCTTTTCAAAAATCTTTATTTTCTTTTTTACACAAGAAGAATTTTTAATGTTTCTTATATGATTTTTTAATACTATATCATGAATTATATTTAAATCTTATCTAACAAAAATATACTTACTGTAAAATGCTAAAAACATTATTTGTAAATAGAGAAATATTTACACAACAATCTAAATTAAGTAGTATAACGTAAAATATAAAAATTATTAAATAACAATTTCATTATTATGTGACCTTAAAAATCATAATTAATTCAACGTAATATATTCGTAAATTAAAGCTAATTAGAAGCTTACAAGCGATTTAACTTAAAATATTTATATTTTCAGGTAAGTGTAAACTATTACGGTATTGACTGCCTCTAAAATCCGAAAAATATACTTTATTGCAGTTGTCAGGTAATACTATAGGGACAATAATGATATATGATTATTAGACAAATTACACAATGATACCTAATTCATGAAAATGAATATTTTTAAAACATTTACAATAAAAGGAAGTAAAGGTTAAATATTTCCGGACAATGTAAAGAGGAATCTCACAGATACGCCTCAATACGGGAACAAGAATGCTATATCACTTATGGATTTTTGAGAAGCAGTCTCATTTCAGTAATCACAGGTTCTGATATTAATATAAATACATGTTTATATATACGTTTGTATCCACGACACGAGAAGGAATACTTTAATTGTTCTACAAAAGATAAAATTGTCATGATGTAAATAAGAACCATGTATATAATATCTTTACAAAAATGCTACTTTGGATCTAGAAACAATATAAATTACGATTTTCTACAACAACTGTCACATTTATGATTATAGATTTCAAGTGGTGAAGCTATTCTACCATCAATTTTAGAGCCATGAAGGTCGGTTAATAGAATCGTATGGTTGCCTTACACCTAAGCTCGCTGGGTATCCTGATGGATACAGCCCCATAATCTGAGCTCCTGTTTGTCTGAGTAATTCTTCTTGACGTTGTTGCAAATACCGATGGTACAAAGGTGTTTGTGGGTCAGTACTCACGAACGGATATCCAGCACGTACTTGTGAATGTCCGATGAAAGGAAAAGTGCCAGTAGTATGGCTAGAGTTCTGGTGCGCAGGCTTTACAAGTTTTTCGGGGTTACTTTCCACACTGTTCCGTTGCTGACGGGCGACAGCGGCTACCATATAATTTGCTGCCATTAGTTGGTTCGCTGTTGTGTTCCTAAAATCTTCTATTGAAAAGCCACCATTGTCACCATATATGCTAGTACCAAGGGCCATGTTAGGAGCTGCCCCAAAGTTGAAGGCACTCCCAGGGATCATACTATTTTTGACAGAGGACAATACATCACTTCCACAAGCAGGCGCATGGTACGTTTGACTGCCTACTATTTGGGTTTTGCTTTCTGATGTCTTCTTTCTTTTATTTTTCGATTTTACCTCTGGTTGAGCGTTAAGTGTAGATGACTTATAAGCGCCATTATCTTTAGGTATTGATATTGGTGGTTGCAAGTTGACTGCAGTACTTGTTGAATGGACTTCCGCTGCCATAGTCTTATTAAACATCTGCGCCATCTGGAACTGTTTATCGTGGTACAAGCTAGTACTTCCGCTGGTAAAAGATGGTAAATATATTTCTTCATTTGTGTACCTTTCCAACATTTGGGGTATGCTAGGCAAATTACGTAAACTTTCTAATGGGATTGTTGCATGATTGGTGTAAGATGTTTTATAAGGATTAGTAGTAACCAAAGGATGACTTTGAGCAAGTTTATCAGCTTTTTGTGATTTTGCATGGCTTTCTAAGTTTTTAGTAATTAAATCAGCTTCCCCTATGGAGGATGAAACATTTAGGTGGTCATTTTTAAGTAAGCCTCTTGGATTTGGTATTCGGAGCTCAGATGGTAGGTTCTGTTGCATTTCTTGTGACCTTTGCGTGGTAGTTCTTGGAACATTGTATGCATTGTACTGCTGGTGTTGAAGATTTTTATTAAAACTGAGGCTGTTAGAGGCGGATGAATTTAAATCAGTTTTTAATTTTTCTGCATTATTTACACTGTAGGAATAATCTGAATGTAAAATGTCTTGTTTCCGCATTTGATTTGACATCTTCCAGTTACCATAGTCTATAGCAGCTGATGAGGATGTCACATTGCCGGAAAATAATTTTTTGTTAGCCAATTCTATATCATTTATTGAAAAACTGCTTATAGGTTGTCCACTAGACATAGGATCATATTGGCTATGATGCGCATGAGCCATTATCTGAGATAAACTTATATCGCTGTGTTGTCTTTCTTGTGAATGAGCAGGCGGAATATTCGCAGAAGTACTCGTGATTGGCTTAACAATAGATTTTTGTATAGCTGAATTAATGCCGAGATTAATAGCTATTGTGTCAACATCATAAACTTTTTGTGGTGAGATTGTGGTGGTTTTGGAAATGTCCCTTGCTGTATAATCCTCATGTGTATCTCCATTGTGTCTGCGCTCGGTATCACTGTTCAAGTAACCCATATTTACCATATCAATATCGTCTTTCTTTATAATACTGATTGGTGGATTGGCATCTACCATAGTGGAATCTGGCTGGTCATGTTCTGGTTCGTTGTTTTCATATTTAACAGTATCTCTATTTTCGACGGTACGTCTATCGCTGTAGTCAGGACTCGGCTTTTCACGCAAGCTATTCAATTTGGCCAATTCAGATTTTTCACTCAATGCCAAGGCAATATCGTCAACAGATGTGCTGGATAGAGAATTAATTGAATGCAATGACTGTGCCATTTTTGGATACTCGTTTTTATTATGTGTTACTCCGGACATATCCTTAACATCCGTGGTTTGTTCTGGTTCGTTATACGTACGTTTTTTAACTGGAAACAACGTAGCTTTGGAATCAGCAGGTATTTGTGGTGAAGCAACAGAGGCGACAGAACTTGTTGTTGCCGGTTGATTAGCATGCTGTATTTGCGAATAGTTTGACGACGGTGTTTGTTTATATGGCGAATAGGCATGTGCAAATTGGCCTGTATATTGATTTTGTTGATAAGGTTCCGGGCTTAATGTTGAATAGTCATCTTGATTACGAGTAGATTTATTTGCAGCTGGTGTCTTATGTGTGTCGTAAAATGATGCAGGATTTTGGCCATACGTTGACACTGGACTTTTGCTGTGGTCAACAAAATAATTTGGTGTTGATGAACCTGTTACACTATTTGATGCATAAACATGTTGAGAGTATGGCGAGTACGGAGATTGAGATGCTTCACGTGGACTGCAACTTTTTTCAGGACTACTTTTAATAGATGTTGTATCATGATAAAAGCCCGCTCGCACGGTACCATTAATAATGGGATACGTAATTTTTTGGAAGTCTTCCGTTCTTGGTGATGCAGGTGAATGTAGCAATGGTGATGTATGTGACATTTGATGCCTTGGAGAATCCAGGTCTTGACTAAAGGAGGATCTTTCCGAAACTGAGCTTCCTGTACTGGTTCGTCTCTGTCGGGGTGTCGCAGAAACATTCGGTAGAGGACTATCACCTCCGTCAACCTGAGGCGTATCTGGATCGGTAGGAGAATCATATTTCGTAATAGCTTTAGGACTTGCAGCAATTTTGTTATCATTACCCGTTGTTTCAGTATGCTTTTCTTCAGCATCCGTGTCGTCAACTTTCTTCTTAGTAGTAGCTGATGGCGTTGTTGTATTTTTGGGCGCTCCAAATGCTTTAAACCAAGCGCTGAGATTTGGTGTAGCCTTTTCTTGAGAAGGTTTTGTTGGGCAAGGAGGTTCTGTCTCAACTTCAGCATCTTTTTTGTTTGGTTGAACCTGCACAGATTCCTTTTTCGTTTCGGCTGGTTTTTCATCCTCTTTTTCATTTTTTTCAGTTACGAGTGTAACTATAGGTTTCTTCTGTTCTTCTGAAGTATTATCCTCCTTGTTGCCGAATTCATTGCCGAGAGGGAATTCAACTGTCGGCAAAACAGATCCTAAACTCAGTTTTGGACTAGACTCGTCTATTTTAGTGGAATCGCGAGCTTTATTAAGTGGTCCAAGAGTTACAACCTCTTCAATTTTTTCCGTCTTTGTACTTATATTAGTGAGTAAATTCCCCTTGCTCTTACCAGGTTGTAATCTTTCTATTGTGCGTTGAATTTCACGTCTCTTCAAAAGCTTTGGTTCACGTGAAGAAACCCTTTTTCGGGAAAATTCTTTACGCGGCTGCAAAGTTTTCTCACTTTGAGAAAATTCATCATCTTGTCGGCTATTATCTTGTTCTTCAGTAGATATCGTTTGAGCAGGGCTGTTGCATGGAGAGCTTAAGGTGGAACTTTTAGGAGCATCATCTAACCATTTACTTATATCCTTAACAGCTTGTTCTAAAGCTTCCGAAGCAGATTCATTTTTGGCTGTATTCTTCTTTTGTCCTTTTTTAGGCTTCTTTTGAACATCATCATCATCATCTTCTGAATCTTTATTTGATGATTCGTTAGTAGTATCTGAAATCTTATCTGTAATACTGTGATTTGGATTAAAAAGGTTGTTGAAAAGTGCGCTGTCTTTATATTTCTCATTTTTAGCTTTGAGTTTTTCAATAGTTTCCCTTAGCTTTTGGTTTTTCTCTTTTTCTGGAATATGAAGATTTTGTTTTTGTTTGTCCACTGACTTCTGCTTGTAGTCAAATAAGGAATCCCAAGCATCTTTTGCAGCATGTCGTCTTCTTTCCTTAATTTTGTCATATTTATCTTTGAAAAAATCAGGATCTGCGAGTTGTTCTAGTGGTTCTGGTTGGCTGAGTTCCGTAGGTGAAGGTGTTGGCGAATGAATAGATGGTAAAGGACTTGCACTACGGCTTCTATTTGAACTTTCTAATGATTCTTGCGATACACTTCTCTTTATAATCTCTTCAATTTCCGGTTCGTGGTGTTTGCTCTTCTTTTTCTTCTGTTTGGACTTTTTACCGTCTTTATTTTTAGCATGTTTTTGTTTCTTACCATGTTTGCTTTTATAAGCTTCACCATGTTCTGATTTTCGTGAATTTTTCCTATGGTTTTTAGAATGCTTTCCGTGGCGATGATGACCTTTACGTTTTTTCTTTATTTTCCCCTCTTTATGCTTATGAGATTCTTTAGACTTTTTAATTTCTAATTCAGGTATTTCCTCATCTTGTTTTTCGTCTTCTTGTACAATATCGGATGTACCTGATTTAGGTTCTCCTGAATCAAAGAAAACCATAATATTATTGAAGAGGCAAGAAAGAAAATAGACAATACACTACTTTACCAGTAAATTAAAACAATATTTAATGTTGGAATGATTAACCCTAAGGTGAAAATATTTTTTTAGTTTAACTATGTTTGCATAAGCATTTCCAAAAAATAGTATAATTTAATATTCTTTTTTTTATTAATTTGATTGATTAGAGATTAATAAAGACCATCAATAATTGATAACAAATAAGCTAAAAACTCAGTATCATGTTTCAATGAAAACACTACGTTCTTAGGAGAAAATTCAGACTAGATCGTGAAGGACGAACAATAAAGAATAATTATTAAGGACATTAACATGAGCTGATTTTATAAACAGAGAAGAAAAAATTCGTATTTTTTACTAGTTTGTTTCACCTTAGGAAAAACTTGACGTGACTACAAAAAAGGCTGGAATACCCTATTATGTCTCCTTCACACTATGCTGGCGGCACAGCAGTGTAGAATACTAGGATTAATGTATTTAACAAGCCGCCGGTTCCCTTTGCAACCCGCCGGCACATCCCGGCGGGCTGTTTATGCAGCATTGCCACCGCCGGCATAGTGTGTAGGAGGCATTATGGAACTTACAGATAACATTACTAAATACTACGAAGTCTTGGGCAAAACAGATTTTATTAATTTAAACTAGAAAGGTTATTTCTTCAGAAATATTAGAGATAGGACTCAATTTTTTTGTTAGCGCGTTGTTATTATTTGATTTCCCATTGAGTCCTGGGACACTCGAAAACACTTTCTCATATACTGTACAGTATCACTCTGTACAAAAGACTTTGATTCCATTTTAATTGTTTAAAAGATTTCCAAAAGAAATAAGCAATTTTTTAATAGTTTAACATAAATAAGCTTCAAGTTTCTCATATATATATCAAGACTGCGATCGAAAACGAAGCCAGGTGGTAGTATTAGTGACTTCAGACACAATAAACTAAAAATTCCGCAAAATAAATCGTATCTTTTTTTCGAATTTTTTTTACTTATCTTCGTATTTGGGTGATAAATACATATTTTTTCCAAAATAATGATGTACACCTTTTTATGTTTAAAGACGCAATGATACGTAAGGGTTTAAATTACTATTTTCACAAAAACTAAGGATTTACCACCTGAAAATTATGATTTAAAAAAAAAAAAATCTATCGCTTATTTTGCGATTTTTTTTGTTGCATTGTGTCTATAGCCACTAAAACTACCACCCGGCTTCATTTTCGGTCGCGGTCTTGATATACCCGGTATAATTAAAACACTACTAAGAGTCTCAGTATACATATACTCAGTATACTTATCTCACTCCCAATATATCTGATAAAAAAATGGTAATCTTTGTAAACATTACTATCCAATTTTACCACTTCGGGGTTTGATTTTGGTAACCGCCAACGCATTATAATTTATATCTACCTGTATCAGATTGAGATTTCCTTTTCTTTCTCTTATGATGGCTTGAAGAGTCACTAGTTTTAAGTTTATGCTTTCTAGATGGTGTAGGTAGTTGATATTCCACCGCGATTTCTTCATCTGATGATGAAAGTCTATGCATGTACTTCTCCGTTAAACGATCAAATGCTGTTTGTAAATTATCCACCATAATAGTGTATTCTAAAAAAATACATACAATATATTAAAAATATGTCATAACACGTATAATAATATGGCTTCATGTCTTATCATTTTATTACCATTATCCTGTCCATTGTATAATCGACAATTGTTGACAATAAGCTTAAAGTCGCCTTTAAACATTGAAAAATCCGTGTAATAGCCAGAATCTAGTCTTTCTTCCATTTTTCGCAAATCCATAGGGCGCCTTATCACCGCATAATAATTAGGAGCATATTCTTCCTCTACAGGATCCATGAAAGGCCACGCATCTTCGTGAGCAGTTAACTGTTCCAAAACTTTATACATATCTGTTTGAATGTCTTCATCGGTTTGACTAAATCTGTAAGCAACAAAAATATGGTTAAATTTAAATCACATAAAACCAATACATAATTGGCATATTTATTTTACGATAGTTACATTTGAGACGTCTTTAGTTTTTTTCTGGTACTATTAACTGGCTCGTCATTATCTGGTATTACAATTTGGCCTGTTGCAGACGCTAGTGAATTATTCGTCTTTCTTCCAGTTTTTACTGGTGGTTCTGGTGGTGGTTCCCCTTTATGAGCCGTTGAAGAGTTTTTTGTTTTTTTATCTTGACCTTTTAATTGTTTTACAGCTTTTTGAGGCATTTCGTCTTTTGTAGTCTCAGAGCTTTCTGAGGAATCTGAAGATTCTGATTTTGTCCTAAAACAAAAATATTTAAATGCTAAATGTGATAGGAATATTACATTCTATAGTTAATTTTTTTTAAAATGTATTTTTCACCCATTTATGACCTCCGTACCCAAACGAGAACGGCTATTAAAGTACCCAATTTTTTTAAATCTTAAAAGTCCAGTTTGCAAAGTAAATGCATATGCGATGTATTTCGCAGTAGTAGTGCCGATGTTTTGATACCTTTTTCGTAAAAATAAGGCTCAGTCACTTCTTCGTAGCTAAAACGCCATCAAGCCATCACTGAAGTCACATAATGCCTAGGTTGTAATCCTTAATTACAGGAAGCTTCTTTAGAGGTTTCAGCATAAATACAGTCATTTGTTTGTTAAAATATTAGTAAAATAGTAATTTTTTTTCTGTGACCTCCCTTTACGTACCGCTTAATATTTTACTGAGTGACAATCAGACAGAGTTACTTTCACATTTATAATATAAGTAAGGATAACGTATTAAAAGTGCATCTCTCTTATATCTTGTATTAATCTTATGCATAAATGAGATTTGTGAAATATGGCAATTTTTTACACAATTGCCAAAAAGAAAGTTAAATTTATATATGATGTCTTTTATTTCTAATTACATGTGCGAATAAATGTGCATGTATGTGGTGCCTATAAAACTCTTACTTAATTATGAGTGGCACTTCCTTTTTTAAACCTTCACATCGATTTTCTCCATTTATGGTTAAGTCAGTCGTTGCCATATTTGAGTTTTGTTTTAGTTCGTGAGTATTTATCTAGTTATATTGTTTATCGATTGCCAAAGAAGAATAAAAAAACTACTTCTACGCAGAACTAAATAAAATAATGAAAAGCTTATATGAAATAATAATAATAATTGGAGACTTCAATGGTCAAATAGGAAAAAGGAGAACAAACAACGATAATATACTTGGTCCATAAATACAACTAGCAAAAGAAAAGATAACGGTCTTTTAGTCAGTATGCTGGCGTAGGTTTTGTTAGGGTCCCAGCTCGACCACAATCCGCAATGTGGCGGGTTGGAAGGCCAGAGACACTGACATACTTTCGCCCTCCCCCGGGGTACCGGGGGTTAATAGCTTCTCCTCTTAGAAACAAAAAAAAGTCAAAGAATAATAAACTTGGTTTTGGAATACAATCTCCACATAATGAACAGTTACCATAACAGACAACCAAATAGAAAATGGACATGGATATCACCAAATGGAAGAGTAAAAAAGTAAAGTAAAATGGAAGAGTAAAAGTAAAAATTGAAATAAACTTCTTCGTTACAAACAATCCGAGATTATTTTCAAATATAGATATTGTAAACCAACTTAACTACTGTACATACCACCGATCGCTTCGAAGAAAAGTATATACAAAAGAACCAAAAACAATCAAGGAAAACCATTCAAATCCTAAATCAACTACTATCGATACAATTTCCAAAAAACATTCTGGAATCCTTAGAAACCAAATTAGGAAAATTGAAGAAACTTAAAGGAGTTCAATTAAAGTACCTTAGAAAAGGAACTCAAAAATTTTAAAATGAAAACCATAACAAATAAAATAAGCAGAGATAAAATAGAACCAGAAGCAAGAAGTTTGTTATTAGGAAAACCAACAAACAGGACATAGTATGATATATACAGAAACTAAAGAAACGACGCAATAAATAAAAGTATAGAAAAATTAGGAGGAATTAAAAAAGCATGTGCAGAACTACGAAAGAATTATAACTGGATCAAAATTATGAGACACACTAAGAATAAAAAAAATAAAACAAATAAAATTGAAATACTGGTAGTGATAACGAATTACTGCCGCGAATTATACTACGACGATGAAAACGTGTAGAACCACATCCAGCAAACTGATTCAGAAGAAAAGGATGAAGAAGAGATTCCATGTATACTGAGAGATGAAGACAAAAAGCTATTAAATCACAAAAGAAAGGCAAAGCAAGAGGGAGAGATCGTATATCAAACGAACTGCTTATGGGAACTTCTGTGAAAACAGGAAACATTATAAGAGATTTGTTTGTATTGTAATATTACAGCACAAGAAAGGGGGAAAATATGATTTAGTTAATTATAGAATATAGACCTATGAGTCTTATGTCAAATATGTACAAAATAAAGGTAGTGCTCGATCGTCTAACAAATATTTCAGATGAAAATCAACCGAGAGAACTAGCAAGATTACGAAGCGGCTTCTCCATCATAGATCATATCCATAAAATATAGCAAGTTGTACAATGTATACGCATTATGCAATAACCTTCTCTATTTGGCATTCGTGGGTTATAAGAATGAATTTGACGCGCTAAAACACACAAAAATATGGAAAGGTCTAGAAACGCAAGGAATTCCCAAAAAGTATATTCACCTTATCAGTAAAATAAGTACAAAAATATATAAACCGCTAAATTAGATATAGATTCGTATTAGAAATGCGTCCAACAATATTTTCCAAGTTTGTACAAGAAATATTTTTACGTACAATGAACAAATCTTCACATAGCAATTGGGATACTATTTTAGATTACAACTGACAAATGAAAAGGGTGCTCTATTTAATCGACTTCAAAATAAGGAGATGATTAATATCTATGTATTTTACAATTATATTTCTTTTTTTTTTTTAGTTTAAGTCCCTGTTATAACACTTTTAAACTAACTTTAGTTGGTTAGGTTAGTCACTTCTATCATATAACTTATGTGTTATTCTGATATTTAATTTGTAATATCATAAGATTTCGATTTATACTGGACATTAGATTTTGATTTATACGTAATAAAATACTATAAATAATAAAAAATATAGTAAAAAAATATCTTTGATACGACTTATACTTTCCGAGATATTCATTTTTAAAGCTATCTCTGCGCGCGAGACCTCCGCTGGCCGCGGTGCAGTCATTTTGTTGTTATGACTTACGACTCAGCAGCAGTAGCAGCGCTCCCAACTATGTATGTAAAGTTTGCATCGCAACATTCTTTTACAATGTCCAATTAAATGTTCCAAAATAACTCGATGGTATTTAAACTTTTACCGAAAAAATATCCCAACGCAAAAACAAATCTGTAAAGGTATATTTTTTTCACCTTTTCGATTAGTTTCGTGGCAGGTGGATTGTATGGTGCTTGGTCGTAGGTTTGAAAGCCAGATTTTTTATATTGTTACAATAAAGTGACTAGTGCTCCCTACTGGTAAGTGCAGTGCGGTCCTAATACACTATTATTATATACCGGAGTGGGATGGTTAACGTATGTACGCTGGCTGAACCAGAAACGCGACACACTATGAATGTCACTGTGATAGGTTTTTGCACCATCCTGCAAGGTGGTCGCTGTGCAGGCGGATCACAAAACACAAATATCACCAGCAAGACGATCGCTCGACCTGGACATCTTAACCTTTATTGTTTATTGTGCTGCGGAAACAACAAATATTTTAACTATTGCAATACAATCCTGGAAACTTCGGGAAGTTAAAATAAATCAAGATAAATTAAGAAATTTATCAATTTTAAATTTACAATCCGTAAAATTTGTTTTATTTATAAATGCATAATTTGTGTAAAGATTAAAAAACGATTAAATAATTATTATCCATGACGCAAGACTTATTTTATGACTTAACGTGGGGCAAGGACTATGGAGAACCGGAGAACCAACAACCGTTGGGGTAGACGTGTTCTCGAGTGGAGACCGCGCCTCGGCAAACGTAGTGTAGGACGCCCTCCAACCAGGTGGAGCGACGATATTCGTGGGGTGGCTGGTAGCGGTTGGGGACGATGGGCTGAAGATCGATTTCAGTGGCGTGCTTTGGGAGAGGCCTATGTCCAGCAGTGGACGCAGAAGGGCTGTTGATGATGAAGGACCTATGTATGTGACTGTTAGGTGTATTTATTTATTATTATTTAATTATACTTTAATTTTATACGTTATATAATTATGTTAAGTTGGATCAAGTGGTAGCATAAAATAGCTTCGCGTTGTTTTATCATACGCTTTTTATTAGCTTCAGACTATGTATGTTAGTATGTAACGGAATCTTTGAACATGATTTTGACCACCTTCAAAACGTCGGATTAACTCGAAATTTGGCATTCTTGTTAAGGACCGATGACAATTCAATATTTTAAACTAAAAAATGAAAAATAACGCTTTTTGTTACAATAAAATAATTTTTTCTTACACTATTTTTAATTCAAATTTATTAATATTTATTTTCAAAATGTTTACCATAAAATAGTTAAAAATATTACACAATAAGACTACAGAAAATCAAATAAACTTAATACTTATAAATACTATTTTTTTTTATTTTTTTTTTATTGCAATGAATGACGAGACGAGCAAGCCGTTCGCCTGATGGTAAGCGATACAACCGCTCATAAACAGTAGCAACATTCCACTGCGCTCGCAATCCTGAGACATAAGATGTTAAGTCTCAATATGTCCAGTAGTTACTCTGGCTACAATGTCCTTCAATCCGAAACACAACAGTGCATTTACGCAGTGTTGTTTCACGGGAGAAATAGACATTGCGGTGGTACCTACCCAGATGGCCTCTCACATATGAGAGACCTACCACCAGTAATATGAGAGACCTACCACCAGTATGGGTATTGACTTGTTACAAGAGCTATTTAAGGGCCTACACGACCAATAAAGATACTTCATTGCGTATTGCGCAAATTAAATTGTCTAAATCTTTATCACTATAGTGTTTTATCGTAAAATGGAAAATAAAAAAGTTATTAACAAAAATAACTAAAATTTTTGAACAAATTTTCTTTTCATTTTCGTCGATTTATTTTGATATTGCCATGATGCTACTGCAGGTTTAACGGATGCAACTGAAGCACGCTGCAGTGCATTTGAGGCCTGCTTTTCACTACACATACTTCACTGTTTCCAGTGCATCTGTAGAAAATTAATTTCAGAAATTCTATGGGTGCTGGAGGCTCAGAAGTTTGGATTGGTATCTAAATTTTTCCATGCTTTTTCCAGCCCCAATCTTCTGGATCACACATACAGCCACAATTGAACCTGATGATAAACTCGCGACTGTGAAAACGGGCTGCATCTTGTGTGTGCCCTCAAAATCTTTTAATTGTAGCTCTTAATTGTCCAAGCCTCCAGCACCACCGAACTTGTGAATTTAATTTTCTGTGGTCTAATATATAAGACTATTGGTCTTATATATTGGAGCGGTGAGCCCGAAATACCATCATGGATCCGTAAATGGATTTCCTAGTGTAATAAAAAAAAAAAAAAAGATGCAAGGGAAATTGTGGAAGTATGTGTGGTCGCAGAAAGCAAGCCTCAAATGCTATGCAATGTGCCTCGGCTGTTATGGTGAAACCTGCAGGAACATTATGGAAAACTACAGATTTCGATGAAACTTACACAGGTCCTAGGTTAGACTATACCTAATCCAACTAAAACAGAAGTTTTGAAATCCGATTTATTGAGATATGCGTGGACAAACATACATATATTTATGAAAGATAGCGCTTTGCGGATCTAGGATCAAATCAAATCAAATCAAAATCTTTATTTGTCAAACATGAGTATACATACAGAGCATGCAAGGTGTTCAAATATAAAGAGCAGATCTATCACGTTTGGCCTTAATGGCGTACAAATATTTAAAACTTATAACTATATTACTTAAAGAAAAAATATATCTTATTTAAAACTTAATAAACAAATAATATATCATAATGCTATCATCAAATTTACCTACTTATTATGCTTAACCTATTAAAAATACCAAATTATACTTATTTCAATATTAATTACAATTGTTTGCTAAAATTTATCATTTAAAAAATCATCGATACTGTAATATGCTCGTTTTTCTAAAAGGAGTTTAAGGTTTCTTTTTAAAGTATGAGTATCCTGCTCCCTCCAACTTTTAGGTAACTTATTAAATATTATAGGTGCCATGCAGAAGATACTTTTATGCATTAGCGCCGTTTTTGAGCTAGACAAGCTTAGCATAGAGTTATCGCGTCTGTTGCGTTTGACGACATCTGATAGAAGTGGAAATAGTTGCGGATTCTTTTTGGTAAACATAGGAACATTCTCCATTGTGCGAATATACATTTTTTCAAAATTTATATTTCCAGGAATAGCAGGATACTAGCGGCCAGGCCCGGCTTCGCCCGAGTGCAGCTACTTTTTGACTCCAGTACACGTCGGCAATATATTATTTCGCGTAGGTACTGTTTTATTCATATTTCAACTCAATATGACTGCTGTCTTCTTTATTACTTTTCACGACCTGTCCCGTATGTCTCGTCCTGTCTATTTTCATTCTGTCTTATGACTCAAGATAAATCCTGTCTCATTCTATGTCTTTGAGTTTGAAAGAGTAACAAATATATACAAATTTTATATACATAGGTCTGTTTGTCAATTGGCAGCAGAAATTTTTTACTAACCTCAATAAGTTTCTTCTTTTGGCCCTGTTCTCCCGCGCAACGTCTGATGTTTCCCTTCTTTCGTCTTCGTCCTTAACGTCATGTGTACCGTGTTTATTCTCTTCTTCTTTTTGCTTAATTTTTTGAAGCACACGACTTGATGTTCGTCGTGGCAATTCAAGCAGTCTTAAAATAAAAAAAAGAACAGCCAAAATTAATACATTGCAAGAAGGCTATAAGTCATTGCGATGATTATCTACAATATAAATTAAAACTTAAACATAGCTAAAATAATACATCGAATTAACAAAAATCGCATTTTATATCAATATAGTAGATAAATATATGGATTTTCAGCATCGCGTTTCCGGTACACCTGTGCATAGCCGGGTACGATCAGCCGGACATAATAAGATTGACGGGCGAAAGATAGCCATTTCGTTTCGATGGATAACTACAAATAGGCTTAGTATAAAAACAAATAGACTCCAGGGTGTTTTCCATATTACGCAAAAATTTCAAACGTATGAGGTGACTCGAAGGGTGACAGACATGAGCATATTATACCAAATTCACATTCAAATGGTTTATGGAAAATGGTTAAAATAACTTATGAATAAGTTCCACATCCTTATAATTCGCAAGCTATACAAATATAGCAATGCTTAATACAACTTAGGCAATTGCAAATATTATCTATTTAATCATTTGAAAATCAGCGCACAGCCAAAATAGAATTTATTAGTCATCAACCAACCTTAAATTTATTATTATTATACATAGAAAGCCTCTGTATGCTCTATATGGAATAGATTATCGATCAATGTAAATAAGCCAGTAATAATATTTAAGGTCGTATGGTTCTGAAGATGTCACTAATTCATTCATATTTTATCCATTCATATATATTTTTTGTATGTTTCGATTATATTGAGTTGTTATTGCAAGACAACAATAATTTGATTCATTCATATCATCTTTATTCTAGACTAACGTTCCGGCTCGACTTAGCCGGGGTGCAAATCCTTTGTTGAGTCTCGTTCACATTAGAAACATATTATAAGACGAATTAACATTACATATATTCAAACTCGAACAGGACTGGCGTCCTTTATGCGGCTTTGCCCTTCCAGTCCCAATAAATCCAGTCCTGTCTCGTCTCATCGTCCCCCATGAACCAGGGCATGCAAGCCTGTCTATACCCAATTTCAACAAAATTAGTTTAGCCTCTTGAGTGTGAAGAAGTAACACACAAACTTTTGCCATTATAATATTAGTAGGATGGGAAGTAGGATAGCTTTATGAAAGTGATATATGTAGTTCTTAAAACATGAGCGGATATCCCTTCATTCAAACTGCATTAGTGGCATTATTTACTGTAACTTTAAAATTACTTTTTACAAAACGCAATAGTGTATGCATAGCTTCACTAAGATTATGAAAAATCTATGTGCATTGCAAAATTAATTCGCTTTGCAAATCAATTAGTCAGTTATAGTTACATTCGAGGATGACCTAAACATATGTTAGTGTGCACAATAACTGTAATCTTGCACTTTTAAACCTATCTTGACAAAAATACAATGTTGTTCTTAATAATATTGTCCATAGAAAAAAAATATCATTCGCTTGTGAACAGACTAATTATGCATTATATCGCCTCATTTTCAAATAAAATATTTATATACACACAGTTTCCATAATCTTAAAGGAATCTTATTGTAAAGGACCATAACAAAGTCATTCCTTTTGCTGAACTTAATAATCCCCCAATTAAGTACAGCCAATAAAAAATGCTATAATACTGTTTTTTGATAATTATTTTTGGTAACCCATATGAAACTACTCTTGAATTGTTTTAGCCAATAACCATTTGATATTATATAGTTCCTAATACATAAAGAAAAACTAATCACTATGCAATTTGTTGAATTTGCAGTAGAAGTTGTACGTTATATTTTTGGATAATTAGTACTGTACATATAATTTCATAATATGATTGGAGTTGGTAATCTTTGTTGCAAGAATAGTTATTATCATTTTAACAACTGACTGACAGAAAACGCACAGCCCAAACAGACAGCTTTTGAAGCTTAACAATGGACATTAAGGATTCTAATACAACATGTGCAGGCAATAAGAAATATTTTTTGAGAATGAATTCCTAATAATTAATTCTCAAAAAAGCACTGGGTAAGAATGTTTGTAACGTTTCAAACACATATCTTTTTAAGATACTGTTCAGTAGTAGTCCCACTAGACCCATTACAAGTACATACTATAACTATTTTTATGCCTTGCAATGTATATGTATAATTAGACATATTACGTAATGAAACACTATGACTCCCACATCAATCTACGGGCAAAGCATTAACTGCATGTAGCAGGTGGTAGTGAACTGCAACGCTTAGCATTGATTTTGTATTACATTCGTATTTTGTATACATTTTCTCACCTCATGTTAGTGAATAGAGGATATTTTTACTCAAATGCTATATGAATAAATAAGATTATAACCTTTTACGTTGCTGTCTCTCCTTTTCTTGAAACAGTCTCGGTATTTCTGGTAAGAAGTTTTGAGAAAGTGAACGGTGCAGCTTCTTTTCAGTTTTGCTTGTAGCCTTGCTGAACTTGTCTGTCAGGTGGGTCCAGTCTTCTTCAGTGAAGCACACCACTTGCCAAACCCTTTCTGTTTCCTCATCATCAAGCCAGTCATCACCGTACAACCAACCGCTTTTCTTACTATCTTTATTCTTTTTCTTTTTGTTTTTGCCTTTTGCTTTTTTAATTACATCTTCTCTGTAAAGCCTTGTGCCATAGAAGTACCAATATGCCGATCCATTGTCATCATAACTGTAAAAATATTCTGTTTTACCTTTCTGAACTGCTTTATAGAATACATAAAATTTATTCAAAAGATACAAGTTTGTTTCCAAAATTTAATTTTGTTTTGAGTTGCTTCAAAATTTTGGTATCATAACTTACCCAAGTGGTTCAATTCGTAAACTGTCTGCCTCAAGGTTTTTTAACACATCAAAAACATCATCAGCATCTACTCGATATTCACACAATGTAAACAAAATTTCTACTTTAGTGCGTAGCGGTAAAAACTGAAAATCAATATCTGTGTTAAATGGATTGCATTTTCCTGTTTCTTGGCATTTTCTTCTAAACAACCGCCTCAAATACATCTGAAATCAATAATACAAATATAATCTCCGAAATTGAATTAAAAGGCCTTGATTTACATTAATTGTTGGTTTTTTTTAACTCTGACAAACAATATAAATTTGCAAATTACCTGATAATTAAAAGCAGAGATGTCATTGTTACCCAAACAGCCATTTAAAAGCCGTACGATCAACTCTGTCAAAAGCGAACTGGCAGATTCCTCTGTGCCATCTGTCAACAGAGCCTCTTCCAATTCCTGGAAACAAAGTTACGAAATATAGCCCTTCGTCCCAAGTAGACAAAACTACGACACTGTATGTATACACAGAGGTGTTTTATAGAAATACTGATGCACTCACTTCGATGTCAAAATCCAAGAGATTGAATGAGGATCTGAATAAGGAGCAAAAGTAAGCGATGCTGGGCACTTCCCACCATGATTGAATATCTAGAAAGCGTGAGAAATTCATTCAGACATCACTTTTAGCGATACTGCCTTTGAGAAAATCACTCAACTGCTGTCTTTAAGTCACTGCAACCCACCTAAAATATTAATAAAAGATGGAAACATAACCTAGAAACGGAGAGATTGCACAATTCCACTTTTAATCCTCAGCAAAAACAAATTTAAACGTTGATTACATGTTTTAAGTTATTTTGATAAGTAAAAAACTTTTTCTTTATTATTGTAATGTCGAGAAACCAATATGCGTTGTGTGTATCGCGACACAAACGCCATAACAGTTTACTTACAATAATGATTCACAACCAAAAATCAACTTAACCAGTCATGCATACGCATATTTTGGTCAAAATTATTTACCTTCCATTTCCAAAACACAAAATTAATTTAATATGCCTTTACTTTTCATTTATCAAATAATTAGACGGAAAACGTTCGTATTTTCAACGGAAGTTTATTTTTTTTTCTCAGACATGTATACATAGACAGTAGACACCACAGACCACAGCCACAGACCAAAGAATAGACCACCACAGACTAACAAGAAGATACTACCTACCATAGATATAGATTGTTTACTGCACTGAAATAATAATGTGTAATTTTCGGAAAAATTCCAATTTTTGGAAATTTTTGGGGACTTTTTTGAATAATTTCAAAATGGAAATCTTCCAGTCCATCAACATTCTTAATTAATATCTTGATAAAGAAGACATCAATACATGTTAATACTATAAAATCCGAATTCTTGGTAGAGATTAAATGTTCATAACATAAAAGCCCTTTATTAGGGCGACATATTCACTCAGTGAAAAAGCCCTAAATTTAGAATTAAAAAAAAGCCCTTTATTTTACAAATTCAGATTATCATTACTTATAATAATTGTAAAAGTACTTGCCTTTGCCCGCAACTCGCCCCTTGGTATGTTAAAATAACACAGTAATCAGTATGGATGTTTAATGAAAATAATGCAATGTTCCCATAATTAGGAAATCACTAATAACACAATATACCATCTTCGAGCATCTATTGCTAAAACTAATGCATACTATTATTATTTGCAATAAGTACATAAATATGCCATTTTTAATCCGCTTAGACAATATTATGTTTGTTAGATCATAAAATCTGCTTAATTCGACTTTTTATTTTTGATAGCTTCCGTGGTGCAGTTTATTAGACGCCGGATGTGAAATATAAAGCTGCGAGTTCAATCCCCGCACCGAACAAATGTTTGTGTAATCCATAGGTATTTGTTTCGGGTCTGAATGTTGGTGAGACTGAAAAGTCTCCCGTAGTTCCTAATACCCACGACACTAGACTTGATCTTAGTATGGGATCCTGCCGTGTATGTGACTGTTAGGTTTGTGTGTGTGTGTGTGTAATAATATTCAATTTTATGATATACTATACATTTTAGTCAATTCTATTAATTTTTTTTATTTTTTCCACAATTATGGTCACCCTATTAGAGCGGGACACACTCTTCCACTCAACATCTCTCACTCAGTTCTTTTTTTTCTATCAGAATGTGCAGTCCTGTTTGTACAATACGTCTATGGTGTCATGTCCAACCACAGTGTCCAACCAAAACTACTATACCAATTACTATAATCTATGTACTATACTGAATGTACATACTATTTAAATACATTTGAAGAACCAGGAAGAACACCATGCTGAATATATTTTATAATTGTAATCAACTGATTAGGATGCATTGAATCAGATTTTCAGCAAATTTTATACTTTTATTTATAAATAAACGGTGTCAATGGGTAAATATAATAAGTACATCATCAGATGTAATTATATTTTTTTATTTATTTTATTTCCACAGTACAATATCTTACAGGTAAACCCTAATGCAATATTGACGCTTTAACTTATTTTGCTATTTAATACTAAGTATCAATATAATATTATATCAAAAAAATAATAATAATAATAATAATAAAAATAAAAATAAAAAACTTATATATTACACTTATTAACTAATCACTTATAGCTAATTATACATAACAGAACCTTTGTGATTTCACTCAAAGCACCAGAGAATATGTCTACTCTGTCATGAGTTTCATTAACGATTTTAATTATCTGCGTGACGGGTGTTTTCGCCAGTAGATTGGTTCTGGCAACTGGTACCGCGAGTAGTTGCGGGAGCCGTCGCTTCCACACGTATCGGTCTGGGACGCACAGGTTCAGATGCCGCAGTACCCCTGGGTTATGTGCTACCCCACGGAGTAATTTTATTATATACGCCGCAAGTGTGAAGTCCCGTCGTACCCTGAGCTCATTGTATCCCACCATACCCAATACAAATAATGTGGGATACATTAAAGGGTAGAACGGGTATACTCCGTACATCTTATAGTATAGGTGTCGTGTAAATTTATTTTGGACCCGCTCCAACATGCCACTGTATTTTGCTTCATAGGGAGCCCAAACAACTGCATTATGTTCAAGATGACTCCTGACTAGTGCATCGTACAACACCTTGATTGTTGTAATATTCGTGAACCCTTGAGACTGTCTCAATACAAATCCTAAATTTCTGTATGCCTTCTTGCATATCTTCATGATATGCTCCCTGAAATTTAGGTCTGTACCGAGAAGTACCCCAAGGTCACGAACTTGCGATAGCCGTTGCATCGGCTCCGCGCCCACCCTGTACTCATAGTGTACAGGAGTCCGCGCGCGAGTAAAGGTAATCACCGAGCATTTAGCTACATTAAAGGTGAGTTTATTTTTTTGACTCCACTCCACCACCCTGTCTATGTCTTCTTGTAGGTGTTCAAAGTCTATGTCACCCTTAATCTTGTGCAGCAATTTGAGGTCATCCGCAAATAATAAACAAGACGCATGTTTGACAACTTCCGGTAAGTCATTTATCATTATCAGAAATTCGAGAGGCCCCAAATTGCTGCCCTGACTTACCCCAGACCTGGTGAAATATGGTTGAGATTCGTACCCATCGTAATCTACATACTGTTGCCGGTCTTTCATGTAGCTGACAAAAAAATTTAACATGTGCGGTGTACATCCAATTGCCGCTAGCTTCCTTAATAACACATCGTTATCTACTGTGTCGAATGCTTTTTTAAAATCAAAGTATGCCGCGTCCACCTGTACCCCAGCGTCGACTGCCGGCACCACTTTGACCATAAAGTTAAGCAGATTAGTAGCTGTGCTACGCCCCGGTCGAAAGCCATGTTGCTCGTCCGACAGCTGCGCGCGGATCTGACTTTGCATGCAGCATTGGATCGCGGACTCAAAGACTTTAGCCGGCGTCGACAGCACAGCCACTGGTCTATATTCGCTGACATCTGGACCAGACTTTCCCTTAGGTACCGGAATAACTCGTGTTATTTTCCATCTCACCGGGAAAGTACCCTCTTTTAAGCAGGTGTTAAATATATGATGTAGGGGCTCTGTTAGAACTCTGCGACAATCTCTGAACAGAAAGGCCGGTATACCGTCAGGACCTGATGAATATTTAGATTTGAGACTTACTAGTGCTTTATCAATATCTTGAAAACTCAAGTTTTCTATATGAACACGAGCGCTATTCTCGTCCTTCTCCGCCATTGCCGCTTGTGCGTCCAACAATGGTGGTTCCTTACTATACACCGATTTAAAGAAATCAGCGAACTCCTCAGAACACTCCCAACTAGTAAGATGTTGACCATCTTTTATGATGCTTTGCCTATTTGCTCTACTTCTTTTAGATCTTATATATTGCCAAAATGATTTTGGATCTTTTACGAACCGTTGTTGAATTTTATTTTTGTGTTCATTGTGTGCAATTTCTATTGCCTTTTTAATACGGGCCCTACATTTAGAAAATTCGAAATAACTACTATCAAGCTTTGTTTTTTTGAATTCTTTATGTAGTCTGGCTTTGGTCTTTATGTCTTTAATTATTTCTGGAGTGTACCATTCAGGATATACATATCGAGAATTATCCCGGTTAAATTGCTTCCGAGGAACACATTTATCTATTATATGATTAAGCTTTTCATAAAAGAAGTTCAACATCCCTTCCAGGTCCTGTATTTCATATAGTTTACTCCAATCAATCGTAGCTAACATACTATACAATAATTTGTAATCAGCTTTATAAAAGTTCCACTGCGGTCTTATACTGCCTTCTCTGCTTCGAGTGGCGTCCGCGGAGGGTGGCGTGGGCGCGTGGCCGAGCCACACGCTCACTGCAAGCGGTGGGTGGTGCGCGTCCACGGGCACGAGCGCATCGTCCGCCGCAACTACGGATACTCCACTGCTAAAACCTGTACTCAAAACCAAATCCAGCTGACGACCTAAGCAATTGGGAACTGTATTACTTTGAGTGAAATCACAATATGAAACAAAACATTCAAAATAATTACAGATATTTAAAGGGCACGAATATAAATTAAAATCTCCAATAACAATTACTTCCTTATATCTATCACATAACTTTTCTATTAACTTAAATAAAAACATATAGTCGTTTTCAGAACTTCCTGGAGGAATATACGATGTAACTTCACTCCTTAGTCTGTGGATGTAACCGAGGTCGCATAAGGGACTAATCAATATAAATAATTTACTCCAAAGATAATATAAAACACTACGTTAATTTACTCTGTAAGCGAATAAATGAAAGGCACTAAAGTCTATTTACAACATATTGGGAGTGATCTGTGACAACATATAAGAGCCATGAAAAATGCATTTTGAAGTTGAATTTATATTTTTTGTCAAACCTTTAACGAATATTTATTTATTTTGTAAATAAACAAAATTTAAAGCAAGTTAGTTTTGTTAAAATAAATAAAATATGACATTTTATTATAATTTAGACGGCCAATAATATGACAAAGATACCCGTATTGGCGCCATTTCTAATTATTATAAGCGTGGTTTAAAAGACTAGTATCCAAGTTGTTACATATTGCGATTAATAATAATATTCCATATTTTTATTTCTATTATATACAGTGTCGATTTAATTGTCGTGAAGTGGTTTTTATTTATATGTTAATGTAATGGTGAGTATATGTAGCAATACGTACTTTTAGAACGATATGATGATATAATCCCCGGTATCACAAGTCTCATATTGGGTCAATATTATTAACGCATAATTTACAAGTGCTAATTAAAATTTCAATGCTTTAATTTATTTAAAATGCCGCTAAAATATTTTGGTGCTTCCAATAGAATGGACAAACGAATCTAAATATTTGATAATTTGGTTACTTGTAAAATGCTGCCCACTACTGGTTTGGACTCTGAGCAAGTGTTGTAGTGCTGTGAACCAATTGGTCGTTAGAGTGGCGTCGGCGCAATATCAGTAATAATTGTATCATCTATATAGTATAACTACTGTTTAGGTGTCTCCAGTATTGTGAATATTGTGTTGTGAAGACCACAATGCCCAGGGACATCTTGACTGACAGTTTAGCTGTATTGAAAATTGTTGAGGTAATGTATAAATTATTTAATGTAATATTTATGTTTTATCTATTGTATAACATTACATATCTTTTGGTTCGTAATTAATCTTGAGAGGGCATAAAAGAAGATTTCTTGGCATTTGAGAAAATAATTCACAACTGGTTCTTCATATACATATTTCGTTTTTATGTTATTGCCAGAGATAGGGGGATAGGAATTCAGCAAGGGTTATTTTTGCAACTACATATGTATATTGTTTATATTTATATAAGATTTATTTATAAATACATTTCATGACTTCTCAATCAGTGCAACATCTGTTAACATAACATGCCATAAACCATAACAAAACATAAACATTAAATAATTTGACATGGTTAAGATTCATTTTTTATAATTTATTATACTGATATTTTTAATTTATATAGTTTCATCTTATCAGTATTTCAATAATGTAAATGTAACAGGTTTTGAATGAAAGCTAAATCAGATACTCATAGGATAGATTTTATATTAAATTTATTGTTTTCATAGTAGTATATCAAAATAGCCTGTATTTAAATTACTTTCATCATCATTACCTCTGTATTCCTGAGCTACAAGTAGCAAAGTGCTGAACCTAGACCTCTCTTAAAAGGTTTCAACAGTGGTTTCTTGGAAGCACCTGCATCCAGGAACTTCCTGAAATAGCTGATTGTTTACCTATTTTTTATATTTTACCTATATGTGTCTTCTATAAGCAATTTACATTAATATTTAGCTTACACTTTGAAAATGATTATAAAAAATGGGTCATAGTGACATTTGCAAGCATGTCACATGTGTAGTTTCAGTTTAGATCAGGCCAGAATAAATTTGAAGAGCTAACCATGTCTCTCTAGTGGTTTTTTTATTTAGATCACTCTGTACTTTCTAATGCTCATTTATGTCAATATAAATAATGTTGGTAGCAATGAGACATATTTAGAATGTTTTATGTAGGAGCATATTTGTATAGATCACACATCCTGCCTTTTGTTATATTTTAGCAGGAAATTTATAAGAACTTGTATAAATAAACATTAATGGCAGGAAGTAAAGACTACAATATTTACTTTGTTGTGAATATCAAATAACTTATAGGCTGCAAAATGAGCATATTATTATGCAGAATAAACCTGAAATGGACTGGGAGCTATACTAACTCCATAGGTCTGGCAAACAAGCAAATAGATCAAATGGTGATAAGTGATCACTAAAACCTATGAACATTCACAATGTTGCATCATGAATGTGTTGGCCGCCCATTTAATTGGGAGGAGAGTGGGAAGGAGAAACAATGGGAAGAGGAAAGTGGTATTGCACATCGGGCAATTTTACACACGAAATGAAACCCAACAACTAAGCTGTTACTTCATGTTGGTTTCCTGTGAATCAGTGGTACTGCCCTGGATGAGCTTGCCTGTTCATGATGAGTCATGAATGACCACATCATGGCTCTACTATCTCCAGTCTTGGAGTTGCAACAGTACCTGATCATTTCACTCTGTTATACAGCATGATGATGAAGAAAATTGGCCTTTGGAAGATGTGTCATTCAAAAAGAATAACAAAAAGACATCCAATATCCCACTAAATAGTCAACAGACTTATACAAAAGATGATTGTGCGTGTTACTATAATTATGGGTAAGATAATATTTTTATTTTTAATATACCACACAATAGTTATCATTTTAACCAACTATATGAGTTTGCTGTGACCATAGCATGTTCCAAAGAAAAGACTAATTGATTATGGTTGTAACTACTTTATTGGCTAAATTAATTTCACATAATACATTGATCAATACTGACTTGTTATATAAAGTTATTGATACCTTGTGGTATAAATCAATATAGTAGAAGGCTAAAATTATGTAGGCCAAAGGTGAATATGTAGGTCAGCTCTTTGATGGTTGTAATGAAAGTGCAACTGCAATGGTAGTATGTGCAGTTCTCAGAAACCATTATCTATTATTTGAAATCCACACTAATTAATGATTTTTCTGTGAGAATCCCTATTAATGACCTTATTTTTGTATTGTTATTCAATCAACAACACTATTAAGATAACATTTTGGTGATTTAAGTAATGTTTGTTGATACTTGCCAGTTACTTTTGTTTATTGACTTTATCAATAGATTTGGTATCTATATTTGTAAACACAATTTAAGAGCCTTGTTATAATTTTGAGTCCTGTTATTTGTTGTGATGCTTATTGAGTGACAAGTTTCATGGTAAATAGATAGTCTTCGTGGCGCAGTTGCTTAGACGCCGGCTTTGGAACGAGAGGCCGCGGGTTTGATCCCCGCACCAAGAGAAATGTTTGTGCGGCCCAAAAATATTCGGGTCTGGGTGTTTATGAGACCGAAAAGTCTCTCGTAGGTCTGATACCAGCGACTCAAGACTTAAATGATCTTAATGTGGGGTCAGGACTATGTATGTGACTGTTGGGTGTATTTATTTATTAAAAGTTATATAGAAGTTAGTGAACAATATTGGGAATAGGATTTTTTGTTCATTCGACCTGTTTTATAACATTAGTAGTGCAATTCAAAGGAAATTTTAAATGTGTCAATGTATTTAAAGTCATATGAAAATATTTGGCTATAATGGTTAATCATACATTGTTAAACTTAAATAGTAAAAAGCAAATAGAAAATGAACAATTATTAAGGAAACACACTCAATGCACTGCTTGTAGGCATGGAGAAAGTGGAAGTAATCGTCAGCAGGATCCAATATATCAATACAAAACTAGTAGCCTACCAGCTGCATCTTCAATACATCGAACTTGGGATGATATAGTCTGCTCTGCTTTGAGGTTGACTCCGGAAGATATTGGCAACCAACTAACATTGCTTGACTTGCCATGTTTCAAATCTATCAAGCCCGAGGAGCTGACTACATGTGGTTGGACAAAGTTGAACAAGTTGACCGTGGCACCAAATGTTGTTGCCTTTACAAAAAGATTTAATAGGGTGAGTAGTAGTAACAAACACTATTAATTGATTATATCTTATTAATTTACTTTTCAAGGTGATTGTGATTTAAGTTATCAAGTATTATACTGTATAGACCATATTCACAGATGTGTTTATTTATTTCCTACAGGTAAGCTTTTGGACTGTGCAAGAAATTTTAAATGGTCAATCACCTAAAGCAAGAGCAGAAATATTGGCTCACTTTATTAAGGTGGCCAAAAAATTACATGAACTAAATAATTTACACTCTCTTTTTGCTGTAATTTCTGCATTGCATAGTGCAAGTATATACAGGTAGGTGCTTTTTTTGCCATTTGTTATACATATTATTATTATTACATATTTATAATCATCAAACACATTTTTTAGGTTGACAAAAACCTGGGCATGCTTATCAAAAAAGGATAAACAACAGTTTGACAAATTGGCAGAATTATTTGGAGAAAAGGATAATTGGACAGCTCTAAGAGAATATTTGCGGTCAATACCTTTACCTTGTATACCATATCTTGGTGAGGGACTGTTCATACATATTTATAACTTGATGTTTTTCACTTGGCCCAATAAATGAGTTCCTTTCATCTTTATCAATCGTGTGTAATGACTCATTTGCATTATAGTAAAATACACAATCATTTTTATCAGTAATGTTCACCACATATACATAGTTTTTATAGATATGGTGGTATACCTTTCAATAAAGGCACATTATATAATTAATGTAACATTATTAACTCTATTTAACGCCAGTTATTAAATAATATTTATGCAATAATTACAATACAATACTAACATCTACTGAACTACAGAGATGGAAAATAATAAAAATACAAGACAATTTATATATTATTTTAAACTTTTGATGTTTTGTCATGTTTATTTGTCATAATTACAATGTGTATTTATTTCTCAGGCATATTCCTAACGGACTTGGTGTATATTGATATTGCTCATCCAGCTGGTTCACCACACCGTATTGCCAAAATGAATGTTGTTCTCAAAGCCCTGGAACGTTACCAAACCTCAGACTATGACATCACACCATTACCACATGTTGCAAACTATTTGAATAGTGTCCGATATATAGAAGAATTGCAGAAGTTTTTAGAAGACGATCAATATAAGTAGGTGTATTAATTTATTGTGTCTAAATGTATTTTCGACTATAAATTGAAAAAATATCTTAAACAATTTGCTGGTTCTTACTCTGTTGTGAGACGAAATACTTTATTATATTTGTATTGGACTACCATATAGATCCAATAGTCTTTACTTCCTATCCTCCTAGCCGTCTTAGTTCAATTTAGCTTTGTATAAGACTAGCGGCTCGGCCCGGCTTCGCCCGGGTGCAGATAGTTTTTGAGTCCAGTCCACATTGACAACATATAGTTTTCGCAGCGCACGCGATTTAAAGAGTATTTTAGGTAATGTTTTTCACCTTGGATTACATTATTGGAGTTTTAGTAAGGATCCCAATTTTTTTGGAAATATAGCCCACGGATAGTGTAGCCTCCCAACAGTGAAAGACTTTTTCAGCTCGTTACAGTAGTTTCGGAGCCTATGCAATGCAAACAAACGATCAAATCTTTTCTTTTTATTACTAGCTTTATATAAGATCATCACAATCCAAATTTAGCTGGCTCATTAATTTCACTCAATACTAGTGACAATGTAACTTGAAAAGCCATCTATGTGCTACAAGATTTAATAAAAAATATTAGTATAGAATGTGGTTATATAAAATGGACTGTTTTCAGGCTGTCTTTAAAATTAGAACCCCCATCGCCAGTAGGTAGCTGTTCTGGTTCCAAAGAATCTGTAAAGGAGGTGGTAATCCAGGGGACATCGACGCCATTCACAGTGTCGCCCTCTCACAAGATTGGATCGGGATCTTTGCGACTCCAGTCAAGCCATCAGAGCAAGTTCATACCCACGCATCGGAAATGCCGCTCACTAGGATCCAAGTATGTTTAGTAAAATATCGTTAGGGTCACACTGTTTTTTTTTACATTTTTAACACTCATTGCTTTTTTTAAACCGGGTTTTTGTCTTCTGTGGAAAATTAATTACTTTATGTTACGAATCAGGCATCCGACATATCCATACTCACGAGGAATGGCAGTAATTAATTTTTCAAAATTCACTAGTTGTAACACACCATCAAAGTATAACACTTAACCATTCATAACGTCACAATTGGTTTTAATCTAATGTATTTATCAGTAATATTGGTAATTTGCAATATAATTCCAAAAATGATTTAAATGCTAGACAATGAGTATGTATAGAATCGGAAAATCTATGATTTTACTTTAAAATATATTTTTCCTCTTTCGATCGGTACAAAGGTTTCGTAGTGCGAGTTTGCCAAGAAATTTTCACAAGGTCAATTTTGGTGTGGGGTGAGTTTTCTTTCGGTTAATGGACACATTTAGCTTGCATTTTGTTGTATTTCAGAAATTAATATCGTTAAGATAATAATAGACTAAGCGATATGAATAAAGCATGCTACTTGTTGGTTATTGTATGGTACCTAGATTTTTAGAAGAAGGCATTTTGTAAGTGCACTCGTTATCACCTAGTTTAAATGAGTACGTTTGCCGAAAGTGTTCTTCTTTCTAATACTTATATATTCAATATGCCTTTTTTTAAGAAAGTAGTAGATAGTTTATAATATACTTTTAAACAATAAGTACATAGGCATTAAATGTATAGATGTTATTCCTTGCTTTATGTAAATATTGTACAACGCTAGTGAATCATAAAGCTATGAAGCTTTTAAATCTAGGTCATCATATGATACCTTGGAATTGTAAGCTGTTTTTAAGTCTCCTGTAACTTCTGGTAATCTTTAAATTTTCTTACATTAATATTATTGCATCGAACGAATTAGTGTAACAATTTAAAATCTGTATCACATTATTCACGTAACCTGGTCTAGCATTGCAAATGTTAGGGTAATTTATGTAAGAATCTTAATTTCTTTCTATGATGAAGTAAAACATACGTATAAAAGAAGATTAATTATGCTATTAACAAATTAATATAATCATAAGCTTGCATGTCATAGCTTCAGTGTGTGTGTTGAACGCGAAGACATGAAAGTATATATAAATAGCTTTTACAATTGCCCATCATGTTATGTATTTATCACAACGCACTCGGAGTGGAATTATTGCACAATTTGGAAACATACAAATAGCTTCATACATGACCACGTATATGCCATTTATCTACTTCACACTGCAATTTCATTTTATTAATTTATCTAATAGATAATCCCCGGAAAATATACACGAACTATCCTAATGGTTTAATTGTGTAAGGAGGTAATTAAGACAATAAGTATATAATTTTTTTTTCTTCTATTTAGGTTTGTTAATACATTGAATGTTGATCAATGCTCTTCGAAAAGATCAAACTTTTGAAATAAGATGGTTGTTTGAAGCTATAAGTAGAGATTATGAGTATATCGTTATCGAGGTTATAGCTCTAACTTTAAAATTGTAATATTTAAGTTTGTTTTTATTTAATATCAACTTATTATACTTAGAATTGTAATATAACAGAGGTATAATACATGGGAATAAGTCTAACCTTACAGGGACTTGAATTTTGAGTATGCTGTGGATATAAGAACGTGCAATCACGTGTGTGGCTTGTTAATATGTACACGTACTGAGGAAGTTCAAAATATTCTCGGTATTGGAACCATTTTGTTAGTAATGGAGGTAGTTTTTGTATATGGTTCTTTTAAGACATTACCCAAGATGACAACTGGAAAATTTGGTCGGTTTACCATAATTAGTTTTTGTACAAACGTGCTTCAAGTGCAATTAAATGTGTGACGCAAAAATATCGACCGAAATCGAGAACCGCGCTGTTATTAAATTTCCGACGAAACAAGGAAACACTCAAAAAAATCATGTACGAAGAGATGGTGACCGTTTACCTGGATTCCGCTCCTTCCTTGTATACCATTCTAAAGTGGTCAAGTGAATTTCAAAGGAGCAGAGAAAGCATTGAACTCAAGGCTACAGTATTTTGGTAATATACTTAAAAAAGCCATAGAATAATCGTTGCAGCTTACGCAACCACTATGCGTAATTTGAAGGAAGCAATTAAAGAAAAAAGGCGAGGAAAGCTGACCGCGTTTGCTTTGCTTCTCCGCGACAACGTGCCGGTCAACTCGGCGCGCGTTGCCAAGGCTGCTGTTTATGAGTGTGGTTTCCAAGAGATCAATTAACTAACTTACAGCCCAGATCTGGCACCTAGGGACTATTTTTTGTTTCCGAACTTGAAAAAATAGATTCTTAGAAAGCAATTTTCCGATCTTGAAGAGCACAAGTCGGCCTTAAACTAACTTTTCAGAGTTACTTTATAAGAAGGTATTGAAAAGATAATTGTATTGAGATTGCAGGGTATATATAGAAAAATATAATTATTTCAGATTCTTGTGCCTTTTTTTTATATCCATAGCGAGATACTTTGAACTCCCCTAGTATGTGTTTGTATGTATGGAATTTGTAACGGTGCTATGACATTTTATGTTGTCTCTCAGTATATTTGGCAAAAGTCATACGGAAGACAAGATGGATGAGAAGACGCCGGCTGGGTCGGTGAACTTACTGGACGACACGTTACTCGAGTCGCCGGGCTCCGTGGCCGTGGCCAAAATGTCGCAGTCTTTGCCTCATAGGTGAGTGTGGACCGTGGCACCTCCATCTTTAATACAATAAACGTCGCAACTTACTGTATTTCCCACCAAGGCACAGATCACTCCCACTAGATACCTAATGCAAGGCAGCGGTTGCGCGCCACACGTATAAGCTATCGGACTGATATAAACCGATTCCAAATGTCGCGGTATCAGTGTCATCCAAGTAGCGGACCCGCACATATCGTTGAGCGTTGGCAAAAATTAAGTTTTAGAAATATCATATTACAGTTAAAAATGACTTGCTCAATAAAATGGTGCGGAAAAAACTCAAAAAATTTAAGTATCCAAAAAAAACGGAATAACTTTTCATCGGTAACTAATATTCTTTAAATTAATTTGTTCACGAGCGAGCTCAATTTATACTGGTTATTGTATCGATGTCAAACAGTCGAGTTTGAATCGAAAATCAGCCGTCTCTTTTTCGCATAGCAATAACCATAATAAGCCATCTTTTTCTGGTGAAATCACGCGTTCTTCTAGTGCTTGACGCATGTTTATAATATAATTCCAAGCAATATCGATATTTTAAAACATTAATGTAAAATAATTTGATTAAATGACATTGTCACGAAATGTACATTGATTTAAATAAAAATTGCAAATCACCATGACGATGTCATTTAATGTAATTTGAAAAAGGTCAAGTTTTTAACTAGGTACTTTTTCAATAATTGTACTTTTCTGTTTGTTCTTGCTTTGCTATCGTCGGGTAAAAACTGTGGGTTAGTATATAACATTGTTTGAATAATACCATTTTTATTTTAGATTCCCCACATGTCCCTAAAGTTAAAAATATGGGTAGATGCAACATGTCGAGGTGACGATTGGTGGCCTACAAAAAATAGCGTAATTTGTTCACGACATTTTACCCAAGAATGTTTTTTCCCAATGAAAAATCGTCGTCGTTTACTTCTGTACCGATAGAATATTTACCAATTCTGGTACATTTTTATTTATTTAAAAATTTATAATTTCGTAGTTCTGTGTGGATAGAATAATATGATTATCAAATAATATTATAATTTTATATTGATTTTGTCCAGCATCCAAGAGTAACATTTATAGCCTTGAGATGAAGCTCGTTTAAGCGTATTCGTCTGATGGTATTTCGGGTCCTATTTCTCGAATCAAGTATCTACTGACTATGTGTTTTAATACATTCATTTTTATTTTGACTGATATAAGTGATATTGGGGTTTTCTGATTAATTACTAAAAACGTAATGTTAGAAATTCGTGCTTGATGCGTGGCGTTAGAACCGCCTTTTGCCAAATATCATGGGAAGGTATTTAACATAACTATTAGTATACTAAATTTATTAAGAATGAGTAGTACAAGCCGTTGCACTAATTACAACATACGTTGTATTATCATCCCAAAAACATTCATAATTCGTCAAGTGGGTTTCATTGTCACTTGCCGATATTACCTACCATCTATTACAGCCGCCGTCGGAATTCAAGAAACAGAATAAGTTATTGTAGCCCTTTACGGCGTGAGGTTTAATCATTTAATATTTCATATTTTTATCTGATCTTTTAACCCAACACTTAATTCGGGTGTTTCGGCATTATGGTATACAAAAATTAACGGCGAATAATGGAAATAAAACCGTTACATACTAAAGTATAAATCTTAATCCTAATTTATTCGTGTTAGCGATTGGTATAATTTATTAGATCAGGCCAGTGAAAACATATTATAAAACATTTAACAAGTTGATAATCAAGTTATAAAAGCGGTCATAACACGTTAAACTTACTGGCAAATCGAACTATCGATACTTTTTATTTTATTTATCGACAAGCCTCATCTCTCGAGCGAAGTCCACGTGACAGCGCTGCAACCCGCCCACTGCCCCGCACCGTTCCCTTCGTTGGCGTTTTCAGTTCAAAACAAAACTATCGTAATGCGGTATCTATTGGGAGTGATCTGTGCACCAAGGTGACTGAAAGCAGATGCCAATTCATGCAATTATTTTAGTCAAAAAAGATTGTTTAGGTAAATTGAACTCGATTCGTTAGCTTATTATAACTGCAAAATTTAAAGAAGATACATTGCATATTGTTGTACGACCCAAAACGAGTAACATAGTTCTGACCAAGAGCGGGCATAAAGTCAGTGAAATATAGATTAAATTGACAAATGTTTCAATTTAAAATACAAAAATAATCGATATAATCATGCAATATCTATAATTGATAATAATTTAATTGTGTTTGATTTTGAGACTAAGTATGCGAGGTTTCAAATCGAAATGTGTCTATAAGATAGGCGCTCTCTGTAGTCCCGCTCACAATTTTTTGTTTGATGAAGCCCTATAAGTCAGTATAGTATAGTCAGCTAGTATTTCCCTTACCTTAAAAGCGCGGTATGAGTAATACGATATGGCATCAATAATATGTCGGATCTTCTTTTGATCGGCCGAGCAGCTATAATCGACTGTTTCAAACAAATAAATATGATATTATAAATACTAATTCCTACACCACATCACGTAATTTTTTAAATGGCACCTTTTATTATTGTTAAATATTTTACAAGCAAACTTCGTTAAGTATACAATCATCGTTACGATTTTGTCTTTTCAGTGAGGCGTCAAAGGCATTACAAATAGAATGCGATTTTCAGGGGTTTGTGCGAAGAAAAACCATACTTAAAGAAGGAAGAAAAGTATCGCTATCTTCGTGGCAAAGATATTGGTTAATGATATCTGGAAATATGCTTATATTCTACGCAGCAAAATCATTCAAAGGGCAAGTTTATAAATTACCATCGTATTATTTTGTTTTTATTTTTCAATAGACTGAAAAGCAAATAAATAGATCTGCCGGCTAATGGTAGTAGATTATCGCTGCCACTGAGCATTTACAAATGGACTATGGGTCCTTTAGCAACCTTTTAAAATGGTCATGCGAAAAGGGGAAGCAAGAAGTCTTGAGGAGCAATAAGTATAATATATGGCAATTCGAAAAGGGACTAGACTCTAGAGGCGAAAAATGATATTAGTTTTACAGCAACCCATACTTGGCTGTGGAGTGTGTATATTATAAGCCTTGTGCTGGTGATATTGAGGTTGGATTTAAACTGAGTGTGTGGTGTTGTGCAGGACCAGTCGCAGCGACTTCCGAGCGGAGCAGTGCAAAGTGCTGGTGCTGGACGGCTGGATCGCGCAGTGGACTGACGGCGACTCGGCTGACGCATTTCAACTCATCAACCATCACACCACCACCATCTACAAGTTCAAGTAATCAATTTGTTACTATAATACTTCGATAAAGTGTATATTTCATTTAAGCTATAATACCTTCGAGTATATAATGTCTAGAGGGAGCGCTATCTCAAATTTGAGTCTTCAGAAACTGATATTTTTGTTCGTAATGTTTGTAACACTGTTATGGTAATGAAAATTGCGCTCATGATTTCTAATGATACATACATACTTATACTCACACCTTTTTCCCTGAAGGGATTTCAATTCCGTTGGTAATCGAAAGCATATTCATTATAGTGGAATTCAATAGAGCTAAACTGCATTTTTTATTTTTCATTTTCATATAATTCGTGCGTATTCCAAGCTGTCAAATCACAATTGTCAGCCAATGGGCGGGAATAAAAAAACGGCCCAGGCATCACCATTTTTGTCTCCGTTTGTGATGGTCGAACGTTCCCTCTACACATTATATACTCTATGTATAATATGTATATAGAGTCAACGCAACACAAGTTATCTGATTTGAAATTTTGAAGTAATGCTCCGTTGTATACTTTGAAACTTCGAAACCCGCGTATCAACTTAGAGCGGACGACTTGTTTTGCGATTACGATGCGTCATTTATACCAATTGAATTTCATATTGAATCATTCATATTGCATTCCTTTATTTTTTAATAATTGTACTCGTACCTACCTCTTCTCATCTCTGCATCACCTTAAAGGCCCTGCAAACGATCAAATTTGTGTGGCAAATTTTACGTTTTCATCAAACAACAACTTAGACGATCAAACAAAAATCAAACATTTTGTTCGTTGATTCCATCACAGATAATTATATACTAGGGCAAAAGCCCCATCAATCCAGATTTCCATCAAACACGACAAACACGTAGAACGCTTGAAAAAAACGTCAAACAAAGCTGCATACTAACAAATAGTTGACAAACAATTTGATCGTTTACAGGGCCCTTAAGTCTATCTACATAATAAATAATGTATGAAATTTAAATAAATATATATTGTTGTTATCTTGAACACTTGATACGCAGAAGCGAATGTATTTATGTGCATTATTATTTGTGTGTCATGAATTGTTTTTAAGTCTCAAAATAGCTTGTTTATAGCATTGCTGCATTGTTTTTCAAATACGATTTTTCCCACAAGAGGTTTGATGTATTCTGCGTTTTATTATGTACAAGTGCATTTAATAATATACAACTACATTATCTCAAGTAAATTGATTTATAAGTGATAAGTAAAATGATATACATTAAGTAAGCTGTGCGAATATTAGTTATAAATTAACAAATAGCACGTTTAATTTTACATAACACAGATTTGATTTAATTTCAGAACTGGATCGGAGCCGGCGGCCAAACAGTGGATCAAAAAAATTGAAGATGTGACAAATAAAATAGTGAAACCGCTTCCTGCAAATCTAATGTCGTTTGAATAACTGGCGACGTAGTTTCACCGTATGTACATAGACATAGTGATCTGATTATAATTTCCCGAACAAATTTTCTAAGTCCTGTTATTACGTGATAGATATTGATTAGGTAATACTGCCGCTTGTGCGTAGTGCACGCTTCGTAACGATATTTTGTATTGAATTATTTAGATTTATATTTACTTACAGTTTATTTGTAAGTAAGAAAGTGACAAAGTGTGTAAGGCCATCGACAAGAGAATGCACATATTGACGATTATAATAATTGCTTGTGTTCATTTTTATTAATATTAAGCGACTTGGCAACGAAAAGCTATTTAATGTTGATGAATATTTAGTGGGAAGGCTCAGTAAGGATTCTAATAAGGCTTAAGGTCATTTGTGGATAGGCCCGAACGAAGCACGTCCGTAATCGCGATAATAGTTAATATGGTTTTGAAAATGGGTTATTAACATCCTTTTCTTAACGTATGTTAGTGGCTAAAGCTTTGTACTCGATCAGAATCTCGATGAACCCGAATTCGATTTTTTTTAATGAAGTTGTAGGAGTTTTAGAGTTTTCATGATGATATAAACTACTTTGTTATATCAACTGGCTTGTTTGTTGATAACAATAAGGTCTATCTGGTATATTTGTACTATAATAGAAGGTAATAAAAAATCTTTATGGTTATAATACCATACTAAACATTACCTTTTGTAATTTTCTTTAATAAATATTATTTTATTTACATAATGATACGACAGTCGAAACACTGAGTTACCGTATAAAAAAACGTCTAAGTGAATAAATATTGACTATTTTGTTTTAAAATAATTGAATTTGTTTTAAATTGTTTTAAAAGACTTGCAGTAATATTCTGCTAAAATGCTGAAATGCTAAATAAAATCATATTTATAAAGAAATATAATGGGCGGAGTTGCCATTAAGGACAATTTAATTGCTGATTTCTCAATTACGTATTTCGTATAAAAATGGTTTTATGATAACAATATGTTTTACCACTAAACAAACAAAGAAGGCAGAGTTGTTAGCAAAGTAGTTTAAAGAAAAATTTGCTCGGGGTGAAGTCTTTTATCCCAAATTATAATAACTGTAGAAGTGAAAATGAAAGTATGGGAAGTATGCATAATCTTGCCAGTTTTACGCTGGTTACTACCACCAATTAAAGTTAAATAGCATTTTTGCCATGAAAACAATACCCAGTTAAGATTATTTTTGTACTAAGGACCGATTGTAAGTTCGGTATCTCACCAAGTAGAAAACGTGTACCTTTATGGACTTGGTGCTTAGAGCGTTGACAAAACGCACGTATGTTATTAAAGGCCGCGACACAAACTGCTCTCTAATTAATGTAATATTCGATGAACGTGGTCTGGTATGTTTGGCAAATATTAGATGTATTCTTGGACTTGGGAGTCACATCGAAAAGTGTTTAGCCTGGTGCTATAACAAATGTATAATAGTGCTTAGTTTGTAAAGGTAAAGGGAAGTGATATTAAATAGTAAGCAAAGTGGAACATAAGTACAATTTTATATAGAAACATTGTTCTATGAAATTTGGTTGGTTGGTTTATGTAGATGGTTGATATTGAGAAAGGAAGTACAAAATAATAAGTCTTTGTTGGCTCATCGAAAATTATTTTAGTATTTCTCTGTGTGTGTAGTATGTATTTTATAAGGGTTGCCACCTGTTGAATTATAAATCGGTAGTTTGTGGTGTGACATGTAAAAATGTCGGTTTATTTGGATAATACAGTACCGGTAATACTTTTCTGTTCTATTGCATACAGATTTTTAAATGTCTATTCAATATTTTCGCAGATATTTTGATAAACATATCTCTAGAATACATGTTTCTTTATAAGTAAAGGCTATAATGTATGCAGTATACCGGGTATATCAAGCATGCGACTGAAAACGAAGCCAGGTGGTAGTTTTAGTGGTTACAAACACGATGGAAATAAAAATTTCACTATAACAGTGATAGATATGATTTTAGAATTTTTTAAAAATCGTCGTGTTTGGGTGGTAAGTACCTAGTTTTTGCGAAAATACTAATTAAAACTCTTACGTACCATAGCGTGTTTAAAAATAAAGAGGTGTACATCTTTATTTTAGGAAAACTATGAATGTTTCACCCAATTACGACGATAAGTAAAAAATTACAAAAAAAAGATGTAAATTTTTTTTTAGAAGTCATTAATACTACCACCTGGCTTCGTTTTCGGTCGCGGTCTTGATATACCCTGTATAAACCTCGATAGAAACATGTATGCAACATTATGCATCAAAAGTGCAAAGAAGTGTACTTTTTAGTCAGAATCAGCACTAAAATAAATGTTATTCATTTTTTTAGCGAAATAAAAATTATGATATTTATTAAATAAAGTATTTGATTTGAGTCACAAATAGAATTAATAATTGTTTCTAGTCGAGTTCAATTAGAATAAATTAGTTAAAAATAAGAACAAAAGAATGTGTAATAAGATATCGTTATCAAATTATAAAAGAAAGTAACAAAATATTTTTTGCATAATTTATCTAGTGTCCTTCGGATTATGCCGTTAATATGACGAAAATTGGCATCATCGCCAGATTTTTCAGCAAATTGTTATAATAAATAAAAATGAGCTTTATTAGCAAGTACATAATACGAAAAAATATTATTGGTATTGTTTCATCCACATTTAATTTTTCCCTGTATCTTTATTAATAAATTATTTTATATAAAGAGCAACTCGAAATATGAACTTGGTTAACGGTGACTTAGTAGGGATGTCTAAAAATATGAATTTTATCGGTATATCGCTTCGTATATATCTCTCGATATTTTATTGAATTTATACTAGTATAACACAAACACAATCAGTATCCACAATTTTCAGCGTTATCTGTTTTTACCGAATAATAAATAACTTTATTGACTCACTTTAGTCACAATGAATTGAATAAGCACGCAAAAAAAAACATACTTCTATATATTTATTGTACCTATCGATAGATCGAAATAAAAAAGTCGATTTTGGGTTATTTAACTTTCATTACCTATACTGAATAATGTAAAATATAGTGAGTGATGAGTGTTTGCGTTGTTTTATAGCTAAACGATACATTACGGCGTATCAGGGTGATAGCGATCTTCTGTAACGATATACCATTAAATGTGCATCCCTTCTTGTTAGGAACTCTAAGTCAGTGATTTATTATGTTATTCCTTCTGTTTGTCACACCACATTCGTATAGAATTCTATAGTGAAAATATGTCAATGTTTGAGATGATTGTACCTAATTGTAAATATCCAAGTGTTGTTCAAAAACACTTGTATATTAAATTATTCAGGAGGCCACCCTGTATGTATCTGAACTAGTAATGTAGGGAAGTTTAGGATACATGTTAACTACGCATAGGCATCACGCATGTTTTTACGCTAACATTTTGTTTTCGGAAATATTTCTTTCTGTTTCCAAAAAATGTTCCAATAAGCAGATCATATGACGTAAATTGACATGTAATTCAAAATATTTGTACCCAATATTGGTACTGATATCATATATATCTGATATATAAATATGCAATATCTTTATTATTTTCTGACAAAGGCATAGAATTTTAAATATTAGAATTATATGCCCAATATCCTTACATAAACTACATACGACGATACTCAGAATTATCATTAGTCATGACAATTTTAAGTCAACGTTGGGCAAATCATCACATCGATTACAATACGATAATAATGTTGCCATAGCTAAAAATGTGTATGCTAAGCTTAACATTGTCATCCAATAATGATTAATTGTGAGTGTGTAAGTAAGGTTTATTAATTTCTAATAGTTCATATACATATATTAAGTATGGACAGCGTAGAACTCTTCATTCATGAAGATTGATGTGCGTACAAGTGCGTTACTAAATTAGGAATTAAGATTGATCGTAATTGAAATTGACATCCATTTAGTTGTTATATTTACTTTTCATATCGATTCTTTATAATGAGACACGTATCTAAAAGTGTGATTAAATAAGGATGAAGATTATTTAAAAATGGAGAAGGTTAATCTTTCAATGATTGAAAATGAATCACTTTAATTGACTTTTGACATAAATTGTAATTGATTTTAAATTATGATTTTACAATGATGTATAATTAACACATCTTTCTAAATAGCGGCATAAAATCGAGGATTCCAAGGTCAGTAATGATTTTTCAATATCTTTATTGTTGTGGGCCTTCACTAGTGACTATGCCTGCCCTGTCAATAACGGTTTTATTTTCAATATTTCTGTGATTTGAAAATGTTTTGTTTGTTTTAAATTTTTAAACGTTATTACTACGATAGTTGCGATACTTCCAAAAATATCCATTATCGTAAAAAATCGTATCGTTTAAAAATTATCCAATTTATTATGATTGTTTTTTTTTTTCTAAAGTAACATAATCCATCGCAAATACAACCATTAAAATATACTATGATTAAATTTTAAGTGATTTTTTTGCACAAAATTAGAGAGCAATAATAGGTAATTGTAATGGTAAATTGAAGTGCTTTTGATTGCATATCACATGAATAGATTAAGTCCGAATTTCACACTATCAGTCATAAACAGAAGTTATTGGATTAAGTTTATTTGCACAAGAGAATTATATTAATAAATATACATGGTATTAGGAGTAAAATAGATCGGTAAATATAAACTATGTTTTCGTTGCATAGACGTAATTACAGAAAGCAATAGCATACATCGACAAGATCGCCTGTGGTTCACATTTTGTATTTATTATTTCTTGGAACTCGCCCGTTTTGACTTTTGGAGAGGTTTGAATGAAGCCAGAAATTGGATCGAGAATATAAATAAGTTAATAAAATCAAATATCATAAAAAGAAATTGCAACAAACAAAGACTTCCAATATCAATTGCAAACAGTTCTCGAAGTTTTCTGCACAAATTCGTCGTAATTTTATTATTCTATTCATAGTTAAAAAACTGTATCATTATAAGTGTCGAGTTTAATTTATGTTTGCCCACATTTAACTTTACTTTTGACTAACAGATGTATTTTCCATACTGTTGGAAATAAAGATGAATATTAATGTATGTACATTGATATATCTAGTTTTGGCAATAATAAATAAGGCAATTCATCTATAAATATAAACAATTTGTAACCAATCGATGTCTGTACAGGTAAGATAAATGAGAAAAACTAACATGGGGTGTCTTTATTAACGTAATAGGTTCTATTACGTTAATACAACGATTACGTTAAAACAATCATCATCATATTCATCATCATCAACCCGTTGCCGTCCACTGCTGGACATAGGCCTCTCCCAAGGTACGCCACAGAGCCCGGTCTGCTGCTTTACGCATCCAGTCGCTGCGGGCCCTCGTGTGCAAGTCGTTCCGCCATCTGGCCAATATATATTTTTCACCCTGTATAGGCTGATACAGAAATATACAGTATGCAGTCGAATTATAGAATATCGTCCGACAGACGATCCCCAGTATGTATACCGGGTATATGAAGACTGCGACCGAAAACGAAGCCAGGTGGTAGTTTTAGTGGTCACAAACAAAGCAATTAAGAATTTCCGAAAAAAGCGTCAGTTTCTTTTGAAATTTTTAAATATCATCGTGTTTGGGTGGTAAATACCTAGTTTTTGCGAAAATATTAATTTAATCCTTAGCGTACCATTGCATCCTTTAAAATAATAAGGCGTACATATTATTTTAAGAAATCTATGTATTTATCACTTAAATAGGACGATAAGTAAAAAAATACAAAAAAATATTGAATCCTGTATGTATATGTACCTACGTCCGATTGCAAGGCTAAGGCCTCTACAATCGAGAGTACGATTGAAATGGTTTTGGCCATATAGTCACAAACCTATTGCTGGATGGCGGACTTTTACATACCATACAAATTCTTACAAATCGCTGTAGTATGCAAGGTTTCCTCACGATGGTTGCCTTCACTGCTATAGTGAATATTGATTAAATAACAATGCACTCATGACTCCTGGGACTTGAACCCGCGACCACCATAAATATGTTGGCGGTCGCGTCTGGTCTGTTACCAACAGGCCACCACGCAATTCACTAATAAATACTATTTTTATTCTATGTCTATGTCTATATCTATATCTATATCAGCCCATATACGTCCCACTGCAGGGCACGGGCCTACTCTACAATCGATATAATCGATTGAGAGTGGTTAGGCCATATAGTCCACCACGCTGGCCTAGTGCGGGTTGGCGGACTTACATACCGTAGAAATTCTTTAAAATCGCTACGGTATGCAGGTTTCCTCACCATGTTTTCCTTCACCGTTAAAGTGCGTGGTGATTGACTATCAATACACACATTACTCCGAAAAGTCAGAGGTGTGCCCTGGGATTTGAACCCGCGACCACCGTGAACATGTAGGCAGCCGCGTCTGGTCCGTTACCAACAGGGCACCACGCACTTTTATTAATTTAATTATTTTTATTAATTTCAGAAAAGTATGTTTACAAATAAATAGAACTATACTGTCTTTACCGATGACATATGTAAAACGAACACTTATAAATAAATCATTGAAAATACTTTGTTTATACAGGGTATATCCAGACGGCGACCGAAAACGGTGCAATAAAAAAAAAATCGCAATATTTTTTTTTTTGTATTTTTTGGGTGTTAATACATAGTTTACCTACTCAAAATTATGATGTACATACGCCTTTTTTTTTAAAGACGCAATGGTACGGGAGGGTTTAAATTACTATTTTCGATAAAACTAGGTATTTACAACCCTAAAATGATACATTAAAAAAAGCTGACTCTGTTTTGCGAAACTTTCAGTTGTTGCATTGTGTCTACCCTATGTCTATTGCGTACCCACTAAAAGTACACCCTGATTTCGCTTTCGATCGCAGTTTTGATGTAGCCTGTATAATGTCTAGATACGGCATCAATGTAGAAAATTTTACTAAACATTCTTGGTTAAAACTAAATTGATGCTTTGTATTTGTTCCCTAGCGCACCAAAAAAGTGTCGCTCCTTGAAACAATGTCATTTATGAAAATTAAAAATGGTAATTGCAATTCGTAGACTTCGGCAAAAAGCTTATATTAAGCTATACCTCATAAAGAAGTGTTGTCAATGCCTCAAAAGATTATGGACTATTTTAAAAGACACGGACGTCAATTTATTAGCCACTGGTTTCTGCCCGCAAACTTCGTCTGCGTGAATCACTGTGTTATAAATGAATTTAATTTGGAATTTCCCATGCCGTCTCGTCTCGTCCCGTCCCGTCATATCCCGCCCGTCTCGTCTCATTCTCACTCAAGGCATGTTATCCACTCCCATCCCATCCCGTTATAAAATATCCTGAATATGAAAAAGTAACAACTATATCGGAATTCCTTCATTATCCCAGAGAAGCACTCTTTTTTTCGGGTTAAAAGTAGCCTAAGTGTTAATCCAGGGTCACAGCTACCTCCATACCATTTTTTATCGAAATCCATTAAGCCGTTTCTAAGTTCATTGCGCACAACGGCATAGATAAAAAGTCTAATCTAAAAAAAAACATTGTTTTGGGTTCTATTACCTACGTTAATACAGGCCAGACCAACATGCATTAGCAAAAAAACAAAATATGTTTTTTTATTCTATTAAGAATTAACAATAAAAAAAATTAATAAAAGAATTCTATTAAAAAAATATATATATTGTGTTTTTTTAATCAGTTTGGCTACGGTATTCAATTCAGATGAGTGAAATTTCCGCCTCGCAAAAGCATTGGCGAAACAATAAACGTCCGAATTTTGTCTACTGTATTTTCATAGCATTTTGAAATAAATGTTAAACGAGCGAAATGTTTCATAAACTTGTTCATGAATAACGAGGTTTTGGGGACAAAATATTTTCATTAATAATTTACGATCCGTTATTTGAACAATGAATTTATACGACATGTGATAAGTTTAATAATTTTAATAGCTTAAAATGGTATTGACAGAAGAGGTGATGTATCGCTTAATAATGTCTTTGTTTGTTGCGCTTCATTCTCCATTCAATTTTTGGGCATACAAAGCTACTGAAGCGTAACATCGTCTGCGAGTATTTGTGCATAAATCGGTGTAGCCGTGCAATTGCTGCCGTATTGAGTACGTTCATGTTGATTGTTGATTAGCTTATTAGTAAATCATGAGTGCCGACCTCGCTTTAGGCCACGGGCCACGCCTTACGTAAGAGATAGGGTCGGCTCATGACGATCCAAACAGGGCGTTAGCAGAATCTCCCCAGTTTTTTAACTGAGTTTCATGTGCGAGATATTTTTATATAAGATCTGTTAATCTCAAATTACTTTATGACAAAATATGTAATAAATAATTTCGAGCAATACGTCGTTTTATAATGTGGGTTATGTTGCAAGTTTGTTATTGCACAAAACAAACGCATATGTTTTAGTAGTGTTGTGTATGATCAATTAACCCGTAATACAAAGGAGAGCCGTGTGGTGTTATATAAGCACGTGGTTGCGAGTGCAGTGAGGAGGCGCCACGCCCGCCTCGCTCTACTATATGTAAATAATACTCCTGCACTTCCTGCCTTACTGTGACTCAAAAGCAATAGTAATAAAATAGTTAAGTAATCGTGACACCACTTAAGGATATCATTAAATATATAGGGTACTTACTGTTAAAACTTATAAATTGCCAAAAATGATAGGTCCTTCAAATGTTATTTGATAAAGTTAGAAGATTTTAGCGTAATGTATCACTCAACAAAACGCAACACTTCACAAAATTATATTTTATTAATGATTGAAAAATCATATATCTATTATAGCCATATATAAAAACATATATATCGGGTATTTTTGCTACGTTATTCAAAAATGTACGTATAAATACTTTATGTAGACGTCATATCTCATTATCGCAGATACACTCCTAGTAAAATATATAAATGATGTTCAAAATGTAATAATATTATTTAGTTCGCTATTTAACTATTGTTTAATCGTTTCTTATAGGAACTCGAAATACACGCATTTGAAAAATTACCAAAGCTATGTACGTAAATTTATTTTTGTAACCTAGTTTAGTTATTCGTTTTAAGTAGGTGTAGTGAGGCTATCATATTTGACTGATATTAATAGAAATCGAACTATAAACGGAGTCATTGTTACTTTTACCCAATGACTGCTATGTCGTTTTATATTTGTAAGTATTGTCCAATATTAAATTGCAATAGTCTCATCGTTTGTGTCTATTATTATTTAAGTGTTAATGCAATGTATGTACATTTGCAAATTAATATGTGACTAGATTATCACGAGTCTGCTTTACTTTATATAACTGCGATTTGCTTCAAATAGGATCAGCAAAAAATCTCTTCACACCTATTCATTATTGTGAACAAGTAACATTGTGAAGCTTTGTACCATGTTTACTGATAAGTGTATTTAAGGCACTAAGCTCTTGTGTTCAATAAAAATCTCGTAAGCAATATTATATTGTTTTGTTTTCAAACCCTACCTAACCTACAAAATCTACATCAGAGGTTATAAAATTAAACTAAGGTATAGTTGAATATTTTTCTTATGAACAAATCGTAAGTATTCTCTTGAAGTTTCCTTATTAATTGTTTTCATGTTGACGGGAAATATGTGATCTTTGTTTCAGACCACCGAGTTACCACGTGGCAGATACAAGCGGTGCAACAACTAGGTTATACGCGCACGATGCACCAAAATGACGGGTATGTGTATATGTGTGAATACCGCTATTATCCTGAAGTTATCCCGTGTAGCTAAGTCGCTGTAGATTGTTATTGGGGTGTTTGTGACCCTATTATTGGCGTTGCTTAACTAAAAATGATAAAATGTAGTAAAACGTTGAATCGATGGTGGAGAGGTTTTGCGGGGGCGGCACTCTGCACGCGGGGTGGTGCGCGCGCCGCTGTCTCCGCAACGCTCTGCTATAGTCGTGGGGCTTGCGACTGTCACAATTTTCGAGTAAAGCTTGCTTCACTGTGTTCGCGTGCCGGGTAAAGGTGACTTATGCGCCATTCCAGGAACCACGTCGGTTTACAACCCCGTTCATTCGGGTACACTATGCTTCTCAGATAAAGTGAGTTTTAGATTTCACGTTTAAAACATTTGAAAGTTTGTAACTAGTTACTAAGTAACTTGTCAAACTTTATTTTAGTTGTTGTCATTAGTTACCTAACTTGATAGTTTACGTGCTTGTGATTTTACTTTTTCCAATGTGGTTACCGCCTGTGAGTATTTATAATTTAACAATTTTGGACAATTAAAGATAATTAATCTTATATTTAGAGACATATCCTCTTTTTTTTTAAATAGTTTATTGTAAGTATTTTTATAGCTAGTGATAATTTTTTAGGGGCGCGGTGTCATTCTTTTAAAATACAGTATAATGTAAATTAGATTTTTACGTAAGAAAATATGGAATAGAAAGAAAGGAAGTATCGAGTTCAAACTTTTGAAATTAATGTTTACGATAGGTACCGATTTTCGGAACTATTAAAATTATTATTGTGTTTTATACATTAAAGGGCAAATTAAATGTGTTAAAGTCAAATTAAATTGATAAATAACTAAATTTTAATTTATAATCATCACAAAAATATATAAATGAATAGCGCTCAGTAGTCATAATAGCAGTTTTATATCAACTTCATTAGAATGTTTTTTAATTATTACTCTTGCCGGCGCTCGTGCGTCACGCTTTTAATTAGGCTTTATAAATTGTGTGGTTTTATTAAAGTCTTTGAATGGGCTATATGTATTAGACAATTAAAAGTACGACGTATTCATTTATATAATATTTAGTATTCGTATTAAAAAACAATTTATAAAGCCGTACCATTAACTTCAGCATTTCCGCTGATAAGTGATACGACACACTAGATTCATATTAATTTAAAGATAAACTGGCCAGAGATAAAATATTTATAAAAAAACTCGGTCACCTTAAGGGCGTGGTTTTATGAATGGGAAATTGGGCTAAGACCCGAAATAACCGCAGCCATTTTCTTGCCCGAGGCACCCCGACACCCTTTATAAATTGACTATTTTTTTTTTACATAAGTACCTAATATAAGTACATCTTTAATTAAACAGGCTTGAAAAATAGTACACAAACCGCTAATAATTGTTGATAAATAGCTAGTTTATTTCCGAACAAACTGAACTTTGCCGTCAAGCGTCGCCTTGCGTGCCATGGCAACCGAACTAATTAAAAAGCCGCAGATATCAACAGGCTTTTAATTTTATATAATAATACTATACTGGCTCTCTACGGTGTTTATGTACTTGGCCTTTCATAATAAGATTGCGCGTAAAGAAGTTGGAAAGCTATGGATTTGGCAGCCGTTAATCTGTAATATATACGAATATATAAGTATATCGGTAATGCGGAAGAGATAGAGCATAGTTTTGCACATGCTAAAGTGAGAGGGATGGATAATATTTTTCATGGCCCCAGTATTGACTTTCAACGACCCCGAGCAAATAGAGAACACAACTTATCCGGATAATTTTCGAGTAAAAAGCTCGTAATTTGTGAATATGTTAAAGTTTTCAACGAAGTAGTCAGTCATTAAGAGCTGCGGTATAATCCATCTCGAAATAAAAAGGTACATAATACTATTGTACCCATCTAAATGTAGATAGGTTGATATTTTTGGTTTTGGAATATTTCTGTGACACAAGTCTTTGGGGAAAATATCCAAAGTGTTTTATCCGATTTCACTACTTATGCGGAAATATATTTAACAACAACTATTAATTCTTGTACATTAATAACCAATTTTAGTAATTTGTGTATATTATTCGTATTCGTTTGTGTATATTATAATATATAACTGACAAAGTATATTTATAATTTAGTTGATTCTTTTTTATTTATAATGTAGGTACTAGCGGCCTCGCACAGCTTTGTCCGGGTGTAGATATTCTTCTACTCCATTTCACACCAGTATTTCTTATTTTACACACCTAGTCAATTGTGCGTTTTCCTGTATCAACTCAAAAAAATACTCTTTGTCAACTGATAAAAAAAATTGTAGTTTTTATTGGTGATAGCGTAATTCGGTGTCATGGAAAAAACCCACGTATAAAACTTTCTCACTTAAAATCGTTTTATCAATTGACGAAAACTGCATTAAAATCCGTTGCATAGTTTGAAAGAACTAGGTAAGCGTTTATATAATCAGCGCAAAGCATTTTTTAATACTATGTGTAGATGATTTAATATCGATATATTCTCCTATATATTTTTAAATCTATTCGCATTGTGTAAATATATTGATTTAAAAAATTAGGCACCAGAGAAAAAGGTTATAAAATAGATTTTCTGTTTCGCGAAATATTTAGATATAAACGCTTGTTAAGATTAAATGTTCTTAATGACAGTATATCCATTTTGCAAATAAAAGAAACACTACACATATTTGCACAAACATCATTTTAGAAATTTGATTTTTCGTAAATCCGAAAATTCGTAGAACTTTATCAGTGTTTGCTTTATTTTCAGCTTTCAGCGTAGTTTTACTTTATTAAAAAAAACTTTTCACACACAGTATTGTTGTATTTATATTTCGATACATATTTCTTGGTGAAATTGTGAATTGTTAAGGCGCAGTGAATAGCATATTATAATGAAAGAGGAACAAAATATACCCGTTCCGCGATGACGCGATGTTTTAGTCGACTCGTCATTTAGCAATATATTAAATATATTAAATATATTTCTTTAAATAGATAAATAAAAACAATAGTTTCAATAATACAGTTACAATTGCTAGAATTTTTTTGGAATATTTGATCATGTACAGCGGCTTATTTATATCGACTCTTTCAGGATGGTGTCCGCAACCAGCAGTCTCTACCTTTTATATTAAATCCCGTACTGTATTATTTAATCGAAATATATTAACATTTATTAAATTTTTATATTTTGTTTTAGAATACAACGTAATTGGTGTCGGTTGTCGATAGAAAAGTAGTGCTTATGCTTTGCACGTCTTTGTGGTATCACATAATATGTACATACGCTTTTATTATCAACTCATATTTTTTCATTGAATACTTTATTACTCTATAACACAATATATAAAAAAGTCTTGCCGATCTCAGTAACAGGAATAAGAAACGAATATATTTTGTAAAAATTCCGATTTCCTTTGCGAAAAACATCCATTCGTGGCTGGGGCGCGATAATAAGTAGCGGTAGCACTCATTGACACAATAGCGCAGAAGGTTCGCTGCAGAGCGGTAGATACGTGCCAATGTGTCGATATTGTGTGTAGATATTGTGATTTTCCAGATACATCGATTTAAGCTAATTTTTATTTACACTTATTCTTCATGAATAGTGATATTTTATTGTCTCTGCAAGAGTCAATGGGTGTTTTAACAGGCCGTGCCATAATTGGGTATTTCACTCTTTTTTTAAAAGTATCTTAAGTTATTCCTAAAGTAAAAACAATCTGGTAAATAATATTAAGTTTTAATTCGATTGTGAGTCCCATAAAAATCAATTTCAAATTAGCATTTTAAACTTCTGCGCGTAAAAGTAAGAAAACTCTATTATACACCATGTTTCGTGTGATTACGTCACTCCGATAGTAAACATAACCAACTTAACCTCTATAAACAACGACGCTTAGTGAAGAGTGAATTTTGCAGTATAAATGAGTTACTCTCTTGCTTAGAGTATTGATTATTCTTTATTTGGATTAGATTATTAAAATGTTACAGGGGGTTCAAAATCATAAATATAGTCAATTAGTAAAATATATGTCTTTTTCTCAAAATAATCAATCATTGTTATTCCCACAAAACAAAATACTTAATCAATACGCACGACCTTAATAGCCCATTCATAAACTACTCACACTAACACCCTCGTGCGCGCGCCTTTGTGTAAAAATGACCGGCGACCGTACTGGTGTACATATTGAGTATAATTTGAACATTTATTAATTTATTTTGAAATGTAAATAAATAATTTGACATGCTGTCCAACATGTAAAAAATAGTTTAATGCTATTCAATTTAACTCAAACTCATTAAAGACCAAATATAACTACGAGTAAATGCTAATGTAGCAGTGCTACCAACACTGCGAATAAATAATAACTACGATTTTGAAGATGCAAATGTATGACAGCGCTCCATCTAAGCTCTCTTGTAATATTTAATTTAAAAAATAATGGACGCGAAGAATAGTATCAAAACTTCTTTGTTGACACACAAGTTTTACTATTTACTTACGGATTTACGTCATTTTGTAAACCATCATAGGGGCTACCGTTTCACATACATATTTGTATATGACAAAAAAAAATTGTAAATTAAAATTACCCTATATTGATTGGATCATATTTTAATGCTGTATTGTTGTATGTGTTATATGTATTGTTAAAAAAATACCCTATTAAAAATACCCTATTTAATTGCCACGATGTAACAAATATTTACTGATTAAATAGCTGTTTTCACATAAACATTAAAGTTTTAATGACAGCGGCAAAGGCCAAAAAATAAAAGTTCCAAAAGATAAACTAACGCCTTTGGAAATGGTCATAGGGTGAAAGCAGGTTCGGCTTATAAAAAGCCTTCCAAACTATGTAAGCAGTATTTCGTGTTTATATTTTTCTTTGATTTAATTTTAATATAAGTTGAAAAAAAAATGCTATGCAGTAAGCCAAACAGTTTACTCGTTTAGAAATGACATGTGCGATAAGAAAGCTGCAGCGAGTCGCGATATAAAAGTTATGTCAGCTGCAAAGTTGTGTGGCGAAAGGAACTACAAATAAAATTAGGAAAAATTATCTGTTTATCGCATTATTTGAGTTATGATTTTTTATATACAACAAGCATTTGTACTCGTAATCCAATATTATTAACATGTCCAATGTAATAAAATGTGAATAGAGAAAACTATTCTTATTTTTTGAGAACAACCGATTCGCACGCCAAAAGATCGTAGACGATCTATGTTTTTTTGTCTTTTCAATTGTCTCTTGGGGTATTTACAGAATAAACTTATTGAGTTTGACATTGCATAATAGTGGCAAAAGTAAAGTACATATTAGTTCAAAGGTATCGGTATATGCGTTTTAAAATGAAGTATTGATTGCACGGGCGGCGCGGGGTGGCGGGGCCATGTAACCTTGGAGCGCACAGCCACAATCGAAGCTCCTGCGGGCTAACCTTGACTCCTGTGTGCGGGGGGTGCGCCACCCTCCCGAACAATAACACGCCGCGCCGCGCTGTACACCGTACCCGCGCCCGTGCGTCAGTACTTCGCCGTGCTCCTTCGAAACGGATATTTCACGTCTCTGGAAATAATATATCAGTGATGCATTAATATTTTGTGTCCAGCTCGGTGTGAAGAGAGAGCTGACAGCTATAGAAGCTATCTACTGCGGACTATCCAATTTCTGAAATTCTCCGTCGATAGGTAAATATTTTGTAACTGCGCAGGTTGTTGTGCTGTGCTCTAGGCTGCCATTGACGCGTTTTCACGGTCAAGTTTAGAGATTATGTTTTCATAACTGAAAGATGATTTAATATTGGTGGTTTCTTTTCTAATTGTGTTATTATTTGAATTTACATTAATGTTCATGTATATTCGATTACTTTATTATTCTAGTCAAGCTTTAATATAAGCACAAATGAGAAGCGCGTTTAAACCATTTCTGAAAATGTATTTATTTACATACATTACATTTGAAATGTTATTATTCGATACTTTATAGGTAGTTATACTTATAGCAAGTGAGTTATAATGTACTCTTTCCAGGACAGTGCGTATATTTGGAAAGAGCTGTTTATTATTATGTGTTCAGTACACAATATCATAGCTGAAAGTGTATAGTCAAGTAGCTCAAAGCCCGGCAGCTCGGCACGTGTTATCATTGAAGACCATGACCTTGGCTTTCCGTCGCTCGCCGTTCACCTTTGACTTTTGCAGCTGCGCGTTGCGTTTCCCTGTACATAACTACATTTATATCGCAGTGTAACCTTTATGCCATGGAGCAACATTCGGCATTCGAGAATATACTATTTTATGTAAAGCCTGCGTTTGTCGCGTTACCGGTCAGTGACCAAATAATTTGTTTATTGTTGTTTCGAGTACGTGTGTACTTGAATATTTTATTATAGAAGTATATCGTCGTTGAATATTTTGTGCTAAAGTTTACGCTGCGGTGGTCATATAGGTGTAAGTGGGCATGCTACGCGAATGGGCTTTCTTGTATTTTTAGCACAGCATTTCTAAACTTAGGATCTAGTACGTAGCGTTGGCATTTTTTCTGGCTTTGTTGTTGTAATGAGTTGTGTTGGTTGATGCGTTATGTGCATGTTGTGTGAAAAATTAAATATCCTTTTAGAGTTCTCTGCTGCATTTTCGTAAAAATAAAAATCCTACTAACACGAGTTGAATTCGAGTTTAGTGCCAAGAAACACGTTGTAATTTAAATTTGTAAAAATATTAGACTCCGTTATTTATAAAGTAATAAAGAAGATTTAATTATATATAATGATTGTTTCCTAATAAAATTTAACAAACAGGATTCATATTCATCTAATTTAAGTATAAGATTTAAATTTAAGATTTTAAATAAGCGATTCTATATGATGATCATGTGAATTGTTTTCATCACACTAATATTCTTTTTCTTATACTCTATAGTTTATGGTTCAAACGGTTTTATCCACAGCCTTGTCACAATTTTTTTGTGACAAGGCTGTGGATAAAAAACCGACTGCCTCGGTGGCGTAGTTGTATTACGGTACGGTTACAAAGCTGAGGTCTCGGGTTCGAGTGCCGGGTCGGGCATAGTGATATTGGGTTTTTCTATTCATTATCAGCCCGGAGTCAGGAATTTGTGCCCGATATGGCGATAGGCTCGCCCCCTATCACATCGTGGGACGGAACATGCATGGCGAAATGTGGGTGTCCTAGTGGCGCCTCTGCCTACCCCTTCGGGGATACAGGCGTGAGTTTATGTATGTATGTTGTCACAAAATTTTTAGTGCCCCTAAACTTAAACGTAATATCATAGGGGATAGTTCATAAAATGTACACATTTGGAATGGACCTAGTTTTTGAAAATCACATTTTTCGAACTTAAAGAAATGTAAATCTAGATCTTGACTTTAGTCGGGTCTAAAACTAAAAAGTTACAATTTTCAAATCTCAGTGCATTTGTATTGATTGTGCGACGTCATAGTTATGCAAAGGTTAATCCCACAGGACAGTTGAATATCGCTAGAAGGGTAATACGAACGTCTCAAACGTCGCGTCGCGCTCGCGGGGTTGCGGGCATTGACATTCGTCAAGTTAATCGCAGTCGACATGCGTTGAAGCAATATGCTCCGCCGAACTAGAGTAAAAGTACTGACTTGTGATATTTTATCGTGTAGTTCCAACCACAGAACTTGTGAATATGCCTAGATACGTATTAGCCGTCACCAGCGTCGTCGTTCGAATTCCCATTCAAAACACAAAATCTTCACAAAACCAATATTGTATTTGCTAATTACTTGCGATAGGCGATTCAAAGTATCGATAAAATTATGTAAATGTGTCTTTGTAATGAGACCGAAATTTATAAACTTATCGATATGCTTAAGGGTTTTGCCTGATCTATCTATATATATCTATATCAGCCCATATACGTCCCACTGCAGGGCACGGGCCTACTCTACAATCGAGAGAATCGATTGAGAGTGGTTAGGCCATATAGTCCACCACGCTGGCCTAGTGCGGGTTGGCGGACTTACATACCGTAGAAATTCTTTAAAATCGCTACGGTATGCAGGTTTCCTCACGATGTTTTCCTTCACAGTTAAAGTGCGTGGTGATTGACTATCAATACACACATAACTCCGAAAAGTCAGAGGTGTGCCCTGGGATTTGAACCCGCGACCACCGTGAACATGTAGGCAGCCGCGTCTGGTCCGTTAACCAACAGGCCACCACGCACTGATACAGTTATTTAAATATTATTATTTCGATTGACGGAAAATAAATGAAAGTACCATGTTTAATATTGGTAATTATTTTAATTTATATACTATTTTACTGCTGTAGCTTAGTATATACTATTTTAAGCTGTGTGTGAGGTTTAAAGTTTAAAGTCTATCTAAACTAAGAAGTTCCATTTGACGTTTCATACTTTTAACGTAAATAACTTTGTGCAGATGTAACCCACACAATTTCAGTAACACTTTCCGTAAATCCATGGAATTATGAAGCCATTCTTATTTTATCACTAGACTTACAATCCATAATCACTAAATTTAAACTAGAATCCTTTAAATAAAGCAAAATAACCATTTTAAACAACATATTTTTTTTTCTAGACATCATTACAAAGTCACCTCGTTAGGTTTTTTACCGGTAGAGTCGAGACTATTCAAACGCATTTGTATACGCATAATCGGTAAAAATATTTAAATAATCGAGCAGACATAAAACAGTTGTGTTTTAATTAAAATTAAAATACTAAACTTGCAGCTAATAATAGGTATGCTGTCAACGAACATACATCAATAAATAATGAAATAATAATATTAATATAAATTAATTTATTATTAAATAATAGATTTGGATATTACAATGGAAATGAAGGCAGTATTGTAGGATACGGCACACATAGTGAGGAGGTTCCTCACTTTGGAGTATATTTATTGTATTGTATGTATGTATTATGTGTTCATAAGCATGTGCGTGATGTAGACTGGATTCAAAAAGTGTCTGCACCCGGGCAAAGCCGGGCCGGGCCGCTAGTAATAGATAAATCACTCCTTTTGTTTCTAAATAGTAAAGTGACTTATGAAATTGTGGATGTCTCATTAGAATAAAAATGTTCATGAAAAAAGAAACGAAATGATGTAAACTAAAAATATAAACTGTAATCGATTAAGAAATATAAACAAATATTATCGATATCTCTAAATAATCGGATATTGTAAGAACCGATTTATTTGACAGCATCCCTATTTCACACTGTCAAATGGAACTTCTTAGTTTAGATAGATAGTAGCGGGCATCAGTAACTACGAGATAGTTTTCGGTCTTACAAACACTCACAACCGAAACAAATACGCGTGGTTCACACAAACACTTGTCTCGGTGCGGGGATCGAACCCGCGGCCTCACGTTTCACAGCCGGCATTCAACAAACTGCGCCACGGAGGCTGCGTCAAATGGCATGCATATTCCCTATTCGTCGGCCAATATCTTTCTAATAGTCAACTGTGGCTAATCCACTTACGAAAACAGCATGAATAAACTTTTGATTTGACTAGTGTTTTTTGTATCCTCAAAATATTTTCCTAATCCAAAAAGCGTAAAGAACCTCCACTTCCATAATAATTCCTTTATGGCCGCTATTAAAACAGACCAAACCAATTAGGTGTCAAGTTATTTATGAAGTTAGGAGTAAAAGTAATCGATGGCGTTAGTGATACGAAGAAGGCTCAGCAAATATTCATATTCATTGATTCATATTAAATATTAATAGAAAATATTCAGATGCGCATATCCAATGCTTACCAACGAGGACGCTGTACTGTGTACGAGAAATGATTCATCTATTTTGTATTTTTGATTCTATTTAGAATACATAGATTCTGTAATTTTTAGGTATACTTTTTGTTTATTTAAAGGTTTTTTTTTTCTAAATACGAATGCATTATAGCTAGTTTTATATTATTTCGCAAAATTCATGAAGTCGTACATATTGATTGAATGATTTATTTTAAACATCTTAAAAAGGCGCTTGAGTAGTATGTTTTTTTGTCTAAGTGAACCCATGCAAAATCAAATTACAGTCCACGTAGATCTTGTTGATCAATCATAAAATATTGACTTCTACACAGTAATAAGTGTATAGGTATTAACTCAGGGTCTTATCCTTCAGCATTCACCAGATTAAATGGAAAAGTAATATTATTACCAGCTAAGGCATTGAACCAACACTTATCCCTGTAACAATTGGGTCGAGGACGCATGTTCGATGTTGGCTTATACTTGATAGTATTTTTGCCGGCGCCATGCTGTCTAATGTAGCCGTAATTTTGATGGCCAATCACAGACAGTTTAACAGAAGCTATAATTTCTGATATTTAATCAAAATAAAGCCATACAAACAATATTTTCGATTGTTTTTTATGAGTAATGGAATTAGGAAAATGTAACACGTTACAACGGTTGTTCATACTCTTCATAAAATATCTGCGGTGTTCGTAACGGTACACCGCAGATATTTTATGAGGGGTATTCAATAAATTGTAAATGAAGTCGAAAATATAAATAAAATTGATCGTTTCAAGACTACAGATTTAATGGCGTTCTAGCACTTTGTACATCTTGAAACATTATTAGAGAATAATATACAAAGCGATTCTCTAAGACGTGAAGACGTCTACGACTACAAGACGTCTTCTGTAAGACGTCCATTTTATAACTTCTATAATAATTGCGCACACTTTTTATAAATATTTGCCGGATTAAAGTCCAGTGGAAAATAAATGCAGACACAAAGTATCTATTACAATGTGAATGAGTACCCACTATTTTCATTACTGTGTCGCATTGTGGCGTGTGGAGCATTCCTCTTCGCTTTTAATTACGCTAACGAATACAGAGGATTACAGTCTAGACAAAGGGATGGTTATCATAAGGACATAAATGAAACTTCGTTAAATTTATATTCATATTTTCTTTGAGCCCGATCTCTTTTAGAGGAGTTTTTCAACGCTAAGTTTAATATTCATAGTAATTTATGAGGTAGGACTGCAAAAAAAAATCACAATAAGTTGCTTTTATCGACGGAGTTTAAATCTTAATGAAGCGGGAATCTGGCACAAAGCTCGTAGGTCAAATAGGTCACTAGTGAAAGTGTTATATCGACGACTAAGTTTTAAATAGAAGCAGAGTCTAAGAGAGGGAGCTATGTCGATGACCTGAAAATATAGGCCACATTTGACCCAGTAACCAAATGAATTCAATCCATTTCCGTTGCTTTGTTCGGCGTCTCTTTTGGCAACTAATAGGGCCGATTAGCGAGGACACAAATAATGGGTTTTGATTTCATTAAGACTGCGTGCATTAGAGCATTGTTGTTTTAATTTCGATATGATAAAATACTACGTATTACAAAATAATTAGTCAATAGAAAGGGAAAACGTTGCAAGCTTTTTTAAAGTATATTTAAGCAAACCATGGCTTTGATTATCATCTAATATGTGCTTCATTGTTTTCATTAGACTCGTATGAAGAATATGGCAGATTCATCTCTTGTCGCCCCTTATTTTCCTTACGTGGTTCGTTAATGGTAAGTGTTATTGTAGTTATTTTTTTCTTTTATTTGATCAGTATTATACATGTATATGTATGGAGAGTTTTAAATAGTAATTATTGTTTTTGCACTACTTATTCATAGCACATGATCTTCTACATTCTATTATTTCTAGTTGACTATGAAAGTGTTAGTATATTGAAGGTGTGTGGTAGGAGGTTGCGTGATGGTGTTATTTCCTTGTAGGTATGCCCGCGAGGATGATGAGCGCTCGCGCCGGGGCCGGTGCCGCCGGGGAGGTCAGCGTGGCTGACAGTCCGCTGGCCACTTTTGAGTCTCTGACGCAAGCTGCCATCATCGCTGTCATGGGAGTTGCTATTGTTGTGTCTAATCTTCTTATTATAGCGGCCTTCCTTAACTTTAAAGGTAAACTTTGTGTCTTTTGAAGTAGTAACTACTAGTTAATGCGATTCACTACTAAAATAATTAACTAACTTTAACGGTCAAGGAAAACATCGCGAGGAAACCTGCATACCGTAGCGATTTTAAAAGAATTTATACGGTATGTAAGTCCGCCAACCCGCACTAGGCCAGCGTGGTGGACTATATGGCCTAACCATTCTCAATCGATTCTCTCGATTGTAGAGTAGGCCCGTGCCCAGCAGTGGGACGTATATGGGCTGATACATACATACTAAAATAATATATTACAAATCAGATTTTCCTACTACGATATATGTAAATTGGTTGGGTTCAATTAGGAATATAGGTCCATCATATCCTCTCCTCCTTCTTCCATATCTACTTTAATAAGTATCTAATTTCAAATTATAAATAGTAATGATGTTTTAATAATATCGCACAGTTAATAAAGTTTTATTACCCATATCGCGTTTCACTTAAGAACGTTGACCACCCAGTTGACTTCATTTCCAATTCGTGTATGTTGTGTTTGGGATCAAAAGCTTTCCTGAAGGGTGGATGATGGAGGCAGATGGTCAAATATTTTTTTTAATTGCACTAGGTTAAGGTTGCAAAGGTGTTAGTTCCAGGCAGAAGGATGATACGAAGACGAACATTAGAAATATGAAAACAGTTTTTGTGTAAAGATTTAGATACCGTAAGATATTTTAACATTAATTATTTTTTAGGGCTATCAAACGAAGTGATCAACTACTATCTACTGTCCCTGGCCGTAGCGGACTTGCTATGTGGCATATTTGTGGTACCGCTGTCTGTGTACCCTGCGATCACGGGACGATGGATGTTTGGCGACCTGATGTGTAGACTCGCTGGTTACGTAGAAGTTACCCTTTGGTCCGTTTCCGTGTACACATTCATGTGGATCTCCGTCGACCGATATCTTGCCGTCCGCAAACCTCTGCGTTATGAGACGGTTAGTGCAACGGTAGTTATCCTTTTTCTCATATTTTTTATTTTACTACATTTTGTCATAAGAAATTTGTTATGTTAAATTATAGAGTAGATTAATTCTCAACTAGTCTCTGATTCTTTTAATTGAGTTTGTCTACATTGGAATGTTTGTTGTTCTTCTATCACTAATTTCTCTTTATTTCCTCTTTATTAGTGTTTAAAAGAAAACGACATGCGTTTGTTTTAATATTCTATTACATTGACAATTTCTTTTAACATTAAATGCAGTGAAATATTTAAGACATTCTTTAACATATTTACATGATTTTTAATACAATTTGCCGCAATCAGGTGCAAACTCGTACAAGGAGTCAATGCTGGATGGTGTTTACCTGGATATCAGCTGCCATGTTGTGCTGCCCGCCTCTGCTCGGATACAAAAAGGAAGCGAATTTCGACAAGGAAACCTTCATTTGCATGCTCGACTGGGGAACCACGTACGCCTACACCGCTACTCTGGGTATTCTCGTTCTCGGGCCCAGCGTTATCTCTATTGTGTATAATTACTTTTATATCTTTTCCATGAAAAGAAAACTCAACAGCGGCGCGCCGATCCACGATAAAGAGTATGCAACTGCTCTGGCCGAAAACCTCGCTAACCCTAGCCACTGGATGAGCTTCGTTCTAGTCTCGGCATTTTGGCTCAGTTGGGCTCCTTACGTCGGCGTTAAGCTCTATGAATATTTTACAGATCAAGAATTGAAAATTCCAATGTTGCATTTTGGCGTTGTATGGCTCGGTATCTTAAACTCATTTTGGAAAATTGTCATATTGATTACGTTCAGCCCTCAATTCCGACTCGCCTTGAGAATATTATGTCTGACAGCTTGCTGCCGTACCAAGGGCCGTTTGCAAGCAGAGCTCATCGGAATGGATAACGACGATTAAATATCTCTTTCTACTGTCACCGACGACGACTTGGCATACGAATACGGCATACGATACGAATAGTACAGATTTAATGAAAGCCTTTATGCTGCTTCTTAAGAGAAATCATGTATAAGTATAATTATATTGTATACTCTCGGTTGTTTACTATTTATATATAGAGTAATTTCATGCATATTATGAAATTATGATATTTGGTAGTGATCGTAATTTTATATGATCAGATATTTATTATGTTATTCATATCACAGATGATAGTGTGTAGAATTTCTGTAACTGTTTTGGCGTGTTATTTTTGAATGATTAAACGTTTTATGACAGCAAAGACGAAGACATGCGGTAAGTACCTACATGGTCATCAGTCAGTACCTACATAAACATTCTTAAACTACTGACAATACTTTACAACTCATTCGACTTTGCAATAATACTAATCATATCGTTTTGTGTGTGGGATTAATTAAAATTTGTCAATTTTGAGTTTGTTGAGTGTTGTTGAAAGATAGTAATATTTTTACACAAGTGTAGGAAGTAGGAAGAAATAACAGAAAATAGAAAGTCTAGTAAATAAAAGTAAAATAAATGCAAGTCTAACAACATTTCGCGATTTTGTCGTATAACATGACAGTGATGAGTGAACACAATTTCATTTCAGCGATGTCGCGCAGGTCAGCTTGACAACCGTGTAACAACAAAACAGTTTTCCGATTAACTTGCTATAAGTTCATCTGTTTCAGTCAGTTGTTAGCAACGAAGGCCTTGTTTTGTTCGAATACCTACCGCATTTAGAGTAGAAATATACCATATTATAAGCGTAGCAGAAGTTCTTTAGTAAAGTATTAGAAAATCTTTGCACACACATTTCTTGAAGCCCTTAATCATTGTTTATAGTATCCATGAGATAAGTAAAATTACAATATATGCTTAATATTATATGACAAAATTCGAGATATCTTATAGTGTCTAAACACAAAGTTGGCTCCGACTTGCCATAGTAACTTTGTGTTATTATTATGGTACATTAAGGATATGTACAGCCTAAAAGTGGAGAAACCTGTGGCGGGGAAGGTGCGTTGTCTCGGAACTGCTACTCAAGACATTTTGTTGTAAGATTTTTCAAAGGCGGAAGCGTTAAATTCCAATGTGTAGAATTACAGTCTTAATTTAAATTAATTGCTTTTGACAATATTGAAGTGAGATTTAATCAAACTGTTCCGAGATGCATACATAACATACATAACGCTACTCCACTATAATTAGCGATGCTAGTGCCTATTAGGTATTCGGAATTTAAGTGTAGGTTGATATTAAGCCGCGGACATGTGAGAAGCGTTCTAACACAAGAAAAGCTTCCTTTAATCAGATAGCGGATAAGCAAGGGAAGATTCATTGCAATTTAAGCAGTGGAAAAATATACATCTGTAACTACACTGCTCAAAAAAGTCTAAGGAACAAGGGAAAGATAGTGTTTATTTTAAATTTAATATTTTTTTTTTGTTTTCAATGTTGTACATCAATTAAAGCGCAATTTAATATTCTATTTTATTTTGCAATTAAACAAAGGCTTGTCTGTGAAAAAATAAATATTTATTACAAAACACTAACAATTGATATAGATTAAGTAATGCTAATGCATATTATGTAAAATAAATTAAAAAAAAAAAATCTCACTTTTCAATAATCTGATGAGCCTCTTAAGACTTTAGCGACGTCTCTACATCGGCGTGGCATACTGAGAATAAGGTTATCAATTGTCGCCTGTGGAATAAGGCCCCATACTCTGGAAGGGTGTGAAAAAAGCTCTTTTCTTCTATTCAAATTTGGGGAAAATCACTGAAAGCTCTTCTGTAGAGCAAATCCCATACATACTCAATGGTATTGAGATCGGCGGAATGAGTAGGCCACTCTAATACGGTGATATTGTATTCGCGGAACACTATTCACCAGCCTTAAGAAAACTTTGGCCGAGTTGCCGTGGATGAGGGATGACCATAGGGTGCACAGTCTTGTCACGGTATTGCTCCGCATTTAAATTGCCTCGTATTCAAACGAGATCTGTTCTTCCACCGAGGCGAATTCCAGCCCATACCATTATTGCTCCGCCTTGGTAAAAGATTGAGGATTCTGAAGTCGACTCTGGCAACTAGGAACTCAACAAACACGCACTCTCCTTGAATCGGGATGAAATCCGAATCGAGACTCATCCGAAAACAGAACACGTGCCTACTGACTAAATACATATAAATGTGTGTTAGCCCACAATAGGTAAACGACGGCTTTCAATTTGTACTTCGCGCGGCTGAAACTCTTATCGCGAGTAAGGATTGACTTCATGTAACCTTCGGGCAGTTTGGCCACTTATAACCCCTTGGTGCTGGGACTAGAGTCTTCCTACCAACAGACGAGTTGTAATCTGGGGTTGCCTAGCACCGTTTAGCAGAAAATGGTCTCGTCTCTGAGTAGCGTCTCATAATCGGCAAATTACGCTTGGTTGCATGATGTGTGTTTGTTAAATTTCGACCATCTTAAATTATAAATTTTAATGCCCAGTCCTTTTTTTAAAGAAGATTCATAAATAATTTGACATGACTTGTTCCATAGACTTTGGTGCGCAATGTAATAAGCAAGTCCGGATCAAGTGTAAGTCATCTAAAATCTATTGGTGTGTGACAAAATTTGGAACCTCAGAAAATATATTAAATATATATATTTTTAACATATGTATTTATAAATTGTTTGAGATATAAAAACAACAAGCATTTTTATCTTTGTTTGTGTGGGCCTTAGTCTCTTTGCGACTATGCCAGCCTAAATATTCATACTCGTTATCTATAATATTAGTATTAACATGTCTAATGTAATAAAACGTGAAAAAAAATATCCTTATATTTTTAAAACAACGGATTTGCACGCCAAAAGGTCGTAGATGATCTATGCTCAATGCTCATTATGAATATTAACTTATGAAAGTATCTATGGATCCATTAATTATTCAGTAAATTGGTGTACCTGCACTGTGCTGAAAGCACAATAAAAGTGTTGCTTCCGTATAATTCCTTATTTTGTTACCTTTTGTCATAATTGTAACGGATACTAGAATATATTTAGAGAATTTATCTTTCGAGACATGCTTAAAGGTGTACGGTATTTTATAAAAAGATTAAATAAAATTACTACAATGGGTTAAAAAGAAAACATTGACATTTCATCTGGAGTGCAGTTTACGTGTACTTAAAGTACACAGCTTATAGAAATATTTTGTGTAAGGTTAAATATATGTAAATCTTATTTGGTTTTAATGTGTCTAATTTTCACAGTGATTTAAATATTTATAATAGTTTTTTTCTTGTTTTATCAGTTATATACCGGTCATTTTTTTCTATAAATTTGTAAGATGCGAGGGATAGGTATGTATTTCAGTTTTAATTATAGTTACTCTGTATAATTTATTCATATTTATTTTTGGATAAAGGTCGCATATAAACAAATATGTCTTCTAGTAAGATTTCAAAACGTACAAAAGGTTTTTGCCGTTCATAACTGCCAATTTGTAAAATGATTTTATTAATACTTGTTTTATTTAGTAACAAAAACACGATGATAGTACGGAAAACAAATAAATTTTTTGTTTTACTTGTATTTTATAATTACAATCCATATATTTGTTTTTCTGAATGGTTAGTATTGATTTGTTGACGTTGCACATTGATATTTGAATCATAAATGTATACACCTACTAAACTTTGTTATTGTAATGATTACCTTAACGTGAAATATAGTGCATTTACTCTGTAAAGAAGGCTGTGCTTAGTGTTATGTTCAGTAATATGTCCGTTATTAAAAACATTTATTTTAACAAACTGAAAATCTGCATGTGGTTAAATTGTGATATTCTTTTTGAGTCTATCTATTGCGGATATCCCAAAAATGTTATTATGGTGTCATGCAGATAGGTAAACAAACGCATTTGTCATATTCTGCTTCTACAAGTGCTTATGTGAGTTTCGATTTGAAGTCACACATGAATGACGCATGGTTTGCACCTACACCTAACATTTTGGTGGGTGAAAGTGACAAATTTTTGGGATACCCGATAGTTTTATTTTTAACGATCAATATGCTAAACCACACTTTAGTAAAAATGTCTACGTTTCTTTTTCACATCAGGGAATTGTCTATTGGTAATGTAATGCACGCTATGCAGAGTGCGGTAACTCTACAAATTACACAGATAATTCAATTAATATATTAATAAACTGTTAATATAAAATAATCATTAGTATTTTTTTATATTTGTAAAACTATTGCCTTGATAACAGCGACTAGTATTTTCTTATACGCGCAACAGACAGCAATGTAGTATTAAAAATTATTACAATATAAGCGCAGTTAAGCTAGATAGACCGTTAGGGCAAGATCCTATTGAAAGTTTGATTGGAGTAAACGCTAAAACGTCTAAAGTCCTGGTTAGGTAAAATTATGAATTTAATTTCGCCATGTTTCTTTTAAATCCCACATATTTGTAACATATCTATTATTCATTATGATTCTATATGATATAATAATTATTGAAGACATTACTCCTCATTATTAAAACCCTCCCGTTAAAGCTAATTTACACGTTGGTAAGTTACAAGTGCACGTGAGATGTGGTTGCTTGATTATTGCTGTTACAGAATTGTGACATTTATCAATAAATTGTTTAGCAGTAGTTCTTGTGGCCCAAAAGGATTGTAAGTGTCGCAAACAAGACGACCATACATTGATATAATTACAGCAACTATCACTCTTACGAAAACCATTTCGGGCCTGTAAAAATAATGGTGTGTTGCAACTCATCAATGTGTAAATTAGTGTTTAGCAAGCAAACAGCAGCGGCTCTGTGAGTGTTGCAGGACTATAGGTATTAGGTACATGCATTTGAGTGCGATAGGCATGACATGGCATGTCGCTCGTGCGATATGACACCGCTGTTGGAATGCTACTTTATATCCCACATTAGTTTTTCCCGTGTATAATATTATTTTCATCCAAAACCATAGAATAAATTTGTTTTAGGCCAAGTATTAATATAAAACATAGGTTAACATATTACAAACACTAAACAGTAGATTAAGTGAAGATATTTTACGCACGTACTTGTGAATAATAGTTAGGTATTTGCCTAAGTGCAAATACAAACGACAATGTTATGGACACAATAGTACCCTACTTTAGATACCATTACTTTGTGCCATCTTGCCTACAGAACGACAATATTGTTTTAAGTAATTTACTAAGTATGTCGCATTATTTATGCAATGTTTATACTTTGTAATTATGAACAGTTATTTTTTACAGTGCTGAATAAAATAATGGTGCTGGGCATGTAGTTGCGTAAAATCTTCATTTAATCTCATTACAAGTGTAACGAAACGTAAGGCAATCATCAAGTGCATTTATTGTAATGCTTAAAGTTTAGTTGTAATGTTATGTACAAACTCAATTTAATCTTTTACATAGAACTAACTGAAAAAGTATATTTACGGCATATGGCATGAAATAGCTGATTTAGTATTTTATAAAGAGATTTCTAATAGAAAGACATAGGGTTAGCCGTTAGTTGTCATAGAAAATACTGCGCAGTACATAGTGAAGTTGCGGTTTTTATACATACATTATATCCACAAGGCCTGTGAGCGTACGTCTCCGCTGTCGAGCGCCCTCGTTCTAGTGAATAGATTCGTCGCCCTTTAGTGTAGGTAGGTACTCCCGTGATGGACGAAATGGGGAAACGATTTAACAATCCATGTCACATTTATTAATACTTACTGTTCACTTATTAGAAAGTTGTTAGTGTGGATGTACTGACAAAATTTTGTAACAAATGTGTGTATGTATTATCGGGAAAAATGGTATTTGAGGAAAATGTTGTGTTACCTAAAATTGCCGGGCAGCTAAAAATTATGGTGGAAAATAACAAAATATATTTTGATTTTATTTTAAATTTTGACAAGAGTTCATGGCAATATTTTTGCATTGCAATAATGTCTCAATAACATGCTTTACGAAACAAATAAACTATTTCATTTGTTTATGTAGTAAAGCCTTATTGTAGCACGCGATAGTTAAAGTTTCAATGTTTCGATCGCATAAATTGTCGACCAATTTATGCGATCGAAACATTGAAATTCATTTCAAAACATCCAAATCGATTTGGTTTTTCGTTTTACTCGGTGAGTAAATTGAGTGGCATATTAATGACCCATACAATTGTGTCGTTTTTGCATTTACATTACACTTACCATCAAGAACATTATAATGACTAATCACTTTCGCATGCCAGTACCACATGAATAATGGGAGATAATAACTTTTGCAGTTGCGAATGTACATCGTACTCGTCTGGTTAAAGTTTGTATTACTAACCATCTATTCAATACTGAGACAGCAAAGTGCCTATTACCTGCATTGCACATTATATTAAGCAAACGTAGGGCCGCAGCTTGCTCAACGATAAATCTTCCCGATGATACATAGTGCCTACGTTATGATGTAATATTATTCCTGCTGCAAATTGTAGGCTCCTATATAAAAGAAAATTGTTTTTACGGTATGTTGTTGCTCTTGACTATAAATAAAATAAAATTTTGTCAACGATACCTTTATAGTAGTATTCAAAGTAAAATCCAATTAGTAATTGTTTTTTTAATTACATTGTGGTTTCTTGAAAGGGATACATCAGCTATTAGTAAGAAACCAAGCAGTTTATTGTTACTGAACAGTAACATACGACCTATAGCATTTATTAAAGTTATTGTTATTTTAGATATTGATGAAGATTTATAAATCTATAGAGGTAGAAATGTGTGAATAATATTTATGTATATTATATTATTACTGGCTGGGGTGATATTTGGATATATTCGTGTGAATGTAATATTGATGTTCATAAATTATTTGTAACTTAGATGAATTGTATTTTGAATTCTGATGTGTGTATGTAAGTACGTAATGGTCGGTGTTATTGTATATTGGACGAGTGTCAATTCAATGTTTTGGTTTCATTGTAATTGTAAATTGGCACCACAGAGAGGTCGAATATATGTTTGTATTTGAATAATTTTGAACATGCGAGAGTGACGTGTTCAGCTTGTGCGTGTTATTATGTAGACCATTACTGGAAAGTTTGAATTATGAAAAAATTAAGTAGATTTAACTGCAAGATAACCAAGTCCTTTCACCGGATACCTAACACGGCACAATTTTAACTATTTTATAATTAAGTCGTGACATTGTACTTTAGGCGGCCCGCCTAATTGAATTTAGTGTGACGTCACTTAGCCTATAATCAGCAGGCACTCAAGCCGCTTATTATACTTACGATATTTTATTTTTAGTTTAGAAGTTATGCATGAACAGATAAATATGCACATGTACGGGCTATAATTAAAAGCCCTCATTTTGCCGTCGTCGGGTAAAAAGCGATTGTGTGGCCAAACTGCAGGCTATGAAATAATTGCCTGCACCTTTATATGTATTTTATCCCGTATTTCCGTACCAGTTTTAATTGATAGCTGAAAAATACGCAGGGCATGGTTTTAATTTTAAGCTGAATGGGATTAAGAAGTGCGAGTCTTATGTCTGCAGAGTTAGCAGGGCGAACACTTGTGTGGAATTGGGATAAACATGGGTCAACTTAGGGGGTTATACCGGGTATATCCAGACTACGACCGAAAAAGAAGCCAGGTGGTAGTTTCGCGAAAAAGTGTCTTTTTTACCATTTTAGTATATCAGTATTTGGGTGGTAAATATATCGTGTCTAAAATAATAAATAATTTAAACCATTGCGTCATTAAAAATAAAAGGGTTTACATTATTGTTTTAGTAAAACCTATACATTTATCAACCAAATACGACGATATGTAAAAATTACAAACAAATCATCCCCTTTTTTGTATAATTTTTGTTGCATGGTGTCTGAACTCTCAAGTCACTAAAACTACCACCTCGCTTCGTTTTCGGTCGAAGTCTGGTTAAACTTAATATAAAAAAAACGATGTTGTTTAATAACTCATTAATTTTTTTTGCTTTATTTCGTACGTCATCAAACCTAAGGAAACATGAGCTGAAATGTGAATTAAATAGATTTTTTTGCGTATTATTCCAATGGTGATCTGGTAATATTAAAGCCAAAAAGTAGTGAATATTAACTTTGCACATTTTTTATCAAACTATGATGGTAAATGTATGAAAATGATAACACAATTATTGTGTTTGTAGCATCCTTTTAAAAGGTGTGCACTGAGCGGTATTATGGGGCTAAATGTACCTAACATGTTACAAAGCGAGCACTTGTGCAGTCACGTACTTGGAACCGAGCACGTACATTGTATATTTACTAACGATTTTAGCACACGAGGACGTGACGTAACGTGCTCGCCGAATGGTAAATTACATCCCGAGCATCGTCAGTACCCACCTTATAAGCGTGAATAATCCGTTTGATGACATAAGTGACAAAGTTTTATGTATTAAAGGTAGGTTATGTTCAATTTAAGCACAAATTGTTTTATTCCTGTTGTTATCTACTGTATTTCTTGCCGAATTTGCCCCAGCTAAATAGTCAATTTTCGGTATTCTGTAATGGCTGTAGCGTTTGTTTATATTAAAAAGATAATATTGAATGTTGATGTGTTCTATTGTAAAGATTATTAAATAGGAAGTTATTTTTTTGACTACATTTATTATTGGACGTTTGTGTTTGTGAACGAAGTTTTATACAGTGTATAATCAATGTTATCAAATCATATATTTATGAAATATATATATATATATATATATATATATATATATTAAAAATAGAATGGCACTACTTATGCAATACAAATTACAATAAATACTTCTAGTAGAGTTCTATTTATTACTGTTTAACACTAATATAACTGTTATACCTATTCAACAGTTTATATTGATGCTCGGATTAAACAAATACATTTTATTGTTATATCTAGGTTTTCTTAAATTTCTTGTTCGTGTTCGTCTCAATTAAATCTTTGCACATTAATACTATTGTTTTATTTAAAAAATCATCCATACTCGGCCAGGTCATTGCTTTCTTGTAAAATATTTAGTAGATAAATATGTACCTCTGAGGTAGGTACTAATATTTTGTGTTACTCCCTTGTTTTCAAAACATTGTACAATAATATATACAAACTACTAATAGCAGAAAGTGAGGTGTATATTCGGTGGGCGGTTGAATTAAAAATAATGGTTTAGTTTTTTCACCTAGGTCTCTAACTACCTGTCTTCGGGGCCTGGATGCACCGGAAAGACGGAAGACTCACCTACAGACTTACTCAGATAATCACCGGGCATGGATGTTTCGGTGATTATCTGAATAAGATAGGTCCCGAGATTACGGCGAATTGTCACCACTGTAGTAGTGGAGACCAGGACTCCGCTACACACACGCTCACGCAGTGCCCTGCGTGGGAAGTGGAACGGCAAGTCCTGGTTAATCAGATCGGAGCCAACCTCTCCCTTCCAGCAGTCATACGGGCAATGCTGGTAGGGGAACCAAATTGGAAAGCCGTGGCCTCTTTCTGTGAAACCGCTGCGGAGCGGGATCGGGAGATGGCCGACCCCGTTCGGAGACGTAGACGCTAAGGCGTGTCGTTTAATCGGTCTGTTTATCAGGGAGTAACATTGGCTCCCTCATGTAGAGGCTTATAAGCCACGCACTGGAGGTGCTTTGGTGTGTTCGTATTGAGATCCCGAAGTACCTCCACAGAGCAGGTGAAGATCAACATGGGGTTTTTAGCCGGTAAAAATCCGGCATATCCCGGCTACCCTTGGTAGACGGGAATCCAAGAAGATATTCCCCATGAAAAAAAATAACTACCTACGTACAAGGCCAGTTTTATCAATACCAGATTATATTTTAAATTCCTAGGGCGCTCCTTGCCATTCCAATCCATACAGCCGGGCCCTGCCCCAACGCCGCTACTAAGTACTGTGATAATGAAAATAAAGAAAATCAAAGTTGAAATAAAAGAATATTATAGTGGTTCTCAAATTGGGGATGATTTGTGATGAGAAAACTATTTTTTTTTATTGCCTTCACAGGCAGACGAGCAAGCGGCTCACCTCATGGTAAGGTATCACCGCCGCTCATGGACCTTCGCAGTGCCAGCAGCACAACAAAGTCGCTGCCTATCGTGATTAAACATAAATTAAGCGTACGGGTGTATCCAAGTGATGCCCTGTGGCGATTTGGAGTTGCACATTTGCTTATTTGGTGTTATACACATGGTCAGTTGTTCGAACTTATTATTATCACAGAATACTTTATTATCGTGAAAGGAGTAATGTGCAGTGTCTTTCGATATTCATGGGTATTTTGCGATATTATCCACCATGTATAATAGTTAGCCTATAAAAAAAGAAAAGAAAATAAACTATAATATAATATATAAATAATAATAAACGAAATAAAGAAAATATACTGCCTATTACAATATACCTAAATTGGAAACATACCATGTGAAGCTCCAGGTGTTAGAATGCTTGAGTAACCTAATTAGTAGTTTGTGTTGTAGGTAACTAGATATCCTGTATTACCATAGTATTAATTTCAAAGCTGAAGTGCAGGCAGTGAATTTATAATGGTAATTGGTAATTGCAAATCAATTATGTATGGCCCGCATATAACTTGCGTTACACATTCAGCACATGTCATTGGAAATAATATTCTCTTTTTTTAAATAACCACCATCGTGAGTTGTAAAATTTTCAAATACGCTAGGCTTTAGCACCACCTGTACTTCGCCCCTCGGTTAAGATTTATACAGCTCTTATCTGCTATCCACTCTTGAGGAACACAGCAGAACTATACTTGCGACTTCACTTAATTTTTGCTCAACCACGCCTCCATGTATCATCACTGTAGATATAGTTTATTGTACCTATACTAGTTTTAAGATAAAGCGACACAAGTTTTCTTGCCCGTTCGTCCCTATTGAAACCTGCCTACCGAATGAGGGTGGTAAGTGGTAACAAAATAAGACTGAATATATGTAATTGACATAGGCTTAACATAATATGTTATTTATTATAAACTATGCCACCAGAGCAGTGCCCGTGGCAAAATCATCGGTTGCCCCTCCCCCCTTCGTGTTGAGAGGTAAACTGTTAAGCTCCCGTTCCGATATTCCGATATTCTCCGTTTTTATATTTAGCCACGTTTAACTTCCAAATATATTCATCATAATTTGGAAGTGGTAGAGCCACTCTGTTGTCATGACTCAACATTAATAAGTAAGCTCGTCCGGGTTGGTACCGCTGTCTCACAGGAAATCTACGTGAAGCGACAGCTTTGCTGTCATGCTTGGTTCGTTGAGAGAGATTGCCGGATGCCCAATAGTCAATACCCATTTCCTCTTCCCATCCTTTTTCCTTCCCGCTCTCCTCCCAATTTAAAGCCATCACATCCTCCGGCAACACATCCATGATCCAGCGTTGTGGATGTTCATGGGCGGCAGTGATTACTTACCATCAGGTGACCTGTTCGCTTGTTTGTCGGACCTATGCAATAAAAAAAATATTTTATATAAATAGAAAGTCCCTAAACATAGACCTCCTTGAAGTACATTTTTTTTTTATGTTTTTGTTTTGTAGCTATGTAGGTACTGCATAATTTTAAAAATCCTTAAAATAGGAACAAATGGACGTCATAACTAACTAATAACGAAACCTTGGAATAGCATGAGAGTAGAAACAGTAGATAAATTCACAATGTTACGGTATTTCAAGCTGATATAGCTTACACTAGTATTTGCAGGGCCTTGCGGGCCCTGGTTCTAATCCAGGTTTCGGCATTCATTAGTAATTTTTTTCTTTATTTGTTTACAATTAGGGCAGATTTTTTAATTGCCATCGCCAACATACCTAGTCAGGTCGTAAATTCTGTCACATGTATAATATAAAATAATTGAAACAAGTTCATTCATTATGTAACCATTTATATACCAAAATGAACTTAACAAAACATAGATTCTTATGACACTAAAGTTTATTCAAAATGACCTCCGTGATTTTGAATACAGACCTTCAATCTGCGCGGCCAGTCGTCTATCGCAGCACGAACGAGGTCCATGTCAATATCGGCGGCTGCCTTAATCAAGGATGTCTTCAGTGACTCCAAATTGGGATGAGGCGTTGAGCACGCCTTTTCCTCCAAGTGTTGCCATATCTTGTAATCTAACGGATTCAAATCTGGATTGGAGGAGGGCCAGTCTTCGTGCCGGATGAAGTCGATTTCACGCGCCGCCAGCCAGTCTTGTGTGCTCTTCGCTCTATGAGCTGGCGCCGAATCTTATTCGAATACCCGGTGCCTGTTATTGAACATGGTATGAGAAACAGGTTCCACAAGGTTCGTCAGGACTGTATTTTGATACACAACTGCATTCGTTTTTACACCTTTCTCACAAAATTGTACCTCTGTTAAGCCCCAATAAGAAACTCCCAACCATACCATGAGCGAGCATGGAAAATGACCTCGTTGGACACGCGGAATACGGTTGCTCGCTTCTTCACTACTGTGTGCGTATCTACCTTATAAGCGCTAAGTCTTCATTTAACACCCTTTTCACCGTGATTCTGCTTAACCCCATCTGAAGGGCCAACAGTTTCTGCTTACGTTTGGGATTTCTTTGAATTCGCGCCTTCACAGCTTTTATCACTGCTGGAGTCCTAACAGACCAAGGGCGACCACTTCTTGACCTGTCATCTACACTAGAGTCTTCATTGTATCGTTTGATTGTACGATAAACGAATCTTTTGGTTATATTAAAATTGTTCAGTATGTCAAAAATTTGAATTGGCGCGTAACCGCAACGATGCAACGCAATAACTGCAACACGGTCTTCTTTAAGCGTCCACTCCATATTTAACAATGATAGTAAAATTCTAAAAAGTGTATATTTTTATTTTCATGAACAATTCGAAATTCGAATTCAATAAATTTTTATGTGACCAGCATTCTAAAAGAAAAGTTTTTACTGTGTGGCAATACTTATGACCTGACTGTGTATTGGCAAATAAAATACACGAAAAAATTAAAAATTACAATATTGGTGTTGATAAAGTTGTTCAATTGATTTACGGTTATAATAATTCATTTATTTTATATATTACATTAAATTGACGATCTACAAATTAGTTTCAATAAAACCAAAAATATAAGGATATTGAAAGAACAATTTCTTTTGTTTACTTTTAATAGGCTATAACTCGGAGGTAAATGGTCGTATGGAAAATGTTGATAAAGAAATATTAACGTGAAAAGTCTGTTTTTCAGAACTGTTTTGTTTTATTACATGCGCGTTTTATAAGCACACCTACATTACACCGGGCTTGCCAAAGATTACATTTTTCTGGATATCCATAGATTAGTTGCAAATAATTGCCTAATAAAATAGTAGTGCTAGCCTGTTTGATAATATCTATAAAGTCTAAACCTTGCTGTGGGTAATTAGGTAAGTACTCCTAAATCTCTCCATCGATTTATTGTGTGTATGGATTATGGAAAAGGGGAAGTAGAGATAATTGTGGAATAGGCTGTTGTGGGAGGCCTTTGTTCAATTTATGTCCCCTTGTGGCTCAAGGTGACGATTATGATGACAAACTAGAGAAAAACACATTGGGGAAAACGGACAGGATAGGATAAATAAATTCAACAAATGATGCTTTGTATACATATATGTATTATATTAAATTGATTCATTTAAAGATAATAATGATCCTGAACTACCCACAGTTGTTTAAATATGATAATTTATACGTTACTATTTTTTTTTATTTTATACATACACAAATTGAATATATTGCAGAAACACATACAGTGCATAAAGGTGTTAACTAAATTATATTCATTTGAGTACATTCTATAGATGTTTCCCAAATGAAGAGTGAAATAACGACATTTTTTAAATTAACTTAATAATAGTTGTTTTGCGTTCGAAAATATACCGTAACTGTTATTCAGATAAACGTTGTGTTACTAATATCGGTTAATCATATGATGTATAAATTAATTTAGATAAAATGTTATTTCCACGACACGGTGAGGCCATCAGCCGATATCAACTTTGACAATTGATTAAAATTTCAAAAAATATTTATAACACCAGGTTATACCTGAATTATCTACACATTTTTTGATTAAATACCATTCGTTAAATAAATAACTAATTTTATAACAACATTAATTCAAAATTTGCAGCAATATATATATATATTATATACCTATTCACATTTAAATATAACCATATGTTATAGAATATACATCCTTATAAGGGGAGACGCTATAAATTATACTATTTTCCAATAATTTTATTTGTTCTATATATTCAGATACCGATATTGAATGACACAGATATTGCCTAAAATATATAAATAATAATTATACATGCAGTCAAACTACATAAAATTGTGCATTTAGTTTACCAAATTATTGATATTATTGTTATTAATTTAATACATTGCGCCAGTTACAGATTTAAGGTTTGTTTATTTTTTAAAAATTGAATGAATACGTGGATGTAGATGGTATAGTTTTGGAAATTTTTTAATCTACAAGATAAATGCTGTAGTTTACCACTATTGTCCTTATTTAATTTGATAGTTATTTTCGTAAGAACAACATCTTCGAGTTAAAATGTCCGAATATAAATTTTGGCATAGTCCCTGCATAGTATAATGATAAATGCTTAAAGCTAACATTTAATAAAATCATCACTGCTTCTGTGATATAATATTTAAATTTAATTGAATTGTATTAGTTATGTAAGGCATAACATAGGTCAAAACAGTTTTGACTCTGATAGATAATATGTATATTATGTACTTTGTGCGACATTATATTCCCATGAAAAATAATAATTGTAGAAAATAATTTGTCCCAAAGTTTTCATGGGTATATTTTTATATGTAACATACATATATATATTTTGTAGGCCGATAGAAGAGAGAAAGTTATTTTAATTACTTCTTCATAAGTATTTTGAAATAATGTGTATCCAGTGTGTTATACAGGTAATATAATTATAATCCATTACGCACATCGATATTATAATATGTATAAAGGGTGTAAGAGCAATGAGTTTGTAACGTTGAAACTATGTTATCTAATAGTTAATGAGAAATAATAGTAATTTTGTATGCACATATTAATTACATTTTTGGTTTGATATTTTTTCAATCCGCAATGTTAAGAGTAATATTTTATAAACTTTTGAAAGAGCCTATAGCGTGAGTTCACATATTCATTGCCCAATTGATTACCCAATATGACATGAGTAATGCTTTAAATAATCATATAGTAATTTTCCTGAAGATTTTGTCAGATCATGTCCGTGGTGACAAAAAGAAATACATTTCTTTCTTCTGTCTCACACCCTATATATCTCTTACACCCTATAAATTTCAAACATGATAATTTAAAACAATTCTATCTCCATCTAATAAGTATATCATTATTTCTCTTAGCCTACGTACATGTTTTATATGTCTATGTTGAATTATAATGATAGACCCAGTCCTAATAGATCTGGGGTTATTGGTATAATTAAAACATGATACATCATTTTACAGTTAAACATATAAATAATTATTCAAGAGTTCTATATAGGTATACAATCAGATTTATATATCGTTATAATTATATACTAATTCAAGAAACGAAGTCACGATTCATGCATGCGTGTATTATGAAGTTGACAAATGGCTGTTGGAGGCTGGACGATGCACTGTGTTCTTTAAAAATGACATGATGTAAAATATCACTGACAGCAAATACGACAAACTGAATAGCCTCAGCCAGTTGTTTTTGATAGCTCCGTGCAGTTATTCCTTGGGTTCGGTTTTGGGGACATCACGCTTGCCGGGAGTAGCCGGGGTAGGGTCCTCAGAGAACATGGGGTTCTTCACTTCCATATCACCCGTCTGAAATGATAAAGCAAATAGTTTTATACTTATGTTTCGATGCCCGTATCATGAGAAATGTTTGTGTGATCCAAGACTGTTTGTTTCGGGTCTGTTTCGAAATCCGAGATCCAGAGATTATATTCTCTGGTAGTTTCTGGTACTCACGCCAACACGATACTATCCTTGATATTTAACGTGGTGCCAGTGCCCCTAGCCGGAACATTTTGCAGTATCGTAATAGAATAGTAATAGTAAAATATTCTATGAGAATAAAACAGCGCCATTGTGAGCGTATTTGGAACTAAAATTTCACAGCGGGAAACGTTTACTTTACTATACGAGAATTACTATACGATACTTCAAAATGTTCCGGCTAGGGGCACAGGATTATGTCTGTGACTGTTTCTTGTTTGTTTTTACTCAGTCTCAGTGTTTATGTATTGAATTACTTGAATTGTATTAAAATCAAACAAATGTTGCAGCAATAGAACGTATGTGTTTTTATCGTTTACTCGTTTTGTGTTTTGGCTATTGAAAATTAATTATTAGTTTTTTTTTCACGATTTTACTATAATAGAGCATAAGATATACAATATTAGTTTAAATTATAATAATTATAATTACCGTAGCAAATCCGGGGCACTCGTAGACGGTGTAGTCGCCTTCCTCGTTCTCTTCCTCGGAGTCAGGATCAGACATCGAACCATTTCTTTGCTCCAGCCCGCTCCTTAATAATAGATCATGGTAGTTCGTTAATAATTATCCTTTAAGTTATCAGTTACAGAAATAGGCGAAGTAACAGTATGCTTACTCAGACGTAGATGGGTCGAGATGTCAGTACATAAATACATCTAATAATATAAGTGTTAAAGATTAACGGGCTTATTCATATTTTATACACATGCTATAAACCTATTTTAGCCATTGAATGTTTTGTCCCTTTCGAACGATTTTTGCAGTCAGTTTGAGCGCAGAAGACAAAACATTCGATAAATAAAATAGGTTTATAAACTGTCTATGAATAAAGCCGTAAATATTTAATCAATACTTTATTCGTTTCATTATAAGTATTATCGTGAATTTCGGTGTGAGAGCTTCACTCGGCGATGTTCAATGTTTAGTTTATTCGAGGGTGCTCAAATGTATTTATGATTATAGTGATTACCTTTCCATGGCAATGATCTGTTGTTTCTGGTGTTGGTAGTGGTACATGTGCGCGGAGTGCGCCAGCTTCCTGTCTCCCGAAGTATCCACGGTGGGTCCGGTCACGCCATACGCCGGGTAGTCCACATCGGCGGCAGCTTTTGCCTTTTTCGACAACCTTCGTATGAATAAGAGGTCCTTATTGTAGAATCCATACAGCAAGTCATACTTACATCATGAAGTGCTCCGCAAATGCGTACATGGCGTACCTATGAACGTTACATGTGATAGATGACATATAATAAATGATGTATGATAAATAAATGGATATAATATGTCATAATTTATCTCATAGAATATGTGCCTTACGAATAAAACAAAGCATGCTGTTAAATTTCCTGAAAAAACACAAATGATATATATTATAACCATCAGCATGTCTATGAGTGTGTGTTTAACTTACGTATACCATCCAAAGGCGAATATGAGGATAGCCATAGCAAAGGCAGCACCAATAGCCGCGATGAGAGCAATTCCGTAGATGGACTCGGCGGGATCAGCGGGCGTCGTCTCGCGCATATTGATGTGACTGTCAGTGCCTTCAACGGTATCCTGGGAACTGTACACATCAAACATTAACGTAAGTACATGTTGAGATTGCAAACTGAGTTACCGCTAACTTGGCTTACGTACTAGCTATAGGCAAGGTTTATGATAGAGCTATATCGGACTATTAGCATAACAGATGATATAATTTTCAAAAACATACGGAATGTTATCGAAGCGTCTGCACTAAGTACAATCTACGTGTTGATTTGTCACTAAATTTGCTACTTGGCTACATTTATATTAAATCTACAATACTTGAACTACTTTCATTAACTCCTAGTACTAGGCTGGAGTGTAGTAAACACTTACAGTTTTTATAGATGTCTAAAAATGGCACATAATGATGATCACATAAATTAGAAAAATAAGAGTAATATATTTATTATTAGCTACTTTTATTAGCAGGCTGCGTGTTGCAGCCGAGTGGGTATAAATACGCTGGATTTGTCATCCGTTCGTACATAGCCGCATTGTGTTATTGTATAATTAGAGGATGTAAAAACACCATTATCATGACCATTAATATTTTTATTTGTTTGCATCAACTTACCTAACAAACTGTAAACATTGCAAATGATTTAATCAGCGAGTGATGCAGTGAAAAGTTGAATATAAAACATTTCTCGTATGTCCTTGCAAATCATGCTAGCGTGCAATTATAATTAATACAATGAAGTTTTACAAAAAGTTTTATTGTACGTGTACGATTTGATTTTTGATGGAACACACTTTCGGCTTGTGTTTGCAAATTGACGCATTGATATCTAATCTTATAATTTATTAAAGTGACACTCAGTGTTGTTGTTTAGCAAGGAGGACAGTGTAGTGGCGTTTAGAGTCTTGTAAAATGGTTATTATCCCATGCGAACTAAAGGATTAATTAGGACCTTAGGTAAGGGTACTTTCTAAGTGTTTGACATATGCATATGATTTCACCTCTCCTTTACATCAACAGGATGATTAAGTCTTAACCACCGCAGGTTGGTAGGCAGTAAGGAGACAGGTAAACGGTAGTCCTTATTTGCCCTGCAATTAACATTTTACCGCCGACTGCTTAACGCGAACGAATTTCATAATGTACATATATACTTACATGTACATTCAAATTCATAAGTATTATATTATTATTACAAACAAAAAACATAATATCCTGTACATAGGCGGAACTAGATGCTTCGCTTGAGAAAGGCTTGACCGCTTCCATTTTAGACTAGGTAACAAAACTGATTGTGGGGAATAGCCGTTTAAGGCTGCGCCCACGCCCAACCCTGCGCGGGTCCGGGAGCCCGGTCGTCAAGCCTCAACCGCGCCGCCGCGCCGCCGCTGCCGCCACGCTCGCCGCTGCTTCCCCGCTGTCGTCGCAGACGCAGCCTTAAACGGTTATTTCTCACAAACAGCGCGTGAACTAAACATAAGTTGACGTGTGGAAGTATCATTAGTTCTAATTCTGTATTATTGTCTAGAAAGGTTATCAATGGACCGTACATTCTATTGTTTAAGTGAATAACGGTGGACGGAGAGCATGTAGAGCAAGAGGAATGGTGAAGGCCCATCTGCCTCATACTAGTTCATCATGGAAGTAGGGTATTCGAAAATATGTATTGTATACCTATATGTATATACAAGCTTTAGTAAATAGACATCAATGTACTATTATTGAAGGACTCAGCTACGTAAGCTCTAAGTTCTAAAGACCTAATAGACAGAAGCTGATCGTTAGCTATGAAAAATAACAACTACATAGCGAACGATCAATCTGATATTAAGTTAGCACTTAGCAACATCAACAATTCTCACGACTGCTTTCGATTTAATTAAAAGTTTCGTCCGCCAATGGACCGTACATTCTATTGTTTAAGTGAATAACGGTGGACGGAGAGCATGTAGAGCAAGAGGAATGGTGAAGGCCCATCTGCCTCATACTAGTTCATCATGGAAGTAGGGTATTCGAAAATATGTATTGTATACCTATATGTATATACAAGCTTTAGTAAATAGACATCAATGTACTATTATTGAAGGACTCAGCTACGTAAGCTCTAAGTTCTAAAGACCTAATAGACAGAAGCTGATCGTTAGCTATGAAAAATAACAACTACATAGCGAACGATCAATCTGATATTAAGTTAGCACTTAGCAACATCAACAATTCTCACGACTGCTTTCGATTTAATTAAAAGTTTCGTCCGCCAATGAAATGGGCAAAGTTCTATTATCGACAGCTGTATCAAATACTAATGAACAAAGAAGTAGATATTCATATAATGTTCGATAGTAACTTTAATTGCATCATTCAATGTTCCTTTAGAATCTTCAAAGTAGTTTGTTTCAAACGTTTTTGTTACGCACATTGTTTGTTTCGCGACATCACTATGTGACTGGATATTTCGAACAGTGATGCGGATTTTTTATTTATTTTTAATACCGAATACATGTATTAAACTATGTAGATAATACCATTACCATTAATATATTAATCGATCACACAAAATATAATACATTCGATTAATTATTTTCGTAAGCACAAGATTTGAGGGCTAAATTTGAACTTATTTGTAAAAAATGTTCTCTGGTGACATTGAATTCAATTGGGGCCGCTATTAATATAACTAATACCTATTGGTTTACTCAGAAATTGTTAAGGTTCTTTGCGATATGAGCTCGTTGTAATTCCTTCTATCGCCATGTAGTTATAGTATTTTGTGACCGTTCGCTCTCAAAATCTTTTATAAATTTCTTCTTGCTTAGATATTTAAAACATCCAATGCTCGCGTCGACAGAATCCGATCCACGATGATTTCTATTCATGCATCGCCATATTTCATTAGGTATGTTATTGGATACACACAATGTTAACTAAGTCTTGACAAAATGTTTCCTTTTGCAATAACTTTATAATCATTAATTGTTTAATACATTTGTGGATTCCTTTTCTCTATATTTACGTACATGTGAAATAGATAATATTATAAAAAGTTTTCGATCAAGATAACTTGTGAATGATTATAAAACAGAATTATAGATGGATACATTTAATTTTATAAGTTTTGCTATACACCTTCTACAATTTTATTTAGTTGATTATAATTTAAATACTTTTCAACATTATTTAATGTCAAATTATAAACGACAAATATTATATCAAAATGTGAGCTACGTAGAGAGACAGATTTCGCCATGAAAACCATATACGAGTACACATACAGAGACATTGAAAAATAGATTGACACTTACAGAGTGCTTTTAAATTTGTCTAAATTTTCAGCCACTAGAGTTTTGGTTTTACTCAGATTTGGATTTTGGCGGGTCTGCCTTGGTGGCTCTATCAGTTGCATCGGGCGTCCGCCACCCCCCTCGTGAGCTCCGTCCACTGGCATTGACATATCTAAAATAAGAAACAGACATAACATTTTAATCACCGACTGTTGAAAGCCCGATTGAGTCCCCGATATGGCGATAGGCTCGCCCCCTATCACATCGTGGGACGGAAAATACAAGGCGAAACGTGGGTGTCCTGGTTGCACCTTTGCTTACCTCTTGTGGGAAAAAGGCGTGAGTTTATGTATCTATGTTGAAATAGGTATTTCGGAAAGCATAGTACTAATGAATGTAAATCCAATTATAGCGAATGCGTAGGTGTAACTATTCCCGATAGAAATGCTTTGTTGTATGGTTGAGAGAACATACGTGATTAATTAAATCGCTAACATTATTGCCGTTCCAATTATATCGGAGTATGCAGTCTGATTTAATATGAGTAAACAGAACGCGCTTTAACATTTACATAATTGATTTTAGTCAATTAATCGTGTCTAATATGTGTTAGTTATATTACCACTTTGGTGTAGACCAAAGGAGGGAATGTACATTATTAATTTTTTAATTAAATTAACTTACTAATATTAGTGGGTTGATCGTCGGGTTCGAAATATCCTTCATCTAAAGGAGTCAGGGCAAACATCTTTTTCTGTTCCTCGGCATCGTTCATGATTTCTTCGGGACGTTTCTGCACCACTTGCTCCGATGTAGGGTATTCAACACTTTCAAGATTGATCAGGTTCCGTGATGGTAATTGTGCGTTTTCAGCACTGATTTCCAAATTATCCGATGTATACCCACGATGATCGCGTGGTCTAACTGGATCTTGAAAGATACGCTGCATGTATGGCGTCTGTCCGCTAAAACGAGGATATCTACGATCGTAATAGCCAGAATCATCTATTTGTTCCATATGGTTGATGCGGTCGATCTCCTGAATAAATCGTTATTGATAAATCGTTATTATTATCTATGCAAGAGTCAAACATATAGACATAATAGACTAATAACTCATTATACCTTGTTTAACCAATCATTGTTATGGTTTTGAGAAGGTGGTACGGGCAAACGCGGGCTTCCACCGTAGGCCATGAAGCTAGGCGGCATAAACTTGGGCATGAGATATTTGAGCAGATAGTCGCGAGATGGCAGCGCCGAAGACTGGCGCTCTCTGTTGTGATCCATGCCGAGATACCTTACTCCAGGCTGCACCGACGGACCTAAAAGCACAGGATATTGCCTTCCTTAGACTAACAAACGTAAATACACCGAAGCACAACCATGGGCGTAGCCACGGCGGGGCATAGTGGGGCGCTTGCCCCACCCTGGCTCTGGCATGTAAGGTACCGAACCAAACCTAAAAAATTAAACTATCTAGGTATACCTATGTGTAATTGTTTACTTACTGTACATAGATAGATATATGTTGTTGTTAAATTGGTTGTAAAATTTATAGGTTATAAATTGACTGATTAACAAATTGGCATACGCTTGGAGCCCAAACGGATGAAGTTAGGAGAGACACATTTTTGGATGAATGATTTCAAGGTGTAGGTAGGTGAGCAATAAACAAGTAATTTGGATAATTCAAACTATACATACAGGTACAGAGTGCTACAGAGTGTAGTCTTTTTGTATGAAAAAAAAATATGATAAAAAAGGTATAGTTTGCTAGTTACATATGATTTTCGACTGATACCCCACGCTGAGCCCTTGGCTGACTACGCTCATGAGCACAACTATCACAGGCCCCGATATTTTTTTTATTCGATAGTCGATTCAGGATAGACCATGCCGGAATCTCATTTAACCGAACTATCGCTGTTTATAGGCTATCACAGGACTCCCAATAAGTATACCTACAGGATTATTAAATACCAAACTAAACGCTGTTTTACGGGTTATGTGTAATTGAACGCATAATCCAAGTAGTTCTAGAGCGCTGCAGCTAATTAAACTTTGTTCCACTTCAGCGACCGCTGAATTCCATTAGCATGTTAAATTCCTTATTAATAAGTTTAAGATCGGAAGCTGTAAATTTATTATTAGATATTCTGTTCCACTTTCAGAGCGATTTTGAATAAATATCTATATATATAACAAAATAAATTGTGGTAGAGCTACGCTGCAGCTAGGAATGGAGTGCGTGTGGGTCGGCTCTAACACTGTCTCACTGAAAACAGACTTGAACTAATGTTCTGTGTTTCGTGAGTGAGATATAATTTACTGTACTGTACTATATCGGCAGATATACGTCAAACTGCAGGGCGAGCTCTACAATCGCGAGTACGATTGAGAGTGGTTCGGCCATGGTTCATTAATTTACTGTTGGTAGGATATCAGGTGAAAATACCGCCCAAGTACATACATAAAGGTGTCATGTTCCGAGATTAACTTGCATATCCAGTTGCTAATAGACCGGCCATAGTAATAGTGGTCAATAATTTATTTCTAACTCCACCTATTAATTTAACTTGTTGATTTTTTTTTTAAATTTCGTTGCAGGTTAAAGCCAAGCTAGAAATCATTAAAATGCGTGCCGCTGTTGATCCTGGCTTACAGGAGTTGCAGTGGCGGGTGTGAGGGCCGCCTAATAGATTCGCATATTTGTGACGGCCGGTGAGGGATAGCTGTAGTTTCTCGCCGATAAATACTATATGTACCTCCAAAGTTCGGTACGAAAGAGGTTGGGTTTGACGGTGCGAATGAAATAACTAAAGGTACGTACGTAAGTGTTCCAATATAGTGCATGCAAACCGCTGTTAGGTAATAGGTTTTGTTTGTTGAGCAACATTGTGCAACACGATAACATTCACCAACAATCTATAACTTTTGTTGCTGCTTGTTATTATTTGTTGAATGTTTGTAATCGCGTCCACGCCGTCAATAACAGAAAATAACAAAAATACACCAAGAGCAACATTCCTTTGTTATCCATTGTAGACAAATGTTGAGTGTTTTTCAAAAGTTAGACAACATTAAATAACACGGCCACATGTTCTAACATTAAATAACATTGATCAGATTGTTGAGCAACATTTGGAAACTTTGCTCAACAAAATACAACGGTTTGGATGCACATTGCTCCATTAACCTGATATCTATTGTTGTTACCAAAAGTATTTTCAAAACAAAATTTACAGGATACCTATATTACGATGGACTATCAAAAATAGGTCAGAAAGGATATTTTATAAACCTATAAAATAATATTCCAATTAATCCACAAGAGTAAATTAGCCGAATAAATTTAAGCGTATGTGTTATTTGATATGTGCCACCTGTGTGAAAATTTTTATTTAAAGGATTTTATCAGTTTATGCGGTCTGCGGTACGCGATGGTTTGCTAAAACATTCACTTATTGTCATCAACGAATACTTTTGAATATTAGAGATTTTAAATAATAATAATAGTCTAGAGAAAATCTTCACCCTTCAAGTGGTGTTTTTTATGGAGAACTGAAACTAGAACATTGAAGTAGTGCTCGCAGCCTGACTATATATATTATATAGTATGCTTAGAATCTGAGTATCATGAATGATGCTTATTGTTGCACCGTACTACCAAGCTAGGTAGATATTGACACAGATAGGGAAATAGAACGGGTTCGACATACAGAACACTCCGCTCCAGTACCTACCTACATTTGTGTTTATCCATATGAATTACGAAGATTATTTAAACAAACAGGTAAAATTACCTTAGGCTGAAATAATATTGAAATACTACTTATTTTAAAATATAGTGGGTGGACGTAAACAAATTGAATACGATGATTGACAAAGGGCCCTGAATTAGAATGTAATTGAACCGCTGTAATAGCCATTGATGTTTACCATTCAGAAAACAAACAGCAGGGTAGTTAGAATACATAATTTATTAGAAATTTGCGACCGTCGGCTAGCTACATAAGCATCAAAAGTATCTATACATATACTACTACACATAATAAATGTGTAACCGATCGATGTCTGTACATAGAAGATAAATGAGAAAAACTACGGTCTTTATTAACGTAACAGAACCCAAAACAGTGATATTTAGAATTGTTGTCTGTTTGTCTGTGCGGTTGTGCGCGATGAATTCAGAAATGGCTTAACGGATTTCCATAAAATTTGGTATGGAGGTAGCTCACACCCTGGATTAACACTTTGGCTAGACTTTTTATCCGAAAAATATAGTGTTTCCGTGGGATGAGGAAGAAATTCCGATATATTTGTTACTTTTTTATACTCAAAGATATTGGAAGGGACTGAATATGCCTTGAGTGAGAAAGATACAGGACGGGCGGGATATAAAAGGACGTGACGGGATGGGAAATTCCAAATAAAACTATAAACTTAATTTCAAATAAAGCTAATCACGCAGACGAAGTTCGCAGGCAGAAGCTAGTAAATAGTATTAGTGTCGCTGACGGCCGTATTATAAAAAATACAACGTTATTGTCAGTTACAATATTTTGTTACATTAAAATTCAGATTCGATTTTCATTTCTATCTGTTTGCAACAGAAATGTCAGAGGCAAGGAGCTTGAGTGGGGTTGCTGCGGGACTGGTATGTACCTACCTATTATTGGTTTAACTTGTTAGATATTCAAAGGAACGGACATGAAGCTGTCATCCGAAGGCCCCGAGCCCTCCGACGGACTCGCTATGTTTTCAATTTGCCTCTGCTATACGTTTCTTGTTGTTTTCAATAACTCGCCACTATAAATCGCTACAGCGTACAACATTCTACGCTATTCTACTCGACACGATGAATATTTTCAAACTATCCGTTTCTAATTAAATAACGAATAATGATTTTGCTACGCATAGGTACTACGTGTATTCTATTAGGCACCTATTTTAGGTGACTAATAAGACAATGAAATCGTCGCTCACTTGGGTGTGCCGCCCCTGTTACGTGACCAGTGACACCGATTCCTCCATTCACATTCACTCCATTCAGACAAGACATACGGTGGAATTTTTACACCTCCGCAGCTTACGGAAAGAGGGTTTAGGCAAAGCGGACGGATCTTGATTATGTACCGGTGTAACATACACTTACCACGTACGACTCTAAAAATGGAAGGATGTGATAGAAATAAAACTCGGATATATAATTGAGAGATTGTTACTTAATCGAAACTGTAGAAAGTTAAAAGTTGCCCAACAAGAACATTCTATATATAGACTTAAAAGTTTTTTATTATAATTTTTTTACACGGAGATCGGAAAGTTGCTACATTGCACATAACGGTGAGTAAAGTTCCGTCTAAATTGTGCATGGATTTGCGACAGATGGATATCGTTCCATTCAACACATTTTTCTTGTAATTGAAAATCTTGTAGAACTCGTTAAGCGAGTAAATACTATGAACATTTGTAATCGCAATGCTGAAAGCTAACCACTCCAATCCACTCAAGGCATAGAGTAAGTGTTTGCAGCATCTGCCCAAGGTGTATCTACATGCAGTAACTACCAAGAATATCAAGCCTATGCTGAGGCTTTGAAATGGAACTCAAAGAGATTTCTAGAACTTTATTAATCAAAGAGGTCCGAAGCTCGCTTATGACAAATAACAAGATTTTCATCCCCTAATTACTAATCATGGATTGCAATGTAAAATAAGTACCTATATCGATGCTAGAAAAGCATAATTAGATACAGTACCTAATAAATACAAGTTTAAATAGAAAAAATGGTAAATGTCGTACCTGTCTGGTATAAAATCTTCACATAAAAATAAGCCAACTATTAAACGCAGTGATTTTAACTTTCAAATACGCCAAAAATATTTTTATACTTGACTAAAGTTTTTATTATATTACTCTATTTTCGTTATAAAATCCGTTCGATTATTAAACTTGTATTGCATGCATAAAATTTAACTAAAAATTAAATTTTAGCCGCTTGTAAAATAACAATACAATACTTAAGTATTCTTTTTTAAAAATGATGAAGCTGAAAAAGCAAAATATTGCGTTGAAAGCAGCTACTGCATTTACTCAGCTGCTTAAAATAAGCAGCGTTTATTAAACTTCGTATTAGATCTCTGTAAAATTGAATAATCAAACAATTAATAACTTTCGTTCTACAAAGCGTATAGGTAGAAGAAAGTTATTTAGGTTATTTAAATTTTAAATTGATCAGTTAGTTTCAAAGAGCCTTGGATAGAAGGTTTCTATACGCATCAGTTTCGAAAACCTTGATGCTGTTTTCCATGAAAGGTGCTAGTAGGCTGTAATTTGCGGCACTTCAAACAGCTTTAAACGATACGCAAGTGAAGTTTCTTTGAAACTTTGTATCCATCATTATAATATTATGGGCCTTTTATTTGAAAGTAGCTTGAAATGGACAGAAAATGTGGCCAAGCTGTTGTGGTTCCCACCTTTGAATAAAGGTATTAAATTTATACCACATTGTTGTCTAAACTTCAAAGAAAATAAATTTTCTGCTTTTTTGTGACAGCTAATACTTTGCGAAAAGTACGTTTTCATTTATTTATTCTTTACTGCCCACAAAAAAATAATTGTGTTAAAGATATTACAGATAAATATAAAAAGTACAGATCCAGATAACTTTTGGATGGATATAAGAAAATGGAAAAGAGTAGAGTGCAATCTATACATTTAATAAAAATGGTCGATGTCTGTAACTGGAAGATATTTAAGAAATTTCAACGCGGGGGGTCTTTATAACAGCAACAGTATCCAAAACAATTTTTTTAGAATTTTTGGCTGTCTGTCTGTCTGTCTGTCTGTATGTTTGCTTGCGCATCACGCAAAAACTACTGCACCAAATGAGATGCGGTTTTCACAGTTGTATTGCTGCAGGTTCAACTTAAAAACTGGTATATGTTGCATTTGCATACAGGATGTTTCTTTGTACTATGGAGGATAAACGAGAAAAAGTAATATGGGGGGCTGTATTAACGTAATAAAAATAATGATTTTTAGAATTTTTGTATGTTTGTCTGTGCGGTTGTGCGTGATGAACTCGGAAACCGCTTAACGGATTTTGATGAAATTTGGTATGAAAGTAGCTGACACCCTGGATTAACACTTAGGCTACTTGTATCCCGAAAAAATAAATGTTCCCGTGGGGTGAGGAAGGAATTCCGATATATTTGTTACTTTTTACGCTCAAAGGGTTGCGATGGGCCTGGAATACATGTCTTGAGTGGGAATGAGACGGGACGGCCGGGATATAAAGGGACGGGACGGGACAGGGTGAGAAATATCAAATAAAGTTAATCACGCAGACGAAGTTAGCGGGCAGAAGCTAGTCTAGAATATAAGTAAGGGATACAAGCTCCAAGAAATAACGAGATAAACTAATAATTAATGTGTTTAATTGATGGTTAACGCGAAACGAGTTAATATTGTTTCAAAGTTATTTTTTGAAATTTATTACTATAGATTTTTGAGATATAGAAAATTACTTACAGTTTTTTTCAGCTAAACTTGGAAGTTAATGTTTTTTTTAATATACAAGAGAACACCAAAATGTAGATTTACTACTTAATAATGAGCCAGTAATTATTTTAAACAGACAATTAGGTATATGAATTGTTAATGTTTCCGTAGAGGGCAAAAAAAGGTAAAGAACGTATTGCGCAACATATTATTATCATCTGCTTTCTCATAGGAGTCATAATTAGCCTTTTTCCATTTATATTTTTGTAAAACTAATTAGGTATTCTCGATTAAGGATTCTATTTTAAAAGCGTGAAACATATATAATTTACATTGAAGCAAGATTTATCTTGTCGAATTACGACTCAATAAACTGAGATTAGTAATGATTATAAGTATATACTAATTATTTAAACAGACAAATTAGTGAACACCAATAGCATTTCTAAAACCCAATGGTGTTGTTGTGTTTAAATTACATTTTTAAATGCCAAAGTTAAATACGGATTGGAAAAAAAAACTACAATATTTTGGTATTACATTCACACCAGCACTTTTATTACAGGGCAACATCTACTGTAAGTTACGAATCTCTTACTACGTTTTAACCTATATTTCAAATGATTTGGGCCTAGTGTCATAAAATAACTTGCGATAAATTTAATTTTGACAACGTCATTGCCATGAGATTGAGTATCATTGAGATTGTACGGTAGGTATTTTAAGTAGCCCAGTGAAACGCAAGGGCAAGTTACCTACTTTTTCTCGAAGCGCTGTGTGGTTTTTTTTATACCCTCATAACTTGAGTTTGGACTATACCAGATAAACAAATTTCTCTGGATATGTTGTCAATAGCGGACTTATTAACATAAGCTTTAAATGCGTAACACTTATACTTTGGATTTCATTGATATCTAAAATCCCGTGTTTCGTCACTGACTCACTGATCATCAAAGGAGATGGTCCAGAAATGTATGGACCTTGGGCCATAGTGCTGTACAGTACATGAAATATAGTTCGTGAAATTGGCTTTCGATTTCCGTATTCATTACTGTTATGCGTTGCTTATTAACTTTATACAAAAATAAATATCAAGCCAAGAACAGCAACACTACAAGCAATATGGCGACAATAACGGCCATATTGTTTTGGAATTGCAGCCTGTGAAACATTTTCGTTCTTTAACTGAAATCATAAAATATAAATATATTAATAAAAGTGACGCTTTTAACAACGTATATCATCTTTTGACAACTTATGGACTATAGTATCAACAGATAAATATATAGAAAACAATTATAAATAGTAGCGGGTTTTTAAAAATAAGACATAATATTCAAGTTAAAGATAATGGGTTTGCGCATTTTTGAACGAAATGACAATTAGGCATCATGGAGGACAGATTATCGAAGAAAATATTGCTTCTGTACTAAAAAAATCACATTTTTGTATAAAGCCCCCCGTTGTCGAAGAAATCTAAATGTATTTTATTTGAATTCCAAATTTTTTTCTAGTATTTGTACTAGACGTACACAATACGGCCCAAAATGAAACATCTCCTTTCCTAGAGTACTTCCTAATGTACGGACAGCGTGGAGGACTATATGGCCTAACCACTCTCAATCGATTCTCTCGATTATAGAGTAGGCCCGTGCCCATCAGTTGGACATATATGTCTAAACTGAAATCTGGTATGTAAGCTAGTTTTTGTATTCAAACAACAAAAAAAAAAACTCAGAACTTTTACGTTCTAGTACGAATGGGAACGTTACAACTAGAACTAGTTTTGTATAACAGAGATGTAACGAACAGTGATAATTGTTTTATAGAGTTTGTGAAGGCCTTGTAGAGTTGGGGCGTGAAGAGTAAGAAGCTTGGCTCCACATGAGATCTGATAACTTTTTGACAGTGAGCGTCATTTGATTACGTTTTGGCTGCATTTTACATGAAAATGTTTTTGGTGGGATGGTTCTTAGAATTGCAAAATCACGGTCAAAGTTAGTTCGTGTAACTGGGCCTTGTTGTTTTAAAGAAATCTTTAAACTACTCTTAAATAGCTTTTTTGCGTTTTGAAGACACTTTCTCAGAAGAGTTTCTCAGAAGAAGTTGAATAACTGGAGCTTAACATCTTGTAAGATATCCTTGTGCTACTTGAGTGGCACGTGCGACCTTATTCAGAATATATTTATGTAATACCTATCTATAAACATTAAACGTGATTGACCTTTCCAATATTCAAAACTATTTCTGATAGTTCCATGAAAGGCGTTAATCGTGCTTAATAGGTTCCATGAAAGCGATTAATTCTATACAATAACAATTTTATCTTCATTAAATGCCGTTTGAAACAAAGCGTACACAAAAATTAATTTAAGAGGGTCTAAACTCTAAGTATATGAATGTTTTGTTATTAAAGTCATTAATCAGGGTGCGGCAATTTTGTTTATGTTATCACGGATGCCGTGTCACCTTTTTTCGGGAACGAGTACAGTTTTAGTATCTACGCGTAATTTACCTATTAAAATAAACCATTAATAATCCATTTTTATAACTAGATATTCGTAAAATACCGATTTTTTTATGAGTACCTACGTCTGCACTATAAGGGTAACATATGAGACACAATCATACGTTGTAACGTTTTTTTGGAAGGTCAAATGGCAAATTTATATTTTAGGATGTTTGCGACAGATTCTGATATTTTTGTCAAACAATGGGAGTATGGAACTTTAACAATGACAATGAAATAGCAAATTACGCTTTTGTAGATAAGGACGCGGTAGTGAATCGTTCCTAGTACGATTGACACTTTGTGTCGTGTGACCTTAACATATAATCTATTTTCGAACAACTCTTTGTGGATATTAAATTAAGCTTATTAGAAATCACGGGCATTGTATTGCGGGTTAAGGCTTCGCGTAACAGGTGGGGGTTGTTTACAGTTGTTTGTAGGCACGCTTCATTTTATTTGTAACTGATGCACTTGAACATTTTATAAATTGAAATAATCGCAAATTTACGCAATGCACAGTAAAAAAATTGTTTATAAAATTCGCATATGAATGAATGTCACGGGAAGTGTGCTATCTTGTATGGCGAAGTTCCTGGATATGGATAATGGGAATGCTTAGTTTTCCTCACCTGGTGGTCGGGCGACGGAGTAGGCTGCCGCCGCAGCGAGCAGCACCGCTATCACCATGGCGTGCATCCCGGCGACGCTCCTGCACTGTGAGCGTGTTGTGTTTACCGGAGCCTGTAATGGTCGCGCATAGAGTCGCGCGCCGATCGATAACCGCCTACACGAAAATTTCGCTACTCTGTGATAAAACAGCGTAACTCTGTTTGAAAACTAAACGCGACCCAAATACATTAAACTTAAGTTCCACACGACCACACATAAACCCTTTTGGAATGATTTTTGCCAGGAGCGTGCACCCGTCTAACATAATTTCCATTACCATTCGTGTGTCGTTGCGAATAAAGTCTACAATCTATATTTTAAGTCCAACACATGTCAATTTGAATCTTAGCGCCCAGACTGAATAATAATAGTGTAGAAAATAATACATTATTAATATCTTACAGATTGATCCATTCATACACATAATAGGTCAAATCCTAACTTAGGTACAAACTTTATTTTAAAACTTTTTCTTCTTATTCAAATTTTCTTAATACAAATTGAAACATTTAAACTATAGTTATTATTGAAAAATTAATATGTAAGCAAACCCAATAAATAGCTGATTATTTAAAAGCTTTTGTACTGTAAGTAATATTACCGTCAATATTCTTTAGTGTAACTATTTAAAATATTCTTATGTGTATTGGCGCTATGGTAGAAGTTTCTGGAAATTTTGCAATTCAAATTGACTGAATTACCAAAACAGAATGTATGATTTATGTGATACCTATATGTATTTATGGACATCAGAATTTACAATAAAAAAATCAGTTGTTGCACGACGAATGTTCTATGATGATGGAGGCCCAACGGATTTTTACCTAATACAATATTTATGCTTAATTTTTTTCCATATTTTGTGAGTGATTTTATATATTTTAGAGTGAGATGGAACACAGACCCCCCTTATTTCCGAAGGAGACACGGCGGAAAACCTGTTACATTAAGTTTTCTGTGAGACTGTTAACGCCCCGCCGAGACGGCTCATTCATGTGGTGCTCGTAAAGCTGACAATGTCTTGCTCCAACATGAATCCGTAATCGCTCTACCATTTAGTTGTTAAACAGGTATGGCCTGAAAAAGTGAATGAAATGCTTATCATTGTACATAAGTGCAATGCAATCCAGATGAAGTTTGCCTCTCGCACAACAATTTCTGTAACTCTATCTCTTGCATGGAGTTTTGACTGTACAACCTGGACTAGTGAAACTCAAAAATATTAGCATTTTAAATAAATAAAAAAAATTGTATTCTTCAATTCGATTTTTTTTGTTGCATTGTGCCTGAAGTCACTAATTCAACCACCTGGCTTCGTTTTCGGTCGCAGTCTTGATATACCCTGTATGTGTTATATTCGTCGTATGTGGAGGTATTCTTGGGATCCGCAAATATTCAGATTCTGAAGCTAATATTCGTTTGGTCTTACATTGTACGATTATACCTATCTCCGGCCGGATTGATTGACTGGCCCTGTGCACCCCCAAAGGTTGGTCAATGTAGTGTTTGGGCCAACATGGTGAAAAAGGCCTCTATCTCAACACATAATGTGCAGAGACATTTGTCTAGCATCGGGACGCAAAGGGACTGATGTGGATATTGTGTATGAAAATTCCATATTTAATTTATAATTTATCGTACCAGATTTTATTCACGACATCCATCTCATAGTAACAAACTTATATTCCCCAGCTTAAACCAAAGTGCTGTGCATTTTCTCGGGATAAAAGTAGCTTATGTCGTCAGACTTCACCCCTTGATCTGTTTTTGTACGATAAAATACAACCAGCTCGTTCCTTTGTTAAAGTCTAAAAGAATAACAAACAAACTTTCGCTTTTGTAATACTACTGAGTGTCCTAATTAATTACTTTATAACCGTGATATTGACATTGTTAACATTCCCCAGGGCCATTGCCTTGGAAATAAATATACGTGGAAGGCCAAATGTAATTCTTAATATAACACATTGTGTTACGACATTTTTACAGTCGTTTTTTAAATTGATAACCTAGTTCCGACATGTAAGAGTCCCTTGATGGGACATGATCACGGCGACCCATATACCTTTATTATATTGTAAGTATGGCACGTGTTCGCAAGGATACTTTCCGCTATAAATAGTGAATCAAATCCCCTTACAGCAACCCACGCAAGTGTATCGCTTTTGTATCCAGCCTGCTTGAATCTAGTCTCGAGAAGGCCAAGGAGTTGTACCGACTCTGGGGAAAATACACCCTTACATTAATTGAAGTGCACTTACCATAAATTTAATTTTAATTGTTATTGTACCGGTATTAAATTAGAAAGGGTACATGGCTAGTCCTTGGAAATATATAAGAATTAAACAGAGAAAGGTCGGCAGAAGCTACGGATCGTCCTAGCTACAGCTCGTAGCGTCTTAGATAGTGGCAGAGGAAAGACGACGATACTAAGAGGTACTTTACTCAGATTTTCTATGAGATATTGGTAGAAATTAAGACTATCATGTTCTTTGAATTCTGATACAAAGAAATAAATTACTTAAGTACCGCATAAGGTATTTCCATGCTAATTAAAAACTGCTATTTCTGTTTAACTTTTCACCAGGATTTTCCTTTAACACGGCCATTCATCTCATGATCACAAACACACCATTGTGTTAAAACATAATACACGAAAAGTAATTCTTAACGTTTGCTGGGTTTCACAACTTTAACAGCAGCTTTTCTTTATAATACGGTCCCTTTGTTGTTTCGTAGCAATGGACTTTCACAATTGAAAAATATGAAAAGGTAAAACAATATAATATCTTCGTATCACGAGAAAGTCCTCTAAGGATAAGTAATTGATATCAATTTTTTATGAACTGTTTACACTATATAGTGAAACTTAATAATTTCGTCCTGTTGGTCAATATGTACTTTTCTCGATTGGAAATGAAAACTCATATTATAAAGAGTAGAAATATTGTTGACATGATTTTCTCAATTCAATACAATCATAGACGTTCAATCAGTATAAATAAATATTATGTTCATTTTGTTGCACTGTAGCGCAATAGAAAGTGGTAGAGCCACATATTTACCTTAAACAATAGGTAATAGTAAAGAGCCGAAAATCCAAACAAAGAATGGAAGACCTTCTGTACGGATTTAAATACATAGTAAAGAGTTATTTAATCTAAGCACAAGTAGGCATGCTGTAAAGTGACCACTTTACCATAGTGTTTCGTTTAGTAAACAGAATACGCCCAGTGCCTCGTTCCTCCACCCTCCTTTAAGTGCCTCGTTCCTCCACCCTCCTTTACTCGTTCTAGTGATTTTTTGTCAATAGAAGCATAGCTGATAGTAACCAAATTATATTCCGAGCTTGGATATAAATATTGAATTTTAATTATTTTTAATGAAATAATGAAAAATCCAGATATCAAGAAAGTCATTCGCACAACTTTATACTTTCCCCCGATTTTCTACACAAGTAAATGATTTTCCTTCAAAGAAATTCATTAGAAAGGGACTTTTCTGGGCTAGATACCCAGCTTCTGATCTAGGGGAGAAAGCAAGCAGATGGTAGGGATGTGTAAAAATGCCCCACTGCATAACCGCACTTCTGCCCACCATTTAAGAGTTTATAATTTGAAAAAAAATAATTGAGAAAGCTATTTTACGATAAGATTGATAAATCAAAGGGTTGCTAATTTTATAGTATTAATTATTTTTAGTTGGTCCATTCCTTGGTTTTAATTTTGACCACTATAGAACCTATAAGCACTTCAGTTCACATTATAAGTGGGTTTCGATGTATCATGCCTTCAACATTTTTCTAAGATGGTTTATTTAATGTGGTTGAAATACGCTTTCCTTGCCGTCCGTTGGATAACGCAATTTTCCGTCAGAACGTTACAGCAAATGTACGCTAACAAGACAGGGCGAGGGAGCTCGGTCACTTGCACTCAAGTGCCTATAGTTTATGGATTGACTGAACTCAATTTACCCAATCTAATGTCTGGACAATAAAACAAAGCGGAAAATAAATGCTCTTTATTTATTTAAGTGGTAGATATCTCGCATTGTTTTAAAGAAAAGCAATTTCGATATAACCTATATCAGGCTTGAACAAAAAGACATTAACATGTTGACTCGAATGTATGCTACATATTCTTCGTGTAGTTATATAGTAGGCATTCAACACAGAAAGCTAATTGGAATTAAAGTTGACATTCGAATAGCAATTACCAGGACTGTTTATTATAGTATCAAATTATCTGTAGCGCAATTGGGTAGAAGCCGGCTGTGAAACGATGTTATTATTTATTTACTGTGTAACGCATTATTATGCAGGCAGGAACGTCCGGCAGTGATTGGTTTATGTATAATGTTAATTATTATATCAACATATTATAATGCATAGTCGCCCAGCACAGGAAACAGGGTCAGGCCTGAGTGGCTCTCTTGTTCAATTAAGCTCAATTGATTGGGTTATACCTACATGTTGTAGATATAGGATAGGGGTTTTATATTTAATTTCAGCCTTGGAAAATTAATAATTTTTCGTAAGCAGGTAATCGATTTCTGGTTGTTAAAACTAAAACATATAGTTATATATTATATAAATATACACCTAGTGCCTAACTAAAACCTGGCTACTTAAAATTCATACTCAATTTATTTTTATAATATATGAAGCAAGAAAATTTCAATTTAGCAGATTCATAATATCACATTTTAATTCATTGCGACGCGACGGCGCGGCGCGCTGTACTTGAGTAAAACAATGGTTTTCATGACTTCGACATATCTCGCAGACGGTACACTTGACAAAAATCAAGTGCTTGAATGTACTAAACCCTGTCTTCATTTTAAAATCCCCGTTCATTAATATCACACAGGGGTGAGGCGATTTTTATTTTTGTTCTCGACCTCTTACTTGTGCGCCATATTTATTTATGGCGTCACGTAGCCTATAATTATTATCAGCGGACAATTAAGACGCTTCCAACTGTGCTTCCAATTACACCCCATTTGTGAAATTTCCACAAGTAGTTTACAAGATAAGTGGGAACAGATGAACATAGCATAGCATAGATACTACACACATACCGATAAAAAAGATAACCATCTCTTTTGCATCGCTGTGGTCGGGTAAAAAAACAATGTTTTTATAATCGACAAAAGAGTGGGTGTGCGAAACAAATAAAAGATTCAGCAGAGATAATTGTGAAAAGTGCATATAACCGCTTGTTCGTTGTGGGAACTTTTGTTTAATCCGCGAGTTTGTTTGCAAACGTTGTGTAAGTAGTCAATCCGTAGAGAAATCGTTTTAAAGGAAAAAGTTTCTCTAAACTTTTGCTTTTACACTTCGACAAATGAAAATATAAATTGAATAAAGTTTGAGGTGAATTTATTTTTGTTATACTCAGTAGCTTAATTTGGAATATGCCATTAACCATATAAGGAATGAATATTATCAGGGGTCATTCATCCATGATTACTAATTAATCTTCATGTTTTGATAAAAAAACATCTGCGAATATGAATTGAACGCATGAAATAACTTTCTACAAGTGGTAGAGCCACGCTGGGTCACTAATTTAGAAATAAAATTAAAACACTTTTTTATGAAACCTATTAATATCAATACACATCAAAATTTGATGATAAATATCTTCGATTACGCTTAATTTAAGATTAAACTGCAAAAAAAACATAATAGACTTTTTGTGGCGTCATTAATGTACTACAAAAATTGTATTGCCCATTTCATAATGCTTATCGTTTACAAGTTATGAAATTCAAAATGAAAAAAATGAAATGTGTTTTAAAATTATTAAACTGAACTTTACGGCGAGGTTTACGAATAAACGACGTAAGTAACCTTTTTTGTACAGCAGTAAATTGCCTACAAAATGATATGTAACAATTTTCTGTACAATCAATTAATAATGAGATACCATTTTAATTTCTATTGGACTAATAAAAATTTAAAACTCTAAGGTGGAAGACCTTCCCGTTGAAACTATGAGCTCAAAGGTATTTGGGGTAACTAACATTATACATAATTAAACATGCACAAGGATTTCTGGGAAATACTAAGTAGGTGCAAACATTTATAGCCGTAAAAACTTGCAACTGGAAATTTAAATTAACTTTCTGACAAGATTATCCACATTATTAGGTAAACGTTTTGAATTACTCTAGCTTCGTCTCGGAAACGATGTTGACCGGGTGTTTTTCATTTTTTTATTACTTCTATATTCACGTTTTCTTTAGTAATCAAATAAAAAATATTAACATTAAGTCTATGTTTAAATATATCTTGAAGATATAGATTCTTCCAATTCCGTAAACCTCAAAGGAAGCGGCAGCTGGCCCTGATATGCTGTCAAGAAATGTAGTTCAGGAAATTGGAATTCGATCGCAACGTGGCGACCCAATTTACAAGATACAACTTATAGCTATAAACACAAGCTTCAATTATTAGACTACGGAAATTTCTAATAACCGCAGAAAATGTAATCACAACTGCATGGATCCACTATAATGAACGTATCCTGAATGTCGGTTAAATGAACTATTTAAGTTACTACAAAACATTTTCAGCCTCGAATACTGTCAGTTACCTACATAAATCTGTCGAAGGTTGTTCGTTATAAAATCATTTTGGTATTGTATTACGCCGTGTTGTATTGTCTGCATGTCGGCCCACATTGATGTCGGCAACAATAGGTAAGTATGGTTTATTGGAAAATATAGATATTGTTGCGAGGTCTAATATTAGCTGTGTTTTTCATTTTGCAATGTTGTTTTTATAAAGTTTGTATCAACATGGCGACCGAAAATAAAGCCAGGTGGTATTTAGTGACTTCAGACACAATACAAAGTTACAACTTTTGCAAAAAAAGCGACACCTTGTTTTTCTTCGTGTTTGGGTGGTAAATAGCTAGATTTTACGTAAATATTAATTTAAACCCTTGCGTACCATTACGTATTTAATAATAAACAGGTGTGAATTATTATTTTAGAAAAATATATATTTATCACACAAACACAATCTGTAAAATCTGTAAAAAGATACAAAAAAATAGTGGTGATTTTTTTTGAGAAATTTTTAGTTGCTTTGTGTCTGAAATCACTAAATACCACCTAGCTTCGTTTTTGGTCGCTGTCTTGATATACCCTGTAAAAAGGCAACATGTAACTTACGACACCAATCAAAAGACCCGATGATAAGGATTATTTTTCTCCTTAATATAACATAGCATCTTAAGTAAAAGGAAGACAATGAAATTTTAAATTTACTATTTCAGGAAAGTAAGTAATTAGTATTTTCTTCGATTTTATTGTAATTCTAACAATTGATTTAATCATTTTCTTGGTCTTTATTTTATTTGAGTTGCTATGGTATATGGAGAAAAACAATCCTTATGATCGAGCCTTTTGATTTACAAATCCTACCTTAAAATGAAGGATGTTGTGTTTTTTCATGGTATGGGAAATAATTAAAAATGTAAATTAAACGATTCTAAATAGCGGATATCTTCTTCTCTATTATAAAAACAGATATGTATATACCTATATGTTTCTTATGAACTATAAGTGTCTAAAGGTCTAAAAGTCGGGCCGGGCCGCAAGTAATGTAATAAGAACATCAGAACATTTTTTCTTGAAATATTTAATATCGTGGTGAGTGTTCAACCAATTCTAGTTTTGACAAAATAAAATTAGCCGAAATAGTTCAGCGATAGAGCAATAGCCCTTTGACGGTAAGGCTCCTCGAATCCGGGTTCTTTGCCTTCTTCGTTCTTAATACGTTGGTGATTTTTTTTATAGTAGGAATGTTAATAGCATGTACCTGTAGTTATTTTATGCACTGCGCTCTTAAAAAAACGCAGAATTTTTTTTATTCTTATTCAATTGATTCATATTTAAAATATTGTTAGAAACAATAAATAAATACACTGAACAGTAACACGCATAGTTCTGACTGAACTTGAATGGCTCCAGGGCGAAAGCCGGGCTGGGCCGTTAGTCTATTATAAAACTAAAGCAAAACTAAGTTTCTAACAAAAATCAATTTAAAAAGATAAACCGATTTCAAAAGTATAATTAAAAAGAGAGAAATAAATTTCTATCTATATGAAATAGATATTATTAATAACTTTCTAGTGTCTCACTGTGGCACCATCAAACAACGGCAAATAGTTCATTTCAGTGACAGTTAAAACTTAAAATGCGTTACAACACATTGCTCGATGCGCTGCAGGATTTAGAGGTGTGCGAATTGCATGTACAGTGCTGACACAACTGTATAATTTTTCACAGAGGGGAAAGATTATAATTAGATTGCAATGGGTTCCTTCGCATATCGGATTGAGAGGTAATGAGGAGGCTGACAGGCTAGCCAAGAACGGATTATCACAGGGAAAGGAACTACATGTAATGCCTAGCTATTCAGAGATACTGCCAAAATATAAGTTAAGATGTGATAATTTATGGAAGGGGTTTTTTAATTTAAGATCAAAAGTAAAGGGAATCTGGTATAAGTCCATCCAATGCGAGCCTCCTCATATTCCTTGGTTTTGTAATATATCACTTCTAGGATAAATTCTCGCAGCTTGAGATCTGGATACATGCCTCTCAACAAATTCTTAGATATATGTAATGCGGAAAGTGCAACACCTAATTGCGCAACTTTTGGAACCGTAGAAGAGATACATAGTTTACTGGTGGAATGTGTCCAATTTCATGAAGAGACAGAAGCTCTTGAATACTTATTTTCTAAACTGTTATGATGTAGGAGAATTTCATAATCTTCTAGTTAATCCAACCTCTAAGGCAGCTAAAGAGTTGTTTAAGATGATAAGTCTTCACAAATAGGCATATAAAGTTCATTTATATGCCTATTTGTGAAGACTTATCATCCTATGTGTTAGAAATACGATGGGGCTAACATGCACAAATAACGTCAAAAGCCCTGCATAAACAAAAAAAAAAACCTTTGTAGTGCTTTTGTTTTTAAGTCGATTAATTAGGTTAACGAACATTTAACGCGTAATTCTTATAAAATTATTTGAATATACATTAAATTATGTAAATTAAAATGAGTTTTTTCTCCAATATTTTTTAAAATAAAAATTTACTGTATATTACTAATTGTCAAATAAGGCTGCACAGTCAATATTCCTTGTTCCCATTTCCCGGGAATCTATAAAAACACAATATAAAAATCAGTAATTGTGGCAATTGGTAGCAATGAATTGCACCCAGGATTTCGTTTTGTTTTTATCATTTTAGCTTGCAAGTGTTATCTCATGGTATACTAGCTATTGTAAAAATGAAAGAAGTGCAAGTTGTTTATTATTGGCTGCGCTGCTGTAACTTTGCGTCTAAATATGTCGCGGTCCTAAATGTTTAATGCTTTTAAAAACAATGAACATTTTAATTATGTGAGAACTACGGCCAAAGAATGCAATTGCGACATGTTTAGTCAGATGCTAAACCCTTTTCTAAGCTAAGCGCGTTGTTTTTGTGATGTTATAATGAGGTTCCACAGAAGGTGTGGCGATAGAGTAACATTGCTGAATGATAATTTAACCGCTGTAAGAAATTTTGTAGAGTTCAACCACGGCTTAATATTAAGTGCAGAGCCCCTCAGAGATGATGTTTTGTTCGAAGTGTGTATTGACAGAAAGGTAAGTCACATATTATTAGGTATATAATAAAGAAAGAAACATGCTATTACTCTTGGGCTTCGATTACTGTTTCATTTTATTACTAATTTGTTTGGATTGAACCGTTATTATACAGGTGTCCTAAAACTAGATGATAAACCAGTAATAGGAGATAGATGGATCAGACCCAGTCTCAATCTATCTTTGTCTCATGTGCTTCATTTTATTAGCATTTCATTTCTTTCAACTTCTCTTTCATAGCATGATACAATATTCCTGAAAAATATCAAAGATTCAGTAGAAATGTGGTCAATTTAGTATGAAAATGAAATTATTCACAATTATATATTAATTAAGTTATTCACCAATAAAAACTGAAAAAGAAGAAAAAAAAATTCAAGTACAGTATGCATTTTAGAATCTTGATGCGCTAATATTGCCATTTGACCGCCATTTGTATTGTTTTTTTTTTTCTGTTCCTGTATTATATTTTACTGTGTACAATAAAGATTTAAATAAATAATAAATAAATAAATAATATTTAATAAACAATGATACAAAGTGTGCTTCAAAGTAGATTTTTCTAATTTCACTAGAATTACTGTTTCTTAAAAACAACTTTTTTTTTGTTGCTTTGCAGTCACAGTTTTGTCTCTCTTCTGTTACTGGTTTATCATCTAGTTCTAGGATTCACCATGTATATTTCTTATGAAATTTTGAAATTTTCATACCTTTTGGGCTACTCCTTGGTTTCTTCAGTGTTTGTTTAACTTGGAATTAGCCATGTTATGATGTTCCAACCAAACAGAAAAACAAATACAATTCACACTTGTTATAATGCAATGAAGCAGTTGTTTTATTGCTAAAATTGAATGAGAAAGGTGCTTGGAATGCTTCAGTATTTAAAATATCATTTTTAAGTTCCTTTTCATTGTCAGGTCAATGTGTGGAATGGCAGCCTTGAGATTGGTGTCACTACATTGGATCCGGAGTATATGGAGCTTCCTGCAACAGCTACCAAACTACGCAATACTGCCTGGGTATATATTAATAATCTTTCTTTTCTTAAAGTCGATTAAAAATATGAATTTATGGTCATGACTCCAAATTTCGAATAGGAATATGTTTATTGTAGTATTTGACAATCAATGTTTCATCTGTGCTCAGGATGGCAATTTTTTTATGGGATAGTGGAAATATAATATAGTCATTATTTAACAATTAGGAGATCCATTAGAATAGTCATGAAGCTTTGAAAACAATTTTTTTATGTTTAAACTTATTGAGCTTCAAGTCGCACTGTAATTCTTGTGTGAATTCATTAATGCTTGTGTGATTTTTTATTACTGATGTAGAAGTCAAGAAATATTAGCATTATCTCTACTTTTGAAACAATGCATTGGTATTAGATTTGCATAATGACCTTTCTTTTCCTCTTGTCAGATAATGTCAGGCAGTTCTATTGTAAAAGATGGTGTTACACTCCTAAATTCATATGGACCGGAACTTGAGACCTTACGAGAACGAGACTGTGTAGGAGTGATGAAGACATGTAAGGTAAAATCATATAACAAGCATATTTCTTTCACTGTTCTATTGGTAATTTTAATGGGTTAATATATTTTATAATAATTATTATACTCCTTTACTCATACAATAACAATATATATATTTTTCAGGGAGAGTTAATGTTTTACATCAATGGAAGATGTCTTGGTATAGCAGCTACAGATTTGCCACCAAAAGTATTTGCCGTTATAGATTTATATGGACAATGTGTGCAAGTTTCAGTTATTAATATCAATGGAAATCGATCCACAATGGACAGCAGCTTAGATCAAGTATGTTTTTTTGTATTTATTTATTGATTTATTTATTTTGATTCCGAGTATCAGGTGGATTTAGTAGACCAATTAAATATGAGTATTATTTTCATAATTAACATGTCTAAAATTGCCATGATTATAACTCTTAGACTAAGAACTCTTTTCAATTTAGAATCAATTTATGCATTATTAAAGATTAATTTTTTCATTTTTTTTAAATTTGTGATTGATTCTTTGTAGATGGAGGATGATCCAAATAATGACGACACACTGACTTCAAGTGAGATGGACGGTGCTGGGGCTTCCACAGATGGGTATCCAAAGGATACTTCTCACAATGTCTATTTGCCAATGACATCTGAAGGTGCTTGTGCTATAGGTGAGCTATTTATTTTTACTAAGATCATTTTGTATTGACATGTCTAAATCTCTTTTTTTTAGTTGCACAGGATCGTTTGCGATTTCATCCAAGATGTGGGATCCTTGTGAAACTATCTGCAAACAACAAGTAAGTAAAAATTTCATTGAATGTATTCATTTTTCCAACCATCTTCAAGGTGTAATCAAAATCTTGAAAAAAAAACAACATACTCTTTTTGTGATCTGTGTAAATAAACAGCAAAATCTCTATTTATGAAATGAGTTTGTATCTTAATAAAAACACGAATGTTGTGGATTTGGTTACTTTAATACTAAGTGTCCAATGTATTCAGTCTATCTTGGTTTAATTTTTTTTATAACATTGCTCTAAGTGACGGTATAAAGGGATGTTATTTTGTTAATGTCTACTAGAGTAATTGTAACCTTTTAATAGGACAGCAGAAAGGGCGCGACCTTTAGATGACTATAACAACGGCGTAGTCATGACCCATCGGCCCATTTACGACAATGAGCTATTTGAAATCCGCATCGATAGGCTCGTCGACAAATGGAGTGGCAGCATAGAGGTGAATTATTCAATTTCTATAAAATATTGAGATATTCGCTTTATTAGTGTCACAATGTTCTTCAATGTAAGTAATATTTCTGTAGTATGTGGTAGGTATTTAAATAGACTGCTACAGAGAAGAAGTAGTTTTTTTTTGTATTTATTGTTTTTAATTATACAATACACATGTAAAGAAGTATAAATAAATTTCATGATAGAAATAAATCTCAGCCTACTGTGGATGATGCTGATTATTTTATAAAAAATAATAATATTTTAGGTAACACACATATTTATATAAATGTTTCGTTGTTGTATAGATGGGTGTGACTAGTCATAATCCAGCTACCATCAGGTATCCCTCGACCATGACTAACATGGACTCTGGTACTATCATGATGTCCGGGTGCAAGGTGCTTCTGAACGGACATGGAACCTGCATGGAGTATGGCAACTTTAATCTTGACGAGCTTAGAGTAAGTTAAGCTTTTTAATACTTTTAGAGGTTTCTTGATTACATAATAGATTAGTAGTATTTTAGGAGGTAGATAGGTAGATAATTGTTTTGGCTCCACAGTCAATTTGTATATATCACTAGCGAACCCGCCCGGCTCCGCCAGCGTGCGGATACTTTTGGGTCTAGTTCACATCCGAAATATATTATTTCGTGTACTAACGAAATAACTAAATATACTCTTTATTTGTATGTGGATTAATATTATAACAATAAAAACACATTTGCAAATAATGCATTATTTTTAAAACAAATCTCATAACTATCAAAAAGGTTATAGTGACCAACCTAAAAATATAGATTATACGCTGTCATTAACTTTTTTTAGACCTATTAAAGAGATCATCATACATGATTGTCACTTCTTTCGTTTACAAGACGCTCGCAACGGAAGCTCCCAGGAGGAATATAATATTTAACGAAATTTCACCGTCTTCTTTACGACTTTGGTCATATCATGATGTTGTAAAGCTTATATAGGATTTCTCTATAAATAAGCTATTCAAAACAAAAATAATTTTCCAATTCGAACCAGTAGTTATAGGGCACAAAATCACAAACTCTTCAGCTTTATATTATTATTAGTATAGATACGGTGACTTGTGTGTTATTTCAGGAGGGTGACACCGTAGGATTGATGAGAAAAAGCAATGGCAAATTGCATTACTTCATCAATGGGGTAGATCAAGGTGTTGCCACAGACAAAGTCGAACAACAAGTGTGGGGGGTGGTCGATCTTTATGGAATGACGGTTAAGGTAATGTTACACTTAAGCATTTTAACGCAATGTATTACATTCTCAAGCTATTTCGTTAACCCATTATTACCCAACGTTGCGCTAGCGCAACATTTCAAATGTGATTTTTTTTTGTTTTAAAATAAGTAATTATTTCTATGAAATGTAAGCCAGTCTCGAGAATTAGAACTAAAAAATTGATTCAAATTTTTTTCAATGTTTTTTTAAATACAAATACATATTAGTTTTATTTTTTAAAAACTGCTTATTGAGTTATCTCAAGATCGACAGATTCATCCAATCATAAAAAATATAAATTGAAATAAAGCTTTACTTTTTACTCTGTATAAAGCTCAAGCAATATCTTATTTATGATATAAACCCTTTTGCTGGACAAAACTAGTCACACTTGTTGTTTATCTTAGATTTCACGGAAATGTTGCGTATGTGCAACGTTGGGAGAAATAATACATAGTTATTTGTTATTGTTACATTTGTTGTGGATCTATTGTCCGTTATTGAAGACCCAAGCAAACATCGCATTTTTTTTGATAATTTCTTTTCTTCACATAAATTGTTTTGTATTCTGAAAGAGAAAGGTTATTTTGCCACTGGTACTATTAGAGAAAATAGAACAATGAATAAAACCTTGATAAATACGAAAAAACTTCAGAAAAAAGAGAGAGGATCATTTGATTATAGCTTTGACCAAAAACATGAAGTACTACTGTTGGTTCGATGGAATGACAATTCTGTGGTGACTGTGGCTATTAACAACGCAAAAATTGAACCATTGGTTACAGCAAAACGTTATGATGGAAAAATAAAAAAGATGGTGAATGTGCCACAGCCCCAGGTTATAGCAGATTATAATAAAAATATGGGAGGTGTAGATCTCCATGATAATGGAATAGCCAATTATAGGATTCGAATAAGAAGGAAAAAGTGGTGGTGGCCACTGTTCATCAATTTGATAGGCAGTGTATTAGTAAACTCGTGGAAAAATTACAATATGGCGAATGAGCGATCTTTGAATCAATTGGAATTCAAATCTTACGTTGCTGTAAGTTTGATGAAAACCGAAGAAGCCCAACTTGCAGATAATTCGCATTTTTTGGGTAATTCAAATATAAATTTAGGAAGACCATCCAAAAACGCGTTACCTTCCAATATTCGCTTTGATAATATTGGTCATGTAATAGAAGAGCACGAAAGTAAACGTCGAAGAAGATGTCGACAGTGTAAAAGTACAACAATTTATATGTGTAAAAAATGTCAAGTACATCTTCATGCTGATTGTTTTAAAATATTTCACTCACGCTAATACTCTAGCGTTGTTAGACTTGCTTGTAAAATTGAAGTTCAGTAATCCCAACGTTCCTTAGACGCAACATTTTGCGGAATGTAAAATAATTAATAAATATTTTTTTTTACTATTATTTGCTCTTTTTGGATGTATTTATAAACGTAATAAACAATCAAACCAATAAATATGTGTTTATTTTTACCCTTGGGAATTAATGGGTTAACATAGGTGTTGTTTTTCTAGGTGTCCATTATTGACCCTTGCGAGGATATAGACAGTAATATCCAAACTGCACCACCTCCCATAGCAACACCGGAATTCTTACCTGCTCCAAGTAAGTTCATGTTTTTTAAACAGTAAATAGATCTAGCTTTGACATTTAGTTTTTTGGTATAGTGAATTAGTTGATATTTCTTATGTAGGTGTCAAATTTTAAATTCAATAGTTTTCCACAATTGGATTGCATTTTTTGGGTCACCCTAGTTTATTTATTTTATTGGATACGAATTTGCGGGTGAGAACTGTTTTACGTTTTATGTTTGCAGGCAGATTTAGACCAAGAATAGACGAAGATAGCCTTTTATTTCATACGCTGCGTGATTCGAATGTTATTATTATTAATGATGGTAAGACTGCTCATAGGCCTAAGTGAGTATTATTTTATCATATTATATTAGTTATACGCTTCATACAAAATGAGTTTAGGAACTAGTATACATATTTAGCAATTCAAATACATTATAGAACATATGTTTTTTAATTTGCCATACTGGGTACATCCAGACTGCTCCCTAAAACGAAGCCAGGTGGTAGTACAAGTGATTACAAACACAAGGCAACTAAAAATTTCGCAAAAAAAAAAGCGACACTACCACCTGGCTTCGTTTTCGGTCGCAGTTTTGATATACCCTTTATGTTTTTTATAAAAAATATTATGGAAATTCTAAACCATTTTGCGCTTAAACATGATGTTTATATTGAGGACGCCATAATTGATGGATAACATTGTGTTAACGTTGTTGTAGTGCTTTCGAATACTTCAACAGCGGCATAGTAATGACTAACCGCACACTGAAAACCAACGAACTCTTCCAAGTGAGGTTAGACCTTGTTATACCGAAGTGGGCCGGAAGCATTGAAATTGGGGTCACGCAGCAATCAGCGAATGAAATACAATTACCATACAGAATGAGCAACTCAAAGTTAGTATACTAACTAAAAGCTTTCACTGACAACATTTAGCAGGCTGACTTCCGTTATGTTCCGCAAACTCAGTTTCAACTAATTCAATTTGTGCGGCACTGCTGCCGTCTAAAATTTACTTATCGGTTCGCCTTTTACATCGGAGCAAAATTATTGAACACTTTGTCGCGAGCATTATTTATATGAAATTAAAAATACAAAGTGTAAAATTTAGTGTGCAGTATTCAACGAAGAAAAGTTAATAAATAAGATGTCATAAATTAACATTTTCAATCAACGTGAATGAGATTTTTTATCCCATGATGTGACAATAGTGACAGCCTCGAAGGTGCACTTAATTTAGAGCCGGCTGTGAAACGCGAGGTTCAGAGTTTGGTCCCCGAACCGAGACAAAATATTTATTCGTAATTTACGACACAAAACTTGGTATCTTATTTAAGTGTCAAGAAAATGTATGTTGCTGCTGATTTATATTCATTATAGATCAGGCACATGGGCGGTCACCGGAGAAGACGTTATACGCGATGGCGCGGTAATAATACCACAATATGTAAGGAACCTCAGCAGACTAGTGGTAAGTGTACAAATGTTTTAATAAACACTACCATATACTAATGAAGCAATATAATGATGAGCATTTCATTACAGGAAGGAGATACCGTGGGAGTTATACGCAAAGACTTGGGAATATTGCATTTTTATGTGAACGGCGTAGATCAGGGCCCAGCGGCTTTTAATATTCCCGAACATGTATTCGGTATTATAGGTAATATTTTTATTATCAAAAATAATGGGTAATAACTAAAATGTAAAGAAAAATATTTATTGGAAAATGATTTTTTTTTAGATCTGTACGGACGGGTAGCGCAGGCAACCATAGTGGATACTTACATGCCTCCACCAATGTATTCACCGGACTCTCCAGTCTCTATAGAGTCCAACACTACAGTATATCCGTAAGTTGTTTGTTCTATCATCATGCATTTATTTCATTATCAATATTGCTGTGTTATACAGGAGAATAAGAGGAATAGCTACAAAAACTCAAAGCCGTGTCGTATGCGATTTTGATGACAACTAAAGCTTTTACATAGTTTATTTTTAAATTGATCACTGAAACATTCGGTATAAAAATATACCGATGTATTACTGCGTTTTATTTATTTTTCTATTAAAAATACAGTTGTGCATAAATATGTTGTCCAGTGAGATGTGTTTCCACCGCGTGCACGGGCGCAACGCTCGTCTGTCGCGCACGCGGCTGACGGCGTCGCGCGCGACCGTGTACTCGGAGTTCAACGACGCCGTGCTGTTCAGCTCGCGGCCGCTGCGCGAGTGCGACATGTTCGAGCTGCGCATCGACAAGATGGTCGACTGCTGGATTGGGAGTTTGGAGATAGGTAATATATGCTTAACCGATTCGTTGCGACGCCCATTTTGGTGCACTTTTATGCGTGGCGACGAACAAATATTTCGTGACACGACAGTCGTGTCAAGCGCCATATCAGTTGATGACACGCCTATTGTGCCATCAGCCATGTACAGAATAAAATGCTCTTTTTTCTTGTTTAGCCTTGAATTGTATTCAGTCGACTTCCAAAATCGAAAGTAAACGGTCAGTTACTTTGTGTTAAGTGGTTTTGAACTGATTATATATGTGTTTCACTGAAAATGGATGGTAAGTGACTTTTTTATTCAGATGTTGTAAACCTTTTGTACTGTTTTATGATTTACATACTGTTATCATACTAAGAAAGGGCACAACTGCATTAAACAATAGAGCAAAACCACACCTTATGTTAAGGACTTCAAAGTCGCTTTTTCCGTTTGTCAAAAATGGAAGTTGTGTCCTTTCTTTGTATGCCAGCAATATTGTTAAATAGCCGGCCCACAAACAATAGACGCCGGCACCTTTGTTTATGAGTCCTTATTAGTGTTTCACGCAAAAAGGAACCGTAAGACAACACAATATGGTATTTTCCAAAATCTTGCCGAGACGATCTAGCCGACTTAGGAAACTTGTTTACAAAATAAATTTTTAAGGGATCGGAACAAGATTTAGCAAATGTGAAATTCATTTATTATTTATATGTAATACCTACCTACTTATGTATGTATCTAGGTATCTAATAGCTACTTATATTTATATTAGCCCGATAAGCTAAATAAGATAAGAAAAATAGATGCAGCTATTAATAATAATTCGAGGTAAATAATGCATTTCATTAATACGTACCTAATCGCAGTAATCGTAATGCAACTTATCGAGGTTGTCAACCCCTGGAATTATCTGATTTGCATTATTTCCAGAAACGAAGTCTATAATAATGATCCGCATTCAAAAAGATTAATGTTTAGTTCAAGAAGCACCTCGAGAAATTTCGATTTGAGCGAGATAAAAGACATTTAAAAATGACACGAAACGCGTGTCATACGCCATATGTAAAAAAATTGGATGACACGTCTGTCGTGCCATCCGCAACGAATCGGTTAAGTATATCCAGCAGTAGTTAATGATTTAGTTTCTTATTCCTACTGATGAAATGAGTTACAATATTGTAATAATTGGGTATTCTACCCATTTTCAAAAAGTCTTTTAAGTTGTTCCTAAGATTAAGACAAACTATTTAAAAAAATATCAAATTTTTATTCGCTCGGCAAGTCCAATAAAAAAACATTTAAAATTTAAATTTTAAATTTATGCGCGCAAATATGTGAAAACGCTAGGCGCCATGTTCCTTTAAAATGATACGTCACTCAACCAGTAAACAACCTGTGTTTGTATGAGCTCTTGGACACCGGAGGGGGTATTCTACTTACGGAATGACGTAGAATCGCTATCCATCATGGCGGCAGCCGTTTCACATATTTTTAGGACAGATAAAAAAATTGAAATTTTCAAAACGAATTATAAAATTTATTCCTTGGAAATAAAAACTGAAATTAACATATACTTATTGCTTAATGCTCTACTATATACATTTATAGTTTTTAGATTTTTTCTTTCTTATAGTAAAATACCCAATTTAACATGTTGTTGGTTTAAGGACCAATTTTTAATGCCCTTCAAACCTATTTATACAATCTATACATATAATAAATTTGTGACCGATCGATGTCTGTACATGGAAGATAAATGAGAAACCCTAATATGGGGGTCTGTATTAACGTAATAGAACCTAAATATTGATACATAAGCATTACATATTGTTTATTTTATACTTGTCATTACGGCAACTGCTTCTTGTGGCCAATTTGAAATGTCTACGACTAGAAACCACGTCACGGAATGATTACGTAATTTCAAAAGGTTTTAGGTACTTTAGGCTTCCGACAGGTCATTGTGGAATCTTTTCGGGACTCTTTCCAGCAGTAGATTTTTACAACTATGTCATGATATGCTGTTTTGTGTACCCTAACCCCTTGTTCCCAGGAGTGACAGCAATACGTCCAGACGACCTGGAAGCGAGCGGCGGCGTGGCGGCGGTGGCGGGCACGGCCACCGACCTTAACTGGGACACGTACATACTCAGCGGCGCCGCCATGATGAAGGACGGCGAGTGCGTGCGCAGCGGATATCCGCTCGACCTGGACACGCTCACAGTTGGCAGCAGAGTCGGTCAGTTTATACTACCTGCATCTGTTATCTATTCGGGAAATAATAGGCAATACATGGGCAGACAATAAATGATTCTCAATAATTAAAAACTTAGCTGCGGCTGCCAATAAACATTATCAAACTAAATTGCCTACATTTGAAATTCCACAATGAAACGCAACATCGAGGAATTGGTTCGTGTTATTTCAATTGAAAACCGCGAATAAAACAACATTGAATCCTTACCGCCTACAACTCTTATGATCATTTGATGCAGGTATGATGTGGCATGCGGACCGAAGCCTCCACTACTACCTGGACGGCATGGACATGGGCAAGGCGTGGTACGTGCCGCACCTCAACATATACGCCGTCGTCGACCTCTACGGACAATGCACACAGGTATGTATGATTTTTTTATAGGACTAACGACTCCACGCAGCTTGAATATTGGATTATTTTACAGGATTAATCAATTGTCACTTTTGTTTGAAATAAATCTGCTCACACACTCGTACTGACGTTAGCATCATCTCTCACACAAGGCTTTGAACTTAGTAATGATCAGTGACATATTTCCATGTCAAGGTCCAAGGCTGTCCGCAGACCAAGTTTCGTGAAGTTATGTGTAAAATTTTAGTTATGTGAAAATCCAGCGTATTACGGAAGTTAAACCAATAATCACTTTATGATTTCTAATTCAGTATTACAAACTATACAAGGGGTTTAATCACCGTCATATCGAACTCTTTCTATCGTTCAGATCTTATAAAATACGTCTTCATATAATTGACCGTAGTTAAATAACTGTTTCGTTCCATTTTATCTAAAGCATATTGTATACTAGAGGATATTTCCAGATCACGTTCGCCACTTCTATTTCCGTCATACATTTCCGCAGTGACGTTTCTAATATTCCCATCACAAACAACTATAACAATATAATGTTTGTGATGTTTATTACATACTAATTCTTTATCAGGAAAGGGAAACTAAGTGATATATATCATGGGCGTGTCCGGAATATACTTTATTTTGAAATAATAATAATAAACGTAAAATGCTATATGCATGCTATAATGCATGTGTTGTGAAGTACCGTGAATGCCGCAAAAACATGTGCAATTCCGGGAATAGCGTAGGCAAGGTTTTTAGTTATTCTCATAATAGGGTAGTTCTATATATTTAATTGTGTACATTATTTTATATTACAAGGGTAGATTTCATTAAAAGACAGTAAAACATTTTCCGCAAAACATTTGTCAAGTGCGCTATCTATTGATATTTTAAGGATGTGAATTCCTTCATTACCAGGTTTAAAATCTTTCTTATTTCCGAATTCTTTATAAAAAAATAATATTTTAGATTTTTGAAAACGAAACTGAAACCATTAAGTACATACATACATACATACATACATTAACTCACGCCTTTATCCCAGAAGGGGTAGGCAGATGCGCCACCAGGACACCCACATTTCGCCTTATATGTTCCGTCCCATGATGTGATAGGGGGCGAGCCTAACGCCATATCGGACACCATTAGGTCCACTACAATAATATCAACCAATACTTATGTGGTACAAAGAAGCAGTGACTTTCGTTTGTCATCATAAAATTGGTACATGAATCGAAATCCTATCCCCTGGTTTTGTTTCTAGGTGACAATACTGCAGAACGAAGAGAGAGCGTTCAATTACAACGGATGTCCGAATGCGGAAAGCGCTTTGATGTCTAACTCGAGAGGGTCCTCACCTCCCATGCCTTATTGGTAAGAAATTAATATAAGGGTTATTATGGATGTAATTTTTAAATAAGCTATATAAGTTATCTTCGTTTGCCAAAAAGATACCATATTGCTGACCTAAAACGATTTTTAGAGCCAATGATAAAAGGGCCTTATTGCATTATGTTAATAAAAGTTTAAATACAATGGATGCTCTTTTGTCAGTATGTAATAATAAATGCACCTCAGCTTTTGCCATAGTGTGTTTAAAATATCTATTAGCAAGAAAATAAGTTTGCGCATATAATATGCACGTGGTTTAACAATCAATGTAAAAAATATAAAAAAGTTATATGTTATTTAAACTATAGTAAAATAATAGGATATTAAATATATGTTAGTGATCACTGTATGTTGTTTGCAGGAGCTTCTCTGAGTACTGCGGCGACAACATAGTTCTGATGCACGACTATGTGATTGCGCGTCGCATGACTTCAGATCCCACGGCGACGTTAGTCTTCAGCTCGGCACATCTCGCAGTCGGCGAAATGTTCGAGGCAAGTACCCATTAACCATGCTTATAATAATTAATTTAAACATCAATTTAATATAGGATTGAAATATAAATCGGCTAGGTAAAATATAAAACATTATTTAGCTCTCAAATGTTTGAACCGGATATACTCTTGAACATTTCATCAAAAGTTATCATTTTGATTCGAATATTTTTACATCTTTTTGTTATAAAAGAAGTCGTTTAATACCGTATTTAAAGTCTACATGGATAAAAATATATTACTTAATTAACTTACTAAGCCATATTGAAATAAAGCTAATTTTTACAGATTTTATCGCGTTAAATCCGTAAAACTTGACTAAGACATTCGTATTAAACATAAAACTTGCGTACAGATAAAGATAATCGAGTGCAAGTACGGGTACGCGGGCAGCTTCCGCATGGGCGTGACGGACGTGAACATCCTCAACGCGCACGTGAACCGCTGTCTGCCGCCCGCCATCTACCACCTGCCGCACTTCACCGCTTACATCGACGGTAAACAACTTGTCTCTAACTCCTATTTCTTCCTTCTGATTTAATTTGTTGCGGGTTAAAGACAAGCTAGTGTTCTTAAGGTACCAATTTTACACTCTAAAAATCAAGTATGTGCTTACTGCACCTTGCATGAGTTAACGACCGCTACAGATTCAACCTTTATAGAATAAACTTCGTCAATTTGTAGTCTTTGAAGGAGCATTATAAGACAACATACATATACACATAAGCTCATATCCTCAAACTGTAGGTAATATAAATTCGTACACTGATTTTAGGTCGCTACATGAAGTATTCGAAGCCGGGCGTCCCCAAAGAGCAAGAGATGATATCGTTCGTGCCTTCGTTCGAATGGATCCGGCCAGGAGACAGGATCGGACTGAAAAAGACCAACGACTCACGAGTGCTCGTTTACTACAACAACGAACAGCTCGACATTGCGTTTGAGAGGGTGCCTGATGTAAGTATATGGGAGTCTATGTATTAGCTTCTCTGTGGGATATTATATGATGTTTTTTCAGCAATGGACAGGATATGTAACGCTTTCGGTATGGTATTTTTACTCCTTGATTAATTATTATTATTTTATCCTATATTAAAAAGTTTGTTTAAAATCATATAATTATACAGGGTATATCAAGACCGCGACCGAAAACGAAGCCAGGTGGTAGTTTTAGCGGCTACAGACACAATGCAACTAAAAATTTTGCAAAATAATGGACGGATTTTTTTTACATTTTTTTAAAAATCATCGTTTTTGTGGGGTAAATACCTAGATTTTGCAAAAGTAGTAATTTAAACCCTTACGTACCATTGCGTGTTTAAAAATTAAGCGATGTACGTCATTATTTTAGAAAAAACTATGTTTAATCACTCAAATACGACGAAATGTAAAAAATAACAAAAAAAAAATTGACGATTTTTTTTGTAAAATTTTTAGTTGCATTGTGTTTGATATCACTAATACTACCTCCTGGCTTCGTTTTCGGTCGCGGTCTTGATATACCCTGTATAATTTTTATTTGTATTAATTAATTGTATTTTTATTATTACATTTTATTGACATGAATGTTTGATTGACAGAAAGTGTTTGCGGTTATGGAAATTTACGGCAGTGTCACGAAGATCTTTTCCATGCCTCTGGGCACGGGACCTATTAACATCAACAATGGAAGTGAGTTTACATTACTTATAAACTACTTCTGTAGCCACTTTCTAGAAACATAGACGTTATTATTCTATACTGTTCTGCATCGTATGTTATTCCCAAATATTATTTTTTATCTTAAAAACATCCTACTTTATTAAAAAAAATATCTTGTATGATAGATTGACAATAGGTATGATGGGCGGATCTTAAAACGCCCAACATCATTGTGCTCTTTGCGATGGTTATACAAAACTCATTCCCAAAACATGTTATAGTTAAAAAGCCTAAAATATTGCGCGCGATATAATAACGTATACGCTCGGCTGTGTACTTAACATGTAATTGGAATGTTCAATAGGCACGATAAAGAACAATATCGTCGACTACTACTACGCGCCGAACAACGTGTACAACTCGCACAACCCCAACGCGACTAGCGTGATGAGCATCCCCTCCGCCCCTCCCATCCCCACTAACGGGAATGGGGATCCATATGCGAAGCGACCCACACAGATATGCAACAATGGTACCACTGTACTGTCGCCTAGCGAGCCTACCACGAGTAACTTCGACCCGATGGCCACGTCTCAGATGAAACCTTTCGACGAAGCCCCTCAGCCGACTACTCCTGAAGCGTCCACGTCCACAGCGGATTGTGGGAAGAAGGAGAAGGTCCTAGCGAGTAGCAGTGAGACGGTGAACACTACGGAGAGTATCAGCGGTTCGACAACAACCGTAGTGACGGCGGAGACTCGGCGCCGACGACCCCCGCTGCCGTACACCTTCCATTACATACACGGCAAGAATATTAAACTGTGCAGTTCAGGTAATTTACTTCTGTCCGTTGAGCCATATTATGTGCTTCAGTCTAACATATCGAAGTCATTCAGATATTTGGTGTAATATTTTGTAGCTGTAAATCGAAATTGAGTTAGGAAATGAAACCGGTGATTGTATATTAATCTAGCCATTAAATAAAGCCAGTATATGAGTTGCAACATTTTGCACAATATTATGCTAATATTAATACTGTTTTTATTGCTTTTCCTTTTTATTACACGTTTTGAATAGAGGACACTTTACAAAAAATATTTTTAATGTTTAAATGGAATATTGTTTCAGAAACGGTCGCAGTGCGTACTACAGGCTACAAGGACGGAGTTGCAATAATAAGTCAGCCGCTGCGCAGAGGCCACAGTTTCAGGGTAAGTGTTGAAGTGCCACGTCATAATTGTACGTATATATAATGCACCGACTCTGCCAAGCGAATGCTTTTTAAAATTATGAATGTACCGCAGTCACTAAGTTTATGAGCTCTCTTGCGAATTAATAACATTGATTTTATGCGAAATGTAAATTATAATTAATCTGAACCGTGTTATAGTTAAATCTGTAATATTTCGAATTATTATATAATTTTGTATTTAGAAACAACAGCTACCACGACTTAGACCATACTTAAAACTTTGTGTCGCCTAGAAAAATAGTGCCCGAATTTAATATTGCCAGCGATTTCTTATATGTAAACTCCAGTATTAGCGTTTTATTGTATTCACAGTTTTAAATAAAATACCAATCACCTATATTTTTGTTAATATGTCTGAAATAATATTTTATAATAGATCCTTAACCATAGTTTAGGATAAGTAATGATTCTTTAACTTTAAAGACGATACATACGTTTCTCAATCAGCCGTATACGCCACATACGTATACGTAAACAGCCGTAATAATACTCATGAGCTAACTATCATTCCGTCTCCTTGTTCCAGTTTCGCGTGGACAAGGTGATGAGTGAGTGGCTCGGCAGCGTGAGTATCGGCGCGGTGGGCCACCTGGCCGCCGACGCGCTGCCCGCCACCGCCATGCACCTCGACCCGCCCGCCTGGGTCATCTCCAGCGACGTACTCTATGACAACGGAGACTATGTAAGACTATATACATGTTAGAGACCACTCAGGTCACTTATTTTCCCTAGGAGACTTTCCCGGTCTCATGTTCGCCACTGCAACTCCTGTAAGCCAGGGTCAACAGTGGCACGCATTTTAATAACACTGAGCATGTAAGCTCAGCAAATCTCCGAGAATGTCTAACTTGTCTTTAACCCGCATCGAAATCAATCACAAAATTAAATTAATAGGAGTTGGAAATAAATTATTGTTCACTTCCCTCGGTAAAAATAAAGCGGGTGACAAAACATTGAACTAAAGACTTATATAACCACTTATTTTACATTAGGTCACTTATTTTATTGGAATGGCAACACAGTACAACATGATTGACGTCTTGTAAGTTATCGGTTGCCCATGGCAATGTCTAAGAATCTGTGTGACGTGAGTAGTGTCTGTGGTCGTTTTAATAATTTTATATTGTTTCGTGGTTCTTGCCCGGAACAGCGCCGGACGTGCGCACTAATTAATTAAAATCATCTTGTTGGACTACAATGACGGCCATTTAGAGGGCAATTCGTTTGAATCTGCGACATACATGTATTGTAGTACCGGGAGATCCGTTGCTGCGGAGGGAATCGGATGTAAAAAGGGGGCCGGCCCTAAGACTTCGCCAGCGCATACGATTATTATATCTCTCAACTATGGATTTGTGGGTCTTATTTACGTATTTTACGTATTATCTGCGTATATTCATTGATATGTAGGGATATATTTTTTAGTCAACTATATACCATGTGCGCCATTTACGCCCAAACTTCACGTTCTATTGGTAAAACGCGCGGCTATGGCGGCCATCGCTTATAAATTTTCGTCGAAGTAGTAAAAACCCGTTGTCATTCTATTTTAAATAAGACCATTTTTCATTTCATTTAAAATAATTTTATTAAATGCAAAAGTAACTGTGAAAAATTATTAACATTCCATCTCATATTACAGATAAAAACTAAGAAGGGCGCTGCGCTAGAAGATCTCTGCGAACAGTCTGTACTGACGATTCACTTTAGACTGAATAGTGACATCGCCATCGACATCGATAACGAGCCTATAGGAGTAATCGGCAACGCGTCGCGGAACGCCAGTCACATTTTCCCCTTGATCGACCTGTATGGCAAAATTTGTCAGGTAATTGATTGCAGTTCTTACGGTTTTATGTACTGTAGGTTCTTGAAGTAATTGTAAAAAAATTACATGTATGAAGTATTTAATTTTATTTTCATACTATGTGTAAGTCGCGTCGTTTATAGCGCCAATTGATTTGTTACAGGTATCGGTACTCCTCCATCCATACGTAGTAGTCAGTGGCACTTCAATAGATTTGCCCATCATAGATGAAAACCAACGCGAAGAATCACTGGCAGAGCTTGAAGTTTTCGAAACCGATAGCATCCGGGTGATATCCGATGACATTTCCATTGGAAGCGACGTGCGCCCCAAACGCAAACTGAAAGCATTCAGTCACGACAATCTAGTCGACGATGATCTAGAACCAATCGTAGTGCAACCAGGACCCAGCACCCAACGCGACCCACTGCCGCTCCCTCCAACCAGTCTTCCAGAATATAACGAAACTAGGAATAATGAAATAAAACACGCGTACCTCCGATCAAACCAGGTCTCGTTGCATCAAAGCCTCATCGTGCCCGACAGCAACCAAGCCATTACCAGCGGCGCGGACAATTCCACCAGATACATACAGAAAAGCCATTCGTCACACAGCTTTGGCCATGTTTCAGAAGATAATGACGCAATAGGAAGCCTGCGTCACACATACAGCGCCAATTCGCGGATTGCCGACGAATCTGATTCTATGGATCCTGATCAGTTCTGCGATACTAACATCCGCCATAATGATCGCTACCCCGAAGCGAACGATGTCGACAACTTGGACAACGAAATAATGGATGCTCTTACACTAGAAACGGGCAATTTGCCGGATCTCACTGAAGAACAGTCCTCATCCTTGGACGACTCCACGCGTCGTGATGAACTCTGGTCCGAACCGCTGTCTTCGGAAAATCTGAATTATCTTAACCGTATATTATGCTTCGACCAAGAAGGCGTGGACGGACAGAGTCTAGAATCTGAATGGGAGGCGTCTGGTGAAGGTTGTGAACATTTGCACCTTGTTCTAAAGTACTGGAACTTTTTAGTATGTCCCTACCCAGAGCTGAGGAAGGCTGTGTCTTGGGGCCAAGTTCGATGCTATTGTAGTAACTGCCAATCTGAATGCCAGTCACCACTCGCAGGTAATTATTACACTTATTTTCTAAATAAGTGACAGTAAACTTCGTCTATAGCGTAGTTGTATTGCGGTACGATTACAACGCTGAGGGCTCGCATGACTACAGTGCAGTGCAGTCCAAAAAAATATCAACCGGTTCGAAATGTGCTCATCTTGCAATTGTATCGATCGTATCGCCATTTATTGCAATTTAAAAAAAGAATATTGTGTGCATCAGGATGGGTGCGCATCGAGCGCATCGACGGCGTGGGCGCGGCGCAGCGTGCTTTCTGGCATGTGTCGCGCTGCACGCTGGGGTTCGCGCAGGCCGCGCACGCCGCGCTCGGCGCCAGCTGCGACGACGCCCACGAGCCTGTCGTGCCGCGCCGCCCGCGCACTCTCACGCCCAGCCCCTGCATCGCGCCGCCCTTCTCCGACATGTACGCTCTTTACATATTATGATAATGACGTAAAATGCTATTTAATTTAACTCGCATGTTTCACACATCACCCCTGGTGAAATTGTACATTTGGAAAAAATCCGAGATTATTTTTTGTCAAAAATAGCCTTGAAAACTTAAATCGCGTTTTTGACAAAACTACCAGGCAGTCTTTTTCAAACTTAGTACAATATCACGTGAGGTGGTTAGAACCATGTAGTGAACATTGAATACCATAATTTTACATTTGTTTACAGATGGTTCGATGAGGAAGGCAAACCACATCACACAGTATTGGCAATTGAAATTGATGTAGAGTGAGTATTGTTTTTATTCTGAATATTCATATTAAGTGCAAGCTTTTTAGACTACAACAACTAATTGTTCCAGAGGATCTGCACCGGAGAATGATCGTCTTTTGGCATTTCTGATATATCTGAGACCACATTCCTACTTAGAAGAAAATCCACCGAGTCTAGAAGATTAAGCGTGCGTGCGATGCACAGAAGACTATGAAATATAGTTGTTAAATTTTATTAATATATAAGGGGCACAAAAAGGTTGTCATATAAGTACTAAAGATATATTATTAAAGAAGTTATTATCATCGGTCGAGTTGTGAGACCAGTGGCTGTCGACGACCATTTATTTTCTGCTTGTGTTTAAGTTGGTTTAAGTTGTAATGTGTCCGGAGACATTGTGCTGCTCATATTGCACTAATCGATTATTCCAGATTAAACTTATTATAATGGTAGTGAAAGTGGATCTTTCTTCCCCACGTTTAAACTAAGGAACGAGCTTCCAAAGAATATATTTAAGTGTAGATTGAGCTTCTACTTACTACTGCACATTTACCTAACTTATCAGCATTCATGAATACTTATTATATAACGTTACATTCTAGATACGTAAAGATAATGTAGACGACCTCGTGAAACATGGCCAAGACTCATTCAGGCAGTGCATTGTCTCCTAATTAATTATTATTGCAGACTTTATTTGTATGTGATATTAATATTTACATAGTAGTTTTCTTGTTTGTAGTTTGAAATAATTCGTGGCAACTAGAATGTACTGATATACAGGGTGTAAAACGAAATTGGAACTTAAAAACGTTTAGAGTAAATGTCATCGAAATAATTTCTTATAGTTAAATTATAAATTGGACAATCTTTACACCTTGTGTAGGTGCATTTCGTTTAGTTCGTATTTGCTTGATCAGTAGTGCCGTTAGTCTCGTGTGATTAACGTTTAGCAATAACAGGCGCCTAACCGCCAGGTACATTTACTTTTCCACTTCCTGATCTCAAAAAAGATTGGAAATATCAGTATCAAATTAATTATTTGCTAATTGTATTTACGAAATAGAATAGAACACGAAATATTTAAATGTTAGGCAAGATCAAAATTGCACTTAGAAATCTGATATTATTAATAGTAATGAGTCGTGAGAGTTTGAAGAGATGGGTAGAATGACTGATGTAGCTTGTATTCATGTTTTGCGTAATATTTATTGTGAGCCGTATTTATCGTATTTTAAGGAATATTATAATTGGCGCATATTGTCCGATTATATGCTAAAATCTATCTTCCTTGGTATGAATGAGACTTATTTATTTGTGGCAGTTTAAAATTGAATTCATGTTGTGAAAACATCGTTAGCTTGGTATTCTAGTCTCGAATAATGTACGCTTAAATTTAATTTATATAGTTAGCTAGTATACTATTAATTTTGTATTGACTGCATGGTTTGCAAGGAATGAAATTAGTGGTGGATTCACATCACAAGGGTTTGCTGTTTATGCTCCAAAGAGTATACACATGTTTGAAATAGATTATTTTAAAGCAATGATGACAATATGTTTTTAATAATGGATGTTATATTTTCTTGATGAATATTTCTTAAATTATTGGTATTGCATTTGATACTTGGTTTTTGACAATGTGTGCTATTTCTGATGTGCGGCAGATTGTGTAGGCATCTTTTATTATCATATACAATAAACAGATATTTCATCAAGTTCTAATACTCACATAGACATAGTTCATTTTCTTCCTAAATGTCGATATTAATAATTCGATACTATACTATTAATCTGCCAGTAATGTAGTAGATTTTTCTCTAAAGCTTTTAAATAGAGAGTTATTACGCCAAACGGACGCTTTACAATTATATTTACGCCAGACTTGTTATCTCGGATGTTTGTGTTGATAATTAGTTTTGCGACTAAATATTGTATGAATATATTGTAGTAGTGATACCAACAGTAGAGTGTTTCATGTTTATAATTTGACGAACCTGATAAAATGAACTCTGACATAATAAAGACTTTTATCCTTACTTCTTTACTCATTTTCTATTTAAATCATCATCATCATCATCATCATCATCATCATCAGCCCGTTGCAGTCCACTGCTGGACATAGCTCTCCCAAGGTACGCCACAGAGCCCGGTCTGCTGCTTTACGCATCCAGTCGCTCCCGGCCCTTTTATGCAAGTCGTCCCGCCATCTGGCCAGAGGATATTTAAATAAGTACCTACAATTAAAACCCCAACAATCACTAACATAGCCCTGACCTCCTACTAATGGCCGCCACGCACATAGATACTGTGCAAGTCTGAGTTTGAACCAGTACCTATACTGGAACGTGTGTGGGCAACTGCGCAAACTTCGTGCTAATTTTCTATTCGAGTCTGGTGCAACCTGTGTGGTGGCCATTAGATACTAGTTTTGTTTCGCGGGTATCAGGAACTACGAGATACTTTTCTCTCTCACAGACCCAGACCAGAAACAGATAGTTGTCGTTTAGACAATGTTTTGTCTCAGTGTGCGGATCGAACTTGTAGACTATCGTTTCACAGCTGGCATTTAACCAAGACTTATGGTGCATCCAAACCGCTGTTATTGTTTGTTGAGTAAAATTTAGCAACGGTCAGCAAAAATCTATAAGTTTTGTTGTGACTTATTAATTGTTGAATGTTTGTTATCGCGTCCACACTGCACATAACAGAATATAACAATTAAACAAAGAACACCAGCATACTCTATTAATATTATCGATTGTAGACAAATGCTGACTGACTACTTTTCAAAATTTACACAACATTCAAAAACATGGCAACATGTTCTAACATTATATAACATTATGTTATTAAATGTTGCTGAGTCACATTTGGAAATGTTGCCCAACAAAAAAATAACAGCGGTTTGGATGCATCATAAGAAGTTAGTATCGAATATTGGTAAGTCCAAAATCTTTGGTTTTCATAATACATTTTAATTTCATTTGTCCATCTTTTGCTGTTGGCATAGTCAGCATGCTGTTGGTCACAAAAGCTAAAATTGTAGTCAGAGACCGGCTTACTCCTTAAGATACAGTATCTACTCCTACACTAAATTTCAGAAACTTTATGTGTTTGCCGGATATAAACCTGATCTGGCGAACACATAATTTTTCTTCAAAACTACATGTGATGTGATTGTAAGAAAAAGGTTCAATCTTGGGATAATATAAAAATAAAAGCATTTTTTTATTCGTAAAAACTATTTTATATTGGCGTTCCAATGTTTTACAACTTAGATCTGATTCATTTTAAGTTACGAAAACTGAGATTCAATAAAATAAGCACGTATAATTTATAGAAGCAATGCAGTGCAACTTCATCTTTGTAATTTTCGTAGCAACATAGTATAAATATTCGAGTGCTCTTCGGCGATGCATTGCTGCTAAAATTCACAATAAATACCTACTTAACAAGATAACTAACGCTTCGTCTCCCACGTGTTGCCATTGAATCAAGTGCTTTAAGAAAATCAAACAAACGCAGAATAAACAAAAAGCTTTTGTACTTTTGATGTACGTGTATGCAATATACTAAAACATACTTGTAGAAAAGTAATATGTGCTCAGTCTATCTTATCAAATGAAAAGTTTTATATATCTTCATTCTAGTGTACAAAACTACACATTAAACATTTCAGCTATTCTATTTACAATTTAACAACATCGAAATATCAGACGATAACTAGACATTCAAATTCACACCCATAACTTGCAGTAACTGTCGACGTAACCGTTACACTCGTGTCTACTGCGTGTTTTGTGTGTCTTATAAAGTGATATTTTAATATTGAAATAAGACCTTAACGTTAATACTGCTGATTGACCAAAACATCATAAAACAGCTATTTGACCGCTAGCGCCGTCGGCCAAATACTTTAACATTGACGAGGGTTGGACCGCGCTTGTCATGTCGTTTTGGTCAGCAGTCAGATATCGCTAGTGGACCTCGTAACATTTGAATGTACCGATGGGATAGAGGTATTACCACACTTTGCATTTGTTAACTGGGTTCATGGAAGTGCCTACGGGGCATTTGAAGTCAGACGCAAACTCCTCCATGTTGGACATGGGCCCGATGACGCGGAATCGGCCTGGGGCGTGGAACCCTGTCGTGATCCGCAGCTTGATCGCTTCATTTCGGTACACCGCGCACCAAGTGTTTGCTGCGCTCAGCCAGAACAACTGAAACCCCGAACAACCATTAATTGATAGAAACAAACTAGAATCAATTTACTAAAACATTTATCTCTAACAAATAAATGTCATGGTTCATATTATTAGGGATCTGACCTGTCTCGGGCTGTATTTCTCGAGTCCAGGTAAGCGAGCCTCTTCGCCGTGCCTCTGTGTCCACGCCTGGTAAGCATAGTAAGCCTCCTTAATGCCGCCATTGTCCGCGATATTTTCTCCCTGTGTGTTGACTCCATTCAGCTGTGAAAAGCAAATACTGAGGTTCAAAGACATAAATATACTCTGAAACATCTGTCTCTTATGTTTCAGAGTATATTTATGTCTTATGTATATGCTGCGTCACTTAAATTTTGTCTGCAGGAAAATAGTCCCTATTAGGTACTTGGTTGATAAAATCTAAAATCTTACCTTCAAATCGACTTCCTTAACCGTGTAGTTGGAATATTGATCAATTATGCATTTTGCCTTTTCTAAGTACTTTTGTTTGGTTGTCTCTTGCCACCAGTCTACTAAGTTACCGTTCTTATCGAATTGCCTTCCCTGAAAACAAAATAAAACAATTAGTAACCAAGATAATTTATATTATGGATATAAAAACAAAATGAAAAGGCGTAATTTACCTGATCATCAAATCCATGGGTGATCTCGTGTCCTATGACAAAGCCTATAGCTCCGTAGTTCATGTATGCCGGTCGTTTGGCTGAGAAGAAGGCGCCTTGTAGAATACCAGCTGGGAACTCTGTGAAACAATAATTACACTTATGTAGTGCTCATGTCAAATTCCTAAGTGTATAATACACCAGTGGCGAAGGGTGACTTTTTTCAAAAGGGAAGCCGATACTTCTGGTGACTAGTTTTATTAAATTAACAAGTACTCATACTTATATTTTTACTCCGTTATGTACGTAAGATATTGAGCGACATATTTGCTTAGTAATACTTACTATATTTTCATACAACACTTGCACGGAATAGCACTGTGCCCGTTAGGTGCTTTTTTTAACGTTTTTAAAGTAAATTTCGATTCTATGCAAAAGACAACATTACCCTGTTTTGAAATTGATCGACAATAAAATTTCAAACGTTCCTTATATATAAAAAAAAGATGAAGAGATTGATGTAAGTGGACGAAAGTAACTATGCCAGTATAGAGCTAACTGGAGATCTATCGAATCTGGCAACCCTCATGGGATGCAGGCGTGGGTTATGTTTGTATGTCCTATTTTGAATCAACGCTAACAAAAATACGGCATTAGTCATTACAATATTTATTAAATAATTAAAACTTGTCAGTTGCCGTTCTTTCTCTGGTACTTAAATGTATTATCAAATTTAATATAATTTCCAGTGCGTTTTTTAATTACGTAAATGCAGCATTTTTAAAATTACCTCTTAATAATGCAATTCATGAGATAAAACGATACATACGACATTATCAAGTTTCATTCATCATTAAAGTTTTTCTAAATAGATAGATCTGTTTGCACTTCGAAACCAGTAAAATTTAATAAATTACCCACTTATTATATACAAACCTAAAAATAGACACCGCATTATACATATACACTGAAACAACACAGTAGTAAATAATATTTTCTAATTATAAACACGAAATAAAAGAGGCGCGAACTGGCAAATTACTTTATAAGCCGTAGGCCCACCGGCATATTCACAAGCGAATACCGTCGTATTTCTACAAATAAATTTAGACCTTAAAAGCTACGGGTTTTAAGGTGCAATTTTGCATGCAGTTCTGAGCAACAAACGTGTAACAGAGATGGCAAATAATGCGTTGGAAATGAGCGCGAGAGCAACGGGAACTCGTGCTGTGTCCTTGTAGCCTGACGTGACGTCATCGGGATCTAGGCGGCCGCGTGTTTCGTATGCATGTACTTACGTTGAACATCGCGCAATGCGTTTGTCGTTATGTTATTAATTGATCGATAATATTTTGTTTATTAATATCGAATAACATTTGTTTATTGTTTATATTTATTTTAATATTGTTTATTATTTGATTATTTTCTTCATATAACTTGTTTAAAAAAATGTATATAATTAATAATTTCCTTTAAATTATAAGGCGTGCTGTTAGGAATCGGCTTGTAAGAACCCTTCGCCACTGTAATACACACAGTGGCGGCGTAAAGGGGGGGCGATGGGGGCGGTCCGCCCCGGGTACCAAGCACCAAGGGGTGACAACGACAACCCGACAAGCGACAACAAACGAAGAGCGTGGACCACGATCGTGGGCGAAACGATCCTGCTTGCCGCTGCCTATAAAGGAGGAGTAAGTACCTTTTTTTTTTTACTCCTTCACGAAAAGTCCGGAGTAAGCATGTATAGTTTAGGTATATTTTAGGTAGGGGTGCTCAATACGAAACCGCCCAGGGTGCCAACCTACCTTACGCCGCCACTGAATACACACAACTATATTTGCAGTTCTATAATTCTATAATTATACGTATACATACGAGTATAAGCAATTACTCGTTGTTTATCTGTCTATAGGTTTGACGCAAAATGTACAGATTTGTATTCTCATCATAATTAATCATTACATTATTTCGGTCTCATAACATAAATACATATTAAAGTTACGGATCACAAAAACATATTTCGGTAGGAGAATCGAAACCGCGTTCGTTTTTTCAAAGCCGGCGCCTTAATCAACTGCGCCACGGATGCTAACAATCAGAAATATGATGATATCGTCGGTAATTGTGAAGAACTTAATCAAATTTATATCTTCAGCAGAGAATATTAATATTAATCTCTAGCAAATATTCAAGTTATTCTTGTGTTTATAACGTTATTTGTATGAGCATAGATTTTTTTGCAGACAAAAAATGTATACAGTCCCTGGTCCGCAAAGGTCAAGACCATCCAAGGTTTCACAGGAAACTGACGTTGGTTTTTGCGACTACCATAATGAAGTCACATTTAAGTTAGTACCAGTATTAGATAAATAAAGTCATAAGCTAGTATGTGTTGCGCTCGGTTTGTTTCGCGTGATTACATTTGGTTGGTCTTATAACACGAAACGCAAGCAGAATCGCAATGATCTGTAATAACGTTACATAAGCGACAAATAAATGAATCAACTTTCGTGTTTATAGCATAATGGGAGCTCAACATGCGTACTGAATGTAAAGTGCGAGCTGCCATTTCACTTACGTATGCTGTTTTCTATCGACGAGTAGAATGCGTTAACGATGGCGGGACGGCCGTGCGACACCCAGTCTGTTTTGTTGACGGGCTCCCTCAATTTGCCGAATAAGTACTCCGTGCCGAAGAGAGTGAGGTTGAGAACGGATTCCATTAGCTTCTCCGACGACATTTCCAACTGAAAATCGTACAATACGGTGAGTTTACAAAATAAATGTGTGTAAAACCATTAATGTTTACAAATAATGTGTTTATGTTATAGTAATTATGTAAACAACTTACTCCTGAATAGAACTCTGACAATTTGTCGTTATCAAGCATTTCGCTTGGGTAAGCAATGTGAGATGCCATGGCGTCGGCCTTTTCGAGTGCAGCCTGTCGCGTCATTTCGTCCATCCACACTACTTCCGTCAGCGTTTTACGGAATTGTTGTCTAAAATAATACCCAATATTCAAATTTGCGTCATATTATTAAATACCTAAACTAAACAGTACCTCAAATAAGCAGTAAGAAGCCACAAATTATCATAACATGAGTTGTTTTCAACACATTGACCAGGATGTAATATATATACCAAGCAAAAACAAAGATCTCTTCGCATCTGACACAAAAAAGTATGGATGAACTAAGCACACATTCGTTTTTTTCATACTTACGTAAAATAATAAAGTTTAAAGTTATTTACTCGAAATTAATTTAATGTAGTTGGAAACTCGTTACATTTTGGTGTAACACTACGTCCAATTCTAAAACACTTAAATTGATATGTTAGGCTGCCGAAAAATAAAGTATACATTACCTAATATCGTTGACCATTTCCAAAGCATTGGCCTTAGAATTTTCGTTGAAATATTTCCTGATGTAGAGTGCGCCTACAGCTATTGACATGCTGGAACATAATGAATGCCATCTTTGTCATAGCGGCCGGGATAGTTCGCTGTTTGCTTAGGATTTGAATCTAATTAACAAGTTATAATGGGAACGGCTACTTTCGTAGATTAGGCACGTTTGCGCTAAATAATATTATGAAACTTGCAACTACGTCATATTTTAAGTTTAAATTGTATTACGAAACAATAACAACCAATATAAAGTTATATAAATGCTTATTATGAATCGCGTTACGATTACGTGTTAGCTATTTTGCATTCCGTTTTAAAAGAACGCATTTATTTATATTATATTACTAGTTAATTTAATTATTTGGTTATTAAAGTCATGACGACGTCCATAAGTAACTCCTCTTTTACTGAAACGGTAGGCAGATATGCAAATGGGAAGACTGTATCGTGAAAGCGCTCTTTAAACCTCGATAAAAGGATACGTATTCCCTCAAGTAATTTTCTCCTTTGATACAATAACGCTTGCCTTTTGTCGAAATAACAACGGGTGAAAATCAATTTATCCTTATCTACAAGTTGCGATTTTTTTTACTATTCCGAAACCTATTTCTATGAGTTTCCTTACATATTTACATGAACACCTACTTATGTACCTCTAATACTTATACATACAACATTATTACGCTCCTGACATGTATTTCACGTGACACATATATATCTACAAGTTGCGATTTTTTTTACTATTCCGAAACCTATTTCTATGTTATCCTTATCTACAAGTTGCGATTTTTTTTACTATTCCGAAACCTATTTCTATGAGTTTCCTTACATATTTACATGAACATCCACTTATGTACCTCTAATACTTATACATACAACATTATTACGCTCCAAACATGTATTTCACGTGACACATATATTATTATTAGAATATTTGGTAGTGGAGCGTACAAAAATTATATAAAATGTGATTAAAACTTCTTCAATTTTAAGAATAAGCTCACCTGGCACTGGTGGTGTCGGTGCACTCTTTCCATCTGCTTTCTCTTTCAGTCTTGCCTGACAGGGCCGTCACGTAGGCCAACTGCCTCCTCCTAAGATTGTCTGTTAAATACGAAACAGACGCCGCCGCTACCCTCCACATTACATAATTAGCTTGCACGCGCTTTGGTGTTTTCTCAAGAAGGATCTAAAAACGATGTATAAATTCTTTTATTGTTGTTTTTGCGATACTATTTTATTTGTTTTCATAATAATTTAAGATAGTAAAATGTACCTCAAGGTCTGAAATGTATTTCGGAACACTGACGATGGTCATTTCATTAAGGTCGACTTTAACCTGTGGTGCAAGTAGGCGGTTGATGTATTCCAGCCAAGGGATTCTGCAAATTAATGTTTATTGTAGATATGTGTTTGAAAACTGTTGATGTGTCTGCTGTTTCAAGCTACTTACTTGGGGAACTTCTGTTGCAATTCCGCAATCGTCATTGGATTGTAAAGACTAGTCGCGTTCCGACGTTTCTCTAGCGGCAATGAAATCTGTGAATTGTAATACTGTGTCAACAAATCGTGAAGATTTTATTGCAAGTCGTTATAATTGAGATGAATTAAATCTGCCCGCGACACAAATCGCGCGCTACAGACGACCTTTCGGTTGACTTCATAAATTAAGATGCCCCAAACAATTAGGTCACTCGTGACAAAATGTATCCCAAAACCTTGACCAATAACCGCTTATGGTCAATCACACGGCCACTGGCCACATAAAATCGTTTTGCAGCCTTCACAATGTTTTTTTTTATCAAAGTCTCCAAGGATCATAAACATCACAATTTTGTTGGCCTATAAATCCGGTGTCGTAACCAAGCGCCTGTTTAGATAACGCATTGTTACTGGAACCATTTAAATTACTTTTTAACGGGGTTAACACCTATGCTTTGATTACTCGGGAGGGCTGAAAACAATTTGATCATACGTATTATTGCGCTTATATACCGGATATATCAAGACTGCGTCCGAAAACGAAGCCAGGTGGTAGTTTTAGTGGTAACCGACACAATGCAATGAAAAATTTCGCAAAAAAAGCGACAGTTTTATTTTTGCAATTTTTTAAACATCATCGTGTTTGGGTGGTAAATACCTAGTTTTTGCTAAAAAAGTAATTTAAACCTTTGCGTACCGTTGTCTTCAAAAATAAAAAGGTGTACATTGTTATTTTAGTAAAGTTATGTATTTATCACCCGAATACGATGGTCAGTAAAAAAGTTCAAAAAAAAATATGTAATTTTTTTGCGGAATTTTTAATTTATTTGTGTTTGAACTTTGAAGTCACTAATAATACCACCTGGCTTCGTTTTCGGTCGCAGTCTTGAGATACCCTGTATTTTGAATTTAATTTATTCAATGGTAGGTACACAATGAACGAAGCATGTAAATATTAATTGGAAGAACTTCGGCATTTACAAAGGTACCTTTTAAAGTTGGAAATTAGAACCTGTATGATGAATCAGACAGTGCGGAAACTTACATTGGCGAGTTTCATTTCAAACTGCAAGGCATCCTTGAGCTCAACTTCAGCTCTCGGCCGATCAGCTCCCAAAAGCGTAGCAATGTCCACCTGGTACTCATAGTAGGCTTGCACTAGTTTGTCACTGAATCCACGGTTGAGGTACTCCCGACTAAGACCTAGGGTGGCTTGATCCAGCTGTTAGGAAATAAATGCATATAATATTCTGACACCGTACATTTTAAACAATAAAAAATATTATTCGCAATGCAAATAGCAGTCGCTGCGCTTTAGTAATTCGCTTTTGGTTCTGATATTTATTTTTATTTTAATAAACACAGCATCAATGACATGCAGTACGCATGTACTGCATATCGAAAATTTGTTGTCCCTGTTAGGTCGGCCGACCGAATTGTGACATGACAATTACTATACGTAAGTTTTTATAATACCAACGCAAGTTCTTGTCACGCTGAATAAATCATATAACGTTTAGTCATTTGAGTAAATTGTTTACTACGCAGAGCCACATAACTACAATTTTTAGTGATACAAGATAATTCTTACATCGATAACTCTTTTGGTGGAGTTCTTGACGTCAACACTTATCGAGAAATCAAGGAAATAGTCAACGGAGTAACCAGCCGATCGGAAGTTGTACACGGATTTCTCCCAGGAGAATGTGGCCTCGTCCCAGTTCGGTCCGTCCAGTACGGGCCAGCCGCCAAGTCTCCGCAACATGTCCAGTAAGGGCTGAACTCCGCGGCCTTCTATCGCAGCTGGTAAGAGACATTATTTCATTTAATTTCGATTTTATAAGGTCGTTTTTTATACGGTCACCTACGCCTGCATCTTCAATGAAGGAGTGATGATGTCACTACTTCCCAGCTTACTAAATTTATTAAGTGTGGTAGCCAGTCTAAAACCACGTTGTACACAATTTCCGCTTCTAGGCTATTTATAAGAGATTTTTCAAGCTGAGAACTCGAAGTGCAACCTGAAAAGCCTGTGACCTGAACCCAGGTCTATAATAAATAATAAATAAATAAATAAATACACCCAACAGTCACATACATAGTCCTGATCCCACACTAAGATCGAGTCTTGTGTCGTGGGTATCAGAAGCTTCGAGAGACTTTTCGGTCTCACAAACACCCAGACCCGAAACAAATACCTGTGGATCACACAAATATTTGTTTCGGTGCGGGGATCGAACCCGCGGCCTCTCGTTTCACAGGCGGCGTCTAACCAACTGCGCCACGGAGGCTGTCGATAATGTACACGCAGATACGCGACTTAATTAGCAGTGGTGTTAAAAATAGCGTGATTAGTACAAAACAGATTGAGATTGATCGTCAGTTTACTATAAATTTCGGCAAGGTGCATAAGTAGACTGGGACAAGGTAATGGACTACATTTAAGCATTTACCTGTTTGTTTGTGACGTGACTTTGGTTGTGCAAATAGCGGAAGCCACATCATTTAGTTCACTTTCACTTACATTTATCACTACAACGGGTTTAAGCAACGCATTCAGTAATTGCAGCAATTAGGTTACATCTTTGCTTATTTAAGGTAAACAAAATATGACAATAACAACTACATAATTATACAATTATTTTTACCTACACTTTAGTAATATTATGATGCTTATTTATTTTTTACGTCTGAGTACGAGGGCTATCTCTCAGTTTAACTGAATTTGAATGTTTTGAAAAATAACTCATACTTACTTCTGTTCATGCAAGCCTGGTATAAAGTCTTGGCCAGAACGAAGGGTCTAGGTTCATTGGGAGTGACGGGCTCGTCCAACAGCGCTCGGATTTGTTCTTGCAGTTGGTCAGTGATGATGGAGAACGTGTTAACTGATGTTTTGTCGTCTGGGATTCTGGTATTTTTCACGAAAGAACCGCAAGCGAAGTCATAGAAGTCATCGCACGGATCAACTTTCTCGTCCATGTTTAATAACAGCTTGGAGGCTAAAATATTTATGTATTATATTTTTGTTTTTAAGTTAAAAGGAACAACTTAATTTGATCGTTCTAGACTGCATTAATAAAATATTGTTATTTAAAAAAATATGTATTTCAATATAGCTTTACGTTTTCAAACATTTGGAATCTCAGTGTAGAAAAATCAATTGAAAAACATGTCTAAATCAGTGCAAGTCGATATTCAATTAGTACAAGTGTCAAATATAGATTTTATTATCGCGGCATTACATACATCAAAATCTCACTTTAGTGTTAAATATAAATGTAGATTATGAAGAAACTTGATTAGATAGTACTTTCTAATTTTACTAAAAATATTTGCTAGCTTTCTACAAGAGAAATTGAGATAACACTATTTATGGAATTCAAAGAGACAAACAATAAATTTATATAAAATTACCTGTGTGGATGCATCCAGGATTATTGCACAGACTGACATCGTTGCCTCCTTTGGAGATGACTGCTGGTGGCATGGATGAAGAAAGTCTCAGTTCACTAGTCTGTGGCATGTCTAAAAGATGCAGACACATGACAAATGAATGATGATGAACATGAGAACAATACGAGTGAATTACATTCATAACTGGCACAAATGTTACGAGAATTGAGAAAGCAATGTTGATTTGGCAAAAGTATTTTATGCATGCAGAAAAACTATAAAACTTTTTGTGAAACTGGTAGCATTTCATATCATATCTATAATAATATAATTAGACATGCTTGTAACTTTTTGATTATTTGAGATATTTTGTGATTTTATCACTTTGAAATAAAACTATTTTATCACTTGTTACTTTGTGAAATTAGTTGAATGCAAATTGTGTGTTGTGCATTGTTAATAACATGTTTTGACCAAAATTGTCGAGATGACTGATGGAAGTGCACAGTGTAATGTCCAAACTTTAATGACGATCACAATGACGATGACAAAAGCGACATACATTGATCGTGCAATAACTTATTTTTGAACTTAAAATAAACACACATATAGAAACAAATTATATTGCTATATCTAAGTGAACCCTTTACGTATGTGAAACTTTGAAATTCTTTCGTAATGGCGATATTACTCAATTTGCAATTATTTTTTGCAGTAATATCATACACGTTGGAATAATTATCGAATCTTGGTTTCTACAGATATGTTACATAATATTACACAATGCGCACGCAAGTTTATGTCTACATGCGCCTCTTTTGGCACTCTGAAATAAATGTAGGTAAATGAAAATTTTATAAAGCTTATTTTTATTCTCCATTAATATGTATTGTTGATGAAGCGGTTTGAATACAACTTAATATACATTATCGAAAAATGGCCAAGCAACTTGGGTGTTAGTTCCGCTTACCAACGAATACTTCTATACCGTACTTACAGAAAAGTTGGATAATTTATACCATTTAGTCAAAGTACCTAGGTATATCGATTTCATAAACATTTTAAAACGTGTCATGCATAATGGCATGCCACATTGAGTATCGTACTATGACCATCGACTATTGAATTTTTTCTCTCACTAATTTTATTATTTTGATTGTGAGTTGTGATTATGCATATCTTAATTGCTTTTTTTCATCATCATCTACTGCATCTACAACGACCTGTGGAAAGCGGTCTGTATCTAGCAAGCTACTACGGACCTATTTGTTATATATATATGGTTAGATGGATCAATAACGAATGGTAAGGATTTACCATCTCTTAAGAACACACCTAATACCAAAGCAATTGTCGGTGTGTTGTCGGTCTTTAAGAAGAGTGTAGGATCTTATCTCGTAGGTCCATAAGTAATAATTTGTAATTCAAAATACTGCAAAAGGTGTTGTTTTGTTGTGTTATTAAAGGTATCGAAATATCTTCGTTGAAATATTCAACATTTATTACAATTTCCACAAAAAGGGTAATCCAATGAAAGTGGGGAAGGTATAACAACAATTAACAGATGATGCGTGTAAAACTAATTGCATGATAGCGATCGACTAAAACCCAGTTGTGTATAAAAAGTTACTGATACTTTGCATGAATTTGCTGAAGTGGGTTTAAATTATTCTAAGATCCTTCTATAATTGCAAACCGGAATATCAATACAATCAAATGTTTTTATCCAGATTCTGTATAAAATGTATTGAATATGGCATGCAAATATGAGTATTCAAACAATAGAAAACAAAAAAAAAATTAGTAAATGCGTATTAATTACATGAATTAACAATTTGTTCAAGTTATTGATAATTTTACAATATTAGTTTAATCATATTCTTATAACTAACTCAATATAGATATATTTTTACAGAGGTATCAAAAATTCCCTAATCAAATAAACAGCCCGTCATCGTTCCTGGAGCAAGATCCAATATACTGAAGACATTTCCTCATCGAATGGCGCTAAATCCTTTGCGTAAGAATCCACCCAGATTGATAGTTTCAGACCTCAAAGACGACGGCCAATGTCTTTAACTAATATTTTTGCTTCAGATCTCTAAGAGAACCAGTCGCTTCAACAGAAAAGGGGACAAAAAAGTTATCCCTTAAAAGTTGAGCATATTTTGCTCGCTTTGACTTAGCAGCTACGTCAGCAGCAGCGTCGTTCGGCTTAAGTGACTTACGGCGAAGGTGCTAACGCACGTGGCATCCCAAATTAGGTTCTTTCCTATGAGGCTCTGAGCCAAGGCAACAAAGGCAGACCATCAGGCCTTTTACCATCGCTGCAAATTAAAACTCGGGGCACGTGTTGAATTAACTTAAATGTGTTATATTTAGTTACTAAATAATTATTACACTATTTATTTAAACTAGAATATAATGAAAAATATTTCCTTCTACTTTTTGTTCTAAAATCTAGGTGCGACATTGCAATAAGTAACTGTCAGCCAAGTGGAACGTCTTGTAATCAGTTTAATTCAAATGGATGAGTAAACAATCTTGGGGGATTCGCTTTTGATTACATTATTTAAGTCAAAAAATCTTTATTTGGGGTGAACGCGATCATTCTGATTAGAATAGTGTAATACGTTTTATTGCAGCAAACTTAACATTAATGTTGTTAAACTCACGCCTGCGAGGTAGGTAAAACTGCTCCTATTAAATGAATCAGTGTTTATGTCAGTTTCTATTTTATATGGCCGGAAATATTAAATCAACAAACTATTAAATGTATTATCATTATTTTTGTATTTTCCTGTAGTTTTTTATGCATTCAATAATAAACGATAAGAAAAACCGGCACGTCAATAGTTTAAATCGAATATTAACTAGGTACTAGCTTAAAAGAAAACTATATGATACTGTGAAAAATCTAGGCATTATTTTCGACGCATCTCTTTCCTGGGGTCCCCAGCTTCGAGAGTTGAGTAGGAAACTATTCGCCTCGGCTGGGTCCTTGCGAAGGTTACGCAATTTTCTGCCCATCGCCACGAGAATATCGCTTGCTCAATCCCTCCTCCTCCCCATCCTTGATTATGCTGATGCCAGTTATCTCGATCTCACTGAGGAGCAACTCAATAAACTTGAGCGTCTTCAAAACTTCTGCATTAGATTTATATTTGGACTGCGCAAATATGATCATGTTTCCGAATTCCGCAACAAACTCAAGTGGTTACCTATACGGCTTCGCCGGAATACACATATTCTCTCCCTTCTTTACTCTATACTTTTTAATCCTCTCTCTCCTTCGTACCTCAAAAACCGATTTCTATTTCTTCATAATACACATTCAAGGTCCCTGAGGTCATCAGAGAACTTAACACTGCAAATTCCAGCGCATTCCACTGCTTTCTTTGATAAATCTTTCACCACTCAAGCTGCTAGACTTTGGAATGCATTACCTGTCTCAGTGCGGCGGGCAAAGTCCCTGCCTATATTTAAAAGATTGCTAAAGGAGCATTATTTCTCCTTACATACCTGAAGACATAGCGTAGTGTATTCTTTTTATTATATTTTCTTGCTTTGATGTAATGTGTTGATGCATATAATATTATATAGGGTTTATCATATGTATTTATATATGCAAATATATGTATTGTGTTATTCTTGTTAAATTTATATATATATATATTTTTTTTTTTTAGTAGAATAGAATTATTTTTTCCTGAATTTTATTTATTACTTTTTTTTTTTTCTCGTACACCTCATGATTCCCCCAATTTGTCGTTCTGTCTTATCCATCCTATGGTAGGTTGCCTGGAAGAGATCGCCTGGAGCGATAAGTCCGCCATTGTATACTTTTTTACTTTTTGTTCATTTTTGTTAAATTCTTTTTTTTTTGTTCACTGGTGTACAATAAGTTTTTAAATAAATAAATAAATAAATATATTTTCATAATCCATAAATATCATTATAATATTGCCTGAAATCAACGGTGGGAAGTATATAATTTTATGTCATATTTGGATGATATTATTCAAAGTATATAAAACAGTTCTAGCCAAAGTAGCGGTCTTAAGTACCAGAAAAAAGTTATCAAAGACGAGATTGCGTAGATTTATTGTATGTTTGTACATTTTTTGCACATTGTTATAATTTAGGGTATGGCTGTAACAAGTAACAACGATGATTGTTAATCAATGTAATTTACAAATGTCATTCGCTTATCAGCTATTTACTGCTGACTGTAATTTAATCTCTGATAAGGAACGATTGTTGACTGAGATGAGATATTGTAGACCACGTGTAAGTAACACGTTTAAACCTAGTTTACTCGTTACAATATTCCTAACGACTAAAACTTGGTGTAAATTATATTTTGTTTCGAACAATTCACGATAAACATTGTTTTCGTTATGTGCTAATCAGTCAGATAAATAGACCACACAATTTACATAAGAATGAAAAAATAAATGTAAAATATTGGCGGATTAGGTTTTACCGATTTATTGGATAGCACACGCAAGACGTAGTATGTGATATTGTACCATAACTAATCTATCGTGAAACAATATATCGATTTAAACACTGTGCAGTTAAATAGCACGAAAATTTCCTTAGCCTCGGCAAGATTAAAGTACGAAGGTACATAATTTGGTGAACGGAGAGAACGTTGAACGTGTGTGTAAACTGCAAGGATATTCAGCGTCGTGTTGTATCGAGAATCAAGCCCGTGTTTGGCACGCCGATGTTTAAACTTATTTTTCACAATATGGTGTGAATGTAATTAAACTGAAAACCTGCCGGTAGTGTGAATGGTACGAGTACGTAAAACTTCATACGATGCCAACACGTTCGCAAACAAGGATATTACGTCAAAAACTATTTTTTAAAGTCCCTTGTGGTAATATTTTTACAGTTTTTGACCGTGACGTACATATGTTTAATAACAGGCTAAGTGTTGACGGTATTGACCGCGTTTTAAATATTGAACTTGGCCTCATCTGCTTCTATAATCGGCAGTCGTCTTTTCCTGTCCGGTCATTACCTTGAGATGCGCAAACCAGGCTCCAACTTTATTTTACTGTTATCCATAAATGCGTACTGTGTTTTAAATTCGTATGCGTGGATGTTTTAAAAGCAACGAGGTGTGCATTTACGATAAAAATATTACATAAATTTAGATTTCAATAATTCATGGGTATTTTTTTGTTTAAACCAGTCGGCAGAGGGCAATTTGATTGGTGATTATTATCAATAACCTCATTGTGGTTACAATGAAAGCATTCACTACGCTCCATTTAACAAATTGTTTCTTTCATATCAATGGGGTAATAATAATAAATATTTATTGACGATCTTACTCAATACCTTACTCAATATTGCGTGAAAAGTGACCTCTGTGGTGCGATTGTGATCTGTCGAATGGGTAATAGAAACGTATGTGCAGCGTAGCGAGTCCGGCGTCCCCGCGCCATGGAGCGCCGCGCTTACATTTCAAAACCCAACGTGATCTAACATTTAGTAATCGGATCACTGGTACGTGCACTGAATTTTCCAACGTTTTCTGGCGACAGCACTTTTTTCTATTTCAATTTCGTTAAAATGATTACCGAAACTTGTCGCGTAATGAATCTTGCGCTGTGATGTGCAAATTTCAATCAGGCAGGTTGCGGTGTTGCGCGCTGGTTTCCGCCCCGCTGCCAGGATTACGCTTAGGACCAGGGCTTAGCCTGTTATTGAACCCCCGATATCCGCATTATCCCAACCTGCCAGCCAACGCTGCGTACTAATACACATGATAAGGGAATTCTATGGCCGCTGTACTAAATTGGTTTATTCGTGAAAGTCAATATTATTTAATAAAGTTATTTTCCTTTCCGTTGAAAAAGAATAGCACTGCACAAGAGATAGGTTTGTGTAACAACATAAGGAAAAATCTGTTAAAATTGTATAACAGATGCTTCCGTAGGTATGTAGTTACAATTAAATTTGATGTAAAAAATGTACCCTTCATTATGTTCTGTTTAATTGAAACATAATAAATACTTGTAATATTTACAAGCCATTTTATTTATTTTAAATTGCAGTTTTCTATATGTTTCAATTATTTTATTGTATTTTTGTTTTTTTTTATATTCATTTGTTTAATACGAGTAGGTACCTTGAAAATGCAACACTCATAAAATAATGTCGGTTGAATCATTCGTCAAATTTTCTCTCATTAATAATTCCACTGACGTATAAGTTCGAATTGGCTCTGATATATCATTATATTGGGCTGTATAAATGAACCACACTATTACTATGCCTGTACCTTTAACGTAGCGATTTAAAATTAACTTAACTTGTTGTTCGCCATCAACATTGTCGAGCTTGTGTCAGATTGGTTCATCTATTTATTGGTTAATTCCGTTATGAGATTATTCTCAGAATTCTACCCGTCCTACAGAATATCGAATGTATCATCCGGATCAAATTCGGACGCCGAGGAATTGAACTGAATTGGTCGAATAATTGACTATGAAATATAACAAAGGTATTTGCATATTTGAAATCATTCATATTATACCTACTGTTCTCCAATATCCCATGAGATTGTGGTTCAAATATTAATTAAATCAAACATTAATCTTAAAACCAGACGACTAACTTAGCTCCTAGTTTTATCTTTGTTCCTTTATTTATATCGTTAACGAAACTTGATGTTGTGTCAACCTCGATATAGAAACTTGCGTGCGCATTCAAGAACTGTTTGAGACTTTTTGCGTTTCTTAAACCAGACTACTTTCGTTATTGTTTAAAATGGACTTACCGCTAATGTCTGTGGTGGATCGCAGAAGCAAGCTGGCGATGAAAGCGGCGAGGAAAGCGATGGCGAGCACCGTGGCCACGCCAGCAGCCAGCATCAGACGCTTCTCCAGCTTGGTGCGCTGGCCCCAGAACGACGGCCTGCAAACAACTCGCTCATAGTTTCAAACGAACCTACATCGTCCTTGATAATATGTGCACTTAATGAATACATAGTAAGTTTGTATATAACTTTCTCACGCTTTAGCTACTCTACTGATTGTTATGAAATTTTGCATACACTTTGTTAGGGTACAGAAAAGGACACAAGGTAAGACGGTAATCTAAGAAACATACGGCAGTAAGGCATAACGGCCTAAGATGGCTGAATGAATGCCAACTTAATTCCTGAGTGCCAGAAATCAATATTTGGGGTATCATGCTAACACTTGGTTTTAAAAAACTCACGGTCCCCGAGTTATTTGAAACCGTGAGCAAATCTACTAGTAAAATAAATACGGCTAACTGTCATATAACCCTGAACCCACTGTTATACTAAGTGTTATTTTATGAGTACCAGGATCTACTGGAACTTATTGTTCTCATAAGAGCTAGAACCGGAATATTTGTTTCGTAATCATCAATTGTCTATATACCAGACCAAGCGCGCGGCATTTCCATTCACAGGCAGCTTTTAAGCACACGGCACGGAGGCTATGAAACAGCAGACATATATAATGGAGCTCACGTCATTGCCCCGGTATCTGTTTCGGATCGTGTACGTAATAAGAATAACTAAGAAATTGAATATCTTCCATGTAGATCTACTCCATTATCCGCGTATGATTCAGCATTAAGGAAACTTACTTTTATTTATTTTTGAGCCTATTATTTACATTCATCAGGCGGTAAACCAAATCGTGAGAGTAAAAAATTTGGAAGTGGTTACTCTTTGAGGGAGAAAATTGCCTCGAAATTTTCAATTTGTTTTGGTAACCCAATTTTCGTGTACCCGCGAATTTTCCTTGGTGCTAATTGGAAAGAAGTAGCGGGGATCCCTGCTTGATCCGTTCTTATGTTCATCGGGATTTAAAAAAATCCTTTCGGAATACTCAGCACAAAATGAGGTCAATAATTTAGCACGAGGAAAAAAGTTAATATAGTGTTCCCAGTATAAATCACCGGTGATATTTTATCAGGTATGTAGGTAGTGAACTTGGCTGTATTTACTTATAAACATAAAACAGTCTTGAGAATAAATAAACTATTTAAATACACCCAATTCATGTATTCTAGAAATCAATTTGTAATTGTGTCGTGAAGAAGTGATCAAAAGTTTACGAGCTCCTCAGCAATAAGTTGACCAGGACTCTGTTATTAGGGACGGAAACGAGTGAACGGTTGCCTATCAATAAGCTAAATTGATGTAATAAAATATTCTACAAAGACACGGAAATTGTGTAAAAGATTACTTAATTCACCTTTTTTGCGGGAATGCCATTCGCCTAGTGGTAAGCGATACGACCGCTCATGGAGAGTTGCAAAACCAAACAACACCATGAATTACAAAGCAATGCTTGGCATTCCATTGCGCTCGCCATCCCGAGACATAAGATGGCAAGTCTCATCATGTTCAGTAGTTACTCTGGCTATAATGTAATTCAAACCGGAACACAACAGTGCAATTACTCTGTTGTTTGGCGGGATAAATATAAATTGCGGTGGTACCGACCCAGGCGACCTCTCACATAGAAGAGATAGGCCTTATCTTATCATATTTAATGGAAAAACCTTGCTTGTATTTTCGAAATAAATCTTAGTAAGAAATTTCTTACAGTGAAAAACGTTGTATTTATTTTATTTATAGATTTTTCCCAAATATATAGTATATTCTCACTTATAATGACGACCTTATTATGAATGAGTATAAAAAATAGACGTTGGAGACGATGGACTGAAGATCGAGGGTAGTGGCGTGCCATAGGAGAGGCCTATGTCCAGCAGTGGACGCGGACGGGCTGATGATGATGACGATAAAAAAATAGAATCAAAACTGAAATTCTACAAGATATATTACCCTATATATTATGATGAGTAATGCATACATAATAATTATGTATTGCCATATAGTTCTTATATTAAATACAAATGATTTTAAATAAGGTAATCTTGATTTTATTTCTCCATACAATTAGACTCTGAAGCTTCACTGCACTGTCTACCTAATTATATGACAATAATACTGCAATTGAAACTGAATTATTTTATGTCAAACAGAAACCATGAGCTCTAGACAAACTTAGATACTAGTCAAAGGTAAAATAAAAACGAAACTAGCTACGAAACCGTGTTTGACACTAATGGGTTCACTTAAGTGCATTTCCTTTGAAGTGCATCGTCGGGGACTATTATGTGGACCTCTGTATTGCGTCAACACTATAAAACGTCTGCTTTGTTCACACACCTACACACGCTACTCATCGTATTATTGAGGTAAATATCATTAAAACGACGGTTATAGTTACAAAAGATATTTCAGTTTTACAATACTTACTAAGAAAATATTTGTTGTTTATTTAATCATATTTAATTTTCGTTACAAAAAAATCTCATTTCTATAAAAAAATTGGGCACTAATTCTATGGATATTGAAAGATTAAAATTAAACATGTTTCAAAGTAATTATTGTGGTAATTATAGTCGACTCCGTCTTAATTTAAAACAACTTACTGCCGAGCCAAATTTAGACAAACTGTGAGAAAAGTCACTGAAAAAGGACAATAGCGATGACAAATACATCGTAAGTATAATAAATGTACGTAATTAAGGACACTATGGACAAAACATTTGTCTTAATCAATGCGGCGCCCATTTGAAACTACCAATGGAAAATGTCAACCTTTTATATTTATTTATTGAGCTCACCCACATCATGTATATTAACAATTTCTTACGAATTAACAAACATATTAAACGAAGAACTTAGGGGAGGCCTTTGCGTGCAGTGGGATCTTTTAGGCTAGTATAATGTCATAAAGTATAACCTACTAAGTCTTGTTTTGCGCACAACACAAGACTAGGTAATTGGTATTACAGTCAATTCAATCCCACCAAAAACATTTTTATGTAAAATGTTTCCAAGACGAGACCATATGACTCGGACTGTCAAAAAGTTATCATACCTCATGTAGAACCAAGGGTCTTTCTCTTCACGCCCCAACTCTACGAGGCCTAACTTCACAAACTCTAAGCCGCGCCCCCAGATTATTTGTGCAATCACAAACATTTGTCTCGGTGCGGATATCGAACTTGCTATATCTCGTTTGACAATCATCTCTCAACTAACGGTCCCACGGAGGTTATTCAAGGGGAAGGCAAGTTTGTTAAATTGGGTGTATTTTTTATTTGCGTCGACGAATAATTTTATTTGACGCTTGAAAAATGCGCCCTTCGATTTATTACTTAGCTTAGGTTTCCACGTTTTATTTCCAATGAACGTTAATTGAAACTTATGCAAAATGATTGCGCGTTGGCGTTGGCCACGTTGGCGTGGTGGTAAAAATCGATGGATTTTACGATGCAAATGTGGTGTAATTTGTCTCCATTATGGAAGCCCGTTCAGTTTCATTTCTCACTCCTTTCATTTAGAATATGCATAAATTGGCCGCGATACAACCATTTAGCCTAGAATTATTTGCTAAAAAGACCATGAATCAATAAAATATAATTTATTATTTATAACATTACAGTTTTAAAGTTTTAACATAGCACATTTTTATTGCTAGATAACCTTGATACAAATATTTGAACCGGCCCTTAGACGTGTATTCATTGATTCGTGTAATATTTGCTTGTGATGAGTTTGGACTGAATCCAAGCGACGACGGACAAGTTGACTAATAAAACGGGAAATTTATCGTCACACTTATAATCGTATATTTTAAACAAGCAGTAGGCATAGATATATCACGCACACGGGTCAGCTACCGAAGATGAAAATATTTTTTTGTTAAATAAAATATTCTCATTCCACAGGTGTATGGAAAGAAATAAAGCAATTACTTTGCTAAGTGCGGGATTTAATTCAAAGTACCTTGTATCTCAAGCGCGGTGTTGTTTTAAAAACGTTTAAAGAATAACAATTCAACTAAAATAGATTCTGAACTAAGACTGAGCAATAATCATAAAATATTATCTTTTATCTGCATATAAAAATAGTTTTCAATTTGGTCTATATTGAACAAGAATACTAAGAACCTTTCAGATAACCTCGCTTTGGGTGCTTATTTATCCATAGACATTGAGTACCTACTTAAATACCGAGTTTTAAAGAGATGGTTTTAAACTACAGCACGATCACTCGATGAAAATGATTATCATATGTCACGTAAGGAATAGTATCAATATTTTCGAACAAACAAAGGGATTTTTTTTTATCCAGTCTCCGCCGTTGATTAATATTTAATGCTTTTCGTGTATGAGCTTCTACGCCTTGCATGAGATTTCAATTATTATCGTCATATCTCTACCACGCGGTATATTATACCTTTATTTCTCTTAACTATACATGATATACATTCTATTTGGGTTTTATCTGTTATTTTCTTTTTGTAGATTTTATGTAGCACTTAAGGCATTGTTAATGGCCCTCATATAAAAAAAAATAATTATTCAATACAGATGATTCTCTCATTATATAAACGGGTGTTACATTTTTGTCATTTAACTAACATACATTAATAATTGAAATACATCTTATCCAATATCATCGAACATGTTCATATCAATATACTTGTCTAAGTGCACAAGATAATATGTTTATACAAAAGACCTTACTCCATAAAAGCAAAATCTTTTAGACAAAAACCCGTTTTGTTTATGAAAATATCAAACGGTCTTTAATATGTTTGTTTTTGTAGCTAGTCATTACCGAAAGTGAAACTAAATGGCGGTGTTATGGTCACCGTTATAGATTACTGTTTGCAGGACTGTGTTTATAAGCAGAGCCACTAACCTATTTGCATTATATTTACATAAATCTAACGGTCAAGTGTATTCAAACTGTTTAAGTTGTATATATACCAATACTTGGATGCTATATTATTTAGCATGGCGGATTCGTAACGAGGTATTCAGGATTTTTGAAAATAGAAGTTATGCTAATTTACTTTTTAAACATTCAGAAAAAAATATATTACCAAAGAGGTTTATAAAAGTTGATTATAATTAAGTAAAGCCTCTTTACTTAGGTTTTGCGAAAAACCGGATTCGGGTGGAAATTGCACTAGTCTAATCTATAGGACATTTATATTGATTCTGTATTGGGATTGATTGAGTACGCAATAGCTCTGAGGACTATTATATTTTAAGTGGAATTAAATATGACTTGTCCTTCAGTTGGATTAATGCTTTATTCGAGATTGTGTTTGGGATATTATCGCAGTTTAATTATTATGCTTCTACTTTCGATTTAATTTATTCAATGTATCGAGTCAATGTAGATTGGACCTTTGGTAAGGGCGGTGGTCCATACCAGTGGCGTGCCTAGGGTTTTGGAGTAGGGCAAGCCGAATATTTTTTTACGTTTAATTACTATTATTTTAGAAACACAAAGTTACTAAGAACGAAGAAAATTAATTTATAATACGTCGGCTAACCTACCACCTAATCTTACGATTAAAACAATTAATATAGATTACTTGTGAACATGCATCCGTAACTTTTCAATTTTCATTGCATTTCTATTGCCGTCACTATTCTGTGGTGCCGTGTTCGACTTCGAGGTTAACCGAAATTGCAGACAGAAATTATTATTAACGCATTCATGTTTAAATGTTTTTCTGAATTTAAAATAATAGATTGCCTTTTGAAAGGACCACCTAAATTAATGAAAATTTAAAGCATTATAATCCAAACAATAATATACAAGACGTGTCATTTAAAAACATATGAATCACGATTGTTTAATAGCTTTAAAGGGAGCATGTAGTAATAAAAGTACGTACCTAGTTTATTAAACTGAACTGAAGAAATGTCTATTGTGATTTACCATGACTTACTAAATGTACAAACCCGGCATAGGTTTCGCGCCGGTTTATTTTTCAATATAATTGAATGAATTTACCTTTTTACCGGCAATGAACGCTTTCACCATCGCACTCAAACCATCACAGAAAACAATACAACTCATAATAGTATCAAAAAGTTTAAATAACATAAAAAAACTAAACATTAACCTTAAACAAAACACATTCACAACTCATAAATCATAATACAAATGAAGTGAGTAGAAATATGTGCTGTATTGCCAGTAAACGTGAAATAAACAATACAAAAGATACAATTTATTAAAAGAAATATTAAAACTTCATTATTTGTTCTAAAAAAAATATTAGAAATAATTTCTAAAAGGAACCAACTTAATTTAATAACAATAGATATAATTGATTTAACAAATAATCACGTGACGACCATGCAACGCACGATGTTTTTACATCATCAAGGCCGAAGCCGGGCATTTCGTGTACAGTAAACAGCTATATAACATATCTATAGCTATACATTCGTAGCGATCGAGTAATATCATTTCCCCATACAGTTCACGCGTTGCTAGAAGCCCCGTAAAAGCACACGAGAGAGAAAAGGATAGATATATGTGCTGTGTGCTCCGTCCTTTCAAGTTCAGTATAGTTTAAATGAATGAATATTACGCGGCGCTTCGGCGCTGGCGTCTCACTGAATCGCGGCGCAGTAAATTCAAAAAATTTAAATGCTAGATGTTTTCTAATAAATGACTGTTGTATTGAATGTAATAGTTTGTATTCAATATGGAGTAAATACGTATTATGTAGGGCAAGCCGGGCTTTTGGGCTTGTATGGAAGTACCGCCACTAGTCCATACTCAATAATATCAAAGCAGATTATTTAAGGCGGGTGTTACTAAAAGGATTGTAATTTAAATTATAGATAATATAGTTAGTCCGTTAATATTTGTAAGCCTTAATGATGTATATTTTTCTACCCAGGTGTAACTTATCTCCACATTTTTACGCTTTATTAACTTCGTTGTGGATTTAGATGTAGCTCCCGGCGTGTATCATATTGGATCGTGAGAGCCTTTGTACACGGCGTATTTTTAACGCGCAGAAGTCGCGAGCTAACGCGCTTTAAACGCAATCAGACGCAGTGAATGTAAACCTTTACATATTAAACGTTCGTAAAACGCGTGCAAAGGTCCTAAGTACTGCACATGCATTCGCTGGTTGAATTATATAGAAGAGTTTGAGATTTTGATGGAAAAGTATTCATCTCACACGACCTAAAGAATAAGTTTAATAACAGCAGTAAAGATTTCCCTTGTTTACAGCGAATGCGCGAAAAATAAATGAATGTTACAACAAATACGAGTTAAATTGTATGAAGTGAAGTCTCGTGTGAATCTCGTGAAGTTTACAAGAACTCGTGCAATTATATAAGTAATTATTGCCTATCGCCTACCACTAGCATTACGACGTGTGAATGTAACAGTAGTCAGCAATTTTACTTATGCGCTATCTTTTTTTATCTTTTTTCTAGGCGCGAAGCCGGTAAATAATTGCGCCATTAGTACATGATCGTTATGTGATAGGGCCGATTAGGAATTTCTATTACGTTCGTTATACAGCTTTTAAATGGAAAGAATGATATCGTTTTTGTTTATCCCACCTCGCGATAGACATGGTAAATCGTTGTTCGTGAGAAGGTTATCAAATACATTGTGTTTCAGCTAAATTGCAGTGTAATAAGTGGTCATTGTTCAACAAATAGACAACGTTTGAAGAACGTGAGTATTCAAGTTGTAAATAGTTCAAGCCGTGATTATTTGACAGTGACAGTGTTTATTGCTCGTAATTAACTTGTGATTGTTTTTTTCATAAGTCCGATAAATGGAGTAACAGCATTTCTTATGTTAGACGACATCACCTGCGCATAAACAACTCAATGCATATTTAGTAGGTGCTTTGACTGTCTTTGAAAATAAAGAAGGCGAATATGAGACAAAGAGCAATATCGTTGGGTCCCTGCAACCACGAATTAAACAGAACGCTGTAGTGAATTTTGCGCGAAGGTGGTACCGCCTCAGTGGTGTTTTTTCATCAGGGTGTCAATTAAATAACGAGCTATGAATTGAGTAATGCTGCGGCTGTGCTGCATGCTATGCACTAGTACATAATAAGGGAAGTAACAAGAGCCTCGCTGTCTGACGCAACAACCTGTTTTACGGTCCCCGTGCTCAGCTGCAGTTATGCAACTGATCTCTGACTATATCCGATACTATTTACATTTTTTTCTGTCTTTGGAGGACCGGTTCGATGTCAGTTCATTGTCTCCGCGAAGGTCGATAACCTTTTTTGACCGTTTTAATGGCAAACAAGTTTCGTTTGTCGAATGTGTCCAAACTACAAATTGTGCTTTGTCAAGGTTTTAGTTGTTCACTCTTACTTTTGGTTGGAAACTGTTTACCGGCACCAGCATTAGTCAATGTTCCGTGACGAGTGACGCACCGCGCCGCCTTCCTTTTACGAACATAAGTCAAACACAAGCAGCGCCGGCGCTTTCTCAACGCGCACAATGCTTGGAAACGTTCCAAACGAACAACACAATGACCCACAGCTTTAGCATAAAGGATAAGAGAATTGGAAAACAAATAACCATACAGGTATCTTGTAGGTGTGAGTAACGGTACGGCCCAGGAGTGGTGGCGTGGTCGCTAGGACGATTGTGTGAGCACCGTTACTTGTGATTGCATTATAAGTTCAAAAGTTGAATGAACTGCGAGATTAGTTTCATCGCGAACAATAAAATGTTGACGACACGATTATGCTAATGTATTCCTAGTATGGATTGTCTCGGACATTATTAGTCTCAGATCACCACTGTAGAATGCACAGGCTAATCGTATTATCTTAATAAGGCAATGTTAAAATGTATTAAATTAATTACTAAATAAATGAATAAATATAAGTAACTTACGCAAAGTTTGTGTATCCATTAGAAGCCATCGTGAAGTAATGCATGTTTTTGTGAACAGCACGGATGTCACGTTGCAAACACGATGGTTTGTAATTTGAACCTTATTATTATGATTTAACGGGTATGAATATACGATCGTTCTGAATGTAACATGAAATTGGAATAATTCCCTAGGGCCTAACATGATCATGTTAAATTTGCTTATTATCCTTACGCGGAAGGAAATACGAGTATTATAACTGTGAGGATAATTTGTTAGAGCAATGCTATATAAAATAATATTTGTACAGTTCTCTGTTTAATATATTGTAATTTACTACAAATTTGAAAGTTGATGTAAGCGAGTCAAGTGGAATCGGTCTATTGCACGGACCGGACGTTTCCGAAACACCAAACAATGGCAAAAAGTACAGACTTTATTACATACAGTATTTTACGATATTTGAGAACTTATACAATAATCCGTCAAAGTTTCTAAACCTATTTAATATTTAACATATCTTTTTGATTATCTAAACATAAACTCTACTGCGTGCCTGTAATTTATTTTTATTATATTTAATTTAATCATTAGAGCTTAGTAGAGCGTTGAGGCGACCTAGTCTAGACACAACGCATCGTACCTCATTACAAGTTATGACACTACAATAAACAGATCGAGGCATCACCCCCGCCGACTTACATCCTCCGTGGCGCAGTTGGTTAGACGCCGGCGCGGCTGTGAAACGAGAGGCCGCGACTTCGATTCCCGCACCGAGACAAATGTTTGTAAGGCCCACAAATATTCATCTTGGTTCTGGGTGTATGTGAGACAAAAAAGTCTCTCGTAGTTTCTGATGCCCACGACATGTTGGGTGTATTTATTTATACCTGCCTTTGAATAAAATTATCGACTCACTTGGTTATAAGTACACATGATCATAAATGACTTTATTTATTTACTTCGATAGTATGGCTACAATAATAATCGATAAATACTTCTGTACAACAAATTTTTTTTAAGCAATAACTACGTATTTAATTTATATCAAAATTGCAAAAATAATACTAACGATTCAACTGTAGTCTGTAGTATTTTTGAAACAGTAACTGATGAAAATATAACTCTGGTTATCAAAGTGCAAAGAATCTGCTTTAAAAATCCTAAAGTCTAGATATATGTTAGTGCGTTTGCATCCTTTGTTCACGACAATATTCTGTAGGTTGGTAGGTACTCAGTCCACCCAACTCACCCGGGATTTTATTAAACCACTCTGACCTCTAGAACTTGCTAACTTTTAATTATTGGTGTAATAAGATATTAAATAAAATTTCGTTGCTTCAATGAGCACGACGTTATTCTTGAATTACTGTCAAATATTTCCTAATGAGTGGCGCCGGAAACTCTATTGGCAGTTTCAAAATTCTAACACAATAATTAATTAATTAATAACAATAATTAGTTAATTACTTACTTATTAATTCTGCCTACATATTAATTTCCACAATCCATTTGCCACATACTGATATAATTAATGGGAAAGCAGTGAGAAAATTTGTTTGAATATAAATGTAGGAATTAATTTTATGGTTTAATTCATTTATTTAATTCGTAGCTTATTAATAACGTTATGAGTATATCTATTTAAACCAATGACAAATTAATAATATTGTAATTCTTTGTTCATACGCGCTAAAAATGAATAGTAAGTCGAAACTTCATTTAAAAATAATTAATTGCTAAGCCACAGATAGTTTATAACGCACTATTTATCATTAATATAATAAGCTTTAAAACAAGCTATTCGTCCGAAAATGTAACAAAGGACACAATAATTATTTTAGGAACAAACTCAAAGCATCATATTGTAAAACTCGTCACAAAGCTAGCCAGTGGCGCATAAAGTTTTTTAGTAGGTATAAGAAATGTATTTAATATCTTAATTACCTAATTCTTCACAGGTAGTCGCCCGTTTATAACAATGTTCTCAATTCAAAATTAAAGAAAACGATTGAATAAAATCTATCTTTTTAAAAATTTATTTGTAGAGCCGATTCCACAGTTTCATTGAATTCTTGCTAGTCAACACACACACAACACAATTCTTACTAGATTTTACAAAGGTGAAAGACATTGTTTGCCCTTTTAATGCCTTGTAGGAATTAGTTTCTTGTATCAAATGAAAATAACTTTAAGTTCATAGGGAGTAAACTAATAGTTATTACTAATTAATCAAATTAATCTACTAATTCCCGCGGATTACAATCGATCAATTTTCACGTGGTCCACCACTCTATTGGGAGCTGGTTTACACAGAAATCTTTGAGTATAGTAAATCAAAATATAATGATACAAAAAATTAACGTAATGTACGCCCCTAACAGGTTATATTTTAAAAATAAACCAAATCAAAGGCAGCAACTAAACAGAATTTATACTAAAAACAAACAAGTAGGAGGAAAATCACTCAGGCAGCGAGGTGTGTCGAATTGGCCGAACGAAGATTAGTTCCGATAGGACATAATATAGTGTCATATATAATATGTATACATATTATACATAAATAGATAGTTAACTTCACATCCTAATAGAGTAACAATTTAATACGAGTAAACATGATTTAAGTATCTATGACGTCACAAATTGAATGATCAATTAAATAAATAATTAGAAATTATAAAGCATGTTCATTATTTCTTGGTGGTACTTTTTGCTGCCTCATAACCATTAACCATGATTCATAGTTACACTGCAAGTATTTGCATAGATTGCAAAAGTTTGTTCTTCATGCAGCCAAAAACTAATAGAAATATTGCTATTTAAAATGATCATATTACTGTCAAGACAAAAGAAATTTTCTTAATTTTTTGGTAATTTATTTGTTGTTCTTTTGTGAAGAAAACATTTTGCGGTTTATCTGATAAGGTTCTATAGTGGTGTGTATACGTAACGCTTATGGAAAACGTCTTCTATAAATGTAAAATTAACGTAATTCTCGCCACACATGCATGAAATATTTCGGGCTTGCTAATTTTTACAAATGCGTGCATGCGCAGATATTTCTTGGTTAACTCGCGGTTGTTACAGAATAAAGAGACAATAAAATCCCAATTCTCCATTGTTCTATTGTACACAGGTAGACATTAATTTTGTGCACCCCGTGCACTCGCTTACATAAAAGAAATATTCTACATAACGTTACATAAGGTTTATTTACGTAGTATATTTGCTGTTCTTGTACACAGTCCACAGCATTATTACGTCGAGAAAACAGGCAAAGTGTATCTCGCTCGATGAGAGTAATTTTCTTAATTTTACGGCTCAGTGACCTCCTACTCTATGAACATTAATATTATCTAATCTATGAACAAACCCGGATTCCCAGAGGGGTTGTGTCCGTGTAATCTGATCTCAGTGTGTTTTCGTTGTCATTTATGTAATAAAAGTAATTTGTGTTTGTTGCTTTTGTTTGTTGTCTCTCAACGCAATTACTCACTTGTACTATTATAATTGTCTTCTATTTTTGCTACTACGGCGTAAATACAGTGACGTCAACGAGCATACAAACATATTATTTAAATACCATGACAAAATTGCTTAATAGCTACCTACTAGCTAATGTAGGACTTTACTGTTTTAACAGTATCCGGTATAAGTAGTGTCGATATTTTAACTGACGCGCAGCATAAAGTTTTTGTTATTTTTCCCTTGAATACTTGTTAGCACTTTACCCTGTGACTTTACCTATCATACTATTATTATTATAGTATAAAGGACGTACTACGTACTATTTTAATTCAAGGGATGTTGTAACTATAATACTTATGTCTTATATTTAATAATACAAAACCATGAAAATAGACCTTCTTCAGGTAACGTGTTATTTCCAATATTACCTTCAACGTATGATTTCCCATAGAAAGCAGTTCCCGATAGTAAACAATGTCATTGTTGTTTATCTTTACAATATAAATTCAAGTTCAGTAGGTACCAAAAAAGTTTTAATTAATCATTTATGACTATGTTAAATTGGTGTAACAGACCACGATCTTTGCACCTCCGCAACATACGAATTGACATTAAAGTTAATTAATACACATGTTAATGAGTTGGACGCTGTCCTTTGTTTCCATTTTGATTGTTGTTGTGGATATTAGTTAATCATAATTTTTTTCATTGTTCATACGTTTTGATCTAACAAAGGGAATCTAACATAGCGACGACCGTGATGCAAAACGGAGTGTTTAGTTTTCTAATCAACATCGTTATAGCCTAATAAAGACGTTGTTCGTGCATCCCAGTCGTGTACTGCGTACCTATGTTCAGTCAACTTAGACAGATACGCAGTAGAAGCAAGAAAATTGTGATACTAACTTCATTTCGCCTCGACCGGATCCGGACCGGCTGGATGAGAAATTAATTGGTGATGAAATCGATTTAAAGTTGCAAAGGCGTGCTCTCTATCAATTCATGGGAAAATCGCTTGCATATTTTTTGTACACGTAATATCGTTAACCGCTGTAATTGGCTTCCATTCGGGCACTTTACCCCTCTGCTACCTGTCCAACAGTATGCTGTATGTGCAATTGCTATGTATAGTTCAATAACATTTAACATTGAGCAAATTAAATGTATAAATTTTGCTTCATACCTGGTTTTACATAGCGTTTTTGTCGCGTTTTAATGTTCTCATATAATATTAAATATAAAGTCTAAATTTTCGTACTATTTCAGATCTATATATTTCAATCCTCCTAATCTATGAATATTAGTGAAGTGCGTCAGTGGATTATGAAGCCCCCACGGAAAGAAATACCATTTGTAATTGCAAGTGATTATGGCTTCATAGTCATGCCATTTGGTCCGATTTCTGTACCTGTTATGATGGGTGTCGTAAGTTATGGTCAGTTCACTTTTATTTTTCGTTTACCATTCAGTGTAGAATTTGAAAAAAATAACAGACATAAATGTTGATTTTTGACCGTCTCAATTTTGTGTCGAAAGTTTTGTTATCGTTGTGTGCACGTTACGCTGGCGGCCATATAAATATTTTCCATCGGCCATGTTCACTTATTGTTTGAGCAAACTATAGTTTAGTGCGTTTTGTTTGTGTACTAAAAGCTTCCATTTTATCGAACACTTTGTGAATAAACAAAAAGCGATTGCTACAAATATTACATGGATACATAAAAGTATAACTACCACTTTGATCGAAGCAGCCAATATTTTCTAGAGGATTACAGACAAAGTGATCTAAAGTGAGGGCTAAACAAGATCATTGAACTACTTAAACACGAAATAATTAATTTAGAAATATTAACTTAATATTTGGTAAAGCAGTAAGATCATTCAACGTCATTTTTATTTATATTTTAAATGTAAAGAATCTAAGAATCTCGACAGGTCATGCACCTATGCTTGGTAGATTAGACAAACAGTTTGTCGTAACTAATAAACAAGTATGGCCGATAGCTCCAACCCAAAGTGAGCCAAATCAAAGACACTTAACGGGGATAGGTCAGGGGTAATCTAAACTGACAAGAATGCATGAAGGCGTGACTGTGTATGTACCTAACGGAATGTGCAAAGGCTCAGTCTTCAAACCCAATGAAGATTTATAAAGACTCACGACCGAAGAACACGACCAGATTACATCGAACGTGACAATTCTACACTGTCTACATCTCTACATATCAGTATTCAGACTTGTAAAACTAAAGTACTTTAAAATATTAAAAATATTGTCATTGGTTGTTGTTGTTTATTATTACTGAAAATAGCCACGTTATAATAAAACGCTTCCGGTAGCATTCCAAACTATTACCGGAGTGGATTTTCAGATGCGGCCTGAATATGATAATATGTAGATCGATTGAATTTACCATTTCCAAAGATTCTTGTAACCCTCTGAATAGCCTCCTTGGGTAACCGTAGACGATTAAAGTTCCAGATTCCGAGGAAAATCATTTCACAGACAAATATATAAAAGTAAGTAATAATTTGTTCTCCGTACCTTCGATATCCGCGGCTCGTTCCCATATAATTAATTATACATATTGTGTAGTTTTTGAACAACGCAAGACCATCGTAAATTATTTGAAAACATTAAATAATAGGTGACTAAGAGAAAGGTACCTGTATTTATTTCATCAAACATTACACATTTAAATGATTCCGTTATATTAAAACCCAATTTTAAGTAATTCAGTCAGGGAAAATATTGCGTTTAAAGTATAAACAAAATGCTCTCTGCATTCAGTTTATTGACAAAAAACAATGATTAAGAAGAATAGATGAATTATAAGAAAATTTATATGATCTACCTTTTCTCTTACTGTTCTCCCGTGAGAAATAATAATTATGAGTGGTGGGCACATGTGCTATATGCATGTCGCAGAAACATTTGACATTTATTGTGATTTTACGAAAGGACGCCTGCCTAACATCAGCGGTTTGACGAAATTCTTTAATACAGGAGACATGTTTTAAATTAAAAAACAAACAAAAAATACTAGATTTGAGAACCGAATCCTATATTGAACATTAATTAGTAATTTAATACTTACATTTATAACGAAAAGACACGAGACAAGGAAAAACTCGATTAATATATTTTGTATTCTATTTATTACTCACATCATTATGAGAAGTTTCAAAAAATTTACTTTGAAATGAGAGAAAAAACTTAATTGAAAAGTACTCACTTGACGTTGCTCCTCATGTTGTAGTTTGTGGAGATGTACTCGGCGTCCCCACTGAAAACAAACACACGGTTACTTCATACGCAATTTAATAACCGATTTTAATAATTAAACTAGCTCCGGGATCATTTATACATGCGCATAAATTATCGGACTTTATTGGCTTTTCGTAGAATTTTTTTAACGTAAATAAACAGCGCGACTTGTAAACGTAGCCTGGGCGGTATACCATCGAAGTAGAAAGTATTATACGAACTGTTTATCCTTGAACGAATCGTGTATGTCGGTCATCGTGAACAGTAAGTGGAATGCAATATCCACTAATTATTGTATTAGGGAAACAATGGCCGGTTGAAACGCATTAGACAAGCGCCACGACCACCGGCCGGCTGCCTACTGTCGCCTGAACATACAATCTATTAATGTTGTCGAGGAACAGTCGGATTCGTTTCCCTCGTAAATATATGACAAAATATTCAAAAGGGGAAAGAACGAGCCGGCTCGACGCGATCTGCCGGCTAATTAGCTGATGACCATTTATGAAAAGAGCGGCCGAGCAAGTTCGAAAGAAAACTGCATAGCACAGATGACTGGGCGGCCGGTGGGACCTGGCAGCGATCTAGCGTTATTCGCCACTAGATGTAATAACTTGATGGCTAATGAGTGGCTAGTACTTGTAGGGATCGTGTGGCACAGGCTGCATCGCAAAGCCTCGCAAGGTGCAAGTGAGTACAGGTACGTGGCCGGGCGCCGCTCCGGTGGACTATTCGCGCGGAAATATGCAAATTTATTCCAGACTGCGCTATCACTTTACTCAAAAACTCATTGGAAAGCTGTCACAGCCCATCTCGCTCATTGCGCGTACTAGTCTTTATGCAGTTTTTATATTCGAAGCAGGCTGGCCTTAATATCCCGTTTTATGTACTTGATATCAGCCATTTAGGAGTACACGGTGCGGGATTAATATCACTGCATTTCACCACCAAGTTCTACTTTCTAAAACTAGTAGTGGTTGATTACGAGTCATTAGGTTAATGCACATATTATTCCACTGGGAATTTATGCGAAAGAAATATATTTTTATTATTATGAATAGCTATTTTATATCGTATTTTAGGTAAGTATCATAAATCTTCTGCAAGCGCCTGCTGGCGATATAAAACTGCCGCTTGCAACTGCGTAAATCTATATTAAATTATAATTGTAGTATGCAAAATATTTTGGCATAATAAGCAATGAATATGTCCTTATACATACGATGTGATGTAAATAGAGTCGGAACTGCGACTCGCGTGAGCGGAACGATCACAACATGCAAATTACTGTAACTATACCTCACATTAATACTTTAGAAACTTTATTAATTTACAAATTGCATTTTTAATTGTATAAAACGAATAATATTAATTATACCTCGTGGCATAGATTTCAATCGCCCTTCAACTTTTAACAATCCACATACTGCGATTATTATTTCAGACTCATTAAAGTACATCATGAAAAACGTTTATAAAAGTTTTTATATATTTTTTTCAATTGTATGTTTATTTCAAATTTGTTATATGTATATTAAAAGTAGCCATGTATACATTGTACGAATTCGAATTTACTATTGCATATGTATTTTAGTGCTTTATTATGTCTATAACAACGCAATAAAATAAATTATACGTAATCAGTGCTCGTTTGTTTTCATTGTCATCTCTCAAGTTGGTGAGTTTGTTAATTTTTGCCTTCACTATCTAGTAACCTATATTTACTTCAATAATATTGACATAAACAAGAGTAAAAATATGTTGAGTATATTTTTCGCAATGTAATACATACCCATACAATGAACATGTTCATTTTCTTGTTAACTACGGAGAGAAAAACACATTTATTGAATGGATGGTCGATTTGTTGAAAAGGCACATTACGTAATTATGATACTAACTACTAAGGTACCTACTGCGACAGGTCTCAAACTAGTCTATAGATGCATCTATAGGATGCTAAGTGGCCAGTCTCTGTGGGATAGTTTCTAGTAAAAAACTGGAAAATCCACTGCAAACACAGCAACTAGAACGTCACGACAACATCCCAATTAAGTATTAATAGTTGTAATAAGATTACCTACTGGAACAAATAGTTCTACTTATGCACATTGATATTTATATTTAATTTTCAAAACATATTAATTAAAGATTTGAAAACAATATTTTTCTTATACATATTTATTTATATGACGGGGCATTTTACATATCGTACCTAATATTTTTAGGGAGGGTCGCCAGTATATTTGTATTTTGTGTTACATTGAAAATTCTGTGTGCAGTTTTTATTCTGATTTGAAAACCCAACCGAATGGTTAGACGCCTAAAAGTTAAAAGCCTCCGTGGCGCAGTTGGTTAGACGCCGCCTGTTCAACGAGAGGCCGCGGGTTCGATCCCCGCACCGAAACAAATGTTTGTGATCAACAGGTATTTGTTCCGGGTCTGGGTGTTCGTGAGACCGAAAAGTCTCTCGTAGTTTCTGATACTCACGACACAAGACTCGATCTTAGTGTGGGGTCAGAACTATGTATGTGAATGTTGGGTGTATTTATTTATTTAAATGAAGTCGGTTCTTTCTTTTTGTGTCCATTAATAAAATGTATAAATGAGTAGACATAATAACAAATAATTTCTATCAAATTGGAACGGTTTATTGAGCGCCTGGATGGATTTAAACGCCATTATATGGAAGTGTTTACATAGACGCGGCATGTAGTTGTGTAGTTTACCCTCTCAAAGGTATCATCGAATTAATTCATCGGGTGATGTGCTCAATTTGAGTAGTAACATAGTTAGTGTGACACATTTTGCAGGAGGTAAGTAAACGTACAAGGTTCATCAAATCAAAACTTGGTAACTAACAAGTAATTTATTCAAGTAACGCAATATACCGGCCCGCTGCTCGGGAGGTTTATTGTCTATATACTTTATCGTATAGTTGAGGCTCACTTTAATTGGGTTTATTTATTCATTGATAACTACGTAGATAGCACGAGTCGCGGAAGGAGGGGAAACTTTATTTCCCGACTGTGATACAAGACTATTAGCGTATGTATTAAACTTATTGTTAATAATTACATTTATAAACCCATGTCGTATTTCGGGGAATACTACTTAGTACTAATATTTTATTTATAATATTGATACACCCCCATTTGACCATTGACAATTGTGGACTACCCTTTTATCTAATACTTTCTATTTTATTTTCTTCACTTCACTTACGCAGCTTTTTATCAGATTTCTTGTTACTAATTACAAACATATTAAAAATATATATAATTTATTTTTAACAAATATAATATTTAACCCTACAATCATAATTGAAAGCATAAATATTTTTCATCTTCGTGTTAGAATTTAGGAAGGACCATTTAGTGCATTTGTACGTGCGTGCGCATAAACAGTAGGTTACCGGGTCAAATGCTTACATACAGCGTATAGGGAAAGTGTCTATTAAACCCACTATAATGTATTTAAGGACTGTTGACACGACACTGAATAAATTCAATGCCATGCCGAGTGGAGCTCTTTACTCCCATGTGAAGATAAAACATTCAGTACAAATGTTTAAACGAGTGTAGCGTATTTTAAATAAAAAATCAAAAGCGAGAACATCAAATTATATTTGCTATCAGTGTGATAACGTGGCCTAGTCACGCTAATGTCATTTAAAGTGCAACCATTAACCATACTTAACGTGGTTTGTGGACATTATCTGCTTTCTGAAATACTTAAACTGTGTGTGTAAAGATTAACTTTTTATTTTATTATTTTACGTTGCGAAATTACACATATATGACTATTAATAGTGCAAGCGCCAATCGCTGTGGTATTTTTTTACTGGGAATGTTGTACAGACGGAATATCGACTTTCGAGAGATTTTGTGTCGCCGATGAAAATTATATGGCGACTTCTTGTGACTTAACTGTATGTAAACTGGCTCATGGCTGATCCCAGAACACTACTACATGCGTAAGTAAATGTGACGGCTGTTATCCCTTGTGTATGAACTATAACTAATGCAAACGCTGTGTACATATATTCCAACGAAACTTCATTAACATTTAAAAACTGCTGTATTTCCGCAATTACATTGGATATTACAATATGTACCTATATCAGTGAAAATCCGTCTGAGTCTATCCTTCCAAAGGTCGCCTCGTAAAGGCTATTCGTAAGGTTTGAAGTCCAACTCGACTTCCTATTCCAATGCATTGTTTCAATTACAAAATCACGTGTCTCATTATTTTTCATTAAGTGCACATTAATTTACGGCCATGAAGGTATGAACGCTGTCGAGAACTCAACTGACATAAGAAATAAATTATGCAAGGTTTAAAATATGCTATTTGAATTCATCTGCCTGATATATACTTAATAATACGCACTGTTGGCACCGTTTCCTATATTAAACAAATGCGTTGTATATTAACAACGAAAAACTACTTAAATCTAAATGCAAACACAAATGCACAGGCTTTCTGATATGGCGAATCTCCAGTCGGTAAATCAATAAATATGATATATCGTGCAATTGAAATAGACAGCGGCATTTTACATTACGTTGTTTTGTGTGACGTACGCGCGGCGCTCGGCGCAGACACGCGCACTCCACGCGTAATCAAACCAAAATATTTTTGTTGTTGTTTATTGTTACATTGCAACGACAAGTTTCACTTTAGGCTAATTTTAATTAAGGTTGTATCAATATCTTAGCGGTAGGATGAACCTCTCTGAAGTAGCGGGTAGTTATCTTGTTGCAACAGCATTTCTGCGCAAATCTTACTATTACCTATACCGGTTAGAATTACGCATTTTAGACTTTATTAGATTCATCGCAGCACTTGGACATGTGGCATGTATAAGTAATGCAATTGAAATGATTACATTTCGCAGCATTTTTACCGAGCAGTATGTAAACAGATTTGTTGACAATCCACGATAATAGTTATAGCCGTGGAGAGATAATTTTATTGGCACGTGATTATTTCGCTGTTTTTTTAATGACGATCACTCGATAAAAATATGTTGAACGTATCTTGCTTTACATTAATCACTCACACGGCGATATCCTGCGGTCGAGATTGTAAAAAATGTATGTACAAAGAGGCAATGCATTGCCGACATGATGGTTTATAGAACAGGGATGCTTTTACTACCGAACGTCAATTTTATGATGATGGGATTACTCTCAGAAAATATAGACATTTTTATGATCGTATGGAGGTATTAGTGATGACGCAGACTAACCAGGAGCTCACGATGTTCCGACAAGGGCGCCTGTTCTTCAGTAATATAGATATACCTACGTATGAGTAGTTCTATTTGTTGCAAAATTGTTTCCTAAGTCGGTGGTGGGAACTTAGCAGCCTGACCGCAACGTGCGGCGGCATCAAGGGTAAATATAGCTTGTAAAAAAGAAACCGCATTCTATTACCTTTAATATTTATTCCTACTTCGGCCAATACAATCTAGCCATGTGTTTTTCTGGGAAATATTTCAACAACCTACATGGAATCGTTAGCAAAACCTCTCATTAATAACATTGTGGACTTCTCTCATTATAATAATGTTTATTTTGTATAAAGCATAAACCCGTTGTTGTGTCGCTTGAAGGATTTTTGTATAATACATTTACGCGGAGATCATCATTTCAAACTAGGTACATACTTTATTCCACGTGTTATAGAAAAACAGTATCATCGCGGCTAGACAAATAAACTACGAGCAATGGTTACTTGTTATTTGTTTTCGTTTTTGGTATTTCATGAATATTGAAAACTTTTAGAAAAACAAAATACGATCCTTCTACGTTCTGTGTAAATAAAATAGTTATAGTATAGGTGTACCATTTAGAAAAACAATATTTATAATTATGTAGATGTTTAAATGATAGTCTTTAATTGTAAGTGGGCAATGATCACAGAGGGTGAGTTTTGAAGTTATTCTCTCTCTCTCTCTCTTTTTCTGCCCTGCTCTATGTGCCTCATACAAAGCCCATAGTCAATTAACGAGCTGTAGCGAGGTCTGCGCTCGGAACGAGATCGAAGCAGGAACGAGGAGATACGAGGAGAACAAACGTACACACAATCCAGCGTATTAGCAAACTGAAGAGGCAGCGGGCTGGACACCCTGAAAATGTGAGATGACAGAAGAGGCTGTGGCAGTTTCCGTAGTAGATTTTATCAATTATGGTGATTATGTATTAGAATGTATTTATATTACATATTTACCTAAATATAACTGTAGGTATAATGATTTCTTAGATTTAAGCGAATGTTACACATTAAATAAAACCTCATATACCTCAGTCCGCCCCGTAACCACGAAAGCTGTAAAGTAATCGAAACGTCAGGAAGTTAAAAAATGTAAAAATTAAACCAAATCGCGATAAAATCCGTAAAAAGTAGTTTTATTTCAATAAATGTAGGTAATTTAAATTAAAGGGGAGAACAGGGACGAATGTAACGCGTGATGAAAGTAACAAATGAATTTGTGAAATAAATATGTTACCTACACTGATATGCTGTATGCTGAACATAAGTCATTTCGAAGTCCCTCTTTACCTAAGTTGCGCTCACAGAGCTGTACCGACAGGTTTTTGCTGTAGCGAGTCGATGCTGTAAATTGTTACAGCAATACCCTCAAAGTAACTTTTCACAATTTTTCAACTGCTTTTATTTTTGTTATGGTAGGCTTAATCTTGCGTGCCATGTGTTGGTAAAATAACACGCCTATTCCTCTTGCCATAACGGTGTAGATAACGATAACTATCATACGAGTTTATTGGGTCTGGTCCTTTGTTTGTCAAAATCTGGAAAATTAAAATGTATGTACGGAAGATATTTTTTTGTTTTGTATTTGTAAGCATTAAAACCAACCCCAAGGTTAGGGTTGATTGTAACAAATTCCACTGTTTTCAATTGAACATTTTTCTCGAATCTGTTTTAACATTTGCAAACAAGTTGATGTAACTGTATAGTCGAAACACCAATAAACCATGTGTAGTAATCAGTATCTTGTGATAAGTTTTGCGAAATAGTACAATAAAATTGAAAATCATTACGTACTTCTCCCCTTCTCTTCTTCTCTACCGTCTCTCCTATACAGATATACAAGATGCTTTACATTTAAATGTCAAAACGAGACACACGACATGCGCGACTTCGTCACGAACGAATCAAAATCAAATGTCTGTTTCCCAAGCGCCTGGGTTTAAATCATTATTGTAACATAATAAATAAAATAATAGATCTATATCTCTAAATATTTACAACTATATTTTAGTTTAACATCTAAATTATAAGACGTAAACCAAATATGGAATTCGTTTATCTACGTTGTATTTTTTTAAATTGGGCAACTTTTATGAGATTCTTCATACCGAAATCTCTCAAGGAGGCTTGCCTGATCTAGAATTGAACTTAGACTTCACGATCCACGCCCCTTTAATCCTGTGTATTAATCATTAATAATATAACTTTCTTCCACGTACTGCATATCTGTGGAACCAATTGCCAAATGCGTAATTTTTGGACAAATACGACCTACCAACCTTCGAAAAACTAGCAGATTTCCAACTAAAAGGCCAGCAACGTATGTCCATGCCCTATGGTGTTGCAGATGTACATGGGCCGTAGTGACCACTTACCATCAGCTGAACCGTATGCTCGCTTGCGCAGTTCAATGATTCCGCTGCGATAGACAAAGCCTTAGGCCCTTCTCCGACCCCTAGCCCGTTGTGAGCTATCGGTTTTCACACATCTTTGAAATCCTTTTCCTCAATTTTCAAATGTGAAGGTTTTTCTTAACGTTTTTCTTTATCTTAAAAGTAGCCTTAAAAATAACTACGAATGCTCGAGTAACCTCTAAAATGTAGGCTTTTATGTAACTATCGCTCATTTTAATGTTATTGTTGTGTTATACATATATTTTCTTATTATCATTTACCGTGCGAAGATGGAATCTTATATCTCCGAGACAGAGTTATAACTTTTTCTTGAATCTACATGAATCGTCAAAATATACTAATAATTTATATACAATTTACGAAACATAAAACTCTATATGCAATTAGCAGTAGTTATCAATCAGTAAGCAGTTCAGTGTGCCTCAAAAGTGCTGAGACTTACTTAGTATTTAGTTCAACATTATATTCCGAACTGGAGTCAGCAGGGTTACTCTTGGCTCACGATCTACTCGAATTGAATTGAAAACTTATCATTTGGTACTATTAAACGCTGCACTAGCGATTTATTGTGCTCGAATGGTGTGGAAAATTTCTGAACTAAAAGAATTCGAGGTTTTGATTATATACAGGGTATCTCAAGACCGCGACCGAAAACGAAGCCGGGTGATATTAGTGAGCCGGTATTAGTGATATCAAAATGAATGCAAGTAAAAATAAAAAAAAAATCGGCAACTTTTTTTTGTAATTTTTTACTTATCGTCGTATGTGAGTGATAAATAGGTACATAGTTTTTTCTAAAATTATGACGTACACCGCTTTATTTTTATACAAGCAATGGTACGTAAGTGTTTAAATTACCATTTTTGCAAAAACTAGGTATTTATCCCCCAAACACGATGATTTTTAAAATATTGTAAAAAAAATTCGTCGCTGTTTTTGAAAAATTTTTAGTTGCATTATGTCTGTAACCGCTAAAACTACCACCTGGCTTCGTTTTCGGTCGCGGTCTTGATATAGGTACCCTGTACATGTACATCTAAACTGGCAAATACGAATTTGTTGAGAGTAGGTACCAATAATTTACAGATTGCAATAGTATTGGTTTGAGACTGTTGTTTCGAGTTTGAGATTGGTTTCAAGAGCAGCCTTGCAGATCTCAATGAGCTCGGGCCGCTATCAAATACGATTCCACACGAGTTTCAAACATCAAGTAAAGCCACAGACACGTATCTGTTTTGCAGACACTACTAATTGCAGCATCAAAGTCAATTTATACAGGGTATATCAAAACTGCGACCGAAAACGAAGCCGGGTGGTAGTTTTAGTGGTTACAGACACAAAGCAAATAAAAATTTCGCAAAATAAGCGACAGATTTTTTTGCAATTTTTTAAAAATCATTGTGTTTGTGTAGTAAATACCTAGTTATTGCGAAAATAGTAATTTAAAACCTATCGTACCATTGCGTCTTAAAAAATAAAAAGGTGTATAATTATTTTAGGAAAACTATGTATTTATCACCCAAATACGACGATAAGTAAAAAATTACCAAAAAAAGTTGATTTTTTTTTGCGAATTTTTTAGTTGCATTATGTCTGAAGTCACTAATACTACCACCTGGCTTCGTTTTCGGTCGCGGTCTTGATATACCCTGTATATTATATTTTGATATTACAAAAATAACAAATTACATAATTAAATTTAAAAAAATATATACATTCATAAAACCACGCCTTTTTCCCAGAAAGGGTAGGCAGCCGGCAGAGGTGCTACCAGGATACCCACATTTCGCCTTGTATGTTCTGTCCCATGATGTGACATGGGGCGAGCCTATCGCCATAATATCGGGTACAAATTCCGAATTTAAAAAAAATTAAATTACTAATTGTATTCTAGTCCAATATAAAAAAATATAAAATACGTGTGTGTACTATACATATACATATACGGCGCATGCACGTAATAAGCAGTGCCCCTAGCCGGAAAATTTTGAAGTATCGTATAGTAATTCTCGTATAGTAAAGTAAACGTTTCCCGCTGTGAAATTTTAGTTCCAAATACGCTCACAATGGCGCTGTTTAAATTCCCATACAAAATTTTACTATTACTATTCTATTACGATACTGCAAAATGTTCCGGCTAGGGGCACTGCACTTCTTTATAGGATAAAAGTCACTTTTGTTAGTCTCCGTCGCGCAGTTGGTTAGACGCCGGCTGTAAAACGAGAGTTCGATTCCCGCACCGAAACCAATATTTGTGTGACCCACAGGTATTTGTGTGTCTCGTAGCTTCTGATACCCAGGTTTCAAGACTCGGTCTTAGTGTGGGGTCAGGACTAGTTATGTGGCTGTTGGACGTATTTTTATATTTACTTATTTATCAAAAATAATACAATGGCCTAGCATTCACCACCATAATATATAATTTAAAATACAAAGACACACATGTATATTTGTGACAAAATACACTTTTTATTTTGGGTTTTCCAAATGTTAGCATGAAGGGTGGACGGCAAAATAGTCCCACCATGTTTTTTTAAGATTTCAGTAGGTACCTAATGATTTTACGAGCTTAAAATTTTACGTACCTACTGAAAGTTTGATAGAAAACAATAAAAAATATAATTATGTGCTCAAAAATAAATGTGAACTAGAAATGCTGCTTATTTTCGAAGAGTCAATTATACGTTTAGGTTTTATCAATAAACTTTTAGAATAAGTTGCGACGCAACAAATACCAGATATTTTTATTATACTGTCTAATAAATTGTCTGACAGAACTACCTGAGTGCTTTCATTAATCCTAATATTATGATGTATTGTAATTAAATTGTCATAATTACATTTTTGTTGTTTCCTTTTCATCTACAATGATTACCTATGAATTAATGAATGAATTACATGTATTAAAACAATGATACTATTAAATGTCAAGTAAAAGTCCTTAATAGTGTCCAGTTTACACGAAGACATAATATTTTATTGACTAAACGAGATTTGACTAAACGAGAGACGATCTCGCTTAGTAAAATTAATCAATTTCTGACGACTCAAATATTATATCACACAGAGTGTAATTTCACTCCATGACACTCGAATTCAGTAAGTAAGTAAGTCAAGGTTTATTACCCATATTTCCAAATACCAAACGGGGTGACAACTTTTCTCACATATATTATTTATATGCACAAAATAAATTTGAAATTGGTTTTGAAATTAAAAATGATTACAAACTGACGTAGTATGGAATAAACCCAGTTAAATAAAAAAAACGAATAATATGTTTTTAACAGTTGAAAAAGCGATTGCAACATGAAAATATATTTGTGAAATAGGCGCGAAATCAAAGTTATATGTCGCGTTACCAAGGTATATTGATTATAGGCGTAAAATGAAGTCGGCGGCTGTGTTAACTTACATGGTATGTATTTCCTGCACTAGATCAAACCGTGGGGCTCCCAGCGATTTAGAGCGCTTCTAATTTTACCACCGGAGATTAAACGTTAATCAATATCCAAGACGTTTGTACCGTTTGTTAGTCTACTGGAATTGAAGGTAATCATTGAATATTGTTTGTCATCGATAACTGTCATCCCAGCGGGATGTGGAAAACAATACTATTATCGTTATATGCCTAATGTCATCGCAGTTTTATTAGACCGCTTATCTGCGCCAGATTTTTTATACATATGTTTTTGTATTATTTATATATTATGTATATTACGGAATCTTGTTATCTTACGCACTGGGTTTACTAAAACGTTATGTCAATAATACTTGTTGAATCTAGTTTTAAACACACTTCGAAGGGCAACATTTCTCAACAATTGCGATTCCTTAAACTGTTGCTCGAAGATCTGTTTACGAAACTTATTGTCACTTAATAACATAGCTCAACTGAACTGAAAATACATATTTACATTACGCGCGTCCGAGTACTGTAAACATTATTAAAAAACCAGATTGCACGATTTTCGATATAAGAATTAATATTATTGTTTTCATATACACATAGCTACACGTATAGTTCCTATCATATAAAGAATGCGTAAACATTCGTGATGTCCACTGAGATAGGGCACACGCAGCTGTTTGGTCGGATTAAGTGAGTTATCCTCGGCGGCGACAATATTATTGTGTTGTAAACTTACCACCCGACTGTGGAAAATTTAAGCCGTGTCATTCCCTAATTTGACAAAACTCCTAATTCTTTAGGTAATTTTCACCAGAAATACACTGATTTCATTAAATAATATCGTATGTTGTATAATAGTCAATAATAATTATAGCTGCGGTTACAATATTTTTTATCTCGCCAGCCGCTTCATTATTCAACAAATGGATTTTTTATTGCTATCAATAACTATTGAATCTTTCCGAGGCGGCTTGATACTATCATCATAATAATAAAAACTAATAAACAGAATAATACACATTCACACATTTTAAACACATTTTAAATCGTTACAAAAATATTTCTGAGATCCGAATAATATCGTTACATTCGAATATTCACAACAGGCACTTTTGGAATATTTATAACTTCACTTGTCATCCAACTTTAAATTGACTATGTAAATAACACATCGCTGAGCAAAAGTAGGTAGACGAAAGAGAGAAAAAAATGAAAATATGGAAAAATATAGTTTGAATAGACTCACCTCATTGAAAGTAGTGGATGATTTTAGTCGCAATCGTATTGAAACTCGTAGTAAGTTAGGCGGGAGAGATGCGGCAAGCACGGAGTGAGGGCGCGGGCGTCGCGAACGACAGGCGGGCGAGGAGTCGCGCGTCGTGCGTGCTGCGAGCGAGCGCCGAGCGCCGAGTTCGTACGCGCCCGACCACCACCGCTAATTACCAACCCGCGAATTGCTCAACGACGTCGCTCTTGGATACGCCGCGGTGGATGCGAAGCTCAGCTCTGCCAGTTGACTGTTGATCGCTCCTGCCGCTCGAGTCGGCCGCTACTATGTGCTTAGCGCGGTGCGACTGAGTCGCGCGCCCACCCGACGTTCACTTTTATATATTTCCCCTTCGCGGGAGGGCTAAACAACATTTTTCTTTTCAAAGACCCACGAGTCCTGGATACCGTTGACCCGTGACGGGTAAGCGGGGCGAAGCGCGCCATCCGCCTTTAAAACGGCGTTGGCGCGGTTTACTTACTGGATTAGCCTTTTTGCACTTCCCAGAAGGTAGGCACTCAAAAAAAAAATGGTTTAATTTAATATCAATAGACACCGACTTATACCTACCTCATTAACTCAAGTACGAATTGGAATTAATATCGTGGCAATTTTCAACGAACACATTAAAATCAGCACAGATTTAACAGGAGTAGTTAGTAACGTTATCGACGAATAAGACCACTAACAGTTTTTAACATTATTCTATAACTTTTGCAAACAAAAACAACAGGTTCTACTCCAAATATGTGGTTTGATGGCGCAAAATATTTACATGAGTGGAAATTCAAAATATTTTCATGACATTACAGGCTTGGTCTTAAGATTTTATTCCTTTCGAGAAACCTGGCCTACATTCGGATGCAGATATTTTTTAACTACACTCCACATCCACATTAGACTCATCTTATTATCTGTACAAACTTTTGTAGGGCTCAAACTCGATCGTATTTATCTACCTGCATAATGAAGTAAGACCGATTTATTGAACATAAATTCATCAAAATTCAAAGGGGTAGTCACGTTATATTTAAATCTATTAGAAAACCTTAGGAAAGGACTGACTCGTTCGGAGTGCTTTTTCGATCTCATGAGAAGCTAAAAAAAGCAGCGGCTTCGCTGTCATATGGTCCTTTAGTCCGCCTGTCTTTTATCCTTCTCTTACACCTGCCTTTTGAAGAAGCAAGCAACGCATGTACGAATCAGTCGCTGTAGATTTTCATGGCCGACCGTAATCACTTGCCATGAGACAAGCCGTTTGCTCGTCTTATATCGTAAAGTAAAAACAAAACATAATAGATAAAGCCGAAATAGCACGATGGACCGATGAATTGAAAAGGGTAGCAGATGGACGAAGGCTGTTCAAGACCACGATGGTCTGCGCTTACTTGGAAGGCCTATGCCCAGCAGTGATCGGCGATAGGCTGGGTATGTATTATAAAGTCACACTAAATCACGTTATAAAAATAATATACCTTCGAAATATTAAGAGGAATTGTTAAATCGGTATAGTAGTTCAGGATTTATTTTACATATCAACAAACTTTCAAGACGCGCTATCTCTAGGATATTAGGATAGACTACATACCTGTACAATTTTAACAAACCTAGTAAACAACGGGAATAGGTAGTATCACCAGATAATGGACGAATTATGCAATAATCGTGGGCACAACATACTTGGAAATCATCTTCAGGGATTAAATTGTTGCGCAAGTAATTATTTGCGCACTGGGCATTTACTCGGGATCAAATTTATTATAAACGTAGCGATTTATAGCTCGCTTATAACCAGAATTCAGTGTAGTGCTACTTGATACAGGTATTTAAATATATTTATGCGCAGCTTATTGACTGGGCAATAATCGGAAATATTAAGGGGCTCTCCCCACTGCAACGTAACATAACCGTACTATGACCGTAGCAGATTTTTTTTTGTAGAAATTTCTTTGTAACCTGTCCGGGCAGTGTTGGAAAGGTTTAGCGGACTGAGTTCTTTAATAATTTTAAATGCAAAGATTACATTTTGCTTGCTACGTTCATAGCACGATCATGGTGGGCTAAGTGGTAGTGGGCAGAGACCCTTAATGAAATTACCGAGAACGTCCCCGCGGACTTGCGGTGTGTGGAATGATTTACAGCTGCCTGCAGAGCTTGTTAATATCTCATACATGTGATATATTTACATTCCAACCGCCGTGTATCATTATCTTGCCTTTACTTCTTTATTTGGAAAATTAATCACGTGAGAGAAATTACTAGGTTTTATTCAATGATTTAAAAATAAGTCAGTCAATGTTGATGTTCTGTTTATTCACACTTTTTTTTTATTTTTTTATTTTAATTTAGGGGTTTTTCACTGAGTGAATATGTCGCCCTATTTAAAGTCTTGTTCCATACTTTTTGGCACATTGTTGGCGCAAGATGACGTATGATTTACCTTATGATAATATGCCGATCGCACTGTGCCCCTAGCCGGAACATTTTGAAGTATCGTATAGTAATCCTCGTATAGTAAAATAAACGTTTCCCGCTGTGAAATTTTAGTTCCAAATACGCTCACAATGGCGCTGTTTAAATTCCCATACAACATTTTACTATTACTATTCTATTACGATACTGCAAAATGTTCCGGCTAGGGGCACTGACGCGGACGTCGACATTTTTGGGGATAAGGTTAGTTCATGCTAAATAAATTGGTAGACTCGTATTAAATTTAAAATTAGTTTGAAGAACTTGGAAGAAGACTGAAGAAGCGAATAAAAACTCTGTGAATCAGGCTTACTAGCATGGTTCACAAAGATTTTATTCGCCGTAAAAGAAAGGTAAGTATATCAATAGATTAAATACATTCATTACTTTGAAATCAAATACATGAGGTTAACCCAAATCCCGTCTCATCACAGCAAACTGGGTTGGCAGAATTAATAACTTAACGCTTACCGAGAAACATAAAGTTGAGTGACATGATGATAAAAATAAAAATCTTAAGTAACTCCTTGACGTCATTTAGGTGGAATGGAATTTTGTTGGGTATTTCGCGATATTATTTATTATATTGTATTTAACCTTTACTAAAGAGTAACGGCCTTGTTCATAGACAAATTAAAAAACCTATGACTGCCTCGGTGGCGCAGTTGTACTACGGTATGATTGCAAAGCTGAGGTCTCGGATTCGAATCCCGTGTCGGGCAAAGTGATAATTGGATTTTTCTATTCAAGATCAGCCCGGAGCCAGGAATAGGTGCCCGATATGGCGATAGGCTCGACCCCTATCACATCGTGGGACGGAGAATACAAGGCGAAACGTGGGTGCCCTGGTTGCTACTAGGGGAACCTCTACCTACCCCTTCTGAGAGAAAGGCGTGAGTTTATGTATGTATGTAAAAAAAACCTATTTTAGTTACCTTTCGAATGTTTTGTCCCTTTCGAACGAATTTTGAATTCAGTTTGAGTGAGGAGGACAAAACATTCGATAATTAAAATAGGTTTTAAATCTGACCTTGAATAAGACCGTAAAGCACTACAATAGATATCGTATATGCAATTCATAAGACCTGATTTAAAAGTAGGTACCACTTTACATCAAATACTATAGACAGTATGCTGTATGAAGTATCAATGAATATTTTAGAAGGCAGTGATTCATAGCCTTCGTTTCGTAAGTGGAACTCCGTAAAACACATAGTGAGTATTGAGGACACAAAAACTTGTAAGGATGAATAACCACTCGACATTTTCCTCCACCTTGCCTAAATGATCTGATAATAAGCCAGAAAGTTTATTCATAAGATTAATAAAGTCTGAGAAGCGACTTAACAGACAGTCTTCAATTTAATTTCATAGTTTATCGTCGACACAACAGGTCGATAAGATAGTCTGCTTGTAAGTGTGTTTTAAAAACCTTCGATTGGACGTTACTTTGAACAAGGGCCTGAATCGCCAAACAAAATTAATAATAACATCAAATAGTCACGCACATTGTCCTGACCCCACACCAAGATACAAATCTTGTGTCGGGGGAATCAGAAACTACGAGACTAATCTGCCTTATAACGTTCAGAGCCGAAACTAACATTTGTGGCGGATCTCTCGCATCGTAGCCGGCTCTAAACAACATAATACAATCCTTATGGGAACAATATCACCCCATATCCATCCCAATGCTGAGTATGGGCTGCCTCTACGACTGGTAGGGTTTTCGAACTTAGTTAACCACTCAGGCGTAAAAAAGGTTCGAGTCTTCGAGGACTGCACATAGCTTCGTGGAGACCGGTTTGCAAGTTTCCTCGCGGTGTTTTCCACATTATAGTAATTGATAATTAAAAGCTTATAAAAGTGTAACTTCGAAAAGTATGTCCTGAAAATCTTCTAAAGTTAAAAGGTTGTGTAATTTAGGCTCAGTCCTTCGATCTCTGTATTCTTATTTGGTTATCTATTGGTTCTAAGCTAGCAAGCATTGTTTAAATATATACTTACATTTTGCCTTGTATGTTCAGTCCCATGATGTGAGGGATAGAGGGCCAGCCTATCGCCATATTAGGCACAAACTCCTGACTCCAGGCTGACAATGAATAGAAAAATTCAATATCACTTTGTCTACTCGGGATTCGACCCCAAAAGTACTTTACAGTCGTACAGTAGTACAACCACGCCACCGAGGGTGTCATAATATATTAATAAATTCATATTACATGCCTTTAATGCAAACTACACAGACCTCTAAAATGTTTCCTTTAATTGGTAATTATTATTAATAAATATGGTATGAGTATCGAGAAGAAAGCAATTAAGTAGACTTTTGTATTATGTATAACAAAATAGATTTGCGAATTCACACATCGCCTACTAATACCCACGACGTTAGAGTAATCGTAGAAATCGGGAAATACATAGTTCGCTTTAGAGAACACAAAGTAGGAGGAAACAGGTGATTATTGTGGGCCTCTTGCAATCTCATTTGCCGTAAAAAGAATCTCGGCTTACCATCCAAGTGAATTCTAACATCTTCAAGGTTAAAATTATATTCACACACAAACAAGCCCAAATTTCTTTGCATAACAGTGTCCAAGGTCACATCTATGGAGATTGGGAGGAAATACTGCAAGCAGAGTACCATTTAAATTGTGTTTCTATTCTAAGGAGGCACACAGAAGTTAGTAAAAAGTAACCATTACGCCCCGAGCTTCTTTAATGACATAATTTACATAGTAAACAACTCCGTCGAAGTACAGCACTTAGGGAAATTGTAATTAATTCCGACAATCAAGTTCCTAAGGCTCTCCTGCTGCGTGCCAGTGTTAGCATAATGATTACCGGCTGTTATACTAAACAACTGCCCAGATGCACGATCTTAACGTTTTCTCCATCGTACCCATAAACACTTCATACAATTTCGTACCTTTCATTGCAAAAAATGTGTCAACTACAAAATTTTAGGGAGCACTTATACAAGCAGATATTTCGTTTAACAACGTGTATTCACTCTTTCCACATTATTCCACATTAAATCACATCAATCACTGAAAAATAACAACCACTCTTGAACTAGATCTTCACAAAACAGGTCCCGTACCTAGTGTGGAGATCACCGAGAAAATATTTTAATTTTGGTACTTTTGTAATGTTGTAATGTTAAACAAATTTTGTAACGTGTCCCATTTTTGGATAAATAAAATATTAAAAATTATTAAAAGATATTTCGTTAATTTTTTCTGTATTTTAAATTGCATTCGTATAAAGTACCTACGTGTAGGCGTTAAATAATTATCAATACGAGCGTGAGTGAACAAATAAATTGAAAAATAGCCGTAGTTCATTCGACTGGAAAGCTCCCAAAAAGACCGAAAATAAATTGTTGCATGCAATTTCACTTTATCGACTGCTCGATCCAAGGGTAAGTTTCGAAGTGGTAATAATAGCTAACATGATTATCTGCACCCACACCACAGTACAGTTTCACACAGACAACGTCGCTTTACACAGCGTCTAAGGAGGCGATTAATGTAGCTCAATTAAGGGATTAATTCTTAGCAATGTATTTAATATATAATTTTCTGATACAATATCGCTAACATTTACATTGTTAAAGATCATATATCAAGCTTTTTAATATCGATTTAGAACTGGTATGTGTATTTCTCAGCATGTAACACGTTATGTCCTTCAATCGAGAGAATTCTGACCATAGTCGACCCTGGTCTAGTGCTGATTGTCGTACTTTATTAACCACAGAAACTATTGTAAAGATCTCTAGTAAATAGACTGTTTCACGACGTTGTCTCCATCAATAAAATGGCTAGAATTTCAAACGTATAGGCGTTGGCAGTAATTTAGATCGCAAACAGTAATTGGACTAATAATGGTAACTGATTACTCCATCCCAATAGTAAATGAAATACTCCGCGGTATACGGTCGGTATAGATGGCCGGTTCTTCGGGATGTTGGGTTGTGAACTTGTACCCGAGCATACAGAAGATAACGTGCTCATACAAATGATATAAAATACGTCATAATTACTGGTTTTGGTCGCACTTCGACCAGTATAACCTTGTAGATCGAGGAACATTTTAACTGCCATGAAAATAATTAACAAGTATTCTTACTCTTATCCAGAGTCTATTAATAATGCTTTAGCATTTATCAATTAGCTTCTTCGGTCTTTAGGTAGTAACCTACCGGGTTATCACTGTTATTAAATTGTAATTAAACTGCCATCGGAAATTTTGTAGATATTTAATTGTCGTTGTTAATATGATTAAAAACGGTTTCAAGAATATCAATATATTTTTATATCAAACGAGTTATTCTATCAAATCGAATACCTCAATCAATTCAGCACGTTGTCACACTTTCGACATTAATATGTTTTGTCGAACAATAAACGTATAATAAGAAGTAATTGTCGTTCCACTTTCTGTCCACCCAGCCAAGGACGCGGCGTGATGTTATTCAAACATGGCTACGTAAAAGAATCGTGGATACACGATTATATTAAACATTCTCAGATGGACAGTAATGTTGTATTACTTGTTAAATAATATTGATACAACGCTTCGCAAATTATGACGATCTGTGTCATATTTATTTAAAAGAACAGTGAAACGGAAGGTAAAGGCTTCGCTACGAGGTCCTCGCATAAACCTTGTAACTTCATTTGCTCTAGGGAGCGCTATCCCGGTGCAAGTGGCTGCTTTCTTACTCAACCTACGTCTCTTCGCCCGGTCTTTGTTGTCCTCGACTGTAATTCTCAATCACTCTTATACTTTACCAGCGTTTTTTTGGCCGACCTCGGAGTCTAGGCCCCGCCATATTGAGGCCCCAGTATACAATGGCATAGGACATAGGTACTTCTGTTGTTTTCGTAAACAGACTTGCAAGCAGGCTAGTACTTACGAGTATAATCTATACATACCTACGTACAAAAAATGTATAACTGGTCGATGTCTGTACATGGAAAATATATGAATAAGTCTATTATGGTGCAACAGTATGAAAGTAATAGAACCCAAAAAATGTATATTACATTTTTTGTCTGTTTGTTTATGTATTTGATTGTTTGTGCGGTTGTGTGCGATGATCTCAGAAATGACTTAACGGATATCGATGTAATTTGGTATGGAGGTAGCTGACACCCTGGATTAACAAATAAGCTACTTTATATCCCGAAACGTTTAGTGTTTCCTTGGGATGAAGAAGAAATTCCGATGTATGCACCTTTAAGATACTCAAAGGGATTGGATGGGACTGGATTAATAAGACATGACATGAGTGAGAATGAGACGGGATGATGAAGTGAATTAAAATATATGTGTTACATTTTTAAACTCAAAGGGATGGTAAGGGACAGAAGATGACAGTATTACATCCCTTTAGTCATGGAGCAAAATGAGACGGGACAGGACGGGATATAACGGAACGGGGTGTTTAAAATCAGAACAAAGCACGGCAGTCGCAATGAGTGAAAATATATATAAAACAGCATGAAATATAAAAAGTTGCTGACGTGGACAGGACTCAAAAAGTATCTGCACACGAGCGGAGCCGGGGTCCCTAGTAAATAATAAATACCTAGCGCATGTAATAATTTTATGCACAAATAGATTTATTACTACAAGCATCATATTAGAAACTCAATGTAACAACATTAGTCTATACTTCCATTCATAATCTAATCCAATTCACAAACATAACCAGTAATAGTTTTTTGTTGAGACTGCGTGTATTTATAAGTAAAAGAGGTCAAAAAACCTTTCCATCCGCGACAAAAGCCGTTCTTCCGGTTTATATTCATATTCTACTTCATTGAATATATCAGCCGGTCCGTTATTCTATTACACATGCCATTTCAACACAATAATAAAATAAATATTGTCGTTAACGGTATGTCTACTAGACTACCAGAATAACACGAGTTCGTCTTTGATCTAGAAATATATTTTTTATGGCAGATTAATAATCGCTTTCCAATTCATTAGCAACGGTACACAAATATATTTAGTTTAAATCGACATTATAGAACTTTAGTGGCTGATTACACTCAAAAATTTAATAAAAATCATTATTGCCAATTGAAATTTTATTGAAGTACTGTATTTTTTTTATATTTACTGTTAGCTGCTAATTAGCTGTAATGTTCAGTTTTCTAAATCAGAAGTTAAAATGTGTTAATTTTGCCAATATCCCGATTATTTGAAGCAAAGATTTACTTAAATTTTTATGATCATTATATGTTACTTTCTCTACATTTCCGTAACTAGATTAGTCAACATTAAGATGAGGTATGTATACCAAGAACATATTATATTTATAACTTGTAGATCTAACTTATTTATGAGTCTCCGAAACAAAATACTTTTACTACATTTTGTGTAAGAATTAGCCGATCATAAAATCGGCTAATTCTTCAATAACCACAAATCAACCAGTGATGTTCGCTTCCGTTTTTTTATAAGCTATCATTTCATAGCTCAACATAATTACTTTGAGAAATATGTGTACCAACTAGACTTTCGGCCTTATCATAGACGGATTTAAAACCTTTTTTAGTTATCGAATATTTTGTCCCTTTCGACCGACTTTAGAATTCAGTTTGAACGAAGAAGATAAAACATTTTATAGCTAAAATGAGTCTTAAATCTAGATAAATAAGACCGTTTAAGTACAGTAGATTATTTTGTATAAAAGTTTTCATCATTCCTTGTGTCGCGAACAGATACTGAATCAGTTACTTTTTAAAATTACGGTAGGTCATTATTTCATGTATTAGTAAAGGAATTAGCAACATAGAGTTTAGTAGTTTAATTACACAAAAACTAATAGTATTATCGTTGCTTGAATCAGAAGGTGTTTTAATCACTTGAATGACTAAGCAGTTCCTACTTCGTATTTAAAAGGTAATAATGTATTAGTCAGCTAGACACTATCTGTCATATTGTTAAATGTTATTGAATTAATTGCCCACCCGCACTAGGCCAGCGAGGTGGACTATTATACGGCCTAACCGCTCTCAATCGCTCTCTTGATTATCGAGGAGGTCCATGCCCTGCAGTGGGACGTAAAGGGGCTGATAAAATTACAATTACAATAAAATACTTTTGTTTGTAAAGTTTAAAGCACTCAATGAAGCGACTGGCAAAATTAACTGCTTCACTGTTCAAAAAATGCCGATGTTTCAGCAACTATTTAATCTTGGTAAATATTTAGAAGTATAATTTAGAATCTTGGGTTCGAATCCGAGTAAAGTAACATTGGATTTTCCTATTATTTAATTATCAGCCCGTAGTTAAGAATTAGTGCTCTATATGGGGTTTGGCCCGCAGTCTATTACATAATGTCTATTACATAAAACACAAGATGAAACGTGGCTGTCCTAGTACCGTCTCCGCCTACCCCTACTGGGAAAGAGGTGGAATTTAGTTGTTGTTTGTATTAGAAATATAATGTACTCATCCATTTCGGGTCATAGCAGAAAGGGTGACAATGCGGAGCTGTTGCCTTCGGATATAGAGACGCTTATTAACCTATCACCTAAAAGTTCTAGGTTGTGTTTCTATATCTCTTCGATATTCAAGGACCGAGATTCAGCCTCGCTGGAGCCAGTCTGCAACATATGTACTTCTTATTTTTGTGACAAATTATTAGGGTATGAATAATTTTGTATATTGTCATTATTTATAAAAGTGCGCAATGGCCTGTTGGTAACGGACCTGATGCGACTGCCAACATATTTCACGGTGGTCTCGGGTTCAAATCCCAAGACACCTCTGACTTCTCTGAGTTACGTGTATATGGTAGTAAATGACAACGCACGATAAAGGTGAAGGAAAACATCGTGAGGAAACCTGAATACCGTAGCGATTTGGAAAATTTTCTACGGTGCCTATATAAAGTCCGCGTTACTGAATATCTCAGTTTAACAAAAAGTAGGTACTAACAAACTTTGTGAAATATGTAGTTTTCACCCAGACGATTAATTTGCACACATTTACTACGATATGTATTGTGTATTATATACATATGTGTAAGTTATTTAAAGTTATCATCCAAATAAATTTTGACTTATCTGAATATAAGCGCAATTGGACAATTATATTAACTAGGTCTATTGAAATAACACCGTAATTTATCTAGGTACACCGATATTAATCTAAGAAAATTATCTGAATACAAATATATAAATTCTTAATACTGCACTAATTTATCGTTCATTTACTTACAGACGACGCGACGTAAGAAAGTACATAATTGAAAATAATTTGATTATTATATTGGTTTCAATTTTGGGTTCTCAGCAAAACTGGTAAATTTTTTAAAGAGGTTAAAGTGCGGGTGGGTACCAGGCACTTTAGGCCTCTATTGGAAATCAGCAGGGGCATTAAGAAAGCGTCGTACAATACTACATGTGTCTAAGATAATAGATTTTTGTAATGGGATATATAAGTTTTTATTTAGATTAAGTTTCTTTAAGGCATCGTGCAAAGATTTGGGAATTATTCCAGTTGACGATATTACTATAGGTATTGTAATTACTTTATCTTGGTGCCACATATCTTTGATTTCGTCTGTTAATGGTATATATTTTTGTATTTTCTCATTGTGTTTCTTTCTTAAGTTTTCGGTGTTAGGAACTGTTATATCTATGAGGTAAGTTATCTTGGATTCTTTTAAAGTTAGTGTGATGTCCGGTCTATTGCAAGCTATAGTTTTATCTGTTATTATATCGCGGTCCCAATACAGTTTAACTTGACTGTTTTCTATAACGCTTTTTGGATTATATTTGTAATATGGTATGTATTCATTAATAAGTTTATATTTATGAGCAATTTGTTGGTGTATTTGTTTAGCTACATTATTGTGTCTATTTGTATATTCTTTATTTGCTAGTATGTGGCACCCTCCAGTTATGTGTTCTATTGTTTCTTTGGTCTGATGGCATAATCTACATTTATCGTTTTCTACTGTGCTATCTTTTATTATGTATTTGGCATAGTTATATTATTATGTTTAGATACGGCATCAATGTACTAATATAATTTGTGGTTCGAATTGAAAAATAATGTTGGACAGCCGATTTATCGAAGAAAGTTGTAAGGTTTTACCGGGTATTACGGAAAAGCTTCCGAAAATGGGAAGAATAGATATTAGATAATTAGCCAGTGATTAGTAACATACAAAACTAGAATGTGAAATTAAAAACCTATTACGTGACGTCAAGCTAGCTAAATCCTTAGATGAAATAAAAAACTGTATGAACAATTCAGATTAAAAATAATAATTATGTAATGTGATGTAATAGTAATAACTTCATTCTCGAGCTGCAGGAACAGGTTAAAGCCCTAAGCACAGACTCCTAACATAATGAAGCACTATGTACGGCAACATTTTCAACGATGCGAAGTATATATTTGATCGAAGGACTAAATCAGTCAACATGTAGCAGACCAGCATTGTATATACTATATATATTAATCTCAAACCGAAAAAAAAAACAATGTCCAGGGTCAAATTAGTTGTTTATTAGTAGTTGATTAGACGCCGCATGTGAAACGAGAGGCCGCGGGTTCGATCCCCGCACCGAAACAAATATTTGTGTGATCCACAGGTATTTGTTTCGAGTCTGGGTGTTTGTGAGACCGAAAAGTCTCTCGTAGCTTCTGATACCCACGACACAAGACTCGATCTTAGTGTGAGGTCAGGACTATGTATGTGACTGTTGGGTGTATTTAATATTTATTTATTATTATTAAAATTATGGTATACTGGAGCTGATGTGGGTCAATAAATCTAGACCGAGTGAAAATAGTGTACGTGTGTGTATAATAAATAGTAAGTGCGTGGTGGCCTGTTGGTAACGGACCAGACACGGCTGCCTACATGTTCACGGTGGTCACAGGTTCATATCCCAAGGCACACTTCTGACTTTTCGGAGTTATGTGTGTATAATGTATTGATAGTCAATCACCACGCACTTTAACGGTAAAGGAAAACATCGTGAGGAAACCTGCATACCGTAGCGATTTATTATTTAGGCCCGTGCCCTGCAGTGGGACGTATATGGGCTGATATAGAGTGAAAATAGTTCTATAAAACCCGAAGAACATATTTCATGCGGGAATTACTTTTGATGACAAAAATCAAATGTCCCTTTATCGTTATTAGTTTGCCAACAGCTATTTTGCTTCGTCACAAACGCAATGGGTGGTTGGAAAATTCTGATACGAGATTGACCCCTGATCCAATGATACTGTCATTCCTAAGCAGTCACACTAACTTCTCTTTCGGTACCCTGGGTTGTAGCCAGCCCTGGTTAGTACGTGCGCAGTACGCACCAATTTTGTCCCTGGTGGCCACTCCATAGAGGAATCACCTTAATATAAATAAATTAATGATAGTAAACTCACGCCTTTTCAAATATCAGTTTCCCCGACCCGGGATTTGAACCCGAGACCTCAGCATTGTAATGGTACCGCAGTACGACTACGCCACCGAGGAAGTCAGCAATGTAAATAAATTACCCACTAATTAATTTTAATCTACTTCAAAAAAAGGAGATTATTGACCTGTATTATGTAATATCGTCAGTATGAAAATGATCTCAATCAAATAATCTCAAAAACGGTTTACGGATTTCGATGAAATTTGGTATGGAGGTAGCTGGCACCCTGAATTAACACTTTTTATCTCGAAAAGCTTAGTGTTTCCTTGGGGTTAAGAAGGAATTCCGATATATTTGCACCTGTAAGATACTCAAAGGGATGGGATGGGACTGGATTACATGCATTGAGTGAGAATGAGACAAGACGAGCGAGATATGACGGGACGGGATGGGAAATTCCAAATAAAGTTAATTTCAAGTAAAGATAATCACGCACATGAAGTTTGCGGGCAGAAGCTAGTAGGTACCTACATAATATTATGTGTAGGTATGTCGCATGGTGGGTGAAGTGGCTGCGTATGGATTTCACTTTGTTTCTGGTAGACGACGTTTGTTTAAATAGACTCAAGTCCAAATTAAGCGAAATGAAAAGAAACCAGAAGACACAAAATATATTTATTGGTTTCTTAGATTTACACGAATGTTACACATTGAAATAAAACTATTTTATACGGATTTTATCGCGATTTGGTCCGCCCCGTGACCACGAAAGCTGTAAAGTAATCGAAACGTCGGGAAGTTAAAAAATGTAAAAACTAAACCAAATCGCGATAAAATCCGTATAAAATAGTTTTATTTCAAAATATATTTATTTCCAAATTTTTACCTTTATATTATATAAGAGCAAAAACATTAAACAAAGTAGTTTTATAGCACAATGCTGCATCTGTCGAACAATCGGTTAACTAAAATAACATTCAATCTCTATAGACACGGGTCACGACGGAATTTGGTATTACGTATGACTTTTATGAGCGATCGAATAGCAATCAGCGAACAAATCTAACTCTCAAATCGCAATGGACTGGGATAACGCGGGATAGAGCGAACACCCGATCCTTTAATATTGTTCACAGATTATTTCACAGAACGGTTTATTTCACTTCAAACTCAGTCAGACAATTCTGCATATTGTAATGCAATATGAATTGAAACGTATTATTCAAAGAATTGAAGAATTGAGAATTCAAACTTATTATTAGACTAGCTTACGACACATGATTCACTTCTAATCTATGTAGTCAAACGTTTGATGGCACGACAAGTGAGCATCAACATAAAAAGAAAAATAAAACAAAAAAACAAAAAGCTAAAAACGGTTAAGTGCTCAAAAGTATACTTCGTCGGAAATATATGTGAACCTAGCTGTCATGCGGTTCACATTTCATTTTTTTGTGTTCCCATATCTACTATTTTATTTTACATTAAAAACGTTTTGAGATGGATGCGAATTCAATTTTTTATTCCCTTTTCTGTTTTAATTCAATTTGTTTAACATATATTTTGAATTAGCTGAACTTATGTTCCAGTGACGTTAATTATTCAGATCCACAGATATTTCCGACAAGTTATAACTACAAAAGTACATAATATGTTTCCTCCTTTTTTTGAATGAAACTTCTATAAAATTGTTATGTGGTGATTTCAAAATTTATGAAACGAAAATGCAACTAGAAAGAGGCTACCTTAAAAAAGGTTCTTACTTCTTACATATCAAAGTGTAAATACTTCTGTTTTAATATTTACTATACGAAAAGCCATATTTATGTTCGATTGGTCTCAAATTCGATATCTGAGTGACCATTTGCTCCGCTAATCTAAATTGATGGTCGGAATTAAAAACAGTGGCCGCCATTTTTGAGCTTTTTACTTATCGGTCCGTTTGCTCTCAAATTCGTTAACTAAACATTTTCTTATTCTTATTCTTCCCATATTCTAATAGCTTACAATAGATGACAAATGTTTATTTTTTTATCTACTCTTATAAATGTATAAGCCAGTATAGCATTTTCACAAATAGCATCTTTGTATAGGCTTTAATTAAAAAGTTTTCATGAAAGTAGGGTTTAAAATTAAAAAGGTACCATACTTCCAATTTTTTTGTAAATAATACTTAGCAATATAGTCACAATTTATCAACCTCCTTAAAATTATGAATATTTTAATTTACAACTGCACAAATACAATTGCATTGTAAAATAAAATTGTATGATATTCTTATAGTTCCTAAGAATATATCCCTAATGCCAAATGTCCTTTCGATATTTCGCAATTAGCACTTTTCAATTTAACAGGTTCCTTTGTTTTACGCGGTCAATTGTCAAACATAAATAGTCGCGGATGTTGCAAAATGTTAGCGGAAGCTGCTTCTATTGAAAGTAATATAGTTTTCTACAAACTTCCTTTATTGAATGTCATTGAATATTGTAATCGCCGGGACTGAATTCGCGAATGATGCTCACAACACCCGCACTATAATTATTATTATTTAGTCAATAGAAATAAACAGAATTTAATTATTTCTTATACGTATTTTTTGATTTATAAAACTTATCCACTAGACTTTGACACATTTTCCCATTCGTAAAATGTATTATGTATTAATAAAGTATTTAATGTAATAATAACTTTTTTCCTGGTAGCAAAATTATATTTTCTTTTATGCAGAATCCAATGCCCCAATCGTTGTTTACCTTGTATCGTAAAAATATATATTCTGAAATGTTTCTCACTGTCTCCACAAATAATAATTTGTACGTAAGTAAATATATTTTCACATACATAGATAACACTCTCAATCGATTCTCTCGATTGTAGAGTAGGCCCGTGCCTTGCAGTGGGACGTATATGGGCTGATATAGATATAGATAGATAGATACATAGATAATAATTAATAGTATTATATATTCCGATAGATGGACAACTCTAATTTTATTTGTGTTAGAAACGATGTATTTAAGATGGCATCAACGAATGCTTTTTCCCTAATTCACTACTCAAGACAGTAGATATAAAAATGTTGCATATACTACTACTATATTTGGCCCCTACTCCAAGCATTTCATACATATTATAATTGCAATGTCTGGAATGTAAACTAGCCTTCGAGGAATCTGTAAATAGACACAAATTCTGACCTCGCTCAATATTCCCGATCGAATTGGAGGACATTGTTTAAGAAACCTTGAATCTTACCTAATTCACTAAGGATTATGGAACGAGTTGTTTTTGTGGATAGTTCCAATATAATAGAAAACTACTCAGCGATCAGTAATATTTCAGAAATGATTTACGGTTAACAGACAGTAGGCATTGCATGTCTCATAAAAGAAATAGATCTTAATAAGAATATAATACATTATATTATTAGTAACACCTTTACGGAAATAATGCATTGTATACTAGCAATATTAAATTCCCGACAGTTAAAAGAATTTAAAAAATGTGTATACAAATTGTTGTGCCAGCGCTGGTGGCCATTGAGGAATAACTACTTTTGTCGAGATATCTTGGGCGCAAGAACTAGGTAAAAATTTAGATGTGCAATTTATAAGGAGCAAGTCAAATAAAATATGAATGTAGAATTTCATATATGTATTGTTGACCGTTGAAGAGTTCCTTCGTCTGGAGCCAATACATTAATCTACAATTCCAATTAAAGATTGTTATCTGTAAGTTAATTATAAATTACAATTAACGACAAATATACTTACAACACTGAATACGTATAGGAACACAACACAATACGACGTGCGCAGATAACAGCTAAAAATAAGTAACTATCGCTTACATATTTCCCTACATGTATGTAGTTTGCTGATTTACGGCGATCGTGTACCATTGTAAAGGCATAGTCATCCTTGTTGTCAGTGGCATAGTAAACTCGCCTAAGGTCGTCATTCACAGCGATTGTTGCATGTTAATGAACGCACACTTACCACTTCCGCAAAACACATCCAACTGGCTATGCATTTATCGTATGTACATATTGACAGGATATTCCTTTTCCTTTGTAACTACCTCATTTTCGTAATTTGCTGTTGTACAATTGTTCACTTTACGCAGATTGCAAATAATACTGTTATGGTTCTGTCTTATTAGGTACACCATTATCACGTTATATCTTCTGTATTCTTCTTAACATTACTCTCAATATTTGTTTGTTAAAAACTAGACCTACTGCATATTCTATTAAGACCATTGGCACTGACATGTTCCTTTAATATGTATTCCCAATGCTAGATACCCTCTACTACGATTGACAGGGTCCAGTACTCCATCATTCTGGCCTATAGCGGATTATTAAACTTGTCACGCCTACCTTCGAAGTTCTTGTGAAGAATTTTGACGTAAATGGGTTTCCCGGTCATGTTTTCTTCATGTTCAAGTAATAAAAGCAAAGTGTCAGCAAATATTTCAATATTTTTATTTATCTGGGAAACAACAAGTACAAACTTACATAAAATTAATTACAACTAGAATTACATAATCCACAACAGTTTCCGCAGATTGCAATAACACGTAAAGAAAGAGTTGGTTCGTGTACACCCAGACCCTGTATACGGAAATAAGATTTAAGCATCTAAAATTACAAATTATTTACTAGGTGCAATAAAATACAATAAATTATGCAGCTAATTTATAACCGAAAGTAGTTTGTTTTACATTAAGGCTCACCTGAAGGTAACTCTCTATGGTAACTAGAGACATCATAACAGTCGACACAATTACCTGGCCCCTTTAGCTTTTACACGTCTCTTAGAATGCTATTATTATTTATTATCTCCATATTTTCACCTGTATAAACAAAGTGCAATATGAATCCAAAGAATAATCAAGTACGATGACCGTTGGTGCAAACCAGTTCCGGAGATTGCGGCCCGGCGTGGTGTGGGACGTCTCTCGGGTAGATGGAACTCGAGGTCAAATTTATTAGGATGTCTTAGGCAGTAAACTAACAATTATCTTATCATTACTCATAAATTCCATAATTTGTGTGTTGTTTTTGATGTCTGACCCAGTAATGGACTATGACACCATATTTAAATATGCTTCATTTGGGTAAAAATTGTCTTTTGATGCTGTCTCTTCAACTGGATTTGCTGAGATGTCTGCTGGTTTTGCATGCGAATGGAAGCCAATTAATGCAGGAGACGAACAAAGGAAAGTATTTCTAAAGTTAATTCATGGCAATAATAATTCTTTGCCACCATTCTTGTTTCATATTTAACCTTGGTTAAAAGTATTTTTGTTACCTACTTCACGTCTTAAAGCTTACAATTTACAAAGTACGGAAGCTTGTGATAAACACGAAAGTATTACTACAAAATATCAGAGAAATGGTCTGTTTACAAAACCGGCACGAGAATATCGCCAAGTACGTTATCTAGTATTACTGATTTGAACGCAGTTAGAGCCTTTTCGCGCCACATACAGTCGCACTCTCCACATGTGAAATCTACATTTCTAAAAGGCGAGCGTTGTTCCGGCTGCGCATCGACAGCGTAATGCAATTTCGCTAACATTTTTTGCAAAATGGACGTTCACAGGACTTGTTACGGCGCGGCGCGACAGCTCTGCATGTCTGCTAGCCAATTATATATGGAAAGAAGCGAAGCATTAACTTCATCTATAATTCTATTTTTTGAATTACAGCTGGTGGACTATTTATACCTTTGCCTTAGCATTTATTTTTTAATTTCAGTGCGTATTGTTCAGGCTAACAAATATTGCATCGGAGAATCCCGGCAGGTTAAGGCTAATGTGGCGAAATAAATAATAAATAATAAATAAATACACCCAACAGTCACATACATAGTCCTGACCCCACACTAAGATCGAGTATTGTGTCGTGGGTATCAGAAGCTACGAGAGACTTTTCGGTCTCACAAACACCCAGACCCGATACAAATACCTGTGGATCACAAAAATAGTTGTTTCGGTGCGGGGATCGAACCCGCGGCCTCTCGTTTCACAGCCGGCATCTAACCAACTGCGCCACGGAGGCTGTCTGGCTGAAATCAAGAAAGTATCTACTTCAGCATGTTCGTTGCCAAAGAGGAAATGAAAATCCTTCATGTTTATGCTATACTTAATACTACAATACAGGCGTGGAAACACCATCAAAATTCAATCAGTGGCCTTTACGTGATGTGTGTGCTAACGTAAAAACAAAAAATCTTAGCTGATATAGTTACTTACTGTGAATGGGGAAGTAGCTCAAATTGTTTCTTTGAACCTGTATGTGTCATTGAAAGAACATCTTTATGTACAATTTGAAACATCATTGTATTCCAGCTGACACATCGGGAATTTCGCAGCTCATTTACACCCAGCTTCCATCGAGCAAATCATCGTTACCAGGATTTTATAGTATCCTGGCCTCAGAGAGTGTTACCGGATTCCTGCATTTACACAATTGAATAATCATTTCCTAGACATCATGTTGGAATTGAAAATATATTCATAAACATTGCGTCCAAGACAATATATGATTTGGCAGCAACTCCTGACTGACTTATCACTTGATTAAGTTATTCCAACTCATTCCTTTTGTATGTTTATTACTCAAAGGTCAAAGCCACAGGTATGGGCAAAAATAAATATATTTTCAATAAAATCCTCGCATTCAACGCATCGGGGACACATTTTTTCGCTCGAGTTCGGTGCAACGGCCTCGCCGATGACACCAAGTGATAACACCTACACCGTCCATTGTGATCCCATGGGCGGGTTTAGGACCGGTGACTTTAAATCGAATCATATTCAACGCGTTGACAATTATTCTGCGGCCGTACGTGGGTTGGGTACGTTGATGTATAACTATTAACTATACACAACTTCGAATAGCGGGATCCGTCATTTACGCAGTGCCAAATTGATCGATTTGTTGGTAATAATTGTGACGAAATTTTTTGTCTATCATAAGATGTTAACGATTTTTTTGATCTAGCTCAAGTTTCGGAGCTGTGAGTACGAGTATTTTTTAAACCATATCAATGTGAAATTTTCAAATATAGCAATGAACTTTACCTATGTAATAAATTGTCGATTTAATTAATGAGCTTAATATTGTGTGTTTTTTATCTTTACTACAGATTAAGATAAATAACGGTTACAACCCTTGTCTAATCAAGCATTAAATTAGAAAGTATTAAAATAGTATAAGTATACTGGTTTCATTTACTTGTCGTAATCATATAATTACTGTGTTCAGGCTAATGAAGTATGTGCATCTCATTTATTTACTGCGTGTTTCATGTCTCTATCTAACATACTATTTGTCTTATGTCGGATGTTGAAAAAGTGATTCCATTTGAAACTTCCTAGTTCCTTCTATATACATCAAGTGTGGAGAACCTTGTAATGGCTAATATTAGACCTAATGAAGGTTTTTTACCCATCATATAATTTTTATTTAAAAAATTCTATCATTTTCACCTGTTTTACATTCTTGTTCGCCGCGCCCTCACATGATTCATTGAAGTATATTCAAGCCTTATATACAAATTTTAGTGGGTAAATTAGTAGATTAATGAATAGATCAATACTTTTCATTTAATTATAAAATTCATTGGTCATTATTTTGATGAAACAATTAAATACTTCTACACAATCTGGTTTACTCGCCGCGGTCATGTCGTCATTTCTTCACCATTTTGTATATGTATTTTTAACTGCAAAAAAAACAGTGCACATGTATGGTAGTTGCAACACATACGCAATTAGGGTGTACCATAATTAATTCCTTTTGAGGTGTATGTTAATATGAAATATATTTTAACTGCCTCCGTACTACACAGGTTTTTATTAAGCTGATACTCTAAGAATTATAAATAAAAATACAAAAGCAGCTTACTAGTTTTAGCTTGTGCAATTAAAACAGATGAAAAAAAAATTAAGTGCTGGTTACAAGAAAAAGTAAATAATAATTACCTTTACCACAATAACTGCATTAGTAAAATACTTTGTAGCAGTTATTAGCCCCTCCATGAGAAACAACAGTTGATACAAATATAAGTATCAAGGTGATAATACAGACCGCTTCCAAAAGTCTATGTCGCGATCTATGAAGGAGACCTATCTTCAGCAGTGAACTTCCTGTGGCTGAAAAGAAGAAAAAGGAAATAATGTAGAAGAGACAACTGATGGAAAAAAACGCGTTATGGAGTAGACTGTATACACCGCGATGAGGCAAACGTAGTGGTGCTCAAACTAGGAATGACGAACTTTTGAGACTGCCAGGGGAAGAAAAAAAATTAAGTGGAGATGAGTGAGACAAGTCAAGCATTAAGTCTGATGGCGTAGAATTGGCAAGGACTATGTCCCATACATTTATAGATACATAAACTCAAGCCTTCTTCCCAGGAGTGGTAGGCAGAAGTGTTACCACCCACGTTTCGCCTTGTATGTTCCGTCCCACGATGTGATAAGGGGAGATATATATTATGTCCAATAGTGATGGAGAATCCACGAGGTCCTGGTAGTTCAATTGTTAGACCAGTAGTACAAAAGGCATATTAAGCTAGTAGACTCCCCGACATCTGTCGCAGTAAATAATCGTGGATGTCATTCTTCTATCAGTGTCCCTTTCGATGCGAGTGTAGCTTTCCCATGGCGCCCGAAGCGACTAGGTAGCCTTTGCTATTAACCTTGGCATATAATTTACACAGTATTTACAGTTATTCTTTCTATATAAGTTGCTATGAGCCTGAACATGAATAAATTCTATAATTGGAGCTTTGTTGGATAGTTTGATCAATCCATAGTCCCATGTTAAGCGATAGCAATACATTTTTTGGATATCGCAAAAGTACAAATTAACCCTCCTCTTTAAAGTTTTTTTTAAGTAGAGCTAGTAATCGAACCTTGAACCTTACGCTAACGCTGTATCAATAAATTATTTAAAGACTCGCAAGGTACTCCTTATAACATGGCCATTAATATCAATATTCCCCCCTTTACGTTAAGTTTACTGTTTAAAGGGAATGTGTATTCTATAGCGCCATCTTTTAGCATGCATATTAAAAACATTGTATAGGTTGAATAAGATAAGGTAACTAACTTTGTATTAGTTCTTAACGTTAATAAGAGATGGCGCTATTTTTTATATTGCATTAGCCCTTACAGGCATAGAGTATATTTTATCTTACAGGTCCCACTGCTGGGCACGGGCCTACTCTTCAATCAAGAGAATCGATTGAGAGTGGTTAATACCTTGCAAGGTTTATTAAGATAAGGTAACCAACTTTGTATTAGTTCTTAACGTAAATAAGAGATGGCGCTATACACAATACAAATTAAGACAGTCTTTTATTGTTTAGCATTATGTGTGGTCAACAGATGGCGCGCAAACCAAAACTAAAATGCGCCACGATCATAAAGTTAATGTATTAGCGCTTTGGCTTCCCCCTACACGCTATGCCAGTTAGGTATCGCTGTGATACCGGCTACGGAGTCAGAGTACGGACGTACGCATCCGACGAACTCTTCGGTGTGTAGATTTATCGATAGAATGTGTATCGCCTCTCGGAAGCATAAAGACAGTTCCGCTCATTCGTGAACATTCCAATAGTGAAAGACTATTTTTGTTGGGTTTTCAATGTAGAGCTGTTTTATAAATTCGGGCTTCAGAGCCGGCATATTTTAGGTAAGTCGTTTTAATTGTTTCGATTGCTGATACTTATTTTTAAACTTACTTTACGTGTTACTACGATGTCTTGCGTGAGTAGTAGTAGTAAGAAGTAACGACGATACTTCGATAATATTTTTGGCCTTTGTTTATATAAACAAGTTTATTGTGCCCATAGATTGTGTCAATGTTTATAAAACATTAATGAATAGGTTATGTTTATCGTTTTTATCAATCATTGTGTTTACAAAATTTAATTTAATGAATGACCGTATCCTAGTTTGTCTTCAAATTTTAATTATATTGAGATATTAATTGAGTATTAATAATAAAAACATGAAAAAAAATAATTTACGTATTATTATTAATTTTAAATGGATTATTATACTTTTTTAATATAATATGTAGTTTTGTAGAGATGCTAAATAAAGCTCTACTTACTTTAAAATTCAAAAATATTTAATTAAGCACTATTTTGTATTACTCGTATTCTATAAAATTTTACTTTCGTACTATAAAATAATGTTTACCAAATCAATTAATCATACCAACTTAATTACAGTTTAAATGTTGACCTCCAAACGTAAATATTATGCGCTCAATAAAAGTGTATCTACTTGGTTTCATTTTTTATTTATTTTTAATTATAAGCTTGTATACGTATTATTTTACGATGTCAACATCTGTGTACAAGCCAAATTAATTTTAATATTATTTAAACGGTTTAATATTATTTTATTTCTTTAATAAATAACGTTATTCAAATAGTATCTCGACAGTTATCGTTAGTTATGAATAAAACAGCTGTATAACTCGGTGGCGCAATGGTTTCTGTGGGTAATGTACTTAGCCTGCATGACCAATTGACGAGACATGCTAAACACTTCTCTAGTTCCTTTTAAAAATACCACCATTCATACCGGCTGTCTTAATTATTAAGACCATACATGATTCTGTCCAGTTACACGCATATTAAGCGGCGGCTTCATAGCTCGGACTATTCTAACTTTACACATTTAATATAAAATCATTTAATTAAAATTAGCCCTTGAGTACCAATAATAGCTTGTCGCATAAATAATTGTAAAAAAAAAGAAACATTCATTTGGATTTTCCAGTAAATATAAACACAGAATTATTGGCGTTTATTATACCGCCGTAACCACAAAGTAGTGGGTTCAATTTATTGAAGATTAAATAGCTGCAAAGTGCAAAGCGGAAAATATTTTTCTATATTAGTTAGTATCCCTTCCGGCTATTCATAATTAATATTATTAATAATGTAAGAATCTATGCGTATGCCGCGCATGAGTGCTAGGACAAAGGAAAAGTGATAGTAGAAATATGTGTGTTATCGCACTACTTATTATTAAGTCTAGGTATATTTTGTCCGATAACTTAATTTCTACATACAGTCTCGGTTGCCAAAACGATGGGCGCGAGAACTACCGGATCGATACTTTCGTGATGAAGTTCCTCCCAAAAGCGGTTTCACAAGTATACGGAATATGTAGGAAGTTGAACTCAAGTATACATCGAACATTTGTTGCCATCCGGTACAATCGTTTTTTATTTTGTATCCATTGCCTGTCCTTGCACACAATATAAACTCTAATAAGAAAACACACAATGAAAACGCCGATCACGTCACCAGACTACCGGTAAGTTTTATAAACATTATTTCCCATACAATATCGTGATGAGGAATACTGAATGTGTCCGCGCGCTTCATTTGTCATAAATGGCTGCTTATTATCACAGCATATTCATTATTATTTTGTTTATATTCGATTTCGATGTGCATCCCGCGCGTAATTACCACCAATAATGTTCTATCGGAACTTATATTGATAGTAGTGGAGACTAGTAAACCAGGCATATATCGCACATAGGAAAGCGGTGCCGATTTTCTCCAGCTGCAAATGCTTTGCAAATAGTTAACTTTACTCACTCATTAGCACACGTCCGAAACATCTTGTGGACATATGTATTGGCCAATAAATATATGAATGCACATATTGAATCCAGACACGCGTCAATGGCCATACGCTTTGTGGTTTGTCATTAATTGGAGCCAGCTATCACATCCATTAAGTGTAGACGCCGACATGCCTATGCATTCGTAATCAATCTCAATTTAACACTCGCCATGTATCAGAACTGACTGACTAATTAAGATTTCTGGATATATCGAGCGGAGACACCACTCAGCGGCCAGGCATGAACTGATTTGCAGCGTAAAGCACATACATATTGGCCCTTTAAACTATGTTCTATAATTGAACCTCGATGACCTTTAATGTTTTCAAAATATATCTAACTTGAACTGTGCGGCGGATGAATGTTGATAAGAAAATCTTAATATCAAACTCCTAAATATTACTAAAATGCTAGGAAAGGAAAAAAATCCATAACTTTTGCAGGTACCTTTTAGACAATACGATGAAAGGTATGACAGCTGCATGCATATGTACATCGGCTCTCGGCAGTCGGTTACACGGCGCTAGGCTTTCCAAAAGCGCTACACAATTTGATTTCATTTCACAAACAGACGACCGCCTTTAGCGAATGTTCAAAGCATTTTCCATGCATGTAAAACATACGTTGATTTATACTAAAACTAGAGAACGACAATGACAATTCAACAAAGAAAAGTGACTCTTTATACAGAAACTAGTGTTACGCGTAAATTACCAATGATTTTATGTTTATCAAGCCTTAAGGCGCTCACTGGTAAGTCTAGTTTGTTAAAATGAATTAGAAGGCAAAGAAATGATCTAATACAAAAATCTGTGACTAATGCTAACAAGGTACATAAATAATATAGCCGCGGAGTGTAATTCATATGTAATGACATCGGGTTATCGTCGTCCGTGAAGACACGCATGATATCAGATCTGCAACATGATCCCGCAGCCAGACCACGACCGCCGCTGCGTCTTATAGTTTTTCTCTACGCGATAATCATTACAAACGCGTACCAATATGCATGTTTACTTAACCGATGCGAAATCATTTGAATACAGGATATGTGATACATAGCGTTTATGTAACCGATCCTGCGTCAATGTTGCGCTTATGTCTGGTATATAGAACATTGCTATATTGCTACCTTCGATATAAACAAAGGTACATATATTCTGCTCAAATGTTTTACTAGTATGAACATTCAAAATTTTGACAGGTACTGACTGCGTTGTAGTATTAAAGGGAAAATCTTAAAAAAGTACAGATAAGTTTGCAAACAATTTAAAGCATGCAAGCAAGCATGTTTACATTCGAAAAGCTTTCATTAAAGCAATATCAATAGCACCTTATTAAAAAAAAACAAATTGTTTGATATAGCGACCTTTCGTGGCAAGTACGAAACTTTCGACCGTACCCACAGATTTAGACAATAATTACTAAACACGTGCATTGTTTAATTTAATCCAAAGTACAAAATTAGGTGCAACATATATATTCGCGATTAACGGGTCGACCGCGAGTGTAGCCGAGTGACGGCATTTCACGGTGGCAATACAAGTACAATAATATCAATGAAATATTCCTGTGTCGGCTGATAAACACCGACTAATTGGATCTTTTGTTAGTGAAAATTTATCGATGCAAAGCCGCGTACAAAATGGATTGTAGTAATTTCAATTAACAGGACGATTTTACATTCATTCCGCTAGTGGAGTTTATCAGACCGTTTGTGCCTGCATGAGAGGATGAAATATTAACTTTTAATATTATTACCCGTCGCCTTTACAAAGGCTCGGTGCGGGTATTGACTTTACGCAAAAGCTGGGCTTTATGGAATGAAGTTAATAATTTTAGAATGAAGTTATTAGTTTATTGTATTATTTGATAAGCTGCGAAAGATACTTTATCGCAAATTTTATCAAGTATAATTTTAGGTAAATCTCCTGCGTACTACTATGCTTATAATAAAAAAACAACGGCCGTAAACATTGAAACTGGCAGACCGTATTCCATATTAAAGGCCGGCAAGTGGCGGCACATCTCCATGCTCTATGGTGTTGCCCTATTATAATTGTAAAACATCGCATGCAGAAATATTAACTAAATAAAATATTAAAATTGGTACAAAACTTTCACGTCACACACAACCGCTACCATACGCATTGGATCCAATAAAGCCAATATATTTCAGTAGACATTGCATTACAATATAGTTAAATATTTATCACAACAGTACTGAGATTTATCCGCATGTTATTAAATGTATGCTTAATTTTACGTTTGCTTAATAGAATCCGGCCCAATACACATAATAGAAATCCAATGTTTAAGACGTTCATTCACCTCGGGGAAGATGTGTCGGGTGGGGCGGCACTCGGGAAAAGGACACAAAACAACAAACGTACAGACACCTCAGACGTATGGAAACATTCCTAAATACTATTTTTATTGTAGTTTTTTTTTCTAATATATTTGTAAAAACGTGTGAATCGTTACTAAAATTATTAGTTTGCGTTAAAGTTATAAAATAACTCGGATGCTTATATAACTGATAATATTAATTTTAATATTAATTAATGACCTACGAGCCTCGCCGTGATAATATTTAAATAGAAACAGCGATAAACACTGCTTGGCGATATCCATTTAAAGTAACATCGTATGTGAAAATAGCTAAATGACGGTGCAAAACAAATTTATTGGCTATAATTGGTTTTAGTTTATTGCTACTAACATGATAGAGATACGTGCGTTTTTATTTTAATTACTTAATTATATAATTTATGCAAGCAGTTTGTGTATACAAAAAATGTGCCTTTTATTTAAGTAAGCTGGAATAATTTATAATATTGTAGGATGGTGCTAAGATAGCGATAGATAAAAGCATGATTTTAACGATTTTAAACATTTTAAATATCGCCTAACACCTTTTCCGTTTGAGGTTTTTAACAATTAGTTAAAACAATTTAGTAGGTCGGTTAATTAAATTTATTTACAATGCTGGTATAAAAAATATTTGTAATAAGTTATCTGTACGTATTTGTGCTATAAAGAGGGAGAGGTCGTGCGCGGCGTATAGCGCCGAACCACGCGATGGGTTTCCGTATGGGCGCGGAAGGCCTGTGCTATGACAGTCGCTCGGATTAGATTACGCTAAATGTATACGCATCGAAATATTCGGTTCGCGGACAATTCACGGACTCCAATTTCAACATGGACTCCCCGTGGACTGTAAAGCTACAAACGGGTCTTTTAGGCGGCGTTTCGAGTTTCGCTATAGTATTATGCATATTTATTATTATATATTTATTTGTATATCTTTAACAATATATGACGCCTAAAGCATAAACCTACGAGCCTAAAATGGAAGCTTCGTGTTAGCAGATTTAAATCCCGTGTTCGCAGCTTTACGCAATCATGTGAGTCGTTGCACAGCCTGGGGAGGCAAACACCGTGCTTAATAAGATTTGCCGCCAATATCGGATATACCAGATAATGCGCGCTCGGCCACCGTTCCGAATTTTAACACCATTATTATAGAAAATTATTTGTACGCAAGTCACTACTTGAGTGGAGGAATAAAATTGGTTGGAAAAACGTGAGCAGGCAATCAATGAGCTGACCTGATGAGCTGGCTAGAATGGCTGTGACTAGCTGGGTGATAAGAGCGTTGATCGATGAAAATATTGTAAATATCAAAATTTCATTCATCAAAATTTCTTTGTGCATTACATGGCCACTACGATCAACTTTAACGACGCTAGTAGACAAGTGCAACATTAGATTAGGGTCAGCCATTTTATACATCAACGAAGGCTAAGTCTGGAAAACTAATTATATTAAGTATTGCGTTATTTTTATAATCGTAACAAACGCGCACCAAAACTGAATGGTTGATGAAATATTTAGTTGTGATGAGTCACAAGTTGTTTTAGTGCCACCGCACCCAAATATCGCAACGTTATTTTTTTTATTAAGATCACGTTTCCTTTGGATCTGAAATGGCCTGTGGCCAACATTCGCATTTATAACAATACATCAGCAATGTGGCATGACAGCCGGCGCCTCGCTTATCGATAGCCGAACAATAAAAGGTCAACCCTTGACCTGGGTGTCGACAATAGGGCGCAATGCGTCTGCGCACACCACGCCGGAAATGTTCCATTAAACGAGAGTTAAAACGTCACTACGCATAATGGATCTCCGACTTCGCCATGATACTGCCAGAAGCAGTTCATTTCCGTTGTTGCCACTGCAAATAAATAAATAATCAGTATAAATACGAAGTGGCTTAGAGTATAGATAAGCAGGCAGCGAGCGCCCTGTACCGCCCCGCGCCGACCGCCGCGCCGCGGCAATCGCGACCATACGATTGATTTAAGTTAGCTGGCATTAATAATGCGGACTATTTATGTAGCGTTTTCAAACCAGAAGCTTTTGTGATGGGTGATACATTACGACAATTCAAATAATTTAAGTGCATTCAAATAGACACAATTATTTGCTGCATTTCTGATTTTAAAACAGAAACGTGTTCAATAGTAAATGCACTATATGTACTGTTATTGTAAGGATTAGAAAAAGCTTTATAAAAAGTTTGTTTTTGCGCTGCGCGATGTTTTGCGTATGTATTTAATTGATCGTGTGCCAAAGGGGTCGGTGTGATCCTTTGGCTCACTGTATAAGTTTAGCGATGGTAGGAACGTGTAGGAACGACGACACGTAGTCTTATCGGCCCCCTGAGCCGTGCCATACATTCGTTGCCGGAAGCCACTTCCGCCGACGTGCAAACTTAGCCGACCCACATGCTGTACACAAGTATAACGTGTCAAAATACAACCTCATTATATTTACTATAGCGAAACCCTGGAAGTACTTGCGGTTGGACAATAATATTAACTTTGTTGTATGAATATGGTCGCCTTTTTATTTTTATATAATTAAAACGGCTTCTTTACAATAATAAAAAACGAGTAGCTTATACGATTATTACCAATATTCTACATCTATCAAGCAATAGCAGAAGAAATAAAAAACATCAGTATACAGCATACAACAAAATAAACAACAAAAACGGAGTTGAATATTTATTGACGGTCTAGGGTTCGGCTAAGAATTGTGATTTCGACATCGAAGAAATGGTCTCTATGGGAATAACACATTTTTTAAGCAACCCACGCGCGGCTTTAGATACTTGTGTGCTTTCTATATTCCTTGAACCGTTATGGTGGTTACATTTACACATTCACTAACTGCGCGATAAGTACCCTCTTATAGGTAGGTGGATCGTCAATTACATCGAGTACAGTGACAATTCTTGTTACCATTTATCAAAGGCTTAACGGTATTAGGTAATATTAACTGACGATTCAAAAGATCTTGTAAGACTACTTGAATAAAGATTAATGACTAGTGATATAATGAGGATGAGTTCATAGGATTGTGTAATAACATATCGTAAAGTACAAGTAAAATAGTAAACAAACAGGAACTATCGCTGCTCTCTTGGACTACAAACTGACAAGTATTACTTACACGACAACGCAACATTGGAAAAGTTTTGAGCTGTGAGAGTTTAATAGCTCGCAGCGAACTTCAAGTTTATATGGAATCATCAGCCAAAGGATTTTATACTTGTAAATTATTAAATTAACTTTACAGTTTAATTTAAACTTCGACTTTGTAGGAGCGACGTATAAGAAGTTCTCTTTTTGCGCTGAATACGATACTGTTTCGATCCAAACACCATCGACCAAACACGCTCAACCATAGCTTACGAGTATTTACATTGGGTTTTTAACTCCGTCGCTTTATAGGATGCGCTGTAATAATTTATGAAAATGAAGTGTTAAATGGTCCAAAACAGGTAATTTTTCTTTGATAATCTTTATTAATTATTTTTCTTTATTTATTAAAAACTGACATGCATATTCCCTATTGCTTAGCTGATATAATTATGAAGCATGCGGGATGCGGGAACTAATAAAACTTTATCTGTCCTGTCTGCGAGTGCATTGGACTAATTTAAATATACTACTACAAATATTTATTCCTGATCTAGGTGTACGCGGATTCGAAATTCATAAAGCCACAAAAGAGAAGTGAGAAAATATTTTGGGCGATAAATAAAAAATGCGGATATAAGCTTATCGTCAAAGCGAGATATCGCGGCTACTGTGGATGTTATGGAGGTCTATTTTTGGTTGTACTTTATACTGCACCTGAGATGTAAGCGTACATTGAGAGTCTGTACTCTGTAGCTTTATACGGCGTTTCCGTGACGATTGATTCTAATTATATTCGAGCTATATGCAGCAGAGGCATAGTCGCCTGTACCACGCGTTGTTTTCATTCCGGTAAAATATTTACCATTATGAAGTTAATTAGGCTTCATTTCTTATAAATTATAAATGACATCTTCTCGCGAATCGTGTTAGCTGAATGTTATAATTAATTTTATTTTCTAACATTAAGTAATATAACGACGGAAGACAGTATAAATTTCCTGCTAAGTTTATTGGAGCCCTATTTAATGTATTTCATCCGCGACTCCCATTATTAAACTTTTTATTAGCGCAGTTTTATGGCTTGTGTAAAGCCGTGGCCATAGGGGCTTACATGCGACCTATTTAGTCAGGCTATCGATAAACTGAGAAAGTATAAGCTCACGTATAACAATTATATAATGAGTAAAGGCATGGCGATAAGCGAGTTAGCGTCTTGCACAAGGGCGTCGACCGATGAACGAGGTCGCCTCGCCAGATACATTTGAGATAACACCGCCTATTGCCCTATATTTACCTAGACTGTTAACGATATACACTATCGAATTTGGGATGCACGCGAGAAACACGCACAGTCGTCGAGGCCTTACTCTATACCCTCTACCGGAATTTCAATCTTTGTATCTCTAATACAACTTAACAGCTTTCGAAGACAATATTTTAGACAATATTTCTGTATCAACACTTTAACAACACAAAAAATCGTAAGTATTAAAAGTAAAATTTATTGGGAAATTTATACTTGTACATAAAATTGTAAAAGCACGTTCGTTAATTTTCCTAAACACACAAACAGTAAATCAGCTATATTCATCGGCCCAACGCTTTGGCCCGTATGCTGCACCCAGAAATAAATAGGTCACGACTCACGACACACCCCTTAAAATTGGTCAAATCATTATATTCGCGTAATACGGTTTTGTGAGCGAACTCCTCAAATTGCCTCGCCCGAGGATTCCCATTTCATATTTCGTTTATAAAATATTTTAAAAGATATATATTTTTTAATAGGTTGTTTGAATTTTAAAATGGATCCATTTATTTCAATATGTAATTTACCACGAGATGGTATGAATCAATGATTTCAAAATTAAATAGATAAACAAATATATAATTATTTTAAGTAATACTTTTTGCAAATAATGGCGCTGCAACATTACCAGTTGTCAACGCAGACAAAAGCGAAGGACATTGGCTGCGTAAGGACGGTGAAATTGTATCGATTACAAATACTTACAGGCTGGATAAGCGTTCCATTCGCACAATACTGTCTGCAATTGCGATTAAATGCAAACTCTTGCGTAAATACAAGTGACAAAACATTGCATGCGCTTCCTACGTAAACTCTATGTTTATTTCGCCAGTTTATACTTAACGAGATATGTTCAATATTAAAGTTTTACTGCCAAGATTTGATTGTAATTTTTAAAATAAACATTCAAAATTGTCTGTAAATTACAAACCACACTTTGCCTATATTTTTGCGGGTGAGTACGGAACTACGGAGTGCCTACAATTTAAAATACAAGAAAAACAAAACACCAACTTTTGAAAAGAAAGAGCGTATTAAAAAAATAATTTTGTCGATTAATTTTATCGTATTAATACATGTATAGATAATAAATACATTTCACCTTATCGGTTGGTTTCAATCTAATGTAACGTACGGTATACAATACAGGTGTCAATTTCGTAAGCGGCTGCACTTCCTTGGTCGAGTCGAAACCGCAAGTGACATTATCTCCTATCAATAATCTCGCGAATGTACACGTCTGTTATGTACCGAAGTAATTATATGTACCCATAATTTGTATTGTTAGTCAAGTAATTATATCCGGCTAGTCTAATTCTATATTACTATGCTGTTTAAACGGGCTACTTTTATTATAGGGTTAGTTTTTGACCGACTTCAAAAGAGGAAGTAATCAATTCGACTGATTTTTTTTTTATAATAAGTTTTTGAGCAGCAAAGATTGTTCAAGAATTTTGTTTGTTTATGGCATTGAAATTTAAGAAAAAATGCTATTTTGAATTTAGAACTATTCAAGATGCGCAATGACATCATGGTGGCCGGGACGTCAACCTTGTAAATGTGGATACGCCGACAGCGATGTATAACTTTTTTTAAACTTGTTTTATTTCAAATTGAGATGTTGCTTGACACGGCCATTACACGCCATCGAGCATTATTCCTTATATGTAAATTGTTCCATTGTTTTATACGCTTACTTTAAAATATGTAAGTACCAATGTGTAGTTGTCCCGGCACACTTGGGAAGAGGTTTCAATTGTCAAATAAAAAATATTCTCGGGATAGACTGGGCAAATTAAAAGTGACATTCGTGATAAATGGAATTATCCAGTTGTGTCACTTTGTAATTCAGTAATGAATTTTATCGACAACTTTTATTTGACACATAATAAATTGACGGTCAGAGGTTAGAGTAGATATTAAAGTATTAAACAACAAAATATATCTACGTCTTTGAAGACTCAAATGTAACACAATTCTATTATATTCATATTAGGGCCAATTGCACAAACTAACTACCCATAATTTTGACATTGAAAATGTCAATCCCATACATTAGCTATGTCAAATATACCTAATATTCAGAATATACCTAGAAGAAAGAATATACCTAATATTCTAAATATTTGTATGATTAATGAGCGTTCTGTAATTATACAAAATTAATATTCATGTCCTTCACAGCAAAATCACTTCAAGGTTTAATAAAAACTCATGAGCGGGCAATTGTTTAATTTATACAAAATAAGGAGGGATGGGACCAGTGTAATCTCGTCCAAACTTATTTAAACTGAAGGGGACATAAATGAAAATATCACATCAATTGTAGGTACTGTTGGACGATAATGAGTGACTTTAGAGTAGACGTGCTGTTCTGTTTATACGTTTAATTTTATTTTCAATAAATTTATGTCCTTTAACAACTATAGTGTATATTCAAACTGAGGGGTGAGGCGGGGAAACCAAATCTCACCGACCGCGGAGTGGTACAGGCGGCGGTGGTACAGGTCCGAAAACGAAAAGAAAACTGGCTTACATATAAAATGGATGCTCCGTGAGTGGACAATGTGATTGTGCTGACCAGTTGATTCGCTACATAATTCCTAAAATTTTGTATGTGCATACTATTTACTCGATACATTACGCATTCCCCTTTTGTATATTCTAATTTTTCAGACGTTTCCTATTTCACGTAATATATGTAAATACCTACAACCAGCAGCAACACAACACATATGGTCCTCGCTACATATTGACAAGCAATTCCAGTTTTGTGGATATCACAATCCACAAGAGACGTTTCGGTTTCACAACATCAAAAGTTCGGAATTGATCCCGATGTCCCCGTTTCAGAAAAATACATTTGTGTTCATAAATCCAAAGTACCCGTAGGTAGGTACGAATATGTTTATGAAACATGTATAAAAACATATTAAACAGGGCAGTATCAAAGTACTCGTTGATTTACTTACAAATATGTGTTTTGTGAGATTACGCTGCAGATAAGTCTGCGGTGCTGTTTGTTAAGAGTACTGTTATAACATTATCTAACAGACACATAACGTCCGTACTAAATGTACTGCATACAAAGAATTACATCTGACGTAACGCAAACTAAAAACAGCCTTTGTTTGTATGATCAATATACAAATAAAAATAAACATTAACCACAATATAATGTTGTATAACTATAGCGCCGCGAACAAGGAAATTAATATCTTAACTCTACAAATTGAAAATAATTACACAATTTATGTGCTTCTAAATTAATTGACCGAACAATTATTGATATGAATGTAATTTATACAATTTAAGGTAACAACTAGCAACTGAAATAATATAGTTTGCAAATTCGTCTCAACTACCTACCAAGTAATTAACTTCTAAGTGAATTACTATTAGTGTTTACGACGCGTCTAGTAGTTAGACATGGTCAGCGTCGCTGGTCGCATACTGTACGAGGCCTGCGTGACGTATGAATTACAAGTACATGTTAAAGAGCAAGTGAAAGGGAGTGCTCGAGTGCACCGCGCCGCCGCGTGGGAGGACCCGATCCTCGCACCAGGAGGCGCTGCACCCGGCACCCACACTGCACCGCCACTGCACCTCCGCTGCACCGCGCACCGGACTTTCAATATAATCCACCAAATACTTTCCACGCACCAACCACGCGCTTTAGCATCGAAACAGAATCTCTCACAAAGGCTGCTTACCTACGTTGACCTCACATACCCGACTTTCGTACAACTATTACCGCTAACACACCAGAAAGGTCACTCAATTCTCATAGCAACTTACTTTAATAGGCTGTCAGGAATTAATTTAGCCGCATTAAAGCAAATGAGATATTCCTGTCATTACAAGTGTAATGCTAACCTGAATATTATGACTGTACTGTTTTTTCTGTATGTGAACGCGCTCGTTATTTAAAAGCACTCGGCTTGTACTAACATAACTGGTCTTTATCTAGGTGTGCGTCAAATATAAAGACTGGCGGTTATGAGTGTGCAATCATGCTTTATCACGATCTATGAACGCCACTCACTCTTATTCATCCTACGAACTGAGAAACGACAGAACGGTCATTATTTTCAAATAAGCCGTGCAAATTTAAACGAATGTTGTAAATTTAAATTCAATTAGTAGACGGTCTAGGCAGAAGACACGGTCTAAAAGAAGTATTCGTTCAAGAGTGTTGTTCGTTGACCGCTAAAAACGTGTGGGTTCGGCGAACTATCGAGCACGCGTGTGGTCGCATGTTTTGTAATAAAATAAACTATATATCCCGCTCCGAGTGCACAACACTTTCTCGACAGATAGCACATAGTTACTTTACATGCAGTAAATCAAAAACGTGCGTCTTATATTTTTTCTAATTTGGCCGACCTCGTTTTCCTTACACGGCTGATCTTTATTACGATCCAGATGGAAACGTGGCTATAATATTTGGTCGTGTCGCACAACAGTGAACACTGCGCGCAGCCGCGGCCACCAATACCAGCCTCATTATAATACGCCATGTACATTCCCATAGGAGTTCGTCTAGCGTCGCCCGACGCCCGTCATCCGGAATGTTGTGTAGCGTCCACTGACTTTCTTTATTTCTCATAAATGCTCATATGGATATTACTCAGGGACAAACGTACGTCTCGGTTATCTAGATGAACTTATTCCTCGACCTTACTCTTTAACTTGAATGTTGCAGGCAATAGACATTTCAGCGGTGAATTGCAATAAGATTCGTGCAGAACGAGGACCTTGCAATAAATAGTCGTCGGTGTGCGTCTAGCGCGGTGTTATATAAGAGGACGATGACGCAATGAACACACGTGTATCCGTTTAAACAATCCTGATGTCATACAATCCTGTTAGTTTGCATTTAAAGAATATAAACTCAAGGTTTAGCAGGTTCAAATATAATGAGCGGAATATAATAATATTTATAATGTTGACGTGATGCATGCAGCGCACGCCCGCCCTCGTGGGACATCCTTCCGGTGGTTTCGGCTTCTAACAACCGCGCAACACGTGCCTAGACTGCGCACCAGCGCCGCCACCGCCACGGACGCCGCTCACTCGTTAATTACTTACATTTGTACAAGGAAACAGATAATAATATCGCCGGATCAAAGTACAAAGCGCTAACACACAACACAGGCTTTCATATCACATTCGGTGTTGTTAAATGAGGCCGCATTGTTTTAAAAACGTCCTAAAATTATTAAAATACTTCAAGCATAAGCTTCGAATTATTTGTGATATTTTTATCTAGTTTTCACGAAATGTACGTCTAAAGAAGTAGCAAGTAATATATCAGTGTAATAGTACCAAGTGTACGTTGCGCAGTAATCGATGTGACATGGTAGAACTATGATATTTCCCATGGACAACATGCGGCGTGCGGCGCGGCGTGCCGACATCTGCTTTTGTTTTATGTTAATAATTGCCAGCGACCGTACTCAATTGATTCACCGAGTTATATGTTACAAGGCCATTACATACGAAATAATTGTACCTTCGTCTGTTTTAATCACGCATTGTGTGGTTCATCTACACGCCACTGTCATCGCAGTAATTGCGGTTGCCAGACTATTTAATGCAGACCGAAAAATTTCGGTACCGATGTGAATGGATCGAAAATCATTTGTCGATTGTGTGGTCCAATCGAGGCCACAATAATTTTTAACATTAATATTGATGGTGCTACAACAATTATAGCAGTAAATGAATGTCTTCCGAAAACAAATTCGTACGTGGCAAACCTTAAAAATGGTTGGTATTTGAGCAGCATTTTACGCGAGGCTCGCAACAGGCATGTAAATGTACAATTCCTTGCCTAATGAATAAGAGTACTTATGTAATTGAAGCTATCAACTCGGCATTACTCCTCTTGACATACATACGCCGTTTTACTAACTGGGAATTGCTCAAGGAATTTCTGTGCTTTATATTTTGTAGTACTCGACCTTTTCGTCTAATTAATTGTTCGTAATCGAACCTTTACAGTTTACGGTCTCGTGAACTCTTGGTAATTTTTTTGTTAAGATTTAATTGTATTCAATAAAAATCAATAATAAAGTACTTATTATAATATACTGTACTAAATTTTGTAAATAATTTACAATTTAAGTGTTCCAACTCTGGAATTGCTATATATAATGTATATATACATATTTCAGTTCATATTAAAATAAATAAGATTAAAATAAAGCAATTAACGAAGACATTGGACCAGTTTTCTTATATCAATAATACTTAAATTTGCGAAGCTGTGAGTGTAACGTGCAATAAAAATGTTTACAGTCCTACTTATGGTGTCAAAGACCTCTTATTATGTACATATAAATATTTTTTATCAGAAAGTTGCAATATCTTATTTGATTTTCAGAATAAATATAGAACTGCAGTGATTAAACACTGGAAACGACTTGTGTATTGCTTAATTTTAATTGCTTATTAAATTACTAATACAGGTACCTACTATAATATTTTCTGACTCATCCTGTTATTCCAATGTAGAGGAAAAATCATTGACATTAAATATGAAGAGACATTAGATTTCCAATGAAAATTATATACAGGAATAAAATCCCCTGTAATTGTACTATACAAGCCATAGCTTAATAATTATTCATCCTGACTAACTGGACTAAGTTTATCAATGGTGAGATTCACGTGGAGGTCCCTTCCCGATACAAAATCTGTGTGAAAACAACTTTCCTATGCGTTATTTTCAGACCGACAGGAACTAGGTTCCATTAAGAAAAATTAATACTTTTATTAACATGATTCATTGTAAGGGGACACTTTCAATACCAGGGGAATCGACGCCCTACAATGTGGTGGCAAAGACAACGTAAAATCGAGTGGCCCCTTATAAAATGTGGAACCAAATTAATGATGTAATACGCATGCGATAATTTGCCTACAACCAATATTGATTATTCACGATATAAACAGACTGCTGATTGTAATAATAAACAAGATGTTTACAAATTCCTCGCTCCTACGTACAGCTAGTATCGAAATCAGAGACGATACTAAATCTTATTAATGATTCCATAGGTAATACATGTGCGTGAATCATCACAATATTTCGTATAATAGAGCTGATATTTCAAACGTCATATAAAAAAAAAATATAATAGGACAAATAACATCACCAATTTAAAAATGATAGTTGTAACAATAAAATTCTCCAATTTTATCACTTTTATATTCAGTCATGGTAACTTATTTACTGCCTAAGTTTTAGTTGGCGATAGAAAAATCTGTCCTTAAATTGGCATTTCCGAATATAAAAATGTAAAACATTTCAAATCAACGGCGGATAAAGGAAAAATGGCACAAAGGTAAAAATGAAAACGTTCCCCGATGTTTGCTCCACGACGAGCAGGCAGCTAAAAAACGAGAGTGCACCACTACCAATCATGAATAGCACAACTAAAGTCCCTGTAATACTCAAATATTTGTATCAGCTCCGGATATTGCCTGCTTGAAGACTTACGGCCCTATTCATTGATAGATTTAAACCCTATTTTAGTTATCGAATGTTTTGTCCATTTCAAACAACCCTAGGATTCAGTTTGAGCGAAGAAGACAAAACATGCGATAACTAAAATAGGTTTTAAATATGTCTATGAATAAGGCCGTTGTAGTTTGAAAATACTTGCCTATTTCCTACATCTTAGCACATATTAAGTCCTAAGGAACAACAATAGGATCCATCTCTTTCTGGGAACAGTTAAAGCAGTTAATAGTGAACGTTGTTTATTAAACTGAATAATCACGTTTATCATTTCCAGGAATGATAACGGCGAGTGTCTACGACGCCATTGCTGTTAGTAAATGCAACGCATACAATCTTATAACAATGTCGGATATGCGGTTTGCACAGTAGATGAATGCGTCTGCTACTGACTCCGTCATTTCTTGGGTTGCGTTCCCAGAAGCTGTGACGTGGACGCTCACTGTCTGTGGCTGTGCACAAAGCTTCGACATTTGTCCCCGTGGGGATAGTGCAGCCGCTTATTATAGTTAATTTTAATATTCTGTTGCGATATACAAATGTTTCGAGTTTGTATGTTTGAAAGTTTGCCATTGAAGTTTATACTTTTATAAAAGTTGTAACTTTAAATTGAAATGAGTTTATGTTATAATAACAACATGGCAAGCTAAATATTTTCATATCTCTTCAATATTTTGTAAATAGGTAGGTTCTCTAAGAAACCTAACAAACGCGTTTCGATTTGTCGTACAAAGGCTGTGGTAAATTGATTTACCAATTTGAATTTTTGCTTAGTTCTTATATTTAGGTCTGTGGATACTTTGTAGGGAATTTCGATTAAGGTTAGTAATTTCTCAAAGCGGAGCGTTTGCTAAGGCGGCCGGGACGGCAGAGTACGACGGCATTTTATTTCCTGATAGAGTTCGTGCTTCTGTGCTCCATGCTTCAAGTGGAGCTAACTCCTCAGAGTCAATGTACCAGTATAGCAAGCGGATTACGGCGATTTTGCCATACCTATTATTGGAATCAAGTATAACAGCTTACATTATAGGTCCCATTTAAATGTAATAATCCGTGGTGCTTTACAGCTGGCTTCTCTGGCTGTAAATGTCTTTATGCGAGGTTATTTACCTCTTTAGTTCATTGTTTTGTCACCCGCTTTATTAGAGAGGGAAGTGGACAATAATTTATTTTCAACTCCTCCTATTAATTTAACTTTTTTGATTGATTTCGTTGCGGGTTAAAGACAAGTTAGACATTCCCGGAGACGCGCTGAGCTTCAATGCTCAGTGTCATTAAAATGCGTGCCACTGTTGATCCTGGCTTACAGGAGTTGCAGTGGCGGGTGTGAGGGCGGGACAGCCTCCAAGCGGATTACGGCGACGCTTCCCGGCTCGTGGACGCTCACCGTAATCCGGAATATTATATTAATTTTACGATAGGAAATTCTAAGCCTCATCAAAGCCTTGGAAATGTAGCAGATTGGATATTTATTTTAGAACAAGTAAAACTGAATAACTGATTTTTTAAGTACTGTACTGCACTGTGTCAGCCCATATACATCCAGCGGCATGCATGCAGGCACGGGCTTACTCTACATTCGAGGGTATAGAGGTAGGGTAGGCTATATAGTTCATTTACATGAAATAAAAAAAACTCTGATATCACACACAAGGCCCCCCTTAGTTTGCGGCAGAGAAGCCAACTTATATACGCGGCTGGGTAACTTTCTGCACTGGCCTTGAATATGTATATACATGCTAAAGAAAATCGCAACACAAAGCTCTTCGCAATTCAATTCCATTGTATGCATTTTCCGAGTCCTTTTTTGTCGCATTGCGTGTATTTTAAATTATATCAACAAGCAGATAGCGCGATGTATGGAGTTCAGTGCCACAACCCCTGAGGGCTGGGGCTATGTGGAGAAGGGGCCAATAATCCTGTTAATGACCTCAATCATTCACAATTGGGGGAGCCATATGCACGATCGAGTGCATTACACGACTCAGTGCGCTCAGCCGAGGATCGCTATCAATTATTTAAGCCTCATGATGAGTGGTCATGGGTATGCACACCTTCGCGACGTATCCGCTGCCGTCTGTAGTGTGGACTGATTGCGTCGTGCTCTCGCATTGTGAATAATGCAGACGCTGCTTCCTGAGCATTTTGTGCCGTCTGGATCGGATCATGGTGCGTTTTCTGAGGACGTACTCGCATAGTCTTCCCCCTCAAAAATCTCAATGATGCCCCGCAGAAACAAGTTGATGATAACACCCGTACTATAGACACATGCACACCACACCACGGAGCTAAGAGTGATATAAATATGCCGCTTTAATCTTATCGGCTTCTAGTCAGATGAGCGCGTGGAATAAAGCAATTGAAACTTAATGAAATTTTTGCATTCAAATCGTGTAAGAAAAACTTCATTCTTCAATTTGTGATAATAGCGACCTTAAGACGTAAAAGGTTTCGTTGGAATTGAAGTTCAATGTCACGTACAATTATGGCTGTGGAATTTCCGAACATGGTTTTATACTCGTCACAAATAACAGTGCTTGGCAATTAACTTCAAAGTTATTTATATGTAATGCACAGTAGCCAGTCATGCGTGTCAATTATATTTTAAGTTTACATACATAAACTCACGCCTTTATCCCCGAAGGGGTAGGCAGAGGCGCCACCAGGACACCCACATTTCGCCTTGTATGTTTCGTCCCATGATGTGATAGGGGGCGAGCCTATAGCCATATCGGGCACAAATTCCTGACTCCGGGCTGATAATGAATAGAAAAATCCAATATCACTTTGCCCGACCCGGGACTCGAACCCGAGACCTCAGCTTTGTAACCGTACTGTAATACAACTACGCCACCGAGGCAGTCAAACAGTCGAGGCAGTTCAACCCATAGCATGTAAATATTAATACAATATAATATATTATATCGTGCGTCGTCATATGTAGGATCTCGAACCAAGATGTAATTGCGGTGTGCGCTTCCATTTTCTACTCAGTAGGGAATTGATTGCGACTAGATAGCGCTACGCATCTACATAGCATGACGGATGTGTAGACTGTAGGCTTTGCGCGTGCCTCCGCATATTATTGCATTAATTATGCATTATAGGTAGCTTTCCCTGTGTGGTTGTTGTGGCGGTCGTGCACAGCGCTGTTTTAAGTTAAACTAATTACATCTGGCGACGGGCGTACGTTGATAAAATTGACAGTACGTTTTCCGAAGCTAATGGACGCGCAAATTGAATCGAGGGGTTGCAAATAACCACATACAAATTTCGTAACTTAATGTAAATCATAACGTAGGTCGGGGCTCACCTCGGTTTAATGGCTTTTAAAATGGCTGGGCATATTAAGAGTCTGTTCGGGAGAGTATCGATTGGTGTCGGACGACTATCGCCTTTGGTAATTATGCCGACCTGCTCAATTTAATGTTAGCGCTTTGCTTTAAGTGTCCAAGGAACCTTGCTACTTCGTAGAGAAAAGCAAATACGTGCTCGACTCTCACACTTCTATTATTTAATATTTAAAATATATTAGGTAGGTAATATCTATGGACCTTTATGGTTGAACAATAAGTAGGCATATGATTATCAATCAACTTAATCAATTCATGTTTATTATGATGTGGATCCACCAACCAAAAAGTACGTAGGCTAGATTAACTAGTTTTATTTTTTGTTTAATTTTTGGTGTGATTAACTTGTGTTATTTTACAATTTCGTATATCAGCTGTAGACAAGTCTTGCCATTTAATCTTTGTCGACAAAAATTAAGCAAAAATGTAGCAAAACATGAGCTGGTACGAAATTAATCCAATATTCTTCGTCGAGACTTTGAGGGAAATGTAGACAATTCCTGAATTTCCTGAGTGCTGCACTCTTCTTTTACTTACCTAATCAAATTTATTATAACGGAAGGATGAAAAACTTGGTTGTTATTTTAAATATTTTACGTGAAGAGCATTTGGTAAGTACCTACAGGTTTTTTTGGCACGACAAAATGAGTGCAATGTACCTGGTTGTACGTGTAGTGTGATCTAAATAGAGACACAATCACATAATATTAGACTATGGTATGGGTTTAATTTGTCGGTAGTCTGATATTTTCTAATTTACTGAAAGTAGATGTCAGCATTGCTGTTATGTTGTACGACTTGCGACACTTACAATTCACAAACATCACGTTACATTAATCTTGGCTAAGCTTGTATTAGAGGCTAGTCATAGACATCGCATCCAAATTTTCAATTTACTTCACGTCCAAAAGCTATTAAACTGATAGTGGTTGAAAATCTGCTGAAATTCCCGATAGATTAATAACGACGTAAAATTGAAACGTTCGTGGATTTTATGTAAATAAATATTTTACCAGGTGTGGGATTAATTGAAAATTAACGAAGTAATATCGGCGAGCTCCAGTTCCGCGGAACTCGGAGTTTTACCAAAATTTTAATGAAAAACCGTGTAAATTTTTAATACTGCAGGTCCCGCCTGCCTTTAGCAAATTTTCTACCTGACTAACGCTAGATTAAAATCGTAATATAGTTTGAAAACCGGTATAATTGCTCAACATATTAGTTATTTTTTATAAGATTTTTACTTAAGTATCTTCGACTATTTGCAGTTAACTCGCACTGCCCTCATTAACGCCGGTCTGAAATAAATCATGGAATACCATTGCCCTTCAACTCTAGACTTTCTCTAGCTCTTAGCTGCCCCTTTGTTTGGCTAAAAACAAAAGGCAGACAGTGTTATTATCGCAATTTACAATATTGTTATGGAATTCGCGAGTCGTTTGTGGTGTGACCTTCAAAACACAATGACAAACGCGCAGGCTAAGTAACTTACGAAGGCTTGGCATCGCGCCAAAAACTACTGTTAGCCAGACCTCACAAATGATCATCTATATTGACCAATAAATGACACTATTTCACGTCCTTTACCTTTATATTCTTAGTTTTAGTCAAAAATACGTTGTCAAATCCTTGTGTGAATTTTTTCGTATTTGCCGGTTTAAGTGAAGAGCAAATATTGTAAAGTTATCAGGAGCCGTATCTGGACTATGTCGGCCAATGTAAATAAAGGTGCCATTCGCATTTGGCATCGTGGCTAAAAAATCGTAGCATGATGGGCGACACTTTTCATGAATTTTACAATATATGACCCAAAAGATGGCGGTAGGTTATGTTATATTCATATCCACATCGAATATTATTATGAAAATTTACTGAAATTATCTGATGGTAGCTCTCTCGTATGTGAGAGGCCGCCTGGGTAGGTAGAGGTCACCGCAATGTCTATTTCTCCTGGCAAACAGTAGTGTAACTACACTGTTGTGTTCCGGTTTGAAGGAAATTGTAGCCAGAGTAACCACTGGACATAACAACACTTAACATATTATGTTTCATGATGGCAAGTGCAGTGGAATGCCAAGCATTGCTTTATAATTCATGGTGTTTGGTTTTGCTACTGTCCGTGAGATGTCGTATCGCTTACCATCAGGCGGATGTTATGTCTGTCTCGCCATTCATTGCAATAAAAAAATCCTGTCTTTACGACAGAGCAAGAGTGTTGCGATTTGGGTTCAGACTTCAGCCTGGTTTGTTTCCGTCAATAGATAATTCTAACTGATGCTATCCGCAATTCGGATTGTACTACACATATTTTAAGGTGAATTGTAGACATCAAGGTAATATAAAAATGTATCTTTAATGTTCTCATAAACATATTGCTTTGTCGATTTCCCTGTAGGTAACATTTAGACTGTCAAGACCGACTTGAGTGCATTCCCGAGTAAAGTACTTATTAAAATCGGAACAGATATAATGGGGACGGCAAAACAAAACATTTCAAACCGATGAATGGAATATGTACACAGTGACAGACTCATTGTTGGGAGAAGAGAGTGGGGTAGTGTTGTTACCGCAGAATGCATCATACTTCACAATTAGTGTTGCTATCTTCGTCCAGATTTTTAATGAGACTATATGAAACATAAAGTTAGTTGTACCGAGCAGCCGTTATAATGTAATCATTTTAACAATGTGTACGTTACAAAATCTGTTCGTGTCTCAAGTATTTTTTTGTAAACGAACTATTGTAAAACACGAAATTGCTTGATTTTTTGTAAGTATTTGAATAATGTACCAAAATGTTTGCTATAAAATTTGCTTTTCGCTCCTTTTCGTACTTTACCTTTAGGTAGAGTAGACATTTATGTATACCCACAACCCTACTTAATCATCATATTGATAGAGTTGATTCCCAATCGTTTCCCGAGTTGAGCGGTGATTAATAAATGTAATGAATAAAAATATGACTTTCTTACATATTCAGAAATGTAACAACGTCAAATATGACTTGACCAAAATCATGGCTCTCTCTCTGATTTGTAAATATAATATACCTTCGTCAACAGAATGAATGATGTTGAAATCCGTACCATAACACAATCTTACTTAATATCGTAAAAATCTGGTGAAAACAGAATAAAACCGATTGACCCCATTATAAAATGCGTGTAAAAAAATGTATATAAGTAGAAATGAGCCGACGCAAGGGTGGGCGGTGAGAGGTATCCTACGCGTTTCTCCGTTACGAGTTTCGTGGTCATAAAATATATGTTAGCCTACTGCGAGTATCTCGGCTGATATCTATGAAGCAAGTCACGGAAACGGCTTCCTACGTGACATTACTAAGAAATCTCTGGTTTGGCGTGAATCAACGTTGCCTATTAAAATTGCCGTAATTACTTGTACGATAAATTGTACGCTTACATCAACATAGTTATATGACTGCAATATCTTTGCTGTCAATCGCGCACTTTTATCGCACCATTGTTGTATTCATTTCACCTCTTTAAATTCAAAAGCTCGTTATTTCTTTATCGCACTACGCGGAGAATGAATTACCTACCTATAAGATAACACTTTGATATGCTTTCCATTCTACGAAAAATCTTAAAAGGAAATACAGTTCAAAGAAACAAACTACGATCTCAAACGTAGTAGTACAATTGGTTAAAGGCCCATCATTGAGTTCCTAGCGTGTTGTGCAAATTGTGTCACATGACTTCAATCATCCTACGCTGCGATATTCGGCTTGAGTGGATGCACCGCCTTTGTACCGCGTGCTGTGTACTAATACGAAATCAGATTGTTACTTAGAACACGTAGATAAATACAACGCGCGGGCGCATGTGTAGGCATGGCATTTCCGTTTTGATTTGTATATTAATTCCAACCACCAACGTACTTTTAAACTATAAACACAACGTTCCAGCGTATATGCCAAAAGATGATGCCATAAGAAAAATAATCAAATATAAATCGAATCGAAATGAATGGCAACGAGCTCTACCGCGCGGAGTTAGTTGAACATAATTAAACCCTCAAGCTACATCTATTTTCAGAGTAACACGGATGTTCATATCACACAAGCGGAAATCCTTCGATTTTTACACGCCGTCCTTGTGGATAACGTCACGTGCACTCGCTGCAAAATATGATGAAATGTTTGTGTAGGTTTTTGTGTAAATATGATACATATTAATATTATAGATAAAACGCGTGATTGTATCCAGCGGAATGGAAATCACATTTTATTTGAATCATTGCGAAATTGTTTTATTTGGTAGCGACCGCACAATACGTGTGAAAGCTGAGGCGGTAAATGCTGCAACATCCAAACGTCCGTGATGAATTACCCACAGAATAATAACGCTTATGTCTCCTGTGTTTGGATTTAAGGACGTTAATTACTCATATTTACGATTACATGCGTAATGAACGGGATCTTATGAATTGTGGGAGTGAAAAATAAGACGCCGAGAATAGCCACGTTCTATTTAAGGGGCTCCCGACGCATGCATGTAGCGTGTATTTAAGCGTATCAAATAATTTGTTTGTAATCCGTTGCGGTGTCGGAGAGTGTTTACTCCTGTGTAACCTTATTTTATCCGTCTACCTTGCCGTTTCCTGCACGAGATCAAAGAACTGGTCACACGCTTTGGATGTTTCTACCACTTCCATGAATGGCAACCCATACTCGTTTTACCATAAGCAAAGTATGCAGGCCGATTTAATTTTGTACCATTGGTATACAAAGGCACAGCGTTGCGCTCGTTTTCATCTACTGGCCAGTACGGTCGGTGTGTGTTCCGCATTTGTTTATAGTTAAATAATATGTGTTTAATTTTTCAGGTACAATATTAAGATGCAGCGTCGGTAATAACGTTGTGTGGCGGGTGAGTTGTACATTTTTAAATGAACGCCCTCGTTGAGCAATACTTAACAATGAGTGTTTTGTCTTCACGAACAAAAACAAATTAAGCTTCTAACCGTCGCGGTGTGTGTACGACTGCTGAAAAGTGTACCTATTGATGTGCATCGGGGAGATTCCGCGTCAAAAGGACTAGGTTTTTGAAAGGCTCCCCTCAAAGGTGTATGCCTATTCACACTATTTAACTCTGAAAGAGCAACATTTTTAAGGGCACCTAGATTGTGTCCCTCGTCTCGCGCGAACAATGTACTTAACCGACTAAAACTTTTATTGTGTACTGTAGTGATGTATCGTGTGTACATTCAACTTGTACACTATTCATCTAAATACTATTTATAATCGTTTAACATATTAGACTCGTAAACAATATTTTGCAAAACTATGATGTCAACTGGCCTTTTATTATAAATAGAAATGACTGAGATCTCCTTGACTGCGGCACGATACCTGGTAATTCATGGTTATATATTTTATATAATGTAGCAGTTGAATTTATAACTAGTTTAGTCAGAACAGATGACATTTCAAGTTTATAGAAAAAATATAGGTACAATCATATTGTGAGCCATCTCATGAAATGTTTTGGAATTAGAATTCCGTAACTGGCAATAATTTTTAAATTCTCTCACGCCAATGAGCGGTGACACGACAGTCGATAAGTGTAGGTAAACAAAGTGTTCCCTACATGTGGCGGTGCTGTGTGTGTGGCGCGTGGTGGATGGCGAGCGGCGAGCGGCGACATGTCATACGGTATTGTGTAATTAACTGTGCCTCGGCGCGGGCGTCGTCGTTTGCATCTGACTGCACTTGTCCGCTAACGGTGCGCCCTTTTTGGGAGTCAATAGCCCATCCTTCGATTTCCTAACGTTTATGTCTGCTACCATACGTGACCACACGCCACAGTAAAAAGGCGAAATTCCTCACTCAGTGACACCTCACTTCATTCCAATGGACATTTTAACACTTGTTCATTTTAGTTGCGCGCCTACGAAATCGGGTTGACAATGCAAACGTGGCCACTTCGCCATCTCCGCTCCGCATTGAAGGATTCACTCAGTCATACAATTTGGTACGTTATGCAAACAGAGGGGAGAAACTGTTTCAGTGAGAGCTCGCCATCCGGTCTAAATATAACCGGGCGGAGACAGCTGGCGGGGTGGCGCGGGGCGGTGCGGGCGTCGCGCAGGACGTCGACCCGGCGAACCCAGACCTTGTGCACATTGCCGGAAGGAACGATCCTACTAATTTGCACCATTGTACTGCGAGATGCACTACCCGCATGGACCCATTAAGGACATCAAGTCTACCGCAATCAACTCGATTGTCTCTGACATTACGATAAGCCGATACCACTAGCAACTCTTCCACGGAGACTGCCTCACTACTCACTACTCCGCGAAAACGTATTTGTTATATACATTTATCACTTTCTAATACACCCTAGCCAATATAAATGGAGTGCGGTCAATTTGAATGCAAGTGGGAAATGAAGATTCATCTCAATAGATACCCAGGACAAAGCAATTTAAAACAATGCGCGGATGTCGGAGCGACTTTAGCTGGTCAACGACTAGCGAAGTGTCACTCATTATTACGAATGGCGGATCACTTTGAATCGCAATTGTTCAGAACTCAAAGGGTGAGCCTTTTGAACTTATACCGATTATTTAATCAGACTAAACCCCTCCGTCAAAGCGACGCTCAGACTGACTCTAACCAGTGAGTTTTATTTCCTTTTTGTCGCATTACGCGCTCTTTGTCGGGATAAAATATCCACCGCAATGTCGTTGCGAGTGTTATGTTTAGAGAAGAATAACGAGTATCGGATGAAAAAGCCACCGTGGATAAACAAAAATCGATTGTCGCATCGTGTCATTGAGTTAATGAAGAGGTACGCGGCCGCGAGCTTGGTCGACGCCGCCGCCTCTCGATTATGCTCACATGACGTTACATAAATCGTTAGCAGGTCAACAGCACCGTTAGTGAAGGTCTTGGTCGCCCGACGCGACCAACTCTATCCCTCATACTATTCTTCGCGCACACCCCCACCCATTTCATGCATCCACTATTACTCGTGTGGATTTTCAGGCACACTTGTAAAACATTACTTTGTATGAGTTGGTTTGCGTGTTTGTGTATGTGTCATTCATCACGTTCCACACACATCCGTCGCTTAATCACATCTATTTTGTTCGAAAAGGCAACACAAATAATAGCATATTTCGTTCTGAAATCAAACCACTCCTACCTAATGACATAAATCGACAAAGCTAGGCAAATTATACAGGAGGCAGAAGTGAATTCCGAAAATATTATTTTTAAATAAACTCATATTCCGTTTGATACGTTCTTTAGTAATGCCCGCTTTTGTTGCAATGACTAAAATTCATTAATACATTTTATCGATATATTTAAATACGCATGACGCGTTATATTATACTGAATAGATTATTTAAAGTGGATATATAGCCGATATAAATTATACATATGCTCCTACATTTTAATTACCTGATGGCATGCAGATTTGCAGTATTCACTCGTATATTAAGTACGCGTACCGACAGAGTGCCAGGAACGTCCTGGTACGGACTGATGTCAATATGTTTGGTATCCATTGAATTATCTGCATTACGTAGAGCATGAGGAACGCTGATCGCATTCAATCCGATTGTCTGCAATTATCGCACTCGCCAGTGCAGTTGCTCCTACAACTTGTATTGATTTCGCTAAACCGGTGTCCATGTTAACGGGTAATTAATAAACCGGCTTCTGTATTTACAAAACTCGATAACACCATCGCATCACAACATACAAGGCACGTGTCGAAATCTATGCACTTTACTAAAACAAAGCGAACATAGTGCAAGGGCGAAAAATTGTTGGTTAATTCTCACCCTCGTCGTGTTTCGCAAATACTGAGATCAGTAATAATATCCTCTCGCCAAACCAAATGATATCGTTTATTAGAGCGGAAGCGGAACGCCAGTTTGGTTTAATATCAGACCGGTTGTATTGGAAGAAAAGCGAATTTCCTGACTTGCAACGGCAGGTGGTGCACCGCGCCGATCAATACGCTCCCGCCCCGCAACCCGCCGCCACCCGCCCCGCAACTGCGACTGCCAACCAGCGACCGCCTTACAACACACCAACTCCTCTCATATCCAACCATCATCTCACTACGGGTTTCCGCATCTATCGATAATGTTACCTCTACTGCACTACACTCTCCGACAATAGTGCTTTCATCACTAATGTAAATATTATTTATTTGCAAATAATAAACTCAATGCTGAAATGAATAATATTAATTAAGCTCCAATATTAAATTAACACTAAACCGGTAAAACTATGACGGGCGCCACCTTCGACAATGCCGCCAATAGGGTGAAATGATAAAGTGGAAAACAATTTTACACCGGAATGTACAAAGAGCGTCCTGCAGCGAGTTTTGTTGAAACAAATAATACAACAAATATTCGTTACGTGGAAATGTTTCCCTTTGCAGTTTATATCCGGAGGCGTTCGAACAATATTAAAAGCTTTTACTGGTGCGAAACTTATGAAAACGTTTTTCCGAATTGGTTATCATCCATTAAAATCGCAATCGGAAAACACTTCAATCACTTTGTATTAGTCAAAGTGTAAATTTTAATCAAATATACATATATTTAATACAGAAACGTACGATTAACAGACGTGACTCATATTCCAAAAACGATTGTGGAGGGTTGTTTTGAAACATGCTATCAGTGGAGTACTTTTTTAAATATGGGCGCATGAATTAAATAATGGGGGCCGCGTGTTTGAAATCGTGAACACATATCATAGACGTCCGGACTGAACGTTAGCCGTCCGCCACACCCAACAAAAGCTGAATGGCCGTGCAAACATATTAAGATTACGTGTTCAAACTGCAGGTGGCAGACGGTACACTGTCTGTACACGATCTGATTTAATTACGACCAGAGTAAGGCCTCGAGGGAGGCTAGTGTGCCGTGAATATGAGTTTGATACATTTCAGGCACAATTAGCCACGCTCTGCCACGCCGTTCCCTATTTAATGATTCATTTAAATAGCTGTTCTTTTACGGAACAAAATATTCAGATTAGTTTGGAGTTTCATAAATATGCATTATTAATGTATTGGAAGTGATATGTTGTATGCTAATTGCTAATAATATTATTACACATTGGTTTCATTACGGAGTTAGTTCGCCCAAGTAGTTATAGAGTCCTCTGTGGCATCGTATGCTAAAACCGGCTGCAAAACAAAGTCCGCGGGTTTGATTCCAATACCGAGACGATAATTTATGTTATCAATTGTTTTTACAATTCTAGGATGTGGAACCGAAGAACCCCCGTAGTTGATAATATGTGCAGCATCTCGAGCGGATAGCAGTTAGCACTTCTCATTTACCTGTTAGGCGTTTATTATTAATGTGATGAATAGAGCGTGGTAATGGAGCGCGAGCCTCGCTGCAGCTCCTCACAGAGGATATGTTTTGTCGTGCCTCGCGCCGGCGCCGCCCGCCGCACCTTTTCTCTCCGCTCACTGAGCGCAACCCCACTGACGCCTTTTATTTTTTATTCAGCTTGCTGCCAACAAGATAAAATTAGTGTCAATTTTCCATTTAAAATGAGCAATACAGTTAGCTTAAGTATAAAGATATGTTTATCCTTCTGAAGTTATAGTAGATATCTGTTATAACTTTTATAAAAACATGTGTTGGTATTCACAATATAATTATATAAATTGTACGAGATCCACGAAATACATCTTTGGTACGCCATCCACAAACATAAGTAACATTATTCTATAATCAAGTCAAGGCATATTTACATGTGTTCTACTATAATAATATGTAAAATTATTCTAGACATAAATGTATTGGCTTCGTCCTTTGTTCAAAACCATGGAAACAAATTACACGATAGACAATCCGTCACATCTTATTAGACCAATCTATTAGTATAAAATTATCGATTTTTCATAATAGAAATGATGATAACAACTCGGTGTGTTATTTATCAGTAGCTTCAGTGGACTGAATTTGAATAGTCAGTTGGTCCTTTTGTCTCTCCGGGAGGAGCTTTCGGTTATAATTGCATCTGCGAAAGCATTTATCGGATGGCGTACCTACTGTAATGCGACAGTGACTCATCCAATGAATATCGGAGGTACGATGCACGGGGAGGCAGTTTCGGGGCACTCCGGGAATGTAGCACAATAGTTCGGATTGCTTGCGGAAACAACTCTATTTGTCTACGACCAATTCTTGCCAATATGAAGTCTGCGATGTGGATGCACTCATTGTAATTCTGTCTACCGGATTGAAACGGGAGTACCTATGCATGAATATATAAACCACTCTTTTATTATTAGATGTAAACATGTATTGATTTCATTTTAATGATGCATACATAAAGTTTACCAATGCATCAATCCTTAAATGAGCCTTTGTTAATTACTAGCGGTCGGCCCGGCTTCGCTCGTGTGCAGATAGTTTTTGAGTTCAGTCCACATCAACAACTTATTATTTCACGTACTAACAGTTTTATATTTAGACTAAATTATGTGCTTTTCCCGTCCCGCCAGTTATATCTCGTTCTATGCCATCTCATTCTGTCTCACGACGAAAAGCATGCAATCCTGTCCTCCCCTGTCCCGTGCCATCCATTCAAATTTGAAATAGTAGCGAATAATATGTACCTATATTTGGTTTGAATTCCTGTCTCATCCCACGGGAACACTACATGTTTTCGGGATAAAAAGTAGTCTATGTCTGTCTCCATGGTTCGATATATCTCTATGTTAAATGTCATCAAAATCAGTTGAGCCGTTCTAGCGTGAAAATGGAACATACAATATATACACACACTTTCGCATTTATAATATAATATTAGTAGGGATTACCGAAAAGATATCGTCGAAATAATATAATATTGCGGCGAAAATTTCTTATATTAAATTGTAAAGGCTTATTATTACATGTGGCTCATGTGTATACGTCGAAACGTCATATATTCCACTCAGAAATATGAAAAGATCTCTAAATCAAATAGGGGATGAGTGTCATCGCCCCTGCCAAGCCGCGGGAAATATTATTACCGTCTATTCATATGAAACTTTATCATATCTTTTAACATTTCATTATTCTATTTAGTTTTACCTACTTTCTTTAATGTACGGGAGAATTAAAATGGTTAATATGAAAATAGTAAATTGTAACCTCAAATATACTATTTTTCATTATTAATTACAATACGTAAAAGAATCGATTAAGTACATATCGTAATTTTAATATACTTTATATTGATCTAGGCACCTTCAAGAACAAAAGGTCCGTCTTTCCTTTTACTGTCTTTACCACAATAAATATAATAGCTGTCAGAATATTATTTTATTTTAAAGCATATTAACACGCGAATCAGTTGTGCTGCCATCGTTCGCTACCCCTTTTTGGTCGCACCCTGTGCCCTCCTTTTAACCACCTTTGCGGCACGGCGCGTCGCGGCCACAACATACCTATTGAATTGTCATCGTTACACCGATTTTATTTCCACTCCGCCTACTTAGAATAAAATCTAGTGGGAGTACTTTGGTTTTATGATACACAAAATTTGTTTTGTGTAGATACACCTACTGTATTTTAAATATATCTGGGTTATATTTGCTCAAACAATTAGGTATGTCTAAATGTTAAGTAATATGTCACGTTTTCGAAATACTTTATCTCTACTTCAATGTAGTAACGAAGTTGAAAATAATTTTATGAAAAAAAAAAACTTTCTAATGAAAACGGAAGTATTTACAAATGAAAGCAGCGTAATCTGCGCTCAGTATCCGTTAATAAATAGTTTCCTGATGTTTGGTAAAGGTTGTAGTCGGCGGGCGCGCGGCGGTTGCGTGCACGTACGAATTGTTTTGGCCCCAGTGCTAATAGCCTATAACTGGATCGTTATGAACGCAACTCGCTCCGAGGAATTCATTTTAATTAAGAGTTTAAGACCTCGTTCTCCCCAATGTTATGAAATTCCACACTCAATAAGCGCGTTTAATTTACGCCTGTCCTTCAACCATAGCTCGCCATCATTGGCAACATGAAATCAATCGAACACAGGCCTTCCGTATGATTTCGCACCAACTTGAACCTATTCAACTTTTATTTGCTTTTGTCCCTAATACGTATCCTAATACGATTCTATCCAACGGAAATGGAAACCTCGAGCGGGATTGTCATTGTGCTTCTGCTGTAGGTCGTTATCTTTAATAATGACTATTGAACGAGGTTATTACATGAAAATTGGTTTATACCACATGTTGCTATGGATTTGAAAGTGAGTTGCTAGAAGCCAGTATAAAATTTGCGAATACAGCGGCTATGTATTAGAAAGCTCGGCGCGGCCACCAGCTACTCCGCAGTTAACAAATCGTAAATCGGTCCAATACACGCCAATTGTTTTCAATACTAATTTGAAACATTTCACATGTATTTTGTAATTTTATTGCGGATATTGCAAAAGATTTCAGAGGTAGTTTTTCTTTCCCAATTGAAATTTGGGGTAACTCGTACAAGGTTATAAAATATTTGTGATTACTACGTTTAAAAGCATTGTAAACGAATTAATAAGACTTTATACTTATATACCACAATTATTATCAAAATTACTCTTGTTTATTTTAATTAGAATTGATTTAAATAAACCGAAATAAGGGCCGCTAACCCTTGTGATTTAATCAAATGCCATTTACCATGAAAACAGTATTGTGTAATGTTAATTGGCAGACAGTTATTAATTTTCAATGAGAATTTAATATAACGTAAGTGGGTAACCGCTTACTAAACTTGTGCCAATTAGAAACGTCCAGGGCCTTACAGACAGCCCTTATAACTTTCCGGAACTCTAGATGTTTTGTAACAAAGAGCATTGTTTATTCCGACACAGCTTGAATGCTATAGATGAAGTATTGAGGAGTTATACCAGAAATGTTTATTTGAGAAACTATAGAGAATGTCGTTTAATAGAGACATACATTTTAATAAAAAAAATCTTTATTAGATGTAATCATTTTTCATGAATACAAAAAATTTACGCTATGAAAATACATTATTTTATTTATAAATCGAGGTATTGCAGACTTTTTGAATAATAAAGCTGCATGAGTCACATATTTTCGCTACTCTGACATTTAAAATGGAGGTGTATCGTCGGGTGCACTAAGGGCTGTGAGCATCGGAGGTGGCGGCCGCTTATGCGACGTCACGCATGGTGTCCGACACAAAGCACGTCCTTCTGTAGTTGCACGAGGAGAAACCGCCATTTACAACGTTGTTCGTTTTAACGGGACCGGTACTAGTCTTCTGACCTTTAATGATGTAATCGTGTAACAGTCGATGCAATACTCACACCACATAACGTGCGCTCATATTATGTACAGGTACAAATATCGCTCGATGTATCAATGTTAATCTTCAACACTTTTAAACTTACTGGTGGCAGTTTTCACGTATGTGACACCGCCTTGGTAGGTACCACCGTAATGTCTATTTATCCCGCTAAACAGCAGTGTAAATGCACTGTTGTGTGGCGGCTTGAAGGACATTGGAGAAATAACAACTTGACATATGACTTAAAACATCTTAGGTCTCAGGATGGCGAGCGCAGGGAAATGCCAAGCACTGTTTTATAGTTCATGTTGTTGTTTAGTTTTGCTACTGTCCGTGGGCGGTTGTATCGCTTACCATCATGCGAATAGCATGCTCGTCTCGTCATTCATCGCAATAAAAAAACCGACCGAACCGAACCGACTTCTGTTTATCCTTTTTCTGCTTCACCGAAAGTTCAACTGATAGCAAAAGCCACAGTTTGAATTACTTTTTCATACGGTTATCAAGTTATATTATCCATGAATTTTTATTTTAATATAAATAATTCATGCCTAATAGTTGAATACAATAACGGCATTTGTAAAAATAATTTTACATTATTACTTTAAAGATTGATGGCCTGTTCTTTAAACTTGTGCCTCATGTAAGTAATTTTAGCACCACATTTAATGATTTTGCAGTTAATGTACTTTTTTCTATTCTAAGTTTTATTTTAAAAGATTACTTTTCTCGAAATAAATAGATAAGTAGGTAATATATCTGAAAATAGCAAAGAAGAAAAATCCTTCCGATCAGATCAAGGTTTCAAAGTACTAAGCCTAAGCGAACGTAATGTTTTTTTAGCTCCATATTGCCGATCACTTTATCGTGTCCTGCGATACAGGCAAACCGCTGACGCATTAATTTATTCCGGTAAGGTGTTAAAAGAGGAGGTGGCTGCGTTGATGTCTGGCTAGGCTGGAATTTGATCTAAATTTGGGCTCAGTAACGAACACCGCCGCCTTGTTAATAGCCATGTGGATAGTCCTGCGTTTATTCGTCTCTCCTAAGCCCGAGCTAAAATAAGTGAAAAATGGCTGTGTGTGTGCGTGTGCAATGATCCCGTCTAATACAAACATCTGCAATGCAATATTTGTTGCTTAAATTAAGAAATTTAAGAACATTAGCTTTAATTTAAGCTTTGGCATTATGTCGAGAAATGAAATAAATATCCTATTTGTAAGTTTATTATAAAATGGATATATTTAAATTAAGAATGCAATTTTTATTCCTTTTACTCCGTAATTAAATAATTATGAATTATATTATTTTGTGTGTAATGTCCCGTATGAGTAATTAGTGTTTACAGTCGACATGACACTATTTTTACCGAAACAATTTATTACAATTCATGTCAATTAATTGGCGTGAGTATATTTAGACCCAGAACTTGTGTGAAGAAACTCGATCGTAGGCAATTATTTAATGATGTCTTTTTAAGGATTCAGTCCCCGAACGGCATAAACGGAGTCCTCGTGTACCCAAGCTGATTGTATGTCTACCATGAATTGTAACAATAACATTATTTTGTATTCAGATTTTATAAATAAACTGCTCTAGAAATGGAAAATTTTGTTCATAATTTCATAAACTATTTAGAGTAATAACAAACGATATTTATTATACACGCTGGTGGATAAACGACATTAAACCACAGCCAAGTCGCTAATAGTAAATAAAATACTTTAAAATAGTTAAATTGTGACATAAAGACAAAAAATTAATATTATTTTACAATTATAAGGGTAAATAATGTATCTTACGAATATGTATTTACAACAGTAAAAATTAATAAATCGTAATTTGAGGGCGATCTGCGGACCCGGGACTACGACTCTGTGGTTTCAATTAATGTTATCATCTTTAACCACATTGCTAATACTGAAAGAAACTCGAAATGAGACGGAAATTTATATTTTATATGAATATATTCTTATTCTAATTCCTTATTAATCAACTTATTTTTCCTTTAAAATATTCACTAGCGGCATCCGAAGCCTACATTTTAATAATGTTTTTATAGACAAGTCAGCTTACTTTATTATTAAAAGCGTAGTAAATATAATGAATTGTGTGGAAAAAAACCTAAATTGCGCGTTACGGAAGCCTACGCCTATTGTTGAACTAATGTAGGAACGGTGCACACAATAGACGTGGTGTGATAAGCTTTTTGTCAAATAAACATTATTTTATCGACCACTAATACATTGTCGAATCAATTTATTCCGCTCATAGCGCAATATTAAACACCTCACATTAGAAATGAATTAAACACGATTTCACGCCACACGTTTTTTAGCAATTACCAAACTTTTTGTGCATTTAAAACTTTAGAACAGCCGTTCTAGAAAAATATTTTGGCCAGTATAAAATGCTACGTAACCGGGAAGGGTATAACTTAATACTTTCTATAGTATCTATTATATGATCTTTACGAGAATTTCAGTATGCAGTCTGACAACCCTCAATAGGCCAGCGTGGTGAAATATGAGTATTAAGCCCTCTCAAGTCTTACTCGTAAATGAGGCCCTCGCTCTGCCCTGGGACGTATACGGGCTGATTTATTTCCTTATTAAAAATATATTTAGATGTTTTTTATCGGCCACCACTTCAAAACATATTCTAAATTATACTTAAGAAATCGAAACTTCATGTTAGAGCCCAGATGGACAATGTAACGGCTCTAGGCGACGCGTTTACGCGGTTTAAACTATTGAACATACTTGAGTGCTTAGATCAGCATTATTAATAAAGTATAGTAACATTTGTGTTTACAGAAACATTCTTTCTCGCTGCGTGAGACGCATTACTTCATCTTTGTTCTGCGTGTAAGGCATTCATAAATTTTGTGTTTACTCATTAATTGTTTGACTAGAATATTACGCTAGTGGAAAAATACCATGAGTCGTGATTTCTTGTTGTGTAGTCATTCGTGTAGTGTGGAAGTTTGTATGCTTCGACAAGTCATGAGTTCGATTCCTAAGTCGAAGAATTAAATCTATGTGAATTATAGTACAGTCTTATATGAGTTATCTAGATCATAAATTTTGGCGCAGCGTGTTGTGGGGATAATCTTACACAAACTATACAGTGTGATGGAAACAGGCTCGGAAGTAGTGGCATCTCTACCCACCCCCATCAATGGCACGGTCGTGATCTTATAATGGAAGTATTATCAACGGCCAGTCATTTGATAAAATAATCATTAGACGAAGTTTCCTCGTAATAATGTTCTGCAAACATGACGATAATATTGTGATTCATAATGATACAACGTTTCGGAGGAAAAATAGTCACCAGTTTGTCCGCAGGCCGTAAACGTGTGCACACGACGCGACGCGGCGCTACAACTAACATTACGCACAACACACATAGAGAACGCGAAGAATCATAGACGTTTTTGCAAAAAAATACTAGTTATTAAACTAAAAAATTGTGACTGTAAACCTACTTGACTTATATATGTATTTTGTCATTATTCTGTGTTATTGTGTAGTGTAGTTTATAGGTGTGCGTCTATCGAGGTGTTTGACGTTTGTTCTATTGACACCACATAATTCGGTTAGTTAGCGTGAACGTGTGAACTGTGAATGTTGTAGAGTGAATTTGTGCATTGATAATAGTTAACAGTGATGCTGTAACCACATATAATGCGGTGAATCATTTGACTGAATCTAGCTTTATTTGATGCCGGCGTAGTGCCGTTCCGGTATATTATACGTGTTTATTGTAGATATTATTTACATGAGTATATATATTACTTAACAATTCATTCATTATTACTATCTGTCGCCTGTCTGAATTCAACCCTTACTTACTTACATGAAAAATCCAATTGTATTATAATTTTATTTTTTAATTCTATAACTTTTGATTTTGTGTCTTTCGATCTTAGGAGTTAGGACCTTATCATTCACATTCCTTGGCCACTGCGCTAGAGGTTATTAAACTGAATTATTCCTAATAGTCTTTATTAACACTTAGCATATCTTACATGCCTATTTTCAATACTTTTCGATGGAATTGAAATTCCCTGCCGTGCGAGTATAAAAAAATATGCATAAAAATTTGCTAACACTCCGATCAGTGTCATCATACAGGGTCAAGAGGTCAAGACGCAATAAACTTAGTTCGGGAAAAAAAATCGTTATTTTAATTCCAGATACGACGAGTACGTCATAAGTAGCCTCTAAACATTTACTTTACAAATATATTCCGAATTACAATACATTGTGTACGTAAAATGTATATTTTGTAATTAAATAAATATATTTTGTGTTATCATGACTGCGGTCCGATAATAATGTAGACCCGCGATATCATACACTCGGTACTTGTAAAATATAGTAAAATAGCAAAAATGGCCGTTTCGCTATCTTTATCCAGGTGCTTGTGTCCTAGCTTGTTAGTATTTTTTGTTATTTTGTTACTGCAAAGTGTATATGCCTTGTATATAACGCAGTATAGACAGAGCAATGCACACGGCACACGATTAGGTGTCGTCATTAGATACAATTTTGCCAGCCTGTTTAATCGTCTCGTTAGGTTTTGCTTAAAACGCCCTAAATCGATAAAAAATGTCATAAAACAATGAACTATTCCATTGCATACAATGCCATACATTATGCCATAACACAAAATGCACATTGGATACACATGGAAATAGATTTTTCCGTAATAAAAAATGCAGTTTCATGTCAATTTATCGCATAGAAAATTAAAAAGAAAATCACAATTTCACTGGCACAATCTCCGCAAGCAAGCACTGAACTTTTATCGATAAAGTGTACTCGTATCGGGCGCGAATTTCCGACGACCCGACGGTGGTCACTTTTTACATTTACCCAGTACGGCAATTCCGCCGGATTTAGGTTTAAACGAAGCAACATCGAGTGGAAACAAAAAGTTGCAATGTGTTTGTGAACAGTGGTGTGATTAGCACTAAGAGCATCTGCATTGGTGCATCTGCACCTTAAATAACTGCCGCTGTGCCATTCACGCGATTCTGATATGCATAATGAATACTTCCATTCATATCGACTGCTGTATTCGGTATTTTTAAACACAGTATATAGAGATATACATACATATTATGATTATTATATTTGAAAAGAAAACGTCCCGTTTTTGACTTTCCGTCTTAATATTTCATCTCGTTCTGTGCTGAGTGCTTTATTAACAGATTCGTATTTTATTCAAGTAATTATAAATGACACTTGAAACCAAATACAAATTAATTTTGCCATAAAACCGATAAATTAAATAGAAGGGGTTTATGGATACACACATATTATCAATGTGTATTATACATACATACTTACACATAATACATATCACGACGAGCGTTTTTTATTAACTTAAATTAGTGGATAGCAGAGCTAGTAGAGTAGATCAAAGGAAATATATAAATTCGAATATTTTTTATTAATTGATACTTATATTATCTTTATGTGTTATCGAGATTTAATATTGGGTAAAAACATTAACTTTTTTTTATTAAATCCATAATGCGTTGAGAAAAGTAGAATAGAAATAAGGATGTGAGAGGTTGTGTACTGTGTAGAAGGTTCTGATTTTGATACTTTAGTTGAGTTCTAAAATAAAAAAATCGTATTAATTTGATGTTACGCAATATGTAGATGTTTATATAACCGCCGAGCATTAGGTATATTGTTGGGTATAACTCGATAAGTGATGCCATGTACAATTGTTTGAGTGGAGTTGATACGACCCGCATGTCAGCTTATTGATAGCTGTTCACATTAAATTGACGCCGTTAATTTATCTTCACGACTACGCTACACTTTCCCCTAACAAAATGGTACAATATATTTTCGGTGAAAGCTTTAATGTCCGTCTGAACAACACTATGTGTGGAATACCACTCAATATAAATTAAGTGTACGTAAAAACACGCAATATAAATAAGCACTGTCCAATTATTAATATGGTTAATATGTGCCAATTAAAAATTATCGTTCCATATTTATTCTGAATATTTATTGCAACAACATTCATCAAATATCTGACAAATTTGTGATTGTAATTTATCATTATGTATCGTCAGTGCTTTACGCAATTATTTCATGTTCTGTCGATACTTCATTACTATTTTCCGACTGAAGTATTAAGGGATTGGGAAGGGCTTTGGGGAGTGCGATTTTGGAACACCGGCGTCCTGTAGAATTCGGTTGCCGTATTTGCTAACGCATAGACGATGTAAGACTCAGATCCCTCTCGAGACCGAAACCTACAAATATCTGGGTATGCCAGCGGCACTGGATATTTTGAATGACGTAAAACAATCGGCGAGGGAGCGTTTTTTGTCAGGTGGCAACAAGATTCGCGCTTTCAACGGTTGGGTTATGCCTGCCTGTACTTATATGCTAAGGACCTGCATAATCGCGTATGCAATCTCAGGGATTGTTTCCTTCACTATGTAGGATATCAACTTCGCTGTGTAGGATACCCTATGTAAGTATATATGTATAGGGTTGTAATTATTTACCCCGCTCTCACTAGCGAATGAGAATTGGCAGAAACCTCTGGTGATGAGCTGACCTCTCATGAACTCTGGTTAAAGATTGCGAGGAAGTATGGAAGAGCAAAGAGCATGGTCGGTTCTATCGGGCTCTCCACGGGTGATGTTTTGGTAACCCCTTTGGGAAACTGTGGGTCCGCCCGTGACCACGAAAGAAATCGAAACGTCGGGAAGTTAAAAATGTAAAATCCATAAAAATAGCTTTATTCCAATGATACTGAGGGTTTTGTCTTTGCAATTATGGATGAAGTTATTAAGACGAAAAACTATAGGAAATGCATCCTGAAGGACGGTACGGTCGCCATTTGTCGGGCATGCCACCGTCCTGGCGAGTCAATCAGGCATGTAATTTCCTGTCGTTCGTATCTTGCCAACGTAGCACTTGCATAGGCACAACCTAGTAGGCAATATTATACATCAGCAAATTACTCTTCGATATGGACTTGTGACTCTTGAAGTTTCAATTCCCACTACGTTCCCCAATGAGTTCTTGAAAATGGTCATTCAACGCTGTATAGGGATCGTTCTGTTATCACAGACAGGACTATTTTTGCCAATAAGCCTGATATTATGATAATAGGTCGATTGGCGCGCCGGGCAATACTTGTAGGATGTGGACTCCCCAATTATTGTCCCGATTGTTGTTTCTGCACATGGACTGATACCCAATAGTCACATACATGATCCTGACCCTACATTAAGATCTATCTATCTATCTAGGTATCAAGTACTACGAGTACTATCTGGGTATCAAGTACTACGAGAGACTTTTCGGTGTCACAAACACCCAGACCCGAGAAAAATATTTGTGGGCCTCACAAACATTTATCTCGGTGTGGGGACCGAACCCGCGACCTCTCGTTTCTCAGGCGGCGTCTTACCAACTGCGCCGCGGAGGCTGTCAAAAACAAACATCAACTTTAAACAGTCCTGCAATACTTCGTATAATACACCTGTTAAACAAGGAAAATTCATATAAACACGAATCACTTACCACGTATCTAGACAATAAAATTAATCTTTTGAAATGACGTATAGAATAGAGGTAAGGGTACCTGCGCTGCAGTTTACGTAAATTCGATTTTATGACTCTAGTGAATTCGACATTGCCTTTGGATTAAGCTCAATCCCCTACGCTGACTTAATATGAGTTGGCGGACTACACATATCCACCCTATGGGAAATAAGCTTTTCATTATCTTGAAATCCTTTATAGACATTTTTTTACTGTACCTAATAATCCTTAACAGAAAATTTCGAAAAGTCTAGCTTTACACAAGAATCGAAACGAAACTATCTCATTTAATTAGAAAATAAAATCATGTTCTCCCTTGATTAATAAAATTTTACTGCCTTCAATATACACAATATTATCAAACATAAAAGTTTTATATTTATAACAAGTTCCATTCCAGCCAAGTAACATTTAAGGGTTTTATTGTTGTCGCGGCGGGTGTACCCAACCAACCGCAAAACGTAAGCTAACATCATCGAATAAAACATATACAAATTCGAACGGGTGTTAAGGACAATTCTGATTTGAATATTTGAGTGCGATTAATGGGAATCAGTATCGTTTAACTTTCCCATCCGTCAGTAAATTGAATAATATCCAGGATGTTGTGAGCAATCTTAAACCACGTTACTGTCGGATATGAAAACATCGTGCTTCTTAGCTCTGTCTCATCTTACGTTTCGACAAAATAATAATTGTGATGTAACGAGTTACGTTTTACAATCGGTAATGTTCCTCATTACATCTAATCTTAATATACAACTACATCACAATTGTGATATGGTTACAAAAACATAACTTAAATATCCATTTTATTACGTAAAATTTTCCATTGGATTTATTGGACTATTAAAATTAAATTGCATTATTCAGTGCTTTTGAGCTGCGAGCTGTGAATTTTCATTAGAATTTTCCGGGACAGTAATTAACACCTGTCATAGATATTGGCTCGCTTTCTATCATAACTTAGGTGTAAAATAAGCAGAAAAAATTGGTGACCCCAATGGGATCACTGTCTACCCCTTCTGGGACATCGTCGTAGGTGTTAATAATCATAACATTCATGCCAATTCAAAATGAAATCGTGCAACTCTACAGCATCATATGTTATCAGAAACTAAAAAACAGAACAAAACTTTGCAAAATCCTTAATAATTATTTTCTAATATATTCATTGGCTAATGGCAAGTCATTTACATCCCCTCTATAAACAACACGTCATGGCGTCAGCCGTCAGGGGATATTGACACAAAGCAAAGCTGCACTCAAAATGGCTTAGCACTTCGGCTGACACCTGACAATGTTTAGGAATATTCCCGTTGGCAACCTGAATTTGCGTTGTCGATCCTACGCGTACACTGGCCGTGGGCGTATGCGGCCTCCGCTCGGGAAAATTAAAGCCACACGCATTTGCATGTTGGCTAACGTACGTTACCCTACGTACAGTAAGGGTTGCCAACATTTCTCCCTTTAAACGTATTTTCCCGAATTAATCTGCCTGTACTACAATGCATACATTGACCGTGCTTTAAACGAATTAGGCAAAAACTATTCATTGAAACCAATCGGTGACGGAACAGTCTAGAAGGTGTTAGGTAGCGTCCAGCGTGCCCTCATGATTTATACAAAATGTATATTTTGGATTCGTTCAAAGAACCTTCAATCAAGGTATGCCATTTTATAGTTGGTATGGTCTTAAACTATAATTATCACCTTTAAAAAATAATTATTTTTAATAACATAAAGAAGAAGAGTACGCCATTTTACTAATAAGAAGAAATAAAACAACATTTATAGGCGAATATTTTATTTGTATAATGACTCTTTGTTTTTTAATTATTTTACATACCTCCACATTGTTAAATCTCTGCATCTACACAAAGGTTGACTAGTAGAGTCTAGAGTCTAGACAATCCATGCGGCATTTACTCCGCCTTTATAAGGTGTTAATTAAGGTTTCATTATGTTTTATTATATCGCATTCCAGTAGTTATATCGCTTATTATATTTTATTAGATATGAGAGAAATACAGATATTCTAAGCGAATAAAGCGAGCTTGATACTATACCGATTAAAGTATACACAAATTGTATTTATATCACCTGCATTTAAATTGAAAACTTAAGAAAGTTTTTAATAATCAATATTACACAGGATTAGATGCTGGACATGCCTTAGTTGGGTAAAAGTCCCTAAATAAATAAGATAATAATAAAAAAAAAAAAGGATTAGATGCTACTACTTATTGTCATACGACAGTATTGTATCACATGTTTTACTTATCGCAGGCAATATTTCACACTAAAAAGATTTTTAATTCAAAAACACCGAATAGGTATAAGAAATGTTTTTATTTAAAATTTTATTACTAACTTCATTAGTATCAATTGATTTTATAATGATATTAACATAGTAAAAACCATTGTGTATATAGGCAACAGAAATACGTAATACCCATACGACTATGTGTTTTTATTTTACCACAAGTTTCAAGTACACAAAATACAGAACTGAAATGTATTATGTACTAACAGAATAGAGACTTTATCTCATCAAATTAATCCTCTGATAGACCAGTCTACAGACTAAAAGCGGCAATGGATGTGGAAATAAAAAAACAACGTTTCGCACTGTCCGTCTGGGACGTCGATTTTGTATTCGGTTTTTTGCCGAAAAGCAGTGTTGCCAGCGCATATTAAAAGGATCTAGGTTTTTAAAACATGTCATATTACGTCAGACGGTTCCGGATTCTGTTTTTAAATTCAAATAGCACCCGCTTTTTGTATTACAAAAATATTTTTACTTTGATGTTTAATATCGCGCATTGAGACTGAGAAAATGATATTATATTCAGGTTCTCTTTGTATAAGGATTCTCACGTTATTAATGTGTGGGCTTAATCCGAACCAATACCATTATTGGTTCGACTTAGGATGGATAGTAACGACGTGTACTATAATACTGAATTCCTCCGAGCCCGGAAGTCTTAAGCCGCCGTTAATTAATTACGCAGTGGCAGAAATTGCTGCTTGCAAATTCTAACACTATTAAATTAATCAATACTGTTATAAGCTCTCGCTTCTTCTTTTGACAACCATGAACACTTTAGAATCAACTTATGAGCCTGATAAACAGGACGCCCTTCCTTAACACCTGCTGACGTGGATGAAATGCATATTTATTATCATTTTGTAGTTGATTCCATTATTTTCTAAGATAGAACGCCTACTTTTTATTATAGCACATTACTACAAAATATTCTCAAATTTTAAAGACAAATTCATTTTAGTACCTACAATCATATTATGATTGTCTTTAAAAGTTATATATATAACACGTGGTTATTTTGACGATAAAAAGCCAAAAGTTGGAAACTGTAGTGACACGTGCCCTCCGACGCACAACCGTTGAATAGGGTATAATAGGGAAACAAAAAAATAGTTTTTGACGCGCACGTGTTAACGCTTACAGCTCAATATTTTGTTACAATTTCAGCACCGGAAAACGACTGTCCGGGTGCCGCATCGCCGTGGGGTAAATATTATTTGTATTGGTACGTTTGTTATGAAACATAAATGCACGAGAAAGACTAATGACGCCACTTTAGGTTACTCCTGCCTACATATACGATATTTGCCTTAATTATTCTCGGAGCGTTAGTTTCGACTAATTTTACAAGATTTAACTGACTGCCCGCCTCGTGACCACGAAAGCTGTAAAGTAATCGAAACGTCGCGTCGCGTCGTCTCGTCGGGAAGATAAAAATTTATACATTATACAAATTCCGCGATATAATCCGTAAAAAATAGTTTTAAACAATTAACTGTACTAAATATGGTCGTTTCTAGGGAATTGCTTGCGTGAAATTATATTAAAGAGCAGTGACTAATTTTTTATCATAAGTCCATGGAGAGCCTATGGGGCTATAGCGAATCAATTTTTTACCACGATGTAGAGTTTATAGAGTTTTGCTTTTGTGAATCTTGACTCTTGACACCCATTTTTAATTAAATATTGTAGTGGGTTATGTTTAACTACAGTATCTACGACAGCGATCGATTTCATATTGTATTTACCACATAATAACGCTAACATATTGGACGTAGAGCTTATTTCTGAAGTTATCCTGTTTGTAAATCAGTGTAAAAATCTCTTTTAATTTTAATTACTGCTTACATTTTGTACTAAAAGGGATATCCGAAGCGCCTGATGACTATACAGTAATATATATAGAAGTTTTTCATGCCTAAGCGACTAAACTTATCAAAACTAAAGACAATACAGCACCTATCCTATCAGATCCTGTGCCCAATTTATCCTCTCCTCTTCGACTTAATTTCAATATTACTTAACTACGTTTTACCTCTACATTATAAAGCAGATTATCACTCTTCCCTAAGCTCTCCATTACCATACAAAAGCCGTCTGTGGCAATAATTTTAATTAAAACTGGACACATTTTCTGTGTTATAGCGATTTGTACTGCATGGTTTCAGATGGCGTTGGTAGACGAGACAGGCGCGGGCGCCGCCACCGACGACCCAGAAGCCTTGCTCAACGAGTGGCTCGGCGAACTCACTGTGCTCACTGCGGTTAGTGCATTTCCATTTATTCACACCATGAGGTAGCGGCGAACTTATTATATCAGCGCGGAACAGCACGCATTCTCCACAGTAACCTGTTGATAGCGTTACAACTTTACCTAACAAAATGTCCCCCAAATTCAGGTAAATACATACATAAGCCCACGCTTTTTTCCCAGAAAAGATAGGCAGAGGTGCTACTAGAACACCAACGTTTTTGTGTGTTCCGTCACACGATGTGATAGGTGGCGTGCCTATTACTACATCAGGCACAAATACCTCACTCCGGAGTGATATTCAATAGATAAATTCATCAATCGTCAATCACTTAGCGCGACCCGGTATTCGAACCCGAGACCTCAGCTTGGCAATCCTACCGTAGTAGAACTGCGCCACCGAGGCAGCTTACAGGCAGGTAGATAAACTAGGCCTAAAATTATTACTTATTCACATAAGCAGCTTATTTTGCGTTCTCTGTACTGGCCAAAACTTTATAGCGCTACTTAAGTAGCTACTTTGTATATTAAAAATCACAAATCGGTGTTAAAAATATCGAGCTTAAAACATTTTAATCTTAAAACAAGATGACTAGTTTTATTCCTACTACCATTTCTTTACATCACCGGTATTATCAGCGTCTAATATATAGTACATTAATTGAACAACGCCTCTACTTGGTTTATTGTAAAGTTATTCGGGCCGATCCGGAAAGCTCAGGTACAAATCAATAATAATAATTTATGCATCGTGACGAGTAGCACTAAATTTCCCAAAATGCACCCTCGCAGCAAATTACGTTAACCGCAAGAGTAATGTAGGACGTGTAAGTTTGTAAGTAATCAGCCCTCAGTTGTTATTACAACGAAACAAGACATCATAATAAACGGGTACACTGACATGTGGCAATTTGACTTCTAAATGTCGACATGCATGAAACTTGCAACATATTCCGATTAATAAACAAAAACGAAAAAATCGAGTTGAATTTGGAAAGGAATGATTGATGCTGCATCATGAAATGGGCCACGTGTAAGCTGTAGCCGGCAGCTGCGCGCGGCGCAGGCGGCGGACAGGTGCGACTCACCACCCAACATATGCGTTCATCTTGATTTCGCCTCTACTGCTAGAGATCTTAACACCGGCAATTATTTATCTCGTAAAACCACGCGGTAACTTGATTTTCAACAGACCTTTAAATATTTTAATCAGCTTTTTCATAATTCACATTACACGTTCATTTAATGCAGCGAAGCACACTTATTTTTGGGCAATAAGTTGGACAGCGCTGTCAGCTGCGGTAATGCGCAAGTTCGGAAACGGCCAGATGTACGACTACACGCGAAGAATATCAATCAGGTTGCGTGGATACATAAATACAGTAATGTTGAGTTAAAAGTACCTAATCGTGACACACACTCCGTTTTCTTAATGTATTAGTAATGGGACGTTTAATATTCCACGCCTCCGCTAAGTTCAGACTAAAACGTGTAAAACAACTTCCTCAATGGAAATAAAAGGCATAGGTAGACCCTTTTCAAAAACGAGATACAATAGAAAACACCACGTGGTGTGCTCTACGAGTTGGGACGTGCGGTTGTACACAGCTGCGCCGACTTGCTCAGAGTTGCTCGTAATTATGTTACACATCCAACACACAATTGAATAGGTGGCCCATCTGTTATAAATGCAATTTTAACCTCATCTTTAACAGAGAAAATACAGGAATTGTAATTCAGACTACGTAAAAGTTTGTCGTGCAATAATGCGTGGCAAACGCCGAGATAAATATCAATACAATATCGACAGTTAGATTTATAATAATGCAGTTGGTCCACGTCGGCGCAGTTGGGTTATCAGTAAAGTGTTCCTCCGGCACAGCTGTCGTATGGATTGGCCTGCGTGGCGGCAGGTGCTCTACGGCCACCACCTGTTTCCCATTTTTTATAATATCTTATTCATAATTATAATCTTGATTGTGTAGCCTCTAGTGGCGGTACTTCCATACAAGCCCAAAAGCCCGGCTTGCCCTACATAATACGTATATACTCCATACTGAATACAAACTATTACATTCAATACAACAGTCATTTATTAGAAAACATCTAACATTTAAATTTTTTGAATTTACCGCGCCTCGATTCACTGAGACGCCAGCGCCGAAGCGCCGCGTAATATTCATTCATTAAAACTATATTGAACTTGAAAAGACGGAGCACACAGCACATATATCTATCCTTTTCTCTCTCGTGTGCTTTTACGGGGCTTCTAGCAACGCGTGAACTGTATGGGGAAATGATGTTACTCGATCGCTACGAATGTATAGCTATAGATATGTTATATAGCAGTTTACTCTAGACGATATGCCCGGCTTCGGCCTTGGTGATGTAAAAACATCGTGCGTTGCATGGTCGTCACGTGATTATTTGTTAAATCAATTATATCAATTGTTATTAAATTAAGTTGGTTCCTTTTAGAAATTATATCTAATATTTTTTTTAGAACAAATAATGAAGTTTTAATATTTCTTTTAATAAATTGTATCTTTTGTATTGTTTATTTCACGTTTACTGGCAATACAGCACATATTTCTACTAACTTCATTTGTATTATGATATTTTATGAGTTGTGAATGTGTTTTGTTTAAGGTTAATGTTTAGTTTTTTATGTTATTTAAACTTTTAGATACTATTTTAAGTTGTATTGTTTTCTGTGATGGTTTGAGTGCGATGGTGAAAGCGTTCATTGCCGGTAAAAAGGTAAATTCATTCAATTATATTGAAAAATAAACCGGCGCGAAACCTATGCCTATGGTTTGTACATTTAGTAAGTCGTGATAAATCACAATAGAAATTTCTTCAGTTCAGTTTAATAAACTACGTACTTTTATTACTACATACTCCCTTTAAAGCTTTTAAACAATCGTGATTCATATGTTTTTAAACGACACGTCTTGTGTGTTAGATTGTTTGGATTATAATGCTTTAAATTTTCATTAAATTAGGTGGTCCTTTCAAAAGGCAATCTATTATTTTAAATTCAGCAAAACATTTAAACATGAATGCGTTAATAATAATTTCTGCTTGCAATTTCGGTAAACCTCGAAGTCGACCACGGCACCACAGAATAGTGACGGCAATAGAAATGCAATGAATAGTTACGGATATCTACAGTTCACAAGTAATCTATATTAATTGTTTTAATCTTAATATTGATTGTGTGGTAGGTTTGCCGACGTATTATAAACTAATTTTCTTCGTTCTTAGTAACTTTGTGTTTCTAAAACAATATTAATTAAACGTAAAAAAATATTCGGCTTGCCCTACTCCAAAACCCTAGGCACGCCACTGGTAGCCTCGTGCGCGTAAGGAAAGGTTTTCGGAAACGATTATTGCGAGCAAGCTTTAAGAAAACACTTTGTTAAACACAATACCACGGAACTTGTTTTACTTAACAGTTATATTTTTGCACAAAAGAGTACATCGCGTACATAACAAATCGTGATCAGTGATGGCTGTATGAAAAGCGCGTTTCAAAAGATAAAAACTTACATAATTTCGTGACTTTAAGCGCACGAAATAGATTCGGCAGTAGATATTTAAAAATGTAACATTTCATATTTCTTAACAAATCGCAAAAACGCATGCGTAAGAGCGAAGAAAGTGTACAAACCAAGATAGGACAAAATATGTAGGTCACGGCGCTACTATCATTAAGCAACGCCACATTTCCTGTAGGTGACAAACATACGGACAGTATCAATGGTGTTTTTAAAGATCATAGCAAGCTACCATATTAATATTTAGTTTTTTAATTATTTGAATTTGTCCTACAATTCTTTACAAAACCTACCCCTATTGCGAAATACAACAGCACACCCAATGGCGGACTATGCTTCCAACACTTCAAAGATATTTTATTTAATTTTAAATGGGGAAGAAATTCATATTATATCGTAATGAAATTACAAAAAATATTAAGTGGACTAAATATCTTATAGGGCAATAACTTGTAATGTCATATTTCCACATAACACGGGATAGTATGTTCCGCAAGTTACAAATATAATATTATGTTATTGGGGTGCGAAGTGCATATTTTGATGTGATTTCACGAGTTTATTGTAGTATCACAGTGACAAGTTAGTGTCATGGCGGGCGTCGTCAAGTTTGTGCGAGCGGGATACGCGAGGTGTGTGAGTGTGCGTGTCGGGTGAACTCTGTAGTCGGTACCGTGTACAGTGTACACAGTGAGTGCGGAGTGTGTAGTGTGTAGGGTGCGGAGGCGGGGGCGGCGGCGTGCGTGCAGGAACACTGCCAACTGTGCAGGGAGGTTCGAGCGAGGGGACTCGCACGCACACACGCGCGCGCCCGGCGCCTTGTGTCGCCATTCTGGAATCAAACAACGTAGCGTAGCGGGACGTGCACACCGCGCGGCGCACACGTGCGCACGGCGTTACCCACAAAACACGGCCGGTCGTTTGGTCGGGCTCGCTGCTCGGCGCTCGCTACTCGCTTCCCCCCTGCACTGTAGCCTGCCTCTGCCGCATGCCGCATGCCGCAGGCCGGGTGCCTCCGCGTTCATGGCTCATTTTGTAATACTACTCACTTCACTCTGCTCCACTCAAACTAGTTGTCGTCGCGAGTGCACGCGCTGTACTCGTCTAGTGAGTCGGCGCAGATAGCGCTCTTTGTTCGTTTATAGTGTAAATAATTGCAATGTAAAGGTTGTGCATGAAAACAAAGTTTTAGATCAAGTGAATGGGCGAGGTCACCGGTGTGTGCACAATATATCTAAGTGTGTTGCGGTGCGGTCGTGGCGTAGTCCCGCGCAGACTCCGAACGCGGTGGAAATAACAAACTCGTTTACCTATTATAAGTGCAACTCCGCTCCGGACAATTTCCTTTTATCAAACTGCGACCCGTTGTTTGCGGAGCCCCTTCACTTTTATAGTTTTGTTCTGTCAATTTAAATATGAGGAGAACTTGAAAAAGGCGCGGAGCGCCGGCCTTTTGGCACACTTTGCTAATAGTGTGAAGTGCTCGTTTATGAGTCATTGCACGTTGCACGTTGCGATGCGAACGAAATGATGAATGTGAACGAGCCTAGCAAGTGGCAGCGCGGAGGCTTCCTCTCCACGCTCAACAGGAGCTTTCGTCTGACGGCCGGCAAGGCGAGAAGTGTTTACAACTCCCCCACAGACACTAAAAACATACAACAAGCGATGGATTTGTCGGTACGTACGATGCACACTGTACAGTGTACACACAACACACTGTCGCATGGCAACTTAAAAACACTGGTAGCGACGCCGCCGCCGCGCCGCGACGCTACTAACTTCAAAGTTTAGCGTACGCACAAATAAATGCTATCGGGTTTGTGTACACATTATTGCAAATGAATGCAAATGATTTTATCTAATACTTACGGCTGATAGTGATTGCACTTTTAAATATAACGGTATTCCACATCTCAAACCAGCCAGATGTACGTATAACTGTGCAATATACGATTACGAACGCAGGATACCGAAGTAATAAATATTTACAACAAAATGATTAACTAGGGATTTTACAATTTGTTTCCACATTTATAATTTTTCACGTTGTTATTAAAAACCTATTGATAACATAAAGGAATTTATATTTTGCAATGTATCTTCATTAGTTCCAATGGCCATTACTCATCACGAAGCTGTACCTAATACATTGTATTACAATTTTAATAAATTGCAGGCGCAGTAGGCGTTAACTAATACATAGGTTGATTGTAACAAAGACAATACATTCCCAAGTATGTTATGGGATGATGGCATGTATGGGTCCGACTAATGAATTCTCAAACAAATACGAACTGTTTTGTATTCAAAGCACCCTACAGTTTCATTTATGGCGTGGGATTAGTTTCTGGGCTTATTTAAGTTTCGTGGTATTTCCTGTCGTCATTTACAAAGTAACTCGTGAAATGCTAACGCCTTGTTGTGCCAGGTACCTGGACTGCGACGAAATGAACTGTTATAAAACTATAAATATATTTTTATTTCCAGGGACTGAATTCTTCGAACGATGCATCGTCGGCACTAAGACCCTTAGAGATAGTGGCGCCTCGTATTGACACCTACCGGTTCTCGATGGCTAATCTAGAAGAGACCCAGGACGCAGACTTGGACGCTATATTAGGGGAGCTCTGCGCTTTGGACTCCGAGTACGACGAGGAGATATCTAGAGTATCTACAAGTAAGCCACCTCACCAATTAGTAATTACCGATGTTGTACTAAAGCTCCATTTACACGGAGAGAGTTTCTCGGGGCGAGTATCGTATGCCATCATCGCATGACATAACCGCCATAGATTATTGTGTGTTCTGACAAACGTTTACGCGAAATTTTTTATATCCTTACGATAATCATATCTTCGAAGCGAGAAACTTTCCCCGTGTAAATGGGGCTTAACAGTATTCGATAACAGTTATGTAACAATGAATGGTACGTTTGTTACAGGCTATCCATCGAATATTAAAGAAATAGATGTCTCTAGTGAGGGATGTTCGACGAGACAAGAGAAAGAGTGCAGTGACGGAGTATCATCCATCACACGCACCGACTCCCCTGACAATGATTCCGCATTTAGCGATACAGTAAGTTTCAATATCAAACAAGCAAACCACCGCACGAGTATTTGTTTCAAGCCTGGGTGTTAGTGAGACCGAACAAGCGTTCGAAAGTTTCTGATACCCACGAAACAAAACTTATATTTTAAAGTGAGGTCAGAACTATGTATGTGATTGTTTGGTGTGTTTATTTCATAAAATTACGGGCTAATTGAACTTTTCATTAATATTTTATTGATTTGTATATTTGCAGGTGTCAATGCTTTCGAGCGAATCATCGGCGTCAAGTAGCACAAGTTCAAAATGCAAAGCGTTAAAACTTAATCTACACCAAAGTCAAAAGGTAAGCATATTTGAAGTAAAATGTAGATTTTCATAAATTTTAAAAACAGATATTGGAAATTATGCACCGTAAGATATTCAACATTTAATTTGCCAGAAAGTTTCATTTACCTACCGTCCATAAAATATTATATTTAGATTTCACAGTACCTTGAATATTAATGCCTAAATGCATCTCATAATGTAATATTATTTTCAGGATGCAAGTTTCCAACAAAAGGCCGACAAAATTAAATTAGCGCTGGAGCGCATGCGCGAAGCGAATGTTAAAAAATTGTTCATAAAAGCTTTTTCTACGGATGGATCTTCAAAGAGCCTATTAGTGGATGAAAAAATGACGTGCGGATTTGTAACGCGACTTTTAGCGGACAAAAACCACGTCACTATGGAACCGAAATGGGCTATCGTAGAACATCTGCCGGATCTGCACATGGGTTCGTATCCCAAATCATTGCATAGATCTTCCTTTCTTCCACTGTTTTTCAATCGAAAAAAGTGACGCGAAGGAAATTTGAACTTTATAATGTCACATCTGTTTTTTTTAGTATGATCTTTTGTTCACAGAACGTATATACGAAGACCACGAAATGCTCGTCGACAATTTAATGTTATGGACTAGGGAATCAAAAAACAAAATTTTATTTGCCGAGAGGCCGGAGAAAATCCATCTATTTCAAACGCCGGAAAAGTTTCTATTGACCGAAGAAGACAGAGGTAAATAACGGTTCATCATCTTGCATAATATTGTGATAAATGTATTCATTTATTCAATCCAGATTGTTTATTGACTATATTATTCTAACTGTCGTGTTTTTAATAATTTATTGAACTAGGTTGGTCCAGCGAACACGACGAGCATTCGAGACAAGTGATCATAGAAGAGTTCTTCGGTCAAAGCAGCGGTTCCTCAAATGCGACTCCCTCTGTATCTGGCCACACCGTGCCGCCTATGGAAGGACCACTTTATCTCAAAAATGACGTTAAAAAGGGATGGAAGAAAATTTATTGCGTCCTGCGTCCGTCCGGTTAGTAAAACAGCTACGATCCGCTAAGCGATGTGTGGCCACACTTTACGTAGTATAAAGCAAAGCGAACTTGCCACAGCGAATTTTTATGTAACCAATTTACAAATGTTCCCTAATATTTTAATTATTCATTTATCACTTAACTAGGACTATACTACTCGCCCAAAGACAAGGTGAAAACGCTGAAGGAGCTCGTCTGCCTGGCCACGTTTGACACCAACGAAGTGTACATAGGTTTAAATTGGAAGAAAAAGTACAAATCGCCAACCGATTACTGCTTTGCGATCAAGCACCCGAGGCTACAGCAACCAAAGAGTGTAAAGTTTATTAAATTCCTGTGCGCTGACGACCAGCGCACGCTTGACAGATGGGTCACCGCGATGCGAATAGCCAAGGTAATTCCCACATATAAATAACCTTGTTTTGGGTTTGCATTCTAGATTCTAGACCATAGAAACCATTGGAAAGAAGCCGATGACACCAGATCGCACGGTTATTTTACTTACCTACAGAAACGCGTTTATACGAGTACTACAAACGTAATAAAACCTAATTTGCAGCTATGCTTGACCCACGACGTACGTGTGAATGCTCAATTCTTCTAATTTTAATTTTACTTGAGACAATCATACTTTAGCAAATTCGTACGCTTGAGAAACTTTCGTGCATGTTTTACAAATGTTCGCGAGATGACAGTTTCCAGTAGTATTCTTTAAAATTCTCTCTTCATTCATTTAATTCGCCATGAAGAATTATATCAATTATCAGCTGTAATCAAACGTTGTTTTTATGACAGCACGGGCGGCAACTCTTAGAAAACTATCGAAGTCTCGTGGAAGAGCTAACGCAAGAAGACTTGGACCACCTCGCTCACGCGCGGTCATGCTCAGTAAGTGCATTTAATAATTGTGTGCAAGCCAATTGATTCTTAAACACATTCAGTTATTACTACTATATTTACATTGATAATTTTATTTAGTATTTAAAGCTTTTTTAATTTTCAAATTGGTAGTTCAACTTACTTAGCCAAGGGTAAAGAGTGATTACCGCAGTTCTAATATCCCTTTTGTCATCCTGTTTCCTTTTCTGTTCCGTCCCATTTTAGAGGCCGGCAAAGCATTTAGAGTACAATTTACGTAGATGTTTATGGGCAACAAAAATCACTTTCGCTCAAATGACCTAACGACCTAGACCTACGCAAACAAATACAGTAATTACTAATTAAAAGTCAGCCCCCAATACGTCTCTATTTTTTACGTCATGAATTATTATATAGTAACTATACTATAGTTACCTCTCGCCGATTGACACAATTATGCCTGGTCTTAACCGGACATAAACAGGTTAATCCCAATACGTAACAATCTTTCTTACTATGTTTGTGAGACCGAAAAGTCTCTCGTAGTTTCTCATACCCACGACACAAGACTCGATCTTAGTGTGGGGTCAGTTGACAGTGACTGTTGGGTGTATTTATTTATTTATTTATAACGACTTTACCAACATGAGACACGATCGCTTTGAGAACAGATACAAATATACTACTCTCCTTAGGTTTTGTGTCTACCATCATCTTCTAACAAACGAATCGCACAAGCAAAGCTCTTACACGCCGATTCTAACCCGTTTATACCTTAACGACTTATAAGGGTGTACCACATACACTTTATTATTATTTTTTTTTGTTGAATTCAGATAACGTCAATTCCGACCAAGACCAACGGTGGGGTGCCAGTAGGCATCAACAGTCCAGCACAGTCGACATCCAGTAACGTGAGCGTGGCCAACTCCGACATCAGTAGCGGCAGGTAAAACAAATCACTTTGAATCCCTTTCATAGCGAAGCGCTCTTTCTCTCCTAACAACATTTCCCCAGCAATGGTTGCCTTGCTGACAATCCAGGCGAAGCTCGTTTGTTCTGCTCGAAAATGCGAAAGATTTTTTTTTTTATATTTTACGTTACTTTTAATTTATTTTCCTCGATAACCCGTGCTGTATGGCAAGGATGGTATGGACCGAATGGTGAAGTATAAATGGGACACTCTATGACAACTTTGTGCTTTTGTATTTTCCTTTTACAATAAAACCTGATACCCATACCTTAAACTATTCGAAACTATATCTGTAGCTATAGCAGACACCGTTATATAATTAATATTTTATGTCGAAATGGATTCAACTGGCATATTTTTGACTTTTAATCTCGATTATCAATATTCAATAATCCTCATACATTCTCATAGTTAAGTCAAGCCAAATTTATAGTGAAGAGTATGCCAGTCGATGGTAAAATTGATATGCATAGCAACCGTGGCGTATGGTGTGGTGAGTTGTACTTTGTGTGCACAGACACTCCCGCGCGTCCTCGTCCAGTTCCAGCGGCTGCCTGTCCGACGGTGGCACGGCTTCCGAAAGCGCGTTCGACTGCGAATTTCCTATGGGTAAGTTAAAAACATATTAATTATAGTTCATCATTCATTGAATTGTGGTTTCATAATAAAAATTGCAATAGAATGGAATTTTTCACTCGTCAATTTTCATTGATATTATCCGGGAATGCATGAATGAATGAATTATCTATTACACGAATAAAATATTACTTATTAAAATATTATCTTTGATGGGCAGCTTGCCTAAAGCTAACATTTAGCTAACCAACATATTCTTACTATAAAGACTGAGAGAGTGTGAAGATTGAGTTTTTTCGCTATGAATTTTAGATTGAAATTCCCTTTTGAATATTTTGTTGTCTACTCAAAGTCCAAAATTATATGTGTTGGAAATGTTGCTTATTAGTTTCATTTCTTTATTTATATTCTTTATTGTACCCCAAATCATATATTACATAGAAGTACAATTGGCGGTCGTATCGCTGAGGCAATCTCTTAAGTTTTACTAAGTTATTGATAAATGAAATTCCAGGAACAATTAAACGCAAGCCTTCAATGAAGCCGAACATACCGTTGACGTGGATGACGCGCCAGCTGAAGGAGATGGTGGAGAAGGGGGACGATTGCGGGGCGGAGGACGAGGGCGGGGGCGGCGACTCCGGCACGCTCACACGCCGACCCCGGCCCGGTCGCTCCGACGACTCCACGCTCAAGCGACACCACGCACTTGGTCAGCATCATATTTTTACATTCTACCTATTATTTCGTCCACTTAGATTTCTTGTAAGTTGTAAGTCTTAGATAGGCGTAAATCCTTTTCTTAATCAGCTCAAGAAAATTGTTTTATTTTTTTATATCTTCCGTATTTGTCCGCAAAGAAACAACATATTACTTAATGCGGTGCGTGTTTAATGCCTTGCAAGCAATCAACTTTATTTCCTTATATTCTATCTCAATATTACTTCTAGGCTCTCCAATAACATTAATTATGTGCATAGGCCACATATAAGGACTAATTAGAAATATTTAACTCCATAGATGCAACAGACAGCGTGGTGTACAGCAGCACTACCAGCAGTATGCTGGGCACCGTCAGCCCGGTCTGCCATGAGTCCGCGTCACCCACCTACGGCCACTACGAAACTATCTGCCGAGACAGCTCCTATAGAAACAGTGTCGATAACAGTTCCTCAATTTACGGATATTCAGCCATATACGACAAAGTACAACGACCACCAGCAGCCAACCCCGTCGAGGAACTCCCACTGCCCCCACCCCCTGCAGAGGAGACTCCAGACGCCATGTTCAGTTCCACTTTAAGTCTAGACTCGTTGCCGCCTCCGCCACCACCACTCGACCCCATCGAAGACATCTCTGGGTCACAGCTCAGCCTGCCTCCTCCCCCTCCAGAACACACCATCGACGTCCACGCGGGCCGTGTACAGGACATCGTCAGCCAACTGACCGCTCAACAAATAGAACAAGCATCCCGCGCCGGCCAATCCAGGCTGACGACACGCAGCCTAGAATCCAGCCGCTCCTTCCCCAGACAGCCCTCTCTCGACAGTGTTAACTCAGAAGCGTCGAGGTCTTCATCACTACACTCAGATAAAAGCCTGTACGGCCAACAAAATGCCGCTTACGGTGCTTGTCTAGTCGAACTGCAGACGAAGAAATTGAGCAACGGTAGCCCCTCTATTCAAAAAAAGATAACTCCCGAACCTGGGAAAGAACGTACGGGTTCTATTAAAAAAGTAAACTTTGCAGACGATTTGCCGACATGCTCAGACAAAAAGAATAAAAAGATAACATTTAATTTGAAAGAGCCTTCTCCGACTTCACCTCGCAAGCCCTTGCCGCCGAAACGCAACGAGAGTACTCGTCTGTCGTCACCAAAAAAGTTGGCCGAGTCTAACAGTAACCCACCCAAAGAATTTTTAAAGGATTTGCAAAGAGTTATGCGTAAAAAATGGCAAGTGGCGCAAAAGTGTAAATTGGAGCCGGCGACGACGCCACACGAAGTACTCGGATTCAGAGAGTACCCCCTGTCCGACGACTACAAGGAGACAAGCGTGTCCATGTGGGTGCAGGAGCACTACGGCGCCGGCGTGGAAGATCCTTTCTACGAGAACGTGTACGGAGGCGAGCAGCCGACGCCGCGCCGCGAGGAGCCCAAGCCGATCAAGAAACGGCCACCGCCCGCGCCGCCGCGCCGCAGCGACTCCACGCACCTGTCCACGCACCCGCACGCGCCCCCCATGCAGCCCACGGCTTAAGCGCCACCTCTCGTCTTCTCCACGTATTGAGTAAGCCTTACGGCAAAGCCGTATGCCGCATCTTATGGGATAAATCATAGTGAGTGATAGTGTTGCATTATGAGCAATTTACTAAATGTGAACAGTAGAGGATTAGTTAAACCATTTTTGGTAATTCATTAGCTTTTACTGTTATAATATTGTATTAGTATGCTCTCTGGAGTTAATTAAGAGTTGTGGATTACGTTGGAAAACGTTTAATAATGTGACAGATATGTTAGTCCAAGATGTCAGCACCGCCATACACCACTTTAGTAAATATGAAATTTTGAGGATTAGTAATTTAATATGCACTGATGTGTAGCCTCCAAATTTCAGTTTTTCTAAAATGACGCCAGTCTGGCGGCGCTGACGTCTTATTCTATGTGTGTTATGATACTGTAGTTACTGAAACGTTTTAAATCTATAAATATATGGTAATCTGTTTGTTACGGAGGTGCTATTTTAAAAGAGGTATACTAAGGTGCGTAGACTGGGTTTTCGCGCGTCCGCTTGTAACAGTGTACACATTACGTTCACTTATTACCTACCTCTACAATACATGCGTCGAAAGAAATGATTTTAATTAAAATAATGACCCGACATCGTATATTCCAAATATACCTACATATTATAGGCATGTTACAAGTGAACAAAGCGAAAAGTATTTATTGCATGCATGTGTTGGAGTTTTGTCAATTTTATATTATGTTCCTAGTCGCTCAGTGCACGATATTTTTATCATTATCATGGAAACCATTGTTCCATATGGGATTTCATATATATATTTCGATATGTCTTGTAAATTGTAATTTGGATAGTTTGAGTTGTCCAAATTCCAAATACATAGACCAATATATTATTTATTTATAAATTAAACAAAATAATTGTTTCTATTTGTTTGAGTTTTTTTTATTTATATTTCAAGAAATACACTTTAATATTTTGTTATTTTACAGATTAATCATGACTGTTATATGACAGGGGCTTTAGTGTCTATTATCTGTGGTATTCAAATATTTCAATCATTTCATACGCGAGATGTTTGTAGAATACATTATCATCGAATAGTTTTTAATTGTGGACAGGTGAGGGGTTTAACGTGATCCAAAGCATTGCTGTCACTGTATATTTAGTAGTTTCTAAAAGTAAGACTGACTTCCAATAGCAAGCTTCCATAGAAAATATTACTGTTTTAGGATAAAAAATGATGTCTGCCATAAAATTAAAATATAACTTTAAATAACAATGACCAAGCCTGACCAAAAAAAATATATTACGTATGTATTCATCTCTGCATTAACTTTTTCACTATATCAATTATCGGACAATTCAAAAATAGGGTAAATCATTCATAAATAATCATATTTTATTATTATTATCGATGCCTTTGTATAACGTGCTATTAGAAAGAAAACTTACTTATTTTGAAACCTTAAACTCATAGGGAAATATAATGTGCCATAATGATTATCTGTATGTAAAGATGTATGATGATTAACGTAAAAATTGGAGCCATTTACAAAAAGGGACAAAATGAAAAATATACAGAACTCCAACGTGTTTGATCTCAGTGTACCCGCAGTAAGCGTTATTTTTATGTTTGGGCTGTGATACTATCGTGTCTGGTTTATTTTGCGACGACCAAGCTGAGGATACGACTGATACGAAGATGAACAAATAATTTAGATCGACCTTCTCGAATATACAATATTCCCTACTTACGAACCACGTACATTATGTAATATGTGCGCTTATTATACTTCTGTCGACGTCACAAACAATAGTTTTCAAACGTTACTGCCAATCGAACAACTAATATACGACTGTTAGGCCCGTTCTAAATTATTTGATATCAATCGTGTGCGTGTTTTAAATTTTATTTTATTTTTTTATATTCCATCATTACTATAATAGTACTTGATCCTAGTGTAGCTCTTTAGCAATGATTAAGCTTGGAATACCTGACTAGATTTAATATTTTAACAGTAATCTTTATACGTGAATTTTTAAATATTTTTTTTATGTATAAATAGGAAAGTTTGGTTTTGGAGCGAAGATAGTGTAAAACTGCCAGCTGCGCGCACGCACGTTATTGTGCAACCCGCAGAACGAGGCCTTATTACTTTTAAAATTCATATAGTACTAATATAAAAGTAGTTGGAGGGACGAAATCGCTCGGACGAATTAACAGCAACTGCTGCTGTTTATACCTGCCTTGCGGTATTAGTTAAATATTTAGCGCGATTGATTGCTCTTTATTACATCTCGACTATATTCCTAAAACATTGAACAAGGCTTAAACTTATCATAATATAATTTAACCTGCTGGTCCATGTTTTACTCTATCTATAACTCGCTGACCACTTCTAATAACGAAGGCATTACTTGTAAAATATTCGAAATTTCAAAGTGCTGCATTCCGTATCCAATAAAACAAGATATTAACAAAAATTTGGGTGGTGTGATGATGATTAGATACCTAAGACTTGTGAATGTAAGTGCATTGGTTCCAATTGTAGCATTGAGGCGACGCAACGCGTGCATTTTGCTACTCAAGGAGAAAACACAAGTTACATCTAAAATAAAAGCGTATTATATAGCGAAAAATGCTTAACTATTTTTAATAAAATCCATCCAATAATTAAATCACGTTCTTAAGACTGATCGTAATAAATGAATAAACAAAACGAATTTGACAATAAACTTACGTCCGATTCTGACCGAGTTTTCGACTCTCATTTGATTTCCACTGTTTGTAATAGTATTGATTTACATAGCCGTGTAGGTATTTTTTGTAACTACATGGATAAGTAAAACAAACCTGTCTAATCTTAATTACATTTTTGATAAATCAATGAGGTAAATGTGTGGATAACTAAAATATCACTGCCATTGATAAAAAAAGTGATCGATTATTGATATATTCGATTAAACCACATTCGCATAGTAGATGCCACATTTGCAACTGCAAACATTGAAATATACAAAATAAAATATGCATTTGATACGTCATCATCGAGCGCGCTTCATAATTCATTATGCCAAAAGTAAATATTATGTTACTATACATATATTATGTACGTGTTTATTAATTACTATTAATTGTACGCTTTGTACTACAATGTATACAAATAAGTAGATTCATCGGGTGAAAACCGGGAATAAATATTATATTAGAGAATATGTGATGCCAATGGATGGGAAGCTGAGCATCCTAAAGGATTAAATATTAACTAGGGAATGTAGTCAATAACATAGTAGTCCTGAGCACTGCGGTTAGCTTAACTAAAATTACATTTTAGAAAAATTACCAAGTATTTTATTGGTTGCTCTGTTGTGCCGTAAGTCTCCATGGGACTTTAAAACTTATAGATTCATTTCTAAGGCTATTTATAACTGTGGATAATGAACTTTTTAATTAAGCGTTGTAAAACTTCTTTGACAAGCTCAGAATGTAAACGAAGTAGAATTTGATTTTATAATTTTACCAATTTGTACGCGGTAGTCGTAATGCTAAATAATAATATTAAACAATGTTTAGAACTACTGAAATCATTTATGGACTTTAATTCACAATTTTGTTATAAAACGCTTTAGTAAAATATACTATTCAATCGTCCCCTGTTGTTTTGTCGTGGACCTTGTGATTATTCGATTAAGTGTAGATACATATGTATACCTATTATGCGTACATCACAACACATATATCCGAAAATGTATGCTTTCTGGACTAGAATTTAAATATTAGGTTAAAAAATTAAGTCACACTGGTATTTTATGATTATTTGAACACTGCTAATAATTAAAGCTTAACGAAGCACTATTGAGATGTTACTTTGGCCACAATTCGATTTTGTGGTTACAGTGACAACGGCTATTAATTTTAAACCAAGATACCTAGTTGTTATAAAGATCCATTTGAAGACGGTCCAGAATGTATAAACGAGTGCAATGTTAGGGAACCACAGTGTTAGTCGTGTGGCCCGAGTGCGTAGGAAGGTAATCTTAGGCCTAGTGGCTAGATTGTTAAACTACGTTAGATACGGGTCGTATTATGATCGATTTGTCGCCTCCCTACGTATTTGAGAAATGATTTAGTAATCTCATTATGTAACGCATTTATTAGTATTCATAATAAAATATGTTTAAATTGTACAGATCATCTAATTGTAATATTAATTCTTTGTATATTTTTTCAAATATAACTGAATTCCATGAAATGTTTTTTAATAAAAATGTTTTCCTAATGATCCAAATGTCTTTCTCCTCACCTTATAAACCCTTTTGCAAAACAACAGAGACTTTAATTTTTTATCGAAATTCAGTGAAAGTCAAAAGAAAAAGGTTTTATTAAATATTAAACGATATATTCGGCGGCTAAATGTGAGTCATTCAACTGTTCAAAGAACTTGGCAACGGTATCAAGAGGCTGGTTCAGTCAAAAGAAGACGAGGTACGGTAAGAAAACGGTGCACAGTGTAGTGTATGGTGATCGTATAGTCTTTGTATAATGGCTATACAGTGTCAATGTATATTGTATAGTCTAAATGATGACTGTTATTATTGAAACGAAGTTCCATAACGCGCGTTGCGAAAGGGGGCTAGACGGAAAAAATTAAAACAAAAGTTGTAACGACACTTTTTGCTATAGTTGTAAGCCGTGCGGCGTGCGCGTGTTTCTCTGTCTGTCTCTCTCTCTCTCTCTCTCTCATAGAAAGCAAGTCAGTTATTTTCGTTTCGTCTTTCAATTTCGCATTGAACAGTGTGATGTGGCGACGATTATTTTTGTTGAGTGTATACAGGTTTTTTGTACATAATAAAAATAAAAAATCGAACTTCGTTCCATCCGGATGTCCCTTGACACCTCTCAAGTTTTTTTTAGATCTTGGCCGTACTCGACGTAATGGTTGGCGGAACAAAAAATAGTTTAATTTAACAAAAATAAGAATGTTGATTTATACAGTGTGTTTTAATCTGTAGTAGAGCCTACAATGCAGCAATATTATATATTTTTGTAATTTTACGGTAGTGGTCGAAAACCAGATAAATGTATGGCCGAAAATTGAAGTTGGCTAAAAAAGGGCTAAATTGCTTTCACTAATACATTATACATATATTATTGCCATATATTTAAATAATACTCATAAATACCTGGCTTGCATATAATCATATCTGTTCTACGACATATGTGGCCAGCCCATTGCCACTTCAACTTACTAACTTTCAGAGCTATGTCGGTCACCAGGGTTCTCTGGCGGATCACCTCGTTCCGGATTTTGTCCTTCAGAGAAACTCCGAGCATAGCTCTTTCTGGTGTACCTTGGGAGAGGCCTATGTCCAGCAGTGGACTGCAACGGGCTGATGATGATGATGATGATATAATCATTGTTTTAGATTCTATTAGGGTAATACAGTCCCCCATAGTAGTTTTTTCAAATAGCTTCCATGTACAGACATCGAGCAGTTACAACATTATAATATTATGTAGGTGTAGAGGTGTAGACAACCTTTTTATTTCTACTTCATTGATGTTAAAAAAATGACATATCCGTTAACCTCCAACATTATAAATAACATTGCTATGTCATCGACATAATATTATTTTATTAATATTTTCTATTAAAAATGTGTTTCACATAACTTTCCATATATTTTGCGCACAATTTCGACAAATGGATAATGGACGATGAAGGTATCACTTAAGAATGACATAATTATATTTTACCTTCTAAATGTGTGCTAGTAATGATGAAAGTTTTGCTTAATTAAGTAGCTAATATTAGAGCTTATACAACGGAGTGTAAAAGCGCTAAACACTGTAGGTGTAGATTCTTTTGATTTTCTGGGTTTGATTTATTTAGAACATTTAAGACCCTAATTTATAAACATTAGTAATATTCAGATTTTTGCCTTGTCGTTCTATCACTTTATCGTTTTTAAGTTCAGCGTTCGAAATAGAGTTCTCAATGGAAATTCTTGAAAAAAAAAGTTAATATAATAAATATATATTTGTGATTAGAATCCAATACTGAATGACCTCCTTGAACAGGTAATTCGACTCACCTAACACGCTGTATTATCACAGAATATTCTGTGGTATTATGCTCTGCCTTATTCAGATTCATTTGTATAATCGTAATCAATTAATTGTTAGAATTGGCAAGTAGCAGTCATAAAATCCTCAATTAAATTATATTGCGGATTTAGAAACTATTCATGATCAGAATATTATAGATAGAGTAAAAAATTAACGGCTCTATCTTTTGGTGGGATAAATATAGTAATAAGTAGTAGAGGAAATTCAATTTAGAATCATGCATATTTAGACGTTAAACTGACTTTACCAATTCTGCAGTGGACTGTAAATGTATTAAAATCATCGGACTTTTGGATGATGTGAAATGGCTCCATTGGCACCGCTCCTACCATCCCAGCCCCGGGATCTTGGCACTCGGAGACTGGACAAAAAACCCATACATATGGCTTCACTACGTTGAAAGTGCTGATGGTCTGCTCACTGACGACGATGTGCTTTTGTAAGAATATATCGCATGTAAAAACTATTTTTTACTAGGAGTTTAAAAAGTAATACGCATATTTTAATGTCCTTAGGAGCACTGATACTCGTTTCTGGTCCATCCATGACGTGCAACGCTATTTCTTCGGTGACCTGCATTGTGAAAAGGTTCTTTTTACGTACCAATACCCTAACTTGAGAATGCCCACGCGGCTCGGCAGTTATTTTTGGAGAGCGAATACTGCCCTCAAGTTGCCATCTCGTTTATATCTGAAAGAATTTCACAGATCACTAGAGGTGACTCTCAAGGTAAAACTATTAAATAAGATTATCAATCATAGTCGGTAGAAGTGTAATAATTAATGAAATAAAAATCCATTTCTTATACCTATATATCCTATATCAGTGGTTCCCAAAGTTGGCTGCCCTCCGGGCTTCGACCCACTTTAACAAAACCTGCCAAATTCGAGACTCACTTTTTGACCGTAAAGAGGAAATAAATTAATTTTTAAAATAACATTTACGCGGAGGTGTCGGGTTCGAATCCCGGGTCGGGCAAAGTGGTAGCGATTTTTTCTATATCAGCCCGGAGTCAGGAATTTGTGCCCGATATGGAGATAGGCTCGTCCCCTATCACATCACAGGACAGAAGACACAAGGCGAAATATGGGTGTCCTGGTAGCGCCTCCGCCTACTTTTCTGGGAAAAAACCTGAGAATATATAATATGTACCTATTTATGTTTATATAAGTATAATATCTAATAATCAGTTTACCACCCCGCAGGAGGTCAATGAGGCGAACTAAACCGCGGCCCATTAAACCTTCTTGATAATTGAGGAGTCCCGTGCTCATAGGTGAGCGATTAAGAGCTGGTAGAGTAAATTACTTCTTACCTCTTTTTGTAGAAAATGGAAGCTAAGCAGACACAAATGGATCGTTTAATAATATCAGATCAACTAATAAAACTTGATCGACTGGACGAATTTAAGAGGAAAACATTCCATCGGATCTTAAATAATATTTTAAGGTAAGGTTATGTAGGCGACCAGGGACGAAAGTAAAGGGGGACGAATATAACAAATGAATTTGTGAATAAATATAGTAGCTATAGTGATGTCCTGTATGGCGGACATGAGTCATGTTCACTTCCATTCCTAAGTTGAGCTCCCAACGCTGTGCTGTCAGGTTTTGGGAGAAGCGATTCGATGGTGCAAAAATACCCCCAAAAGTAACTTCTCGACGTTTTTTTCAATTGCGTTTATTTTTGTTACTTATGGTAGGTTTAATCTTGCGTGTCACGTGTCAGTAAAATAACACAACTAATCCTCTTTCCATAACTTTTCTCTATCTACTGTCCGTAAAACAACTTTCCGTTACTCTTGTGGCCTAAACAATTAGTACGATCTAACTATACAGGGCTATGTTTCAAAGTCTGACCAATTTTTTTATCGAACTCATGAGGGTAATACTAATTTTGTCTTACAGCCTTATTCATGGAAGATTTAAAACTTATTTTAGTTATCGAATGGTTTATCTCCTTCGCTCAAACCGAACTCTAACGTCTTTCGAAAGGAACAAAACATTCGATAACTAAAATAAGTTCTAAATCTGTCTTTGAATAAGGCTTTAAGTATTTTGTTTTGTGAGGATAAAAAATCGTTTTATTTAACTAATGGCTTTTATTCATAATTCTAAACCTCCTGTTAAAATGTTGACTGTCAGATCAAAATAACCCTGTATATTTGTCATGGTTGTTGATATTTGGCATAGGCTTTAGAATAGAAATGAAATAAAGCACTGAAAATCAACATTATGATGAGTGATGAGAGAGAGCACGACGACCTGTACAAACAGAATGTGCAGAATGGTCCATGATACCATGCAACTGCGGGTAAACCTCTAACCTCAATGAAACGTGTTGTAATTATAGCCGGTAGAACTTTGTAAAACTTGATATACCTATCTAGTTTTCAGGACCGCTTGGAACTAGTGTCTTTCGAGAATTTGCGCTGTAAGCGGCTGGAAGGTGTGCGCCTAATTCAGCAGCTCGCTTGTTTCAATGCGGAATCTCTTAAATATTTGTTTCTGTGGAGATTTGTATTGCCTAACGAGAACCCAATATTAATAAACTATAGTTATTTAACCGGTAAGTAATTCCAGAGTCCTTTTATTAATATATTTTTACTTAGGTTATTTGAGTTGCGCGCCTCACAGTGGAAAGGGCCTGTCCTTCAATTTTTGGAATGATTAGCGATCACTTAGCGCAATAACAATTAGGCGTTAGACAAGAGAGGATTACGCGTAGCGACGTGTTTTCTAGTCTCCCCTGGTTTTTTAAGAGGTAATTTAGAGGGGCCAGTTCGCGCGCTAATTTTCGCACCCTGTGATCTTTTATATGAAGATATTTTAAATCCTTGGTTCCAATCGTCTGACTGGACGATATGAAAAATAGGTATGATTCATAATGCTATCGCCATTATTAATACGGAAATTCTGGACAAATTGAACGAAAAGTTCAGATTTCGACTTTGCCAATGTGTTGAGCAGAATTGTGGCCACTTTCAAGATATATATTTTTTAAAGTAATAGAAAAAATACTTTGAAAGAAAAGTAAGAAAAAAGAATGAAAATGGTAACTCAGTTCTTTTTTGTTTTGAGTTTAATTAAAATAAGGTAGTTCCGCGCCGCACCCTGTACAATATTATGCTGGTCTTGAGGGCTGCTCAAGACCGGGATAGTTAGCGCTTACTCGGGGAAGCCTACGTCCAGCAATGGGCGGCAATAGGCTGAATATAATGCATAAGTATATTTATATATTTTATAAATATATTATGTAATTTTATTTTCTTACTACACAATATGATAATACAAATTGTACTTAAATACATTGAAGCGATTGGCAGCATTTCACTTGAGTGAGTGCCCATAGTACCTGTTTGTATTAGTCTTGGAGAAAACTGTCACGGGTCAATCTTTCGGCATCCCCACTTTGTATTTTTGATCAGTTGGTTGACGTAAATCACAATGCATACTGTGGCAATGTGTACCTACTTAAATTATATATATATATATATTCGAAGGAATTCGATTTAAATAATTTGCCGATATTCTAATTAAATATTTTAACAACAACGTACATACCTAACACATTTTTATTTAATTTAATAATTTTCCAATGTATAGATTGGTTTATTTACCTACATACATAGAGATTCCTTGTATATTTATACTTGTGTCGGCACCAAACTGTACTTTCCTCTAAGATCATAATTACGATATAAATACCTTAGCTGCACTGATAAATTAAAGGTGCATTTAAATAATTCTTATCATTAACCAACGATTAATACGACTAATGTCTATGAAATTTAAAAAAATATATTCACGTCAAATTAAATCTGCCCAATGACATGACAGAGTCAAATTGATTTTTGTGTAGAAAAGTGAGAAAAATCAAAAATATTTTATAAAAATGATTAATTGTGTTCCTCTTCTCATATTATGTCCAAGTTTTAAGCTTTTTTGTTTCTTGTTGCCATGTGCAGCATTTTTGAGCATGGTGGGCGTTTATATGGGAGGTTTATTTTCACATTATAATCTCCTCGCTTACACCAAACTGAATGCAATAGTCAACGAGAATCCTATTTAAATAATTTAATAATTGAGTTTGGCTGTTAAATTTTGCTATAGCTAGTTGCTATGGCAAAATTAATGCCAATAGCCAATAATGATAAGATATAATTATGGATACCGTTACCAAGGCAACGAAAGTTTTGTCATTATTGAAAAATGACTACAGACGAAGAGAAGCAAAAAATAGCGAAAATTTTGCAATGTATAGAAGTTCCGGAAAATAAGATATCGGAGCGATGTACCGGCCTCGTGAAAGAATTCCGACAAAAGTTTGGTAAAGAATTAGAAGAAGAGGAACACAAAGAGCAGATTATTGAGTACCCTAACCCTTACATTGTCGATCCGCAGTTACTGGAAGAAACTAATAAGAAACTTCTTGAGTTGCATAAAAAGTAAGCATACGTTTATAAGTTAAATTGATAATAAAATTAATCTCATTTGTTTGTAATTGTGGAAATACTAAAATAAATAATTGTTTCAGAGTGAAAAAAACGGCGTCTGAGCACAGTGAAGTAGTAACGCCGGATCCTAAAAAACCTTGGAGAATGAATTCCAACAAAGAAAAATTACTCCGCATTGATAATGAGTTAAAGCGACATATGGAAAAGGCCGCAGATATGTTAGTCCCGCTATCAGAAGAAGCAATGAAAGATCTGGTCAAAGAATGCCAACAGCAAGATGATCCACAAGCTGTGACAGGCGATCAACTACGAGACACTGTGGATGCAGCTAAAAAGAACTTGCCAAATTTTCAATACAAGAGAATTGATAATTCAACTGCTACATCTATTTTACAAGGCGCTCATGATATCAATTCATCAAATGACCAAAATTAAATCTTTCAATAAATGCAATACGCAATGGTAACATGTATTTTATTTAGCAATCCATTTTCTTTTTTGTAATGTTTAAGTCAATATAACTTGACAAACCCAAAACTGTTTTCTTTAATAATCGACACCAAAAAAATAATTTAAAGCAATTAAACGGACACCGTGATATAAAGAGTATTTGTATAATTCACTAAGAAAACGTGTAGACAGTTGTCATAGAAAAAGAAATTAAAAAAATAAACCAACTTCAAAATTGTAATTTAAAAGAGATCTAAGAAAAGAGAGATATAAATATAATCTTTTAAAATACCTAAAAATGCCAACTATTTTTTGAGGTCAGTGCCAGCTGAAAGACCATAATATAACAAACTCCAAATAATACGCCGGTTGTGTTATCATAATTCCTCTATTCTTTTCCAACATCATGCTCATCAATACAATTAGGGCTCTCTACAAAATACAGCTCGCATATTGAAATGCCTACAACGTTACTTCTAGAACATTCACAGCGCAATCCGACTCGGCCATCCTTCACATCAGCCATTGACAACTCCGTTCCATATTCAAATCCTTAGTCCATTCTTCTTAATACAAGGGCCAGCATCATCGTCATACTTGAATTAGGTTGCTTTCCTCATCGCTTATAAAAATCATCCGTAACAATAAGCTATTTAACATCACGCAACGAACTACGCGGGTAAAACCGCGGGGCGCAGCTGGTCCCAAAAATTAAGGCTGGCACCGACCGCAACAAAATAGTTGGCATATTTAAGTATTTTAGAATGTTAAAAGATTATTTTATTTCTCTCTTTAAAATTACAATTTTAAAGTAGGTTAATTTATTTATATATTTTTTAAATTCTAAAGTCAAAATTGAAACCAATTTCTTATATATTTTTTCTCTTTTGTTAAGTCTACTATCTGCACGTTTTCCTAGTAAATGATATAAACTTTACTCTTTATTTCACGGTGCCCCTTAATTGTGCTCCCTGGTGCGCCGCGCCGTAGAAAGTAAAGGAAGGCGACGCGCGCAAAGAATGAATATTTACCTAACTAGTATCATTGTACATTTCAACCAGCATGTATGTGCGCCGCGGGCTGAAAAAGGTTGGACACCCCTGCTTTATCTCAAAAACTACTGAACCGACTTTGATGAAACTTACACTGCTCATAAGTTCTATAACTAAAATCTAACTAAAAAAGTATTTGAAATCCGACATTATACTTTTTGAAATATGCGTGGACAAACAAAACATCCTACCTAACACGCTGTACATTATAAGTAATGTTGTTAGTCTAATAGTTGAATACGATTGATAAGACGAATAAAAATGTGCGAAATCTTTGCTTCAGGAAGTGGGCAGTATATACCTAGGCCCGATACAAAACGTTGCTTTCTACGAAGTGTGGCACAGTTGAAGAACCTCAGGATTCTAGCGCTAGAATATTCGCACATAGCAGATAGTACGGGTAGAGCATTGATGTCCCTGTTACCAATATTTGCAAGACCACATTTTCGACTACAGGTGGCTATTTGTACTGTACTGTAGCAGCCCATATACGTCCCACTGCAGGGCACGAGCCTCCTCTACAATTTAGAGAACGATTGGGATGGGTTAGGCCATATAGTCCATCACGCTGGCCTAGTGCAGGTTGGCGGACTTTACATGCCGTAGAAATTATTTCAAATCGCTATGGTATGTAGGTTTCCTCACGATGTTTTCCTTCACTGTTATAGTGGGTTAGGTGGCTATTTATTAAACTTAAATGAATGAATACCTACAGGACCAATTCATTTCATACTATTCAACTAAATGTTTTAGTGTTATTTCAGTTAATTTGCCGCCAAGATCAAACTCCGGGTCACAATGATCCTGCGCTTGGTGGAGGCGGTCATAATATACCTGATACGGCTTGGAGGAGGGTTTCCATCTCATGCCCGGATCTCTATCTCCTGATGGCGTTCTGTTAGTTGTTTTTTCAAAATGTTTCTTCGCATCCAATTATATAAGAATAATTATTTCTCTGGTCAAGCTCAACTGCACACCAGACCAACAATTGTTGGTCGATGTCATTACAAAACCTTCTACTTTTGTTTAAGATAGTGACTCTACTTAATCATGATCAAACGTTGTAAGTTCAATATTTAGAGTTAGGTGGACTTCTATAAAAAAAGTGAAATTGTACTTACAAAGTTTTTATTAATAAATAATTTGCCATTTTTTGTGGGAAACATGCATTTTAAAGTGTTAATGGTAGGTACGGTTGTTTTTACAGGCTACCGTCGCTCTTATGCATCGCCGCTCCTACATAATTTTGTGTTTAATAATTTTAATTAATTAACTATTCAGATCAAATCCGAGACTACGACACCGTGAGGCGATTCTTAACACCAAGCGTTCCTCTCCGGGAGGTACACCTCCAGTACGGTATCGATGTGTTGATGAAACAGAGACAAGACTCTGATTTAAGCTGTTTATTTCGCCACGTGAGCTTTTATTACGCCAACAGCTTGGGTAAATTGATTAAATCATAATTGACAATCCCATACTACTTCTATAGTTTCTTAGACCTGATTTATAGGCGAAGTTGTTATTATAGTGACGGTAAGCGTTCATCAATGGCGTTTTGCGGTTTTTCCACTACGGCGCGTGTTTGAGCTCATGCCTCATTTGGTGCGCTTTTTCTACATCGGCAAAGTGCAGGATGATGTTGATCTTCGAGCCATGCTTTACATTATATCTTGTGGAGTCTGCGACAGTAAGTTTTGTTAAGCTAATTGCCTAATTCGTAATAGATTATCGGTTCAATTTCGCTGAACAATCCTAAGTATTTACCTATTTAAGCCATCTACTCTTATATTAAAATGTAATAGGTACAATATGCATAAATTATAATATAGAAACGCCTCGACCCGGGTTCGCCATGGTGCGGATATTTCTTGACTTCCTTACGCACTAGGAACATTCTCCGAAATGGTAGAGCCATGCTGTAGTTACTTTACTGCAGTAGGAATGGTCCGGGTCGACCAGGATGGTTACACTGTTACGCAGAATAACGACAGAAAGGTGAAAACGAGGAGTCTGCTATCATAATTTGTTGGGGAAGTGAGGTTGCTGGAAACTCAATGTGCTTTCCTCTTCCTCTCCTTTTTTCCCTTACACCTATAATTTTAAGATGGTGGTTTTCTACGACCTAAACCAAACTGTATAAACCTTCTTTTCCGAAGTTGACCAAACGTCCGTCAATTGAACGATCGAACCACTAGAAGCCACCTATATTGATTCAAATAAACCAAAATTTTAACAAAAAAAATAACCGACTTCAAAAAAACTGACAAAAAATCATACTTAAAATAAAAATCTAAAATACTGACTAAAATCTGACTTATATAAAACAAACTAAAAATGCACTAAAAAGTAAAAAATAATTGCGTATTCTAACGTCAATAATTTACAATCTATTCAATGTACATATAGGTACGATCTATGTGTTTTCCACGCAAGATTGTGTTTATATATTTTGTATCCAGTTAAACTTTACATCTAACTCAACACATACCTATGAGTAACAAATAATTATAAAAACATTCATTTACAGTTCACCTAAGCTAAAATTTGAAATATACATGTATGCACTACTTAAAAGACATTCAAATTATTATAATAATGTACAATTATTGTTATTTTTAGAGTCGGTGTCAGCCAAGTTTTATAAGTTAGTAACTACATAAATGTCAGATATTATATTTTATTGAATTAAGGTTAATAAACCACATAATAGTTTAAGAGGATATTCGTATAAAATAGATTTCATAAAATTGTTGTCATTTAATATTGTCAGGTATAATGTCGTGTTTCTTTGGCTGACACCGACTCCAAAAATAACAATAATTGTACATTATTATAATAATTTGAATGTCTTTTAAGTAGTGCATACATGTATATTTCAAATTTTAGCTTAGGTGAACTGTAAATGAATGTTTTTATAATTATTTGTTACTCATAGGTATGTGTTGAGTTAGATGTAAAGTTTAACTGGATACAAAATATATAAACACAATCTTGCGTGGAAAACACATAGATCGTACCTATATGTACATTGAATAGATTGTAAATTATTGACGTTAGAATACGCAATTATTTTTTACTTTTTAGTGCATTTTTAGTTTGTTTTATATAAGTCAGATTTTAGTCAGTATTTTAGATTTTTATTTTAAGTATGATTTTTTGTCAGTTTTTTTGAAGTCGGTTATTTTTTTTGTTAAAATTTTGGTTTATTTTTTTATTTTTAGTGACTTAAAAGTTCGATAGCCTGAATATGGGTAGACCTAGTAAACGCGCTGCTCGTATGAGAGAGCTCCGTATAAATGAGACAAACGGAGAAAGGGAGCAACGCCTGTCTCAAATAAGGGAATCTATCTCCAGAGTAATTTCAAAAGAGACTTGTAAAGAACGCAATAATAGGCTTTCAAAAATGCGGGCTTACATGAATAAAGTTTTGAATCGTCCTTGCAAATTGATTTTGATTGCCGTTGAGACTTTCTGAAACACATTCTTTTGTTGGATATTTAATCCTCGAATGCTTCTTAGGAACAATTCATCCGACGTGACGGTTCGTTCTTCCATGTTTTCACAAAAGTTATCATCGTCATGTACAATTTGTTCACCAACACATAACATTCGGCAATGCCCCCAATTGCCGATATCAGTTTCATTACGGAATGGTATATGGCATACTATTAAACTGTTATAATATTATGATTCTTTGTCACTATTACATAAGATCTTCATGATTTATTGGTATAGGCGCCGAAGATATTGACTATTTACATGTTTGTTCATTTTATCAACTGCCCCCCTCGCCCCGACCCCTACTTTCATCCACCACTGTAACTTTGCTTTTATACTGAATCCAATGCAAAAAGAAACAATTGGAATCGTACTCAATTTTGAGGAGTTCTACTCTCCAGGACCGAAAATATTCATCAGATTTTCATGATTTTTTGGTGAGATTAAAGTGTTAATACGTTCTTTATGATGCAAAAGAAATCACTAAAATCGGTTAAAAGCCGCCGAAGATATTGACTATTTACATGTTTATTAATTTTCTCAACCCCCCCCCCCCCCCTTCGCTCCTACCCCTATTTTCCTCCACCACTGTAATTTTGCTTTTATACTTAATTCAATGCAAGAAGAACCATTCGAATCCTACTTAATTTTAAGGAGTTCCCCTCTCCAGGTCCGAAGATATTAATCAGATCGTCACTATATTTTTATGGGACCAAACGACAAGCACCAGCTTTCAATTAAAGAAAGAATTATCGAAATCGGTTTACCCAGTACAGAGAAATGAGGTAACAAACATAAAAAAAAAAAAAAAAAAAGCAACATACAGTCGAATTGAGAACCTCCTCCTTTTTTTGAAGTCGGTTAATAAATTACTTCTATTTTACAAAGGATCACGCCGTGATTTATAATAAATATTATTTTTTAAATAGCTATCACAGTGGATAAGTAACGCTAACATATTATAGATATTGTAACATAGCTGAATTTTAAGACTTAGCAGAACATCGAAATAAGCACGGTGGCTGATAATAGATATCATTAAACATATTTATTTGATTACAGAATTAAAACAATTAAAAATCCAAATTCAAGACGAAGAATCTAAACGAGACTATTGGAAAACCGTAGTAGAAAATATGACTGAGGAGTTTAAAAGTATTATGGATTTATACGAAATCAATTTTTGCCTCAACATTTATAAAAATTAATATTGATTTCAAAGGCACAGTGTGCACACTTATAGATGAATTGTATTTAGTATTCTGTGATTGAATTTAGGTACTATAGAAAAAAATAAAACGTGCTAATAAAGATGACTCGTAAAAGAACCGATATGTTTTGCTTTAGTCCGATAGTGTTTTTTTTTTATCACGCCAACCTTATCCCCCGTCAGCCAGGGTCAACAGGGACACCCAAAAAAATTGGCACCGAGCATATGAACCGCAACAAATTTCAACGACGGCCTATCTCACAAATATAACAATTAAAATAGGTAATCCATTCACACAATAAATTTGTAACCAATCGATGTCTGTACATGGAAGATAGATGAGAAAAACTAATATGGGGAAGTCAGAACTATGCTCTTTATCAAAGCATTGCTTTTCCGCAAAATAGTACCTATAGTTTCAAGTTAGGTAGGTATAGTTTTATTTCAATACAACTAAGTTCTTGGAAATAACATTCAATCCCAAACTTCAATGGGGTCCCCATGTAGTTGCTGTAGCTAAAAAGCTGGGCTCCGCAGTCTGCAGTGTCTATGATTCGCCAATTGACTGATATTGATACAGCTCGATTGGTATATTTTGCTTCTTTAAGTTATGGAATTTTACTGTGGGGTAGTGCTGCTGACAATAATACCATCTTTGTTCTTCAAAAGTGAGCTATAGGACTAATTTATTTGCTGGGGTCCAGATATTTTCTTAGAGAAAAAACTAAAGAAATATAATATTGAAAATGTAATGTATGTACAACTTGGAGAAGAAACCAAGGTCGTCGTGTACTGTGGATATTTTTTTGTGGGTGGCCTATGCTAAACAGAAACACAATCTTCATATACGGGTGTCGAATAATAAAATAATTATAGATTAAGTTAATACTGTAAGATTGCTTTATACAGGCTATTATTATTTATTTTCAAGTTATTGAAAACTCGATCAGATACGGTAAAAAAATTAAACATACGAGCCTAAGCCAGGTAAGTTTCATTTATAGGTTTCTAATTATATTCTTTCAGCTGTAGAGCTTCCTGACTACCCTTCATGTATTCAGTATAACTGCTTTTTGCAATGCTGTAAAGGTATTTCGGCAATTGTAGTGTTTTAAGAGATTCACGAAGCTGTAGTGGAACACCTGTTGCTGACAGAACTATTGGAACAATGGCGACTCTATTAAGATGCGTATTTCTTCTTATGTTCTTTGTATTTAGTTCTTCTGACAAAAAATCGCTACTCATAAGACCAGACTCTACAAAATCAGCAAATCTCTTAAGGGTTACTGTATACACTTTTATAACAAAGTTCCCACTCATATTAAAGCATTAAAAATTTAAAAAATTAAAGCTACTATGAAGCAAGAATTATACAATAAAGCTTATTATAAAATTTCAGAATATCTAGATAGTAGTAATAAGGCTTGGGAATAGAATAAAATGAAATAAATATAAGTATAGTATCTCGGAGCTGAGGTGTTAGTGCGCTCTGTATTAAAAAATAAATAAATAACCATTTTATTTTGCTTTGTAAGCGATTGTGTCATGCTCGCTTAAAAGTCTGTACTTGCGCCGGCGTCGTGTGCCGGGTCGGTCACTCGCCCGTTACATGGTAGAGGAGGCCGATGGCTGGCACATGCGTCATACTCGTGAACGGGTGCTGCTTAAGTGGACTGGTCTGTCAGACTTGCTTAAATTGTAACTGATTAATGGATTACTTTAGCCTAATCCTCAAATCAACTGTGAACTGACTTTTAAAAGAGCAACACTATAGTTTCTTGCCGTTCTTCTCTAGTGAAAACCGCTTTTCGATCTGGGTTGTAGCCACAGATCACTCCCACTAGATACCTAATGCAAGGCAGCGGTTGCGCGCCACACGTATAAGCTATCGGACTGATATAAACCGATTCCAAATGTCGCGTCATCAGTAACATCCAAGTAGTGGACCCGCACATATCGGTGAGCGTTGGCGAAAATTAAGTTTTGGAAATATCATATTCCAGTTAAAAATGACTTGCTCAATAAAATGGTGTGGAAAAAACTCAAAAAATTCAAGTATCCAAAAAAAACGGAATAACTTTTCATCGGTAACTAATATTCTTTAAATTAATTTGTTCACGAGCGAGCTCAATTTATACTGGTTATTGTATCGATGTCAAACAGTCGAGTTTGAATCGAAAATCAGCCGTCTCTTTTTCGCATAGCAATAACCATAATAAGCCATCTTTTTCTGGTGAAATCACGCCTTCTTCTAGTGCTTGACGCATGTTTATAATATAATTCCAAGCAATATCGATATTTTAAAACATTAATGTAAAATAATTTGATTAAATGACAATGTCACGAAATGTATATTGATTTAAATAAAAATTGCAAATCACCATGACGACGTCATTTAATGTAATTTGAAAAAGGTCAAGTTTTTAACTAGGTACTTTTTCAATAATTATTGTACTTTTCTGTTTCTTCTTGCTTTGCTATCGTCGGGTAAAAACTGTGGGTTAGTATATAACATTATGTTTGAATAATACCATTTTTATTTTAGATTCCCCACATGTCCCGAAAGTTAAAAATATGGGTAGATGCAACATGTCGAGGTGACGATTGGTGGCCTACAAAAAATAGCGTAATTTGTTCACGACATTTTACCCAAGAATATTTTTTCCCGATGAAAAATCGTCGTCGTTTAATGGATACTTCTGTACCGACAGAATATTTACCAATTCTGGTACATTTTTATTTATTTAAAAATTTATAATTTCGTAGTTCTGTGTGGATAGAATAATATGATTATCAAATAATATTATAATTTTATATTGATTTTGTCCAGCATCCAAGAGCTGAAGATGAGATGAAGCTCGTTCAAGCGTATTCGTCTGATGGTATTTCGGGTCCTATTTCTCGAATCAAGTATCTACTGACTATGTGTTTTAATACAGTCATTTTTATTTTGACTGATATAAGTGATATTGGGGTTTCTGCTTAATTACTAAGAACGTAATGTTAGAAATTCGTGCTTGATGCGTGGCGTTAGAACCGCCTTTTGTCAAATATCATGGGAAGGTATTTAACATAACTATTAGTATACTAAATTTATTGAGAATGAGTAGTACAAGCCGTTGCACTAATTTCAACATACGTTGTATTATCATCCCAAAAACATTCATAATTCGTCAAGTGGGTTTCATTGTCACTTGCCGATATTACCTACCATCTATTACAGCCGCCGTCGGAATTCAAGAAACAGAATAAGGTATTGTAGCCCTTTACGGCGTGAGGTTTAATCATTTAATATTTCATATTTTTATCTGATCTTTTAACCCAACACTTAATTCGGGTGTTTCGGCATTATGGTATACAAAAATTAACGGCGAATAATGGAAATAAAACCGTTACATACTAAAGTATAAATCTTAATCCTACTTTATTCGTGTTAGCGATTGGTATAATTTATTAGATCAGGCCAGTGAAAACATATTATAAAACATTTAACAAGTTGGTAATCAAGTTATAGAAGCGGTCATAACACGTTAAACTTACTGGCAAATCGAACTATCGATACTTTTTATTTTATTTATCGACAAGCCTCATCTCTCGAGCGAAGTCCACGTGACAGCGCTGCAACCCGCCCACTGCCCCGCACCGTTCCCTTCGTTGGCGTTTTCAGTTCAAAACAAAACTATCGTAATGCAGTATCTATTGGGAGTGATCTGTGGTTGTAGCACAGTATTCCGTGGTTGTAGATGAAGAAATGACAATCTACATAATGTTGTCGTCAGTCAAGTACACTGCCACAAACTTATCTGGCCCGGTGGCCAAAAGAGGAACTAACGACGCCATTTTGAAATGTCAATCTGCTGCCCAAGGAACTTATACTCTAACTGGAATGCTCACGACACAATAATACACATTGTAAATTATACTTTATTTCAAGCGCAATAAGTTTTATATTTGCGTGAATATTTCCAGAAGGAAAAACGTGCCGGGCCGAGGGTGGATGTCTCTTTCTAACAGATTGTCACTAGTAAAAAAAGGAACAAATAGTAGTTTTTACATTCTTTAGGATAGGCTTGTAATAAACACCTTCTTGAGCCTTAATATCCAAATAAGCATAAACATAATTTATAACATTAACTCTGAATTAATAGCATACTTATTCCATTTTTTTTAAATATTTTGTAAATAAAAATATTTTATTTGCGAAATGGAAGAATTAAGTAATATTGTTTGTATAACACATGGCAACACTTAGCTGTCTATGTCAACGAGCAATGGCCGATGCGATAAAACCATATATTGGAGTAAGGTGACAATAATTGTGTTATAACTTGGGACCGGATTATATGCATTTTCTCTCGACTGTTGGGTATATTTATTTATTTATTCATAGACAGTTTTAAAATCTATTTTAGTTGTCGAATGTTATGTCCCTTTCGAACGACTTTTCAATTCAGTTTGAGCGAAGAAGACAAAACATTCGATGCCTAAAATAAGTTTTAAAACTGTCTATGAATAAGGCCGTTAGAAGAAAGTTTAATAAGTTGTTTTTTTTATTTTATAACATAACAATGAGGTGATAAAAAGTATTTATATTTCATAATCAGTATGAAAAAAGGCTGTTTATCTGTATGTAATTTAAAATTACAACTATGTTTGAGATGAAAGTTTCTTTAGTTATTTTTTTGTTACTTTATAACAGAATTTATTGTAATAAAAAGTCATAATAGTTCATAATTAGTTAATGAAAACAAGACTGGTACTTTTAAAACAGAATTTATTGTATGCATAAACGCAGACAAAGTCGCGGACAGATGCTATTGTGTAATATTACAAATAAATTAATTGGAAATGTTTAAATTGTTTTTATTTTATTCAAACTTCCACTATGAAAAGTGACTTCTGGAAGTGGAAGAGCAAGGTTGTCAGTAATGGCTCAGCATGTATGAGCAGGCTTATCCCTAGTACCCTTGTCTCACAGGAAATCGACGAGAAATGACAGACTTGCTGTCTTGTTTCGTTCGGTGAGTGAGATTGCCGGATACCCCGTATCCCTTTTCTCTCCCCATTCTTTCTCATACCCGCTCCGCTCTCGATTTGATGGTCCTGCAACACATCTACAATCAAAGCGTTATGGAAGTTCATGGGCGGCAGGAATCACTTACGAACAGGTGACATGTTTGCTCGTTTGCCTGGACCTATTAATTAAAAAAAAACTTCTCCTAACTACAAGAGCACTACAGAGAACTTCTATTGTGTATGTCCATGTTCCTTCATCTATGAGTGGGTGTAAATTAAGATTGTTAATACGCATCCACTCAGTGGCCTAAGTTAGGAGCGGGTTTTGAGAGCAAAATTTAAAAAAAGGTAGTAAAAATAATGCTGTCGTCTCAAGCGTAGGGTCGAATTCAGGATCTCTGACTTGACAATCCATCAGTCTTCCCATTCATTTAGTTTAAACATGTAAATTGTTAATATACTTATATTTTTTAAACCTATTATGGAAATGTCCTATTGTATACATTTGTATGGTCACACTAGTAGAAAGGGACACGGCTACCTTGTTGAATCTTGAACTCTTCGGAACGCTTTTGAAGTGCTCGTGAGCATTCCAGTTAGAGTAGGGATGGGTTATAACAGGACAAACATAATATATGTTATTACTGTTACTGTTACGCAAAAATAACAGGTACAAAATTCTGTTATTAAATAACAACTGTTATTTTTTTCAACCACGGCCCATTAGGAAGAAAAAAAAAGTAAAGTGATCATTTTAAACACAAATCAAAACAACAGCCTTCTGGTTTTAAAACAAATAGCTGCTTTAATTTTTATCATTATTTTTTAAGTTGAACATGAATAAAGAAAAATATAATATAATAAATTATTGTCACAAATATTCAGTACCATGGAACATTTGACTAAAATCATAATATAAAACGAAATAAATAAATAACAACAAAATTATATTACAACAATCTTTTGGTTTTAAAACTAATTAATATTGGCCATGATTAATAAACGATCTTCGTTTCTATCTAAAGATCGATCGTGAAAATAAACCAATGGGCTCAAGGTATTGCCGACACGCTCACATTTGATGTGTTCTGATTGGTCTATTTTCCGGATCGATCCTTAGATAGGGATTGGGATTGCTTATTAATTTTGGGTGAATCTATACTAGGTATGTTTCTAACATGTTCGAAATAGATTTTGAAATCATTCAACCGTTCTAACTTTTTCTTCTAACTTTTCTAGCTTCTCGTTTTAACAACAGTCTATGAAATGAGTGTGAGCGAGATAGATTAATAAGCCAAATAACAGATAACAGGATTTATTTAAAGAGTCACGTTTGTACAATGATATCTTCTTGTTAGATTACTTTTCTATTTTTCGGGTTATAATACTAGGTGCTTCTCGTTTTAGCAACAGCCTATCAAATGGGTGTGAGCGAGATACATGAAACAACCAAATAACAGATAACACGATCTAATTAAGAATTCGCTTTTCAAAGAGGATTTCTTCTTATGAAACGACTTACTATAATTTTGGTTTATTGCAAATAAATACTAGGTGTGTCTCGTTTTAGCTTATGTCAATATTATACAAAAGACAAAGACAAGAATAGTGGTTCCATTTTTTATTGGCTGTTCCGTAATCGGAACAGTTAAGTATGGAACAGTTGTTACTTGTTAGTACTTGGTAATTGGTATATTAAAAAACATCTGATAATTAATGTAACAGTGCCTCTGGTAACAGTGGTAACTGGTAACAGTTATTTCGTGTTGAAGGAACAGTTGTTATATAGTATTTAAAAATACTTGTTATTTTTACCTGTTACGATAAATACGCCTCACTCCTAAGTTAGAGTATAAGTTCCTTGCTGCTGCCATTCGCTGACATTAGGCCAACATTTAACCCATGTACTTTCTTTCAAATTGCCAGGTGTTTAAAGTCAAGTCCAGGTACATATTATGTAGTGTGTGTAGTGTGTGTCTGGGCTGTGCTAGAGTCTCTCCAGCGATGCCACATAGACTATCGGTACATCGAAGTGTTGAAGTGTATATACAACAACGCCACCATGTCGGTCCGAGTACAAGATCAGAGCACGAAGGCTATTCCACTACAGAGAGGCGTGAGACAGGGAGATGTCATATCTCCGAAACTGTTCACTGCCGCGCTGGAAAACGCCTTCAAGCTCTTGCAGTGGAAAGGATTCGGCATCAACATCAACGGCGAGTATATCACTCACCTTCGATTTGCCGACGATATTGTAGTCTTGGCAGAATCGCTGGAGAACCTTAGCACTATGCTCGAAGACCTCATTCGAGTCTCCCAACAGGTGGGTCTTAAAATGAACGTGGACAAAACGAAGATCATGTCGAATGTCCATGTTGTGCCCACCCCATTGGAGTTGGGGGCTCGACTCTTGAAGTTGTAGACGAATATGTCTGTTTAGGACAAGTGGTCCGGTTAGGCAGGTCCAACTTCGAGAGAGACGTCAATCGTCGAATCCAACTCGGTTGGGCAGCGTTCGGGAAACTACGCGACGTCTTCTTGTCCAAAATACCTCAGTGCCTCAAATCGAAAGTCTGCGATAGTTGTGTGTTGCCAGTGATGACATACGGCACCGAGACGTGGCCTCTCACTATGGGCCTTATTAGGCGGCTCAAAGTCACTCAACGAGCTATGGAGAGGGCTATGCTCGGGGTTTCCCTAAGAGATCGAATCAGAAATGAGGAGATCCGTAGGAGAACTAAAGTAACCGACATAGCCCAGCGGATTAGTAAGTTGAAGTGGCAATGGGCGGGGCACATAGCGCGGAGAACTGATGGCCGATGGGGCCAAAAAGTTTTCGAATGGAGGCCACGTAGCGGAAAGCGCAGCGTAGGACGTCCACCCACAAGATGGTCAGACGACCTGGTAAAGGTGGCGGGACGTCGCTGGATGCAGGCTGCCTCCAACAGGTCACTGTGGAAATCATTGGGAGAGGCCTATGTTCAGCAGTGGACGTCCTTTGGCTGATGGATGGATGTGTATATTCTCATATTTTTAACCAACTTCAAACAAATAGGTTATGACTTAGTCACCTATCTATATCTATCTATATCAGCCCATATACGTCCCACTGCAGGGCACGGGCCTACTCTACAATCGAGAGAATCGATTGAGAGTGGTTAGGCCATACAGTCCACCACGCTGGCCTAGTGCGGGTTGGCGGACTTACATACCGTAGAAATTATTTAAAATCGCTACGGTATGCAGGTTTCCTCACGATGTTTTCCTTCACCGTTAAAGTGCATGGTGATTGACTATCAATACACACATAACTCCGAAAAGTCAGAGGTGTGCCCTGGGATTTGAACCCGCGACCACCGTGAACATGTAGGCAGCCGCGTCTGGTCCATTACCAACAGGCCACCCCGCACTTAGTCACCTACCAATGTATTATTAATGGAACTGCACTATTTTTACATAATAATAGTATTTTAGAGAATATTTTTAATTCGACGACTTATTTACCCACTTTGTTGTTTTATTTTTTTTTACTGGCAACACCAAATGCGATAACAGCGACTCTCTTACCGGGCCAGAAAAGTTTGTCTCACTATACCTATTCATTATCGTTATGAATTTATGTCTGCTGTAGACTGGACTCAAATATTTGCACACAGGCGAAGCTGGGTCAGACAGCTAGTTTTATTTATACTAAACCCCTAGTATTATTTACGGGTTTAAATATTTATTTCAACTAAAGTCGAAAGGATTGTGAAACGGCCACAGAATTTATTTCTGTAGTTGTTAAGTTAAATAAATAACAAGTTTTTATATAAATAAAACGTTTTGCAAATTCAAAGAGCTTAATACAATAAGTAGGTACTTCTAAACCTCATCATTCTCCTGACAGTAAAATTCAGTGTCCGCTTTTTTTAGAACAAGCAAAATGTTTCTTTGTTCAATCAATCTTCTTTGCACAAGTCACTAGTTACTTTCCTTATGTAATGTGCCTGTTCATATTTTCAACCAAAATATTTTGAATATAAATTAAACAACAATTATTTACAAGAATCTCGTACAGAGATTTATTTCAATATAAATTTTAATAATAAATAACTTTAACCAAATCTTCAATGAATACATATTTGTATTGGAATATAAATCTCCGTTCATTTAATCGCTACTAACAAATCGAAAATTAATCATTCACAATATTTGCTGCTTACAATGCCACGGATGCATTCTAATAGGAATATTCAGTAAAGATTAGCGTGTTTTTTTTTTCAAAATTTTATTTACATAACATACATAATAATAACTGACAAGAGTAGCTATAATAAAATAAACTCAGCAGCGAGGACAAGTGCAAGTGAATGGAAGGCGCGGGCGCAGGTCACGAGACTCTAATATCTATCGTCTCAACGTTGAATGTCCCTTGTGACTGATAGGCCTCTGTGACTCTGCGTGACTACGCCATGCGATGAATACGAGGGCGCGCGCGTGACGCACCAGATTACTCCTGTGCACTTGATTCACAAAAGATTTGAGACGATCATTACTACTGAGACGCTACAACTAAAAACTTAAATAATAAAATGTCTAAAATGAAGTACCTAACTGTATCTTAAAATTGTATTTTAAATTTGACAGATAAAAAGCCAGATAAAATAAATCAACCGAATCAAATTTCTATACCTCAAGATGTCTGTTTATAATAACTTTAATTGTGGATTTTAAAGTAGCTGTCTACGCCTACACATCAAAGAAAACAAAGTGATAAATGTATATATTATAATAAATCTTGTAACATCAAATTCAAAATCAATTATTAATTTTATTGCATGTATATTATAAACGCTATTCCACGACTGTAAAGCAGTTAAAAATTATTGCTAAACAAAACACGTTCCATACTCTGACATCGTTAGTTTATACTATATAGATATCAGGGTGGAGACGCGAATAATAATTTTATTACCCTTATTACATTCTCCCATAATAATACATAACATCTTTAATATATGTAGTTTCGTATTATCTATTAATTATTACTAGGCAGGTATATTTAGGTATTGTTTATTGCTATAAAAGACATTTCAGATGGTGTTACAATAGGGCACACTTAGCATATATATTATACTGAACATGTTCTCTGTTCACTAGATTAATTGAAACAAAAAAACCTCCACAAAATGTAATTAGCGTCTATATATATATATTGCAATTTACTAATTATCAATTATCATATATAAATTGAATGATTAATCAATTATAATCGTTTGGGCATATTAATTAAATTCAACAATGTAAAAATATTGCTATTTTCAATCAATGAACATTTGAGTACAACACGGAACAACTATTGTTGCTCAATTCGAATATAATTCTATACATATAGCATTATAGGCATTTAAAATACAGTTTACAAAAATAGACGAGACACAAAAGATATTCACAACACGTAAAACAATATCTTAAAATATTTCAACACATAATTTATTCAATTATTCTAAAATCCTCAATTCTGTAATAATAGGCATTTAATACACCTAATACAAAACAGTATCAGGGATATCATCGGAAATTATATCATCTTCAATTATTATCACCAAAAAATCAATAATTCAACAAAAATGTAAGTTCATTAAAGAAAATTACTTATAATCCAGGAAACAGAGAATTATGTTTATAAATCTCACAACATTGCTAGCTGGGAGAGAGAAACTAAAACTGAAAAAATCTATTCCTTTATCTTCATTTAACATACTATTGATTTAGTCACAGTACATTTATATGTGAATCAAGTAAAATTCATGCAAATCAAGGTAATGCTGCTGCTTTCCTGGAGATATTTTCTTAAGATATTGTTTCATATTGCGCATTACATTGAAGCAAAAATTTAGAACCTTGATAAATAACTATCACTTTTAAAAATATTATACAACTTTTCTAGCATCTGTTAGATTAAGCATTATCATAGTAATATAATATATCTATGATTTCCGTGGATGATGATGAATCTAATATATAAAAATATAGAAGACATTTGGAGGTGCTTCTGCCGCGAGCAAAGGTGCGAGGGCGAGGAGGGGAGCAGGGAGAGCGACAGGAATGGGAACAGGGACAGGGGCAGGTACGTGTGCGGTCGCGTGCGGCAGCGGCAGAGCAACCGCAGCGGATCGCCCGCGTCAGTCCTCGCTCGAGTCCTCGTTGTCTGCTTCTTTGATATTCGTGAAAAACGACGTAAGCGTCTTCATCAACACACCTGCACCAGAAATAACGTCACCAATCAATATCAATCAAAATGCTCCCACTTATTACTGCTACTCATCGAATTTATCAACTACGCTAATAATTACGCACCTTTGCCTTCCGGCTCCTTCTCAGACTTCTCCCAAGAAATAAATCCATCTAATGAAATTATATATTGCTCATGTAGGAATTGGAATATTTCTAAAGTGATTCCTGCAAAAAACAAAAAGCTATGTAGGTTTGTTATACAATACCCAACTGCATAGTATCATTATAAAAGTGTTTTACCTTGAGGGTGTTCTAGCCTATGTATTAATTGCTGTATTCCAAACAAGCAGTTGGCTTCTCTGGATTGTTTAGTCTCACCAAACTCGTGTATGAGACTTGCATATTTGTTCATGCGATCTTTATTAAAATGTGGCACATCACGTCCTTCTGGGCCAAACAAAGCATGCTCGCATATTGCTTGGATCAATGCTCGCATAAACCAATCCTCGTTAGAGGCTTTTCCGATTTTATCCTGTAAATATAGAAAAATTCAGAATAATGAATTGTGCATTATTAATAAACTACCAAAAGAAAATGTTCATGTTATTGATATCCACTTTTGCTTGCTAACTCATCATCTCTGCAGTTATTCATCACAATACTGATAGAAACTTTTTTCATACTAACCTGTACCCATCCCTTTATACAGTCACAATTTACATCTGAATTCATAATGTGTAATAATTTGGCTTGAGTTTCGGATGGTGTCAATATCTCTTTTGCTTCATCAGAGGTTTTAATACCTCCTCCTTCAAGAAATTCGAATTTATTATCTTCTATCCATTTTGCGACCTAAAAAGAAAACAATAATTTAAACTGTATTGTATAATCATAATTCAAGTATAATATAAAATAATTTAAAGATTAGAATCTAGCATACCTGCTCCTCATCCATCCATTGTTTTAATTGTAAACCAGACTCTTGCCACTTGCACTTTACAAATGTAGGCCCCATACTCTCTTTCATTTCTCTAAATAAGGCTCTTAGGAATAGATGGCCTTGATTTGATGAGATTACATTTTCACAAAGCCCAAAGACTTGTACAAGCGTGATATGCTGTGAAAAAAATATGCTATTAATTTATGAAAGATTTACCATATAATAAAATACAAAAACATATAGACATAGACTGTACCTTCTTTTCAATATGTGGTGCCACAAATTTACCCAAATTATCATACAACATTGGAATATCAATGAATAGGTCTGGTGAAAACTCAAATGTTTCTTTCAAGCCTGCAAGGAAATTGTCTGCAGAGATAGTACCAGTTGATACTAAATAGAATAAGGACTTTGCAACCATTGCAATATCCTTGGCTGACCTGAAAACGTATATTATTTATTTAGTTTTTTTTTATTAACCTAAGCATTCAGATGAGCATGTGGCTTGTCTGCCGGTAAGTGGTCACCACCGCTCATGGAGCTTCACAGTGCCAGAGGTATAGTAAAGTAAACACATAGTCTATACTAATATTATAAAGAGGAAGGATTTGATTGTTTCTTTGCATTTAATAGGCTCTGAAGCTACTGGATCGATTTGAAAAATTCTTTCACTATTAGAATCCTACATGAAATAAGGGTTGAAATGGATATTAAATCGAATTTTAAATTCCAAATTAAAGATTGTGGCTACCATTACCTACCATTTGAAACTTTTTGTTATTGATCTGATTGGATCTAAAAGGATAGGATTGCATGCCTTGAATCATGAAACAGATTTTAACAGTATGGGATGTTACGGAACGTGACGAGAAAAGTGGTATAAAGAAAGACAGTCATGTTGAGTTTAAATATAAAACAGTAAATACGCAAAATATGTGTCTGATGTGGACTGGATTAAAAAAATGATTGCACCCAGACGAAGCCGGGCTGGGCCGCTAGAATGTTATAGGTATACATGTTATTATATCTGTGGCCTGGTGCTAAAAGGGCCAATGCACGTTTTTGTATGAGACGAGATTGTAATGCCAGTTTAGTGTAAAAGTATGATATTTTTTTGTGCTAAAAGGGCGTTAGTGTATTAACAATCATTGAAAAGTTACTACGTAAAAAAGGCCAATGTGGTGTGCGCTTTCATACAGTTAATTAAAAAAGAATAAATGATAAAAGGGCTGCAGTATACTTAAGCCGATAATAAATTATTATTTTTCACTTTCCTAGTAATAGAGTAAGAACTAAAACGATTAAAGTTAACATTAGCCCTTTTTGTGATATAATTTTAGTTTGCTGCTTTATTTATATTAAAGCAAAATGGACCAATGTATACATGGGTCCATTTTGCACTAAGTCAGTAATAAAAGAAGATGCAGTAGTACTACATTACAGATATTCATTTGATGATAGTGAAGAATTCAAAGTGTTAAGTTTAAAAAGAAACCGAAATATGGCACGTTCACAATCAGAAGATACTGCAACAGTAGCACCTCTGATGCCCCTAAATCAGAGACCTATTAAACTTCCTGCACCAAAAGTCAGAGACCTGCAATCATTTCTGGAGTACCTCCAACCATCCAGCCGTCCATTTTATGAGTCTTTGGAGACTGGCCCCGAAATGGAGGAGAAATGTTCAGATGAAGAAAATTAAAAAATATATTGTAATCTTTCCTTAATAAAATTTCTTAGGGAAACAACATTGGCCTTTTTAATTTTATTCACAATTGGGATCTAACATAATAATTATCATCAGTGCTAAAGGGGCATAAGTCGTTAATATTTTACAAATTACATTTTTTTTCTTAAATTACAATTTCATTAATAAATCTTCATAAAAAAATAAATTAAATAAAAGTAAAATATTTTTGCAATACTACAATATAACACCTAAATAATAACTATGAATGCTGATCCATTGTTATAACGCTCATTACTGAAAATAATGATTATTGATATTGGCCCTATTAGCACCAGGCCACAGATATAATAAAGGAACTTACTTTTCTATCACTAAATTGAGTATTTCGTTAACTACAGAAGCATGGTATTGTGGTGGGAAGAGTTGTTTAATTTCTTCCACCATTTCATCATCATCAGGATTGATGAGGCAAAGTTCAATCATTGATTTAACAGATTTCTTCTTCTGCTCAGGGAGAGGCTCCTGTGCTATGATAGTTGGCTGGGAGGCCTGGGGCTCGGCTGGAGCCACTGGTGTTGGCAATGCCGCACTTGTGCTGCGCGTGCCTGAATTAGACCGAGCAATACCTACTGAGCCTGACCGGCTGCCACCACTGCCCACTGCAAAATAAAAAACAATTTACGTCACTACTTAATAAATAATCATTTACCATATTTATTAACTTTTTATGCACCCCCACATCTCCTCTTTATTATTATGAAAGAAAATGCTACTTACTCATGTCTCCTCTAGAATTAAATATGGATCTTTCTATGGATGCTCCCTTTGAATGATAGCTTGGTGTCATGTCACGAGTTCCTTAAACATTAAATAATACAATATGTTTATTCTAATTCTTCTTCTAATAACGAGTAACACTTATTTATTGTTACTTCAATCATGTTAATAATAGGTTACCTCTTAGCATGCTTGGATCGGCGTGTACGTTCTCCAGCACACTGTACATGTTTTTACTAACACTTATTGTTGAACTGCTGCTTCCAGCTATTTGAGCAGTGTTCTTTGTGCCTGAGCCTTGATTCCATCCAGAGTTATGTGGCGCCAACTTAATATTACTTAAACTCTGAAAATCACATGTCACTTCATTCAACTATCCCTGCTACTTACTAGTATAACATCTGCCTTCCTTGTACATCAAAGTTATTTATTAAAATGGTTAATGGACAACTATTTCGTATGATCCAATTACACTCATGCACACATTATACACACTCAATACACTCAGTGTATATGTGGAACGTTTTACAATCTGCCGCGCTGTTATGTAATACAGCGGATGTTACAATGCGCTTTCAATATATAAACTATATATTTTTCAACATAGGTGTTTTATTGTTCACCCATAGACACATGGTGTCACCTCAATGTACATACGCTGAGCATATGGACTATTAAAGTCACAGAACAAATAGCTTGAGAGCCACTAAAATATCTTATTCTAGCTTTAGATCTAAAATAGATACTTAATATAGATAAGAAGATCATACAAAGTCATAAAAATATATTTATGAAAAATATAAAGTATGCTGAGCTAAAATCTGATATCTAAAGTAGACTTTCACTGACGTGCCTTAAGTGGGCAAAAGCTGCAACCAAAATCAAGTAAGCAACAAACTAATTTTAAATTGTACTATTTCGAGAGCTCTCCTAATATTGGGTGTTACATGTAATTCGTAAATTTTCGATGTCACATCCCCGTAAAATTATAAAACAATCTAATTTGAAACTCGTGCCCCTCTGTAAATAGTTTAAAATGAAAATATAATGTGTAGTGAAAACCATTAAAATGTCCATCAAAGGCGAAGTTAGCGGAATCCGGCAGTGGCGTGTCCGCGCAGAATTACGAATACTAAAATGAAACGGCTCGGGTGGTCTTTGATTGAGAGCTGTGACTGCACACCCTTCTGCACATAATGCTCTAGCTCTCTAAATAGTTGCGAGGGCTATAGTTAGTGTGGCTCCTTTTTTATACAGTTATTTTGTGTTTGAGAAATGATAGAAATGATATCTTTAAGACATTTGGCCTCCTCGGATTCTAATCTTAGATAGTAAGCAGGTACTAGCTGAAGTAGTAACTTAAACATCATTATACAGGGTATATCAAGACTGCGACCGAAAACGAAGCCAGGTGGTAGTATCAGTGACTTCAGACACAATGCAACTAAAAATTCCGCAAAATAAATCATCATTTTTTTGGTAATTTTTTTAATTATCGTCGTAGTTGGGTGATAAACACATATTTTTTTTCCAAAATAATGATGTACACTTTTTATTTTTAAAGACACAATGATACGTAAGGGTTTAAATTACTATTTTCGCCAAAACTAAGGATTTACCACCTAAAAACTATGACTTAAAAAATTGTAAAAAATAATCTATCGCATATTTTGCGAAATTTTTATTTGCATTGTGTGTATAACCACTAAAACTACCACCCGGCTTCGTTTTCGGTCGCGGTCTTGATATACCCGGTATACTATCAGGAAATGTTTACTATTCTACAGTTATGCATGTTTCATTCAGTGCATATTGGTCTCTTAATCCTAAACTTTTTAGCTTAGCTACAGAAACATTTATTCTAAAAATGACCTGATTATCCAGTTATTATATGCACATGGCCATTTATTTTAATTCATCATCATCATCATCATCATCATCAGCCCGTTGCAGTCCACTGCTGGACATAGGCCTCTCCCAAGGTACGCCACAGAGCCCGGTCTGCTGCTTTAAGCATCCAGTCGCTGCCGACCCTTTTATGCAAGTCGTCCCGCCATCTGGCCAGAGGACGTCCCAAGCTACGTTTTCCAAGACGCGGTCTCCACTCCATTTTAATTTTATTATTTTAATTACTAATAAATAATGATATTCCATCAATAATAACAATATGTCTAAAAGAACTGTTAATCATAAATGTGTTAGAACTGTCTTGGACACATATTTAGCACATTATATACCTGAGAGAGAGCTAGAGTATGTTGTAGTGAATCCACATTTAAATAGTATATTACTTAAAAACATATTAAAATATTTTTTTTACAAGAATTTGCACAAATCCAAAGGTTGGTTTGTCTGCAAGTTGTTTTTTAAAATACATAATATAATTTATTACTTTACCTATTATATAATTTATTTCTTCTTTCCATCTTCAATCACAGTTAATGTTTAATAGATATTTTCCAATGTAAATATTGCTCATATTTTTTTTTTTACTTTCTTTAAACACTATTTATATTTCAAAACTTAACAAAATTATGCCAAAAATTGCAAACCTTTTGTGATCCAACTTTAAGCTTAGATGTGTCCACAGGGAAATTGGCTCTAGACGATTTCCAGGTGTTGTCCATGTATGAATTATTAGAATTTTGCCTGCGGCCTTCTCCGCGTTTACCGCGGCCTCCCTCTTCACGCCGAAAACCGCCGCCCATTGGACTTGCATTAATAAGCTACAAGTTATAACGAGATGTTATATTAAACACGAGTTTACAAATAAGGAGTAATATATATGTTCTTAATATTTACTTCAATATGCCGCTGTTGTTGTTCAGCCTCCTTTTGAATTTGGTCCATCATTTTAGGTTGTGAATCTACAACACTCTTTACAACCCATTTTCTTCTTCTCAAAAGAATCACATCTTGAATCATAAACCTAAAAACAAAAAGTGATATTAGAATTATTTATTTTTAATACTGCCATGTTTATGTATACTAAATTGAAATAATTACTTGACACGGCTGCTTATCTTATTCGATTTTCGGTCAACAATATCTTGCATTTTCTTGAATATTATGTCAAGTTGTCCGTTCACTTCATTTTCGATTTGTTCACCAATTGTGGTAAGTAATTTGCATAAACACTCTAGTTTTTCTTCATCTAATTTGTCAATTAAATACTTCATGCAGTAATCCATAATCTTAGATGTCAGCATTTTTAGCTTGTATAGTTCACCTATAACAAACAATAAATAGTGGTTATTTAAAATAAACACGACACAAAATGTTATTTGTGACGAAAAATAAATCGCGTAAGTGATAAACAACCAAGCATGGAAAATTCCTTCGCTTGATGCAACATATTAAAATAAGATGCTAGAGCAAACTGTATTATGGAAAAATATTTTAAGTCTATTCGCTGATGTCATTTTGCTTTGAATCGACGTCAACAGTTACATTCAACAGTTAAAAATTGAGCACAGCAAAATAAATTTATTTCAATGTGACTTGAAACACCATTGAAAAATGATCTATTCATTGAAAGTGCGTAAAACTTAAAACTAAAACACTCGCCATTGCCAGCTGTAGCATTTATTTTCTTGCGTTCAAAGAATGGATCAGGTACATACATAGAATGTACCAAATCTCCCAAGCAGAGGTTTGGTACATTCTAAATGTATTGAACAACACAAAATTCCTATAAATATTCCTGAATCATGGACATAACATTCAAAATGATTGCATGTAAAGACTTTTCAATAAAATGAGTAAATTGATATCATGGCTGTAAATAATCGCAATTTAGAGTAATTATATTATTTTATAGTCCACCACATCGCAAGCTTCATATTTTTATCATTATATAGAAAGACATGAGATAAATTAGTATAGGTACTTACCTATGAACCTAACATTTCCCACAGACCTCCTTCTTACTCTTCGATGTTCTTCTTGTAGCATAAGTTGTAGCTCTTTCTTCTTTGCCTAGAATATTGAAAGTTGTACGTATTTTTAACATTCATAACATTATGACGTAATAAAATGTGAAGCATGAAGCAATTTGTATACTTACAGGATCAGTGCACTCAGTAATCTCCTTTTCCAATTTCAATATTTGTTCATCAACCTTATCAGTTACAAACTGATTTTGGCATTTATTAATTATAAGAGCTCTGAAGTTAACACACTGATCTGGCTGTGTAGGATTATCAACTGGTACCTGAAATATTTACTGTGTTAATACAGGGTACATGATGGACTATCACCAAATATTTTCGTAACATACCTTGAGTTTTGATAACTTGTTACACATTGCGGCGTATGCTTCAGAGAAATTAGGTTCATCAATCGCCTTCTCAAATACCAGATCAATGACACCTTCTAAGCGCTTTTGATTATTAATTTCAAGTGTCTTCACTCTATCCAATAAAGTATCAAACTTCTGAGGAGTCAATTTATTTAAAATACCCCTGAATTTTTTGTAGAGTTCCTGAATAAAAAGCAATTAGATTAATACCATTACATGTAATGGTCAATGAAATGTCAGTTCAACCTCCAATTGCATTTATGTACTGCATTACCTGAGTCTTCTGTTCTTCCTCAGTAAGGTTCTCTTGACGGAAACGATTTGGTTTCCAAGCAGAGTCAACTTCATTAAGTTTGACATCATCACGCAATATAATAGAGATAAGAGGTTTATGAGAGCTGCTACTGCTAGGAGTGGAAGCCATTTTCATGCTTCCTCGACCTGTAACATAACCTTTGTTATAAGATGGTGATAAAAAATAATCAAACTAAAGGGGAAAACTAAAGTGATTACCACTTGGTGTCATGTTTCTTCCATCTTTTTTCATATCACGAGGGGTATTGTTCCTCGATCCCAAACCAGAGCCTTTCAAGAATGGAGGGAACAAGGAATCATTCATTGGCCTTGATATATTTGCAAATAGGTGCGGCTCTTGCAGAGGTGCAGTCTAAAAAAATTAAAGTCAATAAATTAGCTTCGACATTTGCTGACATTTCATTATATAAAAGTGCACTAATGGTTAATATTTCTTACCCTGATTACATTACAGGCTTCTAGGAGTGGTGCATCAGGCTTATTTTTTGACAATGGGTCATCTTTTATTTGCATGAGCAAATCAATATCATAACATTTTCTGCCAGACTTATTGAAAGGAGACCATTGATCTAAAAAGATAAAACAAATCATTATATTTATCTTTTCATAATACCGCATATAGTAGGCCATAAAAATGATACCAACCATCACCATACTTGTATTTAGGAACAAATACAGGCTGAGCATGTTGGGCCTCTGCATCTTCAACAACCATTTGCGTAAGTTCAGTCTCCTCTTGCATATTTTTCTCTGGTTCTACATTAACTACTTTATCAGTCTCATTACCATTTTCATACGACTCTGTCTCTTTAACATGGACTTCATTGGAGGCCATCTTGTTTGATTTCTTGTTTGAGTTCTTGGTGTTCTTTACCACCTTCTCATTTTTATTGATATCTTCCTTTGCAGTCTCAGACTTATTCAATTCAGTAGGATTTCCATTGGCAGTGTCAGGGTCTATTAAAAAGAACAAAATGGTAATTCAAATTAAAAGGACATTGAGTAAGTAAAATGCTAATTACATAACAGTGAAATTAAATGGTTTAAATAACAAGAAAAGTTAAATACTGATTTCACTGACATGCAAATTGTGATTGGGTGTAAGTTTTGAAATAGACTATTTAAAGTAAGTGATGAACTGACCAGTAGTCTTATTGTTAAGATTGGTATCTTTCATTTTAGTGTCAGCTTGATTGTTGCGAAGTACACTTGATAAGCTTTGTGTCAGCTTAACTTGAGCTTCAATTGCACTTGATGTTTCTTTTACATCCAATTTTGTCTCAGGTAGTGGCTTTTCTTTCACAAGCTTTTCAATACTTGCAGACAAAAGTTCTGTAGCGGTAAGAGTAGGCTCACGTGCCGGTTGTTCACTCTTGGTAGTGACAGGTTTGGGCTCGGCTGGTGCATTAACCTTAGGCTCAGGTGCTGGTGATGGTTGTTTTGTGGGTACTAGATTCTTTTTAGATTCTGTACTTGTTGCTTGGTTGTTTTGACTAGTTAGAGGGTTGATAGCATCCAATAAACTATCAACTGAACTAATCGCTGGAAAAAATACAATATTATTATACATAAGTATAAATGTTATTGTTGTAACACAAATAAATCTCTGTTTTTAAAATGTGTTTCTATTATAAAATCTTAAATTGTTGATATAATATCTAGAATTGGAAGCTGAAATAAATTAAAAACAAGTTATGCACAATTAAAATAAAAATTTCTACCCATTAACTTATTCAATTATTTTTGGCTTAACAAATCAACAAACCAACAATGCCAGAGTGATGAAATATGACCAACAATTCTCTTTCACTTTTAATAATTATAAATCCTGAAATGACAGTTGCAGATACATGAAAGATAAAACCACCATTTATTACCGATATAATTCCCCAAATACATTTAAGAACAAAAAATGTGAACCATTTATGTGGTTATTTTATAAGGGATACATAAAAAAGGTAAATCCCAAATTATACTATTTAGGTGCAATAATGCTTCGTTATGGCATTATTAAATAATAAATTGGTATAATTTACACATTATACATGTCTATACAACAGCATTACAAGAGTCCATAAAATAACACATGTTTGATAAATGTCAATTTATCTTCACACTAACATGGGATTTCTTGCAAATCTGTCAATACTTAATGATAAAGTTGTGAACGTGGGGCATAATTTCACAAATATAAGTATCACAAAACCATTTACTTATTTATTAAGTTTAGCAATATCTTTAAAATGCTCAATTGTGTTCTATATGTAAAGTAAAATGGAGGTCACCATTTCGAAAGCAGCACGAATACTTAAGGGGACATCTAAATGGTAACATATGCGTACTGGTATCTAATATATTGTAATAAAGTAACAGCGACAGTATATAGCGCCAAGCGAATAAGTAGCTGTACGTACATGTACATGAAAAATGAACATGGTGGTCACTTACTGAATGGAAACGTTAAATCACTAACACACAACGAGTAAAGACAAAGTATAATGATTTTACAATTGATTTTTAAACTAGTCTATCATATCTTGCTAAGCAAGTACGTTTTCTATAAATAGAGATGTGAGGTATTTCCACGTGGGAGTCTCGAACAGTACCTGGATATCAGATTTTATTATGTGGCACAGATAGCTAAATTATATCACAGTTTAAAAATCTATAAAATTCTTTACTAAAACTTCACAACTAAAATGCGAAACGATAACGTAGCAATATGGTAAAAGAAAGTCTATCCAAAAGGTCACTCAAGGATCTAGAATGTCTGGCTTTTAACACTCCCTACACTTTAATCACACTATTTGTTTTAAAGCTTAAATAAAAAATTATTACTAAAAATGCTAAATTAACACGATTCAGCCGTAGAAAATTTGAGTAATAAAATCTTAAATATTTAAAAGGCAGCCATGCTCAACGTGACTGTGAAGTAAAAGCCGCCATATTGGATCGTTTCCATGCGGCAGACGATTAGTGCAGCTGACATTGTGCGCAAGTACAGAATCGATCGTTTCAATTTTTTAAATCGAGTAGTGTTGTAGTAGTAAATTATTCCGTGGCAGTCGATTGAGGTAACTTTAACCCAGGTCGTTGTACTACTTCGGTTCTTTTATATACCCGATAGATTGAAAAAAAATTGATCATAAGCCAATTTCATTCGAGTTTCCACTTAATAAATACGGGAACACGCGGATTACTGACGAAGTCGGACATTTTTTGGAAATAAGAATAACCTTGTGCCATTCACTTTCGATGTCAATTTTTGTTAGTATTTTTTTTTATTCAGTATGAATTCGCTACTTAGCATATATGTTTGTAAAAATATTAACAAAGTAATATAAATAAATAAATATAAATAAATACACCCAACAGTCACATAGTCCTGACCCCCATTAAGATCAATTAAGTCTTGTATCAGAACTACGAGAGACTTTTGGGGATTAAAGCCGGGTTTTGTAAATGTTGTTAAGGCACCTATAAAAAGACGTTTCTTTGGCATCCGGACACCTTGATTGTTCTTTTATCTTGTCAGATACATTAAAGCTGATAACTTTTAAAGCCACCCCGATCGAAACTTCATAATAGCTGATCGTGTGATCCCTATGCCAGAGGCATGCACAGACAAACTTTCAGCTTTTATAAAATGACGAAAGTCTTGCGGCCACGGGCTCTTAGTCTAATAGATTTACCATAAAAGACAATTTTTTCAACCTTCAATTCACTGATGTTTGGAAAATAACTTTGATATATGGACCTTACACAAATCCACACATAGACAGCCTCCGTGGCGCAGTTGGTTAGACGCCGGCTGTGAAACGAGAGGCCGCGGGTTCGATCCCCGCACTGAGAGAAATGTTTGTGCGGCCCACAAATATTTCTTTCGGGTCTGGGTGTTTGTGAGACCGAAAAGTCTCTCGTAGTTCTGATACCTGCGACACAAGACTTAATTGATCTTAATGTGGGGTCGGGACTATGTGTGTGACTGTTGGGTGTATTTATTTATTTATTTATTTATTTATCCACGTATGGACTAATTTTATGTGATTGAAATTTAATTTAAACTAGCTTCTGCCCGCTAACTTCGTCTGCGTGATTAACTTTGTTCAAAAAATATACATGTATAGATTATTTGGTATTTCTCATCCCATCCCGTCCCGTCCCGTTATATCCCGCCCGTCCTATCTCATTCTCACTCAAGGTATGTAATCCACGCCCATCGCATCCCTTTGAGTATAAAAAGTAACAAATATATCGGATTTCCGTCCTCATCCTACGGGAACACTTAATTTATCTGGATAAAATGTAGCCTAAGTGTTAATCCAGTGTTAATATAGGGAATATTAGTTTTTCTCATTATCTTCCATAATACAGAGAAACACCCTGTATGTAAATAAGACATTTAACAGTTTTTAAGTTGGACTTGTACCTATATAACTGTGAAACCGCATCTCTTTTCGTCTTGTAGTTATTGCGTTATGCGCAAGTAAATAAAAAGTAACATCCTGTCTATAAATAAAATATATACCAGTTTTCAAATTGGACGTGCACCATTATTACTGTGAAAAATGCATCTCTTCGTATAGTAGTTTTTGAGTAATGTGCAAGCAAACTAAAAGAGACATCCTGTATGTAAATGAAATATATACCAGTTTTTAAGTTGGACCTGCACCATTGTAATTGTGAAAACTGCATCTCATTTCGTATGGTAGTTTTTGAGTAATGTGCAAGCAAACAAAAAGAAACATCCTGTATGTAAATGAAATATATACCAGTTTTTAAGTTGGACCTGCACCATTGTAATTGTGAAAACTGCATCTCATTTGGTGCGGTAGTTTATGAGTAATGTGCAAGCAAACAAAAAGAAACATCCTGTATGTCAATGCAACATATACCAGTTTTTAAGTTGAACCTGCAGCAATACAACTGTGAAAACCGCATCTCATTTGGTGCAGTAGTTTTTGCGTGATGCGCAAGCAAACATACAGACAGACAGACAGACAGACAGACAAAAATTCTAAAAAAAATGTTTTGGATTCTGTTGCTGTTATAAAGACCCCCCGCGTTGAAATTTCTTAAATATCTTCCATGTACAGACATCGACTATTTACTAGTGGCGGTACTTCCATACAAGCCCAAAAGCCCGGCTTGCCCTACATAATACGTATATACTCCATACTGAATACAAACTATTACATTCAATACAACAGTCATTTATTAGAAAACATCTAACATTTAAATTTTTTGAATTTACCGCGCCTCGATTCAATGAGACGCCAGCGCCGAAGCGCCGCGTAATTCCATGCGCGTAATATTCATTCATTAAAACTATATTGAACTTGAAAAGACGGAGCACACAGCACATACATCTATCCTTTTCTCTCTCGTGTGCTTTTACGGGGCTTCTAGCAACGCGTGAACTGTATGGGGAAATGATATTACTCGATCGCTACGAATGTATAGCTATAGATATGTTATATAGCAGTTTACTCTAGATGATATGCCCGGCTTCGGCCTTGGTGATGTAAAAACATCGTGCGTTGCATGGTCGTCACGTGATTATTTGTTAAATCAATTATATCAATTGTTATTAAATTAAGTTGGTTCCTTTTAGAAATTATATCTAATATTTTTTGTAGAACAAATAATGAAGTTTTAATATTTCTTTTAATAAATTGTATCTTTTGTATTGTTTATTTCACGTTTACTGGCAATACAGCACATATTTCTACTAACTTCATTTGTATTATGATATTTTATGAGTTGTGAATGTGTTTTGTTTAAGGTTAATGTTTAGTTTTTTATGTTATTTAAACTTTTTGATACTATTATGAGTTGTATTGTTTTCTGTGATGGTTTGAGTGCGATGGTGAAAGCGTTCATTGCCGGTAAAAAGGTAAATTCATTTAATTATATTGAAAAATAAAGCGGTGCGAAACCTATGCCGGGTTTGTACATTTAGTAAGTCGTGATAAATCACAATAGAAATTTCTTCAGTTCAGTTTAATAAACTACGTACTTTTATTACTACATACTCCCTTTAAAGCTATTAAACAATCGTGATTCATATGTTTTTAAACGACACGTCTTGTGTGTTAGATTGTTTGGATTATAATGCTTTAAATTTTCATTAAATTAGGTGGTCCTTTCAAAAGGCAATCTATTATTTTAAATTCAGAAAAACATTTAAACATGAATGCGTTAATAATAATTTCTGTCTGCAATTTCGGTAAACCTCGAAGTCGACCACGGCACCACAGAATAGTGACGGCAATAGAAATGCAATGAATAGTTACGGATACATGTTCACAAGTAATCTATATTAATTGTTTTAATCTTAATATTGATTGTGTGGTAGGTTTGCCGACGTATTATAAATTAATTTTCTTCGTTCTTAGTAACTTTTTGTTTCTAAAACAATATTATTTAAACGTAAAAAAATATTCGGCTTGCCCTACTCCAAAACCCTAGGCACGCCACTGCTATTTACATTTTTATTATATGTATAGAATAGAATAGACTAGTTAGATACCATATAGGGTTAACCACCCAATTGCTGGCACTCGACTAATTTATTGGCTCCTTTAAGTTATTTATCAATAATAAGGTTACCAGTATCCGAACACAGTTTATTCTCTTAGTAATCAATAGTAGATTTAACGTTCTAAAATACTGGACCACAGAAATATCTCCTTTTCAAAAATGGCGTCGCGATGAAAACATGTTTGTAGTGCTCGGACTGGCATAAAAAAAGTAACAATATACTCTGTGTTTTTGCTAAGGTAAGAGGTTCACTTATCTCAATAACTTTCGTAAATCTTAAGAGTTTTGGTTACAGATACTGTTCAATTCAATTATTGAGTTGTTTAACATCCTTTTCCAATCATGATTTTTAATGTTTAGGCCATTTTTTATTTTATTTTTGCGGTGCCATCATCTGGTACGTGTAATATGAATCAAACCGTTTTATTGGCACACAAATTGGTTTCGGCAAATCAAAGATTACCTTGATGTAAATAATTTATTTCACATACTTTCAGACCCAGGACGTGTGTTTAATGGAGACGAAATAAATTTTGTGTTGTACCCAAAAACTGGTGTCGTTTTGCGTTCAAAAGGAAAAAAGAACGTATACGAAGTTAATCACGCCCAGGCCAAAACTTCTTTGACTGTTATGTTAATTTTTTGTGCAGACGGTAGTCTTACACCACCATTGGTGATTTATCCTTATAAAAGACTACCTGCAGAAATAACTTCGCAAATTCCTATTTATTTGCAAGTTCCTATTCCTTGGAAAAATAAATACTATTTTCATTATTAATATCAGTGTTTTATTGGGACATGTGTTCAAATTTATTTTTCAATTACCTACTATGTTATGTACATAGGTCATGAGCTATGTTATACACATAATGTGAAAAAACAGGATGTACCAATAATAGGGTTATTTTTACTGCCAATAAAAGGTTTTACTATGCCAATGTTTGGTATTTTTACTCAACTTAACTAAACTAACTTTTTAATCAATATTACTGCCTAACCTAAAATAAAGTCTACTGAAATGCGTTTTCTGATAATATTACAACAAGTTAAATCCCTTTTCTTTGTTTCAATTTATAGAATATAAGTAATTTTCAAAGTTTTTTTGGGATAGTCTCTTAAAGTGCCAATAGTTGGGTGGTTTACCATATTACTTACATATTGTATTAACCCAAGTAATAAAATAAGTAAGACAATTTAATTCCAAGCATTTACATTATAGCACAGGCTGTCGACTGCGTGATAAAAAGAGTTTTTCAATTGCCATCATTAGGTACCACAATTTCCATTTTTGTGGAATTTATAATTTTCATACAGCTTGCAAAATTAGAAGCGCCCTCCGTCGCGCACACACTTATCTGCCGAGAAGTCTAAAATCTATTGGCGTGTGGCGGAATTTAGAAAAAAAAATTGCAAAAAAACTGTTACGATTTTATTTGAATATCATCGTGTTAGGGTGGTAAATACATAGTTTTTGCGAAAATACTAATTTAAACTCTTACCACTACGTCTACCATACCACCATATTACCATTGCATCTTTAAAAATAAAAAGGTGTCTATTTTTTACGGTTCTGCGCGATAAACCCCTAAATGGCTAACGGATTTCGGTGAAATATAGTAAGGAGGTAGCTGACACCCTAGATTAAACCATAGGCTACATTTTATCCCGAAAAATTTAGTGTTCCTGTGAGGTGAGGAAGGAATTTCGATCTATTTGTTACTTTTTTATACTTAAAGGGCTAGGGTGGGACTGGATGAGACATTCCTTGAGTGAGAATGAGACGGGACGGGCGGGATGTAAGGGGACGGGATGGGATGGGAAATTCCAAATAAAGTTAATCACGCAGACGAAGAATGCTGATAGTAGCTAGGCATCAATTTAAAGCACCGGTTAATTTGGTTACATGAGTTATATTTTTTAAAGGTGTGGATCCGTTATGATAGACCTGCTGTTTTTCTGAATATGAAGCATTCGGTTTTTAGCAAGCCGTTAGTACAGCTGCTCAAATACAAATATTTTGTACGTATTTGACTCATGGTAATACTAGATATTGGCACAAAACTTGTATTCTGAATTGACATAGGTAAATAATATGGTATGAAGTCTTTTTCTGATTTATGCGCCACCTAGCTTTTTAGAGCAAATAATTTGATTACATTAGCGACTAGTAGAAAGTCTATATTTCCACAAAAGATAAACTTTTTAGTTTCATGATAATGATACTGGCATGCGATACCCGTTTTAATCTAAGCAAAAATAGCTAATATGTTTTATTATACTTAACTAATTAGTTAAATAAATAAACTCATATTATCTGCCATATTATAGAGGAACAAGAAAAATATATTGTAACCAATAATATAACACGTGTCGTGTAACCGTTCCACCGCAACGTTAAAACGCCACGTGCTGTGCCGCCGCCTTAATTCGCCGTCACGTACGAAGTAATCCACTCCAAAATTAGGCGTTATAACGCTTTGGCACGCGCTTGGAACACTTAATTACCAAAGGTTTATGATATAAGCAAATATCAGAATAAAGTACTTACGTATTGATGTAGGACCATTGGGCTTGTTAGATGTGGGCGGAGTGTCCTTTTCTTGTAGTAAATTGTTATCTTTATTTTTATCCTTTTCTTCAGACTTGACTCTTTCCCTACCCTCCCTGATTCTTTGTGGCTGGGGAGCGGAAGCGGATAGAGCGGGCACTTGTGTGTTCGTAGGAACATTCGTGTAGGTGGGAGCAGGGACGGCCGTAGGCGCAGACGAAACAGGGTTCGTCGAGGCGGGCGATCCCGCCATATTAATACTAATATTATCCGAGGTCTTTTCTAAATCATCATTAAGAGGCACATTTTTGCTTTTATGTTGCTTATTTGGTTGCATATTCTTATTTGTATCTAGAACTAAAGATTGAACAGTCTGTTCACTATTTTTTTGGAGTTGCTTAATGCTTATTATTGGCATTTTAGGCACTATAACAGGACTGTCTGATATTGCTGAAACTATGGGAGTTTCGTGATGCTCTACAGCAACATCAGGTCCTAAAGTTTTACTTTCGTTAATATTTAACATCTCAGACTTATTAGTATGATTATGATTAATAGAAGTTATTGCATTTGGTTGCGATTGAATTGAACTCATTGTCGATGATACTGGCAGTTCTACGTTCTTTGATACATAATTCGATTTCGTAACATTATCACAAGGCTGGTTCGCTATTTCATTAACTCTTCTATTGAATTCTTCAGCGACACTATGTGTTGGCTCCTGAGTAAAAAAAATGTATTATAAAACGTATTTAAATAATTACCAATAATATTTTGCACCAGTTTTATAAATATTAATGTTACTCACGGGCTGTGGGGTGTGTCTGTCGCTGGTATCGCTGGTAACATAATTATCGTTGGATACTGGGTCAGGCAAAACCTCCTGATCTATAAAAGGTTTCATTCATTGTTTATGATATTCAATACAGTAACGTAAATATATACTCATTCGCAAATAAAAAGGCATCTTTAATTCTTTTCTTTTTCGCGAAAATTTTAACTCAAAACAGACTTTATTCTTTTTAGTATTTTATAGCATTCTAGTGAAGTATTGTGGGTTGCAAAATAAGGGCACTTTAAAGGATTAAAAGAAAATGTACCCACTGTTCATAATATATTGTGGCGGATATTCTTGGAAGCTCTTGTTAAATATTTCATGCAAAAACAATTACTCAAAAAGTCTGTAGGAATTTCCATGCTACCGTGTCTTGACTGATCCTGTGGATGTTTATTTTACAAACAAATTTTTGATTTCTTAATTAAAAAATAGTGTGCGCAATGCGTACTACTCTGTGTTGAATTTCTTTAAACCTATTTAATTTTAGTGACGAAATTTATATTAATTAATTCATTCATCTCATTCATCCAGCGACGTCCCGCGACCTTTACCAGGTCGTCTGACCACCTTGTGGATGGACGTCCTACGCTGCGTTTTCCGCTACGTGGCCTGCATTCAAAAACTTTTTGGCCCCATCAGCCATCAGTTCTCCGCGCTATGTGCCCTGCCCATTGCCACTTCAACTTACTAATCCGCTGGGCTATGTCAGTTACTTTAGTTCTCTTACGGATCTGCTCATTTCTGATTCGATCGTTTAACATTAATCAAAAAGTAACTAATCAACGGTTTACTTAAAGATGGTAAAAAAGGCCCTTAGCTTCTTTATCTTTAGTCTGAGGGTACAGGTTAATTACAACCATGACATAGATAGGACCATGACCACATGAAAGGAATTTTCATGTGATCACGTCATAGAAATAGGTGCCCTTTTCTTTGCAAATGAGTACTATACGAAGTTATTGTTTACATACTTGTTTCTGGATTTATAATCGGGAGTCTGTGACTTGTACGTTTTTGTACAGCGGGTCGGATACCTAGACAAAAAAAAATGTTATTTTATTAATATTTACATAACACGTAAACACGACAGATGTTTAGTTTTATAAATAGTCTACAGAATGTATCATCCTAATTTAGCGAAAATACGGAATCTTTTAATGCAACATAATAATTTGCCGACGTTTCTAAGTATATCACCTATAATATAAATCACAGAACTTGATCCCTAGGTATTTCTGTAATATTTATGATTGAGAAAAGCATTTCCCAAAAATCTGACAATTTTAATTTTGTTCTAGGAATGTGATCCAGTACGTCCTATCATATAAATAAACATGTCACTCAACAATATAAAAAAAGTGTTACCTGACCCCACGAAGTGTGTGAAAAGAGAAGGTAAAAGAAGTAATATGATAATGTACAAATAAGGTCTTAAGGTACAAATAAACACTTATTGATTTCCCAGGCGCAAGATTGAGCTATTATTGGGTTGATGTTTTTTGTCACATTCCGAAGAAAACCCCATAGCCGCCAGACATACGCCATTTTAGCAAAGGTTAAATTCTAAAATAGTATTGCTAGATTTTTGGTACTTTGTGTCTGCTACAAGTTTCCGCCTTAAAGTTAGCGGGAATTCCAATATTCTAAAGTGGATTCTCTACATTTTCATATTTGCTAAAATGACGTAAGGTCCATCAGCTAAGGAATCCAGGACTACATTATTTCTTGACAATTATCAAGTAAATTTGATAGAAGTTTTCATTACATAAGCACAAAAGCAATTATTCCAGCTCAAGCTTGAACATTCACGTCGGAAATGCATTCGTAGCGTCATTAGACATTTCAGATAATTTGCATTGCATTGTATGTGAAATACTAACAAGTAAAGATGTAAACAACTGCTTAGTTTTTAACAGATAGACATATGCTGAGAAAAGACTCACGATGACGCCATCCATACATACACATTCCACCATAATATATGTGTATGAGTGTGCGTGTCGACATATATATGAAGACATATACAGCGGCCCCAGGATGACATTTACAAACAAATAATTTTCTTCAAAGGTTTAATCTATCTGATAGAAGTCAAATTAGTTAACTTATGCATTTACTTGAACAAAGAAACCATTAAAATTCGGCCACTATTTGATAACTATCAAGAAAATTACAACAAAAACTTAAATTAAGCAGTCATGTATAATTTATATTGCTATGAAATGATAAATTACGCTATTGAAAGTATTATTTTGAAATATGTTAGACCATGATTATGCATACGCTCATAAAAAAGAAAGAAAAATCAAAACTGAATTTGACTGCTTTTGTATAAAAAAAGAACATAAGTATATTTTGTGTTATCAACAGTAATTGTTGTGAGATATACAAAATATTATGTTACTTTAAACATAATTGGTGTTAAAGATAAATATTTCTGATGAACAATATCGTCAAAATTAAACCTTCTCAAATGACAGAGCAAGACAATGATTACGTGCAAACAATTTACCAGGCATCGGTTGGTGCATGTGTGTTGGCGCCTGAGGATGTGGGATAGTAGCAGTAGGCGCGGTGGCTGTAGCAGGAGTACCTTGGGGTCCCACTAATGTGGTGGGGTTGCTTCTTCCTTGCCCGTTACCTGGTGGATTCTGGGTAGGCAGCTGGGGACTAGTTGATGGGTAGAAATCTGTACAAATGTATTTTTATTAATTATTTGTACCAATATTGATATGATTCAATAAAATCAGACTAAAAAAAAAATTCTGCATTTCACAAAAACGCTTATGTATTCATTATTACATAGCCATATGTATATTTAAATATTAAACATTACAGATACAATACAGTTTTGAATCTTTAAGGATGTAGATGATTTAAGATATAGATAACAAGGAAAATATATGAAAACACAATCTTACTTATTCTTTATACACTAGCACAACAAAGTACAATGTACCTAATAACAAAAACAGTGCGATCCAGACACAATAATACAAATCTGCGTCGAATGTAAAACATACAGACTGAATTCGAAATGCGACACAGTTATGTGTAGCGTCGACAGGTTTTCCCCCATTGCGTACGATGGAAACTATGCGGGCGGAAAAGAAAATCCTACCACCGCCACGGTTTCGACAGTTTCAGTAACTGTATTTTAATATATGTTTTAACGTATTAGTCTGTTCGTTGTGATATTGCAGTAAACATCTACTTTGGTAAACCAAAGGCGGATAGTTCATGTGGAGCTGTATAAGGTTTCACTGAAATAAAGTACCTCCTAGGGAATTATCATTCATAATGCAAATAAAGGTTAATTAATATTCCAGCTGGTATAAAGATTACATTTTGTTACGAATTTAAATGGTATTTAGTAGGCAACTATTAGATTAAATAACTTCCTTTTATGCTATGCTGATAATTTGCTGATAACCTGCGCTTACAGATAATAATGAGTCAACGTGCAATATATTTATGAAAAAAATGCATTCGAATTTCTAATAAAGTTGGTGATATTAATGGGACTGCTAAAGAATACTTACATTGCGGAGTGGGTCCAGTCGGAGAATTGTAACTCTGAATGTAACTGACGTATGGATAATGATACCTGTTGTAAAAAAAGCATCATAATCATTTATACGTGTAAATGGTTTTAAGGAATTAAGTTATCAATGGAATCAGTTAAAAAAAACACAACGTGGCTGGGATCAGTTATAGTTAAACTAAAATAGTTAATAACTAGCGGCCAGACCCGGCGCCGCCCGGGTGCAGACACTTTTTGAGTTCACTCCACATCAGATACATATTATTTCGCGTACTAACTGTTATATATTTAAACTCAACGTAACTGCCGTCCTTTATATGGGGTTTCGCGTCCAGTCCCGCAACAACCCGTTCTGTTTCATGACTCAAGGCATGCAATCCTGTTCTCTTACATCCAACTTCATCCGTCCTATATTCTATCCTAAACTATCCCTCTGAGTGTCGAAAAGTAGCAAATCTACTATAACAAACTCCAAATAATACGCCGGTTGTGTAATCATAATTCCTCTATTCTTTTCCAACATCATGCTCATAAAAACAAGGGTTTTCTACAAAATACAACTCGCATGTTAAAATGCCTACAACGTTACTTCTAGAACATTCACAGCGCAATCCCGACTCGGCCATCCTTCACATCAGCCGTTGACAACCCGTTCTATATTCAATTCCTTACTCCATTCTTCATAATACAACGGCCAGCACCATCGTCATACTAAAATCTGTCCGTCATTATGTCCAGTAGTCATGACTTTGGCTACAATGTCCTTCAAACCGGAATACAACACAGATGATTGGCAGGAGAAATAGGCATTGCAGTGGTACCTATCCCGGCGGTCTCTCACATATTTGAGACCTACCACGAGTTTACCTAACTGCTCATTCCACGGGAACACCTACATTTTTGGGATAAAAAGTATTTGGGATAAAAAGCCTATGTGTTTATCTAGGGTATCCATACTAAATTTTATTAAAATAGGTTTGGACCCTTTGAGGGGGTCCGTGACCATTCCACGGGAACACTATATTTTATCGGGATGTGGTAATCCAGGATATCAGCTATGTTCATCCCAAATTTCAACAAAATTGGTCTATCCGTGTAAGCGTGAAGAAGTAACAAACACACAAACTTTCGCCTTTATAATATTAGTAGGAAGTAGGATTAACCGATATATCCAATTTTTTATATAACATTTGGATTTCAGCTGTAAGACATATATCATTAAATATATCTTTGGACTCCATTTCAATACAGATTGTTAATCACGGTGTCTCGTATAAAATGTACTGCAGACTGTCGTTTTGCCAATCATCATACTTTGGCATAAACGTCGATTGCGTCTGTCCCATTCTAAGATGTTTGTGATAAGCTGTTGTTATATTCATAAGTACTTTGCCAAAATTCTAACGGTGCGGTATTTTAAGCCAGATAGGGCGACTTAACACTATGACCTTGATTCTAGATCATACTCATACAGATTGAACTGCATAGTGACCATAATTTGACAGCCTCTGTAATGCAGTTGGCAGAGTGGCAATTGTGAAGCGAGAGGCCGCGGGTTCGATCCCCTTGCCGAACTTATAGCTTAATACTTGTTTCATCCATAAATATGTGTTCCTGGTTTCGGTGTTGTGAGCCCAAAAAGTGCAAAAGAGCCCTCACCATTTAGTATACACTGTATTTACACATATATTTTTACTTACAATAATTAAAATTAAAATTGTGTTTTACAAATTCAATGTATGCATATAATACATTTGAACTGATGTATGATGTTTGATCCGTAAATGGAAGGTACCTGAGAAAAACTATTATGGGGACAGTATTAACGTTATAGAACCCAAAACAATGATTGATAGAATTTTTGTCTGTTTGTGCAGTTGTGTAATCAAATATTGGAAACGGCTTAAGGGGTTTCGATTAAATTGGAGACATTTGGATTAATATATAAGCTACTTTTCTTCTCAAAAATGAAGCGTTCTCGTGGGATGAGCAAGTAATTCAAATATATTTGTTACTTTTTTAAACTTAAAGACTTAGGATGGGACACGAGAGTACAAGGTTACATGCCTTGAGTCATGGGACCGAATAAGACGGGATAGAGCCGGGTTTAACGGGACGGAACAGGAATAGCACTACAGAGGACGGCAGTCTCATTGAGTTTTAATATACATAAATAATAATATTATGTTGCCCATGCGTGCTGGACTGAAAACATATCTGTACCCGGGCAAAGCCTGGCCGGCCCTTAGTATAAAATATATTTATTACTTACTGTGTATTAGATCTGGGTTGCTGATAAGTCTGCAGGCTCACATGGGTTGGTTGAAACACCAATGGATACATGACAGGCCCGGTGGGCGCCGCTGCCCCAGCTATGTACGGCTGCTGTTGTTGTCTGACAATAAACGAACATAATATATTGTAACATCACCATTACATACACTCAAGATGTTCATATTAGGCAACTGAACTTAACCACAAATTATAGTTTAAACTCATATTAAACTGATGGCATTTTACAACGCTCGTGACAATCCCAACCTTGCATTTATTCACATTACATTTATACAAATTGTTATAAACTGGTGCTACTGAAAATACATGGGGTTCTCAATGTATGTACTGATATTTTAGATCTGAAAAAAATATTTATTAGAACATGGTAATCAAGAACTATTGGTTTGAATTAAGACTAAGAATAAATATGATGTTAAATAAAATTAAAAAATCTTTTTAGTTTCCCGCGATGAACAATAGGAGCAGAGCACTAATTGAAAATGTTGCAAAACCGTTGAGAATGTATTTTCTTTGAGAGCTTTCAAAGCGTGTGCTGCGTAAAAGGTTAAAGTTACGCAAGAATAATTTCAAAAGTTCTAAAACAAGTCCGCGGAAGCACAATAAGTTCAACTTTTTAGGCTGATTCACCATAACCTTTTTAATGGTAATCCAATTTGCTCTACTCGTAAAATATAATAGTTCCGACAGGAGTAAAGAGATAATATTTTTATAACGAATTTTGTTGAAATAAAAAAAATACAGTTTTTAAGAAGATATAAATGATGACATAAATATGTTCTTGACCAAAGTTTCCGAATATTTTCGCATTGTTTATTTTTTATAATGAATTAAACACAATAAGATTACTTCCTCAGATTTCTTTTTTCTTAAGGATATTTTAAATCAGATAAAAAAAATATTCAGATATTTAATTCAGTGATTTACGATACTTCGAGCTTTTAAATTACCTTTCGATGCCAAATATGAAAAACTCTGTTCAGTAATCCTTATAGTATTCACAAATTATCTATTAATCTAAAATATTCTCCACCAAAATGTTTTAGATGACAATATTTGCTGGAATTATTACTAATAAAATTATTATTCTAAGTTATATTTTTAATGGATAAAAAATGGTTCGAATAGTACTGTTGTTGAGCCAAAAAGCGCACGGAATGCGTATACGCTCTTAACGGAATTCGATAAAATTGGATATGGACGTAGCTGACATTAGCTGTGACTTTTCGGACTTATGTGTATTGATAGCAATGATTATAGAATAAAGAGGATAGAGCATAAGGTCACGTGACACGGGTCCCTTTGTATTACCAACATGGCGGCGGCTCCGCCCCTAAAAATAATGATATGCTAGTACCGAATTTTCTATCGACATCGATGCATCAATAGTGGCATAAATACGACTGACAAACTTTGAATGTACATAAATATCAGTGTATAAACTTGTATAACTTTTTTAATTTTCGCTTTACATGTCAATTGAGTATAAACAGGGGATTTTAGGATTAGACAGTAAAGTCATTCAAAATTAAATCCGATAAAAATAGTTCGATGTTTTGATATTTTATTCATACTATGATTTATTTCATGGTAAGTTTTACCTGATGATTGGATTGGATTTGTGTCAAATAATACACACGTGAGATAAAATACAACTTTATTAATATTTATAATTTGCTTGCGACTTCGTTTGCGTGTATAAGACAGCCTCCGCGGCGCAGTAGGTTAGACGCCGGCTGTGAAACGAGAGGCTGCGGGTTTAATCCTCGCACGGGGACAAATATTGATGAGGCCGAAAATTCTCTCGTAGCTTCTGATACCCACTACACAAGACTTAATGGATCTTAATGTGGGGTTAGGAACATGTATGTGATGACCATGTATGACTGTTGGGTGTATTTATTTATTTATATATAAAATAATGTGGACGTAAAAGAAAACTACATGAAATCGCAACAACTATTTTATTGTTACCTCTTCTTAAATTTTTTACAAACATCAACGTTCAACATAAACGTAAAATAATGCACCCAACAAGCTAAGGTCGTGTACGCTGTCGTCACATTGTGTTACAACCATTAGCGTCGCGTATCGAAATGATTAACGGCAAATTTAAAATATCACTTTTTAATTATAAATTTTACCAATTTAGAGATTATTAAAATTAAAAAAGTCCATAAGGTCTACATCAATAAAGATTACAAAAAAAACATTTTTACTTATTTTGGAGCCTCGTGCATATTCCCTATTGCCCAATTTGATAATTGTAACTGTAAAAGCGACGACTGTTTAAAATGTAAACAACAAATAAATGTATTTATTGGAGGGTTCCAATAGTGTCTTCCGATATTTTGTATCCATTTTGTCCTGGTCTGTATGTTTATAGGTAATCTAAAAAATATTTTTAATTTCACTTTCTTTGTCGTTATGAATATATATATATATATTCTATTATTTCTTTTTTTGAAAAATCAACATCAAAATATTTAAAAATGATAATATCGATATGAATAATTTCGTATCACATCCCTAAACTTGTGTGTAAACAATCAATACGGTTGTTATTCGTACTACTTGTATAAATAACGCTTAGAAGAGTCTAAAACTTAATCAACAAGATCCTTAAACAATTATAAATGATAAAAACAAACCCAAAATGTAAATTTAGACACATATTTGTTATTATTTCGTAAAAACAGTTACTAACCTATGAAAAGAAATGTTGGGGTCTTTTTTACTTGAACTCGACTCGCATCCTTTCACACAACACCGAGGCATTTTAAAAACTTTACTATTAATCTAATGAGCAAACTTAACAAACTTAAGACACGAGATTAATACTTCCGGTGTCCAAAAGCTCATTTTGAGCGTGTTGTCAAAATTTTGATGACGTAGCCTATTGTTTTTCAATTGTTTTCCATTGTCAAAACACATCTGTCAACACATCGACACCGGAGGGGTTAACAATGAAAAAATCGAAATTCTTTGATTGTGCAGATTTGTTTACTCCTATTGACAGATAACGCCACAGTTTGACATTACATGCAGAAAAGAAAAATGGCGTCATTTTGGGCCAAGGGCGGTCTCAGTGTGGTTAGTGAACAAAATATTGCCATATTCGGAACAATGGAGTTATTATTTGTCTCTTTCGTTAAGGGACAAGTTACCTTTGTGTAAGTGAGACAGATGCATAAATGTACAATTCCGCGTCGATACTCCTAACATAACTATAACTTGATATATAGAACTACTGTTGTGCGTCATCCTCTTTATTCTTTAATCATTGATTGATAGTCAATCACCACGCGCTTTAACGGTGAAGCAAAACATCGTGACGAAAACTGCATACCGTAACGTATTTAAAGAATTTCTACGATACGTAAGTCCGCCAACCCGCACTAGGCCAGCGTGGTGGACTATATGGCCTAACCACTCTCAAACCATTCTCTCGTGTAGAGTAGGCCCGTGCCCTGCAGTGGGACGTGTATAGGCTGACACAGCAGTACAGTAGGAATATTTTTTTATGGATAAGACAACTATATCAGAAATAGATAAAATAAATGTCCGCTAAATGGGAGTAAAAACTGATCGCTTCGGAATATAGCGTTAAAATACATATTCCTTCATCTTTAAAGAAGGATATATATGACAGGAAGTATATTTTATAGAAAAAAATCCCATCGTCAAACACCCTATTGTTATTTGATAAAAAACAATAAATTTATCTATGGAATGAATGGTCTATGATCTTCTGAGGCCGCAATGCGTTGTCAAAATAAAAAGAATAGTTTTTCTCACTTCACATTTTATTACATTAGATACTTTTAGATTACGAGAATAAATACATGTGGTTTATATTATGAAAACATATCTTAAACGATGCGGTAGATATATATTTTTTAAACATTATTTGTAGTTCCCAATTTCACCACACGCAAATTTATTTTAGATCATCTGTAAAGTCAAGCCCAATTTCGGCCGTCTCCTTTAACCGTATATACATACAAAACCTTAGATAAATAATGAGTAATTATAAGGATTAAGAATTTTTATACTTTAAGTGGGGATAAAAGGGGAAACTGTTGTTGACAAAGCAAGTAATAGGACATATGTTTTGGCCAATGGATAATCACAAAAAATAAGACGTGCTATTAGGGATTTCTTATTTTGAGCGCGAAAATGGGGGGGGGGGGGGGGAATAAGTTATAGAGGCGTATCTACCTTTTTTTTAATTAAAACATATTACGGGAAAAAGCTATTCTATAATAGCATTCTGAAATGGCTAGTGAAATATTGCAAAATTAACGGACCGAGTAAAAAATTAACTTAATTTAATCTGCCGATGTGTTTCACCGCGGTATAACGGCGGGCAAACGCTAGGTGACAACGCACAACGCGAAAATAGTTTAATAATAATTTGTTACAGATTAAGAGAATATTACAGTATTTAAAAATGTGTAAATTTACCTTGGATGTTGGGAAGGTCTTGAATTATGTTGCCCCGCTCTGTATTGGTAGCTCTGATACTGCGGCGGCCGTTGCTGTGCCGATTGATTTTGAGGAACGTAATTGTGGCCAGCCTGAAGGAATACATACAAATAATTGGAACTTTGCAAATGATATTTCCAGTACACATATGATTTTTACTACTTAAACAGACAATAATGAAACACTTTTATATGTCAATTTTGAAATAAAATCCGTAATAGTTGCAGCGACTATTTGTCCTGGCTATACATATCAATGTATATCGAAAACGCTATGTAAAAAAAACGACTTTTATTTTATTTTTTCCCGCTATGATATTTAGTTCAAATCTGTTATAAAAATAGATATCTTCATTAAATATCAACTTGTTATAGTATTGTGACATAATACAGCGCAAAATCGAACAAAAATTTATTCGAATATGCAATGCAAAATCTTGATCCTACGAAATAAATTTGTAACATTTTTTTTACAAATACAATATCACACATAATATGATCAGCTCGTAGAAACTAGAAACATTGTAACTGTATAGTATAACAGTCGATTGACAGTGTTTATAGGATGACAAAAGCGAACAGGCAAATTACGTAGTCGACGTCGTCTCGCTGTATGACGCCTATTACGAACCGTTCCCAATGTACAAGCGTAGAAAACCCGTGTACCACACGACACATGCATTCACACGTAACATAAACACAAGCTCCTAACAAACGTAAAATATCGCCAGCTATTATTTCATAATAGAATGTAATGAAGATGCCACGCACCATAGTAGTTTTGGACATGTCTTGCTGCGGTGCCGATGCTGCCGAGGGTTGCTGTGTGGCCTGGACTCGCAGCGACGCCGGCGCCGAGGTCTGCGATCCGCCGGATGTACTCGGCATATATGTGGCTCCCGAGGCGCCTGTAGGGTGGTAACATTCCACCGGTCCTGTAAATAACATTACATTTAACACTTTATTTTTTAAAGAACCGGCTTTTCTTCATTTTCGTCGCCTTAGTGTTGACACGAGCACTCACTGTGTGGTGTTGATGCCCGTGGATAACTGGACTGCGCTAAGGAAATTTGTGCGTGTAAACTTCGGAAAATACAAACATAACTTAAAAACAATAGCATATTATATTGAAAATAAATAATAACAGCTTCAACAACTGGTCGGTGCCTGGTTTCACCAAGAAAATATTTATAAATAATATTGGAAATGTAAGACAAATATTAAGTGAAAAGGCGAAAAAATGTTGATTACAGTGCGTACTTACTGGATTGTGTGAGAACTCTGTAATGATGCGACGGTAATGCGCAATTGGAGTTGGTAGTGTACCGGGAGGAAGATTGCTCATGTTTATGAGAGCTAGCGTTCGTTTGCTGAGGTATAAACTGCAGCGAGACGTTGTTTAGGGACTGCAAATTGATTTGATTGGCGTTCATATGTTGTGACGATTGGGGCATATTCAAAGATGTTTGTAAATTTTGCGCCCCATCCATTCCCCTTTGCTGTGGTTGATTTCCATGGCTGATGCATCCATGCGACAAATTGTTTGAATTGTTGTTTCCTCTTAATGCCACCATTTTAATTTCATGATACAAATCTTTTAAAAATTGAATAAGCCAAATGTTAAACCATTCCCAAAACAATGGAGACAATATCATCGACATATGGCGGCTGTTCTTAAATTAGTTTACATAATATAGAATATATATATTATATATATCGATATATGAAATGTATCTGACTCTCTGGCCAGCCCTTGTTACATGTAACAATATAATGTGTAAATATAATATGCCGGCTTGTGCACTATTAATATTTTAACACTACACTACAATAGAGGTTATATTGTTAATCTTCGTAGAAACACGCATGTTGCGAAAATATTTGCAGTCCGCATTCACAATTTAAATAGTAATTTAATGCAGCATAGAGAAAATCGATAAGGAAACGGCGCGCTACATGCTACATTGGACTACAGTCGCACTCGAATTATGCCACCTCGACACTTTCACGCTGACGCCACCGCTACCGCTAACTCTCAGCTGTGTAATATAGCTTTTTACTTAATAAAATATATTTAATAACAAACGCAATCGTGATCACTACGAGATATCGGCACACGAGGAATTGATTCACTTTACTTATTGCTATACGTTAAAGGGATACAATGTAAGAAAGGGACAAAAGTATGTTTTAGTTCCTTATTACAGTTTTGGGGCGTTACCGAACAACCCCCGTCACCCTCGTCAAATTGCCAAATGAGGGCATCATCTAAAATACGTCTCATTTTAATTATAAAATTAGTTCTTAAAACAAAATTATAAAACTAAAAAGAAATATATAATGATTTTTTTATAAAAAAATACTTCATCGATGCGAGTTTCTAAACCGAAAATCGTCTAACGGAACGCATCCCCAACTACATTGATTTTTCCTAGTCTTACTAAGTTCATGCCATACTAGCCACGTTTGCGCCTGCGTACTAAGTTTTTAACTGTCACGGGTAGTACATTTTCCGCCGTGGAAAACTAAACGATTTAAGTAGAAAGAGGGCCAAATTCTTAATTACCGATAAAAACTAGCGATTTGTTAGTTAAGTCTTCAATTTGAATCATTACTGAATACATTATCAGCTATCGTTAGTTATAATAAACTGCCCGAGTGCTAGTGCTTTGCAAATCCACAAGTTGCTGTATCATCAGATGCGTATTATTATTTTAGAGCCCTATTAAAACAAAGTAAATTCGAAATAAAACTGCCTCTAAGGACATTCCTTAAAAGGATTAATGGTAATGGATGTTACACATGGGAATCTACACATGTATATACTAATATTATGATGGATGTAGTGCAATATATATCATTGAAAGAATATATAATTATATTGTGAACATTTATTGTGAAATTATTTATAATGTAAGTGGTCTCAAAGTAATGCAACGTTTACTTGTTTCACAGAGATACTACATCGTTCGTTTAAAAAGGTGAAACAAAAGGAAAAACATATCAAGAGAAATTAGATGGAGAATACAATTCTCAATAAATCGATGCATACCCGTAATCAGACTAAAATGGATAAGTTTAAGAACCCACGTCATGTAAGTAAATATAATAATTGTTGTTATTATCGTTATTTTGACAGCACTTAATATTGCTGCACCACAAGTGTCTTGAATGTATTCCATATTCAATAAGTTAATATATTCTGTGACAATAAAAATAAGTATAATTTATATGTATTCAACTTATTTTATTTTCGTTCAAATGCCAATTAGCGAAAGTTTTCATTTCAAGCACACGTTTAGTATTTGAACATTATCCAGATTAACAAATATATTATAGATTTTAACTGGGCGAGGTCTCAATTTGGAATTACAATGTTAAAAAAAGAACATGTCACATTTTAATTAATTACCGTTTATGTATATCGTTTCAATGATTACTCTATTTGTAAAACTCACATTAATGTTGCAATAATCATATTATTGGAATTAAAAAATCCTAAACTAGTTTTTTTATGAATGCCTCAGTCATATAAAATATTTTATATGGGACGACTAAGTTAAACTTTTACAAGATATTATTTGACAAAATATATGTTTACATGGATAATGCACCGACATACTTAATAATTGCAGCGATTTTTTATCGTTTAACACGAATACGAGCTTTATTAAGTCTCAGTAAGAATACAGACTACGTAATATAAAATTAATTAATTTTCCACTAGGTATTTGGCTTTATTATTTATTGCCTCACAGGTATAAAAAAACGTTATTTTAATTTGCGATATATATTTTCAGTTCCTCTATTCAGCATCAGTTTTCTATTTTACTACAATTGAATAATGAGATTTCTTAAATGTTATAGCAGAACAAATAGATTTTTCAGAATACTATCAAAGAAAGTGTGACGTGATTTAAAAAGATTGTTGCGTAAATTATGAATAATTAAAAACAAATTGAGCAATATGATAATTATTTCTTACAATATTTGCTCATTATGCGGAATGTTACTTGTTGGGTAATTGTGTAATATTATAACAATTATTAGGGGCGAATGGATGTAAATGTATTTAGTCAAGAAGGGATATTTCTAAGGCTCTATAAAATATAGGTACATCTCATGGAGTTGGTCCAAGGGCCACTCCAGGGTATTTAATGAGTTGAAAATCACTAAATTATAGCAAGTTATCCATTGGCCTGTTTAATTTCCTATTTTGTTATTAAGTCAATTTATTTTAAACGACAGCATAGTATGGTTAGATATGTACGTCTGGGGCGATGCTAATTATGGCTGTAGAGGCTTTAAATACAGCTTTATAACGCCTCAATTAATTTAGCCCAATATATTATATACACTAATCAATCTAATAAATAATATTGCAAGAAATATATTATGTATTTATGGCGGGCTAGGACCCGCCCATACTGAACTTTCCTCATACATTCGATGTACTACGTATAACAAAATAATCGTATTAAAATATTATAGATTAATCACTCGGTTCATTAAACCAATAGTTCATGTTTTAATTTTCTTATTTATTATGAATATATTTTACAGAAAGAAATTACGATATTATTATGTTTTTGTTTGCGCCTGTGATGAAATTATTTTGACGCATATTTTACATTGCCATTTTATAAATTTGTGGCAATATTAAACAGAAAGCAATTTCATAGTACTTTTCTGCCATGCCTTTTTCCTAACTATAAGTTCGTTACCGTTAATTTGACTTTTTTCAGATATATTTTTATTTTATGAATATTATATGTTAACGGAAATATATGTAATCCGTCTTTGTATACAATTCCTAGGAAACCTATATACTCATTTCCTAAATAGCGGTCGAAAATGTAGTACATTCTGGTTGTCAATGAGTACGAATGCTAACGAACACCGAAGTCTAGGCAAATGGCTAGGTAGGTTCGGTTAGATTAGAATTGAGACTGAATTATACAAGAACTAAAGTGGCTAAAATTTAAAAAGAACCGTATTTTTTTCTTAATAAATACATAATATAAAGTTTATTAAAAACTAGAAATAAACTAATATTTAACTTTATTTTTTACTTTATTCGCAAAGACATTCATTTTTTATGCATTGTATATTTGTATACAATTCCTATTTTCATACATTTCCGGTAACATACATAAATGAATTTATGTTCCGTTATATTTACGTTCCAAGAAACATGTCAATTTAAAAGATTATGAGTTAGTATGATAAAATAAAATGTAAACCTTACACAAGCGCTTTATTATTTATAATGCATGTAGGTCCATGTGACAGGTACCAAAGTCAGAGATATGCATAGAGATAGGATTTGGACCCACGACCACTATAAACATGCTGGCACTTGGCAGCCGCGTCTGATCCATTACCAACAGGCCACCACGCATTTTGTGGTATCTTTTAATATAATAGCAGTTGCATATTAATGATGACTCAAAATAGGAAAGTATATACAGGGTATATCAAGATCGCGACCGAAAACGAAGCTAGGTGGTAGTATTAGTGATATCAAACACAAAGCAAGTAGTTTTTTTTTTTTATAATTTCGTATTTGAGGGATAAATACATCGTTTTTCTAAAATAATGACATACAACGCTTTATTTTTAAACACGTAATGGTACGTAAGGGTTGTAATTACTATTTTTGCAAAAACATGGTATTTACCCCCCAACACAATGATTTTTAAAATACTATAAAAATAACCGTCTCTGTTTTTTGTTGTAGTATGTCTTTTACCACTAAAAGTACCACCTGGCTTCGTTTTCGGTCGCGGTCTTGATATACCTCGTATATTATATTATACATATACAGGGTATCTTAAGACCGCGACCGAAAACGATGCCAGGTGGTAGTTTTAGTGGTTACAGACACGATGCATATAAAAATTTCACCAAAACAGCGACAGATTTTTTTTTTTATTTTTTAAAAATCATCTTGTTTGGTTGGTAAAAACCTAGTTTATGCGAAAATAATAAATTAAAACCTTACGTACCATTGAGTGTTTAATAATAAAGAGGACTGCATCATTATTTTAGGAAAACTATGTATCACCCAAATACGACGATAAGTAAAAAATACAAAAAAAAAAGTAGTCGACTTTTTTTGCGAAATTTTTACTTGCACTGTGTCTGAAGTCGCTAATACTACCACCTGGCTTCGTTTCCGGTCGCAGTCTTGATATACCCGGTATATGGCCCCAAATTGCGCATTATATATGTAATGTCTAAAATACTTTAACCTATCAATTTCGACTACTGTATCTCTGAAGTAAATAACATAAAGTGATACTTGAGAACCAAATAAATCTGTAATCATTTGTACTATCTTTAAGTTTGATAAGCTCCACATTAGAATAAAAATATTTATTTGTATACAATGTTTCTTTTTCCTACCAGTTTCACAAGGTCTGCATTTACCAAGTACAGCTGATTCCATGTGGCCTAATCACAGAAGACACACACACACTTCAGGACTTGTACCCGAAGATAGAATTGTAGACATGAACATGGAGTTACAAACCATCAAATATTCTTTGTAAATATACTATTATATCAGAACTAGCCTTATAATTTAAGTAATTGTTTAAGTAAAGAGCTTTCAATTTTGTTTCCCTTGCAGAATGCACCCACAACCTTCTAGTTTGCTGGCTAAATAACCAAACAGAACAAATTGCGGAGTGATCATTTGGCATATAAAGTTGTGTAAGATTTAAAAATTGCCATGGGTAAAGTAACCAGTCAACAATAATTAAAGGTTAGGACAAGCCAGTCCCTAAATGGGTTCACTAGAGAAACATTAACACATACCACCAGATTTCCAAGTTATTTAAATAAATAATAACACTAATCTATATGTGTTTTACAAGATGAAATAATAAAAATCCTATCATTGCAGAATATACAAAACAAACATAAATCAATTTTAAGGCAAAATACCATCTAATTTCTAAACAAACCAAGCTACAAAGATATAAAAGCCTAACAAAATACTGCTGTCTTTTTATTTTATTGTTTACTACCCTTTAGTAATGGCCGAATATGATGTTAAATAGTTTTTTATTTGAAGAGAAAACATTAAATACAAATACCACCCTCCCAATATCCAATATTAATTATGAAATATTAATTATAGTCTAAATTATTTTCTTTAAATAATATATTTATTGAATTTGTATAGACAAATCACCAAATATGCTAATTAAATAGGCAAAGCTCATTTATTATTGCCGATGCATTTATTATATTTTCGTTATATTAACTAAATAATTACAGACAAGATTAATAGAAGTAGCAAATGGATGATGAGGTTTTGGATCCCAAACTCAAAAAATGAATTTCAACTGTAGTTCATGAATTCTCTTTAATTTTGTACATTTAAGTGAATATAATATATAGAACCATATGAAAAATAGTCAAGAGTAGTAAAACAGGTTAAGAGTAGAAACTAACTGTTTTTAAAGAGCAATAATGTACTTACAGTTACCAGATTATGTCAGCAAATATAGCATGTCATTCAACCGCACCAAGATTGTAATGGTCCATGCAACTCTTCAAATAATACTCAACATTGTTCACTTTCCTCATTAAAAGACAAATGTCAGGACAGGATAAAAATGGTTATTATTTCTGTTAAAAAGATATTTAATTATATAAAGCAAATTATGTTAGGTTTAGAAATAAATATAAGGCATTTATGGCAAGACTTCATTCTTAATAATCTGAAAAAAAACAGAAATAGCAAACACTTGATCTCAAAAAATTAGATTATTATCCTTTAGCTTCACCATAGAAAAAACATTAAGCATGCACTATCACAATGGATGCCACCCCTTCAAATTTTCAAATCATAATCTTATATTCAAAATACTTTATATTCAATCCATCATTACTGAATTTTTTATAATGAATATTTGGTGTTATTATATAATAAACAAATTATATTATCATTACTTTTTTAAATTACATGCCAAGTGAACCAGACTACTTTGAGAAAATATCTATGGATGGATGTTACTATCTTCAATAAAATTGTCAAAACTTGTGCATATTTTAGAAAGCATTTACTATGTATGATGCATATCTAAAAATTGAATTAAAAGTAGAGAAACATGATTTCTAGATGTGTGATGGATTTGTCATTTGTTATCCACTACAGCTACTATAAATTATGAGAACAATTCTAAAATATGACTGTGAAACATAAACAAATTCAAAATAAACAGGTCTCCCCCTACAAATAGGGAGGCTACAATCTAAAAATCAGTATGTTAGTTTGATATAAGTATATTCAAAACAAATGGAAGTGGATACATTGTTCTCAGTTGCTACTTTAAACATTTCAAATGTTACATTCAAAATATACTATGGTATGAAGTTATATTGTTAGTTACATACAGTGCATCTAAGATGTTATGAATAAAGCTGTCAGTGATATGAATAACTACATAATACTGCATGGTTAGTGAATTTAATTTTAACAATGAAGTAGGTCTTAATAAAATACCATTAAGAGATTACAATATACAAGACAATTTATGATTTATGTTAGCAAACAGTTTAAACATTTTTTTGTGTAAGGGAAATATTTTCCATAGGAAATGTCCCAAATTATAAAAATAACAATTATTTATTACATTCAAAGCACTCTTTCATTACTGATAAATTCATTTTGTTGTGTTCCAAATCAAATATCTAATTGCAAATTTGTATACAATATGATTGCCTAAAGTTGCCCCATTGTTAGGAAGCATTGTAATGGATGATCTGAAACATTCCAAAACTAACTAGGTATAATTTTATTAGTAGTATTAGCAGTCTAAGTTTAAACATTAAAACATTTTTTACAGTCTGAAGTAAAACAATTTGCTCTAAATTTATGACAATTATTACACACTTGTAGAGCAAAGTGATTGCAACACAAATCAATTCAGTTTTAAAAAGAAAAAAGTATTTTATATTCGCATTAGTGTTTGATATACAAAAACTCGCTTTGCTCTACCTTTTAAAATAAATTACAAATAATACGAAAATAGAAATTAACACATTGTCACAAATTTGATGAATCTCAGAACTTCTAAAAACACAATTACTCTTATCTAAAAAATTACATCCATTGTGTTTAAATCAAACTCATGTTTGTGAATAATGCAATGACTGGGCTTTGTGCTTGGGTTCCCAAATGGACGACCTCTCATGTTTTAGGTATCTCTTGGCATCCTATAAAAGATAAAATAGATAATATAAAAGTTACATTTACAAATAACAATGGTATTGTTGCTTCCAGGCACGTTAGAGTAAACAACAAAATTGTGCACATGTCACAATGCTTATTATGATGACATCTAGTGTTTTTATTTGTCTCACATCCCATCTATCTGTGAAGAAAAACAATTAAAAAATTACACAAGTATATTACACATGAATATACGATCCAAATTCGCAATTGCGGCACGACCAGATGCTGAAGTGGCGTATATTACGTAAATATAATGATAAAAGCACAGTAAACACCATTTTAAAAAGGATACGGTACGGGCCCGCGCTGACTCGGCGCCAACGGCACCTGATTCCCGTTGCCACTCATATTCTTGGCAGCATAGGTATCGGGACACGTACACCACTCAAGGTGGCACGTAAAATCGCCCTAACCGATTGTAGGACACATCCGGCACATAGGTAGATGATATACCGATGTCAAATTGACAAGTCACAAGATTTAATTTGTACCCTTTGAAAACAACGTTTCTTGCAAAAACATTGTACACCACTTGTAAAATCACAATATGTATTTCCAGGAGACCGATAATAGCATCACTAGAAAAGAGATCCAGTCACTAAACAAACGACAGTACAAAATGGCGGATGTTAACCAATAAACAAACGTGACTGTCACTGATAGAATCCGAAAACTAAGGTACTAATCACTTAATTTAAGCCGTGACGTTGAGGTGTTATTTAATTTAAATAGAAAATATAAAAATATATTATTTTTAACAATATCAGTACATATATTTTTGAAATTCTAAAACTGTCATTCAATCGTTCACGTCTCCAGCTCTACTCACGTCATGCATGCAATGCTGTTCCCGCATGTCATTCATTTTTTAAGACACCGAAGGCAAAGGAAACTTGCGTAAGATAAATGTTTTCGTATTATAATAATAAAATCGTTGAATATTTTTATAGTTTTTTTTTTTTGGTTACATGTTTCACTTTTACTGCAATTTCCACGAAAAATATATAAATATTTACTCCACACTCCACACACATAGACAATCAACTTAAAACACGAAAGTATGATCACAGTATGATCAAGATTCAAGGCAAAACGAACTTGTAGCCAGAATAATAAGTCTATTGGTATGTTGATTGTAAAATAAAATGTAATTAAAAATGTAGAAATTTTTAAAGGCAGTGTTTAATCAAACTGAAATGTGTTTGTTTGTGAATATGTGGACAGAGAACGACATAGAGCAGCAATTTCTTTCAGGAGTTCATAAGGTAGGGCTTGTAGACAAAAGCATAAAGTTGTCTAATTTTTAAGTATTCATATTAATGTTATACTTTTTTCGGGACGTTAGGTTTATGAGAGTAAATTTTTTAAGATGCGCGCGCACACCGACGTCGACATAATGAAGTTAGCTGTTAACAACTCGTAACTATATAATATATTATACCTATACAAAATAGTTTCCTAAATATTCATAAATCTACAACACGTGTCAGAAATCTGTAGCGATAGAAAATAATAATTAAATCTTGTTCGAATGTGATTTATGATTGGCAGTGAAGGATAGGCCATTGTAAAAATTCCTAATAATATGTGTTTATTATTATTGATCCCATGGGTTTCAAAATCTATTTCGGACTCTTTGTTCCAACAATCTAAATTCAGACTTAGAATTGGAAATAGTGGCCGACATTTTGAACTTTTTATTTATCGATCCGATCGGTCTCAAAATCAATATCTGAAGAACCTATAATTCCGATACTCAAATTTCAGTCAGAATTGAAAATAGTGGCCACCATGTTGAACTTTTTCTTAACTCAAAATGATTTCAAAATCGATATTTGAGGGACCCTTTCCTCCGATATTCTAAATTGATAGTCAACATGGAAAATTGTGGCCGCCATTTTGAACTTTTTATTTATCGATCCGATTGGTCCCAAAATCGATATCTGAGGGACCGTTTACTACGATAATCTTAATTTAGAGTAAGAATCGGAATCAATAACAGTGGAGATTAAATAATATATTTATACATACATACATAAACTCACGTCTTTATCCCCGAAGGGGTAGGAAGAGGCTCCACCAGGACACCCGCATTTCGCCTTCTATGTTCCGTTCCACGATGTGATAGGAGGCGAGCCTATCGCCATTATCAGGCACAAATTCCTGAGTCCGGGCTGATAATGAATAGAAAAATCCAATATCACTTTGTTCCACCCGGGACTGGAACCCGAGACCTCAGCTTTGTAACTGGACCGTAATGCAACGACGCCACCGAGGCAGTCGGTGAAAATATATTTTGTGAGAAATATAATTATTACATTAAATATACATGTGTGTATGTGATTTTAAATTATATTTATTATGGTGGTTATAGATAGGCTATTGTAAAAGAAAGTGACTTTTATCCTAAAAGGAAGTACGTATAACTTCTTACGTACATACATAAGTACACATACCCACACATACGTTTTTTTGTTATATATATTATATTCTATCGAAATTTAGTAGTTTAACTAATAGTGATTACGAACCGAACGAGTGGTACAGACATCAAATAACTTTTTTGTTTTTGTCATAATAAATTATGTTGAACTATTGATACTATTATAAATTAAGTGAGACATTCAATAAACTTTTTTTATTTGGGGCTTTTACTACATACATATGTACATACATAAACTCACAGGTATGCAGAGGCGCTACCAGCACACCCACATTTGGCTTCGTATGTTCCGTCCCATGATGTGATAGGGGGCGAGCCTATCGCCATATTGGGCACACATTCCTGACTCCGGGCTGATAATGAATAAAAAAACCCAATATCACTGCCCGACCCGGGATTCGAATCCGAGACCTCAGCTTTGTAGTTACGATTAATAAGTACAACCACGCCATTATTGTACGGTTGTGGTACGGCTTTCTTATGAAATCAAGGAAGCTGCGCGAATATTACCCACTTTGTTTGTTTTCAATTTAATTGCTGAAGGTACTGGTTAACATAATGTCACATACTTTTTAAAAGCTTTTATTTAACTTGCATTGTATGTTTGTTCGGGTGGAATATTTTTGAAGCAGATATCTTCAACTGATTGATCTGACGTTTTGTAGGTACCTATATACGTTTTTTTTAAATTCTTATTTCAAGTGCTTATTCGCATAGCGAATATGCTGCATTATATTAATAACATCATCATTAATATATACCTACGCTTAGTTTGGGAACAATACACGATAAGATGTGTGACGTCATTCTAAATCCAACCAATATTGCGGAATAGTTAATTTTAGTGCACTTCTACAATATGGGTATCAAATGAAAGGGCTTGTTGAGAGTAACTCGAATAATAATGTGACATCACTCTTAATCCAATACAGCGGAACATCCAAGATGGCGGAATCGAATCGAAGGAAAATAATTTTAAGTTGATAGTAAAAATATTTTCTTTTTTTTAGAGCATTTAAATAAAAGCTTATAAACAAGTTTTTATTGCTTTTAAATATGTTTTTTATTATTGCACTGTCCTTGACAAGTATGCAGAATTTAAAGTCAATCCGACGTTTTAAAGTGCTCGAAAATAGACTTATAAATTAATTATATTTGAATTCCTTTAACATCCCACGAGAACATTACATTTTTCGTTATAAGAAGTAGCCTAAGTGTTAATCCAGGGTATCAGCTACCGCCAAACCAAATTTCATCGAAATCCGTTGAGCCCTTTCTGAGTTCATCGCCCACACGGTACAACCGAACAGACTACCAGTTTTTTTAATCATTGTTTTCGGTTCTATTTCATGAATACAATTCCCCCATATTATTGTATATTGGTTAAGCTTTAATATACTCATAGATTTATTGTTTTTATGGCGACTATGGACTTTGTGGCGGCCATGGTAATCGTCGAATCCCTACTTAGTCTAGGTACTCGGTCACGTTTCTGGAGGTACGTGGTCGTGCATTATCGGGCATCACATGCGGTTCTAAAACCTCCGTGACGTATCTTTTGGCATTTATACCACCTCTATCAAAAATAACCAACTCTGTACAAGCCTCGTAAGTAATCCCAATCAAATCATTATTGAATCCCCTCGGTTATCTACCGTTTCCACGACTGTACATGGGGTAAACCTTTCATTTTCCGTCGGTATACAAGCTGGCGACCTTCCGGGTTATTTAATGATACTCGCGATTCGTCTAAAGGGAAATAAATTGAAATAAAACATTTTTTTTACGGATTTTATGGCGATTTGGTTTAATTTTTACATTTTTTTAACTCCCGACGTTTCTAATGTTTTCCAGCTTTCATAGTCAGGGGACAACGTGAACGGGTGGTAACGACGGTAAGTTAAAAAATGTAAAAATTAAACCAAATCGCGATAAAGTCCGTAAAAAAATACTTTTATTTCAATGTGAAACATTCGCGTACCTAAATCTAAGAAAACATTAAGGGAAATAAAGTTAATTTCAAATAAAGATAATCACGCAGACGAAGTTTGCGGGCAGAAGCTAGTCTATTATAATTATAGACTTTCAATTAACAGTATTAACAGAATTTTAAACATACATTTAAATTATTGGGCTCTTATCTTTGGGCTACCTAATTATTGGGCTTACCCTTTGAAACAAATTAATTTAATTTACATTCTATTCGTAAGTACCGACATTAATTTTGACTTATTTTCCACAAACGGTTATATATCAATTTTGTATTAGGCTTAAGGACGGTTTAACAAATAAACAACGGATAACTGATATATTAGGTACCTAACTAATGCACCATGCCATTATTCTTCAAATGATTTCGGCCTTAGATCGAATTGATTTTTTTGAAATTCTTAATAAGTTATAAACTTTTATCTATCCACTACGGCGTTTTCGAGTTGCTATTGTATTATAATATATTTATAATATTATTATAATAATCGTTCGACTTTACGCAGGCTTAGGTTTAATAAGACGATGAAATAAGAAAATAATTTTGCCTACCTGTGTATTCCCAAGCATTGGCGAAGTTATAATCAAGTTGGCTGTAATTCTCATAGTTTAAATACACATGCCAACCGGATAAGCCACATTGAATCTCTGGATATTCAATTTCGTCGTCTGTATCCATCGAAGACCAAGACGAGAAAGAAAAATTGTTTAGTTCCTCGATTGCCAAATTAAACTCATCGGTAGCTCCGCTTATTATACTGAAAGTTTCAAGTTCTTCTATGTTATCAATAATTTCGATGGAACTGTCACTTAGCTCTTCAGATGGAACACTAATTTCATCTAACGAAATACTAATAATTTCTTTAAAGCACATGGCGGCATCACTTTTTCTGCTTGCTACTCACTTTAGAAACAACAATTATTTATTGAATTTATATTCTTATTAATAGTTAAATATAATTTACAGTACCAAAGCCCCTTATACAGATTATGCCAGTCACTATTACAAACCGTTACCTGTTCATAAAATAAAATTCTGTTCTACCTTCATATCTTTGCTAATTAACGAATTTAGTTAGATAGAAATAGAAATACCCACGCCGCGGTAAAAAAAGGAGCAAGGTAATTTTCTTCGGATTTATTATTTTTTACTTTGCTTTGTGGAATCACAATTAGCACAAAATTGTATAGACAATTTTTGCTACCTTGTGTAACGAATGTTTTAAAATTCAACAAATAGAAAAGTCAACATTAATGTTGAATATAGACTGTAGTTTAATACTTAATATCAATCAATATTTGGCTTACGAATAAGATATGAAGTGCTGTTTTATGGAAATTATTTTAGTAATTACTAATTCATCTATCATCATCCATCAGCATAATATGAAGTCCACAGCTGAACATAGACCTCTTCCAATGATTGCCACAGTGACCTGTTGGTAATTATCTATATAGAATCCCTGGAGTATGTATTTAGAGGGAGTCCTGTTATACATTTGCGTCTTCAAACACGTAAATATTTTTTGTTTGTAATGTTCGTAGCTATATTAGCGAAAATTCAACTAATTAACAACAAATTGTTATAAATTTCGTTGGAAAGGGAAAATACAGTTGTTACCTATCTAAAACTAGTTAGAGTGAATTTCAACAGCCATAACCGTTTTTTTTTTCTTTTTCAAATAATACATGCGTGTCTTTTTTCACCGACATTATGAGGCCGGAACAGGCTGCGTTGCACTGAACAAGGACATAAGACATAATAAAAGAGTCACAATAAAAAAAAGTTTATTCACAAGTCGTTTATTTATCTTAAAAATAATGCACGTATCTGAAAGCACTAAAATGATAACTGGTGGTTATTATATACATACACAAATCACAGGTGAAAATGTTTTACTAAAATACAAATATTGCCTACATTAAATGCAAAGCATACAAAATTAAAAAATAACATACAATAATGTTGTCCCAATTGTGTCCCAACAAAGGTTTTTCTTGCTTTAGGACCTAGGTACAAAAATATTAGAGATGAGAGACCACAGAGATAATAAAATAAATAAATACAACCAACAGTCACAAACATAGTCCTGCCCCCAGACTAAGATCGAGTCTTGTGTCGTGGGTATCAGAAGCTACGAGTGACTTTTTGGTCTCACAAACACCCAAACCTGAAACAAATACCTGTGGATCACACAAAAAGAGATGTAGTTAAAGCATTATTGCCAATTTCAGGGCTGTGGATTTTATGTGAATTAGTAAAATATTTTTTTTTATTAAATATCACTTGGCATTCCTTAAAACATACTTAAGAGAATAAGTAAATATTGTCGTCGATATTCATGCGGACTAAAACAACAAATAAATAAACATTTTTTCTTCATTACACCACCTAATCATCCGTAAATAAAATGCATAATATACTTAATAGATGGAATTAAGGACGACATAGCGGTCTACTAAACGGCGCCGTTTTACAAATTATTTGGTGAATTATTAATCGGACAGCCAAGTCTTGAATCGATAACGTTTGACTACTGGCCTAGCCCAAACAATTATTTCATTATGTGGCCAGCTAAAAACACACATCCCGTTTTTTAAAGAAGCAATTCACATAGCCATATAATCAAAGTTGGCGACATTGCATGTACCAGCTAAGAGACGACATGAGGGCTTTTTAAGCGTTGGGTCTTTGCCCCTATGCTCGGATAAATATCGTTCAGGCAAATTACATCATTTAGTACGAAGGCTAGGGTGTTATCTGGAAGGGTAATTAAGTTTATTGGTAGCAATATGTTTACCACAACACTTTAATTACTGGATTTTTCAGGTACAGCGACTATGAGACTATGTATAAAAAAATGCTCTTTTTTAGTGGCTATAATTCGGAATCATATTGATTGAACCCTGCGGGACTAATGTCCTCAGGCAGCTCAGCTTATGCATTTTAAGGCTTAACCAGTCACTTTACGGGAGACCAACGCGCATTTTGTGTCTGCGCTATTTTCCAAAACAATCGATCGTATGTAACTCTGCGAAGGTTGTATATTCAGTCTGAAGCGCACAAAAGTTTATTCAGTGTTTTATCAGATTTATAACAACGGGATCAATTCCAAAACCTGGATCTGCATGGTGAACAAAGTTCATATGGACCAAAACAAAACGTTGAAATGATGAGATTTTCAGGAACGGATGCACGACGTTTTAACAGTGATATTTGAAGTTTGAATGAATCAGACTTTAAGGTAATGTCGCTTGAGATACATAACACATTCCGTAGCTCCAATAAGTAATCTTATCGGACGAAGCTCATAACCACGTCAAAGGATTTCTAAATCGGCCAAAGTCTTGTTACTGTAGGCCTGACAATCCAAGTTAATAAACCAAAAGCCTTTACAGTTTTCAAAATTAATTTCTTGGGTAGGTATCGTCAACTTGCCAAGTGTAGAATAATCGGAGCGAGTAATTTCGAAAAACTACGACTTTCAGTAACAGTTCGGAAATGTACCGACGACAGACGAAATCTCATTGATTAAATTGTTAAAATAAAAAACCCATTGTCGGCTTTTATTTTAAAATAAAATAAAAAGTTAAAGAAATGAACCGGTTTTAACTATGCATTTTTAATAAGTGCTTTTCTGCTACACTATATTTCTTAAATTAGGCCTGTAACATGGCTGAAAACATGTAATAGAGCCTATCGATTGTCAGCGTTACTTCAAAACTAGTTAAGTTATTATTTACTTGATATAGTCTCACTGCCATGACCTCTTTCTTCGTAAAGAACCTTTAAAACAATAAATCTATAAAAAATATTATTGATATATCACATAACTTCTATAATATCACGTACAAACATTTTATCATAGTTTTCGGCTAGAATACGTCATCGATACTTTTCATAGGAAGTTTATATGCGGGCCAATATTCATAAAAGTTACGAGTATGTTAAACTAAATTGTGGAGTAAAAACATAACCGCTGATTTGAAAAGTCTATTGCTAAGTCTCAAGACATTCCAAATCTTAATAACAACTGAGGCATGCTTCTTTTGTATCTCAAAATGTTTATTTGGTTTGGAAAACAACTTAATGTAGCTGTAGATAGTAATGACGATCTTTTACTTCCTCTACTTAACGGTGTCGCCTTCAAACATTGGATTCGATGTTCCCTTAAGTTCCTGCATTTTGGATGTTTCGATTGTTGTTCGTTTCTGTAAATAATTAGAATATTTAATTGTGTTTGGACTCTATTATTTAAACTGTGGATATATAAAAAAAATATTAACAACGTGGACAAAGGAACGAATTCCGTCTGGATAATTTTATATGACGCCATCAAAAGGTGTTACACAATACCACAGCAAAATATAGCCTCGGTGGCGTAGTTGTATTACGGTACGGTTACAAAGCTGAGGTCTCGGGTTCGAGTCCCGGGTCGGGCAAAGTGATATTGGATTTTTCTATTCATTATCAGCCCGGAGTCAGGAATTTGTGCCCGATATGGCGATAGGCTCGCCCCCTATCACATCATGGGACGAAACATACAAGGCGAAATGTGGGTGTCCTGGTGGCGCCTCTGCCTACCCCTTCGGGGATAAAGGCGTGAGTTTATGTATGTATGTATGTACGCGTGTGTCAAAAGAAAGTTATTATTTGATTAGTTCTCATTGTATAGTTTCCAATAAATATGTGAGAACAGGTTGTATATATTGTCCATTGGTAGTGTAGTTATGTTTGGGTAGACCCTTCCTTTTATGTTAAAAAAACAAACACATAATAAAAGGATCATGTCATTTTGAAGGAGACAGAACAGACTACCATCTCTCGTCCTAAGCACATCTCCCTTCGAGTCGCATTCGTTGTTAGTAATTGTTATAATTTTACTTTCTGTATTTTTTGTTTATTTATAATAATAAATGCGATAGTTAATTTCCTGGAGTTTAGAGTGCTCAATTTAATACCTACACTTTAACCCACCAAATTGTTAATAAACAATGAGGCTTAAAGGACATTATCAATGATTTCTATAACAACTGGTAGAGCCACGCTGTTGTCAGTCATGACTGAGCATGAATGGGCAGGGTCATCTGCGGCGGTATATGTCTCACAGGAAATCAATGTGAAGCGATAGCTTCGCTGTCGCGTTTCGTTTGACGAGTGAGATTGCCGGATGCCCAATACCTTTTTCCTGTTTCCATACTTATTCCTTTCCGCTCCCCTGCCGATTTAATGAACCGGCAACATATTTATTACCCAAGGGTTGTAGATGTTCTTGGGCGATAGTGACTACTTACCATCAGGTGACCTGCTTGCTCGTTTGCCGTCCCTATTGGATAATAAAAGGATTATCCTCCTAATTGTTATGATTATTATATGTAATATACTTATGACTAACGAACCTTAGAGCGATACACATTGTTTGTCAACTTTCTTATCCCAGCAAAATGGTTTTCAATGTCATTAAGTTTCTTCCCTTCAGTTTCAGGTAGCATAATGTAGAAAATGATGAGGCCTGATAAACTGAAAGAAAAGTTATCAAAAATATACGTCCGTTAAAAATAAAACAAATACGAAGTTTATTTCTATGTACATTGTACGTATTAAAATAATCAGCTTCTTACCATACAATGCTATAAAATCCATAAGTTCCCCAAATGAACAGAGTGTCGACCATATTAATGAACATTTTGTTAGTGAGAAAACCGAAAATGTATCCTACTGCACTCGCTAGCCCAGCGCCGCCAGACCTCGTTTTCGAATTGAAAATCTGAAATAAATAGTCAATTCATTTTAGTTGTAATAAATGCATGCCACATGAAAGTGCATAATATAAGTGTATCTCAAGCTAGAAGGAAGATGAACTGAACAACAATAGTGAAGCCGGCTATGTTATTATTTACCTCTCCAATAAGTATCCAAGGCAATAAACGTATTCCGGTGTGTGTGATCAAAGCCAAAAGCATGAGCAACGTCGTTGGCATCCAAGAGTACGGATTTTGCTGAAAAATATTGAATTAAAAATAACTACATAATACAAAGGAATTCCTAAAACAATGGATGAGGGCTGCTCGAGACCGAGATGGCTGGGGCTTACTTAGTAAGGCCTGCGTCAATGAATGGCGACATGCTCAGTATACTCGTAGTTACATTGAAATTTGAAACTTTAAATAAGAATGCTATCATAAAAATTTTAGTTAAAAAGCTCTTACCACAACGTTTCCTGCTGGAACCTCAGTGGTTACATTGCTTGACAATGCACCTAAACTAATTGTTGATGAATCTTGAGCTATGCTATTCTGCAAAAAAAAAACAGGTTTTGTTGGTTCTATACTGTTAAAAAAAGAAGGAAATTAGAAAATGAATTCAATATTCATAGTTTTTGCTCTACGAGGTTTGTCTTTACGTTCTGTTTTCAAAAAATATTACTGTAGGTCTACTTAGGTCCGTATGTTTATTTAAGCGACATGCTAATTCTTCAGCAAAAGACTAAAAGATAACGTTGCCCCATTCCCATGTATGAACGATGAAAATTGATACAAGAAGAAGGTAATTTAAAAAACGATGTATATTAAATTTTATTATTAGATTCAAAAACAATAACTTTTGATACATATAGTTTTTTTTCTGCAATACCAGAAAGCAATTTAGTCGGCAAGGTTACAACACTATGCACTGTGATAGGATATTAAGTGGATATTCTATTTATGTATTTGATTTCTTCAGATTGACTGCCTCGGTGGCGTAGTTGTATTACGGTACGGTTACAAAGCTGAGGTCTCGGGTTCGAGTCCCGGGTCGGGCAAAGTGATATTGGATTTTTCTATTCATTATCAGCCCGGAGTCAGGAATTTGTGCCCGATATGGCGATAGGCTCGCCCCCTATCACATCATGGGACGGAACATACAAGGCGAAATGTGGGTGTCCTGGTGGCGCCTCTGCCTACCCCTTCGGGGATAAAGGCGTGAGTTTATGTATGTATGTATGTATTTCTTCAGATTTTAAAATATTGCGTCATCAAACAGAAAACTTGCCTCGGAATCAGTTCTTTTTATTTATGCTACATGTAAGTCTTATTCTCTCTTGAGTGGAGACTTCGCCTTGGCAAGCGTAGTGTAGGACGCGACAAGTAGGATGTCGGATGCGACAAGACGAAAACAGGGTGAAATGGCGCAATTTGGAGGAGGCCTATGTCCAGCAGTGAAGAAGTTTAGGCTGATGATTATAAAGTCTTATTTGGAAGTAAAACAATTTATACTTACATTCCGTATATAATAATCATAACATGCCACAAGCATACAACATATGCACGCGCCTGCTGTCGAAAAGAACGTCAACGGTCTCTTTCCTGTGTAGTGCACCAAGAGAACACATGTACCACAGCCCAGAATTTGTAGTATGCCTAATATCAGCGTTGCATAGTATTTATCTATAGGAGCTTCCAACCGCTGGAATATAGATACTGCATACGTCTGCAAGTGATTAACATGTTCTATATAATGATGTGATATTTGGTATAGGTATTAATTTATTAACAATGATGAATTCATATAAGTTTCTTGGAAACAAATTGGTCTTAATTTTTTTTCTACATTCTTTCTGATCACCAGAAGAAACCCGAAAGACTACTCTTTGTTTTGTATATTTGAATATCAAGAATTCATTCGATTACATTTAAGTCGTTAAATCGTTAATGAGATAGGTATTCATTCTTTAAGAAAGTTAAAATTACCAACCTGCAAAGTTGTCATTCCGCTAAAATGTCCCACGAAGAATGCGTAAGATATGAGACAGAAAGGAATCAGAAAACTTCTTTTGAAATAATGTGACAATTTCTCCATTAACGTCTCCTTCACATCTTCGGCGTCTTAAAATTGTTAATAATTCAATTTAAAAAATGTAAACCACATTTTATTATTAAATGTGAGTATATATACTAAGTATTTATAATTTACCTTTTTCTTTACTGTACAAGGCTTGAATATCTTTCAGTTCCTGTTCCACTGCTTGAGCCGTGGTCCATCCACGTAACCATTGTAAGCTCTGCAACAATTCCACCATTTCTTATTTCCACTTAGTACATCAAAACGTTAAATTAATGTTTGTTACAATGATTGTTTACGGGGGAATATCGGTAGGATTATTTTGAATATAACATACATAAACATTTATAATAAATTATTATAAATAAACAAAGAACTGTACCAATCCAGATATATTTCTTAGTTAATAAATTAAAATTATGTTTCTTCCGTCATGAAATTCTTTTGCGTGCCCAATCTTCTATACATATAATAAAAATGTAATAATCGATGTCTGTACATGGAAGATATTTAATCAATTTTAACGCGGGGGGTCTTTATAACAGTAACAGAATCCAAAACAATTTTTTTAGAATTTTTGTCTGTCTGTCTGTCCGTCTGTCTGTATGTTTGCTTGCGCATCACGCAAAAAACTACTGTACCAAACGATATGCGGTTTTCACAGTTGTATTGCTACAGGTTCAACTTAAAAACTGGTATATGTTGCATTTACATACAGGGTGTTTCTTTTTGTTTGCTTGCACATTACTCATAAACTACCGCACCAAATGAGATGTTGTTTCTACAGTTATATTGCTGCAAGTTCAACTTAAAAACTGGTATATGTTGCATTTACATACAGGGTGTTTCTTTTTGTATGCTTGCACATTACTCAAAAACTACCGCACGAAATTAGATGCAGTTTTCACAGTTTTATAGGTGCAAGTCCAACTTGAAAAGTGGTATATATTTCATTTACATACATGGTGTTTCCTTTTATTTGCTTGCACATTACTCAAAAACTACCGCACGAAATGAGATGCAGTTATCACAGTTTTAGGTGCAAGTCCAACTTAAAAATTGGTATAGTTCTTATTTACATACAGGGTGTTTCTTTGTATTATGGAAGATAAACGAGAAAAACTAATATGGGGAGTCTGTATCAACGTAACAGAAACCAAAACTATTATTTTTAGAATTTTTGACCCGAAAAAATTAGTGCTCTTATGGCATGAGGGATTCCGATATATTTTTTATCTTTTTATACTCTAAAGGCTAGGATGGAACTGTATTACATGCCTTGAGTGAGAATGAGACAGGACGGGCGGGATATAACGGGATGGGACGGGACGGGATGAGAAATACCAAATAAAGTTAATCACGCAGACGAAGTTTGCGGGCAGAAGCTAGTTTATACATATGTATATATATGTTTATATATAGGTGTAAATTGCGGCATCTTGGTTTATTTTTAGCTTCGATTTTAATGTCAAACGTAAAATTTGAAAACAACATCCTTCGACAACATCTCACGAATCACATTTCAAAACGACATTCTTCGACAGGTTCTGTTAAAAGGGGCAATTTCTCTTAAATTTACGCATTAAAATTGGATGGACGTAAATTTATATCAGCGATATAAGTGCGATTGTTATACAAGCTATGTTCCGGCATATCGACCGGTATAATCTACCTTCCTAGCGTCGTCGTGACGCTTCTTGTATACCAACCAATGCGGTGATTCCGGAACAAAACATAGAGCGATAACCGCCAGCACCTGAAAGAAATAAATGCGTGTTACTTTTACGTCTATGACTTTATCCTGTACTTTTACCTAATTACAGCCATTTTAAATTTTCATATTGTTGGCCATAATTAAGAGTTTGAAATTCCTTTATGACGACATACTTGTTGATCGAAGTATACAGTACAAGTATATACAATATTGATTTTGGGAGTAATCAGATCAATAAGTTATTACTTTCAAATGGCGCTGACAGTTCTCTCAATAACATTGTATTATTTTGGAACATAGTACCTATAGATCACTAGATAACTACTGAATTTAACAAAAAATAGATGCACAAATAGAATATAATGACGAAGAATAAAATGACGACTATAACGTCCGTGTGGTAATAACACGTTGCCCTGAATATGACTCAGAAAATAGCCCTGTGTTATTGTAACACTCCAGATTTATTTTGTTGTGTAAACATTTAAACACAACACGGCCCACCGCAGAGGAATTGTCAAATAAAATAGGTACCTATGTGTCTGGCAAACTTCGATCAACATGGCAAATAATGGTTTTGCAAATCCGAATATCGATTCCAATTTCGCAGAATTTTTCCAGGGTTCATCTTGCCTTTCATAATTTAATTAAGCGCCAGTACAAAGCTTATTAACTTAACAAAAAAAAAATTAGATATTTCCATATTGTGCCAAACTCAAGTTTGAAATAGAGCATTAAAACTGTATTATAATAAATATTCGACGTACATACCGGGAATATAATATTGACTAGAGCTACAGTTCGCCAGTACAGAAATAAGCCGAAAAGGAACTGTGTGAATACTCCGAGGATGATGCACATGGAGCTGGTGGCTGTGAGGGCCCCTCGCAGGTGGGGTTGGGTTATTTCAGCTACATACGTTAACACCTGAAAAATATTACACGATCTCTTTTGTGATATCACATGCTGAATAAAGTTCTATATCTGTATTCTGTATCAGGCCACATCTGTTCGCCCCACATCAGGGCACGGGCCTTCTCCACAATTAAGAGTATGATTGAGAGGGGTTAAACCATATAATCCACCACGCTAGCTTAGTGCGCGTTGGCGGACATACCTTAATTATTCAAATTCCATGTTATGTTTTTATTCAATAGTATGAAACAAATTAAATAATTATTTTTGTTTTATAAGCAAAAGTAATAAAACCCGTATCCGCTCAATCGATACGCGATGACCCTTTGTCTATGAAACGTAGTCAAATTCGACGATCTGGGCTTAGGTCCTACCTACTGTTTCACCCCATAGCAGCGCATCCCCCGGCCCTTTAATCACATTACAATTTGCAGACAAGCTGTGTATATCTGCAGACAGAAATTAGTTACACCTACTTGTTTATTTAGATTGTTTTTGGGAAATCATTTTATGATTCGTTGTTTCTTCCACTGTGAAATGTGAAATGGTCTTAGCTGTAAGCATCTGTGTTTACAAACGTTTACATTAAAGTGTAGGTAAAATATTGTTAATCGAAGATCGTTATAGGGAATATGGTCTAACTAAGGCGTTAATGACAGACTCTGTGCACGTTTGTTCGTTCACAAAATGTATGAATATAAGCGACTCAACATGTTATACTAATCGCATTCTAGAGAACGACCACGACATTCACATAGTAAGTCTACATAGTGTATATAAGGAAATTTAAAACCAGTGCCACAAAACAGAGACTTCATTTCACTTCATTTGAGTTCAAAAAATGGATATTATGTTAATACTAGCGGATCAGCCAGCTTTCGCCAGGGTGCAGATACTTTTAGAGACCCGTTCACATCAGAAACTTATTATTACGTGTAGGTACTAATTGCTTTATACTAAAACGTAACGGACTGCCATCGTCTATTCTAATTACTACTTGTCCCGTTCCCTCAAGACATGAAATCCTGTCCTTTTTTTTTTTTTTTTTTTTTGGTATCGGGTTGGAAAATCCTCATGGACATCCTCCGCCCTGGGGAGGCGCGGAGGGGACTGTCAGACTCTTACTGACTAAAAACCAACCCGTGTTCCTCTCGTACCCGTGTGTCGGAGGGTCGGGTATCGCCGAAGCATTCGTCGCAACCCCCCGACGGGTATTGGCCCGCCATAGTCAGGCGGGCCCCGTCACCCACTGCGGCCGTCACCCCGGCCGCAGGACTCCACTACGAGGCGCGCGCGGAACACGACGCCGCCGCCTCAAGGCCTGCTGCTGGTCGGACGACAAGACGCCCCGAGTCTGTCGTCCACAGGCCGCGCCCTACGGTGGCCGGAAGTCGGCCACCCTACGACGCCCAGTGCGTCTGCTGCGGGAGGGGAGAGAGGAGGCAGCCTCTCTCTCCCTTTCCGCCACCTCCTTTGCGAGCATCACGAACTCGCAGAAGGTGGCGACAGCTCTCCACCCTGACTCGCTCCCGACCATTGTAGACACAACGACCGGAAGCGAGAGGTTTCCCGCAGCACCTACGGCCGCGACCAAAATAAATACACCCAACAGTCACATACATAGTCCTGACCCCACACTAAGATCGAGTCTTGTGTCGTGGGTATCAGAAGCTACGAGAGACTTTTCGGTCTCACAAACACCCAGACCCGAAACAAATACCTGTGGATCACACAAATATTTGTTTCGGTGCGGGGATTGAACCCGCGGCCTCTCGTTTCACAGGCGGCGTCTAACCAACTGCGCCACGGAGGCTGTCATGAAATCCTGTCCTCTACTGTCCTATTTCATCCGCTTTATACTATCGCTATCCATCCCAATGAGTTTAAAAGAGTAGCTAAATCATACGAACACACAACATAATAAATTATTTTCAGGTTAGAAGATAGCTTATTTGTGTTTCAGTTGCCTCCATACCAAAATTTTATCAAAATCGTTCCAGTCGTTTGAGCGTGAAGAAGTTGTTACTTGTGTTACTGATACACCACGACCGGAACTTCGGATGATGGCTGATAATGGAATCTGTGGTCATGTATGTCAGAGGCATACGTAGACAAATCCTCAGCTTTCATAAATGTCGAAAGTCTGGCGGCCACGGGCTCTGGGTGTAGGTATAAGTTTTCAACTTCTAAAAATTAATACTATTCGCTATTATACTTTAAATCAGTCACCATGTCTTTGGTTACGACGTAGGTCCGATAGAAGATTCAAACATTTTGTGGATTCTAGGCACATTCACACAGCTTCTTACGACGTTCGTTCATTCGAACTTCGTTTCGGAATATAGAGTAACCCCCACAGAAATATCTAGATATACTTCTGTGGTAACTCCTTGGTTGTCAATGAGTATCTACGAATACAGAAGTCTAGACAAAGCGACGGTTAGGTTAGGTTAGGATTAAAATAAATTATAAAGAACAAAAGTGTATAAATTAAAATATATAATTTATTATGAAAAATAGAAATAAACTAAGCTTACCTAACCTAACCTAACGATTGTGTCGATGCGGTCGAGTATTTTAATTCTCAGTCTACTAGTGTTTTGAATAAAGTAAATAAAATTACTTACTTTGTTAAAAAAAACATTAATTTTAATATATTTCCCAGCATCATCTCGGAATTACATACAATTCGTAGGAAATATGTTACACTAGTTTTGTCTAGGCTTTACTGTATACTGGTTTGTCCTATCGCGCGTAGGGAGAACTAGTTTATACTTTATAGGTACTTAGTTTAAACTAATAATGACTTGGCGATGGACTTTTTTTTATTGCGATGAATGATGAAATGATGCATTAAAAATATTTAGTAAGTCTTCTACATATTTCTTCAATTACCGCTAACCGAAGATACGCACTATATTATTTTTCAAAAATAAAACGGTGAACAGAGATAGAATAAAGTGAGAAAAAGGTAATGGAAAGATTGTCTATTCTCTTGCAAAACCTATTATATTTATATTTCTTAAAAACAATGCCTATTTAAAAAGACTGTCTACATTCTACAACATACATAAATACCTAAGTTTACCTATTGAACTATTTTATGACAGCTTTTTCTTTATACGTAGATATTATCAATATATGGGTACCATAATCGATCCCGAAAAATACATTTTCACGTTTATTTCAAAGTAGATTGATTCGGTGTTATTACAAAAAAGTTAAACGCGCTATGAACACGTGGCTAACAATTCTTGTATTACTAATTAATGTTTAATTTAAGCATTATTTGGAGTTAAACTTGGTTTAATTATTGTTTATAATATTTAAACACTAGCCGATTGTGGCTTGACTTCAAATGGAAAAATACGTCATTTCGAAGTTTTTGTCAGTCTAGAGATATTGTGGCGGCAAGCGAAGTAGCGAAAAACGAGACAGTTCCGGTTAAAATAAGACTATGGTTACCTAACCATAGTCGTATTTTAAGGTTATCGTATATCTTAAGGTTACGATAGATACATCATACCTATTAACTATTTAAAAAAAATCAACAAGATCAGAAGACGTGCAAACTTTAAACAAAAATGAGAAAGAAAAAATATCACAATCGGCGTTTGTCCACTAAAACGTGTTGCAAGTCAGTATAAGTAACATTAAAGTACGTTTACAAAACCTATGTAAATACATTGCATTGTGTGTGCAATCTTTATTATGAATAGATGTAGGTATTGTTTTATTATTTTTAACATTTGCCGTGAAGTCGAAATAATTAATTTAAATAATACTAACTTGGCGATGGTAAAACGTAAACTATTAAACGATGTCGTACATAATTTATTGAAAATACAGGTATAAAATATAACAAATAACAACATATTTCATATTTAATTGGCGAGATGACACGCCTTTCGTCTGATAGGAAGCGATAAGACCGCTTATGGACAAAACCGCAAAACCAAATAACATGAGCTACAAAGCAATGCTTGGAATTCTACTGCGCTCGCCATCCTGAGACATAAGCTGTTGATAAGTCTTATTATGCCAAGTTGTTTACTCTGGCTACAATCTGGCTTCAAACCGGAACACAACAGTGCATTTACACTGCTATATGGCGGGAGAAATTTACATTGCGGTAGACGGTAGTACCTACCCAGGTGGTACCCTATATTTGTCCCGGGTCTATTTGTTTACACAGGTGTTTATGAGATCGAAAAGTCTCTCTTGGTTTCTGATACCCACGACACCTTATTGATCTTAAAGTAGGGTCAAGGCTGTGTATGTGAATGTTGGATGTATATATTCATTTTGTTAATTACCCTTGTTGAAATTGTTATTTAAAACTTGACATACCGGTGCCTCTAGCAGTCCTCCCGCCAAGCCAGTCAAAAACAGCGCCCCATATAGATATCCAGTTGTACTGGAGAAATGATACATCAGCCACGCTATGAAAAATGGAAGATTAACCATCTGCATTGACCGCCGGCGACCGATAGGGGTCGTCACTATTCCAGACAACGCACAACCCAGCGGTACAGCAATATGATTAATGGAACCTAGAATGAGAAAATGAACATATTGCAAAATTGGTCTATCATTCGTACTTGATATGGCATTTTTTTAAATACCATTTGCAAAGCAAAATACCTCGTCAATATTATAGTTATGCATGTATTCTGTCAGACATGTCCGAGACCGTAAAAAGAAACTTATTAAATACCTAACGGTGTTTTTTAGATTACGGACACTGCATTTAATTAAGCATTCATGTTGGTTTACTTTGATTACAAATATATTTATTGAGCTTATCCCGTTCAATAATTGCAACGTGATAGTTCAATAAATTAACAAATATCTTAACTTATAGACAAATATTATTATTTTCCGAAGTTTTAAGGTCAATTAAAATTATAGATTTCGGGATTTTGAGGCTTTCTATTTCGTTTCATCTCTGTAATAAAATTTCATATTAATATATTAATTTCTTTCTTCACTACGTAGGGTACGTAATTTACGTTTTCTAACTAGCTTGATCCTATATTTAATGTTAGATTTTGGTAACAAATCGCCAACTGTAATAAAAAATACCTACTACCCTACGAGAAAACAAAAATATGATAATATTATTTTAGACTCATTAAATTACGATGTTTTTGTCAATTAAGACTTTTTCAAGTTCTTAACAAACAAGCCACTCAAACTTGTTTTTGAATCATGCATTATCAACATGCGAACAAGAAGTGTGGGTAAACTGTAGGTAAATTGTTACGCCACATTAACATGTTTAAAAAAACGCTAAGCTGTACCTATCGACTGTTTAATGACGTTGACTTGTCCTCTTTTAGTAGGAATTAATAAATCAGAAAGGATTGGATTCAAACATTCTAAGTATAGATAAAAATACTACTGGTTGACCTCGGAATCACCGACGATCATGAAGTTGGCTTCTTACATCGTCTGTGTGCTACTGTCAATGATTGTAAAACAGTTTCTATAACTCTTCATACATACCTAAAGACTATAAAATATTCATAATGGCAAGTATCGTAATCAGAACAGCTCATACGCTCATTGTTCTAAGTTAAACGTAATGAACCAGTTATCTTTATAGGAACTTTGTTGTTACACCTATATGTAAACACATTGCTGATTATCTTTTCATGTTTCTTCGTTCATAGGTTTAGACTGTGAATATGTATATCTACTTTTATACTCGTAGTAAAGTGATTTATAATAATCGGCACGGATCTTGAGCGTTAACTTGCGCAGATGTCGATTTTTGGGTATCTTTAGCGGTATGGTAAAGGATGAGGGCCGCGTGCATCATGGTGATTGGTTCACTACGCGACGCCATCGAAATTCATTCATTTTTTTCGCTGCACGTGCTTTACTACGACTACATTACACTTCGTTGCATTTTAATTACCTAGCCCTGATTTAATATTTTCTACTTTCTGTCATCTATACGTGGACTATCAATATAATTCAGTAAATAATTTAATTTGTTTTATCCCATAAAATATATTTGTGGTGAATTTGTATATTGTACGTGCGTTAATAAGGTATTTTTTAAATATATACATCAATAAACAACAAAAGTAATAAAATATGTTGTATAAATAAATAAATAGATACACCCAACAGTCACATACATACTTTTTATTTACAAAATAAAAATTATACATTTGTTTTAATTTCCTTTACGTACAAAATGCAAGTAAAAAACACAGCTTTAAGTAGACAGGCCAGAAAAGTGCTTTACCTGGTTTTGAATAATAGTGTGCTTTTTTACTATAAATTTTAATTACAATTATTCCCTTAACCCACTGAATTAATAAGAAAGTAACTAAAAATAAATAAAATAAAAAAACGACATGCATGTTATCTGGCCTTAAGTTCACGATGTGCAAAGCAATCTCTACTCTGTACGTTCAAGATCCGTGCCGGTGATTATAGATATGAGGTAATATTCAAATTAGTTTTAATATGCAAGCACGGAGCACGTGATTGTCAACTTCGTGTCACTGTTCCTAAGAATTTTAAAATATCCCTACATGAATATGATTAGCTGAGTTTCATATGTCACGGCCTCAAAGATCTAGTAGCCATGTACCTACACGCATGATCTGTGAACCGATAAAACCCAGGATTGACGACTACTTTTAGATCGGGAAAAATAACAACTTACTTATCCATGAGATCTCCGTGCTGTGTAAAAATAATACTTCGCCATCTGTAGGATTTGATACAGCAGGAATCAGTATGGTTGTAAAGCCCAGTGTCATCCCATAACCTGAAATAGATTTTACATATACTTATTTTGGGTAGTGAAATCACGAATTGAAACTACTTTAATCAAACTTTTCCCTTACAAATACAAATTATTGTCATCGAACTTTAGTAGTAAAAATCGTGTATAAAAATTGATTTCTTCCATTAAATACCTTGACCGTGCTATTGCAGTGTAACAATAACACATGAAGCTGATTGGCCACAGTCGTTCCATATGTGAAGAACAGTCTGATATATATGTTTAATTATAATTTATTACGAGTACTATAATTGCGTGCTTCCAGGTGACATCCGCATTTTAATAAGAATAAATTGTGCAGTACTATTCAGTAACGACCAACGAGCCATTTACAAACGTACAAGGCTAGGAAGACTTACTTATGACTTCCTTACCATTACTCAGGTCTTAGAATTTGCGGTAAGCGCACTATGCACAATAGCAACTTGCTATAACTGATTTTTATGGGAAAATAGAAACGTGTCTAGATAGGTGATTTTACAAATATTTTATATTTTTAGCGGATGGATGCTGGCTACTCAAGATTGACATCATTTACCTACTTGGGGAGGGTCACATACAGCTGTCAACGACGGTACTCTGGATATTATAGGTTGGGGAAAAAGCGTTTTCGCATATTACATATATCCAAAATATTTACATATTTATTTAAGTGTACATTTAGGGCGTAGTGTTCTCATATTTACTCAGGTTACGCTACGCCCATCGATTTTATATTTTTTTTTTGCCTGATCTCATCAATATGAGGAGAGTGGTGTGATGACTGCTACCTAATTAAGATCTTACGAAATATTTTTTCCGCTTTTAGTACATTATCTACGTCATTATCTTTTTTACAAAAGTTTCACTTCTTTCTGCTGCGTGTGAATTGCAGACACACACACTTTTTTATATAGAATCAGGGAGAGCAATGCTGGCTTGGAAAATTATTTAAGCAGACGGCTAGTATCGATATAACTAAAAGTAATTTCAACGAAGCAATAAAAATCAGTGGCACTTGCCAATCACAGCGGCCTGTGTTGACAATGTTCCACAGCAAATACGGATAATCTACAAATGCTTATTTTTGGGATAATATTATTATCAATAGCAGCACCAAGGGCGCCCCAAGAATTGCCTCAGCGGCCTGGCGGAAAGCTTAATATTGTTTTTAGATTTATTTGCAAACCAAATGGGAATTCTCTCGGTTTCGCAGTAATAGATATATGGAGTTTAAAGTTTATCTATGTACGACGGTTTTTGACATATTTATACATTTTTGTTTCCATTTTCCCTTGTTAAGTATTTGGGTAAATGCGCATTAACCGTTGTTTCGACCAGAGTTATGACAAACGGCGTAAGCTAGCTTTGTATATATCTCCCACCGGAGGATACCTATTTCGATAGCACTGCACTTACCACGAGGAGCAGGTAAATTTTGTTGTGGCTGTACAAAGAAAAAACCAAAAGTATTCTGCCCAGATATTTTGATATAATCAACAATTTTCCTAATGATCCTAAACATAAGGACAATTTTAGATTTACACATAATGCGTATTTCAGAAATAATTATTTTTAATTTAATTAACTTACCGATATAAATTAATATATATATTGTTTAACAATAAATGTTAATACTGATAAGATATTAAAATTATATGGCCCTGACCTTAAATGTGACTTATCATGATAAAGCCAACGTTGAATGTAATATTTCCCAAAATAAACACTTATACTGTGTTCAAATCGAAAAAAATATTCCAACGTTATTTTTAATAGATGACAATATAAATAAGAGCGATTGGAGAGCATATAGGATTAAATAACCTACATTATTGACAGAGCACTTAATGTTAACCCGGAAGAAAATTTCCACTTCTAAAGAATGTGTTTTATTGGTACAAACGTTAATTGACATGCCGACCTAAATGATAAATAAGAAATATTACTGCATGAAGATATTAAATATCATTAAGTGTGGATAAATACAAGGTTCTCTTATTTTAAAAATGAACTTAATGAAAATACAATTACTGTTTTCCAGTAAATTTAAGGGCATTTTCTAATACACTTGTTTATTGTTTATCTTAATAATTAAATCAACTTCAAAACTGTAATAAAAAGAGACATATAAAAGTAATATTTTAATTAATCTAAAAATACCTTAGAATGCCTTAAATTTTTTTGAGGTCAATTCGCAGTTTTTAGATGGTGACAACAGGACCATCTTGATCCAAGGAGTCACCAATCCGTTAATACAAGTATAGTTTTGCACGTATCAATAAATTGCTGTGTTCATTACAAGTGCCAAAGTTGTTCTTCAACAGATACCGTTACTTACTTCCCGTCCTTAAAGTCTAAATACATATGAATAATATAATTGGTGTATGTGATAAGAAAAATATCTCACCTATTAAAAGCAAATTTTTAACGCTCACAGCCAGAATTTGTGGAAGGGCTGTTCTAAAATTGTTATTATAAGGATAGTTGCTACCAGCATTGAACTCTTCGTCGCGTGTCATCTAAAACAAAAATTATACCGTATTTAAAATAAAAACAATCAGTTCATTTTGATACTGTATACACTTCTAAGTCTTTTAACCAACTGCAAAAAAGAATGAGCTTCTGTATTTAATGGTAAGTACGTGTTTTCTATTTTTAATCGACTCAACTGAGAGAGGCCTTGCAAATATTCAAATAAATAATATATTTATCGTTGTCATGATAGTCGTCAGCCATATTAAGTCATGGTTGAAGAACTTCCGAAAATGAACAGGAGTTGAGAACGTCGCAGAACTATTTCGCATCACAAGAGACAAGACAGGAAGTCAGCAGAAAGCAGAGTTCTCATAACACATTTTAAGAGAATAAAAAATAATACGTAATAATTTATTTCTTGTTTTTTTTTTTAAATTTAGTTCTATTGAATTTTGCTAACTTTAGTCATTTAGTCTCGCTTAGTTATTTATGAAGGTACTTTCTAAACTGGTTCTTGTTCACGTTTCTGGAGCGATGTACATACAGGCAGGTAACTGCCTTAAAATGTACCAAGTGAACCACGAGTCTATCGAATTGTTAAGCAGGCATCATACAATGAGCATTCACATTGTAAACGTCTAGAAGTCATAAAGACTGTTTTCCAATGTGCCGTTGTGTAATGTTTGCCAATGTTCCGTAGACGTGCATGGCCTGTTACTTGCTAGATTACTAAACAACCTGACGGTGTATAGCATAGATGTTGTTATACTACATCTATGGTGTATAGTATATATATAGAGTAAGCCGTATCATGTCCGTATTTTACTTAAGAAGTCTTTTTATACATAAACTCACGCCTTTGTCCCAGTAGGGGTGGGCAGAGGTTTCCCAAGTGGCAACCAGGACACTCACATTTCACCTTGTATGTTCCGTCCCAGGATGTGATAGGGGCCAAGCCTATCGCCATATCGGCCACAAATATCTGACTCCGGGTTTGAAAATGAATAGAAAAATCCTTTATCACTTTGCCTGACACGGGAATCGAACCCGAGACCTCAGCTTTGTAATCGTACCGTAATACAACTACGCCACCGAGGGAGACCTATAGGGTTGAAATGACATAACATACATACATGTTATGGTACGTACGGTCTCTGCAGCATACTACATCAAAGTCGAGCATCGATGCATGTATGTGAATAGATGTTGATGTGATAATGTTAGCAATACACACTCTGATTTGCCCGACTGCATGCGACGATAACAGCTAATGCCCTAGACCTCGTGTCATGGTATCACAGATCAGATTTGAGACAGATCTCGTAAACCCGTACATGTATTTAATTATGTTTCAATTAAGTATACCATGATTGCACATTGGCAAAAAATCCCAAGCAACTCCTAAATGTGTTCCAGACTTACAATGAAATGATAACGAATATTCTGTAGACATAACAACACAAGCCGTCAGCCGATCAGAAAAATTGGAATAAGATAAATCCAAACGGAGTAGGTTATTATATTATAAAAATGAATGAGTAAGTCGCATTGCTAATTGCCGCAATAAAAACATGTATATTTTCGCCTTATTTTGTTGTCCCTAGACCCAAAATATGATTCTGTTCCTAAGCAATGGGTAGTATAATTTTCCTATTAAATCTAATTACATATATTTACTTACAGGCCTATCAACGCACAGCCGAAACTAATGGAGCTAAGAACTTGAAATTTTACACAGGGATTCCTATTGTGACGTAGGGCAGCACTAAGAAGGTATTTTGGGAAATTCTACCCCTAAGGGGGTGAAAAGGGTTAAAAACTGCTGTATGGAAAATCGAAACCATTAAAGTTACAATTGTCAAACTTGACAGTTGAATAAGTGATTCAAAAACAAAAATAATAGTATACTTCATTTGTATAAAAAATAACATTAAAGGGGTTAAAATAAGGGTAGAAATGTTTAGAAACTGGGTGATTTCCTTCCTACCTTATCAACGCACAGCCGAAACTACTGGAGCTAGGAACGTAAAATTTTACATAAGGATTCCTATTGTAACGTAGGGTAACGCTAAGGAAGAATTTTTGGTAATTTGACACCTAATGGTGTGAAAATGGTAAAATACTGGTGTATGGAAAACCGAAATCGTTGAAGTTGCAGATATCAAACTTGACTCTTCAGTTGCTCATCTAGAAACAAGAATAACTGCATACTTTCTTTTTTTTATAATTAACCCTAAAGGGGTAAAAATAAGCGTTGAAGTATTGTAGAACCGAACTGCCGGATCAACACACCGCAGAAACTACTGAATAGCTTTAGTAGGAACTTGAATTTTTACACGGGGATTCGTATTGAGGCGTAGGGTAGCACTAAGGAAGGATTTTTGGAAAATCAACCCCGAAGGGAGCGAAAAAGGTGAAATACTGTGGTTTGCAAAATCAAAATTTGCAACATGCAGACGAAGTCGCGGGAAAAAGCTAGTTATTTATAAACGTAAGCGTTTTATTACATTTCCTACCCACCATACTAGTAGTGCTAAGCATGTAAATGTTCAAACCGGTTCAGAAAGCGTTCGAGAGGTTCTTCGATATATGATTCTACTTTTTGTGTGCATATAACTGTGTATATATAAACGTATGTATTTATTTATGTATATATTTTGTAATATATATGTTTATTTATTTATTATATTAGTATGTTGCATATTTTATATGTCTGATACTGTGTCACTTGTTTTATTCGTATATTTATGTGTATACGGAGCATCTATTAAATATTATTGTTATTTTTATTTTATAGTTATTATTAATATGTTTTTAATAAGCTATTGGTGCACTATTGACTGCCCTCTCTTTTATCCTTCTCTTATTTCCATCCCAAGGTAGTCGGTAAGAGATTGCCTCGAGCGATACGACCGCCTTTTGTACTATTATCGAATACAGTAATGTTTTATTTTTTAAGCTTAAATATAGTGTACAATAAAGGATATAAATAAATAAATAAATAAAATAACTGACAAAAAATATTCTAGACTAGGTTATCTAATGTAGTTACAGCAAAATCAGGAGAACGCAAGCCAAGCAAGCAAGGAATATTTAAGTATATTAACGGAAGTATGTGCTCCATCAATGGGGACAATGCACAGCTATTGTTTTAGCAATAGCCTCGTTTGCGATGGTACCAAAAATTACAAAGTGCTAGTTTGGTACCTAATATACTAATTTTGAGACGTTTGAAGTTACATAAACCCTTATGTAACCCTTCTCTTTGCGTCATCAATTAGTACACCCAACAGTCACATACATAGTCCTAACCCCACACTAAGATCGAGTCTTGTGTCGTGGATATCAGGAACTACGAGAGACTTTTCGGTCTCACAAACACCCAGACCCGAAACAAATACCTGTGGTTCACACAAATATTTGTTTCGGTGCGGGGATCGAACCCGCGGCCACTCGTTTCACAGCCGGCGTCTAACCAACTGCGCCACGGAGGCTGTCAGCATGAATTGCCTCATAAAAGTGTTTCGCAGCAACATACAATCATCGTACCAATTTAGGTCGCGGAGCTATCATCCAATCGAGAACAGTATGAACAGTCAGTTGGTTGTAAATTGCAAAATAGAAAAAGTTTGTCAGCACCAAGACCCCAAAGAATCTACTTTACGCTTGAAACATTGAAGAAGTTAAAAACTTTTTCTAGCCACAGGTTAAATATGACATATTATGTTTTAATTTACATCAGATATATTTCAGATGCTTACTCCAATCAGCTAACTCCTTTCTCTTTCTCAGTACAAATGATAACAGCAGACTGAGCAATGTGCTAAGTATACCTACGTATACAAAAACCGAAAAAGATAGTTATATGTACACACAGTAGCTTGGAACACACGCAGTAAACAAACCTAAAGAAAATTTTCTATAAAAGGTTGGTTATTGAACTGCTTAAACAAAGTAAACAATTGTACACAAAAATATATTTTCACAGCTGATTTTGTTTTGACTTTAACAATTGTTTGCAGCAAAAACTACATAAGTATTATAGTTATTTTCTTTTGAATAGATTCAGCTGTTCGGAATGTAAATTAGGTCATTTTCTGAAATGTCCTAAGTAGGTATATGAAATGATAATACGATGAACCCTAAAAAATACGAAGACATTGAGAAAATATATGTTATCGATAATAATGATATACAAGAGCATGTACATTGAAATTCAGCGAAAGTAAATAAGATTTCCATGATTTAAATTAATACGTAGGTAAAATAAATATTTATTTACATCTTTCGGCACTTATATATTTTCTAACGTGCATTTCAAAATTACCAATGTATATTCCAATGTATAAAAATTCTCGTCATTGAGATAAAAATAAAAACATTCCTCGTCAAAACAATGTTTAGATATAAAGTAGATACTTTTGATCTTGATTCTTGAGATAAAATTGTCTGTAAGATACACTAACGTCGTTTGATGATGCGCACTATATCCATATCTTCTAATGTTTAGTGTAGATAATAATAGGTATTATTTGACTCTCGAGTGCACTGTGATACGAGGGATGGAGTTTTTAAGCTCCAACGGACGTTAACATGCACTTGGAAGTACATAACGTTTCAACTAAAGAATATCATCACACCTTAGTAGTTGGTATACATTCTTCCGAACTCCTCTGTTTTATTTAAGAAAAGGACCAATTTCTCAATGTGAGAACATTTCAAGGAGATTATTTCGCCATTTTTGTTAAGTTTTTTTGATAAAACTTTTGAATTCATAGTGCGAATCGTTATTACTTTTGTTTACACACTTAGAAGTAATTAATTTTTATCGTTGCTTAGCCAATTAATTTTTCTATTTCAATTCCATTTTAAAACTTTAAATATGAACATACAAATATTATGTATATTTGTTTTATGTATCTTACTATGATATTATAATAAACTTGAAGTTATGTGAGGCAATGTATGTACTATTAACATACATACTAGAGACGAAAAAATATATATTATAAACTAACACATTTCGCAAATTAAGTAAATATTTAAAATTTATACACACGAACAATGTAATAATTAATGATGAACAAAAATTAACACTGTTTAAGGAATTCGTCATAGAAGCTTTATAACAAAAACTACTCATAGTCGCTTGAGTTTGTTTGATTCAATAACAAAAAAATACACACCTACATGCCATATTTTAAAGCTTACCTAATGCAAACAACAAAGTACAGGTAACTCGCATAAGATTTGAAAAACGATGTTATACATAAAAATAAAAGAACTCACCTCTAACCCTTTCAAAATTGTTGAAATACAAACGTTAAGAAAAAAATAAACAATTTAACTGTCGTTCTTCCAAATTATTGATTTGATGTCGAATAAATTTTAAACTCAATGTACCCGCAACGATGATTTACTCACTTTTTTATTTTAGTGATACCTATATTTCGTAGCTTACGCGTTTGTAAATAAAATGACAATGACGGCGGTTGTAAGGCAAGACTGCTGAGCGCCTGCCCTGTTCGCCAATCGCCTGCCCTGTTCGCCAATCGCCAGCACGAGACTGAAAGTATCGCGACACGAGTTACCACCACTATCGGTGTGTCAAGGTGCTTTATAAGTACCACGTACAGGTATCTACGGAATAACAGCAACTGGTGTTTGGTAGTAGCGTAAATTAAAATAATGCGTTTGTGTACTTTAAAAAATATTTCGCGACCTATTTCACTTGCAGTTCCTACCCTCTCTACTTAAATGAGGTTAAAAGAACATATTTTCATCCATACTGCAGAATGATTTGACCCAAAATCTTACAGCGAGCTCCCAGTGATACACAAATGCATACTGACGAGTTTGGGTTGATCAACTTAACTGCCTGTGAAATTATTATGCATAACTAACTCGTAAGTTTTATGTAGGTTTACCGTTCTTTAACGATGGTTTACTTCACCGTTAAAGAAGACAAATAATTAGCTAAATATAATAACTTAATAGACACGCAATTGCTATTAACGTACCTACGTATATTATATTATAATAAATACTTCGGACTGCTTAATTATATTGAGTACTTTGTAGTTATTATTATTTTACGCAGAGTTAAACTATAACATCTTCTTCTATTACATATAATAAAAATGTAAATGGTCGATGTCTGTACATGGAAGATATTTAAGAAATTTCAACGCGGGGGGTCTTTATAACAGCAACAGAATCCAAAACAATTTTTTTTTAAATTTTTGTCTGTCTGTCTGTCTGTATGTTTGCTTGCGCATCACGCAAAAACTACTGCACCAAATGAGATGCGGTTTTCACAGTTGTATTGCTGCAGGTTCAACTTAAAAACTGGTATATGTTGCATTTGCATACAGGGTGTTTCTTTTTGTTTGCTTGCACATTACTCATAAACTACCGCACCAAATGAGATGTTGTTTCTACAGTTATATTGCTGCAAGTTCAACTTAAAAACTGGTATATGTTGCATTGACATACAGGGTGTTTCTTTTTGTTTGCTTGCTCATTACTCATAAACTACCGCACCAAATGAGATGCAGTTTTCACAATTACAATGGTGCAGGTCCAACTTAAAAACTGGTATATATTTCATTTACATACAGGATGTTTCTTTTTGTTTGCTTGCACATTACTCAAAAACTACCATACGAAATGAAATGCAGTTTTCACAGTAAAAATGGTGCACGTCCAATTTGAAAACTGGTATATATTTTATTTATAGACAGGGTGTTACTTTTTATTTACTTGCGCATAACGCAAAAACTACAAGACGAAATGAGATGCGGTTTCACAGTTATATAGGTACAAGTCCAACTTAAAAACTGGTAAATGTCTTATTTACATACATGGTGTTTCTTTGTATTATGGAAGATAAATGAGAAAAACTAATATTCCCCATATTAAGACTGGATTAACACTTAGGCTACATTTCATCAAGGTAAATTAAGTGCTCCCGTGGAATGAGGACGGAAATCCGATATAGGTATTTGTCACTTTTTATACTCAATGGGATGCGATGGGCGTGGATTACATACCTTGAGTGAGAATGAGATAGGACGGGCGGGATATAACGGGACGGGACGGGACGGGATGAGAAATACCAAATAATCTATACATGTATATTTTTTTAAACAAAGTTAATCACGCAGACGAAGTTAGCGGGCAGAAGCTAGTTAATAATAAAAATTATAAATAGATATAACCTAGTATCAAGCCAAGATCATGTATCAACCATCAGCTCTTCGATATGTGTTTATACACTTAAAATACATGTAATTACCTAATAACGCCCCTATTTATGGACAGATTCAAAACTTATTTTAGTTATCGAATGTTTTGGCTTCTTCGCTGAAACTAAATATTTTGGTCGTTCAAAAGAGACAAAATATTCGATAACTAAAATAGGTTTTAAATCTGTCAATGAATAAGGCCGTAACTGCCGTACAAGTGTCTTAACAAATTCGCAAAAACTATCATGGAACACTTTAATGTGTTCAACCTGTTATCACAGACAGGACAAACTAAGCCATAGTAGCGAGGAAAGCTGCTGTCGCCTTGGACTATTTTATTAACACGCTTTTATCAGCTTCGCCGGCAACGGTATCTTTGAAGTCGACTTTCAAGCACTTCAAAACGTCGTGTCGGATTGATTTCAAATGTTCCCCACTTATCAATTATTATTACGTATCACAGTTTCTTACGGGCCATGGTAACTTTAAGTCTAAACTGTACTCATTTAAGTTCGATGATTCGCCTGCGTGCTCATGTTCATCACCTAATTGTCAATACTTATGAACTGTCCGTGGATCATATACTTGGGAGTGTTGTCGTTGGCAAAATTAGCGTAAAACAATGCTGGATAGCATAATGGTTTCTTAGATTTACGCGAATGTTACACATTTTTTACGGATTTTATTGCGATTTGGTTCAATGAGTCCGCCCCGTGACAACGAAAGCTGTAAAGTAATCCAAACGTCGGGAAGTTAAAAAATGTAGAAATTAAACCAAATCGCGATAATATCCGTACAAAATAGTTTTATTTCAACATGCTGGATAGTACCTATGCAAATATAATATCATTTGGAATTGTGTACTACATAGACCTTGGAGAATACGAAAAATTTCTATGTTTTTGCCATACCTATTATTGGAATGAAGTATATCAGCTCACATACTCGTAATAGGGGACCTATTATTTTAAATGTGATAATTATTTGATTTGTGGTGCTTTACAGCTGGCTTCTCTGGCTATAAAAGTTTTTATGCGCGGTTATTCACCTCTTTAGTTCATTGTTTGTGACCAGTTTTATTATTACGGAGGGAAGTGGTCAATAATTTATTTACAACTTCTATTAATTTAACTTTGTGATTGATTTCGTTGCGGGTTAAAGGCAAGTTAGACATTCCTGGAGACTCGCTTAGCTTCAATGCTCAGTGTCATTAAAATGCGTGCCACTATTGAACACTTAGGTACAGGAGTTGCAGTGGCGGGTGTGAGGGCAGGACATTCTCCATAAACCCAATTAATTAAAGGAACATATTGTCGTACCAAGCTAAATAAATGTTATGTCACAAATAAGTTTTGACACCTCAATGTACTGAACATATTTTTAAAGTCATTTAATAACTTGAAATAAATCTAACCCTGTAGGGTTAAGGCCCTTTTGTACCTAGATGTTTCGGTCTTATTATCATATCATCTTCTCACTCCGCACATCCAGAGCGCGGCGCACACTGGCTTCAACCGATTATAGCAGCATTATAGCAGAACTTAATTGTTAAACCGATTATAGGCTTAATACTTGACAGCCAGCTAACTTGGAAGGCCCACATAGATAAAATAAGGACTAAACTGTCATCACTGCAAGGCGTTTTACATAGAATAGTTCACTGTATACCTCGTCCGGTTCGTTACAATATTTATTATTCACTGGTTCAACCATATCTTACATATCTAATAGAAGTATGGGGCAGTGCTTCAAAAACATTACTGAAAGAGTTACAAACTAAACAAAATAAATTAGTAAAATTAATTTTTCATTATGACTATTATACTGCAACAGATAAAATTTACTCGGAAACTAAATTAATGTCAATAAATAAATTATACCGATATAATATATGTATGTTAATAAGAAAAATAATGGAAAATAGAACTCATTCGAACATAAAATTTAAAACTAAAAAGGAAGAAGGCTTACGTTTACTTCGCAATGCAAATAATATTTCTCTTCTAACACCCCGCACTAATTACGCTAAAAAATGTATCCGCTACGAGGGTGCCCAAATGTATAATAAATTACCTAAAGAAATAAAATCACTAAATAATTTTAATGTCTTTAAAAACAAATTAAAATCCTTTGTATTGTCATCAAAGTACTAAATACGGACCTGGCAGCAAGTATCGAACCGATGCCACAGTGATCAGTGTTTAGCTTGTTTAACCATTTTTTATTTCTCCTACCCACTTATTAATTAATTGTTTTGTTTTGTATTCAACACACGGTTCATATTATTACATTAGAATTAATGTTAGATGTATAGTTTGATATAATATGTTCTGATGCTAGCTTTAGTTATTGTTATTGTACTTATCTCATAAAAGTGAAATGTAAATTTCTTTTTGAGAAATAAAGTTCTTTAACCACAATTGTACCTATATCAAGAGCCCATGAGCGCCAGACCCTCGTCATTTTTTAAAAGCTGAAAGTTGGTCTACGCATGCCTCTAGCATAGGCATCACATAACCAGCAATTATGAGTTTGGATCGTGGTTACTTTGGTAGATATCTTCAGTGTGTCTGACAAGTTAACAAAACCTTTTTATAGTTCCCTCAAAACAAGTGGATGGTGAAAATAACCGCGCACTATAACGGTCAAGTACGGTCAACGTGTAAGTGCGTGGTGGCCTGTTGGTAATGGATCAGACGCGGCTGCCTACATGTTCACGGTGGTCACGGGTTCAAATCCCAGGGCACACCTCTGACTTTTCGGAGTTATGTGTGTATTGATAGTAAATCACCACGCACTTTAACGGTGAAGGAAAACATCGTGAGGAAACCTGCATACCGTAGCGATTTCAAAGAATTTCTACGGTATGTAAGTCCGCCAACCCGCACTAGGCCAGCGTGGTGGACTATTTGGCCTAACCACTCTCAATCGATTCTCTCGATTGTAGTGTATGCATGTGCTCTGCAGTGTGACGTATATGAGCTGATATAGATATAGAGATAACGGTCAAGGAAAACATCGTCAAGAAACCTGCATACCATAAAGCCGGGTATCAACATCGTGACGCTGGCTCGCGAGGCGTGCCTCGCGATGTGGGGACGCGCATGCCCCACGAGCCAATTTTAACGTCGCCGCGCGCGAGCATCGCTCGGGCGAACCGGTTCGCTGTCGGTAGATATCAGTGCTCAAAGGGCGCTCAGCGTGAGTCGCTCAGTTGCATGAGGAGCATTTATATTGCCTCGTTCCCTCGCAACATAGAAGAAAAAGAGGAGACGAGAAGTTTCTTGTTTTTTTTTCTAAACTGTAAAGTTTTGCGACATTGTGACGCTGCTCGCGAATTTGCTCGTTTGCACAGAAAGTCGGGAGGCAGCCTCGCGGTGCGCTCGTTTAGCGTCTACACAGGTCACAGACACGCCGAGCCACGTCGAGCCTGCGAGGCGTTTGTATAGGTTTTCCATTGAACCAAGCACTTAAGTTGCGTTTACAGCGTTTTCTTTGTGTTTGATTTTGAAAAATAATAAAAAACTAATAATAAACAGAAGAAAACCACGTAGGTGGATGAAACACATAAGATTACAAGTTCGTCATAGTCTTTATGTTGCGAGCAATACAAAAAAAAAAACTAAAAGGACGCATTGATTTAATGTTACCACCAGTCAGTTGTTAAGAAGACCCGACGAAACAAACTCAGTGGGCTACATTACCACTGGAACTACGCGACGCATCACGCAACTGGGCTTAAAATTGTGACTTTTCTTTCAAAGTTTGCTTTAATATTTATTATTGGAATTTGGAACGACGACGAACGACACTTTTAATTCCACGGATGAGTTTGACATTCTAAATTTAAAAAATTAGGAACATCTTTTTTGTTTTTAATGTTGTTAATTATTGTGTTGTTAATTACTTATTTTTTGTTGTTAATTATTTGCTCATTATTTTATATTTTAAACCAACTTCAAAGGAGGTTATCAATTCGTTGGGTTTTTTATTATTTATGTATAGTATTTGTATAACATAGACGAAAAATTTAATAGAGTAGTGACCAATGATTAAAGAATAAAGAGGATAGAGCATAAGGTCACGTGACACGGGTCCCTTTGTATTACCAACATGGCGGCGGCTCCGCCCCTAAAAATAGTGATATGCTAGTACCGAATTTTCTATCGACATCGATGCATCAATAGTGGCATAAATACGACTGACAAACTTTGAATGTACATAAATATCAGTGTATAAACTTGTATAACTTTTTTAATTTTCGCTTTACATGTCAATTGAGTATAAACAGGGGATTTTAGGATTAGACAGTAAAGTCATTCAAAATTAAATCCGATAAAAATAGTTCGATGTTTTGATATTTTATTCATACTATGATTTATTTCATGGTAAGTTTTACCTGATGATTGGATTGGATTTGTGTCAAATAATACATACGTGAGATAAAATACAACTTTATTAATATTCATAATTTGCTTGCGACTTCGTTTGCGTGTATAAGACAGCCTCCGCGGCGCAGTAGGTTAGACGCCGGCTGTGAAACGAGAGGCTGCGGGTTCAATCCTCGCACGGGGACAAATATTGATGAGGCCGAAAATTCTCTCGTAGCTTCTGATACCCACGACACAAGACTTAATGGATCTTAATGTGGGGTTAGGACCATGTATGTGATGACCATGTATGACTGTTGGGTGTATTTATTTATTTATTTATAAAATAATGTGGACGTAAAAGAAAACTACATGAAATCGCAACAACTATTTTATTGTTACCTCTTCTTAAATTTTTTACAACCATCAAAGTTCAACATAAACGTAAAATAATGCACCCAACAAGCTAAGGTCCTGTACGCTGTCGTCACATTGTGTTGCAACCATTAGCGTCGCGTATCGAAATGATTAACGGCAAATTTAAAATATCACTTTTTAATTATAAATTTTACCAATTTAGAGATTATTAAAATTAAAAAAGGTTAAAAAGGTCAATAAAGATTACAAAAAAAACATTTTTACTTATTTTGGAGCCTCGTGCATATTCCCTATTGCCCAATTTGATAATTGTAACTATAAAAGCGACGACCGTTTAAAATGTAAACAACAAATAAATGTATTTATTGGAGGGTTCCAATAGTGTCTTCCGATATTTTGTATCCATTTTGTCCTGGTCTGTATGTTTATAGGTAATCTAAAAAATATTATATATATATATATATTCAGAACGACAAAGAAAGTGAAATTAAAAATATTCTATTATTATTATTATTCTATTATTCTATTATTTCTTTTTTTGAAAAATAAACATCAAAATATTTAAAAATGATAATATCGATATGAATAATTTCGTATCACATCCCTAAACTTGTGTGTAAACAATCAATACGGTTGTTATTCGTACTACTTGTATAAATAACGCTTAGAAGAGTCTAAAACTTAATCAACAAGATCCTTAAACAATTATAAATGATTAAAACAAACCCAAAATGTAAATTTAGACACATATTTGTTATTATTTCGTAAAAACAGTTACTAACCTATGAAAAGAAATTTTGGGGTCCTTTTTGCTTGAACTCGACTAGCATCCTTTCACACAACACTGAGGCATTTTAAAAACTTTACAATTAATCTAATAAGCAAACTTAACAAACTTAAGACACGAGATTAACAATGAAAAAATCGAAATTCTTTGATTGTGCAGATTTGTTTACTCCTATTGACAGATAACGCCACATTTTGACATTACATGCAGAAAAGAAAAATGGCGTCATTTTGGGCCAAGGGCGGTCTCAGTGTGGTTAGTGAACAAAATATTGCCATATTCGGAACAATGGACTTATGATTTGTCTCTTTCATTAAGGGATAAGTTACCTTTGTGTAAGTGAGACAGATGCATAAATGTACAATTCCGCGTCGATACTCCTAACATAACTATAACTTGATATATAGAACTACTGTTGTGCGTCATCCTCTTTATTCTTTAATCATTGGTAGTGACCCTGTGCCACCGAAAGGAACAACAAATAAAGTACTTAATTGGTTTAGGGTTGCCATTTGCCAAGTATGGTACAATTACCCACTATTAGGTAACGGCTTTTTAGAATGATACAAAATTTGCAAACAAGGAAGAAGGAAGGATAAATAAAAATGCAACAGTTTGATAGGATTGTTTTATTTATTACTGTATACATATATTTAGAAAGTGTACAAAATTACGTTTGATAGATCAACAATATATAACTATACGGGTAACTATACAGGGTATGGGGTAATACTACAATCTCACTCTTACCACACTGACATTTTAGGTTATAAAGTTTACGTGTTTATTATAATTACAATAACATTGAGATAAACAAATGTATAACTACAATGTATTACAGTGTTATCTCTTTTATACGATTTTATAGCAAACTAGTTAATTTAAATACTGCTGGATACTATTAATTGTTACTAAAGTTATTTACTTACCCATGGAATGATAATCCTGTTATTTTCACACCACTATCGCTTTTACAACCAAGTACGCTAAACCGCACCATTTTGTGATGGATTTAGCAAAGATTTTAGAATTTAAACAATTATAAATCACTTTGAAAACTTCCTACACTAAACACAAACACGATACGACAGTCTTATGTCAATATTTGTTTAGCAATTTCAATTCCGACCTTGAAAAAACCGGCACGCGTTGCAGGACAGAAAATGTATATTTCGATCTCTTTCTATCTTAGAGCAAAACCTATAAGCGGCATCTCTTTCTGTGGGACTGAATAGGCACTATACAGCAGTCTATTAGATTTTTCGTCTATGTTGTATAATGGCTATACAGTGTCTAATTTATAGTCTATGATGACTGTTATTATTATTATTTTTATCAATAAAAAAAACATAATAAAAAAATGTATATAGGTACCCGAATAATTAATTTTACTTCGAATAGAACTTAAAATTAATATTTTTTATAATTAACCGGTGTCCCACGACACCACACGGTTTTTCTTTGTTTTTGTTATGTACTCGATCGGTCGTCAAATTAATTGATTAGTGTTTAAAAGTTTTTATTTAGTCGATTTGATTAGTCAATTTTAACGAGGTCGCAACTAACGTAGTGTTTTATATTCTCTTTGGTCGCAACGTGCAAGAAAACATCTAATGCCATGCTTCTTTCTCCTCAATATATTTTTGTCTAAACGGTTTAGGTTATGCAACAATCATGTATGGTGAGACTGGTTCTCATAGAAAGGCCTAAAAAAGGCTGCGATAGCGTATCTATCTTTATAGGTTGGCTCACTCCAACGTTTCTAATTTACTCCTTAGTCTGTGATTTCTGATGGTATCTAAATTTTGATTTAATAGGTCGGCAACATACCTATGACCCAAGGGTTATGGATGTTCATGGGCGGGCGTGATCACCTACCAGCCGGACCTACTAAGACCCGATTTCTTTTAAAATGAATTATTTGCGAACGGGTTTTTATTTTTACGGTATTATTCTCTTTACGAATAAATAAATTATTAATTACAAGTATATAATTTTGAACGATGTTGCCTCTTCATTATTTGATTTCTCATTTCAATGAATATTTTAAGATTTTCATGAGTTTCTAAAATACCTCCGCAGCAAAATAATGTTCCAAGTATCGTGTGCGCACTATTATGAGGAATGAACGAGACAGGACTGGACGGGATGACACAGGAAAAGCAGTGCAGAGGACGATAGTCACGTTGAGTTGTATTATAAACTAGGTAGTATGCAAAATAAAACGTTTCTGTGGACTGGAGTCAAAAAGAATCTGTACCCCGGCGGAGTCGAGCCGGGTTGCTAGCAAAAGATAAATATAAAGCCTTTAACCCTGGGATGCGATAGGGCTTAGGGGTGAATCGAAACGCCGTACTTAAATTCCCAGACAACTCGAGTAAAATTTATAATCAAAATATACAAGGTGAAGTGTCTCGAGCTGGGAACCCACGACCTCCCGATTCACAGCCTATACACGCTTCCAATACAAGACCAATGAGGCGACTAAATCATCTCAAAAATATTTATTCCATATTGTAAACATGACAATGTTTCTTAAATTAAACAAAATATCACCTCCTACTTTTAGCAGTTTCAAAGGAGATGGCTTCTCAAACGTCTGTGTGGTCTGTATATATATTTTTTGAGACCTTTACTGCCCACCTGAAGGTCTCAAGCCCACAAGAGGGCATCAATGCCCCTTTTGAGAAACATTGCTTGATATAGATCATACAATTTTGAGTTAGAACTCTCTTTAAGTCATTGCCTTCCAATTTGGACAGTATAGCTATAACTCGACAACCTAATTAAATTAAATTGACAATAAAAACTACAAGTTCAAGTAAAAGAAATATATGTTGAAAAATAAATAAAAAAAAAATTACACACAAGTAATAAGAAGTTTATTTTCCTGAGAGTGTTTTCATGTTATAGAGGTAATATTACACAATAAAATAACTTACATCTGTAGAATTTTTAAAAAATAACTAAAACAGTTGTCCACTTTTCCTTGGGGCATTGGAACCTGCATATCATTTTGAAAAATTTCATTAGAGAGAAAATTTTAGCTTGCGTCTATAGACACATTGGTTTAATTTTTAAATACACAATCTAATGGTATATAACCAAAATATCAATAAATACATAATATGCAATATATTAATAATCATAAAATATCACATCTTTGATCCATGATACTTATGCAGTTCCATTTGCAACTTCCCCGCCAATTCATGATAAAAAAAGAAATGCAAAGACCTTATGGTTCATATAGTTCACAAGGGTCACAAAGTTCACAATTATGACAAAGATGACAAGGTTGGCAATATTGACATTCTTGACACGAGCAACAGCAATAAACTACACTCATCAGGTGTACAGACAAGACAAAGTTGTGGGAGGGGTGTGGCACTGCTAGAAATAACATGCACTACATAAGGGGTCGTGCCACACACTTATCCACCGGTTTGTTAGGCCTGGCTCTCATTGGTGGTGGCCTCGATGGTTGTGCCAGCAGGTTTGGTGTTGCTCTTCGGCTTGGCTGGTTGCGGTTGTGGGGTTGTGGATGTGGGAGCCACTGGGGCCTCTCCTTCCTGTCCATTCTGGCGCGGAGCTTGCGGGTTTTGCTGTCCACCCTGCGGCTGACCCTGCTGGAAACGCGGACGCATACGGCGGTACCCACCGCGGTTCATAGGGCCAGGACCGCCTCCACGGCGCCCACCACGGAAGTTGCGACGGATGTAACTGCGTTGTGGTGGTGCAGCGCCGCCCTCCTGACCCTCATCTCCTTGTGCACCCCCTTGGTTGGTCGGGGGTCCACGACGTCCCAAGCCACCTCTACGTGGAGCGCCTTCACCACCACGTCCGCCACCTTGACGGGGGTAGTATCTATAAAGCACAAAAAGAAACAATCCAAAAAATTAGAACTCCACCTGGTATTGGTATCAATGCATTCCAAATGTGCAGTTATTGAATGTGTTGGTGAGAAAGTATAAGTAATATATCCAGACTGTGAAAACGAAAGCCAGGTGGTATAGTATTAGTGACTTCAGACGACACAATGCAACTAAATATTTTGCAATAAGAAACTTTTATTTTGTAGTTTTTTACTTACCGTCGTATTAAGTGGTAAATACATCGATTTCCTATAATAATAATATACACCTCTTTATATGAGCACAAACTAGTTATTTGCCACCTAAATATGATATTTAAATAACTTAAAAAAAATGTAATCACTAAAACTACCACCAAGCTTAGTTTTGTTGCAGTCTGCACGCTGCATGTGCTTTTAAGAAATTCAGGCATGAAATGAAAGATTAACACAACTGAAATGTACAAATCAGCATCTGTATTGTGGTGTCCCATGTAGTTGTGTAGAATCCCTAGCGAGGTTGTTGACAACACTTTAATTGCTTTGCTGAAAACATGCTCGCCATCAATGTGACAACAGTCTAACTAATTCAATATTTATAGTAAGTACTGACTGGCGATGGAAGCCGCGGCGTTTATCAGCTGCATATGGTGAGCCTTTTACCGGCTCACCGCCGGGACCGGTGACTCCAGCCGCTTCATAGCCTTTCTCCCCGGCGACCACGGCAAATTCCACCGCCTCTCCGTCGCCAACCGAGCGCACCGCCTTGCGTGGGTTATTCTTTGCAATTGCAGTTTGATGCACAAAAACATCCTCCTTCGTGTCATTCCTGTAGAATTCAAGAGTATTTTTTTCAACATATTGACTATATGCACAATGCAATGATTAAATATTTATAAGAAATCTCGAACCTGTTGATGAAGCCATATCCACTCTTGACATTAAACCATTTGACGGTCCCCGAGACCTTTTCAGCTAAAAATTAAAAAATATGCATAACAAACAATTAATTTAAAGACAATAATTTAAAAAATGATGCAAGGAAATATTTTGTGGAAAATTCTTTACATTCTATATCTTTGTTTAGTAATCTTAACAAAATAGCGAAGGTATATGTTGCTGGTGCAATTGGTAGCCAAGACATCTTACATTATTAATATTAGAACATCAATGTTCATTTCTGTTCACAAAATATTAATCCTGATTAGTGATGTAACGAATGTTAGTTTTCTCACATTCGCGAATGCGAATGCGGATGCGAATATTCATATCTAACATTCGCGAATACGAATGCGAATGCGAATGTTGTTTTTCAAATTTGGCGCGCAACATTTCGGGCCAGCCATGTTTAAAACGAACATAGTCGAGCATGTCGAGCCGGCCCGTGCTTTGACAGGTTGAATGAACTAATTTAGTAGTTATTAATAAATATTGTTTACTTCACCGTTAAAGTCAATTTAGTTAGTCGTTGATAGTCAATCACCACGCACTTTAACGGTGAAGGAAAACATCGTGAGGAAACCTGCATTCCGTAGCGATTTTAAAGAATTTCTACGGTATGTAAGTCCGCCAACCCGCACTAGGCCAGCCTGGGGGACTATATGACCTAACCACTCTCAATCGATTGTAGAGTAGGCCCGTGCCCTGCAGTGAAACGTATATGGGCTGATATAGATAGATAGATTGTTTTCTTAATTATTGTAAGGAAGAAATTGTAATTTTATTTACAAGTATGTAGGTATTTATTATTTTGTTTTCTTGAGTATGTTTATTAATTGCATTGAAATATAATTGAAAATGAAGGTTTTAAAAATATAACATTTTGGATATTAAATGTTTAATTTTGGTTGACTATTTTTTATAACTGTTAATAGCATTTGGTTTTGCTAAAAAAAAATAGAAGCTATAACTTAATAAGTACAGTCAAAAGACTTACGAGGCGTAGATATTATCAATATTATAAATAATTAAAAAATACGCTAATTATAATAGTTGTATTATTTTTCCAGAACCATCAAAATTTTTATAAATTTCCTTTTTATTTGTCAAAAACATTCGCTTAACATTCGCTTCGTTTCTTGCGAATACGAATGCGAATGCGAATGCCAAAAAATATGCGAATATTCGCGATTCGCGAATGCGAATGCGAACATTCGTTACATCACTAATCCTGATCATATAAAAATTTTCCAAATATTCGCTAGGCTAATTTTTTTTTAATATTCTGGTACTTTAAATCAAAAGGAAAACATCGCAAAGCTTGCAACTCATTTTTTCAATACTATAAAAATATTGTTTACCCTCCAAAAATTTACAACACCAGCACATGAATAAATATATGTAAGAATAGTTTGGTAGGTAGAATTGATGTCACCGCATATATTTAGATCACCAATACAGTCAACAAATCAATGTTATCAACAAAAACAAAAAATGTTTTCGGTGATATAGGTGAGGGTATTTACTTGTCCACTCCATCGTATTCGTCATAGTTTTCCTAAACAGTCGTATCGCAAGCTTATTTTACAGCGGCACTTGCAAAAATAGTACTTTTACATAAATAACTACGTAGATTTCAGTATGATGCTTCCCGAGTACTTCAAACCATAGTTAAAATACATGGGCGTATCTCAGTTGGCATATAATGCGCAACTCCCGACTGCCTATATTGATTTTTCTCGCCCGCCCGCGTGACCCAGGTGCTGGCCGCGAAGGCATGCGCAGTGCGCGTCGGCGGGGTCAACACACGATCAATAACGTACCTCTCCACTCACTTCGTACAAATTAATTACAATTGTTAATATACCACGCTATTAGAAACTCACATATAATCAAACAATAAAGAAATCTCCACAAAATTTATACAACATTTCAATTTGGTGAACATGTGCTTTGGGTACTCAAAGCCGGGACACGCAAAACTAAGATGGCGTAGCGGCACTCACCAATGACTTGCTTTTGTTTAGCCGTTTTAATTTGCTGCGGTTGAGTTGGTTGTTCTGGCTGCTGCTGTTGTTGCTGCTGCGGGGGCTGCGGCTGCGGCGCCTTTTCGGTATCAGCCATGGTGTAATTGGCGAACGGCGATGGTGGCTAAGGTGGTAAAATCCTCCACGACCTCTCCTCGATGTTCACTGCTCTTCGTCGTTACTCAAATGACAAATTATGCTAGAGCCGTCTCGGCACGTACCCTGTTTCGCACAATCGATTCTTGTCTCGGTTTTTCTCGAGAAACCAATCGATCAATTAATCGATTCTCTTACCTCAAATGCCATTTAAGTCTTTTATTAAGCAAATATATTTTACTATTTTTAGTCATCATACATAATAAAGAGAAACGTGAAACGTTAAGTCTAATATAGATATGGCACACTTTGATTCGTAGCTAAATTACAGGTAAAAAAAAAGAATATGTACAGTGCGACACAAAAGAGTAGAAAATAAATGAGGGCGCCACCATCATTTGTGTGGCAACATAGTTAGTACGAGACAATACATCTTAATACTTTATTTATTATACCTTAAATAAATAATAATAAAGTTTATATTTCCTTAAATATCGAAGTCTTAAATATATTTAATTAATTAATTATAAGGGATTTTTAAACGATGATTAAGTCACAAATCAAAACAAGTCGATGTTTTAATAGACTTTTTATCACTATAACATATTTCACAGTTATTTATTTATAATTATTTGTTTATTTATAAAACTTTATTGGATACCATTTATATTATACATATACAACAGAAATGATTTTTTTGTCGAATCGCACATGTATCAAAATCATCTTAGGCCTTTTTAGGACGATCCTTTCTATGCTTAGCCGGTGTAGAAAACTTTCCGCCATTTTCAGCACCATGCTTCGCTATCCGACGTACTGTACTCTCAGAAACACCTAAAACAATAACAGAAAATATAAGTATAATGAGATGTGAAGTCAAGAAATAAACATATTCTACTTTTCTTGTTTCCATTATACAATAATTGATTTTAGAGTAGGTAATATAGATGTTTACAAACAAGTATTGTTACTTTTGTTTATTGAAAAAGTTTACTTCTAGTGCATTTTTTGTATCGATTTTTATTCAATGAGAAAAACAGTCAAAATGCTCAAAATGTGGCAGTCGCGCTATAAATACTCCAGGTTCTGTTTATGTTTGTATAACCTCAAACATAAAGTTAAATGAACAATATTCACTGTTAATCATAAAAATATCAATTATTTTCAAATATAGGTTCGTTCTTTTTTGTGTTTTGTAGAATTTTCAATTATTACTTACCAGTAAAATCAGCCGTACGGTTGTAAACATCGTCTAAATTTGTTAATAACTTTCCGGCTTGATATTCGGCCATACACCGCATGCAAAACTTTATTTATTATTTCACGGGCACCGCCTCGAATGACTTTGTACATGATAACACTATTTTATTGTTTACGATTCCAAATTATCACACTATTGTAAAAAACTCGGGAAAACTTACGAAAACTGACAACGACTGACAGCTCGTGTACTTTATTTTGGTGTTGCAAGGAAGTGTATTTTTTTTAGTTCCCAATTATTTAATTTCTACTCTTTTGTGTCGCATTATACCTAAGTTTCAGTAGATATTATGTTGCATCGCTATAAGATTTATGATAATGTGTTATTATAAATAATTATTTTACCAAGTTATTATAACAAATTTCATAATCTTATTACTGCAGAATTAAATCATAGCCGAACTTTTGACCTAATTCTACAATAAGATTAGCATAGGATAGGCCTAAGGGACTCTTATTTTATTTTTATTTTCATTAATTAAAGGATTTCCCACAAGGAATACACATAAGATTAGAATAACAATATCACACAAATAAAATCATTCCGCGTGTTTCCTCATTTATAGGTAATCACAATAAGCTCAACAAATGCTCAACACAAATTAAAATAAAATTAAAAATTGATTTAAGATTACTTTTTTGCTTACAAAAATATTTTTTTTGTAGCTTAATAGACGCTATAAAATTAAGGCAGAATTATATAATAATTGAGTGGGCGCAAGAGACAAAACATGTATTTAAAAAATAATATAAGTGTATTTTTCTGGGCTCTCAAGTGAAAATATTTCAGTTGTTGTGTACTTTAATATGTGGATAAACAAAGCCAAAGTGATTCTTTTAAAATGTATTTCTACTTTTTAATAGTTTTAGGCCCAGTTGAATAAACTAACATTGTTGATAACTTTAAAATTGACAATGTTACCGCCTTACATTTGAAATTTCAAATGCATGGGATTGACATTGTTAAGTCAAAGTTAGTTTCTGCAACTGAGTCCCAAAAATAGGAACTGTTGTATTGTTCTTATTGGTGTATGCTGTAGTCAGAGCAACGCACTCCGTGGCTCTACCAACCAACAAGGCAACTCTTCTTCATTTTAAGATCATTTAGTCAGATCTCCAAATTCTGCGCAACTTAAATTTGGGACATATTTGACATTGCTAATATATGGGATTGACATTTTCAAAGTCAAAGTTATGGCCAAAGTTAGTTTGTGCAATTGGCCTTAAATTATCCGAAAGCAATATAACTATCCATTGATTCCATTGAATGGCTGCGCGAATTGCACCTCACTAAGTGTATACAGTACTGCTACACTTAAAAAATTGCTGTAGTAGGTGCACAGACTAATAAACAAGAAGTAGGTGTTTCCGCCGTTGTTAAAAAAAGCATCTGTGAAAAAAGCCAAAAGCAGCTACTTCATTGTTGATTATTAAATGTTGTTTAATTTTTATTTAAATAAATTCGATAAATGTTTAAAGAAACTCTGTACAATATCAAATTCGGTTTCATTACTTTTATCCAGTATAAATATTTGTATCATAGATTATATAGTATTAAATACCTTATAAATTTAAAATATGACTGGTAAGAAAATAATATTCGTCATCAAACATTCATAAATTATAAAAATTAATTTAAATAATATAATATATTTTACTATCGATAGTATCGATACTATCGATAGTATCGATAGGCTATCGATACTATTGATATGACGTCACCTATCGATAGACTATCGATAGTTTAGCAATAGTCGACTATTGATATGCAACACTAGTTGGGTCATTGGTCAATGTATATTGTATATTTCTTACAATGATTATAGAATAAAGAGGATAGAGCATACGGTCACGTGACACGGGTCCCTTTGTTTTACCAACATGGCGGCGGTTCCGCCCCTAAAAATAGTGATACGCTAGTACCGAATTTTCTATCGACATCGATGCATTAATAGTGGCATAAATACGACTGACAAACTTTGAATGTACATAAATATCAGTGTATAAACTTGTATAACTTTTTTAATTTTCGCTTTACATGTCAATTGAGTATAAACAGGGGATTTTAGGATTAGACAGTAAACTCATTCAAAATTAAATCCGATAAAAATAGTTCGATGTTTTGATATTTTATTCATACTATGATTTATTTCATGGTAAGTTTTACCTGATGATTGGATTGGATTTGTGTCAAATAATACACACGTGAGATAAAATACAACTTTATTAATATTTATAATTTGCTTGCGACTTCGTCTGCGTGTATAAGACAGCCTCCGCGGCGCAGTAGGTTAGACGACGAAGTAGTAGACAGTAGGTGAAACGAGAGGCTGCGGGTTCAATTCTCGCACGGGGACAAATATTGATGAGGCCGAAAATTCTCTCGTAGCTTCTGATACCCACGACACAAGACTTAATTGATCTTAATGTGGGGTTAGGACCATGTATGTGACTGTTGGGTGTATTTATTTATTTATTTATAAAATAATGTGGACGTAAAAGAAAACTACATGAAATCGCAACAACTATTTTATTGTTACCTCTTCTTAAATTTTTTACAAACATCAACGTGCAACATAAACGTAAAATAATGTACCCAACAAGCTAAGGTCGTGTACGCTGTCGTCACATTGTGTTGCAACCATTAGCGTCGCGTATCGAAATGATTAACGACAAATTTAAAATATCACTTTTTAATTATTAATTTTACCAATTTAGAGATTATTAAAATTAAAAAAGTCCATAAGGTCTACATCAATAAAGATTATAAAAAAAAAACATTTTTACTTATTTTGGAGCCTCGTGCATATTCCCTATTGCCCAATTTGATAATTGTAACTGTAAAAGCGACGATTGTTTTGTTATTTTTTTTTTGTATCGTCGTATAAGGGTGGTAAATACACAGTTTTTCCTAAAATAATAAATTGACTGCCAAAATTCCGTGACAGTTCTTAACAATATTCAAGGTAGTTAGTCATATATACTCAATAATATTGTCGAAGAAATATATTTACAAAATGTAAACTTATCTTTTTAATATAGAGTTTTTAAGTGGCCAGTTCTAAAAACTTAGTAAACAACAATGAAAATATGTACACTAAACTAACAGCTTAAATATATAACTAGAAATACAATATCTACACAAAACGAACAGTTAAAATGTAAAAATGGAAATTAAACAATTAGCTAAATAAAGGAATTGTGGCGGACATCGCGAAAGGTCGGGCAAAGTGATTTTGGATTTTTCTATTCATTATCAGCCCAGAGTCAGGAATTTGTGCCCGACATGGCGATAGGCTCACCACCTATAACATCGTGGGACGGAACATACAAGGCGAAATGTGGATGTCCTGATTGCACCTCCGCCTACCCCTTCTGGGAAAAAGGCGTGAGTTTATGTATGTATAAAATTTTGTGATAAATATATTTGTAACAAAAATAACAAACAAATTTTAAAATGATAATATCGATATGAATAATTTCGTATCACATCTCTAAACTTGTGTGTAAACAAACAATACGGTTGTTATTCGTACTACTTGTATAAATAACGCTTAGAAGAGTCTAAAACTTAATCAACAAGATCCTTAAACAATTGTAAATGATATAAACAAACCCAAAATGTAAATTTAGACACATATTTGTTATTATTTCGTAAAAACAGTTACTAACCTATGAAAAGAAATTTTGGGGTCCTTTTTGCTTGAACTCGACTAGCATCCTTTCACACAACACTGAGGCATTTTAAAAACTTTACAATTAATCTAATAAGCAAACTTAACAAACTTAAGACACGAGATTAACAATGAAAAAAATCGAAATTCTTTGATTGTGCAGATTTGTTTACTCCTATTGACAGATAACGCCACAGTTTGACATTACATGCAGAAAAGAAAAATGGCGTCATTTTGGGCCAAGGGCGGTCTCAGTGTGGTTAGTGAACAAAATATTGCCATATTCGGAACAATGGAGTTACTATTTGTCTCTTTCATTAAGGGACAAGTTAGCTTTGTGTAAATGAGACAGATACATAAATGTACAATTCCGCGTCGATACTCCTAACATAATTATAACTTAATATATAGTACTACATTAGTGCGTCATCCTCTTTATTCTTTAATCATTGATTTCTTATCAGATAACAAGTTATCAACATAACACTCGTATTTAACGTGCGGTAACAATTAATTTAGATAGTAGTGCAAGGGGTTTGCCAGTTGTATATTTCGTTTAATTTTTATTTAATACGTTTTTATTTTCAAGAATGTTTAACGTGAGTTTTTAGATTGCATTACTTACTTTTGAGTTAGTTTAGAAAATCAATATTATTACGTTCTTATATCTACAATTCTAAGGTTATCGAACTCGTTGCTAACGTTAAAATTTTGTGCAAAATACAAAACATTCTGGAATAATTCGTAGCTGTAATCAAGGGTGCAATAACCTAACAGTTTAATATTCATGTGCTTAAAATAGTTTACAAATTGCTTTAAATCTATTATATGCTTTGCAATAAAATGTTTTTCCGAACGTTATCTACACAAAGATTTAAATGAGACCATTATTACACATTTAATAAATCCAATGTAGATATTTCTTAAATGGAGTTATGTTTTAAAAAATGATTCCAGGGTTTAGTTGCATTGGTTACTGGAGGTGCTTCGGGCCTAGGAAGAGCCACTGCTGAACAATTACTAAAACAAGGAGGTAGGGTTATCATATGCGACCTACCTACAAGCACTGGCCATGATACGGCAAAGGCCCTTGGAAAAAATGCAGCATTTGTTCCCATTGATGTGAGTCAATAATTTTAACACTGGTGATTTTTTGCCAGTTATTGTACTCTGCACAGCATTACCCTTTATGATATGTATGTATACGTTATCTATGTATCTATGCATAAAAAATAGTTATTTTATCAATATGTAGATTATGAACATTTTGATTCAATTAGACCCAGTCGGTTGTAAGCAGCTTATCAAGATCACACTTATCAAGTAATTTTGATATAGCTAATTACTTTGTAACAATAACTGGTGATTGTTCTTGTTTTTTCTTTATAAATATGTGTACCTTTGATTTATCAATGGTCTTTACAGAAAAAATCAAAAATTATTTAGTCATACAATCTAGTATAACATAGGTAGTTAACAATTATAAAAGTTATTGTTAATAATTAATAATAATTTCCTATAACTAAAAAAATAAACAACATACATACATAAGCTCACGCCTTTATCCCAGAAGGGGTAGGCAGAGGTGCCACCAGGACACCCACATTTCAAGTTGTATGTTCTGGCCTACCACATGATAGAGGACGAACCGATAGCCATATCGGGCACAAATTCCTATCTCCAGGCTGATAATGAATAGAAATATTCAATTGAAATAAAATTATTTTTACGGATTTTATTGCGATTTGGTTAAATTTTTACATATTTTTTTTAACTTCCCGACGTTTCGATTACTTTACAGCTTTCGTGGTCTCGGGGCGGACAATGTTTTATTTCAATGTGTAACATTTGCATAAATCTAAAAAACCGTTATAGAAATATTCAATATCACTTAAACATTAACAATTGAGAAATGGACTATTTTTAAAAGTGTAAATGACAGAAAAGCCCTACAGCAGTGTAAATGCACTGTTGTGTTCCAATTTGAAGAAAAGTGTAGCCAGAGTAGCTACTGGACATAATGAGACTTAATATCTTATGTTTCAGCATGCAATGCCAATTGCCAAGCATTGCATTCATGGCGTTGTTCGGTTTTGCTGTCCAAGAGCAGTTGTATCGCTTACAATCAGGCGAATGGCATTCACAGCAATAGAAATAAATAGAAATCTAAGTTGTAATAATTTAGTATAAAATGAATTATTAAATTAATCAATACCTATTTTGTTTAAGGTAACATCAGAAAAAGATGTGAGCAATGCATTGCAGACAACTATGGATAAATTCGGCCGCCTTGATGTGACTGTGAACTGTGCTGGGGTTGCGTCTGCTTCTAGAATATATAATTTTAAGAAGGGTCAACCTTTTGATCTTAAATTATTCCAAAGAACTATTGAGGTAATTTTTATGTTAATTATTAATAACATAATGTTAAGAATATTGTTTAAATTGATTACAACACAGAAATATTTAGTAATGTAAGCCTTGAGGCAGTAGTTGCCCAATTTTCTTTGACATGCATTAGTAGAATACTTCATTTGATGGTAAGTATACTGCTATCCAGATAGAGTAACCACAAGCTTAAGATAACCGGCCTAGAAAAACCAATTAGGTTAGCCTGGGTTAAGAGATGCAATGGCAACATATTTACATCAATAGAGGAGAGTTTTTACATTGGTGTATGATATCGTACACATATTTTTACTTAACCATGATCTTTTAAGCATGCAAAATTCCTAATATTTTACTTCATTATTAATTTGAGTGATAATCTATGAATAGTGTACCTATGTTGGGCTCAAACTTACAATACCTATGTTGCATATTTTGCCAATTCTCATGCATTAGTGTTGAGTAGGACATGACTTGAAAAAGAGTTTGTAAGAGTAGCCTTATTTTTGTACTGAGCTAGTACAATGTCCCACTTCAATTGAAGTGAGGCGTACTAGATAGTTTGAAGGTATTAGTACAATTAGTGCAGTCTGACATGACATGATAATATCGAATATGTATATTAATTGTAGGTAAATAAAAAATAGTCAATTTTTTTAAAAGTATGCAGTAGAAAAGATATAATAAAAAAAATATTTAAAAAAAATGTAATTTATTTTGAGTTATTTATTTTAATGTTATGTAATTTATTTTGTATATGAGGTGAAGTGGCGAAAATCAAATGAGAACATTTTGCGATGCATATGTCCAGTCCATTAGAGGCATTGATTAGAGGTCAGTGCTTCTCCGTCATATAAAATATTCCTCTCTCCCTCGTTTGAAGCACGATCAAGTAATTGACGTAGTATTGTTACCATGTGCATCACTCCCTCTCGCCCTCATCCTATAGTTAATGACGTAGTGTAGGAGTGAGGCGTATTTATCGTAACAGGTAAAAATAACAAGTATTTTTAAATACTATATAACAACTGTTCCTTCAACACGAAATAACTGTTACCAGTTACCACTGTTACATTAATTATCAGATGTTTTTTAATATACCAATTACCAAGTACTAACAAGTAACAACTGTTCCATACTTAACTGTTCCGATTACAGAACAGCCAATAAAAAATGGAACCACTATTCTTGTCTTTGTCTTTTGTATAATATTGACATAAGCTAAAACGAGACACACCTAGTATTTATTTGCAATAAACCAAAATTATAGTAAGTCGTTTCATAAGAAGAAATCCTCTTTGAAAAGCGAATTCTTAATTAGATCGTGTTATCTGTTATTTGGTTGTTTCATGTATCTCGCTCACACCCATTTGATAGGCTGTTGCTAAAACGAGAAGCACCTAGTATTATAACCCGAAAAATAGAAAAGTAATCTAACAAGAAGATATCATTGTACAAACGTGACTCTTTAATTAAATCCTGTTATCTGTTATTTGGCTTATTAATCTATCTCGCTCACACTCATTTCATAGACTGTTGTTAAAACGAGAAGCTAGAAAAGTTAGAAGAAAAAGTTAGAACGGTTGAATGATTTCAAAATCTATTTCGAACATGTTAGAAACATACCTAGTATAGATATATTAATTAGTTTTAAAACCAAAAGATTGTTGTAATATAATTTTGTTGTTATTTATTTATTTCGTTTTATATTATGATTTTAGTCAAATGTTCCATGGTACTGAATATTTGTGACAATAATTTATTATATTTAGTTTTTTCTTTATTCATGTTCAACTTAAAAAATAATGATAAAAATTAAAGCAGCTATTTGTTTTAAAACCAGAAGGCTGTTGTTTTGATTTGTGTTTAAAATGATCACTTTACTTTTTTTTTCTTCCTAATGGGCCGTGGTTGAAAAAAAAAAATGTGTGTGTGTATTAGTGTACACACGTAAGAAGTGAAACTTCTTTATGACATCATTTTTCGCAAAATGATCTACTATTTACAAATTTACAGAATTGGTAAAATAAAGCTAAATTAAATAAAGTTTAAGTTTAGGAGGGGGGAAATTTTTGAGGGAATTTGGGATTTCTATCGGGGCCAATTTGTTGCCCTCACCGAGACGGTTCCGAGGATACCAAGCTCGGTGGGTCCACGACCTTTATTGGCCGAGATAGGTTTAGGGGGGGTGAAGTAAAAATTTTAGGTGGGGGCAGGGGCGGGGGGGGGGGTTAGGTTTCGTGGGGGGGCTATTGGGCACCTTAAAATATTTTTGGGTGGGGAAAGTTGTGGAGGGGGAATTCGGGAATTCTGTTGGGGCAGGATTGTAGGCCTCACCGAGCCGGTTCTAATGAACCCAGGGTCGATGGGTCTACGATGGATATTGGCGGAGATAGGAATAGGGGGGGTGAGGTAAACATTTTAGGTGGGGGTAGGGGCGGGGGGGGGGGTTAGGTTTCGTGGGGAGGCTATTGGGCACCTTAAAATATTTTTGAGTGGGGAAAGTTGTGAGGGGGTATTCGGGAATTCTGTTGGGGCAGGATTGTAGCCCTCACCGAGCCGGTTCCAATGAACCCAAGGTCGGTGGGTCTACGATGGATAATGCCGGAGATATGAGTAGGGGGGGTGAGGTAAAATTTTTAGGGTGGGGGTAAGCGGGGGGGGGAGGTTTCGTGGGGAGGCTATTGGGCACTGTTTTGGATTTAGGGTAGGGGAAGGCCAGAGGGGTGGTAAGGATCAAATTACAAAAAAGTGGGTGGGGCTTAAAATTTTGGGTGGGGCTTGGAAACGGTTGGGGGTGTGGCTTACTGAAGTGGGTACAGAATGTGTTCTAATGGTATACACTGTATTATGTCCAAATGTGGGATGATACACTAGTGTGGGATTCGTACTAAATACAGTTACAATACACAGGATTACTACTAAGTATTACTAATTTACTAAATAAATAAAGATGGCGCGTAACGCAAAAATGTGACGTAGAAATAAAGATGGCGCGTAACGCAAAATTTTTTCCAACCCCGATAAAGAAGTTTCACTTCAATAACAGTTGTTATTTAATAACAGAATTTGGTACCTGTTATTTTTGCGTAACAGTAACAGTAATAACAGATATTATGTTTGTCCTGTTATAACCCATCCCTAACGTAGTGTAACGAGTACCGACTACCGGGACACAAAATATGAAGTAGTACATTTCAAAAAGTTGAGCCGCTCTTACATTTTGACGTCATGTACGGCACAAATGTACTACCTCTTGTATGTCCTACTCAACACTATCATGCATATATCAAGCTTTTTATGTGGCATATAATTTGGTATAATAATTATTAGGGTCCGGAATATAAATGCAACATAAAAAGTTCAATATATGTTGCAAACTTGCGTAAAATATGAAAATTAATCAAAATGGGTAAAGTTTTACATTAATTATGTTTCATCATAATTAATGTAAAATTTTAGGATTATAAATGAGAAAAAGAATGCTATAATTGATTTTATTACAGATTAATAATGTCAGAAAATTAAGTATTCATTTAACCATAAATTAGAGTCTTAATTAATTAGCGGGTGAGTGTTGAGTGTTCTTTGCAAAATGTGCAGTTTACATAGGGACTAGATTTGCCTAGCAACAACGTGATTTTTTAGTATATTACTTATATATCACTTACTATCAGGTGACCTATTTTCTTGTTTGCCGGACGTACATAAAAAAAAACCTACCGATAATGTAGTAAATAATATGTCGAAAATATGCATGATCACTATATTTTAGGCAAAATATGCAATGATTGATGAAAATAGAGTAAATATGCAATTACTTATGCAAATGCATAGGTATAATCCTGTCCCTAATAATTAGGTAGGTATATTCCTAAGCTAGTTGATTTTAATATATATTTAAAAGATAACAATTGTCCATAATCATGTTTGCTTGGTTGTATATTCATATTGTGGCAGTATTTTTGATATCATGTAAATCTGTATTATATTGCAGGTTAACCTAATAGGTACATTCAATGTTATTCGTTTAGCTGCTGGTATAATTGGCAAGAATGCACCTGATGCAGACGGTCAAAGAGGAGTCATCATCAATACCGCAAGTGTAGCTGCTTTTGATGGTCAGGTAGTGTAATAATATATTATGCAAATTTTGTAATGGTTTATTAAAACTACTATTAAATATGTCAGACAATAATAATATTTAAGTTTTGATATCTAAAAATATATATTTCTAGATTGGTCAGGCTGCTTACTCTGCATCAAAGGCGGGTGTGGTTGGAATGACACTACCAATCGCTAGAGATCTTTCCAAACAAGGCATCAGGGTTGTTACCATAGCACCAGGTATTTGTTTCTAGCATATTAATAGCCATCAGTCTTTCATATTGTAATACTGTTATTATTTTAAAATGGATATAAACATATACAAGTACTTATTATATTTATTTTATCATCGCCAGTATTTCAACATTAGAATCATATTTAAGAAATAATTTATATTTGTATATCCAGCTGCCGCCAACTTATGTTTTACCTAAGGAGATCCATAGCAATCTTAAAAACAATAATAATTATTAATTATATTTTAGGTTTGTTCAGGACACCAATGATGGAGCAATTACCAGAACCAGCTATAAAAAGCCTTGAGGCATCCGTACCATTTCCATCTCGACTTGGCCACCCAAATGAATTTGCCTTGCTTGTTCAAAGTATCATCCAGAATCCTATGCTTAATGGTGAAACAATAAGATTGGATGGGTCATTAAGAATGCAACCCTAAAATTATCGTTCATCCTAGCGATATGTTAAAACATAAACAATGATTAATAAATTAAGGAATGGTCCATTAGAGTAATATGTTATTAAATAATTTTTGTTATTATTGCTTTTTTTATTCCTTCCTTCCTCCTAGAATCTTGCATTAACCAAATGTCGAAAAACATATTAAATTTAGTTTATTCTATCTGTGTATGATTTTCTATACCGGACTCTGGACTGATGATGAATATAAATAATAAATAAATACACCCAACAGACACATACATAGTCCTGACCCCACACTAAGATCGAGTCTTGTGTCGTGGGTATCAGAAGCTACGAGAGACTTTCCGGTCTCACAAACACCCAGACCCGAAACAAATACCTGTGGATCACACAAATATTTGTTTCGGTGCGGGGATCGAACCCGCGGCCTCTCGTTTCACAGGCGGCGTCTAAGCAACTGCGCCACGGAGACGGTCGAAAAATCCAATATCACTGCCCGACGCGGGACTCGAACCCGAGACTTCAGCTTTGTAACCGTACCGTAATACAACTACGCTACCGAGGCAGTCAAGTCAAGAAAAAAAAAATGTGTGTGTGTATTAGTGTACACACGTAAGAAGTGAAACTTCTTTATGACATCATTTTTCGAAAAATGATCTACTATTTACAAATTTACAGAATTGGTAAAATAAAGCTAAATTAAATAAAGTTTAAGTTTAGGAGGGGGGAAATTTTTGAGGGAATTTGGGATTTCTATCGGGGCCAATTTGTAGCCCTCACCGAGACGGTTCCGAGGATACCAAGCTCGGTGGGTCCACGACCTTTATTGGCCGAGATAGGTTTAGGCGGGGTGAGGTAAAAATTTTAGGTGGGGGTAGGGGGGGGGGGGTTAGGTTTCGTGGGGGGGCTATTGGGCACCTAAAAATATTTTTGGGTGGGGAAAGTTGTGGAGGGGGAATTCGGGAATTCTGTTGGGGCAGGATTGTAGCCCTCACCGAGCCGGTTCCAATGAACCCAAGGTCGGTGGGTCTACGATGGATAATGCCGAAGATATGAGTAGGGGGAGTGAGGTAAAATTTTTAGGGTGGGGGTAAGCGGGGGGGTAAGGATCAAATTACAAAAAAGTGGGTGGGACTTAAAATTTTGGGTGGGGCTTGGAAACGGTTGGGGGTGTGGCTTACTGAAGTGGGTACTAATTTACTAAATAAAAAAAGATGGCGCGTAACGGAAGAATGTGACGCGTAACGAAAAATTTTTTCCAACCCCGATAAAGAAGTTTCACTTCAAAAATCATAGGTATCTCATATTAACAGCATTGAAAACATGCGTTAACTCGTTATGAATAAGGGGGTTAGTATTTAAACTTGCCACGGCTTTTATCATCTAAATCAGCCTTGTATAATTTAATTTTAAAATGTTGAAATCACATAACCACAAGACACATTTTGTTTTAAATAGGTACCTAAAGAAGTATTTTTTAAACAGTAGCGTTAGTGATATTTATATGAACGTGATTTTAGGATACTATAATAATTATCATATTGGGGTCCCCTGTAGACCAGTCTAAAGTGATTATATTCGTGGGCGATCAAAGGACACTAAAGAATCGCTTATGATGACCTAGACGAAGTCACCCAGGTGATCGTAGTGGATTAAACCATAAAGTGGTACCTATGTATATAGGTATCAGGTATGTGTTCCGAACAGGCAAACACAGTATGTCGACGCTGGGCTGGGGTCTAGAATCGTTTGGCACGAGTTGAGGGCTAAAAATGATTAAAGGTGGTAGGGATTGGTTCCCTGATTATAACGTATCACTCTTATTAAAAGGTAATTTATAGTTTTCGAGAAATTAATTAATAAAGTTTCTAACCTTAAATCAGGTATTAGGTAAAACGGAACGTTTTTATGGGCGATTGACAACTGGCTATTTGACTAATTCCTGAAAAGTGTTTTAAAGTCTAGATATAATCACTCTATACCTCTTCAAACTATTAATTTATTTTTAAAGAGTTGTTTATAACGAATAAACATATTTTTCAGTTTTATCATCATATATGTCACCAAAACGGTAGGTCACGTGACTTTGAAAAAGTTACGTCACGCTTTATAAATGGTGAATGATCTTAGTGGCAGAGATGAATGAAAATTGTAAATCGTGACATCACACGCTGCACAATGACAGCTTGTCGTGTTTTGTTACATTTAATCAACAGATAAAAAATGGCAAACTTATTTTAGACAATTTAAATATTTATAATTTAGATAAATGTAAATAAAAATACCTATAATTATTGTTTACCAAAAAGCTATCATATGTAACACATTTTATAATTTATTGCCACAACAGTCAAATACCCAACTATATCTTTATTATTGTGTCAAGTATATAGTCTGTGGTTTAAAATGTTGTGCAATACCGTGAAACGGAACGTAAAAACTACACGATTTGCGTCATGAGTCAGTGTGATTAGAATGTTTTGTTTATGTTTTTTGCGGAGTTTACGCATCTGCAATAGTGTATAGACTCATGTTTTGTTGTTTTATAACAACCTAGAAATTATGTTCAGAAGCAAGTATGTGTATCCACTCTATGGTTAAAATAGGTCGAATCTGCCCCAAAACCGACTAGGAGCACCCCACTTTCACGTAGTCTCTTGGCTACCACCCCTAGAGTGTTTATAAAAAGCCGGAGGCGCGGAGGGAGAGCAGCCCCCGCCCACTGTAACAAAGGATAGGCAACGTGGGTGCCTATCCTTTGTTACGCAAGGGCGAAGGGGCTGCACTTCCCGCAGCGCCGGAGACGTTGCAGAAGCAAGTATATTTTGAAAACAAGTGTTTTGAGGTTAGGTTACTTTAATTGGGTTTTCTCAGGAACGGTGCATTGCTTTTTCATGGGAGTAGTACCGGAGGACAGTAGGCATCCTCCCCCTCCCCCCTCACCCCCTCCCAACCCCCATTTCGTGCCAAACGATTCTAGATCTTTACCTTTATTTATTTTACACAATAAATAATAATAAAAAGATTTGTCAGCTATTACCATAATATGTACAGTTTACTATAATACGCCTCGAGAATGGCGTTCTTAACAATTTACTAAACATTAACTAGTCTTAAAAAATTATTCACCTTTAACGTAATAAATTAATACATTTAATTAAATAAACACACTCGTTGGCCTCGAGCTTGTGGCAAACTCGCGCCAAGCAACGTGTAAAATATGCACCGTAAACAATTGCCAAACCCTCTTTGACCCCCATTGTAGTTACTCTACTCTTTGCCTTTGACTCGTGTTCAAAAACTTACAATCACGTGCCCCAATCTCAGAACAATGACTAAGTTATTTTTCTGACTTCGTACTTCTGAGGCCCCAACTAACGACAAGCTTACGCGAGCCATGGTAAGCCGAGCCAAACGCCCACAGCAAACACCCTGTGGCCTGTTTACACACTTGTGTAATGGCCATTGGCCATGCGTGTAAATGTAGCATAACCACAGACTAAGGAGTAAAAGCATAACATAACGATTAATAGATGGCAGCAGTTTACCTAAACAGATTATAAAATTCGCTGAGGCAAAGTATAGACTATCTAAAGTAGATTTATGGTATGGCCATATGTAAAATTTGTTATCTATGGTTGATGGCCTACCACCAAAGTAATCTGTGCCTACCACCGTGTTTGAAGTCGATGAATTAAATGCACATTGCTATTTATTTTTTAAAATTCGTTTACTAGTTTAGTAACTATGTTACGAAATAAGCTAAATCAATGATATTATCTACAGGTTAGCTCCAAATCAAAAGCAGGTAAGTGGTATTTAAATATTGGTAGTGTACGTGGGGCACGTCCGTGCAATTAGTTGTTTCGTAGCTCACACCAGTTTTTGTGTTTTCACGCCTTTCATTAACCTAGGCAGAGTTGTGTTAGGACGATATGGGTTCCTGTGGTTTCGTACAACCTTTCTAGATTTAGGTCAGCATATGAGAGCAACGGTTGTTTGTCGTAAATATGCAAAGGTCAGACAATTTCGCCATGAACACTGAAATTAGCTAGTAGGTTTTTTTTGTTAGTGCGGGTGCATGTGAATCCGGATACATAAAAAAGGGTTTCTCACACTCGTCTCTACCGTGGTTTTCCTTTTTTTGTCATCATAAAGAACTGGACACATGTTATAGGTGTGCACTTCCTGCATGACTTATCATATGCGCCTAATGCGCCGTATAGATCGCGAGGGTGAAATTTGCTTTAGATCTTTTGTTTGCTTATGAATAGTGATAATTTTGATGTTAATGATGAGTGTTTGATCCCTTGCTAGATATTGTTAAACATTTAATGTAGCCTTGAGTGTGACATTGTTCTCAGTAAGCAGTGCACAGTTTGCAACTTGTTGTCGTACAATGGCCTTGTAAATTTTCTTTACTGTTCCTTAACAAATTATTCGCCAATGGAGCTTAATGTGGTGTATATTGAGGAATCATGTTTAATATTGTAGAAACTTTGTATTTCCGGGTGTTTACAATACGAAAACGGCGTCTCGTGTTCTGTGTGTATGTAGTAATAGGTAAATATCTTCCTCTGTTATTTGTATTGTATTAACTCACAATAATGAAAGTATAATAATATTGCTAATAACTTTTCATCCAAATGAGTATAATATGATTTATAATATCTCAGTTTCATTGTTTTTTTTTTTGTATGTGTATACTCTCATACCCTCAAAGCTTTTACCATCATCACTGATAACTAAGGTATACCAATTCACATGATGGATGGATGGATGGATGAAAATAATCAAACCATCCAATAGCATTGCTACTGCTGCATTAACCTCTGAATAATGTATGTACATACATATGGATATGACAGTATGGGGAAGTTAATGATTAATAGTTTGCACCTGTGCATTACACTTCTCCCCACCTCTTCTTTCCTTGGTTTACTCCCATAGCTACATTGTGCTATCAAGTTCAGTTTGACACTAAGACACATTTCAGATCATGTTTGAGCATTTCTATTAAATATTGTTGGAATAAACTAGCAAAGATATTATAAGGAGCAAATTAAGAAAATGCCCTTTCTGTAATAATATGTTTAAAGGTTCAAAGTTATCAATGTAGACTAAGTACTTTCAAGGTTTGATAGAGTGCATAAGGATCCTTTTTGTTGATTACTGTTATGTCAAATGATATGCAAGTGCAGCAGGCTCATATGTAGTTAATATTACAATTTCAAATATGCATACTGTGAGACAAAAGTTGAGTTTAATATTCCCCATGGAGTATTTCACGTGAGTAGTTCCTAACCATTTATAAGGTTCTTTGATAATTGTTTACTTTATGATATGTGCTGAGATTGTACACTTTATTTAAAAATAATGTCATGTAATACATACCAAATATTTTCATATTGTAGTTATAAGCTGCAAAGCTTATATATGCACCACATATATATTTAACACATTTAGATAATTTGACATTCTAATTATATGTATGATTAATTTACAGTATTCACCATAACTCTTTATTTCTTTAGCATGTTCTATATACGACACACATTTCTTTATTATCTTTATATAAAGTTTGCTACTGAATAATTTTCATTCATTCATCTATTTAAGTTTGTATTTTTATCAATGTTTATATCAACATAGCAGATTGTGAAGTTTAACTTCAATGGAACATACAGTGAATACTTACCTTTTAAATGTTGAGTATATAATCAGTTGCTTGATTTAAATATTCATACATAATTGCATAAGACATCAAAATCTTATCTATTGTGACAGTTTTAGACTGCATTATAAATGTGGCAGTATGCAGTGTATGCACTGCACACAGTAACCAAAATATGTAAAGGTCTGACACACTTTTGTAATGCGGATTACTAGGTATATACTTTAAGAAGATTGGAGATACATATGATAACATTTGTATTCTATTAATCAATGTTGAGCTAACTGGCCAGTTAGGATATTTAATTTGCATACCAGTAAAACCTTGTCCCTAGCAAAGCCTATTTCAGTAGCCTTACTTCTAATATGTATTTACAGCTTTACCACCCAGTCAAGTTATTAGGTGTAAAAAATTTTGGTACAACATTAGTGATTACAATAGGTATATATCAGTCAACATTCATGAATATGGGCAGTATATACTATAATTTTTGCTATTATTTCATAAAACCCATGTTAAATTTCATTTCTTCAGTCTTGATGTACCCGGTTTGTCAATATCACACAGTATATATTATGTATATGTATAATTTGTATTGTTGCAAAACCACTTATAGCTCAGACAAAATTCGTGAAGTAGCAGATGCAGCATTGTAATGCCGATCAGCAATTAAATAACAAAGTTATACACATCTGTGTCCTAATTAGTGATGCATACACATTTGCACATTTCTAAACAGTAAAAATTGATAACAGACCTCTGACATTTGCAGTAGTTATTATAAATATATTAGAAATGTTGTATATGGTAGTATATAACAAAATGACTATGAGTAAAAAAAGTTTTGTTTTTTTACATTCATACATCAATAAACTCCTCCCTTTTTCTCAGATGGGGTAGGCAAAGGTACTACCAGGATTCCCACATTTCACCTTATGTATTCCATCCCATGATGTGATAGGGGGCGCGCCTATCGCCATATCGGCCACAACCTGACTCCGGGCTGATATTGAATAGGGAAATCCAATATCACTTTTTATTTGATTACTTACCTTCAGTTGCGCAAAATTAAACTTTTCTGTACATTTGTAATTAATGTATGAAAAGTGTATGAACTTAGTTAACTACTTTTTTTTCTTCAGGAAAGCGGTTTGTACAACTGAGAACACCCCATTTTATATAAGAGTAAGTACTATTCTAATGAATAAATCAATACATTTGAATGTCTAATTAATGGTTTTGTATAATATGTTAACGTAAAAGTATGAAATACTACATTGTAAACAATTTCTAGGAAATCAATACGATAGCGAAATCCTATCCTAAATACCGATCGGAAACGTATTACATTCTGGATATCAATGAGTACGAACGCTAATGAATACAGAGATCTAGACAAAGGGATGGTTAGGTTAGGATTGAGATATGTAAATTATACAAGACCAAAAGTGGATAAAAATAATAAAAAGTTTATTACAAAATGGAAAGATATTATATTTCCATTCACCTCACCTAACCTAACGATACTTTCGTTACGGTCGGGTATTTGATTCTCAGTTTACAAGTGCGTTTTATCTATTCACAGGAGCATTCATTTTTTTTTACTAACATCATCACGAAATTGTAATGGAAATGTTTGAATTACAGAATCCACAAATCGTTTTTTTTTTCACATTTTCTAAATATACTCGGAATTGTATATATTTCCTAGTAATTGTGTACAATTCCTAGTTTTCTGACATTTTTGGTATCACACACATTAAAATTATTACAAATTATTTTTGAAAATGACGTCGTTATTAAATGAATCTTATTTTTAATACCTACTCATAAAAGTTTTGATAATTAACTACATACTCTAAACTTGGAAAATAATTCAAGACATTAGCCAGTGTTTGAGTATCTAACAAACAGATGATTTAATTTTCAGTTTGCTCCCACAAGAATGGATCCATCATGCTCACACAGCTCATGTGACATTTTTGAAGGCGCTAGTCGAGTAATATTTGACAGCAATGAGAACAAGACTGATAGAGATGTCAATATGGCAGATAGGAGCACATCTTCCCAGAACAGTGGCAGGCAACAGATAGATGACATAGAAAGGGAGGACTTTGAAGAGGAGAACAGAATAATTAAACAATGTTCTCGTATGATTGTTGATAGCAAAATGAATGCACCACCACACTATCCTGGACATATATCTAGCGCAAACTCTAGCTTAGCGTCAAGCTCAGAAACCATTTCAACTTTGTCCAATCTTATCACTGACTATAGCATGCCTGGGTGCAGCAAAAAAGTAGGTGAAGACAGCAACACAACCATAAAGAACATGATCCATTCCAGGAAATTTGAAGAAGCTAGGCGGGAGGAGGTTTTTAAGCCAGATTTTATGCAAAAATTGTTGAGTAGCAACATAGAGGAAAAGAAAGATTTTCCAAAGGGAAAGCTTTATAAGGGTGACAATAACGAGTTGTGTGATATGGAAATAGATGGTTGTGATCTGGATGCAATGAGTGGCCCTTCAGGCAGAACTAGTTCTAATGCTTCTAGCATCGCCAGCACAAGCTCTGATAGCACCAAGGAATTCACTGTGCCATCCACATCAAATGCTGAGAAATTACTCGGTCTTAAAGAAGATAGGAAAACTGAGGCCAGCAGCTCCAGATCTATGGTAAGAACCAAGAAATAGAAAAAACAAGTGAAAGCGACAGTCATTTCGATTTATATGGAAACCGCTGGCCCCAAACGCATACATAAACAATTAAAATACTATATTGTAACAAATCAAACACAAGCATCTAATTAGTTGCATTATTGTAAAGAAAATCGCATTAAAAGTCATTTTTAGCTTTTGACACTTTAAACCTTAAAACGAATTTATAAAGCCCTTTTATCGTATCTGCCAAGACAGACTTCAACAATCTTCAGACAATCTGTTTTGTTTCGTATTTAATTTTACCTATTTTTGAAGTAATACAGCTACTCAGCATTAGATGACGCTGATTTTTAAATGTCAGTTGCCTTAACCACATTGCAATAAATATCATAATTCCATGCTTCTTGATGTATTAAGCTCTACTTGATAGATAGTATTTATAAAAAACATATCGAAGTACTTTCCAAAATAAATAGATAACATTTGCTTTTAACACAATAATTATCGAGCGCACTCTTAATTAACAAAAACACAAATTATTAAACATAAAACCAATTAGAAAATGTCTTGCCTTCCCCACTGATTATGCATGCCGACTTAGTGGTTATCTTACCCATATTAATAAAATTTAATCATTATTAAAATATTAAATATGAAAATAAGCAAAAATATTTAATTTTGGTAAATAGGTCACATTCGTTTCTAGATGCTTTATTAAAATTTGTCTGAAGTATCCAATAAACATACTAATGCCTCATCTCTTACAAAGTAGCAACGAACATTCTAGAACTGTTAGATTTTTATGCCGGTTGACAGTAAATTAAAGATTCACATATCAACTTTGACGTGAGATAGTTTTTTGCTTGTCCTTTTTTATGAATATTTTTTTGGTGAATAAATCTGTATTTTAGTTAAATAAATAAAAAAAAAATACTGACTGTTGGTGTGGTACACATCAATAAAACACATTTTTTTATATTTACTGTGATTTTAACATTCTAATTCAGCACAGTAACACATTGAGCTGTACTGTATCGTGTATTTTGTATCTGTCTGTCTGGTCTTGCCATATAGTCTACCACGCTGACCTAGTGCGAGTTGGCGGAATTTACATATTATCATAGAAATGATTACAAATCATTTCTATGATAATATGTAAATATATTAGGTATATAGGTTTCTTTACGATGTTTTCCTTCACCGTTATAGTACGTGATATTACGTACGTTATACGTGTTATCGCGTTGCCTGGCTACGAGGAACAGCAAAATGTTGAGTAGAAGCGCATAATGTTGTCACAGGGCGCGTGCAGTAGTGTCACTTCAAATTGTTTTCTATGTAAGAATTACTAAGAACCGACCATTTTGAAGTACCTTAGAGTATTTATATTTTGGGTACCTATCTAATTTCATCTGTCAAGTCATATCATTTAAAGCGTTCATTAGGAACAAGTTTTCGGTTAGTTAAGTGTTAAGGTTTTAAAATTTGATGGCGTTATTAACTCATAATTGTTATGTTTACCAGCAAAAATACATGTATATAGTACAATATTTGTGTTCTGTTTAATTGTAAGCATAATGTTCGTGTTGCTTAATAATAAAATAAATAAATATTTGTAGGTATTTGTTGTTTAGAGGATGCTAATAATTTACTTTAGTTTGTAAATTAAAAGAAGGTGTTGAGTAATGTGGTTTTATTTCAGAACTATATGCAGCAGTACTGCGATGTGGAGGACGACTCCGATGACGACGTCAGCGAGGAGACTTGGTGCACTTGCTTGTCATCGCACGAGGTACACCTAAGTATTTGACAGAGATTATTTCATAACCAGGCGGTGATTGCTTGTCAGGGTATTTATATTGGTCATTTTGTGCAGGACGATGATGAGGAAGACGAGGGCGATCCCGAACCTGAAAGGCTTTGGGTGAGTACGTATAAACATGGCGTATGGGTTTTGGGCGTACTTACGATTTTCGAAGGGGATTTTAAGATTTAAAAAATACATTGCGTGATAGCACACAATCTATGACTATACACATTTTTCATTTTTAAAGTTATATAATCTAATAAAGAATTGAACACTTATAAGAATGACACACTTATACATAAGGTTCGAAATTAATTTGTGGGATCGATTTTATTATATTATGTTGTCTCCAACGTCTGGTTTAGTTGCAATTATAATTAAACATATGGCTTACGAGTCTGTATAGCAAAAAAATATCCAGATTGAAAGAGGCGGATACTATACTGAGGCATGAAGTAATTATGCTTGAGAATAATCAAAATGCACGGCGCCCACTGCTCATGATAATTTTCAGAATTATTCACCATGGCCATTATGCAATAATGTGAATATTTCACTGAGCCCAGTATTTTGTGATTAATCATTGTCACCTCAGCGTTGTATAATTTAAAAACTTATACGACTTGATAGTTACACATGTTTGTATAATTATTTTCCGCATGGATCGAAAGGTTATTGAATTTTCATTTGTTATCGAGGTTCTTTAGCATCATTCCATCGACAATTCGACAATTTGAACAAAGATTGTCGCGTCCAAATTCCAACGTGTCGGAAACCTGCTGTAGGTATATTTCGGTCTCTACAATAATACAATTAATATGACAGTAACGGAATTTATAACTTGTTATTCACAGATCAAAATAGTTGTTTTTTGAACTTTTACACAAGCTATTTCGTCATATTGTAAGTCGGAATCCCGTTATCACTTCTTGAACTTCTGCACTACCTACAAATGTATATTTTGTCTTACTTTTATTCACATATTTCTTCAATAACATGTTCAAAGTACTTGCGTACTAATCATATCTAGAATTAATATTAAATAATTATAAAGTTAAAGTTCTCAATAATTACAATGAATATTTTTAGACTATAAACATTTGAAATAACACTCTATTCATGTTTTAATTATTACATACGTACATAAACTCACGCCTTTTCCCAGAAGGGGTAGGCATAGGTGCTACCATGACATTTCGCCCTGAATATTCCGTCCCACAATGTGATAGGGGGCGAGCCTATCGCCATATCAGGCACAAATACCTGACTTCGAGCTGATGATCAATAGAAAAATCCAATATCACTGCCCGACCGGGGATTCGAACGCGCGACCTCAGCTTTACAACCATACCGTAGCACATTGCGCAGTTGTGCCGATGCAGTTTAACTCTGAGTTTTATATAAATTTAAATACATAATAGTATATTTGAGAATTATAAAAATAAACTTAGAAATGAAGAGAAGAAAAGCCTTTGATTGGCAATGATGTAAAAGGCTAAAAAAATATTTTCGTACATCGTTGGATTTCTGATTTGTAGTTTCGGTTTGCGATGTTGGCTGATGCGGTAATAAGCGTGACATTTTCTCGCACGAAGCCTATCGATTATTCCAGACGGCCAAGTACCTGTGACTGATAGCATGGCCCGCGCTCATAATAAACATTTCAAATTGAATTCAAGTCTCCACCATGTATTATTCATTCGAAATACCTAACCAGACTACGTTTCAGTGATCGATGTTATTTTAATCATGCGATTCACTGTAATTTGCCAATTATTTTTATATTAAGTATTTTTCCCTTCATGAAAGGAATATGTATTTATTTTTAATCCGTGTAATCCCCAATTAAAAGGAATTTATTAACAAGGGATTAGCGCTTATTTTGATCTCTTTAATCCAAACGTCGGAATAACTACCAGTTTTATTTCGACTAATAAACCAGGATCGACGCTTATTTTCCAAGAAAAGATTTGATACCAATTACAATACGTCTATTGAATCGATCTGTCTGAATTTTTTTACATAAGTGTCAACATATATTTACATATTAGCCAGTTGTTTGTCACTAACATACGTTACAAACCTGGATGTTTGTTAAAATGTTTCAAGAAAGTATTACAAGGCAATAAAATAATGTAGGTGCAAATATCAACACCTACGACAGATAATTCATTTCATAAGCAAAAAAAATATATTGTTGTTATTTGCATTCTAATAATGTTGTGAGAATTATTTCAAATTAATTTTAAATAAAATAATTTTAAACATTTTATAACACCGCTAATTGATACTTGAATGAGGTAGACATTTAAATAGCTCCATTTTGTTTTTCGAGCGTAGGATCGGATTGATTATACGCGATTGAATATCTTCCCGCGGTTCCGTAGAACGCAGCTTTCCTCTTCTCAGTATTCCCGGTAACTCCAGGCGGAGCGGTAGCCGCTATGGTGATTCCCGTATAGATGTATATATTTGTATAATATTTTGAAATGATGGGTGGTTATGTCGAGTGAACGATTTTTTTTAATGTTTCAGAGGAAAAGACGTTACGAGCCCCTCCCGCCTCAGTCGACGAAGAGATTCTGCATGGAAACCACAGCGGGCAGCAGCCAGGACTCCTGGCCCACCCCCATGCAGACCGCCAGCGTGTACCAAACCCACATCAACACTCAGAGCTCTCCTGAAATAAAACAATGGCTCAACAGGTCAGTCGATTGCGTGCTTTCCCTGACAAAGAAAAAAAAAGAATAAAAAAAGAATAATTCTAAACTTAAATTATTAAATTCTAAAAAAAGAATATAGATTATTTTTTTAGAATTGGCTATTATTTATTTTCTAAGGTATTACGAAGGTACTATAAGTGTAACGAAGTGAATTTATATATTCCTAAATAGAAACCGGTCATGATGCGAAATATTTTATAATCATGATTATTGTGGAAATATTGTTATTCGTAGTTTCTCGTCATGGGAATTAATTTAAGTAAATTTCTGTGTTAAATAAAGATTCTTTAATAATTTACGTAATAACTTCGTGTATGTTATGTTTGAAGGTGACAGCATAATAAATGCATATTTTCTTTGGTGCAGATTCCAATCTTGGACAAATACTGAAAAAATCCAGGCTATCGACGCATTGATCAGTCGCTGCGCGGCCAGTCAGGTGCGGCACATGATGAAGTCCATCGAGCCGCTATTCCAGCGGGACTTCATCTCGCTGCTGCCCAAGGAGCTCGCCCTCACCGTGCTCGGCTACCTGCAGCCGAAAGATCTCCTGAGAGCCGCTCAAACGTGCCGGTACTGGAGGTAAGCGCTTCGTTAATATTTCATTGTTAAAACTTTTCATGAAAAAGGACGCTTCAGCTATCATCAGTTGCACTGCACTGCACTGATACGTTACGATAACGTTTATGGAGCTATATTTTGCAAATAGTATGTTGTTTGGAGTTTTGGTTTTATTACTGTATTGCGTTAGCTAAATTACCGGTGGCATGTAGGTTGTTTGGTTGTTTCGGCAATTAGTTTGTACTTGCCTGGGGATTAAATTTTGCCACTCAAGGAAGGTAGTGTAATAAATTAAATCAAGGAAAAGAAATTAATTAATTATCGCTCTTCAAAATTTTTGATCACTGAATTTTTATTAAGAAACACTGACACAATATTGTTTTCTTTTCCACGCATACTTGGCTAACAGGAATCGAACTCATATACATGATCGTTGTTTTGGAACAACAATATTTTACATGTTTATATATTTATGCAGTATGTTGAATTTATTTATTTTTGAGAATTCAATAGGAAGGATTTCAATTGTAAAAACCTGAACTTTATGCATCTTTGGAAACTGTACCTTGATTTGTTAAAAAAAACCCTTTAGTTGTGTCGTGTATTGTGTAGACTGAGGCCAGTGTAGTGTAGGTAGGAACTAGGAATCTATTCCATTGACTGATTTAATTTAGGTCACGTGAGAGCTATATGGTGAGACATGTGGAACATGCGAATGTCTGGCCTACGGAAATCTTATGTCACTCCGACTCACAGAGGACGGCTGCAATTCCGGCAGGAGCTAGCTTTGTCCATACACGATGTGACGTTTAATTAATGGATTAATTAAACTACTCTCATGTTATTATTGATTTAGAATTAAAATCGGTCAGGTTCATATACAATAATTTTAAAACTGAGTCATTACTACGAGCGAAGCATAATTATTGAGATTGTTGAGTTTGTATTGTTTTACAAAAGTTTGTAGAGAAGCAAAGAACGTGCGACTTGTAAGGTTTGAGTTGCTGTGTCCGAGTTTTTCCGCTGGGGCCGGGGGATTCGCTGCTTGTATAAACAAGCAGAGTTCGTTGCATTCTCTGTGCACGTGATTTTATAATGTTATGTAGTTAGCGTTAGCAGCACGTTTCAATTTGTCATCTTGTATTGAAATATTGCTTATCCCAAGTTTTAATTTCAAGTACGATTTAATTTAATCACGTCCCAAGGCACAGTTAAATATAATGAAACTATATTAGGATCAATCTTGTCAAAATTAAATTCTGTACAGTTTTATAGTCGGATACATAACAACCAATAGCTGGAATATAAAATAGGTGTTCTGGTCGTCAAACGTAATTTTAGGTATAAGTATATCAATGTCAGTGAATTGCCATCATTTTGAGGTCAACTTAGGCCGCAGTGTATAAGGACGCTAGACGTTATGTATGTATTTGTTACAATGTGATTCATAGAACATATCAGGCTAGACGAAACTTTTTGTAGCAAAAGAGGCAAACTAACAAATTATCATCGCCGACCATAGAAATAACCTGTCTGGATTCCTAAGGAATCATTATGGAAAGTTAAATAACGAGCACATTGTAGTTTGATTGTACCGAGTACGTAATATTTGGGATCGTTGGTTCCTCGTGGATGGGAGAAAATTTTCGACAAAACGTATAGTTAGCGCCTTTTGATGATTGCGAATATTTCCTAACAATAAAGAGTCAATGTAGATTGTAGAGCAACCAGTGATCCGAGTCTCTGTTTGCCACGTGGACTGCGGCACACACCAAGTGTTGTTTCTATATACCGCGATCAAGTTGCGTCCAAAACACCATGTGTGTGTAGCCAGTCAACGTTGTAATGTTTATTAATTAACATACATCGATAAAGAAAACCAACTATGTATAACCTTTAACTTCTCTTAAAATTAGGCATTAGGTTCGCAACCCGTTTGTGCCCGAAATAGATCAAGGCAACATAAAGTAGGTAGATGCATGGTAGAAGCTCTTTTGTGGGTTTTTATTTGAATTGTACACGTGTCACTGTACCCCAGTGACTTATTACAATAACCGAGCACCGCCTGTATTATCTCGCCGCATATTATCTCTTATTAGATGTCCCGTTTACAATTAATAATGGCTCATACAGATCTCCCCTTTACTTTGAATGATATTAACACACCATTGTCAAGGTCTGCATCAAAGTATCAATGTTTGACCTTTTTGAGGGATTCAAATTGTCTAATTAACTATTATTCTGAAAGTTTGATATTGTGCAATCATAGTACTGTAATAAATCAGAGCTGTAAAGTTAATAGAAATTGTTCTTTGCCTGATGTATTGAATAAATATATAATAGTTTATCTTTAAATTCAACATAGTATCTATATATTGGTACATGCGATGGTGAAAGACAAATGGAATCGGTTGGTGCGCAGGTTCTTGGCGGATGACAACCTACTGTGGAAGGAGCAGTGCCGTCGCATCGGCATCACAGCGGTGAAGAAGATGCCCCGCTCGTTGCCTCGGTTCGCGAGCCCGTGGAAGGCGGCCTTCATGCGCCAGCACCTCATCGAGAACAACTGGCTGCATAAGCCCGTCAACAACCCCATCGTGATGCGCGGCCACGACGACCACGTCATCACCTGCTTGCAGTTCTACGGCAACAGAATACTCAGCGGCAGCGATGACACCACGCTCAAAGTGTGGTCCGCTATTACTGGAAAGGTGCGTTTTACACTATTCAACTATGTGCCATTCAATTGGTAATAACATTGGAATTATTAATACAATGTACTTAATCCATGGGAATAAGGTTTTGTTCTTATGTTAACCATATTATGAGGATTGTTTTGATATGGCATAATAATATGCGCTATTAAATGATGAATGATGAGTAGATGAGTGTTTAGTAATGTTGTATTAATGATAATAATAATGTATGTGCAGTGTCTCCGCACGCTGGTGGGTCACTCCGGCGGCGTGTGGTCGTCGCAGATGGTGGGCGACATGGTGATCAGCGGCTCCACCGACCGCACCCTGCGCGTGTGGAACGCCAAGACGGGCCAGTGCCTCAAGGTGCTCGCGGGACACACCTCCACCGTGCGCTGCATGCATCTGCATCAGAATAGGTGACTTACATTCTATGCTCATTGCTACATAACAATATCGATTAGAAATATAAATAACTATGCGATCTTCATTTTTGTGCCATATGCGAAATATATGCTAATTTTATATCACACTGATTTGCGTTACAATTCTGCTGAAACATACGTTTCTATCAATACACGCGCTTGGCGAAGTTGTATAATGTACATTGAAACTGCTGCGACTGCAATAAGCGAACGTCATTGCGTACGATAATGTTATGCAAAAGTCGAGTGTCTTTACCTATTAATATTACTTGGTTGGACATTACACACATGTCGCTTTGATTGACTCATTATAAATATAAGAATACATTTATAATCAATGCTCAATTTCAAGTGATTATACAACAAAAAACATCTGCTGAGTGATTAATGATTTTTTTAAATATTTTTGCACTAACAATCATTGTTTTGCTGCATTGATAGCCAAAAGTTATTTATTGGACAAGTTCATCTCTGATTATGTGTGTTTCACAATTGATATTCGAGTTTAGTGCAGAGGTCCAGTAATTACAAAAAAATATACGCCTACTGATTGTCGCTCATGTCTCCCAGCAAATTATGGATGATCTTTGTGAAAAATACTTTCTGGAGGCAGGCATTGGTGACTGTAAAAGGAAAATTATATTATAATACTGTTTATTGGTTATAATCTCATAATTCAATCAAATTGATCAGTACATATAAGTGGTTTTTTTATAATATTGGAGATTTTAATTGGACAGATTGTTTATCTGCGAATTGTGTTATATGTTCTCTTATATGAAAGCGGCACTGCGAACATCCTATTTTGATTATTTTACTTTAATTATGCTAATATCATGAAGGTATCTTGCATAATACAATGTGCTTACTATGTGCTGTTAAAGATTTGAAAATAATATAATTACTGCATTGAATGCACAAAAATTGTATTGTTTATGATTAATAGATTTTAAACAATTTTATTTATAAGGCTTTGCAATAATAAGCAGACATCAAGCGCAATGAATGTAATTATATTACATTCTATCTCTACAGTTTTTTTGTTTGTTAAGTTGAGAGTACAGTCTATCTAAATTAAGAAGTTCCATTTGATGTTTCATACTTTTAACTTAAATAACTTTGTGCAGACGTAACTTCAACAATTTCAATAACTCTTTCCGTAAATCCATGGAATTATGAAGCTATTCTTATTTTATCACAAGATTTACAATCCATAATTACTGAATTAAAATTAAAATCCTTTAAATAAAGCAAAATAACCATTTTAAACAACTTTTTTTTTTCTAGTCTTCAGTACAAGGTCACCTCGTTAGATCTTTTACCAGTAGAGTCGGGACTATTCAAACGCATTTGTATATGCATAATCGGTAAAAATATATAAATAATCGAGCAGTTTAAATCCAGTTGTTTTTTAATTTAAAAAAATACTAAACTTTCAGCTAATAATAGGTATACTGTCAACGAACATACATCAATAAATAATGTAATAATAATATTAATATAAATTAATTTATTATTAATTAATTTTGGATATTATTTATAATATTAATAATATCCAAAAGGCAGTATTGCTGGATATGGCACACATAGTGAGGAGGTTCCTCACTTTGGAGTATATATGTGTTATGTATGTATGTATCATGTGTTCATAAGTATGTGTGTGATGTGGACTGGATTCAAAAAGTATCTGCACCCGGGTTAAGTCGGGCCGGGCCGCTAGTAATAGATAAATCACTCCTTTTGTTCCTAAATAGTAAAGTGACTTATGCAATTGTGGATGTTTCATTAGAATAAAAATGTTCATGAAAAAAAAACGAAATAATGTAAACTAAAAATAAACTGTAATCGATTAAGAAACACAAACAAATAGTATCGATATCTCTTAATATTGTAAGAACCGATTTATTTGACAGCATCCCTATTTCACACTGTCAAATGGAACTTCTTAATTTAGATAGATAGTAGTGTATAGTTGTTTCATTCCGTTTGTCTATGATATTTAGTGTACACAGTCAAATTTGTTTTAGTGTGGAATTTCAGTAGCTGTCGAGTCAAATTTTAAACTGCAGTCGATATAAACAAAATTTAGTCATATTAATGTTTTTAATAATCATTGTTAATACTAAAAGCGTAGACAACGGATATTGTGGGATGGAATAAGTATACATGGTGTATTGGTCAGTAATGATATTACTGACTTTGCGTGGAGAGAGTACATGGGTGCGTATGTGCAGGGTGGTGTCGGGGTCGCGCGACGCGACGCTGCGCGTGTGGTCGCTGCCGGACGGGCGCTGCCTGCGCGTGCTGGTGGGCCACCTGGCGGCCGTGCGCTGCGTGCAGTACGACGGCAAGGTGGTCGTCTCCGGCGCCTATGACTACTTCGTCAAGGTGTGGAACCCCGACACCGGCGAGTGTCTGCACACGCTGGCGGGACACACCAACCGCGTCTATAGTCTGCAGGTACGACAGTCTTCATTCTATTCCTACGTTGCGACTCAAGATTATGATAAATTGGTTGAAAATATTTTTCTACTAGATTGATGCCCATTATAGATGCCCGACCTTATGGTATGAATCTATTTTTTAAATCGCAATGGATTCTAACCCATTCAATCGAATCCCCATTCCTGAATCGATCTTTTAAAGATCGAAAATATCATACATACATACATACATAAACTCACGCCTTTATCCCCGAAGGGGTAGGCAGAGGCGCCACCAGAACACCCACATTTCGCCTAGTATGTTCCGTCCCACGATGTGATAGGGGGCGAGCCTATCGCCATATCGGGCACAAATTCCAGACTCCGGGCTGATAATGAATAGAAAAATCCAATATCACTTTGCCCGACCCAGGACTCGAACCCGAGACCTCAGCTTTGTAACCGTACTATATATAACTACGCCAGCGAGGCAGTCGTAATAATAAACAATGTAAGTAAAACAATTTGATTTTACAATTAACATCTAGGCGTTTAAAAATAGTAATTTTGATAGCCGCTGAACGCCAAATCTGTTATGATTGTCAGTTATTGTATGAGATGAGACGATTATAAGAGACATTATAACAAGCCTAATGTTGTTAAAAACATACATTTCAAAACCAAATTGCTGTTTAAATTAAGCTAAGTACTCAGTCTTTTTGTTCAACCTATTTGACCTGACAGTTTTTCACGGAATGGTTCTCTTAGATCTAAATCACAGATACTGTTTGAATATGTAGATACGTAATTTAAACATGAACTTAATATTAAATTAAGCTGTAATGTTGCAACGATTGTTTATTATATTACACCTATAGCTGTTTCGACTGTAATTCAACAAAATATGATCATGTTATTTAGAATAAATAATAAATAAATACAACTAAACAGTCCTGACCCCACACTAAGGTCGAGTCATGTGTCGTGGGTATCAGAAACTACGAAAGACTTTTCGGTCTCACAAACACCCAGACTCGTTTCGGTGCGGGGATCTAACCCGCGACCTCTCGTTTTACAGTTGGCGTCAAACCAACTGCGCCACGGAAGCTGAGAATTCAAGAAATGAGAGCGTAACAATACAAAATGTCATTCGATTTTGACCTTATGCGATCCGATCCAGGCTGAAATCGTATTAGCAAAAATGGATTCAAAAAATCGAAGATCGTATTGTAAAAGATCAATCTTCCAAAAGATCGATTCAGACCGGGCGTCTCTAATGTCCATTGACTTTTTACGAGTATAAGTGTATTTGAGTTTTTTTTTAATATTTTACACTCATACAAGTAAACATACATCTGCATAAATATTCGTATAATTGGTTGAGTTGCAACATTAGCAATTAATATATTTTATTTATTGTATTGCAATAACGTGAATATATTTCAGTTTGACGGCATACACGTGGTGAGCGGCTCGCTAGACACGTCGATCCGTGTGTGGGACGTGGAGTCGGGCCAGCTGAAGCACACGCTCACGGGCCACCAGTCGCTCACTTCTGGTATGGAGCTACACTCCAACATCCTCGTGTCCGGCAACGCAGACTCCACCGTGAAGGTGTGGGACATCACCACCGGCCACTGCCTGCATACTTTGTCTGGTGAGAACCCTGTCAATTTATACAACGCATAGAACTTCATAATATGTGCATGGTGATGTAATAATATTTATGCTTGGAGACGATACGCAATATGTTTGGTTTGGGTTTTAGCTATCGGATACTATAAAGAATATATTAAATATTGTGACATTTATAAATTGCTAAAAAAATGTAGTAAGTAGTTCTTATCAAAAAGAAAATCGAATTTTGATATTTTTACGGAATTATGTAATGAATATGTGCATGTAGGTCCCAACAAACATCAGTCGGCAGTGACTTGCCTGCAGTCGTCGAACCGGTTCGTGATCACTTCGTCAGATGATGGCACGGTGAAGCTGTGGGACGTGCGGACAGGCGAGTTTATCCGCAACCTTGTGGAGCTTTCGTCGGGCGGGTCAGGCGGCGTGGTGTGGCGCATCCGCGCCTCTGCCACCAAGCTTATCTGCGCGGTGGGCTCGCGCAACGGCACGGAAGAAACCAAATTACTTGTGCTCGATTTCGACGTTCCCGGAGCGTGCCGCAAGTGCGATGAATAGCATCGACTCAACCGGCGCATAGTGCGCCGTTACGCGAACATGTACGCGCCGTGGCACTGTTAGATGGCCGGCGCGTGCACGTCGCCCTTCACTGACGCGTCCGCCGGAGCGCCCCAGTGACCGTCAGAGCGCATGGTCGCGTCACGATCACATTCCACTCCCGACGTGGTCACCGCGCACGAGCTGGGGTCCTGGCGCCGCCCGCTCCCTCGCCCGCACACCATTTACGTGCGCAGCTGCGATTCTCACTAGTGGAGACAATCTACCCACCGGACAATTTAAGATGTGAACGAAATAATAATGGACGTTATAAATATAGTTTTGTGTAACTTCAAAGTGTATCCATAATTTACTCAATATTAAAAACGTTCGATTCACTACCATTTGTAAACTAATAGATATATAGAATTATCTAAATCGTTCAGTAGATAAAATTGTGGCTGCAACTATATAGCATTGCCAAATTCCTGTAATAATTTAATTTCATTTATTCCAAAGAGTTTTTACTACAAGCAATTGGAACTTAGTTTTTAAGTTTTTTTACTCTTAGGGTGCCTCTTCAATGGACATTATTATTAACATGTTCTCCAATATATCTCTCAGGAGAATGTTGTACGTTAGTATCGTCATATACTTTTTGTCTACTTTCCTAAATTCTGAACACAACTGTAAAGTTTGGATTTATTTATGACGCGATGATGCGATCGATGCATGTTACATACTAGACATTTTTGTTTACAGTTATACTGAATCACAATACTTGATGCAATATGTTAAGCCATTCACTTAGGCGTATTACAATGTATTTGTAAAATGTTGCGAGATATCTTATATTTTCAATCATATTATTTGTTTTAGTTCAATTCTTCTTTGAATCGGTAAAAATCGCCGCATAACCTAGGCTTGCTGCACGCTACGCCAGCAGCACGCTTTTTTTTTGTCGTCTGCCTATCATTTTGCTGTGTAGCTAATAGATATTATTCCATATACATAGTTAACACAATAGCAAACGGACGGACGGAACGGACTTCAAAATATTTATTTAAGTTGAACATATTATCACAACTTTTTTCTCACTAACTATGGTTACACTTACCGTCATCACAAACTTATTTTTCCGTTATAATAGCGCACAGTTCGTCGCCTATATTATTTTATTTTATAGGCATCAAACTTAGAGTATTTAAAATATATGGATAATGAGGATGAATATATGGAAATAGATGGATTTTTCAAAAACGAAGATTTTTTGTTCGTTATGCTGGTAGCACTACTGCTATATTAGTAAAAATTGAGCTAATTATAAATGAATTGCTTTAAACTCCGTTGGTAACTGAAAGTATATTTAGTTATTATCCGTCTAAAACGACAATTGAGTGGAATTCAATAGCACTAAACTATTTTTTAAATGTGCATATTGGACAACCCGTCAAACGTCAGCCAATACGAGGGCAGAAATAGGTGGCCCGGCACCAATTTTATCTACGTTTTTGAAGTAGGTACTATCACTCGCTTTATATTATAAATACTCTAAGGCATCAAGGTAATGTTTCCAAAATGTTGTGTAAAGTCACAGATTACTCCCAATAGATACCGCATTACGATAGTTTTGTTTTGAACTGAAAACGCCAACGAAGGGAACTGTGCGGGGGGTGGGCGGGTTGCAGCGCTGTCACGTGGACTTCGCTCGAGAGATGAGGCTTAAGTCGATAAATAAATAAAAAGTATCAATAGTTCGATTTGCCAGTAAGTTAAACGTGTTATGACCGCTTTTATAACTTGATTACCAACTTGTTAAATGTTTTATAATGTTTTCACTGGCCTGATCTAATAATAATTATACCAACCGCTAACTACGAATAAAGTAGGATTAAGATTTATACTTTAGTATGTAACGGTTTTATTTCTATTATTCGCCGTGAATTTTTGTATACCATAATGCCGAAACACCCGAATTCAGTGTTGGTTTAAAAGATCAGATAAAAATATGAAATATTAAATGATTAAACCTCACGCCGTAAAGGGCTACAATAACTTAATAAAACTTGACCTTTTTCAAATTACATTAAATGACGTCGTCATGGTGATTTGCAATTTTTATTTAAATCAATATACATTTCGTGCCATTGTCATTTAATAAATTTATTTTACATTAATGTTTTAAAATATCGATATTGCTTGGAATTATATTATAAACATGCGTCAAGCACTAGCAAGAACGAAGATGGCTTATTATGGTTATTGTTATGCGAAAAAGAGACGGCTGATTTTCGATTCATACTCGACTGTTTGACATCGATACAATAACCAGTGTAAATTGAGCTCGCTCATGAACAAATTAATTTAAAGAATATTAGTTACCGATGAAAAATTAATTCCGTTTTTTTGGATACTTGAATTTTTTGAGTTTTTTCCGCACCATTGTATTGAGCAAGTCATTTTTAACTGTACTAAGATATTCCCAAAACTTAATTTTCGCCAACGCTCAACGATATGTGCGGGTCCACTACTTGGATGACACTGATGACGCGACATTTGGCATCGGTTTATATCTATCCGATAGCTTATATGTGTGGCGCGCAACCGCTGCCTTGCATTAGGTATCTATACTCTCAAATGGAATCCGAGATCAAAAATGTAAACAGTAGGGTGCCATGGTAGTTTGTCGACAACCGTTAAAATGATAGGTTAGAATTATTCTCACCTGTTATATAAGTATAAAACATAGCCGAATGAAAATTCTTTGGTATAATATTTACATAAACTACAATTTCAACTTTTTTTTTAAATGATTTGATAAAAATGTTACGAAATTATGTTATGCTGCTGGCAATAAGCAGAAATTCGTAACATTTGGCTCACTGAAATAAAACTTTATTATATTTAGCCTCTCCAATTACGAAAAAATATTTGTTATGAAGAAAAAATTATTAATGAAGATGGTTTACAAGAAGTGACACCGCAGTGGTGGAATTGATGTAATAAACATGTAATAAAGGAAGAAAAACGTGCAAATTAGACCACCTGATTGATATAGTGCCAGATCAATTTATAATAAATGTTACTGATTCTGACATCAACGAGTTCGTCTCAATCAAGTGATATTGAAGGCTTGTGAACTGATAAGTGTGTGATTGATAAAATACTTTTTAAAAAACAAACTAATTATATTTCGTTTTTGTGGGTGCTTTCCATTTTTACCATGTTAATCTAAAGGAAATTCTAAAACACAATACTCGCAACATTTGAATTTTTATTAGAAAATGTTTCCTAGCCCTGAAATGTCATTTTCACAATGACATTTGTTTGTTTACATTTTTGATCTCGGATTCGATTTCAGAGTATAGTGGGAGTGATCTGTGTGTAAAGTCAACAATGCAAAAAATGAATTTGTGTTTTGTTTTCTTGTCTCTTTAGGCTGCTGTCTCTAGTGCCAATATTGTACTTTTTGAATTACTTTGAAACCAAAAGAAGAGTTTTTAAGATTCGTTTTTTTTAATTACTTTTGTTAAATAATCCGCTGCCGAACAAAGTTTTCGTGGGTTTCCTAATATATTTGATCAACTGTAACCAAAAGGGGTCTGCTGGTATTGTGTGCAAGCCACGTTATTTGTTATTGAATATTGATTGTTAAATAAAAATCAATTATAAAGTTTAAAAGATCTTTGTTAATAAATTCACATTTTGTTTCGAGGTTTATAAATTGATGTCTTATCAGATGAAGTTATGCATATAAAGAGATTGTGAAAAATATAAGCATAATAAGATGTTACTCTATGCGTTTTCTCATTATATATTTAATTGAGGACGATTGTATGACTCGCCGTCCTTCATATCTTTTATACTATTAATAATTTCATGTCTGTAATGTTTGCATGCTTTGCTTCTTTTTATTATATATAAGTTGCGTTTGACATGGTCATGTCGAATATTATTGTAATTTATCAATTGTTCTTACTCCGCATTTCCTGTAGTATGTTTTTTACATGAACAGTCCAAATATTTAGTACGTCAACAGGCCAGCAATTTGTCTCCTTCATTATAATAGTCAGTTAAGATAATTACAAGTAATTCTTATGTAATTGTTTTAAACAGAATACCGAATTACGATTGTAAAAGGCGAGCACGCTCAGTTGTAAACGTTGGGTTGCGCTAATCGCGATATAGTATTTCTTATACATAACTAAATATATCTTATACATTTCCATTTTTATATATGATTTTATAATATTGCAACAATTTATTTATATACAATATGGCGCGGCGTCGGATTCCAAACAACTAGCCCGCGTATTGTATTCCAGTTTGTAGATTTTTATTTAACTGGTTGTTATCACATATATTATTTACATTTGTTAAGCTTATAATTACCACAATTCGATTATTCAATGTCCGTATTTATTTATTTATGAACGGCGCGATACGTACAGACGAGCAATTGTGAATGGTTAATGGCATCAACGTTTATGCCTGGGTGTGGTATATTGATGTTAGTGCATCCATTAATCAATAGGTATACTAATGATATTCAACATAATGTGTAACAATAACCGCGCCCTGTATGGAACAGGTGTATCTTGGTGTATCTTGTTATGTGTATATACAGACGTACTAGGTCGACTTAGTGGACGTTGCGGGGCGCCACGTACATATGGAGGCCTACTTTAATATGGCTGTAACACTTTTAATGATTAAATGAAGACTGACGCGTAGGTATAGTGTATTTAAAGTATTACATGTAGACTTCAGTAGTATGGGAAACATCACACATTGTACTTGTTGAAACGGCATGAGTATTTTTTTGTAATTATATTTTTTTGTTATTAGTTTGTAAACTTGGCGGCGAACAACCGCCGTTGTAATCTATATTGTTTAGTTTTGATTTAATTTTTCTTTTTAATTGATATGTTATATTGTTAAGTTAGGTTCGTAAATGCATGCCAAACTTGCGTGGGATTGGAAATGGTCAGGTGCCAAAGAAAACGATACACATGTCGCGTGATTTTTACGGAGTGATAATACTCTTCGGATTATTACGTCGTAGTGGAACGTGATATCTTACATTGTATATTACCTTAACACTGTCTCGTCTACTCCAATAAACAATGGAACTGCATTATAATGTTAACTTACTTATTTTAGAATTGTTATCATGTCAGCTCTTGAAAAATTGTGACCTTTTTATCGGTCCGATAACATTAAGAACACTGATGTCAAGAGAGAATATTAAACAGGTTTCATAGTTCCGCACTTTGCGCATGAATTCATGTGAATCGATGCCGTACGAACATCACATTCATATGCGATCCGAGGCGCAACGTACTGGTCTCCACGTCCCCTTAACGTTACTTCACGTTAATAGTGTTCACAAGAGATTCATGTGCTTGATAGTTGATACATATCTCTGTTCAGCAGCAGTTACATAAATCATATCTCATGGGCAAACTGATGAAATTGATGAAAAAGTTCGGGCCTTTCATTTCTAATCCCATTATTCTGATATAGTTTTCCCGATGCATATGTAACTGTCATTGCTGCCGATAAATTTAATTATTTTCAGCTAATTGTAGGAATGACAGATGTAAAAAATGTGTATCCTAGGATATTTTTTATTTACTTAGTCGATGGAAAATAAATCGGGTTACTTGGATAACAGTTAGTTGGTTTTTATTTGGGTGCGTGCGGCGTAACATGCAGCGACTGCAACACGTTTCCCGCCGCGTTGCTGCCCCTGTTACGTATACGAACAAACGTGCGTGTAAATAGATTGCAATAATCGACGGCGGTAAGATTTGCATGTTACTTTCATATTATACTTTCAGTTATTTTTCGCTTTCTTATTGTAACACGGTCGACTTATTGATAATAAATTAATTTGTTTTCCTTTTTTGTTTTTATTTTGTTATTATACGTGAAAATAACTTAACTGGGTTTGATTTTCTATACAACATTCCAACCCTTTTTTCAACCGCTTTGGAAAAAATATAGCCTATGACACTCAGGGATGTTATATCTTTTTAAAGGTGAGAGAATTTTTAAAATCGATTCAGCAGTTCCGGGGATTATGATATGCGAGTTTTTAAATTATACTCGTATAATGGTGGTGAAGGATAGGACATTGTAAAAAATTGTGATAAAAGTGATTTCTGATTTTAAAAAGAAGTTTAGCTTACACAAAATACATTTCTGAACACACGCATAAACATTTGACGGCCAATTTAAATGTCAATCCTTTTTCATTTATGACATTATTCTACATATTTAAAATCTAAAATACGCCATTATTCGAATATTGTGGATATATGTTGTCGATTCGAAACCTCTATTTAAATACGTTCTTTAATTTGAGGGAAGAGTTTACTGTATGGACGGTATAAACATGAAATGTTTGACAGTTGCGAAATATACAACTTGAACATAGTTTTCATGCCACCTATATAGAACTAACTTCATCATGTCGGTTTTTCGTGACGGTGTGCTCGCGCATCGTAAAAATTTACCATCATCATTTTTGCCTAACGCGCCAAAAGAAGTATAACTTCAAAAATTTACTTTATATAGTTACAGGAATTGGCTAGATGCAGTCGACGGTAGACTTCCTGTGGCCATGCCATTTAATTATGTTTGGTGAAATTGACATGTATAAAATGTAGCCTATGTATTCATCCAGGGTTTCAGCTACCCCTATACTAAATTTCGTCAAAATCGATCCAGCCGTTTTTGCGTGAAAGAGTAACAAACATCAATCTATGCAATATTATTAATTGCAATTATTATTAATATATGTAAGGATTATAAAGAGGTCAAGGTTTTTTTTGGCAGTTTGGGGTAATCTCTAATACTACTATACCCTATCTAAACTAAGAAGTTCCATTTGACATTGGGAAATAGGGATGCTGTCAAATAAATCGGTTCTTACAATATCCGATTATATAGAGATATCGATAATATTTGTTTGTATTTCTTAATCGATTACAGTTTATATTTTCAGTTTACATCATTTCGTTTATTTCTTCATGAACATTTTTATTCTAATGAGACATCAACAATTGCATAAGTCACTTTACTATTTAGGAAAAAAAGGAGTGATTTATCTATTACTAGCGGCCCGGCCCGGCTTCACCCGGGTGCAGACACTTTTTGAGTCCAGTCCACATCACGCACATGCTTATGAACACATGATACATACATACAATACAATACATATACTCCAAAGTGAGGAACCTCCTCACTATGTGTGTCGTATCCTACAATACTGCCTTCATTTCCATTGTAATATCCAAATCTATTATTTAATAATAAATTAATTTATATTAATATTATTATTTCATTATTTATTGATGTATGTTCGTTGACAGCATACCTATTATTAGCTGCAAGTTCAGTATTTTTAAAAATTAAAACACAACTGTTTTATATCTGCTCGATTATTTAAATATTTTTACCAATTATGCGTATACAAATGCGTTTGAATAGTCTCGACTCTACCGATAAATGACCTAACGAGGTGACATTGTAATGACGTCTAGAAAAAAAAATGTTGTTTAAAATGGTTATTTTGCTTTATTTAAAGGATTCTAGTTTAAATTTAGTGATTATGGATTGTAAGTCTAGTGATAAAATAAGAATAGCTTCATAATTCCATGGATTTACGGAAAGTGTTATTGAAATTGTGTGGGTTACGCCTGCACAAAGTTATTTACGTTAAAAGTATGAAACGTCAAATGGAACCTGTTAGTTTAGATAGACTATACTTATCAGATTTTGAAAATTCTCACGTTAGAAAGGTATAATAACTCCTGTCATCCTTACTAATATTGTAATACGAAAGTAGTAGTAAGTATTCTGTCTGTCTTGCTGTCTGTTACCTTTTCACGCCTAAACCACAGAACCGGTTTTAATTAAATTTGATACAGTGATAGATTAGACCTCGGGAAATGGCTACCTTTTTGTGTATTAAAGGCTTGAAAGGGTTGGAATAAGGGATGAAAGTTTGTATGGAAAATTATTATTTATTTATTTATTTCTTTATTTATTTACACTTTATTGTACATCAAAAAATTAAAATACAAAACAAAACACTTAAAATAAATGCACAGTACAACTGGCGGTCTTATCGCTATCGGCGATATCTTCCAGACAACCTTTGGATGGACTGGAGTGAATGGAAGTAGGAAAACGGGGGTAGACAAGCCAAGGAAGTAAAATAATAATAATAATAGGTCTAATGTCGACTACGAGGCGTCGAACGCATGGCTCACTCGCGGCGAACTCTTCCCAGAGACAGAGGGCTTCATGATAGCGATACAGGATCAAATTATTGAAACCCGTAATTACATGAAATATATCGTGAAATTACCAATACCTACAGATTTATGCAGACGTTGTAATAGTCTATCAGAAACCATCCAACACATAACAGGTGCTTGTAAAGCAATAGTACAGACCAACTACAAATACAGACATGCTAAGATAATCCACCAAAAACTTGCGCAGAAATATAAATTAATAGCTCCGACCACACCCCAACGCCGTACTATAAATATAATCCGTTAACCATTTTAGAAAACAACACGTACAAATTGTACTACGACAGAGCCATATTAACAGATAGGACAGTGCATTATAATAGACCTGATATCACAATTATAAACAAGACATAGAAAATAGCCCATTTAGTTGACATTGCAGTTCCTAATACCCATAATCTCCAAGCAACCCTTACAGAAAAATTTACTAAGTATACCGAACTATCGCATGAACTAGCCCGAGTGTGGAAAATTAATAAAGTTAAAATAGTACCTATCATTATCTCTACTACAGGAGTAATACCTGAACAGCTGCATGAATCAATAAAAACATTAGATCTTCCGTCCACTCTATACACTCAACTTCAAAAAGCAGTAATATTAAATACATGTAGAATTACTAGAAAATTCCTCAATACAGACCCACTTAACACTACACATTCATATAATAGAGAACATGGTAACATAGACACTAGTGAATGACACACCCCAACTTCCATTTAGGCTCACTTGGCCTAGGCCCGTGGGTTCTAAAATAAAGCCGGTTTGCAAGAACCGAGAAGATAAAATATCTTTACCAAGAAATAATAATAATTAAGGAAAAAAAAAACAATAAACAAACTAATGATGTACCTGACATACATAAATATGTATACAAACAAATATAAACATAAAATACTACATATACGTCTTTAATACTGTAAATATACATACATAAAAATATGATACCTACATAAATAAATAGACTACATACATATATACATAAAATTAAAATGTGCAATGTAAAACAATAGAAAGTGAAAATACAGAGGGACAAAAGAAATAACAATAGGAAATACGTACTAACAAATTGAAGAGTAATGTGCTTTGACGAGTCTTTTAAAAATAGGCAGGGACTTAGCTTGACGAATTGACAGTGGCAATTGATTCCACAAGCGGGCAGCGTTTATAGTAAAAGAATTTGCAAAAAATTCTGTATTATGCTTGGGAATTTCCAATGTCAGATTCTCTGACGATCTAAGAGATCTCGTGTGGGTATTGCTAAGAAAAATAAGCGTTCTTTAAGATAAGAAGGTGTGTTGGGATGAAACAAGATAGAATAAAGAAGAGACAGAATACGAGTATTTCGGCGAAGGCGCATTGACAGCCACTTGAGTTTAGTTCGAAATTCAGAAATATGGTCATATTTGCGAAGTCCAAATATGAACCGTATACAAAAATTCTGAAGGCGCTCAAGCTTATCGAATTGGGCTTCGGTGAGATCAAGATAGCTAGTGTCACCATAATCAAGGAGAGGAAAAAGAAGGGACTGGACAAGTGCAATTTTCGTAGGAATGGGTAAAAAGTTCCGTAATCTTCGTAAGGACACCGCTGCAGCGAACAATTTCCGACTGAGTGAGTGAAAATATGACAAAGGATAGAAAGGATTTCGTAAAGGATAGGAAGTAGCATGTTGCGACTGATACAATCATTTCCGACAGCATTAGAAGAAACTGATAATATGCTCTTTCTCACATCACAATCAGATAATTGACTAAAGACGAATTGAGGATAGCTAGGAGTTGGAATAGAGGAAAGATTTTTGAGTGTATTATTTTTGATACCCCTATCTGAATGGGGCACAGCAGTAAAATGAGAATTTAGTAAATCAGTATTCAAATTAATAGGACTATACTCAGCGCGAGATTTTCCAACTCCCATAGAGCGAAGAAATTTCCAAACCTTTGCTGGATCACCATTCTTAACAGAATTATGGATATGTCGGCGTTATGCATTCCTACACATCTTGTTGCAGAGATTACGTATGGCGATGTATTTTATCCCGATTTGACGAATCCGGTCTACGTTTAAATTTGGCCTTGGCCACCGCCTTCTTCGACATGACTGCTTTAATGTCATCAGTGAGCCAAGGTGACGGAAGGTGTCTCATTTTAACTGGGTGAATAGGGGCATGCTTATCATAAAGATTAATTATATTACATGTGAAATAATCCACTTGATAATCAATCGATCCGGATGTGGTCAAAGGAATCCAGTCAATGTTGCTGGCATCCTCACGAAGCCTGTCAGTATTTATTCCACGAAAAGAACGCTTCATCTCAACTTTACATTCTTAACCATTACTTACAGTTAAGGTCTTACTTTTTGGTGGGATTCAGGCGGTAAAGGGGTACAGATATAGGAGAACGCTCACCTGTATCAATCCTGTGTTGTGCAAAAGGCGTAGGACCTCCTTCTGCTCTGAAGACATGTGAATATCGTACAATGGTGTCAGCCAGTTCTTTTAGCTCAGCTGGCTGTAGATGACTGCCCTCGTCATCCCGGAGAATTTTGGTGGAAGCACAAGCTATAATATTATAAGACATCGGTTCGAAGTGAAGTTGATATTTGACTTTAGCATTCCTACTAAAATTACCGTTTCACGGCCCTAATAGCGGACAGGAGAGGGAAGTTCCATACGTTGAAGGAGAGCATGTTACGTGTAATCGGCTATACAGTGTTTGGCGGCTGGATCAATTAAAACAGTACCCGAAATACCCAAAATCTCGATTTTCAATATTGGACGTCGATGTCGAAGGTCATTCGGTGTACGCGGTCGGCTATCACGCAATATACCATTTTCAGAATTATAACAATTATTACAAAATAGAATGAGTTGTATATTCATTCTTAAAATTATCATTTTTGTAGTTACTTTAGGCAGTCTAGGCATTAGGGCTTGTATTCGTGCCACAAATAAATCTGTTTTTGTTTGACTTGTGTGGTCAGGTAAATATCTATACATATAATAAAAATGTAAATGGTCGATGTCTGTACATGGAAGATATTTAAGAAATTTCAACGCGGGGGGTCTTTATAACAGCAACAGTATCCAAAACATTTTTTTTTTGAATTTTTGTCTGTCTGTCTATCTGTCTGTCTGTCTGTCTGTCTGTATGTTTGCTTGCGCATCACGCAAAAACTACTGCACCAAATGAGATGCGGTTTTCACAGTTGTATTGCTGCAGGTTCAACTTAAAAACTGGTATACGTTGCATTTGCATACAGGGTGTTTCTTTTTGTTTGCTTGCACATTACTCATAAACTACCGCACCAATAGAGATGCGGTTTTCACAGTTATATTGCTGCAGGTTCAACTTAAAAACTGGTATATGTTGCATTGACATACAGGGTGTTTCTTTTTGTTTGCTTGCACATTACTCAAAAACTACCATACATAATGAAATGTAGTTTTCACAGTAATATTGGTGCACGTCCAATTTGAAAACTGGCATATATTTTATTTATAGACAGGGTGTTTCTTTTTATTTACTTGCGCATAACGCAATAACTACAAGACGAAATGAGATGCGGTTTCATAGTTATATAGGTACAAGTCCAACTTAAAAACTGGTAAATGTCTTATTTACATACAGGGTGTTTCTTTGTATTATGGAAGATAAATGAGAAAAACTAATATTCCCCATATTAACACTGGATTAACACTTAGGCTACATTATATCCAGATAAATTAAGTGTTCCCGTGGCATGAGGACGGAAATCCGATATGTTTGTTACTTTTTATACTCAAAGGGATGCGATGGGCGTGGATTATATACCTTGAGTGAGAATGAGATAGGACGGCGGGATATAACGGGATGGGACGGGACGGGATGAGAATTACCAAATAATCTATACATGTATATTTTTTTAAACAAAGTTAATCACGCAGACGAAGTTAGCGGGCAGAAGCTAGTATATAAATAAATGCAGTGTGCGTTCGCCATAGTCACTATAAGATTATCTTCGGCCTGCGACCAGATAGATATGGTGTCTTTGAGGCCTTGCCGCCATGTTGCAACACCATCAACTAGTAACATTGTCAGTCCGCGTATAATATTTAAATCGGATACCTGAGCAGACTTGGCGTAGTTCTCGACGGCGTCTATACAAGCATCCACGCTTTCATTGGCACGGCCCCCGAAGGTCCTTTTGCATCGCGCCAAGGTGCCTGGAGAGGTACCTTCGCCTGTTTCAGGTGTCGAGCATCGTTGCTGCGCGACCGTTTGAGACCGCAGGAAATCCCTAAAACTTTCTTATGTGAATGTAATCCCCGGCACACGCAGCGATTCGAGCGTATGCACACATGGTCCTGCGATGGCGGCGGCGACGGCGACGGAGTCCGATCATCTGCACTAGGTACGCGCTGGTTTTCGGTTGCGCTCCTTGTAGGCATTGTTAGTTTTGCTTCCAAACTGTAAATGTGAGAGGTGCGGGAAGCGCACACGGCTGCGTACATGAAGTCGCGTATAGCCATGGTAGCTGTCCCCGGGTAGGTAATGCGAACGCGGTTTGTTACACACTTATAATTATTATTCATGTACCCTCTTAATTTGTAGCCTGTAAGGGACTACGCCAAGGGTGAAAATAAAGCAAACTTGTTAATTCCTTAAGCTTTATTGTAAAATATCTTAACTAAGTCATTACTACATAATATTATCTATGACGTGGGTTATGGAGTGGTTACTATACGGGTGCATTGAGTACACATGTTATAGTTAAATTATGTTTTAGACGTTCCGTAAATGTAAGAATTCCATTAGAGAGATGTAGAATCCCTTGAAAATATGAAACAATATAATAATACATATAATTTCTGAGTAAAATTTAAATTTAAATTGCACACTAACTACTGCAAATATTAATGTATAACTCCCTCGTCCACGAAAGTTTTAATTTGGTAACATTGTAAAATCATCAAAATTATAAAATTTCATCATAAACTATCTAATATCGTTTTTATCGTGTCTACATATAATTTGTACCAGTAGCTATACCAGTATTTGTTTTAATTGTATCTGGGGTGGTTTCATAAACCATATATTTTCACTTCGAAGAATATTTGAATTCCTAAATGTAAATTTTTACACGGTTCTTAAATAAAAAATAATAACAGAAACACATAAAAGTACAATATAATAATAATGAATACACGTAATATATGAATAAGTGTAAATGGAAGTTTTACGGAGACGACATAGCTAGAAGAACGAGTCAAACTGATCATCTATTTGTAGTGCTTACCAGCCCAAGTCTTCGTTCCTTAGGCCGTATGGCGTGTTCCAATCACGAAAACGATGCACCAATTACTGCGCAATTAATTAAAGCGATTACTTCACTTCTCTGCAATTGCACAACTTAATGTATCGCAAATTTAACCAGCAAAGAAAAAAAAAACCAGTTGAAGCATAGGATATTGCTAATTCGTTTTATCACCACTAACACTTTGTGAGGAACATAAATTGATCAATTTATTTCTATTGTATAGGGGTTTTTATAGACCGTCACATCTCCGAAATCATATGACCAGTGTTGACATCGTCGGTTTTAATAAATGTATGTACATCTAAATTCCCAATAAATTACCTGTTACCAAAAAGGATATTAATTATCAGTAAATAATAATATCCACATAAGCGTCGCGATGTTAAGCTGAGTGCAGAGAACCTACTAGAATAATGGTGGCAATAGTTCATAAATACATGTTACATAATAAAAGATTACAACACTTAACTGGCATACACACTTATTTTTAACACGGTTTAACTCATCTGAATGGTTGCTATATTTATATGCGTACACGAGCGTGCACCGTATCATGATCGAAATTTAACGCAAAATGGTCATTACAATAACTACAGAAACACGTATAGAAGCTGAATATTTCGCAATACTACAGATGCTCTGATTAATCCATTTACACATCAAATATTTATTACTGAAACAACAATTACTACTGTGACACCAAATACATTGATATTCAAAATGGATAAACCGCTTATACATATTATAAGTATGATAATATCGTACTCCAGTCTGTACGGTAATGGCCCATCTCCGGCAGAGACTCGTCTCGTTGGCGTAAATTATACGAATTCCACGTTGAAATTAAATTACAATTCCACATGTATAAAGGGATACAAAGTCCTACGCTCGACACGCTAAAATAGTACGTAACAATGTAAAAATAGTTGAGAATGAGGTATCGGTAGGTAAGAAGAGCAGGTTCCATTTGACACATTAATAAAATAGCTGGGTTAATATTGAGTAGAAAATATGATAAAATCACCGAGTTATTTTACGGGTTCGGTTGTTTTGAAATATGTAATTATAATGAAATACATTTACCGGAACAACTTTCAATAGTATAGTTAGAGTATAAGATATAACAAGCAAAATAATTTTTACCACCTCCGTGGCACAGTTGGTTAGACGCCGGCTGTGAAACGAGGTTCCGCGGGTTCGATCCCCGCACCTATACAAATGTTTTCGAGGCCCACAACTATTTGTCTCGGCTCTGGGTGTTTGTGAGACCGAAAAGTCTCTCGTTGTTTCTGATACCCACGATTTAACTGATATAAATGTGGGGTCAGGACTATGTATGTGACTGTAGGATGTATTTATTTATTATTATTCCTTTATTTATAAGACTTCACGTCGTCATACGATATGTCAATTGACCATTAATATCGACAATGCAATGACAATCGCCTCTCAGTGAATGTCTTTTGCGGGTAATGTTGGCATTACAAGTGCGTGCGGCAAGCTGAACACTTTCCCACTTCTCTTCTCTCGAGGCACAATGAATTCGAACTTACAATATCCGTTGTTGGCTACGGCGATTCTATTCCTATTCCTTCCTACATTATAACGACAATTCGGGACGGACCGCTTAATCCGCCTCTCATAATATTAGGTACCTTAACTTTATCAATTCTCGATATTCTTCTTATATTAATATATCACAGTACCCTAACAAAACAGAGGTCACATTGAAGCCAGTTCTTATCTGATTTGATTTATTTGGATATCGCTTGAACAGAAGTTATCGAACTAATAAAACATAAACAGATGAGTCTTGAAAATTGATTTGAAATTTAATGCGACCACTGAATCAAGAGTACTGTTAAGTAATTACTTAATTCATCTACTGTCAATCAATCATTAATCAATGACAATGATAATGAGTGTAATCACACTGCGCACATTTAATCTAAATCAATTCATTATATTTCATGCAACGTCAAACCTTTGATGATGAATGTGTAGATAACACTCAACTCTCGCTCTTCCAAACTTTACCAGCATTAAATTCTCATCAATTTTTATTTAACAAATTTTTATCTGTTATGTAGCTAAAAATAATTATTAGTATACTCATCATTCGATATCAGTTGGCTTATAGATTAAGCAAACGAAGCTAAAGGGCGGTGCTAAGGGTAAGTCTGGCCGGCCCTCGGGCTGCAAATAATTATAGGAAAGTTATAAAACAACGTTGACATGCGGAGTGTGGAAGATTGTAGACACAGCAGAAGTTACGCCTCATACATTGCGTTGAGGTGGTGGTGTGGTGGTGTGGTGGTGTGGTGGGTGTGGTGGTGTGCGCGGCGTTTAGAAGGCGTGTGCGTGGCGACACACGCCGCAGCCCAGCGCGAACTCCTCGCCGGTGGGCGGGTGCTGCACGTGCAGCGGACACTCCTCCGCCGAGCCAGGCAGCTGCTCGCCTTTCGGACCTGGTGCATTATGCATACCATTACAAATTCACATCATCAATCATCTTACACGTGCTTCTTGCAACGGGTGTTATAACTGCTACTGTTGCCTGATTCCTCGAATCAATGTATAACATTACTATACCTGCTGGACATTGTGGTAAAAGATGGCGGGGTATGTTAGTGACGCGCTGGAAGTCATCGTGGCAGGAATTGCAGAAGTGCGATGTTCCGAAACAAAAGAACACCGCCACCTACAACATAAACACTTGCATAAACAAATATAATATTGATTAATTACTTTGACACTATTCCGTGTAGTATTTACTATTTAGTGTGACGATAGACTATAGCATTTACTTGTAATATAACAGCGAGCTATTGTTACAACTCGGTTTTACACTAATGTACATAATACATATTTGTGTAACATTTGATCGTACAAAAACACGAGCGTGGGCGATGCAGAGAGGTGTGCGTAGAACGAGGGAAGTAGCGACATAGATACTAACGCTCATTTATGTCAGACGCAGCTTGGATCATTCACGCGAGCAGTGCATAATATTGAAATGCTTGTGAAAACGCCTGGTTGTATATTCACCCTTAAATAAATTTTAATAAATTGTTTGACATTTATAGTGAAAGAGTTAAAATAGTTTAGAGTAATTGAAAACTAAATGTTTAGTATAGTAAAGCCGGTTGTAGAGTATCGGTGACGACGTACGGAGCAGCAGTATCGGCACTTGTACTCGAGGAAGTCGGCGCCGTGCTTGGGGCAGGTGCGCGCGCCCGCCACGTCGCTGCACGCGCCGCACACCAGCTCCGCCGGCTCCCACGACCCGCTGTTCTCCGCCTCGCACCGCGCCAGTCCGCCAAAATACGCCTGCACGTTATATGCATTATACACTAACTTATCACATATTTACGTACTTATACAACATCATCAACGAAATAGGATATTTTACTATAAGCTAGAAAAAATATCAAAGCAATTATTTTATTTATATAGTACACCATTAACCATTACATAAATATACAATTTCATAAAATAGATTTTATAGGCTCGCCTCCTCTCATATCGTTCGACGGAAAATACAAGAAGAAACGTGACTGTGGTTGCACCTGTGCCTACCCCTTCTGGGAAAAAGGCGTAAGTTTATGACGTATGTAAATTTTATAATTCATTTTACATATAGTCCGTTGGGATAACGTCGTAATAGTAGTTAGTATGGGTAAGAAGGTAAACTCCTATATATTATAGAAGGTTGCGTTCTTACTCCTTCCATCCTTATCTGACAGTGTTATGCCAACGCACGCTACATTTTTTTTTATCTGTTAGGAATATATTTTATGTGAGACGGTAGCCGTCATGATGGATAGCGAAATGACGTAAATCCGTTAGTAAATATTAAACTTGTGTGTTAAACATTATTGCAAAAAATCAATCTTCACAAGGCACAGCGGCGTTGTTAATAGAAGTTATTGGAGGTTATTTTCTACTGGAGTGACGTAATCATACAAAACATGGCTTCTAGCGTTTTCTTACATTTACGCGCGACGTTTAAAATTATAAAAAAATGAAGAAAATTAAAAATGAATTATCTGTTTTGTTTATTACTAGATTGGTACAAGCTACTCACTTTGCCGCACTTGTGGCAAACGTAGTAGGCGTATCTCTCCATGGCGTAGTTGGCGGGCTCTGGCAGCGGCCGACCCTTGGCGGCGCCCGGCGCGCCCGCCAGCCCCTCGTACTCGAGCCGCATGAGGGCCTTGCGCTTCACTTCCTCACGCAAGCGACGAATTGGCGCCAGCGGCTCTTCCAATATCCAGTGGTTTATGTCTTCCTGCGAACACAAAAATATATCCAATATACACCACATTCATTGATACCTTTATCTGATAATTTAATGTCTCACATGTTAATTTATTCACATTACTGCATGCGGTTCTATACACAATGTGCTTTTGAGCAAATAAGACTAAAAACGTCGTATTAATTAATCCAAAAATCTATCTGGGTTCCGTCGATATTGAAAAGAAAGGAGACTCATGAATTTTTAATTACCTACTTAAAATAAGTATTTGCAAATGCAAACTGACCTTGCAAATGGGACATTGTGCGAATGAGAAAGTGATGCGTGGTCCGATCCATTTGTTGGCGAGAACTTTCTTGCAGCAGTGCAGGTGGAACACGTGCCCGCACGTCAGCTGCAACGACACAGTAGAGTACAGTCTTCATACTACGAACATATACTGTAAATCTTTACCCTACAACGACTAACAACTCCTTACTTCCACCTTTGCTCATACTATACTTCAATAACAGACGTTTTAGATATAAAGTTTAGGGCGCTTTCAAATTAGTAGCAAGCGCCGCGTTGCAACGTGCAGCGCGGCTCCCTGTAAGTTAAGCTCATAGCGGTTACATCGGTCCACATGGGTTATGGCGAACTAGAAGCTAACTTTAATTCGGCCAAATCACTTAATGTTAGTTTTTGATTTCGAAAGGATTAATTTGCCGGGATTTGACAATTTTCCGAAACAGCTGGTATGAGAGTCGTTTGTAAAATAAAGAGTAAATTTTACGTGCACGGTATCCATTTTGCGGGTTCTGGAAGCAAATTAAGAGTAAGACGAGAGTATAATCAATACATATAATAAATTTGTAACTGATCGATGTTTATATATGGAAGATAGTTTAGAAAAACTAATATGGGGGGACTTGTGTGAACGTAGTAGATTCCAAACAATGATTATTGTAAATTTTGTCTGTGCGGTGGTGCACGCAATATCTCAGAAACGTCAGAACGAATTTCGATTGAATTTGGTATGAAGTTAGTTAGTACCCTGGATTAACACATAGGTTATTTTTCATCCCGAAAAAAATTGTGTTCCCGTAGGATGAGCAAGAAATTTAAGTATATTTGTTACCCTTTCAAACACAAAGGGATGGGATGGGACAGAAGAGGACAGGATTACATGCTTTGAGTCATGGGACAGAATAAGACGGAATAGGGCGGGATAAAACGGACTGGGACGATAAAAAGCAGTAAAGAAGAGGCAGCCACATTATGATTCAATATAAATAAAACAGTACGTTGTTATACAATACTATATGTTGCTGATGCGTACTAGAATCAATAAGGATCTGCACACTGGCGAAGCCGCGCCGGCCCCTAGTCACATAGCAATAGTACATGCAACATACATTCTATATAAAAACGCAAAATGTATATTTATTTATTTTCGACACATAAAAAACACTTGCAGTTAATTTTATGCCCGAGAAATGGCGTTAACTTAAAACAACATTCGATACACGATTTTCACAATATTAACGAGGGCATGAATTTTATATTACTGATTTTCGCTTTACGAATTATAGAATGTAAGAAAAACTTGCGTATTATCTGTCGTGATTAAATGACGTGGCATTAGTTCGCACACAGTCTATAATGATTAAAGAGTACGGTAAATTGAGCGTCCTGGATGCAAAAAGCTTCATAGGCCAAGAAGTCCACGTAGTCGGATATGGTGATACAAATTCCAGCGATGGAAACATAGACGATACGAGGGTTTTAAAAAAACCTTTTCAAGTATCGAAAGCGGTGATTACAAGTTGCAGTAAGGAGGACATTATTATGTACCCCGCATTGTGCCTCGGCAACCCTTGCGGAGCTCAGTGGTGGGTGCTCCCAGGAGATTCAGGAGGGCCCGCCATTCATCACTCCGGCGTGATAGGCATCAACACATTGACCGAGCATTTTGATGAGTCAAGTAAGGCAGATAAGCATTTTGTTCCTGGGTACTTAACTCCCATTAGTCCCTTTACGGACTGGATGTCGTCTTGGGCAAAAAATAATAATATGCATAACATTAGACAGTCTTCAGTGTACATTCATGGGATCTATTTATAAACTGACAAGAAATCGTAGATAATTCACTAATTTGTAATACCATTTAGTAGAGCATGCTATTATTTTTCGTTTGTAACAAGGAGCTAAAAATGTTCATAGAAATAGTTTCAGCGGTTTCGTTTTACTATATAAAATGTCAACCCTTATTTTATACCATTAGGGTTGATTTTAAGAAAAAAAAAATATTCAGATGTTTTCATCTATAAATGAGTATAATGGTTTCTTAGATTTACACGAATGTTACACATTGAAATAAAACTATTTTTCGTGGACTGATTTTTCGTGGTCCGCCCCGTGACCACGAAAGCTGTAAAGAGCGTTTTAGATTTTCTATATATTATAATGTCAACCCTTTTTTTAATATAATATACTTTTTACATACATAAAACCCTTTAGGGTTTATTTTAGGAAAACAAATTATGCAGTTGTTTTTGTTTATAATTAGGTAACTAAAGTGACAAGTTTGATTCCAGTAACTTCAATGGTTTAGAATTTTCTGTACAAACTTTCATCCCTTATTTCAACACCTTCTAGCCTTTAATTCACAAAAAAGTAGCCTATGTCCTTCCCCGAGTTCTAATCTATCACTGCATCAAATTTTATTAAAATCGGTTTTGTGGTTTAGGCGGGAAAATATAGCAGACAGACGGAGTTACTTTCGATAAACGAAACGACTGAGCTTATTAATTAAAAAAATGTTCATAGCAATAAGCTTTTCAATTTTTGTTTTATTTATTTAGCATCCCCTGTAATTATTAAACGAATTATTGTAAGTTGAGATTCCCTCACTAATTTATAAATACCCTGACTTATCTTATCCTGACTATGATACCACACCAATCATCTCAATGCACACGACACCTCGGCGGAGAACTGGCCAACAGTTGGGTTTACTGACGACTTCCGATGACACTGCAGCATCCGATCAAGACGACTATACTATTTTACTATTACTAAAGCCACTAAATTCCTTAGCTAGGTCCAACATTTCGTATCTATCAGGCAGTTGAAGTTGCTTAATGTTATTATATAATTAGAAAATACCTGAGACAATATCGTTTAGAGAAAGATGGACAGTTTTTTTTGAAATCCTTGCCAACAACACTCTCGAAGTAGTCCTATCCAAACAAAAATAGGTATTTAAAAATGGGTTTATAAATGGTCCATGTTTTTAGCAGCTACGGTGAAACTGACGGACAACCAGATACCTTCACTCGTCACACTTGAAACATTTATTAAACATTGAGCTATTTAATTTCATTCACAATCCAATCGACAGAAGGACTGATTGGATGTATTATTCCGACATTGTGCGTTCGCTCGGCATCGTCGACGAAGCAATCACTCTCGACGCCCATGGACATGAGGCCCACCACGCCGCTGGGGTGCACCACAGGCCCGCCGGAGTCACCCGGGCACGTGGTGCCGTACGTGCCGCACTGCCGCGCCAGGCACAGCGCCACGAACGGCGGGTACTCCTTGTCGCACTGTATCACCACAGTTTTCAACACTCGTAGGATGTCTGGCTCGACTATGTCGTTTCCGTGCTCCGAGGTGAGGTTAGCGTACCCGTAGCCGACCACCTCCACTTCCTGGCCTATGAGCGAGCTCAAGTCAACGGCGCTCACGCGTGCGTAGACATCTAGACGAATAGCTTCATTGTTTAGCAAGCCTAAGTCGTTGCGATACATGCTCGTGTGATACGTGGGATGTATCACGCCGCGTATAATGTTACCTGTGATGTTTTTTTTCACGTGTGTTATTATGCCTATTCCTATGTGACCGTAGCCTCTATTGTTCATTATTTCTATTTCTTCTTGCATCGCAATTATACAATGAGCAGCGGTTAAACTCCACGAAGGCGTGAGAACAGAGCACGTACAAAAATATGTTACATATGCTATACTACTAATATCTTTTTCCGACACTTCTTTGACTCCCATTTTCAAAACATAAAGTAATTCATTTTCTTCAGCATTTCTACCGCCCATAATGCGTAATAGTTTTTTGCCTTCAACTACACAAAAACCGCAAAATAACAATGAAATAAAATGCATCGCAACGGCAATGCGATTATTTCTTTATCCGTAGAAAAGTGTATTGTGTAACTGAGATTTTCTTCTCGCAAATGGGTGCGTATAAAGAAATGGAGTTCTAAAATTACACTTTGCAATCAAGATATGTATTATATTAAACACGGAAGTGAAATGATGTTTAGAAGAGTTTCAAGTAAGTAAATAAAAGAAACAAATTCCACTCCATTCGTGCTGCGTGCATTAAACACGATTTTATAATTTAGATAACATTATAGTTGAATAGTATAAATTCATTGACTGCCTCGGTGGCGTAGTTGTACTACGGTACGATTACAAAGCTGACGTCTCGGGTTCGAATCCCGGGTCGGGCAGTGATGTTGGATTTTTCTATTCATTATCAGCTCGGAGTCAGGAATTTGTGCCCGATATGGTGATAGCCTCGCCCTCTATCACATCATGGGATGGAACATACAAGGCGAAATGTGGGTGTCCTAGTAGTACCTCTGCCTACCCCTTCTGGGAAAAAGGCGTGAGTTTATGTATGTATGTATGTATGTATGTATGTATGTACATATGTATGTATGTATGTATGTATGTATGTATGTATGTATGTATGTACATATGTATGTATGTATGTATGTATGTATGTATGTATGTATGTATGTATGTATGTATGTACGTATGTATGAATAAATTCATTGATAAGATATGTACAATACGAGAAAAGACTAAAGATTTTTATTACCGATGCGCCAAACAAGCAAACCATCCACTTGATAAGTGATTAGTGTCGCCCATTAACCTCTACAATATAGGTATTCTTGATGAGAAAGGCATGTTGGGTCTTAGGCAATCTTAATCGCTAAACAAAATACAGCAGCAGAGACGTAAGTGTTAAGTGAGAGTATGTGTTACTTGTATGGCGGGCGCGGCCTGCAGCGGGTCGGTGAAGCAGATCATGCACATGTCGTCGGCATCCTGGCGCAGCGGCGCGGCGTCGTCGGCAGCGGGCGCAGCAGCGCACCCGTGCAGGCACGGCAGGCACGCGCGCTCGCCGCGCACGCCACCGCACATGTGCCCGCACGCCAGCACGCGGCTGCACGCCTCGTTACCGTGCTCCTGCCAAACCACTCGCCTTCTATACTACTCCGACATCACTTCAAACGTCGCCCTTCATCATTCACCACTTCTCATACTATCAATTAACCACATATACAAAGCTGATACGACGGATGGGCATTTTTATAAACTGCATATACTAGGTACCATTTCCAAGTTCTGTACTAAATTTCAATTAAATAGGAGCAGTAGTTTAGTCATAAATGATTTTGTAAGTTTTTGCCCCATTTGAACACGATGTAGCTTTTCTAACAGCTGATTACGTCTAATGCACAGGTCAAACACCTTAACACGATAGATCCTACTAAAATCTACGCGCTGTTGCCGCTCTTACACAAATCACATAAATAAGTACAACTAAATTACTTAAAAAGTTGGCGATGCAAATAAAGAAGCAATAAATACACACCTGCACTTTCATTACGAGAGAGACAAATCATAGCAAAACATCCCGCGCGTAAAAGAAATAGAAATAGGTCAGTGTGCTGCTATTGCATCTTAACAAATAAAAATTGTTTGCTAAAGAAATTGTTATTTTAGTGCGCCGTCGCTATCCTTTCGGAACGGATGTAACATGGAAACACCTGCGCCGCCGCGCCGCGCCGCGCCGCTTTTATCTTGTCGATCTCGCGCCGACAATTGTGATTTTATATTGTTATTATTGTGATAGGACACTAAATGAGTTTAAGAAATTATTTCTATTTTTTTTATTGTGACACGTAACTTGGGATAATTATTAGTTAGTGTTTTTTTGTTATTGACTGTTTTTTATTGTCAAGGACACGTAATTAAATTGTGTTTGTGTTTGTAATTAAACTGTTTAACAATGCCTCGTATAACTTACACCGCGTTATACACTGCAGAATACACTGCTTGGTTTTTATTTACGGCGAATGCCATGGAAACACAGCTTTAGCTCTGTGTACATACCGCGAAAGGTATGGTGACAGCCACAATTGCCCCAGGAACGCCCGCACAATAACATTGGCAGCACAAAGATACGAGACAACAAAAGTATAGTGCCGCAACAGGAGGCAGTGCCAGCGCGGCAAATACCCGCTGTTTGGGAAGAACGAATTTTAGACCTAAAACTACCTTCAAAACTACGTAACTACGTAACTACGCGCGGTGCGCCGGCGTCCCGCCACGACACGACGATAACACACGCCCCGCGCGACGTTGCCAGTTCGTTATCAATGGTCAGTGAAATTTATTTACAAAGGATGGTTGCGTTTTACTCTTATTTGTAGACTATTTAGTTTGCTTGAAACAAACAAAATCTCATTTTTGGTATTATTATTTTTTGAGCCGTGTCGAATTAATACTAAGGACGTATAGTATATGTAGTGTAATTTAATGCCCATCTGTCGTATCAACGCGGTATATATCGACATAACATTTATACAAGTACAACAATGTAAGAAACAAATGGATTATGAAAGCTTTTGAATATTTTGTATTTCTCTATTTTATTTCATATTGGAACATAATTAATGCAATGAAAAAAACTCATAATATCCTTTCAAATTGATTGCAGTTCCAAATTAAATTATTTACCTGGCACTGATGGTCAGCACAAATATTTCCTATCGCGAGTAGACCCGTATTACCCCGACTGCCGCAGAAACGGCACACTCCGGCTAAGCCAGGCGGCCCGTCCGCCAACGACGGTCCTTCTCCGAGGGTGCCGCCTTCGCACACGCCATCCATGCCCCTGAACTCCGCCAGGGCTTTCAGAGTACGTCTGTCAACTAGCAGCAGCAACCAGAACAACTTTGCCCTGCCGCAACCCTCGTGGATGTCGATACGTATGGCACTTTCTTCTTCTTTGCAGATCTTAAACATTATTGTGCATAGATAGAATACATGTTGGCAAGGTACTATTTTAGTAAGGTATTATGAAAAAAAAATACTTGTGGTCTTTAAAAAATATCAACAAAATATAGATAATGAATATAATAGTATGCAGTCGGAACCTGTCTGTGATGCGTCCTAGCGTTTCTGTTGAGGTGTAGGAAGCGGTCGCACTCGGCGCACAGCGGGCCGCACGAGCGACAGTCGATTACCGCGAGCGTGGAGCCGTCGTCATGGTTGGCGCAGTGCGGCCGCGACTCCGCCGCAGACTCGCGGCCGCGGGAGTCGCGCGTCTCCTCGCTGCCGTTCACACTGAACACACGACCGACCGGTCACTAACCAATCAAATATATTCACTTGGCTATAATTGAAGCGAGGCCGAGGGCATATGCTCACATCTCCATGTGTGACTGCTCGCAAACGCACAGCGCGGCCAGAGCCATCCAAATAGTAGGCGTGGCGATAGAGCACGCCGGTCGCCGCTCGGCCTCCGCCACTTGTGCCACCGCTGACACGTAGTTCGCCAACGCCGTTCGTGTTTCCAAGCCCCACTCGCCTGATACTTTGCCCTAAAATTTATAAACAATAGCACCATTTCGATTATACAAGCGGCTCGGTTCGACTAGCCCAGGGTGCAGTAATATATTTTTTTAATATTAAATAAATAAAATAAATAAATAAATAATTGCCTATGTTCATCAGGGATAATGTGGAATTTTAATGGTGAAAGAATATACAAATTGGTCCAGTAGTTTAGGAGCCTATTCAATGCAAACAAATAATCAATTTTTTCCTCATTATAATATTAGTTTAGATCCATGAGTACTTATTTCAGTTCATGTTTATTAACAGGTTGCTTCAAGTTCGAGATGTTTATTACATTATGCGCTAGTAAAGTCATTTTACTCTAGGTATATACTTTTAAACATTATTTATAAGCTCTGCACCGAAAAAGCGGATTTCGGTTTTAGTAAAATACCGTTATGAGTGCGATGCGTACATTATGTGTACGTATATGATAGAATGACAGTTGATAAATAAGTCTTTTTTATATAAAAACTGTTATATTCAAACGCTTTGATATGATGGTAGAACGATATAATGAGTACGCCCGGTATGACTGGTGACTGAATGCGAACTGGTAGAACGTATTTCTAAAATAAGGTGCTATGGCGTAAATGCTGATGGGACAAATTCCCCGTGAACGTGCTTACACGTTATTTTTGTGTTGCAGCTCAATCGCCCCTTTATGGATGTAATCAGGCTGCGTATCAATAAAAACGTGGTACTTGCAACAATTTCAAGTGTTGCCTTAATTTATAGGATGAATTGCGTGTGAGTACCTCAGCCATATCAGCGAGCAGTTTGGCGACGAGATGCGCGTGTTTTTTGGTGGTGAGGCCGCGCATGAACCAGGTGGCGGGCGGCGCGGGCGTGACGCTGCTGCCCAGCAAGCACACGCGCGGGGACACACCGCCCGCGCCCTTCACCTTCACCTGCACCGTGATCGCCTTCGCCAGGTACACCATCAAGTGGTCCAGCAGCGACACCCTGACACTTCACCGTTCATACATTATAGTGGAGCAGACATCGCTAACAACATTACTGCGCAATGAGAAGGCACCAAACAGGACCACGGCAAAACCAGTGAAGCAAGAAGGCAGATGCTGTGACTGCGTAAAAGTGACTGAGACAGAAACAGAAATAACGACACTTGTACCTCACTATTTTGTAATGTATATTTTGTTCCCAGCATGAGTACTTTGAAGGGGTCCGGTATAATATCTCAATGCGCATCACTCGTTGAAATTTACGGATATAATAAAATTATATTCCCATTGCAAATGTAATAATGAGAATGTTGTGACCTCAAATTATAATAATATCAGCATAAATAAATCTAATTGGCAGCGAATGCAAATAAAAAGTTTAGATGTTTATACCTAGTGTCCAAGTCATTGGCTTGGTTGATAGCAGCCAGCATTCTCTGAGGAGGTATTTCGGTGATCATTCGTCTGAGCAAAGATATTATCTGTAAATATAAAAGATCTTATATATTGTATGTACTACTAACTATCTAAATTAAGAAGTTCCATTTGACAGTGTGAAATAGGGATGCTGTCAAATAAATCGGTTCTTACAATATCCGATTATTTAGAGATATGGATAATATTTGTTTGTATTTCTTAATCGATTACAGTTTATATTTTCAGTTTACATCATTTCGTTTCTTTTTTCATGAACATTTTTATTCTAATGAGACATCCACAATTGCATAAGTCACTTTACTATTTGGGAACAAAAGAAGAGATTTATCTATTACTAGCGGCCCGGCCCGGCTTTACCCGGGTGCAGAAACTTTTTGAGTCTAGTCCACATCACGCACATGCTTATGAACACATGATACATACATACAATACAATACATATACTCCAAAGTGAGGAACCTCCTCACTATGTGTGTCGTATCCTACAATACTGCCTTCATTTCCATTGTAATATCCAAATCTATTATTTAATAATAAATTAATTTATATTAATATTATTATTTCATTATTTATTGATGTATGTTCGTTGACAGCATACCTATTACTAGCTGCAAGTTCAGTATTGTTTAAAATTAAAACACAACTGTTTTATATCTGCTCGATTATTTAAATATTTTTACCGATTATGCGTATACAAATGCGTTTGAATAGTCTCGACTCTACCGGTAAAAAATCTAACGAGGTGACTTTGTTGACGTCTAGAAAAAAAATATGTTGTTTAAAACGGTTATTTTGCTTTATTGAAAGGATTTTAGTTTAAATTTAGTGATTATGGATTGTACATCTTGTGATAAAATAAGAATAGCTTCATAATTCCATGGATTTACGGAAAGTGTTATTGAAATTGTGTGAGTTACGTGTGAACAAAGTTATTTACGTTAAAAGTATGAAATATCAAATGGAACTTCTGAGTTTAGATAGACTGTAAAATATCCTTGTAATACCTGTACTCAATGTTATAAATAATATAGTGTATAGTAGTAATCAGTATAAAAGTGAAATAAAAACTGACCTGTCGCTGGACGCGTTCGCTGCCGGTGTGCAGGAGAGCCAAGAGGTCTGCAATGAGTTCGGTTTGTTGCGCGAGGTGCGCGCGACCCACGGCACTGCCGCTCAGAGCCAGCAGCTGCAATGTAAACACTTTGCTAGATGTGCGCACATCACACTGCCAACACATCATCGACTATTACACACTGTTTAACTTACCAAGCAAACCTGATTGTACAAACAAGACGTAAAACTAAAACTGATTATAATAATTTTTAATAAAAAATAAAAACCGACTTCAAAGTGCTACTACAAAGTAACAAATAATATATATTTCATCGTGCTAGTACACAATGATTAATGTTCTTATTGACTTGACTAGCTAACAAATCTTAAATACGTAATATTTTGAAGGCGGGTCGCTAAGTGCCGAACATGTACCTACGCCTTACGCTTAACATTAATTTGTTAAAGAAATTCTAGCGAAAAACACGCAAGATTTACACGGAATATTAATTTGTCTTAATATATCAGGCCGTAATCGTCCACTGTTGAGCATGGGACACAACATACCCTTTCTTGTACTTAAATGCCTTTATGTCATGCAGGTTTCCTGACTATGATTTAAATATATCACTATTAAAGAGTTTAGTAATTGAATATCATCAACACACAAGTGACTCCGATAATTCCGGAGGTGTATACCCTGGAATTATAACCGAGACGGTGGTCAACCGTCTCGTGGATCATATCTAGATAATTATCAACAGGCTACCACACACATATAAGACACATAGAAATTCTATCAAAACTTCAATAAATTTACACGTTGGATTAGCACATTATATTCATTTTTGTTTAATTTACTTACGTGCCTTTCTGAGCCAACATTGCAGGATCTACATGTAATATCAAATGGTGTAACATTTGCTTAAATTTATACGTGTTTGTTATTTAGCGACCCGCCTTCAAAATATTACGTATTTAAGATTTGTTAGCTAGTCAAGTCAATAAGAACATTAATCATTGTGTACTAGCACGATGAAATATATATTATTTGTTACTTTGTAGTAGCACTTTGAAGTCGGTTTATTTTTTATTAAAAATTATTTTATTTTTCCCTTTTTAGTTTTCATAGGCATCGTAATGATGAGAAAGGTGATCATAATATAATCAAAACGTAGTCTTTAAAATTTTCGAATCCTTCAGACCAAACATGATATTATTGCTGTGAAATTATGAGAAGATTGTAAGTCATTATAATCATGATATCCGCTATTGTTAGACACTGACCAGGTCGGATTCTCTTAGTTTACGTCGGTAATTTACGTATCTATTTCTCTCACTCTCCCTCTTCTTCACCTACTTTTATATTGAAAACGGAAATTAATTGTATCTTTTACCTACCCCCCCCCTACACGCCTTTCCCCTTTTAACCCCCCCTTTGTAGTAATACACTTATACTGAACCAGGTGCAAAAAGAATTATTGCTGTACCGTTCAATTTTGAGGAGTTCTGGTCTTCAGGACCAAAGATATTCATCAGGTCTTCACCAATTTTTTATGGTACCAACCTAGTACATCATGCTTTCCGACAAAAAAGAAATTTTTAAAATCGGATCCCAAATACCAGCGTAATCGAGTAACAAACATACAACAAAAAAAAAAAAAAAATTCAGTCGAATTGATTACCTCCTCTTTTGAAGTCGGTCAAAAATCATATTAAGCAAACCAGTGTTTATTCTCACTATTTTTTATAGCACTATTCGAAACATCTTAGAAAACGTTATAATATATTCTTTGTGTCATATTGTAAAGAGCAAATACTTTAAGGTACCAGTGAAGTCGGCTTATTACTGAAAAAATAAAAATCCAGTCATTCATTCACTTATTTCTTGAATATGGTGAAAATGATTTCACATATGTTGTAAACAGAAAGAGTTTTTCAAGTGGGCGTGGATGGCCAAATCCGAATCTATGAGGAATGTCAAAAAATCGTCAAAGGAGTCACGAGCCCGATTTTGATGAAATTAAAACTGCATACTACATGGATTTTTCCAAGAAAACTCGATGACATTGAAAAAAATATAACTATAGCCCTCCAACTATCTAGAGGGCCTTACATTCCAGGTCTGCATCGTGCAGGGGAACTGTCAATAGCCCGGTGAATGTTTTGTTTCCACAAGCCCACGTATATAATCAACGCAATGGAAAAAGATAGAGAGCATATCTTTATGTTATAAATATCGCTATGTCCATCCTTCGTGTTCGTGTGATGTCAGTGCGATGTCGTTGCAAACATTTTGTAAAAAATCATGACGTTTGACACATCGTCGTAAATGAATTACTTTATTTTTGCATGTTTTAAGTATTTAAAGGTATAATATAATGAAGTGAAGTGTATAATGTCGATATGTATTTACATAAGCAACAATATCAAACATCAAAAGATTATAAAAGCGTCAGTCTGCAAAATAATACAGAACTTCATTTTCATTCGAATTTACGAGTATTTTGATTCGTTTGACTTAGAGAAAGCATTCTATTGGTATTTTTGTTTGTGTCAGCCCAATTCCAACCCGTGGTAATCGTGATAAATTGAATATAAAAAATCCTGCAATAAATATCATATCCTTATGTATTATTATTGTTGCCAACAGTAAGCAGCTAATTTTCCCATATGCGCCGCGCCTAATAAATATGAATTGAACAGTTTTTTGTATAAACAATACTTACAAATAAGACATGATTATTATATTATATATTTTTACACTGCCTCGGTGGCGTAGTTGTATTACGGTACGGTTACAAAGCTGAGGTCTCGGGTTCGAGTCCCGGGTCGGGCAAAGTGATATTGGATTTTTCTATTCATTATCAGCCCGGAGTCAGGAATTTGTGCCCGATATGGCGATAGGCTCGCCCCCTATCACATCATGGGACGAAACATACAAGGCGAAATGTGGGTGTCCTTGTGGCGCCTCTGCCTACCCCTTCGGGGATAAAGGCGTGAGTTTATGTATGTATGTATATTTTTACACTGCACGAAATTGATAATTACGTCTGAAACCTTTTAAAGTAAAAAGAGCTCTAAACTGGTTAAAAAAATATTATAAAAGTAGCTCTCTCTACTAAACTCTGCCTCTACCTCCACTAAAAATGTAATATTCTATATATCAGCCCATATACGTCCCACTGCAGGGCACGGGCCTACTCTACAATCGAGAGAATCGATTGAGAGTGGTTAAGGCCATATAGTCCACCACGCTGGCCTAGTGCGGGTTGGCGGACTTACATACCGTAGAAATTCTTTAAAATCGCTACGGTATGCAGGTTTCCTCACGATGTTTTCCTTCACCGTTAAAGTGCGTGGTGATTGACTATCAATACACACATAACTCCGAAAAGTCCCTGAGGTGTGCCCTGGGATTTGAACCCGCGACCACCGTGAACATGTAGGCAGCCGCGTCTGGTCCGTTAACCAACAGGCCACCACGCACTCAATGTAATAAAACATAATTTTATACTCAGGATTAACTCAGAATATTCAATTCAAAATATATGTCTTATATTTATTGGACAATAAAGTATCGAGTATTATTATTGCCTTGTTTTTTTTTTTATTACTAATATACAATACAATATTATTAAATATTAATAGGGAGGTGTTGAGGTATCTTCGTCGAAAATCTCATATTTAGGAAGACACTTTTACTAAGTTATAAGTTTCAAGTACGTGGGCGGAACCGCCATCAAAATCTACCTAGTAAACAATAAACGCTTTATTAAAAATATTACTTCGAGATCTCTCCTAAAATTGGGAAATAGTTTTAGTCGTGCAACACCAAGCGCTGTATTACATGTTATTCGTAAATTCTCTATCTCACTTGGTCTTTGCATGATAGCTGTCACTGCACACCTCCCCTCACTTCATGCCCCGGCTCTCTAAATAGTTGGAGACCTATAGCTAGTGTGCAGTTTAAATTTTCATCAAAATCGGGCCCGAACCTCCTTTCAGCATTTTTCGATATTCCTCATAGATTCGGATTTGGCCATCGACGCCCATTTGATAAATTCACTCTGTATAATCGCTTCGTATGTTCTTTTCGATTGCAAATGAATAAAGGTGATTACCAGGGACAGCATTTCGAAGCAGTAGTTGTCCTGTTGGTGCGCGGCCTGCTTGGTGGAGGCGGAGGGCGGGTCGTCGCCCTCGCGCTCGGCCGCGTCGGTGCACAGCAGCGCCGTCTCCCAGTCGTCGCGCACGCGCGCCGCCTCCAGCCCGATCGCGCACACGATGTGCGACATCACCTGCGTATCACAACACTAGAATAACCCACCGTTCTATATTCTATTACACTGTCTAAAAGCATGCCATTCAAAATATATCATAGGTGCACCATTCAAACAAGTTACATCAGCTATATTCGGACGCGCATATTTAGCGGTCCCTATAGCAACGCGTACATAATAAGCATAGGCAGGTGGAAAAGCTCGCTTTTTTATAATGAGTGTAGTAATTAGCCCAATAATCCCGCAAATTAAAATTTCATCTGGACAGGTACAACGTTGTAACTTATTCAAATGCATTTGAGAACATCTGGTGTGATAGGTAGTGATAGGTACAGTGTTGTTGCCTTTTTGTGACATATTATGTGGATACAGCTCGAGTGAAAATTGCAAGCGCCGCTAATGAACGAACTATGTGTCTCACGAGCTATATAGTTGAGAAATCACCTGACGCTGAAGAGATGTAAGTTTGTGTCCCGCAAAGAGAATACCAACTACGTGTTCCCGGAGGTCGCTGTCGTCGGCGGCTGCGTTGTCGTCGCTGGCCGCGCCCGCGTCTGCGCCGGACTCGCTGCCGCTGCGATCCCACTCAAGCAGCTTGCCGAACACCTGTCCAAATCATTCTTATATTATATTGTACATCAACATCATTGAGATAATAATACTATGTATAGAGAAGCCATCTCATATAAATGTTCCATTTTAGTAAAAGTTGAAACTAAAGTGCGCTGCAGCGTGGACACGATAATTATTCGTTTAACCATACAGTACAAACATACAGCGCTAGACCGCTTTCAAGATGTAGTTTTCTCGCGACGAAAAGGCCATAAGCGCCGCGAATTGTTACACATGATGTATTATTAAGCCATGCGATAATGATGTTAATAAAGATCCGATTTTAGGAAGTAATTACATATGAAATAATTTTCGTATTTGCCCATCCCCGCCCACTTGAAACATTTATTTTTCCGCTGATACGTAATATTTATTTATTTCATGTTAAATTTTGTAACAATAGAGTTACCCAAATAATATTAATAATGAGTGTGACGCTTCGTAGGATACAATTAAGGTTATTTGTGTTACAAGTTTACAAACGTTTGTGCTAGTGACTTGCTTGACCAATGTTACGTCATTAACTTCTACATACTTCCCACAGTCGGCAGTTAGCGTACCCGCTACTACACAATTTAAATTAATGAGTTGGTGTTGGCGCGGGATGGTCGGGATTTCTATGACCGGCACTTGTTTTCCCGCCGGGATTTTTTATTTAATATCTTGATACATTTATAATTTGCAGCTTAATTGGGGTGCGTCGCGTTGTGTCGATAATAGAATACTCCACCGTCCCTGGCGCTTGTTTGAGCATCGTAGAGAATGTCGTGAGCGGCACCTGTGACGTGAGCAGTCGAAAGACTCGGAGCGTGTCGGTCTCAGAGAGGTCGTGCAGCACCTGCGCCGGCGAGACGGCGGCGGCGGCGAGCGGCGCGGGCGCGCTCAGCACGCGCACCTGCCGCACGCGCACCGCCGCCTCCGGCCCGCGCAGCTCGCAGCGCACGCGCAGCGACGCGCTCGCCACCTCTGCAATAACCACCGCCCGCTCCACTCACTGCTGCTTGTCATAATACTACTTTGAAAACCCACATTTTATTTTAAAAACTCATATGTACTACCTCTGGATTTATATACTAATGTATATAACTTATTTTTGATGACGAAGATACACTTAAACTTAGATGTCAAATATGTGGATATAAAAGTATTACACATAATCATCATCATCACAATATTGAAGTTTACTACTACTCAATTAAAGAAATTTCAGACAGATTTTCAAAGTCACCTACGTTGATAGCCCACATTGAAAGTCCCCGCTCAATCTATATTATTATAACATAACGTACTCGGCAAAGTGTAGTATATCCATGTAGCCATTTTGGGGTCCACCTCAATATCCTGCATGTGGAACATATCACTAGATCCGCTGCTATACAGGAACGAAATCAAAAGAGTTTTATTCTGAAACAAAAGAAATAAAGCATATACACAATAAAACGTGTGTTATGGGTACATTGCAAATACAATAAATACGGCAACATATACTATGGAACGCACCACAGTGTCGCGCGTGTTGTCTACATGCACGCACACGATATGAGGGCGGTCGTTATTAGTTCCGCCCGGGTACGACACTTGAATCCACTTGGCTTTGTTACGGTCTTCTTCGCCTGATTCCCAGAAGGTTTCGGTGCTACCATCTGTCAGTGAGCCTGCCATGCCTTGTCGCGAGGACACGGCGATGTCGCACCAACCGGTCACGTCTTGACAGCTCCACACATAGCTTTCCTACAACACATTACGCGTACATGAAATATGGCATTGATTATAATTAAGTTTAATAATTAACCAAATCGACGCAATATATTTATATTTATCGGATGTATTCTCGATAATACCAATTCGCACAGTCGCTGTATTTAAGAAATAGTTTCATAAAGTTAACATAGGATTTTTTTTCTATTATTTCTCATTGAGCGGTACAAAGTAATCAATATAAATCGCCCCACAATATTTGTAAAATTCATAGAAAATTTAATAGCTTTATTCCTCATTTTACATAAATATTTGTACAAAATGCAAGAATATTATTGTTGGTTCGATATCTTGTCATAGATTTGAGAGTGATATACCTTGTTGAGAATACTATGGAAGCTATCATGTAGCGCGCCCATCATCCCCTCTTCGTAGACTCCGTCCTCGGGATGGGAGAGTATCTTGCTGATCACGCTGAATACTTGCGAGCTATCCAAATGCAGCGTTAACAAAATACGTAGCGGTTACAACACAAAATGACATTTAAAAGCTTCGTCCCAGTATAAAATTAAAACTGCTTTTACACTTAGGGCTTCTTGTACAACGTGTGGATGCAGAAAAGAGCTGTAGTGGGTATCGTTAGTACGTGTAATTGGCGCTTACCGGTGCAGGAAGGTGCGGTCGTGCGGCGAGTAGTGCAGCGCCCAACAGCGCACGGCCTGCAGGCCGGCGGCGCTGGCGGCGGGCAGCGAGGGCGCCAGCGCGCTCACCGAGCCCAGGAACGCGTGGAAGGCCGCGCGCGCGCCTCGCCCCGACGTGCCGCCCGGACAGATGGCGGACGCGCTCGCCGTGGGAATCGACACGCGCCCGTTCTCGTTTGACGCGCCCTGTTGCTAATTCAATACATTGAACATAAGCATTATTCCTCATCAGTTAAATAATACATACGGGGAAATTATATATGTGTGTGTGTGTGTGTGTGTGTGTGTGTGTGTGTGTGTTTTGTGTGATGGACAAATCTGAAATGATGAGGAATAGCAAAAAATCCAACCTTTATGTGTAATAGTTACTCGGCTAAATCAGATTTCAGGATGAATTACTTTTGTCTATGGCGATAAAACCTAACCTAATGATAATTTCATTTCGATCGAGTATTTTGATTCTCAGTTTATTATCGCGTTCTATTAACTTTATTTAGAAAAACAGTTATATTTTTATGTATTTCCTAGCATCATTTCGGAATTGCATAGAATACGTAGGAAATATACATGTAACACGGGTCTGCTCTATCGCGTGTAGGAAGAACTAGTTTGACCTGGGCGAAACTAGTTTATCCTAAAATCGGGTTTGGCCGGCCACATAAACATAATATAATCAATTTCTAACTGATTGATGCCTTTACATACAAGATGTTTAGGAAAAAACTATTATGGAGGATCTGTATGGATGTAATAGACCCCAAAACAATGATAGTTAAAAAAAAGGTCTTATTGTCTGTATGATTGTGCACGCTAATACAGAAACGGCTTAACAGATTGTTAAGGCGGCTAAAAATGTAGTGTTCCCGTGGGATGAGTAAGGAGTTTAAATATATTTGTTACTTTTTTAAATCGAAAGGGATGGAATGGGACCAAAGAGGACAGGATTACATTCCTTGAGTCATAGGACAGGATGAGACGCACAGGGCCGGATATAACAGGACGGGACGGAAAGCAGTACAGAGGGCCGCAGTCCCATTAAGTTTAAATATAAATGAAACAGTACGGGATATAAAACGAGTATGTTGCTCTAAAACATATATGGAATGCAACTGCAGTACCTCTTTAGCTTCGTCGACGACGAGCTGCGGTTGCGCTATCCGCGAGTACTTGTCGAGCGCGGCGCAGAACCACCACATGACGTCATGCACGCACGTCGGCTGCGTCGAGGAGCGCAGGAGCCAGTTCAATGCCTGCCAAACATTTATTAACTCAAGTCTTTCCTTCATGTACTGTCCCGATAATATTAACATAATTCATGTAGTGTTCAATACAGAGGGATTATAGGAACAGCAATTTAATAAAAATATTTCACCTCAAAAGCGTATTGTCGGACGGCGTTGATGCGGATAGTGGCGTCCATCTTTTGTCTGTAAGCTTGTAGGTCGCGCTTGGACAAGACGAAGGAGAACACTGGGTTGTTGATGAGAGCGTCGACGTCCAAGCGCGGCGGCTCGAAGGCGGACACGGAACACCCGGCTGCCATCTCGCCGCAACCTACGAGCCGTTGTAGTGCCGCGCTCGGCTGCGACAGTAGTGAAGACCCAGCACCTGCAAAGAAGCGTGATAACCATAATATTACAAACGGAAAGTTAATCTTTTCATTATACTACGAGATCGGACCAAAAGATCAGTGACTCCAGTTTTACTCCAAGTTGCAGGATACGAATATTCTTACAGATATGTAACAAAACTTTATAAAACAAAGAACCCGACAAATTTAATGTAGATCCGTTAAAATGATAACACCGCTTGGACTAAACTGAGTTAGTTGTATTGACGTGTACAACATTATTGTGTGTGAATAGTACGGCGGTGTGTAGGTTGTGTAGGATGGTTACCGGTCAAGGAGTCGTTCTGGTCGGAGTGCACGAGGCGCTCCAGCGGCGGCTGCACGGCGTGCGCGAGGTCGCGCCCGCCCGCCTGCCCCATCGACACCGAGCGGTGCACGCGCGGCCACTGGAACCCGCTCGGCTCGGCTGCGTTGTACGCAGAGCTCTGACAAATATACACATTATTATAAACATCTATACATATGGCAATAATCATTGATCACCGACATATTTTGGACATATAAATATAATGTTTCTCCGTCTTGAACATTTTAAATATTCATAACTTGATTATGATTTCTTTCCAGTATGAGAATAATATGTCTTGTTTCAAAATTAGTGGTTACGAAGACCACCATCGTTGTATATCGCCCGGGTAGCATGGAAAACAGTGCGGGTATGTATTACAATTTTTAATGACTATAGTGAGCAGATACATCGTTTTCCCAAAGAAGGACTCTATTTTTCAGCAATAAATTGTAATGGTTCAAATCCGTACGTACAAGTAGTTTTCGCGTTATGAGCGCACGTAATAGCTAGGTTTTATTTAATAGGCTATAAATAGTGTATGCGGCAGAGGTATACCAGCGGCGCGGCTGGCGGCGGCGGCGGTCGGCCGAGCGAGTGGTAGCGCGCGGTGTTCTCGATGGCGGTGGCCTTGGGCGCGGCGCCCAGCGCGGGCAGGCACTGGAAGGGCGGCGCGGGCTGCCACAAGCTGCCCGGCGGCGTGGGCGGGCTGCGCGTCGAGCCCTCGTGCCACGGCGACGAAAGCGACTCTATAACATTGGAAGCGTTTATAAAACTATCTGTCCGTAATATACGGAAAGTACTCATACAAACATGAACATAGAAAAAATATGGAATTATCGAAAAATTGTCGGTAGATATAATTCAATACACCAAACTTTTCAACTGTGAAGCAATTATATTTCGTCAAATAGGATACAAAATAAATCCTTTAAAAAGTCAATTTTCGATTAGTTTTATTTTATACACTGATGTAACTTTCGGATTCAGTTACATAGGTTAAAAAGTAGGACTTAAAGCATTTTGATCGATTGTGCCTTAAGTAACAACTTCGAGCTGTAAACATTACCTGAGTCATTGAGCGGCGCCAGTTCGAGCAGGAACATGGCGTTCTCCTTGACCACATGGTGGTCGACTTCCGAGCCAGTGTCGGCGCGATCGAACGACACCTCGGTTATAGTCTTGGTCTTGATGAGTTTTGCGCATGAAGCCGTCTTAAGACTCTTCTCACGGCACTTCTCGCAGCATATGTACCACAACTGGCGGTCTGTAAATTATGCATAACGTACTAATATGACGAATCTTTTTCATTACTTCTACACGTAAAAAGTATATAAATTTAATTTGAAGTATAATAAAACGGGTCCAATTGCACTTGACGATACAAAAGGTATATTTACAATTGTAGAAGTGAACGAGCAAGCCTACTGGATATCTGGTTATACGTATATATACGTTATACGGTCTTCCATCAACACTCAAAAGCCCAAAGGAATCGTGATTCCGGAGAAAGTGAGTAAAGTAATAAACTGTTTTATTGAAGGCGTCTAAGTTGCGATCGATTATCATTCTTTATCTACACACACACACACACACTCACACACATGACACCCATACTGTATATGAACTCTAGATTGTATCGCATTGTGTCAAGCAGAGATTATAAAGTGCCAACTGCTAATTAGTAAGGTCTATACACACTTTTATAGATAATTCAATACTGCACGAAAACCAAAAACCAGGGATATTAGCAGTGTTGGTCGGTGCAGATACTACTACCTTGGGCGAGTTGTCCGCACACGGTGATAGGTCGGTCTGCAAGTGCGGGTGCGTCTACAAGCGTGAGAGTGTCGACGCGCCTGTACGTGCCGGCCCGGTCGAAGCCGCGCGAGGTGGCCATGCGGCAGCCCGGGTGCTGGTTCCGCATGTGTATGGCCAGGGGTGGAGGGATGTTCACACCGCACAACTCGCAAAGCACTGGGAAACAACACTACTTTCAAAACCCCCCGCAAATCACTAATACACCACTCGATACTTAGCTCGTCCTCACTACATGTAACTGTGATTCTTACATATACATACATATAATATCAAGTCCATGCAACAGAAGTGAAATGGAAATAATGTTACACATGCTCATCTCTACATGCTCCTCAGTTTCAAAATCAAAGTTTTTACTATTTTACAAATACATGTAGAAGCTGTCATTCGTTTAACACGCAATTTATAGGTAGGCAAATAACTGTAAACCAAGAGTTTTTATCCATGTATTATTTTGATTAATGCGAGTTTCACAACCAGCTCGGGATTGTTTTTGTATTAATGAAATGCTGGGATTAAATAGGTGTAATTGTTACATGTCTGCCTGCTTGTGAATGTTCACGCGTATGGCGGCGTCCGAAAATATACAGATAATACAAACTACGAGGCGAGGATATTTGAACTTTGAGTTGTTGTAGCAGTGCAGAGGACAAGGAAGGTGCAAAGCACAATTACGGGTGTGTTTTGTAAAAAATAATTTACTGAGGAATCGGGGCGTTTAAGTAACACTAATATACAGAGAATATAATAATGTAAACACGTCAAAAATACCTGAATAAGGCGTCTTGTAGTAGCCGGATGATTTCCAATCCCTTTTTTTACGAATGCCACTCATTGGTCTCATATCGTCATTCTCATTTTTCTCAGGAATTTCTTTTCTAAATCTGAAATCGAATTTAACATTAGATATTCTCTTTTTTATTCATTGAAGGAAATATTGAGTGATGCTGAAACAAAACCATATAAACATGTGTGTAGATAATTAAGATCTCTCCTAGAGCAGACCAACAAATTCTATGTGCGTTTATGAGATACGCATTAAAGCAGTGAGGCGTGATCAAGATAGTACAACAGCGTAGGACTGATATGAAGAGACAACATCGCGGTAAGGCACCGCAGTTTTGTATTATAAATGTTTGTATTTTGTAATGATGTTCCTGGTGTCCGCTGTAGTATTATAATGTGTGAGAGGTGTGCTGACTTGTCGGTGACGGAGGCGAGCTGGTCGGCGTCGTAGAGCGTGTCCCACAGGGCGACGAGCGCGCGCAGCGCCGGCGGCAGCACATTCACTACGGTCTGCGACGGACCTGCAATAAAACTCGCGTCATTATTATTTATCTATCTCTGTATTAATATTTTAAGAGTCGCACATAAAAGTGATTTAAACCTATTATTTCTCATACTTTTTCTGAGCTGAAAGTCAAAATCGAAGATTAATTTCCATCACATATTTTGTGTCGAAAAGCCCCCTTAGTGATCCAAATGACGCGCGTTTTATTCTGTTTCAGGGTTATTTCAGCCAATTTTTTTGTGTGGATGTCTGATCGACTTTATTGGATTCTTAATTATTTGATTTTAGTCAGGGGGTGTCTATGACAAGCTTCTTGTCCGGTAGTAATCTCATAACATACGGGTACGCGACCCCGGCTCCCCGAGCCACCACTAACTCCTGCCCTATATCTTCCGAGTTAGTAGTGTCCCATTAAACCATTTCCTTTCCCAAATTCATAATCCTCTTTACCCAATCACCCTAACCATGCCTTAGTCCTTATCCTATCTCTAACCGCCAATCTAAGGTCTGCCGCGCCGATAGATGCATGGCTAGGGGCGAGCCTAGTCGTTAGCGAGCCGTTTTGTCCTGGGGTTGGGCGCCCCCAGATAAAGACCAGCCTTAGCCTGGCATGCGGGGCTCTGCCAGGCTCGACAGTTATTTTTCCCTTGCTACTCGTGGGAACGCTATGACCATCATTAATATTAATAATAAAAATTGTCAATATGGCGGCGACGCGGTTCGCCACCCGTCACGTCTCGTATCCCATGTTGGCGAAAAGCGGACTGAGGAGAGCCGCTTTGCTACTTTAAATGTTAGAGGAGGAATGGATGCAAAAATTAATGAGGTGTGTCAGATGATGAATGAGAGAAAAATCGATGTTCTGTGTGTGAATGAGACTAAACGGAAGGAATGTGAGACCATCAGATATGGTTCCTACACAGCATACTGGTCTGGAGTGCCTAGTAGCGCCAGATGCAGTCAAGGTGTAGGTCTCATACTCTCTGAAAGAATGGCAAAATGTGTGAATGAATTTGAATGTGTGAATTCACGGCTAGTCTGGGTGACATTGAAAGTGGGATTAACTCGTATCTTTGTCTTAGGGGTATACGCTCCGACGGACGCGGGTACAAGTTCATCTAAGAGTGCTTTGAAAGAACGAGAGGAATTTTGGGAAAAAGTGAGAGATGTGCTGCAAATTCGTAATCCAAATGAAAGATTAATTTTGCTAGGGGATTTTAATGGTTGGGTAGGAGTGAAACGTAAAGGATATGAAAGGGTACTGGGCGCGTTTGGTGATAAGAGAGTGAATGCTAATGGAAGAAGTCTGCTTGAGATATGTGTGGAAATGGGTTTATGCGTGACAAACACGATGTTTGCACACAAAACGATCCACACATACACTTGGGAAAATTCTACGATGAAAAGTATGATTGATTTTGTGATAGTAGACGAAAGATTGAAGAAGAATGTTATGGACACTAGACCATTCCGTGGAACGGGTCTTGACACTGACCATTTTTTGGTCGTGTGTCGAATAAAAGACCTATTTAAAAAGTGGCGTAGCCGCTTCCCTGAACAGTCTGGTGTGTTAGAGAAGATAAAAGTGGAAAATTTGCAAGGGGATGTAAGAGGGAAGTACGAAACAATATTAAATGAAAAGTTTGAAGGTTTGGATGAGGTTTGCGAGGTAGAAGAAGTATGGAATAAGTTTAAAAAGGTAGTTGTTAGTGCCGCAATTAAAACATGCGGAGTGAGTAAAAGGAAAAAATATAAAGAGATGAAGAATGCTTGGTGGGACAAGGATGTGCAAAATGTAGTTAGTGAGAAGAAGAAAGCATGGAGAGACTGGTTAGCTATAAGAGCTGATCAAAGAATGCTAAAGGCAAGTGAAGAAGATGTATACAAGGCAAACTTGGAATATAAGAGGATAAAAGGTGTGGTGAAAATGGTGGTAAAAAAGAAGAAGGATGAAGAAAGAGATGTATTTGACGAACGATTGAATCAGAATTTTCAGAAAAACATTAAGTTTTTCTGGAAAACAATAAAAAGTGTCCGGGGTAAGTTAAGTACCTCGGAACTTAGCAGTGTGAGGAATAAGAATGGACAACTTGTGAGTGGGTAAGAATGTGTGCTGAAAAGATGGAAGGAATACTTTGAAGGGCTATTTGAGAAAGAGGGAACACAGCAGTTTGCAGTCACGGATGAAAGTGAAGAAAACGAGGATAAGATTGATGTGGTGGAAGTAGTGAAAGCGTTGAAAAGTATGAAAATGGGCAGGGCTGGGTATGATAGAGTATCAGTCGAAATGCTGAAGGCTGGACAGGGGGTGGTGGCACGCCTGCTTTGTCATCTCTTGAATTTGTGTTGGACGAATGGTGTTGTGCCGACAGATTGGTGCAACGCCGTTATTGTTCCTTTATACAAGGGCAAGGGATCGAAGCAGGAATGTCACAACTACCGAGGTATCAGCCTACTGAGTGTTGTCGGTAAATTGTATGCTAAGGTATTGATTGATTGAGCGAGTTGTGAAAGAGACGAATGACAAGATATGGGATGTGCAAGCGGGATTTAGGAAGGGTATGGGATGCACGGATCAGGTATTTTCTCTACGAAGTGTTGCTGAGAAGAACTTAGCAAAAGGACAAAAAGTCTTCTGCGCCTTCGTAGATTTAGAAAAGGCCTATGATAGAGTGATGAGGAATGAGTTGTGGGCAGCACTGTCCAAGTTTGGATTGAGCAACAACCTGATTCGAGCACTGCAGTCCCTGTATAAGAACTCCAGTGCTTGTGTTAGGATAAACGGGGCCTACACTGATTGGTTTGGCATTGATAAGGGTGTCAGACAGGGATGTGTAGCGTCTCCGTGGTTGTTCAACCTTTTCATGGACGGTTGCCTAAAAGGTCTGAAAGATAGTGAATATGGGATCAGAATGAATGAGTTGTCACTAAAATGTCTCCTCTACGCTGACGATCAAGTTATACTTGCATCTTCAGAGGAGGAGTTACAAAAAATGGTGACAATTATGCATGAAGCTTTTAAGAGAAAACAAATGAAAATAAATGTGAGTAAGACGAAAGTTATGGTATTTGAAAGGGAAGAAGATATGACAAAGTGCGATATTATGATAGGTAATGAGCGAGTAGAACAAGTGAATGAATTTGTATATTTGGGCTGTGTATTTACAAGTGATGGAAAGCATGACAGTGATATCGAAAGACGAGTGAATGCAGGAAATGGAGTGAATGGTGCGCTACACTCCTTTATGGGAAGTCGGAAGGTCTCTAAAAAGGCTCGACTGGCTGTCCATGGGGGAGTGTTAGTGCCTACGCTCATGTATGGTAGTGAAAGCTGGGTATGGCAGAAGAAGCATGAAAGTAAAATTAGAGCAGTGGAGATGAGATCGTTAAGGGGAATGTGTGGTGTGAGTTTGCGTGACAGAGTGCGGAATAGCGTGGTGATGAAAACTTGTGGAGTGAAAGAGGATGTAGTGACAAGAATTGACAAAGGCATTTTACGATGGTTTGGTCATGTAGAGAGGATGGATGAAAGGAGAATAACTAAGCAAATATACAAGGCGAGTGTGGATGGAAGAGTCGGTAGGGGTCGACCTCATCGAACTTACACCATCCAAATCGGTGATATCCTCAAGAAGGGTCAGGTCAAAAGTACCCTGAACCGACGAGAATGCATGAAGAGAATGATGAAAGTGGATGAAGCGAAAGTTGTATGTCAGGATCGAGCAAAGTGGCGATCCATAGTCTCTGCCTACCCCTATGGGATACAGGCGTGATGATTATGTATGTAATTATTTGATTTTAATGTGATATTCCTATTGGTATTAGCTAAGCTTACTGGCAGAGCTAGTATGTGGCTGTGGTTCGGAGGCGGCGTGTGGCTGCGGTTCCTCCTCTCGAATGGGCGCGTCGAGGTCAGTCTTGCGCATGCGGCTCGTGCTCGCCTCCATGCCAGAACGGGTCAACGATTCCAAAGTCGATGGGTTAATGTGCAAATATTGTCCTGGGAAAATAAATGATTTAATTATTATTACTGTATAGTTATGCAATAAGTATACGTCTTTAAATAAAAAAATGTTAATAAAAACCACAATAATTTAAAATGTTTGCACGTTATTAGCTTGCAGGAGCCCTACTTATATTTGTCTAATTGTTAAAAATTTAAGAGGAAGGTGAAGCATTACACAGGAAAGTGTGTAGCGCACCTGCATTGGACACCTCGACGGAGTGTCGCTGGTGGCGCGGCGTGTGCACGTCATGCGGCGGGCGCGTCACCACGCGCGCGCCGTGCTTCGGCAGCTGCGGGTGGAACTTCAGGAACGCCGCGCACGCGATGGCGTCGTGGACTATACCTGCCGGTTCAATGTTACAATGTGTTAAAGTTTAAACAGGCAAACTTACAGTTTTTCTTACTTCACTAGCCTGCCGAATGTCATTCAGAAGCTATTTCTCAATGAATATATTACGATTCCTTTTAAAAATTTATCTGGATGGCACTCAAATCTTATTAAAGTCTTTTTTTATTATTATTAGTGCAATTAAATAAAAAAAAAATTGTTATGAGGGCAAATATAAAATACTTACAATTCAATAATTCTACTTATAAACATAATATTTTTCACCTTCATGCCACAAAAGAGCCGCGAATATAGCACGCAGGCACTCTGCTTGCGTGGGGCTGATGGCGTGTTTCTTGGGCATGGGCGGCGCGGGCGCCACGCGCGCGGGCAGCGGCGGCGGTGACAACGTGCGCTTGTACGGCCGCGACGGTCGCGCCGCCATGCGCTCTCGCACGGACATTTTCGGAGTCACGGCGGGATCCGCCTTAAAATTAAATGTTCGTGATTTTTATGATTAAATAGTTCTGCTAAGACAAGAAAGTGCAGGTGATTTAGAAACCAGCTATTAAACGAGAAAAAGGAGACTCGATAGATCGATATTTGTGTAACCCACGTTTTTTTTCTTTAGATCCGGGCGTTGTGCGACTAAAAATTTACTCGAAACTTTTAACCTGCGACACAAGACTTTATCTTCTTGCAGTATTAGGACTGTAATGATAGTAGTGTAGTGAGATAGGTAGAAGTGAGAGCAGACCCTGAGCCCGGCGGTGAACATGTGCACGAGCGCGGCGGCCTCTTCGCCCCCGCTGTCGGGCGAGGTCTGCGTGCCCGTCTGCGCCACGCCTCCGCCCGTGTTCTTCTCCACCACCTCTGTGTCCGGCTCAGGCTCAGGTTCGATCTCCGTCTGGTAAACATAGCAATAACATAATAATACAACCAAAATATTTTTTTGTGAAGCACAGGTTTGAGCTTATAAGCTAGTTCGGATACCATGTTTTCTGATGTAAGGATGATATTGTAGAATGATGATTAAGTACTGTCTTTTTATTTAACTTACACACTACATCAAAGTAATAAAACGAGTAATACAAGAAAATTAAACTTTACGGGACACCCAGCAGATGAGAAATATCTAGGAATAAAAATATCTAAAAATATCTAGAAGATAGTTTACAACTTCAACAAGACATAAATAACCTTGCAAACTGGTGCTCTAGCAATAACCTAACACTGAACAAGACCAAATGTCATCACATAAAATTCACACGTAAACACAACATATTCTCTACTGATTATAGTATAGATGGTACACCCCTACAGGAATGCGATAAAATAAGAGACCTAGGAATACTATTTGACACCAAACTCACTTTCTTGCCTCATATCGACAATATAATAAGCAAAGCGTCTAAAATGCTTGGATTTGTGATCAGAAATGGCAAAATATTTAAAAATCATAAGACAAAGATTATACTTTACAATTCATACTTTAGGTCAACCTTAGAGTACTGCAGTATTATCTGGTCACCACATTATACAGTCCATCAACTACGCATAGAACGGATTCAAAAAAGATTTACCAGACACCTTGCATTCCACAGTAAATCCCAAAAGACATTAAATTCTTACCCAATACGTTTAAAACGCTTTAAAATGAATAGTCTGAGTGACAGAAGGAAACTCCTGGATATGAACTTTTTATACAAAACTTTAAGAAATCAAGTAGATTGTCCACCGTTGCTAGACTTAATAAAAATACGTGTCCCTAGTCGTTTACCAAGAAAACCCATGGGGTTATTATGTCCACCTCCATCAAGAACTAATCTTAAGCAAAATTCTACAATAGCCAGGTTATCCAGGTCCTACAACTCTCTCGGCCAAAGCGTTGATGTATTTAATGACTCAATGGGTACTTTCAAGACTGAAGTTCTAAAATTAATTAGTGATAAGAAATTGTAGACATATTATTTATTTTCATAAATTTATTTTTGTTTTTTTTCCTTTTTTAATTCATTTTAATTGTTATTTCTTATTAATTTCTAGTTTAGTTATTGTTTCACTTTGTATAATTTTAATATTTTATGATTATAGTATATTCCTTTATGTTTATAAAATTTAATTCTAGTATTACTTAGCAGTTATTTGTTATTCAGTGCATGTTGTGACGCCTGCAGGTAGTACATTTAACATGTTACCAATTTAATGTTTGTATTAAATATAAGATAATGTAATTACCACTGGTAGTCCTAAATAAATAAAAAAAAAAAAAAATAGGTACTTGTATTAGATTCCATTATTATAAATAAATTTATTAAATAAGAATTTAATTATTTTTATTATTATATATACAGAATAAACTAATTTACGCGCGCGTACATTGAAAGGAGTTGAGTGCGGCGGCGCGGCGTAGTGGGAGCATTACGAATACGACACGATTGCGTCATGAAATCTGCTCTTATGACGTTTAAGTCGATTTTTATTCCAAAACTGGCCAATAGATGTTTCACATCAAACATTTAGCAGGTTTAAATTACTTTATTTACACATTGTAATTGAGTACTTGTTTCTCGCACCTCGAGTATAGTATTGACGTCTCGGTAGTTGTCACTGCCGCGCTGTCTGTCCGGCGACCACCACTCTTCGCTGTTACCGTTGCTGCGGCGTGGGAGTCTGGCATACAACACACACTGTTGTAATAACACTTATCGTTAAATATTTTACATCTATTTCTTTTTATAAGGAGAACAATTACCTTGGCAATGGCAAAGCATTACGAGGTATCCTGCCGCGTTTGCTCGGTTCCAACCCGGGGGCAAATGCTAAAGATGCGCCGTCACCCTGCAACTAGGATTTCATATTATGTCACTCATTTGAATAATTATTAAATATATTTTATATATGAAGTTACTTTTTAACTACTAATTCAGATTATTTATGACACATAACATACATGCATAAACTCGCGCCTTAATCCCAGAAGGGGTAGGCAGCTGTGCAACCAGGACACCTACGTTACGCCTTATATTATTTGACCCGCGATGTGATAGGAGGCGAGCCTATCGCCTTATCGGGCACAAATGTTTGATTTCGAGCTAATTATGAATAGAAAAATCTAATATCACTTTGCCCGACCCGGGATTCGAACCCAAGACCTTAGCTTTGCAATCATATCGTAATACAACTTCACCGAGGCAGTTGATTATTTATGAGGGCTGGTAATAATGGAAACACAAAGATGAAAATAATGGAAGTAGTAGACACGTACATCAACAAGGGGGTCGCAAATAGAAGGCAACCGGTACTTTCTTTCTTCGCCACCGGACAATTCTGAAATAAAATTTATTCCTTTTCAATACGAAATTGGAAATGCTTAAGTTCCTTTTAGTAAAGTGTAGCTCGTGGAAATATTTTTAAATGGTGAAATTCGATGTAACTTGAAGCCCAGTGAATGCGGTTGTCAAGATAATATGCAGGAGTGATTATGAAATTATTGACGAGTATAATAATATCCATTAAGACCCATACCATCTTAAAACTTTGGGTCCCGCAGTGCGATAAATAAGCAAACTATTTTAATATAGTTCTAGTATAAAAATACAATTTCTTACGTGACACAATATATTATACTTCATAATTAAATACCTTTAATTAAACCCACGATAAAATGAAGCGTGAGACATGTTTAATATAGAGCTTATTAAAGTTTATAATACCTTCAGACAAAGATGCGGGTTCTTCATCGGGAATCCAGGCGGCTACGTCACTGGTCAAATCACCAAAGTCACACCAAATGCTGGCGCATTCAGACTGAAATGAGAGACACGTGAGATTTGTATCCAAATATTAATATTCAAAACGTCTTTGATTAATTATTTAAACTAAGATGAACATCCAATACGGATCGCAAAAGTTATTGTCGATATTGGTTGGAATTCACGGAATCAAAGTTTAGATTATGTTTCCATTTGAAGTTCTTCGAAATTTCACGACATTGGATTTGTAGTCTCAGCAGCTGTCGCATTACTCTAGATGGTGGAATCTATATTGAAACAAAGCACGTGTTTCAGATAAGCGATGTATATTTATTGCAGTAACAAATAGCTATAATATTATCTACATTCTACTAACAATGTTCTAAGTTAAAAACAACAAAACTTATTAGATGTATAAGTGTGATAAGTAATGTGGATGAGTGTTGTGGCTTATCGCCCTTTAAGGTTGCGACGTCACTACATTTTTATTAGTTTATGGGCCGGAGATTTACAGTTGTTACATATTAGTTGTTATTACGTACTTAGTTACTTTTAATTAGCTTTAATACAACACCTTAGGACAAAAGAAAACACAGAACGACGCAACAAGGAAAAATCATAACCAGCAATGTAAGACAGCAGCAGGAAAGCCTGGCTCGACTTTGGCAGTACAAACATTTCACAGAAAACGTATGTGAAGTAAGCTTTGCTGCAGCGCTTCATCTGGTCATTGAGATTACTACAAGCTCAATAGCTTCGCAGCACCCATCTCCCCCCGCAATGACTACTCGGCCTTGTGCGTGTTCATAGGGGCGGTAAACCTTCAGCGTGGAACTTAGCGGCTTACATAAGGAATTAAAACTCACAGCAGGGGGGCTACTTGCTTCGACAGCCACCAACAAAGCCTTATCGAGATGTCGATGATGTTGAAGACACCACGCGGGGCCCGCGGATCCCTCGACGAAAGCGCGTACTGAGTCTGGGCTCAGGCGAACCCAAGTACCATCCTTGTTTACCACCTGCAAGAATATTGAGAGTTAAACACTGCAATTATTTAATTTTTACGGATTTTCTCGCGATTTGGTTTAATTTTTACATTTTTTAACTTCCCGACGTTTCGTTTCGTTTAAAAACAATAATTGTACTTAATAATAAAGTATATAGTTTTCTTTAGTATAGAATTATATTATTCGATTCGCGTAAGTTTAAGTAAAAGGCAAGGGAATGAGGGTATTATTTTAACATTCGGCAATAAATCATTTTCACTGAATTTAGTATTCAGTGTAGTAGTGTAGTTCTCCACATGAAACAACTAACGTCGCAATTGGTATTTTTTTGAAATATATAGGTACATAATTTTAGGCTTCTTTACCATTGAGGCGGAGACGACCGGGGATGGCAATAAGTCTCCCAATTACGTAGGATTAACATATCTATGATAATATAGACGTGTAATATGTCTGATCTATTCCTATACATCTCCACTCCGCTCATATCCGGTTTAAATGGAAACGCCACCTTAAGATGGTAGTATGAGTTGTGAAATGACTCACAATAACAGGCAGAAAGTAAAGCGTCTGAAATCACACGATCATCATCATCATCACCATCATCATCATCAGCCCGTTGCAGTCTACTGCTGGACATAGGTCTCTCCCAAGGTACGCCACAGAGCCTGTTCTGTTGTTTTACGCATCCAGTCGCTGCCTGCACTCTTGTGCAAGTCGTCGCGCTATCTGGCCAGAGGACGTCTCACGCTACGTTTGTCAAGACGCGATGAATATTCTTATTTAAATATTCTGGCGAAATCGTGATAAGAATGGTCACTTATACACTTTTATATTCTGCCCAAATAAGCCTACTAAATATTCGCCTCCTCCATCGAATTATTGTTCAACTAAACACATAATAAATTTAACTACGAATTGGATCCTTATTGCAACTTCTTGATCATTCCACAACAAAACAACGACAATTTTCCTATCTCGATCTGCTACAGACATTGATTGATAGTCAATATGCTTATTGGTTGCGTTATCAAACCGCTAACAAACTAATTATACCCACTCAGTTACAAGTGATAAAACTGAAACGAACATTCATATTTATTGTATGCTTAATTTAATTCGTTGAGCTTCAATAAAATCGGGCTAATGAAAAGAGCACAAATAAAAAAATATATAGACATGCATTGAGTACACAGAGCGGGGCTCAGGTGGACGAAACCCACCTCAGACAAGTATGGTGCGTTCTCAGACGTGTTTGCTACCCAATACAAATGTCTGAGGTGGACATTTGAGTAGTTTCACACAGGAGTACTCTAAAATAACACACAGCCGACGTATCAACCATATTGAATTCCACTAAGCTAATATTTAAGATTCTAGAATATTTAATTTTCAATCACAATAACTTCGAAAGGACATTATTCAAATCGGCCCACACATTAACACTCGCCAGACGTAATCAATAATTACTATTTAGTTTCATATTTTAAGACCTGTTTTTTGTAGTTTAATGGACATCTAAGTATTACAATATCATATCATAAAAACACTGCTTTCCGACAATGTTTCCGACGCAATTTTTCCAATACGGCGACACGAGCGGCAAAGATGCGAGGTAGAAATTCAAAAAGAGAACCTCGAAATCAATAAGATTACACACATTAGTGATTTTCAAAGTATTCCGGGAGTTTTTATTTTTAAATCTCCCGGAAATCTTTCCTGGTTTTGCGTTCCTTTTTTGTCCCCCTTTTTTTTAACCAAACAACTTTTATTATTTTGATTTAAATAAATAAAAGTCTCATCAAAATGGAACTCTTTTTGTCGGAATTTTATCGCGGATTTGGTTTAATTTTTCTGAGCGGATGACTCATACCTCAGTCCGTCCCGTGACCACGTAACCGAAACGTCGCGTCGCGTCGTTAAAAGATGTAAAAATTAATCCAAATTCGCGATAAATTCCGAAAAAAATAGTTTAATTTCAATGACTATGATCAAAATACTCTTTTGGCCGTTTCATATGACCTCCATTATCGTTGTGGTCAAGACGAAAACTTCACAAACGACGTCATGACTTTCATTTGAACGTGAAGCTCACGATAACCCGTATCAAGGGGGGTCCAATTTATTAGCGAAAGCTTTTCAGGGGCGAAGTATCCCTGGAACATAATTCTGGATACGCCAGTGCAGACGAGCAGAAATAACTATTTCTGAATCAATACATAGTTGTTGAAAATAGCCGGCCCGTACCCTAGTTACTTCCATATTTAGCATTCTCAATAAATGCGAAACTTATACGCAGTCGCGCTTAATGTGGCAAACACATTTGTATGCGTATTATTACCATTTAAAACATATTAAAGTAAAGGCATTAAGTCAATGGGGCGTGTATGGCCAAATCCGAAACTATGAGGAATAAAGAAAAATGTTGAAGCCCGATTTTGAAGAAAACTAATACAGTATACTAGGATTTTTAATGACTCAATGTTCCTAGCGAGGAATCGAACCCAATGATTTTTTAAAAAATAACACATGATGTATTATTTGATAATATTACTAATAAGAGTCAAATTCTGGGAAGGAGTGACATACGGAAAACTAAAGGAAAGGCGTCATTTTTAGCAGATAATATTTTTTACGTCTGTTACGTTCCGTAGTGTAATAACAGTATAGCAGGTGTTATTTTTTTCAAAATTATCGGGGATTCTTCCTCGCCAATAATATTAATTTGTCAAAAATATTAAGTATATAGTTTTAATTTTTATCAAAATCAGGCCCGTAACTGCTTTCAGTATTTTTCGTTATTTCTCATATTTTCAGATTTGGTCCACTTGAAAAATGTTTTGATATGTACTTGTTGTGTGTGTGTGTGTTTTGTTGCACACAAAGCGTTGGTGACATACTACAGTAGATTACCTCCTCAACGAATCCGATGTTGGCGCCGGGCGGTAAGCGTCCGATCTCCTCGGCCTGCAGACTGGGGCTGGCTCGGATGCGCAGGCCGGCACTGAAGAGCGCGATGAAGCGGCGCAGCTTGGATGGCGGCGAGCAGGGCGCGTTGGCGCCGGTCTGGATTCCGCGCTCCGCCGGGCCCTCCGACACCACCTCAGCCACTTCCACCGTCAACTCCTACACAATACTTATTGCAATCATCATACCAACAGCTGAGCTCAAAACGAAATAACTAACCAACATTCATACATATAGCTTTTTTAAACATCCAAAATAAAATCAACCTTTATTTGAACATTTCACGTCATGTCATTATAACATAACTATACGTTATCGCATGTTTATATCGATCATAATATATTGCCGAGTTTCTTTGAAATAAACGTGTACCTAATTTGCAACATTGATACAGTTACTCTGTTACTCTTTTTATTAGTTTTTAAATGTTCCAGGTACTCCTTTAAAAGGCATTATATTATTGCGATTTATTACATTACTAGCGGCTCGGCCCGGCTTTGCCCGGTTGCAGATACTTTTTGAGTCCAGTCCACATGAACAACATATTATATTTTTCACAGCCCACGCGATTTAAAGAATATTTAAGGTAATTTTTTTACACCTTGGGTTAGATTATTGAAGTTAGTAAAGATACCTAAGTTTTTGAAAATATACATACATACATACATACATACATACATACACACACAATACACAAACTCACGCCTTTATCCTAAAAGGGGTAGGCAGAGGCGCCACCTGGACACCCACATTTCGCCTTGTATACGTATGTTCCGTCACATGATGTGATAGGGAGCGAGCCTATCGTCATATCGGGCACAAATTCCTGACTGCGGGCTGATAATTAACTAATAGAAAAACCCAATACCACTTTGCCCGACCCGGAATTCAAACTCAAGACCTCAGCTTTGTAGTCGTACCGTAGTACAACTACGCTACCGAGGCAGTTGAATATGGAGACTGTCCCGCCCTCACACCCGCCACTGCAACTCCTGTAAGCCAGGATCAACAGTGGCACGCATATTAATGACACTGATCATTGAAGCTCAGCGCGTCTCCGGGAATTTCTAACTTGTCTTTAACCCGCAACGAAATCAATCAAAAAGTTAAATTAATAGGATGAGTTGGAAATGAATTATTGTCCACTTCCCTCCCTAATAAAGCGGGTGACCAAACAATGAACTAAAGAGGCAAACAACCTCGCATAAAGACATTTACAGCCAGAGAAGCCAGCTGTAAAGCACCACGGAATAGTGATTATTACATTTAAATGGGACCTAATATGTAAGCTGTTATACTTGATTCCAATAATAGGTATGGCAAAATCGCCGGAAAGCACGGAAATTCATCCTAGTCTCCACAAGGTCCATGTAGTATACAACACCAGATGTTATTTGCATACTATCTAGCATGGTTTTACGCTCATTCTGCCAAAGACTACACTCCCAAAGTACATGATGCGCGGTCTGCGCAGTTGAATATATAATATAGCATATTATTTAATACGGGGATAGTGTAGTTTCCCAACACTGAAATATTGTTTTAAATCGGTTCAGTAATTTCGAAGCCTATTCAATACAAACCAATAAACATATAATTCCTCTTTATAATATTAATATTGATATTATCAAGGTTATTGAAAACCCCAGTTAAGTGGCGCAAAACAATTAGCAAACAGGCTTGACAGTTTTGACGTTTACTCTTTGTCATTAAGCTCTAATCGAACTAAATTTGATGAACAAGGAAAGTCAATTTGAATTCTAATGGTGAGCCTGTTGATTTGATTATAGTCGTAACATAGCGTTAGGTCACTGATGAACACTTGTATTCCAATAATCAGAACGTAAGCGGCGCTCGCTACAAGACAACAGAGCCCCGGGCCAAATGTAATTAACATATCCAAGCGTCCGGCGCGCTGCGAGGCCGAGTTGCCGGTGACCGACATCACACTCCGCTTACTACATCTCCTAGAGAAAGGTGCTTCACAGTTTCCTTGTCGTTAAAAAGCTTATGCTGAGCACATGAACTCTAATAGTAATGAAATCGGCGCCGCTGCGGGACAACACAGCGTTGGAATAAATATACTACTGTTAGATGTGCCTTCTAAGCCAACCTCTGTGCTGCGTGCTGTGATGCCGCCAAGATAAACATCCAAGTCCAAGATTGTCGTCATTCGATTGTGATTTTTCTTTATGATCAGAGTACAAATAATTGTTATATTAACCCAAATCTGTGTGTCTTTATATTATTTTTATGTAGAAATCGAACATTACTTTATATGCATTAAATACTTGTATAATGGTGCATCGACACCGCAATTACTTTTTGATTAGCAACGTTTTCAAATGTTAGTCAGCAACACCTGATAACAAAGTGTCATTACATGTTGCCACGTTATATAGTACTAACATGATAAGTAACTTTACTGGTGGTAGGTCTCTCATATGTGATGCCGCCTGAGTGGGTACCACCGCGATGTCTATTTGTCCCGCCAAACAGCAGTCCGATTTGAAGGACATTGTAGACAGAGTAATTACTGGCCATAATGAGACTTAATGGCGAGCGCATGGCAATGCCAAGCATTGCTTTGTAAATCGTGGTGTTGTTTGATTTTGCCACTGTCCATGAGCGATCGTATCGTTAACCATCAGGCGGACGGCATGCTCGTTTCGCCATTCACAGCAATAAAAAAATACTTATAATTTTACAAACCGAAATGTTGTACTGAAGAATACCTTAAAAGTGCACCGCCAACCAGGTATGTTATTAAAAACTATTTTAATAACATACCTGGGTTAGGTTAAACAAAGTATTAACTAATACATTTGTGAATCCTTGACACTTGATGAATGATAAAAAAATCACATTCGACGTCGTTCCTGGCTAGCGGTTGGCAAGGAAAATTGGCTTTGATTGGTTTAAAAGCTTTATTTACCGTAGGTACGCTTCATAATGTAGTGCAATTGATAAAAGAAACGAGAGTCAATCGTCGCGCTCAACAGCTATGAACTAGAACAATGTTACCAATAATATTCCATATATTTGGGAACGACTACCTATAATTAAAATTATCTCTCTCGGTTTCCGGTTGGTCATACAAATGAGTTACGTAATAGCGTCCTTGTAAATGGCTGAAATACATTAACGATAGCACAAAATGGGGCAATATAAGGGCTGACCTGCGGCACGGGGATGTCGTCGAGCATACACCGGAAGATGTAGACGCCAGGCGCGCGCGGCGTCCATGAGGCGGCGTACGAGCCCTCCGCCTGCACTCGCACCGCCAGCCGCTCCACGGGTACGCACCCGTTGAATACGAACGCGGACGTGCTCGGACACGACTCGCCCCATCTGCCACTCGCCAGTCGGAGCTCCTCGAACGAGAAGTTCTGATATGTCTGCGAATCGATCACTAGTGTCTTCAATTTGTCTCTTATATACCTACATATTTTGACAGCCTCTGTGGCGCTGTTTGTTAGATGCCAGCTGAGAAACGCGAGCCCAGGGTTTTGATCCCCTATATTTGTGTGATCGAAAAGTCTCTCGTAGTTCTTGATACTCACGAAGCAAAACTCGATCTTAGTGTGGGGTAAGGACTATGTATGTATGTGATTGTTGGCTATATTTTAATTTATTTTATATGTCTGAAGCAGTATCGCGTCTAAGGCTCGAAAGAGAGCCATATAATAGCGCAAATTGAATGATATAAGGCACTTTAAACCAATTAAGCTAATGGAAAATATCTGTAAAGTTCGTATGGGCGTTTGAAACTTTTTCTTATTCGAGTTTGCATATTATACATTACATTGTATTTGTTAATTCAAATATACTAAGTATTTTTGATTTTCCTATTTTTGAAGAAGTCAAATTAAGGATCCGTTAATTTGAACTCTACGAACAAATGGGTCATATCATAGTTTAAGAGGTGAATGGTCGGATTTTTTGCGGGCTGTCGGTGTATTCCTTTTAATAATATCATTCCTAGTTTTATAAGAGATTGTAAAAAAACATAGATTAGAATAAACTGCAAATACGTTAATTTCATATATGATGTCGTTTAATAAACTTAATTTTCTAACAAAAAATTAAAATTCAAACTATGGAGTAATGGAGACTTTTAAAACGATTTTAAAACCATCGTCAGTATATGTATCAAAAGAATTATTGTGCTAAATTTTCGAGCAATTTAAAACGTTTAATATGGGGAGTCCAATGACTAATGAGTATTCTGGGATTAATTCGAGCGCGTCAGATAATTATAGGGAAGGATCCTTGCATCCTATTGACTACGTCCACCATATATAGGCTCTATAAGTAGAGACGTGCGTTAAGAACAGCCCATCAGATTATTAAAAAACAATCGGTCGTCGGAAATATACAAGCACGTCAGATGAAGATAAGGCGGCTTAATATTAGTTAAAACGGGCATATTTCTAAAATCTGACGATACGCGTAATGTCAGCGAGATTGATATTTTTTATTTTCAAGTGCAACATACCTACATGTACGAATAAACCATAATCTGGCAATTTCCATAAGCCGATGTAGTAACAATCACTTTTGGAAATGAGATCGTGCAGCTAGAGTTGATCACGCTCCGCGCTTCTTTATCCCTTTCACGGATGTTGTTTTGATCATGTTGGCCAGTAAATCATCACCAATCATCAGTTTAGATAAGAAATAGATATTCAATTAATAATTACGAGTATTAATTTCGTCATACAAACAGAAATAAGTATATCTGTATACATGCCATAACAGTACTGAAACAGTAACCAAATTTGACTTGTTGAGCTGTTGTTTAAGCTGAATAAGAATATCTAATATTTAATGAATTATCATTTTATAGAGGTGTATGCTAAATATGAAAAAGACATACGTCGTGTCAGCAAACAGATACTAAATCGATTAGAGCCTCGAGTAATTGGCTCGGCTACGATTCGGAGGACGGAGGGATCACGCGGAAAACTGCCAAACGTGTGGTGCACTCTCGCTACAGCGCAAATTCAATCGAAGTTGATGCCAGTTCTAATCCACCTCTATTAAGTTTGGAAGGCTTCAGCATTAGATATGAGGGCGGACATCGAGGGTGGGAGACAAACAAAAAAAAATCAAGCCGAGACAAAACACCCCATTCGTATTGTTCATTCTACAAAGTAATCGTATTGTTTGATAGTAGTACTAAGTGCGTAATCTGTGAAAATAATGAAATGATTCTAAATAACGCTATATATAACTAGAAGTCCGTCTCAATCCTTATTGTATTCTCATGTTTTTTCAATTTTACGTATTTCAAATTGGGTCATCTAGTACAAAGTACAGAGGTAACAAACATTAGAAAAAAACATAGAGTCGAATTGAGAACCTCCTCCTTTTTATGAAGTCGGTTAAAAATACCAGTTTCTGTTTATCAAATACAAATAACTAATAAAATTCAGTACATGATATTACCTCATAACATCTATTCGCGGAATGTTAATCTTGAAACCGCTGCGTTGTAAAGTGAAATATACAACAAGCTATGTACTAACGGACGCAATTCCTGGAACCACTGCTATGGAATGCTATTTCACTATTAATTTTTTTCCGCGACGAGAATAGTTTCAAATGCTACAGTGGAACAAAATTGAAAAGTGATGTGCATACAGTGCATACCTTCATCATGGAGATCGCTTGGAAGCTCATGGTTTCCTTGACGGTGGGCTGGTAGGGCACGTCCGGGATTGGCTCGTGCTCGTAGGCGGCGAGGAGTGCTCGGCTCGGCCGGGGCGCACTCTCTTCCAGTCTTTGGACGACCACCTGATGCCAATTTACTTTATACACTAATATCGATGATTCACTAATAATAAATATTTAAAATGTTAATTAACAATTAAACACAAAAAAGCAAAGTTACACTTGCCAATTGTCAAAATTACATTATACTCGTATTTAAAACTTTCAGGTATTATTCAAACATGTTACTATACATTTTCTACCAATTATCCAGAAACGAGTATCCGTAACCTTAACACCGGGCGGACATGGTAGGCGTTCAAGAAGCATCAGCTTTAAATGATGTAACAGCGAAGGGGGGCATTTGGATGTATGCTTGTGAATCTCTTGAGCATTTCACACATTAGGACTGCAAGGAACGAAACTACGACACTAAACAGAAATAAAACAGATTTATAATGGAAATTGGAATGGAATAACAAGATTTATCATTATACATTTTAGGTAGACAATTATTCGTTTCCAACTCCATCTATTTGTTTTTTCATTGTGATTAATTTTGATACGTGTTAAAGACAAGCTAGTGTCCCTTAGAGACTCGCGAGCTTTGGAGGGCGGTGCCAATTCTTTACGAGCCACTGTTGATCCTGGCTGACAGGAGTTGTAGTAGTGGATGCGTCGGCGGATACATTATATGAAAAATCATTTAGGTATAATAAATATCTTATTTATATGAAAGTATTCCCCCTTCCTGCTTCCGTCCTTCTCGTCATTTCTGATGGCCTTGACCTCCTCTCACCGGCTTCCTTCGTAAATGTTAATAAATGTAATAATCAGCAAACAAAAATAAACTCAATGTCACACAGAAAATTATTGTCACCGTAATATTATATTCAAAATACTCCTTAGTACTTTCCTGTGGTCAATGCATGAAGTGACCTTCACGGTGGATCTCAAAGACTATCTAATTTTTTTCTTCTAACTTAAGTAGTAACTTCTGATTTAAGTATGATATTTCTATTAGTCGACACGCACCATTGCTACTATGACAATAAATGAAAAATGACCCTAATTCGCATCGTATAATCGTAAAAGGCGTTCGTTATATGTAGAATTTAACTTATAGGATATAAGATTTCTGTTAACAGCAGAATATCTGCCACATGACATACCATTGTTAGGAACCGGATCTTAATAATATACAATTTAATTTTTCATTTAGCGATTGATGAAAGTGGATGAAACGAAAGTAATATGTCAGGATTGAGTAAAGTGGCGAATCATAGCCTCTGCCTATCCCTATGAGATACAGGCGTGACGATTGTGATCATGAATATTTTAACCATATTGACTACATTTTTTAGTGGGATATTTAATTTATAAGTGTAAAATTAATTATTTATAAAAGGTTTTTTGCATTCTTACAATAAATAATTTCTAAAATAAATTACGCATTTCCGGTCAAATGTCTACCTACTCGTATCTAAACCGCAGGGTTTGTAAAGCCCACGCTGCTACTCATTATTATAGGCTATAATTTATGGTCTACCATGTTGTTAAATTTTTAATGAATACGTCATTTACTGATTTTATGCTGTTATGGAAAATTTGAAAAAATCAAACAGTATTTCCCCTTTTTATTGTTCTAAAACATGTAATTTATGTTTACATACTGTCCATTTTTCATGCATATAACAAGCTTTTTCTGTTGTATATAATTCGGTCTTTATTCATTTAAACGCTACAGAGGTATAGATATGAGAACAAAAAAATACTGTCGCACTAACAAGTAATTAGTAATGTCGATAAAGTAAAAATAGTCATGCGGGATGTGATATTTCTTTCACAAAAATAGACTAACATTCACTGATACAAACATATTGTTGATGAATTATTCGATGAATATCGAACACAAATTACTTCTGAATACCGTTTGCTTTCAGAGTAAGCGCGGGCGTAGCAACTAAATTTTTTATAACAATCAGCCAATAAAAATACTGGCAGAAGAATGAAAATCTTCCTGATGGTAATTTATTTTTAACGGGACGCCATCACCCGTAAATAATTAGAAATGAAAATCCTAAATGCTAAATTGCCCATATTTGAGAGGTGGCATGGGACTTGGGAGTAAGTATTAATTGTGTATTGTGATACATCAGGTACTCCCATTGTCGATATCGTCTTTATGTAAAAATACTTATAGGAAAACATATAATATGGTGACATTATAGTAGCGCACTAAAATCTGACGAACTTAAATACGAATAATGTTTGCAAAGATCCAACATTTCACAACAAATGTTACACATACCAATTGCATCATATTAATTAGTTATTTGAATGTAATGATTAAATCCAATGACCTATAAGCCGATCCCTTGATGAAGCATTCCTTGTCTTCGAGGAGATTACGGGACCCTTTGTCGCACTTACAAGATAATACCGGCTATGCAAACGCAGACTATGCACTCGTGTGTAAACCACCTACAAATCAATAATTCAGATCAGAGGTTGCTCACTTTTATACACCACATTATACTTGGATCACTTTGCATATTTGTTGTATTTTAGCTAATGTGTTGTGATAGATTTGAAACACCCCAAAGAATTATACATGCATACGTTTTTCGACTCTATCTATGTATAATTGCGATATTGTACTGTACTGAAGACACATTGATCAACGCGACCGGCGTTAGCAATTATGGTGCCATTGAATATTGAAACACTACAATTTTAACAGCACGTCATATTTCATATCCTTTAGTTATTTTATTGAACATAAAAGATTTGAGATCCATATTAATCTAGAGGGTTACTGTATGATCCGAAACAAAGTTCGAATGTTTGAACGTTCGACGTCCATAGTAAGTTATAAGTTTTCTACTTTTAATACTATATGACGCTTATCATTCACTCCCAACCAAGTCTATGGTAACGACTTTCGATAGAGGATTCGAAGATTTTGTGAAGTACATAGGCAGATTCGTAGTTTTACATACGACGTTCGAACATTCGAACTTTGTTTCGGATCATAGAGTAACCCCCCTTGTTCCATTTCGAATTGTGGACAATATTTGTCAAAGTACGACTTGCGTCCATCGTACATCTCCGCCATAGCGATCATGGGTAATCCGGAGAACCTCTGTACCCTCAATACAACTTTTTATGCAATGGCCTGTAAAGAACTAGCACCGACCCCAAAAAAATTGTTGGCATATTTAAGTATTTTTGAATTTTAAAAGATTAATTTTATTTATCTTGTTTCAATGACAATTTTGAAGTCGATTTAATTTTTTAATATTGTGTTCGTGTATTATAGTTGCAAGCAGTATTACGCGGTTTTTTATTGATAATTAATTTGTAAAATTCAGGTAACAATTTTCTGAGAAATCAGGCTAGTTTTTTTAGTTCGCATTTAAATATTTATGTTTACATTTGCGCGAACTATGGATATGTGAATAGTGGATTTCTTTGAGACTGGAATAAATATCGGACCAGGATCGAATGCCCACTCATCTAAAAACGCTGGGTTCGAAGATCGCGATAAAATGCATATCAATGGTTATCAATTGTCGACCAATTGCGTTATGACATAGGCTTATAAGCGGTAATGCCGTGCTTTCAAAATGGTGACTCAAGACACACACGAAATCAATGTAAAACATGCGCTAAAATTATACGGTAATTTTGGTGGTTTTAATGGTGCCAAATCTCTACCTATCTATATTTGCATTACTCGACTAAGATCCGGCCTTGCGCTGTGAGCATCTGGTGTTTTTTAAATAAGGCAAACGGTAGAGTTGGTAATACGGTAGCGGCTAAACAAAGTTGGTAGCTAAATTCGACAAATTTGACCGAAATGACGTTCCAACACAAAATAAAGCTATACTATATAGCACTACGTTCACACATATATTTAAAAACTTAATTGAAGTGGATAAAAGGTCGAGCAAATATAGGGCGTTTCAAACCGTTAGCAGGTTGACAGACCTGTTCCGATTTCTCTCACGCTGAACCTGCCACAACATCGAAAATAAACGGCAGGCTAGGTGAAAACTGTCCTGAATGTTTATTTAAAAATTTATTTTCAGCCTAGTTGCAGGAAGTGGACCGGATTAGAAAAGCGATGACATTTGATTGGTCCGCCCCAGTTCCGCTAGACGGGTAGCTTATTTTTCGCTATAATAAAAATGTAAATTTCAATTCTAAACTAGAAAGGGTTAATTTTGTTACCTCTACTTTGAGTGCAGGCGACAAGACCACATCGCCGTACTGATCTCGCACTAGAATAGGGAGGTTGGCTTTGACTGAGGGCCTGGGCGTGGTAGCTGGCGCTTTCATCTCGCACTTGGCGGGTTCGACGCGGGAGGTGGGCGCCAACCATCGGGCCAGGCGACCGCCGGCGGTGCTCTCCGCGCCCACCACGAAGTCCGATAGAAACTGCCTTTCGGTTGATGCACACCTGTGGACAACATTACTTAATTTTTATATTCATACTCAATTCATTATAGATTCGTGAAACGTAATCGTACGAAAAAATCTACAGCGGTACCCCTTATTACGGTGTGTGGCGAAATTAAGAACTAAAAATAACGGTAAAAAATCTTTTTATATCATTGCTTGACATATTATTGCTCCGCAATATAAACAACGAGCATTTATACTCGCTATCAAATATTATTAACATGACCGATGTTATAAAATGTGAAGAGAGAAAACCTATTATTCAATTTTTTTAAAACAATAGAGATATATTTTTCTGCGAATATTTTTTGAGTGAATTGTTATTTGTTAAAATTTATTGTTATTGATTTTATATACGAAACAGTAGATTCGAAACTGCAACGCTGATTAAGTTATCCTGGGCCGTCATTTCATCTTGTCCATCTTTCTTCCAATTACCGTAGGCCAACTCGGAAATAGCGCGGTGGAAGCCTTTGCAGGGAGTTTATTAATTATGGACGATGTTCAAAGGTCTGCTAGTACCAGGCAGTTAAGTTTGAGTCGTAACGAAACTAATCAGAGTGCACGTGGAACACTAAACTTTGTAAATAAAAGAACGGATCAATCTATTCAAAAACATTATACAAAATATATACATTATATAAGTATCACAGTTTTTTTGAAGTATCCTTTAAAAAGTCATCAATAAAGAATCGGTGGCGGACTGTTTAACGATACTTTTTATGGTGTGAATATTTAAAAATAGCCGTTGAAGTCGAGGACTGGAGGGTTATAATTAAATATTTAACCGCACAAGTCGATGCCCCGTTGACATATCAATGGAATTCCTATTCCAATTCGTTACAGATTATGAACATTGAAATAGTGCATTAATACTAAAAAATTTAAGAAATAACACATTGCCCCAATGTATAATGCAGAAATATCTAAACATGCAAGGTTAAATTAGAGATTACAAAATGCTTTTATTATTTAATGTTTGGATAATAAAGAGAAAATATGATGGAGTATAATCTCATTAAAATTTCGAAATTTGACTCCGAATAATTGCAACTTCAATACTTATTTCTTAATAAGCGCATATAAAACGTAAAGGTGGATGTCAATTATTTTGTTCGATTCTTTAGATATTTGGCTCTTATTAAAAAAAATTACAATTACTTCATTTAGTTCAAAGTTATTAATATTTTTATATCCGTAAACAAAAACGATGAGTTTTATGACTACTGAGCAATCAGCGATGCCTGTTCTTTCTCATCAACGAAATAAATTCACTCGAGCCGACGGTATTCAGTCACGAGCCTATAGTAAGATTCGTGTCAGTGTTTGTGCTGCGTGTGCCGTGTATGATGCATCAACTTTTGCTTTCCATACTAGATCCACATTCGAAATTAGTATCAGTATTCTTTGAAATTGGACCTATCTTCCGTTAAATCAACAATCTCTCATTTACAACGCAGACAGCTGTTAAAAACTAAAACATGCAGTTTAGCAGACACTTAAATATTATATCCAGGATAAATATTAAAGTGCAACTTAATACATAGTTTTCAGCACATCTTCATGGAACGTCCATTCTTAATAATATGTTTATTCAATAGTGTCTTATTATATAAAAGTGCCTATAATGTCAGATCCATTCCCTTGTCTCTACTACTTAATAAATGGACTCCTCGTAGGTTTAAAGTCTGTTTGGTGACATATAGAGCCCACGAAGTTACAACAACCCATGTATCTTTTACATGGACGCAAAAATATTAACTCAAAACTTTACTATCAAGAATGTACGTGAATATCTGTGGTTACAATTTTCACCATGTATATTATCATATGCTAAAAGAGATTTAGGTGGTCACTTATTTTGCAGATTTTTATCTTTCAATAATATCTACCTAATCAGACGTAAAATTTGGATGAAAGCACTTCAGAATACCGATTTGGTTTACATGTTTAATTTAGCTTGCATTCGATTGCATTAATAGGGTTAGATTAGGCATACGTAACTCCGCCCAACTTATGTATGAAGATCAAACAGTAAGACACATAATATTATTTACCTAATTTTGATATTATCAAACTGGACAAATATAACGTTACAATATATCCGGTGATTATTGTATGATTAAAAGGAACTGTATTAAAACATTTCAATAATCACATTATTTAATTTGAGTTGCTATTATTAATACTGAACAGGCCTTATGAATAATGCCCTACAATCTCACTTTGCCCGCATATATAACATTGGAAAAATATAAATACATGTTTAAATCATGAAACAATTATGTTTAAAAGTTCCAGATGCGTCTAATACAAAGAATCAGCTGGCCGACACCAATATAAAAAAAAAACAAATTTAAGGGAATAATATACAACATTACGAATAAGCTAAAAAATTCATATCGAGAATAATACTTATGTTAATGGGGATATTATATTGGTTGAACTATCCTTATCTATTGTTAAATAGTAACAGTTATCAGTTCATAGAAAACCGCACATAACTACTGCATTTGCTGCAACTTATCAACATAAGAAATACAATAGTAGCGAAAAAGCACAATGTAATGATACATAATAAGACATTCGAAACAGAATGACATTTACTTGATTACACCACTTACTGATATCCGAAATGGAAAGTAAAGTGAAACTTGTAATTTTAACGTATAGTAGTTACATATAAATATTTACAAAGCTTGCCTTTTTAAAAATTATAAAATACAGAAGCGTGGCTGCCGATAGCGTTGCCAGGCGTCCGGATAAAGCCGGACATAGTTAGGCTTTTTGATTGCATGTCCGGCTAAAATAAACGGTGTCCGTCTTGTCCGGCTTTTGTTAGGCTTTTTACATTTCGCAAACAAACGAGCACTGCCGCCGCGCCCGCCGCCGAGCGTGGCCGAGATTTATGATAATAATCAAATTCAAAAGACTTGATTTTACATAAAAAAAAATTTAATACTAAGACAAAATCCTCAATAATATAGGGTGTGCGGCTTTTTTAACCAAATGTCCGGCCAAACTGGCTGGTCTGTCCGGCTATTAGGTTTGGCAACCTGGCAACGCTAGCTGCCGATGATTTTGACCATGATCGCCTCCCGTAGATATTTACGAGCACGGAACGTGCAAGATGCAAGTAAAGTTGCATGGTACAGGGTCCACTAGCTAAACGCCGCCGGGCTGCAATCACTAGGCTCGCCGACATACTCTTTTATCGATAAATTAATATTTGACATGTAACTCCTCTGTCAGTAAAAATAATAATTAATTCCCATTAACTAATCACTGCTATTAATACTTGTATAACAGAGTCCTTTTCACAGAAAAACATATTTGAATAATAACAGAGTTTAAATAGATAGCTCGTTAAAGTAAATTTGTGACAATACAACTATTCTTTTGATGGAAGAAATAGATGCTTTCCGTACTGATTGCATATTGTTTCCTGTAAAGAAAATAATTAAACCTACTACGTTACTTAGGTACCTTACTACGCAAAATTAGTTTAACTTAAATCATGAAAATCTATACATCGAAAACAATCTGTTTTCGATATATAGAGTTTCACGATTTATTAATTAAAAAATAAAAGATTAAATTCTTTAGTAAAATAAGCTTTTAAACTAGCACGAAAAGAGAAAAATAAAATAATGCCAGTCCGTTCGAAACTCACATAACATTCAGTAGTGCACCTAATGATTTTGCAAATAGTTACGGTTTTAATTTATAAAATTACTGACACCCCGGTATCATTTAGTACATCATTATCTTGTTATTGAATGGTCACATAAATGTAGTCTCGATGCTATTACTAGCAGTTAATTTGTAACATGGGTATTTTTCTTTAGTATTTGTATAAACAGTGTTTAGTGATTTGCTAGTATAATGTAAAAAATGATTAATCACCAGCACCTGCAAATTCGGAAAACAAATCAACACTTTAATTAGAGACGGACAATTATACCGAAAATTAAGTAATTGAAATAATTTTTACGATTAACATTACATTATGAGCCAATCACGTTTTACCATTGAACGATGGAATTGCGATAAAAGTGATAAATAATATGTGGAGTGGTGCTAAACGTACAAATGAGACGGCATCATCGATATCTATAATAGCGGCTCGCTCGCAAGGCGGCGTCACTAGTGCCTAGTGCCCGGGAGACAGTGCGATCGCCGATCTCGGATGCCGCCAGTCTGTGTGTAGCGGTGAGCGAGCGCAGTCAGTCGCGCTCCAGCGCGGCACCATGTCGCCTCCGTACGCGTTGTTAGTGCTGCTTGCAGTGAGCGTGCTAGGCGCACATCCAGACTACAACTTTGGTCTCTGCATCTCGCCCTACTGCGAGTGCAACCCGGACACGCATCCCTCGTGGGTCAGCATCAACTGCACCGTCCCGCCGAATCAGGTACACGCACCCTAACTGGTAACTTCACTACCGCGGTGAACGTGCTCCGACAAGCACACATTCACCACGCACTTTCCTCATTTAAACTATTCCTATCCCAAAATGCATTGGCTGTATAGCTTTACGTCCGTATAGTTATCTATTACCGAGCACCTCGGGTTAAACGTTCGGAGAATAGTAAATTAGTTTATGTAAATTAAACAAATGATAAGTTATAGCTTGACAATAGGAAACGATAAACAACGGATGGGATGAAGGATTCCCTGCATTTCATTACTAATTTAGCTTCATTGTATGATAAAAATTGAATCATATGGTTAAATAAACAAAAGAGAAATAACAAGATGCGTGGATCCCATGTGTACAAAATCTAAAATAAAATGACTGGCGAGTAGCGACGAATGTTGCCGCATCTCGGACGGAAATTATTTGATTTGACGATAACACCACAGAACCTGTCTCAAATCATACTGTTTTAAAAGACTTGTTTATGCACGTAGCGCGCAGGAAACGGGTAAAATGGAACAAACATACCAACGTAGCAACTAAATGAGTTGGTAGAATCATTCTTCAATTGGGTCATTAACTTCATGTCATTTTTAAATTCATCTTACGCCCGAATACTGGAACGACATTCAAATAATAAGGTGCTCTTAACGGCGCACGGCTCACTTAGCCAGTACATTTAATCGGGATTAACGTAGTTAAGCGCAAGTTATATTTAAGTTGCGTTCCAGTATTTGGGCGTTAATGTTTCACTCTTTACATTTATCAAACAAATAACAATTCTCAATTGTGTATGCTTATTTTATCACAAATATTTGTGTTCAGCTGATAGTGATAAAAACATACACATTTTACGTCGAACAGACGCGTCAAAAAAAACCGAAGCGACACTACCTGGGGGCACCGCCACTGGAGCGCATGCTTTCTGACAGCCCAAGACACAAAGCACGCAAATACACAAAAAATATTCTCAATGGTGCGTCAACTAATGAGATCATTACTCACATGGCTGGTAAATTAGTCGGACAAACGTCGCCATTGTCCATAACATCGACGGTATCAAATCACGCCGTAGCCTTGGTCAAATACTTAGTGGTTAAAAATGCAACCATAGTACATACAATAGCAAAAATACTGCCTCCTAACATTGACCCGAAAAAACTGCGAATATCACCAGTGGTTTTCAGGTATTGATAAATTAAAAAAATATATATATGTTCTACAAAAGAAGTGCCAAAACCTTTAAATTTAATATATTATACACACGTTACTTAATTTGAATATGCCCAAAGTCTTGCACCTTCACTCGAGAAGATACTTCATTACGATTACAAAAAATACAAACGAATTCTTTACAAGCAAATTCGATAAAACAAAAATTGCTATAGGTAGTAGGCAAGTTGTAGACAGCACGTCAATGTTTTCATGTTTCATGGACACCAGGAGTTGTGAACACATCTGATTTGGAAGCAGTAGGATTGTATACATTTGAATGGGTGATGTAGTGCAGTGGTGCGGCTGGCGACCGGTCACACGTCGAGATTCGCCGACCGACTCGATCTCCCGACCCGTCTATTTGCGGTGACCACGGCCGCATACGCGAAAATGACGTATAAAACACATATAAATACGCACACTATCATAACAGACGGTTGAACACAAGACAACGAACTAACGAGACATATTTCGATTCACATATGAGTAGACTGCGCCGAGGACGATGCGATGCGACGGTTGGCTCTCTTTACTTACTGGAACAACGAACAGTGATGACAAACAGAACAGGACCTTTTTATTTATTAGATACTAATTTCCACGGTAATCAGAGCGTTATTGAAGTCCAACTTATTATAGTAAGTACATCTATTATAGTAAGCTTCCAAAAAGGTACAATAGTCCGAAATAATCTATACAAAACTTCGATCAACAACATAATTAACATATCATGGACAATCTAATAACAGTAGTTCCCAAACTTATTTTTCTCGTGGACCACTTTCAAAATTTTACTGGTTTTGGTGGACCCCCTGCTGCTACATTTCTACCACATACTTAAAGTCGCCAAAAAATAAAAATTGTGTCGCTTCTGAGTTTTGTCCCTATATTCCGATAGGTAAAATAAAAACGAAAAATGGTACATTTTATAACACTTTATTTATTAAAAGAATAGAATTACAAGAAAAAAATAATAAGGTAATATAGGTTCAGGTCATAATTTTAATTAATGGGAAGGATGTATTCGATGGAGTGTCAGCAAACGATCAATGTTTGGCTTTATTTTTGTGAGCAATAACCGCAAATCCCCCCGCTCTGTGATGTTTAATTTGCTCCTTTTTTTTGTTAAGAGATTTGTAACGGCACTAAAACTCCTTTCGACAAGGTATGACGAGGGAAAAGCTATTAAAAATTTCCTTGCGATTTCCCACAGTCCAGGATATTTTTCGGGTATTTCTGCTTGCAGCCAAAATGTTTGGTAGCCTTTTCTAAATTTCACCTTCAGCTCCTCATTGGTGCTTAGCTCGAGCAACTCCTCTTGTAATACAACATTGGCCACTTCCGTTTCATCAAATGGATTTATGATCCATGGTGGTATATCCATCGTCAGGATATCTTCAAACCTGGTTTTGAAGTCATCATGCAGGGCATTTAAATGTTGACTGTAGGTATGGATATCCTCATCAATACATTCTACCTGCGACAAGTTTGGAAATTGAGAGAATTCGCGCCGACTAATATTTTGCTTCATAAATTTCAATTTCCCAAGAAAAGCCGAAATTATCCCCTTTGTTTTTATTAAATTCAGGCTGTCCCCTTGTAACTGCAAGTTAATATCATTAATTTTTTTAAACAAATCTGTCAAATACGCAATGTCTGCTTTGAGTTTGATCAAGTTTTCTTTTAAATCTGGATCTCTACTTTCTAGGAACTCTAATACGGAATCGAAAACAGAGTAAAATCTCGTTAAGCATGCACCTTTCGACAACCAGCGTACTTCAGTATGTAAGAGCAGTCGTTGGAAGTCTTCATCATTTTCGTCGCACAATTGAGCAAATAAACGCGTATTCAATGCATTGCTTCTGATTTTGTTGACAGCTTTTATTACAAAATGAAGAGATTGGTTCAACCTGTCACTTAAATGTTTTGCCACAAGATGTTGTCGGTGGATTACGCAATGAATAGCTGTAAGTCCTGGTATAATTCTTTTGAGATGACTTATAAACCCACGATATCGCCCGACCATTGCAGGAGCTCCGTCTGTTGCCACTGAAATAATGTTTGTAAATGGAATCGATTTTTCCGTAAAAAAATTACTCAGGACATTAAATATTGATTCGCCTTTAGTATCAGTCTCCAAAGTTCTGGCAAATAGCAATTCTTCGTGAATTTCTTCCTCCATAATAAATCGGACATATGCCAATAATAATGCTTCATTACCGGGTAACGTTGACTCGTCCAGTTGTATAGAAAAATGAGTTTTTTGCAGATGATTTTTTTTTTTTTTTTTAAATTTATTTTTAAGGAGCAACAAACAATTACACTTTCTTATCAACTATTCTTAAACATAATTAAATTTAAAATTAAGTTAAAGTGCAACCAACCCCGTTGCCCACGAATTAAATATAACAGTCAAATGAGGCCAACGAGGACATTAATGAGATCCAGCCCACATCCTCACTCGCCGCACCTGCCTTCAAAATGATAAAAACATTTTACGGCAATAGGAGAACATTAATCTACCGACAAGTTACTACGCAATAGTCAAAAAGTATATATATTAAAAACACATAGAAACAGATCACAAACTTAGGTATATAGGCACAATTAAGTAACTCAAACGCACTAGACTCAGAGTAAACAAAAAGATCATTAAATACAGTTTGAAATTAGAAGAATAAAAAAAGAAAAAAAATATTTAGATTACAACAAAATAAAGTTACTAATCACTGGTTTAGGTTACAAATAATCTTATTTACAGCTCTTTTGAACGGTGCGGGTGAACTTGCAAAGATATCGATATCTAAGAAATAATCATTATATGATTTAGGTATTCTGTGTAGCGGTGCACGTTTCCCCGCGTTCGTTTTACAATGTATAGTTGCAAAAAGATTTTGCTTGCAGACCTGACGTACTGGGTGCGCCCGACGTGGTACGCGAATACATATTTGATTTACTAGTTCATTACAGTCAAATTTATTATGACAAATTCCATATAATAAAAGTTGATCGAGGAGCAATCTTCTCATTTTAAGTGTAGGTAAAAAGAATTTATTTAGAAGTTCTTCGTAAGAGGACTTCGAACGAAAACAGCGATAATTCGTCATGCGTAAAAACTTGCGTTGAACCCGTTCAATAATATCAACGTATTTAGCATAAAATGGATTCCAAATGGGCGTTGCGCATTCTAGCTGAGATCTTACTAGCGAAGTGTATAGCAGAATGTAAGTTTGAGGTTTTTTAAAGTGAATACATGTTCTTGATACAAACCCATATAACTTGTAGGCTTTATTAACTATATGACTTATATGACAATCAAAGTGTAGTTTTGAATCCATCATTACTCCCAAGTCTCTTATCATTGATACACTGTCCAGGGAAACACCGCAAAGCGAGTAGGTAAAATTTATGGAGTTTATTTTTTTTGTAAATGTAATAGACTTGCATTTGGGTATACTGAGGTGTAATTTATTTGTCTGACAATATGAGGACAGACGGTCTAGATCATCTTGTAGCTTATAACAGTCATCGGTAATTCCAATTTCACGGTAAATTTTTAAATCGTCAGCGTATAGAAGAAATCGGGAATGTTTAAAACAATTTTTTATGTCGTTGATAAAAATAATAAAGAGCAAAGGCCCTAGTATGGATCCTTGTGCTACCCCAGAAGTAGCTTTGATAATATCAGAGGTATAACCGTTAAGAGCAACCCGTTGTGTCCTGTTTATAATATAAGATGAAAACCACCTCAGTAAGTTTCCGCGAATACCATTGAATGCTAGTTTTTGAAGAAGTAGTTCGTGATCCACTTTGTCGAAAGCCTTGCAGAAATCAGTATAAACTGAGTCTACCTGAGCATGGCTATCTATACACCAGAAAAGATAATTAGAGTATAAAGTAAGATTAGTAATAGTTGAACGTTTCTTAACAAACCCATGCTGCTCTGGAATAATTATTTTATGTAGTTGAGGATAAATATTGTTGTGAACTATTCGTTCCAAGACTTTCGACAAAGTAGATAACAGAGATATAGGGCGGTAGTTAGTCACGTCATGCTTACTGCCATTTTTATAAATGGGGGTAATATTTGCAGTTTTCCATAAACTAGGAACTATCCCCTCGCGTAAACTACGAGTGAAAATTATTTGCAGCGGAACAACCAAAGAATCAGCGGTGTGTTTTACAAAAAAGGGGGGCAAGCCATCAGGTCCGGGCCCTTTTGTTGTATCCAAGGACTTGAGTTCCTTCAGAATAATATCTTGATTGCACAAAAAACTTTCGATATCAGAGCTCATTTCATCAATGCGTCTTTGTACAGTATTGTTACTTAATAGAATTCTTTTTAGTACGTCAAACGGAGATTTGTGCAAAACAGTTTTTAAAACCTCTTCAACAGCGGGTAAAATTAATTGTTCTCCGATAGTGTGTGGTTTTCCAGATTTTGCTATAAGTAATGAGATATTGTAAGATGCCCGCAAGCCATCATCGTTACTTTGAGATGTTGAAGCGAACATACTGTGCATGGTGGGTCTCTTTTCATATATTTCCTTCAATGTTTGAAAATATTTTAAATCTTTACCTATTTTATCAGTATGACACCTTTTTAGATGATCTTCGAGCTTTGATAGTTTCATAGAGTCATTGCTCAAAACTTTGTTGCATAATAGGCACATGGGCAACTGTTTGTCTGCCTCTGATGGAACAAAACCATATTTCAAATAATCGACACTATATTGTCGACATTTTTTCTTTGCTGTAGCCATGTTTCGTGTCAGTTACCTTACCTGTAAAAAAAAATGTTTTAGTAACCAAGTTTTTTTCTGAATATAGGTATCACACCGCAGCCTTTGTCAGCACGCGGAAATAGAATTACGGCTTGTAAAGGGACCAACTAATAAACCGCTAAGACAAATACAGACGTTTTCACAAAACGGTATCAATTTTAAAGTACCTAATTTACCACTAATTTTTAATAGTACAAATAAAAATTGGTGTACTCAGTATCGAATACTGATCATATTTGTGTAGGAAAAAATAAAAGTCGAAATCCCAAAATTCCATAAAAACGATAACTAACATTTCATCAAATCAATGAGTTCACGCGCTCCGTGTATTTGCGTATTTTTTGTCTGCGGCTTCATTGTTAAAACGCACATTAAAACGTGACAAACTGGCATCGAAGCTCAAGCCCCGCCCTTTTCCCGTCGCCCGCGCACCGCTCGCTTTTTCCGAAAAGGAATAATTTTGATAAAATATGTAGTTACTTCAAAATCAATTAGCCTCAATTAGTCAGCCTCCGTGGCGCAGTTGGTTAGACGCCGCCTGTGAAACGAGAGGGCGCGGGTTCGATCCCCGCACCGAAACAAATATTTGTGTGATCCACAGGTATTTGTTTCGGGTCTTGGTGTTTGTGAGACCGAAAAGTCTCTCGTAGTTCCTGATACCCACGACACAAGACTCGATCTTAGTGTGGGGTCAGGACTATGTATGTGACTGTTGGGTGTATTTATTTATTTAATATAAAATGATTGTGAAATTACTGTTTTATAAAATTAGTAGTTATTTGCAAGAAAAATTACAAAATTAATTGCTCTGCAATATTGCTTATTCGGCCTTTTTAGAGAGGCAGTGCTTCTCTCGTGAAAAAACAATGGAATAAAACGTGCTGTGTTTGTCTTCAAATCGAAAGAGGACAATTAAAATATCTGTAAGTTACTAAGTTACCTATCTTAGATTATATACACGTCTAATCTACCTTACCTATCTATACAAGCAGTTGTGATCAACCGACTAGTACACGGAAACAAAATACTTAAGTACTATAACAAAAATAAAATATAATATCTGACGTTTATGTAGTTACTAACTCATAAAACTTGGCTGACACCGACTCCAAAAATAACTATAATTGTACATTATTCTAATAATTTGATCGTCTTTTAAGTAGTGCATACATATATTTCAAATTTTAGCTTAGGTGAACTGTAATTAAATTTTTTTATAATTATTTGTTACTCATAGGTATGTGTTGAGTTAGATGTAAAGTTTAACTGGATACATAATATAGGTATGTGTATAAATACAATCTTGTGTGAAAAACACGCAATTATTTTTTTACTTTTTAGTGCATTTTTAGTTTGTCATAAGTCAGATTTTTTTTCTTTTTTTAGAATTTTATTTTTAATATGATTTTTTGTCAGTTTTTTGAAGTCGGTTATTTTTTTTTGTTAAAATTTTGGTTTGTTTTTTTCATTTTTAGTGACTTAAATATTCGATAGTCAAATTTTTACGTACACAGCTTTTGGTAGCTTAAATAAATTAATCTTAGGTTCTCATAAGAAACAATAGACCGTATTTTTTTTTTACATCATGGTACTTTTTTTCTCAATCGGCAGCAAGAAAATACTGTGTAGCGTTTTGCCAAAAGTTTGACGAGCAGCAACCCCGGTTAGCGACTGGACTTCCACAAATTTAGGCTTCGTTAGGTATATCTATTGTTGGTGCGTAACAACGTTTGATATGCTCCGCGATTAATTTTAGCAGAAATGATTTACCATTACCTGCACCACCCGTGACAAACTAACAGCTGACTTTCTCGTCCTTTCAAATTGAGTTTGATTGCCGTTAAGACTTTCTGAAACACATTGTTTTGTTGGATATTTAATCCTCGAATGCTTCTTAGGAACAATTCATCCGACATGACGGCTCGTTCTTCCATGTTTTCACAAAAGTTATCATCGTCATGTACAATTTATTCACCAACACATAACAATCGGCAATGCCCCCAATTGCCGATATCTGTTTCATTACGGAATGGTATATGGCATACTATTAAACTGTAATAATATGATTTATTGTCACTATTACAATTTACAACAGATCTTCATGATTTATTGGTATAGTCGCCGAAGATATTGACTATTTACATGTTTGTTCTTTTTATCAACCGCCCCCCTCGCCCCTACCCCTACTTTCATCCACCACTGTAACTTTACTTTTATACTGAATCCAATGCAAAAAGAACCATTGGAATCGTACTCAATTTTGAGGAGTTCTACTCTCCAGGACCGAATATATTCATCAGATTTTCATGATTTATTGGTGAGATCAAAGTGTTAATACGTTTTTTCTGATGCAAAAGAAATCACTAAAATTAGTTAAAAGCTGCCGAAGATATTGACTATTTACATGTTTCTTAATTTTCTCACCCCCCCCCCTCGCCCCTACCCCTACTTTCTTCCACCACTGTAATTTTGCTTTTATACTTAATTCAATACAAGAAGAACCATTGGAATCCTACTTTATTTTAAGGAGTTCCCCTCTCCAGGTCCGAAGATATTCATCAGATCGTCACCATATTTTTATGGGACCAAATGACAAGCACCAGCTTTCAATTAAAGAAAGAATTATCGAAATCGGTTTACCCAGTACAGAGAAATGAGGTAACAAACATAAAAAAAAAAAAAAAAAAGCAACATACAGTCGAATTGAGAACCTCCTCCTTTTTTTGAAGTCGGTTAAAAAGGTAGGTACTTACTTTTCTCCGGCACTAGCAAACACTGATATAAATTTTCTCACACTTTTTTTCGAAATTCCGGAAACAAATGAATGAGTTTGCCTTTGGCATCAAGTATTTATAGTGGTGATCAAGTTCATGTCTGAACAAGCATTAAGCATTGTCGGGCGGATAGCGCTTTGCAAGTCTGTACACGAAATTGTACGTAATATCGAATACGCAAGTTTGGACAAGTAACAATCGCTTGCCTTATTAAAATATTATCTGCTTAGTTAGGTACTTAAAACAATGTAGGTAGGCCCTTATAAAAACTATGCTTACATTTTTGCTTTTACTATCAAAAGCAGATAAATTTTCGTGGACCCCCATTAACATCTTATGGACCCCCATATTTTGTTCACGCTTACGTAGACCCCCAGCAAGTCTCCCGTGGACCCCTGGGGGTCCACCTGGACCACTTTGGGAATCACTGATCTAATTGATCACGAACATTTTGAACGTTTCGATATTATACGATATTTCAATAGTCATATAAAATTATAAACCATTAAGCTATAACAGTCGTTTTACTAAAATTGCCTCGTTGTATCATCACATTTATTTAGTCAGATTGTATTGTTTTTATCGGTCAATTGAAAACACGGGACAATAATATAAAATATTTGAGAACAGTAAACATCTTCCTTGTATAAACCGTTAGCACTGAAAAATTTCAATAGTCTGTTTGGTGAAAAGAATATTGTTATGTAGAAATGACCCATAATCATGTTAATACAGTTGCAAGCCGTAACAACTTAGTAACCGTGAAACAGATGTAAAAGTACTACGCAGCACATTACTATTGTTAGGTATAAACCTGTTATATTTTTGTATTTAAGAATATAATGAAGATAATTTCATACATTATGTTATGATATCGTTGATAATGAGACTTCACAGACACGAGAGAATTAATATGTCATTTACATTCATGTACAGATTCCGGTTCCGGCACTGTCACAAGAAACACTCACTGTTTGTGCTCCTACAACTACGACTAGAAAACAGTGTAAAATCCACCACTACGTCAACGAGGAGCTGCTCAACAGCAAAAACGAACAGACAAAACTCTGCGCAGATAATATTAATTAAGAAAAACCGATACGAAGCGAAGATAATACAACTCAACGTTTGTGTTTGAGGTTAGAAAAGCATTGGAAAGTTAGCCGCAAGAAGTGAGTACCAACATAACGACATAATCTTCGTACATAACTTCTTTATTGTTGTTATCGTTACTTGCCACCTACGAAATAATTTCTGCTACCGTCAAAAGGATTTATCTTACATCTGACATCTGACATCTGTCATCTGTCAACTGTCATCTGTCAACTGTCTTTTGTCATCTGTCAACTGTCATAGGTGCTGTGTTGCCAGCTCAAATAAAACGCAGAAGGTTACCCTTAGTCAAACATTAATAAATAAAAATGGATAATCAAATTGATCTACTTCTCGAAAAAATTAAAGAACAGATGGCACTTCAAACAAAAGACATCACAGAATCAGTAACTAAGAGTGTGTTGGAAAGTATAGATAAGAAACTATCATCCGTTATTGAAGAGAATGAGATATTAAAAACAAAAGTGGAAACTTTACAACACAAGATTGAATCCTTGGAAGATAACAAAAGAAGACATAATTTAATATTCCTCGGAGTAAGTGAGACAGAACAAGAGGGTTCCTTAATTGAATACGCGAGAACGATAATTGAAAAAGAAACTAAGACTACTATACAACCTTTTGAAATTAATAGAGTCCAAAGATTAGGGACCAAAGGAACAGAAGCACGCCCTTTACTAGTTGGCTTTACTTCAATATGGAAAAGAAACTTAATCCTAAGAAACAAATATAAAAAAGAAAATCTAATGAATTCAACGATCTCGATTAAGGAAGATTTCTCTAAAGACGTACTACAAAAAAGGAAAGAACTTATACCTCAACTAATACAAGAGAGAGAGAAGGGCAAGATTGCCTACTTAAAGAAAGATAAGCTGATAATAAAGGATCCCAAAGAATCCAACCTGATCAAAAGGAAAAGAGATCCGAAGGAATCTCCTAATGACAAAACATGCACAACTAGTCCAGCTTCCAAAAAAACAAACACAAATAACATTTTCAATTACATAACTAGAGGACGATCTTCATCTTTGTCGTCGTATTCTGATTTAAAAAACTAAAATGCACCGCCAACCGGACCAGACATATAACAATAAACAAACAAACGATGAAAACAAGAAATAGCACCCCAATCCGGCCGGTCACCGTGGGGGAAGAAGACCGCTACCCTCCAACCAAATATTGCAACAACAAAAGATCAAACCAAAACACACTCAAAATTTGCACTTATAATGTAAGATCCCTATCATCTTTTGAAAGATACCTGGAATTAACCTATGGTTTGAAATACATCAACTGTGATATAATAGGCTTATCAGAAGTCAGACGAATAGGTTGTAACATCGAAGAATACCAAGACTATATCTTTTGTTATATAGGACAAACAAAAGGTCTACATGGAGTAGGATTCCTCATTAAAAAGGAACACAAAAACAGAATAATACAATTTACGGGAATATCAGAAAGAGTAGCACTATTACAACTGGAATTTGAAAACTTCCCAATCTCCCTGATACAGGCTTATGCACCAACAGAAAGAGCCAACGAAGACGAAATACATCAATTCTATGAAGATTTAAAACAAGCTCACTCTCTTGTGGACGGCAAAGTTCTAGTGATCGGAGACTTCAACGCAAAAGTAGGCCACCAAAAATCTGATGATAACCAAATCTTAGGTCGATTCAGTTTTGGAGAAAGAAATGAAAGAGGCGAAAGGCTAATAGAATATGCCTTTGAATACAAACTATCAGTAATGAATACCTTCTTCAAAAAGAGGAACAATAGGAAATGGACTTGGATGTCACCGGATAAAAAAACTACTAATGAAATCGACTTTATAATGACTAATGCACCAAATATTGTAACGAATGTTGAGGTTATCCACAATCTAAAGTTCCCTTCTGACCACAGGCTTGTTAGAGCTAGTCTTATCTTAAAACCACCAAAAATATCGAGGAAGAACTTTAAAAGTATGATAAGTAGACCCAAAACAAGCGAAGAAATTGATAATTATTTGAAAAACCTTACATGTATAATAAGAACTTCAAAGACACTAAACAAAGATACCGATGTACAGAATTACTACAATCAGATTGAAAACATCATACTTGATAGCCTAAAACCACAACAAGTAGCAGAAATAAAAACACATAAAATATTCAGCAAGGATACACAACTATTAATCAAAAGACGCACAGAACTAATAAGAACAAAAAATAGAAACAACGAAATGAAAACTGAACTTAGCAGATTGTTTAAGATGACAAACAAATCAATAAAAAAAGATTACGGTAAACACAGATACAACATAATCACAAAAAATTTAGAAAAATTCAGAAGTACAAAACGAGCGTTTAAGGAACTAACCACACATAAAAAATGGATACATAACCTTAATCAAGTATCAGAGGGAACACAGACAAGAAAAAGTGTGGTCGAACATGCAACAAACTTTTATAAAAACCTATACAAGAGAAAAGACAATATTATCACTGAAAACCAAACAATCTGTCAAATAAAAACAAGCAATGTCCAACCAATTGACGAAAGGGAGGTGTACACACACATAAAACAACTTAAAAATGAAAAAAGTCCTGGCCCAGATGGAATCAGCAACGAAGCTTTAAAAATTGGAGCCCCGGTGTTACTATACCATCTGACAAAGCTATTTAATCTAATCCTGAACACAGAGACAGTTCCTAAAAAATGGTGCTCATCAGACATTATTTTACTTTTTAAGAAAGGCAATCCACAAGATATCGGAAACTATAGGCCAATCAGTCTTCTAACAAGTATTTATAAACTCTTTGCTTCAATAGTACTCAAACGAATAACCCAAGAAATTGACAACTCACAACCTATAGAGCAAGCTGGTTTCCGCTCAGGGTTCTGCACTATCGATCATATGCAGACAATCGAACAAATAATCGAAAAATACAGTGAATTTAACAGACCAATTTACATAGCATTCATAGATTACAGCAAAGCCTTCGATAGCATCAGTCACAGCTCCATCTGGAAGGCACTGAACACACTAAAAATCGACCAGAAATATATTAAAATAATCAAAAACATATACGAAAACAGTACAAGCAAAATAAAACTTGAGACCAGTGGAGAACCTTTCAAAATTGAAAGAGGTGTAAAACAAGGCGACCCGTTGTCACCAAAACTTTTTATAGCGGTTCTGCAAGATATTTTCAACAAAATAAAATGGGCACAAAAAGGAATACTGATAAACGGCAAGCACCTTAATCATCTAAGATTTGCAGATGATATTGTGATATTGGCGGAAACACCCAAAGACTTAGAGGAAATGGTGAAGACACTCGATCAGGAAAGTAAAAAAGTTGGACTTGATATGAACCTAAATAAAACAAAAATAATTACAAATAATTACAAAAGACCAATACAAGTTAACGGACATGTAATAGAATATGTTGACAACTATATATATTTGGGTAAACAAGTTTCTTTCGATACAAACAGTAACCTAGAAGAAGTCACGAGAAGAATAACTCTAACATGGAAAAAGTTTTGGTCGCTAAAAGAAATATTAAAAGGAAACTATAGCCTACATATGAAAAAGACTGTGATGGACACCTGCATTATGCCATGCCTCCTATATGGTTGTCAAACCTGGGTATTTACAGACAGTATCAAACGAAAAATAGAGAATACACAGAAAGCAATGGAGAGAAGTATACTAAGGATCAGAAAAATACATAAAGTACGAAGTGAAGAGATCAGAAAGAAAACACAGATTACGGATGCATTGAGACACGCGCTAACAATAAAATGGCATTGGGCTGGCCACATATCACGCTTCACAGATGGAAGGTGGACTATAGAAACTACTAAATGGAAGGGACCATCGGGAAAAAGAAGAGTTGGCAGGCCAAAGCAACGATGGGCAGACGACATTGTGAAAGCGGCTGGGAGAGATTGGATCAATCAGGGCAAAGACAGGGAACGGTGGAAAATGTTGGAGGAGGCCTATACCCAAAACGGGACCCATATCCTAAATTAAATAGCTCTAAATCAAATAAAACTACTCTAACTTACTAAAACTAGTTATTAAGCATTCTTATTAAAATCACTAACAGCATCTGAAATTGTAAAAGAAGGTTATGGAATAAATGGCTTTATTATTATTATTATTTATTATTATTCATGTACAAGTTGATAATTTCATATAATTTTATAGTTAACTTGCTTAAGTGACCTTTAAGGAAGTTAAATCTGCAACAGATAAATTATGTTCATCAAAGTATAAAGCTTGTATGTGTTAATTAAAATAAATATTAGTGACCCTACAATTTAAATAAATAATGGGAAATAAGAAACTCAAGTGGAGTTTCTTAAAAGATTAATAATCTGCCGTTCAAACTTCCTATCGATGCAAGTCAAGTTGCTTAAGCTTAAGCAAGACCTTGGCTTTTGGCGACCGTATTTCTTAAGTGAATAAAAGGAATAAAAAAATAATGTTGCCTCGTAATTAAAGTTGCCCAACACGAAGTGAATATGTTGAGGCGTAATATTATATCAGAGATTCGATAAATAAATAAGGAACGTCGTCATCATACGTGACGTAGTGAAAGAGTGTAATAGAGATACATTAAAACTAGTAAATTTAAAACATAGTTAATGCGACAATAATAGATGATGATAATCAGATGATATATTGTTGTATGGCATAGAATAGAATGATGCACAAATATTAACAGACTAGTAAATTACTCATAAGTAAAAACTTTAGTACGATTTGGGCATAAGTTGACAACCTAAAATGTATACCGAATCACATTACCATTTCGTATACGACAATCTCATCTAGGTCTCATTATCTATCTATCTATCTATATCAGCCCATATACGTCCCACTGCAGGGCACGGGCCTACTCTACAATCGAGAGAATCGATTGAGAGTGGTTAGGTCATATAGTCCACCACGCTGGCCTAGTGCGGGTTGGCGGACTTACATACCGTAGAAATTCTTTAAAATCGCTACGGTATGCAGGTTTCCTCACGATGTTTTCCTTCACCATTATAATGCGTGGTGATTGACTATCAATACACACATAACTCCGAAAAGTCAGAGGTGTGCCCTGGGATTTGAACCCGCGACCACCGTGAACATGTAGGCAGCCGCGTCTGGTCCGTTACCAACAGGCCACCACGCACTTAATGAAGTATTTTATTATAATCAGTGAACTACCTTTTGGCAACACGTGGAAATGCGAGAACTGTTTAATCTTGTGGTTTAATCCGTTAGCTATTTCAAACGCTATACAAAATAAATTTACTTAGGTTATTATCACAAAATCTATGTATTTTTTTATTATGATATAAAACACATGTACACGTGTAATGTGTGGATCTAACGATTGGCCTACATTTGTCCTTATGTGCGTAGGCGTACTCTCGTGTCTCAAAGAAATATAACAGTGTAAAATAGCAGGATGATCGGCCCGCTAATACTTGCTTTGTTTGATATTGAACACCAAACTTGTTAAAGTGAATCCGAAGTTGCATCTATCAACGACTGCTTATTTTTGCGCAGCAATTCTATCGAATACAATCTTGTCATCCTTCAATTTTCATAATTTTTTTGCCTATTTTTATTGAATATTAATTATAGTGATAAAAACGTATATCTTTGTATCTAACTATTATATTCCTATTTAATATTATGGTAAAAATGGTGAATGCTGCAGTACAGTCAGCTGGTTTAATTAACCATTATAAAATGGATAATTTCTTTAAACTCGAAACTTTAAACGATCACTTCCTCTATGAAGTTGCACACAAATCTCTCAATAAAATAACGCATAAATATGAATGAACATGATCATAAGAATTACAACTTTTAACCATCCAGTAAAAACTTGCTGTTCAAGCCGTTTGAAATACGCTTTTGACGCCGAATACCTAGTGTACTGTTAATTGTACCACTGTTTAATTATTAATTAACCTTTAAATAGATCCTACCTCTTGTATCTCTTAGTATCATGATGCCGTTTTTCATTACGATTGTCTCCCAACTAAGTGTAATTCTTGTGAAATATTTAATTAAGTGTAGAATTGTGTTCCGGTTTGAAGAACATTGTAACCAGAGTAACTACTGGACAAACTGAGACCTAACATCTTATATCTCAGGATAGGCGAGCGCAGTGGAATGCCAAGCATTGCTTTGTAATTCATGTTGTTGTATGGTTTTGCTACTGTCCATGAGCGGTCGTATAGCTTACCATAAATAGTCCTCGAAGTGCTTGAAAATTGAGTTCAAAGTTCGGTTACATTCAGTTACGTTATGAATATACATATATATATATAATAATATAATATATAAGAAAGTAACAAAAGCATGTTAAAAATACATATAAGTAATTTATTCTGGCAATGAGCAGAGTCTTGTTCACTTTGAAACATTACATTTTTTTAATGGTAAATATTTTATAAATATACAGTTTGAATAGGGTTTCGCTCTCTGACTCTATAGTCAGAGAGCGGCCCATAGCGGTAATATTGTTGAGGCGTTTTCGCTATTTGTATTCAATCCGTCTGTTACTGCGTGTAATGTCATATTTACAAAGACTTAAAACTTAATTTACAAAAACACGCAAATGGAAAGTTTTTAGCTATTACATAGATTAAGAGAAATGATGCTATGGCTTTATTCCGTTGTAAAACAAAAAGAACCTGAGCAGGCATTATATAAATGTTATATGTACATATAACATTGCCTTTGAACATGAAATTTGGAGATGACTAAATAAATTGTCTTTAAATACCCACAAGCCACAGTCCGTCTTTGAGGACCTACAAATCCAGTTTGTGAATAATTGTGAATGAAGCGATATAAGGAAAATAACTCGAACGGGTCTTGTGGATTTTTATTCACATTCTGGAAAAATCTGATAAGTTATGTATTTAAAAGTAGCAGTTAAAAGTTAAAGCGATAGTTATACCTATCCCTATGAAGAACGTTATACCCAATGAAATAATATAAGCGTTGAGCATCAATATTGAACCAAACACGTACGTCGTGTGTAGGTACTCTAAAGAACTTGTCAAAATGTATGTACGCGGGGGTGTCGTAAAAATGTTTAAGCCACCTGTTGCGTCGTAGCGGTCGAGGACGCCGGCACACCAAATTATAGAGATATGAGCCGCCAAGAAGGTTATGACTCCTCGGCGGGATTTGTTAACACGCTTGTAAACAATTATCTGCTATTGTTTGTAAACAGAAACATGAGTTCACAAAACTTCGTTATAAAATTACTTTTATAAGAGAATTTACAAATCACGCTATCTTATTGTATAACAACATCCGAAGCAACGCAATACAAAAATGGTTTTGTTGCATAATTTTCAAAACTTAGGTTAGTTACATATTATTTAGTTGTATTGTAAATGATGAGCACTTTTCTAACGAAATCAGTGAAACATTGCGTGTTTCAATATAAAAGTTATCATAACAAAACGAATTAGTCAGATCTAGTGAAAAAATAATAATCATATGAGCCGGACGCAGCGTTCGGCGCAAGTCGGGCGGGCGCGGCGCGGCGCGGCGCGCGTGGCGTGACGCGCGGGCGCGGCGGCCGCGAGATCAACGCGCGATACACAACAAACACCATGTCACTGGGTTGTTGCGAGCTTAATCACACACCTATTGTAGTATTATTTAATGCCATGCATATTATTATATTAAATCTTACTGATAAAATTATACATATAGATATAGGAGATGTCGATATATAAAAAAAAATTATAACTAAAATTAATGTTTCAGCGCATATTTTAAATTGCAATTTCAAAATTGGCAATTCGGGTAGGGACACGTAGTAACAGGACACTAGATAATCATTGGTTCATGACACCGCGCGGCGCGGCGGAATTAAATAAGGTTGAATAGTGTGCAGTACTGCACACTCACAACTTGTGGCGCGGCCAACTGGGATCAACGGACAAAACAAAAAAACACCGTAATGAGAGATCGCTTCCTGCGCCGGCCGCGGCCTCTCCTGCGATATTGAGATACATGCCTGCTTCCATTCTAAACACTTCTTATATAAATAGTAATAAAGCTTAGAAACGTTTTCGTTGCGTAAAATTACATTAAGAAATTAGTGCACAGTTTTTTTTTATAACCATCACAATGGTTTATTTTAGGTTAGTGTGATTGTTACTTATTTGATATCGTATATCTATTAAAATATTTTATAACTTCAAAGATAGTAGTAGCTAACTTAGCACGTTATTGAATTCCAATGTATGTGTACAAGAATCATCATTTTCTAAGTCAATTGCGCTTATCCAATTTATGAAAAATGTACTATTACCTGTACCTACCAATATTAAAAATAGAAATAATAGCAATTTAAAGTACGTAACATAAGGTTTCAAAAATCTAAACAACCACGACTAATACGATATCAAAATCTTGGACGATATAATAAATATACAGCTTCACTCCGAGCTTTAACTTCAAACATCGATAAATATAATATAATTTATATCTGAACACGTATTGCTTAAAGACAAATATAAAACCAGTATTATTCTATAAATGGGATTTTAATTCGACAATCAATCGGTAATTAGAATAGTTTTGTATTGAAACAGAATATCAAATATATTTTTTCCTGAAATTGTATTATTTCGACAAATCCCGAGTGCATGAAGTGTTTTCTACATAAAATTAATGAAGTAATCGTTCAACAAATTGTGACTCAAATCCAGCAGAACGTGATTAACAACCTTTGTTTTTGTATAGAAATAAAATCATATTATGTCGAGCTGTCTTTGTCTGTAAATAGACACTCGGTTTTATATGATGCATAAATTGCGCATTACTGTAAGTTTACCATTTCATAATCTAATACAAAAATATTTCATGAAATTAGAAAGTTACCGTAATTAAGTATAAAAATATATTAAGGTGCTAATAAATATATAATAGATGTAAAGCGAGCGTTGCAGTAACACTGGCACAGTGTATAACGAGTCTTTCGACCAAAACTCGCCGCTTCTGACTGAGGAACGGGCATGTACAAAACGCCGGATGTGTGTGAGCCGTTACGTCACTCACTTTCTCTCATTACCGATAATTGTCTCCTAAATCTTAATACGGACAAGCTTGGATTTCAGAATATGCATTCGATTTCATAAGACATACAAACAAAATTCAAAATGCATGCACCGTAGTAGTTTCATTTTACTCTTGTCTAGAAAAGCCCCTTTCTGTAGGTATATTTGATAAAATATAATATGCTATGAGTTATGATCAATGGGGATGGAATTTTAAAATGTTAGACCTATATTACAAACATAATGAAAGCGTAAATACCAAATTGCGATTCTTGTGGCCATGACTCATATTTTTATCGAGATAGACAACAATAAATGAGTTTTTTAACTCTGATGATAAGATTATTCGACAACACGTTATCAACGCTGCGTTCGCCGCCGTATATCATATTTTTAGACTTCGTAAGTAGTTTCGATTTTTTTAGGTACTTATAGCCCGTAATAATTAGATCAGTTCAACCGTCATATGAATATGAAATAGCCAGCCTTCCGATTCAGAACTTAGTATTGAGTGATTAAGCGTATTTGACGTGCTGCCCGCCTGCTGCAGTAACTCCATATATTAACACACACTGGGCTTTACAAGACTGTGTCTTCTGTGATAGTCGACGTATATCGAAAAAAGTAAACGAGCCACGATGGTTCTCAAATAAGACCATTGAAGTCGTATTAAAAGTTAATTTTAGCCCACGCTATGTGACCTACATGAATAATAGTGTTAGAATCGTCGTGTTTTATTTATAAAAACTACCTTTGAGCAGCCGCGGCTTACTCGGAATAAATGGACTGAATAGGAAAATCCCAATAATAGAATTAAACAAATTTATATTCATAAGCAAAGAACTACAAACTATTCTGATTAATATTGTAACATCAAAGTATCACGTATCCTTATTCTTGCTTCTTATATAAATATCCACATGCAATAGTAAGAAAGTAGAGTAAACTTATTAATTGTGAGAAAAATCCATAGAAACGATACGTTCCAATTATACAAAATGTAACTGGCTTGAATGTTGGTATTTTTTCTTTGGCCGCGAAACGATATCTGTTGCTCGTAACCTTTACACGATTTACATCGTGTGTAAAGATTATAATGAGAACCGGTGCGGTGTGGCTCGCCAGTCGCCAGTATACTCGTACTATCATCACTCACTAAACGCCGCCCTCCACGCTGTTTACTTTATCACGTCGGCAGTTCAGCACAGAATCCCTAATTTCTTTTACATAAAATTTTTCCCACCGCTGGCAGCTAACATCTGATTATTTTAAGGCCTACAGAGTTCAAACAAAAATATACTCGTAGTTTATTTATTATATGATTTGTTAGAACAAATATTTAAATTCGCTATGGAGTTATTTCTGTTATGTCATATTTTATCTCTCTAGTGACAATAGATTTGTCGACTAACAGCGTGTAAACAAATGACCACATGCCACTTGCGCACGCTTCGCTACAGAATAGGGAGACCTTGGTCGCCGTACCTGCCTGCTGCCTGTTATTATTGTATATTATTTAAGTTACCTACACAATGGTGACGCCACTAAGCTGGCCTAAGTAGTAAGTACTGCAAGTTCTAGAGCAACAAGTGATTCGCTTCACTGTGTTCTCCTCTATTGTGTAACTAAACCGGATCGCAAACAAGATGCTTTATTTTCAAATATAAGAGCGACGGCCGCCTGCACTTGTCCTAGTGATATCTACGTGCATAGTGGCGTATTTGTTTGATTACAAACAACATCCATTAAAATATACTTAACGTAAAATTAAAGAGGAGACGAATGAGTATGGTCGCGACAGTGGTACACTATGGTACCTTTGAGAGCAGGCTATTGTGTACACACAAGGCCAGAGCGCTGGCAAAAAGTATTAACCTAACACATTTCTGTAATTATGTTAAACAAGGCGTTATGTAACAGTTTTACATGTCTTTTCATTCGTTCATTCCAAATGACGTGTTAAAACTCAATTATATATAAACGGGAACAACCAATACAATATGAAACAACTTATGGCCTTCGCAATCTCTGTGCCAGTTGCCACAAGATGATAAAGACAAATACTTAGGCTTAAACATGACTCACTCTTACAGATTTAGTAATTGTTCTTTTTGATCGCTGTAAACTTCTTTAAACCTTACAACTCAAATATTAATATAAATAGCACCCAATGAAATGGAACAGATTTCATTAATACCATACTAACTATTTTCATTGTGTTATACCAGTATAAAACGCACATGATTAGAATGGATTCAAACGACCAAAAGTCGAATCCCCTTGAAAAAATACTGGACGCTGATCATGTCCACAAACGAAAATTTCGACGAGTCTGGTTTCTGCGGTGACTCAAACAGATCTGTCACTTTGTTCGCACTGTAACAAGTAAATTACATCTTTGTGTTATTGGAATAGAGTCTATTTTAAAATAATTATGAAGCAACATGTGTTAAGGTCCGTGCGACGCAAATCTCGACTAATTGACGCTCAATGAACGAGGTGAATAGCCAGTGATCCGAGCCCCACTTACGGTATAAGTGAATTACGGGATTCATTATGACTAGAATATCACACATTAAATTGTTAAATTGCATACCAAAACATGGCCTGCAAAAATATAAATGGTCCTTTCATATTAACACGATTTAACATACTATTTATTTGTAATAATTTTATATGCAAATAATTATAATAATTATTTACATACATATTCATATTTTCAGTTAATTTAATACACAGACCACTTCCATATTGAACTAACGGGAGTGATCTGTATTTCAGTACGATAAAAATACTTAAAGTGCAGTCAATTAAAATGTTGTAACAATTGACAGGTAACGATTTCTCTGCTCGAATTTCGCGAGTAAATCACAAAAACCAACATTTGAATGGGTTTTTCAACATAGCATGGTGCTTTTTGGTATTTCTGCTACGCGGGAATCTTTAGAATTTGTGAAGAAGAAGCGAGACAGCTCACATCTGGTCCCTAGTTAAATGCCCTCGCTACAGGTTAAATTCGATTAAGCTGTTAATTTAATTATTTTAATTATTTTTATAAGATAAAAATTTTAAGTGCACCATGTGGTCCTCCGCGTCGCTTTAAATTTCACAAAGTACTTTGCTCATAGAGAATCGCACCCATCCATTGTTTCAAATGACTTATGTCCCATCAAAATGAACCGAAAATCTCCGGGCATTGTTTACGACATCCGCTGATTACAAAATTAAACCCAGTTGCGAACTCCAATGGGATTGGCAATTTTAATACTATCATACTGGAATGTGCCATACATAATATTATTATGTCGTGTGTTGTTTAATTATTGTGTTTAAAATAACATTTTCGGCCAGTGGGCATGGGTATCTTTGTAATGGGAGCTGGTTGTTGACATGAGAAACCTACGAAACCTCCAAAATAAATGCCAATCTAATAGCAAACCGCAAAACAGCAAATTTATGAAATATTTAAGAAATAAATATATGGACGGCTTCAAAGTTTGTTGAAAACAAGCACACGTGACGTGTCAACTGCGGCAACCATGAGCACCGACCAGCGAACAGGTTTGTGCGCAATCGTACCTCCACAGTCTACTGCCAACTATATTATTATTAATCAACGATCACCCATTTCTCACAATGCCATTTAACAATATCGTCGCCTATAACATATTTTTTTATAATATGTAACATGCTTTATCAGAAATTATAATACCTATAACAGTTGTGCTTCCGATTACGAACGATTCTATTTTCGGAAAACATCCGTTTCCTCGCCCAGTGACACATATTAGAAACAAGGAGGTCGCAGAAAAATATATCCGGAAACGAACCATCTACAAATAGCCACTCGGTATGGACAAAGACAAACCGAACTTTGCAATCGATTCGAAAATCCGACATAAGAGCGTCTCGTTCGGGTTATTACATCCCAATTTAGTCAGTTTAGTTCCAATATTGGAACTAAACTGATCAATATTGATAACCTCGTCGTTATTACCCACACCATCACTTTGGTCGCTTGATCGAAACGCAGACCGCTGCAATATGCTATATACAGTGTCTTGAATATTAAAAATCGTCATTTGTTTGGTTACGCGTCTTTGGTGGGAGGTGTTACTTAACTTTGTACATTCCAATGACAAGACCAAAGCGTTTTACACTTAATTTAGAACCGCTCCAACTGTGTTAGCCAAAAATAGGGATTTATTGGGAATTACCTCACAGTTGCGGGCCGAAACACCGAAAAAGGCCAACTACAGTGATTGTTGCAAATCAGAACAGCGCATAGTCGCCGTAAGTCAGGAGCGAGTACGCACAACGCAACACGTATCTAGCACGACTGGACATGTCAAGTTTATCGTTTTTCTGTGAATGACAAAAATTGCATCATAACATCACAGAAAAGGTGCGCGGCTTAAAACATAAATAAAGTTCATTGAGGAATCCGTTCTCATAAAAAAAAGACCGTCTGAATCAACTTTATTAATCTCTTTTTGAGTCCAGTCCACATTAGCAACACATTATTTCGCGTACTAACTGTTTTATCTATACATATACTAAATTTGTAATCGATCGATGTGTGTACTTAAGATAAATGAGAAAAACAAATATGGAGTGTCTGTATTAACGAAATAGAACCCAAAAAAAATAATTTTAGAATTTTTATCTGTTTGTCTGTGCGGTTGTGCACAATTAACTCAGAAACAGCCTAACGGATTTAGATGAAATTTCGTATGGAGGTAGCTGAAACCCTGGATTAACACTTATGCTACTTTTTATCTCGAAAAATTTAGTGTTCCCAAGGGATGAGGAAGGAATTCCGATATATTTGTAACTTTTTATACTCAAAAGGATGGGATGGGATTGGATTACATGCCTTGAGTAAAAATGAGACGGAACGGGCGGGATATAACGGGATGGATAATTCCAAATAAAGTTAATCACGCAGACGAAGTTTGCGGGCAGAAGCTAGTTTACAATATAAACTTAATTAATAAACTCAATGTGACTGCCTTCCTCTATACTGCTTTTCTTGTCCCGTCCGGTTATATCAAGCCCTATACCGTCTCATTTTGACCCATGACTCAATGCATGTAATCCTGTCCTCTCCAGTCCCATCTCATCCCATTGAGTTTGAAAGAGATTTTTAACTTCCCGACGTTTCGATTGCTTTACAGCTTTCGTGGTCACGGGGCAGACTGAGGTATTAGTAATCTACTCAGTGACAGTTACAATTTAACTACCGTTGTAAATTTAGGGTAAAAATAATTTTATTTTAAAGCATCCTATGTGTTAATCAGAGGTGTCATCTAACTCCACACCAAATACAAACAAATCGGTTCAGCCATTTCTCATATTAAAGCGCGCGCAAAGGCATAGACAAACAGAACATTGTAAAAAAAAATTAACAATCATTGTTTTGGGTTCTTTTACATTAAAATATTCCCCCCACAACAGTTTTTGTAATATGTATATCTTCCATGTACAGACATCTATCAGTTACAAAATTATATGTATAGATATGTATTAAATTGTGTTTGTTATATTGCTATCAATAGTGATATGCAACATATCATAACAGTTCAAAAATGTTGTACCAGGAAAACCATGAAAGCTTCGACAAAATATAAATTCTTAGAATGTTTACGGGAGCCGAGATTGTATATGATGTTTTCAAGAACTACTTGAGCAATAAGAATGTTATTCTGCCCAGATTATTTAAAATTCCAAACAGTTTTGTTCATGTGGAGAAAATGTAGCATATGTTTGGAATAATATGATTCTATTAGAGATGCAGCATTAATATATTCCAAAGTGTATTGTTCACGAGAACATTTTTTTAAAAGTGGACCCTTGATTGGTCTCAATGAATCCAGGATTTGTATTTGTTATTGTTTGTCGTATTTCATTGATCAAATTGCATCGAGCATACAATTATTCAAAAAATCTCGTGTGTCTTTTGCTTGCGGCTGACAATTTGGATCGCGTGAAAGGAATCAGAGTTAGACGGGAGCATTCATTAAATAATGTACAATGCATTGACTTATATTCTACCGATAGACGAAACACGTCATAGAAATAAAGTGCCCCCGTATTTTAAAAGCACACTGCAATATTACATCACTTACCTGGTATTTTATTAAAATATTGAAACTTCAGACGATTTGCTTTCGGTTTGACGGCGAAACATTATTCATTACCTTTAAACGTATGCGATAAGGCGTACTGCACTGTCACTGTCACGAAGCAAACTGATTCATGTGCGGTGCATGCACCGCAAGTAGGTGGGACAAATTTTGTGTACTGAATGTCTTATCTAGTGTACCATTGATTTCGATGGTACAATGTACATATAGAAAGTAACCTTGTAGCGGCGAGTTAATATCTATAAACATGATAGGTATTCCAAACGTGCCTCCGAACAACAAAGATTCTCATTAATTCGATGAAAAGTATAATGCAGTCGTTTACATTATGTTCATATCACGGCCCTACTGTGTTGAGATAAGCCGCAGCAGACCAAATGCTATCGGAATAGTAAAGCGTGAAAAACTAGAATCAGTATGTACGCAGTACACACACATGAGCAAACGTTTATCTATTAAATAAATTTTCGTGTGCGCTTTGTGCACGCTTTTGTTTTGAGACGACGCGACGCAGCGCGCGCGACTGACTCACGCTCGTGTTATCTGTGGCGGTGGCCGCAACAATTCGATAACAATGCACAAGGAGCCGTTTGGAATTAGATAAACACGTCGCTCGGGAAGGAAACAGTTCATTGAGTTTTGACCACTGCCTATAGAACAATAGACGAAAGTAATTCACTCTCTCTTTACGTCTGTTGCTCGATCGGTCAGCTTGTACGTCGTGTTTCCTGCCAAACGCGGCCATATTAAACACAAATAGCGCGGTTTGTTTTTACTTTATAAATCGGGATTCAAATTGATAAGTATAAGTATAAGCTTCATCAGACAACAGATAAAATGCACTAATTATAATTATTCCCCAAGATTCCGATTAAATGTGTAGGTACTGATGGGACAAATAGTTAATCACTGAACACATTTAAAGTTAGTGGATATACCACCCAGACGTACGATTTCTCCACTCAGTGGTTAATTTAATCATGTACCCGTATCCGCTATGACGCCTGGGAGCTGTTGTTAAGGACCACCGGGTGTTATTTCACAATATGTGTGAACCGCACGCACTTGTGTCGCTGCAGCTTTCAATCACAACGATCGTGTCATTCAATTATATCTGAATCTGTGCCCTTTAAATGAATTAAGGCAAGGCTTATATATTAAATAGGTTTTTGAATATTTTGCTATAATAAACAACAATTACCAAAGTAGTTTGTGTGCGAGTAATAAGAAATGTGTTGACGCATAACACCAATAATATAAACCCAGAAAATAAATTGACACAAGCCTGAACTCTGCCGTTAGCTTTAATGTACCTTCAGCAATTCGTCATGGTCATTTATGGTTCAACTCAATATTAAATAACTGGCGGTCTGACCCAGCCTCACCCGGGTGCAGTTACTCCAGCTTGCTGCACGTCTATTAACACGAAGTCTTAAACCTAAAATTAATTCCACCGTGCACCCTTTCCCCTCATAGGAAGTCAAATTCATAATAAAAAGTAACCCTAACGATCTTCCAGGCCTATCTACTACAATAGTACTATCAGACTATCTCGCGCAAAATTACTTTCTCATCAGTTCAGTGGATTAGCCGAGACAAAGCACCAGATAGGGCTTCTCTTGCATTAATATGAACCCATTTCTGGATAAAACGAAGCTTGTTTCTTGTTGTCTGCCGCTGAAACACTTTCAGATACTCATTTATAAAATTAGGAACAACATATGTAGTCACGAATTCCACAAAAGGTAATTTTAAAATCTATAGAATGTTTATTCACTGTAATAATAATATAATAAGTGCTCCCTCGGAATCTTAACGTGGAATGTGGTTTTAATCAGAAATTCAAAAACAAAGGGCGGATAAACGTAATATTATTTTTATACATTCGCTATTAAAAGTATATCGAAAGTATAACGAAAGTGATTCATATTAAGTTGATGCGAATAGCTGCCGAATGATTGTAACATGCTTTCATGTTCGACAGAAATTCAACATAATGGAGGGTGACTTGCCGAATTCGACCAGTGAGTTAGAGGTCAGCGGCGCAGAAGCCGTCATGTTCGGGCCCAACTCGCTGAGCAAGTTGACGGATGCGCGCCACATTCGCATCTCCGGATCTAAAATACTCGTGCTGAGGAAATACGCGGCTGTCAATTTCGACGTGGTGAGCCTCTACCTCGACATCTGCAACATAGACCTGGTACGCTTGGAAGAGAAGACCTTCTTTAAAGTACGAGGTAAGGTTTCGTTGTACACTTTGCTGAGCGAAAGCCGAAGTACTTAATATGGTGTTTGCAAATCGCGACCTATTTCTATGCTAAAGCTAAATCAGATTTAATATTAACTCTGTTTATTAATTCCTGCACATACCGATTCAATAGCCGCATAGCGCTACTGTATCCTATTCTAAGCCTAGATTATTTTGAAAATAATGAACGCAAAATACAATGAACGCTGGTGCTAAATACAAATCTCAAAACGTCACAAGTCGAACGCCATTGAGCTATGGATAATAGAATAGCTTCTTTTTCGCACTATATTGGGGACATAATTTTTAATCTAAGCCTATTAATTAACAGTGATTTAGATCTGTAATAGCTCGTTTTGCGAACAAACCCATTGCACCGTATTAGACCATGCCGCGACAACATTAATACTCAATAATCAACCGAATATTGTTATTCTTTTGATTTACATATTTAACATGTGTATCACAATATTTAAGAAATTTGACAGTTCCCGCATCACAATATAACTTAGAATCAGATATTGTTAAAATACTGGGTATATCAAGACTTTGACCGAAAACGAAGCCAGATGGTAGTATTAGTGAGTTCAGACACAATGTAACTAAATATTTCGAAAAAATTGGTCTATATTTTTTTGTAATTTTTTACTTATCGTCGTATTTAGTGATAATAATGAACATAATGAAAATAATGTAATGTACACCTTGTTATTTTTAAAGACCCAATGGTATGCAAAGATTTAAATTACTGTTTTCGCTAAAACTAGATATTTACCACCCAAACACGATGATATTTAAAAAATTGAAAAAAAGAATATGTCGCTTTTTAATAAAAACAAAATATTTGCCTTGTATGTTTAACAACTAAAACTACCACCTGCTTCCATTTTCGGTCGCAGTCCTAATATACCCGGTATATGTTTATCTTATGAAAACGTGGAAATCAACCCGCAATGAGTATAAAACTTAAATCGTATTATTGATCGAAGGTATAAAATCAGTTAAATATGAATCTGTAAGGAATAACAGAATGAATCGTAAGAGCGTCACGTGTTGTAAAAGAATATTCACCGCTACCATGAATATTAATAACCAGGTTCCGTGATTGGGGCGCAGTGCGCAGGTATCGCGGTTTCCATAAACACCCATGAAAAGCGAGCGCCGACTCGCGTGACCGGTCTGCCATGGGGTACTCGCGGGCCGCGGCGGGCGCGCTTAACGGATTCGGACGCACCGTCGCGTCGCCTCTCGCCATGTCACCATCATACAATAAAAAACATCAATGCTATACAACGGAACCGCGGTTGCGTACACCGTACACCTAATATGGTCCTGGATTTATATATTATTAAAAAAACGGAAGTGAGCCTATTTAAGCTTCGATTATAGGGCACGTGCACGCTCAGCTCAGAACTACCAATAAATGTTCTGTATATTCCGATAGAAATATTAAAATATATTTAAAATTTTAATATTAAAATAACATATTTAAAAACAGCGTTCCAAATGTATCGTGCACCGATGCATAGTGTAAATAATTTAATGGCTGTCAAATATGTGCTTAAATTCCGCACCAGTTCCGAGTAAAATTCGCTAATTTATCCAAGCTTATATTACTAGAGCAAACAGTTTCCAAAACAACTGTTTAAATAATCAGTTGTTAATGACATTAAAAATAAATAGTATTTGATAAGCCTCAATCAATGAATATGTGATATGTGCAATATGGATGATTCTGCGTAATTGGAACTCTACCTTCATAATTATATTAATATTTACGTACGGCATGCAGTGAAGGGTTTATTCCACATCACTTTCACTTGGATGGCGGATAGGCGAAAAAAAAAGTGCCAATACGATTGTTTAGAACAAGATAACCGAATTTGTGGAATTGCGGTGTGTAGAGACTAGAGCGGCAGCGGATAGTAGCCGGATGGACTTGATTATCGGCTCGTACGTCCAACCAGGTGCACCGTTTTTGTTGTTTTATCTATACTGATTGTCTGGTCAGTGTAACTCTCTGACACCAGTGTTTTGTTTTAATACATTATACCAGATTACACAACGATTACAAAATGTTGATGATATGTAACCAAACTTATTTCAAAATTACATACGTAAACTCACGCCTTTATCCCAGAAGGGGTGGGCAGAGGCACCACCAGGACACCCACATTTCGCCTTGTATGTTCCGTCCCGTGATGTGATAGGGGGCGAGCCTATCGCCATGTCGGGCACAAATTCCTGACTCTGGGCTGATAATACACACAGTGTGGACAGTGAAAAAGCAGTAGGAGCGGTGAATATTTTATAGGTACTTTGAATTTATTGCGTACGAGCGACGTGACACAGGATGTAAACTCATAGAACTGGTTTCATTAGTAACTTAAGTGTTCTACGGGCGGCTTTGCCGCTTTACTTACGATATTTGAATTTAAAACTACGCAAGTAAAAGCATCCATTCTGAAACTGCCAATGGGTAATCTGACCCTCTTTAGTTAAATATTTATATCTGCCTTGAAAATCCTTGACAAAACCACTTTTGGTAGCTCAGTACTGATGAACGCTTTTCTAAAAAGAACATACAACTGCATTTTTTTTATTGGTGAAGGTAAAATTTAAATAAATGAATGATCAGAAATGCCGTTAAAAAACTATTAAATCTAGTGCCAAGACAAGGATTAATAATTGTGCGACATGATACAAAGCAAAGTGTGACATAAAGTAACATCATGTGGAGTTTCAAATAATTTACACGCTTGAAATGTGCAAATGCACGGGCCATGAGTCTGCAAACAATGCTTGTGTGGCGCGTAGTGTCTAACCCGCATTGCTCTAATTAAGTTCTGTAACACGATAGGGATCCACACTTCCGATACAATACTTCACTAGGTGTATTTGTAAATGTTCAGTGGCGACAAGCTCAGTCAAAGTTACTGATCATAAATTCTTTATACTGCATTCCTTGTATGAATATTTCGATAGCGAATTAATATAAATATGATGATTAATCTTAGAGTTCAATAATATACTAAAAATATTAAATTAAATAAATAAATAAATAAATAATATGGGTATCACTTTTAACGCATTTAATCTATCAATAACCTAGTGCAACTAAAGAAACTCATGATAATTTCATAATACGTATAAACTGAACGATTTTTAATAATACCTATAAATCAAATACCTGTGCCTTCTGTCATCACCAATAAAATTAAAATATATGAAATCATTATCAGCCCGGAGTCAGGAATTTGTGCACTGTATGGCGATAGGCTCGCGCCTTATCACTTTGTGAGACGGAAAACACAAGGCAAAACATTAATGTCCTGGAAGCACCTCTGCCTTCCCCTTCTGGGAAAAAGGCGTCATGTAGTATTAATAATTTGCCAATCAAACCATTGCATTAGACTGCAGATTTAAACCACAGTATTCTGTGTTTATACCATTGAATTGAAAACTTGAAATTATACTGGAGGTAGCCCATCTCATTTTACTTAAGTAATTTAAGCAATTGAAGTAAGCAAATATTCTGATTCGCCTATAACCTGAAATGCTCATAATAGATAAAGTTGACGAGTAAATAATCAAAGACAAGCGCGTCACCCGCCCAAATATCTCAATTAATGCTTCCTGTGTCCAACGCACACCGTCAGACGGAACGCACTGTGTAGTGTGTGATGCGGCTGATACCTCATGCCAGTGTAATAGAACACATGAAGCCGTCGCGACATGTGGACAGAAGCTGTGACGATCGTGACGCAAGTATCGTACCAGACGAACAAAAAATAGAGAAACTTGCTCCCCACTTTTTATGTGTCGTCTACCACATTTTTAACGCAGCAATCACATATCAAAACGAGTCGTCAGTGCGTTAATGATCCGGTTGGATTTCTAACAAATCATAATTAAACAAATGAAAGGCAAGAAATAAACGCTACTTCAACTCACCTCTACATCACCTAAAGGTGATGTGCTCAACGCTGGTAGATAAGAGTATCGTCTTACATACACTGTATATTATGAAGCTTTATAATAAAATATATACCTACTTAAATTACTAATAACTTTTTTTCGGTTGTCTTTTAGTCATCTTGTTAGCATTATATGTGATAGAATAAATTTATAATTGTCGATTTTATAAATACGGAAGTAGGAAAGATATAATCATGTTACTATAAATACTATGGTCAACATTTACGGTTTATTTTATATTTCTTTAAAAGAAGATTGCGAGCACCATCCACCGCAAACTCGATTCCGACGGACACATTACGTGGAGGTAATACTCGTACAATATATTTGTAATAAATTCCATAAATACAAACGTTCTGCAAATTCAAGTAAGTCACCTGACTTTGCTTTATAGTTAGTTAGTTTCTTTAGTAAAAACCAAAATAATCTATGATTAAATTTGAGGTTTGGCACAGGTATGGCTCGCTATTTTACAGTATTTATCTAGTTGAGTAGTTGATAAATGTCACATTTGTGTAATGTAGGTGAATTGAAATCAAAAGTATTGAATGCGGCTAGAAATTAAAGCCGTAGAGTATCATTAAACAGGCAATTGTAACATATGTATGCATATAGTGACTTTGACCCGCAGAATGAATGGTTGAGGTATATTTATTTAGTTTGTGTTACCCATGTAAAACCATCATTTGTATGATTTATAAGGCAAGAAATAAATAAGCACCTACCGGACTTCACACCAATGGTTTCAATGAAGAATAATATAATCATGGTTTGTAGATAGTCAATTTACTTTAAAAGTACACATTGACAATATTAGAAGAAAATTTATCTCAATGTAGGACATAACATACAATATACATATTTGTGTTTTCTTAGAACTTTCATTCATTAGGTAAATGTTATTTACTATTAAGATATCTAAAAAATGACATGTAATACAGAAACTTTTTACCTAAAATAAGTATACCTAATAAAACTTCTAAGATATGGCTAACAGCGCAATCCAAAACCTGGTATTATCTATCTATACATATAATAAAAATGTAAATGGTCGATGTCTGTACATGGAAGATATTTAAGAAATTTTAACGCGAGGGGTCTTTATAACAGCAACAGAAGCCAAAACAATTTTTTTTAGAATTTTTGTCTGTCTGTCTGTCTATCTGTATGTTTGCTTGCGCATCACGCAAAAACTACTGCACCAAATGAGATGCGGTTTTCACAGTTGTATTGCTGTAGGTTCAACTTAAAAACTGGTATATGTCGCATTTACATACAGGATGTTTCTTTTTGTTTGCTTGCACATTACTCAAAAACTACCGCACGAAATGAGATGCAGTTTTCACAGTTATATTGATGCAGGTTCAACTTAAAAACTGGTATATGTTGCATTTACATACAGGGTGTTACTTTTTGTTTGCTTGCACATTAGTCAAAAACTACCGGACGAAATGAGATGCAGTTTTCACAGTTATATTGGTGCAGGTTCAACTTGAAAACTGGTATATATTTCATTTACATACAGGGTGTTTCTTTGTATTAGCTTGCACATCACGCAAAAACTACGACACGAAATGAGATGCGGTTTTCACAGTTATATAGATGCAAGTCCAACTTAAAAATTGGTATAGTTCTTATTTACATATAGGGTGTTTCTTTGTATTATAGAAGATAAACGAGAAAAACTAATATGGGGAGTCTGCATCAACGTAACAGAAACTAAAACTATTATTTTTAGAATTTTTGACCCGATAAAATTAGTGCTGCCATGGCATGAGGGATTCCGATATATTCTTTATTTTGTTATACTCTACAGGGTAGGATGGAACTGTATTACATGCCTTGAGTGAGATTGAGACAGGACGGGCGGGATATAACGGGATGGGACGGGTGGGATGAGAACTACCAAATAAAGTTAATCACGCTGACGAAGTTTGCGGGCAGAAGCTAGTAAAAAATATAAATCAACCAAAGCATTAAATATTTTGCTGTTCGGGCTACGATTAACCAAAACTATAAACACATATCGGCCAACTCAGCGGGAGCGAAAATGCGAGCAAACTATACAGGAAGCGTTTGGGCCTACTCAAAATACACCAGTATCAAAATAATCCACATGTCATGTGCAATGCGTAAAAAAGGAAACGTTCGTCTAGCATAGAGCAATTAGATTTAAAGTTGAACTCACTTCCCGAGCGAGTCATGGATTATCACGTCGCTGACACATTGGTATTTAAATTATTTAATAAAAAAATAACGTTTTTTTATCCCCCAGGCAAAACCAATGTGGAAGGCAAGAAGGGTGAGCTTTATCTTTTCTATAATAAGTGTTTGAGCTACAGTTATCACATTCGTAATAGTTTTACTGTATTTATCTTTTTTATAAACATTATGTACTTTTACGTAATTTTTTGTTTTTACTTTTAGCCCTTAAATGTTTGTAAAAACACAGTAAAAATCTTTATTTAAAATTATGGTCACATCTTATAGCTCAAAATATAGCAATAAACGTTTATTATAAGTAGTTAAGCAATATGCATGCTCGGCTTCCGTTATGCAAAACCCAATCGCTCGCTTTATATCCCAACCTATAACAAAAATAGACAACAAGAAATGTCTGTTATAATAAAAAAATAGGTCGTATAGTATAAAAATATGCAAGTATTAAATCACCTTATTTATACTCTTATAAGGTAGAGCATAATTAATAATATGAATAAAAATGTTTATATACCAAATCTAGTAAAGGATGAAGTAAGCAAAAAAAAAAATGTCTGTTTTCTATGCTTCGTTCAATAGGATTGTTGTAAAATACAGGTTTGAAGATGTAACGGTAAAATTATAATAATTATACGCCTATAGTATCAGTTTTACTGCCAAGAAATCAACTACATAATGTCGAGTCATAAATACGAACACATGGTCGTGTTTCCTCGTATTGGCTTTAGGCTCGATGAGGCATTCGACTGATAGCAATACATTTCAACCATTTAGTATGAATTCAAAATCAACCTTGGCACTTAATTTGCGTGTTCTCGTAAAAATCTTAAAATATAAGTAAAACACTGAGTGACCTACAAATCTTCCGGGGAAATTAACACAAGGATTTATCATGGGCTATTTAACATTTATTTGCAATCAATTCTTAGTTTTAATAACGAACAAACATAAGAATTAAGTAGGTAAAGTGCGTAAATGTACATATTAAAATATATGCACATACATAGTTTAAAATGCTATGTTAATATTATATCGGAAGAAGAATTGTACGTGAATTTTACAAAATAGACGAAGCGCATGTTAAGAGTGCTTTGAATTTTCAATATATTGAAAAGTCGTTTCCGATATAGAGGTTTTATTAAAGCGTTACACAAATAAAGTCAGTCAGAAGCTGCCGGCATGTACGAGTACGTCGGTCTCAGCGCAAGCGATGACTAACGCTAGACTATTTCTGTGTCCCCGACGTTCGTGCCGAAACATATGCAACGTTGTGCCTTGTTAGTTGTTGGCATGCATACGTATGTAATTATCAGCATTCATATTTGCTAACTTAATTGAAATTTAGAATCATCACAAAAATGTTATTTAACTTCTTCAAAGTAACATTAACACACAAGTATACAATTGAAACACCGATCAATAACAACCATTTCCCAACGTACTTCCTTTTAAATTTTATTTTACTCGAATATATAATTTATTTATTAATATGAAATAATGATTCGTTTTATCATTCATTTACTTAAAATTAATTAAAAACTGCGTAAATTTATTATAACCTTTTGATTATATTATTTATATATTTTGATTATAACCTTTGCACTTATTTAAGATCTTTTTCACACAAATACATGAACAAATAAACACTATGTTTACTTAAATACCACAATAAAAATATTTTATTTTGATTCGCATAATGTGTTGTTCTATATTGTCTGTGTTGTAGCGTTGCTTTAATTGCAATTTGCGAATTGTTATTTCTATTTCAGCGCCACTACAGATGTTATTATTATTCATAGAGGCTGTGACTTAAGTATAGGCATAATAATATATTTATTTATTTGTTCTTTACTACACACAGAAAGAGGAAAAAAAAACATATAAGAAATTACAATTACAAATAAAAAGTACAAATGGCGGACTTGCTTTCAATTATGATACTTATTTAAATGCAAAACGAAAACTCGCCTCAATCACAAAAGTAATATAACATATCTATTAACTACCAAAAAGTTGATCTTATAGATATTCCAATAAATTCTATGCAATGAATCGCTGAACGGCCAACTATGTCAGTACATAAAGAGTTTCGTCCTGAAGGGTCCCTATTGAACCGAAAATAAAATACACAGCGCGATACGCAGTGATCTGTTCGCGATATCTCTTACCCATTGGAATATTACATAAGACTTATATACGAATATGTTTCAATTGTATTTCAGCATGTACAATATTGATAAAATAGCTTTATCACCGAAAGGAATGGGATGTTTGTAAAACACTTACTTTGTTCGACAAGTAGGTACAGACATTAAAGCGGCTACGCAGTAATGGTCATAATTAGTTGACTTTATTCCAAATTGAGGACACACAGTCGATAGGTGGACTGTAGGGAACGTCCGTCCAACACATCTCATTCTATAAATACACGATTTCTCCGACTCGGCATTCGTTCAGCAGGATAATGACTCACAAGGCGAGAGAATCCAGTTTCAAATCTTGTATATTTTAGACAATAGGTTTACATTTACTTTTGATACTTTTTCTTTACAGTTTACTGGGGACACAAGTTTAAATAATAAATTCCAATAAGTTTTCAAAAATGTAAATGTAAAGAAAACCATATCTTGGTATTATTCAAGTATACACAAACAGTATTAATTATTACGAAACTTTTGAATCACGCTTTTTCGATAACGGGGTCATTGGTCTGCCGATATTCAAGTGCTTACTTTAAATGGTGGAACGAGTTTTTCTTGGTGATGTGATAAGTATTCGCTGATCAAGTTCGTCCATCGATTTCAGGTCCGTTATCGGTCGCGATACAGAACTGCGACTACGTGTCTCTCGCCGGAGAGGTGTTCTCGTGGCTACTGTCCATAAAAGTAGCCAATGTCCGAAAACTGGAGCTAAGCCAAGGGTCGTTTATGTTGGACCCCGCTGCTGGCAATTACGGTGCACATGGCCCTGGCATGACGGTCAGTATGGTTTTAATTGTATAATGCTTTGCGAATTTCTAACTGCTGCTGTGGTGCGCTATTGCGAATTTTATTTGTTTACATTTTATTCACCTATAAACGATAATGTATGTGTATTGTTTAGGTCGAACTGATAAACACGACAGTACCGGAATTTCCCGCACAAAGCTTTGGATCGTCAGCAGCCAGGGTGATCATGGACACGGTGGATGTCCGCGGAATACGCACCGGAGCCTTTACCGCCAACACATATAACACTGTGATGGCCGTCAATTGCGCTATTCATCTCATCGAGGAAGAAGCATTTGCACCCAAATCTTTAATACACCATCTCAATTTCATTGGATGCAAAATTCAACAAATCAGTTCCAATGCAATGCTTTCCGCTGTCGCCAGTTTAAACTTCACAAATAACAGGTAAATAACACTACGACTTAGTTTGATGGATCTATTCATATAACTATGTATGCTACTTGCACTAAACCATAGGGCAAATTAAAAAAAAAACGGGGTAGTTATTCACTATTTCAGAAAGGCGCGCATCTAAGCCCTTTCTAAAATAGTAGAACCACACAATTAGAACTTATTATAAATTAAAGTCACTTTTAGTGAAGATACGACCCTTTCGTACCTTTCGTATTTTGATAACTTAGAGACGGCAGTATCCTCTGCCAATAAAGTAGAAAGTTGACCTATTTTGGAAATAGTATTTTTTTTGCTAAGCACACCTGTACAGAATCTCCATGGCCCACTTTTCAAATATTCTATTTGATCACTCAATATCTTTTTTTATTCATTGATTTCAGTTTGGATCTCACCGACTCGGGGGCGATTAACGCGACTGTTGCAAGTGTCGTAATTACGGGCTGCACTTTTCATAAGTTTATGGAAAAAGGCTTTGTCTTTTCATCCTCGAACAGTATACTATTACAAAGAAATTCATTTGATGAGCTAGTACCAAACGCCATTGTAGCTCTTGAAACATCCCACGTCAATGAATTGGTTTTCAATGAAAATGAAATCGAAACGATGAACCCAAACAGTCTTAGTTTTATAGGAGATGTCGCTTCTTATGCGGCAACGAAAATAGTGTATAAAAACAATTATTATGGACAACCATGCCACTGTAATATAACACAGTGGCTAACCAAAGGTCTTGATGTCCTTACGGCTGAGCCATACGTGGCAGAAAGCTATTGCACTGTGGATGAATTCTTCGCCCGATGTTTTAACGAGCCTGAACAGAACATGAAAATATCAAAATTTATTAATGGCGTTTGTAATCCATATAAGAATACGATTAATTGCGAGGCCTTACAGAAAGTTGAAGGGCAAGTGGTTGAAATAAAAAATCCAAGATTTCCTCATAAGAATAAAGAAGAATCGACATTGAGTGAAAGAGACAAGAAAATTATTGGCATTGTCGTAGTAACCTGTCTGATTTGCGTAATTATTGCTATGCTAGTCAGTTTCATAAAATGTTTAAGACGCAAAGGTTATTGTCTTAACATTAAAAACATGCTCCTATCGTCTAATTCTTCATGTGGTTCTTTTTGCGACAGAATTTGCACATGCGGTAGAGGGAATGGCCTGGACAATGCACGCTCTATTTCGCAACTTTCTGTAAATGAGTATTCCGAGAGACACCGACTTAACGAGCCCCGAGTTCAGGAAATGGTTCAAGAATCAAGTCTACAAGAAGTTCCAATACAGCTATTGGACAAAACAACTCAAACTTTACCTGAAGAATTGACGAAGGAGTTATTAGAAAACCTGAAGCAGAGATTAGAGGTACCAGATAACTATATAGAAGCTCGAGAAATGATTGAACATCTTTATGAAATTGCGAAAATGGAAGAGCTGGGTATATGCCCCGCAAATACGCCTACCGCGATTAATGTCGAGGAGAACATATATGAACTTCCGTATCAAAACACTTTACCGCGTGTTGGACGAAATAATAAAAAAATGGTAAGTGTTGGCACTAGAACCCCATCTCTGGATAAACTAATGCCCCTATCCCCGTACAATCGGCAAACAGCGTTAGCACATGAATATTTTGAACCTATGGATATGGCGATTCATTTGTATGCTGAGATAACATATATTGACAAAGAGAAGAAAACTTTGTTAGGAGCCATTCCAGATGTAATAGCTGAGCAAGCAGCTCCACGCGGCCCTTACCTCCGAGCTGTGCGCGAAAAGTTGAGCTCCAACAATGAGCCCAGCCCCTCGATCAAGCCAACGAGCAGCGTGGCAGGCGGGCCATTGTCTACCTCGACAATTAAATCTTGTAATTCAACATCCACAAATTCTTCCGGCAAAATGATAAACCGACCTCTCCCTGAAAAGCCTATCAATGCCGACCCTGGAGAGGGCACCTCATTCCGGCACGGTTGAGGTCAGGACGCGCGACGGCCGGTGCAGACTTACGGGACCATGGACGACACGAGAGCCAAGGACCGTCCGCTGCGCCGCCGAAAGCCGTCGCCCGGCATGGAGTTTTACCTGGACCTGGACCCCTGCGTGACCGGCTAAACGAGCCGCGAAAAGCACGCGGCGACCCCGCGACGCGCATGCGTGACGATGCTTAAACGTTTCTTTGCTGTGATATTAATTTTGGTTAATTTACTTTATAATATTTTTTATGTTAGAGCACAAATGAAAGTGACGATATGAACACAGCTGAGTGTTTTGTATATAGTTTTGAATACTAAGTATGTGCCACGATGAAAATCGCATTTCGTTCTTAATTCGTTGTTTATTTGGTTAGTGCTTTTATTTGATTATGAAAAATCGTTGGAACTAAATAGTGTCATACCTGGGAGGATATAATAGTTAATTAATTATCCGTATTTATAATCCATAACCCTATATGTATAAATAACCACGCATATAATTTCGCAATTAAAAAGACATTTAATTGAATTACACAGTTAAGTAGTTGAATCTAGGGACTTGGAACAAAACGCTATTTACTAATCATCATACTATGAACTAATATTGAGCAAAAAAAGAACAATTGGTGTTGTGTTAGAATATGTAGAAGCAATGCACCGTGTTTTTTCTTCGAACGCTTTAGTAAACCCTTAGAGGCTGCAATTTAAATCAATGTTAATACTATTTCAATTAGTCCGAATGCGTTTATAATTGGCGTTAAGTGTTAAATAGACGTAGTATATGTCGTCATTTAAAATTTTAGTCAAATCGTTTAGATAATATATTTTAGAAGAACATACGAGTTTGTTATAGTGATATGTATATTACAAAAAACATTTCCAGACTATTAACTACATTATTTATTCTTAAATATTTTAAAGAAAGCTCAAACCATAGATCTGATTAATAATTTTTCTATATTTTTCTAAAACACGCAGTTTTTATACCTATAGTTAAGAGTTAAGACTGCCTCGGTGGCGTAGTTGTATTACGGTACGGTTACAAAGCTGAGGTCTCGGGTTCGAGTCCCAGGTCGGGCAAAGTAATATTGGATTTTTCTATTCATTATCAGCCCGGAGTCAGGAATTTGTGCCCGATATGGCGATAGGCTCGCCCCCTATCACATCATGGGACGGAACATACAAGGCGAAATGTGGGTGTCCTGGTGGCGCCTCTGCCTACCCCTTCGGGGATAAAGGCGTGAGTTTATGTATGTATGTATGTATGTAGTTAAGATTTTCAAAATCCTCCGGAGTTAGTACAATATTGTAAAATATTTATTCACACCTTTTGTTCGACTACCAAAATTAAATGTGTATCGAGCTTATCTACATTTAATAAAGAAATATTAATAATTATAAAACAGTGAATAGGCAAAAATATGTAAACAGGCATTATTTTCGATTTATATATTGATGTATATCTATTATCTATATGCTATGTGTATGTAACGTTACACGATGAATGTTAGATGTGAAATAAATGTTGAATGTGAATACTATAGAATTTCATTTTGTGATTGTCATAACACGCACCCCTTAAGATAACAATGCACGGCCAAGACATTGCAGATGTTCATCTTTGCCCGCAACAAAATGTTTTTATGATCTTAACGACTTATGTTTTTAAATATAGATACTATAAATTTTGGCACTACTACGCCTCACTTTCCAACCATTCCTTTTACCAGGGCTGCGATGAAAAAACGTATCATCAGCATATACTGTGATACAAAACTAAAAGCAGACTGCGAATATTTAATAAAAAAAGTAGAGCCAAGTCATTAATATAATATATACTTATTTCATATGAGACTCGTTGTAAAGCACAAACGTAAATTTAGCAAATATGGATATGTGTTATATTGCGTCGCTTAGTTTCTCTCTAACGTGACATCGTTCTTTTTTAATTTTCTGGGCTTAGCCACTACCCGCCCTATCATCCGACTTCGGCTTGACGTTGATTAATAGGACACCCTAAATATTCATGTAAATGAAAACTACTTTGGTCAATTGTATTCTCCGTTGATAATTTATCATTAATAACGTAAATAAACACCTTGAAGAGGCAACATTACGACAACGAAAAAAATATCATTCGGATGATAATATTTAATTTCTTCGTGGTATTTCACTTTAAGTAACGCAAACTGTATTAACACAACAATTTGTGCTTCTGTTCTAATGCTTGAGTTCTGTGTCTAGGCATCGAAATTTCGTTTTCTACAACAACGAACTTTGATCAGAGATAATGATATTTTTTGTGACTTGGGAGAAACTAAAATTACATATGCAGTAGCCAGGCACAAAAATCGTGTTGTCTCGCGTAATTTATAGATTTGCATCTGTATTTTCGTTTACAATTATCTTTACAATTACGTTAGAAATGTACTCACAGGACGTCTCGGTAATCATGTTAATACATAAGAATACGATTAAAACCTATAGCAAAGCTTATATTTGAAGGATATGTATTGTAATTTGTAATATTATGAAGCATAGTTTTATTTTAAGATAAAGGTCAATATACATGTATATACGTAATTAATTGAGTTAACAAGAGAATAAATGTATCTTGTTACTTAAACACTCAAGGCCATATTTATTGTCATGCGTGGTGTCGGACACACAAGTCGAGATGAGCTGATGGCAATTATAATGGAAGTCGACTTGCTCGATGCAACGACCAGGCGCTGAAATTAATAACTATTGTTTACGCGATTACTTAATGATCTAGGACTAGACATATTACGCATGTAGCAAACTACGCATAAAATTACGAGTACATATTTATTTATTTATTAATAAAATGCAAGTTTACAGACTTAATCCAAAGTACTTACATTCTAAATATTAAAAGACTTATTGCTAAAGAGAATAACAAACTATAAAATCTTAAATAAAATCATTCATCAAATTTCTTATATAATTAGTAACATTACTATCTATCTAAATTAAGAAGTTCCATTTGACAGTGTGAAATAGGGATGCTGTTAAATAAATCGGTTCTTACAATATCCGATTATTTAGAGATATCGATAATATTTGTTTGTATTTCTTAATCGATTACAGTTTATATTTTCAGTTTACATCATTTCGGTTTTTTTTCATGAACATTTTTATTCTAATGAGACATCCACAATTGCATAAGTCACTTTACTATTTAGGAACAAAAGGAGTGATTTATCTATTACTAGCGGCCCGGCCCGGCTTCGCCCGGGTCACGGGTGCTGACACTTTTTGAGTCCAGTCCACAACACGCACATGCTTATGAACGCATGATACATACATACAATACAATACATATTATACTCCAAAGTGAGGAACCTCTTCACTATGTGTGCCGTATCCTAGAAAACTGCCTCCATTTCCATTGGATTTTTTTTTTATTGCTGTAAATGGCGAGACGAGCATGCCATTCGCCTGATCGTAAGCGATACGACCGCTCATGGACAGTAGCAAAACCAAACAACACCATGAATTACAAGGCAATGCTTGCAATTCCATTGCGCTCGCCATCCTGAGACATAAGATATTAAGTCTCAATATGTCCAGTAGTTACTCTGGCTACAATGTCCTTCAAACCGGAACACAACAGCGCATTCACACTGCTGTTTGGCGGGAGAAATAGACATTGCCGTGGTACCTACCCAGGCGGCCTCGCACATATGAGAGACCTACCACCAGTATCCAAATCTATTAATTAATAACAAATTAATTTAAATTTATATCATTATTTCATTATTTATACATTTATTGAATTTATTTTTAGAGACTAATTTGGATGCCGATATATTTGTGGACAGAGTACACACCATGTATAACAATGTGTATACATTTGTAAATTTTCTGTATGTGTCTACCACACGACACTAATTGTTGCGATTTTTATTATTTTCTTGTAACATTATCTTTATTTCTTTTTTTATTATTATTGTTTCTGTATAATTATCATATAAGCGTTTTGGTGTACTTCCACTGTAAACTTATATTGGTTCTTTTTTAAAAAATAAAAAAATAAAATAAAAGAATGTTCGTTGACGGTATACATATTATTAGCTGAAAATTCAGTATTTAAAAAAAATAATAAACAACTGGATTAAAACTGCTCGATTATTTAAATATTTTTACCGATTATGCGTATACAAATGCGTTTGAATAGTCTCGACTCTACCGGTAAAAGATCTAACGAGGTGACTTTGTAATGACGTCTAGAAAAAAAATATGTTGTTTAAAATGTTTATTATGCTTTATTTAAAGGATTTTAGTTTAAATTTAGTGATTATGGATTGTAAATTTTGTGATAAAATAAGAATAGCTTCATAATTCCATGGATTTACGGAAAGTGTTATTGAAATTGTGTGAGTTACGTCTGCACAAAGTTATTTACGTTAAAAGCATGAAACGTCAAATGGAACTTCTTAGTTTAGATAGACTTAACATAATACAACAAATTGTCATAAACTATTTAAAAATAACCTAATCTTAATATATATTTGACTGGGCTTATCATAAAATTTATCTGGATCTGAGTGGTGAGTGAGCATGGAATTAAGTAACGTGGTCGCTCGCGCGGTGGGCGCGGCGGCCGCATGCCGCGTGCGCACTCCTCGCGGGCAGGCAAACAGCTTACAAACACGGTTTTATTAGCCTGTATGTATGTATTTATTACATTCATGCATTGTTTTTACTACCTATTCGCAAGTGTATTCGCGGTACTAAAACATCAAAAATACGTCTAAGTCGAGGGCAACATGCCTGTAGGCATATGTAAAATTTATTTGTGATTCCAACTTCTATATAAAACGTAAATAGGAGGTAATTAAGAAACATACAGTAAAACAAAATTGGCGAAAATGGGTCATCATTTCTCATCGCACTCGCCTTTGGTATTCAGACTACTACACTGGAGCATCGAACAGGTTGAACAAATGGATATTGCACATTCTCGAGAGGAATTATTTTACAAATGCATTTTACTGTACCTATTTTCCTTTTGCCATCAAGCATTCATTGCTACATAGTATTGTTACTTTGTGAAACATTTCCATATTGTCGAGTAACTGTTGCAAACTCTCATTCTTGTAAGTTAGGTATTTTATCTGCTTGCACATTAAATGAAATAGGAGCACACAGTAAAACAAATAACAAGTTTACATGATCATAATATGATATGTCAGCAGGTTTTTTTCATCAAAACATACCTTGTTATATAGCTTACACAATTTCATAAAATCAAACGTTTTAATAGTACAGAAATTAATAAAATATCTGTTAAAAACTACTTGTTAAATCTTAAAATAATTCATTTAAAAATTCGCTTCATTAACAGTTATGTATTCTTGTATAAATTCTACGGACACATCGTTTAATTCCCGGCTCATAATATGGTTTCGTTAAAATTCCTTTCAGGACCGGGGCACGGCTTGTGAGCCGAATTTATGTAAATAAATATTTATGTACATAGTGGGCGTTGCGTAAACTAACCGATTGCATTCAAATTTCAAACAAAGTTGCTACTCTATCGGAAGCCTGGACAACGTCTCCATTATGCGTAATGAACAAACCACCAGCGAAGCAAAGAAAAATATACTTTAACACTACAAAATTATAATTCATGTTCCTAAAGTTAAATGTATCTATTACACGGATAATTGTTTATTCTAGCGCCAATAGTTTTGTACAGGAGCAGCGCGTGTACACGCTGTCTCATTTATACGATAACATGAGGTAAATAATAATTCACATTTTTACAAAATATTATCCATGGTATGTACTATGCAGCTACTACAATTTAAGAGCCGTAATATAGCGCCACGTAAGTGGAAATGAAAATAAAAAATAATAATCGTAAATTTAAACGGTGAGAAAGAACGGTACTTACTACAATCATTTCGTTTAGAATGAACAATTTACTCTTCTAACACAATAATTGTAGAAAACCCTATCCAGTGCCGAACACACAATAAGTATTATAGATTACAAAGAATCAATCAATGTTATTGGCAAATATTGGCCTATTACAAATTATTGCAATGATATTATGTAAATTTTACAACAGAAATATAATATGATTTGTAATGAAACAAAAACAACAATGTATTATTTATCTTTACGGCGCTATTGAAGGAGAGTATCCCTATTGTTATCAAAATACCTCTGATTCTAGACGGAATTATTTTGGACACCCACATAAACAGCGTCATGGGGGGAGGGAAGCGACGGCAAACAGATGCCACTCATGTCATCTAGTGTTCATCAAAATTATGTATTTCCGATCCAAAGTGTCAAACACACACGATCACATTTTTTCCACCAAAATATGACACAATGTGGAATGGGAACGAAACCCTGAAGCTCATAATACATAGCCCATACATGCTCCCACTAAATGAATGAGGCGAATAATCTTTTAAATATAAACGAAAATAGAAAACTACCTACGGATTGGCAATCCAGATAATATGCATTTCAAAGATACATTGCATCGAAAATAGGAACGTGCATTTAAATTGAATGAACGGCTATGCACTGCGCAATAAAAATGTAAAAGGAATAAAAAAGTAAGTGAAATAGTGCACACATCCGCTAGTTCATAAAGCAGGGATGACAATGTAAAAAAGTGTGAGTGCCCATCTAAATGGAAAAGACAGACCGAAGGTCAAAGAACGTCAAAAGGACGACCTTTGATGTTAAAATAAAAGGCCAGGCACCGTTAGAATTGCATAAAGATTGAATCCATTCACGTACATTCACGAGTGGGGCAAAGCGACGTTGCACCGATCAAAGCCTGTGATATCGACACCTGAACGGCAATGTAATTAAAGAAAGCCGCCAGTGAATGCCGATGGTTAATATGTAGGAGTTATTACGAGAATTCCTAGACAAAGAAATATTATAGGTAAGTACTCTATAAAGTATAGTCATAAATGTTACACTCTTGGACAAAGGTATATGTATTTTTTAAAAGATTTATTAGCTTATATCTGAATGTAATTTATTTATTTACACTTTATTGTACACCAAATATAACAAAAATAAACAACATAACAGAAAAAATGTACATGTGGCGGTCTTATTGCTCAAAGCAATTTGAGCTCGAGACCACCATGAACATGTCTGGCGCACTTTCGGAAGCTTTTTTTTAATACGGAGTATTTTCCGTATTAAAAAACGTCCATACAAATATTCCGGCACGTCCAATATGAGACACGGTAAAACAAATACAATAATGACCTAGTGACTTATTTGTGTGTAGCGGACTTCGATTAATGGTATTTTCGTTATTTAGGAATCTTCGAATAGCGCCAAAGGTCCTCTTATCAATTAATGAAAAAGTAATATCTAACATGCAGGGCGTAATGTGGTCGTCCTAGTGGCGCCTCTGCCTACCCCTTCGGGGATAAAGGCGTGAGTTTATGTATGTATGTATGTAATATCTAAACTGATACATAAATTTCGGGGATTTCCGACCAATTAGTAAGTGCCACTTTGGAATACTTCCATCAGAGTCATCCTTATAGTGTTCTAGTGCAACTAAACGCTGTCTGCTCTTTGCAGTCAATTAGGGCAACGTGATCGCCTGCCTTCATTGTCTGACTTCGTGATTTCCTGATTGCACTCTTTTTGAAGCTTTGTTTTTTGCGGATTACTAGTTTTTCTCCACAAGGCTTTAAATTAAATTAAATTAGAAAAGAAACATGAGAATAAAAAATAACAAAAATGAGAATAAAAATAAAAAAGTAACTCAAAATAAACTAACTAATAAAATATAAAAATTAAAAACAAAGAACAAAACAAATTCAATTTTACACAATAGCAACACTTAGATTTAGAAACACTAGTATTATATTTAATTTTGTATCACATTTCTAATTTTCCTCTTGAAGGTTACAATTGAGTGGAAGAAAATATCAATATCTGGTGCTTTCGTACAAATTTCGTCGCAATCCTACAGATGGGTGAATGTTTAACAATATTGGACCTGCTATAAGGCAGGTGAAAAACTCTCTTTATGGGTTGTCGTGGAATTCGGGAAGGGACAGTCAGCTGAAAGTATTGTAGTAAATTTTCTCACTGCAAAATCCAATTGACACATTTGTAAAGGAATATATTGTCGTGAACGGTCCGCCGGCTACGTAATGATCGGATATTAAAGAAACCAAGACGCTGTTCATAAGGACATCTATGTGAAATTCCCTGGGAAGTGAACGCTAAATACCTAGTAAACACACGTTGTACCGATTTAATACGTTGCGAGTGCACTGAGCAGATGGGATTCCATACAACGCTGGCAAATTCAAGGTGACTACGGACTAGTGTATTGAACAAAATAATTTTTGTAGATGTCTGAAACGACTTGGCATTTCTCCTCAAAAACCCTAACATCCGATACGCCGCATTAACAACTTCTACTTACAACATACTTAATAGAAGGTCTTTCCAAGATTTTTTGGATGAATCCTACGTGCCGAATTTTATCACACGACTCAAACAAACATTTTGAAATGGTTACCTAGGTGGATAATTTTTTGCCCCAGAGGATGTTGAAACAACCTATCGTCTACGATTGCAACTGATACGAATTGAAGACTTTTAATGGAAAAGATACATTATTATCACTACTTTGATATCTCGACATACGAGTACATAATTTTTAGTAACTCTGTAACTTTTATATGACGCTAATTCTAAGATTGGTATCGCCAGATACAGGCTATGCCTATGTGGGGAACCTCTGCTTCTATTACAATTTAAGATCTCAGTATAATTATCTAATTTTAAGTGGATTTAAATCAAAACAAATTAGCTAGTGTTGTAATAACGGTTACAAGCCAAGTCCCCTACTTATGACTTACTTCGGGTTCAAACAATTGGTCATTACTTTGCAAGAATGCAGCACTTTCTGCATGGTAATATAATACAAACGTGTGGGCAGGTCCAAAAGTTTCATGCTCTGGTGTAAATATTTAGGATTAACACCTATTGCTGATAGTATCATGGGCACTATAAAAACTTTGTCTATTCTCCAAATTGTGGCTAATTATTCTTTAAGATCTTTATATTAAGTTACCTCTTCTGTTATGGTTTTCTTAATATTATGTGTATTAGGTATGAAATGTTTACAATCTATGCGATTTTATTAGTTTCATCTTGTCCGGTCAGTTGTAGTGAATAGTTCTATTATTATTTATTATTAAAACCTTACGAACTCCATAGAAGTCGGTAATTCAGATCTTGTTACATTTGACTTGTCAGCACCCACATATTGCTGTGATTGTATCTTTAATTTACTGTCAAGAGAACTGTTTGCTAACTTGTCTTTAAAAAACTAAGTATATCTTACGAGATTTTGCCTCATTAGCACGTGGCCAACGAAAACTATGATTAATATGTGGATCATGTACAAGTAACATCAGTCGTTGACACACATAGCCAATTTCACCCGAGACATGTTGCAAACAACTAAAATTAACGAGATTTTAACCGACCGGTTATTTAAAATGTTCAATTAATACCAGCAAATTAATGCAATAAAAACCATGGTAGTCAATTGCAACACCAATCGGAAGAGTGATATGGCGTTTCACATTTGTTGATTCTAAGATCGTTGCTACAAAATCTTCCGGCTTTGAAATGATAACTTACGGCCGAATCTTAACTAGGTCCTGTAGGATCAATACTTTATGAAAAACATTAATATTTGGGATATTTCATCCGCTAATACAACGGCATATTAAAACCAATATTCCATACACCTTCAGGTATTTGCATTTTATTTTTCCAAACAATGGAATGAAATGTCAACTCAATTAAACACGCATCGAACGAAGAAAAGTTGAACTTGACTATCGATAGCATGACGGCATTGACCTCTGTAATCGTTCAGATTACAAGAGTATGCCGCACAAGGCGGCTTCGTACTTTGATGTGTCCATAATATCTCACAACAACGACTACCTACCGAAGGCATGGCTGGTGTAGGATCTTTGCCCTCCCTGCAAACTTTGTTCAACAAACATTTTACCGAAAAATATTTTTTGAATGTAATAAATGTAATTTCACGTCTATATAATAAACTTTTTATCTAAGGAAAATTGTCATCAATACACCAAAAAAAGACGCACATTTTTGTTAATTATAACATTTGATATCGAGAATCTGGTTTTAATGAATATTACAAGTAATACATTATAAACTATTTGATTACACAATTTAAATGATGTGATATTGTAATATCAGACTATACACAAAATAATTTAGCAATAAAATAAATACATTTTAAACACAAAATGTTTTCTGATGCGGTTGTAAGGCTCCTGTGCGAATTGATTTTGTGTGAGTAGCTTAACCCACAAACACTCACACTCGGGGGTTATCCGCCTAGTATAAATTACTGAGATAGCGAAAGTTCACTTTAGATCACAACCGACAATGGACTGACATGCGCCTGTTTTCCAAACAAACTGTATGTCATCATTAGCTTATCATCGAATAATTTTTTTGTACAAACTAGTGTTGAGTTAGATATCGAACTGAATTTGCGTGTAACTTAGAATGGGCCAGTTTGAAAATTTGTATGGTTTTTCGGGCACTTTTAGTATAATTACTTGTTTGTTTGTGTCCTAATTGTTTTGTATTTGTTGCTCTGCCATCATAGTTCATTTCATTTAATGTTAAGGATATATAGGACACGTTGTACATCACAATACAGGGTATATCAAGACCGCGACCGAAAACGAAGCCAGGTGGTAGTATTAGTGACTTCAGACACAATGCAAGTAAAAATTTCGCAAAAAAAATCGACAACTTTTTTTTTTGTAATTTTTTACTTATCGTCGTATTTGGGTGATAAATACATAGTTTTACTAAAATAATGATGCAGACCTATTTATTTTTCAACACTCAATGGTACGTAAGGGTTTAAATTATTATTTTCGTGAAAACTAGGATTTTACCATCCAAACAAGATGATTTTTAAAAAGCTCTAAAAAAATACCTTTCGCTGTTTTGGTGAAATTTTTATTTGCGTCGTGTCTGTAACCACTAAAACTACCACCTGGCTTCGTTTTCGGTCGCGGTCTTGAGATACCCTGTATATTATGAACTGAGAATCGGTTCATAAATTACAAGGTTTTGGTAATTGGCAATAATCGGCTTTCGAAAGTAACTTTCGTGGCGTACTTAACTTTCTCAAAGAAATCGCTACCCGTTGAGAGTTTGATAACTTGATGATGACGTAGACTTTAAATAATAATCACAATTTTCTTGTACATAATATCTTGTCTCAAAGCAATAAGCTCAGGCAAAGCCGCTTTTAAGGAAGTACAAGAACTGTGAACCTAATTGATAATTTTAAAAATATTTTAAATCTCAGCTTAGCTTAAGAACAGATATTGATATTATTGTTAATTATCTAATTTTAGTCTCTCACAAGTAATGTAATGAAGTTTACATTCATAATGTAGATGATAGTAGACACATATGTCGCAATGGTAGAGCCTTAGTGCTTGTTCACGTTAACTCGCGGGCGCGGTCGCGAAATATCAAACATATGGATGTCAACCAAGAGTTCACGTAGGAAACGCACGTGCGATATATGTAGCGGACAAGCCACGTCAATCGCGCCCGCGGCCGCGACCGCGCCCACGTGTTAACGTGAACAAGCACTTATTGTCGAAGTGGTAGAGTCGGACAGTAACTGATATATAAAGCCACGATATACAATGCCATATTAAAAATGAGTATAATTTACTAGGATAGTACCATTGTTTTATAGATCAAATTGACGTGAGAAAAGAAAACTCTGTGAGGAAATCGTTGTATAAATCTAAATCTGCGAATTAGAATGTATTATCGCAATCCGAAACAACTGACAAATATGAATTATTCGAAGTAAAACCATATCACTATTCCACAATTTACATAAAAAATGTGTTATTAACGTGTTGGGACCGAGTTGGCTGTCACAGCTGCAGTTGATAATTTTGCAAGACGTCATAAAACATGTGGAAAGTGTTACAAGCAGCGTGATTAATACGTAGTAGGGCACAAATATTAGTCACGCGCGCCCAGTCTGCAGTCACACCATCTGAACTGGACTTAAAACCACAGGTACTAGGATATATTACATAACGTGGACTCCTTGCCAAACTGAAGAAGTTGCTTAATTAACTATAAGTAGGTTATCGGCAACAAACAGTAAGATTAATTATTTTTTATCACAAAATCGAAACACGGTTTTATTAAAGATCAATACAAATAATTTTAAATTTAATTTTTAATATGATTAGATAATATTTGTTTGTCTTGAAACAAGCATGAACGTCATTAATTTATGGAAACACAGTGGCCAGACACGTAAGCTAGTATTCAGAATTAAAATCATTTCAAATACTACTCAATACTCATTGATAGTCACAATATTCTTTTCGATCTTTTAACTGCAACGGAATCTTACGAAATACTCAACACCAAATCAAAATTCAAGGCTGTAATAAACTTAAAGTGTATAATTTGTATAAAAATGTCACCTTGTTTGTATTATTGAATGTTATTATATTCCACCTATTGAGAAATAAACGGGAATTGAATATATAATAGCGAATATTAATAATATACAGGGTATATCAAGACCGCGACCGAAAACTATGTTGACAGCTATTTGCTTCAGATATGTAGCTCACACATTTAGAAGCTTTTTAATTGCATAAATAACTATATTGTTACGTTATTTGGATAATCCGCCGTAATAAAAAAATTAGCTGTGAAAATTGCAACAAATAAAGTTGTTGATATAGTTCAAAAAAGAAACGAAGATTCTCGGTTATCCATAAATGGGTAAATTATTTTTCCGTATAGTTTAAATGTGATATTTATTAGAGTACGTCGTGGTCTGAGCGTCCCACATGTTTACACAACGCTAGTTACACGCTGTCAGTCTCTATGAAAATAACAATCAAGATAACGTAATGTACATTATATCATAATTATTTCCAATGTTGCGTATAATTTGTGTTGGACATACCTACTAGATTCTTGTTATTTATCATAACTGTATATAATATACGACCTCTCATATTATATACTTATTAAGAATTCAATTATTTAAATCAATTTGAAATTTACACATACATTTAAAAGGTACCCAAGAAAATAAAATAATAATAAACAGTACAAAAAATATTTAATTTATAATTAGGACATGGTCGCCTAAAACAAAACCGTAATACCGAGGAATTTGAGCAGATGTGTCAAATTTCTAGCAATAAAAATCTGCTGCAAGAATATAATATATACAGGGCATATTTTTCAAGTGGCAGTGGATGGCCCAATCCGAAACTATAAGGAATAGCGAAAAAAGCTGAAAGGAGTCACGAGCACGATTTTGATGAAAACAAAAACTGTATACGTTTTTGATAAATTATATGCCTAGCAACGACTTGTATTGTACCGGATGATTAAAAAAATATGCGAAACATTTCATGAAATTCAGATGAATATTGAAGATGTAAAAGCATAACAAACAAACCCACAATCATATTTGTAATATTAGTTAGGGTGGTATTTTTTTTTTCAGGATCAAATCGAAATTTAATTCGCTAAATAAGAGGCTATGTAAATTGGTTGGACATCCCTATAGATTTAAACAACTTAATATTATGTTATTTGAAGCTTTTTAAACACATTTTGAAAGCTGCCAATTATGTTCAACCTATAATGCTAAGTATATAAAGCACTTTCTGAATGACGGGTTCACTGACAGTTGATTAAACCAAAGAACTTGATTTAGGTATCTATATTAAAATGACATAATTCTGGCAACTCTGGGATCTTACTCTATTTCGAAGTGTCGCTTTCGATTATAATCTGACAAGAACAATACTATATTATTGTGAAATAGATAATAAATATTTTAGAAGCCGCAATAATATTTGCGATTAAAGCTGGCTCGACAGTCGCCGGTCACACTGTGAATTAGAGGAGCGCTCTAGGTTTGAAGGTCACGCCACGCAGACGCACCTCTTTGCTTTACTGACGTCTCTTTCGAATCGAATCAGTCGCTTGCGCGGGAACCGTCCAAACAACACGTACGAATTGTTCATTTCGTTGGGAAGTATCAAATATTAGCCGGTTACTGTATTTACAAAGTGTGCAGTCAAATTGACATAATATTTTTAGACACATTTGTGACATCATGCCAATTACTTCTTGAGTGCCATTCTTGGATATTTTCGTAAAACTAATTATCTACGACACCCTTCTCGTTTAAGGTAAGCAAAAATATTGTTACGTTTATTATTATTATTTATACAATATGAATATGACGATTACTTGTACAGTAAAATTAAATACAAACACGTGATTACCAACAGCGAAAACGATATGAATTTCACTGATACTTTTAAAAACGTTATTTATTCGAGTTGGTCATTGCTGTATGTTTACATAATATGTTTGGTTCAGTCCCGCGCATTTTATTGACAAAGTGCTTCGTTTCATACTGAATATTATTGTGCAAATAAATCGGCTATCGTCAGTCTCCAAGCGAACCGTAAAACACAAAAGTAATAGGTATAAAATTAACAACATCGTTGTATTTCACATTTGTGACTGTTTACTTTACCTCACCCTAAACTACATGTTTTTGTTTGCTACATATTATAAAACGCTTTCGTCTAGTGTGCATGGAAAGTTGTTCAATTTGAACAGAATGAGCAGTACGTAAATTTTTTTTTTGATTAAATCTTATTAGTCGGCTCTTTATACACCAGCGACTCATGTCTGTTCCTATTTATATTTTAGTATAGTATTATATGTGTCGTCTACATATTTTTGTAATTTCCATTTTTTACGAAAATTAAGCAACATAGTTTATTTTCATTTTTCAATTACAGTAAACATTTAGATTGATGTTATGTATCATAATTATAGCTCCTACGAACGCATAACGTTCACCTTAGTACTATATTTAACACATGTAATTAAATAACTTATGTTTATTATCTAAACATAATTATTTAGTTCAATTCCATATTAATGATTTACTTTTATGATTCTAATGCTTGTTTTACCTAATTATAAACAGTGGATATGTAAAAATCAAACAACTGAACTTAAACGAACATTACAAAATATAAGCTCAAAATAGTTCGTCAATGTTTAGGAGATGTCATTACTCATTCCGCTCTTCAATGGCCGGGTGTGATATCAATCCTAATTCTAAGATTATTGCAATAAAGTAAGGTACACTTTTAATCTTAGGAGATCAAAATTAGAGCCGTTAATAATAATATGCCGTAAAAAGTCTCAGATTTGTTATTATGTTAGTTTTTATACTGAAACCAATATTTTATAAATAAATGGGTCTCTTAATGTTACTAAAGTTTATATAGCTTGACCAGACTACTGCAGGCACACTTTGCCATTTGTAACAATTTCAGATAATTTCAAAATTACAAGCGAGAATTATTCACATGAGTAATATAATATCATGAATATCTATCAGACTACTCTAGCTTTGAACTCTTATAATTAGCATCTATTATTATATTTTCGAATACAGCACATTGAAAACTAATAAATAGTACATCTGTATATTATTATAAAATCAATGACTTTCTCTTACAATGGTCAATGAAAAGAGATATTACATTTAATATGCAATAACATATCTTAAAACCTTAGCGTATTCTTGAGAGAACGGATAAAGTTCATTACTCATCGTCATCAGAGACACTAAATAGTATGTGTTATAAAAGGTTCGTGTTATTCAACACCAACAAAACTTTCTCGTACCTAATGTGGCTCACATTTACTTTGTCTGTCGATTGTTTTATCAATTCAGGTTGATTCATCATCAAACATTGAGTCATGAGTAAAGATATTAAAATACCTTGACTCCCTCCGGCAGCGTCACTACCAGATGTGACGTTAGACTTTAAAAACTCGACAAACCAGTCCTCGAAACCATCCCGGTCATTATTTTAAGGGGAAGGTGTTGGTCTCATTCTTTATGAACTGTGTTGATAATACTTTCAATCTTACTTAAGTTAGTGCACGAAGTTATACTAAATAAATCCTCCCAACCACCCAACGTAACCGTTATATGGCAAGTAGGTACCTGGTACATGCTATACAATTTCTTCTCAATTCACTTCACATACTACGCGCTGCGCAACGGAAATTAATTATTAGCGAAATGCACAACGTACAAGCGTTTGATCTTGCTGGTTATTGAGATGTGCACCATATAGAACTTATGTTAGAAAACAACTTTGTAACTCTCTCTATCTTCGATATTCCAAGTAATATCTACATTCAATACAGAAAAATAATCAACATGGCGTTTAACATTTATTCCAATAATGAAGAAATGAACGGATATATTATGCTATTGCATATAATAAAATGAAAACAATCCCGAATTTATTCAATTTGATAAAGGACTGAACATGCAAATATCTTGAATCCTACCTTTTTTTATCTAAGAATGTTTAAATGCACAATCACTGTACGAATTTCTGATAGGTACTTTGTTAAAAGACGTAGATTTGTAATATAATAGGGCAAGGAAAAGTAATGGAATTAACCCGTTAATCAAAATATATGTTATCAGTATTACAAATTACAATTACGTTAAGTTATATAATAATTAATGTTGTGGAGGATCAATGCAGTTCATACAATTGAAATATTAGTACAGTTAGTGGGTCGGGTAATAACTAATAACCCATAGTTGCAGGAACGGTCTGGTTGTAACCCTACACCTCAGATAAACCACGGCACACGGGTTAGTCCCACAAGTGCTGTTATAGGCAAACAAACCGTGCGGTGCGCATACGGCATACGGCGCGGCGCACCATGCCTGTCGGGCCCAGGGCTCTACGACGCACCGCGCCGACATAACAAACATCAACTTTTGAGAACTCGCCGACATTGTAATGCTATAGCCTATATACATAAACATCCACAGTTCAATTCAATTGTCGTGGACGTTGTAAATATCAACTTTTATCAAGTACCACTTGTGCCTAATACAATATTGAAAATACTTATGAATACGACTATCCTTAACGAGAAAAATTAATTGCCTGCACGACGAGAACAAAGAAAATTCAGAATATGTACATCTTTATGTTCAGTTCTAAAATTGAGAAAGCGAACTCTGGTTCTTGACAATGTCCTCTAAACAAAACTGGATAAAAGGCTAAAATTGAGGCAAGCGACCACCATATGTTTTGACTTAAAAGCTCTAAACAAAGCCGAAAAATCATCCGAATGCACACATTCCTATATGTGAGTAGAAATCAGATACAAACACACGAATACGAAAAATAATTGATCTATCAGAATTCTATATAAAAAACAAACTCAGAGAATTGGTAGCTGAAAGACATAACACACGGGACAGGAAACAAGAAACGGCAACATCTTACTTATTTTCTTTCTAGCAATATTGACAGTTCAGTAAAACACTAATTCAATATCTTTTAATCGACTGGGTAGCCCGTCAATCACATTGACCACAACTCAAGTTACTGGCAATGTTCCTAAAGGAGCAATGTCAAACCTATCCAATATCACATGTGTTGTCAACACCTACATAACGGTTCTAGAGGTCGACGCAACAAAGGCAATCTTCGGATGAATAGAAAATCCGTTGCTGGATATTATCTCAGTAATAATGTAAAGAGCTTTTAAGCTAGGCTTCAAACAATGTAGTTAATAACAATGCCATTGTCTTATATAGACGTTTTTTATAACAAAATAATCTTAGAATAAAATTATTAGCTAAAGTAGCCAACTCTAAAAAACGTGGCTGTTATTGTGAATTTTTAAATTACTCATGCGACTGCTCTTAAGTTCAATGTTAATTGATGACCCCAATACTGAAACACCGAATTCGTAGAGAAATTCAAAATTGTGAACACCATTTTGAACCTTTTCGTTATAGATGCGACAGCCGCTAAATTATATTGTTATTTAAGGGATCACGATTGACTTTCGAACGGTGGGCGATGGCTAACGCAAAGATAGAGTTCCTATTATCCAAATATTTATGCATAATAAAAATCGTCACACTTAACATTCGACATTAATATTGAATCGGTAATAAAACGCAGGTCGCACATTCACACATTATTCCGCAAACGTACACATTTCTAGTCAAGATATAGTTACTTGGAATTCATTTGACCATAAAAAGTATACGCTATCCTGGTCGCCAAATAAATTTAATATTACCTGCGCTAACCAACTTACATACGATTTTTACTAAGCTACTTCGATTATAAGCACTTAACGTGTTATTTCCTTGAAAGTATATAAAATATTTTAAAATAAATAAGGTGTATGAAAGCAATACCTATAAGTACTTAATACAAACTTTTGTTTTTATGCTTTATGAAAGCTGGCAATAGAGGTTCCATTATATGATTTTATGCACGTAAATCAAGTTTTCTCTTTCAATATGTCCGGTAACCACAGACGTCGCTGCATATTGCCTCATATTCTTTGTCACACACTACATGCGCCAAAGTGACGCGATCTGGTGCAAGTAAAACACGATAGACATTATTAATTAATCTTTATAAGGTTTATGAAGAACTTTATTTCTCATCAAGAATTGCATATATAATTCACTTACTGAGAAACAATGTTTTAACTAAAATTAACACTATTGCTCATTTAATATTATTTAAAGGTAACTTTTCTTTAGCAGAAAGTTACTGTTAACGTGTAAAATAAAACTAAAGCCTTCGATCAACAATACACTAGATAGACCAGTGCAACGGAGCAGTTAAAAATATCGTATAAATAAAGTTTAAACTACTCCATAGTTTCACTGTTCTAAAGCAACCATTTGGTTGCCAAATATTGCCTTGTATTGTTGCGAGTTGGCTAAAAACGAAATAATTGAAGATTCAATAAAATATTTGGGTATTTAATTATGTTTGAAATAATGATATTCCGTCCGATATTTTGAATTTCGATAGTTATTTCTACAGTTTTCGAACACACACTGAGACATTAATGAGGAAATGAGACCTCAGTTTTGAAGTGAGGTGTTATTCGCTCTGCCGTTTTTGTTTTTTGATAGAAGACCAAAGCACAATATCTTTTCTGACGATATAAGTATCCTTTACATGAGTATGGTTACTCTGGCATATTAAATTTTACCACTTTCCAACACAAAGGGAAAGCAATACATGGCATTCTAAAGTTGTTACAATAAAACCTACAAGCTCAACCTGTGCGAGTTCGTGTGCGCCTGCGCACGTTCCGGATTATATTCATTTTCTCCCAACGGCATATCGGCCACATCTGCAGGGGCATACTGCGGAAATTACTCGAATTTTATTTTATTTTTTTATCCCATACACTTTAAGCTTGATTGGGGTTTTAACCAACTTACAATAAATGGTAAAAAAAGTGAGAAATAATAACTATTACATTAAAGAGGATAAATATTCCCTAGTAGACATCTTGTACCTACACGACTAAAGTAAAAAGTGAAAGCATTTTGTAACATAGATCACTTAAAATGTTAACGTCGGCTATTTGTACTCAGTGTACCAAGTACATCCCTGACGAAACTTCAACGTAAACTTTACAATACGAGTTTAAACTCTAGTGCGCCTTATTGCTTTAAAGCCAACCCACGATGTTTTCGTATCGAAAATCTGTAAACAAACGCTTTAACAAGTATACAACAATTTTGATCCACCTTCAGCGGGTTGACCATGAGAAGCGAGATGCACGCGGCCAATTGTATCGAAAATAAAGCTTAGCTCACCGAATGACGTAATTTCAGATTTATATCGCAGAAACCTTTGATGATATTGTACAGGTTATGTCACGACCGTGCAGCGCGCTGTGCAAACAAACCGTCTATTTGACTATTACTTTGAAACAGACATACAATGTTACGTCGATATTTACACGCATTGTTTTTAAGAACTTGTTAGTATTCGTGGAAAATGAATCATTTAATAAATTTTTGTGCCCTATTATTATTCTGCAATTTTACTGTTCATCTAAATTTCGATTGAATTTTTAATTCAGCCCATTTTATCTCACAGCGTTAAGATTAGCGTAAAATATTAATAAATGGGTACATCCTGTTAATTTCTGATGTACTGTGATAATTCGGTAATATTTAAAATGCTAATTAACGTGAAACAAATGCACGCAGAATTTGTAATAACTCTTCCGGTGCCATACATGCTCCGAGAAGAGAGAGCGGTTGCTCTATACTTCTTGTTAAATAATAACCAATATTCTTTTGAATTCTCCACTAATGATGGTGCAGAAAAGACCAAAGGATATATTGCTTGTTAATGCTAGCTGCAAATACAACTGAACTGAACTGAAAAGTACCATATTATATTGCAACATGAAAAACATGTTGTAGAAGTTAATTAAATTAGATTATTAATTAGTTACATTATAACACCATTCATAGAGGTTAGTATTTTATCACGAAAGGCTACACGTAATGAAAACTCACAACTAGGCTTTTTTTATTGCGAAGAATAAATAAATAAATAAATACACCCAACAGTCACATACATAGTCCTGACCCCACATTAAGATAGAGTCTTGTGTCGTGGGTATCAGGAACTACGAGAGACTTTTCGGTCTCACAAACACCCAGACTCGAAAGAAATATTTGTGAGCTGCACAAACATTTCTCTCGGTGCGGGGATCGAACCCGCGGCCTCTCGTTTCACAGGCGGTGTCTAACCAACTGCGCCACGGAGGCTGTCAATACGAATAGCGAGACGAGCGTGCCATTTGCCTGATGGTGTTCGATACGACTGCTCATGGACAGTAGAAAACCAAACAACACCATGAATCACAAAGCAATGCTTGGCATTCCACTGCGCTCGCCGTCCTAAGACGTAAGATGTTATGTCTCATTATGTCCAGTAGTTACTCTGACTACAATGTTCTTCAAACCGGAACAACAGTGCATGCACACTGCTGTTTGGCGGGGAAATAGACATTGCAGTGGTACCAACCCGGCGGCCTCTCACATATTAGAGACCTACCACCAGTAGTTGTTTACTGTTGTAATCGAGTGGATGCTATTTGAATTGTACAAAACAATTTGCAATACAGGTCAATTGTAAATATTGGGATTTACATTGTGATAGCTGATGTTTTTAATGGCATTTAAATATAAATGTAAAAACATAATATATGTTGATACCTGCATATAATAATAATCAATATCATAAAAATTGTACAGACAAACCGAGCCGTCAATGATATCAAGCGCTAACCACATTCATTGATAATATATAATAATTAGATTGTTCAAATCATAGGTAGGTTTCGGGGGCTGGCTTAATATAAATATGATTGAATAAAATACTGAAATATAGCGATTATACACAATTATTGTTATATTATTTTGAAAACGAGTATCAGTCTAATAAAAATAATAATATACGAGTATATAATACAATATGAAACATAGGAACTGCTGCTAATAACAAGCCTCCGTATTTAAATATAAAGCAAATATGCACAAACCATATTATTATGTAACTACACAAAATAACAGCAAGTTAGCTAGCATACCTGAGGGCGCGCATTCACGGCATCGAGGTACAATAATGCCGACTAACCACGACCACACGCCTCACTATCCACATATAACTCCATTATTTATAAACAGATTAACATATTTAGTAAAGGTTCTTTTTTACTAATCAAATAAAAACTACAACATTGACGAATAAAAATAATATCTGCACTAAAAAAAATTGCACGATTATTTCGCTTTCATATTCCGTTAGTTTAACATTTATTTGAGGAAAATTTGTTTGACGATTGAATCAACCTCAAAATATTTATGTGTTACGTACGTATATTCAATTCATTGCCTGTATTTATTTAAGATAATGAAAATGCGCTACGGGTAATCGAAAACTGATATCAATTAAACTCCTATATACGAGTCTCACCTGTTTGCTTTGAGACTACCGCACTGAGATCAAACCTCTTACAATAATATTTATGAACTTAAATACTCCACTTTGATATGGAATATAACCCTGGAGTCATATACGATTACGTAACATATTAAACATTGTTTCACAAACTTGTTACGCGAAGTAAATCAAAATGAGAACACATCATAATATACGGAAATACTTGAAAACGAGCAAACAAAATCATGATTCATAACATCATAAAACTAGATAAGCACTAGATACTTGGGATATTAATCATCACACAGCCAAGTGCCAAATTTTCTGTGTCATAACACAAGCACTTTACATTCGATGTTACAGAGCGTTTATCATCCCTATTATTCATACATTCGTAGTTATTTGTAAGAAGCAGTGTCACAATTCTAGAAACCGTTTATGCCTAATAAAAGTATTCTCCATTCATGCAAAACTAGCCACAATAATAAATAAGTTACCATTACAAACGATCGGTAAATGAATACCTCATCACATATAAACATTCTAATTGGTTGAACGCAACTGCGCATACTAATTTCAGTAACATTTTTCCTACTATACTATCGCTCATCGCTACGGATACTAAATCGCTTAAATAACTCAAGCAAGACATAATTAGCATAGCAAGCAGACGCTTCATGGATGGCGCGCTCTTATTGATACAAATACCGATATTATTCTCGTGCATACATAAATAACGCGCGCTCCAAAACTTAAGGTACGCCCCGAATACCGTCTCGTCTCGACTCCACAAAATGAACGATTAAAAATGTATACTAAACTTAGTACTCAGTTCATCTTGTTACTTTGTGTTTATACATACGAGATTCAATCAATACTTATATGAATTTATTTTAAAACAATACTCTGGTTTGCGAGAGACCCCATAATTTGTCTAACGAAAATAAATAAAAAAACGTGTCACGTAGCTGCACTACGGTTTCCTATATTTATTGACAACTCTTACGCGATATCACTTGAATACTAAATTTCGATATTTTTTTCTATAAAAGTGTAAGCCAAAATCGATCGCATCCGCGTAAGACAATCCACAGCCTAATTGTGCATCAATATGTAATGCATTATACATTAACCATAACATTAATAAATATTGTACAGATTTCACATTTGTAAAATTGCCTCCGCACGTGTGAAAGATGCATTTGCAAGATTTCCTTGGCATTGAACTAAATATACTTTGAATGCTATCTAAATTCTGCGAATAATATCCGTAAATTTTATATTTTCATCTTAATATTTCATCATAATATTTTGAAAGGTTGATTCCAGTTTTTATTAACCTAAAAATATACGTTTATGTTTTTTTTTTTTTACTATTATATATAAATAATGTATGACTACCATCTTTCAACTGAACGATTTCTCATATTCGGCAGGATTAAGGTTAAGGTTTTGAACTAGGATAGAGGTCATGTCGGATAAAATACGGATAAGCTCTGTGGGCTGGGCTGGATTAGTTTTATGAATGAAGTTTAATTTCTGATATAAGAAGAATCTGATATAATATTTTGAATGATATCATTCGCACTGATTAGTCAGACAGAAATCAACGTTATTTCCGTCGCACAAATAAAAAATGCCGATGATTATTATAGTCAAAGTAAAATTGTACATTACGAGCGGGACGTCTAGATATCAGTTTCGATAGCATTGCTAAAATGAGGTGCGGGCGGCACAGCTTGGCGTAACTCGGCTCAGCGCGCTCTACGACCCAACGCCTATCTGATAAGGCGCCACCGATAACGATATGCTAAGCTAACTCAGGCACACTTCATTACCTTTCCAATACTTCGCGTTACAGCATTCACGAAAAATATTACAATTGGAAATTAAGAATATCGGTACGTGAAGTGCACGGTACCAGAAATTTGTGAAGTGTTTTACATTTATTTATGGCCACATAAAAATTGTGAGTACCCCAGGAATAGATACACGTCATAACATTCCGACATTTATAGCGTTAATTCAATCTTAATTTTTAGACACTTCTAATAACGAAATTAAATTGTAAAGAGATGTATAAATACATTTGTGAAACGTAACTAAACGTACCGTTTGATAGCTAATTAAATAACCAACTGCAAAAAACAACAATTTCTTTGTACAAATCGCCAGTTCCTTATGACAAATATTACTACGGTATTGTAAAAAGTATTTTTATTACAGGGCTTGAGTAATCAAGTGAGATGGTGACGTGAGGCGTCTAGCATGCGTTGGTCGACTTGGTGGCAAATCTTATTGGTACTACACGGCTCGTTGGCGCAGTCTATCACGCCAACCGTGTGCGAAGACGAATTCTGTCGGTGCGACGCGTTCACCCGAGTCATATGCAACTGTACCAAAGCCTATGCGGTACGTCAACACCATTTTCTAATTGTGATTACTTTTTCCATACGATATATTTGGCATTACTCAATGATGCTCGAATAACGTCGACTAGATTTTAGAAAATATAAGTATAGCACCAATCGCGATGTGTTCTAAAATTATTCCTCGTAAGAATCTTATCGGTTAAGTACCTACCAATATTAGGAATAGTGAAACAAAAAAACAATTATTTTTATTTTCTGGTAACTGCGTTCCATTGAAATTTATTTTATTATTGAAATCACTTTAATTGGAATCATTGACACTGCAGGAGCTAAGGCATGACGTAGTACAATTTTCCATCAAAGGTCATAATTATAATCTAAGTAAAGAATATACAATATAATAACAACCAAAATTACGACGTTCTACGATTAAATGTTTTAACAAGATAATAATATTGTTTTGGCAGGAGGTGACTCTACGACCTGATGGCGCTTACAGGGTGCCTTCAACAACTACGGGCATCATCATCGATGGCTGTGCCCGAGTGTCTTTTCTATCAGATACTATTAGAAATCTCATCCAACTCCGAAACGTAGAAATAAGAAACGTCGATCATGTCAACATCAACGAACGATCACTTTCGTGGTCGCTGTTCCCCAGGGAAAACGAAATGAATCCTGGTATTAGAATATTAATAGATAATTGTACTATTGATGAAATCGCATCACACGCGATACAAGGACGTGTCAATGATATTTTGATAAGTAACAGCCAAATCAAGAACTTGAAGCCATTCGCGTTCTCTAGTCTGTCAGGCGTTAAAAGTATTGAGCTGAGAAACAACGACTTCGAGAACATCGAAATACAAGCATTCAAAAAATTTACTACACTAAACTTTTTATTAAGTGGCGGCAAGGTAAATAAATTGCCCAGCAGGTTTCTATCAGACGTCGAAGTGACGAATTTGTTCCGCATGGAAGGAGTTACCGTCAATTATTTGTATAGTTTAACGTTTCTTGTCAGCGCACCAAAGAGGGTATTAATTGAGAATAATAATATTGACACATTGGAAGGTGATGCCTTCCACATGGTCACTAGAGGGCCCATAACTTTTAGAAATAACACAGTAAGAAATTTAAGGAAAGGGGCATTCCTAGGGTTTACCGTTGAGTTGGAAGTTGCATCACAAATGGGCCCACAAGAATTACTTATTGATAATAATACCGTGGTATATTTAACTCCGTCTTCGTTGATTTTCAACCGAACGAGACTGACGCAACGCATCGATGGACTGAATTTAAATGTATCTTGCACATGTGAGTTGGCTGAAGAGTGGCGAGAGCTGATGAAAACTCAAGTTGGATCGATCACATGCTGGTACGAATTAGAGGGCCACTTTATTTCATTGCCGACGTATGTGGATAGCCGGTGCGGAGCATTCAAGCAAACCTTCTGGATTTTTGTTGTGATAGGAGTAATATTAGCCTTGTTGGTTCTAGCCATATCAATTTTCTTTATAGTGAGACGTGAAAATGAAAAGAAAAAAAAAGTCCAGATAGTGATGCCAGACGGTAAAACTTATAGAGAAACAGAGTTTCATATAGTTGTAGAGAGAGCTGAGCTTCTTACCACCGACTTATAAGTGGAACCACGCGCTTGATGGTTGAAATAAATGGTGAAAAAATGATTGTTTGTTAAAAATATTTTAATCTACCCAAACTATGACAACAAATTGTAATTTTTTATCTATGCTACTATGTTTGTTAAGCCATGATTGTAAAGAAAATATGGTATTATTAATATAAGATTATTTTGAAAGTTTGTGAATCAAGCAGGAGCACAATTACAGCCTACCTCAAAAAAACGTTAAATTGTGCCACGAATAGATTTATAATCATCAGGATAGTCATTATTGTTGTATACACATAGGAAACTATTGTATCGTTTGTTGATTTTCAAGAACGCATTAAATTATTCCATAAAAAGTAATAAAAAATACAAAGTCAACGTTGTTTTATTTGATACTATTTGCTGTTAGCATTGCGATTGTATATACGTAGAGTGGATGTTTAATTTATCGCAACAATATTTTATACACAAATGACGTAATGTACGACTAATGCTTGCGCCCTATAAATAAACTTGCGTTATGCGAATAGAACCGTGACTACCATAATTTTGTGTATGCTACAATTTCTGCAATCTTAATATTATCGGCATGACAAATCCACGAGGCAAGTTAATTGCCCATTGCACAGTTTGCCATTCTTAAACAATACTTCATTCTCACGCTGTAAGCTGGTGGCTAAAGCGACTGGTCATAAATGTACACAACAACGAGTTATAATATATAAGTATTACGAAGCGATATTATTTTATGATGCGATTGTTAACAAGAGTGTGTTTTGCTTGCCCTGCGTTTTATACAATATGTTGCTTGAGCTTATATGTATGGTTATAAATTAATGACCTTGCGCATAGAATGACTACATACATACATAAAATCACGCCTTTTTTCTAGAAGGGTTAGGCAGATATGCTATCAGAACATCCACATTTCGCCTAGAAAGTTTCGTCCCACGATGTAATAGGGGGCGAGCTTATCGCCATGTCGGGCACTAATTCCTGACTACCTGACTCACTATTGCCCGACCCGTGTTTCAAACCCGAAACCGAGGCAGACACACACAATGACCAGTTTGTCGAAAACTCTTTATAACATAGATATTTATTATAATAAAATTAATATAATAATTAATTATTAATTTTATTTCTAACATACAACTTATCATAGCCCATCAAAACATACCCATTTTTATAATTCAGTAATTCTACTTTTTTGAATAAAATAATATACGAAAGCAAAACAGTTTTGCTCAATATTATAGTAAACAGGAAACGAGTTTTATTAAACTTGTAATAGGCATTCGTAGCGGCCATTAAGCCGTGGTAGGTTGTAACCTGTGACCGGCGACGACCAACTAATGAAGGGAACGATTAGTCCTCCCAAAACCACCAGCACGGTTAATTACTACATCAGCAAACCGGGCGTAGGCGAACAAACTCACATACATTATCTTTTGGCCAAACATGGCGAAACGCAGTCTATATCATGAACAGCTCGATAGTTACGTACTTATACAATATAGAGTCGTACAATTGGGTATTTGACTGTTGTGGCAATAAATTATAAAATGTGTTGCATATCATAGCTTTTTGGTAAACAATAATTATAGGTATTTTTATTTACATTTATCTAAATTATAAATATTTAAATTGTCTAAAATAAGTTTGCCATTTTTTATCTGTTGATTAAATGTAACAAAACACGACAAGCTGTCATTGTGCAGCGTGTGATGTCACGATTTACAATTTTTATTCATCTCTGCCACTAAGATCATTCACCATTTATAAAGCGTGACGTAACTTTTTCAAAGTCACGTGGCCTACCGTTTTGGTGACATATATGATGATAAAAGTGAAAAATATGTTTATTCGTTATAAACAACTCTTTAAAAATAAATTAATAGTTTGAAGAGGTATAGAGTGATTATATCTAGACTTTAAAACACTTTTCAGAAATTAGTCAAATAGCCAATTATTGCTCAGCAACCGGTCTCCATGTGATATAATTATTATGCTAATTAATATGCCGCGGCACACGGACCGCGTGTGGCGCAATATGCCGGTGCCACTGCTTAGAACTTAGATGACACGAATGCCTCAAAAATAGCTCGGTTGTGCTATTTATCAAGTGGTTGCCATTGCACAACGAGATCGACTATACTTTTTTCTTTTACATTCGATTATAATTATTTGTTATGGCTTATTTTAAGTGGAGTTTATACGCACAATTTTCATAGTATTAATCGAGATTACGACGATAATATCAAGAATCGCATGTAAGAGTTAGATTGACGTGTAACAAAATCACAAACCTTTATATATAATATGAAATATGCATATTATGGCTATAATAAATGTGAATAAGATACTTACTAATTTTGCATACAACCGCCAGCCAGGAATACTTTCGCTTCACATTATGCTGGAATGTACATTTATACACAACTCTTGGTATACGTGTGAACACACTACTTAGTGAAGTGCGACCACTAAACTTACCATTCTGATCCGATACAATTTGCTGCACCTAAAGGAATCGTCGACATGTTCCTTCATGAATATGATGATAAAAGTACATATGACGAGAGAAGGAACGATATGGTTCACATTGCCTGAATTTTAATATTGAAACAAAAAGAAAATTATAAATAAGCATTATATGTATAAATAGATTCAGAAATATACCGAGATAAATTAATCGATATATCTGGTAGAACTTAGACTCTAAATATTAGCTACAAAATAAAACTAACATAAGAGAATATTAAAATAATTTTCGTTTATAGTTTGTGTTTAGTATGTTGAATTTTTTCCCAGAAATACTTGTTTCCAACCTGACTTAAATTATGTCAATTAAGTCAGGCTCTACAAAAACTTTAATAGTTTATAATATTGCCATTCCAGTTTTTTAACCAACATTAGGGTGAACTTATATGTAAAAAAATCTGTTGAAATATAGATTAATTTGCGACCACACACCGAATTTATGTTTGGAAGATCTCTACATTATGAAATAATAATAACCATATTTTTAGAGGATACCAGTTGCTAGTATTTATCCAGTCGAACATTCACTAAAATAGTATTCTGAATTCCGATAAAACAAATAAAAATACGGTTTTTCTATTTTTTCATAACGATTATACCGCTGTGAATATAAATAACTGTATATTCTTTACACGGCATGTTTAAAAAATATAATAGTAACAACGTAACAGTAAGATTAATGAAGTAAAACGAAGGTTAACATATTTAATCCTCTAATACAGTTATCGAGACATATTTGATTTTTTTGAGGATGTAAACCATATGCTATATACTAATATTGAATCCAGTGAATCAATTTTGTAGAGTATGCTCTTAATCACAAAAGTGGTTGTCAAGTTTTCACCAAAAATGAATGTTAAACTTAGACCAAAAAGTCCATAATCATGCTTACAAGTCCAAAATAGTACTCAAAAAGACAATATGTTTTATATAGCATGCAATATGTATAATTACTGAGTTGTTTTTTACATATACTATAAGTGACGTGTACATACATAAACTCACGCTTTTATCCCCAAAGGGGTAGGCAGAGGCGCCACCAGGACACCCACATTTCGCCTTGTATGTTCCGTCCCACGATGTGATAGGGGGCGAGCCTATCGCCATAAGTGACGTAAGGTACCAAAAATTTGGCATTACGTTAATCATTTGATTATGATGATAAAATAATCAGTAAAACTCAATCATGTGGACTGAACTAATGAACTGACTAGTGAACCATTGTTCACTAGCAAGTGAACAATGGTTCTTAAGTAACGCCCTTATGAATATGTTCTCGCAGAACTACATATTTGAAAGCGTGAATAAGTAGTGTTTTATTTGATCTTAGATAATAATGCATATTTTAACAGTCGGTAAAATACTAACGTCCGCATGAGCTCTAACCTGTTTGGGGTTCAAAATAACCACTTACCTTGTTTTCGGAATTCTCTCTTTGTTTACTATGTATAGATAGTTCACGAGAATTACCATTTCCTCTTCAATGTGTTTGTATGTTATCAGACATCGTAATCACGACGCAAGGCGATTGATATATATATATATTTAAGACAATGACGTAGAATGCATGAAGAGATTGATTAAAATTAATGAAGTTGAAGTAATATGTTAAGAATCAGGCTTGAGCGAAGTGGCGATCCATAGTCTCTGCCTACCTCTATGGGATACAGTATTGTATGCATGTACGTACACAATAACATAGCACAAATTTCAAGCAAGCCATGCATCTTGTTCCGTAACAGCGTTTAGTATAAAGATGAAATTCTCTTGAAAACAAATATTTATAAACTAAGGAAAACATAACCAAGCACGTGACCATTCAGATCAGTTTAATCTGTGTTTTACATCTCCTTTATAACCGAGCTTACATTGTTGTTTAAAAACTCTAATTTGGTAAATTGGTTATATCCGTCTTAATCGTATAAAACCCAATCTATTGAATAGTTTGTTTATGACCGTTATGACGGCTAATAGTAGTCAATATCTGACATGGCTTATCGCTAAAAACTGGCGTTGTAAGTATTTTAGTTACCGCCTCACCGAGACAAACCTCTTACTAAGAATATGAATATTCTCATGAATTCTCAGTATTACCACTGAATTCATTTATGACTATAAGAACACTCAGTGTCTTGCGTCAACAACAATGAATTCATGCAAATGAGTCAAAAGTGAGTGTGTTCCTGCTTTACAATTTTAAGGCCGTAAGGGAATATTTAAACCAAAGCTTAAAATTAAAGCAATAACATTGAATAATTTCAGATTATAATCATAAACAATGTGTATAGCAATTCAAGTTTAAAAGAATGGACTTGAACTCTGACTACTATAATGTAAGTAAAATTTATATTTATGTTAAGTTATTTTTATAACATTATGATTTTCATGTATAACTATATTTAAAACAAAATTAAGCAATGACATAAGCATATAATTCTACATAACGATCAACAATCTAAAGCTCAGTAGATCATACAGAATGGTCAACGTGTTTCTTTATTACATTAATACAACTGTATATTACTGCCCGTATTATCTACATAGTGCGTAATGAAATGGTGTACCTCAGTGAGTAGAGCCTGGAGTACTCACCGCAGCAACTGCTGTCCCTCCAAAATCTGGTGCACGGTGGGCGAGGAGGAAAGCTCAAGACCGCGCGACAGCAGCAAGGCCTCCCGGCCGTCTTGCGAGTCGCCCTCTGCGTTCGTTGGGCTGCTGCCGATCATCGCGTTCACTTGAGTCTCCACCACGGTAGCTGCCACAATATTCATCCTCATTCGTCACATGCCATTTCATTTTATGCGAAAATTTTAGTCAGAATTACCTATTTATAAAAGAACTAGCTTCTGCCCGCTAACTTCGTCTGCGTGATTAACTTTGTTTAAAAAATATACATGTATATATTATTTGGTATTTCTCATCCCGTCCCGTCCCGTCCCATTATATCCCGCCCGTCCTATCTCATTCTAACTCAAGGTATGTAATCCACGCCCATCGCATCCCTTTGAGTATAAAAAGTAACAAATATATCGGATTTCCGTCCTCATCCCACGGGAACACTTAATTTATCTGGATAAAATGTAGCCTAAGTGTTAATCCAGTGTTAATATGGGGAATATTAGTTTTTCTCATTTATCTTCCATAATACAAAGAAACACCCTGTATGTAAATAAGACATTTACCAGTTTTTAAGTTGGACTTGTTCCTATATAACTGTGAAACCGCATCTCATTTCGTCTTGTAGTTTTTGCGTTATGCGCAAGTAAATAAAAAGAAACACCCTGTCTATAAATAAAATATATACCAGTTTTCAAATTGGACGTGCACCAATATTACTGTGAAAACTGCATCTCATTTCGTATGGTAGTTTTTGAGTAATGTGCAAGCAAACAAAAAGAAACATCCTGTATGTAAATGAAATATATACCAGTTTTTAAGTTGGACCTGCACTAATGTAATTGTGAAAACTGCATCTTATTTGGTGCGGTAGTTTATGAGTAATGTGCAAGCAAACAAAAAGAAACACCCTGTATGTCAATGCAACATATACCAGTTTTTATGTTGAATCTGCAGCAATATAACTGTGAAAACCGCATCTCATTTGGTGCGGTAGTTTATGAGTAATGTGCAAGCAAACAAAAAGAAACACCCTGTATGTCAATGCAACATATACCAGTTTTTAAGTTGAACCTGCAGCAATACAACTGTGAAAACCGCATCTCATTTGGTGCAGTAGTTTTTGCGTGATGCGCAAGCAAACATACAGACAGACAGACAGACAGACAGACAGACAGACAGACAGACAAAAATTCAAAAAAAAATTGTTTTGGATTCTGTTGCTGTTATAAAGACCCCCCGCGTTGAAATTTCTTAAATATCTTCCATGTACAGACATCGACCATTTACATTTTTATTATATGTATAGATTATATTTCGTGTCGACTAATTGTCTACAAATATTATGTATGAACTATGAACACGCAACATCAATCCAATAATATTTCTGATGTCCGATAAACCAAATGGATGGAATGTATTTTGCGAGCACCTGCTGCTGCGGCTGCTGCATATTTGTTGGAGTTGCTAGTATTTGGAACGAAACTACAAAGATCCAATAGATATGCATTACACATTGGGTTGAGTAATACTGTAAAACCCAGGGCACGTCTCGTGCGCTACGCTCGCGCCATGTGTAATTGTGCAGTATCGTGGTTAGACTAAGCCGTCTGATAAAAATCACATTTGACATTGGTATGCGGCGCAAGAGCATTGCAGGCCATACCACAATGGCTGGAGCCACCTGCACCGGCCCGATGTCCACCGCCCACATGTAGGCACCGGCGACGCATCGCTCTCCGGAAACTATTCATATCAATGAGTCATTCCATTGTTAAAGACTGTAATCACTAAAGTTGTTTAATTGAAATAAGTTATTTATTATATTTATTGGCAGTTCAATTATAATACCGCCGGTAGTGATTTTACTTCATCCGTGATGCCCTAAAAAACACAATATGTATTACAAATGCCCTCGCAATAGTAATTGGCATCCAGACTGACATATGATTTTTCATTATGGTTGTGCAAGTAAAGTGACACTCACAGTAGGAGAGCGGCGGTATGTCGAGGTCGGGCGCGAGCAGGCGCGAGGCGCAGGCCGAGCCCGCGTACACCAGCTCCATCTCCAGCGCCGCCAGCCCCTGCCGCTGCGTCGTCAACGGCGCGTCCTCGTAGCCCACACACAAGCATCGGAACCCGTACCTGTTGTCCTCACTGCTGACAAACCATACTTCTTCATTGTGACGTTTCCTCGACATTAAGGTAAAGTACTAAATATAATATTTCAAAACTATTCATAGTTTTCTTTATAGTATGAAAATGATATTTCACGTAAATATTTCTTATCTTGTATCATTGTAGTAAAATATTAATAAAGTAAATAAAATAACAACAAATAAATATGAAATACTATAATTGTTCTTACTGATTATTCTTGCTGTATTCGTTAAGATAATCCGTAGCGGTTTCCAGCGAAAATATAACTTCATTTCCTGGTATTAACAAAGCCTTTTGAGGCCACTCTGACGGCCTGTAAAAGAGTATTTAGTTATATTATGACGTACATATATTGTCCATGCCATCAGTATGATGATTAATAATTAGTATTAATAAAAAAATAATACTAACACGTTAGCCAGTTTGGGCGTGACGCTGACGTAGACGCAGTTGTATTGCATGCAGAGCGCCTCGGGGTCGGGCTCGTCGCCGAAGTCCTCCACCTCGGCGTCGCTGGTCAGCTGGATGTATCGCTACAAAAACACACAGCGTTCACGCAACCAAGCCTCGCCACAAACACTTCACACATAGAAAGCAAGCGTACACATTAATAGGAAATTATGACCTTTAAAGCATGACATTTAACTATAAGGGTGAAAAGGATTAGTTGTTAGAAAAGCGTACTTGACAAAAACATCACTTAACGTTTGAAGAACGAGATCTGTATTAAAATTTCATTACGCATGTGAAATATATAACAACTTTTATTATGTTTCACCATTCAGTTTGTCAACTACTCTTTAAGAAGAAGCAGTCTTTATAGATAAGCTAATAAATAATTTTAGCCCATGACAAAATAATTATTAGTGTATCTACAGCTTGTTTGGGTTGTGTAAATAGAATACAGTAGTAGAGTTGAAGCAGTTAATACGGCAAACAAAAAAAAAACCGCAAATTAATGACACGGCGTGAGATACCTGGTGAGTGAATGAATGATTGCTTACGTCTGTTACCTTACGGAACGGTGGGTCTGGGAGGCGCACGTCATTAGAACAATGACATTGGTGTTTAGGCGAACCTGCCACGGCATATACCGTCAATGTGTCCTCGGGCTGGGCCGTGATGCTTCGCGGATCCATTTCCAAAATCACCCACGATACGGAAGGGGGGAACAATACCCTGTTTCACAGAATATTCAAGTATTAACTATGTAATATCCACACACACCCACGCCTCTGCCATCATTATAACATCATCTGCACCCTGCCGAGCTCTGGACTCTGTCGGAAAAACTAAAACTTGGTTGATAACATAGGATGAATGGAGGACGCCGTTGCAAAAATCCGAGAATTTCCGCACGATTAGGCAATTTTTGCAATGATGTCCTCAATTATAATTATACCCTATCTAAACTAAGAAGTTCCATTTGACATTGGGAAATAGGGATGCTGTCAAATAAATCGGTTCTTACAATATCCGATTATATAGAGATAACGATAATATTTGTTTGTATTTCTTAATCGATTACAGTTTATATTTTCAGTTTACATCATTTCGTTTATGTCTTCATGAACATTTTTATTCTAATGAGACATCAACAATTGCATAAGTCACTTTACTATTTAGGAACAAAAGGAGTAATTTATCTATTACTAGCGGCCCGGCCCGGCTTCACCCGGGTGCAGACACTTTTTAAGTCCAGTTCACATCACGCACATGCTTATGAACACATGATACATACATACAATACAATACATATACTCCAAAGTGAGGAACCTCCTCACTATGTGTGTCGTATCCTACAATACTGCCTTCATTTCCATTGTAATATCCAAATCTATTATTTAATAATAAATTAATTTATATTAATATTATTATTTCATTATTTATTGATGTATGTTCCAACGAACATCTGTCAACACAGCATACTTATTATTAGCTGCAAGTTCAGTATTTTTAAAAATTAAAACACAACTGTTTTATATCTGCTCGATTATTTAAATATTTTTACCAATTATGCGTATACAAATGCGTTTGAATAGTCTCGACTTTACCGGTAAAAGACCTAACGAGGTGACTTTGTAATGACGTCTAGAAAAAAAATATGTTGTTTAAAATGGTTATTTTGCTTTATTTAAAGGATTCTAGTTTAAATTTAGTGATTATGGATTGTAAGTCTAGTGATAAAATAAGAATAGCTTCATAATTCCATGGATTTACGGAAAGTGTTATTGAAATTGTGTGGGTTACGTCTGCACAAAGTTATTTACGTTAAAAGTATGAAACGTCAAATGGAACCTGTTAGTTTAGATAGACTATAATGTCATCAATAGAAAGAAACCAAGATAATATTATAATCGATTTTAAAGTTTAGATTATTCCAGAAAAATTAACAGGACGAACAGTAATTTCTTATAGAAGAAGATTGAAGAAAGACTTCTTAAAATGTTTAAAACCTTCTTCAATTTTGAAACTCAAAGCAGTGTTGAGATTTGTTACCTAAAGCAGTGCTCTTGAAATAATTATTTTACATACATAATTATATAACCAATCAGGAATACACCGATCATTCCAAGGAATTTATTTTATTAGTTTCTTACAATTAACTATTGCCATTTTCAGTAATTGTTCCATGTGCAGGGGGATATTAAAACGAAATCATACACTTTATACAAATTATAACGTTTTAGATGTGTTTTATTCGACTATTGAATATATTTCTCTCTGACTAACATATTAATTCCATATTCCATTAATAGCTTTATATTAGATCAATTTCGAAGGATATTATAATTGCTCATTGCTCAAGCATAAGCTGTTAGAAGGCCAATTAATTTCTTAAATAACAAAGTATACTAGAAAGATAGATGTTTGTAAATGGATTGATACCTTCTAAATTCTCATAAAAAACAATATAAATAATGAATTTTCTTCCTACAACGTCTAAAAATATTACAACTGAGTTTTTCAATTTACATCGATTAAATAATATTCAATATTATAAGTGAGATTTATGATAAATGGCCTCAAATCGCGGTATTTTTTTTTTCTTGGTAAAACCTATGTTGACATTGATATAGTTTGGGTGCGTGTAAGTACCTCATGTTGGTGACGGTGGCCTGCTTGTACGGGTGGTCACTCTCCACCCACGTGTAGTAGTGCGCGCTGGTGGTGTTGAGCTCCTCCGCCGACGGCACCAGCATGTTCATGGCCGCCACGTGAGGCAGAAGCTTGTGGATCAGCTCCAGCAGCTTCACTACGCTCTGCGGAGTATATTTTCATGGTACGAAAACTTCTGTCATCGTTCACTTAATGATGACTTCATTAATAACAAATTATTAAATGAATAATAAATGAGGTCTATACAATATATCGATTTCTTTTTTAAAATGTTGATGCACTATTTTTAAGCAATAAAGGCAAAATACATGATGTTTTTAAAATAATTTTGATTACTTAGTAATATACAATAAAACACTATTCTATCTCATTTTGTTCTTTCACTGCATAGGATTAAATTTTTCGCAAACATAATTAATGTATATCTACATACACTAACAACATCTTGATATACTGTATCTCATGTAATCACGGTAATGTGAATGTGTGTGGCCCGTGTAGGTATACCTTGGAGTCGTCGAGTCCCTCGAGGTTTGCGAGCGTGTAGGGAATGAGCGTGGTTACGGCGGGCGAGCTGTGCAGCACGGCGGCGTTGCGGCGCAGGTCCTCGGCCGTGAGCTCGTTGCGAAGCGAGCAGAACAGCTCGGCGCCGCGCTCCACCACCACGCCCGCCACGCGCAGCGTCATCGCACGCAGCGCCGTCATCAACGAGTCCGCGTTCTCAGAAACGTGCACTGTGCTCAGTTTTGTCGTTCTGTACAGATATTAATTTTATTAAATTATCAACAAATGTAAAAAAAACCTTAGGGATATATAAATTTCTACGAAAAATGATCGACAGCTTCTATTACAAATCTATAAATTCATCAAATTGAATTAACATCTTTTAACTTTGTAACTCTGCTTACTAAAGCCTTAAGCCGCTACCGTCTCGCAGTATTTTTATGGTTGGGATTAAATAGCCGTCCCTAAAAACTAATTACATACTCGTATTAACAAAACATTTACATACCCATAATAGATAAGACTAGGTATCTGCCCTCTAGCCAGAGTCGTTCCATTGAAGCTGAGGGAACAAGACGCGAATCGAAATAACGTCCCATCAGGTCCCTTCACGGATGGCAAGCCGCAGTCTCCGTTGGCAGTGCGACCGCCGTGGTTGCAGAACTTTATCGCGTACCGAAGATCCTCCTATAAACCATATTCAATGAGTATTGCCGCTATGATATTTTAGAGCTTAATTATATTTTAGACATTTAGCCTAACACCCACAATGATGAGCTAGTGGTTCTATTTTCGGAAAAGTGGAGAACATTGTTTCCGTGCTTTTTAGCAATCATAACAATTCACATATACAAGGGGTGGGTTTTGTTAGTTAACGTTTGGCATATTTTACTTTTGTGTTGATCAGGGCAATAAGGAATTTAATTGGTGGATAACGAAACAAAACCTTGTTTCTTTTTGAGCATCGATACCTAGATAATTGAGTTTCCAAAGGTTTTTAAACTTCAGGACAATAAACAGTTCAATAATTTAAAAAATCCTGAATATTAAGTTGATTAAATATCGACCCAACTTTTTTGTACTAATGGATCTACACGTACCTTCAAGGGCAGCGGGCGTTCAAACTTGAGTTGTGCGACATCATGCGCGCAGTCTGCGTAGCTGAAGGTGCCCTGCGTGACCTCCACGCTGACCCAGCAGTGCGCCGGGTTGGGCTCGTCCGCCGCCGCTTGCAGTTGCTGCAGGGACCGAATTCATGCGTCGTCATTTCATGTCTATACTTATATTCGCCTCACCCACCACAGGTGCCACTTAACACCGACTAACGAGAGCTTCTTTATTACACTTGTTACAACGTGTATTATAGTGCGTTATATCTTATAATAGTTTACGTTCTTACCCCTCCCATCCTTGAATTTGGTGTTGCCACAACGCACCTTACGTCGGAATATACTAACCATTGTTGTACACCACACATATGGAAGCTGTAATCAGTGGGTGTCTCCAGCTGTTAATTTAATCCCAAAATCTTCCCAAAAAGTTCTTAGAAATGGCTGTGCTGCGTTCTTTTTGTTTTACTGAGTTTGTTTATTCCTCCTATTATTGCAGGACAAGGGCCTTGATCATAATATTGGCTCATAGTGTTTATAACAGTAGTATATTCCCTTAATAGATATTGGGTATTCTTTACGTATCAATATAAACAAGAAGCGTGAAACAGGGTAGTATATCTACTATAAATGACTAATAATGACAAAACATGCAATATATTACGTAACTTTACAAGGTGTGAGGCTAAACAAGGAACTTGTTTATACACGCGATAATTAATGTAATAATTCATAATTATGTACGCCAATCAACATTAATAAATAATGGAAAAAAATAAATGGACTAAATATCTTAGGCAAACGTGGGGATTCCCTTGTACTAACGAATTGCTTGACCTATTTTATTTAACGTTATTATCCGTGTCATTAATAATAATAATAATTTCACACTTATTACATTAATTGAATACTTTACATACATACTTTTCCATCAGCCGCTGTCGACCACGGGCATTCTCTATATCAGCCCACGTTAACCCGCTGCTAGGGATAGGCCTCCTCATTCGCTAGCCACATTTTTTCTGATGCTAAGCGATTCCACTGTTTTCCTGCGACTCTCACGATGTTATCTGACCACCTGGTCCACAGGTGGTCTGCCTCTAAGCCGCCGTGACACTGCCACTATTCTGTCAGTCTCTTGATCTATCTGCCGTCTAAACGTCTAGCCAGATGCCCTGCCCAAATCCACTTCCAACTTGGTGATGCGTTCTCCCACGTTAACAACCTTTGTTCTTCGTCGGATTTGTGTATTCGGGGTTCGACCAAGTAGCGTAATCCCAAGCATTGCACGTTCCATTTGTCTTTGGGCTACTTTGATTTTAGTAGCAATAAAAACGAAAGGAGCGGCTACATAAAGATTTCATGACCAGTAAAGTTTGAATGCGCACAGTAGGTACATATGTACCACGCCTAGTGTCCCATAAATAATTTAATTGGACAGATAAATTCGTCAAATATTGAAGATGTTTTATAGACATTTTTGTCGAAAACTGTCAATGCTCCTTTCAATTTGTCTCTCGTTTAATCACACACCTACCATCTGAATATTAACAACAACACGCAATTCATAAAAGTGTCGACAATCAATAAACTGAATCTGGTGCGAACTTTAGTTAACTAAAACAATTTTCGAAACACTAGGAATATTAATAACACAGGTTTTTGAATCACTCAGCATTCCATAAAAGAGGTAATATAGGGCAATAAGTATGTTTTAGCATGCACGTACAGAAAACAATATTATCTTTACTGTTGCTTCTTAGGCCATGTCATTGTTACCGACAAGCATTACCGTTGCATTCAATAAGTGCCTGGAAATTGAAGACACCAATAACGATGTGTAGTTTATTCTTCTGCGCCATATTACAATAAGCCAGTGATTAACTACGCGACGAAAGCCCGTGACAAACGGGTGGTGCCTCGAAAGCGTAAAGGCCGCAGGGAACAACACCAAGTAATAAAATCTCACTCGCACATCATGCAGCAGCTCGATCGAGTACTCGTAGTTGCCGACGCCGCCGTACACGCACACGCCCACCAGCATGATGCCGGGCCGGTCCACCGTGAAGCAGATGGCGTCGGGGCTGCCGTTGCCTGTGTTCCACACGCGCGACTGGTTCATGCGCATAAACCGAGACGGTGTCACCAAATTCTTTATCGCCGTTCCGTCTGGATCGTCCTGCTAAACAAATAACGTACCATCCTAGTGAAGCATGCCACATAACTATGTAGTTTTGTATTATTTCTTCTTAATTTTTTTAAACTTCTTTGAACTTGATTAATACAAACAAAGCATTACAGTTATTTTGTACACATAAAGTCATTATATTCAAAATATTATGCAGGGAAGTATACAACTCAGTGAACCGTATAGACTACATCGCAATATCAGGTCAATTACGCCATTTACATACATAATTAGCTATAATTAGTTCCAAAAATGTATTGAATTTGGTTCACGTCTTATATCATAAACGGTTTTTGGAGTATTACTACGCCTCTTTTACACTATGAACTACTCAGTACTGAACGTACAATAAGGAGTTTACGTACTTTGACGCTAATGGCGCTGTGTGCGAGCTCGCCGACTATCCTGGCGCTGAACTTGCAGCAGAACTCAGCGAGGCGCTCGTGCTGGCGGATCTCGCCGTGGTCGTGCGGCTGGCCGCACTGGCGCGTCATCATCTGCTGCTTGATCGGCAGCAGCACGATGTCCAGCAGCTTCGGCACCACGTCCAGCAGGTTCCAATCCGCGTGATTGGTTTTTGTTTCGGAATCCGACGACTGGAATAAAATTAAACGGCGTTATTCGTTCCATCATGTCTATTATTGTATTTGTATCCACAAAACAACTTATGGAATATGTATTACGTTTAATGTACATACGGGTAAATACAAAAAAATTGTCTGAAAAACTAAGACAGGGTACAGTAATAGATAGGTCTGCGAAACTAAGGCTGTATGAAAAAATAAGAATGGGAAAAATGAATGTATCCAATCAAAGCATTCGTAGTTTGCAATAATACCATTCGTTAATTTTTTTAACAGATATCTAAATCTAGATATTTTTTACAAACACTAGTGCGAATCAATGTTAATAATATTTATGAACCAAGACCTTGACAGGATGCAAACATTCACTTAGATACCTTTTGCGTCTCCTTATTGTTCATGCGAGGTGGCACTGGTGGTGGTTTTTGCGAGTGAGATGCGCGAGGTACCGTCGCCGACTTGGACGGCACATCCTTCGGCACTAGGATCTTTAAAAACGTCCATTTCCATTGGTAACACCCAAATACACACATATTTTATAGCTACAGATTTTACTGCTGCTTGACCAATATAAACAGTAGTAAAGTGAAGCGAAGAGTAGGTTTACAACAATAAGACATGCATACATATCATATTTGGAATACTACGTAGGCGCCTCACCTTACTGTCGGGGCGTTTGTTCTCGTTGATGTTAATGGCATTCTGCGTGACCGGCACTATGTATTGCAGGACATCGCGCAGACTACGAGACGAGCACATCGCCGCACACGTCGACGTCAGTTCGCGGATATGTGGGCTTGGAACCACGCCGTCCTATACAGGAAGATAAATTAAAAAAAAGGCATCAGCTAACTACCGTAATTGAGATATGATTAAAAGTTTCCAATATACCTTTACATGGAAGAGCATTGAGCATAGATGATTCCATTTCAATGTTGGTGTTGGGAAGAAGGCGTGGAAACACGCGGTGATGGTATCGTGCGCTTCTTGCAGAATCGCGAAAGTCATCTCTAATGCGAACTGCACGTAACATACTCGGTGTGCCTTCCTCTTGCCGGGCTTCCTCGGTAACATGGAGCAACTGGGGGTCGTGTCCGACATTATGCCCTGGATCAAATTCCTTACTTCGCCTATGGCTTCGAAGTACGACATGTACTCGTGAGAGTTCCTCTTCCTGTTGTTTTGCGGGTAGATTTCATTGACGTAGGACTTGATCAGTCTCAAACAAGCTCTAATCACGTACACTAATCGTTTCTGATGCTTCATCATTGTCAGTTTCTGGTAATTGATCGGTACCAGGCCGTTCGTCTCCAACAAGATCTCTTTGAACTTCTCCCAGCTCCATTGTAATAGGGTAATAAGAGATTTGAAGCAAGGAACTGTAACTTTCCTTGATATGTTTTTGGTAAGTACAATGACTGGTTCGCCCGGGTCTATCGTCTTGTATGTGACGTTATGGTCAGGCCCGATCAAGTTGTACAAAAGACAAGGTATTTGTCCTGCGTTAACGTCAGTTCCATTATTGGACTTCTTTGATGTTTTAAAATGAAATCCGACTTCATCATTGATCACCATGGCCTGCCCCGATGAGCCGCAGTCTGAAGAAGGCCCGTTAATACTCGCCCAAGCGACGTACCATTTGTGAGACTATTGCAAAAAAGTAAAAAAGTATAATGGACATCATCTTATATCTTAATTTGTAATAACAGTGTGTAAATAGCCGTGAGAAATAATACGCCTTATCAACCACGAGATTTGTACGAGTTCAATAAAAATAGATTACATATTTTTGTAAACCGACAAGCTGACAAACGAGTACCCACCGCAACGGCTATGGGAACGCAGAAAAGAACTGGGAATCGATCTCGCGGCGCACACTCGTACACCACTTCTTCACTCTCCGCCACGAGCTCGCCATCGCCTTCCAAGTCGCCGCCGTCGGGACCGATGTCGTACAGCTTTATTCTCGCAGAGTAATCACCGCGACCACCAAATAACCCGTAACCACCTGCACAAATATTACAATTATTTAAATATATGTAAAAAAATCTTATTCACATTATCTAAGTACATGCTATAAAAGAAAATAACTAAAAATATTCAAAAACGATCAATTAATTTGTGCAATAGAGGGCATGCAACAAGTAGAAATATTATTAAAAACACAAAACAATGGTTTAATTACTTTATTACATTTATATTGGGATAATACAAGTCATTTAATTACATACTAAAGGGAACATTCGTTTTAAATGTGTCGTATTTAAGTTATTTAAAAATTGTGGGGACTGACTGTTCCTTAAGTGACACCATAGTACTCATCATTTATGTCTAAACAAGTTCATATTTATATTACCGTTAAAAGCCCCAACCCACACACAGTATTAAGACCTCTCAGACTGCTTATAAGAAATCTAGTTACGGAAACTCATAGACTAATTTAATTTTAGTGTATTTATTCAGCAAGTCTACATTTTATTGACCCAAAATAAAATATGATAATACAGGTACATCGAGAATCTTCTTATTCAATTGCAGTCAATATGGCTATCTAGGTCAATAATAATAGAAAATCAGTGGCGGATTAAATCATACATACTTATAGGTATGTTAAATTTTAATATTATCAAAAAACAAGGTGGGAGATGATTACAAAAATAATAATTACATAATTTAAGAAATAATACTCATAGCGTGCCTTATCCATACAAAAGCGAATGTTGGAGTAAATTTTCTATAGCAATTATAGACAATGATATTATCATTAATAAAATGTTGATTTTGTTAGTATTCTGAATGTACTATAGAAGATAACTTCAACAGCAATTAACGTTTAATCTTACCTAAGAGGATATCAGTGTCACACATAAACCGGATAGCCTCCACAGAATGTCCAGAATATCCCCAACCTCCTCCGTGGCTTTCAAATCTGTTTACTGTTAGGAAGTCCTCTTTTAGGGGAGCCATGGGTGGTGCCGGCGTCTCCTTTTTGCACTCAACGTGGGTAATTCTGTTTGGGAACACCTCGTGACTTAACAATGACGCAAAGTAATACAATCATAATACAAATCTATATAATAGTGAAAGCATGATGAAACGCAAGCGACACAAAAAATATTAGTGTGTTGTTAAAAACAAAAGTAACATGATTTATATCCGTATTTCTTATAATGGTACAACAGGTAAGCAATAAACTTTTTAACATTTATTCAAAACGTGATATTTTTATATTGTTGTAATACATATTTTGTGAACACACTTGTGCTGTTAGTAAAACTACTTACTTGGCATCGTGAGCATAAGTCAACGAGTCTAAGCAGCCCAAAAGGTGCAAGGCTGCATGCATCCTTGTCACAAAACATCCCGGAGATGATGGTATGGCTAACTCCTGATTCAAAATCGAATTATTCGTCAATGCAATGTTATCGGCAGGATTCTCTTCTTTATTACTGATAATTTCGAAATTCTCCATATTCTTGAAATCTTCCAAGCGCTTCATGTTGCCGCAGTTGGGATAATCAAAGTCATTTTCGACAAATCCATCGGGGTCCGAGTTGCAACAGCGTTGTAGTTTATGCGAGTCGAAGGCCAGGATATTGAAGCACTTCATGACTCTCATCTGCGGTTGGTAGCACCACAGCACGTCGTACAGAGGATCGAGGCAAGCGAGAGTGTTGACGAAGTCCACTTGCTCCGGCCCGGTCCACGCATTGCATGTGCCGTCGCTCTTATTTATCGTCAGGCATTTAAACGTGTGCTCAGGCCGGTTGGGTAGAATTACTGAAATTAACGAGTATACACATTTTAATTCACGCAATTTGTATTTAAGATATACGTTTATATTGAACAGGATTAGACAACACCAAAATAATGTACTTACTGATGCAATTGCTATTAGCCGTGATAGTGGAGCTAAATAAGGTGTCGGTTTTGATGAGCGCCTGCGACACCTGGACGAAGGTCTGATCGCCCGACGCCGTGACCCACACAGCTCTGCAGCCATACTTGGGACCCACGCGCGGCACCCTGCCCGGTGTTGCATACCATATGGGACCTCTATCAGCCCGCGATCCGTCCTCCTGACGAGGTCGGCCAAGCGAACCTTTCTGTAAATTAAATTAAAAAATGCCGTTGCATTTTAAATAAACGAGCACATTGTTAGTGACACTTCCGATCATTAAATAATATTACAACTATTAATAGCAAACTAGTAGAAACACGTTATATTAAAACCAAAGTGTGTTTATTGGTATACGCTTTTTTGGCAGAACAATGACTCGACATATTTTTTTAAATAAGGAACATGGTTAAAACATTAAAATCCTATTAACATTCATTATACTTGTACTGAAACAAAGTCATGTATAATGAATATGAATAAAATATAAAGAATTGCACCTGAAAGTTTCCGAATGTGTAGATCTCGCCGTCTCTAGTGAGCACGGCGGTGTGGTTGCTACCCGCCGCAACGCCGGCGGCGCGCGGTACTCTCACACGAACTAATCGGTGGTGCGCCGATATATCGCCCGCTCCGAGCTGCCCGTATTGATTCGAACCGAATGTTATTACTTCCCCTGCAATACAACACAACTTTATAATTATAGCTTGTTTGAGTGCTTCTGTGTTTGTGTTTTATGATGATATTTCTTGCCACTAATATCGGCTTATAGCAGTGTATCTCAAAGTGATAAATCTTCTTCTGTGGACGCTGACAGTTTACAGGGATATTCTATTTCTCCCGTAGATAGAACCAGATTCTGTTTAGTTAGTAATTACCCTGCTCCGTGAGCAGCACCGTATGGTGCAGTCCACACGCGAGGGCGGCGACGCGATGTCCGCCGGGCATGGCGACGCGCGCGGGCGCCAGGCATGTCATCTTCAGATTAGGATCCCGATCTACATCCGGCCCGGACGATGGACCCTCGAACTGAGCAAATTTTGCACCCTCCTTGTCTGAATAATAAAATACATAATGAAATAAAAATTTATCTCATAAACTTTGTGCTGCCTATGTAATGGCTTACATCTGTTAAAATACGCAACGAATTTTAATGCAGTTTACGTTAATAAACAGAATGATACAAGAAGAAAGTTATACAATACTGAGTACATTAATATAATAGCAGAGATAGGCCGAAAAATCAAAGATTTATAATGTGAAATCGTACATATAATATTTTTGTGCTTCGCAGTGTAAACTACAAACGCTGGCTAAATGTTACGATATAAATAAAAATGTTGTAGTACGTTATTGTACACCTTAAAAAAAGAACCTAAAAACCGTGAACTCTCACCCACGTAACTCACAGAACCAATTTTATCTGTTACATAATAATGTATTACACAAAAATAATTTTTAATAAAAAATGAAAACCGACTTCAAAGTGCTACTACAAAGTAACAAATAATATATTATATTTCATCGTGCTAGTACACAATGATTAATGTTCTTATTGACATGACTAGCTAACAAATCTTAAATACGTAATATTTTGAAGGCGGGTCGCTAAGTGCCGAACATGTACCTACGCCTTACGCTTAACATTAATTTGTTTAAGAAATTCTAGCGAGAAACACGCAAGATTTACACGGAATATTAATTTGTCTTAATATATCAGGCCGTAATCGTCCACTGTTGAGCATGGGACACAACATACCCTTTCTTGTACTTAAATGCCTTTATGTCATGCAGGTTTCCTGACTATGATTTAAATATATCACAATTAAAGAGTTTGGTAATTGAATATCATCAACACACAAGTGACTCCGATAATTCCGGAGGTGTATACCCTGGAATTATAACCGAGACGGTGGTCAACCGTCTCGTGGATCATATCTAGATAATTATCAACAGGCTACCACACACATGTAAGACACATAGAAATTCTATCAAAACTTCAATAAATTTACACGTAGGATTAGCACATTATATTCATTTGTGTTTAATTTACTTATGTGCCTTTCTGAGCCAACATTGCAGGATCTACGTAATATCAAATGGTGTAACATTTGCTTAAATTTATACGTGTTTGTTATTTAGCGACCCGCCTTCAAAATATTACGTATTTAAGATTTGTTAGCTAGTCATGTCAATAAGAACATTAATCATTGTGTACTAGCACGATGAAATATATATTATTTGTTACTTTGTAGTAGCACTTTGAAGTCGGTTTTCATTTTTTATTAAAAATTATTTTATTTGTCCCTTTTTAGTTTTCATAGGCATCGTAATGATGAGAAAGGTGATCATAATATAATCAAAACGTAGTCTTTAAAATTTACGAATCCTTCAGACCAAACATGATATTATTGCTGTGAAATTATGAGAAGATTGTAAGTCATTATAATCATGATATCCGCTATTGTTAGACACTGACCAGGTCGGCTTCTCTTAGTTTACGTCGGTAATTTACGTATCTATTTCACTCACTCTCCCTCTTCTTCACCTACTGTTTATAGTAAAACTTTTATATTAAAAACGGAAATTAATTGTATCTTTTATCTACCCCCCCCCCTACACGCCTTTCCCCTTTTAACCCCCCCCCCCCTTTGTAGTAATACACTTATACTGAACCAGGTGCAAAAAGAATTATTGCCGTACCGTTCAATTTTGAGGAGTTCTGTTCTTCAGGTCCGAAGATATTCATCAGGTCTTCACCATTTTTTAATGACACCAATCTAACATATCATACTTTTAGGAGACTGTCCCGCCCTCACACCCGCCACTGCAACTCCTGTAAGCCAGGATCAACAGTGGCACGCATATTAATGACACTGAGCATTGAAGCTCAGCGCGTCTCCGGGAATGTCTAACTTGTCTTTAACCCGCAACGAAATCAATCAAAAAGTTAAATTAATAGGAGGAGTTGGAAATAAATTATTGTCCACTTCCCTCCCTAATAAAGCGGGTGACAAAACAATGAACTAAAGAGGCAAACAACCTCGCATAAAGACATTTACAGCCAGAGAAGCCAGCTGTAAAGCACCACGGAATAGTGATTACTACATTTAAATGGGACCTAATATGTAAGCTGTTATACTTGATTCCAATAATAGGTATGGCAAAATCGCCGGAAAGCACGGAAATTCTTCCTAGTCTCCACAAGGTCCATGTAGTATACAACACCAGATGTTATTTGCATACTATCTAGCATGGTTTTACGCTCATTCTGCCAAAGACTACACTCCCAAAGTACATGATGCGCGGACTGCTCATATTCGCAATAAGGTGTTGAACATGAGCACGCAGGCGAATCAACGAGCTTAAATGAGTACAGTTTAGACTTAAAGTTACCATGGCCCGTAAGAAACTGTGATACGTAATAATCGATATCTAGCCAAGTCTTTGTCAAACGATCACGCACGCATGGAAAATATTGGTATAGATGCCGACCCTTCAAAGATACCTCCCATCTATTCTGCCATTCATCTATTAATTCGTTATATACAACTGAGAGCGGCTTAAATAATCTGTCTACTTTTACAAGTTCACGTGAATTTAAGAATCTTTTGTCCATATTCTCTCTAGTTGAGTAATACATCGCGGCGCGACGTTGTACCTCCAGGTCAACTGGAAGTACACCCGCTAGGACAGGCAACGCTTCGGTACTAACAGTCCTATATGCCTTACACAAGAATATCAACGCCAAACGTTGGCTCTGGAGCAATTTCCTTCGCACAGCACCGATAGTAGCCCTATCGGCCCATACGGGGGATCCGTAAGTAATACATCCTAAGTAAGTAGCTCCATAGATGGTTTTTAATGTATTGAAAGATAGCCCCCACGTTGATTTTGATATTCTTGTCAAAGCAAAAAAGTTATTTTTTGATTTTTCCCCGACTTTCTTAATATGCTCAAGAAAGGAAAAATTCCTTTCCAAAATTAGACCAAGATAACAAACTGATTCTTTTTTCTTTACTGTGATATTATTAAATTTAATTCGCGGCGGTGATTTTAGAATTCCTTTTAAAAGTAATTGGAACGTTTTATGTGGTGCGAACTGTAAGCGATTTCGATCGCCCCAATCAGATATTAATTTTAAACACGTGTCGGCCATATTTTCGAGTCCCGACCTACTGTTTGACTCAATAAGCAAGAGGCCATCGTCCGCATATCCAATCAAAGAACACCCTGACGGTAAGGGAATTGTAAGAAAATCGTCGAAGCCCAAATTCCATAAATAAGGACCCAAGACCGAGCCTTGTGGACAGCCCATCGTCAGTGGCTTCGACACGGCATGGTGTCCAAGTTTAAGTTTTGTTGTTCCGTGCGAGAAATACGAGTATATAAGTGAATATATATTTTTAAAGCAACCTCGCAATTTCAACTTAAGAAGCAGCATTGGCCACCAAGCATTGTCGAAAGCACCGGAGATGTCCAGGAAAATACCGAGTACATATTTGCGTATCGATGTACTTACTCTTCTCCTAACCGAAATTGCCGCGTCAATAGTCGACCTACCCATAGTAAAACCGAACTGTTTTTCATGGAATTTTGGTCCACCTGGTAGCAATCGAGGGACGGTAAGACGTTCTAAAAGTTTACCTAGCGACGGCAAGAGTGTAATGGGTCTGTAAGACTTAGGATCTTGAGGAGATTTATCGCCACTCTTGGGTATTATCCGAATGAAACCGGTACGCCAGACTCGTGGAAATACCCCTTCAGCAATACATCGATTAAAAACAGTTAGTACTGCATTGCCGGCCGATTTACACGCTTCTTTGATCATTTTGTTGGATATTTTATCATCACCGGAAGCCTTGTTTAGGGGCAAAGATCGAACTATTTCACTAAATTCATCAAATGATGAGATATTTGAATCGCAAGAGTTTGGCAGTTCCGCGGCCCACATCCTAATCTGCTTGTGGTATTCTGTGTCATTCCCAACATTATCGTCCGGTATTAACGATTGTAACAAAGCTTCCGTTGTCTCCTCAATGCCAGTTGTGTAGTTGTTATTAATTTTTATATTCTCAATATAAGCCAAATTGATTGACCTATTAGCTTTAAACTCATGGTATAAAGGAGACCACGGACCTTCACTATCTAACCGGGCTACAATTTTTCGTAATAAATTGCCTTTCGATTTTAGTACAGCCGCTCTATAATGTGATCTGGCAACTTTCAGTTCATTAAAAGCAGATGTAATAGCTTCCCCTGTAATACGGCGTTTTTTAAGTCCGTTAAACCGCCTACGCGCTCTGCGAAAAGTTCGACGTAGTTGGACTAGTAAGTCATTCCACCAATCACACCTCCGAGTCTTTGTGATGGGACCTCGACCAATGGTAACGTCCGCGCAATACGTAAACGTGTCCGACATAATCTCGGCACAAGTTTCAGCTGACAGATCATCGCGAGTGAAGTCCCTGGCATGCTGAGCAAATAAAGAGCTAAATAAGTCCCAGTTGGCACCTATAGACTTATATCTAAAATTACAATTTATATGTACCGGACCCTGTGTCACTCTAGGCAAGAACTCGTACACAATCAGGCGATGGTCACTACACGACGCGTCCGGCAGGACGCGCCACCTATCAATACGGACGTCTCCACTAGAAAGTGTGACGTCAATAGAGGATTCGCCCATAGGGCAGCTATAAGTAGGTGGTGCATCGGGGGTGTTATGTACTTCGAGGTTCATTTCTCCAATGAAATCTTCTACAGCGCAACGTCGCTCGGTATCGGTGGAGCGATATTTTCCATACCAAAGGATTGAAGACGCATTAACGTCAGCACCTATAATAATTTTATGTCCAGCGAGGGACCGCAAGACATAACGGAGGTGATGCAAGTGGGGACCCACAGGGTCGGAGTATTGAAAATAACAGCTCACAAGAAAAACCTTACAGATCGGACTCGACACCTCTGCGACAGCACAGTGTGACGTCATAAGATTACGTACTGAGGTAACGGTAAGATTTGATCCCGACACGAAAATACCTGCTCGTGAGTTGTTATCGAGTTGTATCACCCTACTACGTAATCGCGCATGTTGGTATTGCTCTTGAACCAGAACGACATTCAGCTTATAATCGCGAATTAACGTGTCTAATTCTGACGTCGCCCTATCGTTATGAAGATTTAACTGACCGATTGTAAAGTTATCCATATTTAATTAGTATTGGGTCGACAAAACTAATTGCTCGAGCTTGTTTTTGTATGTTGGGCACTCCTGAGACCCACAACGTCGTGTGGGTGTTTCGTGTTTTTTTTTAAATCGTTTGCAAGGCGCACATACAGGCTTAAACTCCGGGTTCGATTTTTGCGGGCACGCCTTAGTTTCATGTGATTCAGCACAGATGGCGCACGTTGGTGTTTTTACTGTACAGAACTTTTGTACATGCCCGTAATACTGACAATTCAAACAACGGACTACATCAATGTCATCGATAAAACGGCAGGTGGCCCAATCAATGAAAAGTTTGTCCTTTGTATTCATCAAGTGTTTACGAACCTCTGAATCTAATTCTAAGCCTATCCATTTCCGACCGTTATCTAAAATTCGTCTGCGGGTTATTTTAACGGACTTTGAAAAGTCATCCTCCTTTATAGGCATTTCGTCCTTGATATTTTGACGATATAATGCGGTTAAGAAAGCGCGGTCTTCCATGGAGGATGGCACATCTTTAACTAGAATACGGGGACGGCGGCCCTTCGGTTTTTCGAGACGCAGCCCCGCCGATTTTATCGCGGCGACGGATTCTAATTTTTTTATTTGTGACTCGTTAGCGAGGCGCAGAGCAACACCGGACTTAGAAGTTTTTTTAACGCCCACGATTTGGAATCCATCATCACTAGGCTTAATTGCCTTAAAGAGCGCCTGTTTAGTCGCGGATGATGTCGGTAGATCAGCTGACCGTTCACTTGTCGGGTAAGCTATTACGCACGGGAGGGGGGCGCGCGGCTCCACTACCGGAGTGGGTTTCGCTAAACGCAGTTTTAAATTATCGGCTAAAGTCTTATTGGAATCTGCGGTGGAAATGTTAACGCGTTTATATTGATCTAACTCGCGTTGCATATTAGCCAACTTGGTTTCATTGCACGAAGATTTTAACGCCAGTAACGAAACAATCGAAGTTACTCGTTGTGTAATGTCTAAAACCGCCAATCTATTTGCAATATTCATGCGCGAGCCCTGGTCATTAACGAGTTCGTTTATCTTCGACAAATAGCTCGATACTTCCGACACCATATCGCAATAGTCCGCGCGGCTCACATCGCTGCCGTTGTCTACAGACAAAGTATCCGCCGATTCCGACAATTGTAGACGTTTCGATTTAACGGGGGAGACATATGTTGGCGAATTAACGTCGCTGAATAGCCGTTTTGCCGAACTTGGTGACCGAGGCGTGAGCCTACTTTGAACAAAAGGGTCTGGCCCAGGGTCGGGCGGATCGTTACTGTGGGTCGACATTGTCTTTACAGAAGTAAATTCAATAAATTTATAATGTTTATTGACACTAACAAGAACTAATTAATGTTAAACAAACAGCTGACTGACCGGCCGGACGATATTTTATTTCGCGGTACCCACTATAGAAAAATAAAAGTACTTACCGAGAATAAATTTGGATAAATCCACGAAATAAACGAAATAAAACTATAAAAACTTACGAATCCTTGCGTACAATACGATACCAAACAACAATAAACAACTCACGAACCGATAATCGTCTTCAAAACACACAAAACACAATTATTATTGAGGAGCACGTAAACACGTCACTGTACTGTGCCCCCGCGGGAGGGGAAGTGTCAAAGGGGGAAGTGTCAAAGGTGAGGGGAAGTGTAACATATCATACTTGTCGACAAAATTATTATTTTTTTAATCGTTTAAGTACTGCCACAGATATTGAGTATTTACATTAGTATCTATTTTCTCCCCCCCCCCTACACCCCTTTCCCCTTTTAACCCCCCCTTTGTAGTAATACACTTATACTGAACCAGGTGCAAAACGAATTATTGCTGTAGCGTTCAATTTTGAGGAGTTCTGATCTTCAGGACCGAAGATATTCATCAGGTCTTCACCAATTTTTTATGGTACCAACCTAGTATATCATGCTTTCCGACAAAAAAGAAATTTTTAAAATCGGATCCCAAATACCAGCGTAATCGAGTAACAAACATACAAAAAAAAAATTCAGTCGAATTGATTACCTCCTCTTTTGAAGTCGGTCAAAAAATATTTATTATTTTCGAAGCTATTTAAATATTGTTGTATTATTTTTTTATCCAATTAAATAAGTGGATACGTTATGTATTTTGTTCTGTACAGAATATCACTGTTTGCACAATAACTAAAAAACAATATTTCTTTAAGCTCTTAAAAGAATTCAATGTTACTATTACATACTAGTGCTAATGCACTAAGGATATAAGCAACGCTCATATTATTATTTTTTTAATCAAGTAATGTACAAACCGCTTTTGGATTCTGATTTGACTGAGGTGTCCGTTTCGTCGTCCGCGTCTGCGGTTCGTTCGGGACGCGCGGCGACTACGAACGCGTCCGCACAACGACGACACACGCCGCAGAGCGCGCAGCCGCTGTCACCCTCACCACATCCACATTTCCTACAAATCATTTAAACAATGTACACACTATGCAATGTTATGCGTGGTTTGTATACTTTATATGGTAACCTCTCAAGTCACATTATTGGATTTTGTACACATATAAATACCACTATCAAAACTCGCCAAGAGGACAACAATAGTAACACATATGTATATTTAAAAAGGAGCGTCAAATAAATGATAATAACACACTCACTCTCCGGGCACTCTGTTAGGCAGATGAGTGCAGTTGCAGGCGCTCCAGAAGCCCGTGCACTCGCGACACACGACGCACACGCGACAGTACTCGGTGGTGAAGGAGTGCGCGCCCTGGCAAAGCCGCACGTCCTCCTTGTCGCACCGCCGCGGCATCAACACTTCTGCCAGCGTACAATCAATGTTTTCAAAACTACACTCACATTTTTGTAACATATTATTTAAAAAAAATAGCTTCTGCCTGTAAACTTTGTCTGCGTGATTAACCGTATTTAAAATTTCCCATTCCGTCTCGTCCCATGCCGTTACATCCCGCCCATCCCGTCTCATTCTAACTCAAGGCATGTAATCCAGTTCCAACCCACCCCTTTGAGTATAAATAAGGAAAAAATATTTAGGAATTCCTTCCTCATCCCACGGGAACACAAAAAAAAAATCAAAATTAAAAGTAGCCTACGTGTTAATCCACAGTGTCAGCTGCCTTCATACCAAATTTTATCGAAATCCGTTAAGCCGTTTCTGTGTTCATCGCGCACAACCGCACAGAAAAACATACAATAATACTAAAAATAATTGTTTTGTATTCTATTACGTTAATACAGACCCAACATATTAATTTTCTCATTTATCTTCCATGTACAAACATCAAACATACAAATTTATATGACACAGAGTACTGGGCTCAAAGTGACATTTCATTATGCAATAAAATGTAAAATAAAAACTTATCAATATCTTTCATTTCATATCCAAATTGTATCTTACAATCGTATAACGGCACATGACACAAGAACGTGAAAAGTTGTTTGCAAGATCCGTTACGGAGGCAGCCATACAAACTCACTTTCTTTGGTGTAGCCAAACTCGCGTCCGCACTGCCCTTTGTTGTTGATTCCAAACGTGTACACGTGACCGAAGTTCGTAAGCACGGCCGCGTGCGCCTTACCTAACGCAACCTGTAAAAATATACGTACATAAAAGTTATATACAACTTCAAATTTAAGCAAGCGATACAACTTCAATAATAAGGAGTATTTTACACGCAAGCAAAAATTACTAATGGAACTTGAATGCTATTATAATAGCATACCTGAATAACCCTCTCATGCCGTAGTCCGAGCACCATCCCCGTGGAGTCGCAGTGCTGCGTGTCTTTGCCGAACATGAGCAGCAAGCCTTGCCGCGTAACAAGTGCCGTCGATCCGTAATTGCAGGCAGCGTATACAATGTGATGTCCCTCCGCCTGTGCCATGTAAAACAAAATTTATTTCAATTAAACTTTATACAATAAAATTGTACAGGCGGACTTAATGCAAACAAATCATTCAGAAAATATATATTTTTTGGTAAATAAAACATAATACATGTGTCAATATTAACATGCTGGCCACGGCGCACACAAATGGTGCATTTTAATCGTCATAGCACATGTGCCGCTACCACACGCTATTTATTTACCTACAGAAAACGCTCGGATAAATGGAGTCCAGTGATACGGGACTCAATTTGGCATTATGCAAAACAATTTTGGTATTGACTAGGTTATAAGTAATAAAAAAAAAAACTCAATACAGACCTTAAATATTTTCTTGGGTCTGGTAGGTTTGGGATTCCTCCTGTGTTTAGCAGGATCTCCATCTTCTCCTCGGCGAGCCACTCCAGTGAACAGCGCAGTACCGTTGTCGAGTACTAGTACTGCATGCACACCTTCATGCCCTATTGCCACCTACAAATGTTAATTACGTGTTAAAAAATTGAGTTTAGAGATGCGCACGCATCACCGTCACACAAAAGTAACAAAAGTATTATTATTTACTTTTGTGTGACGGTGATGCACGTGCGTCTGAAAATTTCACGCTTGTTATTTTTCCATAACGCGCCTAAAGAAATATAACTTCAAAAAAGCATATTCCCATAATGGTTAATCAGGCAGGCCATCGTAAAATGTTACTCCAAATTATTCGATAAAATCATATATTCTACTTAATTACTGTAAAGTACATGATGTTTCTCAATCGATTCTCTTGATTGTAGAGTAGGCCCGTGCCCTGCAGTGGGACGTATATGGGTTGATATAGATATAGACATGATGTTTACAGCACAGCAATGAAATCTGGAGATATATAATCTGGAAATGTATACTCACTTGCATGATTTTGGATTTCTTGGTGTTAGGGGCATCGTTTTTTGTGAACATTGTCTCTTTTATGAGGGTCCATCGACCAGTATGTGGAACAGCTGTTTTGTAACCCAAACTACTGCCTTTGCCCATGTAGTAAATCTTTCATGAAATAAAAAACAGCAAAGTTGTAAATGACATAAAATTATATATAATTCATTCAAAACTCTGAGATATTTTTATAGTTGGGCTCAAATATGCATTAAAATAATTTATAAAAAGTTCGCGAAATGTATTATTATTTATATACTAGCTTCTGCCCGCTAACTTCGTCTGCGTGATTAACTTTGTTTAAAAAATATACGTCTCGTCCCGTCCCGTTATATCCCGCCCGTCCTATCTCATTCTAACTCAAGGTATATCATCCACGCCCATCGCATCCCTTTGAGTATAAAATGTAACAAATATATCGGATTTTCGTCCTCATCCCACGGGAACACTTAATTTATCTGAATAAAATGTAGCCTAAGTGTTAATACAGTGTTAATATGGGGAATATTAGCTTTTCTCATTTATCTTCCATAATACAAAGAAAAACCCTGTATATAAATAAGACATTTACCAGTTTTTAAGTTAGACTTGTACCTATATAACTGTGAAACCGCATCTCATTTCGTCTTGTAGTTTTTGCGTTATGCGCAAGTAAATAAAAAGAAACATCCTGTCTATAAATAAAATATATACCAGTTTTCAAATTAGACGTGCACCAATATTACTGTGAAAACTGCATCTCATTTCGTATGGTAGTTTTTGAGTAATGTGCAAGCAAACAAAAAGAAACATCCTGTATGTATATGAAATATATACCAGTTTTTGAGTTGGACCTGCACCAATGTAATTGTGAAAACCGCATCTCATTTGGTGCGGTAGTTTATGAGTAATGTGCAAGCAAACAAAAAGAAACACCCTGTATGCTAATGCAACATATACCAGTTTTTAAGTTGAACCTGCAGCAATACAACTGTGAAAACAGCATCTCATTTGGTGCAGTAGTTATTGCGTGATGCGCAAGCAAACATACAGACAGACAGACAGACAAAAATTCTAAAAAAAATTGTTTTGGATTCTGTTGCTGTTATAAAGACCCCCCGCGTTGAAATTTCTTAAATATCTTCCATGTACAGACATCGACCATTTACATTTTTATTATATGTATAGAATAGATTTACCTTTCCAGAATGTGTAGTAAGAAGCGCAAAGTCTAGTCCTGCGTAGATGCTTAGCAGTGGATCGTCATCGCTATCATCAAGTTGCATGGCTACCGGCACGTCTAGTTCCATCATGCGCCTGGAGATGTTGTCCTCGAATGGAGCTCGTCCTAGCGCCAGCGTTCTCCTCCTCAGCAGTTGGACATTCAGCTCTTTGCGTGATGTCAGTGTTACTGTCGCTGATCCTTCCGTTCGTTCGGGGATAACATCCACATTGTACGTACGTATTGTCAAATTTTCCTGTTAGAAAACAATGTTCATAATAGGTATTTTACATAAAAGCATTTCCTCCTCATTGTGTACCTATTAGCGTCCTTTAAAGCAGGCTTAAAGAAGCATCTAAAACCTTAGCTACTCAAAGTCATTTAATATAAAATATAATATTAATAAACGTACATAATTGCTCAGTGTTATAAGTCCGAGTTGAATGCCATCAGTGAAAACAGCTGACTTAGGTTCAACTGGAGATGGCTGCCCGGGATCCAGTCGCACTATGTTGCGCACTTCAAATGTTTCCTTATCTATCTCATAAACTTCAGTCTTCTTCCTCCCAATCCTTAGATACAGCTTATTCTAAAATAATCCATGTTTGTTAATTAATATTTAAAAAGAAACTCGCAACTTTTTTCCTAGCCTTAAATTAAAAGACGAACGAAGAAGTGCGTGGTGGCCTGTTGGTAACGGACCAGACGCGGCTGCCTACATATTCACGGTGGTCGCGGGTTCAAATCCCAGGGCACACCTCTGACTTTTCGGAGTTATGTGTGTATTGATAGTCAATCACCACGCACTTTAACGGTGAAGGAAAACATCGTGAGGAAACCTGCATACCGTAGCGATTTTAAAAAGAATATCTACGGTATGTAAGTCCGCCAACCCGCACTAGGCCAGCGTGGTGGACTATATGGCCTAACCACTCTCAATCGATTCTCTCGATTGTAGAGTAGGCCCGTGCCCTGCAGTGGGACGTATATGGGCTGAAATAGAAATAGATTAAATTAAAAACTCACCCTACAATATCCGAGCCAGCCATGTCGATCGCTTGCAAAGAAGTCCGGCTTATAGAGGTAAACATGTTGTTTTATAGAGCTGCCGTACCCAGAGCCGACCTTCAGTAACCCTTTAGATGTGAAGACATATAAATAGCAGCCGTCTGATACCAACGAGCGCACCACAAGCTCGCCGGGCCCAGCCGTCAGCGACTGAGGCAGGTCGACTGGGAAACTTGTAACTAAAGACTGATGTGGGACGCCATAACCCAGCCATTGATTGCGGGATGGCGATCCGAGGATCACAGATTGAACGCTTCTTTGCAATTTGGTTAGGTTTGCAGGTATCTGTAAAATAAGTATTTAAAGAGCAATCGATTAAACACATCATTTATGAGAACTGATGATTTGAATGTTGTATAAGAGAATGAAAAACTAAATGTTTTACAAGGAATTATGCAGTAATAATGAGATTATTTCTCCATTTATTGCTTGAACCTAATAACCTAAAACATAAAATAAATGAATGTAGTGCATCTTTAAAAACACTTTCTAGTACAAAGTATGACTACCGGCACGGATCTTGAGCGCTGGCCGTTACTTGCGCAGATGTTGATTTTTGGGTCTCTTTAGAGGTATAATGAAGTAAGCGGGCGGGGGCATTATCGCATCGGCCAGTGATTGGTTCACTACGCAACGCCATATTGTTGTTATGCCTAATTCATTCATTGCGTTTGTTCAATTCATTCATTTATTTTGTCTTTAAGTTTGTCCTTAAGTTCACGATGCGCAAAGCAATCTCCACTCTGTCGCCGAGCGCTCAAGATCCGTGCCGGCGGTTATGACGAAGATGCTGAAAAAATTAAGTCCTTCCATGCGTTTATTTCGTACAAACTAAGTATACTTCTGATGTAAGTTAGTTGACTGATAAAAATTATTTAGTTTTGGTTACACCATAGGTTATAAAAATATGATTCAGAACGAAATGTAAACTACTCAAAAATGGATTGACTAACCACACTTACTAAGCCACACAAGTCATTTTTTCGTGAAAAACACAACATAATTACTAACCTGTATAGTTTGCTCCGATAAAGATGCCGAAGACATAATTAGGGACGCAACAGCGTTTAATATAAGTTCTGCTTCCCCTCGCGCGACTGATAACGCAACTAAGCACGAGCTACTGATCGCTGTAAGTGCAGTGGGAAGCTCTGCTCGGCCGCCGGTGGATATTCCGCTAGCTACATCCACCAACATCATATGAAGGTTTGCTATCATCTGTGAAACATATCACACAATTAATTTCTCAAATAATACTCTCCAGTTTATTATTCCCTTTGCTAAAACATACTTCAGTTGGTTCCTGACATAGTTCTTCTGGTGAATGTCCCTGCAGCACATCAAGCAATGCCTTCAAAGCCTGCTCGCAAAAGTACGCATCACTAAATCTTGATTGGGCTATCAACGAAAACACTGCACGGAGACCTATACCTGTGACCTGTTGGAGCGAATATTTCACTTAATCTATGGGTATCCACAAAAGAGCATTATATAGAAACTGGAACCTTTACATAGATAGATTACAAACATAAAAGTAGTCAATTACCTTCGGCAATTTGGGAACCGGCACATGTGTCGTATTGTCGTCACTGTCGCTGTCATCAGATAAATCCGGTAAAGGGCCGTTAAGATATTTCCAACGGGAAAGAATAGATCTTCTTATATTGGCAAACACGGCAAATTGAGATGGATTCCCTAAAAGCGCCGGAGCATAACAGACAGCGAGCGCATTTGCTGCCTTTATCCTTCGAAGCTTTTCTTTCTTTCCTATTTTTTTTTGGGGCTTTTTATCATACTTCCTGAAATATTTAATTTTCGTGATTATCTAAAGTTAATTTTCCTTCACACTCACTCATTGTCCTTATTTAGAAAAATCCTCGTAAAAAAACAATTTCTGAAAACTACGAATTAAGCAAAACATTTGATTTTTTATTACAGAATTGTATTAACAATGTAACATGGAAAGCCTAAAACGCTCATAAAACACTTAATTCTTCTAATTTTCGATATTTTTAGATATCACAATTAACACAAAGATAAAAACATGAAAAATAGATTAACAAACCTGGTGCCACTCCAACATAAAGTTCTAAAATGTTTCCGGTAGTTTTCCGGTTCCATGGAGCTGAGCTCCGGAACCAGTTTCATAGCCATGATGCTGGAGTGGTATGACTAGTTCTGTAAATACACAACCATGAGCCAATACAGAATACTTTCAACATTTATTCTCATAAATATTAACATGATACTAATTGCACAGTGTTTAAATTTTTTTTCTGGTATAACTGAGCAATAACTAATTCACATATTACTCTTAAGATGTGTGCTTCTGCAATTACAGAAATAATGGGACTTTTATTGACAGGGTTGACATAACAATACTTGATATCTGAAATATCTTGGTTGCCTAGAAGTTTTAATATCAATCAGTTTCTTTAAGTTATGCTTAAGTCCTAGTATTTCATTAATATTTATATCAGCTATCGAGAATTTGGTACCTCAGAAAAGAACATAGGCCACTATTCATTTTGAATTTCAAACCATAGGAGAAGAAAGGCAGTTCCAAAATTATATAAGAAACAAAATGTTTGGACAGATCTATTTGGAACTTGGCAAATTTTTGTCCCTCTATGGAACCCACTTTTTTGTGCAGGGAAATATATTTATTTTCAGTAAAAATAAATATAATTGTGACCTAGGCAAGGAGTTCTTGGAGAAATAAACTAGAAGTCTAGTCACTCTGGTAGGTCCCTCCAAAGTAATGGCTGATGTATTGCAAAATGTGATGATTACTACTTTATGTTATAAAATCTGTTGCCCGGGTTAAAATAGTAAAATGTTTAAGGTCAAACTATAAAAAATGCTATAATGAATTTTAAAAAATATTGGTATCAGGGTCAACAATATGTTTTACCAATACCAAGAATGGGCATTCTCTTTTACCTGAAAAATTATATACATTGTGTCAGATTTATTATCAACTTGGAATTATAATTAAAGACTTATCAATTTGCGTATTTTTCATATCCTACCACTTAAGGCATAAAGGACGGCATAAACAATTTTAAGAAAACAATATGCATCTGGTCAGTGTTATTTTGTGCTGACATGGCAAAGTGACAAAACCTTTCATTCCAACAGGTCGTTTACTAAATTCCTACACACAAAATATTAACCAAGCTTAAGGTAAAGTGAACCTAAGCCTTCTTCCTTAAAATGAAATTTTATTCTACAAACAGTTATTATTAGAAGTATTATAAATGAAGCATGCACACATTTATTTGCATAAGCACACAAATATGTAGAGGCAATAAGAGCTGCATTTTTTTGGAAATTATTTATTCGAGACTTTATTTTATCAGAAAAAAATATTATATTGTGCAAAAATATATATTTATAAAGCTTTTTTTGCATAAACACAGTACTCTGTATTGTATAATACTACAAATTAAATGTTTGGATACAAATTGATATTCGCTTAGCGCGTCTAGCACTTGCGTATTACATTCGCATTTACATGGAGGAACTATATTTTATAAATAATTCATCTAATAGATTGACACTGTACAATGAACCGATGCTTTTAAAAACACAAATATTGATTATTTTAGCCACCCAAAAATAATCAATGAAATGTTTACCACCGTAAAGTTATTTAAAAACATTAAACAATAATAAAATTAAGTAATGATTTTTGGTCTTACTATAATTTGCTCCCGTACATTTTATTTCAGAGTTAATTATTTGACGTACATTATTAAATACAAATAAAATAAACACAGAACCATTACATCGCAGCTGCAAAACGCTTTGAACAAAATTGAGTAAAAATCGAACGTAGTGGCTACTGGCTACTGGTTAATAGATTTTACATTGCACTGCAGAACTTGCTGTAAGCTTATTATTATCTTTACAATTCTGAAAATACACATAAAGACTCCTATAAGACTTTTACAAAATACCTGAAGGAATAGCGATGTCATTATGTTTGCATATCACATTTTTCAACGTAAGTAATAAATTAAATTCAAAATTCACTCGGCTTCCACCAAAGTTTGCAGGAACCTAATGTCAGAAAATCAATAACATGCGAAGTGAAAGAAATAGTGATGCTGACACCAGCCGTAAACCGGTAAAACTACGAAAACCGATTCACAAAAGGATTTTATCGATATAAAAATTAAATTTAGTTAAAAAATGAAATATTTGTGTGATCCACCCATGAGTACTTATTTCGGGTCTGGGTGTTTGTGAGTCCGAAAAGTTTCCCGTAGTCTCTGATACCCATGACACGAAACTCGATCTTAGTTTTACGTTAGGACTATGTATAAGACTGTGGTGACTGCGGCAATAAAACGTTTTGTTACAGGGCCATCATCGTTTGGATTATGTCCAAGTACATCACCGTGATTTATAAGTATTTTTGTTGTATATTTAATGTTGTGGTGTCTCAGCCTTCATTCATATTTTTTATAGTCGTCTGAGAGTTCAGAAACGTCATTTAATTTTAAATAGCTGTCAACACTTGTCAGTTTTCCTTGTGCGAGTTTGTGATTTTTCCACATTAATTATAAACCATTTTTAGTTAATTTAATACTAAAAGTAGTGTGAAGTGAATACAATTTAGTAATATGTGACTGTTGGGTGTATTTATTTATTTATTATTTATTAAAGGCCACCGAAAAGACGGTTTATAATATGTGTTTGTGGAGATCGTGTTAGTCGGAAAAATGAAGAAAAAAGGAAGTTCATGGCTAAATTTCCTTTGAATGAATCTAGGTAAGCAAATTATCTACATATTATTTACCCCTATGTCGGGGCAGCAGGCTGTATACAGCCCAAATTTGAAAATTTAATTTTGTTTACTAATAGTATTTTTTTTTAACTAGTGATGTATATACTATGATTATCGATAACTATGAAAAAATAATTTATTTTTAAAAATATCAAGGATTTGTAGTTATCTCCTTGCCGAACCGTTTCGGCAAGTCATTATTATTTATAATCAACAGTCAAAGTAAAATCACACCAAAAAATTACATAATTTAAATTATTTTTTTGAATATCTATCTGAGGTGCCTAACGTAGCTTATGCCTATATCTTTGATAAAAAAAAGATCTGTTTTATTCTTTATTGTTTCAGATTCTAGCAGCGGGTAGAAGTTGTGCGTAAATAAGATTTCATATAATATGTTCCTATTGAAAAACTACATACTTTAAAATATGCATGTGGAAACCACTTTGAGACGACATCTTTTAATAGGAAACAAAATCGAGTTACGAACAACAGCTGCCGACAGTAACAAAAAAGCGCAGCAACAAGCCATTGCAAAATAAATTACTTTTTGACAGATTCTTCTCAAACAATATATTTGTTTATATTCAGAGAATTAAAAAATAATAGAACATTTATCAAAAGTTGTTTTTATTTTATTTCGGGTCCACATTTAAGCATAACATTGTTTTGACTGTCTCCAATGTGCAATATTGTACTTGTAATGTGGAGTCTAGTAACCCATAATAATTAGATTTTAAAAAATATTAAGGGAGCCTTCATTTAGATTCCGTACATTTCATCGATATCGATAAAAGCAGGCGCACTGTATGCAGTCTAGCACCATTTGCTCTGTTGGGTTGGCACCTTTGACTTTTGACATAATGACAGACGTTACTGCATGTTGATAATAGAATGCCATGCAAATAGTTTATATGGAGTCCCGTCTCTTATCGTAGTGTTTTATATTCTCTTTGCACACTACAAGCATTAATAATCGATTAATCGTTCATATTGCAACGCGTCTTATTATCGGAAGGTTTGCCATAAAAACCGATACTGAACCGAGCGAATAAGAGATTTAAACAAATCTCGTATTGCCGTCACCTCGAAATTCAAATGAAGAATGTGCAGCCGGGGTTTTATACTTTTGTGACGAGGGTGGAGTTTTGGGGTGAAGTAACGACCCCATAGCGGCGGTCTTGGCAATTTAGGGTTAAGGGCTGATATCAGAAGCAATAGAGGTTTATGTTTTCTTTGAAGTTATGATTGCTTATATGTTAATTTTATAGGAATTATGAAAAATCACCAATTTAAACTCCAAAAACTGTACTGTACTGTATCAGACCAATGCCCATATACGTCCCGCTGCAGTGCACGGGCCTCTGCTACAACCGAACGATTCAGAGAGGGTACATCAAGCTGGTTTAGGTACATCAAGCTGGCTTAGTGCGGGTTGGCGGACTTTACATACCATAGAAATCCTTACAAATTGCTATGGCATATGGGTTTCCTGACGGTGTTTTCTTTCCCCGATATTGTGCGACGTGATTAACTACAGTACACACATGACTGACACACATAATGACACATATGATGACAATAATATTATATATATCTGTTGAACCCGGGCGAAGGCGGGCCGAGCTGCTATTTTATTTATACATATATGTGTGTAATGAAAAAATCACTTTTCATCTGTATATATAGTATCGTGTATCATTTTTAGCAAATCTGATATCATGTATGCCAAAATTAAGCGAGACTGGTTGTCCAATTGGCTATTTGACTAATTTCTGAAAAGTGTTTTAAAGTCTAGATATAATCACTCTATACAAGAGGTATTACTATTAAACTATTAATTTATTTTTAAAGAGTTGTTTATAACGAATAAACATATTTTTCAGTTTTATCATCATATATGTCACCAAAACGGTAGGTCACGTGACTTTGAAAAAGTTACGTCACGCTTTATAAATGGTGAATGATCTTAATGGCAGAGATTAATGAAAATTGTAAATCGTGACATCACACGCTGCACAATGACAGCTTGTCGTGTTTTGTTACATTTAATCAACAGATAAAAAATGGCAAACTTATTTTAGACAATTAAAATATTTATAATTTAGATGAATGTAAATAAAAATACCTATAATTATTGTTTACCAAAAAGCTATCATATGCAACACATTTTATAATTTATTGCCACAACAGTCAAATACCCAATTGAGGCATGCCAAATGATAGTGTAATTATTATACAATTCATATTCGTATAGTATGGGCATATCATAAGAGATCAAAATAAAATTTTGAATGAATGGAAGAAGTATTTTGAAAGTGTATTTGAGTGTGATTTTTCACGAAGAGTTTGACAGCGAAAGTGATATTAGTATGGAAACGTGGATGGATGATGTACGGAATGCGATGAAGCATATGAAAGCATAGCTGAGCACCGTTAATCAAATAGTTAACTTCGTTAATCGTTAATCCGCTACAAACAAAGTTAGCTTCGTTAAGCGTTAAAGCGTTACATTTCGGAAGAATTAACGCAAGTTAACGTTAATCGTTAATCCGTTAATATGTGTAAAATTGCATTTTTATATCGTTGCGTTAGAGCTGCGTACTGAGAGTAATTTAAAATAACAACAAACAAAACATTCGTCACTCTAAGCACTGGCGCTAAGCATGAAATGATCAAAAGAAAAAATATCTTCGCAGTTTTCTCGCTCGCACGTGCCGGCAAAATATATCTAGTTTTGTTTTTGTTTCACGCGCTGCCACGCGCCACGCGCCCGGCACTTGTCATTCGTTTCATACTTGTCTGAACCTGTTTTTCGCGCCGCGCCGCGGTGCCGTGCGGTAAATAGTAGGCATTAGATTAACGATTAACGGGCTTCTGCATATTAACGGAAGTTAACGTGTCCGTTAACATTTTTAAAAGTTAATTCGTTAATCAAAATGTTAACTTCGTTAATTAACGATTAACGGATTAACGAGTTAATGCCCAGCTATGTATGAAAGTGGGAAAGGCTGCAGGATATGATAGGATATCTGCTGAAATGCTGAAAGGAGGAGGCGAAATTATATCCAACTTGCTGTGCCGCCTGTTTGATAAGTGCTGGCGGGAAGGTCGACTACCAAAGGATTGGTGCAAGGCTGTTATTGTGCCACTTTTCAAAGGAAAAGGGTCCAAGCATGAGTGCAAGAATTATCGGGGTATCAGCCTTCTCAGCGTAGTAGGTAAACTGTATGCAAAGATATTGATTGAAAGAGTGATGCGTGAAACGTATGATAAAATGTGGGATGTGCAAGCGGGTTTTCGAAAGGGACGAGGATGTGTGGATGAAGTCTTTTCTCTACGGTGCATAGCAGAGAAGGCCTTAGAAAAACATCAGAAGGTTTTCTGCGTCTTTATAGACCTTGAAAAGGCTTACGATCGAGTGTTGAGGGATGATTTGTGGTCGACACTGTCTATGTATGGGGTGGATGGTAATCTGATACGGGCGCTGAAGTCGTTATACACGGAGTCAAGTGCCTGTGTCAGATTGGATGGGACCTGCACAGACTGGTTCAGCATCAAACGCGGTGTTAGACAGGGTTGTGTAGCGTCACCATGGCTATTCAACCTATTCATGGATAGTTGTTTGACTGATTTGAAAGTATCTGATTGTGGTTTCAGAATGGACAAGTCACTATTTCGATGTCTTTTATACGCCGATGATCAGGTGCTTCTTGCATCATCGGCGTGTGATTTACAACGAACGGTGACTATAATGAACGATGCATTTAAAAGGAGAGACATGAAAGTAAATGTAAAAAAGACGAAAGTTATGGTTTTGGAGAGGGATGTATCGAGAACAGAATGCAAGGTTACAATAGAGAGTGAGGAAGTGGAGCAAGTAGATGAATTTGTGTATCTGGGCAGTTTGTTTACAAGAGATGGAAAGTGTGAAAAGGATATTGAAAGAAGAGTAAAAATGGGAAATAGTGTAAATGGTGCCTTGTACTCGATTACGGCTAATAAAAATATTTCACACCGTGCTCGATTAGCAATACACCAAGGAGTCTTGGTGCCAACACTTATGTATGGATGTGAATCTTGGGTGTGGCAGAAGAAGCACGAAAGCAGGATTAATGCCGTAGAGATGAGAGCGTTGAGGAGTATGTGTGGGGTCAAACTGGTTGATAGAGTGAAAAATAGTGTGATAAGAGAGGAATGTGGATTGAAAGAGGATGTAGTGACTAAGATTGAGAAAGTAATGCTTCGGTGGTTTGGCCATATGGAAAGGATGGATGCAAGGAGACTGACGAAAGAGATTTATGATGCGAAGATGGATGGTGGAGTCGGTCGAGGACGTCCCAGGAGGACCTATAAAAATCACATACATGATTTATTAAAGAAAGGGAAAATACGGAGTCCTCGAAACCGACGAGCGTGTATGCAAAGATTAATGACAGTGGATGAAGCGAAAGAGGTATGTATGGACCGTAGCACTTGGCGCTCAATAGTCTCTGCCTACCCCAATGGGACATAGGCGTGAGTTTATGTATTCGTATAGTAACATAAGATTTACATTGTATACACAAATATATTTTTCTATGGCGTATAAGAACCTATATCTTGTAGCATAATATATTACTCCAATCGCACACTCGAACCCACGCGACGCGACGGTTGTAGAAGAGTCCCGTGCTCAGTAGTGGGCGATTGTAGGTTGATACTTTTCATAAAGTACAGTACCAACTTAAACGATTTTTCCACTATATATCGAAATGCAAACTTTAGCAAGACTATAGGGTTACCTACCATGTAGTACCTTCGCCTACACGCCTACACACGACGCCCCTATATACCTAATTTACTCTCCTTAAGTAAGACGTTGCTCTTATAATTATAACAGGGGTACTTTCATTTGATAAGATTATTATTTTAACTAGTATGTTTTTTCTTGTATCACATTATCATGGTGTCAATCATTTGAAAATAGATAATTAAATTAAGCCGGATCCAATGTACAATGTGTTCGAAGAGCAGTGGGTACGTAGATTTCTTGTTTAATTATAATTTTTACAAGATTTGATTTATATTAGAGACAGTCTATTTCCATTCGATAACTAGCTATCATTATGTTTCCGATGCTTATAAAATATTTAGCTACTAGCGTGTGATTTCACGATATGACATTCCATGATATTATGATGTAATTTTATATGGGCATAACTATGGCCATTTCCATTTTATCGGTTTTTTTTTTCAAAAGCATTAGAAAGTTTAAATAATTACAGTCTCATTTGCATTCCTATGTCTCAGGTCCGTACACCTACACTGTGAAAGACTATCTAGAAACATTTAAACTCTGGTAAGCCAGGAATCAATTATAAGATAGAATACTTAAAAGCAAATAAAAAACGGACTATTGCGAGTCCAACGCATGTTTGTGGAGTATGCAAATTCTCCACAAAACATTTTATTGCAAGTTTTGTAAGCTAGCATCTATCTTTTTCGTTTGCGCACATTTATGTTATGAGCGTTAGCTTATTGCGAAATTTCATGAATTTTAGGCATTGTTCTAGTTTAATTGGAAGTATCCCATTAAATCCCATATGGATTCCGTTATTCCCATTTATGTACGGAACCATAAAAATCGTAATAAAAATGGTCATTGATTTAATTATGTGTCAACATGCTGACGTGAATGACGAATGCCTAAGAACCCTAAATTAAAATAAGCTGCAATTGTTGTGGTATGCGCTCATCGAAAGTTAAATTTATATTAATTAATTGTTACAAGGTATCTAAACAAATTGTCCAAATAATATGTTGGCCCGCTCATCCAATTCTTTATTAAAATTTATAATCAAGAGAGAATAATATAATATGTAGTGCGTACGACCCTGGTTAGTGGTACACAATTTAGGGTTACCAGACTTATCAATTTCCTTAAAGTTCTGCTTTTTATGTTTGTAATGTTTTTTCGTGTTATTAACCACCTTTTAAAGGACGCGGTTAGACTATAACTACTTTTGACATTAGCCCTTGAATAAGTTTTCTATTTGAGATTTAAAATTTAAATTAATTAATGCTTTCTTAGATTTACGCGAATGTTACACATTGAAATTTTATCGCGATAAAATCCGTAAAAGGTAGTTTTATTTAAATTAATTATGTTAAATGTAACTCTTAACATAAAACATAGATATTATATTTTTCTCGTAAATCTGATATTTCGTACAAATATCATAAGTTGTTATGATTATAATGTTTTCCACATATTACTTTATTGATATGCACTAGAATATCTTGTTTTTGTTTTATATTACGCTACATTTTCTCAGTCCACGTCTACAAACCTATTATTTTGTCATTTTAAGACTATTTACGCCTTTTGTGTGTCTTAGTATGGATGTTGAATGGTTTTATTATAATTATGTTTATAAACTTCTCATTGTATAAGGGTAGTAATCAAAATTCAAAATGAAACTAATATGTATTGTAGTTAAAATAATGTCACTGGTTTGTACTCAATAATAACATGCTGCAGTTTATGTACTTGTAAATGCATAGAATACAATTAATGTATGTGCAAAATAATCATGAAACAGTGGTCACACTGCAACAGGCAACCCTGGCGCGCCATTGTGGTGGTTGGTGATCCTCAGTTTGTCATTAAAGTCCAGCTTGTGTGTTTTTATTAAGTTTTAAGGGCAGTAATGAGTATATTTTTTACTAATGTTTTAGTGAACGTAACGACAGTGACAATAATGCGTGCTGAACCTTTTATACCTGACTAACTGGAGTCTTTGAGTCACCACGGTTAGTTCAAATCCATAGCTGAGGTTATTTTTTGTTACATCGCTAGTTGTGTATCTGAAATAATTTGTCATCAGCGTTTTTTAAAATATTAGAGTATGCAAGAATTTAGCTATGAAGTGAGTGCTCAATTGTGTTTACTTGTAAGAATTAAATATTTCGTGAGCGATGCGGCGTTCGTTTTCTTTTTTGTAATAATACAAGCACCCTGACCCTCCCTGGCGTAAGCCGTTGCTTTACAAAGAAAAGACGTGACTTTACAAGTAAATGCATTCGGACACTTCTATTTTAAACTTTTATTGTAATATTCGTAGTGTTTCTATATAAAGAGGTACAGTAGATTCTTATTTATTTTAAATTTCTTTGTGTGACAATAGTAAGGACTTATGTATATAATAAAAGTTTAGGCCTATTTCTAATGAAATTGAAACTTTGTTTGTATTGGTACTATGTTCTATTTGTTGTTGTTTTTTATCTAGTGTAAACATAGTATGTATTACAGATAATATATTTATTTGTGATATTATAAGTGTAGAATAAAAAGATGATACAACTTGATAGCATTTGCTAATCTGAGTTATCATCAAGTACCTGTGGCTATTGCCTGATTAATTAGATTGAATGTGATATTTTGACAAATACTTTCTCATTATTGGTATTTTAAGCCCATAGCTAAATCATATTTCCAGACCTGTACATTATTTTGGAAATCTTTCATAGCAAAATGATATCTACTACATATATTTTTGTCTCCAGAAGATGATCTAAATACATTTAATTTGTATTTCTGAGATTGCCAGGATCACTGTAAAATATATTTTAATATGCATTATTGTAATATGTACTCTTACAGTGTGCTAAATAATTAGCGAAGTAATATGACATGACCTAGGTCATGTATATGTATTTTTTAACAGTTGATGCATTTGATGAATTACAAAAACTTAAATTTGAGTTCCATGTAACATTAACATGTGATTAATCATTGCCTAAAATTTATAGTATACAATACTAATACTATGGTAGTATACAATACATAATATATTACTTGCAAGTCTCTGTTGTGTTGACCACAATGTACCTTGCTACTCTTGAGCCTATGTTTATCTGGTACTATAATATAGCCGCTTGTATATGAATGTAGAATTTGTGATTAATTTCACGGTGTAACAATCCAATTTTAACTTATTATAAAAATAATTTGCAGTTTTGATGAACTATAAATAATTATCATAAATAATTCCAATAATATATATGAAAGGGTCAGCTACATGCTATGCTACATATGATTATCTTGTAATGACTTGCTTTATCTAGTACTTGTAGCATTAATGTGTGTTAATGAAAAAAGCAATCAACCTTCAGTGCCATCCATCCACATAAAAGTAAAGTTCCTATAACAACATCTCTTAAATTAATATGATTAAAGAGCAATCATAATTGATGTGCTACAAATTACAATACTCCACACTAGTTTCATATTACAGTGATAATAATTAATAATACCACCTTTTTGTTACATGACAGTGTAGAAAATATATGTGATAAACATTTAGGGAATACCATTTGCTACTAGTGATCTCAAGATTAATAGTATATTATTAGAGGATTTACCATATTATTATAATACAGCAAATAATGGGATAATATGTATCCTATCATTTGTTGCTATAAGTTCTATAAATGTTTAATAACTATAATATATTCTTGGTAGAAGACATTGAACATATCCTATTGAGTTAACATAACCGAGACTAACAATATTAAGGCCATTCGTTTTTATAATGAATTTCACAATCTTGAATGTATTTCCACTAATTATATTTTTGTTAACACTACCGGATAGAAATTTAAGGCATCATCCTGATATGTAAGGATGCTATAAGTTATGAATGTAATATCCTTACATTGCACACGGCTATTACATCCTGCAACTAATATTAGCAGTTTTAGAAACAATTGGTATTATAAATTTAAATTATGAATCATGATATCAAACATCTTACAAGCAAGTGAGCTTACATATCTGAATTAATTTAATCCAATAGACTATTGTATGTGTAACATCAATTTCAACATCACTGAAGATGCTTTAATGGTTTGAAAAATACAAAGAATACTGTAAATAAATTATGTATTATCATGCATTATTAAGTTGTTTAATTGCAGTGTTGTGTGTCAGGCTTGTTCGGTTGGGTCCCTGAGCAGAGGCAGCGATGGAGCCCGGAGCACGGGCGCTCGACGTGCTCCCGCTTCTGCAGGAGCGGGTTGCGGCTTTAACAGGGGGCCGCGACCGCCGCGGGGGGCCCATCATATGGTTTCCAGCGAACTCGAGACGGGACCGAGTCGCGCCAGATGACTACAGGCGTCTACTACATTATCTAATCAGTATACCTAGGTAAGCGCTCATCATAAACGATACACGATGCCGAGAGCGCGTGCCCACGCACAGACAAACCTCAAACCGCGTGCGTTTGCATAATCGATAGTAAATATCCCCGATGAATGAGCAGCTGCCACTACTTCCTTCTTTAGATCGACTACGATATTCCTATTTCTTGTATGCACGTCTGCTGAAATCTTTTATAAGGTTAAAATTTAACAAAATTTCTTAATAAGGTATTATATGGCGGTAGTGTTATTGATGATTTTATATTCACCATCTCATTTTAATATTCGAGGAAATGAATGAGTTGAAAACTCATCACGACGTTTGTTTTCTGTGCCAACATTACTAGATAGTAATAAAGCTTTTGTCTTACATATTTCGAACAATAGGTGATTGAAATTGTTGGCCGGCGTGGTTTTTTCAAATACTGACACGACAAAGCGTTTACAATGTGTATGGTGGGGGGTAAGCGCTGCACAATACAGATAGAATATTCAGCCGAGATCGTTATGCCGACCAGCTCGAAATATACAATAAACACAAGCGAGAATCTGACACACGAATAGCTTTCATGGACCACTGTAGAGTTCTCTTCCATTGTTCCCTCTAGCTGCTAATTGGGACAAATATCCCACCACCATTGGTGTAAGTCCATAACTTTTACCTAGCGTAGATTGGACCATTACATATTAAGGCTATCAAATTCTTGAAATATTTGTTGGGTATGCAGCTTCGTTCACTATATATTCCGTCACCCTTATATATGTGACAATTTATTTAATAGATACGAGTACAGTTGATAGATTTCAATGTTGAAAAGGCGTAACTTTGAAGTTGTAGATGTGCCTTCGATTTGTACTCTCGACTGCTGACTGGCCTTCTTCTTTCTACAACAAAAACTCACAAGGCCAACATGAATTGGTGTAATAATAAATATTCTAGTAAATGCAGTATATAAAGCTATACATATACAAAGTGTATTTATTTTGTTTACAGCGACACAGTGAGGTCACATGGCTTTACAATATTGATCGATATGAGAGGTTCAGCATGGGCAGCGATCAAGCCAATCCTAAAGGTTCTGCAGGAACACTTCCCTTCATCCGTCCACCAGGCTTTGGTAGTTAAACCTGACAATTTTTGGCAAAAACAACGCACAACAATAGGAGCACATAAGTACAAGTTCGAGGTAAGCTTTATTTACTATGCGTTCATAGTAAACAAATACAATAGTAAACATACATTTACTCTTCTTATATTATATGTTTGTTTTATATTGTGTAAACATTTATTTGATGTTTACAAACAGCTTCGTCGCGTAAATTGGAGTGATTGTTTTCGTTATCCGATGAAATATAGTGATCGGGATGGAAAGAATCGTGAATTATCTAATTTCAGAATCATCATAATTATTAGTTTAATTAGGTAAACATAGATAAAAGGTCAGCCGTCCAATAAACGGGTGCGGTTAACGGATTGACCACAGCGATGTAGCGATACTTGCGTGATTATTGCTGTGATCTCATTGTGTCATCTTTGTTCCAGACGACCATGATTAGCCTAGAAGCGCTTCCTAAAGTAATAGACACGACACAACTTACACCAGATTTAGATGGCACATTGCAGTATGACCATACGCAGTGGATCGATCTCAGACTGGTAAGTTCTTACTTCTTACATTACTCTTGCATATTATAACTAAATTACAATATGACGATTTTTTCGAAATTATGACCTTTACTTGATGTTATAAAGCTGTACATAGTGAGACATTATCATCCACTAACCCAAATGATCTCCAAGCAAGTTTCACTTCTTAGTCAAAAGCGATATGTTTTTAATACATATGTATTCCAATTCATTTTATTCCTGTAGATTCGAATCACCAATTCTAAGCCCAAACACATTGATTGATAGCATTAGCCTCTTATATAATCAGTTGAAAATAGGAACAATTTACGAAAGCTATTGAGATAATAGAAAAGATAACTGAAACGGAAATCTAAGATCAATTGCGGACCTCTTGAGTTCATTTCACGCGCGTTTATATATGTTAGCGAAGTGATGAATAGTGGCACCAGTAAGTGAATCACGCCACTTATACGAGTAGTTACTTGCATAACTATTGAATTCTAAAACAATAATATACTGGCTGGATTTTTCAAGTGAGCGTGGATCGCCGAATCCGAAACTATATTGTGGATTAGCGAAAATTAATTAAAGGTGTCACGAGCCTGTTTTTGACCAAATGTAAAACTCTATACTTGGATTTTTGAAAAATTTATATTCCTAGCGAGGATTTGAACCCAATCACTTTGACAAAAAAACCGTGCTATAGTACACTATTCGATAGTATTGCTAATAAGAATCAAGTTCTGGGGAGTACCTAATTAATGACATACGGAAAACTGAAGGAAAAATTTTAGCAAAATAATATTTTTTTTCTGTTATTTAACATCTAGTCTTCCCACGTTGGGAAAGGAATTATCGGGAAATAACAAAATTAGTTAGAACAGTTGATTCTAAAGAATTATTAAAAATTCCTGCCTTTAAGAGTTTACATTGATAAAGCTACCTCCTTCTTTAAAATTATAAATATTTTTTGGAGACTCTTAACAGTGAAGGCACCATGTGAAGGACATTAGTTTGTGTACAATAGCGCAAGTGACAATTTAAATATGCCTCCAAAAGATCAAATCTATTATCATTAATTAAATCTATATTCAACTTACTGAAATCAACTCCTTAGCATATATATTTTTTACAAATAATTTGACAAAATTTGAAAAATATCAAAATTCCACTCCCAAAGCATGGAGACTAGGCGTTCAGTAAACGAAACAAAAAACAATATTTTGTCTAAAATTATTATTATTCTGGTTTGGTCTGATGACATTAACGAATGGTGTGGTAATACAACATGTGTGTATTTTCAAAATCATTGGATTCGATTCCTCGCCCGCCTTAATAAATCACCCAGTAAAAATGTCCTTAATGATTCACTTGAATATCAACCTACATGACGGAATTCAAAGGCAAATGGATCTTCGGAAGCTGATTTGTAGTAATTAGACTACCTATCTACGCACTCCTAATTATTTAATTTTGTGTAACTATGAATTTAATCAATAATAACCCTATCATTTTCTTGTCGTGTGTGCAGGCGCTAGAAGAGTTGATGTGGCAAGCAGGTGATCTGCTGGACCGGCTCGACGACCTGCAAGAGGACGTCGCCCGGGCGGACTTCGCCGATGACGTGACGGGAGCACGGCGCGCCATCGACGCTCACGCCGACATCAGTAAACGACTCGCTAAGGTCCCCGTGGATGAGCTCGAAGCCCAGGGTAAGAGATTACACCAGCTTTTTACATAGTTAGTTGTGAGCACAGGTGTAATACAACATGTATTAGGGACTATTATGAAAAAACTACACATACCTTAAAAATTAATTGGGCGAAGGGCGTTTACGAATTAATATTATTGGTGTCTATGTACCAGTATTTATTTGCCGTAATACTTACCATTCAAGTTCAATTGAAAAATAATAAATAATAATAAATGTTTATTTACGAAAGTATTTACAATGAAGTAGTATCACAAAATAATATTTATAAAGCTAGTAATAAAAAGACATTTCACTGTGGTATTCTCTAGGGCCTAGGCTCTCGCCCTGTATCGCAGATACCAAAAAAGAATTATCTTATTATTCTTGTTTTTGACATGTTTTGAAAAGAACTATAATTTGCCATAGCATATGATGACACACAAACCGCTTAAAAAATTAAGCTGTAATTAATGCTGACTTATTTATTGCCCTAATCTATACATATAATAAAAATATAAATGGTCGATGTCTGTACATGGAAGTTATTTAAGAAATTTCAACGCGGGGGGTCTTTATAACAGCAACAGAATCCAAAAAATTTTTTTTTTAAATTTTTGTCTGTCTGCATGTTTGCTTGCGCATCACGCAAAAACTACTGCACCAAATGAGATGCGGTTTTCACAGTTGTATTGCTGCAGGTTCAACTTAAAAACTGGTATATGTTGCATTTACATACAGGATGTTTCTTTTTGTTTGCTTGCACATTAATCATAAACTACCGCACCAAATGAGATGCGGTTTTCACAGTTATATTGATGCAGGTTTAACTTAAAAACTGGTATATGTTGCATTGACATACAGGTTGTTTCTTTTTGTTTGCTTGCACTTTACTCATAAACAACCGCAACAAATGAGATGCAGTTTTCACAATTACAATGGTGCAGATCCAACTTACAACTGGTATATATTTCATTTGCATATAGGATGTTTCTTTTTGTTTGCGTGCACATTACTCAAAAACTACCATACGAAATTAGATGCAGTTTTCACAGTAATATTGGTGCACGTCCAATTTGAAAACTGGTATATATTTTATTTATAGAGAGGGTGTTTCTTTTTATTTACTTGCGCATAACGCAAAAACTACAAGACGAAATGAGATGCAGTTTTCACAATTACATTGGTGCTGGTCCAACATAAAAACTGGTATATATTTCATTTACATACAGGGTGTTTCTTTTTATTTACTTGCGCATAACCCAAAAACTACAAGACGAAATGAGATGCGGTTTCACAGTTATATAGGTACAAGTCCAACTTAAAAACTGCTAAATGTCTTATTTATATACAGGGTGTTTCTTTGTATTATGGAAGATAAATGAGAAATAATAATATTCCCCATATTAACACTGGATTAACACTTAGGCTACATTTTATCCAGATAAATTAAGTGTTCCCGTGGGATGAGGACGGAAATCCGATATATTTGTTACTTTTTATACTTAAAGGGATGCGATGGGCGTGGATTACATACCTTGAATAAGAATGAGATAGGACAGGTGGGATGTAACGGGATGGGAAATTCCAAATAATCTGTACATGTATATTTTTTAAAATAAAGTTAAGCACGCAGCATAAGACGAAGTTAGCGGGCAGAAGCTAGTTGTATTATACAACTACTTACATGCAACAACAATTGCGCATCAAGTATTGCAGTTGGTAACATGTAGAAATAAAATCAAGGTGCAGTTTTTACACTACAAATGCAAAATGCATAAGACATTAATCAGTACCAAACACGTAATTTGGCGTGGAAGCATTAACGTTCGTTTCAATGCCGGAATAGAAATTGCCGTGTCTGTTGAATTTTTAATATGTTTCACTTCTTAAACTGGCATCTTACAGACAATTAAATATTTTAATGGCTATATAATTGGTTAATGGGATGTAATATATGAATTTAAGTGTTATCATTGTGATTGTTGGGTGGGTTGTGCTGCGAGGGAGTCGACAAGGCGTTTGATTGTATAAGCCGCAAGTTTCAGTACAATTGCGCACACGCTAGTTACGCCACGATGAAGGCTGTTGGTTATATCCGTCTGCTTGTCGATATTTATTTCGATAGTTCGTAGTCCCGCGACGAACGCGCCACCACTCACGTTGTTACCATGTTATAATTACTAGTTTTTGTGTTTCGCATATTGTTTAAATTGTTATTAAGTCTAACAGTTGATTATATTTATGTGTGCCTGGTTCTGAGTGTTTCTAGGTTACAGTGAATAAACACGGTCGTTGTCCAATCGAAAGGAAAAAAAACAGTTGATGGAGGGTAATTGTAATTGTTTACGAAATATAGTTTACTTAATGCTATTGGCCTGCGGTATTTACCACTTCGCCTGTCGGGAGGTGCGCCTCTATTTAAGGCATAAACCGACGTGTGAAAAGTAACAATACATGTTAATTGAAGAAAAATAGCCTCTCTACTGCACTGAAAAAAACATGAAAGACTCACAAAGCTGTTATAAATTTTCTGTACACCATCATCTTTAAAGTTCAACCATTATAATCAACATTTTATGACTTAAGAATTTGCACATGTTTTATTTATATTATAAGTTTACAATTCATATGCTTAGTATAAAATTAAATGGATTTTTGGGGTCCCTTTCTTATGAGGCACCTGTGTAGTTAATATTTTCTTGTCGTGAGACGACATTTCTTCAGACTTCAGATAATCAGAATTCTGTATTTTTATTACATATGTATAGTTTTTGGGCACTTCTACATAAGCTGGCAGTGCAGTTATTATGTTTTATATAATCTGTCTTTTTTTAATGTTATAATATAAGTTAATACGAAAATTTCCGCGCTTGGCCAATAGATGACGTTACTGTACTGTATAGATGTCGTTTGCATACACAATACATTCGCAGTTAAACAACACTTTCTTTATTTCATTTTGTTATATTTCACACCATTTCTTTAACATGATTTGGTAATGTGTATTTGTAAGGTAAAAAAAGTATACATTTGCGGCAACAGTTCACCGGAGAGTCTTTATGGATGTTTTAACGTTGTAACCTTGTCTTGTCTTATTCTTGTGGTTTGTCCCATGGTTGAAGACTGGAGTAAAGACTAATAAATAGCTGTTTTTGGATTTAAGAGATGAAATAAATGGATTTTATGATATATGTGTAGGCGAGAGAGTGGTACAGCGGTTAGAGGCGGCGGAGGCGCTGTGCTCGGAGGCGAGCGGCAGTGGCGGCGAGGGCGCTGCGTTCCACTGCGGCACGCCTGGAGCGGTGCGTGCACAGCTGTCCGCCGTGCGGTCAGCGCATGCGCACGCGCACAAACTCTGGCAACACAAGAAGATGCAACTGGACCAGTGTTTTCAACTTCGGCTCTTTGAGCAGGATTGCGAAAAGGTAATGATTCACAATTCAATGCAATATCAACTCTGATATTTATAGAAATAAAACACTGACTACCTATGTCTAGCAATTAAGACTTGCCTCACAATAATTCCATAACTTAATAATTTCGGTTATCATTATTAATTTTGTTATTACTAATTATGATGGTGATGAATGATATATTTTTAATTTCTTGCACAGATGTTGGAATGGATTGTGAACCACCGCACTGCGTTTCTCGCCACATACGTCGAGATCGGTCGATCGTGTGCGGCTGCTAAACGTCTTCAAGAAGAACACGCTAGGTATGTGTATCCTACATATAGACCTCGTTGATAACGTGGTGGTAATTAAAATGTTCTCACCACATTTTCATTCACTTAACTTCCGGCAAATCGATGGCTACATACACTAGTAAATGAGTGCATATTAATAGTCGTTGATTGAACTTGATTAATTAATAGATGTATCGTTAGGTTCGCGGCGGCATGCACGGGCGGCGGGCGGCCGAGCGTGGCTCGCGTGACTGCTGCTGCGCGCCGCCTTGCCGACAAGCGCCATTACGCAGAGGCACAGATCTCCGCGCTGGCGCACAGGCTTGAAAGAGCCTATAAACAGCTATCAGCGGGTAACCTTATGTCTTTAAACATTATTACAATGCAATGAACACTCAGACATAAAGGCAAGATAGTCTAATGTGTTATTTGTTTGACAGGTCTTGAAGAGCGGTCAGCAGTATTGTCTCTGTCGGTGGTGTTCCACCACAAGGCGGAGGCGTATGCGTCGGCGGTGGGCGGATGGGGTGCGCAATGTGCTGTGGCGCTGCAGCTGGCCACGGGTCAGGGCGGAGCGCCGTGCAACGACCCGCGCGCCCTCGAGCAACACGCGCAGCGACATCGACAGCTCTATGAGCACATGTGCCAGGCTTACACTGAGGTGACCATGCTCATACATAAAACTGAAGTTGAGATAAACCTCCCCGCTTTGTTTGCATTACCATGGCTGAGACACCCTGTATATTATCATTACAATTATTATCAACAAATGTATAATATACCTTATAACCAAGATGAAGAATATGTCTCCAGTTTATGTGTATATGCATCATAACAAGTATGTAGCCTAAAAAAGTAATGAACAATGTAATTATTACATGACCGTGCCGAATAAACTTGATGTCGAAAAAGCATGTTGCATTATTGTTAAATGATTTATTTCTATTAGCTACCTCAGTTTCAAGAAATGTCATTAACAAATTTTGATAATGCTGAGCAAAAAAAATATTTTTAGGTCCACTCAACAAGTAAAAAGCTGCTATACCAACTGGACCATTTAGTACAAGTGTGCCATCAAACAGACCCTGCTGACCTGGTAAGTTATGCACTACCTTTGTTTAGTTATAAGTTAATAAACCAGTTAATATTGTCTTTAAAATATATCTAAACGGGGATGTCTGATACAAATATCTATAGATATTCTTTTGCCACCTATTAACTAATAACTAACTAATATAATCATGAACCAAATCAAGTTCTTGAGTTTCTCTATGGCCATTGGATTTATTTGTTAACAATTGTTTTATGAAGAAACTTTAACGGTGAAGGAAAACATCGTGAGGAAACCTGCATACCGTAGCCATTTTAAAAGAATTTCTACGGTATGTAAGTCCGCGAACCCGCATTAGGCCAGCGTGGTGGACTATATGGCCTAACCACTCTCAATCGATTCTCTCGATTGTAGAGTAGGCCCGTGCCCAGCAGTGGGACGTATATCGGCTGATACGATTGTTTTATGTGACTTCTTGATCACTAAAGCAGAGCGACGGTACGGTGAGCAGTGCTGGTAGCAGCGGCGGCGACCCGGCCGCTGACTACAGCTCTGGCGCCAACCACGTGCTCGCAGTCATACACCAGATTCTGGGCCACCATCGAGCACTAGAAGCGCGGTACCATCAGGCTCGACTGAAGCTCCATCAACGACTGGCGTTGTTGTTGTACAAAGAGGATTGTAGGCAGGTCGGTATTAAGCGTGGGCTTGTAAACTGTGGTACAAATTTATACCATTTATACCATTTATGTCAAGTTTAAATTTGAATAAATGCTAATGAAGGCTCTTCTTAACAGGTACTAGATTGGCTGGCAAATCATGGTGAAGTATTTTTGCAGAAGAATACTGGAATAGGAAGGAATCTCCATAAAGCAAGAGTTTATCAGAAATCTCATGAACACTTTGAAAATGTTGCACAAGTAAGTATTTATCATGTCGAGTCATAAATTCCCTTTTCTTCCAAAAACAATAGTCTACTTATCAATTGAAATTATTTTGTATTGATTTTTTTTCACTACACAATACAGTTTTATTTAAATACTATGAATATGTTGACAATTTCGGACATTTGTATTATATATTTTTGCACGACAATAAATAAACTGGTAACTAAACAAAAGCACTATTTTCAATAGGTAATATTTTATTGTGAACGACATGTATGACCATGGTATTTTACGTAGAACACTTACACGAACGCGGAGAAACTGCTGGGTGCGGCGGAAGAGCTGGCTCGGTCTGGCGAATGCGACCCTGAGGAGGTGCTGGGCGTGGCGCGCGAGCTGGAGGCGCACGTCGCCGCGTTCGCCGCGAGGGTCGACCGGCGGCGGCGGCGACTAGACCTGGCTGTTCTACTCTATACCCACGAAAAAGAGGTAAACATTCTGGTATATTAATGCTTTCTTTGTTTTACTTAAACATCTCCTATATAAACAGTGAGCGAAATATGTCATACGTCCTTCAATACAACATTAATGATGCAAGGAAACTTTCAGGTATTTTTTTTAGTCTGTAACAGTCACGTGAAAAAATATTTATTTAGTATTAGTGATGTATTTAAATATTTAAGAACGGTGTTTAATTAATGGTGTTAAAAATCTTTGGAAGTGGTAACTCCACATGCATACAAAACTACAACATAAAATTCAACCTTAAAATAATTAATTTAGAAACTAAAAGGTCAATGTGTTAATATAAATCAAATACCATAATGAGTTTGGATGGATAACGTATTCTAGATAAATCAATATAGTAAAAACTATGCAGTGGTTATAGCAACTCCTAATAAGAGAGGCGATATGTGACCCTGTAAAACGAGTATTGTTGGGCAGTTGCTCCAATGGCTGGAGACGCTGCGGAGCGGCGGCGGCGTGTGTGCGTCCGACGACACGCCCGAGGCGGCGCGGCGCGCGCTCGAGCAGTGTGCGCAGCACCGCGCCGCCAGCCTCGACGCCTGCGCCGCCACCATCGTGCAGGGGGAGGCGCTGCTGCAGGACCTCAGGTACCACTGTGCTTTTAAATGTTATAGTATAACAATGGTCCAGGTCGTTTATGACAAAGACCTTTTGTTTATGTTGTCCCCTCTAGTGCAATAGGTCAATGTTTGCTACACGCTAACCATTTGTAAGGTACGTTAAAAAATTGTGTGGTACAATTTTTTATTATGTACAGACATCGATTGGTTACAAATTTATTATACGAGTATGTATAGATAGATAAATAAGAAAAAGAGTATATTCATACCTTTTGATTCATGCTAAGTAGAATTTGTTCGTCTGAAAGATGTTTAATTGATCCATAACTTATATAATTTATTCATATAATAAATTTGTAACCGATCGATGTCTGTACATGGAAGATAAATGAGAGAAACTAATATGGGAGTATTAGTACGTATTAGACGTCAAAACAATTATTGTCAGAATTTTTCTCTCTTTGTGCCTTTGTGCACGCTAATCTCAGAAAGGGCTTAAACAATTTTGCATAAATGGGATACATTTTATGCCGAAAAATGTAGAGTCCCCGTGGAGATGAGCAAGGAACTCAAAAATATTGGTTACTTTTTTAAACTAAAAGGATGGGATGGGACCAGTGGCGAAGGGTGACATTTTTTAAAAGGGAAGCCGAAGCTCAATACACAAAATATGTTTATTTTCTTTATCCTGTTACTAGCTTCTGCCCGCAAACTTCGTCTGCGTGGTTAATTTTATTTGAAATCTCCCATCCCGTTATATCCCGCCCGCCCCGTCTCATTCTCACTAATGAAATGTAATCCAGTCCCATCCCAACTTTTTGAGTATGAAAAAGTAGCAAATATATCGGAATTCCTTCTTCATCCCACGGAAACACTATTTTTTTCGGAATAAAAAGTAGTCTATGTTACTTCTAATACCTCCAAGAATATGTGTACAAAGTTTCATGATGATCGGTTGAGTAGTTTTTGCGTGCAAGCGTAACAAACAAACTAACATTCACATTTATAATATTAGAAGGGCTAAGGGATTACGAAATGACTACAATGCGACTAGTACTAAGTAATCTGTGAATGCGACTGATAGTAAGCGTAGTGCAGTCCGAATAGAGATTAAAAATTTTCTGTGTGATGTTTCACAGAATGAACGCAAAACGCGACACACTTATGCACGTGTGTCCTTATATTCGGACCTTTGCGAATATCCTCCCACCAGCAAATTATTGCTTCGAGAATCTTACTCACCAAACTAAAATAATGGGTTTCATTTGGTAAGTGATATTGTGGCAGATCTGCCTATTGCGGCCGTCAATTAAATTTTAATATTTTCGTTACCTATGTACTTATACAATATTTACAATGTCCATGAAATAAAAAGTAAACCATGCTTACATAATGAGAAAAATAAAAAAGTATATTTCTAAACTGCACGTGAATATAAGATTAATATAAAAGAAATAAAAACCTAGACTCAATATGTTAACAAGTACGATAGCCCCGCATTTATCAGTTGTAACATTAGTAAGACAATGTATTCCTCAGGCGAGGATCGAGCACGTCCTAAAATCTAAACACTAACTTTATTTGTAAAATCGACAACCTAAACATATTAGTACGCTCCTAACGATTAGTAATTTCCATTAAAACCATAATATTAATATTAATACACATTTTGTAATTAAAAACATTTAAAACTAATTGCATGAACCATGAATATATTGTAAAAATGTAAATACAACACTTATAAATACATTAAACTCCGCATTTCGCTATTGTAATAAGTAATATCTATACCTAAACACACGAAATGCCGGAGAAGCTGCGGCTTGCCTCTTGCTTTTTTAGCGTAAATTGAACCTTAAATCACTATCAATTTAAGGTACAATTTTGCGTGGTTTGTTGCATACTATACAATGCGTAACGGGCGGCGCGGCGGCGGCGCGGTGGCGGCGGGGCGGCGGCGCACGGGCCGCGCTAGTGTTATTGAATAAGCCGAACAATTTTACAGGAATTCGCCAGAGGTCGCACCGCGTCGCAATAAAAAGGGCTTACTGTGCCGCTTCCTAGTAATGTTTACGTATCTGGCCGACAGATGTCGTTGAATGTAAAAAATAATAATTGAGTTTTGATATTAAATAAATAAGTTTGAATAATTTGCTTGTTTATAGTGTAATGATAAATTACAAAAGGGAAGCCGGTAGGAACTGGCTTCTAAGGAGCCTTCGCCACTAGATGGGACACGATTACTTATAATGAGAATGAGAGAAGAGAGGGCGGGATATAACGCGACGAGAAAAGCAGTACAGAGGACGGCATTGAATTTGAATATAAATAAAATATTACGAGAAATAATATATTGCTGATGTGGACTGAACCCAAAAAGAATCAGCACCCGGGCGGAGCCGCGCCAGCTTCTTGTTCAATAATAAGTTCGTGCAGCAATCAAGTTATATCATGTAGTCTATAAAGTCAATTAAAAATTAAATTATTTATGACTCAACATTTCAAGACAGATATTATTTAGGTATTATTTCTAAATGTGCAAGTATTTATTTAATAAATACTTGCAATATTTAACTTTAATTATAGTATAAATATTTGCACTAGTTACTTATATAATTTCTAAATTGCACCTAATACTTAATAAACAAGAGCTTGAAGTAGCAGTGAGAAATGTATGCCGCTGCTAATAGGTATTTTTAGAAATATAAGGGTGCAATCTATGTTCAGCAGTCTTCAAGTCTACAGCTTTATACATTATAGCCCATAAGGATTAACTTGATGCCAGTTATCGACTCGATACACCTGTAGCATATAATTCATTCTGAATTCCACTGGCTTTTACACTTAAGAATCATTTAAATCGTTATGTGGAGTTTAGAACAGCAACAATCGAACATTAGTCATAGTATGTATTTTTTTACTGTACATAGTGACAGTGTTGCGACTCTTCGTTCTGACTAGACGTATAAAGCAAAGCTATTGTCTGCGATGTAGTGTGCAGGAGTTTTATAATACGTTAACCTCATTTGCGAGCTAAATGGCAAGGAAAAGATTCGTATAATCGGGGGAGAGAGCGCTCGTCTCGAGTGCAGAGTGGAGACATTGTGCCACGACTAGTGCCACCACGGTATGGGTGCTTGTCGCTACCACTATTGTTTTAATGCACGTCGTACTACGAGATACTCTCGAGTATTAAAAACCAACATTAAAACCACCATTAAGCCCAACACCGCATAACAGATTGCATTACTCCAGCGAAAAGCGGAGCAAAGTAATCCGGGAGAGGGTTACCAGAAGACAACTCTTTGATACCACCGAAATATCACGTAAACACTATAATAGCAGTGATGCTGCAGTAATTTGATTCCTTAAATAATTTTGCCTCATTTCATAGTCAAATACTTTATAAAGACCTTTACGTAAAAAAGTGAATCCAGCGGTAATATAGTTATTATTTACCGAAATTATAAATCTAAGTGTATTTTTAATGTTCATTATTTCATTAATGTATAGGCTGACGAGTCCTATTTAAAAGTGCATATGGTAAAATCAAGCTGCTGTCTACTGAAGTATGCAAATGAGAGTGAAGTGGAACCGTTCTCACTACTCAGTCTCAAGAAACTACTCGTAGTAGGGGCTACACTTGCTCTATTTTACCAAGTGCTTGATAGTAGCCGGTGACATTGTTATATTCCATGACAAACTTCATCCATACAAAACTCCATTAATAGTTGTGTACACTATGGTAACTACCTGCGTGTGTGTATTTATGTGAAGCATGATAGATAACGATAGGTACTCTGCTCGATACTGAATGCGAACTCAAACTTTATGCATTTATAGAAAAACAATATGGAGATGAATTCGAGGTTAGTCCCATTATGGAGTCTATGGTAGGCGTGGTAGATCGGAGCTTAGGCATTTTAAAATGAAGATTTTCAAGGAATTTGTTGCACTACTGTATATTTTATATTTCTTAACGATATTAAAATTCCATCTTTATCGGTTGTTTTCATTATTGTTTTTAAAATTATCATCGACCGAAAATCTATTTAAAACCTATTAAATAATACAGTGGTATTATGATGGTGATGATGATGGCAGACAAAAACTTTAATTTCTAGATGGAATTGTATATTTTTCTGATCCTGGACAATACTTCATACACTTGTTGATAAATAGCATTTCTATCAACAATCTTAAAGAACTTTAAAAAGCTTCCGTGCGCGATATTGCTCTTATAAGTACTGTATACAATTTACTATTTAGAATTATATCAAGTAAGTTAGCTTCTGCCCGCAAACTTCGTATGCATGTTTAACTTTAGTTGAAATTAACTTCATTTGGAATTTTTTAATCAACATTTTAATCTCCTATCTCGTCTCGTCCCGTCTCATTCTCACATAAGGCATGTAATCCAGTCCCATCACCATCCCTTTGAGTGTAAAAAAGTAACAAATATTTTGGAATTCCTTCCTCATCCCGGGGGAACACTAAATCGTTCGGGATAAAAAGTAAGTGTTAATCCAGGGTGTCAGCTACATCCATACTAAATTTTATCGAAATCCGTTGAGTCGTTTCTGATTTCATCGCCACAACCGCACAGACAAACAGAAAATCTAATTCCTTAATACAGATATCCTCCCTTAATATTAGTTTTTTTTTATTTATTGGGACAAAAAACAATTATACATTTATCTTCCATGTACAGATATCGATCGGTTACAAATTTATTACATGTATAGATTTTTTAAATATTAAAATGATGAGAGTCGCCTGCGTCGCGCTCTCGGGACGTTACACAACGGTATGCGACCCAATTTCTACAACCGCCGAGCACAGCGGAGCGTTACTTGGTTTTCAGTGAAAATTCAAGCTCGGGCTATCGCTCTCGGCACGCGACGCGATAGCTGTCCGCGAACAATGTGTTATTTATCGAGCCGCTCAGCTAGATGACAGACTGACTTTATTATCGCGTTACGCCGAGAGAAATTCCTTCTTCATCCCACGGGAACACTCAATTTTTCTGGATAAAAAGTAGCCAAAGTGTTAATCCACGGTGTCAGCTACCTTCATACCATGGCCATTTTTATCTGGCTCTATACTTATAACTGTTTGCAAATAGAAGAAAAATGTTTCATAGAAATATTTTTGGTTGTAATGATAAGGTATTAGGGTGTAAGACTATTTCAACATTAAATCGCTCCATATAAAACGCACCAAAAACCAAAGAAAACTTTGGGATAATTGTATGCATCTATGGAAAATGCAAAAAAATCTCTTGAAACATTTTTTGTTAATAGTTTGTTCGTAAATCGTTATAGTAATACGTTCAAGTACGCGATGGCATGAGAATAATTAACAAGCACGTTGAGTAATTCATCAGTGTAAGTAGTGAGCCAAATATAGTTCCGATTTCTCAGATAGGTTTATAAAATGTGGAGTTAATATCCGTAAAAGGAGCGACACCACTACGTGTATCCGTCGCGCTCAGACTATTACTCAACCCGTCAAAAAAATACGTTCTGTTGAATCAGTAATCGCCTCTACTCAGGATCACTTAGGTTTACACGTAGAGTACTGAATCTTCACCGTAATATCTTAAAGTTTGTTTTTGGTGCTATACAATAATATTCTACATTGTGCAGTATCATATAATTGCATAAAATTCATAATTTCATACCGAGGATCATGATCAATTATTACAATATTTTAATTTATTTAAATATATATAATTGATTTTTGAAAGCATAGAAAATATAATCGTACATATGAATCCTCTTACAATACTTCTAGTATATTCACTTTTCGAAATATAGTAAAACATATACACGTGTCTTAAATTTGTTATTTAAAAGTTTAATACTACCTTAAGTCGTTGATGTCGGTTCGCAATAAAACGATTATTTACGCCACGTAGGAAGCGCAGGATGTCTAGCAATTCCTGAGACACCGGATAGGTCACTAGTTTACTACCATGTTTGTCTTTAACCCCCCATAAGTCAACGAGTCCGACACCTTTCAGGAAACGTGACGTTGACGTGTGTCCAGCAGTAAAACATACCTGGGCTTATATAGACTCCTAAATACATATTATTTTTTGTTTATTTTTGTATCAAATAACTTACTTATTTATTATTCACAATGATTGTCCAACAACGAACAGCCTTTAACCGACGCCAATTTCCTAATTGATGATGGCAACTATTGTTTTTCGATTGTATTTCTGTTTTAGCTTTTATAGGATGACAATGCAACGAAAGTATTAAGCATTGTTCTGGATTGTTTATAGCATTGGTATGTTTGCTAATGAAGTAATGACAAATATTGTTAAGGCTGGTGCAATTGATTAAACACTAATCGCCGGGAGAAGACGAAGTGAATACGCGAGAAAACGATTATTTGTCGTTAGCGTCCAAGAGTTGTTTCAATTTCTTTACTTCGCAGCCATCATTTCTATAGATTTTACGTTTTTTTTAATTTTTCATTATTGATTCGTGGTTTTTTATGTATTCTAATTTACCAAGCATTTATTTTAAACATTTTGTGTTGTAAATTTCATTAACTGAATATTAAAGTGCCGTCATCCCTTAATTCATACATACCTAAGGCAAGATGATGTCTGATAGTAATTAACTTCCAAATACCAAAAGTTACACATTTAAATTGCAACAGCAAAACTGAAGTGCGTTTATTATTGCGAGTATGCGTCGAATATTCCGCGTGATATTGCTTTGCAAAACCAACGCGGTCTATTAATTGGAATTTGTTTTTAGCTGCGACTGTTTGTAAGCATTATAAATAATTGGTTCGTGGTAGAAAATGAATCAACCCTGGTCTTACTTGTTTACCGTAACAGGAAAAGTAACTCCGTGTTGGGTGTCACTTATGGAACCTAGGCGCCAGGCCCTTTACAGCGACGCCATCGTTTAGAAGCTCTAAATAGGTATCTTATCGTAATATTCAGAGTTTTTATAGTGTTTAGTTGAAATGTTTAATTAAAAAGGTGCCTTAAAATATCTAGAGCGGAGTACATTTAACAGGTTTTAAATAAATCAGATTGAATTCCTAAAATAAACAGGAGAGAAACACTTGATTTTTTTTGTTCCCAAAAAATACCTGAATACGTTCAATTACAATAATGAATTAATTGGAAAACAAAAGTGCCTGCAATGTCGGTATGTGACGCGCTGTGTTGTGCGTAATTTGAGCTGATCAGCCTTAGGTTTGTAAATCCGGCTGCGTGCACCGAAATTCTATAAAGCAGACGGGGGAGAGACTCGGCGAGCGTCAGCGGTGCGGATGTCCTTTGTTTACTTTTGATCACCGCGTACGATATACTGTGAATAGGGGAAAGGAAAATTAATATAGACCTAAACGGTACTCATGTTGTTGGCTTTGCTTATGAATAGGTAATTCGCTACGGCTGTAGTTTTGTAAAACAGTTGGTGTAAAAGTATTATAAAATAAACATTATACCATTTTCTCGTTTAAATACTTCATAAAAATTATTCACGTAAAATATAATATATGCTGTACATACACGAATAATAAAATATTGACACTCAAAATTATATATGTATCTATTAATATAAACACGATTTCAGGAAAGAAAAGAAATTTAATCATGTAACTACTGGCATCATATTAAAATAATACAAGGCGGCTTTTTCCGAGACATGTGTATTAAAAATAATTTCAATATTAAATATGATTAAACAATCCATAACGAAATGTAGAGAAAACACTAAAGTATAATTTATAATATCAGTAACGAAGACACCAAAAATTTTCGTCTCATTACCTGTATAGTTTGATAAATATTAATCGGGATGCTCATAGATTTCCTTATTTGAAAATAGGGCGGCGACGCGACGTCTGCAACCGTTGATAGCGGGGTTTATACGTTAGTTCGCAGCGATCTCCATAATATTTAATGGTTTGGTCATTTAAATACAAAGCTAGCTGCTGCCGGTGCATCGTGGAGTCGACTTTTATCTAATTCACCGTGAAGCGCTCATCGCGGAAAGGGTGCTCATTAAAATATACTGTTTTCTCAATTGGAAAAGTAGCAATGCGCGTCTACTTTTAAATGCGGGACGGTTACGGCTCTTAAAATCCACTAGGCAGAGTTGGGGGCCCGGGGCTGCGGGGATACAAAAGCATGACCCTCCTGTTTGTAGTGTTCTTCATGTTTTCTACCATATACCATTCAATTGTGTTAATTGAAATATTCGGTTTTTTAATGTGCTGTTTTGTCAAAATACATATTATTGTTCGCTCACATAAATATAGGAAGTGCTTATTACTAGGACTTGCACATTACTAGTATTCTTTTTTCATACAGGTATTAGTTATAGCTACATATAAATAATCTACGTGTTATTCAAGACATATTATTGTGGTGCAATGAACTTGAACTGATTACTATTTAATAATCCTATATTATTGTAATTTGTATATTTGTTCGACTTAGGAATGCCATTCAGGACTATTGAAAATACATTTACTTCAATAATTGAATTACAAACGTGGAAATAAAATGCCAATGTATTATCAGTAACAATATGCCGGTAATGAATAAAGAAAACGTTTAATTAACATGCACTCGTTTTTGTGTATTTTTCGTCCGCCGTGCAATTTTCCCGATGCGTTGCCTTCGGCGGGTGGCGCGTGGTGCCGATCGCACGCAGACCGCAGTTGCATCTCGCAGTCGTCACTCGGGGAAGAGCGCGGAGCGACGTCCACTGCGCACGTTCGTCGCTCGCAGTACGCCGCGCTCCGCTACGGTTACGCGCGGCTTTCAAAAACAACGGAAAACTCTACCTTAAACAAAAGATAATTCATTACATATGTTTTTTTACTTTATTAAAATAGAATCCGTGTATATTGTTACTGACTTTGTGTGATAGTGTTGGAATCCAAAAAATACGGATATCAATCCAAAAACGACAGCCGGTTATGATATCTGATTAAGTATTTAGTGACGGATATCAACATGTTATTTTTTTTACAATTTAATAGCAGATCTATGTGACCGTTAAACTTTATAATGATTATTCTTTTTACTCATTCCATAAAAAGTTTGTTTTGATCGTTATGTGTATTTATCAAATGTCGCAGTAAACCCTGATTGGAATCATTTTAATAAGAGCTGAACTTCCATCGAGGGAGTTTGTCAAAGTTGCGGCTGGAGCTTTTCACATCAGAGAAGTGGATTTGTAACTTAGTTAAATCAAATGCATCTGTATGAATTATTATTTAGTTGCAAAGTCCAGAAAACAAAATAAATCTAAATCAGGCTTCAGTTTCTTCTTTTTTGTCTTATTTATTTTGTAATTGGAGCTTTGGGATGTTGTGAGGAAGTAATGTAATATGTCCGAACCTATAAACTATTGCAATAATTCATTGTCGATATCATTTTAAATACCTTAATGATCAATCAATCCTGGTCTGTTTGTTTGGAGGCGAGCATACGCATCGTCGGTCTCTGAGCAGGAAGTGAATCAAAAGCGTTTTAATCAAGTCAAAGTAGTCAGTTTGTCGATAAATATTATAAGAGCCGAGTCTGATTAGTATGTTTTTGGACAATTTAATTCGCAAAATGTTATTATTTTGTTATTTTACGACCATGTGTCGTGGTCGGAGGCTATATACATCCATTTGGCTACATGTAAACGCGGCGTGTATAAATACACACGGTTGTCCATAAGAATTAAGTAAACGCAACACAACATTGTGAAACATGTTATTTTGGCTAACGCGAAGGGTGTTTGAGAATGCAATAATATGACGCGCAAGACTTGCAAGCGGACATTAAACGTACTATAATATGGCTATTAAGAACGGATCCATCTAGTGCAAACGATTTCAGAAAATATATTTTGAAGATGCGGTTGCCAACACTGTGGTGACATTTGACGTGGTCTACTTTTTATACTTGCATTACTTTACGCTGAATACTCACTGTACATAAAACTATTCTTTAAAACCATTTAAGCCTCTTGTCTGCTACAAACAATACTACGGAGCCTCTATCCTAGTTTTTTCGATTGTTCCACTGGGAGAACGCGAATCCCTCTTTGCGCTTTTGCCAAAACCATCGTATATTCCTAATTTATGTACAATTTAGTTTTCTTGAAATCGCGAACAACAAATTAATGGATCGGTTTGGTTTTTCGTAAAAGATTGATTTTTATGTTCTTGTGCGTGTTTGTTACGTGTCATCAATATTTTTACGTTTTTGGTAATGCTTTAATGACGGTGTTTTCAGTATAATTTTTACCCTATGTAAAGTAGCAAGCACGTCTTTAATGGCGTGGCGTCAGTCAGGCGACGTTCATGGCCTATAATTTAGTTTTGCAAATTATGCAATTACCGCTCTAGGTGATTTTTGTATGGCTATATGGAATGTCGCTCCGACTGTACACAGAAATCGTTAATTAAATACTTTGCGTTAACAGGACATTGCAAGCAATCTCTGATTATTTTGATTTTAACAAGTATCAAGTTAGATTTAATGTTTTGATCAAAACCGTGATATTTTCTCGACATTGTTATGTCACAACATTTGTGATATCATGCTGAAATGAACATTTCTTCGCATAATCTGCTTAAAGTTTTGTGCGTGAATAAACACTTAATATCGCCACGAAACTTATTCCAAAAAAGCGTTTGTGATATAATATGTAGGATATCAATTTGAATAATGCATTGAATAAACTTGAAGCCATGATTAATTAAATTATACATTAGCCCGTACCGGTGGGATATGTGCGAAGACACCAGCCCTTCGGGATGTAGCCTACATACTTGTAACTGTAATGCGATTATCGTAATTCCCACGTGACACCTTCTTTGTTATATGTACAATTAAGGAACAGTTCATTTGTTGATATGTGAACTTGTCTCTTAGATTGTATAAATAATTACGTTTATATGCTATACTGATATCCTTTACTATGTTCTTGAAACAATAACAATTACAGCATAATGTAGGTAAACATTACGGATTTCTTCTTCAGGATAAGACTTGTCCGATTTACATCCAGAAGTAGGTACAGTAATACTTATTACTTATTATTTGGTATGTTTTCGATAGACCATAGAAATCTCTACAACTCGTCTTGCAAGTTTAGATTTTGTTTGTATATATAAAAAATGGTCATATTGTAATTATATTGAAATGGTGTGGAAATACCGATCCCATATATAACAGGGATCCACATAAGATGACACTTATATTGCGGTAGATATCCCTGAATAATGTCACACAAAGTGGGTTGCACGACCTGACAATTGAAACCAGAACCTCATAGTTCATAATCCGCATGTGGTGCCACTACACATTACAAGACAGCATAGGTTTATATATAAAGATCTTTTTGTGCAGTTGCTTTATTAGTACATGTTAAACGTGATTTGCTGTGACTTGTAACTTGTTGATGTCTGACCTCGATTTAGAGGCACACTTGTAATTATTGTTTCCTGTGCAAAATATTTAATAACATTTGAATAACAACTTATCGTAACTATATTTTATAATTGGAGGGAAATTATCGTATGATATTTAAGAGGGCTAGTTATGATTTCATCTTTCTATCAAGCATTACCTCTTTAACCATTAAGGTCTTTAGTGTCCTGCACTTTGAGGGAATAGACTCTCATATCTTCCTTGAGATAATTTAGCCAGTATTAAAATAGTATTTGAATGAATTGCTCTGATTGCTTGTATTATATCATAGTAGATAAATATTTACATTGTGTTTGACATATGGCGATAGGCTCGCCCCCTATCACATCATGGGACGAAACATACAAGGCGAAATGTGGGTGTCCTGGTGGCGCCTCTGCCTACCCCTTCGGGGATAAAGGCGTGAGTTTATGTATGTATGTATGTATGTTTGACATATGAATTTGATGTAAATCTTATGGTGGGTAGTGACCGATGTGACTGGGCGTAATGTTACTTGTTACAAAGCGAGCATTCGTGCAGTCAATCGGTACGCGTGTTTGTGCTCGTTTCTACATACTGTATTGTATTGATAGTCAATCACCACGCATTATAACGGTGAAGGAAAATGTCCTGAGGAAACCTACAAAGTACAAACCATAGTGATTTGTAAGAATTTCTCTGGTATGTAAAGTACGCCAACCCGCACTAGGCCCGCGTGGTAGACTATTCTGTCAATCGTACTCTCGACTGTAGGGAAGTGCCAGTGGGGCGAATATAAGCTGATACAAAATAAATATGATGCTTTTTATTTTAAACATTGGACTTCAATGTTTAAAATAAAACATTCTACAAAACCGTTTTGCTGAACCCTTTCATGTTGTGTGACAAAAACGATTCAAATATCTTGCAAATTGACGTCTAATTATAAGAATATATTGGGTAATAGGTAAGATAACGAGATTAACAAGCACAGATTTAGTTGAGACGTACGGAACGGCTTTTTACTTGTCAAGATATGAAATATATATGTATGTGCCCACGGATATCCTCCAAATTATGACTTACATAGAATGAAATATGACTCAAGTAAAAAATGTGGGTGCTTGCATGCTTAAGCATTTGCTCGATATAATTAATTAAGTGAAAATAGCGATTAATTACTTTTTCACGTTTTTAACATTTTGTCGGCGTGCTGATATTTCAATTAATTGATTTTAGTGAATGTGCACACGATATAATATGTTATTTGTGTTGACTTTCTACAGTGTATTATCACAGGTATTATAAAATTAATAACACATGTTTGTTGGTTAACATCGTATTCCTTGGTATTTTCGATGAAATACAAAACAAAGATATCTGAAATGACAATATTGTATTGTTTTTGTCGGTCGTGTTCTAGGTAATATTCCTTTTATAGAACGTCGAAATAATTTACCTCATATTGTATTTTCAGCTTTTGTAAATATCAAATGTATGGTTAGGAAAGTTTTAGCCGAACTGTATATATTTTTATATTCACTAGCTTGGCTAGGTGAATAGCCAAACAGGGTTAAAGTAGGTTCGACGAGGCCTTGAAGTCACTCAACATGACAAAGACCAATTAAATGCCTTAGGAAATTTGCTGATAGTATTCTAAATAATTTACGGGTATTTATTATTTACATTTATGTTTATCTTGGTAATAGTTAAAGTATATTATACAGTGAGTAAATGTGTGCAGAGCTATATGAATTAATAATACATCATTTATACCATGCCTCTATTATATACTTTGCCTTTTAGTACTATAATAGGTAATGTAATAACTCCCAATTATCTGTCTTGACAAGCAATGATACAGCAAGCCGCTGTAATTATCTGTATTGGTTGTTATGGATTACTTGTGTTTCTGATCTGTACCTGCTTACCGTAGCGATGTTGACCTTCATCTAAATTTGTGTACAAAAAAAAAGCATATCTGGAATTATAGTAGGTAATCTCTTTTGATATGAGAAGCTTACAATTTCTGCATGTTTTTTTCTAAATACTCTCTATTGTGGCACCAGATAATTAAAAAGAAACAATTGGTTTCCCGAAAAAGTATATAAAGTATGTCTTCCTGTTACACAATGAGTGCATACGAACGTATTAATCCGCATTATGTTCATATTTTGTTCGGTGAAATTATGAAATGTTTTTATTTAGGTGTAAATATTATTCAATGTACTTAGTTGATGTATTATTTTTGTTTGCAAACAGACCTGAAGAGTTATTGTTTGATAGTTTTTATAAAGTAGTGTAGTATACTGTATAATCAGTTCGAGAACGATCTCTAAATCAAAAACCGTATTCGTCACCCTTCGCTGGGTGCGGAATATTGAACAGATGCGCCTTTGTTTGCACTTGCCTCTTACAAAGCCTGCGGTGTCCCCTTTATTAGGGCTGCTCTTGACCACTGCTATACGACATTTGCACAGAGCCGTAGACGCGGTGCGATGGTCTCTCTTGTGATGTACGAAGACGTTTGACGACTCTTTCTGGTTGATTAATGCGTTTGCAAGCTCTACACACTTACACACGCGGCCAAATCAACGTCATTGAAACGCTGCATGGGATAGACTTGCTCTATTTGTGAGCGGGGGAAACAATCGATAGTAACTTTATTAAACGCGTGAAAAGTCTCGTAACACACGGTATCCCTTGATTCCATGTCCACCACGCCTTATGTATATAAATTTATTATAATCCTACGCCATATTTTGTTACTTTTCTTCACGGATATCTATGTGAGAAATTTGCGATAAAATAATTAACGAATTATGAAATAGGTACTGTATATTTCTATCATCATTGTTCCGAGCGATTTAATCGATTTTAATCGCCTCAAGTTACTGAGGAGCGAATTTTATGCTTGGTTTTGCAATTGTTGCGTAAAGCAACTATTCTTGCGTAATGGAATGTTTAAATTGAAATGTTGATTATTGTTAATTTTGAAATAACACTGAGATGCACGTGTTTGTAAGTAGTTTTCAACACACGTAAACGGCTAGAGCCCAAGGTGTGTATTGTTATGCTTCGGCTAACACTGTTCTTTATTGAGGATGCGGTATGATAGTCGGATATAATCCGATGCTGTTGGGGCGATGTACAAAGCTATTGCAAGGTGAAATTCGTAGTAACCGGTGTCGTGTGGGTTGTCATTTCGGTCCCTAATAGAGCGACCCGTGATTGTGCTCGGGAAGTCAGCAACAACGCTTGATAGGCCGCCGAGAATGATATAAATTGTCTCACAATCGTCTCTTCCGGCGTTGTTACGGTTAAGGACGCGAGCCCCGCCCGTCGGAGTGTATGCCCGGGGCCCACGCGCCCCCGCTGCTTATGTGATATGATTGTGCTCTCACAAATACTTACCCTCTCGACAAACAATCATCATTGTGCGCTCTCGAGACCGCCTTCCTGTCTCTTATTGCGTTATTGAAAATTATGGGAATCTGTGCTTGAAGTAACGATTGTCGCTTACAGTCGATTGTTGTAATATGTATCTGATGTAGGCTTGTACGCAATCGAAGCTCTCACGCTTTTATCTTTCCCTCGTAACAGCGTCAATACCAAACTAGTCCATGTCTGCCAGCTGTTTTAAATAATGCGTACATTTATGATCATTTTACTGATGCAACCGTTCCATTTGTCAATAAAACTATTGTACCCGGCTGAAGCAACTTACGCACTTGAAAGCGCCTTGTGCTCTTGTCAGGAATCTATGAGAACCGTCTCTTTTTGTGTTTTTGCATTAAGAATGTTCAAGTAGACCACACGTCATATAGACATACACGTCCCAGTAAATCTGCGAGAGTAGGTGAAAATTGTGTCAAAAAAAAAAAACGTTTAAAAAAAAGGATCATTTTTGCAATGGTCCATTATACTTCATTATATTTGTCTATTGCAAGGTTTTTTTTCTTATGATTGAAGAGACTTGTACATTGTCTTTTTACATTGACTTGTACATAACAGATATATGAACATCATTCAAGACAAGTAACGCGCAATCCGCTTTTAGAAAACCGGCCATTACACTTAAATGACCTTTGCTAAACTAAATTTCAATGTAAAAAAATCATACAGTCCAATTGAGAATCTCCTCTTTGAAATGGGTTAGAAATGATCTACCAACGTATATACATGCCACCTTCATGTAAACATTGGATGAACTTTTAGTCATTGAATAGCGATATTTAAAAAGCCGCCAGTGCCATAGTTTAAAGGAGTTCGAAGGGCTCTTGGAGTTTCCACCTCCCGGTTATGAATTTTGAAACGTAAATATGAGAAGCAACATACACTGCTATGGAATTTTGAAAATTTCGCGCTGATATTAAACTCTCTCGAATGCAGTATTCTGCAGCGAGCCAGCGTTTTACAGGCTACGGTTAATATTTTCCTATAAAGTTTGTGGCGGGTTAAAAAAAATGCAAGAAATGAAGAATGATTTAAGAACAAAAACGAAGAAACGTGACGCATCTACTTTCGTGGACAAAAATTATGTCTATAATCTGTGTTTTCCTTTGCATAATAATATCCCTGCTATGAGATAATCGCGACTTACATATCTGTAGGTAACTATAATACTTTATTAAATCAAACCTGAAAAGTGTCTCGCAGTTAATTATACTTAACTGCGAGACATTTTTCCGCTTTGTTAATTATCATTGTTGTATCTATGGTGCCGGTGAGAAAGATGGGTTGTCTTCTATTGTAAGACGGGATTATTTTGTAAAACTCATTGCTTATTCATAATTTTCTTCTGCGTATTGTTCCTTGTTTATTATTTGTCATTATTTCCATACAAATTGAAGTATAATGTTATGAACCATATAGTAAAAATACTTAGGCAAATATTTGATTGACAAATAATATTAATAAGCCGTCGCCTTAATTGTTTATCCAAAATCGAATTTCAAACAGATAATTATATTACGTTTGAGACCAAATGACTTTCAAGAAGTCGATTCTATGCATCCTTATAGAGTAACGATGGCTTTGATGAAGTGAAAATGTCGAACTGCTAACGCGAAAAACATGTGTTTAAGCCCTCGGTAGCTGAACTGATTTCTCGGCGCTAATACAGGATTAATTTCATTAGGTTATTCCAATTTTACAGGAGATTCAAAATCGTGAGCAAAGCCCATTAGTAAAATATTTTTTTTTAATTATTAAATATTCCGTTATTTAAGTCCGCACAAAACGAAATGCTTAAATAATACGCTCGACATTAATAAGCCCATTCTTAAATTACACTCATACGAACGCGCGTGCGCGTTTGTGTATAAAATTAATCGTCGACAGTGCTCATACTAGATATTGAGTATAATTTAAACATTGATTGGTATATTTAAAAGTAAAAATAAATTGCTTATTATGTGTATATTTGAATATTTTTCACCATGCGTTAATCACTTGATTTACATTTAAAAAATCTGTAGTATTAAAAAAATATATATTTTTAGATCGTGAGTTATTTTAGCATTACAATGTATACCGGGTATATCAAGACTGCAACCGAAAACGAAGCCAGGTATTAGTGACTTCAGACAAAGCAAATAAAAAAAATTCAACCGTTTTTTGTAATTTCTTACTTTCCTCGTATTTGGGTAATAAATACATAGTTTTCCCAAAATAATGATGCACACCTTTATTATTTTAAAAAACGCAATGGTACGTAATGTTTTTAATTACTATTTTGGCAAAATCGGTATTTACCAACCAAGAATAATGATTTTTAAGAAATTGCAAGAAAAAAGTCTGTAGCTTTTTGTTTTTGCGAAATTATTAGTTACACTGTATCTGTGACCACTAAAACTACTTTAAACTGCTTTAAACTGTTAAAAAGAAATTCAATATTGACACATGTCAGATTAAAAGTCTACTATAGCCCTCCAACTATCTAGAGGGCCTTACATTCCAGGTCTACACCGTGCAGGGGAACTGCCAATAGCCCGATTAATGTTTTGTTTCCTCAAGCAGACGTATAAATCAACGCAGTGGAAAAAGATAGAGAGCATCTCCTTATGTTATAAATATAGCTATAACCATCCTTCGTGTTCGTGTGATGTCAGTGCGATGTCATTGCAAACATTTTGTAAACACACATGACGTTTGACACATCGTCGTAAATGAAATATTTTAATTTCGCATGTTTTAAGTATTTAGAGGTATATACTTAATACCAAGTGAAGTGTATAATGTCGATATGTATTTATATAAGCCACGATTTCAAGGATTAAATGATTATAAAAGCATCAGCCTGCAAAATAATACAGAACTTCCTTTTCATTCGAATTTACGAGAATTTCGATTAATTTTACTTAGAGAAAGCATTCTATTTGTATTTTTGTTTGTATCGGCCCATTTCCAACCCGTGGTATTCGTGATAAATTGAATATAAAAATATCCTGCAATAAATATCATATAGTTACGTATTATTATTGTTGCCAACAGTAAACAGCTAATTTTCCCATATGCGCCGCGCCTAATAAATATGAATTGGACAGTTATTTGTATAAACAATACTTACAAACAAGACATGAATGTTATATTATATATTTTTACAGCTTCGAACATAAGTAGACACTGCACGAAATGGATAATTACATCCGTTCGTAATAGATGAGAATCCTCTTAAAGTAAAAAGAGCTCTACACTGATTAACAAATATACTCGTATTATAAAAGTAGCTCTCTCTACTAACCTCTGCCTCTACCTCCACCAAAAATGTAATAAAACATAATTTTATAATTAGGATTAACTCGGAATATTCAATTCAAAATATACTATATCTTATATTTATTGGACAATAAAGTATCGAGTATTATTATTGCTTTTTTTTTTTACTACATATACAATACAATATTAATAGGGAGGTGTTTAGGTATCTTCGTCGAAAATCTCATATTTAGGAAGACACTTTGACCGAGTTATCAGTTTCAAGTACGTAGCTGGAACCGCCACAAAAATCTACCTAGTAAACAAACGCTTTTTTTAAATATTACTTCGAGATCTCCCCTAAAATTGGGTAATGGTTTCAGTCGTGCAACACCAAGCGTTGTATTACATGTTATTTGTAAATTCTCTATCTCACTTGGTCTTTGCATGATAGCTGTCACTGCACACCTCCCCTCACTTCATGCCCCGGCTCTCTAGATAGTTGGAGACCTATAATTATTTCTATATTATGAAACTAAGGAGGAAGACACCTCCCTTTGCTAGCTGCGGGACATGCAATTTATCTTATGGTATTGTATATATGCTACTGCACCATAACCTGATGGGTTAAAGACAGAATAAATGCAGGATTGGTTTAATAAGTAAAGATTTAATAATATATAGAGAATACATGAGACATAGCAAATAGAAGAGATAGTAACAAGTACACGTAAAAGACAATAGAATAAGAAACACTGATATTCAAACTAATTGTTTCGTTTATAACAACCAGTTCTTACAGAACACATGACAATGTGTTCATCGTTATCTTCAGTTACAATAAATCCCTGCTATAAGTGTCCCCACAGATATCCTCAGCGACATATTGAGTAGTGTTATTATATTATATGATTCCACAGAATTTTGTGCCAGCAATTTCTTAGAATTGGTTTACTTAATATTATTGCACAAAATAAGAAGTTGTATGAAATTAAGTTTTCCTTCCACAAAAACTAGTCGCGTCTTTACAACGTTGCGTTACATGGTCATCGGTCGTGCTTGATACCAGATATAAATGGTTGAGAGCACGGTACCTGTTCCTCGTGGATGCGCGGTAGTTGCATCAAATCTGACACACCGCTTCTATGTTGGCACACACACCATATTCATCTGTTCTGGGGCACAAACCACTTTGTGAGCACGGTGTGCAATGGATATTGATTTATATTTGCAATCGTCATGCGACGTCCTTGCCACGTTGACGTAACATACCACAGTTGGAAGCAAAGAATGTTTATCGAAAAAGTGGTCGCGTACCAGCAGTGAAACAATGGTAGGCCCCAACCTCATGCGACTCGTTATCATAATATTTAAGAATCATAGTCATGCCATAGTCTTTGTTCGGCATGTCGTGGCCATGCGTGAATTAAATGTTTGCTATGTTCTTTAAGATGATACTTATTCGTATGAAATTTATTAGCTTAGGTCCGGTGTCATTAACTAAGTTTGACAATAACATTTCCTTGAAAATATTAATCCCATTTATTTGGTATAGCAAATGTATGGCGTTATCATGGTTAAAGTGAAAGCTAGTTGATACAACTGAGCCGTGGATTAATCAAAGTTCATTTGCCACAGTCAGTTGGGATATGCTTATCTTCTTGTGACCCTTGTGTGGATAATTCAGGTAAGCTTAATCTATACATATAATAAATTTGTAATCAACCGACGAGAAAAACTAATATGGGGCGTTAATTAACGCAATAGAATCCAAAACAAAGATTTTTAGATTTTTTGTCTGTTTATCTTTTTGTCTGTGCGGTTGTGCGCGATGAACTCAGAAACGGCTTAACGGATTTCGAAGAAACTTGGTATGGAGGTAACTGACACCTTTGATTAACACTAAGGCTACATTTTATCCGAAAAAAATAGAGTTCCCGCGGGATGAGGAAGGAACTCCTATATATTTGTTACTTTTTTATACTCAAAAGGATAAGATTGTACTGGATTACATGCATAGAGTGAGAACAAGACGGGACGGGTGGCATATAACGGGAAGTGACGGGATGGAATATTCCAAATAAAGTTAATCACGTAGACGAAGTTTGCGGGGAGAAGTAGTTAGTAAATAATTCTATGGCCCAATAGAATTCTCAATTGTTGAGGAGGCCTGTGCCCTGCAGGGGGCTGAATTATACAGGGTATATCAAGACCGCGACCGAAAACGAAGCAAGGTGGTAGTATTAGTGACTTCAGACACAGAGCAATGAAAAATTTCGCAAAAAAAATCGTCAACTTTTTTTGGTAATTTTTTACTTATCGTCGTATTTGGGTGATAAATACATAGTTTTCCTAAAATAATGATGTACACCTTTTTATTTCTTAAGACGCATTGGTACGCTAGGGTTTAAAATACTATTTTCGCAATAACTAGGTATTTACTACCCAAAAACAATGATTTTCAAAAAATTGCAAAAAAAAATCTGTCGCTTATTTTGCGAAGTTTCTATTTGCATTGTGTCTGTAACCACTAAAACTACCACCCGGCTTCGTTTTCGGTCGCAGTCTTGATATACCCTGTATAATTGAAAGTTCATAGAGTTAATTCCTACCACCTGAAAACTATCCGTTCGCGAACGGTACGTTTCTAACGTTCTTTTTTGGCACGCACGTCCAAGCTCTGAAATGAACTCCCTGTTTCGGTGTTCCCTGAGCGCTATGACCTGTCCTTAAAAGAGAGGCTTAAAGAGAGTACTTTCCTTACGGTACGCAGCGACCCGATTATGTTAGAACCCTGGCTCTGCGAAAGCCCATGAGCTGTGGTGTCCGCTTGCCATCAGGCGAGCCGCATGCAAAAAAGCGTAGGTACCTAAAAAGTTAATACTTTAGAAATCTTAACAAATACATATCTCTTATAAAACGAAAATTTCTAATATAGTTTTGGTATCCTCTGGCAAGAAGGTCCGATACAGTAACATATATACCTAATATAAAATTGTTGCCACAATCTCCAAGAACCATGGGCTAGTTTTGAAGACATGGCCATAATTTTATTTAACACACTATTCGCCCGGCCAAGCCTCGCCTAGAAGTAGATATGTTTTATCTCTACACCAAAAGCATTTTATTCCCGTTCAAACTTATGTATTCCTAAACTGAACATTAGTAACCTACGGTGTCATTTCCTTACCTCCTGTTCCGTCCCGTTACTTCAAATCTCATCCCATCTTATCCTATCCCGTCCCGTCTCAACTCTCTACCGACATATTCCTTTCTGTTACAACCTGTCAAACTATTTCCCAACGCGTGCAATCCGGTTCTAGTTTGTTCCATCCCATCCGATATCCATAATTTATCTCATTCCATCCCTCAATGTCTAAATTATGCATTGTTGTAACCAAACCCTTATCTAGTGTACTGTGTGTATCACACTCAGCAAAATACGTATCTATTCCAAATATGCCAGTCGGACTTGCGTGAATGTTTCTAGTTGTAAGGTCATCTATTTACTATAGTAGTAGTAGTATGCACTACGCACTGAAATATCGCTAAAAGACTTCTTAGATATATATACTGTTTTAGAATGATGCCGTTATACCACAATAAAAGTATTGATAACATCTCTATGTTTATCAAAACAATTCTCATTATTCGTTGTTCATACCTTCCCATGATATTGTTTCTATGACGTAATCGATATTATTTACCCTAATATCTCAGGTATCTGATTTCATCTTTTCGTGATACTGTTATTATACGATTTTCATACGAAAGAATGTGACTGTTTACTGTGTTACCGAAAACTTACGGCTTAAGAATCACTAGGTACAGCTTAAAGTTACAATTATTCTTAATGGGGTAAAATAAAAGTGAAATTGGAATGTACCAAAGTAACTAATAATTATTATTAATATTGTAGAGACATGTTTACATAGCGAAAATAGTAAAAAAAACCTAAAAAATGTCTATAGAGTGTTTAATTCCTTCGCTTTAATAAAACCTTATGATGTAGAAAGAATCGGGCTGTCCGACAAACTTTTTTACTGTACGTTCATTGATACAAGTGCATTAGTCTCGTCTGGTACATGCCTCCCCACCCAGGTTGCGGGGTAACGGCAGTCCGGGCGATGTCCGACGTCCCGCTGGGGAAGGGGTTGGGAATGAAGGGTCCATTGTACAGATTCATTACATGAGTGATATTAATTGGACGAAGGCACATCGGGGAAAAATTGAAAATAGACGAAAAATGGCTCTGCAGTTGAAATATAGTTACTTACTGTACATGACTTTTATTTTTAAAAGAGTCTGATGATCGTCCATTGCCCTACCGTTCCAGCTTGCAGTGTTGTCCGCGCAGAAAAGGATTTTTTACCTGTGTTTCTAATATTCAATTAGAATGTGTCGCTAAAACTTGTATAGTGTAAGGATATGGGTTCCACAATAGTGGAATCATTGCCGGCAAAGCGGAGGTTTAATGCCAGGTTCCAAACATAATAAGTATGCGCTAAGATTCCAATAGGTAGCCTGTGCGCTTTGGGTATGAAGTTAGCATGGGTGCCTTCTGAGATGTACGAAATAATAAATACTATATTGTAATCTAAATATTTTAGTAATTTACTGAAGTGACATCGAATGAAAAACTAAAGTCAAAACTAGCATCTCATGAGGAGAATGCACTCGGCCAAAATGCACGCATTACACCTTCAAGGTTGTTGTTGTGTTTCTATATTGAGGGTGTCCATAGAGTACTAAAGCCCAAGATGAAGACAGAAAATGTTTGATTTTATTTCCGCTACTCGCAGATAGACGTTTAAATAAAAGGAGGAATGTCTACAAAGTGCTGTTAATGATGTAACGAATATCTTCTACAAGAAATTTGGAAGTATGTAGTACTTCTAGTAAATCCCTCTTTTCTATTACGTATGTGCGGTGCACAAAGGTGAAGTTTTGCCGTAACTTCTCTGAATCAACAAGTGCGCCTTGGGATACATTGTGAACCCAGCGTTGCAGGTATGTCGCAATAGCAGGAAGGCGCCCTAGACGGCAACTTTTTAATTCCGTCGCTAGGCTGCGCGTCGGCTTGTGTCCATAAAACCGGATATAAAATGTCCGTCAATGGAAGTGTTTTAACTGCCCATAAAACCAACATTGAGCCCTAATTGTCGATCGGCTAGGATTCTCGTACTGGAGGGCTACTGTTCGCATCACGGGCAGAATTTTTATGAGTTCAAAGGACATAAAATTAAATAAACTATAAAGGCACCATTACGTCGCTGTCATCATAAATATGTTTCTTGTTACATACACACATTATACATGTTTATTATCGATGGAGCATTTACGTAAATCGATTGCATTTTTGTTTACATTTTATTTTAGTACAGGCTTACTGGCGTTATGTCCAATTAGCCAAATAAGAATTAACGTCCGATCGTGTAATTAATTGTGCATACTTGTAATTCGAAATTATTATTTAAAACATGTTCATTTAGCAAAAGTTTGGAAAGCTGAAACGTGCGGGAACTGCCGACAGGGGCTCATTAAACGCAGACACTTTCATGTTGTCGGCCGTCGCTTTCGTAGCTTTTTGCTAACGTTGTAATTATTTAGTCGATAGGATTTCCTCTTGACCCGAGGTTCACCTGTAGATATTTATATATATGTCTCGAATATAATCCCATAGACGCTAGGATTCATATCCTTTTAGCAAAGTTTTGATATATTTTGGCCTCAGATATTGTCATACGTTTTATTTCTCGAAACGTAATGCCTCATAATGTATTCTACTTAAGTCATAGCTTTGTTGTATCATCGAGTAAATATATTTATAATTAGGTATGTACTAAAAACGTATATTTTTATTAACCGACTTCAAAAAAAGGAGGAGGTTCTCAATTCGACTGTATGTTGCTTTTTTTTTTTTTTTTTTTGTTTGTTACCTCATTTCTCTGTACTGGGTAAACCGATTTCGATAATTCTTTCTTTAATTGAAAGCTGGTGCTTGTCATTTGGTCCCATAAAAATATGGTGACGATCTGATGAATATCTTCGGACCTGGAGAGGGGAACTCCTTAAAATAAAGTAGGATTCCAATGGTTCTTCTTGCATTGAATTAAGTATAAAACCAAAATTACAGTGGTGGAGGAAAGTAGGGGTAGGGGCAAGGGGGGGGTGAGAAAATTAAGAAATATGTAAATAGTCAATATCTTCGGCAGCTTTTGACCGATTTTAGTAATTTTTTTTGCATCAGAAAGAACGTATTAATACTTTGATCTCACCAATAAGTTATGAAAATCTGATGAATATCTTCAGATCTGGAGAGTAGAACTCCTCAAAATTGAGTACGATTCCAATGGTTCTTTTTGCATTGGATTCAGTATAAAAGTAAAGTTACAGTGGTGGATGAAAGTAGGGGTAGGGGCGAGGGGGGCGGTTGATAAAAAGAACAAACATGTAAATAGTCAATATCTTCGGCGACTATACCAATAAATCATGAAGATCTGTTGTAAATTGTAATAGTGACAAAGAATCATATTATTACAGTTTAATAGTATGCCATATACCATTCCGTAATGAAACAGATATCGGCAATTGGGGGCATTGCCGATTGTTATTATTACCAATATACACAGTCAGGTCATAAGTATTGTCACACAGTAAAAACTTTTCTTTTAGAATGCTGGCCACAAAAAAGTTTATTGAATTCGAATTTCGAATTGTTCATGAAAATAAAAATATATACTTTTTAGAATTTTACCCATTTTTAAATATGGAGTGGACGCGTAAAGAAGATCGTGTTGCAGTATTGCGTTGCATCGTTGCGGTTACGCGCCAATTCAAATTTTTTGACATACTGAAAAATTTGAATATAACCAAAAGATTCGTTTATCGTATCATCAAACCATGCAATGAAGACTCTAGTGTAGATGACAGGTCAAGAACTTATTTGTTTATGTGACATCCTCCATTGTGCTCCCAATATTCTCTATTATGTAGAACTGTCAAAAAGTCTATTGTCTATACATGGACACCTGAAGGGATATTAAACATGTGACAGAATTTATGACCTGACTAGGTACAATAACGGCAAAAAATTAATGTCAGTTTTATATAGAAATTTATGAGTAAATGAAAGATAGGATCGTGCATATTGTAGACTATTGTGTCTGGCGGGGTGTATGGCCCGACGCGACGGATTAGTCTGGCTGCTTTCAGAGGGTCTTGAAATAATACGCTTAACAATATCGGTGTATTAAAATTGGAGTCCGTAGTATGACGTATGCCACCTTATTTTTACGTTTTTTTTTAAAAGGTCTGTCAGAAGTTTTTACCGCGAAATCAGTCTAGCGATCAATAGGGGATATTTCTTTATGAATAATATTTAATAAATCATAATAAATGAAACGTCTTTAACTTAGGCTAGTTACCTACCTACCCAGTATACGTAAAAAGACCACGTTTTCCAGTTAGCAAGTACTTAATGACATTACTTCATATTCTTAATATATTGGCATTGGTATATGACGTAGTCTAGGTCTGGGACCGTACCGTGGTCTATTATACTATGTTTTCGGGCACTTTTAATTTATTTATGTAAATTAACTACTTAAGGGTTCTTTTTTGAAATTTTTACAATGAATTTCAGTGTGTGGAGAGTATTACCAAATTTACTTATATCGGCAAAAAATCAATGATTTATTGTAATTAAATTCACTTAATTATTAAGCAAATATAATTTTTAAAGTCATTGCATGAAGTCGTTCAAGTGAAAGTTTGCTCGTCTGTATAACAAAGTTTGTTTGACAGTATCATCCACCTTCAGAAGGCTTTCCAGTTATGGCGTAGGATTAGTTTCATTGTGTGCCTGTGTAAATGTGTGAGTGAGTACATACGTTTGTAATTGTGGGTGTATAAAGCTCGAAGCGAGGTTACTTAATAACTGGCCGAACTCAGCCCGTGCTCTGTTATGGTGCATCCAAACCCCAGTTACCTTTTGTGGAGTATCATTGTGGAACAATGTCATCAAACGTTACCACATGTTAGGCAAAATTACTTAACATACAGAATCTCAGAGAACTAGAAGATAAACTAGTAACGGAAGATAGACGAAACTATTACGGCACAGCAACAATAAAAATTGGCCTATCCCTATATATTTTAATAATTTAACACATCTTTTCATACTAATTTATTCTTTTTAATTATGTTTTCCTGACGATGTTCCAATGTTTCCTGATGTTTCCTTCACCGTTAAGGTGCTTGAAAATGAACTACCCATATACACATGATCATTTTTGAATGATTACTAAAACGGCTGTTTCTTGAAAACTATCCAGGATAGGACTATAATATTCTTTGTTGCTATGCCGCCATAGTTTGGTCTATCTCACGTTAATGGTTTATCGGCTAAGTCTGGAGCACACTGTATTTTGTTATCAGATGTTGCTGAGTAACATTTGGAAACGTTGCTTAACAAAAGGTAATTGCGGTGTGGATGCGCCTTTAGAAAATCATGTTTGAATAATTTAATACATGTCAACAATAAATAATTAAATAAATACACCCAACAGTCACATACATAGTCCTGACCCCACACTAAGATCGAGTCTTGTGTCGTGGGTATCAGAAGCTACGAGAGACTTTTCGGTCGCACAAACACCCAGACCCGAAACAAATACCTGTGGATCACATAAATATTTGTTTCGGTGCGGGGATCGAACCCGCGACCTCTCGTTTCACAGGCGGCGTCTAACCAACTGCGCCACGGAGGCTGCCAAATGTTGACATGATAATATAATGTGTCTCAAATCTAACATTGGAAATATTTTAACTTTAATTACAAATAAATAAGAAATAAGAGAAACGCTAAGTTTTTTTATAGTAAATTTTTTACTTGTATTGTTTTGGATATTTTGTCTATAATGCGTTATTTGAATTTTCAATATCTTTGTTTTGAATGTGTTTCATAGTATTAGGAGACCTATTATTTTCAATAATTTGGCAGTCAATTAATTCAGGCATAATTATTAATAATGTGTAAAATAGTTTGTGCGGATATCTCTCGGTTCCGATTGGCCGCCTAAGCGCGAGGAATGCGCCTCGCTCTGAACGACACTGCAACGGTTCTGAGCACCAGAATGTGCGTCTGCCTGTTGATGTTTAATCGATACATAAATTAGTCAAACTGTTTTCTATTTGACGTTGTGTACCGTATTTATGCGCCTGCAGGCGCCATTCTGTAGTCGTGACTGCATCACTTCAAATAAAGCAAGTGAAACGGTTTTTGACCTCCGTAGGACTCCAAGTGTACAATATATTTATTAATCCAGTGTTTCGCTATGTGCAAGGTTTTGTACTATGCTTTGACTATGAAGAACCATTACATAATTTTATATGTTATCGCTACAGGAAAATTTACGGTCGGGATGATATACATCATACTATTGTGACGTTGTACATACATATAAGTACATTTATATTTTGTATTTGGTTTAGATGGTGCATACAATCTAAAGCCCCTAAAAAGAAATTACAGTTCTAGCAGGTTTTCGTTCCTTACCTCGAAGTCAAGGAATGATCTAAATTCTAAAGTTTAAAAACTTGCTGAAAACACTAATCGGCTATGCCTTGCCACCGTGACGCGATGGCCGATGGATTGTCGATGGCCCGTCGATGGTGATTGCCGAGTGATGTTACGGGCACTCTGGTAAATAGTTAACAGATTTTTTTCTAAAATTAAAATACATATATTATGTAGATTATATGTGAATAAAAGATTAGTCCCCTTGAACCCAAGCCAGCCAGGTGGTGATGCCAGATTCAAGATTTTACCGCAATCGGTTTTGAGTAGCAAAATATATGTAGGCATTGTGAACTTTCTTCGTATTAGCTACGCAGCGCGCGCCTTGCCAGCGTTTGACGTTATCTGCATTAGCAATTACCGTGCACACGTCCTAAGTTTCTAATTATTTTGCTCTTGTCAACCTGGAGTCACGCATAGGGGACGATATGGTTTACCGCCACGTACAGCACCCCGAGCAAATATAAAAATATTTATATTAAGCTGTTGTGTTTACTGCCCCAAAGAAGTCAGCAAAGCAATTCCGTGTCAATCTGTTTAATATTTTCCAAACATCAGGAGAGCCGATAAGGACGGTTAAAAAAATAATTTGATTATGTTTTAACTATTGCCTTCAAGGTTTAAGGCGCTTTCAATGTATACAATAATTATTGTTTATCGTACTTACTAGATTATAACTAAAAATAATGTTGCTGTTTAATATTTTTTGAAAATCTGAAACAGTTTTAGATATTAGCTTAATATTTGTTTTAATCATAAAAGAACATCGACGCCACCCAAATAGCTTGATTTATTTCCTAGACTGACCTGTGGTTTTGCAAACCATCAACTGTCCATAATTGTTATTAATGGCTATGACATTTTATAACGTCTTAGTTGTTATTAGAAAAGCATAGAGACAGCGTAATTAGTAGAGTTAGCTAATATTTATGATTTATTAAGTAAATTGCCGCGGCCGTCATGCGTTTGCACAGCGATCCTTCCTGCACAATGACAGGATATTGCGCCTGCCCAGACAGTGGCTGTCTTACGAAATTGCACCGTTTGTTTATGTCAAAAAACAAACAAAAATAAAACAACATCTGTGAGTGTTTACGTCTCTTTCGGTGGTTTGTTTGACGTTTATACTTTACTTACCGTGAAAGAAGTATTGTTGATGTGTTAGCCTTTATTTTTGGTTCAGCGTGAGAAGTTGTTTTTTCACGTAATTATTTAACATTCGTTTTTGTGGTTATGTAAGTTGGTGAATGTTTATTTTTTACATTACGCACTTCTGTGAATTGGCTTGCAGCGTTATATTTTTGATGTAATGTATGCTATGGCGTTTTTGATCTCCAATTTATTTTGTACCAAAACGTAAGAATCGCGGTGTTACATAATGAAAAGAGTCTTATTATATGAAGTACTGGTGCATTCGCTAACCAACCGTAACATAACAGTGCGCGCGCGGTTATTGTAGATCACCGTGGGCCGTTTAATGTTCGTTTTAAATAAAATTGCCCACATTACCACTTTAAATTATTTAAATGAAACCGTTAAATTAGTGAACCATCCACATTGAAATATTAGTTATGACAATGAGTACCCCTGACTTAAAATAATTGTACCTATTCTTGAATTGTTTGTAGATTACCGGTGTAAATTGAATAGCCGTTATGTAAAAGATACATGTTGGTGTCCGTCTACTTTTGATCATTTTATACTACGAAAACATTAGCACCGTAACCATGACTAGGAAGAAATGTAGTTTGGTGACATACTACTAATTAAAGCTGGTCGTAATTATTTATTCGTTTTAAAGGATAAACCATTGTTAATTTTATGGCCCGATAGAGATTTAGTGTTATTCAATAGCAATAAACACACACACACACACACAACCCATGTTGTATTTTTTCATGTTGTATGTCAAACCAGAAAAAGTGTATGTACCAATAAAAAATAAATAATTCAAAGATAAGTCAGGGCAACAAATCCATCTTAGAGACTGTATTGTCTATTCAATATCTGCGGCACCCATGTGGGAAAAATGTACTTAATTAGCTTAAGGGATATAATTTCAACACTATTGCACCAAGGCAATAACAATATACTATACTAACAGACACGGACTTGGCCTTCAATTGACAATTGCTCGAATCATATTTACGATGCGCGCGGGAGTTCCTTTGCAATAGTGAAAGTACAGTTCTATAAACGACAACTTGCAGCGTGTATTATTGTCATCACACCGGTGAAATGAACATTTTTTCGCAAAATGCTCAAATATCATCGACGATCGCACAGGCATAAGTCACCGGTGCAGTGTTTAAGATGGAGGTTTGTATAGCGTCGTTTGCGTCACCCACAATGCTCATTGAGACATTTATTGAGAAACACAGCGTAACATGTTGTGGAAACTTGGTGTTTATACAATACTAATAAAGTGATTTAACAGTCAATATATCGCAATCTCTAAAGGTCTAGATCATATTATTAGTACCTACTTCGTTTTGTCGGAAATTATGTTATTTTTGTCGTGTTGTGTAAGCCTACTACATTAACTGATTACGTCTCAGTGTGTACGTAATATTGCAGATATGATTGATATGTATGAAATATTCAATATTTGTTCAACATTTCATGAGATCTAACACATTCTACCAATAGGTTGGATTTGTCGACTAGGATTCTTAGCTAGTGTTACATGGTGACATTTGTAATGTAACTGTAAAGTTCAATCCTTGCACTACTTTGATGACAGGCGGCTAGGAAGGACGCCAAACAGCAGTGTTGTGTTCCGGTCTGAAAGACATTGTAGCTAAAGTAACTAGTAACTACTGGACATAATGAGGCTTAACATCTTATGTCCCAGGATAGCGACCGAAGTGGGATGCCAAGCCTTGCTTTGTAATTAATTCATGGTGTTGTTTGGTTTTGCTACTGTCCATAAGTAGTCGTATCGCTTACCATCTGGCGAATGCGATGCTCGTCTCGCCATACAACACAATAAAAATGATTTTTTGACGTCGCTGATTATAGTCCCTTTTTTATATATTTTTTTTCTACATTTAACATGGGCGTAACATTTTCAGTTTCACATTTGTGCATTTATTTTTTAACCATTTCACTTTAATATTAGTTTTAGTTAAGAATATATTTTTTTCGCAGATCATCTGGCGATTCGGACGCGGCGAGTACTGCAGCCGTGGAAACAACTTTGGAACGGTTGCGAGGCACGCGCAGCGCCCTCGAAGAGCTCTGGTCCGATAGAGAGCGGCGGCTCGAGCTCACCTTGCAACTCAGACATTTCGAGAGGGACGCCTTAGAGGTGACCATTATCATCAATATTCATATTTTCACCCCCTCCTCGAGTCTGAAAAGATATAACTTCACAGACTTAGAAGTAAAATTGCAGCTGCAATCCCTCTTCATTGAAAACTTGTTGAATTAATTAAATGTATTCCGGGAAACGTAATATTGTAATGTTTCTCGTGAAGGGTGTTATTGCTTTGACTCTCTCTTTTAAACATTAACATTCTCGTTATTTCGATGAAACTTTATCAGATCTGTGTTTCTACATAATCTGCAACGATAATTCATTAACTCTTCAGATCGTTGCTTAAATCTGCATCTCTAGAAAGACAATTAAAGAGAATGAATGAATTGTAAAGTGACGTAATCGCAGATTTGGCTGAATATATATGATATGAAAATGTATATGAGTGACTAAAACGGTTGAATATTTTTCCAATAATGTCAGTTGCAAAAAATAAATAAGTTCAACTGAGGAAGCTGTTTGTGAGGAGTTTTCAGATGGAAATGCTCCGAATGCTATTTGTACTTTGGAAGGGTTTTTGTTCTGCCGTCGAATAGTTTTATCTTAAACGTAATACATTCACGTTATGAATTGATGAAAAATGTTATTTAATGGACTGTTTTATTTAAACTACAATGAAATGTCAACACTTGTATGGAGTTTTAATATCAATCACCTACTTAATCATGGGTATAATATGTGCTAGTATTCCGTACTCATGTGCTACGTACAACATTCAATTAACGCCTCATTAATTTTTATCATCATTGTCTCAACGTAGACAAATGGAAGACAAACATGCAAACACTTTCTGAATTGAATTAATAATAATAATTTTGTATAACTCAGCGTTTCTTCACAAAAAAAATATATGCGCGATGTAAAGTTCTTGTTGTCAACCTTAAACTTAGAATTCTGCTGTAATTTTCGACATGGGATAATTGCTTGGAAAAAGCATCGTTGACGACTTAGCAATTGAATTACATGTGTAAATAAAAGCGTGTGATTCGTCAAATGTCAAGTTCATATTAGAATATCGATTTTAACATATTTGCGGTATTTGTTTACAGGTATCTTCGCGGCTGGAGCTGTGGGGCGACGAGTTGCAGCGCACGGAGCCCCCGCGCGACCCGCAGCAGGCGGAGCAAGCGCTCGCCACTCACAACGAAAGCGTTGCTAGAATGCAACATGCCACCTATCAAGTGCGTTGTTTTATTATACGTTGATTCTTTCTCATAATTATGAAAATATGGTCAAATCAATTAGTATATTCCAAAATATTCTGATATGTGCGATATCGCTCTAAAAATCATTCTATAACCCTATAACATAATATGTTTACCGCAAGAACACAGTTTGAATTTGATTTTTAATGTGCCGATTCGTGTCTGGCTTCTCTTATTTTCGTCCTTGATCGTTCTTACAAATTGAATTATAGTGCTTGTAGATTTGTCAAGACATATAATAATTAAATTTCTGTACATCTATCTCACAGGTAGTGCAGCAAGGTCAAGAACTTGCCGCGGCCATAGCTGAAGCGTCGGATGTGATGGCTTCAAGCGGCTCCGACGGCTCGGAGACTGCGCCGCTGGACGCGCAGGGACGCGTCCAATTACTCCTTGAATTCTTGCACGATAGACAATTAGACCTTGAGGAGTTGGCCGAGGAGAGACGCGCCAGGTTCGAGCAGTGCGTTCAGCTAGGTATGTTCTTGAAATCCATATTTAGTTGATATTTTGAATCTTTGCTACTATTGTGTTAAGTTAGTTTTTATAACGAATTAAAATTTTATTAAATTACAAAGCGAATCAACACGATTTTTTAATGTAAAAACAAGCATTGATTTTTTCAATTGTTTATTATAATTAGTGAAATTTACCTCAATATGTATAAAAATGAATAATATTTTTATTTGCAGGTCAATTCCAAAAGGACGCGGCTCAGGTGGTGAGTTGGATCCGCAACGGCGAGGCTATGTTGGCGGCGTCGTTCTCTATCCCCGGCACGCTATCGGAGGCGGAGCAGCTGAAGCGCGAGCACGACCAGTTCCAGGTGGCCGTCGAGAAGACGCACGCCAGCGCCGTGCAAGTCAAGTACAGGGCCGATGCGCTCAGAGCTGCCAACCATTACGATCCACATACTATTAGGTAATATGATTGAGATGATTTCATGATGAAAGATTATTATTCATGATTCGGGATCTGCAACTAAACGTAAAGAGGAGTTAATTTTTAGTTCCCATTTATGAACCGTTTGTTAATGTGACTATCAAAAAAGCTTTGTATTTATTAAATCAAAATTGTTTGCATTGTTTACAAATTATTCATCTGTTTAGTTACGGCCTAGACAAAGTGACGTCATTCATATTAGGAAGCTTAGATAACGTTGAACATTTTGGCAGAGAAATATCTGAAGAAGTGACAGAGCGTTGGCAACGGCTTGTGATGTGCGCTGAGGAGCGACACAAGCTGGTGACGGCCTCCCTAAACTTCTACAAGACGGCGGAGCAGGTGTGCTCCGTGCTGGACTCGCTTGAGCGCGAGTACCGCCGCGACGAGGACTGGTGCGGCTCTGCGGCCGCGCCGCCCACAGACGAACCCGTGCAGTCGCAGAATCTTGACAAAGCTGCTCAGGTGAGGCTCCATCTTCTTTGCCTGATAACATACCGTCTAATAAACTGGGATTGGATTCGGATGTCGATTTCACTCTGTGTCCAATCCATAATTATTATGAGACCCAAACTTAGCGATACAGACGCTTACACTATAGAAGTTAAGAATAAGACCTTCTTCCCTCAACTGCCATCCACAATATTCGTCATTTAATATTAGCATGAGCTCTAATCATGACGCTTTGAAAAAAGTGGTATGTATTATGCAGGTGGCTGCATTGATAGTGAAGCACGGGGAACAAAAGGAAGCGTTCTTGAAGGCGTGTACGTTGGCGCGCAGGACTGCTGAGACGTTCCTCAAGTACGCGGCGCGCTCAGCGCAGGTGCACGGACAGACCGCCGCCGCCAGCAAAGCGCATCACGAGCAGACCCGCGCCATACTCGACACTCTGCTCGCCCAGGAGAATAAGGTTATTATAATCATAATTAATAGGCAATCAACTGTATCTATATAATCAGTTCTCGAATAAACTAGACAAATTGGGTTAACAAACGGCGTCGGGGTCCAGGAAGGAAAAGATTCTGCTTTTTAGGTTTCCTTTGTTATTTCTTTATCGTTTGAAAAATATCACATAGAACTTGCATTAATTCTTTGTTAATTCGCACAACATTTTGTTTTTTTATCTCTGTATTTTATTTTAAGGAAGAAAAATAAAAAGGCCCCTATAATACAGCCTCCGTGCCGCAGTTGGTTAGACGCCGCCTGTGAAACGAGAGGCCGCGGGTTCGATCCCCGCACCGAGACAAATGTTTGTGAGAACCACAAGTATTTGTTTCGGGTCTGGGTGTTTGTGAGACCGAAAAGTCTCTCGTAGTTCCTGATAACCACGACACAAGACTCGATCTTAGTGTGGGGTCAGGACTATGTATGTGACTGTTGGGTGTATTTATTTATTTAATAATAAATTTAAAAAAGGCAAAAAGCTATTTGTAATACCTATCAAAATCATACTTATGCGTGTTCATAAGTTATGTATGACAAATAATTATCCATATTTTAATATCTTCCTTCATTGGAGAATTCCTTTCGCAGTGATGACAGGCTTTTTTTGTTATGAATTTACTATTACCGGAGAAAACAATACGCAAGCATCATAATAACGGAATTATTTGGATTTTTCGCAAGGCAAGACGAAAAACATTCGTTTGTTTGCTTTGTTTGTTTACCGTACACATAATACCGATTATGAAACGGAAACAATATTTATGCTATGGAATTAAGCGACGGCAATTTTATCGAGCGTGGTCAGTTATTATTACGCATGCCATGGCCAGTGTCATTGTCGGAGCTGAGAGAGACAATACGGGCCTTTGTTAGTCCGAGCGATGGTATCGTTAGGGCCGCGTCGGGGCTGGACCGCGGCCGCGCGCACTCCATGCCATGGCCTCTCGTATATGTGCGCGCTCTGTATCATCATGATCAAGACTTATTTCACATGGTTTATACAACCGGTAAAAAAAACATTCAGTAATATGTCGAATTTTTGAAACGTTACTGAAGATCATTAATAAATTGTGTCTTAAATCGTGCAACACTTATTACATTTTAAACGTAATCCGTATTACGTGTTAATCCGGAGTATACGTGACGTGTGGCAGTGTCAACTTCATTTTACATATGAATTGTTTACATAAAAATTGTAATATTGTTTAATTGGTGCGTGTGTTAGGTACTGGAACATTGGACGGTGCGTAAGAAGCGTCTGGAGCAATGCCAGCAGTTCGCTCTGTTTGAGCGGTCCGCGCGCGCCGCGGTGGAATGGATCCGGGAGACTCAGGAGCGGTGCGGGGCCGCCGCCGCCGCCGCCGCTGCGGGCGTGGCTCGGGAGAGCCGCGAGCGAGTGCGCCTGCTCGCACAGCTGGCCGACGGACTCGTCGAAAAAGGACACCCACACGCCGTGCAAATCAAGGAGTGGGTCGCCGCTGTCGATGCTAGGTGTGTATCATTATTTTTGATTAATTCTGATTTCCTAATTCATTGGAATAACACGATACGTGTACTAAAGTGGACATTGAATATACACGTGAAATTAGTTTTCTATTTTGTTCAGAAATCAGATGTTTAATTTTGGCCTACTTGTGTATGTGTAATTGTTTAAATCAACCAATATAATGAATTTCTAAAATTAAATAAAGTATTGATAGACATAACCAATATGCTTTTAATTACTTTTTAGTAATGTAATTATTTGCCCAATTGCTTTTATAATTTCTAAGTGATTTTTAAAATATGTTTATTACCGTCTTAGATATGCTGAATTCAGCGGTTCGATGGAAGGTGGTGAGAGTGAACCAGAGAGTGATACAAGTGTTGCGCCTTCCCTGGCGTCCTCGCAATCCGCTGACAACGATTCTCGCTCTGAACCGCAGCCGACAGCCGCTGGGGAAGACAAACGGCGTAGTGCACGTCGCAAAGAGTAAGTATACAAGTAGTTATAGAAAATAACTAAATTCAATGCAGATTGACTGATTATAACATGAAGGTGCTTATTACACTTTCCAATTGGTCTATGTGAATTCAAAATACTTATTGCTTGGCAGGTTTATAATGGCTGAGCTGTTGCAAACGGAGCGTGCGTACGTCAAAGACTTGGAGACGTGCATCACATGCTATCTGCGTGAGATGCGCACAGACCCCGGCGCCGTGCCGCCAGCACTTCAGGGAAAAGTAGGTTTCATCCACATATGTATCTAATTTTCCCGTTTTTTTTATAAATCATAATTATACATTTAATATAAATAATATTTTTTCATAAATCATCGAATTTAAAATTATAGTGCTATATTGTTAGAGTCTATGGGTTCATCTTTCTTTGTAAGATGTAAAACTTAACTATATTTTAAATGAACCTTCAAAGAGTTGTCTATTATCCTGACGAAGTGCGTCGTAGCGTAAAGAAAACTAGCGTTATTGGATTTGAATGTCATGATATAACTGTATTTTGTATATCAATACTGTACTGCGATGCATTTACACTTTGCCCAGCCAAAATAAAAGAAACTGTTGTCTCTACTGTACGGTTGTCTCGCAAATTATTGATGTGCAGTAATAATCTTGGCTTTTACGAGGACACTTTGCATTATTAAATATTTCTACAAATTGTCCAAAATTACAATGTGGTAAATGCTTATCAAAGGAGGAGATAATATTCGGGAACATCGAAGAAATCCATCGGTTCCACGAACGCGTGTTCCTGCGCGAACTGGACAAGTACGTGACGATGCCCGAGGACGTGGGCCATTGCTTCGTGACGTGGGCGCGCGAGTTCGACATGTACGTCTCCTACTGCCGCAACAAACCCGACAGCAACGCCGCCGTGGTTCAGCATGCCGGAGATTACTTCGAAAGGTGTGTTCATACCAACCAATGTTTTATTTCAATTTAATATTGTCATAATGATAATCGCCTATCCAACCTGTTTTATTGATTTTTTTTTTGATTATGTTGTAAACTAGTTCGTGGGCCCGCCCTCAATATCCCCGTTGTCGGCTTTTTAGTAAGGCCAAGTCTGTAAAGTTAGTCTCTAGTTGGCATCAGCGGTCTTCAAATCAATATTTTCAATCATAAGTACCTAAATATGTAGTTCTATAAAGTGTACTTAATCGCTGTCGATGCTTAGTTTGTATATTATTCAACAGGGTTCAACGCAAGAAAAAATTAGAACATCCGTTAGCCGCGTACCTGATCAAACCAGTCCAAAGGATCACTAAATACCAACTGCTGCTTAAGGATCTCCAGGCTTGCTGTGCCGAAGGACAAGGAGAAATCAAGGTACGTGCATTTACAGGGGTTTAATTTCGTGTCTACTTTCATTTGACTACTACTTTATTGAAATATTTTTTGGATTTCACATTCATTATTTAAAAGAACATAAGCTATATTTTCAAAGAGAATAAACATAACAGCCGTTACTATGTTCCGTCGACCAAAATATTCGACCTTCTATTTTCCCAATTATTATAGATCGTAACTTGCTTTCAAGTTGATGTAACCTTTTCAACGCGTTATTTTATCGACAGCATTATATATACATATAATAAAAATGTAAATGGTCGATGTCTGTACATGGAAGATATTTGAGAAATTTTAACGCGAGGGGTCTTTATAACAGCAACAGAAGCCAAAACAATTTTTTTTAGAATTTTTGTCTGTCTGTCTGTCTGTATGCTTGCGCATCACGCGAAAACTACTGCACCAAATGAGATGCGGTTTTCACAGTTGTATTGCTGTAGGTTCAACTTAAAAACTGGTATATGTTGCATTTACATACATGTTTCTTTTTGTTTGCTTGCACATTACTCAAAAACTACCGCACGAAATGAGATGCAATTTTCACAGTTATATTGGTGCAGGTCCAACTTAAAAACTGGTAAATGTCTTATTTACATAGAGGGTGTTTCTTTGTATTATGGAAGATAAATGAGAAAAACTAATATTCCCCATATTAACACTGGATTAACACTTAGGCTACATTTTATCCAGGTAAATTAAATGTTCCTGTGGGATGAGGACAGCAATCCGATATATTTGTTACTTTTTAAACTCAAAGGGATGCGATGGGCGTGGATTACATGCCTTGAGTGAGAATGAGAAAGGACGGGCGGGATATAACGGGACGGGACGGGATGGGATGAGAAATACCAAATAATCTATACATGTATATTTTTTTAAACATAGTTAATCACGCAGACGAAGTTAGCGGGCAGAAGCTAGTTTTAGATAAGACGCACTAATTTTATACATAAAGTTAGTTAGTTTATAAGTTTACATGTAGAACTAAATCTTTGGGAGTACTCCCCTGCCCTAAAGACTTTTTTCCCTTTTTTGTAAGGCACATTGTTACTTAGGCTAGATACATTATATGGAAATAAAAAAAAACCATTTGAGTTTTCATGGCGTGCCCTGCTTCATCAGTCATATTTGACCAAAAATATATGGCTGAATGTTTTATCTTCAAAATTCTAAGCATGACTGCCAGTAATAATTTGTGTTTTGATGTATTAAATTAATATTATCTAAGGAGTACGAAATACTTTCTCGCGAGTGAAGCGGGGTTGTGTCATTAGTGATATATACTTTGCTAGTGCAAGTCCGATGTTATGTTGTCTATGTCTATGACATATGAACTGTCAAATAAGAACAACTTGGCAGACAATGTACTTATATATATCATCATTTTACAATGTCGTAACGTTGTGCAATGTCTAATATCCATATAGCTGTTCGAATACGAAATACTTCTTGCGAAATATTCTGTAAATCTTAAGACTTTTATTAAGAAAACCGGATTATCGGCCTATATGTAAAAAAAGACTTAAATGAATCAGGTGGGCCTGCATCACTTCGAATTATGATTGCGTTTCTGATTACAAGGAGTTGATAAGATAAAGACGATAATATCTTACACAGTTCAGTCTGCATTGTATCGTAGTGGCACATGACATGTTCGTCCCCTTGTTGACATATTACAAAGACGTAAAAACGCTACGAAAGTTCGGATGTTATGTGACCAACAAAACAGGTGACTTCACACAAGCCAATCGGAACAGTGTACTCAGTGTGACTTCAAATTCTTAACTTTTTGGTCTGAAATTAATGTGATTTTAATAATAAGTGATAAATTGAACAATTACAAACCATCGCATCAATTAATTTTCATAAGGTTGGTAGAATTAATCAATTTGATGAAACATGAATCAGTTTTCAAACATGAATCTCGCTAGGCTTTTACCCTGGATTTGATATCTGGAAAATTCTGTTCAGATCTATTGCTACATATTCGCAAACATTACTGTGTATACTATAGTATATTAAATCTATTCAAAGAACATTTCACAATCTTGAATAACCCACTAAGTTAATGTCATTCATTGTATTTTTTAACACAGTGACATCTCTCGGAATTGCTTCGTGAGGTTGATTATTTACGCATTTTGTTTGTGAGCGTAGAGGGTGGGTTCGGAATAATGCATGCCATACAGTACACAGTATTAGTTCATCATGTTACCGACAGATGGCATAGTAAGGTGATTAATGCCGTTCATGTAGATAAATTGGTATTAAAAATCGGAATCACGTTACGATTATGTAGTTTACCGAATCATACTAATTTCGTGTCTTAAACATCGAACTTATTGCGCATAATTTATGATACTGCAAAAAAAAATCTAGCAGAAGTAACAAAATGCATACCGCAGTTTTTGCAGATACAAGGTTCGATCTTAGTGTGAGGTCAGTACTATGTCCATGTGTGACTGTTGGGTGTATTTATTTTGTAGCTTTTCGTATAAGATAGCTAATAATATTTAAAATAAGTTAGTTTAGTATGTTTACAACAGATGTCGCTGCACGTAACGTGTAACACATTTTTCGTTTTTATTATTTAATTTACCCTAAACCGTTCGTTTCTTATTCACGTTGGTAATGAAAGAGACACGGATAGTGTCAATATCCGTACATGTAAGGGAATGTGCGAACACACAACTATCATAAGTGAAATATTTAAATTTAGACACTTATCGTAATAACTAACGACGACTTGGTAATGGTGTAAACTCATTACCGCCGTATCTGTTGTTGTTTGCATTAGTTTCGACTTAAATACTACTCGTCAATGTATCCGAGAGCGAGATTAAACCAGTGGTTCACTCAGTAATTAACAATAGATTTTGTGTACAATATTTTCCTTATGAGTCATTTTTTGTGCTGTTTTATGACATTGTGTCGGTTTAACACCGCCCGGTTGGTGTCCGCGAGTTACAAGCGTGTTTAATGTTCGGCAAATTGAAAAATAGCATTTCAAACAATGTAATGGTTTTCTCAAATGGTGATTTGGTGGCGTCCATCATGTTGAAATACGTGGTGAACTCGCGCAGCAACCGCATCGGCCCGCTGGCCGTCAACCAACGAGCTGTACGTATGATAACCACTACACTAGCCACATATTAATGCACTCTAATAACCGATTGTCAACTTTATCGAAGCGGCATTCTTGTTTTTGTATTTTTTCAACGGAAATATGTACATGTATTAGTGCCATTTAAGATTTCTTTGTTTGTATTTAAAACCTATGGTTCTGTTTGACGAGTCTGTCCATAGATTTCTGAATATTACTATTCCGAGAATATAATAGTATTTTTTCCTCGAATCAGGATTTTCCTGAATAACTAATTTTATGATTATACCTCCAATTTAATATTTAAAATGTATTATTTTAAATATTTAGTAAAATTATCTTAATGGTTTTAAGTTTGTTGACTATTCAGTTAATTAGCTATTGAAAAATAAGAATGTATGAAGAAATTGATAAGATGATTCTACCGAATGTGTTACGCATAGATTGAGTATACAGCTTCGGTCTATCCTGTGGCCCAATGGAATACTGGCATGACTATGTTTTATGTGGAGTGATAACCACCTTCATGTTTTTTTAAATTCTTAATAGGAAAGTTAAAAATATATCTTGGAATTTAATAAAATTACATTGTCAAATCAGTCTGACAATTTTATATGTATGTTAACTACCTTACTGAGACACATCTCTTTACCATAATACCGTACCACGTAGATGCCAACTCGAGCCAACCCGCACTAGGCCAGCGTGATGGACTATATAGCCTGACTCCTCTCAATCGTGCTCTCCATTGTGGAGGAGGCCCGTGCCCTGCAGTGGGACGTATATGGGCTGGTGCAGTACTGTACTGTTATTGGCGTACTACGTAGATGTTAATGGTGTGATGTTGTATGACTAATATAGTATTACAAAACTTAGCATTCAATCGATGCTCAAGTTTTTATAATTCACTAATGTCAATTACAACAACAAACATTGATGGATGCAATTTATAGAAGAATTAAATCAGTGCGACCCCGCGTCCACAGTTGTGACAGTCGACACTCAGGCTTAATGCACAAAGCTTAAGTGGCTTATAGCCGTGATGGCAGCAGAGTTGCGTTCATGTTGTTTATACAATTGCTTCTCTCAAGTAAATCTACTTTATTGTCTTTCTAAGATCGATAAGAATTGAATCTTCGATGTAGGTATTTTAATAGCAAAATAAATCATTAAATGCTACAGTACATATTGATTTTTAGCACCTTAATTTCAAAAGATATTCATCTATTGTGCTATGCATCGTGTATTCATAAGTTAAGAGATTAAATACACATTTATGAAATTGAATGAAGTGGACAGTCTATCATTCTATACAACGGGAAATTTCCGTACCTACAACTTTTTGCTGGCATCAGTTTGTCGCTTGTTTAGAACTAATACAAATATGACTTGGTATTAACGATTTTAAGTTTTGGAGAATAATACTCGCAGCATTTGATCAACTGTTGTGGATATAACATTTTTGAACCGACGTTCCAAGAAATACCCCCTGTCCACCCATGATTAACGAAAATTGATTGCTAACCGTTGTCACCCCCAGCTCGATTTTTCTCAAGCGAGCCGACTTCAAGAAATCGATAATCATTACAATAGAAAAGACTGGTGCGTCTCAAATGCAGAACTAGAATAATAGTAGAATAGAATAGAATAGAAAAATCTTTATTTGTTCATTAAAGTACACATACACTGATACATAACTAAAACAACTAAATTACAGACCTATTATTACAATACACAATGGACATAAAGATTAAAGATAACAGAGAAAAAAGTAGTTACAATGATAAATACCAAAAAAAGAAAGTGTAGCAGCATATGTGTTGCAGCAGAACAAAAGGGTGATGACTCAGTATACGTTCACTCATACGAGCAAACACTGATATTCTGCCATTACCCGGTCGAAGAGTGGTGGCGGAGTAATAATTCATTAGTCTGTGTCCCAATTTAATTTTACAAATCATAAGTATGTCTAAATAAGAATACCCATTACAACGTGACACCAATGCGAACATAAATAAAGCATATTATGATTTATTAGTATTATCGATTATGTTAACATTATGTTAATCATTATTATTTAATAAAATATAAAGAAAGAAAAGGGATAAGTTGATTAGAATGAACTATAAACCACAGGACACTCTCGATAAATAAAGCAATTCAAAACATTTGTATCAAAGGAAGCGAACAAAATAAATTGGTATGAACCGACTTCATCACACAGCAAAATCCGCTAACAGCCAACCACTGGGTACATTTGATTTTTGCCTTTCTAGAAGCATGGCTTTAATTTGCCTTTTGAATGAGTATTTAGATTTTATATGTTTCAAGGGCGAAGGAATATTATTCCAGCATTTGGTTGAGAGGTAGCGGAAACTACCGGTAAACGCCGTAGTTCTATGAGGATGTGACTCTAAGGTACCACGCGCATCTCTAGAGCCGTATCTAAGGTGAAAACTAGAAAATCGTATTTTAGAGAACAAGTATTCTGGTTTCTTGTATTTCATGACGTCGAACAACAGGCATGCCAAGTGGAGATGTCTGCGAGAACATGTAGTATATGAAAAATAAATCCAAACCTAGGTAGAGTTTAAATTTGTCTCATCATGGAATGGAATCATATTTTTGATAATGTCCCGAAGTAAAACTTAAATAATATAGTAAAAAATACAAAAACACAGAAAAACAATGTACACCTAATTGTATGGTGGACAATTATTGGATCTGTCACATGGCAACATGCATTTAGCGGATAGTGCAGATTATACCGTGGACCCTTTTACCCGACATTAGCATCAGTTCGAATATATCAGTGTCACACAATATACATGTCCATCGTATAGTTAACATTTCAGCTTGTTTGCACGACACTATTCGTAAAACGTTTATTCATGGCGATGAAATGGGTATGGTATTAGGAGTGTACCGACGAAATAGATCAAGTGACGGCACAGTTAACGTCATGCTGTTGTTATACCAAAATGTATAATTCTGATACATTATTGCGCACCTATTTTGGCCAAATAAGAATGCAATTATTGTTTTTTTTTTCTTAGCTATTTCTTACTGTCATGATGAATAATAATTTTACATAGATATTATTTATAAAAATATCATAGGTGCTATTTGCATCCTTCAATACAGTCTTATGTACCTTATGGCTCCAGAGAATCTGCTTGATAATTCTTCTACCTTAACCACCCTACTATCGATCCTTCTATTACAATGAGTCCCCTGAAGTGTGTCGTGAATCGTGAAACAGACAGGTACCTACAAACGACGAATAAATATTGAAATGAAATAGCAACTGACATCATTTTAGTTTTTAGCGTAGGTAAATAGCAAAACGCATTGAAGCAACAAAAAGGGGAATTCTGGGTTTCTTACGGAATCAGTAACTCATGTGTAATAACATGATTTTAATTACGAGTATCCTGTAGAATTACGTGACGTTTATTTTTACTGAGATAGATTTACCCACTATTTGTACTGGTAAATAGTGACGTTTAATTAATGGATTTATCCAATAATATGTTGTTAGCCTAAGGGGGCGGTTCCATTAGGCAAGTCTTGCATGCAAGTATGACGTCGCATTTGAAGTTTTACTTGAATACAAGTGGAGTCATTCAATTGAGTAGGATATCATGGGTGGAAGAAGTGCTGCTGTGATTGGTGCTGCTTGCCGAATTGAATTTTTTCGTGCCCCCACCTAACAGCCTTTATGTTTCGATAGTTTGTACTTATGCAAGTTGTAGCTTGCATGCAGGTTTGTTCAAGTTGCATGCAATTTGCAACTTGCATACAAGTAACTTGCCTATTGGAATCGCGCCTTAAATGTCTGGGTGATCTTTTTGTTTAATAATGTTATGAAAATACAACAGTTCTGTAATATAATTATTACGAGGATTCTCAAATTAAACTTGAGCTTGAAGGTAATTAAGTAATCCATAATTATGTGCTGCTTAGCGGGGAATAAGTGGCGTCCATTCGAGTATTCTTATTTTCCAATTAATATTGTAATAAAATGTTAATAATATTTTGCGTGAATACTGTTCTATATTAAATTCTTTTGATCCCAATGTTTGCCAAGTGTGTTATTAATAAACAGGTAATTACGATTTCACTGAAGTAGGTTACTCTGATAATGAATTTGCGATATAATTAAAATACGTAGAATCATTTTAGTTTGTTTGCTCGCTTTTGGGACAATTAAGACAGTATTGATTACGATGTTCGTTTTGGGTATGTAACGGAAATAAAGGAAACTATGACGGTGTGCACTATCTGTTCACTAAAATAATACACATTTTCAATAACTATGATTATTTTTAATTAAAATTATAATACAAAAGGTTCGTGTGTAGTTCGTAGGTGTCTAATTTAGTGGAACTCATATTTTTATACATATATTAAAACGATTGTTGCTATGAGAACGAAATGTAAATTACACAAGTCAACACGATTTTTGTTTCTGGCTTCTGCATATGAAATGTTGGTTTCTACCACGTCACAAATAAAGAAAAAAAAAAAACATTATTCTGATCAAAGCATGCTTTTGTGGAAATTAGAGCATTTTTTGATTTTTTTTAGAAAAGTTACTGATTTTTATAAAGTGTATATCAAGACCGCGACCGAAAACGAAACCAGGTGGTAGTATTAGTGATATCAAACACAATGCAAGTAAAAATTTCACAAAAAAATGGACAATTTTTTTTGTATATTTTTACTTATCGTCGTATTTGGGTGATAATACATAGTTTTTCTAAAATTATTACGTACACCGCTTTATTTTTATACACGCATTGGTACGTAAGTGTTTAAATTACATTTTTTGCAAAGACTAGGTATTTACCCCCCAAACACATTGATTTTTAAAATACTGTAAAAAAATCATCGCTGTTTTTGCAAAAAATTTAGTTGCATTGTGTCTGTAACCGCTAAAACTACCACCTGGCTTCGTTTTCAGTTGCGGTCTTGATATACCCTGTATACTATGTTTTATGATTGTATTTGACACTACGATCAAAAAAGATTTTGCTACAAAAAAAAAAACCCTTTTTTGACGACTTTTGTTATTAGTGCTGTGTGTGCATAGTTTTCCATTTATTTTCATTTATTATTCAGCGTTCTCGACTTAGTAGTTTTGACTTTAAATTGATATACTCACTAGGTAAAAGGATTTTGTAAGAAAATATTTTAAGCTATATATTTTTTATTCTTAATAAAACTTCATTCTGTAAAAAAAAAACAATTTTATTTCAAATTGACAATTCGATATCTATCTCTATTGTCTTAGATTATATACACGTCCTCTATTCTATTTTGAAATAGCAATCGTTTTTAATCTTCGTTATGTAATATGAGTGTAATGTTACATTATATTTTGACAAATATATGTATTAACGGTTTATACACCGTGATGTGATAGAATACAAAAAAAAAAGTTTAAAAAGCGTAAAACTTAAAATTAAGAAGATTTCTTTCATATAAATATATTTAATTGGTTAGGCGGTGCATTCGATACTTAACGGGGGAGGATGAAAAGAGTTTACAACACGCATTGTCAAGGCAGAACACTAAGCTTGTTACGATCCGATAGTGGTATATCCATCTGACATATTGGGACGATAAATAATAGGGCATAGTAGAGGATAGCAGCCTCGCTAATGAGAGGGCTCCGGTGTTGCGACCGCTGCGCTCACCAACACGCCTTTGCGTGCGGCGTGCTTTTGTGTGGGAAAATCTGTCTTGATTAACTCGTAAAGCGTTATATGAAAAAGGCCTAACCCAGCAATGGACGAGTACGGGCTGATTAATGATGATTGTGGGTGAAATATAATATTAGCATATTTAGGGCTGTGTATTAAATTGATATTTCCAATATTTGTAATTGCACTAAAAGAGCAATACAACTAAAAATATATATGTATATTCCTACTGTGTCCGAAAGACTAAGACGAATAATTAAGTTGCTGGATTTCTATTTCTTTTTTTTCTATTCCTCTCCACTCTCCACGAATTTGTCTCCACAAGTCATCTCTGAACGTTTTTATTTAGTTGGGTAGTCTTTTCCTAACTCGACTTAGATCGTTAGTAACCTCCTGATTTTAAACACTGAGAGTTTTGGCTACATTTGACTTAAAAATATGGAAAATTGTAATAGGAGACTGTCCCGCCCTCACACCCGCCACTGCAACTCCTGTAAGCCAGGATCAACAGTAGCACGCATTTTAAGGACACTGAGCATTGAAGCTCAGCGCGTCCCCGAGAATGTCTAACTTGTCTTTAACCCGCAACGAAATCAATCAAAAACATCTTATGTCTCAGGATGGCTGGCGCAGTGGAATGCCAAGCATTACCTTGTTAGTCATGGTGTTGTTTGGTTTTGCTACTGTCCATCGCTTACAACAGGCGAATCGTATCGCCATTCACCGCAATAAAAAAAAAATACTATAAAGCGTTTTCGGTTTCAAGAAATGCTAATGCTGTTACTTGTTAGTAACAGCAGTAGCATTAGTACAGATAATATTATTCTATTAATGCGTTTACATTTAGTTATCAAAACGTGATTTAGTTCTATACAGTAGTTTGATTGGTGTCTATAGGAGGAAACACATAATATGAGATATGCGGATAAGAGAATCTTCTTTCTTGTGTATATACATATTAAAGCGCCCTCGTATGTGTCGGTGCAACATTGTTTTAAAAAGATTTAGTTTATAAATTTTCTTTCGGCTACCTACATCATTAAAGCTTCATCATCATTAAATCCTTAAGCTAAGATCCAAATCCAGTTAGTCCCTCTTAACGACTGATGCACTCCGAATTGTTAAGCAATCTTTATGAATATGAAATTTTGTGACAGGACGGTTTGGAGGTGATGCTGTCAGTACCAAAGAAAGCGAACGACGCTATGCACCTGTCCCTACTGGAGGGCTGCGACGTGCCGACCGACAGCCTGGGCGAGGTGGTGCTGCAGGACTCGTTTCACGTGTGGGACCTGCGCCAGATCATCAAGAAGGGCCGCGAGAGGCGCGTCTTCCTCTTCGACTTGCACCTGCTGCTCGCCAAGGAGGTCAAAGATTCGCATGGCAAGGCCAAATACATTTACAAAACCAAATTCATGGTAAGTTTATCACTACGATCATTAACATTTACCGACGACTGTGATGTGTTTGGTGAAAGAGAGTTTTAGAAATCTTGTATTCTATCGTTTGAAGTTATTTCAATGGGATCTGCCATACAAAATATAAGATATATTTTCTTTTGCGCAGAAACATCAAGAGATTACATTAACTTATTTGACTGCCTCGGTGGCGTAGTTGTATTACGGTACGGTTACAAAGCTGAGGTCTCGGGTTCGAATCCCGGGTCGGGCAAAGTGATATTGGATTTTTCTATTCATTATCAGCCCGGAGTCAGGAATTTGTGCCCGATATGGCGATAGGCTCGCCCCCTATCACATCATGGGACGGAACATGCAAGGCGAAATGTGGGTGTCCTAGTGGCGCCTCTGCCTACCCCTTCGGGGATAAAAGGCGTATATAGTAATTATTTACTGATACGCCAAAACAACAAATTTTGGAAAATAGTATACATAACAAAATTATATTGAATTAACAAATGTAAGTAATTATGGTAGTACACAATATTTTTTACTGATTACAATACATTTTGTCAACTCTATTAGACTTCGGAACTGGGCGTGACGGAGCACATTGAAGGCGACGAGTGCAAGTTCTCCGTGTGGACCGGCCGCGAGCCGATGGCCAGCGACTGCCGCATCGTGCTCAAAGCGCCGTCGCTCGAGGTCAAGCAGACCTGGGTACGCCGCCTCAGAGAAGTCATCCAGGTGCGTCAATCAATACGTCTACATAGTTGATAAGAAATAAAAACATATTCAGATTTTGTAATTGTATACATAGGACAATCGGGCGTTTGCGTTTCGAGGAGTACCTTTTTTATTTATATTATAATGATCCTAATCCTATCTTTGGCGATGGCCTATGTTCAGCAATGAAGTCCTGTGGCTATAGAGAGATAATCCTAAGGATTACATTTTTTGTGTGTGTTTATACGTATTCACCGGCGTAATGGATATGTATATTATAAAATTAGGCCAGAAACAAGTATAGCGATATAAATAGTCTGTTTATAAGTTTCTGTCATGCCTAGTTTGCAGAATATACTTATTCTTTGATTAAATAAAAAAATATATATAAACATTTATAATCAAACGAACTAGGTAAGACCATAAGGTAGACTGGTATAAAATGACTGAGGCATTAAGCCCGCCTGTATGTTTTCTTTACTAATAAACTAGGCACTGCAGATGTTAAGATGAATATTGAATATATGATGGTATCGTGAAGTCGAACGAGATCAACTATAGCATCGAGACTGCAGCATCCATTTACAATGAACCCATTGAGAAGTCCTAGTTTGTCCATCGATTTTATAAGGCGCCTTGTTAGAGATGATTTCCATCTCAAATTGCTTACCTACATCTTTGTTTTAGTTTCGTTTTGATAAGTCGTTAACTCGCATTAGAAATATGATTGATTGAACACGACATCGTTGAACACGACTACATCACGCCGTAGTATTAGCCGGCTCGTTATGATCGTAATAAATTTGCGCCACGCGCTACACGTTCGATGATAATTTTTGTGTATGGAAACGTTTCGTTCCGGCCAATTAGTCATCGTGAACGTCGAAGGTTGGACGGGTTTTGCGTCTTTAGTTGCGTGATATATTTGTGTAGTGCGATTGGTGTGTGTTATCGAGAGAACATTTTGTGTTCAGGAAACGTACTTCAGTGGCGCGCTGCACCAGCCCCCGCGCAGCCCGGCGCGGGTGCGCCCCACCAGCTCGCAGCGCTCCAGCCGGTCAGTGTACTTTTTATTGAACACATTTCTTAATATTTTATTACTCTTTCATTTGTAATTCCCTTTTATCTATGATCTGGCTCACTGAATAATGAGATTTCATTCAGTGTCTTGCTCCTCAATTACTAGATTTATCTAATAAAACTTTTTTATTATGTATGCGCAAATATAAAGTGTAGTTACACACAAAATAAAATATGTATGTGTATCGTTAGCAACTGCCTAATAATGCGGTTTGTTTAAATATCGTTAACCAACTCCAATAAGGTAAACTGTACTGTATAAATTCGTGTGTTAACATAATCATTTTCTAATGATTCACTGGTCACTTCCATTCATTATGTGTATTGGTTCTTATTAGGTTTCTGGTCATTAATGATTGTTGAAGAAAACAGATGTTATAATATGGAATATTGTAGCCTACTGCAATTATGAGTAATGTAATGATTTTATTGATGACCCGCATTATGATAGGTAATGACATAAGTAATTTGATGATGACCTGTCTACTAGCAGGATTGGTCATGTAAAGTGATGCTCAGTGTGGTGATGATATGCACGTGATCTTTGAGGACGCGTGATAAGGTGGAATGATGTTTGTCGCTCGTTGAAGATGATAGATACCTGACGAGAGAATATTGTTGGCGCAGGGACTTGGAGGACACGTCACTGGACGAGACTACAGAGAACCTGGACAGGAACTCCCTGGCGTCGTTCGGCAGCGGCAACACCACTGACTCTGACAAGGTAAGTGCTGAACGCTTATCAATCGCGGCCTTTTACTTTTACTGTCAAAACTTCAACACAAGTTTTGTTAAGCTCTTTATTACTATGATCGAAAATGTGTTAATTAAGAAAATTTGATACTAATTTCTGGTTATCTTTTATTTGCACTCAGTACATGTTTTTGTACATACATACATAAACTCACGCCTTTATCCCCGAAGGGGTAGGCAGAGGCGCCACCAAGACACCCACATTTCGCCTTGTATGTTCCGTCCCACGATGTGATAGGGGGCGAGCCTATCGCCATAACGGGTACAAATTTCAGACTCCGGGCTGATAATGAATAGAAAAATCCAATATCACTTTGCCCGACCCGGGACTCATACCCGAGACCTCAGCTTTGTAACCTTACTGTAATACAACTACGCCACCGAGGCAGTCATGTTTTTGTCGAATCATAAACGTTGAGTGTAGAAGCAAATTGAAGCGGACTGGGTGACTTGCACTCCTGTCTAATTAGGTATAGCATTACCGTCAGGTACAGGTCAATATAAAGTAATGACTAGAAATAACAAATAAATTATTACTCTAAAGCTATTGTTTAGGAGATATTTCTTCTTATTGTTCTTCTTACTTCTTTTGTTTTATATTCCACAACATAAAATTGTATGTGTGTACTTTTATAATGTTTGTGAATCGGAGTTTTACAAAAACAAAGAAAAAATGAATATTTCGCTGTGCATGTATTTTATAATAACGTGATTTTATAATAATAACAGATTGTTGGTGAAATTCATTAGTGAAATAGGTATCGAATATTTGTTTATAATTAGTTGGATGTAATATATATATAAATATAAATTTCTTTATTCAGATAACAAAGATCCAAATATAATTGTGTTAGTACTTACAAAAGATTTATTTATACTATATTAGTAGAATACATTCACAAGCTATAAAAATTCTTCCTGATTAAGGTATGCATTGAATGTTTAACAAAAGGAGCATCAAAGCTGTCTGCTATCATTTTCAGGATGTCATTGTCACTTGTCCTTATTCTGCCTAATAGAGAGGCAGTTCTTTTGCGGATGATAGCGTAAAAGTCATCCGTGTGTGCTAGCCACAGATCACTCCCAATAGATACCGCATTACGATAGTTTTGTTTTGAACTGAAAACGCCAACGAAGGGAACGGTGCAGGGAAGTGGGCGGGTTGCAGCGCTGTCACGTGGACTTCGATCGAGAGACGGGGCTTGTCGATAAATAAAATAAAAAGTATCGATAGTTCGATTTGCCAGTAAGTTTAACGTGTTATGACCGCTTTTATAACTTGATTACCAACTTGTTAAATGTTTTATAATATGTTTTCACTGGCCTGATCTAATAAATTATACCAATCGCTAACACGAATAAAGTAGGATTAAGATTTATACTTTAGTATGTAACGGTTTTATTTCCATTATTCGCCGTTAATTTTTGTATACCATAATGCCGAAACACCCGAATTAAGTGTTGGGTTAAAAGATCAGATAAAAATATGAAATATTAAATTATTATACCTCACGCCGTAAAGGGCTACAATAACTTATTCTGTTTCTTGAATTCCGACGGCGGCTGTAATAGATGGTAGGTAATATCGATAAGTGACAATGAAACCCACTTGACGAATTATGAATGTTTTTGGGATGATAATACAACGTATGTTGAAATTAGTGCAACGGCTTGTACTACTCATTCTCAATAAATTTAGTATACTAATAGTTATGTTAAATACCTTCCCGTGATATTTGACAAAAGGCGGTTCTAACGCCACGCATCAAGCACGAATTTCTAACATTACGTTCTTAGTAATTAAGCAGAAAACCCCAATATCACTTATATCAGTCAAAATAAAAATGAATGTATTAAAACACATAGTCAGTAGATACTTGATTCGAGAAATAGGACCCGAAATACCATCAGACGAATACGCTTAAACGAGCTTCATCTCAAGGCTATAAATGTTACTCTTGGATGCTGGACAAAATCAATATAAAATTATAATATTATTTGATAATCATATTATTCTATCCACACAGAACTACGAAATTATAAATTTTTAAATAAATAAAAATGTACCAGAATTGGTAAATATTCTGTCGGTACAGAAGTATCCATTAAACGACGACGATTTTTCTTTGGGAAAAAACATTCTTGGGTAAAATGTCGTGAACAAATTACGCTATTTTTTGTAGGCCACCAATCGTCACCTCGACATGTTGCATCTACGCATATTTTTAACTTTCGGGACATGTGGGGAATCTAACATAAAAATGGTATTATTCAAACATAATGTTATATACTAACCCACAGTTTTTACCCGACGATAGCAAAGCAAGAAGAAACAGAAAAGTGCAATTATTGAAAAACTACCTAGTTAAAAACTTGACCTTTTTCAAATTACATTAAATGACGTCGTCATGATGATTTGCAATTTTTATTTAAATCAATATACATTTCGTGACATTGTCATTTAATCAAATTATTTTACATTAATGTTTTAAAATATCGATATTGCTTGGAATTATATTATAAACATGCGTCAAGCACTAGAAGAACGCGTGATTTCACCAGAAAAAGATGGCTTATTATGGTTATTGCTATGCGAAAAAGAGACGGCTGATTTTCGATTCAAACTCGACTGTTTGACATCGATACAATAACCAGTATAAATTGAGCTCGCTCGTGAGCAAATTAATTTAAAGAATATTAGTTACCGATGAAAAGTTATTCCGTTTTTTTGGATACTTGAATTTTTTTAGTTTTTTCCACACCATTTTATTGAGCAAGTCATTTTTAACTGTAATATGATATTTCTAAAACTTAATTTTCGCCAACGCTCAACGATATGTGCGGGTCCACTACTTGGATGACACTGATGACGCGACATTTGGAATCGGTTTATATCAGTCCGATAGCTCATACGTGTGGCGCGCAACCGCTGCCTTGCATTAGGTATCTAGTGGGAGTGATCTGTGGTGCTAGCGCAAACATATTAGAGGCACTACAGAACCGAGACAAGCCCAATAACATCCTGAACCCGTTATTATATTGGACACGTATAACATCGAGCACCCTTTTTGCACAGCCACTCCACAGACTGCACGTGTAGAAGGATTGGCAAAAAGCTTTGAAAAGCGTTACCTTCACCTCTTCACTACAACGCGCAAACCTGCGAGCCAGCATGTTACATCTGACTGCCAATGCCCTACGTTCTCTTTCTACATCTATATTGTCCTTAAGGTCGTCGGTAACATAATGTCCCAAATATTTAAAATTGTGGACTCTTTTAAGAAGAGCTCCATTTAATTTTATCGGAGGGATCGATTCCGGACATGCTCCTTGAGCCTTAAAGACCATATATTCGCTTTTATTTACATTATATACCAACCCATGGCTGGCCGTGTACTTTTCACATAAACAAATAAGCTGCCTAAGCGCTCCCACTGACGGTGCCAGCAACACCATGTCATCTGCATAGCTGATGTTGTTTACAGAAACACCGTCAATGTAGCATCCGACATGGCTATTACTGAGTCCTACTATCAGATCATTCATGTATAGGTTGAAAAGCATAGGCGAGGTTAACCCTCCCTGTCTTACTCCGCACTCCAAGCCATACTCATCTGATAGCACTTCTCCCCAACGTACATAGTTGACTTGGTTGTTGTACCAGCACTGAAAAACACGTAACAGTTCAGTGGGGAGGCCCACATCCTTTAACTTCTTCCAAAGTTTCTCATATGACACAAGGTCAAACGCCTTGGAGAGATCAAGGAAACACGCATATACAGGTGTTTGTCTGCTCGTATAGTATTGAACTGTATGCTTGAGTCCCAATATTGCTGTTTCTGTGGACAGTCCAGGACGGAACCCAAACTGGGCGTAATGCAAATTAATATGTTTCTTGAGTTGGGACTCAAGCAGGCTGTCCAGCACCTTTGCTACTGTTGTTGCCAACGAAATAGGTCGGTAGTTTGTTGGGTCCGCAATATCCCCAGTCTTAACAGCAAGTAATAATAGAGTTGATTAGACAACATATTGATAGGTTTTTTAATATTTCTAAGCGTGTAGTCGTATCTACGTTATTTCAACACCACCTCGCTAAGGTATTGGCAATTAAAGCCGTGCAAATGAGTATAATATTACATTATATTAATTTTAAGCAGTTGGAGTCAATAATACTCGATTTCAGTAATTAAAACATAACCATTACTGTTTGAGCCCGTATTGTATTGACATCTATTGAAAGTACATCATTACCTACTTTTGATGGAAACTGGTGCTGCGGTAAGCGTGCTTCGGTTCAATACAAATTATTTAAATTCCATGTATTGATGATAAAATTGATTAATTTGTTGCCGTTTTCATTTACGACATATTCCTATTGTGCTATGATGATGTATTGTAATGTTGTCATTAATTATAATTTGACGCTGTTGGATAGCACATATAACGCTGCAAAGTTATTTATATATCTAAATATATGTATTAAATAAATTACTCTTATTTATAGCAGGTATATCAAGACCGCGACCGGAAACGAAGACAGGTGGTAGTTTTAATGGTTACAGACACAATGCAATTAAAATTTTCGCAAAAAACGCGACAGTTATATTTCTGTAATTTTTTTTAAATCATCATGTTTGAGTGGTAAGTACCTAGTTTTTGCGAAAAGTCATTTAAACCCTTACGGTCCATTGCGTCTTTAAAAATAAAAAGGTGTACATCATTATTTTAGGAAAAATATGTATTTACCACCCAAATAAATAAGTAAAAAAATAAGTAAAAAATTAAAAAAAATATTTACGAATTTTGTTGGCGAAATTTTTAGTTGCATTGTTACTGTAACCACTAATACTACCACCTGGTTTCGTTTTAGGTCGCGGTTTTGATATAACATGTATAATAGCGCCCCTTCTCAGATATTATCTATTTCTCCATATTATATTTCGGCAAACGTTTCTCTTTAGTTAGTAATTACATATCTTTTAATATTCGTTAATTAGTCTTTGGTAAGTTTTTAATCAACTCCCTTTAACGTAATAATTATCCTGTTCCGACTACTGCTTAGAAATGTTACAATGATGTAATTGAATATTTCAATGTATGTTGGTTATGTCAGGGTGTGTTAAATAGCGTTTTGAAAAGACATAATATTGTTCGCACTTATGCGTCACTAATTAAGTTCTGCCGGCGTACGAACAGTGCGGCCGTTAATAAATAAATATTAGCGTCACAAAATCACCTGATTAGTACGCTTGCATCTCGATGCGTGTGATGTGCATTCCGAAGACGCTCGCGACTGAGCCTTGCTGCAGTCATGTCCAATAAGAGCGTGAGTCCTCTGCCATGCAATCCGATATAATAGTTCAATCCCCCTTATCACGCAAATTAACTATACTTTAAAAATATAAAGGAAAATGGCTATTTATTCATAAGGGAAATGGAAAAAGATACCCACCTACTCGATTGCTTATTACATTTTAAAATATGAATAAAAAGCTGAGGAGAGGGTACCATAGATACCATATAGTAGCTATTTGTCTTCGTCATTCTGATAGTTTCAATTAAATAGATTACTTGTATCTTAAACATGAGTAGTATTCGGATTATATTAGATATTGTATTTCAGCTGAAGTAATTAATATATGAATTGATTGCTATTGCTTGTATTTGATAACTATTAGCACACACAGATTTGATAATAACGTGGTTATCGATTTAGATGTTGGCCTAATTGGCCGAGTGGTATATACCGGGAACACGATACGCCTCTAAGTATACAATGTTCTACATACAATAATCCCTTTGTTTATTAATGTATCAATAATGATCTCCCGGAAGTGCAATAGTATAGCTAATCATTACGTTCCTATTAATCTTATATCTCTATATTATGCCCGCAAACGCGTTGTAATAGTTGGGAAATATCGCGCATAAATTAATGTAGTTCTGTTTATTTAATAACAAGTAAAAATCTCACAGCGATAAAATCATATATTGCTGATCTCAAAGAAATGGACTAGATCATACGCATTTGATTTATAAAAGTAATAAGGCTGTTATGTTGCAATAAAAGTCATAAAACAATTAAAATTACGGCCTAAGCGAGGAGGTATGATGATGATGATCGTCATCATACAAAGCCACAAGAAATCTAATGTATGTGCTACATTGGCCAAATATATACATAGGCTACATTATTTCACATCACACATCTTTATATCCAATATAAATTGAAAACGAATGCTGCTATTGTTTTGTAATTTAATTAAAATTGTACGGGTTGCATTTCCCAGCTAAGCAGACTGTGCGTGACAAAGCCAATGAAGCTTTTTTAATAAGGTCTCTGAATATCAACGTTTATAATTCAACATTCCGTTTCCTGTCCGGAAAATTAATTACCTTTGTTCTGGATTTCGCCTTTGGTTTTCCAATTAATTAAACATTGCTTTAGACTGGTGCTACTAGCTTATTTAAACTTATTCTCTGTGTTTCAAAACACTATTTAAACTTTTTATTATGCAACTGAAAATGTACATATGTAGTCCATTCGGGTAAATCCGAATGTCGAGAATTCCTAAAAACTCCTCAATACGCCAGTATACATGTTTCACTCCAACATGAACATCTAACCGCCATGCCAATTCGCTCTTCCTCTTCGATTGACTTAATTTTATTCAAAGAAATTATTGATAATAATTTAGTAATTTTTGAATTCCTCCATATTCAGATTCGAATAGACCATACTTAATATGTTCAGGCAAAATTTTCATTCTAATATTGGTTTAAAATGCAACAATGGTATGTTGACTCTAGCTTTGTATGTGCTTTTTATCTCAATATTTATTGTTGGTACAAGGTACCAATTTCCATTCAATACGTGGCAAATTACTTGATACTAAATTGAAGTATAATATTACGAATACAACCATGTTTCAAATTCGTATACATCGTGCGCGTTACGACGCCAAGCCTCTCATGACGGTATCTGAAGGGATTTTTAAACCTAAAACATTTTTCGTGGCATGATCGCGCATAATTGCCAATGGTCCTCGAGGTCTATGAGTTTGGGAGCCACCGCCTTGCTCCTACCCAACTTGAAAATTCACTTACTATTTTGGTTTAATTAATTCAATTAGATTTTCTGAGAGATTTGCCACTAAGTTGTTCATAGCGTATTTTAGAGAAACGATAGAACGATAGGATGATAGTCATATAAATAACTGAAAAACAAATATTGATTCAGGTTTGAATCCAGATTATTTATTACTACTATGACGCATTTTCACCATTTTAATGTTTTCCAGAATATTTAAATGACCAAACATATAATTGGGTTTATCTATCATTGCGCTAAAAATCAATTTAATCTGTAGAAATAGTAAGATATATCATCATTAAATTTTGTATTTGAATAAATTCGAAAATGTAACTATATAAAGGTGGTGCACAGACCTATCCCACAGTATATGTTCAGTGTCATGAATATCAGGGTTTAACACCACCGGCGGCTACCCACCTAATCCAATTGAATATGTATCAATTCGTATAGAATTGTGTATTACCAAAATATTAAAATATTTTCAAAAGCCTTATTGTAGAAGAGCACAACATGCTTTACGAAGGCATTTATCTCGTCACATCGCAGAATAACAAGCATGTAACTGTAAACTTTTTAACATGCTATTCACTTTGATAACATATAATTGTACTAGTGTAGGTCAATACGATTTGTACTTTATAGATGTTGTAAAATTGTAAACCATCGCAAGAGCTACTACACTTACGTGCGCTCGCCTATTGTCTAGAGCGGTCGCGAGCATCGAGGGGTGCTCCAACCAAGAGCCATCTCAGACTTGTCACGGACCTTTCAATTATTTTTGTGCAAAAATATATTATATCTAATGTATGAACAAAAATTCGCACTAAATATGAAATGTCTACGCGTAAAAACTTGGAAATATTCTCCTTATAATGAGAAAGGACGGGGAGTACATAAATATTTTGTAGAATTCGTGCAAACCTCTATAAACATTTTAGGCGCTCATTTATAAATCATGACGTAAATTAGCAATATTGCAAAGTATTTCACAGAAATAAAAAAATCTCTGTGGAGTCACTTAATGCAAGTAGCTTGCAAGTACTTTTACACTTTGTAATATGTTGACAAATATCGTGTTTTTGTTTATTTTATTCGTCAACTAGCGGCATGGCCTGGGTCCCCCGGGTATAGATACACTTTTTATTAATATTCTATCAGCTATATTCATCAGGGATAATGTAGAATGCTAATTTTGAAAGATTTTTTCATATCATATTATATAATTGTATTGTTAGTGGTGATTGTTAACAAAAAACATCGCTCTCCTATATGCGCAACATCTTTCAAATAATTGTACATAAATGAAATTTGTGTTCAACGTCACGGATGTCTAGGAACATATATTATTTATTAAATTAAGGACTGTGAACATTGATGTTATTCAGAACTATTAAGGGTTTGACAAATAGACGGTCGGCCGGGCGAACGCCACAGAGAGTACGGAAGAGGGTTCCTCGGGGTGCGCAACAACAAAGGATAAATGAGAACACTTTGACATACATTTTACATACTAACGAAAGCTGCACTTATGGAAAATATTCTTTTGACGGTGGCGACTAAGAAGTAATACATCTCGTACATAATATTTAACTAAAGAGTTACACTAAGATTGTTATTGACTCAGATTTACCAGGTACATTTTAATCTATTAAGTAAGTATAAAATCGTTTTAATTAACTCGATTGTTAATATTAAAAGGAATCACAGTAATTTCGTTTCGGCTATTGTAGTGGTCGGGCTAAGCGGGCGTTCTAATTTATCCGCTGTAAAATTTTGTATATTTTGGCAAACGCGAACTAAAACGGTACTTACTTGATGACGTGTTTGGATATTTTAACATTAGCATGCATTGCCTATACCATTATGGATCGATATTAAGAACGTATGGCTTTACTTTTCAACGCCTAAATATATATTTCTAAAATAAAATTAATACACCGGTGCGAAATGTAGACAATCGTGCACTGTCGCAACATCCGAAAACATTTTGATTTAGTATAGCGAGGGTCGATGTGTGGACACCCTAAAATGCAAATGAGTGGGGCCGGAGCGCCCCATCAATAAGTCGGCCGTATCGGCTTCATGCAAGCTCTAATTAATCATAGCACCGGGCGCAACACCGTGTATTCTCGTAACTTATAACGGATTCGATTAATTTCGTCTCATGCCATGCCATGCATAATTAATGAATATACGAAAGTAATAGGACTTATGTTAATCATAATTATCAATATGGAAAGAAGTGAATTTATTATTAATTTTGGTTACAAGTTTTAATCGAATTCTAAAAGGAGGTTCTTAATTTGCGGAAATCTTTTATTTTTAATGTACATTTTCCGATTACTTAAAGATGCCTAAATAGAATTGCGAAATAGTTCTTTTGTTTGAAAAATCATATACTTCCCAGGGGTTAATGCTTATAATATATTATTAAATAAAAGCAAAGGCACTTAAAAATTATTTAAAACACTAAAGACTTCAAAAGATGTTTGTGTTCAGTAGGACTTATTGGACTTGACTTGACTTCCCGAGACTTAATCTTGTTGTGACGATGATGAAATGTTTATGTGAGGCCAAAAAAGGGGATAAAAGGCGTGAGTTTATGTATGTATGTGAGGCCATTTTTATGACCATATCGAAATATCTGATATATGGACATAACGATACTCCAGAGAAACAAGTAAAAATAAACAAACTTTAACGAGTTAATTTTCGCAGTACTGTATTATACCACATTATTTTAGAAATTAAACCTATTTATGATGCTACTTTTTGTAAATATATGTATGAAATAGGTATTAATAGCGGTGATTAATTCAGAAGTGTTGTTGCTGTGTGAACCGCACGATTTCATCTACACCGGTCAAGTACAAATATCTATCTATCTATCACAATGCGGACCAATCTACTAATCCGCGAATCTACTTTGCTGATATTAAGAATGTTAAAGTTATCTTTCACTCACTCAACGTGTAAATACATCTATTAATGATTCTCAAGGAATGATCAATACCGTAGCGTCGTCGCCGTGTCGTGTCGTCTTAGCTTCTGTATCGTGGCAGAACCCAAAAGATCCAACATCTTTTCCCCAAATTAACTGACTTCCTATTGTATTAATTATAAAATGTATAGGCAGGTTTAGTCGCCATTATCCAATATAAAATTATTATTTATGTACATATTAAGTTTTTTTATGTAAGTGCACTTTGATTTAATTTCAGCACCCTAATTGTTAATTCGTATCCGGGTAATGAAGTGATGTGGTGCCTTGCTGATGTCATGAGTAAATGGCCCTGTTTTGCCTCCGGGTTGTTTACGAGTATGAAACAAGCGAGTGTCCAGCCTCATATGACGTCACGATATGTACATACGTATATGAACACATATGTATGGCACCGACCTAAAATAATAGTTGGCACATTTAGGTATTTCAGAATTTTAAAAGATTATTTTGATTTATCTCGTTTTTTTGGAATAAATGTAATGAATCTGTGTAAACTGATACTGTAAATTCATAAATGTTTTAGTGACTTTTCTTTTTCTACAGAGTTTATATCTGGATAAATATAGCGTACGTCGGTTATCCGGGCTGTATCTATCTCCGAATAGTTCCAAGTTTGTCTCGTATCTCTATCTAGAACCATTATGCTCCCTTAAAAGTCTGTGCTTGCGGTGGCGTCGTGTGCCGGGTCGGTCACTTCCCTGTAGCATGGTTGAGGAGGCCGATGGCTGGCACATGCGTCATACTCGTGAACGGGTGCTGCTTGTGTGGACTGGTCTGTCCGATTTGCTTACTTTGTAATTGATAAATAGATTACTGAACGCTGTTATAGTTATTTATTGCGTTGGCAAAACAGAGTAAACTGATTCTTCGTTATGGGTTACTTTGTTTCGTATCTCTCAGCCATATTAAATATAAAGTAAACTTATTCGTATTAAAATATATCCTACTTGCAAATCATAACAAGTTATTAATGAACTGCTCTGATTTAAACCAACTTGTAATTTTTGTAATTATCTCTACATTGTAAACTGGTTTTGAAAAGAGCAACACTAGAGTTTCTTGCCCGTTCTTCTCTAGTGAAAACCGCTTTCCCAACCGGGTGGTAGTTCATAAAATGACTGAATCTAAACAATGTTGAATATTTTAATGGATTTAATAAATTATTTTCATTTTCATTTTCATTAGAGCTTGACGAAGTGACATAGGTATACATACTTACTCGCTCACAAAGTTGCACATTTGTAGTGCTGTGGGTACTATCCTATCTATCCCTTGTTTTAAAGTCAAACACAATTGGCTGTTTCGTATTGATAAGTTAGATTAGATTAAAGAACTGAAGTAGTTGTAGATAAGTTGATGTAGTTGAAATGTTATCGTTTCTAAGGCGCTTTTGAAATGTTGTATCGATGACTGTCGTGTGAACCGCACTTTCTAGCGGTTAAAATAATTTAATCTTACTGGCTTTATTACTATTATTTTATGAAAACAATACAAACTACAAATATTGAATTTCTGGTCAATGTAAACTGTACTGTAATGGTGTACAACGAAATATTTACTGAAAAGCGAATTACTCCAACCATCAGTTTGGCACTCCGGTGTAAGCGGATCATTGCAAGCATTAAGTAGTTTTATATTTACAATGCGTTTATGTCTACGCTTTATAAATAAAAAAAAACAATGATATTGATGTAAACGCTTTTGTCTCAGTTGTATGGTAATTAAATAACACGAATAAAGGCGTATGTTTTTAGATTTACGCCGCTTCGGTTGTTACAGCCAATAATATATCAATACAGCCAATAATATGTTAAGCGTTCGTCTTCGCTGGAGACATTCAAACTGAAGGTGAAAGCTCTCTATCTTTCGCAATAGCTTCATGTCCATTCTCAATTATATGTATAATATTAGTATGTATATATGTATGTTTATGTATTATATTATATGTAAGTTTATTATACTTTTATTTGTTCGTTTTTATCGGTATTTATCTATGTAATGTGCATGTATGTTTATTGTAGATAATAAGCACCGCCAGCAACAATTCAATGTTTCCTCTGCTACCCGGTTGTCTGGAAGAGATCGCTTAAAGCGATAAGACCGTCGATTATGTAACACCATTTTTTTTTTGTCTGTTTTATCCTTTTCGTTTTGTTTATTTTGTAATATGATTTTGTGGTGGTATAATAAAGTGTTGATTATTATTATTATTATATCAATGTAACATAATATCTCTGCAGTATAGACACATATTGTAGCTAGAGTAACTACTGGACATAATGAGATCTAGCATCTTATGTCTCACAATGGCGAGCGCAGTGGAATACCACGCATTGATTTGTAATTCAATGGTGTTGTTTGGTTGTGCTACTGTCCATGAGCGGTAGTATCGCTTACTATCAGGCGAATGGCGTGCTAGTCTCATCATTCATAACCATAAAAAATACATTAAACACGATTCAATTTTAGCCGTTTCTTGAATCTTCCGTAACAAAAGCAATAGCTACAACGAACAGCACTCAGCATTTTGTTGTACAATAATGTTGTTTAGGAAAGTCAAAAGAAATGAAATAATGATAGACTGACAATTATCTATATATAATGTCAATTTAATATTGCGCTGTATGTAGAAGTAACATTTGTATGAAAAGTCTATTTACTTAAAAAGCTTGAACCGGGGAGTAGGCACTATAATTCGCGAATACGAGACACTGTCCACCCAATGTGCTTTGGCGACATTCCTAGCTTTTTAATGAAATGCATAAAAACACTATCCGTAGCTTTATTAACTTGATTAAGCTCTTAGATTGCAAGGCAGCTTGGACTTTGTAAGCCTGTGCGCTACGGTGGAAATGGAGGGGACATTTCACATGAACGCGGCAATTTATACCGAAACGTGAGATCTTTCTGAAAATTTCTTCATAGGTTTTTCTTATAAAATTGTAATGATGTAGACACTCAAAAAACATTAATTTCTTAAATATCTCAGTTTATATATCTTTTAAATAAACTTTCCTCAAAGAAAATCGAACAATGAGACATATGCAAATGAAATAAAAAAGTTTCTCATTGCGGCTCGCGCCCGCTGGTCGCCCTTGAAAGTTTTCATCTATTTTGGCTCGCGTTCTTCAAGGGCCAGGTGGTGGTGTCGTTGCGGCAATTACTTCTCCTTTGGAGTCAAACAGATTTGGCGCGTCCTCCGCCGCGCTGCGGCCAGAGCCTTAGCGGAATAAATTCGGGAAGTGTAGCTCGATACGGAGGCTGCGTAGTGAGCGGGCGGCGCTCGACGACGCGGTATCGGCGCGCAGAGCCCGCGGCAGTGGCTATAGCGCCGCGCGCCGCGTCGGACGGAGGCGGCGCAGCGACACCACCCCGCCGCGGACACGTGCCGCCGCGATGACGACTACCCCGCCACCGCCGCCTACTAAACACAAGAGCCGCCGAAAGATATCGCTCCCATGGTTCAGACAGAGCTCCGTGAGCGCGCCGCACGCGGCCCTCTCGCGTCAGCACACCATCGATACGCCGAGCTCCTTCCACGCGCGCCTTCTCAAATGCAACCGACAACGACAGGTGATGCGCCGCTTAAGGGAGTGCGAGAGCGCAGATGCACTGCCCCCCCCCCCCCCCCCCTGTCCCGCCGCGCATCCCTTCAGGCGCAGTACGCAGCACTCACTCCCGCGCTTGCATTCGTCCCTGCACCATCAATAACCATCTTTCATAAACATTCATCAACTGCAAATGCATACTTGTTTGTTTTGTGTATGGGATACACACTTATCTGCAATGTTACGTTGTCGGAAAACAGAACTAAGAATTAAATGGTTCTTAACAGTATATTGTTTTTAAAGCATTTCCCGCCTGACATTTTTTTTACATCAAAAATGCGAATCTGGAACAGACTAACTGTGATTTTGAACACTATTGGAAGTGAAGTCACGCTTTGGAGTCATTGTTGTTTAACGAACCGAGGAAACAAAAAAATTATCGAATAATTGTGTCTTAGTTATTTTGTTACCGACATCTGCGCTTGTGATATTTATCAGTGTTTTATCTAAATTCTGTGTTATCATTTGCGTCCTAATCAACATTTCAATTGGATGTATTTTACAAATGGGCACAATTGTTCGTATATTTTTTACCTGTATTTGCACGAGAATTGTGTTATGCTGTCATAAAGTCTGCAGATTTTATATTATATTCATAATCATCTCGTAACGCTTATTTTTTATTGTATATTATAATACTCCCCACCACGACTGAGTAGATGCACGTAATCTGTGAGAGCTATAACAGCAATCTTTTTCAATTGGGCTTGATAATGAATCGGTTATATAAATGTCACTCAAGTTAATAGATTCCACTTGGGGCGCTGAACGACGCGACTGCCAATCGTCGAGATCAGGACGGCCGCTCCCCCAACACGTTGCATCCATTAATGTTTTCTCAAGGAAAACACAAATGGACTCAGGTTCGAGTGCGATCATCATTTGTTATCACAGTCTACTCGTTTAGTAAATTTATTTGTTCTTGCCTCGTTATATTCTGTACATACAAAAAAAACTTGTAGGAAAATTTATCTGCCATTAGGACTTTTACAACCTTACTTTACTTCAATTAATTGTTGAGAATATCCGTTAGGTGTTTGTTTAATGAAGATTAAGGAAGTTTTCCAGGTATGATAAGAAGCAAACTGCCATATAAACATATGTGAATTACGCCTGTACAAGCCGTGAAGGGGATTCTTAGCAAAGGGATGATTAAATATTTAAAGCGACAAAATAGCGAGTTTCTGACAGAGGGGGAATTCGATGAACGAATATATAATAACTACAACACAAGAGATTACTCTACTAAAATTGATCTAAAACAACGGCTGTCAACTAGCGGTTACACACCGTTAATTATGTTTATTTGACGAGCCTACATCAGCCTATCTAACAAGTTTAAATCTATGTAATATGTTAATTGGAATTTAAATATTAACCTCGCGGAAAGTATGACTTTCCATTAACGCGTTTTAAGTATTCTTTTGCTACCGGCTACACATGAGAATTGTTTCTCCCATTACATGATCGCCACGTCGTTCATATGCTAATGAGGGCTCGTCATAAAGCAACCGACACGACATAATTATGCTTTGCACCTATACCTATGCCCGATAATTGCTTCACAGCGAAATTGTTTACGAGTTTCATCTAGCTTTAATTTCCTTAACGCTTGGCTGTCCATGAAAGTCAAGAGATTAAAGTGTTTTCTGTATGTAAAGGAGTTTGCCAAGAACCATTTGTGGCAATTAACTAATGAAGGTATTTGGGTATCTATTATTTCGAGGAAACCTGTAAGAGGACAGCGTTACAAACTTAGAAACTTATATGCTATAAATGCACAGTATATGAGAAGATAAAAACCATAAAGACAGTAATAAATTACATGGTTAATCAAATGCAAATATACTTCGTCATAACAAATTCAGCAGGCTTAAGTTTGTGTCCTCCAGCCGCCTACAAAGATTATTCCGGATGTAAATAATTGTCATCAATGTCAAAGCGTCACTCATAACCTACTGTACTTTTCGGTGCAAGGAGCGGCATGAGGTTTTACCTTCATGCTACGCACTGCTCTGGATTCAAACATTCGTTTTTAAAATCAGTTGTATCACAGCTTACAAATACATAAAGAATGAATTTAGTTTATTGTACTAAGAAAAAACAACGTCTTTAGAATAAGTCTTAAAACCCGATGCCGAATGCAGAAAGTCTTACAATAACTGTTACGGAAATGGAGACATGTACATAAAATGTTGATTGTGGACATGAAACGCGCAACCCATGCTCCGCAAACAATTTCATACGCGATGTGATGGAAATATCTAGTCAAGGTCCGAATGCTAGCTCGTATGTCTGTAGACGATGTGTCAGTTTATTATAGCCGCTTGAATCATCACAAAAAATCTTGATGTAGTAATGGAATTCCAGCACTTCTTTATCGATACTACGGTTGTTTCATTTGAGCCCAAGAATGCAAAAGCACGTAAGAATCAAATGACATTTTGAGACAAAAGTAAAAAACAAACAAAAATACATAACAGAATGTTATGAATTCATGGTTGAAAACTTGTAATGTTACAATATGTTATTTGATTTTAAAGCTTTATTCTTTGCCTGAAACAAAGACGTTTATATGAATATATATTATATACTACGAGTATATATTCAAAAATTTAAAACAATTCCATTCTACAATTCCAACACAATATTAGGATTCCAGCTAACTTCTGACCTCCCGATATTATTGAAATGATGAATATCCAGATGAGTGCCTTATTGACCAAAATGGAAATCAGGTTAGGCGTGTGCAATAAATCGTCATCGTGCGTTGAAATAGAGAGCAATAAATTTACCCAAAACCAATATAATTCACATTTTGATTTCGAACAAGCTGAGATATAAAACCAATTTCACATCTGGCGTCAGGCTTTCTTACACGTTTATGTGGAAGTAGCATTTATCATTTATTAGATAATGTTGTTTTGTTATTCGGATTAGTGGACGGGACGTATGGGAACTGCTGCCATGAACAATCGCAGGTGGTTGTATTGATATTTGGTACAATAAAATATGTACACTGAACCAGAAGGTTATTCATTGCATTTTTCTTACAGCATCTTACGTAAATATAACGACCCTTTTGTTAAATAAATGATCACTCATACACCCGAATACTCAAACTCCACTTAAATATTATTATGTTGCACTTATACTACAAACGTCCCGCTTAAATTAAAAGCGCAATTTAATATTTGAAAGGCGTTTGAGAATTCGGGCGATAAACTCTTTTAACACCTACGCTGCTCAAAAGAATCTAGGGAACAAGAATTAGATAGTGTTTGTTTTAAAAGGAAAACGGGCACAATTTTATGGAATCTAGTACCGGCAACAATCGAAATGAATTAATATACCGATGGAAAGGTATTTTCGTGTAGATTAGGTATAACCATGAGGGTAGTTCTGATTCACCGACCGATCGAAGTAATCTTATATGAAAATAATATTTTTTAAATACATCCCATTAAGAAATAAGAAGACATTAGAGTTTTCTCCATTTTGACATGGTATTATTATAATTACTAGTATTTTTACAAATCGCCCAAAAGTTACCAATTTGCCCATTCTCCTATTCTATTTTTTTTGGCTTCGATGTAATACATAAATAACACTGTAATATAATATTTATTTCATATTTATTTTGCAACTTAATAAAAGGCTGTTTCTGAAAAAATCTAAATTTATTACAAGACACTAACATGAGCAACATAAAATAAGAAGTTAATATAAATTAAAAAGATAATAAAGCACTAGTAAAATAAATTATAAAGAATAATCCCAACAATGTTTTAATAATCTGTTGGACCTCCTAAGGCATTATCGGCGGCTCTACATCGCCGTGGCATACTAAGAACGAGGTTATTAATTGTCGCCTATGTAATATGGCTCCACAATCTGGAAATGTGTGAATAAAGTTCATCTTCCGTGTTAAAAAATTTGGAGAAAATCATTAAAAGCTTTTCTGCCGAGCAAATCTCACGCATGGTCAATGATATTCAGATCGGCGGACTGAGAAGGTCTCTCTAATACGGTGATATTGTATTCGAGGAACACATTCTTCACTAGCCTTACGATGTGTGCACTTGCATTATCATGCATGAACGTGAAATTTTGGCTAAGTTGCTGTCGATGAGGGTGCACAATCTCATCACGGTATTGCTCCGTATTTAAAATTCGTCGTATCCAAACGAGATATTTTCTTTCATCAGGGCGAATTTAGTTTGCGAGCGTGAAGATTGACTAGCACTACTAAAACAATAGTAGGCACAATAGGGTTGGTGTGTCCATCTAGACAAAAACCCTATCAAAATTAATGAATTAAAAAATAAAACTTAAACGTTAATTTTGAGGCAAATGAAAATAGGTTTTTGTTTAAAGGTAATAAAATATAGTGTAATCATTTCAGTGTCGTGGGCGTACTCTTTACAATACATAGAAAGAGAGAGATACATATAACCCATTTAGATGACACACGTAATCTATCACCGGAATAATTTAGAAAATAATATAAAGTATTTTTTTACGTACCCCTGCGTGAACTATCGAAACTGAAAATTGGCTACTTTACACAAGTTACATCGAAAGTGGCAAGTTTGATCTTTTATTATGTTCACTTTATACACTTTAAATTTTCTTCCATAAAAAACAGTTGAAGGTATGAAGTTTGTAATACAGAATTATAAATCTTTATCTGTACTTGCCATTAGTGCAATAAAACAAAAATGTTTTTTTTTTAATTCTACATTTCACGTGGGGATCGTCGTATTGGGCGTGAGTATTTACTATTTATATTGCAATTATAGAAGCAAAGCAATATGGTTGAATATCAACGCTGGTAAATAGATAATATTATACCGTTGATATTAATGCAGAAAACATTACACTTTAGAACACTTCGTTGGAGAACAGAAACAAGGTTAACGAGGAATTAAAACTTCTGTAAAGAGACGAGCAAGAAGCCAGGCGGACGTGTAACTATACGTGTATATATATGTTGCTGTTTGAGCAGTGTTTTTATTTTTATAATCATATGGAACTGAAGGGTAAAATCATACAACGATAGATAAAATCATGTTGCGTTTTCTCTGTGTAAATATGGCAGAGACGTGGTTAAAGTTAAAGGTAATACTTCTGAAATCGCACAGTCTATCGTATTTTTGATGCCTACAGAATGCGAGAAAAAATATATTTTAAAGTAAATCTATATTGATTTACACCTTTACAAATTATCTTTCTTTGCGTTTATGTCCAGGCAGAGGTGTATAAAACACCGTAAGGCAAAACTAACAAAGTGTAAACATTCCGAACGCCTGTCACTTAAAATTAAATATAATGACTATCAAATCATTGAGGTGTTTTAACACTAATAATTCATGCACACGCCACATTGTCGACTGTCATCGTTGACGAATGTGTATTGCAAATTGAGCCCGATCCTGTCGTAGCTCACAAGTGACAATTTAATTACCGGCCGTGTCACGTGATGCCGTGTCTACTACGCGCCTTGTCAGTGTATTAATAAACTAATAGAACCTACCAATTTGCGATTATGGGTGCTTAGTATGTACTTGGTTTTGAACCCTTCTTTCATAAGGGGATTTGGTTTGGAGATCATCGTTTAATTTATCTTTTAATACACTATATGAACCATTGACCTAATTAATACGTGTACAATGTACATGGATGAACGTGTACATGAATCCGATTACCATGTCGAATTGAAATAAAACTATTTATTACGGATTTTATCGCGATTTGGTTTAATTTTTACATTTTTTAACTTCCCGACGTTTCGATTACTTAGTCTGTATTTCAATGTGTAATATTCGCGTAAATCTAAGAAACCATTATACCATTTCGAATTTAAAATAAACAGTGGTCAAATAAATGAACAAGAGAGATATGCTGTACACTGCTGTTAAAACTCCGTAAAGTAAAAAGATCCGACTAAGGTATCTAAAAATAGTGACATATTGCTCATATAAGTATACGAATGGAAAGAAAGATACGTAGGAGGTGTATCAATACCTCGCTGGAACTCGGGCCGCGCCTATATACAGCTCGAAATTTTAACTAAAGCATTATTTTTTGATTAGTCTTTTTAGGTTTGAGCAATGTTATTTCGCGTTATGTACGCGCGTTTAAATCGATACAAATGTGACAATTTTCTTTTTGTCGTCGGCGCTTAAAAAGTACACTGTGTGCAAAGGCCCTTATGTCGGGTTTTTTTGACGCATGCTGACCAATGTCTGTTTAATAACGACCAGTAACTCTTCATACATTAAATTATGGTATACACTATAGTGTATTCAGTATTTATTCATATCTCAATACTTTATAAGATTTAGTGCTAGCAAATGGATAACCTTTTGCCTTGTTTTGTTGTGTAATAAATAAGAACTTAAAACAAATTTTTGTCCGTGTTTTGACAAAAAAATAAAGCATATTTCATTCTTTGTTGGTACCATGCGTATTGGTGCCTTTAATTGGTGCTGCTGCGCCGATAAAGCAGATAAAACAAAAACTTTTAGTAGCTACGAATAAAATAAAATGTTCCTTCCGTTGTATTTTTTAATACTTTCAAGATATTATTTAACGTCGCCGGCAAGAACTTAAGGCCATTTAATTGTAAAATCAAGTTAGGATCTAAACTGATGCAATGACATGGCAACTACGATAAGTACTATATTACATAGAAGCTCTGAAAGTCATACGACTTGAATTGATTAAAGAAAAATAATCAAATTGGCGTAGTGTGTAACATCGTAACTAATTTACCTGTAAATAAGATGCCCCATCTACCAACACCGACACCTAGGCTTGTAATGTAACGTAGACACAAAGCACACAAAGATGTACCTTGTACACTCACTTACATTAAAGGGAATTATTATAATAGATTTACTTATACAGGCACTTCCCACGCACATTGGGCGCGTCTTGCTCTCGGAGCCGCGACGGGCGGCGACGCCGATATGTGTATAATGGCATATTGGACGACAATATTGGTACTAACTTCGCATTAAGTTCAATGCCATTCTGTAACATATTTTTAAACTGCACGTGTGAATATTTTCTCCATTGTGTTTTACATAGATCATCAACACTACGGGTTCTTATGATAATGATATGGCCATCTTTCAACTTTGTCCAATACAAACTTACAGTATAAACAATGCGTTTGTTTTGTTAAGAACAAACATATAAAGCTTATTGATGTTATGTTTTAAAAATAGGTCGTTTTATATTAATATTTTTTTATATTATTTACCTAATCAATTATAATTGTCCATGTTGGAAATATTGGGACTTCAAGAAAACTTATTTGGTTTATTGGAAATTGCAATTACTCATTACTCGGCCCTAATACGCTTAACATTTTTTAAATTAGACCATTCTGATGATGAAAACTGATCTGTATCATGGCATAATTTTAAGTGATGGCGCCAATTGAATATGTTATTCTAATAAGCGGTCATTCCCATATCAGTGGTTGAAATCCACTAGAGTTGCTATCTGTCCACACAAGTCCACTTTATCGGTATTCGCGTCGGTGGCGGATCTTATCGTATATCGGTGAATTCTCTTATCGATAACCTGATGTTAAAATGGCATCGATCCCTCGAGTGTTAACGAGGTCCTGGGTGCAAATAAAAATACTACATTGACTCTTTCCCCTCTGAAAACAATTACATAATTTATGGCTTACAAATATTGCAGCGGCGAAGACTGATATAACACTAAAATTACATATGCGTTCGTAGTTCACAAATTAGCTACACACATAAATGTCTATGAACAAGCGGCTGTTCTGAAGGAAATTTACCACAGAGTGCTCATAATTACCCGTAATTGTTGCCCCTGTTTGAAGATGAGCGACGGAAGGACGAAATAAGGCACCGGATTATTGGACTTTGATTTTCTAACAGTTTAGTGCTTAGTAATTTGGAAGCATATATTTTATTATTTACCACGTATATACATATATGCCACTGATAATTCACTGCTGGTTGCTCCATTCCTCTTTGTATAGGTTCGGTTTAATTTCAAATCTGTTTCTATTTTTTTCGTCTAAGTACTTGTTTATTGCTCTTAATAGTTTGAATTTTAATTTAGTCTGTTCATTTTCATCTTATTTCGTAAAATACAATTAAGTGGGCGTAATTTAAAATATTACCTTTGTCTTTCAAAGTGACGGCACATTATTTGAAAGAGCGCGCATAGGTATTTCATTAACGCTTTAAAATCTTGTGCTGAGTGTAAGTTTATGAGAACATTTTGAATTTAGCTGATTTGATGAGAAATGAATTAAAAAGTATCTTATGTATTTCAGGTGAATAATTTTAATTGTGGTTGTTATTTTGACAGTAGGCATAATATCATATTTGTTGACAGGCGGGTCCAGAAATGACATGGGTGGTGTCGGAGCACACGGCGAGCGGCGCCGGCGAGCTGACGGTGAGCAAGGGTCAGCAGGTGGAGGTGCTTGAGGCGTGGCAGAGCCGCGCGGACTGGTGGGTGGTGCGCGTGCCCGGCGAGCCGCCGCAGGAGGGCGCCGTGCCCGCGCACGTGCTCAAGCCGCAGCCGCAACACCACCCGCAGCAGAAGACTTCTCCCTCCAGGCGCCCGCTCAGTCAACCCTGTGAAGAGTCTTTAGGTAAGTGTTTCACTCAGCACACTCCTCACAATTATTAGTCATGTGACAGATAATATGATGTTACCATTGTTACCATATCTTAAAATTCTTGCGGGAAACAGTGGGTCGTGAGAAAAGCAGTAACATATTGCCGTGGTAGATAAATATTAAATCCCTATTCAAAATTATGGTGTAATAGTATCAAAAATATTGCAAAGCATGTTTTATATAAATATTTGTGCAAGGTTTTACTACTGCTTAGCCAAGGTTGTGACTAATCAGAAACAAAGGTTGCACTATTATGATCTTATGTCTCATAATTGTTGTTTCCGGCCCTCCGAGTAGCTATTATATCACAGTTTTTATAAAGTACTGCGTTTTTTCTCGTCAGATATACGTTAATTTGAATTTATAACAGAAAACTATTACCTGAATATACACCCGAATAATACATACATACATTCGTACATAAACTCACGCCTTTATCCCAGAAGGGTTAAAGGGAAGGGCAGAGGCGCCACCAGGACACCCACACTCACCCAAAAAATGAGCTAAAATATGATGTGGTTCTATTTAATGCCCCCAAAGGTGTATCAATACTGTATGAACTTTACAAATAACATGAAGATTACAATTGATAGCCGAAGCAGAAATTCTTGTTTTCTTTAGAACTTGCATCTCTTGCGTTGTATTATTGCTCTTTGTGTCGTCTATGATTTGAAATAAATTTCTAAGATGAAGCGTGGAGCCGGCGACGTAATTGTATCTCGACTCTCTGGTGGACATCCGGATTATGTGGACTGCTCCGCACTTAACATTTTATTTTATTTATTTGTTAAAACAATTTCAATTACAAGTTAAGGAAAATATAATAAAATTTAATTGAATCGAATTGGTGCTTAAAACGCTGCAAAGCATTAATTATACGCTAAATAGCGACTTTATATTATAATATCTTCAAACTTTATAAAAATCTAATTTTGCCAGCGTTATACTCGTAGTATAAAAGCTGAATTTTATATACTTATGTTGTTAAGGCCATTATCAAAAGGGGTTTTCTTGGCACCCGGACACTTTTGATAGTTTGACAGATACATAAAAGCTGATAACTCCCAAAGCCACCAAGAACGGAACTTCATTATAGCTGATCATGTGATGCCTATGTCACAGGCATGTGCAGACAAACCTTCAGCTTTTATAAAATGACGAAAGTCTGGCGGCCACGGGCTCTCGGCCAATTATTATCATTTTAGAAATGCTTTATACGATTGAAATATAAACATAGCTGTTTGTAACATTTTCTTTAAACTTAACGTAGAAATTAATATAAGAAACTTAGGTTCTGCATAAACTTCAAATTATACAACTCTGTGCACTGAAGAGTGGTCTCTTTGTGATAATTGCAGTAAGAATATTACGAAAACGTATTCAGTGAATTCATAGAAGTTTCTGTTATTCATTACTAAATTAATAAGGTTTGATTCAAGGCACAAGAAATATTTAACGTAATATGCAATTATTTATTTAATTCTCTTCTTAGTTACAGTATTGCTTCTAATTTAGTTTGTTAAGTGATGCTCATTCATAGCGAGTCTTAGTGAATTTACAATTGTTTATTACAAATAAAAGCAAGAATATTTATCCTGGGTAAAAAATACAAACAGTTGAATTACACAGAAAAGTAAAACTTTCATATAACATAGAATTATGAAAAAAATTAATGGCTAAAGACTACAGAGTCTCAATTTATTATAAACTAGATTTTGCCCGCAACTTAGTCTGCGTGATTAAGGGCCTCGTTCACCATTTTCAAGTAAACCGTTGATTAGTTACTTTTTGATTAAGGTTAAATGCCAAGTAAATGTGCAGAGTATCATCCGTCGATTTCACAATTGAAAAAAAAAAAGTAACGTGCTGTTTAAGTGAATGATATAATAAATTGAACGAATCACTAGTTCAATTTTGCGTCAAATGCAATGATTATAAAATAAAACGTTATAAACATTATAGCAATATTGGGAGTACAACCAAAGATCGTGTAAAGCTAAAATCATAAATCAGAATACTTAATTCGATGAAAAATAATCTCGAAGATGGGTCTTAATCGCTATTTCAAATACGTACATTACTGAGAGATTCTATTAAATTAATGTAATGTAATGTATGCTATATCAAAAGATATGGCTTTAAATTTTTTAGTGCTACCTAAAAAAATAAAAATGTTTGAAGGACATTTTACCCACGGTAACTATTGGACATATTGAGTCATAATATCTTATGTCTCAGGATGGTGAGCCAAGTGAAGTGCCAAACAATGCTTTATAATGCGTGTTGTTTGGTTTTCTACAGTCCATGACGGTAGTATCGCTTACCATCAGGCGAATGTCATGCTCGTCTCGCCATTCACCACAATAAAAAAAAGGATATCAGAGCAGTTCTCGTCATAGGTTATACTGAACTGCTCATAATGCATTTAAAGCATATGTATACGGTCTGTGTCTCTTAACTCGTACCGAATATTTAATACAACGTGTCCAGTATATCTGTGCGCTTTTTGTTGCACCATGTTACACAATAAATCGCAATAATATACAGAAAATGACAGTGCGTAGGCAAATGCACTTAGCGGGTTTAATGATTTTTTATCGTAAACACACCCCGAGATACCACACACTTTCAATGCCAGATTATAAAACTACCGCTCTCAGAGGCTGTTTCAAGTATGCCCGCTACCCGCTGCTGGAACGGTCGACCACCTCTGTTTAGGTCCCTGAAAACAAAAGATACATTCAATATTCATATCAAAAGTTTCTATTAGAGCAACGAAAAATGTTACCTACTTAGGGCTTTACTGATATGTGTAGCATTGGTAAGCATTGCTTTTATGTATGGACAGATTTTTGTCACCAGCAACTAGCGGACTGCGGCATTCTCTAGTTTTGGAAAGATTGGTATTAAATAGATGGGATAATGTATCTAACAAGCAATTATTGGATTGCACTTAAAAATATTAAATTGGTCCAGCTTTGAAATCGTTCAATTTTATATTTTTGTGCAATTAACTAGAGGAAAACAAGCGATCGACATAATATTTGCTGGCTTCCTTATGGCGCGCGTCACACGGAGTATACGGGGCATTTGTAAACGTAAGCACGTTAAGTATTATTTATTAGCGACTCTACAGAAATAAAAACTAATATATCGTGCATGTATGCATCGCGAGGCACTGTTTGCATAGAATTAATAAGATGTGTGTCGGAACTCAGTTGCTCAGTTAGACTATGCACTTGAACTATACCGCTACATGTACTATAGACTGCTAACACGTCGGTTGCCAATTTAAAATAACAGTGTGTTTTATGTCGGAGTCTTACACCCCGTTAGGTACTGTTATTTATCCATACTTACTATCGGTATTATTAATTCAGAACCTTTAAATGAGAATGCCTTGGAATACGGAGCTTTTAATTGACTTGAGTTTTAAAAGATTTATATTAATTGGTGTTGGTAAAAACGGTGTAGGTACATGATTTATTTTTATTTTGTATCGCAAGTCACGACTGCGGTGCGATTACAACGCTGAGGTCTCGGGTTCGAATCCCAGGTCGGGCAGTGATATTTAGTTTTTCTATCCAAGTGCGTGGTGGCCTGTTGGTAAAAGACCAGACGTGGCGTACAACATGTTGACGGCGTCTGTGGGTTCAAATTCCAGGGCACATCTCTGACTTGTCCGAGTCAAGTGTGTATTGATTCTAGGGTAAGTAAAGTCTACCAACCCGCACTAGGCCAGGGTGGAGGACTATATGGCTTAACTTCTCTAAATCGTACTCTCGATAGTAAAGAAAGCCCGTGTCGTGCAGTAAGACGTACACATGTGCTCTGAAAAGATTTGGACCTGAACATGAAAATAGCAACACTGATTAATTAAAGCTACTGAATGTAGTTGTGCATTTACTCTACTATTTAGTTACTCACAAAGGTTTCAGCCATTTTTTCGCACATTTTTTTATTTGAAATCTTTTAATTGAGTTGATGTGAGTGTTTTTGTGAATATCCAAAAAAAAATTGTATGAAGCCGTCATTATTGTTTGTTAGCGCGCCGAGTGTTGTTTTGCGAGCTTTGGTGACTAGTTGATAAGGGACTGGCCGCGGCTGCCGTGAGGGTGGTCGCAGGTTCGAATCCCGAATTACATCTCTGACGTTTCGAAGTCATGTGTGTAATAGTCAACGACCACGCACTTTGACGATGAAGAAAATCATCGTGAGGAAACCTGCATAACATATGAAAAAATATATGGCAGCAGATTTAATGTGTAGAAAAGGATGAGCTACATTTTTAAAGACGCCATAAGAAGATGCAGGGCATGTGTTATGGCTTCGGGCCCTACGTATCACGGGATATCAATAAATAATAAAAAAATCCTTCTATGGAAGTGATTGATATTCTATTTGATTTTTTTTCTCTTAAATAGTCTTGTTTTGATATCACCTGAAATATTATTCTTAACTACTTAACATTTGCAAAACGTAAAATAAACATCATAAATTACATTAAATTCTACAAATTCTTCTAATTAATTTCTACAAAGTATTATATTTCGGGTGTACAATAGTAATGTATAGTTCTTGAAATGTCGTGATAGTAGTATGTGAACAGTGAACCTGCAATGAATTTTAGATTATATCAATGTCGTAACTGAGTGCTTTGTGTATTCTGTATAACTGTGTATAATGTTAATATTATACACAGTTTCAGTTGTGTATTTCGTATGTTCTTTTATGAGAACTCGTACCCAGCTATGTCGCTTAGAATTCGTTTCAAAACTGGTTGTTGAAACTGCTTTGTCATAACCGTATGCACTGTTGCGGAAGTAACGTTGGTACTAAATTTATTTATCATGCCACCTGAAGTACAATTTTATGCAAGGTTCTTTGCACAATGCAAGACACAAAGCTTATTTACTACTAGCTAATAACTTATTATTAATAATGAACAATGTCCTAATAATAGCTTAACAATGGACCATCTTTAAGCGCCCAGGCAAGTTTCAGGTGGACGATATCGAATGTAGGAGACGCGTATCAGAATGAACGAGAAAATAAAGGCAATAAAGTCTCGTAGCTTTTGTTCCTAGGAAATAATGGCAACCTAACACTTTATATCTGCACCTACTTGTAGGTGTTATTGTGTATCTCAATTGGTATCAAATTACGGGCTATGACCTTCTACGTAAGAGGCTTGATTATCAGTATACCATGCAGTTTCAGTGCAACTTCATAAGCCGATGATTTTTTTTAAAACAGTGAGACCTGCAGGATGCGTCACCAAAAGTGGCCGCCCTTTAATTAGAGTTCCGATCCGACGTCACTATGGTATTACGTAAAAATGGAAGCAACTGAAAATGTAACCTAAGTTCATCGGACCATCGTACGTAGCGTACTATAATTGTGTCAAACAAAACATATTCTTTATATATGAATTACTAAGGAACGTCAGTTTGCGTTCCATAGTAAATCATACAAAGTATTTTTTTTTCACCGATACGGTCCTCGCACGTTCATTTTATAATTACGCTGAAGGGGCAGGAATCCTTCATGTTAAAATATACATTAAATTAAACAATAAAACCACTATAAACATGTAATTACCACTTCGACATCGACAAAGCAAAGCAGAATGTCAGTAAATGATTATGTAACATTTTAAAGTCATTTTTCATAAGCTTCTTTTTGTTTCAGGTAAGTGTAGTAACAATGTGTTTGGTAAGTAGTAGTACACATTTTTTATACACGTTGCGTCAATGTGATCAAATTCACTAATTACATAAAAAAGACACGCGAAAGCACAAATAAATAGAACGCGAAGCTAATTATGATGTTACCTAGAGAACACTTGCTACAAGTTACATAAGTGTGTGAGGTTGTCAGCGGTATGAGCAGTGAATGCAGTTATTAATAAAGTTCTATGGTATATGTGTTTTTGCAAACTTCTGCAACGTGATGCGGCACCAGAATGATTTGTTGCTCTGTTGTATTCGATTTGTCGCGTTTGATTACACCATTGTTACGCACGTACTGCTCCGAAGCTCGATATTTTCACTCACGTCCCTTTTATATAATATCTTCGCAATTATAACGGTTTCATTTCCAATTGACTGTGAAACATTTTTCTTTCTTTATTGGTGTAGTCTGATTCGTTGTGGCAGCGGTCGAGCGTATAATTAACCAGTACATTTATTTGTATGTTGTCTGTATTCAAAGGAAACCGTAGGTTTACACCACAATTTTATTTAACTTTTAGATTATGGACTAATATACAGGTTGTCCCACAACTAGACGATAAACCGGTAATGGAACATAAGTCGAACTAGAAAGAATTAGAATCAGTAATCGGTTATTTGCACAAAATGTAGGTACAATCATAAGTTCTTAAATAATATATAAGTAGTCCCAGTACATTTTGCCATGTGGAGTGCAAAAGTTAATATTTCGAGAACTTATAAAGATAATAACAGACGTGTCTTCTTACACTAATATAGCCATATAGCATCAAAGTAGAAAGAAAACAAAATATAGTACTGTCCCGGGTGTGTAGTACTTAAGCTTATTTATTTAACATTGCAAAGCGTCAATTAAATTAATAAATTATGTCATAGTCACAATGCTACTGAGTGTTGGTTAAAGTAGATTTTTTTAATGTTTTCTAGATTAGCTGTTACCAGAAAAGTAATCGGGCTGAAGACTATATATTTTTTGTTGCTGTGCCGTCATAATTTGGCCTATCTCCCTTTATCGGTTTATTGTGAAGTTCTGCAACACTATATACAGGGATTGACAAACATATTGAAAAGAATGGCAACTCTGATTAAATCCTTAGATGTTTTACAATACTGTGAAACCCTTTCCTTTGTAAAACTCAAATAAAAATAAATATAAAAAGCAATTAGTATGTCGTTTCCGCGGCTTTGTGTAGAATTAAGTTCGCGTCTCGTCAAACACTCTGCAGGGTTCCTTTTGTGATATCTTTTAGAAATCGTTTACAAAGCACGGAAATGTTTACCAAGTTGTTTTGACGAATTCGGTTTGCTCAGATAAAATTGAATACGTTTGACATTACCTTCCAGCTCCTGTGCAGAGGAACTCTCAGTATTTTCTTTCGTTCTTTACAAACTTCAAATACAGTTCAATAAATTCGTCATTGTCTTCCTCGTGAATCTTTAGTCAATCAAACAAATGTTTTTTTTTTAATTCAATGATAATTATTTTTTATTAAAACTTACTTTATCCAATAACAAGTTGACGTGGACTGATCTATATCTATATCAGCCCATATACGTCCCACTGCAGGGCACGGGCCTACTCTACAATCGAGAGAATCGATTGAGAGTGGTTAGGCCATATAGTCCACCACGCTGGCCTAGTGCGGGTTGGCGGACTTACATACCGTAGAAATTCTTTAAAATCGCTACGGTATGCAGGTTTCCTCACGATGTTTTCCTTCACCGTTAAAGTGCGTGGTGATTGACTATCAATACACACATAACTCCGAAAAGTCAGAGGTGTGCCCTGGGATTTGAACCCGCGACCACCGTGAACATGTAGGCAGCCGCGTCTGGTCCGTTACCAACTGGCCACCACGCACTCTATATAATAATTGGACTAAATTTATTTCGCTTTTTAATAAAATCCTACTCGTATACTTATCAGTAAATATTATTAATTAATTATTAACGTTAATTGTTGTCGCATATTTACTACCGATGTATTTTAGAATATGTAATATGTATTTAAGGACTGAAAAAAAATCATTCGAAACCGGGGCTTATATATTCGGGCTAAGATATATAAATTATGCTATGTCATGCGTGATGCTTTTATCAACGCTGCTAACTTCAGGTATTAATTCCGTTTACACCTATCTGATGCCGGATGTACGTAATGGCAAAGTAGTGTAAGCGAACACATTTGCAATCACTTCGCTTTGCCAAACTCATATCCAAGTTGTTTGCCGGCGCTGTTTGCCTTGCAGAGGGCAACTCATAACCGGCGACATTTTCTGAGCACATCTACACAGGAGAGTTCACTTTAGTAAAAGGCTCGTAGCCCTTTGACGGCCGCCAGTTAATTTTGTTTACTTATCCTGTTTATGAAACACATTCACAATCGTTGCGCTTTGAAGGAAATCAGATAAGATTTGTTCTACAATCAAAAATATAAAGGTTTATATTGTCTGCTGCAATAAAGTGACATTATTTATGTTTTTTCCCATCCCACACCTAATTGTTAAACAAAAATTTAACCATTTCCTTAGTTTGTCACTGAATGTTTTTTTAATTATTCTCTGTTATTGAACATTATATGGCTAACATACAAATTATACGTTGCACATTTGGACGGTCTTAAAATTGGGTCAGTCTATTTTGTATCTGGCGGGAGTAGTTGAACAAACCCTCCGTTAGTAATTGCGATATGTATTGATTTTATCCGGTTTCCTATATCTATTTGCGTTCTACCCAAACAATACATATCTTCTATGAACAATAGCGTATTTGGTTATCCAAAGTGCACGACCGGAATTCATAATATTTGCGAAAACTTTTGCACGTAGCTGCCGCTATATGTTGTATTGTAACTGCAAATACAATTTATATGCAACGAAATTCACGATTCCATCTCTGTTTCCAACAAACTAAAATATGAATGTAATTCTCGATATTTTTTTAAGATGTTGCGTATTGTGTGCCCATCCTGAAATGGTTGGCATTAATCCTTGTTTTTTTTTTTTATTTATCATTCGGAAGACCCCAAATTCATTATTAAGTAACACCTTTCACAGGAGTAACATCTTATCCCATATTCATAGCATATTGTGAGGATATAACTATATAGGCGCCATGATGGAAAGTCAAATATGTAATACCGTTAGTAAATAGTAAAACTTGTGTGTTAATAAAGAAGTTCTGACACTATTCTTCACGTAAATTATTAAAAAAAAAAACATAATTATCACACAAGAAAGTAAAACAATATGTTTATTGCAAAAATGTTCCTCAATCGATCGTAGTTTCAAGTTGCATTCTCTTTGTGGTCAGCTTTACTGATATTGGAAAGTAATCTGGTATTTTTTAGACCCAGTATTTTTTCTTGCAACGTAGTGTGGCGTTTCAGACCGCGCTGATTAAGTATGGAGACCTTTGTCATCAGATTAAAGTATTCGTCTATTTTCGCACCAACTAGACAACGTGCACAATGGCCACGGATTGTGAGTGAGCGTGTGAAGCTATTTGATGGCGCGTTAATTTTTTACGAGCGACATTAAACTCCCTCTAGCGGGACAACAATGAGAGGACTGAACCGCTAAGCTAGCGTATTATCGTACGCTTAGGGTTGTGTGATTACAAAATATTATTCATCACTCAACCGCGTGTTAATTACCTCTAATGTAGGTGCATTCAAAATTCGACCGTGATAAGGTGCGATAGACTACCCCAAGAAGTTTTTAGCGTCTCGCTGTCGTGCCGCAAAAACAAAATGCAACCCTATGACGTTTTTTCGATTGCTAGACTTTTAAAATAAAAATGAACTTGTTTAATTTTTCCTGAGAATTTTACAGTGTAACAGTGTTTTATGGTATATGTGGTGGATGTAGATATCCAAGGACGTTAATTGAATAGAATGTGGTGAACATATTATATTTATGAAACGCAAATTTAATTTGCGGCGATTAAGAAAAGGGGACGTTGCCATAGTTTCCTAAGTGTTCGTCGTGTTGTCATTTTGTTAGGCCTGTAATAAATGCCTGCTCCATAACATACATATAAATTTTGCAAGACTTAGTTTTATATTAGCAAAACAATTAAATTGCATGACCTTTTTTGGACAAGCTACATGGAATGTCAGGGCAAAAAGACAATATCATATCTGAACTTTTAATTGTTTAATGCACCGTTGTAGAATCATTGGAAAATCAATACTTTGTTTAATGAAATTAAATATTCGAGTAAAATAAAATAATTCTATAGATAGAGATACAGCACCTTGTGTACACTGCTTTACGCTCCAAAGATAATACATCTAGATTATCTAAATTTCTGCTGCTTTGAAATTTAATTATTTGCTCAATTATTTTTTTCTATAATAGGTTTCGATTCGCATATTTATGATGGTCTGGTTTTTCGGGGCTGCGTATGTACGCATGTAACGTAACACAAAATTCAAGCTGTCATGTCACGTCAGTTTTCCCAAAGAGGAAATCGAAGATCCGACGCGTGCACTAACATTTCACCGAGGATATTTCCGTCCGTACAACGTTGGACCCTATCGAAGTACCGTTTATAAATTTAATAGGAAAAAATATTTTTACCAATACACTCGAAAACTCATATGATATGGCTCGTTGATTGTAAAGACACGATAAAGGACCAGCCCTCTGACACAAGACAGTTAAATCAGTTGAAACAAACTATTAAATTCCTGACAGTACTCTATTGATATTACCTGTGTGGAGCGTATTACCGATGAATGAAGGAGCAGCTTAGTTTACAAGTGTGAATGTCGCGGTGATCCACTTTGTATCCGGGAAATGATGGGCGGTAAACCTGGAGTATTGGATATAAATTACACGGATATTAGAAATTACACCTGAGCGTTTGCGCTAGGGCTTTCGCATCACTTCAACTTACATCGCTTAATAATTTATAATAGAAAGTGTTTTATTAAATATAACATTGGCATATGAAATAATTTAACTGTAGTAGCGCTATAAAATACCGTATCACGTAATAATATTTTGATCTGTGTAGACCTTGTCATTACTTGATAGTGAATAATTTCCCCGCATAATTGCTAATTTTGATTCTTTAATAGCATTTTCAGTTTTGTTATGGCATATTCACGACGCTCTATTAGTCATCTTTATGAGGGTTAATTAAAAATAACTTTCTACACAGAAGTGACGCAAAGTACAGGAAATTGCTGCCTGAAATCATATTGATATTCTGCCTACAGCATTCTAATGAACTGTCAAAGTACTTTAATATCAACGTTACTTTTACATATAAAATGAAAAGTTTAATCAAATACTGCTTAATTTCACTTTACTAAGTAGTGGCTACATATTGAATCATATTCTTATAGTTATTATTTTATCTTTTTAATGAAAGGAAATATCATTCTAACATTTCACAGTACCTAACTTAAAGCATAAATAACAAGCATTTTTCATTAATGTAATTTCTAAATCCATTATAAGTATTTGAAAATTGAAATGCGATACAGAAATTTGAGTTATTCAGTCTATTGAGAAATTTATTTCCATTGCGTTCCTTCCTGATATATACGTATTCACTCCCACGATATGCAAACCTTCAGCGAAGCGTGCATATGCGGCCCGACTTACTGACACGGCAAATAAGCCCACTTTTGCACTTGACTAGAGGCGACACGGCGCTCGCGATATAAATGTTATCCATTTGAGCGTGATAATATTCGTTGTAACCGAAAAATTATTTCAAGTTCTACAATACCACAGTTAAACATTCCAAAGATAAACAAGTTTATTTCGCGAAATACGAGACTCGTATTTTTGGTGTATTTGAAATAAAATGAAATGAAATTCGTTTAATAAAATTAAATGAAATGAAATCCTTTTATTAGACACGTAGGCAACTAAATAGCTCTGAAGACAAATCAATACACATAGCATTTATTTTCTATTTACAAGATATTCGCCATAATATTTATATTAATTTTACTATATATCGGTAGTCATTTATCAGTAGATGTCTCTAAGCATTCAACAATGTGTAGTTCTTACGTAGTAAAAAAAAGTCGCTTCCCGCTTCTGCACGCTAAAACCTTTTAAACTACGCAACGAATTTTAATACAGACTTCATCAATAAACAGAGCGATTCAGGAGAGAGATTTATACATATAATACATGCATATTATAGTAGAGAAAAGCCAAGAATTTCAAAGATTGGAATAAATAAATACACCTAAATTGTTCTGACCCCACACTAAGATCGGGTCTTGCTTGTATCGTGGGTATCAGGAACTACGAGAGACTTTTCGGTCCAACAAACGGTGTAACACCCAGACCTGAAGCAAATACTTGTGTTTCACATAAAAATTTTGTCTCTGTGCGGGGATCGATCCCGCGGCGCCTCGTTTCACAGCTTGCGTATAGGCAACTGCGCCACAGAGGCTGTTAAAATTTAAAATAAACGAATTAATTTCTTTTGAGTATAATATTTGTGTATATAGTTTTATATCTTACGCATTAAAAGAATATCTAATTGTAATGTTTTCTCCATATCATTTAAAAATATATATGTTTTATAGACAAAAGATAAAGTAAGAAATGCCTCTTTATCTGTTCATTTTTCAAGATCATAAGGAAGTGTATTGTGAAAAAAAATCTGGAAGAAGGCCAATTCGATCACTACTAGTTAATACATAACGTATGGCAGTGATTTAAAAATATATTATTGCATCAAGTAGGTGTTCGGTGAAGCCGCTGTTTGATTTGAAGCTGTGCTTATTTATCAATTTGTACTCAATAATATAATAGCTATCATGCACTTGGATAGTTTAACTTGTCAAGACGGCACAGGATATGTTTCATCTACTGTCAAGGCCGAGGATATTTGCAATATGCGCTCAATTGGCCGTACACTCAGAGTCGCGGTACTGGAACAATGGGAGCTCTTGTAGCAGATATAGCCTTACTGTCCCTCTAAAGCTGGTTCGAAAATTGTATGTACATTGCTTTGATTTGATTGACTCCAAGTATGACGTCGATATTTAAATATAAATTTACAGTTCTTTTAATTAGTGTCATAATTGACTTACATAATATGTAAAATCAATTTCGTACAATGGTTTAAAAGTTCGATTTTCGACCTTTTTTCTTTAACTAAAACTCATAATATATTCTCCATTGTTCACAATAGAATCTATTAGATTTTAATATACACATCTTACACCTTGTTTGTGTGATCCAAAGGCATTTGTTTTGGGTCTGAGTGTTTGTGAGACCGAAAACTCTTTCATACTTTCTGATACCCACAACAAAAGACTTGATATTATTGTGGGGTCAGGACTCAGGCCTTTATATGTGACTATTGGGTGTATTTATTGATACCATCATAACCAAATGTTTATACCTATAAGATGATGCTTCAGCCACAGAAATTCGCCATTGTTCCTAGAGGCAAACATGTCAGGTGCACCCTACCGTGTATGAATCTACCAAGGGACACCTCCCTCACTACTAGGGAACTCACCAGTTCCCTAGTCAGTGTACAAACTTTTGAGCTGAAGTTAGATACTATATATACTTATTACTTACATATTTAAATTTCCAAAATTTCACTCTATTTAGTTCATAAATATAATATTTACATGTAATTGAAATAAATACACCCAAACCAACACCCAACAGTCACATACATAGTCTTGACCCCACACTAAGATTGAGTCTTGTGTCGTGGGTATCAGAAGCTACGAGAGACTTTTCGGTCTCACAAACACCCAGACCCGAAACACATACCTGTGGATCACACAAATATTTGTTTCAGTGCGGGGATCGAACCCGCGGCCTCTAGTTTCACAGGCGGCGTCTAACCAACTGCGCCACGGAGGCTGTCTATTTTTAAATATAATTATTTTTTATGGATGTGACCCTGGATTTGGTTTAATTTTTTTTTTATTTTTTATATTCCGATATTTTGATTACCTTACAACTTTAAAATTCGCGATTAAATCCGTAAACAGTAGTTTTATTTCAATATGCAACATTCGCGTAAATCTAAGAAACATAATTTTACATGTAAGTAATGTTTAATTCGTATAGTTTTTACATTGTCAAATGTGTATAGATTTCTGCACTCGTTAATTAATACTGACTCAACGTTTTGACACAGAAATGTAACAGAGTATCGATTTGGGCAAAATTTAGCTTGGTTGTAGTTTTGTGGCGAATAAAGTAAACGTACCGTTGACGTCTACCCCAGTGCACGCAAAACTTTTAAATTGAACTAGCGCACTGAAGGTGTAACCAGACGAACAGTGTTTGTATCAGATATTTATATAGTTTTGAAATCTTGATAGACTTTGAGGCATATACATTCACAGTATCAATATGAAAGGCAGCCCTTGTTGCGAGCGAAGCGCAATGTCAAAAAGGGAGTAGGGATTGTTACATCAGAGCACACTTTTTCTTCACAATATATTATGTGTTATTAAATAATATTACAACGTCAAAACCGACATCCTAGAAAATAACCCTCGTGCCTACATCAGTTTTCAATATGGGTCTGGAAATTATATAAATCTATTTTCTCTCTCCCTCTCTTCAGCCGCAGCAAGTCCATCGCTAAACTTAGACTTCCGCCAAGGATCTCTACATCCGCTAAATCAGCTTGAAGGGCAGCAATTTTAATCCGATAGTAACAAAAGTGCAAATGGCAAAAAAAAACCACGATATCTACTACATACTATACTCTTTGATCATACGATATCTGCTCTGAGTACAATTTTTAGGGATTTCTCAATAGTTTTTCTTGTACAGCGAAAAATTTGATGAAGAAAATAGAATAAAGCAATCAGTGATAGTAATAAGCAAGATGCTACTCCAAAAGGCTTGGGTACACTGCACCAACACTCCTCATAAGGAAACGGCCAATAACTTTCAAATTCCGAAAAATTCTTATTTGGCAACTAGCTTCTGCCCGCTAACTTCGTCTGCGAAATTAACTTTGTTTAAAAAAATATACATGTATAGATTATTTGGTATTTCTCATCTCGTCCCGTCCCGTTATATCCCGCCCGTCCTATCTCATTCTCGCTCAAGGTATGTAATCCACGCCCATCGCATCCCTTTGAGTATAAAAAGTAACAAATATATCGGATTTCCGTCCTCATCCCACGGGAACACTTAATTAATCTAGATAAAATGTAGCCTAAGTGTTAATCCAGTGTTAATGTGGGGAATATTCGTTTTTCTCATTTATCTTCCATAATACAAAGAAACACCCTGTATGTAAATAAGACATTTACCAGTATTTAAGTTGGACTTGTACCTATATAACTGTGAAACCGCATCTCATTTGGTCTTGTAGTTTTTGCGTTATGCGCAAGTAAATAAAAAGAAACACCCTGTTTATAAATAAAATATATACCAGTTTTCAAATTGGACGTGCACCAATATTACTGTGAAAACTGCATCTCATTTCGTATGGTAGTTTTTGAGTAATGTGCAAGCAAACAAAAATAAACATCCTGTATGTAAATGAAATATATACCAGTTTTTGAGTTGGACCTGCACCAATGTAATTGTGAAAACTGCATCTCATTTGGTGCGGTAGTTTATGAGTAATGTGCAAGCAAACAAAAAGAAACACCCTGTATGCAAATGCAACATATACCAGTTTTTAAGTTGAACCTGCAGCAATACAACTGTGAAAACCGCATCTCATTGGTGCAGTAGTTTTTGCGTGATGCGCAAGCAAACATACAGACAGACAGACAAAAATTCTAAAAAAAAATGTTTTGGATTCTGTTACTGTTATAAAGACGCGTTAAAATTTCTTAAATATCTTCCATGTACAGACATCGACCATTACACAAATTTCAATAAAATACATTTTCTCTGCCCGGATAAATAACTCAAGATTCAATATTGAATCTTCAATTAATTAATATTTGGTCATTTGATTTTGAGCAACTCAATTATAAATACATTCTAAGTTTAAAGTTTTGGTATGAAAACTTTGAAAGTTTAGTACGAGTATCTGCGGCTATTTCCCGCTTGCTCAGTCGGCTTCCGCAACCTTTTCTAGGTCGTCCATGTATCTAGGACATGCCAGGGTGGCCCCCACCATGCCCCGATCCTTCCACCGGTGCGCCGCCACGTTCGAGGATCTTACCGCCCCTTCAAAACTCCATGCCCCGCCCACTTCCATTTACACTCACATAATAGCCATATTAATATACAGCGACTTTATTCCATGTCATAGAAGCGAAGGTAGTAAAAAAGGAAATACAAAAAATATATAAGCGGATAATACACAAATAGGTTAAGTCTGTGTTCGATACATCAGGTAGCATGTTCACCAGATTTAAGCCCGTTGGATTCCTTTGACAGCCTCTGTGGCGCAGTTGGTTAGACGCCGGCTGTGAAACGAGAGGCCGCGGGTTCGAGGCCCGCACCAAGAGAAATGTTTGTGCGTTCCACAAATATTTATTTCGGGTCTGGGTGTTTGTGAGACCGAAATGACTCTCGTAGTTCTGATATCTGCGACACAAGACCCGGGATACACGTGTGGTCTTTCAAAGTCAATTATTTAGCAATTTAACTGTGAAGGAAAACATAGTGAGTAAATGAGTATACCAAATAGATTAAACGAAAAAAATGATGCTGTATTATTTGAACCCGCCGCCAACCTGCGTAAGACCGCAGTAATGGACTTATCCCTTTTCAGTGGAATTCTCGATTTTAGAGGAGGAATTTAAGTGATTAACGTAGTAGAATCATCGAAGCCTCAAATTAATAGAAAAGGCTGGGCTACCTTTTTAAAGAGGTCATCTTTATAAGTTTTATGCGAAATCTGTGAATTTCCAAAGCCATTGCGATTTTACAATGTATTTAATTTCCAATCAGATGTGTTTATTGCTAACTTACCATATTGAGAAGTGTCTGCTTATAACAGAGGTACAAAAAAGGTATTTTTTAAAATAGATATATATTTAGTGTCAAGCATACAATTGAATAAACCCTGATAAATCGATGTGAAAAAAAAATACTTCCACAATAAATGCTACTAATCCATTAATAGTGAGCTTGCTAGCTGTCGTGTCCGTATGTATAGACGAACATTAAAGACCCACAAACCAAGACGCTGCCGGACATTGTTTATTAAATGGCAAAAATGTATGCAAGCTGGTAAATTTGCCGAACTCAAGCGTCATGTTCGACGAAAGAGTTGAACAATGTGTTGTACACAGTACACAGGTGTACACGGTGCCGTGCGACGCACACTGTGTGCCCTTCCCGGGGACGCTCACAATTCACGTCTTATATTTTCGTCATTAACAACGTACCGTAATTATATTAATACGATGTGTGACGTCTAGCCGCCTGATGCACATGTTACTACAATTGTCACTATCAGATAAATAATTATTACTAAATTATGACTTTTATTAATTGATTATATGTATCCAAAACTCTAGAAATTTTTATTACATTTACTGCGTACTAAACATTTCAAATTACACGGGAAACAACATAAAATATTCCCGTTATTTTGGGCGCCTAGGAAATCTAGTGGAATATTTTCCGCCGATATACCAGGGCTAAGACCACGTATACTGCATAAAAATACTTGAGAATATGATGTACTTCGTGTTTATAATATAGTAAAGTTTGTAGAGGTGTATTCAGTGAGTATAAAATATATTTTGGACAATGGTATGGGCGTATATTGTGTGTTGTGCGTTGTTGTTGTTGCGCTAGTCAGTCGGGCGGGCGGCGAGTGGGAGCGCGGGCGGGCGCGCCGGTGCGCTTCCCGCGCGTCTCTTGTTGCGTGTACCGCGCCACGCGCTCCGTTGCATCCCCGTGCAGCGAGGGCACGCCTCCCAGAGCTCGCCGCGAGGGGTTCACTCGTCTGCGGATGCGTTCATAGTTGGCTCAACTTCCGGTACGATTGCACGCATTGCAATTGCGCCTTGTTACGTTCAACACTTACGATTTGCAAACATGAACTGTGCTGCTTTTGGCCGATCTAAAATGACGGACTCGGGTAACTGCAGTGAATGTGACGATTATAACGATGAGTTCTCTATTCCATCCTCGTCGTCTAGTAACGGCGGAGGAAGAATAAGTCTTAGATCTGCTTATCATAAGATGACCAAGTATTTATCTTCGAATTCTTCAAGCTCCAATGGAAACGGCGGTAAGTGACTTGTCCTACCCCATTAAACCACAAAAAATGGACAGCACTTAATTTTAAAACACGGTCAATATACTGTGATACTTCGAAGTTCTGGAATATTTATATTATTATTAACTATTGCTGTTATATGAAAACATCATTAAAATAATTGAAGGTATATAAATATATAATATTTTCGTTAAATTGGTTAGTTAAATCATTCGGGAATATACAAACATACGAATGCCAATCCGAGACGGGGAGCAAGATAGCGCTTGTAGCTTGTGCTAATGTGCGCTCTATATCAGAAACTCTAAACAACAAAATGCTTTGTTGTGTAACTTATATCATGTATTAGTCTCTTGTTAAAGTATAAGCGGGTTTTGCAATGCTTTTCAGTTTAGAAACAACAAAAATTCCTAACGGCGTGACTGTTAGAAAATAATTCCAAAGCGGTGCCAGTAGCGAACTAATTAACTAGTAGATTAGAAAGAATTTATTATTATTAGAAAGAAAGCTCACGGCGTGAAATATTATTGATGCCGCTGATTAATCTGTTGGTGATGCGCCATTTAATTGTTATATTATAATAAATAATATATCCATTATTAAAATATACCATAAAGAACTAAAACATACATTTGTACCTAGATATAATTGTGAATTAAAAATGTGATATTATTTTTCTCGTATTTAAATATTTTGAGTCAAAAATGTGAATTAATTACTTACGATTAAAAATATATTATTGTAAGCTGCAGTGGCTTAGATAGGAAAGAAAAATAATTGTGTCCACTTTGTCGCGCCGCGCCGTTTGTTTCACTAAAGCACGCAAGAAGAAACGTGAGAAATTCCCACGGTGCCAATGTCCGTTCCCGCCGCACCGCATTATTTTCAGGGATTTATACATAGCTGCCTTCTATTATCGTTCATTTGGCTATTCTCTTTTAGACTTAGGATCAAAATATGAATAAATATGAATATCTTAAATGATTAATTGCGCAAACACTCAAAGGTTACTTTTAAATTACGACCACAAAATATGTTGAGAACCATACAATTTAGACAGAATTGTAAAATGTATGTCGAAAAGAATGTACCAACGTGTTTAGGTATTCATTTTCATTTATGCAATACCATTGGCAATCCGTTTTCTATTGATCTAACAGATCTAATTAACTAATAAGCGATAGTGCGATCTCGATGGTGCGTGTTCACCGTCGCCTATTAACTCGCATAATATCTAAAGGTGCATTGTTAATCTGCGGGATTGTTTGAGAAAATCAAGGCGGAAATAAAAAGGGGTGCGTGTTATCTTTACCTTTCAACAATTCGAAGTAAAACTCCACTATCGCTCGCCCCATCCGAGCTCGCTCATTGATATTGTAACACATATCAAACATATCAAACTTATCGGCACCACTAAACACTAATAGCTAAATAGCACAACACGAAACAAGAACTATAATAAAAATATATTCTTACGCCCGAATACTGGAACGACATTCAAATAATAAGTTGCTCTTAACAGTGCACGGCTCACTTAGCCAGTATATTTAATCGGGATTAACGTAGTTAAGCGCAAGTTATATTTAAGTTGCGTTCCAGTATTTGGGCGCTAAACATCATAATTATTCTATCTTGACTGGGACGGAATACTCAGTTCGTAGATATTCATACTAATCTTATTTACTCACCTGTATATAAATTAGGTTATCCTTATTGTATTTTGAGTTTGCAGTCAAAATAAATAATGTTTAGAGTTGGTATCTTAATACCAACTCTTAAGATTGACGCCCAAATACTGGAACGCAACTTAAATATAACTTGCGCTTAACTACGTTAATCCCGATTAAATGTACTGGCTAAGTGAGCCGTGCGCTGTTAAGAGCAACTTATTATTTGAATGTCGTTCCAGTATTCGGGCGTAAGTTGACTTTAATTATTAATCTTTATTACGTTTTGTTCCGAAAACATGTCGACTTTTTTTAAATGGGACATAAAATAGTTACACGAATGAGGTGTGTTCCGACGTCAACGATTAAGTTAGTTACCGCAGCCTGCTGACCCTTCGGGCTCCGGCTCCACGTGATGTTTTTACTTCCCTTTACGGGACCTCATTCGATAAATTCATTATTTCGTAGCCGTTAACGTAGCTGGTTTTAATTTGATATTTCGTATAATATGTTTTACATAAAATAACATCTATATTTGGTGTTTCATCTTAATTCTAGGCAATAAAATCATTGTATATGATAACTTCTATTTACCTAATTAAAAATTAAACTCTTCTATACCCAAAGCTTGAAATATTTAAACAATATTTAGAGTCAATGTTATTAAAATATATTTGTTTCTAATCCTACTGCTAAAATAATAGAACTATTGTGAAATATCTTAACTTATATTTCGTTAATAGCTAAGAACATCCAACACCACTACTCAGCTCACTTCGTCTGTGCTGCACTTGCCAACCATTAATTGATGATGAACTACATGTATCGAAAGCATTCATAGCTCTCGTCTGCTCCCCGTTATTCGCAATAAGTCCAGTATTCAGCCGGTATAAATATATCCCATTTCGGGGCACGGGCCTCCTCACCAATCGAAAGTTCGATTGAGACGGGCTAAGCCAATGTCATGGCTGGTCTAGTGCGGTTTAGCGGATTTCTGATGCCATAGAAATACCTGTACATCTCGATAGTACGCAGGTTTGCTCACGATAATAACTTCACCGTAATACGCATGATAATCGACTGTCGATAAACATATTGCTCCGAAAAGTCAGATATGTACTTTAATGTTTAAACACGCGGCCGCCGTCTTCGGTGACCGCGACTGGACCGTTACCTGGAAGCTACCACGAATTACATGTTACGAGTAATTAATATTGGAAATGCAATATCATTTGATATTAACCTTTGTAATATACATACATATAACTTTGTACTGCACTGTAGGTCTTCCTCAAAGGAGCTGTACTAATGTGTGTCTGAACGCTTATATACATAAATATGATACAGCACAAATAGATCTTATTTCAGCAGAAATGCCACATATTAAACATTTATAATAACCTCTGTGGAGGAGTTAGGTAAGAGCCGGCTGTGACACAAGACGCCGCGGGTTCGATTCTTTAATCATCTAGTTCCTAACTTTCACAAAACCTAAAATCACCAAGTTTAGAAAAATACTCTGCAGATGTCTTTTTTTTACGCATTGACTTTATCGCTAGGTCCAAGATTTAGAAGGAGGTCAAATTAAAACATTCTTGATTTGTCGATATTAGAGACAAAATGCTATCTTTTTGTAAGTATTTCTACATAAATACATCATTACGTTATTTATAAAACGTAGGTAAATGCTGATAAGCCTGTTTCGAATTTAAACGCAATTAATACCATCTTCTTATGAAACACAATTCTAATCAAAAGTAGGAAAGTTAGAATTTTAATTTTCAAAAACAATGAACACCAGTCTAATAATATCGACACAATCAATTTTAATAAATGACGATATAAATTCGGTCAACGTTATGCAAGCTTAAAAAGTGTAGTTGTCTTCTTTGATGTAACAGAAGTACAAGAATATAGTGGATATTGATATTTTTTTGAAATGTTATAGAACGTGATATTCTAAATAAGTTACTGCAATAATCAGAAAATCGTGGAATTGCGGATAGATTTCTTTACATTGCTCCCGTCGAAATATTTGTTCCGGGTCTGGGTGTTTTTAGACTTAGAGATTCGTAGTTTGATAATACCAAATGGCTTTTACCGAGCTACTCCGTAGTTTTCGACAGCTGGTACAAAGGGGGATCGCTTCGCTTTCAGCGAGTTACAGAATTAAGTATTCTGTCTGATAGTCGCATCGCAAATTGATTTACTTTACCACCTTATGTAATTATAAAGTGCTGAGATAATAATTAATTGGTGCCGAGTTGCAACTTTACAAAAAAAGATTTAAACCGGAGACCGGTGAAAAGAAGAAGAATATTTTGTTATTGTGTCGTGAGATATTCTTCCGGAACGAGCCATTTATATGATAATATGTATTTTCAAGACACCATTTTGAATATACTATGTCCTTATAAACGCTCACTTCATCTCCCTACTCCCTCTGCTAAACTATTTTACAACATGGATTGATATGATTTCGTCCGACTCCGCGTAAGTGTGGAATCGGGGCAAGTAAATGAGATTATCCTTGGTTTCTCCCCTCAGGAGTTGGACGATCAGGTCAGGATGTAACAATAAACATAAAGCCTGTGCGCTTCTCCTTGTCCAGGTGTCATGTTCCACCTGTGCCGAAATTTAATGATAGCCGCTTTGCGGAACATTACCAACGACACAAAACGCAGCTTAGGCGTGAAAAAGTAACAAATTGACTTACTTTCACATCCATATAATTGATATGAATTGATATGAATTGATTGTCATAATATTCATGTTGGCACGATCGCATGTCTTCATTGCTTGCATGATATTATTGTTCCGATGTCGACGCGATATACAGCCACGTGCAAAAGTATTAGGCACCCTATAGTTATGTCAGCTTTTGGGTGATTCAGCATAGGGAATGTAAAGAAAACAACACATGTGATTACTAAGATTTATTTTAATAAAATAATTAATATTTTATCGGTCCACCTTTGGATTTAATGACAGCAGCCACTCTTTTAGGCATTGACTCTACCAGCTTAAAACATTCCTCTTGGGATATATTTTGCCACTCATGCTTTAACGCGGCGAGTAGTGATTGTTTGTTGCTTATCGAGTGTCTACGGATATTTTTTTCAAAATAGACCAAATATGTTCAATAGGATTGAGGTCCGGTGATTGTGGCGGCCAGTCCAAAAGATCTATTCCGTTTTGAGCCATCCATGCCATAGTGTGTGCTGACTTGTGGCAAGTGGCGTTGTCCTGCTGGAATTTTACGCCGTCGGTGTTTGTATCGCCAATAATCTGTGTAACAGACGGTGCTAGAGCAATTTCCAGAACTTCTGTGTATTTGGTGCTATTCATTCGCCCCTCACACAACACCATTTCGCCCACTCCATCGGCAGCCATACAACCCCAGATCATTATTGAGCCTCCACCGTGTTTAACCGTGGGCACTACACAATCTGGGTGGTACTCTTCGCCCACCCTTCGCCTAACATAAGTAACACCGGGTGTTCCAAACACCTGTGGAACAAGCAAAAAAATAACTTAATTCAAGATTGCATTATTTCCGTCGCAGAACGTAATTTCAAAGACGGCAATGTGTTTTGATATAATACATAAATTAAATAACAATACCTCAAAGTTAGATTCGTCTGACCACAGTACGTTGGACCAATCCTCCACTGTCCAATCTTTATGTTTGAGGGCCCACTGCAACCGATTTTTCTTGTTGTGCTCCGATAGCCACGGCTTCTTTCTTGCCTTGCAACCTTTTCATCCAGCTGCAATAAGCCTTCTTCTCACAGTACACGCGCTCACTGATCTGCTTTTTATTTCAGATAAAGCTGCAGCGAGGTCTAAAGCAGTTTTTTTACGGTCCTGTAGAGACTGCCTAATTAACAATCGGTCTTCACGATCTGTAGTTATTCTCCTTCTCCCTGTTCTTGGCCTATTCTCATGAGTACCGGTCTCTTTGAAGCGATTTAGTGCATATTGCACTGCACAACGCGAGCACTTCACTTCTCGGGCTATTTTCACTTGAGACATGCCTTGTTCATGTAAAATCTTAATTTTTAGGCGCTGTTCTGTACTAAGTTCAGTTTTTTTAGGCATTATTAACTCGATGAATATTAGTCTTTAGGAATATGGTAGCAACAATTTATTGCATACGATATGTGTCTGTTCACTGCAAGCACTGATAACACACTAAAAGTGTAAACTTTTAAATGGCAAATTTGGAAAAATATCGTTTTAAACTGCACCTGGGTGTCATAAATATTTGTTATTGTTTTATTTTTGTTAAAAAATGCCGCCAATGCAATAGTAAAACCATAAAAAGCTTACCCTGAGCGCTCATTGTTGAAATAGAGACAAACAATAGGGGTGCCTAATACTTTTGCACGTGGCTGTATATACGTAAGAAGTATGGGTTAACATTAAACAGAGATGTGTGAATCATGATCGCGCGCATAGTAAACGGCGGCCACTATCACGGCAATATATCACAACATATGTTTCATACGTGTGTTCCGTACGTTTAGTTTCTATGAACCGAATCTGCTTGATTCTTACATACATCTATCAGGTAGCGCATATATTATATTTGTCCTTGATCCCTGAGCCTCTAGACATACGTTATTTTAGAAAATATTAAATTTTGAGGATTAGCAATGTAGTATGCATCTAATGTGATGTAATTGCCGACTTTAACCTGGAGCAATTTTCAGATGGAACTCATTTTGTTTCTGGTGCATTTCAGCCTGTCGCTTTGGGTTGAGTGCTTATATCTTGATATAACCCTTTTTATCCCTCTAGGGACGCCTCAGTTACCGTAATTCAACATAAGTTATGATTTACGAGAATATCGTGTTGTACATAATTTCTAAACCGTCATTAAACTTTATGATACACGTTTAATAAACTACTTTATAACATATTTGTATTTTATACTTTATGTGTTTAGGATATTATTTTAAGAGCTACTGTTGGCAGTAAACCCAATCCGAAAGGCAAAACATACGCCAGACATGAAAAAAGTTTTATCAGAAATTGGCGCCACTTATAAGTTTGCAAGTACGCATAACCACAGAATACTTACAGAAGTCAAGCTCCATACAAAGCGCGCTAAATCAACGCACACATAGACAGCGTTCACCGACACGAAATCTCAGCCCGGCTCAAACCAGTGCGAACGCGAGTTTCACGGTACCGCGTGAAGGCCACGTTGCGTCGAGTTGCGCGAGTGGTGGTTGGTCGATCGTTATTACAGTTGTATTTAAAATTCCAGATTATAACAATTAAATATAAATTTCTTTAAAAAAAGCACATAATATGATACAAAAATAATAAAAAAAATCTTCGATTAATGACATACACATTTTCAACGACTATATAAATAAAATTAAAATTTATTTATTTTATTATTGCTTTTTATATATTTTATTTATTATTCATGTACTCTCAACAATCAATCAAACGATACGAGTGCTATTACTACGATACTTGTTTTCGCATAAGCCAGAGTTAACAACCCTTGCGCGACCGCCGAGCGTAGTGTGAGTGTAGCAATAAAAGTGAAGTACATACACAAGCTTGACTTCTGTTAGTTAAGTATTCTGTGGTATAACTTCCTAAGTAACTGTATTAACTACTAGCGGCTCGGTCCGGCTTCGCCCGGGTGCAAATAGTTTTTGAGTCCAGTCCACATCAACAACATGTAGTTTTCGAAGCGGACGCGATGTAATGAATATTTAACCTAAGGTGGGTCCACATTAATGGAGTTTTAGTTAGGATTCCTAATTTTTGAAAATATGATAATTATAGCCTATGCCACACGGGGATAGTGTAGCTGCTTCCCAACATTGAAAGAATTTTTAAAATCGGTCCAATAGTTTCGGAGCATATTCAATGCAAACAAACAATAAAACCTTTCCTCTTTACATTATTAGTATAGGCTATATTTTTAATATTGTATTTGTCTAAATACAAATTCTCTAAAACTGTTATATAATGTATTGTTCAACTCACTACATACGAGAACACTATTTTCTAACTTTGCCTCATTGGAATTAAACTCATGTTTAATTTATGTTTTTTATCGTATGCGTGTCCTTTGCAAATAAAATCGATATATCACAAATTAGAGAAAAAATTTAACCTTTGTTCTTAAATATACTTGATGACCCCATTTCAACAGTTGATGGTGATGCTTTCGCAAAGTATCACATGAATTTCGTTGTTTGTGATTATATGCCACCTTTAGATCCTGTCTGTATAAGCACGATTCAGAGCAAAAGGCTTATTGTCAACATTATCTGAGTTAAAAAGAAGATCAATACCGCCACTAGGCGTGCTTTATTCACAATACTGTTTAGGAGCATTTGGTTCTTATACTGTAACTGTCCAATGGTGAGTGCGCGCGCGGCTGATGCCATATATGAAATTGAATAGGAGCCCGCACGGGGCCTGCACAATAATGCGCGTCGGCTAGTGGGCCCGTGGCGCGCGCAGGAGTCGCGCTCCGCTCCGCCGTGCCGACGCCGCCGCGCGCCGCCGACCTCGTGCATGATCACCATCGCGCCGCGACACCGCACCACCGCGCCTTTGCCTCTCAATAAATGGACAAACACATTGGTAAGAGTTGGTATTACGTCGCCCGCACGCCTTCCAAGTCCTGTCACGACTTGTATATATATCCCAGTGCAACTCAGCACTGTGCATCATGCAGCTCCTCGTCGCTGACATTAATTTCTTCGCAGTGATCCGTGTATTTGTGTAACAAGGGTGATTTCATAAAATTGTCCTTGCTATTGATTGTTCTACACCCGCACCGAATGGATAATTAAGGTTTGGTTAGTGATATAATCGTGTTTAAAACAGTACGGCTGATTACGTTGTCAGACGAATTTTGCATTACAATACGTACATCGTTGCCGGGACACGACGCGTAATCGCGCTCGTAAATATTTATTTGTCGTTTGGTATCGCGAAAACGCATTGACAGTTGTGTCGTATTTCCTGTCATCAATACGGCCTCGTCGGATGTATTAGTCGGTAATATGTACGAGCGAACCAGTTACGCGCTGCGCCGCGGCTGTCGCGCCATCGCTTGTGCAAACATTATGTGTGCCTCCACTTTAATTTTTAAAAAATATCTTAAGCAAACTTTAGACGGTGTGCGGTTTTGGCATAATACAAAAAATGAGAGGTAATATAACAGTAGAGACGGTTATTTGAAGCGATCGCTTTCATCCGCGTTAATGGATTGACAATTGGATTCTGAACCGAGCGAATCCGGTTAAGCCTAATGCGTCCAGTATTTATATTGTTAGTACCAAGAGCTTTAAAGCAAAGTGAGCTGTGTACATGCTTCAACATGTTGAAACACTGTAGTATTTTCCAATTAAGATAACGTTTGCAGTTTGAAAATGCTGCATTGTCAAATCTAAGTAATCGTTTCTAACTTTTAAACGTACAATTAAATAAATATCTATTGGTGAAATGAGAATCTATGCTGATCGATCATCGATGACATTCGAACCTTAAGCAGACTTCGATCAAAAAAATTATATTACTATTATATAGTGGCGGTACTTCCATACAAGCCCAAAAGCCCGGCTTGCCCTACATAATACGTATATACTCCATACTGAATACAAACTATTACATTCAATACAACAGTCATTTATTAGAAAACATCTAACATTTAAATTTTTTGAATTTACCGCGCTTCGATTCAATGAAACGCCAGCGCCGAAGCGCCGCGTAATTCCATGCGCGTAATATTCATTCATTAAAACTATATTGAACTTGAAAAGACGGAGCACACAGCACATACATCTATCCTTTTCTCTCTCGTGTGCTTTTACGGGGCTTCTAACAACGCGTGAACTGTATGGGGAAATGATATTACTCGATCGCTACGAATGTATAGCTATAGATATGTTATATAGCAGTTTACTCTAGACGATATGCCCGGCTTCGGCCTTGGTGATGTAAAAACATCGTGCGTTGCATGGTCGTCACATGATTATTTGTTATATCAATTGTTATTAAATTAAGTTGGTTCCTTTTAGAAATTATATCTAATTTTTTTTTTAGAACAAATAATGAAGTTTTAATATTTCTTTTAATAAATTGTATCTTTTGTATTGTTTATTTCACTTTTACTGGCAATACAGCACATATTTCTACTAACTTCATTTGTATTATGATATTTTATGAGTTGTGAATGTGTTTTGTTTAAGGTTAATGTTTAGTTTTTTATGTTATTTAAACTTTTTGATACTATTATGAGTTGTATTGTTTTCTGTGATGGTTTGAGTGCGATTGTGAAAGCGTTCATTGCCGGTAAAAAGGTAAATTCATTCAATTATATTGAAAAATAAACCGGCGCGAAACCTATGCCGGGTTTGTACATTTAGTAAGTCGTGATAAATCACAATAGAAATTTCTTCAGTTCAGTTTAATAAACTACGTACTTTTATTACTACATACTCCCTTTAAAGCTATTAAACAATCGTGATTCATATGTTTTTAAATGACACGTCTTGTGTGTTAGATTGTTTGGATTATAATGCTTTAAATTTTCATTAAATTAGGTGGTCCTTTCAAAAGCAATCTATTATTTTAAATTCAGAAAAACATTTAAACATGAATGCGTTAATAATAATTTCTGCTTGCAATTTCGGTAAACCTCGAAGTCGACCACGGCACCACAGAATAGTGACGGCAATAGAAATGTAATGAATAGTTACGGATACATGTTCACAAGTAATCAATATGAATTGTTTTAATCTTAATATTGATTGTGTGGTAGGTTTGCCGACGTATTATAAATTAATTTTCTTCGTTCTTAGTAACTTTGTGTTTCTAAAACAATATTAATTAAAAGTAAAAAAAATATTCGGCTTGCCCTACTCCAAAACCCTAGGCACGCCACTGCTATTATACCTAACTCAAAAACCAGTCCTTTTAGTGGTTTCAAACTTGTTCCACAATAACAAATAGACGAACTGAGTGATGGCAGAAACATTATATCTTACAATTTTGTAAAGTAAACCAAAACGAATGTTAGGGCGAAATCTCAACTGCCGAGTGGGCAATAAAAGATTTAAGCTATTGGTATTTCAATATTGTTTCAACGGTTACGGTTCAGAATTGGTTTTATCACAGCGACAGTTAAATAGTAATATCTCACTTTAATGCCTCATCCAGTTTACGAATGAAAACAGTAAGGGCGATCGTTTCGCAATAAATGTATTCGCAGCCAATGTCAGGCGACTTGAGTGTTGAAATGTTTGGATTGGGTGGTGGTTGAGGTCGAGCGACGCGGCCGCTGCGTGGCGCGCGGTGCCGCCACTGCATGTGGTGAGCCACTGATGACTGCTCCGCCGGCGCCGCTGCTTTATTTAGCTTTTATATTATTTTAATCTATACACAAGACTGTTGTATTTTTGTGTATCATGAGGATACTATTTTGGTGTCACAGTATTGTGAAACTTTCAGTCCTATGTCTTTATTGTGTTAAATGTGGGAATACAACATTTATATATTATGGATTTTTTAACCTACTGTCTATCTTGTATTTTTAATCGTAGACTATGTCAAAACAAACATAAAAATCGATATTTATAACATTAAGAAGCTTCGGAGTTTTATTCTTTGATCTTAATGTATTGTTATAATACGAAAAATACAAGCTTCTGCCACCTAATAAATAAATCCAATTTGGTATAATGCAAAGGTATAACTCCCATATATATGTGTAACTAGTCGTACCAGAGTCATGTACCCTAAAAATTAAAAATAGAATTCTCAAACGCGTTTTTTTAATTTTGCCTTGGTTTACGAGTATAATGACACAACTTAACTATTATTTATTCAGAATTTAAATACGGAAGTATAATTTGCAAAAAGTGGCACAATCTCAAATGAGGTCGACGGAAGCGATATTTTTTTTTCTATGTAGGCAAACTGTTACAAACAAAACTAGTTCGATATTGTGATACAAGTGGTTGAATGTTTTTGTTAAATCTATAGAAAACCTCACGAAGAACACGGCAGCATAATGCAAACGAGTCTGATTCTGCAAAAAAACCAAAAAGCGCTATCTTAATTTCATATGTCAAATATAAGCAAGCCGATAAGTCTTAAAATTGCAGAACCCCACGATCGGTTCGAAGAAAGGTTTAACATAAAGAAAGAAAGAAAAACCACTGATGTTTATGTTTTCTGTCATCGATTTCGAATTTAAGTCCTCATACTTACTAGTCTTTGCATCTCTTATTTGTATTATAAATAATTTATTAAAAATTCCTTGTAATATATCTAGGAGCTTTGCGCGAGTGAACTATTTTGTTATGGCCAGTAGCGTGCAGTTATCAACCAGCGGAGATAAACCAAGTTATATATAGTCCAGGCGCTGGATGGAGTTGAGTATGCAAAATGTGAGGACCGCATTCGGTGTATGGTTTTGAACTCAGAAACCCATGCAGAATATGATTGTGAATGTTGCCAGGAGCCATATTGGTCCATTTTTGTTTTACACCCCACCCCCTTAGACATCTAGTAAATGGACTGAACACACGCTTTGATAACATTAGAACAATTGATTTAGTGATAATATCCAATTGATTTTTATGATTCAAGATACTTACAGCTAGTGAAGTGAAAAAACAACAGGAAAATTAAAAATAAAAACAATAATAATTGATAAAAAAAAAAATTCAAAAAAGCAAATTTGAATGTCTTATAAATTAAAAAAACATAATTACCAATATTTTTTTATTCTGACAATCGTTATTTATGCATTGGCATAAAAAAATACAATCAATATGTAATTTTTTACAAGATCAAGCCATTGTTTTACAATTGGATGCACATTTACACGGTTGAATAAACAATGCCGGCAGTGGTTGCTTGGTAATTTTTGGTGGGTACAAATTACCATCCTTCCTTTCATAGCCTAAGAAGGTGTAATCAATTGCCTGTAGTTGAGTTTGGTCAGCATTTACCCATACATATGTGTTGTTTGTGCTGAAGCTCTTAATAGATGTAAATGTAAAGCATCTGATGTGTAAATAACTTTTGATAAATTTAAGCCGAAACCGATATTTTGGGAAATTAGCTTATGGTTCGACGGTTCCTATAAGAAGAAATTCATTTCAGGATGTCATTTGGCTGCTCAATTTTCCCTCGGAGAAAATATTTGTGGTATTTTACCAGCATTACACCCTCTGAGTGGTTGCGATTCGGCTGGCAGATTTGGCTCGAAAAAAAATGCTTTAAAAGCTGCATCGTTGGTTTTTTACAAGAAGCTCTAGAGAAATCCATACCTAAGTGTCGAACAGCTAAAGAATTGGAAAACATTTGCACCTATCTTTTTCCAAAAAAAAACCTTAACGGCTGATGAACTTCGGTATATGTTAATTTCCCAAAATATCGGTTTCGGCTAAAATTTATTAAAGGTTGCAGAGCACATCAGATGCTCTACATTTAGATCTATTAAGAGCTTCAGCACTAACATATGTATGGGTAAATGCTGACCAAACTCAACTACAGGCAATGAAAGGAAGGATGGTAATTTGTACCCATGAAAAATGACCAAGCAACCACTGCCGGAATTGTTGATTCAATAGTGTAAATGTGCATCCAATTGTAAAAAAATGGCTTGATCTTGTAAGACATGACATATTGATTGTATTTCTTTATGCAAATGCATAAATAACGATTGTCAGAATAAAAAAGATTGCAGCATGCTTTTCTGAGTTCTAAAACATACACCGAAAGCGGTCCTCACATTTTGCATACTCAACTCCATCCAGCGCCCGGTCTATAGCGCTGATACAGATGTTTTTATTCTCGGAATTTATTTTTGGAATAATTTAGCTCTTCTAGGTTGTTTAGGTCTATGGTTTGAAGGTTATTATAAGAAGAAATCAATTTTAGGATGTCATTTAGCTGCTCAATCCCTAGGCGAAAACATTACTCGTATTTTGCCAGCATTACACTCTCTAAGTGGTTGCGATTAGACTAGCAGATTGGGCTCAAAAAAAATTAGTTTAAAAGCTGCATCGCTGGATTTTGTGCAAAATGCTCTAAAGCATTTAGGAAATCCATACCTAACAGTCGAACAGTTAACAGAATTAGAAACCATTTGCCCCTACCTTTTTTCAAAAACGAAATTAACTGCTGATGAACTTCGATATAAATTAATTTGTCAAAATATCGGCTTCAGCTTTAATTTATTAAGAGTAATTTGCACATCAGATGCTCTACATTTACATTTGTTAAGAGCTTCAGCACAAACTTAAATATGGATAAATGCTGACCAAACATTACTACAGCCTATTGATTACACCTTATTAGGCTATGAAAAAAAAGATGGTAAATTGGATCCACGACAAATGACAAAGCGACCATTGCCAGAATTGTTGATTCAGCCCTGCAAATGTACATCTAAATGTCAAACGAAGGCTTGTTCGTGCAAAAAATTACAACTAAATTGTATTTCGTTGTGCAAATGTATTAAAAAAGACTGCCAAAATAAAAAAGATTGATTATTTGTATTCTTTTTGTATGACTTATGTTAAATTGTTATTATTCTTTATATATATTTTTTTTAATTCGTACTTATTTTTTAACTGCTTTTAATTGACGGACTATAATTACCTTTAATCATAAGAAATAATGGAATATGATCACTAAAACAATCATTGAAATGGTTTCAAAACACTTGTTCAATCCATTTGCTTGATACATAAGGGGGTGGGGTAAAAAAAAAATTGGACCAACAAATCTCCCGGCAACATCCATAATCATAATCTGCAAGCTTTTCTGAGTTCAAAACTGTTTATAGAATGCGGTCCTCACATTTTGCACACTCAACTCCATACAGCGCCCGCTCTAATATAGACTTATGCAATAAACACTTTTAATAAAACATTCTGTGTGAGGAATTAATTTCTAATTATTTAATTATAATTTCTTAATTATAAGGTGGTTATTCACTACGTTACAAATAAATAGCAAAAGTTTTTATACATTTTCTTTAAATTATGGACTTATTGAAATAGGTATATAAGACTGTTAAAATTGTGTTTAAATTTGACGCTCTTGTATGACATAAGAACTTCAGCACGTTGTGAGGCACGGGCACAGCATGAGTCATTTTTAAGAAACAAGTAATTGTCAATCTTTCCGAAATAACTTAAAATGTCAGCCGACAGATGTTCGCCTCACTTAATTTTCAATTATAATTGTTTTGCCTTGCCGTTATTTCTGTACGTTACAATGTTATTCAATAACAAAAGAATATATTGTAATTTTTCTTTCGCTGTCATAAATATAATTTTATTTATTAGTATAATTTAGGACCTAGGTAGTTCTATTTTGAAAATATTTTTATACCATTATTGTTCAAAGTTAAAATATAATTTTCAAACGACAAAAGTAACTATTTCGGTTGGTTCTGGTATGGGCTATTTGTTAAAAATGTCCATGGTATGTAAAGTCCGCCAACTCGCACTAGGCCAGCGTGGTGGACTATATGGCATAGCCCTTCTCAATCGTTCTCTTGTTCTTGATTGTAGACGACATCCGCTACGCCCAGTGCGACGTATATGAACTGATACAATCCACTGTACCTAAGATACATATACAAGAATAAAAAATAATTCAAATTCATTTTATCTTTGGCTCAGTAATTTATGAAAACGCAGATACTTGAGGTAATAACTTACTATATTCTATTTACAGAAGAGCACTTTTCTGCGTTGGTGCATCAAATAATAATTTATGTGTAGGTACGCGAGATTTTATAAGACTCGTCAGAGCGATTTATTGGTATATACAATCATGTCGATTATTACTCACATCATATTATAATGGCATCTTCTCTTACAGCTCCATTCTTAATCTTAAAGCTAGCATTTAGCAAATTTGAAATAATTTATTAATATAGCAAACGTTTTTATAAAGATTTATAATAGATAAGCCATACAGTGTAGAAATTCGCCGTGCACCATTTCAAATTTCATTACAAAGTACTTATTTGTTATATTTATTCTTAATATAGTATATTCTTAATCGGTGAATCAAGCTTTGAAGAAATATTAATCACAGCTTTATAAGCTTTATTGATATTAACAATTTGTGCGGCATGATTCTTTTGCAATCTACTCAGTTTTCAAATCTTCTAAAGTGTTTCTATTACCAAAATTAGTGCCACAAAAAGAATATGTCGAAATCTTAATGTATCTTTTTTGTGGTTTGGTGCTATCATAATATGTTCATTTGATAAATGGAGTTTTAATTTTTAAATTTAACTTGTGAGAACAGAAAGAATAAGATCCATACAACAAGCCTTTGATCGGGTATGGCACAAAGGCCTACTCTGTAAAATTAAAAAATACTTACCACACTCCTACTACTTGCTGATCGAGTCTTACCTCAGTGACAGAAAATTCCAAGTCAAATTACGGGACACTAGGTCTTCCCTTTTCACCTGCAGAGCTGGAGTACCCCAGGGGTCTGTACTTGGTCCGGTCCTCTACAACATATTTACCTGTGACCTTCCTCAATCACCTGGAACATCTGTAGCAACCTTTGCGGACGACGCTGCCTTCCTCAGCTGTAATTGTGACAAATGTAGCGACCAAACTGCTGCAAACCCAGCTTAATGTGACCAACGCTTGGCTGACCAAATGGCGTATAAAAGCAAGTGCCCCGAAATCTCATCATATCACATTCACCCTGAGACGTGAAACCTGTCCCCCGGTTAACTTGGGCCCTGACACGCTGCCCCAATCCACCTGTGTTAAGTACCTAGGATTTCACCTGGACCGCAGGATGACATGGAAGGATCACATAAAAACAAAGCGCAATGAAATTAACCTGAGATTTAAAAACCTACTGTGGCTCCTCGGTAGACAATCTACATTATCGCTGTCCAACAAACTAAGGGTATACTGCTCCATAATAAAACCGATCTGGACTTATGGTATCCAACTGTGGTCGTCAGCAAGCAAATCCAACATCATGTGCCTTCAGAGAGCTCAAAACTGTATCCTAAGGGTCATATCATCGGCGCCCTGGTTTGCTCGCAACTCGGAAATTCACGAGTACCTAGAAATCCCAACCATACTAGAAGAAGTTAAACGATACTCCAATAACTACAAGAGTCGATTACTAATACACCCAAACCCGATGACTGGCAAGCTCTTGCAACCAAACCCATTCAAAAGACTCAAGAGAGCCGACGTGCTGTTTAACTAAGGGGAGATGGAGTGGTGCCTCTATCTCGCCAAACCCCAATCTCATACAACTTACCTGATTATAGTCTAGGCGACTGATCGCAGGTGCTAGGAAAAAAAAAAAAAAAAACTTGTGAGAACAAAGAATATTTTTTTATTATGAAAAGACGTGATCATCCGAACTGTTAATTGAATTAAACATTTTAGATCTCCCTAATATAAAGAAAGTAAAAGTACTCAACCTTCACATTTATGTATATTACGAAGAGCATGAGGCCAAGTATGTACCCCTGGAGTTATCCCACAATTTATTACAACTATGTCAGGTTTCATATCCATTGAGAACGGCTCTTTGTGTGCAATTATAGTGTAAGATTAAAACCAACGCCGGAGACTACCGCGTCTACTATTATAAACGAAGATCCCGACAAAAAATTGTGTTCGACACGGTCTCTTCCTTTTTAGAAACCTTATACGGGTGTCCCAGAACTGGACGATATACCGGTAACGAAAGATAGTCCAGCTATGACGGCACATCAACAACAACAAAAATATAGACCTATCCCTAATAGTTTTCAAGAAACAGCCATTCTAGGAAACATTTTAAAAATCTACTTTGACCAACACTGTGTAGCATTGTGTGATTTCCATAATTTAATATTTTATTTGAGATTTTGCAATGTTTAATAGATAAGCTTAAGAACTGTTCTCCAAATTTAATCAAAACAAGTCTATTGTTCAAGAAGTATGATCGAATTCCACAAAGAAGAATTTTCAATTTATTGATCAACTTTGACATGACGACGCGACGTACTGAAAAAAATATGTGCTATAGTACCCGTGGCATGTTTTATTAAAAACTGGCGTATTAGTTATTTCAAGTCTGACATAACTCAAGAAATCATAGTTCAGTGGCGTTTTTTTATGTCTGCTATAAAGATTGATTTTGTAACGCTGCGACAACACGGTTTAATTACAGTGTGAGCGGGGATGGGTGGGACTCCTAGGGCGTTAATGTGATGCTTTATCGGCTTGTAGGCTGTTGGTGAGTTCACGCGGTTCGAGAGTCGCGGGCAAATGCGGTCGAAATACGATCCCCGCATTATTAATATGGTGCAGCTATATTACTGTAAGAGCACACTGCACACAATCTCTATATACACGTAGATATATCTCAAAAACAGTACTCAAAGCCGTGTGCGTTTCAAGAAATCATTAACAGAAGCTGATGCCCGTCTTCTAATTTATTGATTACACAATAGGAATAAGCGATAAAATAGTGGATGCGTTAAATAATTGTCTATGAACTAGTTTTACAAATAAATGAAGTAGTACAAAATGTAATATATTGTCATCCAATTTCCTTGAAGTTTGGGCCCTGTTTTCCTTGTTAAATGTTTATCCTGTTCCTGTTTTTCCTGTTGTCGTGATATTTGTGTCTTGAAATCCGTGCTTGCTAGTTAAGTGTAAATATGTCATCCCATCGTTACAAGTATCATATACAAATGCTGTGTGCTTCCTTTTAATACAAATAAACTGACACGTGTTGTATTAAGAAGTTATATTATGTGTCTCTTTCGCTACTCCGTATGTCATCAATCTTCTTGTGCAAGGTAGTCGTTTACAACTTGTTGGCTTCACTGTCAGTGTGTCCACATTTTGATCGTTGTTTGATACGCCTCAGAGGTCTTCGGCAAACATTGTTACTTTCGCGCCATATATCATGCTTTTAATCTATTGGCCCATCCTTTTGATATGCCCTTGTCAAAGAAGCATTCCGTTCTATTTTGACCGCTTTATCTTTCTCCGTTTCTCCTGCACCCGGGTATTAATCACTTACTATTAACTTTGTTACCATTAACCTAACATAATATGTTTCCTTATAACTGTTAATCGCGGTTACATCCTGCTCAAGTCATACCCGAGTTTACTACTATGAGTTACAACCCAGATAGCAACTATTTGATAAAACATGCAATCAATCGTTGAAATGAAGCTAATTTTTAATCAGTAAAAATTTGTTTTGTTTCCATATTTAACATTCGCGTAAATCTAAGAAACCATTTTAATTCGTTGATTTAAAACAAAGCAATTTCATAGCAAGGAAATCAACAACAAACACTGGGCATAGGTTTTTAAATCCAGTATACAGAGCACTTCGTGTGGCTGAACATGATGACGATAGCAAAGAGTAAATATTGGCAACATAGCTTAAACGATTTATGCTTTGGGCAAATAAGTTGCGTCGAATTTTGAAAAGACTGAAATTGGCAATATCAGTATCAGCGGTTGACAGTACAATCCCATACACGGACGTGTAGACGTGACGCAACCGTTCCGGAATTCAACCTTAACATTGCGGATGAGCGCCGCGATTTAAATATAACTTCGCATCTGTACACAAGTGCAAAGTTATTGTTGCCGCTGTAACAATACCACCCGCACCAACTCCACGTACAACTAGAGGTTCAGCGAACGAATTAGTATGTTGGCAGCGGCACACGCAGGGCCGTGTACGCAACCACTCGGCCACTGGGTTACCCACTCCATATACAGCGGGATTGCGCGGCGATCAATAATTAAAATTATATTTATTTGGCAGTAGCCGTCGCGGACAACTTTCCAACTTGATATAATGCTCTCGCGTCCTACAGCGAACTGTTCGTACCAATAACATGAAGATTTACTTCAATATGCATCCCAGTAATATGTTCCTCAAATAATAGCTGATTTGTGTGATGTATTTAAGGCACGCTGTGGTAATTACGTGCGACCTTTTACATCGTATTACATCGGGTTAGGTTGCCCAGTGCCATTCCTATTACGTCTAGACTATTTTGTTTAATGTCAAAGTAATATTTTCGTTATCTAATTAGTGTTTCTGATACCGCGCATAAAGTAGTGCATGCTGCTTAAATTTCGATTAATTGCTTTACAAAAAAAACAAACTTGCCTAAAAGTTAAAATTAAATAAGTTTTAAAATGCTTACCAAAGAGGTTTCACAGTGCGATATCAGCCTTTACAAAGCAATTAATACATTGTCATGGTAATATCTGTGGGCAATCATGTTAGATAACCTGTCAGGAGCACAAAGGCGCTGATCGAGGAACAATAATTATTTCATCGTAATTTATATTTTGTCGAACTTATAACAGTTAGGTTCACAAGCATACCTTGCGTATTTGAGTATCATGTGAACTAAGTAATCATTTCCCATATTCAAATAAGTATAAGCAGTGATAAACCTATTAATCAATTAACACCCTGTCCGAACCCAACAAGCTGTTACAGATTATGGCTTTGTTTGTGATGGTCGATGTGTGCGGTCGCATTAAATGTTTTGCGGATAATGAAAACACCGGCTTTTCAACAATTATGATTCCGCGAGTCGATTCAATTTAAAATTTGGTTTACCTCATATACAATTATGTAATTGTACAATAATATACTCCATTTTTGGACGGTACAATTTCAAAATACCTTTCTGATATGTGTTCTGCGTATTTATTTAATTAATCGCAATTTTAATAAGTATTTTTTTGAAACACAGAAGATCAAAACATGTGCGTAAATATATTTGATTTCGTTCCCGGCTGTTTTTTTCTCTCAATTGAAATTCAGGTCAATTGAACAAAGCTGCAATAATGAAATTATCAATATCCCCAAATATTTAACTTAATAGTATGATACAACATTACAAGTATATAAACATAACCTTAAGCAATGTCAAAACGAAAAGATATTAAATACAAAAGGTATTGAGGTATTTAATAAAAGCCTCGAAAAAAATACCCATTAAAATGGTACACATGACGTAGACGTCGATTTCTCCGCTATGAACGACAAACAATCAGATTAAAATAAACATCAATGTTGGTATAGCCGTAGTCACACGTCATAACTAAACATGTCATTTCACTTAGGTATAGGTACATCGTGCAGATTCGGCTTTACGAAACCCGACATTTTTGTTTCTTCATTATCATCTATACACATAAAATCTGTGATCACATAAAGAAAAGGGGGAGTCTATACTTGCAATATTGGAATCACGTTCTATGTTTATTTAAACGCTGCGATTCATTTGCATGGTACTAACCTGTAATATATTAGCAGTTAATTTTTCAATCTTGTCTAAACTTCTTGTTCGGAGTAACTTTGAAATCAGCCGAAACATTAATTATATTTTATCATCATCGTAATCCTCGGCTAACGAAAGTCCACTTGAATTATCCCAATAAATCACGACCATGAAAAGTCCAATGCAAGGAGCGATCTTTGTTATACTTTCTCCAGTAAATAAAACAAAGTTCTTATACTAAGGAAGAAAAACCTGTATATTGAACGGTTTTGTATATTCATTGCCATCATTGTTGGACATTTATGAGCCGCTTATGAATAAAAGGCAAATAAATACCAATAAAGCATTTTTATGAAAAAAATGAACAACATATTTCATTTAATTTTGTCAATATTCATGCAGGAAAGATTCGCTTCAATTTTCTGAGTCTTATGACATAATTCTTTCATTGTGAGTAGGTTTTCCTTGCACGCGAAATAATTAATTTAGATCCCTATCTTTTTCTTTGAGCTCTACACAAACGAAGCTCACGGTGAAAGCATTTCACAATAAAAAAGAATAACATCGAAGTCTTCTTTTATTACACCTATTGAGTGAGTTATTTCCGTCTTTGTCGGAATCAAATTTATTTTTACAAAATCTACATATTATATGGGTGCTATCAACATTAACGCTTGAATACGTGGTAGGGTGTAACTTGGACGCTGTTCATCTTTGTTATTGCGAGCGTGTTAAACCGCGCTGAGATTTCATATTGTCTTGTTTCTACCACCCGATTAAATACTTGCGCAACGAGAGAAATATTGTCTGAATTATTGGCACTCAGTCCGTCGTTGTGGAACTCGAACTGTGCGACTGGTCGTCGTAGGTACGATTGCGTCAGGAATGATGCTTCATTTGTTGGTGTTTAAATTGTGAATCAATTGGAATTTTACTTTAATACATGTATTGTTCTAGTACTTATGAAATATCTGCTTTAAGCAAGCACATATCCGTCGCAGTTACTAAGATACATCACGGCTGGTAAACTAGTTTGGTGCTTTATTCTTCCTCGTGTAAGATAATATAGTGGTAGCATGCGACTCCTGGTTCTTAGAAAACGAAGACCACCCATCCACATCCAACCGTGACAATGGAACAGTTAGAACAATTAAAACCCTTATTGTTACGTAAAAAAATAACATTTGGGCAGTACGCCAACCGAGTTCATATTATGCAGATATCAAGCTGGATACAAATAGAATAGGGCTCATGTCGCTCCGTACCTTTCTCGTCAGTGACAGCTATAATGTCTTAAAATACAAAAAAAGACATATATACTAATATAAAAGTCCAGTATGTATGTGTGTCATAATTAACTTAAATTGTGCCAATGAGTGTTCCTTCAGTACTCAAAATATGTAAGCATCGCAACGTGCAATCTACTTAAAAGTCAATAATGAAGTATGCACTATGGTTTTCCTCTTGAAATAATAAATGTGTGACAACTGCATGGGCGCAGTGGTCTCAATCTGATCGATACACGGCCCGCGCCGGAGCTCGCCAAACGATTCCGAAACCGATCTCACGGAACACTGGTTTCGGCTTCATCGCACCTGTGCACCATAGGCTCGGCTGCTGTCGGCGGCTTGGCCAGCTTCGATATTAATATTTTTAAGTTTTTTTTAAACTAATATTTTAATAAGAAAACTGATTTATTAATACCAGATGGACAATTTCAGGCCATTTAACGTGTCTCTACCAAATCTCTTACTTATTCATATTGTGTTTTTAATTAAAACCTACAACCGAAAAGTAAAATATGTTGTGTATATATTATGTTGTCTGGCCCAAATTTTATTTACCAAGCGGCATGGTAATTAAATTAGCTTGTCAAAGAAACAGTGGCCAACATGAATTTGGTCACGAACGTCCGCACAAGTCAAAGTTTAATCGTGTTATTGTATAACCAGTTTGTCTGGCGACTGGACATCACTAGTTCGTGCAGCTAGGACGGTTGTTGCTTCAGGCAGTCGGCATTTTCGACACGTCCGGAATCCACATGTTCCTGTGCTCGTGGTGCCATAGAACATTTCTGTTATTAGCAGGTATTGTTTCTCAGTTTCAGTGGACGCATGTCAAATAAAAATATATTCGGCAATATATACCGCGGCGTTCGATATCAGCCGGGCGGCAGTGTTTATTTATTGTGTGCGGTGACTAAAATACATATGGTGATAGTTTTTGTTAGTCGTTAAGAGAACAATGGCCTAAAGTACTTCAGCTATAAACTCGTTTTTGTGAACGGTGAAGAGTAATAATTGTCAGTTGGTAAAAAATATTTACAAATACGCTGTAAATTTCGTTAGTGCGTATTCTGGTTGTAAAATGCTTGTTATCGATTTTATTAATATCTACCTTCATGCATATTATAATTTGATGGTAAGTCAATTTCTGTATGTGCTGTGAATCTAAATGACTGCTTCTGTTAGAAAATAAGAACGATGGCTAGAAACCATTTGCTGCTAAAAGAGAATGGCCTAATATTTATAATAAAGAGTCTCATTGAAATCGTAAATAATAATTTACATAATTGTGTGCCGTATCCTACTATCGCACATACTCGTATAATAAACAAAGTATATAGCTGTTGTACTTTAACACCATATTTTGTATAGCATCGCAAGCGTAGTAGCTTTCATTAAACGAAACCACATGTCACAGAAGGCCGCTACATAGAGTGTAGATGTCCGAATTTATTGTTTAAATAGTGTTTTGTAATCGAAATGGATCTTAATACATTGAATCGATTTCCGATCTCAATCGAGTATGAATTTCATTAATAAAGTTAATATAGCACTTTATCTTATTATTATTGGTAGGAAACTTTTTGAATAATCATCAACATCCGAACTTGTTAAAGTTAGTCACTCCGATAGCCATTAATGGCCTAAACTGTTACGATGATCTGTTTTTGATTTTTGTGAAGAGACGGTCACAGGTCCAACGTTGCAACAGCAGAGAAATCCAAAATCCAAATTGCTCACACTGGGCCAAATGCTCAGTCTTATTGTCCAATAATCTTTTGGATCTGCTTGTCTTTCAAGCAATGGTTTTCAACATGACATGTATGTTGGGATGTTGATTCGCCTGCGTGCTCATGTTCAACACCTTATTGCGAATATGAGCAGTCCGCGCATCATGTACTTTGGGAGTGTAGTCTTTAGCAGAATGAGCGTAAAACCATGCTAGATAGTATGCAAATAACATCTGGTGTTGTATACTACACGGACCTTGTGGAGACTAGGAAGAATTTCCGTGCTTTCCGGTGATTTTGCCATACCTATTATTGGAATCAAGTATAACAGCTTACATATTAGGTCCCATTTAAATGTAATAATCACTATTCCGTGGTGCTTTACAGCTGGCTTCTCTGGCTGTAAATGTCTTTATGCGAGGTTGTTTGCCTCTTTAGTTCATTGTTTTGTCACCCGCTTTATTAGGGAGGGAAGTGGACAATAATTTATTTCCAACTCCTCCTATTAATTTAACTTTTTGATTGATTTCGTTGCGGGTTAAAGACAAGTTAGACATTCCCGGAGACGCGCTGAGCTTCAATGCTCAGTGTCATTAATATGCGTGCCACTGTTGATCCTGGCTTACAGGAGTTGCAGTGGCGGGTGTGATGGCGGGACAGTATAGATGTATGTTGGGACTTAAAGTGAACCCAAAAAAGAATTATGATCATAAACCAAACATCAAATAAAATTTAATAGTCATAGAATTTCTGACATTGTCACATATTAATGACATTATTATATCGCCACTAATTTCCATTACAAGTCATATCAAGTCTTCGATCGCGTATTCATCGGCCATTTAACATGGCTGCTCGGCAGGGCCTTTTACCACTAATTGCTTTATAGGTGACCGACCAGCGACCTTCCGAGGGTGGTCGTCTTGCCATTTACTGTATATCTACACCATTAACAAGCCGGTGAATGGGCCCCCGACACGCACGCCCACTACGTGCCCTAATTGCTTCTCTCTGTGCTGTATTGTCAATATCCGCATACGAAACGTTATCAACCCTCAATAGGAGGGTCGAATGAATGTATTTGTGAATGGGATCCAATAATGATTGCATAGGATTTAAATAGGATTGCAGCATGTATCTCCGGTATTGCGACGTACGGCTTAGCCTGGAGGGGAAATAAGGCACTCAAGCACCAACTGTATGGCTGCTTTTATATGCTTTTGACAGTCATGTCGACTGTGAGTATTATCCGGCCCGTCTCAACTACATGGTTAATAGAAATAAAATACGAACCTAAGTAAGAACAATTCTAATAACACATCAATGGATGCCGCCAAAATACATACACGGTGCACTCATGTTTGTTTTAGTGGAGGAGCCGTGGAAGATGTCGATCTTCACCCATCTGATAACCAGATGAGACATATTTTTATCAAATATTATTGATTAACAAACATGCTTATGATAATTTTCCTATCGAAAACTGTTCATGGCTATTTGTAATTGAAATAAATTGTGTGTTGCCTATCTATCTTGTACCTATATTCCTTTTGGTCTCTGCTCCACTATTTCTAGAAGCCGTTTTTGTCTACCTAAAGTCCTTTCATGTTAAAAAATAAGTTTTTTAGATTTAACTCGTTAGACGCTCAGACAGTGTGCGAAAAGACATGCTAGGTTTTAAGTACGAAAAGCAAACCAATTATTGATGTAAAATTAAAAGATAAATATAAGAGATCATTTATTTTTCTGTTTTTGTTGTTTAGAAAATTTAACACTTTAAAACGTCATTATCCCTATACAAATTGTCAAAGATCAAAAGTCTTATCATTCAGATTCGTTTAAAAACATCAACAATACACATGTATCGAATTGCAAAGAGCGACTAAATTAATAAATAATTAAGCCTCCCTAGTTGCCGTGTGCATATACACATCAGCGTAACAATTATTGCAACAATGTGGAGTATTGAAATGCGGCGACCATTGTACTATGCGGATTCCGTTGGTATGTGCCTGGCCGAGGTACTTATATTCGCATGCTCTCTACACTAATACTCCAAATTGTTTGTTATGGGTTACAGTGTTTCATATTTATACTAATTAATTCACATCATGAATGTATTAATTCGTGTGTGCATTTAATCGGCGTTGGCCGTTAAACGTTTTTATATGCAAAGGGCATCGCTTCACTTCCCGCTTGGAGGAGTGTATTTAAATGATCAAACAAACATGTCTAGAGTGGATACTATTGGTGGGCATCGTAAGCTCTCTGAGCTGGATGAATCCCCGGTTTCAAATGGTGACGTGAGCTGCTTCGAATTATGGCATTATTACTACATTGACGGGCAGTGACTTATTTATTCAATAACTAAGGAATAGGAATATAATTTATTTAAGATAATTTTTAATATTGCCGTAAATATGTGCAAAATTAATTAAAGCCGGAAAATGTAATGTTTCTTTGCTATAAAATATAAACGTTTAACGTTGGTTCATATTGTAGTTACATTCTGCTGTTGACTTGTTATGATTGGACACAAATTCTCCGTGAATATATTATCAATGCTCAAATCCGTTGGAGCATTGGAGTTGACGCTATGAGAAAATGCTTTCGCTGTTGGAAAATTGTTGAACAATGTGCAGCTGTTCAAAAGGAACAAAACAAATAGTTATTCCGCAGTCTTTGTTCCTTCCCGCGATTCCCTTTGCGATGTGACAAAATACCTACAAAAAAACCATTTCCAGGTGTCAGTGTTATTCCATTTTATTTAACGCAGTCCAAGCGGGGAAACCGGCAGAGAACCACGTGTTGTAAGAGAACCACCATTATCTCACATATCATTTGACTATAATTCTATAAGAAACAGGTTTAGTTATTTTTATAAAATACGAACACACTTTAATATTCAAACGTATTTTAACTAAGATTTTTGCTACCATCTGAATCTTGGTTAACTTCTTGCATATTAGGTACAATCTTTTGTTATATTCAATACTTAAGCTTATTATATGTATAATAAGGTTTTTAAGTTATCGTTTTTGTATTTGGAAAATATAAAAATTGCTTGCCCTTTAACATAAATGATATAATTCCAGTATCGAAGAGTCCACTCTCTTCACATTACATGTTACATAAAAAGATAAAAATATACCTATTTGAAAAATGCTGTAATAACGTAACGTAACGCATTAAGACGTAACATATACTAGGTTTTCGGTTACCATCAAACCCTCGAACAATGTAAATGTATCGAAAATACGCAACAACACTAGATTATGATTGAAATATGCAATAATGGGTGAATGGGTATAAACAGCTACTAGCTTTTCGTGTCCAATTTCATATAAGATATATAAATTGTGGTAATGTGTATGTTAGATAAGTTCAACCGTAATATATTTGTTTATATAGATGTACTCTACTTAAAGACTAACTTTTAAATCATCTGACCCAAATTTTAATCTTATACTATATCCACAAAGCAGGATTGTAATGATCGGATCATCAATCGCAATTAATTATGGAATCGTCGTATAAATTGTGTCCAATATACTAACAGGTATATAATCTGTAGGCTAATTCACGTAATTTATTGACGCTCCGATCAAGTTTCGATGCAGTTGCGATTAGGTTTACGTCTTAATGGAACGTACGTCAAACTGGTATTCTTGTCATTGTTTAGCTGCGCGTAAGATATGCATAAACTGCGCATGTGCTGCACGTTGGTCGGACTAAACTGTCATTGGAGACGTCAAATGAATAGATAAATACCAATCAAATTGCGATCTGAATCACGCATGTATAAAACGCGCAGCCGTAGAATACGCTGAAGCGCTCGCGTGACGCGAACTTGACGCGAGCGTATCTGACAGTGGTTGTCTAAATTACGAGAATACAAAAAGGGCTGTTTTGATCGAAACTTAACTGCAACTGAACTGATTTAATTACGTGAATAAGCCCACTGACCTGTTCCAATAAGACAGAAAATTAAAAAAAGCCCATTTCAGATAGAGCAGCTTTATATGTGTCACAAATAAACATATTTTATTGTGGACGTCACGTAATTTCAATATGAATGCTACATATAGAATTTCCTTCTTTACTGAAGTCCCAATTAATGAAGTTTCTCCGTATTCGAATTACCTTTATCCCGAAATGAAACATGCATGCGTATTGCAATTCCTGTATTTGTATTAAACGTGTATCGATGTATAAAATTTACCCTAGCTGGTCTCATTCAATTTCGTAGAAAACTCTTTTAAAATTTAAATCATTTTATTTCAACTGCCTGTTTTTACGCAAAATACCTTTCAGGAAGCATAAATACACAAAGGAAATCGAAAATAGAGAGAAATATTCACTATTGAAATGTTTTTTATTTTCAGCATATCGGAATAAGCCCTATATAAGAGCAATGTATTTACGGGAGTTTTGTTTTTCACAGAAGCCAGTAATTCGGATCCCGGCAGCACGGTGAGTGCGGCGAGCCCGGGAAAACAACGCCGGGGATTCAGCGGGTGAGTAATCCAGCTTATATTTTACCATGCAATTATTATTAATGAGCACTGCCTCTTTACATCTGTGATTTCACTGCACTTGCAACTCATTTGCGTTATTTTGAAGTTTGATAAACTTCTATTTGAGATATCAAAATGCCCTACATGCAGAATAAAATATTAATTCCCCTCAGGTTTAATATAATACAATTGCGTCAAACGCTTTGACAATCACAATTGGTGTATTATTTAGCGTCTACGTGGCCGCAACAATGTTTCATGCAATCAGCAATGATGAAAATACGTACTCGAATGTTTGAGAAAACTGACTTTCTTCTATAATATTAGCATAGTAAGTTGTGTTCTTTAAGACTTTTTAAATATTCTATTTGAGCATGTTGTCTTTTTTATTATGTACATTTACTGCACTATCATGACGATTGAATATGGACGGGAATCAGTCGTACCGTCGCGTTGTTCCCTAAAGTGAATATGTTGCCAAAACAAAGTGCACTCGTACGCGAGGATTTCCTTTTAAAAACAATTACTTTTTGCGTAATATATCGCGTGAATCGATTCGTCGTCGCTTTCCATTAGTCATCTTTTATCTTTTGTACAATTTTATCTAATTCCTCTGAAGATAGCGTGACTTTGGTTGCTCAGTCGCTCATAGTTTGTGCGCCGATGACTACAATGGCCGGCCAAGAAGTGAACGGCGCGCGGCGTGTTTGCTCCTCGTGTTGTTGCCATGTGATCAGGTTGTTGTCCGTGTGTCGCTTGTCTTTAATTAATCAATCGCGGTGACATATTCACGCCGATCGTTTTGTGTAATGACCGTTGATTACGTGATAACAGTGCGTGGTTACGCAGCATTTACTTGTGATGTGATAATAATTTGAATGTCGCGCTTGCCTCAACACATGTATAAAATTTGCTATACATAAAATATGTTTTTATACGAATTCCTATTATTAATTATATAATAGAATAGAAAACAAACAAAGTTCAAGGAGCTGAATCCTTTAAAATTATAAACTTCTTTCCTCAGAAGGCAATGTAAGAAATGACTTTCGGAAACATTTAACTCTTTTTGTTAACATTTTACAATAACTTTCAAGAATTGTGCATAAGAATGGAAAACGGTATATACTCATTGCCATGTCTTAGACATCGCAGTCTCGGAGTGCGTCTCATTGCCGACAACTTTTGAGCCAATGTTTCCTTAAACGGAATTCTCATTATACTCTTTTGTCAACATTACTTTCCTCGACATACATACGTTAATCAGCATACGTATGGTTTCATAATGTTAAGCTAAAAATGAGTGATTATTCTAGAACTGTAAGCTATGATTGCTAGTAATTAACAACTTGTTTAGTAACTTTGTAAGCTACGTACATATATAACACTTGCTACCTGCCGATTTTTTATTGGCCGATTTATGAATCCCCTCGCGACTATCGACAATTTAGGTTAGAATTTTGGTAATATATAATAACGATAGGATTTTCTGCTTAGAAAGAATTTCGCTAATGGGTAAAACTCTCTCTTACAGAAATTTATGGAACGTTTGAGGCGGGAAAATTTCTAAATTATACATATGTACCTACATAGATCTAAGATGAGTTTTAGGTTAGATAGGAATCTATCTATTAATCTTGTAATACCTAATTTTTGCTAGTATGTTGCATTTACCATTCATATCAAATAAATTAAAATACACTAAGCGACAATTTTTTATTGAGTAATTGAAATGAAATAATAATTATAGCATGTATTGGAAATTTGAAGTTCTAAACTACTGAAAATTTTTAGCAATTACGCACTAGCTTTAAAATACATTTATTTGAACAAATCCTCGTGATAGTAAAACGTCAAGGTATTTTCACGCTATCTTATCGTTCTTTCATAGGTGTATACATCTGATTATATAAGTTTAGGAACGTATTTCTTGCCGGTAAAACGAAATAAAACATATTATATTATAATCAATGAAAAATCTATAAGAAACCCTCAATGTAACTGCTGCTATTTGAATTGATTCGCGTCGAATAACCTCCACAGGAAATTCTTTAATATCAGGCGAAAAGGTATAACTAAAAGTCATAGCAATAAAAAAATATAAAAGTATGAATACTAGCACACTGTCGTCTGTATAGTGAAGTGGAGTGTAGGTGTACACTTTAGAGAGAGTAATAACATGAATCTACTAGTACGTTAGCTGGCTAATAGTGTAGCGTCCCGGCAGCCACTCGAGGGACGTTCTAATCGACTTACGATACACCGCACAGAATCTACTTACCGGTGGTGCCTGTCGTACCTGTAGGGCCACGAGCGTCTGTTCTAAACAAATTGTTTCTCTATTCGATTTAATATAACATAATTATATAGTAGGCACACTTACTCATATAGTTTTATAAGTTGACAATAATTGTTTGAAGTAAACTGAAATATAATTGAATCAATAATACACAAACAAAAATCGTTTATATAAGATTTAAATGTATTTTACATATTTTATGCGAATAACGTAACAATACATGGTTAATTATTGCGTTAATTTTGTAAGAAGGATTCCTTTTATAATCGACGTAAGATAGGCCTTAAAAAATATACAACAAATAGAGGTAATGGTGTACGGCAGTTGTTCGTAGCGCGTCCCTTATCAAGATAGAGCTCCTTGTTGGAGCCGATTATTGGCTCCTTGCAGGATTGAGATAACAATGTTTGTGCATAAGTGTTTGCACGTTAGTACGGAGCGGGCACGTGAGCTCTGCGGTGAGGCGATGCGGTGTACGCCACACAATCTCCATGTGGAATCAAGTAGTGCATGTGAAGTGAGTTCTGTTTATTAGCCAATGTTTCAATTCGGTGCGAGTGTGTTCCAAGTTTCGGTGTTTTTTTATTATCGCCGGATGACCGCATTGCGGTAGGGAGCCCTTGGATTGTGTGAACGCTCATTATAAAACTTAAAAATGGAATTTTGAACAGCGCGTTCAATTTCATGATGTTGGCGGTGTACGAATAAAAAATGTTGAATTATTTTACTATATTTTACGGATGAGTGCGTATTTTTCCGTGTTCAGAAGAGCTTTTCAGATACATGACTTCATGCCGTTTATGAACATACTTGTTTGATTAACGTAATTTGAAAACTTGACGGAATATTGGATCGAATAATAGGGGTAGACTTGTACATACATATTAGTGTAAAAAAATTAATATCCATTTTAAAAACTGAATTCTGAGTTGTAACACGTATATTTATAAAATAGATTATGTACTTGATGAACGTAATAAACCTAAAATACACCGTTGTTAACAAATTACAAGTACTTCGAGTACAAATGCGCAATTTTAGTACCTCGAGCTGGCCAATTAATATAAACATGTCTTTTTTTCGGATATGGCGTCATATAGTCTGTCCAATATATCACTTGAATCGTTTCATCATAATATGCCCGAACGTGGCAATCTGGTGCAATATTTTACTCAGAAATTAATTTTGTTTAAATAAATCTTACTAACATAGCCTAAAACTAAACATTTTGGATTCGATTTAACAAATTTACATTCCTTCGTTTTCAAATTATTCTGCGTTCTGTTTTCCATAGTATGGCATGAAGGTGTGTATTGGAAAGTGAGAGGTTTGATTCCTTGTTTTTGATGAAAGAATTGAGCAAATAAAAGTATATTTGTTATTTAGATATGTAGTTCTCACATTACGTATCACCACATTTATTTCATTTAATAAATCAAGTAATTAATTTAATTAAATACTGCTTCTTTCAATATTATAACATTTCTAATTATTTCGTCAGTGTAAACAAAAATAATAGAAGTGATTAGGTACTTTAATTGCTTGAAAAACTCATCGGCTTTTATTATGATTTTATGAACAGACTTTACATGGCAATAATGGGCGTGTATGTATAAATATTAATATTTATCTTCAAAATACCAGCGTTACATAGCTATAATTATTTTTCTGTAAACATATACATTTTGCGAAATATAGTAAAATGCGTACATGAAAACCTCTCCCGTTTCATGAACATTGTAAAGATGTAATATTTAAAATGGTATATACATATGTATTAAACTTTATTAATATTGGAACCGTCCGCCAAATGAAGCACGATATTACGTGGAAATGAAATAAACAGAATCGCTTTGACAAGTTGCCGTGACGATTTTCGGAATTCCAACGATAGTGTGTACCGTGCCATGTTATTTAAAGCTAAACGTTGAATAAGTAGATCCCGGCGCGCTGTGTCCCGTTCCCCTAGTGGAATTCTCACCGCGCACTCCGCAGTATAAAGAGTGTTTCACTCGCGTCTGGTTTGTTCTGCGCAAGCTAATTCTGTAGTGCACATGCACATCCCGCTGCGATCGCCACTCATGCATTTCAAACGTATGACAACCGATGAGCGCTTTATTCATCTCATTGTATATCTCGGGGTGTTATTGAAATTCGTATCTCTTGAGAAAGTGCAGTAGCAGTTTCCGTTTCCGTTTCGCATTCATACTGTTTTTGCAATGACTTAACCATTTATTAGTGAGTTGGTTGTATCTTACATTTATACATACATACATAAACTCACGCCTTTTTCCAGAAGGGGTAGGCAGAGGTGGCCACCAGGACACCCACATTTCGCCTTGTATGTTCCGTCTCACGATGTGATAGGGGACGAGCCTATCGCCATATCACAAATTCCTGACTCTGGACTGATAAAGAATAGAAAAATCCATTATTACTACTTTGCCCGACCCGGGATTCGAATCCAAGATCTCAGCTTTGTAGTAGTATCGTAGTACAACTACGCCACCGAGGCAGGCTTACATTTGTAGTACTACTGTTATAAAACTGGAATGCCAACGTTATTTTAAAAAAATGACGAAGTTTTATTAAAATTGTCTCTTCCATTTTATTCTATTAATGTTTCTATTATAATGTGTGGGATTGACATTTTCAAAGTCAAAGTTAGTTTGTGCAATTAGCCCTTAGCCAATTAGTTTCTTTGATTTAAATCTTTATATCCTCACGTGACTTAATGAATGTTACATGTTACAGTGTAATCCTAAACAAGAAACTGTTTGTAAAGAGTTCAATATCGGATTTCTTATGTTAATTAGCAGGCCAGCGTAACTCAGTGGAGATCGAATGTAGGAAATTCCCAGACGCGATAAAATGCTGTGTACATCCAATTGTAAATATGCAGCGTACATTGCACCTAATAATAATCTTAAACTTACTAATCTTTTTTGAGTAAACAAACTAAGTGACAAAAAGGTAAGGTTGTACTATTACACAGACAGCCTCTGTGACGAAGTTGGTTAGACGCCGCCTGTGAAACGAGAGGCCGTGGGTTCGATCCCCGCACTGAAACAAATATTAGTGTGACCCGCAAGTATTAGTTTTGGGTCTGGCTGTTTGTGAGACCAAAAAGTCTCTCGTAGTTTCTGATACCCACGACATAAAACTCGAATCCTAGTGTGGGGTCAGGACTATGTATGTGACTTTTGGATGTATTTATAATTACAGTTTTAGTTAGTTACTGCAAACGAATTATTTTATTTATTTTTATTGTATGTATGTGGAACTTGTTGTAATCGCTTATCGCAGACAACATGGCTTATTTAAACTTTATTTCAGAGATCGATGCTTCGTGCAGACCGATAAAAAATTTGACTTATTTTTCATACTTTGTAGATAGTAATATGTTTAATATTCATACCACAATAAAACATTGTTTGAGCTTATTCTCTGCTGTTTTACATAGCGTTGAATATTTTCCAGCATATAAACAATACTGTTTGTGGACTTCTACGGTGCTGTTTTTATATAAGAAATAATGACATAAAACCTACACATGCAATATACGTAAACTTTATTAAACATTCATTATGTTTTATATTGGGATATCTTTTAATCATAGCGGTACGAATTGTGTATTATTTAGTTTGTACACAAACATAAAAACAAAACATTGTCATAATAAATAAATAAAAGTCTAATGCTTCAAAGATAGAATTATAATATCAAAGATAAAATTTTTAAACTTTAAACTTGATATTTAGCTCTCTTATAAAAGCCATACGAGTTCGATATTTTAATACATTTTTGACCAACAGCTTAAGTCAATCCCGTGAAGCTGGCGACCAGCGCATGTCAAATACCTAGAGAGAATTGATTGATTGAGAGAAAATTGAGAATGTTACTTGATCGATTGTTGATAATGTACATTAGAAAATCTGTAATGTTATTGGTATATATTACAATATTTTTTGCCAAGTGTATACCATTTTGCTAATAAGTAGTCAATAGTTATTACTATTGTGGTAAGTACGTTACCTCTTTATGCCGACTAAGCTGGATAAGCCATCCTCTAAATAGAATCGGAATAAAATAATAATAAGTCGAATTTGTTGAAATCGCTGACATTCATACAAACGTTAAATACGAGTATTAGAGTGAATGAGCGCCTCAAATCGCTGTAGCTGGGTATAAGTGATTTTTTATTGAAAATACTAAAGATTTCACCACTGGTTAAGATAGAGTTGACATAAGAAATAACAATAATATAATTGGTTTTAAATTTGGATAGACCCGGTTGTCCAGTTCATAGACATTTAAAAGTGATGTAGTAAATAAATAAATTACCAATTGTAATTGTTTCAATTACAATTCTATATGTCACAAGTCACGACAAACTTTCGGAAGCCGCTGGTTCATTTCGAAATATGTATAGTTGAGAGCATGTCTTTGATGAACCGATAAGAAAACAAATAAAATAAAGCGAGGCGCGGTACATAATCCAAGCAGTGCGGTTTCTGTATCTAATTACATTAGGCGTTATGCGGTTCGCTCTGCGTATACGAGTGGACACCGCCTCTATGACTCCCAAAACAAACGGAACGTATAGTGGTGTTGCGACAACGCCGGAGTACACGCTGAACTCTTGGCACGCTTTGTATCATTATCTACATAAGACAGTGTCATACTGTTTTTATTGTATTGTATAAGACCATATATGTCTCATTGCATGACTACAATCGAGGGTACGATTGAGAGGAGTGAGGCCGTATAGTCCACCACGCTAGCCTAGTGCGGGTTGGCGGACTTTACCTACCTACTAAAGATTCTGACTAATAGCTATGGTATGTAGGTTCCTTCACGATGTTTTTCTTTGCCGTTATAGTGCATGTTGATTGACTTTCAATACACACATGACTCCGATAACTCAGAGGTGTGCCCTGGTATTTTAACTCTTAATTTATTTGCCAACAGGCCACCAAGCCACCAATTAAACATTGAAAGAAAAGTTTTTCTGATTATTGCACGGACGAGAGGTTTTTTCTTCTATTTTCTTTTATAATTGAATTGCTTAACGTTCACCTTTAAACAAAACCCGACGTTATGACTACCTACACAGATATACTGTTTGATTATAAGCTAGTTTGAAATTCGTTGTTTATGTAAATGGGTCGCGAATATTCCAAATGATCCGTATGTTAAGTGAATACGACGTGGTGTAGGTCGTTAATGGTATTCCCCTGCCGGCGCCGACTGTCCGCTCATGTCCGAATATCCAGCCGAGGAAATTGGTGTTGACACACACCGCGAAACACCATTACACCTCCGCACCTGTCGCTGTAATCATGTCGCTTTCCGCCTGGCACACGTGAGCGGCTTCATCACGCCTATTGAAACTATACATTCATACATAGCAATTTTACAGTACCTACATTAACTCAATTCGACTGTGATCTGCTCATATTGTCTATACTCTTTGTATTTATGCTTATAGTGCAGTCATTTTAACATGTCGTATGTTTAATACCTTTTAATCGACCATGTCTTATAATTGTAAGATATAAAACTGCACTACTGTTTATTCCTAATTGTTCTTCAATGGGCTTACTTGGCTATCAGGGTCTAGGTATTATATTATAATCTTATGATGATAAAAGATTTCAGCTGAGTTCAGATTGACTATAGACCACAGATAGTCATGTAACTAAAAATATGTCACACTTTAGTCAAACAATATTATTCTCTATTTTGGAATATTTTTGTAAAGAGACAGGATTGAAAATAATTTGTGTACTACCAAGAGATTTTACAATTTGGTAGACATATATCGCCATTATAGTTGCATGTAAATATTATTTGTATTTTGAAAAATTATAAAACGCTTCAACTAACTTTCGTATTTTGCTCGGCTCTGATGAAGAAGACGATGGCTCGGACTCCGCAAGACGTCGCAAGGAAAAACCGAGAAGGCACCCAGCGGCGCGCAATCCCCCGCCACCACTGATAAACCAGCGCCTTTCAAGAAGGTTCCCTCTGATAAGAAACTGAAGGTAAAGCCATTCTATTATATACCCTCTACGTGTACTTAAGTCGAACGTATATTTCGTAAATTGTTACTGGTTTGGCCTTAGTAATTTTATTGTTCGTCAGTTAAAACCAAAATCTCTGTCGAATATAACTAAGATAATAAAAAGAAAACATACAGTCGAATTGAGAACCTCCTCTTCTTTATGTGTTAATGAGTTTTAATTTACATTTATAATAAAATTAGTACACACCATTTTAGAATACAATAAAAATATATTACGTATTCAAGTAAAACGCAATTAAATTCAGTTCTCAGGTTTTATTTTTATAAAAAAAAGCTGTATTTGGCCAACAGTGACAAGGCTTTCATGGTTTATATACATATTTAACCTGTAAGTAGTTGATGTACCCTATTTTGGTTTACGGCATACGAGCGCAGAAGTTGAAATGGAAGTAACTGCAAAATTAATTACTTCCAACAAAAATTAAATAGCTTTTTCTTAAAACTAGTTTTCATGTGAAATTGTATTGAGAGGACACGCGATATGATGGTAGCGTTAGGAATAAGGAATGCATGGAGTAGACTCAATACTGCAGTTATTAATATTTGCCGTCCCCGGATATCGGAAATGCACTCACCGGAGGTCTGGATTTCCGTGGCAGTCCCGATCGGTATGGGTATTAAAACTAGTCCTCCGTAAACCTTCGTAGGACGGCTTCGCCCCGATCGCTCCACATTTCATATAACGGGGTAAATGAAGAGTCTAAATGAATTTCACAATGAAATAAACTAAGCAGAAATAGTTATTTATTGAGTGCAAGTTCTTTATTTTAAAATAGTGATCCGATTCTATAGATAATACTAATATTTTCAAAACGATATAATGGTCGTTTTCTAAGATGGAAATGGTTGTCAATGGATTATAGATACTATCAGATAATATAAATAAGCAATTGTGGTAACTGCATTGACAATCTGTTTGGTGGTAGTTGCCGTACACCAACGATCACGGTCGCACCGAGGAGACGGGTGAAGGCGGTCACGGCGTGGCCGGAGCTCTCGACGAGGCCGAGGACGATGCCGCCGACGTCGAACTGCCCCCACCAATGAAGCCCATCCAAGTAAGTGCATTTATATAGGTACACATAATTATACATAATCCTACCATATTCGCCAAGTCTTATGCCATGGGTTTTAGACGCTACGAGAGGTTTTTGGTCTTACAACACCCAGACCCGAAACAAACATTTGTGAATCACACAAACGTTTGCCTCTGTGTGATCTGTGATAGTGAACTCTGAAGTTAGAAGTTTAGCGCGGGATAGATGAAGCTAAATATAAGAACTTCGCGACTCGGTATACAGGTTACTATGTAGGTGTATTTGGCAAAGGTAGATTTACTTGAAAATGTTGTTTCCGTAAACATTCTGGAAAATTTGTTTAAGGTGCCTTTTTATAACGGTATATAGTTTAATATTTGTTCGTATGGATAATATCACTTGGTCATCGTTTACGAAAGTTCGCTAGTTATTGCAAAATGTCCCAATTACGAATCCAGTAATAGCATGTTTAACCCAAATAGTATTGGGTAGTGTATTGATAATAATTAATCGTTTAGAACTAAACATTACGTAACCTCTTAGGCTATTGGTTAGAGCAAACAATAATATTGGATAATATTCTTTGACGATAATGAAAGTAAAGGGACTCATGAGTCATTTGTTTGTGCGTAGATTAAGCTCATTCATGCTTGCCCGCCCCTGCTGTTCTCCTTTTGATATCGCGTTCGCATTTGACATAGTATAATTTATTAATCTGCCTCCGAAGTTATAATCAAGACACGGGAAAGTCTTCGCTAAATTAATTATAAAGTAAACTTTTATTTTAATAGATTCTGATCTATTCAAAATTGTTTTTGTCAGCAGTGAATATTTTGCACAAAATTTTCGTTCCTTTGTTTTATCTCTTGGTCCAATGTCTCGTTCACGCATGATATAAAGAAACGGAAGGTAATTTATATTTTATGTTTCCTGAATTATGTCTTCAGATAATATAAAAAGACAAAAAATGGTCTCATGCATACATGTGAAACGTGTTTAATATTGCATGTTACAGTCAGATGAATATGCTAACCGTTAATCTAGTTCATAAAAATGTTTCATGGGTTCATATAACTATACAAAATGAAATTAACCAGTTCAGTCAGGTGTGAAAAAACTGGCTTTATTCCGAGTTAGTGTCAATACAATAAAAGCTAAAATTATTTCATTTATTAAACAGTATGCATTGCAGCACTACATATTATTGGGTAGTTATAATTTATAGTACAATGAAAATGTAAACTGTCATGTACAAAACCCACAGATCACTCCCACTAGATACCTAATGCAAGGCAGCGGTTGCGCGCCACACGTATAAGCTATCGGACTGATATAAACCGATTCCAAATGTCGCGTCATCAGTAACATCCAAGTAGTGGACCCGCACATATCGGTGAGCGTTGGCGAAAATTAAGTTTTGGAAATATCATATTACAGTTAAAAATTACTTGCTCAATAAAATGGTGTGGAAAAAACTCAAAAAATTCAAGTATCCAAAAAAAACGGAATAACTTTTCATCGGTAACTAATATTCTTTAAATTAATTTGTTCACGAGCGAGCTCAATTTATACTGGTTATTGTATCGATGTCAAACAGTCGAGTTTGAATCGAAAATCAGCCGTCTCTTTTTCGCATAGCAATAACCATAATAAGCCATCTTTTTCTGGTGAAATCACGCCTTCTTCTAGTGCTTGACGCATGTTTATAATATAATTCCAAGCAATATCGATATTTTAAAACATTAATGTAAAATAATTTGATTAAATGACAATGTCACGAAATGTATATTGATTTAAATAAAAATTGCAAATCACCATGACGACGTCATTTAATGTAATTTGAAAAAGGTCAAGTTTTTAACTAGGTACTTTTTCAATAATTATTGTACTTTTCTGTTTCTTCTTGCTTTGCTATCGTCGGGTAAAAACTGTGGGTTAGTATATAACATTATGTTTGAATAATACCATTTTTATTTTAGATTCCCCACATGTCCCGAAAGTTAAAAATATGCGTAGATGCAACATGTCGAGGTGACGATTGGTGGCCTACAAAAAATAGCGTAATTTGTTCACGACATTTTACCCAAGAATATTTTTTCCCGATGAAAAATCGTCGTCGTTTAATGGATACTTCTGTACCGACAGAATATTTACCAATTCTGGTACATTTTTATTTATTTAAAAATTTATAATTTCGTAGTTCTGTGTGGATAGAATAATATGATTATCAAATAATATTATAATTTTATATTGATTTTGTCCAGCATCGAAGAGCTGAAGATGAGATGAAGCTCGTTCAAGCGTATTCGTCTGATGGTATTTCGGGTCCTATTTCTCGAATCAAGTATCTACTGACTATGTGTTTTAATACAGTCATTTTTATTTTGACTGATATAAGTGATATTGGGGTTTCTGCTTAATTACTAAGAACGTAATGTTAGAAATTCGTGCTTGATGCGTGGCGTTAGAACCGCCTTTTGTCAAATATCATGGGAAGGTATTTAACATAACTATTAGTATACTAAATTTATTGAGAATGAGTAGTACAAGCCGTTGCACTAATTTCAACATACGTTGTATTATCATCCCAAAAACATTCATAATTCGTCAAGTGGGTTTCATTGTCACTTGCCGATATTACCTACCATCTATTACAGCCGCCGTCGGAATTCAAGAAACAGAATAAGGTATTGTAGCCCTTTACGGCGTGAGGTTTAATCATTTAATATTTCATATTTTTATCTGATCTTTTAACCCAACACTTAATTCGGGTGTTTCGGCATTATGGTATACAAAAATTAACGGCGAATAATGGAAATAAAACCGTTACATACTAAAGTATAAATCTTAATCCTACTTTATTCGTGTTAGCGATTGGTATAATTTATTAGATCAGGCCAGTGAAAACATATTACAAAACATTTAACAAGTTGGTAATCAAGTTATAGAAGCGGTCATAACACGTTAAACTTACTGGCAAATCGAACTATCGATACTTTTTATTTTATTTATCGACAAGCCTCATCTCTCGAGCGAAGTCCACGTGACAGCGCTGCAACCCGCCCACTGCCCCGCACCGTTCCCTTCGTTGGCGTTTTCAGTTCAAAACAAAACTATCGTAATGCGGTATCTATTGGGAGTGATCTGTGACAAAACCATAGGGCACCCTATGCTAAAAAACATAAATTGTATTGTTGCGGTTATACTTATCGGACAATGAAAATGCTAAATAAAACTATGGTAGCGAATAGTCCTTTAACTTCAGTAAGTATATCTATCCTTTTGGCACATGAAACGATGCGACATGGTCATGTCAGAGTGGGGACGGGCCTCAATGGAGACTTATCGTGAACGCCAAAGCTGGCGATTTCGAAAACAAGCTCAAAGCGGAGCTCGATGCAAAGCGTAATGAACGAAAGACCCGTCCACCCGAGGTCATATTATGTCAGAGGGGGGCTTACGTGTAGTCTTTGTGGCCGCACATTCAATGCAATGATTGGTGACGTCAGTCACCATCAGAGGCATGTCTCTCAACAGTAGAAACAATATTACAAACAGTCGCCAAAGCTGAATACGGTCGGATATATATCTAACTATCTCTTTGTATATACACGTAGATATCAAAGGGACGGTCCCTATAATTTGACTCGCGGTCGAGGCTTCTTCCAACGTACTCTGAATGCGATAAAATTTTACGTCACCAATAGCTTCTGCACGTCTTCTCAAAATTATTTGATGAACGCAAACGAACATATGCGCTTCCTGACGGCAAGTAATCTGCGCCGCCCGCGAACTCATTAATGTTACTGATGGTACAATGCAGGTGACATTATCCTGTTGGAATTTATCGCCAGTGGTATTTATATTACCAAAGTATGTTCAATTGGTAGGGTAAGATTGCTTTAAGTAGAAACAAGCATTGTTCATGCGTCCTCCAAATAGATTCGACTTTTAAGCAAGTCTTACCTAAAACATACAAATGTATTGATAAAAAATAGACGTGATATTGATCGTAGTCAGTTACATATTTTTAACGTAGCCTGTATATTTGAAATCTGAATGGAGGCTTTCATTGCGCTGTGAGAGACTGTAGACGCGTGCACCGATATTGACTTTGACACAAAACTGATTTAGAGTTCTAAAAATAGTATTTTTTCTTGAGAATATTTGTTATGAAGTTAGTACTGACACTGGTTGAATTATTTTATCGAGTTCGTGGTCTATTTCGGTGATAAGGTGTCTGAAGCTAATAGCTATGTTTATATGTTTATATTTTGATACGAATTATTTTTGATTATTATTTAATTCTTATTATTAAAAATCTAATAATAATGTAATAATATTTGTACAACGTTGTGTGTAAACACTAAATGAATAAACAAATGGAATAAGTAGCGTGAATAATAACGTTTATAGTCCAAGATCCCAGGGCCCCCAGACGTTACTTATTTTCTCATAAAAAATATAAATGGGATAAAGTAGTGTTAGTACGTACTTTGAGTGTGTGCATACCTGCTAGCTTGGGTCGACGGCCAATTCATAGGTACCAGGTGCTAACGGTAGATAAATACAGTACTCATTTTTCTTAAATTCTCAGTGCTGATTTTTACATATGTTTTAGATAATTTTGTTAAACATTAATAATCATTATTGCCAGACACTTTCCATCGGCGCTTACCCTTACCAGACGCTTTAAAGCTTCAAAAAAAATTACATATTTTTACTTATAATCTCACTCTTGATTTTTATATATGATACTTAGGGAACTATTTGAACACCCCTGGTCAGCAGCCAGACCAATTGGAGGGGTCAAACATCCCCCCAGACACACATAAAGTGTCGCTATGTGTATAAGCGCGAGGTCATTATTTGTACGCTTGAGTGTGAGAGAGATATCTATGTGCCGTTAGAGAAGTAATAAATTGATTGAGATTTAAGAAGAAAATTATCAGTGGTGTGTAATGCACTATTATCAGAATCAATATTGTAAACACAATGGAACAACGATACCTTCTAAAATTCTGCTCTGTTCGATATAACCAAGAGAGATTAAAGATTCGTTACATACAAAATAGAATCGAACCTGAAGATTACAAGGTATTTTAAAGTGATCTGAGTTGAATTTTTTTTATAAATAATAAATATAAGTTTCTTTAACCTATGTTTTATATCTTATCATCGAGTAAAATTGAATACTACTATATAAAAAATTCATGTTTATTAAATCTTAAAATTACACAAAGCTATACATGTCTTTCTTCTTTCGGATTATTTGTAGTTTGAACATTTTACAATTCAGCGTGATCTTTACTGTCATCATCGTCTCAGTTTGATAAGTCATCATCAACCCTAATATCATAAACAATAATATTAAATTCACATCGAAATTCTCACAAAACACACACTTTAATAATTCTGCCATTATATTTTTTAGAATACTATAAATACTTTTTCTTTTATTTCAACACGTTGTAAATAAAATCACAGATGCACTGAATCGAGTAGCACTGAATAGAGTAGCCTAGAGACGACAATAAGTATAAGAAAGATATCGATAAATAGATATCTCTCTCACGCTCAAGCGTACAAATAATGACCTCGCGCTCATACACATAGCGACACTTTATGTGTGTCTGGGGAGATGTTTGACCCCTCCAATTGGTCTGGCTGCTGACCAGGGGTGTTCAAATAGTTCCCTAAGTATCATATATAAAAATCAAGAGTGAGATTATAAGTAAAAATATGTTATTTTTTTTGAAGCTTTAAAGCGTCTGGTAAGGGTAAGCGCCGATGGAAAGTGTCTGGCAATAATGATTATTAATTTTTAACAAAATTATCTAAATCATATGTAAAAATCAGCACTGAGAATTTAAGAAAAATGAGTACTGTATTTATCTACCTTTAGCACCTGGTACCTATGAATTGGCCGTCGACCCAAGCTAGCAGGTATGCACACACTCAAAGTACGTACTAACACTACTTTATCCCATTTATATTTTTTATGAGAAAATAAGTAACGTCTGGGGGCCCTGGGATCTTACTCTATTATTCAGTAGCACTCAATGTGGGGTTCCCTGATTCGACATTACAAAAATCTCGCGTGCGATTCTATTAATGCATCTAGTATAAAAATATAATGTTACGAAACTTGTTCTTTTGTGACTGATACTGCTAATAAATCTCGGAAACGCTGGCGACGCTGTTCAAAAAAAATACACGAGCGGCGAAACGGTACCGGCCGCTTTTAAAACGCTCTTAGCTCGACACGTTTGTTTCTTCTTTTTTTTACACACAGACGTCTAAAATTTCAACCTTACATTATTTTATTTCCTAAACTAGAATAGTAAGAATTGACAGTGCAAGTTCTTCATCTTTTTAAAAGGCAAGTTTTGACATTTTACAGGCCACCAACCTGAATAATTTCTTTTTAGTCCGCCAAGCAGTTCTTGAATAACAAGACAACTTTATTTAAATCCAAAAAATATTATGTTACGGAAATGAATCTAATAATCTCATTGCGGCCATGATAAGTCTTTTATGGATCATTAATTAATCCTATTCTATATCGACACACCACATAAAACCTTTCAGTGACAGTCGCGGGTCTTACGGATAGCGTAGAGTAACCTACGGCGAAAATCACATTGAGTTTCTTCGGCCCCGTATTATAATTGCTTCTTCTAGTTGGAGAGGTAGATTTCCCCCGCCTACAACTCGGTATTTGGGGAATTGTTCTCATATATGAGAACAATTTCATATTAAGGAAACGTTATACTTGCATTGTCCTTTCCGTAAAATTGCATCGTCTGATGTCAATTGGTTTTCCTAAAAAAAACACACTAATCAAGTGGGGCTGGACCCGGGAACAGAGGTCAAAATTCATTAGATAACCGTGAACTTTATGCATCAAAGCCTAACTAGAACAGTGAAGCGACTTTGTAGAAAGTAAATAGGGAGAAAGTGTTTGTCGACAAAGCACATCACTAGCATTAATCGCTGCATACTTAGTGAAATGATCTGGTTTATGTGCCGAGAGCTGAGACATTGCGAGATGGAGCGTGACGTAAACGTCTGCAAAATAATCGCGCGCCAACATCGTCCCCGTGCAAATTGTCGCATTGTATACACAAATTGATGTATATAGGCCCTTACAAAGTCGCACTTGTCATTATACGTAACGATAGCTGACATTGAACTAGCTCACTTCACCAGAACAGTGATAAATAACATAACGGTTGATAATGAATATGGAGTGTGCGTCACGTACTGTGCGTTAATTATGATGTTCAATAATGTTCAATACCTTGGTACCAAGTTATTAGCTCTGTATTGTTATAATTTTTCAAAATTGAACCTCAAAAATACTTTATATTTGTGAGAAACTACTGGGAAACTTCTTTTGATACTATTGAAGAATAGTATGTAATATGTACCTATTTAAAATTAAGACTTACGTTTAAAGATATCATGCGTTAGTTTTTCGGGAGCCAATGTCAACAGGTTTCCCCGTCACACGGTGTAACCGGTATTGCGATATTGCACGTGAAGCCCCGGTTATATTTACAGGGCGTATATACCCGGATACGCGTCTTGAGCCCAAAATAAACAGTTTACTACACCCGCAGCCCCTGTGACCTTCATCATGCGCCTGTCAATGTACCCAATACAAGAATCCTTAGTCGATTTCACGCCGCACTTACAATACTTGTTTATTGTTTGTGTTGATATATAGGTTGGAGCAAAAAAAATTGCTAAGAGCAAAACTGAATTTGTCAATAACGAATAGAGCTAGGGACGGGCGTACGGTGGTGATTTGTGCCTCGCTTCATGGAATTTTAGTGTCGATGATGCACTTCACGGAGTATAAGCGGGTTTGTATAAAACAATTTTACAAAATCAACGATTTCTACGTTACTGTACGACTCCTATTAAGAATTGAATACGGATCATGCGTGTAAGTGAACCTCCAAGGATTAATTTAATCAAAGCTTGGCTAAACAAGCTCGAGCAAACGAGAACGTCGAGGATTATTCAACAAACACGGCGGTCACGTTCAAGAAGTATCCATAAAAACTCGAAAGTTTGAAATTTTCACAAAGGACGATTCAGAATCATTTACGCATAAACGTTTCGTAAACAATAGACAAAATATTTTTTTTATTTTATTTTTATTCATGTTTCAAAAGTGCAAAAATGTATGGCCCCTATACAACCACAACCGATTTGCAACAGTCATGGCCGCCTCATATTAAGGTTTATGGAATAATCTTTAGCGCATGTATGTTTAACATAATATAATTCTTGCTAATATAATTAGCCTGTGTATACCTCTTCGTAGCTAAACTATTGAGCCAGTTCTGTGGAAAAGCGCCGGGAGTAATTGAGGTCTGTGTGTGGATATAGGGTTGTTGTCTTGCCAGATCAATGCACAACTCCCCACGGATTAACGATACACTTCAACATACGCGCGAAACCGTGACCTACATGTAAAAACATCCTTCGGTTAGACTTACTATATATTATTATTTGCGTTTGTTCGCATCATGGCGGCTGGCTCTATAGACGCTGCGACTCTGGATAATCGACGTATAGTTAAATTCACGTACACAGGTCACAGGCTAGTAAGTACTAGTTTTTTTGTTAAGTTAGTGAAAACCAATTCATACATTCCAACAGTTGTCGGCGGTGATAACTTTTCATCCGATAAAGTGGTTGCTTTTCCCTTTATTAATAAAAAGCTTGTCCCGTATAGTGATAGTAAAATAGGTTACCTTGCTTCGTAGTGAATACAAAAAAACGTTACTTTTCCGACTTACTACGCTAGCCCTTACGGCGCGGCGCTCGCAGAAGATACATAATTTTTTATAATAAGATAAAGAATGCTGGCTGCAATATTTTCTACGTTCAAAGCGTAATTTCCTTGCTTTGCCTGTAGCTCGATTATAAAATGTACAAAGCATTAGTTATGCTGTCACTGAACAGCATAATATAACATGGTTACTATTTTCTCTTTTGTTTCGCGTTCATTTTAAACATATAAAAAAGTGTGTACCTAAGTTTTAGTTGTGATTTCAGATTTGTGTAACAAAACGTACAACGATAGTGAGGTGACAAGTGAACGTCGACGAGATTGCAAATAACGAAAGCGATCGATCGCTCGGCTTAACTAACAGCGGCACATCTCGGTTTGTAGGAGTGGGCGCGGTGACGTAACGCCACCCAAAATTAGATCGTGTTTTGTCTATAAAGACGGTTTGTTTTCCTACTTCATTCAAATTATGCATAGACCTACCTAATCAAATAAATACAATAACAAGATCCACTTAGAAATATGTATGTATGCGAAAATTGACTTAATACATTATTTTACGTATATTTACATGTTTAATGGGCACGGTGAATACAAAAGTTAACCTTATTCCGAATTATTCAATACTTTAACACCAATTAAAGATAACCGATTAAAATTGGAAATCTGAGTCCTATATTTCTTTTAGGTTAGGATATCTGACAGAGATGTTCGTTTAATCCGTAAAATAAACTTGTCCACCCGTGAAAAAGCAACAAGAACATAATAGCCGAAAACAACATAATACCAAGAAAGAGCCACTGTAGCTGACTAAGGCTAACTAAAGTGCAATTTATAATGAAGTCCACAGAATATATTTTTTAAATTGACTCACAATTAAAACCATCGAGCTGTTTCCTAAATTCGTTAATTAACAATTAACAAGTTATTATGTTCTGGTATTGCCCTGAAACGAGGCTCTATCGTAATAAGGTTTAGAAGATTAGCGGATAAGACGCCGTGTGTTTGTTTAGTTTCCATGTTCGGTGACATAGTTTTACCAAGTTTTGATACACTAAAGACATTGTATCGTAATCAAATTTTAATAACACTGGAAATGTTTTATCATTACTAAAATTATTCATACAAAGGTTAAATTGTCTTCACCATTAATACGGCCATGGTACATCCTCGCGCGGCGCAATGAGCTATTTGTCGCTGCATCTGTTATGCTAGTCCGGGGCGACGCCGAAATATATGTATCTTTTGTTGAGATTTTTTCTTTGTTTTACTGTATTTATCAAATTAAGCTTTTTTTACCCTTCAATGCCTATCGAATGAACTTTACAAAGAGACGGATTCGTTTGTTCAGCGATCCATTATAACAAACGAGAGCACTCAAAAAAATATCGTGTGTAGCTACACAGCCTATAGGCAAAGCCGACACTGCGTCCAACGGAAATTAAACATTTTTAGGGAATCCGTACGGGGTGCAACATTAAACGAGATATTTTTTTAAAGAGCCCATTGTTTAATTATTGTTATTAGACGTTACTATGTATATAGTAACGTCTTAAATTAAGGCGCATGTAAAACGGCTAGCTTTGCGCGGTCACATTTTTCTCTTTTCTTTTCATAGCTTTTACCCGTCGCCGTCTACGGAATGCGCGAGAATGTGCCTTTATAAGTACATCGAAACACACGGTTCAATATTAACAAATAAGGCGATAGCGTAGCTACGCTGAACTCAACTCAAAGGAATTAATTAAAATCTGTTCTTAATTACCGAGATACCGCGTAAACTACTTACAAAAAAGAAACTAGAACTGAGAATCTGCTCTTTTTTTATTCAGGTCGGGTAATTAATACGATCTTCGTTCAAGGATTATATTCCCTTGGCAATAGGGTCGCTCGTAAGTCGTAGTCCTTCGTACTGGCGAATTGCTTCATCTATCTTATAGCGCATTCAATAAAAGGATATTATTATAAAGTTACACGAGGAAACCTCCAAAATTCCAATCCTTTTTTTATTAAACTTACGCACTCACTGTACATATATCTATTATTAAATTTTATTGTTGTAACATTCTGGACTCCAAAGTAACGCCAGTTAACTCGACAAATCTATTATAAATCCTTATGCTAGTTTCGGAGTACCAAGAATAATTATGCCACGTAAGATAACATTGAAAAATCCAAAAATATGTTGTTTTCATGCAGTAAAGCAGTTTTTGTTTTTAATATAATAAATAAATTATCTCTATTGGTTAGATAGTTCTCCGTAATGGTCGCAATGTATTAATATTGATGCAGAAAATATTGAATATTTTTGCTACATCAAATCTAAGAGCAGCACAAAGATTGCATTACAAGTCTGTATCAGCACTACGGACGGCACAAAGTGATTTTTTTTATTGGGATCAGTGGACCGAATACGATTTCTAATAAATTTACAGTCTTTTTCAGCATGAGATAAATGGGACGTCCCTTTTACGAGCATTGATTTTATTTCTTATAAAAGTGAATCCTGGATCTAGAATTCATTTTGTTTATTTAGTTTGTTTTTATTGAAACTCTTTGGCATAAAATAACGTTCTTTATGTTTGCTCACCACAAATTACACTAATTAAAAGAAAACCTGTCCCTTTCATCTCCGGTAAAGGTGCGCAATATGTAGTATCCGTTTGAATGTGTTAGGTTGGGAAAAAATGTCTTCGCATTTTATATGAAAAGTCGTCGTACTTTTTTAAAAGTTTATTTAAGTACATTTAATTACAGTATATATGTGCTATTTTATTCTATGACTTTCTGTCACCTTGTGCCAGTTGTTATAGAAATTTTATGACTACTGATAAAAATAACGCGACAAGTAGTTTTGGAAATCCTCTCTTCATGTTAACCTGATACTGCCTAAAGAATTCTAAAGAAACCGAAACAAGTGGAAATCTGAAGATGCAAGGTCATAGGCGATGCGTTAATTAACACCTCCCAGCTAAACTATTTTAACTTTTGCGTTATCGTGATGAAAGACCACACCCTTTCTATTGATCAATCCCGGCCCCTTTTTCCCAACTTCATGCTTTAATCTCATTAGTTTGCGCGTTAACCTAGGTTTTTCCACGACCATTTTTCGCACCTTCTTGTCGTACGTGATCCATCACAAGTTATCAATCTCTTCAAAAACAGCTCGGTTTCATGAGGTCTTAATAAAGAATCTCAAATGAGTACACAGTTTATCAGGTTTCTATGAATTAGCCTTTTTTGAAATGAGCGAAAACTATTTTGCGGTCAATTCGCAGTTCTTCGGTTATGTCGTAACTATTGATAAGCCGAATTTGAAATTGCTCCACTTTTTCAAACATGCCTATAACTTTATCCGTAACAGAGCGTCCAGAGCGAGACGTCTTTGACATCAAACTTCCCGCATTGAAAACGCTTAAACCAACTTTGTGCTACCCTTACTCTTACTTACTGACACTCTTATGTCCATAAACCTTACAATTTTGTTTCGTGGATGCGGTTCTTCATTATATTCACTAACTTATACAGAAAAAAAATGATAAATAGCTGGAAACAACATTTTACTAATTTGTTTCTTTTTTTGAAATGTAACCTTTTTTTATGGCAACAGAACCAGCCAGAAACAAATAGTATAGCCAAAGAAGTTTTATTATAAGTTTATACATGCGAAAAAACATTTGCCCCGACCTATTATGTGTTTGATATGATACATCCAATTGGCGCAGGACCCTCAGAGTGTGCTGCAGCAAGCGCCCACGCCCGCAGCGGTGTCAGCGGCACCCGCCACCGGGGTAAGTCTATAACGTGTACAGCTACCTATGTATCTTTATCTAAACGTTTAACTCTCGCTTACATTACATTTCTAATTTCAATATACATAACTTTCATGTTTCAATAACCTCACATTCTGTTCTGTGTGTTCGATGTAGTGAGTCAGGGAAAATACGAATGTGACCACGGAAATTTGAGTGGTTACTAAATACGTATGTATTCATAACGTTCCTTTTTATTAAGTACCAATGTTTCCATATAAATTATGGTATGTAACGAAATTGTCAAAAAAACAGATACAATCTATAAATACTGAGCTAACAGGTCTACGGTAGGCGTATTCAACGTGCCTACACCTGGGAAGAAATTCAATCAATTGTAATAATTTGTAAGATTGATGATTAGCCTGTGACATTCCTCTACTATTTATTAACCGATACTTTGAATTTGATATTAAGTACTAAGGACATTATATTACAATCGATCTTAAAGGTCAGGGGCTCTTATTTTTTAAAATCGCAGAGGTAATGTAATAGTATAGATAAGAACAAAAAGGTTTCATTTGAAACAAAAAATAATAATTAAAAATAATAGGAACATAGTATCGGATGCAAAATATAAATCACAGTAAAAATAGCTGTTTTATACGAGTAGTTTGTTCATATCCGATGTCCATTAATTTCCAATTTCACCAGCCGGCAACGTTTTAACATTATGACGCCAGCGACGCTTAGGAATCACTAATTGATTTGATGAAATATGAGCTGTTAGTGAACGTGCCGCACAACACTGCATCGTTCACATAGAATGAAATCTAACAACTTAACCCACGGGTAAATCGTAGGGTGCTTCTAAAAAATAAGGTATACATAATTGGTGACATTTTCAGAACCCTATGAATTTGGATTCCATGGATAGTAACGGAGGTCCAGCCGATATCGCCGAAATAGAGCGCATCGTTAAAGAAAAAATGGTTCGGTCCTAAATTAAAGCATGTAGTGTGCATGGTTTTCTTCGCTTTTCGCTATCCACGTCATGTTTTGAATGGTTTATATCAGTCTTTTGTTTTACTAAAGTAACTTTTAAATAATTTGTTCAAAATTCTATTACTACAAATACAAATACGTCAAAATTACACGAAGATTTAATAATACGAGTAGCTTTCAAATTAAAATAACGTAGTAATCTTACTACACGAAAATGTATAATATATGTTTAGTTCGAAAAAAAGATATTGTTTTAATGATACTATTGTTCGTTATATTATGATCGAGCGATAACATCTGAAATGGATTTAACTAAAGCTCCGTAATGATTTGAAAATTATAATCATAACACTAATTCACTAAGCGTTACTTTAAATTAGTCTGCAATTTAAACATACAAACATTTTAAACATCTTGAATGTTGTTTATTAATTAGATTAAGAAAGAAACAATTTCAATCATCATTATGGATAGCGAAAGGGCGTCATGGAGTTTGTTTGATTTTTATTACCTCACATTGATGTCGTAAATTCATTAAAAAAAAATTGGATGTGCAAGGCAATGAAAAAATATGGTTACAGTGTCTGTTCCTCGTAGTATTATGCGTTAAGCATTAAATATGTCTCCTTTACATTTTACAAATGGTCATCATTGTACGCTTGTTCCTGCATTTTTTGAATTCTTGTCGCTTTACACTTTGTCATGAATTTGCGTTACTGTACAGTATACGACATAGTGTGTTTGTGTGTGCTTTTTTATTTTGCACGTTTTGGTTTTGTAAGTTTAGCGCTGACATGTTTTCTTACTTTTGTTTCGTTTAGCACACGAGTAGATCATAATTTATTTTAGGTAAAATAAAAGTATTGATTATAAATTATTTTATTTTTATAGTACAGTATGGCCTTGTTTTTTTGTGTGGGGAAATTGGTGGAATCCAAGCAATGGGACTAATATTTTCGCTGTCCTTATTATTATCGATATATATAATATTTCAAAGTAAAATAGCTCCACTTTAAATAAACGTTTGCAGATTTGTATTCCCATGTCTATGTTTTTTTGAAGTCGATTACAATCGATATCCACTATCCAGTTAGCTACACTACATAGCTATCTAGTCGGCATGAAAATATCTGAAACATCGACAAAATAGAAAAAAGCGCATCCGATACCAAGCCGGCGGCACTCAATTTCCCGTAATCGCATTTGGGGTGGTTCGAAATCATGTGGCGAAAACTGGCAAATAGTTCGATAATTACAGTCGCGACCCCGCGTTAAAATAAAACCAGCAATCATACTTTTCAATAAATCTCGTTCCTTTGATACCTGGATTAATTTGTCCAATGCGGTCGATGGTCGGCCTACAGTACCGTTGTTTACTTTATTCATTCTTAGCCCACTCTACTATTGTAATATGGACCATTGCCAAATCACAACAGAGTTGTAAGGCGCATATAGTTTTGACTTAAACACTTTTTTTCAAACTTCAAACAAGTTTTATGTGAGTTTGCTAAGAGAATAATGCTTGCACATTTTGTTTGCCAAATGCGACTGACGCAATATTGTGATTGTAATTGTCGCGCGGTGGTCAGGAGCAGCACGGCGGCGCCGCCACCGCGTCGGGCCGCGCCGGCGACGGCAGCGAGGAGGAACAGCCGGGGCCCAACTCGGTTGAAGCCATCCTCAAGAAGCGGGAGTATGTCCTGCGTGAGCTCGTTGACACCGAAGAGATCTACGTGTCTGACTTGAGCCTTATCTGCGAGGGCTACATGCGCCACATGCAGGTGAGTACCGTAGTACCTGTTGATGTCAGGAAACCATATATGCGAATGTTCCGGGACAGTACTATGAGTACAACATGATTTCATTATGTTTGGTAAAAAAACACCGAAAATTAAAGAGCATTATTAAGGTGATAGATTCAAATGTGGATACTAGATACTTTTGGAGATAAATTGATAATTATGGACCTGTTTGTTATTTAAGCTTACAACGCTATGCCGAGAGCACTTAAAAATATAACAAATTAGCTAAATTATATTGTAATCTAAATTGTCTATAGCGGCGTTTGAAAAGATCCAAAACAGGCGAACACGCAACGCAGTAAGTGGGTCGCTATTACCACAAGCCGGGCAAGGACACTCGCGAAAGTAAACAAAGAGGAAAAGCGGCAAAGTGCGCCGCGCTTCAATATCATATCCTATTACACATTAACGTCACTGAGAATTTAGTGATAGTTTCCAGAGGTGAAATGTGCCGGCAGTTAGCGCACACAGCCACTCGGAAACACTTGCACGCTGATGGCCGGGAGTCGCTACCGTTGTTTATCATATCGGATTTTCCGAAATTAAACAAGTTTCTTAGTAAACATACCTTGCGCTATTTACATTATAATATATTTCGTCGCGCATTATAACACCGTTTATTTGATATTCAGTTATACTTACCTCTCATTGGATAATTTTATTTGAGAAATATTATGCCTTATTATATTGCAACTATATCAGTCGATATTGTACAAATTATTTTATTGGAAAGAAATACCTGTCTCTTCCATATTTCATTATTTAAATCATACATATCATACAGCGTAAAAGATACAGTAACAATGATTAAGTCACATATCTGATCGCCAATCATAATAACATGTGGTGAATAATATTTCACTAATCCTGATATTGCGCAATATGATTTCTCGTCTAAAGGCTGCCTAATTGAGCAAAATTAAATCTATACAATCCAACTACTAAGTGAATGAATTCCACTGAAATACTTATTTATTCATACGCATACAGTATTCACTCACATTGTAATTCCTTCTTTATCGTTTACCACAAAGGTTCATCGATAGGAGTACAAAGGAGTAATTACGTTTGCAGCAGAAATACATATTATGCTAGAAAGGAAATTTAAATAACATTGATGTGCATAATATGTCAGATACATATAATTACTGCTTTGCTGAGACTATTTTCAACAGTATTTTATTACTTTGTGTCGACTAAGGTGACACCCAGTTCTACCAGTAAAATTAATATATATATAGCTGCTAATGTAATGAAACCATAACTGAATCAAAGTGCTAGACGAGCTAAACTAAGCATGACAACTCATACCGACTTTGTTAATAAGTATGTTTATATGTATATATTTTTCGGGGATAATTATAATTTTTAAACGATTTTTTTTATTGCTACTCAGCGTTAGATGTTAGCTTTGCAACAGCAATATGGTAAAACAGTAATTGAATTGCAGTGACTGACTCGATAATGATGTTGCAGAACCCGAATGCCGATCCTCCCCTGCCGGAGGGCCTGCGCGACCGCCGCCACCGCATGATATTCGGAAATCTTGAAGCCATTTACGAGTGGCATCGCGAGTAAGTAACATTTTTGTTATTCAAACTTAAAATTGCTTGCATGTTTATTAATTTTGTCCAGTGCGACACACTTACTTTTGAGGTCATTGTAGACATTTTCGCGTGTCGACGGTTTTATCAGTGTATGATGAATACTCGTTACAGGGTGAGCTCTTTGGGGATTATTTTAGTGGGAATCAAACTATTCAACGGCATTTGTTTTATTTTCAATGACCCCGCCGTTTGTTAGTTTCCGTCGATGACGATCCACACTGGCTTCTAAGATTACGATAACCTACACTGACGTTCGCGTCCGATTTTCTTTTATTTTCTTGTGTTATCGAATGTATGTAATGTTTATATTGTATGAAAATGCTAAGCGAATGCAAAGCTGCCGCGCAATGCGATTCCATTTAGACTGTAAACTATGCGTCAAATTGTTTACATGCTGAACAAAAATTGTTTTATGCGGTATGTTTTTCCATACTATCACAGCAACACGACTGTCCTACACCTGATGGTAAGTAGCGTGCTGTCTAGATAGAATATTGACTGGCGTGAGATGATATCTTTCGCCGGATGATGCATTGTGCCGGCCTGTTCATAACAGCATGAACACTAGCTCATCCCGGGACGCGTCACACTTGAATCTCTATGGATGATTTGCTTTTACAATTTAAGCATTCACCCATTTTACTCAATATTATGAATGAAAATGATGGCAACTAGTGTTTTAGTCAAAAGCCAAATTTCATGTTGAAGAGTATTGAAAATCATTTGAAACACGTGACAATTTGTTCGCATTTGGAATGTCAATGAGGATAGACGATGTTCCGTTTTCCTTAAGTCTGAGACGTTTTTATAACACAAGATAATAGCAATGTATCAATGTATGATGTGTATCATGTATGGTATGTGCGGTGTGCGCTGGTGAGTGGGTCAGGCACGTGTTGACATGAGCGTGGTGTGTGCAGTAAATTCGTCCGCGAGCTGCACGCGTGCATGGAGGAGCCCGAGCTGCTGGGCCCGCTGTTCCGCCGCTTCCTCGAGAAGCGCATGTTCTTGTACGAGGCGTACTGCCGCAACAAGCCCGTCTCCGAGTACATAGTCTCCGAGCACGAACATTACTTCCAAGAGCTCCGCCATAAACTAGGCCATAAACTGCAGGTATGCCTCCTTCCCACTTACATCATTTCAGCGACGACAACCATAATTAACTTGTCCATTACAATTATTAATACCTACATACTCGCGTTAGTTGGTCATACATTTTATTTTTTAAAACGGACTTCATTCTAGTACACTATAATTTTACTCCCAAATAGTTAATGAACGAATGATCGACATTAGATATTGTTAGCATAATCATTTAGTCAAACAAGACGTGTGGGGCAGGCAAACACTATTGATAAATAGAAACAAACTCCGAAGCCACAAGCTGGGTTAGGTTCAGCCTCAACAACAATGTTTATAATAAATTTCACACAATTAACATATTATGTGTATTTTTGTTGTTGAAGCGCTGGTAGGCAAACTTGCCAACCAAATCAAAATTCAGTCATTTTCGTGATTTGCCGGAGATGACGTATATTCGTTTATTTGAAAGTTTTACGTTTGCTAACATCAAATATAAATAACTTAAGAAAATATTAACCAGTTTTGACACTTTTCCTGTCGTTTGGGTATTGTACATTTATAACCATTTGTATGAACCATAAGATATCAGATTGCGCATGTGCTAACTCATCAGAATCATCTCGCCTTGCACTTACGACGCCGAGGGGATCGCTTCATTTGCACTCATTTCTTTCGCCGTCCATTTGCAATGTTGTCTCTGTGTCTAACGTGTATCCTTCAACAATCATAATTAAGAACGACAATTGCAATAATATAGCTTACATTCAGCCTTAACCACTAGCCCAAGGAATAACAAACAATCCATTTGACTGAATTTTAACTCGTTTTCACTAATTTGAAATTGTTTACTGACATTTATTAATAGAATTTCTTTCTGAAAGCGATAATTAGACCATTGTTTTTATGCACCAGCCGTAACGCTGCACCCTTTCGCTTTGTGACATGTTACTGGGATTTTAGGTATGCCTTAGGCAACGCTCACACCTTCCTGGCGCTCGCGGCACTCTCTGCCAGGTACAAACGACACTCGGTACACGATCAGAACAGCGCTGGCCATTGGAATTACAAAATCAAATTCATATTGGCATATAAAATATTGTCATATATAAAAATTAAAAACTAATGAAATTCTTACAGATTTCCAAATCTATGAAGATTAAAATGAATTGGCAGAAAAAATTGTAGTCATACAAGAGATATGGTACCAGCTGTGCTCTGAACCACAGTGCATTTGCAAACAATATTGTAGCGCAATGGTTGTAATATGCTCGCATGTTTAGGAGCACGCTGGGCCGACTGAGTTCTCATTATATTTCATTGCCTCGCGTGATTTTTATCACGAGTGTAAACCGTAGTGAGGATTCTCTCGTTGCTCTGCTCCTTGGCTCTTCGATGTCCTTCATTCCACTACACTGACGTTATTTTTATTTCTGGGGATTTCTTTTCATTTGAATACATATATCATACTGTACTGACATAAAGTTGAAATTGTAACGCTTTTGGTGTTGGCATGCCCGCGACCTTATAGATGTGCATTCTATTAGACCCTTTGACATGGTTACAGTAAGTCAACAATGTTTTCAGCTCGGAGACCTTTTGATAAAGCCGATTCAGCGCATTCAGAAGTACCACCTGCTGGTGAAGAAGATCCTGGCTTACTCGGAGCAAGCCAACGCCCCGGCCAATGTGCTCGCGTCCCTGCGCGACGCCATGCTCTGCACTGACATTATACCAAAGAACGCCAACATGATGATGGACGTCGGCCGCCTGCAAGGATTTGCGGTAATACATTTTTGTTCTAATCAATTTAGCTAAGTGATAGTTTTATGACTTGCTCGTGCGAAATTTAGTAATATGCGAACGCGATATTTTATTGCTAGCTTGCTTATATATTTATAAATAGCGTTTTAATAACCAAGTGGCTAAAATATATTAATCGACCGCTAACTAATGTCATTCATATGTTATTTAAGCCAAAAAGCGAAAGATCTGCTGAGCTGACAGCATTCCAGCACAGTTTGATAAAAACGAGCTCTGAACAAAATCCACTACGAATACAATATAAAATATTCTCTGTCAGCGGTCAATTAGATACGCTTTAACAAAAAAACACGCAACAAAAATGATCAAACATTTTGAGCGTTCGACTCCGCGTAGCAAAAAAAAACAAAGAAAAGAATAGCGAAAGCTAAAATATTGCATAACATAACAAGATAATTATTGGAATTAAATAGTGCCATTATGTTACATTATTGAAATGTTAAATTTTAAATACTGTATCATATTACACAAAATACATAGGGAGTTAAATTTATTTACAGGGAAATATCACTGCTCAAGGAAAGTTGCTGCTGCAAGAAACTATGTTCGTGTCAGACGTGACGCCCGGCAGCAATGACAAGGGCAAGGAGCTGCACGTGTTCCTGTTCGAGCAGTGCGTGATCTTCAGCGAGGCCGTCGGCAAGAAGTCGCAGTTCACCAGCCCCACCTACAACTACAGGGGCCACGTGCAGGTCACCATCAATCACATTCTACATGCTTTTGTTACATAGCTGTATTAAGATATTACATGACGATATTAAATTATTTTGTGAAACCCAAAAACACACAAAGATTTAGTAATTAATAGTGGCACTACAATTCCAGGTGAATAAGATGGAACTGGAGGAGATCGAGGGGAACGGCACATTCATAATCCACTCGGTGGACCCGAACAAGCCGCGGCAGTCGTACCTGTGCCGCGCGCCCGACGGCAAGCGGCAGGAGTGGGTGTCCACGCTATCCAGCATCCTGCAGTCGCAGCGCATCTTCGGCGAGGCGCTGGAGAACCCCGGCGCCTACCTGCGCGAGCTGCACCGCGACCCCGCGCGCGACCCCGCCGCGTAAGTACCCGCGAGGACCGCTGCCGGCGCCGCCCTTACCGACACATACTTACTTAGGGGCAAGCACCGACCACGCTTCTATTTACAATACTTACAGATTTATCAACAAAAAAAATCAATTGAAACACAAAAATGTCCGAGAAACAAGATTGTTCTGATACCATCACTGACGCCTAAATGAAATGTAATTGCCGGCTTACATGTTCCAACAGAAGTGGCATTCCCAACACGCATTATATTGCACTATAATAAACAGCATGTTTTACTAACTATGTTAACAAGTTAACTGTTTTTAATATTATTTCGAAAGGAAATTGTAGCTAACATTTATGTAGTAAATTAGAAAATAACAAAATGTAATATCCAGAAACTAATATTTAGCATCAACTACTAATGTTTGTTTGATGAGTGGCACGCGGCTGGTAGTGCTTGCCCTGACATTTTGTTTTATTTACTTATGTTATTTACTAACAAACGGTGATGGTCACGATAATAAAATTATTAATTCAGTTTATTATTTATATTTAGTAAAAGTAAAGCGTTCTGTGCGAGGTGACCTTGCGGCTACGTAGATACAAAAGTAATTATTAAATAGTGTGTAGTGAACGCCCACGTTAGTTATACATAACATTGGAATTGATATTTAGATAAATTTATTTCGAAATTTTTATCGGATACGTGTGTAATAACGATAATGTAACTTAGTAGAGTAACCGCCCGACGCCGTCTCAATGATATTGCCAACCCGTCAAAGAATAAGTACTAAGTACCCAATAATAAGTACTGCCGATGAGAATATTAACACCACGTCAGCACTGCCAGTGTAAAATGTGGCATTGGACCCATGTTTTGTGAGACTAGATGGTACTACTGCGGTTGCGTTGCATTTGCTAACTGGTCACCTTATCTTCTTGCAAACAAACTATACACCTGTAAAGGCTAGAACAACACTCGGATTGTCAACACTGACATCCGGTGTTCTCATGTGATATTTAATTGTACAAACTACAAAGTCAACGCAACCTAGCATAAAAGCAATATTTTCATATAGGCTTCCAAAATGTAGACTAATAATGGGAGTCGCATACATTGTCGGTTAATTATGTGAACGATTTTGTAAGGAATTATCCCATATTTATACTAAAACTTTGAGGACATGAATAAAGCAAACAGCTCTCATAAACATAAGAAACCGACAATGTAATGCAATTAGACTGAAGGAAAGCATTCGGATGGACAGCGAGCCATTGCGTGCGTGCGCGATACGCTAATGTGCGTGCAGTCGCTCGCGCACGCCGGACTTGCACATGTATTGTATTATTGGTCGTTTATTACTTAATCCGTATTTATTTACTAGTGATATTTTAGATTTATACATTTAGATATAGTATTTATCCCACTAGCGGGGAATGAAGCACAGTCAAGTTCCTGCAAATTATAGTCTACTGGTGTCGCGACCCAGTAGGCGCGCTACCGCAATAAGTGTATTATGAATAAGTATACAGGCGCAGCGCTCGACCAAATACTCGTCAGTACTAGGAAGTTACTGTTATATCAAGTAAGCGAATTTACGAGATAAGTTGGAAGCGTTCTGCTTTCACTGGACACATGTGAGCGTGCTCTGTAGAAGGGACTACGCGCAGTCGTGGCGAGAGGTGCGCGCGCACTGGCTTGCCAGGTCGCGATTGGTGTGAACTAGACGCCGCGCCGGTAATGAAATCACTGCCAATTTGCAATAATCAGACCATGAACGGGTACGCGCTGCGCCAATTGTATCTTCAGTATAATTAACGTTACCTTCGCTTTGACCGAATTGTATGCCTGCTTCTGGGAATTACATGATTAATCTTGTCAATCATCAAAGCCGATTAATCGTTATGTGACATGTAATTGGGCCGATAGTAAAATTACGAACACTTCACATTCGAAAAAAAAAATTGATCATAACAGAGAGGTATTTATCAGAAACACATAATTAGGGTGTATTTTGAAGGCGTGAAATTTGAAGCTAATGGTAATATTATCATCGAAAGACAATATTATTTTGTAGACGTTTTGTGCTACGAATTGGTAAGTAATGGATGCGACGCACACGTTGTGTTTAGGAAATAAATGATTTTAGTTTTGCAAGCTGCTAAAATTTTCAAACTTCACTCAACTTTTAACTTTCCGTCATTTCAATGGAGACGTCATCTCCAAGATATTTAATCGCTTAGCGTTTAAGTAGGAATCGAAGAAGACTGGTTCAAAAAGGTATGAACGTACAGGCATTATTTGGAAAGAATGGATTTAAGTATATTGCATGTTAGGTTAAGCATTGCATTCCCTTTGTGCAATACTCGCCACTTAACGGGACACTCACTGCAGTTGCTACCACTCGGGCGCGCGACCACCTACTCGCCCCTAAAGTCGAAACCGCACAGGCCTGCGCCGCATGACTTATCTGGCGCGTATTGTACGCGTTTACTCTATACTTATTAGAATTAGTTGTACCGTATCCTTACTTAACAATATTTAATATGGAATCCTCATGAATCCCAGTACTTCCTGCCTGAACTCAGTTTATTAATATATCAAATTTAAAGTAAATACATACTCATATTTAGTATTCATATATATTATACGATCATATATATCTTAAATGGGAATCATTAGAAACGGCACACCCTCGCGTTACAAACCTATAGCTACATAGTAATGTTTACTTTGTATTCTCACATTGTAAATTTTGAAAGTGAGTAGTGGTCAGTTATCTCCACTCCTATTAACTATTTATGCATAAAAAACAAACAACATGCAATAATTATTGTAAAATCCTTCAAAACCAAGTTAATAATTGTTTTGATAGAGGGGCCAAATGTTTTTGGACTTTTCATGATTGTCGATATTTATTTAATTATATTTATGATTTAGCTTTAAAAATGCCGACTATTTACGATTTACTTAGTATAGTCATAGTGTTAGGATACGAAACATTAAAATGCTTAATGAAATCAGCTTTCGATGTCGTTAGTTTGTAAGGATTATCACAACTTCAAATTATACATTTTCTTGGTTGCTGTGTGTTTTTATCGCTAAGCAGAAACGCAGATATTGTTTGTTTTAAAGTGTCGATGACATTTGAATTGTTTTGTGTACCAGCACCGCCACGCAATGCTTTCATTTATGGGGGAGGCAAGTGTGAGGAATCGAGACTCGTGACTATATTACATGCAATAGCATAGTACTCATTCAAATTGTATTCTTCGAGCAATCGTTGGGAACATACATTTTATGAAAACTTTGGAACTGACAAAACACTTTCTATCATAAAGATATTTGTATTATGATATTCGGATTTGTAAAATTGACTCGGCAATATGTAAATTAACAAAATAAATGAATGTTGTCTAGCTCAAAATATATGCATTTGCCTTTCTCAGACGAATTTTATTTAATAAGAGTAACAAGTTAGGTTCGCTTATAGTGAGAGGAGGTACATGCTTATGGCTACTAGTGGACATTGTGTTGTTTAGTTGTACTTTAGAGTTAATGTTCGGCCATCGGTTAGGTTCCTGCGGCGAACAGCGGGGAGCGCAGCGAGCATTATGTACTTGCTATATTGTAATGTGTAAGCCTTCGACTAGATTTAGTTGTCCAGCGCCGCGTCGTACTGGTGCGGGACTCATATCGATCTGTACTCATTTTATATATTATGTAGTATATATCTTAACAATATTCGTGACATTTGAAACGATTACATTTCGACCAAAATGATAAATTGAATTATTTTCAAAATGTCTCTTTTATAGTTTTGTAACTTTGGTATGTATATATTCGCCTGATTAAATCCTAAATTAATTATGTATATAATAATAACATCTAACAATCACTGTAATTCTTGAACTTATGTTACATGAGTAACCAATAAATGTGAATAAAAATGGCTTGTGGTTTTCTGCTTTTAGTCCCGCATGCTTGGTTTTCTTATTTTATTTTTTGTTTCGTATATTTACTTTGGGGCCCAGCTTTAGCCGACTAACGCTATGAAACTTGATAGTTAACCTAAAACTAACACAAAAATTTGTCCACGTCCAAATTGCATCACCAACTTAGCAATCAAATACAAAAGGTGACAGTTTTGGCGTTGTCAAGTTAACAAGTATCTTAGACGTATTCAGACTTCAAAGAATATTGAGCTAATGCTGTAGATAACGCGTAAGACTAGGGCCCGAACACAGAAGATACAGTTAGTAAGTGCAATGAGTTATAGTTTAGTTACAAACACACACTTGAACAATAAGCATCAATTTATTCTAATATTTCACTGAAGAGGTAAATGGAGGTGGGAGAGAGATTGTAAAGCTGGTGCACCCGTTTTTATTTTTGTTTGTTTGTTTTAGTTAACTGTACCTATTCCCATGTCCCGATAGTCTAGGGGAGGGTTGGTGCGGGCTGCGTAAGACAGAGAGTGTCCCGCCGTCGCTGGGCGGGCGGCTGGCGCCGGAGCTGCGGCAGCGCGTGCAGCGCCCGCACGCCAAGGCCAACACCATCAACCTGCCCGCCACCACCAGCGCCGCGCGCGACCACCGCGACCACCGCAACAAACACAACGCCCTCAGCCCCACCTCGCCGCCCCACGCCAACGTACGTATCACCGGGCCCCCAACATACACTCCACATACGTCAATATATCTAAACGGGTTAAAACAAATATAAACAATAAATATATTGTACAGATAGGTACCTAGGTATTATTTATTTATGACTATAAAACATATACACACATTTACAAAATAAAAGCAATAATATTGAATCCTAACTTATATGTGAAATATTATCATGTAAGTATAAAAAAGAGTATTTCCACCTCAAATTTAATAATTTAACGAATTGTACGAAAAAAGTATAAAATCTATTTTCTCACCGCCTATAAAATAAATGATAGGAGGAGGCTATATAAATCTTGCCACAATCCACGGGACTTGACAACGATACTAAGAGACTGACTTTGTCAACGGAGGGCTTAATTCAGAAACATTAGGCACTCTGCATTATGTATCATCGCCTTTGGTGAGTCAGGCTATGAGAAATCACTATTCCAACACACTGCGTCAATTACAAGAATCATAGAGCTACTAGACTTATTGCCAGCCAAACCCGGAATGATGCAACATTGATAAATACTGCAACAGACTATTGTTATTCGATGAAGCTAGGGACACATCTGGTAGTGTCGGTTCTACATCCATCACCACATGCCTATGCGAGCGAGACGATACAAGTGGAAGATACTTTACAAAAATCCGTTTTAAATAAATTTTTAAATTTTACACAGTTATAGAAATTGTAAAAATAGCATAATAGTTGCACTCCGATACAATTCGAATTCGATACATATAAAATTTCTCGCACACAACTTGTTCTCATAGAAAAACATATTTTAACCTCTTGTGCCGATTTAGCCGATAATCGAGATAGCGGGATTCCTCATGGAATGGCAAACTCAAAGTCTCGACCCCAATATGAAGAGATATTCTCACTTTATATTCAAAGCTCCATTTGGGTTCTGTTTTGAAAAAAAATTAGTGTAACAATCACAATACTATGGGAGTTTGACCAAAGTTTCATGAATTCTATCAACATTTTATGACTAAACTGACAAAAACCATTATTAATTTACAAGGCTCTGACGATATAAATATGTTATTTAGTTTTTTCTTCCATAATATGATTTTATAAAGGCGGTTTTAATGCTCGTCAAACTTAGTATCCCACTATAGGATGACGTAGAAATAAAAGGAATTAGTTAAATGAATATGTATGTTCTCTATTGGATAAAACAAGCAGTCTATTTGGCTAATTACAGTACACAACACATACACATTACCGCCACAAAAATTTTGTTGTTCTATTATTATATCAAGCATTAGTTAAAAGTTAAAACTCTCGCTTTTAAAACTATTTTTTTAAATGTTTTAATTATGTGCATAACACATTTGGTTATTTTAGATCATAAATAGCTTTTTGTCACTAACCGACTGTATCGTATACACGAATATCTTTGCAAATGCATTTCTAAGATTAAAATTAGCTTCCAGCCCTCGAGAACAGTTTTAATTTATTACAAAATTTTAACAACTTAATTAAATTACTTTCACTATTTAGACAAAGTTTCGAACGACAAAATACAAATTTTGATCAACACACATTGTCCTAAAATTTGATTCTTATTTATTTATGGCTATTGAAGTGAAAATGAAATATATAAGATAATATTCATTATATGGTGCAAAAAATACAACATAATATGATAATATTGTAGAGCTACGAACACAGTCCACAATTAAAGCTTTGAAAACAATAAAAATCCATTTCGTTTAAATATTGCTTTATATTTTATTACACATAAAATATTCATGTATCTGATCAAAAGCATTCAGAGCTCAAGATATTTTATACCAACCAATAACTACTATTACTACATACAATTGGTGCATTACTCTACAAATATCCACATGTTGGGGCTGAAAGGGCGTTTAATAGATAAGGACTGGTCATATGAAACTTTAAACACTGAAACAAAATCTGATAAAAAAAATAAGAGTGAGGACCGCAATAACACCACGTGGTAAAGTTAAGTGTTAACAGGCTATAAAATCTGCAAGAATTAAAAAAGCTTATTTAACTTTATTGTTTATTTATTATAAACATATTCGTATAAATAAAATATGCTCCTATGTAACTTATAAGTCATTGGTTATAATTAGGGCCCGGATAAATATGTATTAAAAAATCTAAATTATGTACATAAAATATGGACGAAAAAATCAAAAATATGGAAAAAATATGGAGTATAAAATAACAATACTTTTCATAATTAAACATTGTTTTATTGTAAGAAAAGGGTCACTCGTGACGCACATAGTTACAGTAACATTTAAAAACGATAAAAAATAGCGAAATATTTATTTCAACAAAAAATAACAGCTTTATTCAACTTCCATTACACTAGCCTTATCAAATTGGTTGCAATACACAATGACGTGCTTCTTTAAATTATCAAAATTAAAACTGACGAATTGGTCGAAATATAGCCTTATTACTTCAGGTGTCCAAGAGCTCATTTCGGGCCTGCTGTCAAGATTTTGATGACGTTGCCTATTGTTTTCAATTGTTTTCCATTGTCAAAACTCATCTGTCAACACATCGACACCTGAGGGTAAATTTTATGTATTTTTTAACCGACTTCAAAAAAAGGAGGAGGTTCTCAATTCGACTGTATGTTGCTTTTTTTTTTTTTATGTTTGTTACCTCATTTCTCTGTACTGGGTAAACCGATTTCGATAATTCTTTCTTTAATTGAAAGCTGGTGCTTGTCATTTGGTCCCATAAAAATATGGTGACGATCTGATGAATATCTTCGGACCTGGAGAGGGGAACTCCTTAAAATAAAGTAGGATTCCAATGGTTCTTCTTGCATTGAATTAAGTATAAAACCAAAATTACAGTGGTGGAGGAAAGTAGGGGTAGGGGCAAGGGGGGGGTGAGAAAATTAAGAAATATGTAAATAGTCAATATCTTCGGCAGCTTTTGACCGATTTTAGTAATTTTTTTTGCATCAGAAAGAACGTATTAATACTTTGATCTCACCAATAAGTTATGAAAATCTGATGAATATCTTCAGATCTGGAGAGTAGAACTCCTCAAAATTGAGTACGATTCCAATGGTTCTTTTTGCATTGGATTCAGTATAAAAGTAAAGTTACAGTGGTGGATGAAAGTAGGGGTAGGGGCGAGGGGGGCGGTTGATAAAAAGAACAAACATGTAAATAGTCAATATCTTCGGCGACTATACCAATAAATCATGAAGATCTGTTGTAAATTGTAATAGTGACAAAGAATCATATTATTACAGTTTAATAGTATGCCATATACCATTCCGTAATGAAACAGATATCGGCAATTGGGGGCATTGCCGATTGTTATGTGTTGGTGAATAAATTGTACATGACGATGATAACTTTTGTGAAAACATGGAAGAACGAGCCGTCATGTCGGATGAATTGTTCCTAAGAAGCATTCGAGGATTAAATATCCAACAAAAGAATGTGTTTCAGAAAGTCTTAACGGCAATCAAACTCAATTTGAAAGGACGAGAAAGTCAGCTGTTAGTTTGTCACGGGTGGTGCAGGTAATGGTAAATCATTTCTGCTAAAATTAATCGCGGAGCATATCAAACGTTGTTACGCACCAACAATAGATATACCTAACGAAGCCTAAATTTGTGGAAGTCCAGTCGCTAACCGGGGTTGCTGCTCGTCAAACTTTTGGCAAAACGCTACACAGTATTTTCTTGCTGCCGATTGAGAAAAAAAGTACCATGATGTAAAAAAAAAATACGGTCTATTGTTTCTTATGAGAACCTAAGATTAATTTATTTAAGCTACCAAAAGCTGTGTACGTAAAAATTTGACTATCGAACATTTAAGTCACTAAAAATGAAAAAATAAACCAAAATTTTAACAAAAAAAAATAACCGACTTCAAAAAACTGACAAAAAATCATATTAAAAATAAAATTCTAAAAAAAGAAAAAAAATCTGACTTATGACAAACTAAAAATGCACTAAAAAGTAAAAAAATAATTGCGTGTTTTTCACACAAGATTGTATTTATACACATACCTATATTATGTATCCAGTTAAACTTTACATCTAACTCAACACATATCTATGAGTAACAAATAATTATAATAAAAAAAATTAATTACAGTTCACCTAAGCTAAAATTTGAAATATATGTATGCACTACTTAAAAGACGATCAAATTATTAGAATAATGTACAATTATAGTTATTTTTGGAGTCGGTGTCAGCCAAAGATACCTGACAATATTAAATGACAACAACTTTATGAAATCTATTTTATACGAATATCCTCTTGTACTATTATGTGGGCCGCGTAGAGGCGCGGTTAGTTTTGATTTATTGTTTATTAACCTTAATTCAATAAAATATAATATCTGACGTTTATGTAGTTACTAACTCATAAAACTTGGCTGACACCGACTCCAAAAATAACTATAATTGTACATTATTCTAATAATTTGATCGTCTTTTAAGTAGTGCATACATATATTTCAAATTTTAGCTTAGGTGAACTGTAATTAATTTTTTTTATTATAATTATTTGTTACTCATAGATATGTGTTGAGTTAGATGTAAAGTTTAACTGGATACATAATATAGGTATGTGTATAAATACAATCTTGTGTGAAAAACACGCAATTATTTTTTTACTTTTTAGTGCATTTTTAGTTTGTCATAAGTCAGATTTTTTTTCTTTTTTTAGAATTTTATTTTTAATATGATTTTTTGTCAGTTTTTTGAAGTCGGTTATTTTTTTTTGTTAAAATTTTGGTTTATGTGAATATATGGATGATTGTGACATTTTCTTGTAAAATATGGACTTAACTTTGAAATATGGAAAAATATGGAAAATAAAACTTGGTTTTTCACAGTCTAAATATGACAATCGATGTAAAAAAAACACATTCTAGGCCGAAAATCGCGTAAATTAAAAATATGTATTTACATATTAATCCGGGCCCTAGTTATAATTATGGGCAAAATACCTGCTAATAGTCTAAGAGCCGGTGAAGATCGACCTTCACCCATCTGATAACCAAATGAGACGCATCTTTATCAAATGTTATTGATTAACAAACATGCCTATGATAATTTCCCAATCGAAAAGTGTTCCTGGCCATTTTTGATTGAATTAATTTTAATTTCTTTCTTAATTTCTCTTTCTACACCTTTTATCTTTGATAATCGAATGAGTTCCATATCAACTGATAGTTTTAAAACAGAGTATGCCTAGATAGGCTTGCCTACTTATTTCTGTTCATGGCTAACTGGCAAGCAGATGTGAACAAATATACAATATAAGTCCGTTCTGATAAACAATCGTAATTGGTATTATAAGAAAGATAATTTAATTACAAAACCATTACTATAGGGTTGCGTGAAAAAAAAAACAATAAAATTAGCCATAAACACTTTTCTATAGGAAAATGATCATAGGCATGTTTGTTAATCAATAATATTTTATAAAAAGTACGTCTCATCTGGTTATCAAATGGGTGAAGGTCGATCTTCCACGGCTCCTCTACTATAATATCCTAGTATATAAAATAAATGAGAAAACGTGTTGGTTATTTCTTGTCATAAGCAACAATAATGCATTGATATGATTTTTTGCATACATAGAATGTCCGGAGAATGATGTATACTTTCCCTATGCTATATTATGAGGACTTATTGTATGGAGGCGGGCCACACCTAAGGTTTAAGCTGTAAGGCTGACCCCACATTAGTCGTGCAGCGTTCGCCCTGTGCACACGCCGCACGCTGGTGGAATGCGGCGTTCACACGTTCGAAGAACGCGCACACCTAATGTGGGGTCAGCCTAATGCCGATATTTTCTTCACTCAAAAGACAACTATCATATTCTAAGCAAATATATCCAGCTGCAATTCCATCACATCGGTTTTTATATTAATTTACAACTGCTACCAAGACGCTCACGTTTCGCCTTGTGTGTTCCGTTCCACGATGTGATTGGCTATTTTTATCCCGAAAAATGTGGCGCTCCCGTGGGATAAGCAAGGAATTCAAACATTTTTGTTATGGGACGGGATGGGCAAAGCAGTACAGAGGGCGGAAGTCGCATTGAGTTTAAATATAAATAAAATAGTATTCGAAATATACAGGTTTAAGTCAACAAAGAAAAGTTGTTTTTAACAATTGAGACACGATTCGCTATATAATCTGAATAAAAATACACATTGAAACCTTTACAGTTTATGAGTAGTGTTTTTTTTTCTAAACTATATACAATATCTAACTAATTAAACTTATAAAACTCTTCTCACGAAAAATGTTGAGTAAAATCTTTGTTGCCAAACACACAATTCTATCTAAATCTTAAAAAAAAAACACAATATCCTCCACAAAAAATGTTCATGCGAAAGTAACTCTTGTTTGTTGCTGTAACAAAAAATGTAAATGACTGTAACTTCCAGAAGGAAATTATGCATTTCCTAAGTCTATTTTAAACCTTGGCACAAAAATCCACTGCTAAGAGGATAAAAGAGAGATTGCTAACAAGAATGTAGTAAAACCAATAAATTATGTGGATCCGGCAGTAGCTCAGGCATGATTTAAGAAACGTACTCAGAATTAGCAACACGAACATAAAAATCTCAAAATTACAGTCAGAAGTACCACACAAACCCTATGGGAAGTGCGTAGTTACTGATATTGCTCTTATCTTCCCTACGCGGGGCTTATCTTCCCTCGGTAAATAGCTTGTTGCAATAGTGACTAAATTACACAGCTACGGTACTGTAAGGACTGTAACAAATATAATATTACGTGTCTTCGTGACGTCTTGTTTTACAGGTTCCTTCTCCGACTAAAAGTTTTAACTTTATATGAATTGAAGACAACGACGTTTACAGTTTAGCTTATAAAATCTGTTGTTAGTAGTTGTAGTTAATGTAAAGAAGGTATTTAGACAATATGACAAGATTACTACTCTTTTGGAAAATCGTTGCTATTATATTAATATTATTATAATGAATGCCAATGTTCAGCCACTCAAATTCGTCGGCTCTACTTTTTTAAACTGCGATGTTCTACAGAATACTAGTAATAAATATCCTGTATTTATGTGATTAAACAACTTTCCCATGTCCTTGTAGTGGGTAACTAGGTATTACACGACTCCTAAGTTCCCAGTTATCCATAATTTTTTTCGTCCCACGACGTTTTTTCTTTATTTAAATAGGTGCAATGTTTGTTGTGTATACGATGTATTATGAAGTTTATCGCCTGTTAACACTTAGGTAGTGTTCGCAAGTTCTTACTCTAAGGAATTTGTTATTGTTGTAATTGAATATTTTGGCCTGCATGATCGTACACAATATTTATTATATAAATAATATAATTGCTTGTTTTGGTTATTTTAAATATAGTCTTCCTATTGGAATATTTTTCAATTGGGCTGTATTATATAAATGCTTTTCTTTCTCATGCATGATTTCTTTTTAACGCTTATTTATATTTCTTTTGTTGTAGGTATGATATACACGGGAATGCATTTTTAACATAGACTGTGATAACGAACCGATTAGACTCATGCGCAAGACGTACTTGTTGTGCTTAGTGATTCGGAATAGCCGCAATTCGGAATATTATGACTGTATAAATAAGTTTATTTATTGATTGTATATAGTATAGATGTAATGAATGTGAATGGACGGGACCGTCGGTGACGGAACACGGGTGAGCATGCATGCACCGCTTGCAATACGCACCGCTTGTGCGCCACTGCGCTGCCCATGTGATCAGCGTGTATATCCGCGGACAGGGCCTCTCGAAACGCCCGTGGGGGCTCAAACTGCGGCGCGGCGGCAGCGGCGCCAGCAGCGCCAGCGCCGGCGGAGGCACCGCGGAGCCCGGCGCCGAGGGCGTGGTCACGGAACTGCGCGCGCCTGAGCTGTCCGAGCCGCTGGCCGACGTGACCGTGGTGCCCGGTGCCACCGCCACGCTCGCGTGCCGCGCTCTCGCCACGCGCGCCACCGCCTCCTGGCGCAAGACGGCTCCGGAGACTCGCGCCCTGCGTCACGGCGGCCGCTTCGCCATCAACCTCGCGCCCGACGGACTCGCCACGTTGACGATCCACGCGTGCCGCGCCTCCGATGCGGGAGTGTACTGTTGCTTGATCAGTAACGAGCTCGGGGGCGTGCAGAGTTCCGCGCGACTCACGGTGGGCACGGGCGGCACGCCGGGAGTGCCGGCAGTGCGCGCACATCCGGGCGGCGGTCTAGTTGTGCAATGGGACGAACCGACACCGACTCACCTGGAGTACTGCCGAGTGGGAGAAGGAGAGTGGCGACGAGCAACCGAAATTCCTGCGGCGGCCAATACCTTGGCACTGGAAGAGTTGGCCGCGGGACAGTACAGTTTCCGTCTGATATGCGCGCGAAGTGGAGCGCCGGGGCCCGCGTCTGGGCCGGCGGCGTGCGGTGGAGGCGGAGCGTGGCAGCGCGAACAGTTCGCGCGCAGGTACAGCGTGGAGGAGGAAATCGGACGAGGCAGAACCGCGCGCGTGCTTGCCGCGCGCGACACTGGGACTGGACAGCGAGTTGCGTTGAAGCAGGTACACGCATTGCTAATGATTTCTATGTTTTCGTTTTTGTTAGCTGAGAAAATTCTAAAAGTTTATGCTGCGTTATTATTAAATGATATAGATGACGAGGTAGTCGGTAGAAAGTTTTATAAAAATAGCATTGCGTCGCTCAGGTGCTGGCGGGGCGCGGCGCGGACGCGATGCGCGAGTATCGCATCTTGTCGCGGTCGGCGCACGGCGCGGTGGTGCGCGCGCTGGCGCTGTTCGCGGAGGTGCCGCGCGCGGGCGCGCACACGTTGGTGCTGGAGCTGGTGGGCGGCGGGCCCCTGCTGGACTACGCGGCCGGCGCACCCGCGCACTACACGCAGCGTACCGTCGCGCACCACACCAGGCAACTGCTCTCTGCGCTGCACTGGCTGCACACCATCAACGTTGCACATCTTGACGTCAGGGTACGATACCAATACTAGTCGGCTATTTCAACCCACATCACATTTATAATCTGTAGTCACTTTGCTTGTGGATTCTGTTCCCGTACAAGTACTATAAGGAGTCAAACTATATGAAAATTTACTTAATTAAACAATATATAAAATATTTAATTTAAAACTCCTCTGAGTGAATATTTACTTTACAATAGCCTGAAAACATATTGGTCGAACTGGGCGGCGCGCAGCCCCAGCTGAAGCTGGTAGACTTGGGGTCGGCCATTGAGACAGCGGAGGGTAGCGCGGCCGCAGGCGCGTGCGGGCGCGAGGTGCTGCCACCGGCGCCGGCGCAGCTCGAGTTCGCGCCGCCGGAGTGCGTGCTGGGCCGCCCGCCCGCGCCCGCCTGGGACGCCTGGGCCGCCGGCGTCTTCCTCTATGTATTCCTTACGGGGGTGAGTCAACATACTTAAAGAAACCGGTTAACATTTACATTCACTAAAAGCACGTATTATGTTACTGATTGCCTGTAAAGTCCTCGTAATGATTTCGTTGATATTTATTTTATAGTAATTATGTCTTGTGTTCCAGTTGTCACCGTTCTTAGACGAATCGATTGAAGAGACGACGGCCAACATAATAAAGTGTGACTACTGCTTCCCGCCCGAGCACTGGGTCGGCGTGGACGACAGCGCGCAGCAGATCATCCGCGGCTTGCTCGACTCCACGCCCGCCACCAGGCTCTCACCGCGCGATGCACTCGCGCACGCATGGTTCGACGAGGTGCGACTTGCAACATCATTATGCATTCTATTTATTCAATTATATCAAATCATTAAACTAAATGGCAACTCAATTATCAAGTATATTTATCAAAGATGTTACAACAATTTTAACAATAATATAATAAATTGTGCGTAGGCTCCAGCTACGCCGCTATCGGCGACGCAATTGAAGACGTTCCTGGACCGGCGAAGACCTGCGGGCCACGGCAACGCGCTGCACTCACTGCGCTCGCCCAACGACACCTGACGCGGAGAGCGCGCGGCCGACCTGTAGCCCGCCGCGGCGCACCGCTCGCGCCCCGCCCCGCACGCGCCACGCCCCGCTCACACACCGCCCACACCCACTGCGCTTCCACCGACCGACTATACAAACACTCGTCACGATACTGTAACCTTGTGATATTGTAATTGGTTCCAAATATTTTACGAGGTGTCCAATTAACTCTCGCCCCATGCAACGTATTTCATAAAACGAGTATAAAATATTTTTATCTACTGTATTTCGATTATTGCAAGTGTTTTCTTTTAGGCTCTATAATTAAAACAAGTTGTGTATTTTGTAAAGGATCCGAAAGCGTGTAATCGCGTGCACCTATTTTAGGAAACTTGACCGATTGAAGCAACGTTTAACTTATAAACTATGCGCGTAATGTAATACATTTTCAATAACAATCGATGAATTGTTGGGGGGCGTGTTAGTATGTGCGTGCAATTGACCTACGAAGGCGCTAGCCACGCGTTCAGCTTCGAAACATTCAGTCGTACACTCTAGTAGTGAGTTTTTATGTTTTATTTGGACTTTAAGCTGTAGTTTTACTGTAATCATTCTGTAGTCAATGTGCCCACCTGTCGAGTTCGGTTTTTAGGTACGTGAAATTTTGAGTTTGCCTTCGTGACATGATTTCATTTATAGTTAGTTATGGCTCATTTTTATGTTGGTATTTTTTAAATTATTATTTTATCTGCTTGTGATCGCCGATGCGATCGCAACCGCTGTCACAGATGTAAGAGTCCTCAGGCCATATATGATTTTACAAAAATGATTTTCCCTGATTGGTTAGGATATATTCTATTAAAAAAGTAAACCGATGTATGTTTTTTTAATTCCCAGAGTGGCCGATTATAAGGGAAATGTCTGTGATTTATGCTAAAATAAAAATATTTCATGCTTATTCCTAATATAATTAAAAAACTATAGAACTGTATATAGAATCTAAGTTTTAGATGATAATTTTGTCCTAATATGTGACCAAAATGGAATATATTAATTTTGTAAGTAAAATGTAACATGAAATCGGTATACCCATATTAGTGTGTTATTAGTGGGAACTTATGTAAAGTGTGCGACCTCAACCTGCCGCTCGCAGACGCTCTCACTCCGTAAATTTTAATATTGTAATCATAATTACACAATTAGCTTTTATGTACGGTTTTAAATCAATTATCAATTATTTGCGGTTTATCCCATGTAGTGCGCGTTTTAAAATTATTTTTTATATTCGATCATGATATTTACAGCATAGTTGAAATTAATTTTTCTTACCATCAAAATCGGTAAATACCGATTAGTAAACCGGTAATCATTATTTGAATTTAACTTTAAAATCATATAATCCATATGTTAGTATATTTATTCTAGTTTCGTGGTTCCATCTATTTTATGATAAAAGTGACATCACATTCATTTGTATTTTAGTTTGAATAATATGTAGCTAGTAAAGACGGATACGAATAACAATTCATGGTTCGTCATACTTAGCAGTATTTTATGAATTAAAGAAAGACGCTACTTCAGCGTGAAAGAGCCACTCAACATTACTGAGGCTTGACTAGAGCTAACGACGATATCGACGCTTTGCCACGATTCTTAAGACTGCAAGGTTTAATAATTACCTCTGTCCATATAAACTGTAATTATTAATATAATGAAATCTCTATTTCGCAGCGAGCTATCTGCCAGTGTCACTTATGGGTATCAATTTGTATTAGTACTGATATAAATGTATAAAACTCATTATATAATTTTTGTGAAAAATAACATGGTTTTTTATTCCCAATCCTTGTATTTACCTACATATGTAGGTAAAACTGATTATTGACACATAAAGAAGGTGATTATTAAACAAGTGAGTGACCCGGCTTCGCCCGGGGCCATAATATACTTTTCCGACTCCAGTCCTCAGTATTTCGGAAACATATTCTTTCTCATACATCTGTTTAATATTTAAACTCATTGTGACTGCCGACCTTTATACTGCTTTTCCTGTCCGTCCCGCCGCATCTCGTACTGTCCTGACTAATTCTGTCCCGTTTCATCCGCCCTATACTCTATATATCCCATCTCTTTGAGTTTGAAAGAGCAGCCAATATATTGGAATACACTGAATTTTTCTATGTGGTCATCCAGGGTTTCGGATACCTTCATAAATCATTCCCTATTTCACCAAAATTGGTCCAGCTGTTTCAGCGTGAAAAAGTAACAAACACACAAACTTCCGCACTTAGGTATTATGAATATATTAGTACGATTCACGTGATGTGTCGTAAATGTATAAGTAATAAATGGTAGGTATTGCAGGTATTGTGTGTGGCGTTTTTATTTCAGTGGATTTCAGTGTAATACGTCGTTTTCTGTCGCGGTCTTGACATACCCTGTATATTTTTAGATAGTGACATCATTTTTAAATATCGGCTTTAGTGTTTTACCCTGGTGTTGTTTTAAAATCGGTTTAGCCGTTGCTAAAAATATATATTTCATGACATCAATTAATTCACTCGCCAAAATAAATAGAGCTGATACATGCGGGATTGACGAAACTTTTAAGCACCCATATGCTCTCGAAAATATGATTCAGAGTTATGGGCCTTTTGCCATGCTAATTTTCCTGTAATTTTTACACGATGCATCTTTTTTGTAACCTAATTATTTTTTAAATCGGTATCTTCGAGGCGAGGAACTCTCCTTGTGTAAATGGAGCTTACATTTATTAAGGCCCATTTACACGAGGCTATGTGTTGATCTTGTAAAATGTAGAGGTTATTGCATGCGATAATGGCATGCGATTCTCACTCGAAAGGCAAGAAACTATCTCCGTGTAAAGGGCTATAAATTAGGTGTTCATGAGAATATAACATGAACAACTACCGATTCGCTTAGTGTTGTGGAGGATACAATTGATACGGAATAAATACACAGCATACATTTACGACATATATTTTACTTTAAAATTAATCAATTTTCATTAAAATGCATTGTACTTACGAAATTAATTTAAGTGTTACAAAAATACGTTACAAATTGTAAACTAACTGTATCAAGATAAATATGTTTTACTTGGAATTTTTTGTATGAAATATCCAGTAAAATGTAATCTATCAAACGTAGATTATATAAATAGTAAACGTTCCATAAATAATTTAAGATACTTTGTTCAACTATTTGGCTATTAATCTATAAAATCTATATGAAGACTAACTGGGAAGTTTCATGTTAGTATATGTAAAACTTAACATAACACCTGTAATTTTGGGGATGCACGATTCTGGCAAATTTAAACAGCCAGAACCATACAATTAAATTATGCACAATGGTGGTGTAATGCAAGTCTAATTTGTATATGAACTAAATTAAAACTTCCCAAAACAGAATTACACCAACCATCAATTAACTATATTAAAATACATTTATGTGTAATACTGTATGGAAAACACACGAAATCGTTGACTAAATCTTACAATTTTAAATATCATAATAGATTTAAAAGGTAAACTACAACATGTAGAGATTTTTTTTTAAAATGCGCGTAGATTATACTAGACAAACACATAAAGCGTACGTTACGAGCATTTAGAGCTAATAAACGTGTTGCCAGTCGGCGTCGCGACCGTGAGAGCCTTCACATACAAAATATTTATTTTCGTAAAGTTTTTTATTTTAGAAATAAAATCAATTTGTCGCCTGCGTCACCGCGCTTTAAATTAGGAACACGTTACCGCAGTTGCAGAGACTTAAGCAAAACAAACAGATCACAATATAATTTGGTAGTGTTCAGTCGGGGGAGGTGGTGTTTAGAACTTGATGCCGGCCTGCACCTGCGCCATTATCTTGGCGGACTTGCGCAGCTGATTCCCCTCGGTCTCGGTGAGAGGCTGCTTGATGATGTCGTAAATGCCGCACGTACCCAACACGCACGGCAGCGACAAGAACACATCTTCCTCGATGCCGTGCGCGCCCTAAAACAAATACATCATCATACAATTAATTTTCGCTTTACTGACAACTATATCATTTTCATGGGCTTGGAACATTGATTACATATATAAAATCAGCCGAAAATGGGATTCCTCTGCAATCAAGGGAAGCGCAGGTCATAATGGCACAATGATGCTCTATTATGGGTTCGCGGATTAAAAAGATTGCATTGCGACCCGTTTTTACGCAGTCAAAAATTTGTTATATCCATGCTTAATATGGCAGGCAGTGACCACCACCAACATGTAAACAGAAAAAACGAATGTAACAGTAACCTTAAGGCTGGTGGTGACAGGGTGCACGCTGTTCGCATTGGTGAGGATGGCGCGCGCGAGCTGCGCTAGCGACAGCCCGATGGCCCACGATGTGTATCCCTTCAGCTTGATCACCTCGTACGCGCTCTTCACCACCATCTCGTGCACGACCTTCCAGTTCTCGGGGTCACAGTCTGAGCCGATGCCCTTGTTCAGGTCGCTCAGTCGCACGCCGGCTATGTTCACACCCGACCACACGGGCACTGTCACAAAAATACACAACTTTTAGGCCGAATTTATTAGAAAGTTAGATATTATTTTTCAAAATAACATAAGAAAGAAAGAGCCTTCAAGGTCGTAAAAACAAAACAATTGTTCAGTTTTTTATGAGGTTCACTGACCGCTGCTGTCGCCGTGCTCTCCGATGATGTATCCGTGGCAGGAGGTGGGCGCGATGCCGAGTCTCTCCGACAGCAGGTAGCGGAAGCGCGCCGAGTCCAAGTTGCAGCCGGAGCCGATGACGCGCTCCTTGGGCAGCCCGCTCAGCTTCCACGACACGAACGTCAGAATGTCCACTGGGTTGCTGGCGAGCAGCAGGATCGTGTCCGGACTGTGCTTCAGCAGCTGTAGACGTACCAGAAATGGTTATTTCTGTGTTTATGTAACTACGGCTGTTAGTGTATTGAGAGATCAATTTATACATTCACTTTTACCAACTATAAATGTGTTTTTAAAATCAGGTATACCTAATCACGAACAGCTAAGGTGAGATCAATAATTGTACCGTCCCTACTGCTTTTTTACCGGTATTTCAGCCCACTTGCGAGTCATCGCCGATCTTTGCGAGTCGATGGAGACGTCTTGGCACTTTGGCTATAAATATGCTAGACCCACAAAAAAAGAAAAACTGCTTTCGATGATGGTGACATTATACATGCACAAGAAGGGGTATTATTGAATAAACTTTAAAGACTAGAACGTAGTAACAATGTAGTGCCTTTACCTGAGGAATGATACCCTTGAGGACGTCCGTGTTCCTCTGCACCAGGTCGAGTCGAGTCTCGCCCTCGCGCTGTCTCACACCGGCGGTGATGATGCAAATCCTCGAACCGGCGGTCACAGAGTAATCTGCACAAAACAAAACCCCACGCCTTAAAAACCGGTGTATGTTCATATGCAACGATAGTACCTTCCGGGTGAGGTAATAGCGTGTTAGCTGTCGATATGCTATAAGCAAATCATGAACAACACACCCCTTATGTAATGTGCACAGATTCTATTTACCTTATAAAAACCTTATCCTGAAAGATTTTTTTAAAAAGAAGAAGTATCAACAATACAGTTCACCAATTCGCTGAGTGGGACTCGAATCTCGTTATTTAGACAATATTTATCATTTGGCCGTTAATACTGACCAGTGCTGGCGCTGATCTTGGCGTTCCTCAGGAAGGCGGAGCCGTGCTGCAAGTCCAGCATCTCACCCTTCACCTTCTCCGGGGACATGTCCACCAGCGCGATGTTTGATGTCACTCCCTGCCGACAAACACATACGTTCACTGTAGCTTGCGATACAAAATCAAACTTAAATCCATCTCCTATGAATAAACTATACGTATACAATTCATATTTGTTGTTATATTGGAGAAATACAATACGTCAATACTAAAGTCATCGGTATGGCCCTGGGACTCGAACCACCTACCATTGTCTCGGCTGTTCGCCTCCGAGCTTCTACCAACCGGCCCCCATTTAAATAAATTAAATCTGGATACCTGCTTATTGTTAAAATCAAAATATGCTCATTAAAAAACATGTAAATAGACCTGTAACAGGTACAAATATATGGACAAAGTATTCAAAACGATAAGAGCCCATATATACGTTATACGTCCCACTGCAGGGCAAGGGGCTCCTTCACAAGCGAGAGTACGATTAAGAGTGATATATAGGCCATACAGTCCAACACGCTGGCCTATTGCGGGTGGGCGGACTAAACCATACCACGAATAATTATTTTCTGAACTTTTACCCTGATACCTCATAAATTAACCGTGTTACCGCATACTTGAACTTAATTAAAAATAATGGCCATATTGTACATCCTTACTAATATTTTAATTACGAAAGTTTTTATGTATGCTTTTATGGCTGGACCGATTTTGATGAAATTTGATATAGGAGTAGCTAACTATCTGTATAATGTCTGCTACTCTTTCAAACTCGAATGGATGGCAAGGGACAGGATAGATTGCATGCTTTTCAGCATTGGACAGACTGCGACGGGACGGAACTGGACATAACGAAAAGGGACGGGAATAGCAATATAGTCGACGGCGGCTAAGTTTAAATATAAACAAGTTAATATGCGAAATAATATTATGTGGTTGATGAAGACTGGACTCAAAAACTGCCTGCATGCAGGCAAAGCCGGGCCGCGCCGGACCGATTGTAATCTATAAATTATTAGCATATAAACGAAATGGAAACCAGAGGCCGATGACCCGGTTCGGATCACGTATTATTCTAATGGCACGGTTGAAGGTCATTACACTAACATTTTATTGCCGACCTAAATAAGATTACAAGGTCGTTGATGGTCATGTAAAAAATATAAACTCATTTGTCACTTATTGTGAGTGTTTAATTGTTGAACTGTCTGCATATTACTTATAAACCTTTGTCCATTTATAAATATGTAGCTTTATTACACTTCAATTTAAATGACAAAAAATGGTATTGTCTAGCTTGCCGCATTCTATTTGCCGTTATTAAAATTATCATCAGGGATATCCTTAAAAATACATAGGAATACGTCTGATAAGTTCATTGGTCCATCATTATACGTATTTTACACCAGTACGACTCATAAAAAGTCCCGACTTCCATACATCCGGCGCGAGTGGCATGCGCCAGTCACGTGCACAATGCATCCTAATATTATCTACACAGATTATAAATATCGTTCAACAACGCTATCTGATTTCGCAGCGGCTAGTAAAAGCACCCAAGCGAATTACAATCAAAATATCGTTAAACACTATCATTTTATTACATTGGATGTAGAAGACAACAATAAAGGTTCTTTTACAAATAAAATCAATAAATACTAATATTTGCAGTTACTAACCGCAATTTCTCATTGCCGAACTAGTAAAGACTCACAGTCATTGATGTATAAAAAGTATTGCTCACAGCTCGCAAACAAATGTTTTTGTCATTGCGAGGATCAAAGCCCAGACACGTTTCCAACTAGCGACTAATCCACTGCACGGTATCCAAGTGTGTTAAAACAAATTTACAAAAAATACAAAGTTTGTTTAGGACTGCTCAAACAGGCCAGGTAGTCAAATAAATACATAAAAGCGAAATGTCACCACAGTTAGGCGAAGAATAAAAAAACAATTCTCCGTAGCATACCATGGATACATAGCGTACATCAACGCAGTGGTGTGCAGAACTCCACTTACAGCTAACAGCACATCCATTATAAATAGCGAGCTATTTGCGTGATTAGACTATTAACACGCTGCGACTAAGTGACGTTTTGTCTTCATTTCAATATACCAACAGTTACAATATCAATACGGTGTCTTTGTGTGATCAATCACGCGCATTGTAAAAATCTTATTTAAATTATGTAACAGCATGGCCGTATTGTTATGTATTAAATCATAAGATTTGCTGGTCGATTTAAATATTAGTCATCATTATCGTATAAGTGCGCGGTGGCCTGTTGATAAACGGACCAGACGCGGCTGCCAACATGTTCACGGTGGTTGCGGGTTCAAATCCCAAGGCACCCTCTGACTTTTCGGAATCATGTGTGTATATTCAATACGTAGCGCAAGTGGCAAGACACCGTTCTTGAAATTAGAGGCCGCAGGTTCAATCCTCGCACCGAAAATATGTTAGCACGATCCACCAGTATTTGTTTCGGGTGTGGGTGATTACGAGACCGGAAGTCTATCGTAGTTTCAAAAATCCACGATATAAGAATTATATATTAGTGCAGGATGTGGAAGTGAATGTTGTATATATTTGTTTATTATTTACAACTTTTTGAGATTGTAGCTACCAAAAGAGTATTTTATTTTACTATGCCCACTTTAACCCAGCATAAACCAGGGAAAAATAATAAAATTTATTCTTATAGTACTTACTATTGCAGTTAAAATTACGTATAATTTAATTTGTTTCCTATTAATACCTCGCCCATTTTTTTACAGCAGTTCAATTTGTATGACTGGGCACTCCCTATTTTAGAGAGTAAAAATGTAATAAAAATTGGATCCGATGACCTTCCGCTCAGCATGAGTTATAAAACAATGGAATAAATATGTATGTGTAATAGGAAGATGCATTTGACAAATCCTAAGACTGAAAATCGATATCAATATCACGGCAGTTTTTCGCACAGCGAGGTTAGGGAAGTCCTATGCCATAGCTAAAAATAAACGGTGACGCAATCTATTAAATTTTCCTTGAACCGCACGTACACTTTGCGTAGGATAATATGTAGTTGGAAAAACAAACATTAGCACAAATAATCTTTTCGTTTTCGCAATGTGAAATTAAACCAAAGAAAAATGAATTATTTCATTTTTAATATAGTTCGGCAGTTAGGTGTAACGACGACCAGATAGAATATTGATTGCTACAGACGACCGTCTGTTGACACATTTATGCCAACCGGCAGCCGGCTCAAAGATTTAAGCAATTAATAAATGTTTGTCGGAACATGTGACATTAGTAATTACGAACGCTTTTTTTTTTTGGATTACCAAATTTAAGAGGTGTACTGAACGCACCTGTTACACCTTTATGTTTGTATTTTACACAAAAAAATATAATAACAAATATAAGTCATGATTATTGAATAATAACGCGCCAAGCGATTAACACAATAGAAATATAGTTTATCAAATCCTCGTCTGGAACAGTACCAATTCACGGACTTTTGCATTACAATTACAATCCATAAAAAATGAAGTATGCATCGACCAAATTAAAATAATATTTTTTAGAATTTTATAATTTAATCCTTTAATTCTATTCATCCACGATATGAATTAATGTAAACACAAAATACCTTCATTGCAAATATATATTTTATGCTATAGCTGTCAATTTCGATAACAATAAAAATAAGTAAAACGTAGGTAGATATTTCATAATAATATTATATTTTATAGTTTGTTTTTCGACACTTGAAATTGACAAAATAATTATGATTTAATAATTAAAGTTATTTATGCAATGATTATAAAACATCCAAAAAATATTAACTTTACTTAGATTTTTCAATTTTCCAAACATTTCTAATATGCTAAATATTTTAAACAACTACATGGATATTGCAGATTAAATCCCTAGACCCAATCATACATTTTCATTTCGTGTAATATGCTGACATTTTATTTCAAGGACTTAGTTACAAATACAACCTACATTACGGCGTTGTGAGTCATTAGCAATAAAACAATTACGTTTAATCGAGTGCCACAGTGGAAACTCCCTGTTTGCTCGTCTAGAACAGACATACATACCTGGGTGAGCATAGCGAAAACTGCCGCCATGCCGACCTGGCCCACGCCCACCACCGACACCTTGGTTCCCGTGTCTTCCGCCTTGTTCTGCATGGGCTGGAGCAGCTTCTTCAGCGTCTCCATCTTGCCTAGCAACAGCAAAGCAAGCTTAGATAAGGAATCTGCATTTCGCGCCCTCTGGACAATATTGCGCACTACACGACCCATGGCTTGGACGAGACTAAACTGTCAGAACGGTTTCATAAGAACCCATTTTCAAGGTCTCATAAAAATAATACGTTGGGTTTCATGCGAATATGAGCAATATCTATAAATGTATAGAGCTGTTTATGTCCCGATTATATTGATATTTGTTAGCACTTCAGCTTCAGTTACAAAAACGTGACAAATTGTTTTAAATTTAATAGATGAAACTTGTCTTTATTTCATTAATCATAACTATTATAGCTAGATACAAAAACCTATTACATCCTGTTTTGGTTTACTAAATAATGTGTACCTATACAGAATAGGATCATCAGACACTACTACACTTATGATTGGTATCCAAATTTTAATGCTTATAAATTACTAACTACTACATTTGTTTATTTGTATTGTAGTATTACTACTCAGTAGGGCCTACGTATTTTATTACTAAAATTAAATTTCCTTTTATGTAGATATTATTTTTTAATTAACAAGGAATGTTACAAACGCAAACTTTCCAATCATGCTGTATCACATGCAATGAATGTTGAAACCAAATTACTTTGAATATATACAACATATAACATATATACACTAAGTAGTGCCTTATAATAAGCAAATACTGTATTATTTAAATGGCAATTACGTGAATTAATTGACAGTATTTTTTATTTAGTATTATGTGCAGCCAGGTAAAGATGCGCTTCAAATTAACGTCCTTTCTGAAGGACAAACATTGTAAAGAGATTACAGTTTCATATTTCGTTATGCAGCTACAAGTTGCATCACTGCGCAGCATAACTAGCTTTTGCGCATGACTCCGTAGGAAGTACCTAAGCGTATTTTTTGCATCGCTGTTTATCGTTATTTATACAGCTCCTAGGCAGCGTATCCAGATGAAATATACTTGCAATATTAAAGGTAAACCTGCAGCAATACAGCCGTAATAACCGCATCCCATTTTGTGCACTTAGCACTAGTGTTTTCATGATGCGCATTTAAATATACAGTGAGAAAACAGCCCTGATTTCTATTGTTATTTTAGAACTCCTTTCATTAAATAAATAACATGGCATGTACATATTTAGACCGGTAAGTTTTATTAAATTATGTATAGATATGGCCCGGCAGTAGTTTTTGGAGAATGACGCTGATTGAACCAATGTGTGTCTATTAATAACCTAAATGATTTCAATAAATCAAAATTGAGCTAGAAGCACGCCTTCTAGACACGTTCTTTTTAATAAATTATAAACACTGGGTTATGTAAATAGGTTTCATTCGTTTTGAAAAGTAACTATTGAAACGCATTTAAATATCTTTATATAAAGCCCAAAGACAAGAAAACACTAAAAATCTTTGTGCAATTTTCAAATTAATTGCATTCTCGCTCCATCTATTTATCAAGACGCACGAAATTCGCATCGAAAATATTTCAGAAACGATAAAAAAAAAGACAAATGCAACGCAACAATGTAACATTCAATTGTTTATTTGAAATGATGAAAGAAATACTGTAACTCACCATCTTGGTCATTATATCCGTTGCTGTTATTGTTTTCAGCCATTCTTAATGAAATTACACTAGAGCACACGACCGCGATTTATATATCGCAAGTACCTATTTATTTTAAAAGTAGACACGCGTCCACACCGTACGAGCTTCAAGAAAGAACTGAATGAATGAAATCCCCGACGCGACAGATATAGAGGGCTTGCGACCGACCGGAATAACTGGTATTGAGCGAATGAAGGCAAACTGGCAACAACTAAAAAGCATGAACTATGAAGCAGCTGACGAACGTGTGAAAAGGAGGGTCGAGTAAAGCCCCCAGGAGTCCGGTGCCGGGATAATGACCGCTCACATCCGAGGGAACAATGTATATTTCCAGGAAAAGTATATATCAATTAGTCATTCCAAAATCAACGTCCGCAAGAGGCAAGAAAACGTTGAAAAACTGATTTTTTTTTTAACAATAACGAAAGCATTAATTTTTAAGGCTACTTATTTTACTATTAGATGATTTTTGCGCTAAAAGGACCTACTTACTCAAAAATAATGGCAATTCATAACTACTGTCAACATTCCTTATAATTAAATAGTTGTGCAATATGTGATCCTATAGATAAATTATTATTATATGTATAAGTACGTGATTTTTGTGTACTTTTTAAAATATTATGTCGATTTATCTGAAGCGTATCGACTGGTAAATAAAATGTGATTATATTCATCTAACGACTGTATTAGGAAATCACATATTATATTATATTATATTATATAATAATATCGATGTTTCATAACAATATAATGTTTTGCGGTTTTTATAAGTAGACATTTACAGAATGCACAATTGTGACACCTTGCTTGCGAATAGCGTTGCCAGGCGTCCGGATAAAGCCGGACATAGTTAGGCTTTTTGATTGCATGTCCGGCTAAAATAAACGTTGTCCGTCTTGTCCGGCTTTTGTTAGGCTTTTTACATTTCGCAAACAAGCGAGCACTGCCGCCGCGCCGCCGAGCGTGGCCGAGATTTATGATAATAATAAAAAAGACTTGATTTTATATAAAAAAAAAATTGTCGTACCTATTAATACTAAGACAAAATCCTCAATTATATAGGGTGTCCGGCTTTTTTAACCAAATGTCCGGCCAAACTGGCTGGTCTGTCCGGCTATTAGGTTTGGCGACCTGGCAACGCTACTTGCGAAGTGAACTTTTTGCAAACTTTCTTACCGGTGAAATGTACCTATCGCAATTCGCAATTTGGTACCTAAAATAAGCATAACCCAGATTTAGTGATTATTGTAATGAATTTATTTGATGTTTACCACATGAGCAATGTTGGCATTTTTTTTTTTAAAGTAATACATTTTTTAAGTATAAGGAAAAGTATTCCAAAATTTTTGTTTGTTTTTCCAAGGTTTATATACCTAGTGTTGATAGTACTTACGTGGTAGCTTAATATTCGGGCTTACCTCCTTTCCCACCTCCACAAATGTTTTTTTTTGCCGCTGACAGCCGGCGCACCGTTTGTTTTGAGGTGGGCGCGCGTCTGTACGCCACCAAGCCGGCGGCTCCGCAGATCGTACTCAAGGTGACCTTCAACAGTTCGTTTTGGACACCACAACGCTGCGCATGCTCGAATTAAACACCATTATCAAATAAATTCGTGTTCTGCTACTACTGGCTAAAGTGTATTTTCGTTTGTCACAGGCAGAGATTGATACAGGACTTCAATTTACGCAACGGGCACGTACATAAAATTTGTAGAATATAGACCGTCTGAACTGTGTGCAAGAGTTTGTACTGAATGCGTTAAATATGTTGTTCTGAATTTCAGTTGCCAATTATAATCTGACTGTTATTGTTATGTCTGGTACTACAACTGGTTCTAGACTCTAGTAGAGGCCATTGACCCAAACGAAGGTCGTATAATACCTAGTGTCATAATTTATGTAGGTACATAATTTAAGAAAATGCATAGGTACTTAAATATACAAATTATATGATGACAAACTTTCGATAGAGATTATTTTTTTGTCACTCCGAAAGTTGAACGTGCGCTAGTCACGTAGTCCATGCAACCAGCAAGGAGCGAATGAATGAATGATTGGAATAAAAATAATGCATTTTCAACCTTAGAGTATATCAAATATAGAGGGAGCGCTTTCATACATTTGCGTTTTCAAAAATGTAGATAGATATATTATTGGTATATTAGTGAAAATAGTATTGATTATTTAACAACAACTTCTATAAATTCTGTTGGCAACCGAAAGTATATTTCGTTCTTATCCGTCTAAGACGAGTTTGAGTGGAATTCAATAGCACTAAACAATTTTTTAATTTTATTTTTCAAATAATTAGTGCATGTTGGGACATCCTGTCAGCCAATAGGAGGGCAGAAAAAGGTAACCCTGAGCCCGGCACCACCATTTTTATCCATGTTTTTGTAGTACCAGAGCTCGCTCTATATTATAAATTACTCTGAGTTTACTCCTTTCCAAGTGTAATAGGCGTAGGCAATATACATATAAAGCACAGTATAAAGCTTATTAATGTGTTAACATTATAATTTCCCACTTATAAAAAACCGTTTAAAATCATGTAGCTTCAATGCATATGGACTGAGAAAATATGCTGAAAGAAAATATACATAACAGAGTATAATAAAATCACATCGGACTGATCGGAGGTTAACATTAGTTACGAAAAAATCTACTTTTGTTAATTTATGCAATTTTTTAGTATGAAGTACATCGATCAATTATTATACACATTGATCGATGATGAAGTACTACATAGTTACTGTGATATTTAGCAGGTGCGTTGTGGCCTGTTCGTAACGGACCGGAGGCGGCTGCAGTGACGGTGTCGCGGGTTCAAATAGCAAGGCACATTACAGTGATTTTTAGGAGATATGTGCCTATCGATAGTCATTTTTTAATTGTATTAGCCCATATTCGTCCCACTGCAGGGCACGGGGCTCTTCTACAATCGAGAGTACGATTAAGAGGGATTAGGTTAGGTATTTGGTCCACTACGCAAATGCTTTAACGGTGGAGGAAATCATCGTGAGTTAACCGCATAATTAGATAATAAGCAATGCTTCGAATTTATAAGAATAAGCCAGCAATCACTGAGTACGATTAATATAACATCTATATGCCTATTTGAATTAAAAAGCAGGACATGAGGAAAGTAGGTAACTAGGTGAAACTTTTCAAGCACAAACAATATGGGGACAAATTATGCCATAGACAAAATTACCAACCTTCTTATTAGTAGAAAAAGGGAAAAAGGAGATAGCGCTTGCAATGAGAGCTTCGTAAAGACGTACAGACCATGGCGAGCTGCAATAGTTGGATGGTTTTAAGTTGTAAAACAGATTTGCCGTGACGAAGTCGCCGCTCTCATCCCTGCGGTGATTTTCACTTCTGCTCCATGCTTCGGGGTTGAAACTGCCAGTGCTCGCTCCACCACATTCAGGTACTGTATTAAAATATATCAAACTGAATAATAGTAATGAACGTAAATGATATTTAACTATCTGAGCAAAATTATTTCAGTTTGTTTTTGGAGTTACTTAGGTGTCTATTTACATATTATTATATTAAGACTTTGTACCTACCTATTGTTTTGGTTAATATTTTTTTGTAATAATACCTATTGTTTTACACATGCGGAAAAAATCTATACATACGAGTATATAAGTATTGACACACGAATAAATTATTTCCTAAAATAATCCACTTAATTTTGCGACATTAATGCTATCAGAATACCCGCGAACTACAGACACTTCGGAGGTTTGTAATTCCGCATAAGCGCAGTGATGACTGAGGGGTCTAGACCTGCGGAAAATATCACAAAAACAGACACGTCAGACCCCCTCTCCTTCACAACTTACAAGAAACAATATCCCGAACATGTGATTCGTAAAATACTGCTGTATGTTGCTGCTGTATGGGCTATAAAAAATCATCATGGTTACTGATTAGTGCTGTGCACTGGTCGTTGACATAAAAAAAAATACTATAGCAAATCATACAATTCAGGGAATACGATTTTATGACACATCCTAAACTTCTTCGTCTTCTTTACACAGACTTCATACAGACTTCTATTAAGAAGTCCATGTATTAACATGGATTCTTAGTTAGATGAGGCATGATTCTACGGCGGAGGAAAACATCGTTTAAAAACTAGCCTGTGAGCTATGTGTTACATTTCAAGCGCATGTTAGGCCTACCAACCACATTAGGCAAGCACAGAGACTGTTGGACTAAGCTTTCAAAGAGTATCTGTATCAGGTTGCCATTTGAATATTATAAGCGACATGGGTGAAAAAGTGGTATGCGGTCGCGCCGCAGATGAAGAATTACCATAGCATCCATCTTGTTTCCCCACAGCATTGGTGGATTGACTGGCGGTTACAAACATTGACCCGGCAGCATATTTGACGAACTAAAGAATGAAACAAAAATATTATAAAGATATTAATTCTAATGGTTAAAACATGTATTTTTTATGACACATTTGTTCCATTACTATATTTCTATTAGGTAACTTAAAGCATATAACAGACTCTATTGTTTTGTATTTTAAATACTTACGATATTGAGGACAAAGAGAAAAATAACTACCTAACTAAAAAATCATTAATTTGGATAATCGGAGCAATGAGATCTGTTACCAAAAACATCATGGCCTAGAACCTGATTAAAGAGATTTCTACGAAGCCCAATTCTCAATCTACATCTTCCAGGTACTTATTGCTTACTAAAGCACACATAAAAAATGATCATTGTCGATCGAGCCGTTTGGTCAGTTCAGCCTCCACACGTACAGAAAAATATATATTATGACGACGATATAAATGAAATAAAATCATGAAATAAACAGGTAGACGGTGGACGCGACACACATCGATAGGATACGTGAGTTTCATGGCTATTTTAAAATTACGCGTGGCTTTTGTCCTACATTGACCCGGTCCAAAATAAATATTAATCGATCAGGTAATTTATCTTGATGCAGGGACGGACTTTATTCTTGCCTAGAGTCTGGCAAGCCGTCAGCAGCTGACGACCATTGTACGGCTTATAGGGTTCGCGTGGCATCTCCGAATACTAATACGAATAACGGATGTTATGCAGTACTTGTTTGTCATAAGCCATAAGGTAACACAATATTTATGGGATCGAATATGAGCGATATCGAACGATTTTAGTAGCAAGACATTGTAAGTCCTGCTCGGTTTCGGTGGGGGTTTTCATATTATGATTGCCCAAAGGATTGACGTCAGGCAGATGATCGATTGTATAATCATAAACCAATTCTGTTTGCTACATGGATGTAAGAAATAAATTTGCACCATAAATACTTGGGTACTTTAAAGTCTGGTAGAGAAGTCGATTATAATTAATGATTAGAATGAAATCAGTGATGAAAGACTTAATCAGCACATTAATCAATTAATGACCATATTTTTAAAGGCTACAAAAAAGAAAATTAAGAACTTTTATTTTCTTTTATTACGTATCAATGTATCAGTGATATTTTATTACTCTAATGAATAACGTATATTATTATATTAAATGGACCTGTGGTATTGACGACCTTGAAGTATCTTCGGTCACCTTGATATCTGCCTCCTCCTCAGAATTTATTCGGCTTCTAGCTGGATCTGTTGTTGATACCATCAAATACGACAGAATATATAATATTACATAGAGCTAAATATTTAGTTTTATTATGATTCCAACTAGTTATTTCAGAGACTTAGTGCTCGTTATAATATACAGTATGTACATACATACCTTCACGGGTTGGTGAAGAGGAACAATAAATCACAAATTCTTTTGGAAAATTCAACAATCTTCTGCGCAATGTTTCGGACAATATTCTATTAGGTTTGGCAGCCCCGGTCTGTACATAAAGCAGTTATTATTAAAATAGATTTATATATTGTAGAGGTGGACTTAATGCCTGAGGCATTCTCTAACAGTTCGAACCTTAGGTGATGGATATATGAGAAGAGGTAGGTACGTACCTAAACAATGAATTATTATGAATTCAATAGACACACTTAAGAGCATCTAATTAATCTTTTATTGGGCAAATTAACTAGTTAAATCTTTGCATCCTATGTTTACACAAAGTGGTCTGTATTGGTGAGATTCAAATTTTTTTATGAGAAAACCTATGAACAGCAGCTTCGGGTATCTTCTTATTACATTGGATTCTTGCTGCAGGATAGCTGGCCCCAGCAGTGGGATATTTACGAACGAATAATATACCTAGGCTAAAATTAAAATCATGTAACATTTTACTAAATAAACGTCAGAATTTTGAGTACTTAGTTTAATTTAATATAAGCAATTCAATCAAAACAGAAGTCATCTCTTCTGCAAATCAAATACTAAATAATAAAATAATTAATCCATGAAAGGGATTTTCAAAATTACCTTAGAAAATAGACTAGATAATCCACTTTGATGGAATGCCGTTGATAAGAATCCTTTACTTTCATTGTTAGTATTGTGAAACAACTTTTCGGTCGTTGTTCTTTTGATAAGTTTGGTCTTAAAGCTGCTGCCATTAAGAACAGTGGTATTTTTGAATATTGAACTAGGTAATACAGAAACGCGTGGAGGATTTAGAAAAGCATGTCGCATAAAGAATCCGACGGTTTTTACAGGTGATGAAAAGTTTTTGGTTCCCATGTAGAAATCCTGGTATAATTTTCTGACAATTGTGACAATTTCGACCTCATACTGCTAAGAAAAGTATTCTTCTGGATGTTATTCAAAAAGGTTTCAATTGTTATAGTTTTCAAACATTTTTCTATAAGTTTAACATTATGAAGTTTTAATATCTCTGATATAATCTGCTGTGTAAATCTGCGATTTAATAAATACATAAGTGGATGTTAACTTATATCTCCTTAGCCTTAAAATCTGTCTCTAACTACCGATATTAAAGATGTTTTGCCATTTGGCATTTAGTAATTATGTGACATATTATTCCAAAAAATTACATTCGCAGACCGTGGCTTTGCATTTTTATGGGAATTATTATTTCATAGTATAGATGTTAATTGCATAAATCTGTGACTTATTCGGTGGGTATTGAACTCACTTCGTTGAAGGCCGTGTGCGCTATTGTCACTCAGCGAGCCGTGTAACCTGCGATTGTATGCTGCAATGCCTTTAATGTTTAACCATGCATGATGAAATTTCTTTCTACCTGGTTTAATCTTGTCTAATGTCTAGTGACTGGGTCCACTTCTCTGTTCAAATGCTCCTTTACCCAGTTACTTACCTGCAGGGAAACTTGGCGATGCATTATTTCAATAACTTGCGTCATAATACTTAGATATGTAAATAAATGTAGATAGTTCAACTCCCGTGATTTCTAACTATTATCTAAGTTAAGCACTCTCAAAATAATATTAATTATACATTAAAACAATTTTTAACGATATTCTTAACATTGCTTTAAAAACAAAACATGTATTGACAGTGGTTTTATAAAGATGTTTTCTCGTCTAGCCCCCAGTTTAGTCTGTTTTCCATCTAGATTGTTTTCATGGTATATAAGACATTAATTTGTGGAATGTCCTCCAAATTGGCACCCGCCGCTCCTCGTAAGTTGTAGCCTGGTGAGTGTTTTTAATAGGATAGAAGTGGACATTAGGCATACACAACCGCCCTTGTTTATTTCTTCATTCTAGTATTCCTTCAATTAGAGTCCGTCAAGCATTTGCAAATTTCATCTGAAAACGGAAATGGTGCCCGTAGTCCGTGAGCCCAATTAATATCGTCACTATGAATCGAGCAACTCGATTGCAGAATACGTGATAATAGCCCGATACAACAATTAACTTACTTCATCTTTCTTTTCACTATATTCTCATGGACTAACAAACAACAACACGCAACAATAATGAACGAGGTGTGAACAATTACAAATCGCGACTGTTATCGCAATTACAGCGGATAAGATGCCGTTTCTTAAAAATTCTTGGAGTATTAGGCGAAATTTCACCAATAATTACCTTTTTTCTTTCATCAATGGCGCTTGCCAGACAGACGAAAGCACCCTTACGCAGGTCACTGACCAATTTTCACCGGATATAACAGTCCTAAATAATCTTTAAATAAATTCAAACATTTCAAGCGGATTCATAATTATACTTTATCGAGTGATGCATAAAAAGTTAATCGTAGAGTATTTTAAAAATAGATATCTACAGATAATATCGCATTTACATGTACAAAAACAAATGATTTATATATGCAATGGGTGTGTCTGCTACTTGTTTAATGCTATATCTTATCCTAGTCTGACTTCTCGTTATAAAAGTATGATTAATTAATCATCAATAATAATAATTAGAAACTATCTAGCTATATATTAGTCAAAGGTCTGTTTATTGTTTTTTATATAACTTATGCCAGGTACCTATTGTCGTAGACAGATTATATCTGGGACGATTAATAAATTTCATTAATAACAATTCATGACGAATGATATGTAATTACATTGCAGTGAAATATAAGAGGTATAGGGGTTTAAATCAATTGTTCAATCTAGTTTAATTTCAAGAACAAACAAAATCGAAATCCGTTATTTAAATTCGCGGAATTCATTTGATCCGTGGCCATCGACGTCGCGTAAACAGTGGCAACGGTACAGACTAAGGAGTAAGGCAACGGTCTTTCAGTCACGTAGGTATAATTCACAGACTAATAAGAAGATACTAAATACGTATGTATGTATAACTCAAACTAGTTTGACCGAATGATTCCTGACGTAAGCATGCAGCACGCTCACATGACGTCGCACACGTCGCGCTTTGGCGTCGCAATGAGGCAAAATGGTGAAATCATTTTGTCTATACGGACTAAACTAATGCACTTGTAATTTGCGTAATGTTATATTATTGCATGGTACAGGAAAATCGCGCTTGAATTATTTTCAGTCATCGATCAGTTATACAGGGTATATCAAGACCGCGACCGAAAACGAAGCCAGGTGGTAGTTTTAGCGGCTACAGACACAATGCAACTAAAAATTTTGCAAAATAAGCGACGGATTTTTTTTACAATTTTTTTAAAATCATCGTTTTTGAGGGGTAAATACCTATTTTTTGCAAAAATAGTAATTTAAACCCTTACGTACCATTATGTGTTTAAAAATTAAGCGATGTACGTCATTATTTTAGAAAAACTATGTTTAATCACTCAAATACGACGAGATGTAAAAAATAACAAAGAAAAAATTGACGACTTTTTTGGTAAAATTTTTACTTGCTTTGTGTTTGATATCACTAATACTACCTCCTGGCTTCGTTTTCGGTCGCGGTCTTGATATACCCTGTATTCTTTTCAATAGTAATTTATGACTTGTATTTTTATTTTAAGATTGAGGAAGAAATTGTTCTTGACTTTATTGGGTTATATTTGGTAATGACACATAAAAAATCTGTCTTCCTTTTACATTTTGTGATACTTATGTAGTTACTTTCGCTTGTTTTTCCGCACAGGGAGAAGAGCTACCCAGCGGCTCGTGTTTTTAACTTTATAACTTAGGATAAGTATAGCTCCGAGCTTTTTATGTATGCGGCCAATGCTGCTCCCCATGGACTTTTGCAATGCTAGAGGAAAAGCCAATATGACGTCTAATGCAAAATATTAACGATAATATAAGAGAATATCTATCAACTGTGGTCTGTGTATGAAAGAAAAAAAATGGCACGTTGTTAATGGTTTCGGTTTATGCCCGATGACATCTTCCTCTATTCTCTCTCTCTTCATAAACTTAGACTTCTGTTAATAAAACATAAAGGTTAATACATAAGAGTATAGTTATGTTTTTTAATAACTAAAATTAGTTTGTAACCAGTTCCTGATTAATGTAAATTAAAACAATAATTTCATTCAGGCACCTATAGGACTGTGACAAAAATACTAAAATAGCACCAATAAAGGCTTTATCTAGAAAAATATCCTTACATTTAGTGGCCATCGAACTCTCCGCAGAAATTCATAAGACTTACTAGCTCCACATTGATCGAACAGGGCGGTGGAAGACGTACGACCTTGTGAAGGTCGAAGTTATTTGGTCTAGCTTGTGCTTGAGTTCTTAGAACTTCTAATGAATTTATCAGTATCCTGTTGCTAATGTATCGTTGCATCATATCTACACGTGCGTAGTGTCACGGACAGGAATCTCTTACGTGTTTATTGCCTGCGTTAGTTTGAGTATTTCGTCAGCCGTGTCCTCTCTCTTAATGTTAGTGTCACAGAACAGTTAGTGCTATGAGGTAATCGAAATGCAATTGTTTAAGTGATTATAATTATTATGTTATGCTTTGTAAGATCTGAAGTTATCATTGATTAATCTAAATCGATTGTTACAGTTAGGTAAGACATAAAATACATACATGCATACATACATACATAAACTCACGCCTTTATCCCCGAAGGGGTGGGCAGAGGCGCCACATAAAATACAAGTATAAAATATCGTGATTATTTATTTAATGATAATAAGGATTAACAAAAAAACCACTAACTACTATCAAACACAGACAAGCTTATAAAAAGTAAAAGCCCAGACATTATTAACATACTTAGGTAATGTGTCCATATTATTTTAGAGAGCACTTATCTATTGATACCACGCTCTCAATACTTCATCATATCGATAGGATATCGTCATATCAAAATGATATCTGCATAATTACATGATTCGTAAACCTAAATATTGTATTACGAATCGATGATTTCCGGTAACATGTTATTTTGAACTGCGCGACCTTTACAATTAAAATATGTTTAGTATAAACTATTGTTCAATAAAGAGGAGAGACGTGATGCAAACGTAGATATTGTTCAAGGCGAAAAGTAAATAATGTCGGTTAAATTGCGAAATAAAGCGGCAATTAGTCATGCCGGTATATTAAGATGACGTGAAGTCGTTGCATGCTGTTCCATCATTTAATTTGCTTCATGGGCAAAGAGTACCATGGCAAAATAGTATAAACCGTAAAATAGTACCTATGAGGCAAAGAAAATCAAATAGGATAGGCAACTTTAATATAATTATTATTTCCACTTATCGATCCGTATTCGAATAGTTTGACTGACGGATTCTCAACTCTCCTGTAACGGATGATGTTACTCAAAAATGTGACATACTCAGTAATTATGTTTTTATTGTATCTACTACTCATAAGCTATATTTTAATCATAATATAATGATTGGGGAAGCACAGTCATAAAGTCATATAACTGTAAGTCATAAACTCGGTATAAAGACATTTCATTGCTATACTTAGCCTGGACTGTATTTTTATAACGACTAATAAAGTCGGTAATTTTATTCACATGATATAAAAAGAACGCTATTTTTCGAGCCTTACAAATGGGATTTATACTCGTACATTGCCATGCATATAGTAGATTTCATTTCTCTCAATGAGATAATCCAATGGTAAAGAGTATAGACTAAATTGTTTCAGCGCTCAACTCGACACAGAGGTCAAAAAGGACGTCTCGGATGCCCTCTCAGAGGTCACTGTACACGCCCAGATTTTGTCTGCCGTCTAAATGTGGATTTTAGTATTATAAGATAATAGTAGTTGCATTTAATTCCACGCGGTCTGTAGGTAATTAATAATTACAAACATTTATAATTGTTGGCAAGGTTCTCAGGAATATAGGTAAATAACGTAGCAGTTGTTTTGTTATTTAATGTCCTTGTAAAAATATTTTTTTACAGCTTTAATTCAGACATTTTTTTAGATTTACTTTTCCGATAAGTATTTCATTGTATCTGTCCTAGCACAGCTATCTTAGTATTTTATGATTTTTAACGACACCTATTAGGTATAGTAGCTGGTACACCTACATATTTTTTTACTTTTTTCTGTAAGTATATCAAGTACTAAAATAATTCTGTTACTAATTAAAGAGTGCTACCACGTTTTACCAAAATCGTTGGAGATGAAATCTGCGACGTGGGTAGAAGTGTACTAATTTTAAGTTTTAAGGAATATTCGTGCCTAGCTTCGGTTCAATCTCTAAAGTCTAAAGGAATTGAGCATAGAAAAAGTGCGTGCATATTTATGTATTTACCTGACAGAAGAATTATAAAGTATGAGTAGTGAACGTATCCGCACTAGGCTTAGGCCAGTGAAATGCAGGACTCTTAAAGACGACGTAAAGTTAAGTAGTTCTAGACTAACAAATCAACCCTTAAAACTGTAGAGAAGGTGTTCTGTTCAATAGTGGAATACTGACCCATGATTGATTATTGATTATTTAAAATTTTGAAATGCACAGTGTTTGGAGGCTCCTCCTACTCTCCCACACAATCAAGATACTTAGCCTTATTGTAGGTAGGTACCTTATTGAAACCAGCACTATGAAAGAAGATTAGGACACAAGAAGTCCAATAGAACCTATGGACCCGAAAATAAAACAATGTTTAGGTGAAAGATTAATACGATAAGAGTAAAGAAGTCTTAAGTTAACTGTTTAAATTAAGTAGTTAGGTACATGAACGCAGATGCGAGCATACTTGTAGGTACTATTTTCCTATATAGTGTATTATCTATGGGTACTATAAAATAATGCGAACGTGATCATTGTACGTCAAAAGGAATTTTTGGTGACAGTATTTTAAAAAGTTCCTACATACATATGTAAAGAGAATTTATATGCCACTGTAAAAAGTGACCCCGTAAACATCAAAATAAAAGTGAGGTTATTTATAAGTTGAAATTTTTGGCGTTGTACACGGAGCAAAATGGGGACGTGGAGAACTGCCGGATTAAAGTAAACACACTTAAATTACATAAATGTACAAACTCTCGTTTGTAAATCGCCGAGAGAGAAGGCAGAGGTGTCAACGTGCCAACCACTATTCGGCGGATTTATTTCTGGCTTAAAATGTAATAGAAGGCCTATCGTTATATGTGTGGGTAGCTAGTGAGCTTAATACCTCTACCACTCCCCTAGGCGGCCAGTGAACCACGTAGATAGACGTTAGATAATTTAGGCGTTTATTGTATTCATTGCTAATCAGGTGGACCAGTAATAAATAGATTTAATAACGCATGTAAGTACCTATACCTACAGCTTTAGCATCAAACGGTTTAATTCACTATAGACATACATTGTATAAACTCGCGCCTTTTTCCCAGAACGGGTCGGTAGAGGTGCAACTAGGACACCCACATTTCGTCTTGTGTTTTCCGTCCCATTATGTGACAGCGGTGAGCCTATCGCCATATTGGGCACAAATTTCTGACTCCAGGCCAATAATGAATAGAAAAATCCTTTATCACTTTGCCCGACCCGGTACTCGAACCCGCTCATCTTTGCAATAATACCGCAGTACAACTGCGCCACCGAGGCAGTCAATATAGATTCATTACATAATGTCTATCTCCCGTACATTACTATTGTCTGAGATGCCTAGATATTCTATCATTTTAATGACCAATGGTACGGCCATTTTGTAAGGTAATGGAAGTGATCTGTCGACGGTGGCCATAGCTTTCAGCTTTGTATACTAGGACACATGTCTGACCTGATTCATGTGTGTATCGATTAAGGAAAACACCGTGCCGACACCTGCGTGTCTTAGAAATTGTTACAATAATTTTGATGGTGAAGTCCGTCAAGACTGTAGACTATGATCTGAGCCAGTTCAATCGAGCTCTAGATTGTAGAAGATGCACACGTACAGTCTAAAATAATTATTTTGTTTCAGCTACGTTAATTTTTCTACAATTGCGGCGAGAGTTTTGCGCAATTCTCTGAAGTCTGAACTGCGGGACACGGCTTCGAAACGAGACAAATCCGCTGTTAGCGTACTTTTTTGGGTGAGCGGGGAGGTGCTGCGTAAGTGTTGCTTTTATTATGTAGGTACATAGATTTTTTATTGGCCAGAGATGTCATGGTAATAAATTATGGCTTTCATATATGAAAAATGAATTAATTTTAGTCAATATATTTTTAATGTCTTTCAAATTTTTTTATTAAGTATTGACCACTCGATTGCACTTTGGTTGTAACTCCTGTTTGGTAATGTGCTATGGTTAGCACATATCGTGAAATCCGTAAAAAACATATTTACAATTAATGCAGTAGACGCATCTAGAAAATTTAAGAACCATAGAATCCAAAATGCTGGTTGATGGATTCATTCGATATATTTTATTTTCAGCGCCTGGACAGAAGCCAACCACTGATAAAGACAAAGAGACAACCTAGCTTTTTCATTCCCATAATAAAATGTTTATTCGTTTGAAATAAAATGTGCTTATGTATTTGTGGGTTACTTAATTTTAGTATGTGCACCCATTTTCCCCAAAAAGAAAAGGCAGATGTGCTACCAGGAAACCTATATTTCACCTTGTGTGTTCCGTCCCACGAATCACGATGTGATAGTGGTTAAGCCTATCGCCATATCGGGCACAAATTCTTGACTACGGGCTAATAATTAGTACCAAAAAATCAATATCGCTTTGCACGACCTGGGATTCGAACCCGAGACCTCGGCGTCATAATCGCATCTGAGTACAACTCTGCGATCAAGGCGGTCAGAATATTATAGTCTAGTAAAAATAATATTTTACGGCAACTGCATGCAACAATGTAGGTAGGTACTAGCTATGTATCATGACACTACAATAAACGGATTATTCAGAAAGTCTGCATAAATTACTATGGAGTAATACTTTTGTCACCGTTCTGTCACGGGTCAGCTGTACCATGCTGTGACTGAACCAGAAGCGTATCGCGCACTATATTTCAGAAATCATTGATGGCGCATGCCACGTTGTCGCACCGAGATGTCATAGTGCAAGTCAATGTTTTCTCCGACTCAATTGTAACCGTCACAAGGAAAATTAGAAACGCGATACAAAATTAAATACTTATATGCATCGTAGTATAACAGTATACGTATTTTTTGGGATATTATTATGCCTAATAATGTAATAATCTATATGAAACCTTCTAAATGTTGCTATTGTATACGTTTGAATTTGGTTTTGTATTGAGTTACGTACTTCGTTAGTTTTTATTTTCATTTTTGTCGATTTCTTTTCTAATTTATTAATTTTTTTATAAATGTTATATAATATGCCTTTAATTAATGGTATATTAGTAGTTTGTTCATGATGGTAACAACTACAAAATGTTTAAATATACATTTCGTTGGTGTACATATTTTAATAAACAATAATAATGTGAAGCAACTTTGTACGTATAAGTGGCGAGAAGGCTTCGCACTTTGTTACAACTACTATACTATTGGCATAAGCAGAACAATGACTCCGTTTGTTTTCATAATAATTGTCATACTTACTCATGCAAGCTTCTCAATTATAAGGAGGCACCTCGTATCTGCCATGTTGGCTTTTTTAGTCATTAATGTACTATTATCATAAATGAATAATGACTATAAAATCAATGTAACTATCATTCTGATTCAATGTGATGGGTACAAAATAACCACTGCTTATTTTATAAATAAAACACAAATATTGAAGAATACTTTATTGCGATCAAGTATCTAATCACAATTTTATAATCACAAGTTACACTACATTGTTCTCAGTCCAACATAGCTCCCATAATCATGTAATACATATATTGTTATATAACTTAACGGCAGGCATGCATCTGCTTATAATATGAAAAAAGTTTATAACTCCTTAACTCGATAATATCGCTAAACACATTTAAAGTGACAAAGATTGAATAATATCTAATATAAGAGATATATGAGAGTAGATAATATATTGATTAAATTAGTTTGTATGTAAGCTAGGGTCGGTATGACATCATGACAAGCTGTTTGCATGTTATGTGAACTCCTTTTCTGATGATTTTGTTGTTAATGAAAGGACCCAATTTCCTTTAAAGGTGTTCCTATTGATCCTGGAATATAGGAATTGCAGTGGTGGTATGAAAGTTTAATACACCGTTTAAATGTTCTCACGAAAACTGTCACAATAGGAGTGATCATATTAAGAGTATAATGTATTCTAATGTATTTTTGAGCTTGTGAAATGAGTCCTGAATAAATATGATTACTCTTAAAACTAGCCACTTAACATTTAACGACCACTTAAATACAGACATGCATCATACATAAAGTTTACTACTCATTCACTTACATCTAAAAATTGATTACTACATAAGTGATTAATATTAGCAATATATAAAAATATGTTATATATCTTGATTAAATATGAGTATGAGAATATATATTAAGGTACGTATTTGATTATATAATGCGGGTATATAAAATATTATATTATTTATGTAGTTATATACTTGACGGTGTGGAAAACTATTGAATAAACATAATTATATAATTTGCAAAGAAATGATATGTAAGTTACAGATTAATAGGTACTGGATGTACAGCCACCAATGCTCGTGCTAAACTGCTATGACATAAATTACTATTTATCATATTATAGTTATAGATGTTGTTAGTTGGTAGTGTCTTTTTTGAGGGGGTCTGTGCCCTAATTATAAATGTATTATCATTGTGTTTAGAAGAAATGACCTGATTGCAGCAAGCAGACGCATATTACTTCCGGTGTCCAAGAGCTCATTTTGAGCGTGTTGTCAAAATTTTGATGACGTAGCCTATTGTTTTTCAATTGTTTTCCATTGTCAAAACACATCTGTCAACACATCGCCACCGGAGAGGATATAAGACCGAAATTATTAATACTTTGTGACTCACGGCTTCGAAATCCTCAAACTGTAAAGTTGGCGGCTGCACATCGCGTGATATTGAAATAAATATCCTCATTTTAATAAGAAGTTCGGTATGTTACACATAGCTCACTGCGACCTATATTAGTGAAAGACATCAAATACTAAATAGACGAATAAGACATATACGAACAAACAGCGTAAATAATGGCTTATATATTAATGTAATACTTTTCGACACCATATTAATGAGCATCATATTCGTACAATTGGGACTATTACACGGAACAAAATAGCATCGAGAATTGTTTGTCAAAGAAATTTTCTTAAACTACGGGAATATCTATGAATGTATTATATTAGAGGGGGCAAGGGTCGGTAATCATGCGCTCGTATCGCGCACGCGGCCATGTTTCCGGTTATGGAAAATATTTTATTGTGTCTTTATTTTATTTAAAGTGTCCTTGATTTACTTGATAAGATATATCGTCAAATGGTGCAAATACCTCAAAAGGAAATATCTCACAAAATTCGTTTGCCGGCAATGTATCAGCGGTGACGTCACTAAACATGTGCGTGTTTTCTATACTTTAACAATTGTCACGAAAATTGAGAACTTATATTATAAATAATATTATAGTGTGTGTAACATAATAAATTGAATTAAATAATTAATAAAAAATAGTCAAACACCTCATCAGTTAAGTCGAATCATTTTAGACAGACATTTCATATATTTTCTGTCATATAACCCACTGTATGGGCTGTTCGACACTGGTAAGATAAAATAACCTTTAACGTAAAATAATTTCATTAATATTAAATTTATAAGCACTTACATTACATCACATTATCGATATAAACGTTTAGTATCAAAATCATGCCACTTTTTGATAATTGGCGAATCCAAATGTATTTTATAGTCATATTTATTTGATAATTGTGTTGTGTGTGACACATTTGTAATAATTTGTTAGTATTAACACAGCCTAATGTTTCATTATGGACAAAGGGTCTTTTGTAGTCTCTAAAATCGAATAATTTAATGATGTTTCCAAATGACAACTTTAGTGTTTGGTGTTGTCAGCATCTCATTTATGAAATCAAAATGCCAACTTTTTGTAAAAGCCGTCAGCGTGTTGTTGGCGTATTCAAAACAATTTCTTGCTTGCAAAATTGCTGAACAAATATTACTACATTAAAATAGCAACGCGCATAAATTGCTTACAAAAAATTACAGGAGTATTTTAAGAAAACCACAGGCAGCTACACTTTAAAACACAGATATTAAATATATCTTAGCTGACGGCTACACTTACAAGGAGAGCCTTGTGAAGTGTGGAGTTTATTCGTTTAGGCGAACAATTCGTCGTAGAAGAATAAACTCTGTATGTAGGCCGCGTGTCAGGCCTCTATCTCGGCGCGGTTGGCCTGCACGTTGACGATGCGCGTCTCCTCGGTGACGTCCTCGACGACAGGCGAGCGGGCGCACCACGGGATCAGGCCGTTGTACTCGCACGTGCCCAGGATCAACACTCCGAACCCGATCAGATGCTGCCAGTGGAAGTTCTGCCAGCTAAGGGCCAGCGACACCATCCATATCACCAGTGTCCTGCAATTATTTGAAATGAAAATAAGCGAATCTGTAATTACAAAGTCGCTTCCCGCAGTCCCTGTGAAAACTTAGTTCTTCTAAACTGCGCAACATTTATTTTTTTCATAGATACAATGATTCAAGAAGAAGGTGAGTTAAGCTTCTTATTTTATAGGTGTTAGTTTTAACGACCCTGACATTCAAATGTGACAGAATAGAACTTTTCCCTCTCATAGGCATCAATGGTTATCTCAGCAAAGCTCTTTTGTATCAATTGTTATATCAATTTCATACAATCCTGGAGATGTTTTGAAAATTGCATCGTATGCAAGAGGTCACAAAAGTGTTCGAATTTTTTTAAAGTATTTCGTTCTAACAAATCCACGAGTTTTATTGCCCCCAAAATTCATTTATTACATTGGACTCGTATAATTAATCGTAATGTGTATTGATAGTCAATCACCACGCACTTTAACGGTGAAGGAAAACATCGTGAGGAAACCTGCATACCGTAGCGATTTTAAAGAATTTCTACGGTATGTAAGTCCGCCAACCCGCACTAGGCCAGCTTAGTGGACTATATGGCCTAACCACTCTCAATCGATTCTCTCGATTGTAGAGTAGACCCGTGCCCAGCAGTGGGACGTATTTGGTCTGATACAGATAACAGATACTCGTATAATTAACATTTGCTGTGCTTTGATATGGGCAGCTGGAGCCGAAATCTCTACGGAGAGTGGGCATTCCACTCTAATATGTGCTTTTAGTGTATTGCCACCCTTTAGATATTAACACTTTTATGAATCCACAACAAATGACTTTAAAGAGCTAATGATTTAAGAACAAGTTTCTACAGTTAAAGACCTGCGAGTAAATTATTATTATTACGTACTACATTTTAAATAGCGATAAACTGAAAAAAAACCTTTGTTAGCTACTAAATTCAACCCCTTGGTGCAGAATCGGAGGGCGCATTTCATTTAATTGGTACCTCGTATCAAACTACTGTCTTTTAACAATGGAAAAATAAAGTATCTCAAAATTCAGCTCCCACATGTAACCATGTTACATAAAGTTTAATTGTGACATAATTTGTCCATTACATTTAAAATTGAGTATCAATAAGCGAGTGAGAAGTGGGGTTGAATCGGTTCTGCGCTTTAAATAAATCTCAAATTGCCTAGAGAAACGTGTTTTTTGGTATATGTATAAACATAATAAGTTTGTATAAACAAATAATTTAAATTATTTGTTTAGCGGCTGAAATTAATGAGCGATCTTGATCACTGTGTAAGGATCGAACTAGGAAATTAACCATTCGTCATTGTCGTCGTAATTCATTAATTGAAAATGAAAAGCTGTTACCTAGATAATTGCATAATAAATTATTTAAAAGTATACGGATATCAAAGTTATATAAAAAATACACCTATACAAGTAATTTATAGTATCTAAACATTTAGCTTACCTCACAGAATCAAGCACCATGCGTGTAGTAGCAGACAACTCCTTAGTAACACTGATGCCGGCAAAGTTGAAGAAAGCGATCGAAATTATTGTGCCCAGCGTAGCCAGAAGAATCAACGGGTTATTACCTGAAACATGTGCGTTTTTAATAAATATAAAGATGTTAGGAACCAGTTGGTAGGACCAGACAGTTGATTGAATATCGCGGAACATAATTGATGTCTTTGCAAAGTAACAACTATATTTGCACGGTGGTCCAACTCGGTGTTTCTTTCTGTCGGTGTTTCTCTTAAAGAATTTTAGTCATTCTATTAAAAAAAATCTATATTCTCATGATCAAAACCTTAGGTTTCGCCACACAACGGGCGGGATGAGATGGCGCCGCAAAGCAGGCGTGACAATGTCGGGTCGTTTGTAATTCCGTAAGTTATTAAATTATATTCTCGAAATCGGATGCACACAGGCTGAAAAGCAACACACGTGTCACTATGCATCGCATCCACCATCGCGTCTGTCAGGATCAGATGGAAAAATAGAAAACGCAGTTCCGCGTGGTTAGACAAAGGCACACAATGCGATGGCCCGTGAACTGGATAATACCAGTATACTATAGTAAATGGAAAAATGACGGGTCCGCGTGCAATTGACATAACAAGGGTGTGTGTCGGACACGGTCGTGAAGCCTGCTTTATTATTGATGCGGCTGTGGCTACAGTTACTGCGCAGACTTTATTTTGTACCCCGTCGGGTATAATTTTATTTACTCAGTAAATATCGTTTTCATTGCGACATTAATTTGTTGTTGGGAAAATATAAATGTATTTTGTGTGATTCGATTTCGATTCGATTTGATATTAATGAAAGAGTTGTTACTGTACTTTTTATTTTTTGCGAAAGATGGAGGGTCAATTAAACATTTGTTTATATATACTACTACTTTTTGAGGGGAGTAACAGAGTACCCATACATTTTGTAATTATGGTGAATCAAAAACTAACAATACGAATGTCGATGTTATTACGTGTCGAGGAGGCGTCGATATATGAAGATGCGGTATATAGTATATCGCATGTCCAAATGAAGTTTCAGAGCATAATTTTTTAACGGTTAATAATGACTAATCATTTATTTTAAAATATCCTCATTTTAGCACGCAATTAATATGAAATCGTTTAATAAAGCCATTAATTAATCTTATAGAAACAACTACTCGTAGTCTAAAGCAACGTTTTCTCATTAAAATGGTTCTTTCAGCTGGGCATGAAGCAGCAATTAAACATGTCGAAATAATAATGTCGAACATTGAAACCCTAGTCACCTATCAATACACTATGCGAAAAGCAGTGTGTTTATCTTTAGATGCATGCATTCGTCCAGTCACATTGAAATTAATATTAATCTCAAGCCTCCTGCCAATTTGAATTTCAATTATTTGTCGCTGGAAACTTATTTGTCGCTCAGTGGTGGATTTGATATTACAGAAAACTAAAAGAAAACAAAAGACCCAACATACCGATCTGCACGAATCCATCAATGACGTCCTCCACGGTGCCTCTGGGGTTGTTGTCGAAGTGCGGCGGCGCGGGGATCCAGTAGAAGATGACCAGCAGCACGGACAGCACAGAGAACCCGTACACGCCCTCCCAGCCCACGGCTTGCAGCGGGGGAATGTTCAGGCCTAGAAATCACATTAACTCTTACAATCAATCTAAATCAAGTATCAAGATTTTCAAATTGGGTATTTGACTCATTTTTTTTATTAAATTCGTTAAAAAGTATCCATATCCAAAATCTAAGAAACAAAGAATTTTGTAAATCCATTCAGAATTTAAAAAGTTAGAAACGTTTTTAATCTTGTAGTGGGGGTAAAAGAAAAGGGATGCAAAACAAAATTAGTGACGTCACTATTCTTAATATACATTATAGTGTGCGGGTGCGAAAGAGACAGTAAGATGTCCCCACTACGTCCTTACTCTTTAATTTAAAATACTAATATTTGCCTCATGTTACAAGCTACTTTACCACTGTTTTCACAAAAATGTTTTGTTTTAATGGCACTTCTGTTTATCTGCAAAATAATACAAAAATTCGATGATAGTCAAATACCCAATTGGCTATCATAAAGGGCTAATGGGACGTAAAATTTTATCAGCGAGTGTAAACGCCTGAAACTGTTACATAGTAACGTTGGAAAGCGCTACAGGTGTTTTTGGGAGGCGGTTATCTTACCATTTTGTGAGTACTATCGACCATTTGTCGGACATAAAAAACTACTCTACATTAATAGGCTATCGATCGGGACAAAAACTTTGCGGTGCATTTTAAAATGCTTTTAATGGAGACAAAGTGTTTTTGTTTCCTTTTAAATTGCTTTTTAGTGAAAAACATCTTTCATTTTTCACTTTGCTCCGATGGCAGCGTATGCTTGAAACTAAGTGCTGCATTCGCCCACAAAGTCGGTCGGAACCTTGTTTCATATTTCCCTATCAGTTTTATAACCTAATTTGTCTTTTATTGGATTTGTGCCCGATATGAAGGCGAGCTCCACCACCTCGTTATGTAGTGGACGACGCTCGGCCGGAAATTGGCATAATACATTGCAAGTTATAAGCAAAATGGTTTAGATCGGTAACTGACATCAAAGCATTAGAACTGCACAAAGATCTATATTCTATATAGCGTAACAAAAACTGTAGGAAACTGCTGCAGGTCGCTTCTAGCAGGTTGATGTAGAAATTCTTTAAGTCAACGTCAATAGTTCATCATTCATCTTGGAATCGTAGAAAATTTTCCATAGTAAAATAAAACCTTAAATACATTACACACACATACCTGCCACGTATTTCTCCTCGTAAACCATCTGACAGGCGGAGATCACTTGAGCGACGATGATGAGCAGGTCGCCAGTGATGAGGCTGTTACGTCCTTTAGACTCTCCACCGGTGGGGTAGAAGGCGTCTGTAGCACCAACTATCACCAAGCCGCTAATTATGCACGCTGAGGAAAAACAATTACACTTATCGCCACTGCTAAATGTTTTATGACTCAACGATATTACATTTTTATTTTTTAGTAATTACTCATATAAACAAATTGACGTAAGCTTCAGCTGTGTGGATTTCTTACGGAGAGGACTTTGCCCAGCATTGGAACATAAAATATGATGACAATATATTTAAAAGTCTCAGTTGAGTAGTTGGTTAGACGCCGGCTGTAAAACGACGGGCCGCGGGTTCGGTTCCCGCACTGAGACAAATGTTTGTGTGAGCCACAGGTATTTGTTTCGGGGCTAGGTGTTTGTGAGAAAGTGGCTCATAGTTTCTGATACCCACGACACAACACTCGATCTTAGTGTGGGGTCAGGAGTATGTATTATTATACCTATCTAATCGAAACTATTTAACGAATGTATTGTGCATATCATATTAATATAAATAGTACTAAAACCGAAAGTTACGATTAATTTGTAATAGTTTAATTGATAATGAGACCCTAAATGCGTTTGAACTTCGATTGGCCAGCGCATCTGTTTGTGATTCATTGTTTGTATGGACTACTTTTTCATTTAAACAATTTGAATAAACACTTGCGTGGACTTTCGATGATTCATAGAAATCTGTGTTGTAATAAATTGATGTATTCATTACAACAAAGTAACATGATGATGTCATTTGTCAATCGGGCTGATATTCATTGGGAATTGCTTTGTAGATTGAATATTTTTTATGTCAAAATGTGTTTGTGAAAAACATTTTTTTGAATAGCTTGTGAAGTTTGAGTTGAAAAATATTAATTTGTTTTCTTTTAATTATGTAAATAAATGTACGGTATTATTATTTTAAGTGAGTGACAGTTTAATTGGACGCGGAACGGAAAGGCGACACAGCGCCTAGAGACCGAACCTTGTATCTTCAAACCTACATCCGTTTGCATTTATAGTTAAATATTCAATTATGATTTGTTTTGCCGAGAGAAATATTAATGTAACAGCCCTAAGAGTATTTAAATAAATAAAACCAATATTGATATGCTACGTCCTGATCCCATACTAAGAAGCAGCAGAAACTACGAGATACTTTCCGGTCTCACTACACATAGACCCGTAATAAATAATGTATGATGATATGATTTATTAACACCTTTGAATATGTAATTGTTTTTGTTTTTGTTTTTGTGACAACTGCTGTAGTTATTTAACATGAATAAAGATATTTAATTGTAAATATTTATGCATGAATGACATGGTGTATTCTTTTAAGAGATCCAAATAAAAATATTACATGTTGACGAAAAATGAGTTGACAATTTATAAATCCAAGAAAGTATTGTAAAGAATAAAAATACAAAAATAGTCACGATTTGAGTTGAAACATGAAGCGCGCCAGATACCTGAAACCCAGCTTTCCCAATTAAAGCTTAGCCATAACAAAAAACCTCTGCAGTTGAAATTCAGTTGTACGTATTTCCTATAACTCCATTGTGCGTGCTTTGAACATTTTGACACTCGCCACCGCTAGTTTGGTGAAATTTTGCGCCGAACTCCCTCGGGCTAGCATTGTGTATGAAGGTTCGACCCCCCCAAATACGGGGAAGGCGTGCCTATATCCGTGTATTTATAACACGATACAAATTGAATAAAACCGACACGATTTTACATTATTCAATACTCGCTTCAGCTCGTAATATTTATTTGGTTTACAAATGTGACATTATCTACCCACGGTGGGTATGATGAAAACTATGCAGACGTATGAGCTGATTCTCAATTAAAGCCTGATAGATTGCTTTGGTAATATGCAAATCGAATTATGGATTTATGGCCGATATATCACACATAATAGTTTGAACTACATCAGGTTTGTTTATTAGTAATTTGTGTTTATTATATTACTAAGGGGCTGCCGACTTCGCCCGGGTGCAGATACTTTTTCAGTCCAGTCCACATCAGCAACATATTTCCCATACTGTACTGCTTTTGCAGTCTCGTCCTGTTATATCCCGCCCTGTCCCGTCGCATTATCATTCTCACTCAAGGCATGCAGTCCTGTCCCATTCCATCCCTTTCGAGTTTAGAAAAGTAATAAATATATTTGAATTCCTTGTTCATCCCTCCTCCTCATTTAGGTGTAGTGAAATTAAAAAGCTCACCTAGTCGCAAGATTTGGTATCTACCTTACTTAGGCGTATTGGGTTATTTATAAAAAATGTTACATACAACAAATGTATTTTTATTTTCACTGTAACCTCAACCTTACAGAATGTATTTTCTTATAATATAAAGTAGTAGCGTGAGCTGAAGCATTCAGGTATAAGCGAAATATCAAATCTATTTACGTTATTAATACACTAGAAAATCGAACATTCACATCGCCGTTAATAAAGACCACGATTCTGAAAACAAATTACAATTATCCGAACCAAATGGCATTCCCTGAATTCCCAAGTCGCCAATAAATGTTACGAAAACTTAAAGAAGGCGTACAGATGAAAGTGAAGCCATAAAAATGTTCCAGATTTACTGGGTCGTTGTGGCGACCCGCCTTCGGATTGTTACCTAACATTTGTCTAATAGGGTCTCATTATAACCAAACATCTTTATGTAACGAGACCATTATGGTACAAGACAATCATTACAAAAGTTCTGCGTGTAGTAATTTTTATGTTATTTCTATTTTATCATATATGCCTGTATATTTTGTTAAAATAATTGAGACAGCGGAATTGAGTTACAAACACTGTGCCGGAGAGACGTTAATGTCTCAAACTCAACATTTTCAAAAAAAAAATTCTGACTACCACCGTAAAATTTTTCTTTGCGGCAATTATTATATCATTAGCTATGGCAATACAGGTATCTATAATTGCTGAGATTGCACATTAGTATTCCTAATAAAAACAACATAATTAAATCAGAAAAATAAAAATGACAATTAACTGTATTCAAAGTTGTTTATGATGACATAATTTTCTTTTGCTACCCCTGAAATATTCTGTAAGCCCATACATAAGTGTCGGTAATTGAATATAACGTGTGTTGTCTATTATAAACTACAATTTGTCCTTCCAAGTTCCAGCATAGCCGTTCAACCAATCTATTCAGTAATTAATTTTCTCCATCGCTTAGCATCTACCCGCACCCTGTGATGGATTTCGCCGGAACTAAAATCATGTTAAAACGGTCTATTGCGTTAACGTGTGGAGGTAGTTACGACGCAGTTAGCTCCTACGTAGGTTTACAGTGTATAGGTACACTGCAGGCAACCTTGGCGGTCGCCAGGGGCAACATGATTAAGAGGGGGTGTTGGGAGAGGGTGCACCACGAGGGGAGCGTCAGGATCGGATGAGGGGGACGCTGCGTCACTAGCGTAATCCAAATTCAATAACGTCCGAAATTTGTTAAACGATACCTTCAATGTGTACGCTTGTCGCTTGTTTGTTAACTTCACTCGGTAAAACGTATTTTAGTGAGTTTTAAACGGAGGGCAGTTTGAAATAATGTAGGAAGTTAGTGCAATAATTTGATAGGGAAAATCTAAGTAATATCACGTCAAATTGACCAGAAAAGAGTAATTAAAAATGAAATATTTATTCATATTCTACAGGTGGATAATAAATTACACGAATTGTGAGTAGGACTTCCTTTTTCAAAGAACCGCTATAACCGCGCAGCAATATAAGTCACGTTTGAACATTAAAGGTAATTATATCACAAAACTTTCTTTGGGTTCCTAAGGTTTCGCAATATAACTGCTCGGTTTAATTAAAAAGAACTTCGATTTTCCAGCAATCGTTATGAGGTGGGAGTATTAATAAGAGCCAAGAAAGGTAGAATAAATTATAGACTTAAGGTACATATTTTCAAACGATCGGTAAACGATTTTATGAAATTCACGGCAAATGTAACTTTATTTGCCACGTGATTTCAATTTCTTCGTCGGTCGAGGCACGGAAATCATTGCAATTTATTACAAATTTGATTTGATGAAATGATTTGTCGTTTTCACTTCGCTTCAACATTATTTGATAGAATATTTAAATTGTCGCGTCTGAATATGTTATTTGATTGCTGCTATTTTGTATATAACAGAGTTTTGTGTGATGTTTTTCTAGCTATTTCGTAACTAATAAATGCGTGAAATATTTAGTACAAAATAAACAGGGTTAGGTAACACCGATTAGGGTTGTTCGTAAGTGAATTCTAAACGCGTTGACATATTAGGTAATTGATAAATTTACTCATCGCACACGGCTTCATTGTGCGTCGGACGTTAATTTACGCGACAAACAAGCGTGCAATGAAACCTCACACAAGAATCAATCAATGTGGTGTTTTGATAACATCGCAGAGTTTACATACTGCTTCTTGTGAGGCACGTCAAGGATGTTTTGGTGGAAGCAGTTTGTTTCTCATGTCCCTCAACACCACACTAGCGTGCAAACATTGATTGGCACTGAGTGCATCTTCGGTTACTTTATTGATCTTTATTATTGCTAAAGATTCGACTGGGTCCATTTCGGTGGTCACTTTAATAATTTACTATGCGAATGGGGTGATGTCAGGCGGGCGGTCGGTCGAGATATTATAAGCAAAATTATTTTGTAACGTGTATGACACTTCACGTTGCACTGATTTATGTAAAGATAAGGGCAAGCCAAAGGTAACGTGAACCATGGCTTCGGACCTATAATAGCATAACTTATTGTTAATATGAATGAATAATAGATTTTTAAATACATAAGTTAGATCCTTGTATGCGTAAAATCATTGACTTTCTTTGTGATCTATTAAGTATCAATAATAAAATGTTTCTTGAAAACTATTTTCATGTATTTTTAAATTTGATAAATTCATAAACAGCGTAAAAGACTAATCACTTTGTTTTATCGATCACTACAACATAAGCCAAAATAAGATAAAATTATTATTAATAAGACAGCACGTGCAGCGAAGTGGAAGAAATGGCGTCTGTGCAAGGAGAGGCCGAGGGTGCGATCCATGCATTGAAACAGATGTTTGTGGATTATACTAGTTATATACTTGGTTTCAGTCTGGGTGCCGCAGGACTGAAAATCTCTCGCAGTACCGTTGCCATGACAACATTATTGAAGACTGCAAGTGTTATTGCTAGGTGTATATAATATTGACCATTCGATAGCAAAAGGCTATCATTGAAAACGTGTTCTAAACATTTATACTGATAGTAGAAATGTTTTAAGTATTTGCGCAATCCAATATTTGTATACAAAGGGTAAAGAAGCGTAAAGGGCGGGCTGGTTCGGGTCCGGAGGGTTGATTTTTAGCTGTTTTGCAATAAAAATAAGGTTTCGCAATAGACTTGCGCGCATGTCATGTCAACGTGACAGATGTATTGTATAGATCGTCAACGGACACCGACGGACGCTCTATCCACGGTCTTTTTACGAGTGTAAATTCTTGTTGTTTATATTATGGAAACGTATCTCAAACAATGCGTTAGTTTTTTGTTTTTATTTTATTCGTAATTCCAAATTGCGCAACAAGCATTGGTTTGTAAGCTTTGGCAGTTCATCTAAAATCTATTGAGATTTAAACTATTCTGAACTGCACTACCAGTTACAGTCACAAAGATGTACCTGCTCAAATGACGAATTTGGGATGCACGGGATTATATTTCAGCCAATTATCACGAGCGTCATTTACTCGCGATTATTTTCATCAGCTACACTACCATATTTATATTTTTTTTATTGTAAAACTAAAAAAAGGCAGACCTATTTAGTTGATTTTTTTGGTACTAAATTCAAAAGCGCTCATTGCTTTTTTAGTTTTATACAAAATTATCAAAAATAACGGTGTTACATATTATTTTATTAGGCATTAAATATTTTTTAATTTAGTAAAGCTGGGTCAGGTACTTTTGAAGATATTTTTGTAACCGACCCTTTTTATTTGAGGTCCAGTGTACATGTATAAAATGATACCAATGTAAATAACATAATAACAGGACTAAAAACCTGTTCAGAGAATGCCATCGCACAGCCGTTTAGCAAATATTCATAACAATGTGTTCGATAGCGCACAGCTGTAGTCCATTATCATTAAAGTACTCACCAATTCCGATCCACTCTCGCTTGTACAGCCGGCGCTCGCAGAACGTCATGGATAGCAAGGCGACGAATATGATAATAGAACCGCGGAACATTTGGAAGCTGCTCACGTAGGTCAGTGTGAGTCCGATGTACATTATCGACGTGCCGATCTGTTAGAAAAGAGCTCTTGGTAACACTAGATTTTTTATAATTACCTCGACGGCGAAGTGGGAGACTTTAGCTGCAAAACGAGATCTTTAGAAGCTGTGCAAAACTTTATGCGAACCCTTGCACTTTAATAGCATTGATAGAAATTCCCATGATTTTTTTATTGGTGATCATGTCTGAACAGGTACCCTATCAAATGGTATTTTGAAATTAAGCAGCAAGTAATAATTAGCCACAAACACAGATTTACCTACAGAACAGTGTATTCAGCTGTTCTGTGGGTTTTCCCGTCGGACGCGTCTCAGTGTTGATCCATGATTTCACCGCACGCCCGGGGTTCCGTTGCGGTGTTGATTTTATTATATTCCGCTGAACCGTTGGTTGTGAGCTCCGGGCACCGGCCCGCAGGCATATCAGTGGTTTACAGAATTGGTGTATATAGACCTAGCCATACATTGGCTGTTTTACCCGCCAGGCATGACTGTTAGGCAAAGTTGCCGTTTTGATGTTTTATATTACGTAGTTAGACCGTGAATATTTGAGTGTTCGATTTAAGGAATTTAATATGCTCAACAATTAGTTCTAACAGTAAGAACAACTCTAGCAGGGTATAAAACGTCAACACGGGTAATGATTCCGAGTAGTCAGTTACATTGTGGCTGCAATCCGCTCTCCTAGGATATTTACTAATAATACGATGCTTAGCAACACAAATGGAGTGTTTGAGCCAATGTAGCCTTTCTTCACTATTATTTAAAGTCTAAAGTCGTATAAAATACACGTGCCATAACCTCCTGATGACCTTTCGCGGATACGCTTATCACATCTTTATTCACAACTAATGAGATGTAATAACAACTTTATGTTTTCAATAAACAGAACGAAAAGCACAATAGTTTTCACCAGTGCCAATGTACTAAAGCAAAGTCATTAATTTTTAATGTTGAATTGATATTTGGAATTGAATTGGTTATTACTCGTGTTTGCACGTGGCACGAGCACAAATCCTTAACATGATGAGGTTTCGAGTGAAATAAATACTTGATGAATGGGTTGAAATGGTTCTTTTAGTTTTATAACGAAACATCCAATTAATTCTGCCTTCTGTATAAGAAGATAATGAGATGTGTCATCCCCCATTTTATTCATTTTGCGAGGGTCAAGTTGACCCTCGTTGGCCTTGATCTACTCGTTTTGAAATCTCACACCGGCTAGAACTTCAAAAGCTCTCACCCTCTTTGGGGGTGCGTGAACGACCAATCAGAACCAGACGGGAAGGGGTCCATTCAAAAAAGGTAATAATCAAAATCTGCGAGAAGGGGATGAAGCAAGTCCATTCTATGGTAAGTGTATTTTATAAACGACACGTGGATACCTATTCGAGCCATAACACTTCATCAATAGATGGGTCATACATGTGCGTCTTTAATACCTCTTATTCTTTACAAGATTTAGTAGAGGCATTTTCAATGCTGCTATTAAATATCAATTCAAGGATGCTCTTATGTTAATATGACCTCACGTGTATATGTTTAATAGAAAATAGTCTGTTTGCTTTGTTTTGTTTTGTTGGAGATGATATTATTTTTTATTTATATCCCTTTTCGTAGCTTGTTAAACGTTAACTTTATTTGGACACGTGTGTATTGCTAACTTTATTTGGACCGTTGATAGAATTCGCCAATTGTATAGCGCATAATCACATTCTAAATTCGCTTAGAACGCATAGCTAAAGAAACAGTGCCCTCCACATATCTTGTGCTTACCAAATCAAACATGGCTGCCGGCATCAAGACGATGGGTTTGAAGTCCTGGCTGCCGTTGGTGAGGCTGTGGCCGCCTGTGTCCCTTGTCTTCCAGTAAATCAGCTTGAACACCAGCAGACACAGCATCTCGCCCAGGAACATAGACGCCGTCTGGTCGACAAAGAATGCGTTGTTAGCACATCATTTTCAATAGGTACTTAATCATTTATGATCTACTTATTGTTGTACTGCAGAACAACATATAGAGTCATAGACGTTATGCATGCTTTATACAACAAAATAATAAAACTCAGTGGCGCAGTTGTACTACGGTATGATGGCAAAGCTGAGGTCTTGGGTTCGAATCCCAGGTCGGGCCAATTGGATTTTTCTATTTTTTATCAACCGGGTGTCAGGAATTTGTGCCCGATATGGTGATAGGCTCGCCTATCCTGCTTGCACCTTTGCCTACCCTTCTGGGAAGAAGGCATGAGTTATGTTTTAATAAAATTCATTTCCTTTTTTTTCTTGGCATCCTTCGACAAATGTTGATCACAGTAACTGGAGCTTCCTTATTGTATGATCGAGTTCTAGTATATTCAAGTATTTTAGAAAATAAGCGAATACTATTATATTTTGTCTACCTTTTTGTGAGTCTTCGCATCACTTTTTTACGAAATTGGCTCGAGACGTCAGCCGTTTCGGGAAAATTCAATTTATTGAAATTCGGCGCACATTTTAATTCATTTACCTTTATCAAATTTGATCAAGTATGAGCCGAATATTTTTGCCTTAATAACTTCTACCACTCAATCAAACAACGGTTACTTTGCATTTTCGAATACGACCGCGAGATGAAAAAGTTTTGATCGTATTTTTAAACGGTACCGTGGATAGCTCCAATAGCTCTTGATAGATATATGTTCTCAATAGATGCGAGGCGAAAATTTCATCGACTTGAAATGCAATTTCAACATTCGAAACAAAGCTTATAGATGGTTTTAGATCTAATTAAATTAAGCAATCATATTAATCTGCCTAGGGTTTCGTAAAAGTTGTGGAATAAGTGTAAATCAAAATATATACTATAAACGTCACATACATTGTAATACACAACGTATCGGCAGTGGAAATAATGCAATCGGAATCATGATTTCCGTGTTTAACACAAAGAGGATTGCACCTGAGGGGACATTACGGTTCACGGCACACCTACCTTGCTAATATATCGATCAGAGGGGGGGGGGGGGTCAGGTATGAGCAGACAGATCATTAGTGTCACAATGAAACCTACAACTAAATGATATTTGCAACTGTATGATTACGATACACTTGGTAGTATAAACAGTACAGTCTAGATACAGTATCCACCGACATGGCTATTTCTCGCCAGCCGACACAAAAATGCCGGCCTGACTGTATTGAGATATTGATCTGCAATCCAGGTATACAGGTCTGGAATAAAATGATGCAGATACTTTCACATACACCTTATTTATATCATATTAGATATCATATCATGTTAGAAGATAGGCTCCCCCCCTATCACATCGTGGGACGGAACATACAACGCAGCATGTTGATGTCCTGGTAGCGCCCCTGCCTACCCCTTCGGGGATAAAGTCTTTATGTTATGTATGTTAGAAGATGATTTTTGGAACTCATTCATTGGACAAAATTATAAGCTACAATCTACATCATACTGCAATATGTCATATGGCTGAAAAGTCAGGTTGCGTCACGTTTAAGTGTAGGCAAAGGTCAGGTGGAACAAGATCTCTTAAGGGTCTAAAAGTGGGATGACATTTGCACGTAAAGTATAAAGAAATCTTTATGATGGAAGAAATTACACTTTTGAATTAATAAATATGGAAATTATAGGTATTATGGATAATTAGAATGGTCTTAGCTCTGTTATAGATTCATCCTTAAGCGGATAAAGCAGATATGGGGTAGTAGGAAGTACATATGTTAATGAAGTGGAAGAGACGTAAAACTTGGTGTTTATTTTTATTTCGCAAGTGCGGCAAACAATCAAATCAAGCATCTGATGCTAAATGATTACTGCCGCCCTTGAATATCTATAACCCTTGGATCATGGATGGGTTGCCGGTCCTCGTAATCAGGAGGGAAGCGAGAGGGAAAAGAGATAGGAAGAGGAAATGAGTCCTAGGCATCCGGCAATTGGTGTTGTTCCAGGACTTGGAAGGGAGTATTAATTACAAGTTTCGATTACCTTCGTTTCTTATTTTCAAAAAGGGGCTTTCACAGACTGTCCGGAAAAATATGCGTTATATAAATCCTTATGCCATATAAATGAAATAAGGAAAAAAATATGATTTTTGTGATGTTCTATACTCTATAGGAATCCCACCGAATTTCGGTAATGTATTCACATACCACTGATAACTTTGATAAAGAATAACAATTATATCTCTAATATCTTGTTCTTTATATTCGTGTTTACGTGCGCATGTACATGTGGTTTATAGTTATCGTTTCCTCTAGTGAGTCTAGTGCATTTTTCTTTGTTTATTCATGTTTTATAAGATAATAATGCTATTAAAGATTATTATAAGGCCATGGTTTAGATGATGATAGGGTAATCTAACAGGCGATTGTAAAGTGGTGTATACTCTTTTTTTATTCATGTGATTTTATTATTTTATTATTTTATTTTATTTATGTGGGAGAAAATGAACAACAATACTAAGCAAAGTTAAGTAACAGAAACTGTAGATTATAATCTAATGTTCATTCATTGACCCTGATAGATTAATTTAGTTTTGTGCATTAAGGACAGACGCAAACTATGCCCGCATAATAAAATCAATTGGTCGGAAAAAAAATGAAAAAGTAAATCGACAATATTCATTGAAGTAAATAACAGGATAATTAAATAAGAACCGTTCTGCCTATTTACCTCCCGTGGCTTCCCGTTGGTTCCCCGCGTGGCCGGAACACAAATACAGATTTAATTTGCGATATCGGCTTTAGTTATTACCTCTAGGTAACGTCCTTTTGAATATGAAATATATATATTTTTTTATACTAGGATATTTAAGTATAGTAAAGTAAGTTTTGTACACTGAACTTTTCCACATAATATCAAAATGAGCCTTCTTACAATATGAATCTGGTTTGGAACTCTGCTGATCGGTGCAGCTCGTAGTCTTTTGTTAAATAGAGTTATAATGATAATAAACCTACAATCTATATGTGATGTGGGGTCGTATGAAATTATCCAATTCATTACTATTGGAAAAATTGCATTCCAAGGCTACCAAAATAACAGTTTTGTGAGCATTGGCAGACTATGTGACATTGACTATTTGACATATTACAATTTCAACTTTGCAATTGTATTGAGACTGATAAGGCAGGTTTCGTTTTGCTAAACTCGCCCAAAAGTACGTACTGGCCTGTTGGTAACGGACTAGAAGTGGCTGCTAACATGCTTACGGTGGCTGGGGTTCAAATACCAGGGCGCACCTCTGACTTTTCAGTCATGTGTTGATAGTCAATCACCATGCACTATACTGGTAAATGCGAACATTGTGAGGAAACCTACATACCATAGCAAATGGGAAGAATTTCTATGGTATGTAAAAGACCACCAATCCAGACTAAGCCAGCATGGTGGACTATATGGTCTACTCTCCCTCAATCATACTCTATTGTGGAGGAGGCCCGTGCCCTGCAGTAGGATGTACATAGGACAATACAGAAACAATCCCTATTTTTCTCTTCCTTTGGCCAAGGCTTATGTTGAGAATCCAAAAACTGTGTCCGAAGAAAATATAGAAAAAAGCTGCTGAATTTGTTATCTGAAAAAAAAAAAGATCTTACCTGAAGGAATGGATGGCTAAAATTCCGGATCACACCGTCAGAACCTTGAGCCTGCAGCTTGTCAGCCCATTTGGTGCTCAGCGAGTTGATGGAACCGGTAATCACCATCATAGTGGCAAGGAGTCGTTGATACCGTGTATATGCCATACTATAAAAAAGAATTAATTGATTATTATACAGTATATTACTGTAGTCTGCAATTTCATTAGAATAAATTTCTGAGACTTGAAAATAAAGTATTGACTTAAAAAATTACAGTTTTTAGAACATTTTATTCACTGTTTGGGCTGGGGTCTAGAATCGTTTGGCACGAGTTGAGGGCTAAAAATGATTAAAGGTGGTAGGGATTGGTTCCCTGATTATAACGTATCACTCTTATTAAAAGGTAATTTATAGTTTTCGAGAAATTAATTAATGAAGTTTCTAACCTTAAATCAGGTATTAGGTAAAACGGAACGTTTTTATGGGCGATTGACAACTAAATCTTTATTATTGTGTCAAGTATATAGTCTGTGGTTTAAAATTTCGTGCAATACCGTTAAACGGAACGTAAAAACTACGCGATTTGCGTCATGAGTCAGTGTAATTAGAATGTTTTGTTTATGTTTTTTGCGGAGTTTACGCATCTGCAATAGTGTATAGACTCATGTTTTGTTGTTTTACATGTTTTATAACGACCTAGAAATTATGTTCAGAAGCAAGTTTGTGTATCCACTCTATGGTTAAAATAGGTTGAATCTGCCCCAAAACCGACTCGGAGCACCCCGACTTCCACGTAGTCTCTTGGCTACCACCCCTAGAGTGTTTATAAAAAGCCGGAGGCGCGGAGGGAGAGCAGCCCCCGCCCGCTGTAACAAAGGATAGGCAACCGTGCGAGCCGTAGCGGCTGAGGCTGGTCGCCGGAGGCGACCAGCAAGCCGAAGCTGCGGAGGCGAGCGTGGGTGCCTATCCTTTGTTACGCAAGGGCGAAGGGGCTGCACTTCCCGCAGCGCCGGAGACGTTGCAGAAGCAAGTATATTTTGAAAACAAGTGTTTTGAGGTTAGGTTACTTTAATTGGGTTTTCTCAGGAACGGTGCATTGCCTTTTCATGGGAGTAGTACCGGAGGATAGTAGGCATGCTCCCCCTCCCCCCTCACCCCCTCCCAAGCCCCATTTCGTGCCAAACGATTCTAGATCTTAACCACTGTTTGTTAAACTAAGCCTATTATTTTTCAAAAAGACTGCCTGCCAGTATGTAATAGATATTTTTATATAGGTTTCATAAAAAATAATTTACAAAAAAATTGTTAACGGCAGGTTTTACCTATAACATTATTTATAAATAACTTTACTTATGATACATTTAATTTAAAATTTAATATTTATTTATTAATATTAAGAATAATGAAGGTAAATAAAAAAAGCGCGGTATTAAAACTGTCGTACGATAACGCACAATAGCATTGGTTCAACACATTGAATGAGGGCGATATTATTGAATTATAAATTCTTACAATGCGTACGTTTCGAACATAGAAACGTAAACGCTTTATGTACCATATTGCAAGGTATTATCGAACAGTGAGTTGATTTCTAGCAAAAAAAAAACAATTATGCACGTAATAAACTCATTGGCAGATAATTAATAAAAAATGTTGTTTGACACAGTAACAAAAACAACAAAGTTTCGACTAAACGTTATCAATGCTTTGTTAGAAAGTAAACTTATTACTTACATGATAGTTTTTTTCTAACACCGGCTATTTAATTCATTAAAAATATATACGTAGGTTAAAGTAATACATAAAGTTACAATTCGCCATTAAAATCTTACTGTATCACCAAAGATATTATTTTTTTTATCTAACACTTGAGAGTTCGTAAAAACTTATGTGACTAAACAGTTTCGCCCGACCAGCGAAATGTCAAAGCCCCTCTACGTCAATGCGTCGAATGAAATAACAATATATTATCTGCGAGGCATGCGCCCCAGAATCGATTGTGAGACGTTACTTTTAAAATCGATAAATGATTTGCTTGAATTCAAACTTAACTTAATGGATTTAGTCACTAATTGTTCCTTGATTTTAGGAATCAAAATAATAATAGCACTTAAATTTTATTAATCATTGTTTTAATAGGTAGTGCATCAGTTACATAATGTGTTTTTCTATAAAATATTTTTTGTCTGTTAGAATAATTATGCAAACAAACATATAAGTATCTTAAGTCATCAGTAAAAGACTTTATATACTTTAAGTAAATCATTGACAGATAATCGAGTCCATAACATTTATTCAAGATCGATTATTTTCAGAACGAATGACATCCTTACTCACTGGGTTGCCACTGAAAAACTTTATGGTAGGTTTTGGTAGAATGTAAATATAATACGACTGATTTTAATAGGCATAGAACAGTATAATAAATTTAATGCGTAGTTTCGTTGTTTTAAACGAGAATGACATAAAAATTACTAATATTAAAGGTAGAAATGGTTGTCGTAGTTAACATAACCAGACTCATTAGCCTCATGAATTTTATTATTGAATGTAGCACATTTTCTAAAGCATTATTGAATTTCGATTCTAAATAAAACTTTTCCTTATCTATACTATACGAAATTCAATTCACTCAAACAGGCAACTTGAAGAAATAAATAAAAATAAAATAGTATGAACAAAAGATACAATTTTCCCGAGTTAGTATTACGGTCCATGTTTACGCGGCGAAATATTGCCTAAGTATATTATTGTTATGATTCTAAACAGTTTATGCTCCAATTGAGCTATAATTTGATAAACCTGTAGTACCAATGAGTCAATTTACGTCGTTTAGAAAATCGTCGTAAGTAACCTTCAGTATCAAGAGTGAGATTTCCAGAGACCTTGTAGGTGACGGTAGGATTTTTGCAAATAAATAATTACACGCAATATGTAATATTAATTAATATTTTGCATATTATTTGCTTCATTCAATGAGTCAACACGATGCAACTCTTGAATATGGTTGCATTATCGTTAATTTAGTGTGACCGTATGAAATATTTGAATTACTACCAACACAGTGTCGTTCAGAATTTTTTTAAATTGCAAATTGCAATCATTGACTTATATTCTACCGATATCGATGATTGTAATACTCAAACTCATTATTATTTAGTCAGACAAGCTTCAATTGTTTGTTGAAGTCGGTTTAAATCTTGAACACTATGATTTGATAAAGCCTTTTCTTCATCGTTTTCAATTTATGTTATAAGTTTGTTCAGAATTTTAGTAGGTTCAACGATTTATATTAAAAAGAGGCGGGAAATCAATTGCCGTCATGGATCGTTTGAACTCTGGAAAAGCTTTAACGATCAGTGCTTATTTCTGGGTTATTTTGAAGATCTGGAGTCAGCAGGTATTTTATCATCCGGAGTAGTTAGCTGTATTGTTTTTCCTATGAGTATCTGTATCTTAATAATAAAGACGGCGAACGACGTGCGTCATTATGTATTAATATAGTCGCTTTCCTAAATTAATAATGTACCCTTTTATTTATAAAGACGCAAGAGGCAAAATGGGGATTATTATTTTAGCAAAAGCGATGTATCTACCACACCCTATCTCGTAAAGAGTTTGTAATATAGACGGAGCGCTGTCATAGATTTGCGTCTTCAAAAACGATACTGCACTACTATAATGATATAATATTTTTTGCTATAAATAATTCGTGCATGTTGGAAAACATGTCATAATATGTTGTCCTGCCAATATAAGGGCAGAAAAAGATGGCGCGGCACCACTACTTTTATACACTTTTTTGAAGTACTAGCGCTCCCTATGCACTTAAACAAGCCCACACGACTGTGCGAATGGTGATAAATGTCCATCACGGAGTAATACTCCATCTGAACTGTATTGCAATTACCATCCATTGCTTTGTAGTTAGGTTTTCAAGCAAATAATACTTAATTTCATAAAAATGAAAACACAAAATTATTTTAACTCGGGTACTGGTATTACTTGTGTACAAAAAGAAAGTCTGAATACCTATTTTGAGAAAATATTAGAGAAATTAAAACCTAAGATTGTTTTGTCTATTAATAAACATTTAGATGAGAATGGTATAAAAAAAAAAACACTTATGCATGTTTACAAATGCGCTATACCATTTAATTTCATAACAATGAATACATTTGACTTATAATAAGAGATTCGTACATTTAATTTTTATCTACATAAACGCCAGTACTATTTACACGCAGCCAATTATTTTAAGACATTTTAAACATACACATAGATAATGGCAGTTATTTAACAAGCTAATTCGTAAGTATAATGTTATCTCTTCTACTCAGAACATTACATCGCTCAATGTAACCAAACATGGTACTTGAACGGAGCTAAACGAAATATTTCTAAGCTTATAATTAAATCAATAAATATTTCGTTGTGTGGTGTACATTTTCTTTAAATGACGATGCACTCGTGAGGGAAGATCGTGCCAGGCAGAGGTACGGTGGGACAAGCTGTAACATAAATGAATTTTTTATTGTTTCAGTTGTATATGAACTAAAAAATATTTTTAATATAAATTCCATCTTAATGAAGCTGGCATTTTACAGAGTTATTAAATGAAATACACTTTTATAGGCGATTTTTTATATTATCTTAACTTTCATAACTGAAAAGATAAGTAATATTCCATCCGACAGAAGTTTTAAAAACATTGTCATATTCTGCCTTTATTTTTATTATAATATTTATTCTCCTAACGAAATCGGCATGGGTGTTCATAGCTTGCTTGCTCTTATAGGAAATAGTTGTTTTGCTAATAAACAAGATACCTTTTTCGCATCGCTGTCCGTAAAAGCCAGTGCCCTCACACTTGCAGGTAAACCCAGGTTCAAGCGTCGTCTGAATGCATATGCCACGCATACACGGCTTCCGGGAACAGATGTTGGAAGGTCTCTCTGCAATTAATGAAGTCAATTATAATATTAAATAATAATGATTATAGTTGTATTACGGTACGGTTACAAAGTTGAGGTCTCGGGTTCGAGTCCCGGGTCAGGCAAAGTTATATTGGATTTTTCTATTCATTATCAGCCCGGAGTCAGGAATTTGTGCCCGATATGGTGATAGGCTCGCCCCCTATCACATCGTGGGACGGAACATACAAGGTGAAATGTGGGTGTTCTGGTGGCGCCTCTGCCTACCCCTTCGGGGATAAAGGCGTGAGTTTATGTATGATTATTTAATTTCGTAAATATTCTTTTCAATGATGAAAGTGGAATCAATTCAATTTCTATATACATACGCAACTTCTTATTATATAAAATCAATAACAATTTCCGAGTTACCAGTTCCAATAAAACCCTCGTCAAAGTAAAGTTTAACTTATCAAACGATACAAATCATTGATTGAATTAAGATAGAGATACATAAATGTCAGCCATAGATACATGTTATTTGTAAGAAAATGTGATTGACCACACCTTTGATAATAAATTACCAAAGAAGCAAATAATTCGAGATGTAACCTTTCGACGGTGGATGTTCTGTGCGCTGCTCTTACTATCAAGTTCAATGTGGTCACTTTTTCATAATAACGGAAACTCATTTAAATCTCCAGTAACGTAATACCTACCTCTAAGAGCATTTAAGCAAGACCTCCTTGTTCTGAACACATACTCGGACTTGCACCCGTAGCCGCAAGTACACGAGCCGGCGAATATTTTGCACCCATTGTGGCTCTGTTCGGGCTCGCACGCCCATATACCCACTGAAAAGAGAAAAATATTTAAATAACATTCGTCTTAACAAATCAGTTTTATAATGAGAGCAGAGAATATAACCGTATCGTGGAATAAACGATTTAAAAATATACCTACAATAAGATAAGCTGCACCATTAGCTACTCATCCACACATTGATTAAAACCACTAAAAATATAAATTCATTGATTTCATCAAATTAGTAGATAGATTTTTCAAATAGATTTCAATTAAACGTGTTATTAATTTTCCTGGCGATTGGGTGAAAATATATCTATTTTTTATTATACATTAACTTAGTCTCGTTTAATAATTGATTCCGTTTAATAATATCTAAATACAATCCCTTAATCATCTTCACACTTGTTTATTATATTCTTTCATATTTCGCAATAGCACAATTGCATTGTCACATAGCAATATTAAATAATTTGTATTACATCACATTTCGCTTAAAGCAAATCGGAGTTCGTTGATGTTTGACTAACAGAATCGTGTGAGCTTCACATGTTCATTCAGGTCGTACAAACTAGTGGTAACTGGTAAGTATCAAGGCCGGTTACGAAACCTTTTGAGAGCTGGTAACCTAGACTCCAGAGAGTTCTAGTACCTACCTTGAAACTAAATAATGAATTTGAATATTTAGTTTCTCTCCCTAGGTGGAACTGAATACACTATATACGTCGGCTTATTAAATGAAATTTACATTTATCATAAATAACAGGGGTATAAAATGAATCGAATGAGATTATGGAGAAATATTGCTTTAATGAGACGGAATAATGAACAAGAAAAATCTATCTCATAAAATTAAAATACAAGAAAAGTAATATTTTTGAGGAATAACTCGATTGAGTTTTCATGGAGTTGGCAAAACATTTTCTATCTTATTACTTAAATGTATTTTCAGAAACGGTACTGCGCGTGAATGCGCAACGAAAGCGTCAGTGCGAGAGGAATAGCGACGGATTGCAAAGCGAGCCACAACCTGAAAATATTACCCCGACCATTCTGCCAACGTGATAACGGCTGAGAAAAGATAAGAGAAATTTGAAGAATAAATATTTATGATAAATAAACGATTCGTAAATAAATTTTATTTCATCTAAAGTTAAAGTATGAAGTTAATTTACCAACATGAAGTTTTTCAAAATGCTTATTCAAATGTATATTATGTATGTTCATGGGCGGTGGCTTTCACTTACCTCCAGGTGAGCCCTTTGCTGCTGTGCTTGTGTTTGCTTCATTACAAAAATTAATAAAAATATTGTATGCTGAATATTTGAAAACCCATACACAACTTTCCAAAAAAGCTTTAAATTATTTAATGGTTACGTATAAGTATTCCTAATTAAATAATTATGAGCGGGTCAGTAGTACAACCGACATACTATGTTAGATCATAAGTTAATCATACTAATATTAGGACGTTTTATCAAACAGAACATCCGTTATGGACACGCACATTGTAAATTACAAATGAAATGTGTGTTGAAATATGTAAAACAATTTTTACGGATTTTATCGCGGATAGATGCCCCGTGACCACAAAAACTGTAAAGTAATCGAAATGTCAGTCACTAGTAAGCCTCCGGTATGAAAATGCGAAATTCTCCATTAGCTAATCTTCATAATCTTCAACCATTGGAGGGAGAGAGAAAATAGTGTGACTACCCTAGAGTGACCGAAACAGAAATAGCGGTAATGTATCGCCCTTTTTATTTAATTTGTTCGAATTGAAATATTTTATTGTGCTACAATGTGTTAGTTACATTGGCTTGTTTTGTACAGCCACGACCCGCCATATTGGCTTGAAAATTTTAAAAAATATATTTAATAAACTGTATAAATTACAAAATAATAAAGCATAACAAAGTTAACAATTCTTATTATCTATATTGTATCTCATTGAACCATAAAAAATCTAAAAAAATTGCCCTTGTATTTGTCAATCTCATTAAATGTAGATGAGTGTGATACATAGAGGTTCATAAATATACATGATATTATGTTCGGGTGTCTCCATTAGTATAAAATCTCTTTAGCTGAAGTTATATCTCTCTCAAGGACGTCCGTATCGACCTGTTAGTAGTGGTTTTCACCACTCACCTGGGCTTCCTCCAAGGCTCCCTTTATAAGGTCGCCTGCCAGCTTGTGGCTGGAATGGACGTCCGAGGCAGCCTTCACCAGGTTGTAAAGTAGAATGTTTAAGTATTACTAACGGTAATTAACCTTTTGTTTCTTCAAAGCAACTATTTATTTCTGGTTTTGAAAGCAAGCGTTCCAGTAATTAAAAGGTGCAAATTTATTTTATGCTATCAGTATTGGCTATGAAAATGTTTATATTAATTTTAGTCTCGGATAAAGGATTAGTTAAGCGTGAATCCTTCGTGTTATTTAAAGTTTATGGACTCCAGTTACCTACAATCTATTGGAAACATTGAACCGATTTTGTTATAGCATACTAAAATGTGTTTTATATAACGTTTTCTTCTTGAATCATACATTTATATACTGAAGTTAGAACTGAACATGTGTAAATGATGTTACCAACGTGATGTATATTTTGATAAAAGTAAAACAAATCCACTTAAAACAATAATAAACATAGACATAACAAAAAGCGAAATTGATATTCCGTTTTATTCGCGAAATAAACCAGCCTTTTGATCTAAATATATGCTAAATATTTTGGCTCGAATATTCTGCAGAATATTAATGTCAAGTACCTACAGCTACATATTCAAAATCTATGAGTGCGAGTGGAATACCGCCGTCGAGGGTCCGTACAACAAAATAACCCACACTATTGAAGATACTGTCCCAACCCACGCCACTGCAAACGGTCGCCACTGAAAACGTTCTTTAAAATAAAAAAGGTGTGGAAGGATAAAACAAAATATTGTAAAGAAGAGAAAAAATGTTAGTATTCCGACTAAGTCGTATAAAAACATGATTATATTAGCGTAGACCAATTGTGGATTTTATGCAAATATTTTGAAGACGCTTCAGTTTTGTTGGTCTTTGGTGAGATCAAGATAGCTGACATCGGCCTAATCAAGGATGGGGAGAAGGAGCGTTTGTGGAGTGGTAACGGGTAGAAAATTGTGTAACCTGTGTGACCTAGCTGAAGTAAATAAGTTTGACATACTTCTCGAAATCGCTTACCCCAGCTGAATTCTTCGATTGGCGTGTGGCGAAATTAGGAAGTACAAAAAAATATCTACGCTTTGTTTGAGATATGTTTTCCTAATATAAAAAACAAGTATTTATACTCGTAATCTAATAGAATTTCCAATGTAGTACAATATGAAGAGAAAAAAAAATTGTTCCTAATTTTCCTAATATTTTGACAACATCATGGCAACAAGGCATTCGGACGTCAAAAGAACGAAGTATATAAATTACACAATATTACATTTATCAACGGCATACGATTTCCTTTTCAAGTTGTTTTTAAGTTTGTATGTGAAAAATATATTTCATTTCATGGCCAATTTCCCAACGCACCTTAAAGTTTTTTATTGCTTTTGTTAAATTTTATATGACTTCTTCGCCAAACATTAACAAAACCATTATTGTGATGGCATTGAGATTGAATGGTAAATAAAATTCCAAGTAATGAACACAAAAAGTTAAAAATTATAAAACAATCAAAAGTGCAAAGTACCTTATTGTACTTTCAATTAAAATAATAATATATAACCACAAAGCAATCGCAGTTTAGATAGCGTCGAAACTTTTCATAAGATCACGGTTTTCTTGAAGACAATGTCACAGACAGAACTAGTCTTAAGTAAGATGAATGGCTCTTTAAAGACTGTACAGGTTATAAGTTGAATAGGTCTCGCTTATCTTTGAAAGGCGGACAATGTTGTCTTTCTATGTGAACTAAATATTATCGTCTGTTTTGTCTTTATCGGGAAACTGACAGCGAACATTTTACGGCGCGATAGGAAAACGAAGCTTCTTGAATTCGTTTCAATCGACTGTGAACGAGGTTTCCAGGTTATCCGAACGTTTGACCGGAAATTTGAGTCCTAGTTGTCGTACCTACTCACGGAACGGATATAATAAATAAATACACCCAACAGTCACATACATAGTCCTGACCCCACACTAAGATCGAGTCTTGTGTCGTGGGTATCAGGAACTACGAGAGACTTTTCGGTCTCACAAACACCCAGACCCGAAACAAATACCTGTGGTTCACACAAATATTTGTTTCGATGCGGGGATCGAACCCGCGGCCTCTCGTTTCACAGCCGGCGTCTAACCAACTGCGCCACGGAGGCTATATATTGCCAATTCTACACAGTTGATACACACGTTGGATCTTTACCTACCTTTTGAAGTGGTAATAGGAATATGTTTTGTGTCGTCTCTGGTAATTTATATTATTGATATCAACTGTGCGTATATCTTCACATACGCATACATATTCTATCAACGGATTCTGCAATCCTATCCTATCAGAAGTGTTAATTACATAATATGTAATATGTATTCTATTTACATTTCTTTTTTAAGTGCATCGACGTTCGTCATCTAAATAATTAATGACAAGGTCATTTATGATGACGCTAATTTAATAAAAAAAAGTATTTATGCCACATGGAATTAAGATGACACAAGACACACTCAAAGACAATAACACAGACGACTTTTCATTGTGTGAGCCTAATTCTGGGTGTTTGTGAGACCGAAAAGTCTCTCGTAGTTTCTGATACCCACGACACAAGACTCGATCTTAGTGTGGGGTCAGGACTATGTATGTGACTGTTGGGTGTATTAATATTAATATTAATATTAATAATGTTATTGTTTATTATTAAACGGGTTTTCAAAAATCTTCTTTATTACGGTTATGCATAGCGTAACTTTTCGATAAACAATAATCAAAATTGAGGCAAGTAGCCTATTGTAGATCCATATTGTATGTTTTTTAAAATTATCTCGGGAGCGCGGAGTATTCTCTATATGTTTGAATTTCATCTATAACGATGGGATAACGTTGTAAAGACCACTAACTTTTATGAGCATTAAAAATAATCGTAATTGGAAAATGTATAGCTCTTACAGAATACTAAAAACGTTCGCTACCTGCAGATATTCAAAGTAATTTATTTCACTGGAAATGGCTACTCGGGCCGTTATCTGTTACAATATTATAATAATATTTTTATGAATATTTACTGATAATTATTAATATTTGACATATATGTTTTTAAGTATCGCGCACGGTTGAGTGTTAGATTTAGAAGGAAAGAGAGAGGTGGAGAGAGTGTAAAAGGCGTCCGATAACTTTTCTTTTAATTATTGATTTTTAGATATAAATACGGTAATTGTTTATCTTTCAGCTCTCTTCCATACTTAAGTTTTTAAACCTTCTACAAAGCATACGGCCCTTCTGATGGTAAGCAGCTATCGTAGCCTATAGAGCCTAGTTCTTCTCCTATACCTAATTTAACATATTCTAAGAAAATTGTAGGTAATCTAAAAAAACCTACCTCTATGAAGGTTACCGATATAGTGCTAGAATATAGAGAAATTAACATAAAGAAGGGAAAACAACCTTCTGCGGATGAGAGAAATATCACTTAATGTCACTCCGGTTAAGCCAGGTCGGTTATACTATGTACTTTTATAAAGTAACTCTAAAGATTACAGAAAGCCGATATGTAACACGCATGTATTATGGCACGAACAAACAAAAAAATTAGTATTCTCAATTGCGTTATAAAATAATTTCCATTCATTCAGACCCTACCCTTGCGACTATAGACTATATATATGTGTATATTGCGCATAGAAGAGGTACATGCTGCGTATATATTCGTAACAAAACAGCTACATATACTCATTGAGAGCCGTATAGCAATATAGTTCACGTCAGGGTTATCATATTATCAGTAGTGGTCTGCCTCGTTTCCTATTTTGTTTCTAATAAAAAACAAATATTGAAATGTATATACCTACGTTTCTGAAATTTCAAGAAAGTTTACAAGGGCATGTAGAAGGTCATGTCGATGCTCATTTCGTAAATTTGAACATTCACGCAAGATCTTATGTTTAGGTATCTGTTATTCTGTCACCGTTAAAGTGATTGATAAATAATTAATTATGTTGGGTCATAATTAAGTGCATGTTGGGCGCCTGACAAGGTCGTGGGTTCGATTCCCAAGTCACCTTTTAGATTTTCGGAAATATTATTGTATTTATGGTACATTATAGTCAGTTATCACCCACGTCCTTTGACGGCGAATGAAAACATCGTGAGGAAAATTGCATATCACATAGGGTTCTTTGGAAGATTTTCTAACGGCTTGATGAAATAATGCCTATACCTCCCGCAGATGACACTAAAGTAAGCTCGAATAGCTTACATTGACGACCTCAACTACTGCATGCTAGAATATTTTGATATTCCATACATAGCTTGCACATGAAAGAAATATGTTTCGTGTGATATTGTAGAGTTTAGGGAGCACAGTGGTCGAAAATTCAGTTATGGTACAGAAGGGCGTAAACTGGACTCCGTGCTAACACAAATACTAGTTGTTTCACGAAATTCATTATGCATTGTAGATTCAACAAGCCTTTCAATTTGGAGACCGGACTGTGTTGAACATTAAAGTGTATTTAATATTCCACAAACTCAAACTTTCGTACTCTATAATTAATAAAAAAAAATATTTGTATTTGAAAAATCCAGTTAAATTATTTTATGTCAAATTAATTGCAGGATTCGAACCCGCAACCTTCAGCGCACGAAGTCAACTTATTACCTGTAACGGTTGTTAGCGGTTGTATCGACAAAGTTTTCCCAAGGGAGTTGCACTGGGTCCTAAAGTGATTTCTATTGCGACACCAGCTTCGCTTAACAATAAAAAATCTAGGTCAGTCGTGCATGAACGCATAAATTGGACACGATAGACGGACAGCACATACCCTACGTATGCTATATTTGATTTGCATACATCAAATCAGTGTTACAGGAGAAAAACTATGAATATTATGTAAGCATTCGACAATACATAATCAAATTCCCATCACCGACCGATCGATAAGTGGACGTACAAATTCATTAATACGCAAGCTCTCTTTTAATTATATAATAAATAATTATTGCAACTAAATTATCTAATTTTCCTTTATTTATAAAACAGAGTAATCGATAAAATATCTCGCAACACCACTCGAAAAGGCCAAGCATCGGACGTTAATAATATAAAACATTTTGAATTAATATGTTCTAATACGCGGTGCTAGGTACTCACATAGCAGGCAGGCGAGGGTGACGAGGGCTGTGGCGAGACGCATGGTAGCCGCTGCACCGTCCAGACTGCTGCTGTGGACTGATACGAGTTTCCTCCGGCGAGTGAATGCCCGCCTGATATCGCTCCCATATCTATCCCGCTCCTATATTATCTCTAAATTTGAGTGCGTGCGTTTAACAAACATAAAGGCAACGACTCACTAACCGTTTTCATTATTTTGATTTCAATTTCTTTGTGTATACGAAATTTAATTCATTATACACTAGCACGAGATAATTCTAAAAGAGCCTTTTTTAATTGAGCTTGAAAAGGGGAAAGTCAAATATTTTATAAAGAGAAGCAGTAATTTTTAATTGCAACTTTTTATAGCCTTGTCGGGAGCAAGTCTCGCAGGGAACATTGCAAGGTTAAATTAGAATTGTTATTTTTGCACAAGAGTCATGATATTCTATAATAATACGAATGCTAGAAAAATAAACCGACAACTTTAAACTAAAATTGTCTGTCAGAAAACTACTATAGTGACCACACAATGGAGCACCACACCACATTAAGCGATTTATATTTTTATTTGTCAAGAGCTGTTGTGTAAAGCAAATCGCAAAATCCATTTTTCATTTACTACAATCAATTCGATGGTCGCTATTGTGAAAATTGTATAAGGCCATTGTTCAGCAATGATTGTGCTATTGATAAAAAGATGTGAATGCCTTCGGTTGAAGCCTATCGACTGTCAAATAATTTTACTTACATAAACAGGCTGTACAATTAATATAATCATGACCTTTACAAGAAGTTTAACAGCGCCATTTCGCAATTTTTTCGCTGAAATCCCATGCAACTTTAATAAAGCCAAATAAAACCATAGTAATAAATTGTATATAACAAAACCCCGACCCTTTTTCTTTTCAAAAACTTATGTAATGTAGCATTTTATAATTGCCAATATGTTTTATAACAATGGAAGCATTATTTGAATGCCTATTCTACTTTTGTTTGTATTTTAAGCGTTTGCAATATATTTGTGTACTTAAATTGAAACGAATTTACAATCACATCTGATGATATAATGCTAGCCTAAACTAAGTACTAAAAGCTGATTTTCAGTCGTCAGTCAAAAGTTAATCTACATCCAACAACTTGGTTGCATATGAAAGTGAAACGATAAAAAAAAATACTAATTCTTGTTTGGTGATTCAAGTTCGTCCTAGTCCCATTTCAAAACAAAGAAGGCACTGAAATGCAATTTAAGTCTGAAATCGGAATGAGATCTGCCACTATGTCCACCCACTGGCATTTTACTCAGATACTTTAGTTATGAGAGGCCATTATGGTTCATTAAGGCCATGTCTGGACAGTGAAATTGACTTATTATAACTTTATTGGAGACCGTTCAGATTGTATCAGAATTCCAGTTCAGCAGTTTGACTGAAGTTAGATGCCCTCTTATTAATTTAATAGCTAGTGAAGGTAAAAGTTATAGGGCTTTTCTTTATTTTTCGAAAGCAATTACTGTCATAAACATTTTATATCTTTTCACCGTCTCAAGTCAATTCTCAAGGGTTTCTGTGTTCTTTTTGTGATTTGTAAGTCTGAATGAATATTTACAGTTTCAAATCGAAAATGTATTTATTATAATTCGAAATATACACTTATTCAGGTAAAGAAATAAAGATGAATAATATGTAACACGATGAAACAATAGTTGTTTATGTATTTATTTTTATTTCGTAGGTCCGGAAAATTTTCAATTAGGTTACTCGATGGTGAGCACTGCCTCATCATGGATACCAGCCCATCAAATCGTGAGGGGAACGGGAAGGAAAAAGGATGTGAAGACAAAAGGCATTCGGCAATCTCACTCACCGAAGGAAACGCGACAGCCAAGCTGTCGCTTCACGTCGAAATTTTGTGAGACAGTGGAGACAGCGCCCCGGACGAGCCTGTTCATGTTCAGTCATAGCTGACAAACAACGTGGCTCTACCACATCCAAACTGTGATAAAATCTGATATAATGTTCACTTTAAGATTTAACTTTACTTCTTTATAAGTATATTCTTTCATAAACTAGATTTTGCACTCGGAAATGGATGGAAAGATTAAAAGTCTATACATTCATTACTTGTTATTCTTTATTATTCTTACGAGTGCGAATGTCAAACACCTCTCATAATTATAAAAATATTTTCATTTTAATGTTCGATAAAAAACGTACGGCATTCTAGCGAACAGATAACAAAACACACAGTTTTATTCATAATAAGTTTTATCTCATTTACGATTAAATGCGCCAATGACTTATACTCCGAAATCATTAGGTCATTGTACTCATACAATATAATTGTGTGCATTTTGTGACATTGCGTATTTATGGTAAGTTTCCATCTTTTTCCTTTTTTTCTATACCCAGTATTTAATAATTTATCTTCACAATTCAAAATTGTAAAGATTATAATGTATTTTTATAATAAAATAAGAGACGCGACGCAGCGAGTGTGATCTATTCATAATTCTTGGTATATCTGTTCCGATTCAATTGCTGTTCGTTTATCCTCTGCCTAGATGCACTGCACGTCTGCAGTTTCTGGCCTTGACCAATATTGAACAGGACGCGTCCTATAATCCAAAACGGAATGACCCTGTGCCTATTCAAAACAGTACAAAGTTATGCAAAATGAATTACGCCGTTCTTTTTCTCGTTGTGAGAGACACGAAACTTCCCTTCTTGATATAAAAAGTTACTCAAGTTTTTATAAAGGTACACTGTAATGTTTCAAGACATTTTAAGCGAGTTTTATGTTTTTAACAACCAGTTAGGCTTCTTTTGAGACTCTATTTTACTCGAAATTTGGAATAAGGATCGTAAAATTATTACTATTAGATTACGAGTATAAATGCATGTTGTTTTTAATACGAAAGCATATTTTAAACAATGCGTTAAATATATTAAAAATATATTTGTATTTTCAAGTTTCGCCACACGCCAGTAGATAAAAGATTACTTATATTTTTTACATCGCGGTGGCATTTATTGGAACTAAATGAAATCGGGTCTCAAAAGAAAATGACCAGAAGTTTGATTAATGGTTTCTTAGATTTACGCAAATGTTACACATTGAAATAAAACTATTTTTTACGGATTTTATCGCGATTTGGCCGGAGTCCGCCCCGTGACCACGAAAGCTGTAAAGTAATCGAAACGTCGGGAAGTTAAAAAATGTAAAAATTAAACCAAATCGCGATAAAATCTTCGTTTTTGGGTGGTAAATCCTTACTTTTGCGAAAATAATAATTTAAACCCTTACGTACCGATGCGTCTTTAAAACAAAAAAAGTGTACATCATTATTTTGGAAAAAATAGTATTAATCACCCATATATGACGATATAAGTAAAAAAAAAATACAAAAAGAAATGACGATTATTTTTGCGAAATTTTTAGTTGCATTATGTCTGAAGTCGCTAATACTATCACCTGGCTTCGTTTTCGGTCGCAGTCTTGATATACCCTGTATATGACGTAATATATAGTAGGAGGGTCCAAAATAAAGAAATTATAAGCGTCCTTTTGTATCGTAACCCGTAGAATACCATCTAAAGGTTTTCGATAATAATCCATTCAGTGCGTTGATGAAAATGAAATAGGTATTGCTTAGTACTTAGTAGGTATATTAAATTTCTGTACGCGTAACTACTTAATATAGGTATTTATATCAATAAACAATAATGGATTATGGAAATTGAAAATATTGGGCCCGCGACCCCGTAATACGTGAAATATCACGCCCTTTTTTGCGGCGTTTCAAAAATTAAATACAGGTTTTCTCACAATGTTATTGTAGACCTCTGTGAAGAATACTAATTGCAACTCGAAAATAAATGGCGCCGGGCTTTTATACTCTCGTCGGTAACGAAACCATACCGCAATTCAGATTTGTAGTGGCGTCATCTCGCGGTGGAATTAGAGAATCATTTTGAGGGATGACTTCATGACTTATTTGGTATGTGAAATATAATTAATTAAGTGTAATATTTTTTAAAAATGAACAACAAAAAAAATCTGATTAGTAAAATAAAAATTTGACGCTGTCAACATTATCTAAATAGAAAATTGTTGTGCTAAAATATCGTCAATAGGTGTCCCAGGTCAGTTGATTACTATAAGAATAATATTTTTTCATTTTTATTGCATTTGCTTCCTTACTATATTTTGTCCCTTCATTATTGTTGCTTTTTAATTTTTTTTATCGTTGACAATTCATAATATTATTAAGAACTGTTGGATGATTGGTAAGTCTACACAGGCGCTGGTAATTAGTTTTATTGGAGAAATTTCTTTACATGGGCAGGGGGCCTCTCTTAGTATATTCTGCTTCTTTTTATGTAGACAACAAGTTCCAGTGGGACATATTTTCAGGTTCTTACTTAAGTTTTAAATAGATGGCGCTGGCATCGCATAGGATGGATTATAATGGTTCGCTGCCGAGATTTACTTGTTTGATGTGAGTTTACGGTTTTTAGCGCATAGTTTGTACGTAAATATCTTAAAGTCAACGATTTAAAATTATCATTCAAATGAATTAAATTCGTAATAATAATTAATTAGTATTTAACAACAATATGTATTTCTCCAATACTTGTCATAGATTATAATATATATGTATTTGGTATGGTAAACAGGCTTTATTTTACTCCCAAGATATAATACAATGCGGCTTGATAATTTAAATAATATTTTAAAACGTCTTTACGGCTTTGCATCATAACGTTTTTTCAAAAACTCCCATGGCACCAGTCGCTCGCACATCTCTCTCACATTAAAATGTTACAGTCCAGTAATTTGTTTTAATCCTATATATAAAAACGTATCATTCATCGTCCTTTCAACTTGTGGCGCGCGGCAGGGAGTTAACAGAATTTTCGACGCCAAAAGATCATAGTTGAACGGTAGTACGATATCTACCTCGTGTTTGATTAGATAAATCATTGACATTGATGTTGAACGTTTTAATGGGTTCAATAAATTGTTTTCATTTTCATGGTACGGAAACCTAAACACGAAACACATAATATTGCATAAGCTGTCAAATGTTTTTTTTCTTAAAATATTTATTATCAATGTCGTAATTTCAATTGTACTAACATTTAAAAAATGCAAAAATTCCTATCCAATTAATGTGAAACCTAGCCGAAACCTGGATTTGAACCAGGGACCTATAGTCCTCAAGGGCCTATTGCTCTACCGCTGAGCTATTTCGGCTACACTCTACTTGTCGAAGATATCGTAGTCATGAAATGTTTAAACTCGTGTATTGAGTTCTTTCACTATGTAGTTCATTGGTCAGTAATCCCATTGTGTCTTACCATTTTTTATGTAGAATCCAAGTATTGAAGTTAAATCTAGAAAAACGTAGTGAGGAAACCTGCACACCATAAAAAAAGATTTTCGATGCCAACCTGCAATAAGCCCGAGTGGTGTAATACGGCCTAACCCATGCCAATCGAAGTCTCAGTTGTATGAGTCCCGAGATCAGCAGTGGACGATGATGACTGATACAGTACAGAACAACAGAAGGCTCACGGCTTACTCATAGACAGATTTAAACGCTATTTTAGGTATCGAATGTTTTGTCTTCTTCTCTCTCACTGAATTCTAAAGTCGTTCGAAAGAGATAAAACATTCTGTAACTAAAATAACGTTTAAGCCTGTTTATGAATACCGCTGTCAGTGATCAATAAAGACGTGTTTGGTGGGCGTCCCGCGACCCTCATTCTCGAGCTGACATCTGATTTCGTCTGACGATGCCAGGCGCCCTATGGCCATTTGATACCTGAAACCTGCGGATCGACATTAGGTACCAACTGTGATATCGCCAGGTGAAACACTTCCAGGTACCGACTTCCTGGAACTGCTGCATCTAAAATTCAGATGTAGGCATACTTACTTGTCTCTAAGGTGCAATTACTATATTGCGCTATTACGTCTTTATATTAATTGAGGGGAGATAGTATATAGTAAAATCATGCGTGATGTTTCACTATACTTACTTGATGTAAGGTGTTTAAACCATATTTGTTTTAGTTACCACAAATCTATAACCACAATTATTTTAAAAAGTTTAAATATGACCTATTTGTAATATAGCTATAAAACATAATATCAGCATGAAGGGGTCCAGTAACCCAGCAGCAGTAATTACATTGAATTTTATTTTCTCATAAGCCTCGGTTGCTGATGCAATATATCAAGCGCATTTAGCTCAAGCTCATATCCGTAGCCGTAACGAAGTTTCCGAGTCAAGGAATGTGTTATTGGATATTTTAATAAAGTCCTCACCTTACACACTAGATTGCTGCAACATGTTAGATTTTTCAAGAAAATATTTCTAACATTTCTGAAATGTCTGTAAAAGACAGAATTACATTCCAGCCTGGGATATTAAACTAATCTTAAAAAAAAAAACAAAATTGTTAAATTAATTGTTTTAAGTCATAATTAAAACTGAAGCATAAAAATTGTTATGCAATAAAAAATATGGCCATGTATTCACAAAATTATTGTCTTAAAACGCGTTAAACACATTAAAAACTACATTTATTGCATCACATAATTGCTACTTAATATAAATATACTAAACCTCGCAGGTAAAGTAAGAGGAATCAAATTATCTCTTTTAATATCTTTTCCATATGAGCTTATAACAAAATAAGATTGTAGTTCGTACTGTATTATCCCGGATAATCCTTTGATAACGAGATGCGAACATAGTTGCGTGTTAGCGTTGCTTTAAGACGTACCGATACAAAATAATTTCTTTGAACTTGTATTTTTATAGCAAATACATTGGTACAATTTTTTTGAAACATTTTTCTTATGAGAAAACTTTCTGGTCGACCCACTCAAATACCCACAGAGATCGATCGCAAAAAAATTTACATGTTTTTTTTTCTGCTGACGACCGAGGGTTTGGGGTTATGATTCAGTTATTTTTCTATAAGATAATGATATTATCCAGGTCAATGATAGCCCTGTTAAGCGTGCACCGGAGTGCAAAGCTGGTAGTCGCAGGTGCGGCTTTTGAGTGTAAACAACATCTTCGAAGTAACATATGTAGGTACATATATTCTTAGTTAAAGACTTTAGTATGAAATCCAACAATAGTTTTAAGCAAGCGTGGTAGGCTATGTGGGCTGTTCCGCAAAATTATTGGTGTCTTACCAACATGGCAAGTCAGTTTGTTGCGACCTTCAATCTACCTCATTGTAGATAGATGCAAACAAAACAAAGAAAATTTCTTGCGAGAACAACTGTTTGACCTTAATTTTATATTTAAAAACTATACATTTTAAGAAATATTTTACATACATACATACATAAACTCACGCCTTTATCCCCGAAGGGGTAGGCAGAGGCGCCACCAGGACACCCACATTTCGTCTTGTATGTTTCGTCCCATGATGTGATAGGGGGCGAGCCTATCGCCATATCGGGCACAAATTCCTGACTCCGGGCTGATAATGAATAGAAAAATCCAATATCACTTTGCCCGACCCGGGACTCGAACCCGAGACCTCAGCTTTGTAACCGTACCGTAATACAACTATGCCAGAAATATTTTAAAAACGCTTTAATACCAAGGGCTTACATTGGAGAAGGTGGTGGCTAAAGTGACAGCACGTATGTTAAACAATACATACATAATATAGCGGTGCGATACGTAGCAGATAGACGCATCAAAGGCGAGGAAGCATTTTCCGTAATGTTCGTCCCTTACCGTTTTCTTTCTGCTTGCCCCGAAGTGTATGGAAATATCTTGTTTATTTGTTTGGTAATAGATGAGTTATTAAACTGTGTTAAAGTCTTGGACTAGTTATAGCAATATTCATTGGTTCAAAAGGGGTTCTAGTGGCACACATGTAAGTCTCGAATAAGGTTCGGTTCAATATGTAGTAAAAAACTACATCGATGGATTCAGCCTTTATTGAGACGGAGTGATGGACTAATTTTAAAGTAAAGTAACTATTATTTGGCTTTTTTTAGCATTTGTTAGTATTTTTTTAAATTAATAAATGCAGGACGGCTTGGAAGAAATGCATGATGAATCACATAAGATGTTTTTCAATGGAAAACTTTTGTCCGGTGTGCACTCGAGGCTTATTGCTACGCTTTAAATACAATTGGTTGTCTGCAAAGCCCTCCTAAGCCCTCGATTCAATTACAGAGCGGGATAATTGTTTTACCATTGCTATTACGGATAAATAAAAGACAAAATACGCCGTATTGTTTATTTAAAGTTATCACAATATCGCCTGAGAGCGAATTTACATTATCACATAAGGTAATGTATAATTTGGTAAAACTAGTAAGTCCAAATGCTACATATAAAATTATTTAGCAAAAATAGTTCTCAATTTGATTTCGTGTATTATAAATTGTACTTATCGCAAAAATAATAAAAGTATCTGCACATTGTCAATTTATTTTCGGGTGAAACTAACGAATAAATCTTGCATTATTTTATATCTATTAAACATAATAATCACAAAATACAATGAGCATTATGTAAACATTTTTTCAAAAATGGAATTAATGCATAAGTTCTGTAATATCAAGTTTCAAAATTGATTTAATATTTACTTTGTTGGAATAAAGCTACTACATACAAACAGAATTTAATAAAATCCTTTTAAAAGATCGCCTGAAAGTGAAAAATCTAATCATGTAAAGTGCTTCAATAGATCGCAATGGAAATCCTTGGGTGGCGCCTTAGGGAGTAGTGGATTTACAGTGGCAGGAGATAATAATAATGCGACTGTTGCATAGTACATAAATCAGATAATATGACAATATACCAATTATTTTTATAAAAAATTGGCTTTGACATTACACCGTCATCAAGTTGAGGATTCGCATACCAGTACGCGTCAAGGTAAGCAGAGGAGGAAATTCAAGATTCTTTAGTAGTTTCATTCCAACACGGGGTTGCTACATCCAATTTAATTTAAAGTATTTGAGGTGTAGTATAAAGGTTTAGAAACGGCGCGTTCTCTCCCTCCTGGAGCCAGTTTTCTGGTGAGTAGTTGTTGTTGTGCTTTTCGATCACGTGGAAGGTGTACGCGTGTCGGCTTTTATCGGATCTGTTGGGTGCGCTCTTGTGTACCACGTTGCCGTGGATGAGCACACATGTTCCTGAAACAAAACAAGAAATTAGTTCCCCAAAATATTTATCTCGCTCGTTGCCTTTTTATTTAGTCAGCTATAACAAATTTTGTTGTATCAGCAAAGTAACTATTGAAATCACGTTATTACTTTTTGATATAGGCGCGACATTGTAACTGCAAAACATAAGTAATAGGTAAATGCAGTGTGGTCCAAAAAAATCTTATTTATTTATAAGTACAAAACAATAGTTTTTCTTTGGTAAACAAATCGTCATCCCGTTTCAACCCACAGCAAAGACACTTAAAGACTTCTATCTTTAGACATTGCAGTTACGACAATATTCGATGGAGTCGGCAACCTCAGGACATGCCTGGCTGCCGTTAGTCTCGACTTCCCTTGCCGTAGCTAAGCTTTGTTAGTGCTTACTTCGAAGTGTACGGGACTCAATTACTCAAACTTGCCCGTATTGTTCATTGCGGGAAGCCTATAGTAACCAAAATTGCGCACGAAAATAAGTTCTTGTGATTTTGTAACTGTGATTGTTATGAAATCTTGTGAAATGTGTCCTTTCCTTTAATTGTGTAGTTTAAACATCCAAGATGTATTTTTAAACTAGAAATATACATTTATTGTCACTAGGTATGATTAGGGCATCATCAGCGTCCAAGAATTTACCTACCTTCCATTTACCTACTGAATTTGTCCCTTACCAGACATCCAGCCCCTTGCAAAAAATAAAAATAAAATAGACCTGGTGCACCCTTTGTTATCTGACGCCCTGGGCGGTCGCCCTACCTCGAGCTACATCGTTTTTTTAAAGGATTGCTTAAATTGATGTGCATCAACATGCTTTTAAAATTAATTTAATAGAATATTTACGTGATTATATTGCTTGGATACTTAGTGCTGGTAATTGTGCCATAAACATAAAGCACTTATGGTAAACAAGATTTATTCCTAATAATTTTCAAAACAGATTTTTTATAGCAAAATAAATATTGTTTTAGCAAACCTTTTTTTTAAATAATTCAATCATCGTTGTTGAAACAACAACCTTTCTTATTTCAAAGAACTTCTTTCAAAGGAATAAATAATAGTTTAAAAACAACATACTTTAGTAAACTAAAATTTACTTTAGTAAAGTATTTTGCAAAATACTTTATACGGGCATACATACGGGCGAAGCTAATTTCTGCGATCAAAAAGAAAACCTTACGGCTGAATCATAATACCCTTTAGTGCTTGAATCAAATTTTATTTTCTAAATCAGTTTTAAATAAGCGCCAGTAAGTAATAAAAGAAAGTAATAAACATTCTTTGCGTATTTTTAAACGACTTTAAAAAAGGGAGGAGGTTCTCAATTCGACTGTATGTATGTTTCTTTATGTTTGTGACCTCATATCTTTGTAGTGGGTGACCCAATTTTTATTTACTGGCACGACAAAGTGCACTGAACCTGATGGTAAGCTGAAGAATCTGTAAGGAAATCTGCATTCCTGATGGTTCTCTATAAGCATTTCAAAGGTATGTAAAGTCCAACAAAACACAATAGGTTACGAGGGACTGGGTTATGCCTAAATTTCCATTCCTTTGTAGAGTTATTCCCATGCTCAGCAGTAAGCGTATTTTATTTGCATTTATTTATTTATTTATTTAATACTTTTTTGCACTAAATGGATATATACAAATGCAAACTTATGCATTTATTTTATCACTTTACTAAAACTACGACACGACAAGGAACTAATATCAACAAATTGACGAACAACATATTGACGAACGGTGCAGTTGGTTGGATTGTTTTAAGTCAACAACACATAGATGGCAATGCAATGACCACCTCAGCATTGTCACATAGCCGTGCTAGTATAAAAAGGACTCAAGTGTGAAGAGAAATTCTTATCATAATTTAGAAATGTAAGCATCGTTAGGTAGCTCATGCTGCGTTGAAGCACGGATCCATCGTTCGTCCCTGGAAACGCTGTGAAAGGCGCTCTCCAGATGATTTAAAAAATGCATGAATATTCCTTGTCGACCTTTTTTACACAGGAATATACAATTAGACATGAGCTCGCTAAACCTTTAGCAAGTAATCCCAACTGAGTTTAAACAACATCGCATTAAAAAATAAAAGTTTTGTGAATTTTGTTGCAGACCTTTCAGCATGAAATATTTTCAGATGTGAAATGTAATAAACATTTTTATTTATAATTTATTTTATCGAAGCTTATGTTTTAATCAGGGTTTTATAAAATTGTATGCATATTTTTCTTATACCTAAAATCCCTGAAATCGTTGAAGCAATGTCCTTAATATGGCTTGGTCACTGCAAATGACTTAAAAAAATATTAATTATGTAGTTTAATGAAGCTAAATAATCTTAAACAAGGAGGTAGCTTTATCAATGTATAAAGTCAGGCGTTTATAATGAAGTGTTAGAAATAACAGTTCCGAACAATTTTGAGTTATTTTCCGTTGGTTCGACTCCCAAAACAAGTAGCCTCGGTGTTAAGGGATGAAAAAATATTGTATTGCTAAAAAATACCTATTTCCTTTAGTTTATCGTATCTTATTACTTTCCAGAATTTTATCCATAATAGCTCAACATTATCGAGTGGTGTAATAATACAACATGTGTTTTATTTTCAAAATCATTAACTTCAGTTCCTCGTTAGGAATATTGATGTATCATTACAGTCTTTAGTTGACAGTATTTTCAACCAAAGTTGCTTCGTGTGCACTGCGCAACAAACAAACAGTCTATTGAAATTATTTAATGCATTGTAAAATTTAACATAGAGTTAGCGACGTACAACTAATTGATTTCTGTTTTGAGTTAAATTTTGCATAATGTTGCAACTTGCGCCAATACAATATGCTATAAGAAAAATTCAACCAAATACCTTTGCTAACCGGAACAGCGGTAAAACTCGACTGAGGGTACATCGCAGAGGGCCTGTCGTATGTAAGAGGCTCTTTGCCTTCCTTATCAGGGGTGCGGATCAGTCTTCTGTGCACTCCTGACTTGTGTGATCCCCTGGCCATCCACAGACACCCGTTTTGGACAGTGGCATCTTCCAGGGCGATCCAAAAACCTACAGGAGGGATGGGGTCGGTGTGCAGATACGTCGCGTCTTGGTGGGCCACCACTGAAACAAAGAAACGTAATGTTAAACCATTACTGTACTTCGTCTTCTGTAGAACTGTTTGTTAGATGCCGGCTGTGAAACGTAATGCTGCGGGTCCGATGCTCGCAACAATACATATGCTTGTGTGCATAAGCATTTTATTCGGATCTAGCTGATTGTGTGACTTAAAAGTCTCTCCCATTTTTTTTACCCACGACACGAGATATGTAGTTCAGTGTAAGGTCAGGACAATGTATGTGACTGTTGGGTGTCTTTAATGTTTCTGTTCCTCCCGCAGAATAATTTAAAGTCCTGTTCCTTAACCTACATATTGAGATTGAGACCCTCTACAAATTATTTTCTCTTAAACAAACATTCTGAATAAAAACTATAGGCTGTTTTTGATGACGCGATGATGTATGACAGAGATCTACGGCCTTATTCATAGACAGATTTAAAACCTATTTTAGTTATCGACTGTTTTGTCCCCTTCGAACATTTTCAGAATTTAATTTGTACGAAGACGAAATAACATTCGGTAACTAAAATAGATTTTTAATCTGTCTACGAATAAGGTCGCTAGAATTTAAATTGGCAATAACATATTTTCAAATATTGTTCTATTTCTTACGTCATCTATAAAAAAACAATAGAGTGAGGCAGCATGCAGGTTTTATTTATCTTCATGCAAATATCTACTTTTCTTAATGTACAATGGTAGACAGATCAATTACGTTTGAATTCAATCACTTGGCTGTCCTTGTTCATAACCTATGCGTCTATATTATAAATTAATAAGGAACAATTGACGCAGCTGTATAAAAGCAAGCATCGAAGATATTTCCTTTCAGCTATGACAATCGTATTCTGAAGCCGAAATATAAGACGGAACAAGCGCTTCGGGCAACAATGGAAATGCACGTAAAACATTCGAGACACTCCGAAAAAATAACTTTAATGAAACACTGAAAAGTGCGGATACGTAGTACTGCATCTAATGTTACTGTCGTTTTTACTCCTACACAGACATACTTATCTTTCTTCTCACTCCTCAAATCTTTAGAGCAAAAAAAGTTTGACAGACATCCTTGATATATAAAAATAACTCAATTGAAAAGCATCGCTATGAACAACTAAAGATATAATAAACCACCGATAAAATATATTTATTTTGAAAAATATATATTATAAGCAAAATAATGATGATCATATTTATGAATAGAAGTTGTTTCGTTCTTACAATTTGCGTCTGAGACTTATTGTTTGTTCGACACGTCTGGAGCCAAAAATAAATGTTCAAACCAACTTATTGCTCATTAGCAAAGCTACATAATATAGAATTTATATTCATTCGAAGTTATACAGACATATGAGTGATATATAAGCCCACACATTGAAATACTTTGAGGATTCCATGGAAACCTCTTAAAATTACCCAGGCTTGTATCTCCATCATCATTATTACAAATAACACACCTTAGTTTGGACCGACAGTATAAGAGGTAATTAGAGCTAGACGGCTAATTGATTTTAACTCATTAATTCGCAATTTCTGCTAAAATGGTAGTTTAAACAAAAATTGGAAGTCTAAACAAAAAATGACAGTCTAAACAAAAAATCTAACCCATTTGTAGTAAATTTCTAAATGTAATATTTTATTCGGGATTCAATATTAGGACTGTGAAAAAATGTGAATTAATGAGCGCTACTTATGACTTTTGTCTATGTTGTAAAAAAACGGCAATATGAGTTGTTTCCTTTGCAATGGTCTTATGAATACTTCCAATTTATCCTGATAATGTACATGGTGTCTAATTATTAACACAATTAGTACGAGCCTGAATCTGTTAGTCGTCATACGGAATTTACCTGATTAAATTAAGCCTATTATGCTGTCAAAGCCGTTTAGATGTCATTATATCGCTCAAGGGGAATATCTGTTTTGCTCTGCAGTAAATGTGCTGGTTGTTATTGTGATTTATGAGAGACTTCGTGGCCACGGATTCGATCCCCGCACCAAGATTAACGTTAGTGTAGCCCATATGTACATATTTTTTAGGTCTAAGTGTTTTTACTGGTGGTAGGTCTCTCATACGTGAGAGGCCGCCTGGGTATATACCACCGCTATGTCTATTTCTTCCGCTAAACAGCAGTGTAAATGCACTGTTTTGTTCCGGTTTGAAAGACTGAGTAACTTATACGCATAATGAGACCTAATATTTTATGTTTCAGCATGGCGAGCGTAGTGGAATGCCAAGCATCGCTTTGTAATTCATGGTGGTTTGGTTTTGCTAGTCTTCATGAGCAGTCGTGTCGCTTACTATCGGGTGAATGGCATGTTCATCTCGAGATTTAACACAATAAAAAGAAATAAGAGCTGAGTTGGCGTGTAATTCATAGTGCCTTTAGATTTGATTTTTCAAAAATGCGCTAAGTCATGATAACCATTCAATGAAAAAAAAACACAAAAGTCTCTTGTAGTTTCTGATACCCATGATACAAAACTCGTGCCTTGGTGTGGGGTGAGAACTCTGTGTGTGATTGTGTGGTTTATTTATTTACTTTGCAGTATGTATCATCTCTGTAATTTCATCTGTGCGTGACATTCCGGATATTATAACATGTCTACTTGTCATATTGAATAAAGAGATGGGTCGTATACACCGTTTATGTCCCATATTTATGGAAAGAGTGCCGTATATTGTACTTGTTTACATTTCCCTAACAATGAAATTTTGATGACTGCTTCGGTGGCGTAGTTGTATTACGGTACAGTTACAAAGCTGTGGTCTCGGGTTCAAGTCCCGGGTCGGGGAAAGTGATATTGGATTTTTCATTATCAGTCCGGAGTCAGGAATTTGTGCCCGATATGGCGATAGGCTCGCCCCCTATCACATCGTGGGGCGGAACATACAAGACGAAATGTGGGTGTCTTAGTGGCGCCTCTGTCTACGCCTTCGGGGATATGTATGTATGTATGAAGTTTTAATTATATTGTTTTGTATTATTTGCACAAAAGTTAAGCTTCACTACAGCGACCTGTAATGTAATTTAGATGGTGATATTCAAGGTTTGGCTCTGAATAGGTTTCACCAAATTTCAAATTTCATGTTCTCTATAATAGGTGTATATTTTTTACTTTGTTGGTTAATTTGTCGATACATATTTATTTTGATTTCCTGTTGTTTATTTTAAAATTCGTACACGTAATAATGATTCAGATGTTTTATAAAAAGTATTAACAGCTAAGTCGTAAAATAATACAGAAGCGTTGTTAATATAAAGATATACTTTCATATTTATAAAGAAAGTAGATGGTACAAGATCAATATAATACTGGATTCAAAGTAAAGTGTGGTTTATCGTTTATTGAGTACAGTTTCCAGTAACCGGCGTAGTCAAGGAGCTTTCTTTGTATTTGAGACTTATAGAATAAGTAATCCACGCCGTGTTATCGTTGGAAAATGGAAAACTCCTTAAATATTCCGTTTTCTAACAAATAGTTCTTGATAGATACTGCAAAGTATGCAAATATGGGATATACAAAGAAAGTGCGCGTTTTAAATGTTATTAAAGTAATACTGGTATAAAAATAATGATTTTAACACGCTTTATCTTCGCCTGTAGGTATCTTAGGAAAATTAGGAATTATACACAATTACTAGGAAATGTGTACCTCAGCTCTCCTCATCCATCAGTTTAATTTTACATCATGTAAATTTTATTAGCCGTGAGCCTTTCTATATCTAAATGCCTTCTTCTTCATCTCCTTTTTAGCCAAAAGAAGTTCACTGCTAAACATAGGAGGCCCTCATAGATCGCCACATACACCTGTTGGAAGCCTGTATCCAGTGATCTCCTGCGACCTTAACCATTGCAACCAAGGGCAAATATTGTACGTACCTTCGCCGCCAATGCCTGGGTTCTTGTAGATGTACATGCTCTGTACCACGGAAGGCTCGATCAAGCCCAGCTCCCGGCAGACCGTCTTCACGCGGTCGCTGTAGGTGTAACACCTGAAGATCGGGTGCAGCAGGTGGAGTGCATGACCAACCTGGAGGAAATGACGTTACCATGTTATTAAGTTGTACCGGAGCGCAACCATTGATAAGAACGGGTACCATAAAATTATGGAGTGGGATTGAGATGGTTCAGGCTATGTCAAACTTACATATTTCCAGAATAACAAGGTAGATAACAACAATACACTTTTGTTGCAGAATTTTAAAGAATAGTTTTTCTGAATATTAAACGCTACTTTGGATATAGCTAGATAACCGATGTGTAATCGATAATGCATTAAGGAGCAGAGCGTATAGACGGAGATCTCGCCGTACATAATGCGGCAAAGAGTTTCCTCTGAATATTTTTATATACGTATATAAAGATAATCATGACCCACTTTAAAAGTGTAGGAAAGTTCAGTAAAAAACATGAATTATATCCAGAGTTGTCAACAATAATTTCAAAAGTATGTTAATTCTTAGCGAACACATCAAACACATATAAATGGTTAAGAAGTCCGTATTCTTTGTATCGTAATCGTAATGTTTAATAACAGTACTAATATAATATGGAATGGGTCTTTTAAAATAGTAATAATAAATACACCTAAGAGTCGCATGAATAGTTCTGAACCCACACTAGGATCGAGCTTTGTTTAATATGATAGAAATTTTAAAAGAAAGTATGGCAAATCTTTACCTATAGTGTGCCTCGTGTTAATGCAACGTCTGTCTGTCTGTTACATAATATAAAAGCATAATAAAACCGAACATCGACGTTAGTTCAACGTTAAAATTGCAACCAATTTCATGCATAAAACGTCAAGCCAAGTCGCAGTAAGTTCATTGCAACTACAAGATGGTAGAACTGCTTCGTTCAAATCGACTGAGCAGTGCTAACAGCCATATTGCGTTCAAAGTAACAACCCAACGCGACCAGACGTTACAAAATTATTCTACCAGGCGCGCTTTATGTACTAAAACTTACACCTCACCTTGTTTAATGACACACTCGGGTCCACTTTGAGTTTTCCATCATCTCCAATAGCTGCCTCTTCGAAGAAATAGCTTATTTTGTCGTTGCTGTTCAGGAAATAAGCGTCTTTTAGCTGCTGTAAATTGAAAATGGGTCAGTGAGAACTTATTTCATTGTTTTTTGAATTTCTTTCATTGTTAGGAACTAAATATATTTTAGTATTAATATTGACATCACTACGTCTCTGTAGGCTATGTAGTTTTTTTACAACGGCGTCCGTGGCGCAGTTGGTTAACACTCCGGCCGTGAAATGGGAAGCCGCGGTTTCGGTTCCCACATCGTTCCAAATGATTCTTAGATCCACAGGTATTATTTATTTCGTATGTAGTTATACCGAATAATCTGTCATAATTTCTTATAATTTCCTACCACGTAGAACTAGTTTCTAAATGTAGGCCCTGTATGCGAATTGCGGGGAATGTTTCATTGTTCTTTAAGTTATGTCGAACTTCTAGAGAAAAATAAGTGTTGAATTTAAATAATCTTAAGCATCACTTTCTTCTAACCTAATAATAGCCTGATATTTAAATACAAGCATTGTTTGAAACAGTATGCAACTTTATTATACACAAGTACAATGGAAATATCAACTTCAGCATGTTTTGCTTTTCCAGAGTTGCTGAACTTCGCCAAGTATTTTAGAGTAAACTAGCCATCGGGCCCAACTTCGCCTGAATGCAGGTAGTTTTTGAGTCTAGTCTACATTAACAAACAATATTTCGCGTATAACTGTTTTATATGTAAACTCAATATGACCGCCATCGTCTGTTTTTAATTTCCCGTCCCATCCCGTTCTGTCCAATCTCATTCTGTCCCATGACGAAAAGCATGCAATCCTGTCCTCTATTATCCCGTGTCATCCATTCAAAAGAATTGAAAGAATAGCAAATATTTAGCTTTGAATGTTTGACTCATCCTACGAGAACACTACATTTTTTCTGGATAAAAGTAATCTATATCCGTCGCCATGGTCATGGTCGTCATGGTGGTAATATACCTCTATGTTAAATTTCATAAAAATCGGTTCAGCCATTTTAACGTGAAAATGGAACATACATACATTCACACTTTCGCATTTATAATATTAGTACGGATACAAAGAAACAATGGAATGTTTGTTTACTCAACTTTTAAAAAGTTCAGTATTGTTTGTACCTGAGATATATTTCTTTGAAGATACATTAATTTAATTAATAATTAAGACTGCCTCGGTGGCGTAGTTGTATTACGGTACGGTTACAAAGCTGAGGTCTCGGGTTCGAGTCCCGGGTCGGGCAAAGTGATATTGGATTTTACAATTCATTATCAGCCCGGAGTCAGGAATTTGTGCCCGATATGGCGATAGGCTCGCCTCCTATCACATCGTGGGATGGAACATACAAGGCGAAATGTGGGTGTGGTGGCGCCTCTGCCTACCCCTTCGAGGATAAAGACGTGAGTTTATGTATGTATGTAATTAATACTTAAAGTAGAAAACTATCTACACAACTATAGCTTACGACCCTCTAGAATAGTAGATTTCTTCCTCATTTGATATAAATGCAATACTTCACAAACCCGGTATTATGGGCGACCGATGGCAATCTCTTGCCGATTGGCGATTGGCACAATTTTGCCGGCCTACATGTAACAGGACGCATACAGGCTGAACCCGAAACGCGACTCACTTGTATGGTTTAATATGACTGGTTTATCATAACATACTATAACTAATTAGTCTACTGTGAAAAACAGTACCGATAGATGAAATCGAAGTAATAAATTCCTTTCGTTAAAAATGTTTATTTTTATAAAACTTTGTTGTATTTAGAAATGGAACAACTACTTTTCACAAACCCATTTATAATCATCGAATTAAAAAAAATATTATGATTCAAGAAAGAAATATATTTTCGTGTTTGTTTTTACATGCAGAAAAAGTAGCAGCGGAATTTTCTATTACACTTTGTATTACTAAGACCAATTGAAAAGATTGAATCTTATCTTATTCACAACTGATTTCGTATTTAAAGTTTTTATTTTCGTATATAAAATACAATCTTCAGAGACATAATTGCGTTTCTTTAAATTAAAGATGTCTGGAGTCATTACTTTAATATTGCAATTTCCAGAGACAGTCTTTTTCTACGTATTGAAATCAATCAATTTTATTTCTAATAAAAAGCATTTAAGACATCAAGGCGAATTGCTTGTGCATTTATTATTGCTATTTGAATCTCGACGCTACAAATCGAAGCATGAAAGCATAAAAAATATTTAATAAGATTTAAAATATTATTTTAAAGGTTTTATTTACCTGTTTGCCTGAGTCTGTGGTTGAAAATATGGCCCTCTCCTCACTGTCAGGCATGTGTTTTGTGAGCTCCAAGCCAGCTGCGAGCAATTCGTCACACTCAGCCGGTCTGAGAAAATCTTCCAGCACCACGTACCCATCATGCTCCAACTGGAAATAAATATTTATGCATTATGCGCACTGTTGAGTTCCACTGATAAACATTGATCAATGTTTGTTTAAGGCTTCCCGTAGGCGTTAATACTGCGCGTTATTTTTGCTATTGACCGTTGAAGTTAGGGCAACATTTATTTATGAGGTTAGGGTGGACCTTTCAGGGTGGTCATTTATAAACCAATTTTTACAACGGCTTTCAGTCCATATCAGTCATGCCAGTTTTTGTGACAGCGAAAAAACACCGATGCTTTTCAGATCTAGATATCAAATTTTATTTCAAAGTGAATTAATTTTAAAGTGTGGCTTATCAAAAAAATATATTACAGTAACAGAAAAAAATCGGCAGGACTTGGAACACCGGATCCATGGGTATTACCATATAATATAATTATGGTAATTAAATACGTAATTTAATAATGGCGACAATTTTAATTAATTCCTGTCTTGATTTCGGTTTTAGAGTAAAAAATACACAGTCTCAATATTAAAATCACATACAAGTTTAAAATAAACTTTGCTTTAAATAAAATGTTTAAGTTGAAATCAAGTTTATGCATAGTATTTTTAACACTGCACAATACTAGCTGGCCAGAATGCTGTTATAGTCTAGGACCCTTTGTTGTCCGAATGCGGTGTTGTCGTACTGTCGTCAAAATATTAGGAACAGATACACACAGTTCATTTTAGTGTCTTATAAAATTTCTCCTGTAGGTTTAAGTTAAAAAAGCCTTACAAAAACAACATCTAAAAGTTTTTATAAATAATTATTGAGACGTCCATCGAAAGAGTACAGACGGTCGCATAAAGTTTGAAGAAAATTAGTAGATGTATGTAGGTTTTTCTAACAAAATTATTTCTTTTGAGAGAGTCTTATGTTCATCTGTGGAATTCTAGCGCCTGATAAAGATGATTCCTTATGTGTAGGTTTCTTAACATGATTTTTACTTAAAGATATTAAATAAATATTCTTCAAAAATTACTTTTCAATCTTATAATGGAGTCTTTGTTCGCGCTCCACTTGCTAACATCTGGCTGCGAAGTATCGTAAAAGCCTGAATAACCCTTTGATATATCGGCTGTCGGGAACGAAATTATAAGTACCCCATTCTGAAGGCACGGGTGGGAAAGCGAAAAGTGGATATTGGACTTGAAATTTCACCTCGCATAAGCTTAATGTTCTGTTCTTTTTTCGTCGCTAATTTGAGTGACTGCACGGCACTTAATGGTAAAATCCAATCCAATGTTGGAATATTTCTATCCACCCACGTAGCGACCGCCGTGTGTATAATTATGGAAAATCCATCATAGCGATTCACGGAAATACAACGTTATCATTTAGCCTGTATATATATCGGTTCGGGCAGGCCAGCGTAATTGTGTCAACAATATGAGATCATGACCCGAACTGAACTTACTAGCATTGTAGTCACTTTGTCGTACGTATAAAATAATTCCATAAGCAAGTTTTGCATTTCTCATAAAAAGTAAATTACCCCAATTGTACTATTTGCAACTGCATTGAAGACTTGCAATATTTATTGATGGAGTGTATAAGAAATGGAAAAAGGTAGGAATTTATTTTTAAATTTAAACTAATATTAGTTTTGGGTCTTATCCAGTCCATCCTGTCATGCCCAATTAGCGAGATGGCTAAACTATTATAAGCTCTAGTTGTTAGTATTTAGCTTAGGTAGTGTTTACTTTTTTATTTAGTATTACTATTTGTCGTCTATTATATGACTATTATTTAGGTAAAATAGGGTTGGTGTGTCCATGTGGACAAAACCCCTGTCAAAATTAATAAGTTAAATAAGCATAAAATAATTGGTGAAGAATAAATGATTGAACCCGTATCAATCGAACTGTCGGTTGTAGGTTATATCAAAGGTTATATGAAAGTTCATGGGTTTTTTCAGGGAAGTGGTAACATGTATGAGTCCAGGGCTTGTTTGTGTCCCGGTAGCGGGGGCGCGGGTGCGTCAGCGCAGCCCCCACGTGAAACGGCTACTCGCTACTATTTCAAACAACACTATTTTTGTACTCTATTTCAATGTTCAGCGATGCGGTGGGCCTTATGCATCACCGATTTTGTGGTAAACACTGATTTTATTCAACTAGGCGAGACTTGCTACTTTGTCTGCGTGGTTTATTATTAATACATACATAAACCCACACCTTTTTCTCAGAAGGGGTAGGCAGATGTACTACAGGGAGACAATGTGATAGGGGGCGAGCATATCGCCATATCAGGCACAAATTTCTGACTCCGAGCTGGTAATGAATAGAAAAGTTTTCCCGGGTTTCGAATCCGAGACCTGAGCTTTATAATCATACCGTAGTACAACTACGTCACCGATGCAGGTATCTATACATACCTATAATAAATTTGTAACCGATCGATGTCTGTACATGTAAGATAAATGAGAAAAACTAATATGTCTGGGCCTGTATTAATAAGATAATAGAACCCAAAACAGTGATTTTTAGAATTTTTGTCTGTTTGTCTGTGCGGTTGTGCGCGATGGGCTCAGAAACGGATAAACGGATTTCGATGACATTTGGTATGGAGGTAGCGGTACTTAGACAATTTTTTAAATCGAAAAATTTAGTGTTCCCGTAGGATGTTGGAGGAATTCCGATATATTTGTTACTTTCATTTACTGAAAAAGATGGGATGCGACTGGGTTACATGCCTTGAGTAAGAATGAGACGGGACGGGCAGGATATAACGGGATGGGAAGGGACGGGATGGGAAATTCCAAATAGAGTTAATGACACAGACGAAGTTTGCGGGCAGAAGCTAGTATTTTAATAGGAAACTATAGTTTGTTATCTTAACGTTAACAGTAGGTAAATAATTGGTGTGGTTATAAGCCGAAGATTGAAGTTGCCGACATCTATTTCCATTTCCACGAAGTTTGCCAATTATAAATATTTGACACTCGTAGCTAGTAAATTCGACACTCAGTATTAAAACCATCATGGTTTACTATGACGTACTCTGATGGCGTACAAATAGGATATTGAATTGCAGGAGATAATTCTATCCTGTCAATCGAATCAATTTTGCCGGTTTACTTATGTATTTTTGTGTATTGTATTGTATCAGCCCATATACGTCCCACTGCAGAGTACGGGCCTACTCAACAATCGAGGGTACGATTGAAATCGGTTAAGCTATATAGTCCACCACGCTGGCCAAGTGCGGGTTGGCGGACTTACATACCATAGAAATTCTTACAAGTCGCTATGGTATGCAGGTTTCCTCACGATGGTTTCCGTTATAGTGCGCGGTGATTGACTATCAATACACACATGACTCCGAAAAGTCAGAGGTGTGCCTGAGATTTGAACCTGCGACCACCATGCATATGTAAGCAGCCGTATCTGGTCCGTTACCAACAGGCCACCGCGCACTTATGCATATGTATACTTACTAATGTATATATATTATTTAACTTTTAAAATTGCATATTAAGGTTGCTATGAACGCCGTGCTATGAACGGTAGAAACAAGAAAAAAACATATTTTATTACTTATACTTTGCCTGAAACATATTTTAGTATTGATTACTTTATTTCGAGACCCATTTATATGGCCTTCGTAGACGGCTTATTAAAATATGACATCTGACATGACCTCTATTTCAAATAGAATGGTGGAATTCAAATGGAATTTTATATAACGGTCGATAGAAGATTTCCATGAAATGTATAAAATAGCCTCCACAGTTGCCGCAGCTCCCACACTTGTCACACGAAAGGTATGGCTAATATTTGATTATTATTGGCCAATACAAAGGAATAGTGAATCGAAGCATTGTTTGTATTTACAAGTATTCAGTATACCAGGTAAAAAAATCACATGATTATTTCACGCGCAAATTGTATCACGCTGTTTCATTTTGTTGTGCATTTAGCTAAATTCCGGATGTGAAACGATACCCACACAAAACTCTATTTTAGTGTGGGCCGGACTATGTATGTGACTGTTGGGTGTATTTATTTATTACAGAAACAATTCTACTTAACAAACATGAATGAATTTTTATGAGTTACGGAACCGTTTATACCCGAGTAAGTCTCTTTCTTAGTTTTCACCACGTACACGATGTAATATTTAATTGCTACAAACTACAGACTGAATGTCACGAAATGACATTTTAACTGTGTACACGAAGACGGCAATTACGTAATTACGTGGAAAAATGTTGGTTTTATCACAACTAGCTTTGCGGCTCTGTAAATGTTTGATTGCTGGCTATTTATATCTTTTTTAAAAGCAGATGTTCGGTAAGAAATGTTATTAAATCATTAACATGTTTCTTATGCGGTGGAATGGTGATTATTAACCTAGGTATATAGTGTCTATACCTATATCGTATTATCTACGATTTGCTATCGAATTATGAATGCAACTTGCCGTGTAAGCGATACACGAAGTATATGTATTCAGTAAGAATAAGTTATCGACTGAAGATTTAACTCGTGTCGACTGTGAAGGCAAAATTTATCCCGAAACTTGCGCGAAGTTGCTGGCGTAACAAATCTTGTTCACGTTTCTCGATTTATTTTGTAAAAGTGTACTTAGAAGATTTAAGCCATGTAAAACAATTTTAAAGTTGTCATTTATTAGTTACTTCCGTGTCTCGCTCTGCTATGGAGGGAAGTGGACAATTCATTGCTTCCAATACTTCATATTTCATTTGTTTCTGATTATTTTGAGGATTAAGGACAGGCTAATGTTTGTAAAGTGCTCAATATCATTTCTTTCAGTACCGCTGTCGATGATCCTGCTGGATAGCCTCAAAATCTATTCATATATAAAATCTGGACCAGAGTATAAATGGAACCGAAAGCATAGGTTTTTGCTTTCCGCTAGATATTTTGTAATATGCAAAATAATACATATTATGGAATAAAAAATATTTCCAACTTAAAATTGTTGGAACACGTTGGTCATTCTACACTGCCTGAAATATATTTTATTATAAAACAAATTAGTAAAAATATCACATAAGAGGTCACTGTCACAATGTGATTATACGAGTATAAACAACAGCCCCTCTGTATCAAACTATGTTCCAAAACATACACAACAAAATTACAATCTAATATCTGATTTTTCTAACAACAAACAATGTTTTACAAAAGATAAACTTTTAGTAACAAACTCCGTTCACAATGTTTACTGTGTTCAGGGACATCCGAGTTTCATCCTTCTCATACGATGCAAACAATTTTCAATCTGCGAACTGCCTTTTTTAAAAAATACTATGAAGAAAGGATTTAATATGAAAGGAAGGAATGAATGAAATCAGTACTTCTGTAGTGGATGATCTCTTTTATTCTGTCTGTCCCCCATCACAACTGTATTTGGTACCATTTCTTCCTTATTTTCTACAAGCATTCGAGCATTAGTCTCATTATTGTAGTCTTCTCCATCTATCTTAAGAATTTCTAAGCTTCTCTTTGGTGAGTGAAAGGTAATCCTGTATATTTTCCCTTGCAATAAACTGCATGTAATGTTCTACTCGTAATGTCTTTAGCAGCTCCATTTTTCATCAAATTAAGACCCTTATAGTTAATATGTGCTACCCGCTTATCTGAAATTCTGCCCTTAACTGCTGTAGCTACCACGGGACATGTGCTGATATTTTCACTCAAGTTTAACTTGTAATTGTTCTTGTTAAAAACGTAGCAGACATTGGGCTTGAAATATATTTTTATTATAAAAGAAATAAGTAAAAAGATCACAAAAGAGTTTAATATCTAAGTTGGATATATTTAAAACGACATAAACTACTACCAATATTGCGAAAATAGTATTTTCTAGTGGTTTCTAGTCATTTACGGTACAAGATCAAAGCTTTCTAACCTAGAACCAGTTTTACTTTCTTAAATTCATCGAGTGTTAGCGACTTACACTTGCTTGTAGATGAAGATTGTGATTCCTTATTAAATATTCAGCTCCGTATATATGGAATAAGCGGTAACATAGATTTAATTGATCATTTAACTAAACATTAACACCCGTGGCTAGCGGCATTTTATTCAATTAAGTACTTGATTAAATTTTTGCCCTTGCCGTTGTTGATAAAGATATAAATTAAAAGAACTAAAACAAATACACAATTAAGATCATAAGTCCTATGAAGGTTTTGGTACCAGGTTCCGAAATGGCAGATCCATTAACTCACCTCTCCAAAGCAGTTAATAAAGAAGTTTGTCGAACGCTTTTTGAAAGACTTTGAAAATGCAGTTTATCCCGAGTATTGATTCCACCACGGGGAAGTTGTAAATAGAATTAGTTAAAATGATAAATTGTTAAAATATTTGATCAATTGTTGTGATATCTTATTCTTTAAGTTTACTTCATAAGCAATAATCCTTTAAGTGGTTGTAGCATATTCTTACTATCGTGTTCTATGGACTACCTACATGGTGAGGTTTTGGGTTGAGCTTCTGATTATTCGATTTAGGGTATGCTGCTTTATAATGCGAACCGGCAGGAGATATGTCTCTTGTTGGTGGATCGTCATCATCATCATCATCATCATAGGCCTCTCCCAAGGTACGCTACAGAGCCCGGTCTGCTGCTTGTTGGTGGATGCTCAATTTCAATTGCACTACAGTTCCCATAAAATGCCAAGTCGTTATACAATCATAACATCGTAAAAAAATATTTGAGACGAATTAGGTTAGAAATTGGGTAGCGTAAATATTTTCGTTTGACCCTCTTTTTTCTGTATTGGCATGTGAGCAATCTATGTATTAACTATAGGACGTATTCTCGTAAGCAAAGCTATTGAAGACGTGTTTTTATGATAAACTTTTCAGCTTATATAAAACTATAACTGTCCAGACGACGTGCCGGTGTCAGAACCTAAGCGTCATAAAGCGTCTCTTATTTCTTCAACGGTACATAAATTGCTCAACTATTTGAAAATTTATCACAATTTTCGGCTAGAGTAAATTTTTTGAGTTAATTCTTTGAGGAATATTGACATTTCCTAAGGATTATGAGAGATTGGAAGCTGTCTGAATCTAGCGATTCTTTATTATACTCGTATATCTTTATTATTTCCCTATGTCAATATTGCTTAAGTTGAATATTATTTAAAAACATTCCAGATGCTACTATTTATCTATACAATTATCGCTAGAAAGCAATAATAAGCATAAACAATCGCCTTTTATCCAGTAGCGGTTCTACCGGGATAATATTATTTTGAATTTGAGTTCTTTCTAAAATAAAAATCTCCCAAACATAACCTTAGCCTAAGTCCCTGTCTAAATACATTATTGGTGCGAATTTTCGTTAATAGACTTTATAACAAATTGAATAGACGTTTGAGATTCTATGTAGTAGGAAACGCATTAATATTTCCGAGGCTAATAAATCGCAAATTACGAGAGCGTACAGCGTGGTGCTAATTATTATATACATATTGATTTCAAGCACAAGATCTGCAGCCTCAAATCTCAATTAGGAATTTCGGTTGCAATCTGTGATTTCACCGAAAATTACTTGCAGTGAACAATATTATTCGATTCATGGATAAAACGTTTATTTGGACTACAATAAGTACAAAACAATCATAAAACAATAATAAATGCAAGTAATAATTACGAAAACATATGTGCGATATTGTACAATTATACCAATTTATTATAACTATTAGAACTATGCAGTTTGAAAGGCAATTGTTGTTAGTACTACTGTCTATTTTGTGTCCGTTCGGAAAGCCCCCATTGTACATCATAGTGGAAGTCATGGAGAGCCTCGCAAGTGTGTTGCTTTTCGGGTCTAGTCTTCGAATAATCGGTTTGAGAGCCAGGCATAGCGGTGACGAGCAGCGAGAGATAACATTTCATCTAACCATTTGTAACGATTCGTTTATGCTTAACACCGCAGTATTTAATTAAGAACACTCTGCCTTAATACCATAATAATTCAAAATATATTTAAATATAATATATTTACGTTAGACAACAATTTATAATCTGTGGTTTATAAAGTTAATAATAGGAATGAAGTAAAAAGCTTTTATAAATAAATAAACCGCTGTATCGGGTTATCAGCTTCAACCATTTGTGGTAATATCATGAATTATATACTTCATTTGCACTTCATGGCTAAAAGGTACATCAAAGTTGTGCTAATGGATGTAAATTTTGTGGAATGCCGTGTATTTGTAAACCTACAAAATACAACATAACCACACAATTGTGTGTATTCTATTCCATATTTGTTGTGTATTATTGTAGGACACAGTATTTGTCATATTTCTATATGACAGCCTCTGTGGCGCAGTTGGTTAAACGCCGGCTGTAAAACCAGAGGCCTCGTGTTCAACCCCCGCACCGAGACAAATGCTAGTGATGCCCATAACTCACAAGTATTTGTATCTGGTCTGGGTGTTAGTGAGACCAAAATGTTTCTCGTAGTGTCTGATACTCACGACACAAGACTTATTTGATCGTAATGTGGGGTCAGGACTATGAATGTGACTGTTGGGTGTATTTGTTATTTATTGATTTATATTATTTTAGACGACATAGTCTTGGTAATATCCAACATATAGTTTGGTCTACATAAATTCAGGTAATAATATTTTATATAGCAGAAGGATAAAATACTGTTGAAATAAAACGAACTTTGAGAGATTTTATCGCGATATGGTTTGATTTTTACATTTTTTAACCTCCCGACTTAGTTAAAGAAACCTGTAAATATTTTACTAGTTATTGATAAAAGTTGCAGTAACAATTTTCAGTTGCCGCGAATGAAAATTTCATATTTAATAAAAAATTTAAGTTGAAGTTCTGTGTGCACACCGCCATATTAATAATTGATAGATGGACAAATTACAGTCGTTCAACTATTGAAACTTTATTTTCTTATTGGAATTCTCATCATACCAACGAGAAAAATAATCCCAGCCTACACTACTTTCTGCAAATTGAAGCTCTTCGAACTAGGGATAATTATTTTTAGCTTTTTCAACTGACACGACAGTATACTGCACCTGATGTTCTGCTGTCCTGATAGAGCCACTAGACATCATAACGAGGGTCTATGGTGCATACCAAAGTTTCTGAATCTAAATAATGTATGACATAATATTCAATAAAAATATATTTTATTATTTAGTTATTTCTGAATATGCCGCCATCAACATAGACCTGCTACATTTTAATATACCTTCCTAGTACCTACTGAGAAAACAAAGTAATATTACAGGTCGTACAAATTAAGTTTAGTAAAAAGTAAAAAATAAATACACCCAACCGTTCCACCCATAGCCCTGGCCCCACACAAAGATCGAGTCTTGTGTCGTGCGTATCAGAAACGATGAGAGATTTTTCGTTCTTACAACACCCAGACCCGAAACAACATTTATTCTTGGTGCGGGAATCGATCCCGCGGCCTTTCGTTACACTGCTGGCGTGGCGTTTAACCAACTGCGCCGCGGAGGTTGTCAAATCACTAACACAACACAATTAATAATGTACTTCACCGGTCAGTATTAGTAAATAAAATGGGATGTCGAAGCGCTGAAGTAATACAAGCAGACTTCAGTTAGATTACTTTGTCGGACTAATACAATTAAAAATATGCTCGTAGTACTTAAGAATCGTGACCCTAATATCTTAAACTCAAGAATTGAAAGAAAGGAGTTCTCAAAGTTCAACCCAATATTCAAATATGAAAATCAGCGTTGTATTGTGGTTTTCGCCGCAGTACAATATTAATATTAGTGGTCATTTAACTGTCACAGCTTGGATGCGACATGTGTATTATTTTTTTACTTAGTAATTTTGATACAATACAATTTTGCGTTAAGATATTCTGTTGTATGTAGTTGTGGCTAATAAACAAGTTTTCTTTCTTATTTCTTTCAAATATTTGCTCGTACAATTTGGCCAAATGTATTCCGCCAACAAGTGTTTTGCGTATTCGCGTAATAAAACGGTTTTTATAAAGTGAAATGGCTTGACGCGACGCGCTGTCCTCTCTATATGGAGATATATGAATCAGCGATACGTACGCGTCGGCAGTCGCTCGGCTTCACCTCGGTACGGAAATATCTAGATTGAACGCTGCATCTGCCGAATTCTGGATAGTACGTACTCTGATAAAAATGCCGTTGGACAGTCTCTTCGTTTGATGTTATCGTCTAATTGCAGTGTATATATGAACTGTGAAGTCCAGGTTTGGATTTAATTTAGAAGCTATGATTTACCCCGAATTATTTTGTTATACGTCTGCAAGGATTTATTCCATATTTTTTGCATACATTCGTCTTGCTTTTGCCTTTTTAATACCTAAGGAATACATTAATTCTTTCCTTTTCCCGAGAAGGAGTAGATAGATCAATCAAGACACTCTCGTTTCGCCTTATATTTTCCGTCCCACGATGTGATTGGGGCGAGCCTATGGCCATATCGACCACAAATTCCTGACTCCGGGCTGATAATGAATAGAAAAATCCAATATAACTTTGCCCGACTCAGGATTCAAAACCGAAACCTCAGCTTTGCAGTCATACCGTATTACAACCACGCCATCGAGACAGTCGAATAACTAATACCTAACGAATAATTTACAGTATTTATAAATCGAACTGTTATATTTTAAAATTGAAAAGACTTTTTAAAACTAAATTAATACTATTGAATCAAAACAATACAAGCCAACAAGCCATCGCGCACTTCCATTAAGAGCAATTAATCAATAATAATTGTAATGACTTTTGCAAACCACGTGGTGCATGTTTGTACTTGGAAATAAAGAGGCGTTTGGACATTCGCCAAACACTTCCTGAACGAATCACTATAAACAAGAAAATTATAAAAAGAACGCGGCAAATAATTCGTCAGTTCGTGGGAAATCCAGTTTGGAGTAAATAAATATACAAATACAACAGTTAAGGATCTTAACTTTATAGCGAGAAACGCGAGATACATCTATAAAGTTCATTGCGCTTTCACATCATTCAAAACTGATATAAAATATATTTTATACAAAAATGTCTGCCCCGGTGGCGTAGTTGTACTACGGTACGATTACAACGCTGAGGTCTCATTCGAAACCCTGATATTAAATTTTTCTATGTACCAAATCCATTTCTTGTACAGATCAATTATGTTTTGTTAAATAAAGAAGTTTTATATTTCACCCCTTTTTAAGCTATGAAATAAGAGTTAATGTTTATTACACGAGTGGTATCAATATTTCCGTCTAACATTTTACAGGCAAATACAGCGAGCATAAGGTAAAAAGAAACTAGGTATAAAATAAAATTTTTAAAAGAAATATGCACTCTGTTTTATAGATAAACTTAAATAAAATATGAAAAATGCACATAAAATAAAACTAAACTTTCGCAACAACTTCGAGTAGAGCAAAACTTGCTAACATGTAGGGTTTGGCTACCCTTTTAAAATAATTCCTAATGTAGAAGTTTTAAGTTTCACTTTTCCTTGAAGGGGGTAAAAATATTTTTAGCCGTTATAAATATGAATATTATGTTTAGTACAAAGACTATAAATATCTATTTCAAGAAAAAAGTTTTTACAGCGAAGAAACGATTAAAATATATTTCAATATTAAAAATTAACATTATAATCGGGAGCTAGTACGAAATGGGCTCCATATTTTTATTCAAATTTTAATGCAATCTTTACAATCGTGGTTTAGGTTTCGTTTTTTTTCGGTATTTGTTTTGATATATAACAATTATCTCAGTACTTTAATAAAATTAATTAAATAAATTACATAATGTGCTTTCACAAAAAGAAAAAGTAACTTAATATAAAACGAATTCCTTCTTTACTTAAAGAAGTAAACGGAAAGAAAACAAACTCACGGCGGTGTTCAGAAGACTAATCAATTTTGAATGTAGCGTAGCTAAGAAAAAGCTACATCTCTGAAGAATTTATAGGTCTGTTTAACACGCTTTTATTAGCTTCGCCTGTATGTAAGAGTATCAAATATTCATTTATGTATGTTTGTAATGTAATAGAATCGTTGAAGTCAAAGTTTAAAATGTCGGATAGATTTGAAATGCTCACATAAGGACCGATGACAATACAAAGATTTTGACATTATCTTTACCAGGACCTTCAAGATATGCTATTTTTAAATTTAAAAGTGTGTAATTTGCGCGCTGCCACCTTCCTTAATTAAGATGGCCGTTTTTACTAAAATGAATATAACAGTTTAAAAAACAAGCTTTAGTAAAAGACCCAGACTAAGCCATTGTTTTTGCTTTAAATTGACTTTTGACTTTCTTATCCGCATCTAATTACATCTAATATGCGTATAAAATTGGAAGATTGAAGATTGTCGAAATTGAGATATTCATATACAAAACATTATATGATTTGTATAAGCCAACGACCGTAGCATGGTTATTTTATTAATAGATTGAATATGATGTGTCCAATGAAAACATCGCGGATTACTTGGGCTATTCGTTGTGAATCAGACATTACTCATAAATATGCGCACGGAACTATGGGTTTATTTATATAAATATTACGAGTGGATAATACAAACACCTGAGTGAACAATCCCACTACTGGGATAAGACTCTTATCATAACTCATTAAGATCTCACTGGCTTCTAAGAATTCAAAATTAGAAAACCACTACATTCAGTTTATTAAAATCTAAACTTGAAGAAGTACGAGCGTTTAAAAACTGTGATCGGAATAATCGTGGATCGGCCCGCTATACATGATTATGAAGATTGTATATTTGTTTTCATATGAGACGCTAGAAATGGCCGGCATGTATGGTTCGCTTCTATAATTTCTTTGGGCAATAATTAGATCAGCTTATTGTATGGCACTCGTCAAGCTCCTCCCTGTGGTATAAGCGCTAGGCTAGGCCCTTAAACGATCAATTATATTGCGCAATTACGAATTGTGCAATATTATTAACCATATAGGGTTAACATTGAAGATTACGCAATGATTGATCGAAAGTTTGACCGAGTTTAATTTTTATTGCACTATATTTTTCCATGGTATTGTTTAGGGTCTGTATTAGGAATTATTTTTTAGTCTGTTTCTTCAATGGACAGCGCATTGCCACGGGGCGCGTGCAGTAGTGTCACACTCAGTCCACTTTTTGAACCGTGGAGGACTCAATAGTGTACTTTAGAATCTCTAGAATACAGCTATTATAATTATGTGCATATCTTAGCACAGCCGTTGAAACGGTAGGTCTTAGGTTCGATCTCCGCGCCTAGACGTTTACATACCATCGGTGTGTATTTGTTTCGAATCCAAGTAGACCTCGTGTACAATCATCTGGCACCCGAATATGAGTTCTTGTAAAAAATTTAAAATAGTTTATCTCTCTTCACATTATATTACGTTGGATGTGTTAATTTATTTGATTGCAAGCTTAAATGCTTGTTCTTTATATTATTATAAAAAATATTCAATTCAATAAAATAAATATATACTTATAAAATTATATTTAAAGTTCCAAATTTCGCCACATGACAATAGAATTTAGATGACTTATAATAACTTTCTACTTCGTTCAAAAGTTTGTTTGCCAGAGAATGTCTCAGGTATAAAATAAATGAAAAAAACAAAACTCATCCATAAAAAAGTAGATTAAAATCATACTATATTAAATTAAAAATATAAATAAAATAACGTTTATAAGGGCTTTAAATAATACGTCAACGTCGCGTCGGAAGTTTTTTTTTCGGTGCAACTGTTAAGTGTTTTTATCTCATAGAATTCGTTGCAGACATGCAGAACGGGGCGAAATGGGAATTAGAATCCTAATAACCGCCATTCGCCAACTTTTGCGACCGTACCAAATTAGAACAGTAAATAGGACAATAAATTTTACGGAAACCGAGATTCCGGCGTAGAAGTCCATTACACTTGCCAAATTACAGGTGCAAATATTTACGATATATTCTCTACCGGTATTGTTTTGAATTATTTTCGTATGTGGAAATTTGCGTGCAAATAAATGGTTTGCAAAGTCAAGCGTAATAATGAGGATTATAATATTCCTTAATGTGTATTTGTATCTCTATGAGTAAACGACGATGTCATATTTTTCATATTATTTTCAAATAAGATATTAGACTGATAATAATTTAATAATAATTTATTTATCAAAAGAAAATAACAAAACATCACAACAACAATACAACATCAGTGTATCACAATTAATAATATCCCAGTTTTTATATTATAAACCAACACTTGGTAATAGGCTGACGGCAAAATAAAATAAAATAGTTTTTTTTTTATTACTTTTGTTTTGAATCTTTTATTTCAAATGTTTAATTGTGTAAAACAATTCGCAACGGCGCAAATTCGTTTCTTTATTTTCCCAACAATATTTGTAAAAAAAAGAGAAATCCTTATTTTTCACTTCCTACAACCTATCTAAACTAAGAAGTTCCATTTGACATTGGGAAATAGGGATGCTGTCAAATAAATCGGTTCTTACAATTTCCGATTATATAGAGATATCGATAATATTTGTTTTTATTTCTTAATCGATTACAGTTTATATTTTTAGTTTACATTATTTCGTTTTTCTTTTCATGAACATTTTTATTCTAATGAGTCATCCACAATTGCATAGTCACTTTACTATTTAGGAATAAAAGGAGTGATTTATCTATTACTAGCGGCCCGGCCCGGCTTCACCCGGGTGCAGACACTTTTTGAGTCCAGTCCACATCACGCACATGCTTAAGAACACATGATACATACATACAATACAATACATATAATCCAAAGTGAGTTACCTCCTCACTATGTGTGTCGTATCCTACAATACTGCCTTCATTTCCATTGTAATATCCAAATCTATTATTTAATAATAAATTAATTTATATTAATATTATTATTTCATTATTTATTTATGTATGTTCGTTGACAGCATACCTATTATTAGCTGCAAGTTCAGTATTTTTAAAAATTAAAACACACCTGTTTTATATCTGCTCGATTATTTAAATATTTTTACCGATTATGCGTATACAAATGCGTTTGAATAGTCTCGACTCTACCGGTAAAAGACCTAACGAGGTGACTTTGTAATGACGTCTAGAAAAAAATATGTTGTTTAAAATGGTTATTTTGCTTTATTTAAAGGATTCTAGTTTAAATTTAGTGATTATGGGTTGTAAGTCTAGTGATAAAATAAGAATAGCTTCATAATTCCATGGATTTACGGAAAGTGTTATTGAAATTGTGTGGGTTACGTCTGCACAAAGTTATTTACGTTAAAAGTATGAAACGTCAAATGGAACCTGTTAGTTTAGATAGACTATAATAAATGTTAATTGTTTTAAATATGCGAGTTTGAACTTCCGAGAATGATTCTAGACGTGATTACGCATCCAAGGAGAGTCCTCCCGAATATTTTTAGTCGTAGAATTAACTCGTTTTTTTTTTTAACTTATGAACTAGCAAATTTATATATTAGCATATTCCGACATAAAACCATTATCGAAGTATCGATCCGAAACTGGTATGCCTGAGTACGTAATAGCCAAGGGTCATTAGTTCACGCTTATCAGCCAAATGATACTGTTTAACAATAATATTTGTGACCGCATCACAGCTTCATCTTTAAAACAAACATTTAATATTAATTTTAAGTAGCATTTATTAATTTTTATGCGAGCGCAACTGGAATTTTTATTTTTTAAATACTCATATAGAGCAACATGGAATTAATATTTTAATAATACAGATATACTACCTTCAATGACACTCATTTTCCTTTGTCAGTTCCCTTGATGTAGTTGGTTGGGAAACCTGGTTAGAAAAGAGAACCCAGAGGCTTGATTTCGCTCCTGGACAAATGTTTCTGAGAGCCACACATTGACTTATTGATATCAATGGAGCCACATACATATTTGTTTCGAGTCGGGGTGTTATGCGTCCCAAAATTTATTGTAGCTTATGTTCATGCTATATAAATAAGGGACAAACAATATTTTGGTACTCTGATAATAACTGATTAGAAAATCCATTTAAATTACAAAATAAGGTCGAAGTTAAGCCCAGATTTTCCATTTGTTACCAATTTATTTTCAAAATGAAAGTAAGTAAAGTAAAGGTTTATAAGTTAATAATATCAGAAAATAAAGTTAGAATTACTAGTTGTCGTGAACAAGTACACATTTTATTCAAAGTATAATTGGGATTGAAAATATATTACTATATTTTTTCTTTTATGAATAAACCGCTTATTGCTTTTCTTTGTTGAATAAAAAGATGTATAATATTACTTAATTATCGTCTGTACCCGGTTTTATTGCAAAAAGAAATATTATTGTAGTGGCCTTTGTCACTGGGATCTTCTAGATTAACTCAAATATATAGGTAATTCTATTTCAAAAGTAACGAGATGTTACCGTTTTATTATAAAAGCCAATTCAATAAAATATATTGCTTTGCGGACAGAAATACAAGGTTGGTGCACCAATCGGTATTGCAAACTAAACAACACGGATTCAATATTGACAGTCACTTACGGTGATTGGTTTTTGCGAATATATTTGCAGAATTTTCACGAAGTTATGTTTTATTAAAAAACATAGCATATTTTATTTTGTTTTTTTTTTTCGCCTGTGTTTTGTTCTGTAGGGTAATTGTCACTGGATGGTCAAGCCGGAATAAATGAACAGTTTGATATTTTATTCGAGGTATCAAGACGGCAGTGGGTATACCTAAATCTGTATCTGTATCAACTAATATCCTTTCCACTGCAGGGCGCGAGCTTCCTCTATAATCAAGAGTACGATTCAGAGGAGTTGTTCCATATAGTCCACCACGCTGGTTTGGTGTAGGTTGGCGGACTTTACATACCCTAGAAATTCCTACAAATCGCTGTGATATGTAGATTGCCTCACGTTGTTTTCCTTCACAGTTATAGGGCATGGTGATTAACTTTCAATACTCGTATACCTACACATCATTCCGAAAAGTGAGATGTGCCCCCTGGGATTTGAACTCGCGACCACCGTGAACATGTCAACCGAGTCTGTTCCGAAAAATATCTAACGATATAGCAACTGGATTTTTTTTCTAAACTGATTTCCATGCACTTTGATTTCTGAATTTTAATGTCACACATAATTTAACAAATTTAAAATATTTTAAATTTTTCCATAGCGATGGTGGTATATGTTGTCATATTTCCAAGAGTACAGGCGTATACACAAAAAGAAAAAAAGTAAGTATGTAATACATATATAAATATATGAAATCTATAATAAATATATAATATAATAAACAAAGTCAAGATACAGGTTCGCAATTCAATTAAAAGTTCATTTAGATGTTCATTTATAATTTCGTAGAAGAAATCGAATAGATTACGATCGGAAATAGGTTAAAACTTATAATTAAAACACAAGTTAATTCGCTGTTCAAGATTTTGCTAGAAGTTTAATTAAATAAGTACTGCGATAGCGAGTTTCTTAATTATTTTTATACGAGTGTATTTATCTAGAAACAATATTATTAATTAAAAATTCCATATCCCGGTACCAAGGTACAGTAGTCATATTTAGTTATTTATCATGTTACGTTATACTATCGGAACCTCATGTTTATTATATATGTATTATATTTAAAAAAAGACATAAACAAATATTTATTCATTAATTGATATTCAATCCATATCAAAGGCAGAAGGAAAAAATGTATTAATCTTCGATATATAATTGTGTTTACATATTGTATGCAAATAATACTCCACGTGCCTCAGAACATATTACATACGCTCCTAGTAACTAGTATAATGTATAAAATATTCAAATATTACATAATAAAAATTACAAAGCGTCATTTGTCTCTGGCTTTGAGTGCTAGACATTAACGTCTCCAACTATAATATCCAAATAATTTATTCAAAAGGTTGCCGCTCGAACACTTAATTATTAAAACGGTTATAAACTGTGAAGGGATTTTGATCCATCATTATAAATTCAACGTCAAAGAGCATATATAGGTTAACAAATTTCTTTAAATCAATGAAAACAATTTAGTATTTACCTACCAACTTGTGTGTCCCATAAAAATATACGCACAACGCTTACGAAAATATCCTTGACATATCATTAATTTTGTTTAAATAACGAATTCGCTTAACGAGCAACACAATGTAAATATTTGACACAGTCGCGGTGAAACGAGTAATATAAAATGAAATACCTGATTCCGTATAGTGTCGTGCATGTCGGCGGGTTTAAAAATAAAAACTGGTAATGTTTGGCGCGTCGAGCAGCACTGCGGGTCAAGAGCGGACTGACTCACGCGCACGGCGCACGTCTCACCGACTCCCACGAACGGTGACGTATAAATTGAGAATACTATCCAATGTGCGGCGAATACCAGGACGATGAGTAAAGAGTCTTTTTAAGCGAGCGTTGGACGCGGATGGTGAGAAAGCGGTGAGGTGCGCGATGTGCGCGGGAGGCTTGCGGTGGGCGCGGCGGGACATCTGCAAACAATTTGACGTTAGCCCATGTTCAGGATAAAAATGTTTGTTTTCGTTCCCAGCTTGCAACAATTTGGTTTGGTAATGAACATTTTATTTTGTTAACGTTGATTGCAAAAATAATTTGTGCTAATCATTTCTATACTCGAACATATGATAAATGAGTGTTTAAATAGAATAACAATCTATATTTATGGGTAGGCTGTTTAAATGGATAATTAAACAACTTCGATTTTCAGAATACAATGTTTTCAAATGTCGGTTGAGAAGAACCATATTATCACCGAATATTTGATCGAAGATATTACCACACAAAAATACATCAAATATAATAATATAACAATATTACATATTCAATAACTTGTTTATTACGCATAGCGGATTATTTTACAATATGCGAGGTTTCATTTCTAAACTGGTATCAGATACAATCCAGACACCTCGGGTAATGTTTTAAACATATATAAAACAATGGGCACCTATTAACAATAATTCAATAATAAGCTCGGTTCTCAGAAAAATAACGCCTTCTTTGAATCAATCAAGAAGAAAAATAATTAGTTATCCAAGCTCCCGCGAAAAAAACAGGATGAGCTCTTTACGGTCAGTTTAATCCCAGACATTTCTAACACCTTAGTAGAGTTTACTTATTGTTTCTATTGATACATACATACATAAACTCACGCCTTTATCCCCGAAGGGGTAGGCAGAGGCGCCACCAGGACACCCACATTTCGCCTTGTATTTTCCGTCCCACGATGTGATAACACACAAATTCCTGACTCCGGGCTGATAATGAATAGAAAAATCCAATATCACTTTGCCCGACCCGGGACCCGAACCGTTTCTACTGATGGTGCGAAATTTCTTACAGCTTAAATCTAAGGCTTTCAAATAATACTTTTCACAGCACTACGATGTTTTGTAAGCTTAATATTGACGTTAAATGGACAAGGACAATGACGGGCCGACAACGGACAAGGTAGAAATCGATGTCAATGTTACACGTAATACGAGTACTATCTCAATTGTAGAAATAAGAAAAAAGAACAAAGAAATTCTCTGAAGTCGGAGGGAGTTACTTGGACCGCACCTTCAGTTTCCTGCATCTTCTTCATAGTATTATCACGTTCTGAAGCTGTAGTATTACTTAAAGATTTTAAAACCAGTCTTAAAAGACTACGCGAATAAAGAATATTTCGATTTATTGATTTAATTATTAGTACACTATTTTCAAAACTTACAAACTGACTTTTACTTAGCTTTACGCTTTATGGCAGTACAGAAAGAAAAGGGGGATATTTACAAAAACACGACATGAATAAATATGCTGTCACATAACCAATACTTATTACACTCACACGTATTGTACGGTTTTTTAAATAAACGATACAAATATGGTGTTTAAAAATAGCGATTGAGCCTCCTGCGGCGTAAAGTAATTTCGGTCGTCTTAACATTTGGGCTTGAGTGATCGATAGTGAAATCGTCGCCTTTACGCGTACACAGTATATGGATGGGTTTTTAATAGCGAATGTCCGAGAAACGTTAATGTATTGAAAACTTTTTCGGTAGATTATGTAATTATGATAAATTAAAGTTAAGGCTACATGACGCTTTTGCCGTCGGACAAAAAAGGCTACATGAATTAATTAGCTACATTTTTGTCGATAAAAGTACTTTTTTTGTTAATAAGTTACTTACAAAATTAACTTACTTAAGTCATCGTTATAGGAAAATTACACTGTAATAGCCATGAATAGTTTAATGTATTTTGTTATTAGAATTATTATAGGTTTGATTGTGAAGATGTAGGTAATAAAGTATGAAAATTTTTATGCGCTATTAATTTGAGAATTCTATTTAAAATAATAATTCGTTTGTATTAATTACGATATCGAATTAAAATAAAATGCCATCTTACTTCTATAATAGCTTTATATTCAAGAACCACTTTATTTATCAAACACTAAAGATTACTACAAGCACACTTTAAAATATACTAAGTTATTTTATGGAATTTATAAAATAAACTCTATTTTAGGATTCAGAGAGCCGAAATAAACTGGTAAGAGGCTTGTGCCAATAGCCATACTGCAGCGACGCGAGTGTTTGTTAAAACAAAGTGATTCAAAACAAAACAAAACTTAGCTTTGCGCGGGTCAAGCCGTGCTACTGCAAAGTTTGTTCAAACAACATACGCCTGGGCGTCAATATCGGATCAAAGCAGCGAGATTTTGATGTCAAAAATAGTAGAAGTTTGGACCCACACACCATTCCATTCCATTGGAACGAAGATTATTGTATGAATTCAGATATATTTACATAATTAAAATTAAAATGGTAGTACCTATGAGCGAACCAAAATATAAAGTACGATACTGGGTATAAGAGAGTCGATACAATTATAACATGACTTATTCACTATGCTTTGTACCATAGTATACCGCAGACGCTTATAGCCGCACACACGTAATAATACTGCAAGTCTGAGTTTGCACCAGTATACTGGAACTTGTGTGGGCAAATAAATGCGCAAACTTTGTTCTAATTTTCAATTCGAGATTGGTGCAAACTCGCGTTTGCGCAAACGCACTTGAACGTGTGTGGCGGCCATTACTGAGCGAATACAAATGTCAAGCCACCGGCAGAACCTCCAGTCACTAGTCACCGAAAAAACAAAATTATTTCCCTGTAGTTTTCATGAGATGGTGTTGCCACCGCAATTAAGCTCCCTCATTAATACTTTAGCTTGCGCGAATTACAGCATGACTCTACAACCTCAGGATCGATAGTAAGGAAACACGTCATTTCTTGGCTGATATATTCTTCTGTCCCTACTCCTAAGCCCCATTTACACAGGGAAAGTTTCTCGCATTGAAGATACGATTATCGTAAGGATTAAAAAAAGTTGCATCGTGAAAACATTTGTTAGAACACGATAATCTATGGCGGTTATGTCATGCGATAATCGCATACAACTCTCGCTGCAAGAAACTCTCCCTGTGTAAATGGCGTTCTAGTCTCATGTTGGGCAAGACGGCCGCGCATGAACTTGTTAATTCATAGCAGTTATCACACTTACAAACAGGGGCGCATTAAAATTTTCTAGGTAAAAAAACCAGACTTCATATCACTTTACTGTGAGGGACAGCGTCGTTAACTTGGTTATTTTGTTTACCACTGGCACCTTTGTTTTGTCTATTACTTGTTTGTTTTTATTTCATAATCGTTTAATTATTGTGTAAACAAAGCACTTTAAAAGCTTTTATTTAACTTGTAATTGTTGCGAGTACATATTTAATTGAGTAACTAAATCTGCTAATGTTATATTTTTAATTTCAGTTTAATTAAGTACCTACTTACAGGTTCTTACGCATCCTCGCGACAAGCTTTTGTGATCATATAAATTGTGTATAATGAGGTTATAAGTTGATAGTTAAAATGTTAAAGGAAAATTCAAAGTTGATGCGTAAAATGTTAAAGGAAAATTTTGCTATCTTCTCTTTAGAGCATTTAAACAAAAGCTTTTTTTTCAAAATGTTTTTTTGTGCTCTTAATTTTTTATCTTATCAGTGAAGTTTAGAGACATTAAATCCATTATGATACATTTCGGTTTCAAAAATCATTTGTCCCGCAAAGATTTTTATAAAGTATTGGTCAATGCACGATGGCATTAAATTATATTATATCATGTTTATCCGTATTATATGTTGATTTTTGAGGCTTAGAGAATCTCATATAACACGTTTGATTGAATTTATGCCGGTGCAGCCCTGGGCTTACCGCCTGTCGTAATTGCTACGGATATAAGATAAGTGAACTGCGGATGTCGGTAATCACCTCTGCCTACCCCTTTGCAAAGCCTACATAACCTTATTTGTGTAATATTTAATCGCTTTCATCGTTTGCCTGTAAAATATACGTGTGCTCTATTTTTAATTTTAGTGTTTACGTAACACATTTTTTAGTGGCCTACGAGCTACGTTGTAATATGAAAATTTGTTATTACTTTTATTATTAAATTTTAACCAAATCAGATCTAATGGTTGAGTCCGCCCCGTGACCACGAAAGCTGTAATCTAATCGAAACGTCGGGAAGTTAAAAAATGTAAAAATAAAACCAAATCGCGATAAAATCCGTATAAATAGTTTTATTTCAAATCAGATGTTTTTAACACGCTTGTATTACTGACTTCTTCATTGTATGGTGGCCTGTCGATAACGGACCAGACGCAGCTGCTGACTGCTGACAAGACTGGAGCCCTTATAAGTATTTTGATTTTGGCCCTATCTTTACATGTCGATATTTTTCCCCCATGGCGATTTTACACTAATCGCTGTAGAAGAAGTTGTAGCATTTGAAAAGACCTTCCCAACGATGTATCGCTTATTGTTATTGCTTACTAGGTCGAGGTCCATAAATATGATGCTCGCGATAACTTTATGTCAGAATAAATTTCTTACAGCGAATTGATATTCCTAGAAGAAGTTGTAGCATTTGGGAGGACCTTTTAAATCAGATATCGCTCGTCGTTATGGGCCAATAGCCAGGGATGCCCCTTTTCCTTCATAAAAGTCATACAATTTTCGTTTTCCTATGGAAAGCCTATGAAATGCATATATATGAAAGAGCTTCTTTATGCTGCGTTCAATAATTTCCTTATTAAGTAGGCTTATTGTCAAAAAGTCTTGTATTTTGTACATCAAATGTTATCTAAGCTCAATGGAATATTGTTAATGGTTGTTCTAAGTTCAAATAATTAAATATAGTCTATCATGAGCTTTTACTGAAACACGTCGTTTGATTTATATTGCTTGATGTATTTTATACGTAAACGAGTAAAAAAAATAAAAAAATAGGCACGAATAAATGTATACGTACGATTAGTATATTAGGCGTTTTTTTATTTACTAGAATAAACGTGAAAACTCTAAAAACGAAAAATAAAATTTTAAATGTGCACTTTAATACTTTTTTCTGTGAATTTTGAGTGAGCCTTAAACAAATTGATATTGAGCGCGTTCTACGTAACTAACTCCGAAGAGTTACAGGTCATCATCAGATCTCGTATTGAACGTCTAGCTCTGGCCTGCTTTTGTAATGTGGGCCAGTACCTACCAGTTCGTCCAAACTGTAATTTTACTTTTAATCTTTACTTTCATGCATTAATATTATCACTCCAAATCATGTCTGGATTTAAAAGTTTAAAAGTACCTAAAAAAATATGCGGCTTCTTACTTTTTATTACAAAAAAATTACGGCACAATTTTTGAACACCCAAAACAGTAAAAGTAGAGATTTAACGAAAAGTAATGGAGCCGTTTAAATTTTCACCTGAACTGAGCAGACCTCTCAAATATCCAAGGGATTTTTCTCGTAAAAAGGTGTAATTAGGGTTTCATAAAACTGCGCCTTGACTACCGTCCCTTTGACCATAAACGCGTAATCCCGGCTCTAGTACTGAAATATCACGTATAAAGGCATATTGAATGTTTAGAGTATTACGAGGTAAGCCTGATGCTCGGTTTCACCCTTTATTCCATTGTTCATTGCTCACGGGAAATTCAGCGTACATCGCGTTCTCTCGTTAAATATTAATGCAGGTATCATTACATAATACTTAACATTTGCTTTGTGACATTCGTGTCCATTTGGATAACGACCACTTAATTCGAAAAGTCCTTGCGATCTCTAATTAGGTAGATATGTATACTTTAGATTTATTGAATGCTGCATCTGTTTTAGTATAATCATGTATTTAGACATAGTTTTTTTGTATGTTTTGTTTTAATATTTTAATGTAGTGGTATGTGATTGTTAATAGACCTTATAAATAGAATAAAATAAAAGAAAACTTTCGCTGCTAAACTCAAATAATTTGGGAAACACTTACTGCCATATTATGGTATCATATTGGCGATGCGGTAGGTATATGATTAAAAATCCTATCCTACTAATATTTTAAAAGCGATAGTTTGTGTTTCTGTTACCTCTTTACGGAAAAACGTCCGGACCAATTTGGTATAGAGATAGCTGTCAACTAGGATTAATATCAATAGTACTAGTTTTCTGAAAAAAACATAGTGTGCCCGAAGGATAAGCCAATAATACCAGATGTAACAGGGAACGACGGGAAAAACAGTATAGAGGATGGTAGTTGTCACTTTTAAATATAAAACAGTACGCGAAATAACATGTTTTTGATGTGGACTAGACTAAAAATCTATCTGCGCGAGGGAGAAGTCCGACGAAATAATGTTTGAGTATAGAAATACATAACTACATCCGTTAGGCGTTAATTTGTCTAGGCTTCGTATCTATTTTCTCTGTTTCGACGAACCGTAAGTGTAGTTAGAATGGCTTATTGTTATGAGAATTTTATTCTTAGCGATTAATGGAACGATTCGAATGTCTTAAAAGCGAATGCACAAATGTTTGTTTGTTTCTTTACCTACTCAAAAAGTTCTGCATCGGGACGTAGCCGTGCCGGGTCACTAGTAGCTATACACTAAGTCGGTAAGTATTGTTTTATATTTTAAATCAAGATAGAAATACTAGACAATATGTTTCTTTTGAGAAATTGAATTTATCAGTATATTTTTGTAACTAAAATAACTTTATTCATTTGTATTATCCAGAGAAGGGCACTAGACATCGTGTTTAGAAGATATTATATTTTTGTAAAAGTTTTTTGAGTGAAGTGTGGTCGTGTTGTTTGAATATTCTCTCATGTTCTATTGAGTAGAAAAAAAATACTTTGTTAACTGTCTAGACGTAACTTAAAGTTATCTCGGTGCTCCTGTCAACTACTGCTCAATATACGTATGTAGTGTACCTACTCTTGGTTCGTACTGAAATAATTAAAACCAGGGTTAGCTTACGCGTCTTTGCCTGCTTTAACGTAACCAATTATTATGACCGCGCTTTGTATGTACAAGGCTAAAAAGTAGACTATATAAATTACCAAGGTGTACAGTGTTTTGTAATCAAAATTGAGTGGATTAATCAGTTCATCATAAATAGCATTTGACAGCCTTGTCTCGCCCGTGAAACGAGAGGATTATTATTATTTTTCATGTTATTTCTTTTTATGACAGTTCAGACAATGTATACTTATGTCAAAACAATGACCGCGTTGGAGCTGATAAGTCTAAATATAAATACGAAGTTATAGAATTCTTGTAATTGAAATAACGATGCTTTAAATACAAATATTTCATTAGATAGTCTGGATTGCTTTCTCATTAATTCTCTCCTAATGGAGTACCTCGAACATTGCAAATAACGCTTGTTAGTCGAATGAGCAATCCTTGTTTATACAGCTAGTGAAGTGAAAAAACAACAGGAAAATTAAAAATAAAACAATAATAATTGATAAAAAAAAATTAATTCAAAAAAGCAAATTTGAATGTCTTATAAATTAAAAAAACATAATTACTAATATTTTTTATTCTGACAATCGTTGTAAGTATCTTTAATCATTAAAATCAATTGGATATTATCACTAAAACAATCGTTCTAATGATATCAAAGCGTGTGTTCAGTCCATTTACTAGATATCTAAGGGGGTGGGGTGTAAAACAAAAATGGACCAATGTGGCTCCTGGCAACATTCAGAATCATAATTTGCATGCTTTTCTGAGTTCAAAAACATACACCGAAAGCGGTCCTCACATTTTGCATACACAACTCCATCCAGGGCCCGGTCTATAGCGCTGATACAGATGTTTTTATTCTCGGAATTTATTTTCGGAAAAATTTAGCTCTTCTAGGTTGTTTAGGTCTATGGTTTGAAGGTTATTATAAGAAGAAATACATTTTAGGATGTCATTTAGCTGCTCAATCCCTAGGCGAAAACATTACTCGTATTTTGGCAGCATTACACTCTCTAAGTAGTTGCGATTCGACTAGCAGATTGGGCTCAAAAAAAAAATAGTTTAAAAGCTGCATCGCTGGATTTTGTGCAAAATGCTCTAAAGCATTTAGGAAATCCATACCTAACAGTCGAACAGTTAACAGAATAAGAAACCATTTGCACCTACCTTTTTTCAAAAACGAAATTAACTGCTGATGAACTTCGATATAAATTAATTTGTCAAAATATCGGCTTCAGCTTTAATTTATTAAGAGTAACTTGCACATCAGGTGCTCTAAATTTACATTTGTTAAGAGCTTCAGCATAAACATATATATGGATAAATGCTGACCAAACATTACCACAGCCTATTGATTACACCTTATTAGGCTATGAAAAAAAAGATGGTAAATTGTATCCACGACAAATGACAAAGCGACCATTGCCAGAATTGTTGATTCAGCCCTGCAAATGTACATCTAAATGTCAAACGAAGGCTTGTTCGTGCAAAAAATTACAACTAAATTGTATTTCGTTGTGCAAATGTATTAATAATGACTGCCAAAATAAAAAAGATTGATTATTTGTATTATTTTTGTATGACTTATGTTAAATTGTTATTTTTCTTATTAATTTTTTTTTTTATTAAAAATTCGTACTTATTTTTTACTGTTTTTAATTGACGGACTATAATTACCTTTAATCATAAGAAATAATGGAATATGATCACTAAAACAATCATTGAAATGGTTTCAAAACACTTGTTCAATCCATTTGCTTGATACATAAGGGGGTGGGGTAAAAAAAAAATTGGACCAACAAATCTCCCGGCAACATCCATAATCATAATCTGCAAGCTTTTCTGAGTTCAAAACTGTTTATAGAATGCGGTCCTCACATTTTGCACACTCAACTCCATACAGCGCCCGCTCTAAGATAGAATATTTTATATCTCACTTAATAGTTGTAATATTTTTTATTGCAAGTTATTTGCTTATATAAAGACGTTTAAGATTGCAGGACCAACTAACATAAAGTTATATCTGTCTTTCCATTATTTTTCATGACGGATGACGAAATAGAACAAAATTTAAAAAAAAGTATATGTAACCGGCCAAACCAGGATAAATTATGTAGTTTCGCCTAGGCCAAACTAGTTCTTCCAACACGCGATAGGCCAAACCAATGTTAAATGTATATTTCCTACGAATTCTATGCAATTCCGAAATGACGCTAGAAAATACATAAAAAAAATTATGCTTTTCTGGATAAAGTAAATAAAAGGCAGTAATAAGAAGAATCAAAATACTCGTTTTTAGCATGTACTTGTAGCTATTTTAATATTATGCACTACATACTTGAAAAAAATTCAGGAAAGTTTTTTTAGTCTGATTTCATTGAATCATATCAATATTTGTAGAAATTGTAATACGCATCGTTCTGATTGAACTTGAAAGGCGCCCCGGGGCGAAGCCGGGCTGGGTCGCTAGTACCAGATAAAAAGTATAATTTCTTAGTTCTTACGTGCGCGCGCCGTACATAATAATAAGTAAGTACATACTTATGTAATTGAGTACAACACACACTCGTTGTTTTGTTTTATTGTTATTGTTTGAATTTATTGCAATATTATTTAGTTGTATTTTATCCTTTGCTACTTCTGTACTATACTCATGTTGTGACCGTCTATTGTACGAGATACAATGAAAATGTATTTATATTCATATTAATGTCCATAATAAATAAAGTAAAATATTATTTACATTTTGAAAATATATAACAGAATTGCTTTGTGTTGTATGGGCCTGTGACGCAGATAAGCCTCATTGCATAGTGCTTCGGGGGCATTGTCTACAGCTTCACGGGTATCATGCACATAACACATGTGCATATCTGGGCAGGCATTGGAGCGAACAATGCTTCAAATTAGTAACCATCCTGCATTAGGCATACAATTTATGGACGGTTAAAAGATGTAGTAGGTAGTATATTAATATATAAATACACCGAACAGTCACATACATAGTCCTGACCTCACACTAAGATTGAGTCTTGTGTTACACCCATAAAACAAATACCTGTGGTTCACAAAAATAATTATTGTCTTGGTACGGCGATCGAACCTGCAACCTCTTGATTCACAGCCGGTGACTAACCAACTGCGCTACGGAGGCTGTCAATGCATATCTTTTATTTATTCAATAATGAGGTCTCATCTACAAATAGGGGGGGGGGGGGGGGTAGGGCGCAAGGCTTATGTTACAGAACGCTGACCTGTTAGCGGACTTACACATAGTATAGAAATTGTTGTAAAGTTACTTTTAACTTGGGGTTTTAAGTTTATATATTTTTATTTTTTTGTATACCTACTTCTTTAATTCTTTCATAAGCTAGCACAATGTCCGACGTCACTTCGTTTTTAGGTTGCCTCTGAAAACTAGCGCTGTTTTGTCATTTTGATGATAATTCAGCATTAATGCTGAGAAGTTATCCCATTGGCACGTTTGCGAATGGCTCTTGAAAATGGATAATGTAATGTATAGAGCAGTCCAGATAGAATTACCGAAATATTTTTTGAGAATTTGAAATACTTCGGAAATACTGTAAGAGACTAATATGTTGTTAAACATCATTTAAAAATTATGTAATATGCATCAAAATGTTGTTGAAATTCGATTTTGATATAGTACAATGATTTTTGAAATATTTTTCTTATTTTTTTCTTTGAGCGATCTCATCTGAGTAACCTTGGACCGTTTGGGCTCAGCAGTGCTATAGGTTAATCCTTTATAACATCTTGGGTCGGACATAAGCCCGGTGAAATTTGGGCGGGGATAGGTGCCTCTACCCACCTCTTTAAGGATACGGGAATCAGCGAAAAGCGAATAAAAATCACACAAATCTCCTTTTGACACACTTTCCGGCTTTCAACATGTACACAAAGACAAAGGTACAATATTTATAATGCATAGGGTTGGTGCGATATAACAGTCGTACCTGACAGGCGACAAAGCGCTTGGGTGAATGTTATACTTTATTATTAATGTAGGACAACTCGTGTCATGATTCCACACTTATGGAGTTTGTACAAAAGTTTCTTGTAAATAATTTAACTAGTAAACCAATACAAAACGTGTGGAATATGATTCTAATCATTATTATTAAGAAATATTCAAGATTATTTTAAGCTTATTAAATATGTTTTCAAATAATATATTTTTCATAAGGTAACATTAAAACACTTATTGCAAGAATTAGTCGTTATTATTTTAAGTATCTATATCAGCCCATATACGTCCCACTGCAGGGCACGGACCTACTCTACAATCGAGTGAATCGATTGAGAGTGGTTAGGCCATATAGTCCACCACGCTAGCCTAGTGCGGGTTGGCGGACTTACATACCGTAGAAATTCTTTAAAATCGCTATGGTATGCAGGTTTTCTCACGATGTTTTCCTTCACCGTAAAAGTGCGTGGTGATTGACTATCAATACACACATAACTCCGAAAAGTCAGAGGTGTGCCCTGGGATTTGAACCCGCGAGGCCACCACGCACAACTATTAAGTATTAATTTAAGTATGTATGTTTAATATAGTTTATAAGTACATATATCGATTAAATAAGTTGTATTGTTTCAGTATTATAATAATAAAACATAAAACGTGAAAAGAGAAACAATGCAATCCGCAAAATCATCGTACTACTCGTACATGGTAATATGATAATCATATTGTCATGCAGTCCGCACATTGAGGAACGTCATAACAACGCAGTGTGGTTGTCAACATGCAACATGAGAATTAAGAACTCGAAAACAATAGGCATGCAATTGAATTTTTACATTTCACATGTCGGATTTTTAGAGAATCGTACTTGTCAGCGTTATCGGTGGTGACAGGCAACCCCTACATTTTTTTGTTGTTCATTTGTATGGAGTGAAGTGTGGTCCAGATAGAGAGCGATCTGATGCCGATTGATACAATTATGTCGGCCTATCTGCAACTGGATATGTACTGGACGAACGTACAGAACGAACGCGACACACAAACGGGGCAATATGAATATTGAATACCACTATTTTTCTTTACTTGTCCAAATTTTGTGCTATAACTTCATTTGTTCTCATATTTTCAATAACAACGCTGATATTCCGATAGTTAAACAACGTCCGTTAATGAGCGACAGCTAATTAAAATACGCTTGGTACGTGAACTAAAACCACACCAAAGTGAAATATTATTTGTGCCAATAATTTTACTCATTTGGACTATGCATTCAGTGATTACATTTTGATCCTTGGCTGAATTAATCTCCGAAATAATTTGAGGACCATTCGAAATATACGTCAATAGGCCAAATTCCAACAATCAAATAACATTGCAGCTTTGAATAGAGACAAATATTCATGATATTTCTCTAATTATAATTATTAATCGCATGCTACATTACCTGCTTGAAATAATGAATTACCAAATTGTTTTGACAACAATCCATTGGCCAAATTAAAATCAAATACTTTTTACTGGTGAAAGATTCGCAATGAGCTTTACAAAAAACTAGGGATGTCCAAGTGAGATTGGTCATTAATATGGCAAAAATATTTTGCTCTATTACTGTTCGGATCAATAAAAGAGTTACATACCCATGTTTACACAATTTGTGGGAATCGTACCGTGCACATTTTGCCCAGGTTATTTCACTGGATGTGATATCAGACGAGCCTTACGCTATGCTGAGCATACATTTGAAATGAAATGAAAATAATTTATTGAATCCATTAAATGTTCAACATTATTTAGACTCAGTCAATTTTTGAACTACCACCCGTTTCGGAAAGCGGTTTTCACTAGAGAAGAATGGGAAAGAAACTCTAGTGTTGCTCTTTTCAAAACCAGTTTACAATGTAGTGATTATTACAAAAATTACACGTTGCTTTAAATCAGAGCAGTTCATTAATAACTTGTTATAATTTCAATCTCGGGCGACTGATTTGAGATTTTTCATACCGAAAACACTACTTAAATTGGAATGTCTGAAAAGGTGTTTGAATGAAAACCATCCTGCTTTATGGTCTAGACCACTGGGTCTAGTGTAGCTTGGTATATTTATTATGCTACCACCAACTAAGTTATATCGATCGAAATGATATAACATGCTAAAATATGTCAAACTATTGAAATTAATTATCCTTCGATAACAAGTAGACCGACACCAAGCTTAACCAAAGTAAAGAAAAAACATACATACATAAACTCACGCCTTTATCCCCGAAGGGGTAGGCAGAGGCGCCACCAGGACACCCACATTTCGCCTTGTATGTTGCGTCCCATAATGTGATAGGGGGCGAGCCTATCGCCACATCGGGCACAAATTCCTGACTCCGGGCTGATATTGAATTGAAAAATCCAATACCACTTTGCCCGACCCGGGACTCGAACCCGAGACCTCAGCTTTGTAGCCGTACCGTAATACAACTACGCCACCGAGGCAGTAAAGAAAAAATACGAGTCTAAAATTATGGCGACTACACAAACAGTCATATTTAATACTTTAGTACCCTAAACCCTTAATTTCAGGCAACAGAAGATCGCTGATGACATAACGTGTTAGCGATTCTTTCACACTCCACGCTTCACTTCACTTTAAACACCTGACTATCTATCAAATATACCTTAACGCAATGCAATATTTAGCTTCCCAGCGATATAAAACATTTCAACGATATTTATCTCTCTAGCATTGATCCGGCGTAACTGTGACTTTATAACGTCACAGTGGATACACTTTTAATTGGACTGCGCTACGCTTGCAACCGGTACACTAAATTCACTTTGCCGTACATCAGTCCATACACGTCCCACTGCAGGGCACGGGCCTCCTCTATAATCGAGATAACGATTAAGGGAGGTTTGGCCATATAATCCGCCACCCTGGCCAGTACTTAACATACCATAGAAATTGATTAAGTACTCGTATATATCAATACACATGAGTTCAATAAGTCAGAGGTCTATCCCGTTACCAATAGGCCACAACGCAATTTCAAAATTAATTAACGTAAATACAATATTAATGTAGAGCTGCATTATACGGGCTATATCAAGACTGCAACCGAAAACGAAGCCAGGTGGTAGTTTAAGTGGTTGCCAACACAATGCAACTAGAAATATTGCAAAAAAAACGACAGATTTCTATTTGCAATTTTTTTTAAATAGTCCTATTTAGGTGGTAAGTACCTAGTTTTTGCGAAAAATGTAATTTAAGCCCTTATGTACCATTGCGTCCTTAATAATAAAAAGGTGAACATCATTATTTTAGGAAAACTATGTATTAATCACCCAATACGACGATAAATAAAAAATTACATAAAAATAAATGAAGTTTTTTTTTTTGCGAAATTGTTTATTTGCCTTGTCTCTGAAGTCACTAATACTACCACCTGGCTTCGTTTTCGGTCGCAGTTTTGATATACCCTGTATAAATGATGGAAATGAATATGCAATGCAGTAAACGTTTTAATGACGCTTGAAATGAAGCATAAATTATCTTATTACCCAATATGTGCTACCGCTTGGCAGTTGGCATCGCTTTGAATTACTGCAATTATTGTATGTAATTATCCCTATTATAATTACATAAAATAATTAAATTGTATACGCTATCGATTAATAAAGCTATACATGATTTAATTATTGTAAAATGCAAAAGAATGACATCAAGTTATTTAAAACAGCGAGTGCAAATTTTATTTGTTAGTTTGAATGTAAGGTGATGTCATATAAACGATTCAGTGATTTCTGTGCATTTTCTTGCCACCAATAAATGCTTATGAAATCAAAGTTCAGAACTTAAAAGCGATGATAAAGTGTGGAAGTTGCTAATGAGAAAAATAATTTCCCTGAAAGTCCATTTATAATTGATTTGACGGTGTCAAAATTCCTTGAAAATAAGGGAATAAACGTAAGATTGTAATATCCTATCCGTCGCCTCTCTTATCCTCTTTATATCTTTCTAATATATCTTTACATACATATATCGCGAGAAGCTGATTCGATTCATGGTGCGTGTACCTTCTCAGTTCTGACTCATATATTACGTAAGGATGAAAGGATGGACTGACTGCACTGACAGATATGTGAGAGAGGTGTGCGTCAGAGAAGTATGATGTGCCATTAGGCAGTTCTAGAAAACATGACGGCAAGACGTAAAGAAGGAAATAAGAATATATTGTAAATTATTAAGACGTAATATTAAAGTTCGGATTTAAATATAATTAATAATTAAATAACTGCCTCGGTGGCGTAGTTGTATTACGGTACGGTTACAAAGCTGAGGTCTCGGGTTCGAGTCCCGGGTCGGGCAAAGTGATATTGGATTTTTCTATTCATTATCAGTCCGGAGTTAGGAATTTGTGCCCGATATGGCGATAGGCTCGCCCCCTATCACATCGTGGGACGAAAACATACAAGGCGAAATGTGGGTGTCCTGGTGGCGCCTCTGCCTACCCCTTCGGGGATAAAAAGGCGTGAGTTTATGTATGTATGTAATAATTAAATATTTGTATATATGTATACATGTATTTATGATTATCTGTTTTGTATGTATAGTATTTTTGTGTATTTATATATGTTTAATAACTATTATATAGCTTTAATTCTTTATTTTTTACACTGCCCTCTCTCTCTCCTTCTTTTAAATCTATCCCATGGTTGTCTGTAAGATATTGCTATAGAGCGATAAGACCGCCAATTGTACTTTTTTTTTTATTGTTTCTATATTGTGTATTTTTGTTTTTTAACTGTGTACAATAAAGATTTAAATAATAAATAATAATAATAATAAATACTGCATGTTTCTTCTTCCCCCGTTTTTAATGTATATTATAGATAAAAATATATAATTATTTTCTTTATATTGCCAGAGAAGAGCATCTATGAATAGATCTAATGATCCTATAACTAAAGTGATATTTATAAAACACAGCTAAAGAAAATGTTGATTGAATCAGCATTGGTAAATATTTCATAAATTTTGCCGATCAGTGTAGATATGTTAAAGGTATAATATGATCAAAGCCGTGATATTATAATTTCACTAACTTGATATTTTAAATAAACAGTAGATTGTCGATTGACTTCATTTTAATTATCTGACTTCATATTCGACTTAATTTTATTTAAAATGGAAATAAACTAACCTAACCTAACCTAACGATTATTTCTTTGCCGTAAGTCACTGCGGTACTTCACTCATAATACACCTAGATTTAGACAATTTGCAAATTTTAAGATTGTGATTTAACAGTTTCAATTCGTTAGATTATAATCTACTGAAAAATAATGCGTTAAATTGTAAGCAGTATGTTACGGTTCACAATCTTTCGACAGTTAACAATCTCGCTAGATAGATTATAATCTAAAGGAATTTACAATTTTACGGTGACAGATATAACGCTGCTGAGACAAAGTCATTTATTAGAACAACTCTTTGTTTCACGGATTTAAACACATACATTTTGTACCCATACAAATTAATTGTCAAAATAATAAGAATGTTGCTCATAATGCTTTGTTCCGGCTTACGGTTAAACGATACACTTAATACTATGTGATTACCGCCACCGATTTCACAAACGTAGCCCCGCTGCCGGGCTCCGAAAACAAAAGAAGAGGGGAAGGAAATTAAAGAGACGATAAAAGAGGCATTGGGCCTGCGACGATCTCACTCTAACAAAGGCATCATGGTAGTAAGGCCGTCGCTTCACGTCGGGCTTCTGTTAGACCTTGCGAAGGGGGAATAGGGTTTCGGTCTTCTGACAATCTCACTCACCGAATGGAACATGAGAGCAACGCTATTGCTGAACGTCCGTTTTCTTATAAATAGTGGTTAGTAGCACTGTTCACTCCAGTTCAGGTGGCCTAATCCTTCAATAATCCATGGTACGTAAAGTGTCACCACAGATGACAGAGTGTCACCCTATCACTTTAAAAACATATTTCACTTCTAATAAATATATGCCCTCCACAATTTTCTACTTTAAATATAAATATTTTTAAGTGTCAACATTTTGAAATACTGACTGCTTTGAGGATTACGAGATAAAAGGGAAGCCCTCTTTCACTTTCAGTGGAATTATTTTATGTAGAGGTTTTAATTGCGACACGTTAGTGAAAATAAATATTTTAATTGTCGCATGATAAATACCACTTTTATATATTAAATAGCTTTTAAAGAAACTTAATACATATAATAAAGGATAATGGCCAGAATGTATGGAATATGGTACCGGCACCATTCGGAATGAATGATGCACCGCTGGAAAGGTATTTTAATGTAGATTAAGTATAAAACAGATGTGTATATATTATATGTTTCTAATGAACTTTAAAAAAGCAGACAAGATGGGAAAGGAAGTATAGAGGGCGTTATGGTACTTAGGTTGAGTTAAAATATGGAAAAGTTGACACGTGAAATAAGATGTTTCTGGCATAAACATTATTCAAGAAATCTCTGCACGTGAGCAAAGCCGGGCTGGGTCGCTAGTATTACATAAATAATACTAATAATGTTGCTAATGTCGCCTTGGCTCTAAAATAATTTGTACCTGGGCGAAGTCGGGTGGGCCTCTAGTAAATAATAAAACACCAGAACAATTTTCCATTAAATGACAAATGTCGGGCTTAGTGTTGAATCAGTTCTAGATTTGACAAGACTCGAATAGCCGAAATAGCTCAGCAGTAGAGCGCTGGCTCTGTGGTGCTAGAAGGTCCCTGGTTCAAATCCGGGTTTCGGTGGACGCTTTTCTCTTTGAAATTGGTATTTTTTTTGTAGTACAAATTTTAATAGAGTGTACTTGTAGGTTTTTTAATATTATGCACTGCACTCTTGAAAATGCAGAAAAGGTTTTTAATCTGATTTCATTGAAGTCGCTAAAAAATATTAAATCAATATTAGAATATATTAATGTTTTCTTTGAGCGCGACCTCACACACTAATGTTTATTGGTCAGTTATATGCAAATTGCATTTATAGTGAAATATAAAACAGAAAAAAGGATTATTAAGCGATCTTAAACATTTTTGCGAAGATTTACGGCGATCTATATTGGATTAACAACTGCAGTATGTATTTCATTTTTTGTAACTAATTGTAATAGTGCGTGGTGGCCTGTTGGTAACGGACCATACGCGGCTGCCTACATGTTCACGGTGGTCGCGGTTTGAAATCCCAGGGCACACCTCTGACTTTTCGGAGTTTAAATGTGTGTATTGATAGTCAATCGCCACACACTTTAACGGTGAAGGAAAACATCGTGAGGAAACCTGCATACCGTAGCGATTTTAAAGAATTTCTACGGTATGTAAGTCCGCCAACCCGCACTAGGCCAGCGTGGTGGACTATATGGCCTAACCACTCCTAATCGATTCTCTCGATTGTAGAGTAGGCCCGTGCCCTGCAGTGGGACGTATATGGGCTGATATAGATATATAATTGTAATACACTCCCAAAACGCCCGTACGTTTATTAGTGTACAAAATCGTGCACTACTACTATAACCTGTAAATTACTTTTTTAGAGAGTTACTTTTTATTTTCGCCAAACAAAAATCTGTTTATTCACAAAAATGTGTTGATCTTCATCATAAAAGTACCTAAGTATGTCTGGCTACGATGTTAGGGTGAGGTCTCATAATACCGACGCCACCTAGCGCCAGACTCCCGAACTTTCTCAGCAAGTCATATTTTTATGTAGATTAAGAATTACCATGGCGCTAGTCCTGATTCACTGTCCGATCGAAGTTATCTTACTCGAAAATAATTATTTTCTTAAAACATGCCAATAAGTAGGTACACATAAATTTCTTGCAGTTTTTTACATTTTGAAATGGTAATAAAATAGGTTCAAAGTAAGTTATATCATTTTGTATGTCAGTGTAAATGTGCAGATATAATTTATTTTCTTTAACGATGATATTTAAAAACAATGCTGGGTTATTATAGCCCTCGTGTCGAGCATATCCTAAATATCATATATTGAATACTTATTTTAATGCACCCAGAAAAGCCGTTCGGCGACCGTGTGGAGTCCTGCAAAACTGCCTAAATAAATAAATACAGCTAACAATCAGATACATAGTCCTAACCCCACATAAAGATCAATTAAGTCTTGTGTCGTAGGTATCAGAACTACGAGAGACTTTTTGGTCACACAAACACCCAGACCAGAAAGAAGTATTTGTGGGCCGCACAAACATTTCTTTCGGTTCGGGGATCGAACCCGCGGCCTCTCGTTTTACAGCCGGCGTCTAACCAACTGCGCTACGGAGGCTGTCAAACCATGTAGGTTGAATGTTGTAATAGATATCTAATATAGCTTTTAAAACTTTTGTTATTTTTATTTTCATTTATAAGTAATAGTTTTGTTTATAATTATTCACATTTGGTATAAAATACAGCCTTTGCCTAGTTTGGGTACTCTAAGAAAAGTCTTTTAGTTTAGTTTAAGTTATTTCCTGTTTTGGTTTAATTGTGTTTTATCGAATTGTAAACTGAATTCTGTCGTTAATAAAAATTATTATGGGCTCAAAATTATATGCAACCGGGCGGACCGTGCTAGTAGTAAATTAATAAAAGCACATTACTGTTTAATAAAATTTTATGTAAATTACGGTTCAAGATGTATCTTCGTGTAAATGCTTGCAAAATTCAACCTTTGAAATAATATCATATCGAATACAAATTTTCGTAATAATAACCATTTCTCAATAACTTAATACCTGATCGATTGAAATTTTGAGGTATTAACTTATTTTTGTCCAAGAAAAGGATATTTCAAATTGGGTGATGTGAAGAAGATTTTTCTAAACCCATTCCTGTTGACATAGAAATCGATTATTCGTTTTATACCTCGATACACACGAAACAAGCAGAGTTAATTGAATGTCAATGATGACACTCGACGTGTGCACGAGGGTGGTGTCAACAACGCGCCGCGATTCACGCGTTGTTTCAATTAATGAGAATATTGCCAATCAACACCTTTATCTCTCTCTCAATGACAAACACCAGCTTCCTCTCACATTATGTCAGGGATTTAGACTGTAGTTAAACCCCTGACTGTATTCTATAAAGCTAGCTAAACTAGTTAACGAATGGAAAATAACTCTATTTTGTATTGTGTAATTTTATTATTGATTTGTGTAATTTGACTGTCCTGTGGCGTACTACAGTACGATTACAAGGCTGGTTCACGGGTTCGAATCCCGGGTCGGGCAAAGTGATATCGATTTTTTTTTATTCATTTCCGGAGTCAGGAATTGCCCGATATGGCGATAGGCTCGCCCACTGTCACATAGTGGGACGGAACATACAAGACGAAATGTGGGTGTCCAACTAGCACCACTGCTTACCCCTTCTGGTAAAAAGGCGCGAGTTTATGTGGGTATGTAATTTGATGGTGGTAGAGTACTAAGGTATTCGGGGCCGCCTGGAGAGAAACCAACATAAATGATGTTGAAAGATTTGTCGTAGAGACCCACGCTTTGATTTCGGTTTCAACCTGTGTCCTCGAAAGTAGTTTCGAACAAGTGAGCGTAACTTCCGGCATCCTTTGTTAATTGTTAGGCTGCAGTGACTTCCCATAAGATGCATATAGTCACTATATCGAGCTGGTAAAGTATATGTACATAATATATATATACCATAAAGGTACAAGTTGCTAGTATGTTGTCAATTTTCTAACAACTCATTTCGCCTTTGATATTCACTATTGCAACTCTTCAACAGCTAAACCGCTTTTCGAAAGCTTTTAATGTTGTCAGAACAATGTAATTTCTTCCCATTACACTTTACGCGTGGATGAAGTCTGTATTTACTATAAGCTTGAAACTTTGCAGTGACGCCACTGTCTTTTGTTATGAGTCATAACCCTTGATTTCAAGGGCAAAAGGGCGCTAGATTATTTTAAAGGAATTCGCATCAATAACTTAAAAAATAAAATAACGAAAATGAAACCTACGTTTTTATGTGACTCATTGCTACTGATACGTGCTGCGTAGAACAACGACATAAATCTTGTGGGCGGTATATGGACAGTTATTTGAAATCCATAGAATTTTTTAGGCGTAATGGCCTGTTTTTATCGGACCAGACGCGGCTGCGAACATGCTCATGGCGGTCGCAGGTTCCTATCCCAGGGCACGCCTCTGATTTTTTAGAATTGTGACGTGTGCATGCACTATAACGGTTAAGGAAATCATCTTGAGGAAACTTGCATACCCTAGCAATTTAAAAAAATCAATAATATATGATGTGTGCATGCCCGGACTAGGCCCGTGTGGTGGACTATAGTCCAGGCCATATATGGCCTATCGTACTCTCTTTTCTGCAGGAGGTCGGTACCCTGCAGTGAGACGTATATATGGGATGATACAGCACACACAGACTGGGTAACTCGGTGATTTAGCACCTTTTAAGGTGGACGAAATTTTACAAATATATTGAGAAACGATGATTTTAATCACTTAAAAGCCGATTTTGCATTAACATTTAAGAGATAATTGGGTGGTACTTATATATTCAAATTATATTAGAATATGGTGAAGTATGATTACTATAATAATTGTTTCCCTTGTAAATATTCTTATTTACTCGCTTAAAGTTGGAGCGCAATTTATTGAGAGCCTTCTCTATAACACGGAGCAATATAAGCACGTGCAACCTGTTTCACTCGGCAAGTGCCAGACACGTAGCTGCTACTCTGCGTCTCTTCCTTTATATCATATTTCTATTAAACCGAAGTGGTGTATAATGTATAACTGTAACTCAATCATGCCACGCACTTGTTCTCAATTTTTGGAACTTTAATCGAGGTTGCCATAATTAATGCTAGGTTTTCCTAAGGTTTGCCCTGTGGTCCGGAGCCGCAAGAATTTCGCTACGGTATCCCCTGCCCGTCGTCAAAGGCGACCTATAGGGGTCATCGGGGTCGCTGGGCACACCGCGGGGGCGGTAAATTAAATTAAATATAGCTAGGCCACACTTCGATGGCCACACTACATGCCTTGTGTCAATTGGACAGACAGAATGAGACGGGACAGGATGGAATATAACAAGTAATTATTTATGCTTTTATTTTTCTAATAAGTAAAAAAAGACGACATGGAAAGGCAGTATAGAGGACGGCAATTACATTGAGTTTACCAATTAAGTTTAAATGTAAATAAAACAGGACAGGAAATAATATGTTGCCGATGTGGACTAGACTCAGAAAGTATCTGCACCCGGGCGGAGCCGGGCCGGACCATTAATATATAATATAACTTATATAATTCGAAATCTACGTATATAACAAACCAACAGATGTTCTTTGTGCACTTGACGGTTCACCGCAAGGATTTTGAAAGTCTAACAAAATTATAAAGGGGCCAGCGTAACAGATTAAAGCTTCATTTATTTGCAGCGAGAGCACACTTACGTCAATAACTTTAACAATAAAACATTGAAAAAGTGTATTAGTGAAGAACAGACACAATTAATTTAATTAAAAATATATTATACAATATTTTCATTAGGCTCGATCGATGCACTTGATTATCTCACAGTAAGCGGGATAGGGAAGTTTTCTGTCCTTTGATATACTGCATAATATGCTGTCCTCTGGTGTGGGTAAAAAAAATGGAAGATCGTACCTGAAATACAATTAAGGCAACATTGGGTTTATGAAAAGCATCTGAATGCAATACTTTTATATACTGGCGCGACAGTGACTGCAATGCCCGTGATGGTAAGTGAAGTACAATCCAAGTCTCCCGGCAGATAATTAATAAAAATCCATATTATCACTTTGCCCAATCCGGAATTCAGGGTTCGAATCCAGGGGAAAAGGTTCGACTTCAGCGTTGTAATTCTACCGCAGTTCAACTGCGCCACCGAGGTAGTAAACTTTTTGCAAGTTGCTTGCTACCTAAATACACCACATACATAGTCACATACATAGTTCTGACCCCACATTAAGATCAAATAAGTCTTGAGTCGTGGGTTTCAGAAACTACGAGATACTTTTCGGTCTCACAAACACCCAAACCCGAGACAAATACTTGTGGGCGTCTCAAACATTTGTCTCGGTGCGGGGATCGAACCCGCGGCTATATAAAACTGCTTGTTTAGTACGCCGCTCGGGCCGGATATGGAATACCGTTCGCACTTCTGGGATGGATCCGCCCAGTAGTTGCTCGATACCGTGGCTGGATTGCACCGCTGGGCCATGCGCATTGTGCATTATCTAGAAGTTACAAGCCACGTAAGGTCACTAGTAGTGGAGGGATATTTTATTTTATTTTATTTTATTTATTGGGGCACTAAACGGTTACATGTAAATATCTTACATAAAACTAGTCTTAATCTAAGTGGTTATAAAACACACATAACCTACACCATTGTCCACAGATTGGCATAAAGTAATATTGTAATTATTTAGCAAACATACTACAACTGAAGCCGCCTCAGACTACTTGAACATAACATGTTTTTAAAATTCCGTGTTAGAAAGGAAATGTTGTTGTTAATGTTGCCTCTCTAAGCGTTTTCTAGAGTGTGCATCACGGCGAATGCTCTAAGAAGTTGTTCAATTCGATTCATCTTCTCCTATCCTGAACACAAACACGCGTGCTCTCATGGGGAGCTGTAGGTTGGCGGTCAATACCATCTCGGCGCGAACCTTTGTTAGATATTTCTTGCTTGTGCCGTACCGCCAAGCTGTGAAATGGTTTACCGTCACATGTGTTCCCTCCTTCTTATAATCCTGGGATGGACCGTTGGGAAGGACCCAGGATTTTCTTCGTAGCGTGAAGAAGCATTGGACCGCCATAATTATTTTAAATTTCAACATTAATACAAATAACATACATACATACATAAACTCACGCCTTTTTTCCGGAAGGGGTAGTCAGAGGTGCAACCAGGACACCCACGTTTTGCCTTTAATACTAATAAGTATAAAAATAGAATATCTCCAATTTTTCACGTTACTATAAAACTGAAACTGCGAAACTTTAGTTCATTTAATGGTAGCACCGACGGATATTCTTGGGTATTTTATTAAGGTAGTTGAATATGTTATTGCCACATTATATCTTGGTCAAATTGGTACGCAGAGAAATGGTATAACTGATACTTTATTGTATTTATCACTGACACTGCGAGGGATCTCTCGAGGGACACTCTACTTACAAAAATCTTTTTAAGTTTATTATCTCTCTCTATTGTAAGGTTGCGTTTTAGTACTGAGCATTTTAAACGTTGTTTCACCAAATTAATATAATTTTATAGCAAGAATATTAAATACTATTTCAAAATTAAGTCAACGATCTGGTTGGCTTGATTTAAAAAAAGAGACGGAGTTTCATTCTTGGTCAGAGATAACCTTTCCTAGAAGCATATCTACCCAGATACAGAGAGAAAGAACCTTAAAATGAGAAACATTCCATTCCTACCACACTACATAAATGCTTTAAATCCGAGGTTCTAAAATTGTGTTATGCTTTTTCAATTACGTTTTAATAAGTTTATAATAAAATATGCTTTAGTTTACATGAAAATGCCACTTTCCAAGCAGGCGTCTGATGCACAGCTTAGTAATTACAAGCCGTCATTGGTTAATCGTATTTTGTGTTAATTATATTGGATAATTGAAAGCCAGATGCAGATGGTTCATAGAAAACGCAAAATTAATTGCCTCATGTAAACTGTCTAAGTATTTGTAATTATAATTTATGAACATAGAAATCGTTGCAACAGATTTTTATCTATTGCAATGTATGCCTAGACGAGTATGCCATTGGCCTGATGGTAAACGATACGACCGCTTAAGACATTAGGAAAACTAAACAACACCATGAATTTAAAAGCAATGCTTGACATTCCACTGCGCGTGCTAACCTGAGACATTAGATGTTAAATCTCATAATGTCCAGTAGTTACTCTGGCTACAATGCCCTTCAAATCGGAACACGACTGTGCTTTTACACCGCTGATTGGCGGAAGAAACAGACATTGCAGTGGTGTGGTACCTAAACACACATATGAGAAACCTACCACCAGTATGATTGTTTGTCTAATTTTTTGTGGTATTGTTACAATTTCATAGGTATTCTTATCTATTACTTATGCCTATACAAGGAGTAGGCAGAGTTGCCATTAGTTCTAATTAAATTACCCAAGTCGTCCTAAACTACGTTAAAGTCGAACTTATCGACATGGAGGATATATAAATTCTTGGAATCTATCTATCTATATCAGCCCATATACGTCCCACTGCAGGGCACGGGCCTACTCTACAATCAAGAGAATCGATTGAGAGTGGTTAGGCCATATAGTCCACCACGCTGGCCTAGTGCGGGTTGGCGGACTTACATACCGTAGAAATTCTTTAAAATCGCTACGGTATGCAGGTTTCCTCACGATGTTTTCCTTCACCGTTAAAGTGCGTGGTGATTGACTATCAATACACACATAACTCCGAAAAGTCAGAGGTGTGCCCTGGGATTTGAAACCGCGACCACCGTGAACATGTAGGCAGCCGCGTATGGTCCGTTACCAACAGGCCACCACGCACTATTACAATTAGTTACAAAAAATGAAATACATACTGCAGTTGTTAATCCAATATAGATCGCCGTAAATCTTGGAATGGATCGTGGAATTCTTGGAATGCTCAATAATATATATTCAGTCAAGAAAGTGTCGGGAATGGATCATTTGATAGTTCCAAATACAATGTTTTGGTTTATTTTTGTTTTGTTAGAGTAGTACAACTGTTTTCGATTATTGCGCGGAGTTTGAACTCCATTTCTTATTTAGATTAAATACAGTGCTGTTTTTAGTTTTATCTTATCTAGTGAATTTCATAATTAACAAAAACATCGAACAAAATGTTTGATTTTTATACATCGCCAATGGAATTTCGTGTTCGGCATTACTGAAAATGTTACAGAAAGCTTAGGGTGAATTTTCCTTAACACGTGCTTAAAAAACAGAGCATCAAAAGCAGTCAATACACCGACTAAGGCTGTCAGACTTGTATATCAGCAATGTAACTCTATTTCCACACAATAAACATCTTATTTCTATTTCCGTCCAACCACTACAAGTTATCGGACTGGGAAATTAGCTATTTCCGTCATTTGAATAGAGTAGAGACGTCGACTGTTGAATAAGCTACAGTACGCTTTTGTCAAGACATGCCATCTCAATGTTAACTTGTTGATGCTAAGAATCTAAGACCGTGAAATTATTTGAAATGGATACAATGAAAAAGTCATTACAATGCTCTTGATGGGAAATGCAGCTTACATAGACTATTCATTGATGCTAGATGGTTTTATAGTGGTGATGGTTGCTATTGTGCCTGCCTGGATTTTAAAATCACTTATAGTGGATGGAACTGAAAGAAAACACATCTTACGAAATAAATAGAATTTTGTGTACCAAAAACAAGATACGTGCATGCTTGAAGTTGTTTCTTAAAGAGTAAGTAGGCCAGCGTGGTGGTCAATATGGCCTAACCTCTCTCAATCGCACTCTTGATTGTAGAGACGGCCCGTGCCCTACGTATGTTGGACGTACATATATGGGTGGTACAGATAAAGAAGCAGAGATCATCGCCGTCTACAATCATGTAGTGGCACCCAGATTTCGTCTAGTTTATTTCCGACCCTAGATGTAAATTAGTGTCAATATCATAATAGCTAGAATGGGCCCAATATTCTAGTCCCGGGCAACTGAAATAACTATTGCCGAGTAAAAAAATTTACCCGATTTTTTATGTATCTAATATTTGCTTATTTTATTTTTATTGAAATAATTATTCGTTTTTCTTATTTATTAGGACAATTAGAAAATATGTTTAATTTTGAAATTGGTTATTTACGTGTAACGTTGCTATAGGACTCCGTTTTTCATATTTTATCATTGTATATTAGAGTTCCGAATCAAACGGATGCCAACTGGGCCCTGTGAAGCTTACGACGGTTTGACCTACTTTTGTATCTTCAATCGGTACAGGTAACAGTCCATATCACAAAAAATACGTTATTACAGCGACTATCCCGTTTTCATAGTGCATTAGTATGACTAGTCCTTAATAATTGCTGGTAAAATAGATACTGGCAACTTTGGTAAGGGCCAGGCTAAAAGTACCCTGAACCGACGAGAATGCATGAAGAGATTGATGAATGTAGATGAAGCGAAAGTAGTATGGCAAGATCGAGGTAAGTGGAGATCCATAGTCTCTGTCTCCCCCCCCCCTGGCATACAGTAGTGATATTTATGTATGTATGTATGTAAAATAGATACAAAGAAACATACATACATACATACATACATAAACTCACGCCTTCATCCCCGAAGGGGTAGGCAGAGGCGCCACCAGGACACCAACATTTCGCCTTGTATGTTCCGTCCCATGATGTGTTAGGGGGCGAGCCCATCGCCATATCGGGCACAAATTCCTGACTCCGGGCTGATAATGAATAGAAAAATTCAATACCACTTTGCCCGACCCGGGACTCGAACCCGAGACCTCAGCTTTGTAGCCGTACCGTAATACAACTACGCCACCGAGGCAGAAAGATACAATGCATTTAAAAGAGCTATATGCGAATCAAGCAAAGTAAACACAGGCGATTTTAACTAGCCGGTCGATATGATAATGCCGGCCGTGGATTCGAATATACACAACGAAGCGCGGCCCATATCCGGTTATACACACACAAACCGTAACGCAACGCATTTGAGTGGGTTCCTATCACGGGTGCAGGTTTTCCACCATAATTATCACGGTCTTGGTGCATACGATCGGCCAATATTTAGACACTGCGGTGAAACAAGTCCGTAATAATATGAAAAATGCAGAGGGATCTCGTTCCATGCGTATTTTCATGCTAGGTATGATGAAATGTCGAAGATTATCGTTTAAAGCGATAAACGCATCAACCAGACCAGTGGTACTCCGACATATTGCACTAGCTAAACTTCTTTGAAAGAAGCATTAGGAGTTGTTTCCGAATAGCCAACTAGGTCGAAAAATCTATTAACACGGACTTAATCCAGTTTTTCTCGGTATTCATAAAAAAAGAAAACGTAGCCAGGGTCAAAATACATACATACATACATAAACTCACGCCTTTATCCCCTAAGGGGTAGGCAGAGGCGCCACCAGGACACCCACATTTCGCCTTGGTATGTTCCGTCCCATGATGTGATAGGTGGCGAGCCTATCGCCATATCGGGCACAAATTCCTGACTCCGGACTGATAATGAATAGAAAAATCCAATATCACTTTGCCCGACCCTGGACTCGAACCCGAGACCTCAGCTTTGTAACCGTACCGTAATACAACTACGCCGTCGAGGCAGGGTCAAAATGATGGACGTATAAACGAAGAATATATATAAACGAAGAAAGAAAATGAATTTCAGCAGAATTTCGTACAGAGTGGCAACATTATTACAAAATAACAATGGCTAGATTTAAAATACATACCAGTGACACTAATTAAAACAGATTACACTTTTATGACGTCATGCTTAATACAACGGCAGTGATATATTCCCCTTTTAACCGACAGATGCCACTGCCATGTAGCATGAGGGTCGTATCTGTTTCAGATAAAAATTGACATAAAAATTCGCGAATTTGCGGTAAATAGACTATCTTATGAAAAGGCATGACGATAGGAAACTGTCAAGCAGTTGCCTAGGATGCCGGAAATGAAAGGTTGCAGCAAGCTTAAACATTTTGCTCAAGTTTGTGCGCCGCGCAATGTAGCTCACGATGATTCTGAACAACACAGAAATTGCTATTTCAATGTAAAGTCAGGAATATATCATTGTAAGGTGGTGTGTCTTCATCATTAATAATCCAACAGTTAAGATGCTGGCTGATTCACGAAATGCGGATTCGATTCCCTTATCGAGACAAAAGCGTGCCCAAAAATAATTGTTATGACTAAAAAGTCTCTCGTATTTTCTGGTATCCATAGCCCCAGAGTTTTACTCAATTTTAGGTCAGGGCTATATCTTTGTGTATTATTGAATAAACTGTTCAATAGCCACTAATCCCGATGGGTAACAACACGTTGATGGATTTAACATCATTATCATCCACGTGGAGAGGAGGCCATTTAAGCTTCATGCATTGTAATTAGTCATACGGGCTTTGTAGCGGTCATTGCGCGAGGCTTTTAAATATTCAATTCGCATTGGCTAAAATCGATGTTTGTGACAATTTTAATCGGTATTTTTACCACAAAGTATCATTGCACGTCTGTACCCGAGGGGGTGGCGAATGTGCCATCAGTGTTATCCCGCCTTTGTCGTACTTTTTCCCGTCCCAATATGTGAAAGAAGCGAGCCTATCGCCTTGCTAAATAAAAAGTCAAGTGACGTGTGCAATTTTTCAAACCGGAAAAATCTAACGATGTGGTCTGCTTGACCAAGGATATTGACTCACGAATTAACATGTATCACGCTGGCACTGGACAAATGAGCCGCCCTAATACATGCAATATCCATGGTAGTATTGCCCATTCCCACGGCGCGCCTACTGCATTAAAACAGCCCCAAACAGGAACCGTAAAGGTGTGTATAAATCGCAGTTACCGGCCCTTGCTCTCAAAGTTGAGGATTTAGATTAATGTTGTTTCCCAAATTGCCCCTTGTTATTGTTAAAAGTTCGCACGGTTCAAATACAAGCAATTTGAGTATACTCTTCAGACTAGATTGAATTTGTTTAGAATATGTATCGAAAACAATACTTGGTGGTGTTGAAGGATAAAGAAGCGATAGACTTTGCTCTATTTTACTTGATCGCGTTGGTATTAAGATTATTTAAATTATAGCACTAAGACTGAGAAGCAACTGATAAAGTTGGGCTATAGAGTTCTTACTGCAATGTTATTTCATAAAATAGGAAAGGCGATAAATCGAACATCATCATTATTTTTGAAAATTAATTAATTAAATTTATGTATTTAAAAAACAAATTAAATATCAGTTTCCATAAATAAAAAAAAGAAAATCGCTAAATGTAGGCCGCTTCCAATAGATCGTTGTGGAAATCATTAAGGCCTATGTAAGCATCGGTCTTGATTTGGCACTTTAAATCTAAACCAAAATGTATTTTCTCGGTTTATTTATTACTCAGATTTTTTATAAATACAGTTCGGTGCCAATCATGACAATTGTCACGTCCATTTAATTCTAAACATGTACATAATATGTACTATGATCGATCCACAATTAAGTTCTAAGCTAGAAGGAAAAATAACAAAAGCAGGACAATACTTTCCTTAGATATAAATTTTCTCTCATCCTTTGTTTCCCAAACCGACAAGACAGCATAATGCGAGGTGCGCGAACCAAAATTATTTTTACAAAATATATTGCGCACATAAAAGAATCTGAACTTTAGGGACTATGTGGTATAGAAAAATAGAAAATAATTTATATGTTTGATAATAATGCTATCGATGTGGCTTCTTTGTCTTGATTAAAATCGTGATGAAAACATGACGTCGTGATTTCTTTCTAAAATACTGAATAAAAGTAATTCAGTTTTAACCTACTGAATGTTTTAGCAAGTAGAGAGCATAAACTTGAAGTAGGAGTACGCATGAGAGGTGGCCCGGGCCTGAGCGGGGGTCGAGCTCAGCGGGTGGGGGGAGCGGGGCAGGGATGCTATGCGCCGGGAAAGAAGCCCGCCCTTCGTCATTCCACTACCAGTGCGGAGTCAGAGCGCTGAGTTCAGTCGTACTGTTCAGACGTGTCCTCGCGAAACTTTCACTCAACTTGTGCGCATTTTTGCCCAAGTCTTGATTGGTTTTCATACCTTCCGTGCAGTTTTTTATTTTTTTTGTATATTTTTATCTTCCTTTTTCGGGCTAGGTTCTGACGATCTTCGGGCCCCGTGGCCTCCTTTTATTTTTTCTTGTGCTAATTTAAAAAAATAAACCTTCATTATGGCGCTGGTGGTGCATCTCAACCGGTTCAAAGTACTAAAATTCAAATCGGAGAAATTCGTAAGAATGGAGTTCCGTGGTGAGTATAAAAACCCCGAATTTTCCTCTCTTTATTATGAGTTCCTAAGTTTTTACTCCTTAGTATACATGTACATTTTTTATTTAACTTTCCTCAATATACTTATTTATTTTGCTGTCTGTTTCCTTTTAATTTACTTTTTTTTCGTACATGAAATGTTAACCAAAGTTTTCTTTGAAGTAGCTTTTTTATGTATTTTCATTGTGGTGTAATATAACAGATTTTATATATTTTTACTATAAGGTATTTAGTGATTTATATTTTGTACAATATAAACAAAAATATTGGGGTTTCATGCAATATTTTTTTCTTAAATAGTAGCAAATAATAACAACATTGTTTTAAATTTAATATATCGCAGATTTACTCTCTAAAATAATTATTAAACATTATAATTTAATATAAATTTAGCAACGTATATTCCGATTTAAAAAAATAATATTTTGGATATGTTTTAACGACTGGTCCCATTTTTGTTATTATTTTGTTATTTCTGATACAGTTTTATTCGTCGAGTAAAATTTAATGACGAGCTTTGTTCCTGAGACTCTTGAAGAGCTTTTCTTTCGTATGGAGAAAGTAATATACATACATAAACTCACGCCTTTATTCCCGAAGGGGCAGGCAGAGGCGCCACTAGGACACCCACATTTCGCCTTGCATGTTCTGTCCCACGATGTGATAGGAGTCGAGCCTATCGCCATATCGGGCACAAATTCCTGACTCCGGGCTGATAATGAATAGAAAAATCCAATATCACTTTGGGATTCGAACCCGAGACCTCAGCTTTGTAACCGTACTGTAATACAACTACGCCACCGAGGCAGTCGAGGCAGAAAGCAATATATTTTTACATTATTGTTTATTGACGAAAATTTATTTAATTGTAATACTTATTATAATATTATACGGTCTAAAAATGGATATCGAATAAGAATCAGCAGGGAATTTAAATAATTATTTTAATAATATTGAGAAATGTTGAATTCTTAAATTATTATACTTTACTAGTAAATCATTACATGCATGAAATTGTTTGATTTCGTATATATTACGGTCTTTGTTAAACCTTACACTGACAGAAAAAATATTTACCGTCGGATAAAGTAAGGGCGCGTGGGTAATTTTATTCATGGGGGTATTAATCCGTCGGTATAAAGATGTAAATAAAATTACTTATTAATTTCAATTTTATGTATTTTCACTAATAAACAATTTGGATATTTAACCTGAAGAATACGTTTGAGTATTATCCGTATTCTTTTACTGAAAAATAAATGTCTTGCTAGTTTTTATAAGTCTATTGTGACTTCACTCTGCATTCCTGTAAGAACCTGTTGAAACATCCTCATGGGGTGACAAGTAGATCCTTACCGGAGTTAGAATGAGGGGTTGAACAACGAGTCCACCTGTTGGATTAGGGATGGTTTTTAGTATTTTCGTTAGATAGATGGATAGGATATAAATATTTGAATTGATCGATCGACGTACAGTTAGATAGTTAGATATTAAAATTAGTATTCGTTTGAGAAATACATAGGTAATAGATATTTGAATAGATACGTAACCACTAACCAGTTATCTAGCTGGGCAGGTTCGTAATTTAATATATATAAGGATAGATAGATACGCAGATCAATGGATAGAAAATTGGATTAATAAAGAGATAGATAGGGTGATAGAAATAGGTACCTATAATTATGATAGGCGGATTAGTGTGTTTTGCAAACCTAGCACATGTACTTACGTAGCATTGAGTTTAGCCGAATGGGTTCTTTTAGGAGTGGAATTGTTGAGTAATCCGAAGCAGTTCCGCAGAAGTGTGCGTTAGCGATTAGGAGGATAGTTTAATACTGATTTTGATAGCTTGAATTACTGTTTAACGCATTTGAAGAAATTAACGTTTAAAAATTTAATTGTCTTATTTTATTAATTTAGATGATTTTTTATATCTGATTAAAAGACACGAACACGCACACAAACACGTGTCGATATTTGAATTTGGATTGGTTATAGGATATTTTAATGCAGTTAGATTTATACACGGCAATAAGAGTAATAAAGGGTATTTAATTTGCCTAATTTAAGCTACACTAAAAACTAAACATATAAATAGAAGAATAAAAATATTTAATGTAATATGTAATAAAGAAATAAAGTCATAAATAATCACTTCAACTGTGATCAGATTGAACTTCTAGTAATACCTACTTTTATTCCTTATACAATCGTTTCTTATATCAAGGCCACTTTAAAGTACTAAAACCAATAATATATATCTTTATAATGATATATCAATGATCTTGTTTGCAAAAAATAGAAAAATACTTTTGTATTTAATTGTACATTAAAACTCTTGAAATTAAATATATACGAGGATAGAATTACACCTAGATTTTTTCAACTAGGGAGACATTTTGGAAGGACACGAGTTGTGTACTTGTTGGTCTTCATACAACATATTGTATCTTTTTAACTGAGTGACTAGCTGTGATTACAAAGGTAAAAGGCATATTAAATAAATGAACACAAATTAAAGAAAACTATAAATTGAAGTTAATAATTTAGTCCAGAGTTTTAAATGCTTTTACGGCATACACTTCGAGTTTTAGCTGTCTAGTGTCTAGTGTTTCGAACTATAGGAAACCTCAAAATTAACTACCTATTTACCCATACAAAACGTGTGTTTGGCTCCAAGTTCCAACGATCATTATAACCGAGTGTCGGATGTCCCGCTCATTTCCTTTAAAAATAGGCAAACGATCAATTTCAACTTATTGTGATCCACGTTACACCGATTCCGTCCCAATACTATTAAGTGTATTTGTTTATTCATTTACATATATGTATATATATATATATATATATATATATATATATATATAAATTATTCAAAAAAGAGACACTAAAAGTATTATGGAGTTTGTGCAGGACGACTGCACATAACTTTAGTCTTAAGTGTCTTTTATTATGTACTGTATTATATAAAGCTTATTGTAAATAATCTTATTGGAAATTGTGTATTGTGTTCTTATAAGACTAAAAGAATTAACAAATAAAGGCTGCGATTATAATAAAATAGGTATAATATATAGGTATAAATTAATTGAACTGTCAGAATTGTATAAGAATAAGTGTTAACCAGTATTATGTATAATGTTATGTAAAATGTCGAACAATATTTATAGTAAATAAGCGAACACATGGGGTAACGCCCCGCGCGCCCGCGGACCGAGCTACCGCCCCGCGCGCCGACGCAGCGACGCATCGAACCAAGGCGTCCTATTGGACGAACGCGTCGCCGTCGCGCGCGGACCCGGCACCGGGGATTAAGCCCGAACTAGCAATAAAAATAGCAGCCCCGGGCCGGGTAAAATCAGTTCGGTTCGGATCTCTCCAAGCGCACAAGAAACCTCAAGAAGTCAAGAAACCTCAAGAAACAGCAAATAGTCAGCTAGTAGTCAGCAAGTAAGAAGTGATCGTGTCAACGTTGGACCGCTGCTACTCCGTGACGTCATCGTCGTGTCGTCACTCGCCGTGCTGCCGCCAGTCAAATAGATCGTCTTTTGTACTTTTCAGTACGAAATAAATTGTTTCTTCCGAATCATAATCACTGGTATTATATCCGCACACACCCAGCACGTATCCTGATCTACATTAAATTGTACGGGATTGTTCGAAGGCGGTCCCGTACATTCTGGTCCTTCAGTTCGCCGGATACGTGTGTGGAATAATGCCAGTGACAAGATCGGTGGGAAGGCACACCGCCTCGGCTTCGGCCTCGGCGTCTGCCACGGTGACATCCGCCACTGCCACGACGGACGTGACCGGTGCCTCGCGCACCGCTACGACCGTCACCGGCACTGATGAAACCGCCACCACCTCGGTCACAGATCAGTCAAAACAACCCGCCGCGGTCGAACCTCTGGTGACGGAACCCGCCACCTCCGCCGGGATTGAAGACCAAGAAAAGAACAAATCGCGGACGGCGTCAAGAAGCAAGAAGACCTCAAAGTCGCGCCGTCTCGCCGCCGCCCGAGCCGAACTCGCTCGACTCAAGGTCGAGCTCGCCGCCGCTCGAGTCCAGGAAATCGAAGAGGACTCCAGCTCTGAAGACGATAGCGCAACCGTCACAGAAGTTGAACAGGAACTCCGTGTCCGCACATGGCTGCGGAATAGTCAACTTCTAGCCATCGACAGCGAGCCGCATCAGGCGACGCCGCCGCGCGCCGATGCCGCCGCGCTCGCACCGGCGGGAGTCACTGCCGCACACCCGCCGCGCCCGACGTCGGTTGAAGAGGGCGCACCCGCGCCTCTTCTCGACCTGCAAGCGCCTCCGCCAGCGACCACTGCCGAGTCCTGGGGACCGAACTCCGGCGCTGCACACCCGCCGCCAGCGGCCACTGCCGCGCCCTGGCAGGCGAACCCCGACGTCACGCACCCGCTGCCGACCGCCGCCGCCGCTGCCGCGGCCTGGCAGCCGAACACTCAAAATCAACAGCAGCCGCCGCCCGCCCTCGCCGCCTGGTTCACCGAGCAAGCAGCACGCGCCCCTCCGCCAGCGACCACTGCCGCGTCCTGGCGACCGAACTCCGGGGTTGCGCAGCCGCCGCCGCTCGTCGCCGCGTGGTTGCGTGGCAATGAAGCGCCACCGCAAACCGCGCCATGGGGCTCGGCCGCAGCCGCCAACGCATCGTGGCAACAAGGCCACGCCGCACCGCCGCCGCAGCTGCCGCCGCCGCCGAACAGAACAGAACCTGCCGCCGCTCCGCTCGCACCGGATGGACAAATCGCCGTGCCGCAGCGGAAGACGGAGATGCAGCAACTGGCTGCAGCCATAACGAACGCCGTGCAAGCCGCACAAGTGAAACAAACGAGGTATGTCGAGTTACCATTCTTTAACGGTGATCATCAAGAGTGGCTTACGTTCCGCGCCTCGTATGAAGAATCCGCGCATAACTTCACGAACCTAGAAAACATGTCCCGCCTGCGCCGGAGCCTGCGCGGGACAGCCAGAGAGGCAGTGCAAGGCCTCCTGATAACGAACGCGGATCCAGACAGTGTTATGCGCACATTGGAAATACGTTTCGGCCGACCGGAGTCCATCGCGGCGGCCGAAATTGAGCGGCTCAAAATACTACCACGCCTCGCCGAAACTCCGCGGGACGTGTGCACCTTCGCCACAAAAATCAGTAACGCGGTAAACACGTTGCGAGCATTAAGGTGCATTTATTACATGTATAACCCGGAGACTGCACGCGCCGTAATAGAAAAATTGACTCCAACACTGAGGCACAAATGGTACGAGTTCGCCGCCGTTCAACCAAGAGAGGAACCGGACCTCTCAAAATTGGAACGCTTCCTCCAAAAAGAAGCGCAAATCTGCAGCCCATTTGCAACGGCAGAAGCGATCACAAGCGAACGGTTCCGAGCGCCTCGACCGGAACCAAAGACCCGACAAAAGGTGTTCACTACGGAAGTCAACCACAGGCCGAATTTTGCGTGCGTCCTATGTCGCAAGGAGGGACACGCAGTAACCGAGTGCACGCGATTTAAGCAAGCAAGCATCGACGAACGGTGGGACACAGCGAAGAGAAATAAACTATGTTTCCGATGCTTACGGCGCCGCACACAGCAACACAGTTGCAAAACGAAGAGGTGCGATATTGACGGGTGCGAACACCTGCACCACCAGCTGCTGCACTCAACAAGGGGCGCACCACGCAAAACTGAAGAGGAGCGAGAACAAGTGAACTCCGCGTGGAACTCTTCAGTGTCATATCTGAAAATAGCGCCGGTACGAGTTTCGGGACCGGCGGGAGTCCACGAGACGTACGCGCTGCTCGATGACGGGTCTACCGTAACCCTCATCGATGAAGCACTCGCGGACACGATAGGCGCCGACGGACCGGATGACCCGCTTCGTATTAGTACATACGACGGGCACACCACGGAGAACAAAACGTCGCGCCATGTAAGGATAAGGATCCAGGGGCGAGGTCGTCACACCCAAGAAATACACAGCGCGGCGAATTTCCACTTGAGAAAATGGAAGTCCAATTCACCTGAGCTTTTGGAAAGGATAGGCGAGGAAACAGAAAATGCATCAGTAAGTTTTGAAGGCAAATCGGCGGAAAAGGTACTCGGTTTGACGTGGGAACCACAGGCGGACGCGTTCCAATTCAACCTGGACGCGACCCGCATCCCGCCGAGCTTACTCGAAAGACCGCCGACAAAACGAGAAGCGCTGAAAATAATAATGTCCATATTTGACCCACTCGGACTCATTACTCCCGTGACAATCGAAGCAAAACAACTTTTACAGGAAGTATGGCGAAACGGAATCCAGTGGGACGAACAACTTAAAGGAAACCTGGCAGAACATTGGCAAAAATGGATCATCTTATTACGTAAAACTAACCAAATAACCATCCCTCGTCTATATCCAAATTACAGCACAGCCGAGCGCCTTGAACTACACGTCTTCTGCGACGCGAGCGAGAGGGCATATGCGACCGCGTTATATTGGCGCGCGGTCGACCGACACGGGGGCGTGTCCACCACACTGGCGGCCGCCAAGGCGAAGGTGGCGCCACTGAAATTATTATCCATCCCGCGCCTCGAACTACAGGCAGCCTTGCTCGGCGCGAGGATGGCGGCAGCAGTGAAAAAAGAACACTGCAGAACTCCCGACGCGACTACGTACTGGACGGACAGTCGAACCGCGCTCGCATGGATAAGGACCGGCGCGAGGTCCTATAAGTCATACGTAGCACATCGAATAGCGGCGATTGAAGAAATCACACAAACGACAGAATGGCGTTGGGTACCGACCCGATGGAACGTCGCGGACGATGCCACCCGCGACGTCCCAGAAGATTTCAGCAACGAACACAGGTGGTTCCGGGGCCCGGAATTCCTGCAGCAGGATCCGGTGACATGGCCGTCAGAAGAATCTACCACACCACCGACATCGGGTGAAGAGCGCGTGCACAATTTGCGCCGTGTGGAGCGCAGAAGTGTACTGCCCGAAGCCACACGCTTTTCGAATTGGACCCGATATTTGAGGGCCACTGCAAGAGTCTTGCAAGCAGTGGTCGTGTTTAAAAATCTCATTACAGAAAAACTCCATTACAAGCGGACCAGGAAGAGCCCGCGCGCTGACCCCGAGTGGCGAGTCAACCCAAGGAGAGGTCGCGCCGCTGAAATACAGAAACCAAGAACGGCGCCAGAAGACAAATTCCCCACTCTGCCAGCGGAGTTACAAAAAACCGCGGAACTACTCATAATACGTAACATACAAGAAGACGCCTTTAGCGTCGAACTAAAGGCCCTAGAAGCCGGCAGGACTGTGGAACGAGGCAGTCGTCTCTATCGCCTCAGCATTCAATTAAAAAACGGCCTGATAACACTGAAAAGCCGTATCGATGCCGCCACCGGGGTACCGGAGGAGGCGAAAAATCCCCCGGTGGTGGATGGAAATCACCACGCCACACAGCTATGGATACGACACGTGCACGAGTCATTGCACCACGCGGGTTTCGAAGCTACACTGAATCAAGTGAAACAAAGTAAATGGGTAATTAGATTGCGACCCACGATCAAGACTGTAATATCAAGTTGCAGATTTTGCCGCGCCAGAACTGCAGCACCACCACAGCCAGCCACAGGGGACCTACCAGCGTGCCGACTGGCGCATCACCGCCGGCCCTTCACATACACAGGGCTGGATTACTTCGGCCCACTGACAGTCACAGTGGGACGTAGCGTGCAAAAAAGGTATGTCGCACTGTTCACATGTCTCACAGTGCGAGCGGTACACTTGGAAGTGGTGTCCTCGTTGAGTACCGAATCGGCGGTCATGGCGTTGCGCAGGATGATCGCGCGCCGCGGCTGCCCGCAAGAAATTTGGTCAGACAATGCGACCAACTTTCGTGGCGCAGACGCCGAGATCCGTCAGACACTACTACGGGGCGCCGAACAAGAGGCGTCCAAGAAAACTATATCATGGAGGTTCATCCCTCCTGGTGCACCGTTCATGGGGGGCGCCTGGGAGAGGTTGGTGCGCTCAGTGAAGACCGCACTCACCGCCGTACTCCACCAAAGAAGCCCGAACGAGGAAACTCTCCACACGCTTCTTACAGAAGTCGAACTTACACTTAATAGTCGTCCGCTAACATATGTGTCAGTAGATCCCGCCGATCCTGAGTCTCTGACACCTAGCCACTTCCTGCTAGGCGGTCAGGGACACTCTGCTGCCACAAGCCTGCCAGCGGACCACAGCACGAGCCCGTACGCCAGCCTGCGTGCGACGCAGGCCCTCGCCGACGCCTTTTGGGCGCGTTGGCTGAAAGAATATCTACCCGAACTTCGCAACCGGCGGGAGCCCCATGGACGGGGCTTAGAACTCCAAGTCGGCGACCTGGTCAGGATCGTCGACAAGAACCTCCCGAGGAACACCTGGGTGCGTGGGCGCATCAGCGCCACCTACCCGGGACCGGACAGCGTCGTGCGGACCGTCGACGTCGCCACGAAGGGCGGCGTGCTGCGACGGCCAGCTAAGAAGATCATCCTCCTTCACCGAAGCGAAGAGGAGCAGTCGCCCTGCACCCAATGAACATGCACCGTCGTCGCGACACGATGCACGGCGGGAGAAATGTGCAGGACGACTGCACATAACTTTAGTCTTAAGTGTCTTTTATTATGTACTGTATTATATAAAGCTTATTGTAAATAATCTTATTGGAAATTGTGTATTGTGTTCTTATAAGACTAAAAGAATTAACAAATAAAGGCTGCGATTATAATAAAATAGGTATAATATATAGGTATAAATTAATTGAACTGTCAGAATTGTATAAGAATAAGTGTTAACCAGTATTATGTATAATGTTATGTAAAATGTCGAACAATATTTATAGTAAATAAGCGAACACATGGGGTAACGCCCCGCGCGCCCGCGGACCGAGCTACCGCCCCGCGCGCCGACGCAGCGACGCATCGAACCAAGGCGTCCTATTGGACGAACGCGTCGCCGTCGCGCGCGGACCCGGCACCGGGGATTAAGCCCGAACTAGCAATAAAAATAGCAGCCCCGGGCCGGGTAAAATCAGTTCGGTTCGGATCTCTCCAAGCGCACAAGAAACCTCAAGAAGTCAAGAAACCTCAAGAAACAGCAAATAGTCAGCAAGTAGTCAGCAAGTAAGAAGTGATCGTGTCAACGTTGGACCGCTGCTACTCCGTGACGTCATCGTCGTGTCGTCACTCGCCGTGCTGCCGCCAGTCAAATAGATCGTCTTTTGTACTTTTCAGTACGAAATAAATTGTTTCTTCCGAATCATAATCACTGGTATTATTTCCGCACACACCCAGCACGTATCCTGATCTACATTAAATTGTACGGGATTGTTCGAAGGCGGTCCCGTACAGAGTTTTACCTTAATTATTGTAAGAAAAACTTAGATATTCTAATCGGGGAGCCAGGGTGCAGCGATGAAAATATTAATTAAAATATACACGTACATAAACTTACAGCTGTTGCAAGTTGCCACTTATAGTGCGCCAGCTTGTTGATACACCAGCTTGTGATAAAGGTCCCGGGATTAATATGAAACTTTTTAAACCGATAGAATCACGCGGAATACGGGGTACATTCACGGTATGGAGTCGATAAAACAATACACTATTTATTAATTTATAATTTTTATTATTTAGCTATCTAAAATAAGATGTTAAACAATCTTTTAAATATCATAGTTATTTCAATAATGGTTTAAAAATGTAGATAGTCGGAAAATTTTTAAGTCTAAAAGCGGCTTATTACAAGATTCCTTATTACATTTTTAATGTGGCGATATTTAACATTTTATTTTACCGTTAAGGCAACATTATAATAGCCTCTAAAGGCTTTGTGTTGTCACGATTCTGATGTCTTCAATTAATTCCAAGACCTACGATGGAACGATATCACGTCAAGTTCAGGTGCGGCGACTTACCCCTATACAAACTTAATTATGCAAAGGTCACCCTGTTGCATGTCAAACGCTTAGGATTTTACAGATCGCCGATAACATTGTAAGTTCGCATTAAAATTATGATAAGAAATAACGGCTTTTATTGTTGCTTCATTGGTTTAGTGGCAATATGTAGGCAGTCATTCTTAGGGTTTGGGTTTGGTTCTTGGGTCTGGCAATCTAATTAGCAAAGGTTAGTTTTGTATAATATCATCTTGGGAATAAAGCTGATGAATTGCGGTCTTCACTAGAGGCACTCCTGCCCATCTCTTCAGCAATTAGGTCAGCTTAAATATTAATATCCATAAAATAATAATACAGTAGTCAGCACACAAAACAGTTCAAGAATACAAATAGAAAATGAACGATATACCAATTCAATTAATTAAATATACAAAGAAAATGGATTAGAAACACATAATTATATCAATACAATAGTAACCACTATATGTCAATATTAGCTATCTATATTATGTATGTTTTAATTATATTTTAAAACACAACATTCCTAAGGGTGAACAAACCAATTATTTTTTCGCAGTCGTGAGATTATAATTTTCGTCTGTACACGCTCTCGTTACTAAAACAAACGAAATTAAAATATTAATACTTAAACTGAAGCTCCGAGGTGCACGTGGAACGACAAAAGTAATGTTATTTCACAAAACCTGTGGCTTTTTAATGCAAATTGTAGAATTTAAGGCGTAATACGGCGCCAGCCGAGGAAATGTTTCAATAAAAGAAGCGGTGTGCACGACTACAATTAAAAACTTTGTCAGAGTTTTCTGCTTGTTTTGTTAATTAATTTAGCTATTTGTAGATTTTTATAAGGTTTATACTTAACCTTTTTCCAGTTTGACGTTGTATTGTAGTCAACGAGTAGATTTTTTATATTTTCCATTAAATCATACGGTGAAATTTGAAACTTTAAATAAAATTGAAAACTATCTGTTTGACTCATTGTTTTGACTGAGATTTTATGTTTTTTATAAAATAAACAACGAACATTTATAATCGTAGTTTAATCAGATTAACATGCCCAATGTAATGAAATGTGAAGGGAGATAAATTATTATGTTTTTGGACAACAATGCACTCAGGCTCCAGAAGATCGTAGACGATTTGTACGCTATAATGGGTCCATTAGACTAGAGCGGTGCAACTGTATCATTGGAAATGTTTTCAAAGTCATGCCTGTATATTCAGAGGGTAGGCAGAAGTGATATTAGTGCTATCTGCTGTTTTTTATTTGTTTCCACAAACAAGTGATATGGGTCGAATTTGCCGACATACCTGGAACAAATCCTAAATACTCTCAGCGAACTGTTCTTCCATCAACTTCGTGTATTTTTGGTATGAAAGCCATAATTTACATACGTACATCAATTCACGCCTTTTGCCCGGAAGGGGTAGGCAGAGGTTCCCCTGGTGTCATCCAGGACAACAGGTTTCGCTTTATATTTTTCGTCTTACTATATGATAGGGGGCGAGCCCATCGCCATATCGGGCACAAATTACTGACTCCGGGCTAATAATGAATAGAAAATTCCTATATGACTTTGCCCGACCCGGGAGACCCGAGACTGCGTCACCGAGGCAGTCATAATTTATTCAAGGCAATATACACAATGTGTTAAATGGTTCACCTTCACAATGCATATTTAATCAATTGGAAAACTTTTAGCACAAATGCGAAATAACCTGCTATTATGAACTTCATATTGATTTAAATAATAGCTTTATGGGGAGCATAACAAAGTTCGTAACATAACATTTCATTACTAGTGACAAGGCAGACGCAAGGGCTTGAAGGTTTTCTACATCGTGATTTTTATATTGTTTCTATTTCGCGCCTCCGAGAAGGGATGTACGCTTCTGCCCTTTATTTGATACGTAGCTTTGTTATACGAAGGATATATTGCGCGTGGAAAATTCCGAGGCGTTATTGGTGTGGGAATGTTTTGTTTTCATTAAATTGTAGGTATTGTTACATTGAAGCAAGTGATTACTGGGCATGGACTCGACAGCTGATGTCTTGATGTGATGAGGGTGGTATAATGCCATGTAATGCTTGATAATTATCAAGACCCTTCAGTTGTTTGGCGCCGCCTGTACGAACAGTATGTTGTAACTTGTAACCAGAATACGTCTTAGATTTTGGGAGCTAGGGGTAGCCAGAATTATTACTTATTCTAAAAAGGATAATTTATTTATATATTATTTATTCCTTTTATACTGTAGTTATGTACTTAGCAGATTTGCTATAAAGTTTCAGTTCAACCTGTAGATTTCCGATGACTCATGTATTACATTTCACTTTTTCTCGTAATACCAAAGATAATAGTATTTCTCTTGGTTAAAAAGTTTGTTTGATTTGTATGAGTGATCAAGGACGGGATAGGACATTTTATTATGAATCCCTAGTACGTGCAGTGCATCCCTGGTACATACGAGCATGTAGAACTAAAGGAGATACTGATGATATTATAAATAAATAAATAAATAATAAATAAATACACCCAACAGTCACACACATAGTCCTGACCCCACATTAAGATCAATTAAGTCTTGTGTCGCAGGTATCAGAACTACGAGAGACTTTTCGGTCTCACAAACACCCAGACCCGAAAGAAATATTTGTGGGCCGCACAAACATTTATCTCGGTGCGGGGATCGAACCCGCGTCTTCTCGTTTCACCGCCGGCGTCTAACTAACTGCGCCACGGAGGCTGTCAATTATAACACCGTGGACCGTACACTTACCAAAAATTGTACTTGAAAGTATCTTTGGAGTTCTTTGTGTAGATTTAATCAACTGAATCCTCACATTTCTGAAATACTTCTCGAGATTATGCCAATTTAGTAATTAGATTAGACACAAAGCGCGGAATAAGATTATAAGAAGTCAAGAACTTTTGTGTGTATATAACGTTATTGGGAAATTATTTGAAAGAAATTAAAATGAAACATAAAAGAACCCATTTTTATACGAATGAAAAATTTAATAAATATTATATTTTTGTAGTAATTGAAAGTGTAGTGTTTGGACCGTTTTAGATTATTGTACTGTTCATTTAAAAAAACTGTTTAAACGCTTGTCAATAAATTGTTATGTAGTAAAATATATATTCTTCATAAATAATGTAATTGTATATAGCTGGTTATAAGGTTAGGGCTTACGTCTAGCTAGGGCTTAGTACATACATACGTATACTCACGCCTTTTTCTAAGAAGGGGTAGGCGAGGTATTACCTTTCGCTTTAGGGTAATACTCAAAATTAAGAATCATACATATTATATATCTGAATTTATACTTTACAAAGATGTCATGTTGTAATCCGGTTTATTCGGTTTAAGCTTTTGAAGCTTTTAATCTTTATGAAATTCAAATCATTGCATATCGGGGCCAAATGTAAAGCAAAATCAGGGAAATAATTTATAGCATCTGCTCTAATAATCCTAAGGTTACAAAGTACCCGTTATTGCGTGTCCTAATCAATGACTATACGTCCTGACGTGCTTATCCCAATCAAGCCCCGCGTGTGTCACTGCTAACAGAATTATCCATTTCATAACCTTCATTAACTATTTTACGAGCTTTTTTTACATACATACATACATAAACTCACGCCTCCATCCCCGAAGGGATAGGCAGAGGCGCCACCAGGACACCCACATTTCGCCCTGCATGCTCCGTCCCACGATGTGATAGGGGGCGAGCCCATCGCCATATCGGGCACAAATTCCTGACTCCGGGCTGATAATGAATAGAAAAATCACCTCAGCTTTGTAACCGTACCGTAATACAACTACGCCACCGAGGCAGTCTTTTTTTATCTTTATTTAATTGAATCACCAATACATACCTTGGGAGAGGCTTATGTCCAGCGGTGGACTGCAACGGGCTGATCACTATGATGATGATGATGATGATTAAAACATATTGGGAGAGTGAAGTGTTGGGAGTGTTCTGGGACAGCGGTGCTACGAGGATAGCCGTTAATACCAAATTGCTTGGACCATTTGATATTACCATTTGATGATCATTATGCATACTTGTTGATCCCGGAACGCAACAAGAAGTAGCAATTACCACGCATTTGTTAGAGTAGGTTTGTTACTATTGGGGTTGTATCTGCAAGTAGTAAAAATTAAATTTTATTTCAATAGTAAAAATTCGGCAAGGAATAACATGATTAGAAACTTTTCAGTCTTGTTATTCCTTCCTCCACTAACACAACAAAGTGACAGTAACGTTGTCGTTTTAGTGGAAGAAGATGACTATATTATGATTGTACGCGGATATAAACAGGATAAACCAGAAATGCTACACCCCAACTTTATTTTCCTACATCAAAGCCCCAGTTTTTCATTGCGTGTAAACACTTGTCATAACTTTCGACTATAATGTAGATAACAAATACGACAAGGAAAAGCACTATGCCCAGATAACTGTACAGATACGCCAAAAGTAATAATCGATTAAATTTCATTGCGAATTTAATATACTACCAAAACATTGTTCTAAAACATAGAACCAATTCAGCTTGTTATTTCATTCGTTGAAAATATTATTCCGGCTTCTATGAAATACTTTATTTGGGTACATGTTTTTTTATTCCTTTGAAGCAAACTAGGTCAACAAATATTTAAGCCACCAGTTGCGGTAAAAAAACAGCGACTTTTTGTATTATTTTGTAAATGGATTTAGGTGATTATTGCATTCGAGTTTGTTATTCCGTGTCTGATTTCTATCTGTCGTGATTTTAACGATTTTATATTAAAACTTTTAAACAGAGGAATATGTTATCATTTCTAACCGTAGGTACGTGTTTTCCTGTCACACGAACAATAACAAAGTTAGATAATGACCAAAACTATTTAACAACACACCGAGAGCTTGCACAGTCTGAAAGCAAAATAATATTTAATTCCACAGCTGAAATTAAACCTGAATGTTTCATGTGTTAAACAATCTCAAAGGGCGATATATTTGATAAATTATTATGAATAACACACAAATCTAAGCTATGCAATAAAGCAAAGAATAAACATAATTATATTTAGATATTTACGTCGCCTGACTCCGTATTCTTTTCCCCACAAAACAGTTGAATATGGTTTTAACTGTTCTGTGATTCTCCCAAATAGGTAATTTGAAAGGTAGGTCACAAGAGTTTAGACTATCCGTGATTTTTAAATATATATTCGTGGAAATCTTGCCCAGAACTATATGTATATTGTTGTTGCGGAATCCTCGGAACGCAATAAGCTTTTCTTATCGTGTAAATAAATGATATAACAAAGGATACATGCAACTTTTAAGAGTCGGAAGGGTATTGTATCCTATTCTGAGCCCACAACATCCTTCGCAGTTTGGTCAACCCCCAGCCGAATCATCGCCTACTACACTTTTAATGATAAATAATACTGAGATAAACTCTACGAAACAAACTGTTCGTAAACGAATTCCCGAGACGTTTACTTAGTTGACAAGTTAAAACGCAACAAAGTTTCTATATAAGTGGTTTACTTTGCCGATACTTGTGCTCATTTTGGTCAGGCGTATTTCGTCTTCCTTCGAAGATTTACTTGTTTGTCCCAGTGTTGGCTTCATTACTGCTCCCAAACTTTATCGTCTAACATTTAGGAGCTTTATACAACTATAATTGTTTATTTATTTTAAACATAAGAAAGAAAGCAATTGAGTTATTCTAAGAACCTGAAATAAATATCTGCGTCTGAATACATAGGTGGTTGAGATATTTTGCTACATAATATATACTTCTATTAAAGCTTGTAAATTTTAAGGTATTTTTAATAAATCGTACCGATATTGTTGTAACCTGTAAGTTTGAAAACGTTATATTATAATCAAAGTAAGCACACTATTCAATAAAGATGTGATATAAGTATTAAGTAAATAGCCTGGTTTATATTATGGTCCATAGCACATTGTCTGGTGAAAAACCTAATAAGTAAACGGAAGTGGCTAAAGACAGGCTTAAAAGCGCCAAAACTCATTTCATCAAGGACAATCCCCGTCACAAAAGATTATGGTGGGAAAAGCCAGTCTCCAGAGTGGTTAAAGAGTTTCCTCAAAGAGTTTACTGTTATTATAAAAAAGATAAGCTCGAATACCTATTGTTTTCGAATACTTGACATATTTTCAATTGATTTACTTGATTAAATTGTGTAGGCATTGCAAAAAAGATTTTTTAAACCACTTGGTTTTTGGCATGCGTTTCCCCTTCTTCCTGTAGAGTTCGGGAGAGATATGCCAGTGTGCCTTCCCCTCTTTCCGCAATGGGTCGGGCTGGAAGGCCAAAGACACCGGTCTCTCCCTTTTCAGCCTACAACCGATTACCTGAATAAGAACTTCTCAGCTCTTGTCCAAAAATAGTAGTAAAACCAAACAACACCATGATTTTCAAACATTCTGAGGCATTTAGATGCTAAGTCTCATGTCCAGTAGTCACTCTGGTTACAATGCCCTTCAAAAATATTGTCCAGTGCACTGTTGTGTCACGTCTTGCTTTATCCCAGACTAAACTTTCCATTATAACGCCCCCAATAAGCTTATTTTCCCTTTTCACGCTAAAATGTTTATTTGAAAACTTCCTTTGGATTTCCATTTAAATAATAGTAGCTATTTTTATGAAGCTTCATCTCATTTTAAGCACGTTTTTATAATGGAATTGGACGAACTTATTATAGCTACTCGGTTATTTATACGCAATGTTCAGTCATATTATTATTTTAGGATGTAAAATGAAGGATTGCATCTACTGAAGCGGCTATTCATGCCATTTTATTTACTATGCATTGGATTTGAGTAAAGTAGCATTGAATCTTTGATGGAGTTCGACTAAGTTAAGAACCTGTTATCTTGATTCGGTATGAGCGTGACTATTTTACAGTGCAGCTGGCAAAAGTATGGGTCGCCAAATACATCAGCTGTTTATTTACATATTCAGGTATCAGGGAATTTATTACTAAGATAAAACAAGACACATGGTCCAGACAACCCTTATACATTTGGTGTATTCTCTAAATGTTTACCTTTATGGTTCTTTTCCAAGGAACAGGAGAGAGCCATAATGACAATAAATCTCCTTAAAAAAGGGGCTATGTCGATAAATTAAAAAAATGGAGCATTGTATGACGATGATGCTGTTGTCTAGCAGCCGCAGTAAATCTGATGCTAATCTGTTTTATCTCAGAAATAGCTCATAATATTGAATTAGTCGAAATTCTTAGACAAATATATTGCCATATCACTTATATTAATATAGAAAAGGTCGCCCTGCCCCCGAATGTCAATATTAATTAAATTATCTTTTATAGACTTTCTCGGAGACGCGCATCACGGTCACTGCTTCCAAAAGAAAGAAAATATCGTTTATTGAGAGTATCTAAAAGCTTAATAAAAAAAAAACATTAACTGATACATAATATATTTGTTTATGTAATAGAAGTACTTATTTAAAAAACTATCAGACAAATCCCCGCTTCCGTTGCGTAATATAATATTATACCTTCGTAGCGAATAATTACCGACTTTTTCACTTATTGAGTTTTTCACTTGGCTTCACCGTATACGTTAACCTATTAGTAATTTAAACTTGCCAATGTATCTTTTCGATTTCCGTTAACAATCGATGGTTTTTGAAGTCCTACTAAAATTATTATTTGGCGAAAATAAACATAAATATTTTTATTCCGTGAAGCCACCATATCTCCCTCCTTATTATATTTATGACCTTGTGTAAATAGGACGGAAATCGTTACTGTATCCTTTCCGTCACTCACTCGTCCTAGCAACAAGTGACAAACCCGCCACGTCTCAAGACATCTGTTCATGATATTGTGTGAGCTTATTTTAACAGAATGTTAAACCGCAGAGTATTGAGATTTTATTGGAATTTTGTATTTGGCTGGTCTGATCTCAACTGTTCACGCTTTTTATTGTGATAGGTCCTTGATTTAAGTCGCCACCACACATGGCGTATATGCATTTGACGTGCCGGCATAAAAAAAGCAGCGTGATACGTTAACAAATATAGAAATAACTTTGTTTCAATTAGAATTTTAAATAACAGTGTTTTGATTCTACTTGCCTTTCCATTAACCTTCCTGGCAGAAACCTAACCGTGGACAAATTTTCCGGAAAATTCTCATAAATAACAGTGAAGAAGAAAAAGAAGCCAAACTAACATCTGAAATTAAAATTCAGCACAATTTTCATTGCGACTTCAATCGACCCCGACGCAAAGTAAATATTAAAATTCTAATAATTCCAATTTATATTGCAAAGCTAGTTGACTTATTAATTAAAGTTTTAATGTAAAATATGTGAATCAATTTGTTTAAAGTGGTATTTTAAATAACAGTCTTTTGATTATATTAGCCTTTCTATTGGCATAAACGTTCTGGACAGAAACCTAGTCGTGGACAAATTTTTCATAAAATCTAATAAATCAAAAGAAGCCACACTAATACCTGAAATTAAAATTCACCGCAATTTTCATTGCAACTTCAATCGACCCCGACGCAAAGTAAATATTAAAATTCTTAGAATTCCAATTCATATTGCAAAGGTAGTTGAAAGGTTAATAGAAGTTTTAATGTAAAATATGGGAATCAATTTGTTGAAAGTGGTATTTTAAATGACAGTGTTTTGATGCTACTTGTTTTTCTATTGACATTTACGTTCCTGGCAGAAACCTAACCGTGGACAATTTTTCCAGAAAATCTATTTTATCAAAATTTTACCTTGAGAACCAAAATAACATCTGAAATTAAAATTTTCTGGAATTTGTTATCATTGCGACTTCAATCGACCCCGAGGCAAAATTACTATTAAAATGATACCAATTTATATTTCAGAGCTGGTTGACTAGTTAATAAAGTTTTTATACACTTAAAATATGGCAATAAATTTCTTTAAATTGGGATTTTAAATAACAGTGTTTTGATTCTACTATCCCTTCAATTGACATTAACGTTCCTGGCAGAAACCTAACCGTGGACAATTTTTCTCGAGAAGCCAAACTAACACTTGAAATTAAAATTCTCTATAATTCGTTATCATTGCGACTTCAATCGATCCCGATGCAAAATAACTTTTATAATTCTAAATGATACCAATTTATATTTCAAAGCTAGTTAATTAAACATGATGATTATAAACATGAAAGTTTTTAATAGTAATGTTTAAATTTGGCATTGTAGACAATAATACGATTTAAAAAAATCGACTTTTTATTTAATTTAGTTTTTGTTACAATTCATATTCACACATATACTCGCTGACTATTCCCCACTTGGCAAGTTGGCAATTCCTGCCCAAAAAGTGGCTCTTGGAGAGGGTAAATACTCCTTGCTTTTCAATTTTGTATTGTAAGGACGCCGGTCACAAAATTTTTAGCAATTCAATAGCCCACCGAGGTGGTAATAAACTTCGTCTGAGAAGGAATATGCCTTACATTTGCCAACCTGAAATTAAAGTCAGTTTCATTCAAATTTTAAATGAGCAAAACTTTATAAGGTTGTAGCTTCAAATCTATCCCGTAAAATACGTAATGTAATAAAATACAGTCTTTACTGGAGACAAATAAAAATCATATGCAAAGGTATGATAAAATAACAAGTTTCAAACAACGGCAGAATAAAAATATATATTTTTTGTAGACCAGTGTTATTAATCCAATTTTAGACCTCGTAAGTTCCAGGATTTCATCTAAATTGTTTTTTACAAAGTAGCTGCATAACGAAAAGCCTTGCAGAAACCAGCGAAGGTGTTAACCAGTTAAATCAAAGGGCCGCATCTCAAGGTCACAACATTAACACCAATTAGACACCGCAGTCACGTGATTAAACAAAAATTATATTAAATGAAGGGAAATTTATCATCAGCGTGACGCGACTTGAAAGGGAGTTAATTATATTTTCTTATGGTAAATAAACGTTGAATATAAATAACTACATGCGTCAGGCGTTCATTTGTCAAGCTTTCGTACCTATTTTCTCAGTTTCGCTTAAACTAGACTACCTCGGTGGCGTAGTTGTACTACGGTAAGACTACAAAGCTGAGGTCTCTAGGCTCGCCCTCTATCACATCATGGGACGGAACATACAAGGCGAAATGTGGGTGTCCTGGTGGCGCCTCTGCCTACCCCTTCTGGGATAAAGGCGTGAGTTTATGTATGTATGTAAAGCTGAAGAGCTTGTTTGTTACTTTGTGCGCGCTAATATCAGGAACTATTGATTCAAATTGGAAAAAAAAAATTGCGTTGGATAGTCCATTAATCGAGGAATAAGAATAAGAATAAGAATAAATTCTTCTTGAAGGTTCTATGGCGTGCGCTGTGTAAAAGGTGGTTCCTCTTAACAAAGACAAAAAACGTCTATCTGTATTATATAATTTATTATTACATATTTTTTAATGGCTATCAGATTTGTTCCTAAATAATGCATTGTTTGCAAATGGGTTTTTAACCATATGGTTTTAATTTGTATGGTTGAAATATATAGCTAAATAATTACCCCAAAGTCTTTTTAATCGGGACGAATGCCCGTAGACGGTCAATTGGAGGCATTCTTTTTTACTCAGACTTTTTTCGATAAGACATTAATACAAAGGAACACCTCCTCGGTCCGGAAGCAATTAAGTAGTTTTTTCGAAAATATAATGGTCTTGGAAAAACACGATGCTTTAGAATTGATTGGGAAGTAACGTTATAGTTAATTGATTGGCTTTTAAAAATTGAGGATTAATGCATATTAGATGTGATATCAATTGTAAAAGGAAGCTTGGCGTAAACGTCATATTTATTGTATTGTACACAGTTTTCAGAAGCCTTCAATATTAATTATATAAATACAATTCCATACAATGTTACATCCACTGCGTAATTCCCTGGGGCTGGAAATTCAAAACTCTTTTCTATGAATGATGTCACACAGAGAACTCCAGATGAAATTTATTTTACATCCAACGATTTTGCAAATTTTAACAAAGGTTTCTACGGTATCTAGGTTTTGTTTGTGTACAATTTCCATGTATTATAACTTTAAGTCTACTTTAATGACACAAATTCGTTTCCAACTGTGAGATCTATTATTTTAATTTATTGTTTGCTAAGCACTTGATATACTTTTTTGCGATGAATGGCGAGACGAGCTTGCCTTTCGCTTTATGGTAAACGAAAAGACTGCTCATCGAAATGTTGTATTTGGAAACGAGCACGATCATTGTGTCATCAGCAACAGCACAGGGTCTTACAAATCGACTTCAAAGATTCAATTACAAATGTACATACTTACAGGCGAAGCTAATAAAAGCGAGTTAAAATTAGACAATTGTAAAAGCGGTTAAATTGTATTAGTAGGCAAAAATATTTTTAATTAGTTAGCTTCCTTTTAGCCAGTCGTCAATAGAGGCCTTTCTTAACGAAAGTTCTTTGCTTAAGCGTTGTAAAAGCTATTTTAATACGAATTGTTACGCGCTATTTGCTTGAGTGCCAAAAAGGTTTCTTTTTAATCCACAGCCTTTGGTATTACGTTTTGGAATTAAAATTAAACACTAACTTTGATACTATTTATAATGTTTATTTATGAAAGATACATAGACCAATTCTGCGGTAGCAATCATAGAAATGTTTATAATTAACATAACTTCGCGTGAGTTGTGAATTGATTTTGTTAAGAGCATTACAAATTTACACTTTTAGAGGGTTAAAAATATTTACACAGGGTGAATTTTTCAAGTAGATATTTCTGGCCAAATCCGCAACTATGAGGAATAAGGAGTTACGAGCCCGATTTTGATTAATACTCGAATTGTATTCTTGATAAATTCATATCCCTAGCGAGGATTCGAACTCGATGGTTTTTAAAATAAATATGCGGTATCACTACATACATACATACATACATAATCATCACGCCTGTATCCCATAGGGGTAGGCAGAGACTATGGATCGCCACTTTGCTCGATCCTGACATACAACTTTCGCTTCATCCACTTTCATTATTCTCTTCATGCATTCTCGTCGGTTCAGGGTACTTTTGACCTGACCCTTCTTGAGGGTATCACCGATTTGGATGGTGTAGGTTCGATGAGGTCGACCCCTACCGACTGTTCCATCCACACTTCCTTTGTATATTTGCTTAGTTATCTCGTTACTTCCCATAATTTAATCTTTATTAGCAACATTATGAAATGGTGTAGTGATATTAATATTAAAAAAAAAATTAATACCACTACACCATTTCATAATGTTGCTAATAAAGATTAAATTATGGGAAGTAACGATATACGGCAAATTAAAACCCAAATAAGGACGCATAAAAGGAATTTAGATGTCATGTCAAACGAGGAATATTTTTAAGTAGGCGTTTAATAAATGTTCAGTTTCGGGAAGTGTAAGCAGTTGACGCCTGTCAGTTCTCATAAATTCCAACCGAATTTATTACTACAATTCAAGACGTTGAATGTCGATGCATATCACCTGACATTTCCATCGCGTGTAAAATATTTACCTCTTGGATTTCTATTAGATTTAAATTCACCGATTCAATTCCAGTTCTCCTTCGATCGAAATTTATATGACACGTACAAGACTCTCAGATGTCACAAGAAAAGCATGCTTTTAACGCTTACAGCAGATATTACTTATAATTTTACAACCGGCCTAGCGTCTAGTACCGTACTTACTATTATACTATTACTTAGATTTAATTTATAACGTTTTGTTACCTACAATTTATTTTTTCGAATGCTAGAAATTATGGTAGTCATCCATTTTAAGTAATTACCCCCTAGTCATGGCAAAACAAATTAAAACTAACAATAATTTTAACAAAATAGACGCGATTCACGGTAAAAATTGTTGAACAGAAATTACCAGCAATTATACTATGAGCACATTTAATAATAAAGCGAAATGGCATTGCAGGCTTATCAAATTCCACAACAATTCAAAAGCACTAATTATGTTTATTAAAAGATTCCGTTTCAAATTAATTGCTATTTGCGAGTCCATAATAGTTATCACTTCATAGTTATATTATATTAATTATGTGTAAATCTAATCATATTAAAACGAAACACCTACTCACTGATTCACCAGAAAAAAATATGTATTGGAAAAATAGTATACGAATCTTTCGCATATTTCCCTTGTCATAAAATCACAGAAGTGTTTTAGTCCCAATTCCCCTCGGACATGACCCTTATTTTCTATATGAATGATATAGAGGGCGTAATAAAAAACAGCGGCGTTCTATGTTGGCCTATAATACTGGATTGCGTGTGTTCAACTTCCGTAGTCATTTTAATAAAAATACTCGTTTAATGTTTTTTTAAATGTGTAAAGAATATTGCTGTAGACAGCACGGCCGTTTATGTGGGGTAATAATAACCATTTATTTCATTTTAGTATCTAAGTTGATGCTAAATTGATGACTAATTCAGTCATCAATTTAGCATCAACTTAGATCAGTCTGGATTTTAAATCAACAAGACTCGCAAGAACGACAAAAAAATGATTATTTGCATCTATACGATAATATTTGCATTTAAAAAATCCCAATTTTCTACATTCGGTAATTTGTGCTAGGCAATAGTAAGTTACTTTACTTACCGTCATCGTTATTGACAAAATGTTTTAAAAGGAACAATGACTCGAAAGGTCTGCTAGAGCCAACTACTGAATTCACAGGACATGAAAAACGGAGATAGGGATTTTTTTATTTGAATTTGTGTTATTGCATTGTTATTCCTGATTTTCACCCGTATGTAGTCTTTACTGAACACAGGTCTGCTTCTAGAATTTTCATATCAAACTGTTCAAAGCAGCCTCCACCCAATAGAATCATAATACTACTATCTGCATCACATATTGCTGTCATATAATTGACATAATAATTTTAATATCGCGCTGTAAGCCCCGCTCCGGTTATTGGAAGCCAAGTCGCAACGTAGTTGTTGGAAATTTTTCCCGGACAATATATTCGCTTGGCTAATCATGTAACGGAGCTTTACTCTAATCGCAATTTCATAATTCCATGCTTATTAATTTTAACGTCAATTTACACATATTCAGTCACAAGAAGTTACAGTTGAACACATGAATCCTCCAATGATTTTCAACTTATCATGTTAGACTAATAATGATAGGTTTCAAAACCATCGCGATAATAGATATTAGATACCAAGAATTTTGTAGCTGGGATACTTTATTTTTTGGGTAATTTTATTTCATTTTGAGCTTAACGAAGCTAATGTAATCAATTACGGTACGACGACTTATTATTTAATAGGCAAATATTTTAATGAAATCGCTTGGAGGGATCTCAAAGAAATGAATATTTTACCTACGAAATTCTAGGGACTGTTTACTTATCCTCAATGTTTTCGTATACACCGTTTACACTGTATTTGTATCTGTATCCGCCCATATACGTCTCACTGCACGGCACGGGCCTCCTCCATAATCGAGAGGGGTTAGAACATGTAGTCCACCACACTGACCTAGTGCGGGTTGGTGGACTTTAAATAGCAATGAAATTCTGGTTTCTTAGATTTACGCTAATGTACACATTGCAGTGGCGAAGGGTTCATACAAGCCGATTCCTAGCAGCACGCCTTATAATTTAAAGGAAATTATTAATTATTTACATTTTTTTAAACAAGTTATATGAAGAAAATAATCAAATAATAAACAATATTAAAATAAATATAAACAATAAACAAATGTTATTCGATATTAATAAACAAAATATTATCGATCAATTAATAACACAACGACAAACGCATTGCGCGATGTTCAACGTAAGTACATGCATACGAAACACGCGGCCGCCTAGATCCCGATGACGTCACGTCAGGCTACAAGGACACAGCACGAGTTCCCGTTGCTCTCGCGCTCATTTCCAACGCATTATTTGCCATCTCTGTTACACATTTGTTGCTCAGAACTGCATGCAAAATTGCACCTTAAAACCCTTAGCTTTTAAGGTCTAAATTTATTTGTAGAAATACGACGGTATTCGCTTGTGAATATGCCGGTGGGCCTACGGCTTATAAAGTAATTTGCCAGTTCGCGCCTCTTTTATTTCGTGTTTATAATTAGAAAATATTATTTACTACTGTGTTGTTTCAGTGTATATGTATAATGCGGTGTCTATTTTTAGGTTTGTATATAATTAATGGGTAATTTATGAAATTTTACTGGTTTCGAAGTGCAAACAGATCTATCTATTTAGCAAAACTTTAATAATGAATGAAACTTGATAATGTCGTATGTATCGTTTTATCTCATGAATTGCATTATTATGAGGTAATTTAAAAATGCTGCATTTACGTAATTAAAAAACGCACTGGAAATCATATTAAATTTGATAATACATATAAGTACCAGAGAAAGAACGGCAACTGACAAGTTTTAATTATTTAATAAATATTGTAATGCCGTATTTTTGTTAGCGTTGATTCAAAATAGGACATACAAACATAACCCACGCCTGCATCCCATGAGGGTTGCCAGATTCGATAGATCTCCAGTTAGCTCTATACTGGCATCGTTTTACTTTCGTCCACTTACATCAATCTCTTCATCTTTTTTTTTATATATAAGGAACGTTTGAAATTTTTTTGTCGATCAATTTCAAAACATGCTAATGTTGTCTTTTGCATTGAATCGAAATTTACTTTAAAAACGTTAAAAAAAGCACCTAACGGGCACAGTGCTATTCCGTGCAAGTGTTGTATGAAAATATAGTAAGTATTACTAAGCAAATATGTCGCTCAATATCTTACGTACATAACGGAGTAAAAATATAAGTATGAGTACTTGTTAATTTAATAAAACTAGTCACCAGAAGTATCGGCTTCCCTTTTGAAAAAATTCACCCTTCGCCACTGACACATTGAAATAAAACTAATTTTAACGGATTTTATTGCGATTTGGTTCAATTTTCACATTTCTTTAACTTCCGGACGTTTCGATTGCTTAACAAGCTTAAAGTTTAAAATTCAGTTGCTCTGAAATTAAAAAATGCAAAAATTAAACCAAATCGCGATAAAAAAATAGTTTTATTTCAACATAGAAATTATTTTATAATTCGCATTTTTTATTTTCCTTTTTCTTTATTTTTTTGGTTTACCTTTCATAAGTCTACAGGCATTAATGTTATATTAAACGAACTATATGATTACGACTTTTTGTTGCCTTGCATGGAAATAATAATATTTATGACACACTTTGAGCTTACGGAATGGGTGCTGACGCCTTTTTTTCTATATGTTTTGTTATCCTTTATAAAATAATTATTTATTGAAAAGCTAAGCAAAAGATTATATTTCGTGTCGTCTCGGTAGTGAATTTGCCAAATTCGAATTATACTATTCAAAAATATATTCATGTTTCTATTTGGCTGAAAACATTGCCGAAAAAGTGACGTAACATAATATCTAGATACTACCGCGATGAAAGTGCGTGACGGGTGTCTGTAAAAAATAGAAATCGACTGTGATTGAATTGCTTTCGTACACACAAAGGAATCCTTGCCTTGTAAATAAAAAAGTAGGAAATTCTACTTACTATTTATACGAAAAAAAAAACATAATATCATTGCTTATATCTAAATATTTATTAATTTATGTTCTTTAGACTCGCATCTATTGTTCGTATGCGTAGCCAAAAAAAGTGAATTTCAAAAAAGAGAGCCTGGAATGTGTTAATATATTGATGGACATGGCTGAAGCGTTAGTGATGTTAGGATTACTAAGAGGAGATTAAAAGTCCATCATTGTGAAACAGATGCGAAATATTACGTATGTACTATTTACATCGAACTAATAAAGCTGTCTACTAAACATTTTGAGTAGGTTGTTAATGTTGATTCATGATGGATAAAATAGGATTTGAATGGCTCCCGTTAGATTACTTATTATATATCTTTGAGAAGCAACATCGTAATCGGTTTTTGAACTAATTGTACGCTTTCCAAGAAGTCACTACTTATAACTGGTTTTCTTTGAAATCCCATCGTATCATCCAATATCCACATAATTGGATTGGATTCTATTTTCATACACGTTATTAACAAAGACTGCCTCGGTGGCGTAGTTGTATTACGGTACGGTTACAAAGCTGAGGTCTCGGGTTCGAGTCCCGGGTCGGGCAAAGTGATATTGGATTTTTCTATTCATTATCAGCCCGGAGTCAGGAATTTGTGCCCGATATGGTGATAGGCCCGCCTCCTATCACATCGTGGGACGGAACATACAAGGCGAAATGTGGGTGTCCTGGTGGCGCCTCTGCCTACCCCTTCGGGGATAAAAAAAGGCGTGAGTTTATGTATGTTATGTTTTATTAACAAAGGATGAAAACAAACAATGAAAAACCGATGACTCGTTACATGAAGACCTGCGATTTTAAATAACTAAATAACCCAACAGTCAACATGTTCCTGACCTCACACTAAGATCGAGTCGTGACGGGGGGAACTACAGGAGACTTTTCGGTCTCACAAATAACCAGACCCGACAAATAGCTATGGATCACACAAATATTTGTCTCGGTGATGTGATCGAACCCACTTACCGTTCAATCCAAACTTTGTCTATGGTAACGACTAGCTAAAAAACTGAAACTGTCTATGAATAAGGCCCTTACAATATAGAAAAAAAAATAGTGGCTAGTGTGATCCTTTCTCCAATATGTTGTGCGGTGCTAATGTTAACGCCGGATAATTGTGTTTCTACTCGCAAAACATTTTCAACGCAGTGTTTCGCTCAATTGTTCTCGCAAGAATCCAATTATAGGATGCTCATTTGGCCATGCTGATAATGGTGCTTTGTAGCCAATTGTTGAGCCCAGTGGCCACTTGTCGTTACACTGTTATTGTTGCAGACGTATTCATGTATATTCTAGTCTAGTCTTCCCTTCAGGGTCAAAAGAAAACTGTTCATGACATTATTATTTAATGACATTCATAAGTGGTAATTAGCTACTTTATTACTTTTTGACGTCAATATGCTTCAATCGTTTTGATATTCAATACAAAATTTCATCGCTTTATACCCTATCTAATAGTGGCGAAGGCTCCTTAGAAGCCAGTTCCTACCGGCTTCCCTTTTGTAATTTATCATTACACTATAAACAAGCAAATTATTCAAACTTATTTATTTAATATCAAAACTCAATTATTATTTTTTACATTCAACGACATCTGTCGGCCAGATACGTAAACATTACTAGGAAGCGGCACAGTAAGCCCTTTTTATTGCGACGCGGTGCGACCTCTGGCGAATTCCTGTAAAATTGTTCGGCTTATTCAATAACACTAGCGCGGCCCGTGCGCCGCCGCCCGCCGCCCGCCCCGCCGCCACCGCGCCGCCGCCGCGCCGCCCGTTACGCATTGTATAGTATGCAACAAACCACGCAAAATTGTACCTTAAATTGATATTGATTTAAGGTTCAATTTACGCTAAAAAAGCAAGAGGCAAGCCGCAGCTTCTCCGGCATTTCGTGTGTTTAGGTATAGATATTACTTATTACAATAGCGAAATGCGGAGTTTAATGTATTTATAAGTGTTGTATTTACATTTTTACAATATATTCATGGTTCATGCAATTAGTTTTAAATGTTTTTAATTACAAAATGTGTAATATTAATATTATGGTTTTAATGGAAATTACTAATCGTTAGGAGCGTACTAATATGTTTAGGTTGTCGATTTTACAAATAAAGTTAGTGTTTAGATTTTAGGACGTGCTCGATCCTCGCCTGAGGAATACATTGTCTTACTAATGTTACAACTGATAAATGCGGGGCTATCGTACTTGTTAACATATTGAGTCTAGGTTTTTATTTCTTTTATATTAATCTTATATTCACGTGCAGTTTAGAAATATACTTTTTTATTTTTCTCATTATGTAAGCATGGTTTACTTTTTATTTCATGGACATTGTAAATATTGTATAAGTACATAGGTAACGAAAATATTAAAATTTAATTGACGGCCGCAATAGGCAGATGCCACAATATCACTTACCAAATGAAACCCATTATTTTAGTTTGGTGAGTAAGATTCTCGAAGCAATAATTTGCTGGTGGGAGGATATTCGCAAAGGTCCGAATATAAGGACACACGTGCATAAGTGTGTCGCGTTTTGCGTTCATTCTGTGAAACATCACACAGTAAATTTTTAATCTCTATTCGGACTGCACTACGCTTACTATCAGTCGCATTCACAGATTACTTAGTACTAGTCGCATTGTAGTCATTTCGTAATCCCTTAGCCCTTCTAATATTATAAATGTGAATGTTAGTTTGTTTGTTACGCTTGCACGCAAAAACTACTCAACCGATCATCATGAAACTTTGTACACATATTCTTGGAGGTATTAGAAGTAACATAGACTACTTTTTATTCCGAAAAAAATAGTGTTCCCGTGGGATGACGAAGGAATTCCGATATATTTGCTACTTTTTCATACTCAAAAAGATGGGATGGGACTGGATAACATTTCATTAGTTAGAATGAGACGGGGCGGGCGGGATATAACGGGATGGGACGGGACGGGATGGGAGATTTCAAATAAAATTAACCACGCAGACGAAGTTTGCGGGCAGAAGCTAGTAACAGGATAAAGAAAATAAACATATTTTGTGTTTTGAGCTTCGGCTTCCCTTTTAAAAAATGTCACCCTTCGCCACTGCTATCTAAACTAAGAAGTTCCATTTGACATTGGGAAATAGGGATGCTGTCAAATAAATCGGTTCTTACAATATCCGATTATATAGAGATATCGATAATATTTGTTTGTATTTCTTAATCGATTAGTTTATATTTTCAGTTTACATCATTTCGTTTATTTCTTCATGAACATTTTTATTCTAATGAGACATCAACAATTGCATAAGTCACTTTACTATTTAGGAACAAAAGGAGTGATTTATCAATTACTAGCGGCCCGGCCCGGCTTCACCCGGGTGCAGACACTTTTTGAGTCCAGTCCACATTACGCACATGCTTATGAACACATGATACAATACAATACATATACTCCAAAGTGAGGAACCTCCTCACTATGTGTATCGTATCCTACAATACTGCCTTCATTTCCATTGTAATATCCAAATCTATAATTTAATAATAAATTAATTTATATCAATATTATTATTTCATTATTTATTGATGTATGTTCGTTGACAGCATACCTATTATTAGCTGCAAGTTCAGTATTTTTAAAAATTAAAACACAACTGTTTTATATCTGCTCGACTATTTAAATATTTTCACCGATTATGCGTATACAAATGCGTTTGAATAGTCTCGACTCTACCGGTAAAAGACCTAACGAGGTGACTTTTTAATGACGTCTAGAAAAAAAATATGTTGTTTAAAATGGTTATTTTGCTTTATTTAAAGGATTCTAGTTTAAATTTAGTGATGATGGATTGTAAGTCTAGTGATAAAATAAGAATAGCTTCATAATTCCATGGATTTACGGAAAGTGTTATTGAAATTGTGTGGGTTACGTCTGCACAAAGTTATTTACGTTAAAAGTATGAAACGTCAAATGGAACCTGTTAGTTTAGATAGACTATAATTAATCCCCTACAAGCTATATTTAAAAAAATAATAAATGCCAAAATTCAACTCTTATTTTAGTCCCTGTAGGGCTAATGTTAGAGAAACTAAGTATGCTGTTATTTTTTATTTTAATTGACTCATTAAAATGCCAAGTTTGACAATTATAACTTAAACGGTTTCGATTGACACTTCCGACCATATTCTGTAAGTAATACAAATGGTAAGCCACAAAATATATATATATATTAAATACCTATATCTCGACTCAGATTTCAAGCGTAATAACAAAACACATTTTATTGCTAAAGGTTGAACCGTTTTCCCCATAAAACTGTATGAGACAGAAAGTAAAATGGAGGTCAGAAGCCTAATGATCAAATAGGCCCGAGTGTCTCGTGACAGTTTCCATTATTATGCAACTTTACACAATTTCATCTCCACGCTGCCGTACTTATTTTCTTTTCCAACTTGTTGCATTTTATTACTAGACATTTCATGAAAGAAATAAAGGATAAATGGAGGGGATAAAAGTAGTTTACTTTTACGGCCATCTAATCTTGATAGTGCATGTTAAGGCATAACCTCAGGATATTTTTGCGAGTACTCTTAGAAGAATTAAGTTTGTGTGTTGTGTTCAGGTGTTTAGGTATTGAAAGTTTAAATAAAACACAGTGCTTGTGGTTGATTTCCAGTGTCTGAGACTCGACTACTCGGTCTGACGTGTGAGTGTGTTAACTCAACCGGTGGATCTCAGCACATTTTTTTTCCATGTCACTTACATAGTTTAGACCACACACCAAGATCGATTCTTGTGTCGTGGGTATCAGAAACTACGAGAGACTTTTCGGTCTTACAAACACTCAGGCTTGGAACAATTCCTGTGGATCACACAAATATTTGTTTCGATGCGGGGATCGAACCCGCACGGCTGTCCCATTTCAAAACCTAGCAAGGACTTATAACGAAATTTTACAGGGGAGCGCATAAACGTAAAATAGGTCAGCCTATGAAAAGTATTTTTGTTAGGTTAAAAAAAAGGTATTGGTTGTAGAAAATACTAAATAATGAATACATAGTACTAGCAACATTTTAATACATGTGTATATTACATATTTTAAACCCCTTACTAACTTTGATAATTGACACGAGGTAGGAGGTTCATGTAGCCAATTAGTTTTATAACATAGTAAGAGCACTTGCTAGGTTTTGTTATGGTTTATGGTACATGAAACTTGCACATCTCATAGACTAAATTCTAGTAACTCTATGGGTATATGAATAAAATAATGATTAATTTAATAAATCAGTTTCTTTATTTTTAAATCAGGTCAAACACAGTGTAAAATCAGTATCAGAAGAAGTATCTTTCACAGATTCAGGCAACTCCAAAATCAGGATCTTCAACAGAGTCGTCCAAATCGCAGCTGACTGTAATTAATTCTTCTAATTCTTCAAGGCCAATGCCGCCTAAAGACGTGTTAGTTGTTAAAGCAGTGTTATTTTGAGATGAAGAGGTAGATGGTTCATTATGTTCAATTGAGCAGTTATTATTAGCAGGCAAACTGAAGAAAAGAAAAAAAAAGCAACACACAAATCACAAGCTTGCTTTAATATTATTTTAAAAGTCATCATTAATTCCTTTTGATGCCAAAATCAACAACCTCAAAACCAAACACGCCCTACCAAACCCAAAACATAACAATAATCAGGCACAGAGGTTAAAGTATGAATGTTAGAATCATAACTCTTAGTGCACGTGTTATAAACGAAAAGAAATATTCTAGAATATAACATAGAAATATAACATGTAGGTATAATGAACTTACCACTTCTCTGTCTCTAAATCACAATCTCTATTGTTATTAATTGCAGCAGCAACAATCTTTTTCGAACGGTAAAATTGCATATTTTGGCGGTTTATTTTACGATTATATACAGCAATAACTGTCCATGAGCGTCGTATCGCTTAGCATCAGGCGAAACTGAAATTAAAACTTAAACTTACACAGAAATTAAACCGTTCGCTCGTCGACGTCGATTGAAGCTCACTGCCGCGTGAGCGCAACGTGTCGCGAGAAGCCCCCCGCCCGCGCCCATCCCCACTCGCTTTACGTGTTTCAAAAACCTAGTAAACGCATCGACCATTTAAAAACCTAGCAAGTCCAGAGAGTTACTAGGTTTTGAAATGGTTAAAGTGACATACTAGGTTTTAAAGTGGTCACGAGGGAGTGAATGGAGCACTTACTAGGTTTCGATGTTTAAATATATCTGCTTTCAAGCGAGTTTAAGACGCTGGTGTTTTTGTATTTGGTAGGGACTTACTAGGTTAGCAAGATTGTGCAATAAAACGATTTTTATAAAAAATGTCGCTTACTAGGTTTTGAAATGGGACAGCCGCGCAGCCTGACGCTTTCCAAGCGGCGTCTAACCAACAGCGCCACGGAGGCTGTCGATTGTGCTATCGATTAATTATCATATTTGATGTACGTGTACCCACAACTTTGTTAGTATACTACACCACAGATTCTTTTTGAATGTAAACGTTGTTTGTCTTGTGATTTTGTATTTATCTATTGGTCCAATTTAGTCTGGTTTGAAATGCCATATATATGTATGTACATATGTATGTGTATCCGACATACCGCTATGCTCACCGAATATTACAGGAAAACACGGAAATAAGTTAGACGAACTGTGTGTGGCGCTGAGATTTCTACTGCCTACTCCTTCAAAGTTCAAGGATTTCCAAACATGTACTTATTTACAATATAGTAAAGTAGTATGCGTCGATCATAAAATTATGAAACGTGTAGTCAAAGACTAAAACATAAGTAATCGGCTTGACTCAGCATTCCCAGAATAACTTTTAAACGTTCAACGTACCTAATCCGCAATTTAAAAAATTGCTTTTACAAATGCAAAATGAAAGTCTTTAGGTTTAAGCAAAAGAACAATTTAAGCCGAGTTAAAAATTTACAATTGCTAAATCTAATCTCGGAAAGCAGATAGAATAATTTCTGTAGAAAAATGTGTTTAGAGAATAATTTAAATGCAGGCAAATGCAGACTTTGCGCAGACATCACATTAAGTATGCAAGTTATGAAGTAAAATGAATTCAGGAATGAAATATATTAAGACAACGGGTTTTCCGTTTTTATTATACATAATCAGCGAAATCCAACAATTTTGAGTTAGAAGGTTGAAATAAAACGCAGGAATTCTTGAACGAGAATATTTCTTCTGTGTTTCGAACACAAGCATTTATGACAACCGCATTCGTCGACGCTGATATGTCAATTATTTGTATGAAAATGCGAGCTCTCCGCATTTTCGAGGCTCTTTGACGTATCTTTTGTAAGGTCGTGCCTATCTTGAAAAGTTTTGACGATATAGTCGACTTGCTTATATATTTCAACTCTGTTTTCAACTTGTCTCAGGACAGCGGTAAAATAATGTTTATCCCGTTGGAATTGCTGTATATTCGTAACATCCAGACGTTTTATTTTCTGTAATGTTTTGTTGCTAAATTTGTTATTTTTGATCACACATTTTGTTGTAGGCAGGGGGAACAAATTATATCTAATAGTACCTAAACACATTAGCTAAAATTATGATTTGTATTTTGTCTTGTTTATATTAATAACGTTTATGTTAAGATAATTACTGTCAGTGCTTCAAATACATTGTGTATTTTTCAGACAATGCCTTTCATTGAATAAATTCTGGTAAATTTAGTATGTATATTGAGTTACAATATGAACAAAGGAGCGTACAATAACAGCATGCAACCCTGTGTGATACATTTTAATTGGCTCACTGACCTATTTTGTTATGCCTATGTCGAATTTACCCAACAGAGCTGGTAATTAACAGTACTCCGTACATCTATGTAATGGAGTAAATATGTTCATGCTAATTGGGGGGTCTGCGAATTTGTTCGACTATAATATATTTTTAACGAGATCTGGGAGTGCTGCCGGCTATTTTTTTATGTCTTTCCAACGTATGATAAAATTAATGACAGATCATAATTACTTGGATTATTTTAGCTTAATGAAATTGTATTTAGTGAAAACGGACATTTCTATACTTTTAAGATTACGGCGTTACATAATTAATATTTGTATATTGATCGTTAATACAATTCTTTATGCGAAACGTAAATTTTATCGATATAGTTTTTTATAGAATCTAATTTGTTAATATTAGCCTAGATACATAAAGAATCCTGATCAATATTATTTTATATAAATCGGAACGCATATACGCCTATAAACCGACTATTGCAAGAATGTATATTATTGGCAAATCGTTATCTTTGACCTGAAGAATCTCGTTCACGTTCAAGAAGTGGCCAATTGTCAAACTTTAAACCAAATTATTCTGCACCATGCATTGACGTGGCGTTGAACAAATAAGTTTCTACCCGATAGAGCAGGGTAAATTATTTTTTTTTCCCAGTAGGAAATTCGCATATTCTTTGATTAAAATTATATTAGTTCTCTGAAAGTCCACGTAAATGCGAATGTAACGCGTCAATTAGAGGACTTAATGAAGCACCCACCTGCATTAAACGTAATTTACCTTACAGTGCCGTCGAAATTCTAAACACTCTCAGTCAAGGTCGCTATATTTCACTACTTTGATCACAGATGTCGCTGCGAATAAATGAACGTAGCGCACTAATAGTCTGAAATCAAAGTGTGGTTTTGATCGAAGGTCGTGTCGTTAGCTTACCGAAGCAATTTTTACGTTTAATGGAAAGCATTTAACCCTTGCCAGATAGTTAAAACCTTTTTCCACCGATACAATCATAGATTAGGCTGACACTGTTACCTTTAGTTTAATGGAAAAGAAATAAAAGAGCTGCGTTCTCGGCTATCCACCATCTTGGCAGTTTCCGAATGAAAGACGCACAAGTCACCTTAAAAAATAAAAATCTGTTTTAAAGGAGGCACCTACTTACAAGTCAGCAAAGCACATGTCTATAGCAATTTGTGGGGAATTGTTTGCAATTTCTTATAAAAACACGTGTGGCTGACATCAAAATAAGCAAGAACTTTACGCTTCTGCACTCTGGTTTAATCTCTACGTTACAACTTTGGTCACAACACAGAACTATCCTGATCAAATATTTTTATAATTTAGTCATATTGGTTGACTTTAGCTATAAAATTTATATAATGTATTTCTAAAAAAATCACACACACCTGTGAATGTAGTGATAGTGTAGCTCCGTGTGTTTTTTGTAAAATACCCTAATAGTAACAATCGTAGTTCTGGCCTTGAATTAAAATATGAATCTAGTATCCTAGTTTAAAAAAATATATAAGTACTTGCGGTCCTCAAATATTGTCGCGTGCAAGAGTTAAAAACTCACAACCTCACGTTTCTCGGCTGTGGAATTGGGTATGTGGCTCATGTAGCTAGGCTTTTTTTGTAGTTATAGTTAAGGTAAAAATTATAAAAAGCTTGTGAGAATTCGCTGGATGCAATTTGTTTCGAACAATCCCTATGAATATCTTTGAAGAGGCCTATATTCAACAGTTTAAATGGTATATATGTTAATTAATAAATAAATAATAATAATGCAACAACTGCGCCGCGGAGGCAGTCAAATTTGTGGAAGCTTAGTCTCGAAATTTTTCAACTACAACTTAACAACGCACTGAAGAGTATAAGACCTATTTTCGAAACTGTATAAACTGCGAGAGAAAGCCACGCGGGCCGCATCTGTCTACATTTTTCTGAAACACAAGAGAGTAACAAGATTTATGATGAAGATTGTACTGCAGTCCGCAAAGTAAAATTTTGCGAAATTGTTTCTGAATATTTCGGTTTCCGGAAAGCGTCGGAACGTTACATTATTTACATTTTACGCTATTTACATACCACTTTTGTTTTTAAAGTTGTTTTGTTTTAGCTCAAAGTACAAGTTTATGACGCGTTTTTATATTTTACTGCACTTTGTGGCGTGTACCTAGATGAAGTATTGAATGAAAATTATACATTACATTAGCTCCTTCATGGACACTTAGTACCACGAACGATTAAAAGGGTTCAGCTATAATCCTACCATGCCTAGTGCGGATTAATTTGACACTACAATTCAAGACATTTTCTTTGTTTGCAGGTATGAAGAAGTACTCCACAATCCTGCATCAGTTCGATGAGATGGTCGTAGTAAACCAGGTAAGTGTCTAATAAGTTTTTTTTATGAGCTCCCTGCGGACCAGCCCTCCGCTCATTCTACTCCGCCCCACACCAAAAATTCCACAGAGATTTTTCCCCTTTATACAACATTTCAATTAATTTCATTGATGCTCTGCTTCTAATGGCCATATATATTATATTCTGAGTCACCCGTGTAAATAAAATAATTTTTCAATTTGAACTGGTAGTTGTTGAGATTAGCGCGTTCAAACACATAAATAAACTTTTTCAAAATCACCACATGAAGCTCACTATTGAAAAAGCCTACACTGAATATATCCAGAGGCCCTGTTTCTCCGCGTAACCTAACCTACGCGGACTTATTCGACGTCGAACTCTAGGACCGCGCGTATGTAACTATCTTCTTTGAATTCTTATCTGGTATGTTGTCCAGGACTTGAAATTAAGCCCAAAGCGTAGGTCTTGGCTCGAACTATGAGTGGCACTAATGCCCCCTCTATCCACCTTAAGGTTACATGCGAGAGTAATTAAATGAGCCCGATGTTGGTAGAAGGGCTTACAAATTAATCATTACATTAACCTAGTACCAATGGATCAACTTCACATGAATACGGTTATTCTATAAACGAAATTGTATTCTAGAAACAATGAATATCAGAATCTTTGAAATGTCGTAAGACTCATGGGCATAACCCTTGACTAATGAAATACTTCCGAACTAATCAAATCCTGCTTCTAAAATAAATTAATATTAAACAGTCCTTCCCACAGTAAAATACCAAGGCATGCGTCAAGGGCATCAAAAGTAAGGAAGAATTATTGGTCTCACGGCACCCAAACACGAAACAAATTCTTTTGGACCACGCAAACATTTGCTCGCGGGCCTCTTTTTATGCAGCCGATTGCGAAAAGAAGGCTGTTGAAAATATAAATTATTTTTATAATATTATACCTGCCAGAAGCACAAATTTACAAAATATGCCTACACACCGAATATGTGAACCAAAATACCTTTGTACAACACAAATAGTTTTGCGAATGGCCGTGTAAACAATTATAGGAATTTTCAATATTTCCAATACTAACTGAAATAGACAGTTTATTAAAATGCTTTCAATTATGGGAATGTCTGTTATTTGAATCAGCAAGATTGTTCGAGCAGTGATTATTTCGAAAATAATAATAACAGTAAATAAAACAGGTAGAATGAACGCTTGCATGAGTTAAAAGAAAATAAAGCTATTTATTAGCTTTATGTATCTACTTGAATTATTTTTTTACATTCAATAAATGAATCATAAGTGATAATTAAGCTAACCTTGGGAGAGGCCTATGTCCAGAAGTGGACTGCAACAGGTTGATGATGATGATGGAATGAATCATAAAATGAATCAAATCTGACAACAGTTTTTGGCTGGAATGGCGAAATGAATGACCCCACATGACACCCGACGGCTGACAGTACGTCCAACGCGATCCATCTACACTATCGAAATGGGAAAAGATTGTCGAGATATTTATGCCGGCCTGTTCGAAGTCGGGTATACAATATACACAGGCTGACCCCGGAACGCGACAAACTTGCGAGTCGTTATCCTGACTTAACACTCTATTTTTATTAAACTCTTGCTCTTGGGATTTCTACACAAAAGCAAAAGCTAGATAGCAGCTAGAAGCTAAAAGGTAGGCAGAAGTCTACCTGCTATTCTATTAACTTTTTTTTTTGTTTCGAGAGGAAAGCTATTAAGCTATTAAGCTCCCCTTTCGGTACCCCGGGGGAGGTCGAAAGGGGTATGTCAGTGTCACTGGCCTTCCAGCTCGGAACAATGCGGATGTTGTAACCGAGCTAGGTCCCTAACAATATCTACGCCAACATACTGACTAAAACCCCTCGTTAACCGTCACACGCATTATATTATTCTCTTAACTGGCCAAATATCCTGCCCACACCCGCAGCGGTCGCTAGGTTTGCTAGCAGCTCGCTTTTTCAGTTTATGAATAGCTATTGATTATTACTTTTTATATCTCCCTTGACTTTTGCTCAGCTTCGTAGCAACCTCCTAAATTGCTTGCTTTACGTTTCCAATTTAACAAAATACATCTGAAACGTATATTGAATAATACAAAAATATGTATATGGCTAATAATTTTGCTATATAAGACACTATAATGTTAGGTTCCATGAATTTATTCATCATGTATTCCGTCTCTTTGCGTTGTTCGCCTTGAAAAAGTTTCTAGGATAACACGTAACATATTAAGTAACCTGAGAATACCTACGTAATAATACTTTACAATAGGGTACTATCTTTTGTCTAAAATGCATTATTTTATACACAAGAGCAGATTACTTATTGAATATCATGTCAAAACAACATTATAATAGACTGTAGAATGGAGCTATTAGTGCTGTTAAGTTGACAAAGTAGAAGTCTAGGCGTAAGTACATGTTACATCCCATACACCTACATCGTAATGGTTATGACGTCAAATATGCATCCTTTTATATTACTAGATAATAGCCCCTTGTACGTGAAATATGAACTTAAGTAATTCTTAATGGAGTTTTTATTGAATGGCATGTTTGTTGTGATATAACATTTGTTGTTTTCTAACAACTTACTTTTGTTACTCATGTACCACCTTTCTTGTTTATAATACAAACATAAGTCCACATAATATTAATAAAATAATGGTCTAATATTATAAATTGCCTTACATTATAACTAACACACATTAAGTTCTTCACAATTCTTTGAAAATGAGTTTTTGGACAAAGTAATCTTTTGTTTGAAGAGTAGATTCAATTATTACTTTTCATATATTTCCGTATATATCAAACTCAATTGGTTGTTTTTTATTAATTCATTTATTCAACTGTACAATATCTTACAGAGCTTAACCTCAATGTTAAAACATAAGTAGCTACATATATATGTATGTAAGACTATCCCATTTAATACGTATTTATTAATTTATTTATTTAAAACTTATTGTACACCAGTGAAAAAAAAAAAAAAGAATTTAACAAAAATGAACAAAAAGTAAAAAAGTATACAATGGCGGCCTTATCGCTCGAGGCGATCTCTTCCAGGCAACCTACCATAGGATGGATAAGACAGAACGACAAATTGGGGGAATCATGAGGTGTACGAGAAAAAAAAAAGTAATAAATAAAATACAGGAAAAAATAATTCTATTCTACTAAAAAAAATTATAAATTTTACAAGAATAACACAATACATATATTTGCATATATAAATACATATGATAAACCCTATATAATATATGCATCAACACATTACATCAAAGCAAGAAAATATAATAAAAAGAATACACTACGCTATGTCTTCAGGTATGTAAGGAGAAATAATGCTCCTTTAGCAATCTTTTAAATATAGGCAGGGACTTTGCCCGCCGCACTGAGACAGGTAATGCATTCCAAAGTCTAGCAGCTTGAGTGGTGAAAGATTTATCAAAGAAAGCAGTGGAATACGTAGTATAATATATAAACATAAGTATATTTTGTACTATTCGTGTCGTAATTTAATTACTATAGTAAGCTTCGATTACAAAGAGCGAGCATATAGCGGCTATCCGTAGGTCGGAATTAGCGGACGTAATTGCACATTCCTCAGGCATAGTCAGGAGCCATTATCAAACCCTCTACATCAGCATTTCCCAAACTAAGGGTCGCAACTCGTATGTAAAGGCCGCCATACACGGAAAGATGTAAAAAATAAACCAAATCCGCGATAAAATCTGTAAGAAATAGTCCATAGTCTCGTTGGCTTTAAAATTAGGATCAGAAGGAACAATCTTCATTTTCCTTCGCCATATTGCACGCAATCAATTCTATCAAGAGCCTTGTAGCGTCTTCGAAGTAGACCTAGAACTAGTTTTCCAATAACATCGGAAATCTAGCTTTTTCTTGGCTTGGGAAATAACTATCCACTGGGCCATCACTGACCATTTCTCCTATATCGAATGCTTTAAAGGCTCAGATCAAATCGAATAATGAAATGGAAACAGCATTTGCTCAATATGTAGTCATACTTCTTTATCGATAGAACTTTGTGTGTTAGATAGAACAACGTTCATCTTTGTGTCTTATATTTAAAAAAATAGAAGGGATATTATGACTTCAAAGAAGTAAATGTCATTTTAATATATTATAAAAATTGGTATTGTAGTTTTGTTTATAATTGACCAGAGACGTCATCTCTCGCCTTAAGATAGAAAATATGAATTGCATTTCACATACCATTCCATATTTCCAGCTTGAGGTCGTTCCTCTATTTGGATAGCATTTTACTTGCAATTGAATGCCTTGTAGTTACTTTACCGAGCCAGTATATAAATAAAAATATTGGTAAAGTGAAATCGAACAAAACGACAGCATTTATTGAGAATAAACAACAACACTTTTCAAACAGTAACGGAAGCTCGGGTTAAATGGCAAAGGAAATAAACAATATTCTTTGAACTCGAAGGAAAATTTTAATACAAAAGCATCGAGTGGTTTCTAGTGCATTGGCGAGTCTCGTGTCTTATTCTGTTTGAATAAATAAAATAATAGATTCAACTACCGGAATACTTATATTAATTAATAGTTATAATGATTTCTTGTATTTAAGCGAATGATACGCATTGAAATAAAGCTACTCCTTTACTTCGATTACTTTACAGCTTTCGTGGTCACGGGTCGGACTGAGGTTTTAATCATCCGCTCAGTGAATGCTACAAAAGCTACCTTCATTGAGCAATAATTATTAAACTTAAAAAAGTTAATTTAATAAAGTTAGTTGTTTTGTAATTACGTCTTGAGGTCTGGCAGGTCTTTTGGGTCGACTTAATTAAATGTTTAATCTGATCCCATGCTGGCCCAAGCTTCCAAGAACATCGATTGCTGACCAGGATGTTTCGCGAATTTGAAATTGGACAAAAAAAGAATTGAAATTAAAGAATCATCCGAATTTCAATAGAAAAGATGGTTGGAAATGGATACTTCGAATCCCGGGTCGGGCAAAATTATATTGGATTTTTCTATTAATTACTTAAGTCAAGAATTTGTGCCCTCGACGTCAGCTTTGTAATCATACCGCAGTACAACTGCGCCACCGGGGCAGTCCTTTTGTTTTAGTATCTGACAGGAGATACAGTATCAGATGTATGGGCGGGATAGGCTCGTTAAATAGAGCAGCTTTTGCCAATTCTAAAGATCTTGTTCAAAACTATTTCAATTAAATATTTTGTTTTTTTTTTACTTTTCTCGCGGAGAGTTTCAATTTTATTACGACCGAAAATGCTGCAATATTTATTACAAGCGCATCTTGACATTTACGTAATACATTGTGAATCTGATTTGTCGGAATCTGACGGGTTGGAGCATTCCGCGAGCATTTATTGTTACTGCTGAGAATACTTTTTAACTGGATTAAATTTTTCGTGTATGCAACGGAGTATGATATTACACATTTTCTGGAAAAGGCTGGATGTTGTGGAGAGATTGCGATTTATAGGGATAGAAAGAAAGTATTCTGATCCATATGTGATGTTCAATTTCTCATTTAAATCAATAGATTTATAAAAAAGATTTTACAAATATGGAAGCAATTTATTTAACTACTCCAACCGACGCTAATTATGCATTTTAAGTACAACACAATCATTGCGTGTTACATGTACTACTCATAATTAATAAGTGCTTACAACATTTACAACTTTAAATCGATAATAACTAAAGTAGGTCGCATAATTACATAGTTTATAACAATTACCCACTGAGTAAGCTGCCAACTACATAATCGGAACTTTAGTAAACTTAATAGCAGATAGCATTGAGGTGAAGCGACTATACAACTCGATTCCTGTCGGCTTACCTTTTGTTCTTTAAGTATCTTTAAAGTGATATCGTAATGGTGAGATGCGTAAAGCAGCAGATCTGGCTCTGTGGCGTACCTTGGGAGAGGCCTATGTCCAGCAGTGGACTGTAACGGGCTGATGATGATGATGATGAGGATGAAAGTAATAACGAAAATAATAGATAATTATCTTAATTGAATAAAACATTTCGTTTGGGACTTAAGATTACTTTTTGAAGTTAAACCTTCGCTCACCAAGTAGTCATATCCGTAAAAAAATTTGGCATGGTCATGAAGATCGCACAGCCACTATGCTGTAATGTGTCTACCATGGGGACCACAAGGCGGAAAATATAGATTGAGTGTCTCCCAAGCTTAGTGGGTCAACTTTAATAACCCAGTAACTGGTTGGGGGGATCAATGTGGATTGTGATCAAAGCATGATGTAGAACTCTGTCTACCTGTGAGTCACTAATATAGCGCGTACAAACATTTCGGTTTTAAAAATTAAGAATTATATTAAAGTTTCTCAGTACCTAGCGCACAGGAAAAACATTTTTCAACGTGAATAATGAACGTTTTCTAGCTTTTGTTATGCACTCCACGAGGTCGACAATCTTGTTGCAACTAGTTCGAGCAACAAGTCGACGGTCCCCACGTAAACTATCGAAACTGCAAATTCTCTACTTTACAGGAGAGCGATTCAAAGTTTGTAATTAGATTTTTACTAAACAATAAATTCGAATATTCAATATTACCACTGGGTCATAAATGGAAAATTCGACTGTTTTATACTATCTACTAAAGTTTTTAATAATTATTATACTTTTTCTAATATTACACATTCGATACTTTACTTGGTTACCGCTGGGTTTTTTTTTATCGAATGTGCCAGTTTCGACAGTTTTATATGACAAAATCTTTTAGTCTACTATTGAATGTGCACGTTTCGATACTCTTCCACTTCAAGAATTTCTATTGAACTATTGAATGTGGTACTTTCGATTGTATTATTTGTTAAATTGCTCAAGAGAAGGTTATATTATTCCAGTTTCGATATCTACTATTTATTTTTGTCAAGCTTTTACTGCTATAATATTTCTAAGGTATTCATGACAAACAAAGACAAACACAATCAGACATTGTTAATCAAGAAATATGTATTAAAAAATAAAGAACTAAGAAACAAAATTAATAATAAAACAGGTTTTAGCTTGTATTCAAATAACATTTGTTTTACTTTAGTACTTAATTAATATCTTAAAAGAAAAAAATATATTTTTGGCACAATGGTTTTATAAAGTAATATTATAAGAGAACAGAGTAGAGAACTCAATACTAGGTATAATTATTATTAGTACCTATTTAATATAATCTACATAAGTCTTATGCTCTTGACGTGTTAAATCAAATTTAAAATTAAATCTATGTTATCATTTGTAACTAAAAAAGAATGAAAACTTAACATATCTATTAATCATATAACTTATAAAAGAGATCAACATGAGATAATTATCACAGCATCTACTTTATATACCTACTAATCAACTTGCTTAAGTCATTCAACATTAATTATATGAACTAACAATCAATGTAAATAGATAGAATATATATTTAGCTTTTGCTTTCAGCTTAAAATAGAAAGAAATACTTACTTAAAAGAGATTGGCATTTTTCACAGTAATTAGGTACATAGTAGCAAACACAAATCCTAAAGAGATAACAATTAGAGATCAACTTACTTAATATGGCTATAATATTTTAACATTTGTTCAAAATTTCAATCACAGTTAGTATCTAACAACTCTACAATGATGATAAAAATAAACTAGTCAGTCCTCGTCGTTAATGTCTTCATCATTATTTTCAGATATTTGGAGTGTTTTGTAAAAAATATGATATTGCTTTGGAATATGTCCAGCATTACAAAGTAACAACAAATCTTTATATTTTGCTTCCGATATCGGCAAACTGTTAGAATACAATGGCGACAATTCACTTACTTGATTTCTAACCAATGTTTTTTTATTTCGCCGGGTCTGAACTAACGTATTTAATGTCATGTAGTCTGAATCCAAGTCATATTTGTAAAAAATAACGTTAGGGTCAATTTGTTTTACATGAATTTCTTTAATATTATTCCACTTCACATCTTGATTTTCAGTGTTTTTCTTCCAATTTCTGTTATCTAACAAAGTTTTAAAATCAAATATCATGTCTTGAGTCACTTCAGTAACTTTATAAGGAGAACTGTTTGTTTTCGCCCAGTGAACTAACGCGTACCATTGGTCAGGAGTATAAATAATTTTGCCTTTAGAAGATCTCTCAATAAGAGCGTGCACACTGTCAGCTTCTTGTTGTGTGTGACCTGTCTCTAAAAATCGGTGTGTGATATCAATGTTGAATTTTCTGCTAGCGTGCATGTAGAGACTGTAGACAACTCTGTTACGGTTTTGCCCGGTACAATTATCAGACCAAAATATGAAGTCCCGTGCACCATCTGCTACTTTAATCTGGATGAAATCGAACAAGCAGCTAGCGACCTCGTTGGCTCCACGCTTGGCTATATTTTCAGGCCACATGTAACATGATGCTTCCTTATTTCCAGCATCAAATACTGTCAAATGCATAAGAGACAACTTCCTTTTATAATAAAATAAAGTCACCTCTCCACTAGGGCAGTTAAGTACCTTCTGAAAGTCGTAAGTTGCACGAACTATTTGACCAAGATTTTGCATAGCTAGCTCTTTATCTTTAGCTTTGTATTTTCGAGCAGTTTGCTTGTTCAATAGGTGTTTGGCGTGAGATTCTTTTTCTTCTTCGGTAGGGTTTTCCTTATTATCAAAAGCATGAAATTTCTCACATAAATCTTTTTTTGGCATATAAAATGCAATGTTCATGTTTTCGTTTACTATAGTGCGGTATTGCCTTTCCGTTTGTGCTGTATTGTTGTAGTTTTGCAATTGATCCCAATCTTTGTACAATGTAAACATCTTAGCAAAACTTAGATTGTTGTCCAGGTACAATTTACTGCTGCTTTTTCTGGTGTAATGGGACTCAACGGGCTGAAATGACTTCACGTGATCACAAACACTTCGAGTCATCTCGGTGTCTATTTGTGTAGCAACATCCATCGAAAATGCAAGACTTTGACGTAGTAAAGTATCGAAAGTGGTACATTCGATGTGTTTTTAGCAGAGAAAACAATCGAATGTACCACTTTCGATAACATTTTTAAAACCTCCACTAGAGAATACTATCGAAAGTGGTAGATTCGATAAAATAAATTCACTTTTTGTACTAGTATAGTATTGAATCTACCACTTTCGATAGTTTAAAATCAATTATTCAAAAATATCAAAATAATATATTCAATTTTTTAATTAATGAAAGACTAACCTAAACCTAACCTCCAAAAGACGCGTGCGTTCTTGGTCACATTTCGAGTAACACTAACGAAACAGGTAGTTTCGTGTCGCGCGCGCATACCGCTGACTACCAATAACATCGAAAGCGGCAAGTTCGATGTTTTAATATGTCCACTTTATGTACTTTCAATTCTGTTCAATTGAAAAACAGTTGAAGGTATAAAAAATGGTACATATTTTATTATTATGATTATAAATCTTAATCTCTACTTGTCATTAGTGCAATAAAACGAAAATGTATTTTTTTCAATTTCGATAGTTTACGTGGGGACCGTCGAAGTACGGATAGCTCACTATCGCTAAATACCGCATTCATTATTGAAATTAACTTTATATTCTGAACTTAACTTGCTTTGTGGCGAAACTCTGCGTTGTTATTTCGTTTTTGATTTATTTTGTTAAACATTTAAATAAAATTTAATAAATTAAGTAGGACCGCGTTCTCGGTGTAGTTAGGTGGCGTGGCGTGGATTCGGTTTCAATCCAGGAGCTGTGTTTCCTGATTTTTGATGTATTTTTTTTAACAAGGTATTAATATTTGTGTTACGTGTAAATAAAGATTGCCAAATAAACTGTAAGTCTCTAAGTCCTTATTAAGAAACAACCAACATCAAAACAGCAGTATAAATATTCTATAGCGCGAAATTTTGCCTCGAACAATACACGACCCTCGTGTTACTTTTCGACTAACTGCGTCTTTCCAAACACACGGACCTCAGTCGCCTTTTGTGAGAGAACAACATGAATTCATAATGTTTCTTATGACACGTAATACTTATGCCAGCATTACTGAATATAATGCTTGTACGGAACTGCTACAAGTTCCTTTTTTATTAAGGCAGAGGTCAAAGAAATAAGGTCAAAGGTTACTACTCAGAAGTGATTCCGCCGTGTAAGTACTCAATTTGCAGTGTTGTAAATAAGTAATGGATACGAGCTTTTGGTTCTTATAAAATTATTATTAATACAGAGAAAATGCTACGATAACACGCACATAAATCCACGCCTTTTTTCCCAGAAGGGGTGGGCAGAGGTGCTACCAAGACATAAGTCAGCCACATTTCGACTTATGTGTTCCGTTCCACGATTTCATAGGAGGCGAGGCTATTGTCATATCGGACACAAATTCCTAACTCCTGACTGATAAACATTAATCACAATATATCAGTGTTTGCAGTTCTGTTCCAGTGCGGTAGATGCACCGTATGATTCAATTAATTTACAGCGCCTGTAGTTTTCAGCTACGACGGTATTAGACGAAGTTGCGTGATATGGTTTAAAACAATGCGGGCTCCTTATGGAGACCTGCGTAGTAAGATACATAGGCAATGCTAGATAAGAGTACTTAGCTCTCTATAAAATGTTGAAGCAAACACCACCACGCTTACACAAACTTACATGCCTGCATTTGACACTTGATACATTTAAAAGAATAAAAATTCCAATTAATATGTCTTACTGACCCAATCTAACGCGGGATTAAAAAAGATTGAATGTAAATGGAACAATACAACAGAAATTTTGATTATAGGTGCCACATGAGACACCGATAAAATTACCCGTTCATATTAAAATATCAAAAACAAGCCTTTACTAATACTACTTTAAATCACGGGTCAGATAAAAAGGGTTTGTAAACAAAGGATGCTAGTAAATTGCATTTTGCATATTACATCCTGCACAATGGAGTTATTATTCTTTATAATACATTTCCTATAAAATAAGTCGCGGAGATACCTTAAAGAACTGAAGTAATGGACTTTGTTCACTTGATAATACGTAAGGTAAATCCGAGAAGCTTCGTAATTGGATTATGCTCTACACCGTACAATGGTTTTAGATAAATCTGATCAAGTATTACAATTTCTCTTTAGGATGCAGCCTTGCAAATCCTTTAACAAAGCGTACCTGGAATATAGGTTGGTTCCATCAGATTATTCGGGGAAGTCTTATGTTCACGAGGGACTAACCCATTCATATGCCCATCAATGTAATTCCCGTAAAGCAGTATCACTCAAATAATTAAAAGTAACTCAGCAAGTCTCTTAGAGACAGTAGTAAAGACTAAATGTCAAAAATAAAATAAAAAGACCTGGTGACAGGGGACTGCCGAGTTCTGCTTTAGAAAGAGTAAGTGGGACACAAAGTATTAGGGTAAACTGCATGCTATATTAGGTTCTAGCTACAACTCCTCCTATTAATTTCACCTTATGATTGTTTATGTTCCGGGCTTATGATAAGTTAGACACTCCCGGAGACTTGATTAGTTTCAATGCTCAGTTGATCTCTGTTGATCTTGGCTTATAAGAGTTGCAGTGGCGGGTTTGAGGGCCGGACTGTCTCCTATATTAGGCAGTGGATATTCTATGGGGTATTATAATGAATAGCGAGACGAGCATGCCATTTGCCTGATGGTAAGCAATACGACTGCTCATGGACAGTAGCAAAACCAAACAACACCATGAATTCCAAAGTAATGTTTGGCATTCCACTGCGTACGCCATCCTGAGACATAAGATGTTAAGTCTCAATATGTCCAGTAAATACTCTGGCTACAATGTCCTTCAAACCGGAATACAACAGTGCATTTACACTGCTGTTTGGCGGAGGGTATGGTGGACGATGGTGATGGTTTACTAATCCTTATTTTGTTCACAGGTGTTCAAATGGAATGTTAACCGCCCGATCGAATCTGGCGAGACTGTCGTTCTTTACCTACTCGCCCGTCGTCGCTGGACAACTCCTCGTCTGCTGGGCGTCTACCGCCTCGGTCTTCAGATCGTCGTGGCTGATGGCCAGCTCTGCGTCACTGACAGCCTTGTAGATGAAGAGAATAAGCCCGTGCCAGTAAGTACTCCTTTTAGCTTTGGCGTAACGTTGCGTAGATATTTGCAGTCTTCAGGTAAGTGTTGTAGTCTAGCTGAATATAGTTTCAAGTAACAATGACCGGTACTTGTATTTTTATGGCCATACTTTAAGGATCTTGTTAAAGATAGAGGGATAAATCTTAGGATAAATTAGAAGAGGACATGCATAATATTTCTGTTACATTGACAAGTTTTACCAAATTTTCTAAATATGGTGACGCGTAACGATTGCGGTAGCGGTTTAATACTGTTTGGGACTTCAGGTCAACGTTCTCGACCTCGTAATCTAAAAATACATAACGCATCTGTAAATATTAAGAAAATACTTTATAGATCCCAAAATATCCTTATATTTAAATTCGTAATTAGAATTATCAACACGGTTCTATTGAAAACAAGTTTATTCGATATCTCCTGCTCCCAACACGTAGCATAGTGAACTAGATAGTATAGATGGACCGCAGAACACTCTAGGGACGCCGTAATTCGAGTTACATTGGCAAAACGTGTTGCACCGCCAATTATGGACTAATTGAATACACGGTAACACTTGTGATCGATGTATACACTAGCGGCCTTATGAATAGACAGATTCAAAACCTATATTTGCCTATGACAGCCTCCGTCGCGCAGTTGGTTAGACGTCGGCTGTGAAACGAGACGCCGCGGGTTCGATCCCCGCACTAAGAGAAATGTTTGAGCTATCAATTAACACCAACTTGTTTTCAGCTAATACAGACTTTGAGAAAAATGGTTAAATAAAAGCAGTGGAATTTGCTACAATAATCCCTACCCCTAAGGTTGTAACAATGTAAATAAAAACATAAATTGCTTTTATTTATTACTTTCGCGCGTTACTTTCGTCCCTGGTCTCCCCTGTTGTAAATTTCTCTGAATGTTCCAAACTCTTAAAATTACAATTACAATTTTGAGATGTTAGTTATTAATATTATATTTATAAAGGATTAAAATACTCGTCCTTATCTTACTCATATAAAAAATGGAATAAATAATAAACTTCGCCAATTAATACAATACATAATTGCTGTTTTCTAGATTTTATTGTACAAGCAACATTGTTTCTCTATTCTTTTTTTTGCTTTTAAACTTTGTACAAATTTAAAAAGTACAAGCGGACTTAATGCCACAGGGCATTTTCTCCTAGTCCCAGTCTTCATTCACAGGGTATAAACTGTTCCTTGATATTCTATACCAGTATCTCCCAAATATAATTTTATATGCTGTTATCCCTTTATCAAGCGAATTGAGGCTTTTATGACCAAATTCGAGAGCATCGTAAGGTCGTACATTGAACGTTTTTATATTGAATAGTCAACTTTAGTATATTTGGTATAAATACCTATATCTTTTTATTTTACGACGGCAATAAAAACTACCTTTTTTCGTTAATCTAGATGGGATTTTAACAATATTTTTTTGACGGCGTAAATTGTTAAATTTAATTTTGTAAATAGGACGATTAATAGACGCTTCGTTTGTATTATAAGTTTTTATAATTGTCTTGAAATAGCGAGGCTTTAAATTGAATCCGAGATCCGAATGGGTTTTTATATTGGTTTATCAATTAGATAAACTTTAATCACAATTATTTTCCAATGTGGTTCTTAAATGTCGATTAAGAGTAATTCGTCTTTGCATACCACTGCTGACCTCGCAGTTAAACTGTCTTGTGTAATGGTATCAGAAATAACAACGAACTTTTCTGTCCCTAGCAACTAAAACGAAAGTGTTAACTATACAATAGAGTGGATGCGAGTACCAATTCCTACTCTATAACATTTCATTTCAAATGCGCACATAAATACACATTACAAAACATTTTCTCAACATCGCGCTACAGAATTTTAAAGTTGATAACAAAACGCTAAAGACAAGTGCCATCTTTCATGTCCTGACCTCGGTCTGGGTCAAACCCTACTTAACCTGTTAAACTTTCACTGCAGCATCTTGAAGTTGCAACACGCTAGCTATTATAAATTGTGAACTTTGTTTCCCGACAATGAATCTACGGCATGTTACTCTGGGTAGTTGCGTGACTTCAGGTAGTCGGTGTAATTTTTCCTGTGTAACTGCATGCTTGTATTAATGATGAAGAAAGATGAATCGTTAAAATCATTTTTTTTCTTCTGCCTGCATCTATATCCGACACTTACGCAGGGTCGGCGTTCCATGACTTTTGGTTATGATGCTGAATGATATAGCGCATAATTTTACAAGTTATTGCCAGCCTGACACCCACCCTTTCGGGGGTGTGCCACTTAGACGACCACGCCGGCGTAATTCGGTTATTACACTTCACATACCTACGATATATCTAATAGAGAATTCCGAAATAGCTACAGCTTTCCTTGCAATCTTATATATCACTATTATTGCGAGCATAATTTTAGTCAGAACATAATATTATTTTATAGACAATTAACTACTGTTGTTGTGAGTGTCGGCATCGCACTTAAAAACGTACCTACGACCCATAATTACTCATTATACGCAATTTCGTAACATGAAATTGTGGAGTTCTGGAATTAATGTATATTTATTTGGAATTATAATTTGAATACTCGACACCAAAGCGTATTAAGCGATACCCGGGAAACTAATAGGATATTTAATGATTACCCCGGCTAGATCGATTTAAACTACGCCATAGGCGGATGGCGCAACCAATTCCCTCTAAACGTCCGCCAAATTATTTACTAATGTGATGTGTATAGTCGAATATTGGACCAGATGTAGGGAAGTGCTCATATTCAATTCTATTCTATTCAGATATTGGTACGACAAACTACGACATACCTGACGGTAAACGTGAGGCCGTGGGTTTGATACTCGATATTTGTTCCGGGACTGGGTGTTTGTGACACCGAAAAGTCTCTCATAGTTTCTGATACCCACGACTCAAAACTCGATCTTAGTGTGTGGTCAGGACTATGTATGTGACTATTGGGTGTACTTTTTAGTATTAAATGAAGTGGCGTTTAATGGAGTTTCCATCCGTAAGATCTAACCATACGTTACAATCAATCGCAATGAAAGGTTTTCCATTATTACGTACGGTGGTCGCTTCACTTTTAGAGCGGTCTTAGTAAGTACTTGGTCTCGTATTCAAGAGCAATCATATTCGTCTTATATTCCCTCTCTGTCTTTCTTCAGCCACAGAAAAGCAAATGCTAAGTATACTGACCTGACAGATATGGCCTGTATCCAGCGATTTCCCACAATATGTCTCCTTTAAAATTCCGAAACAAATCAAGAAGTCTACTATTGACCGTAACTGGGTATCTTCTATGGATGTATATATGAAGGGTAAAACTCGCCAAGCAGGTCAAAGGGATCGGTAATTTATGACGCTATTGCCCGTTAAGAGCCTCCCATTCTTCAATATTTAAAACATATCTTCCTACGTCTCTATATGCTGTAGGAAAATTCAAAAGCGTGCTTCAAAAGCACACTAAGTGCCTCGAACGTAAACATAATAATAAATTCAATACACTTATTCATTCCACGTGCGCGTATAAAAATCCCAGCGAAACTTCTGGAATATTAACAGTTATATTTCACTTAATAAATATGAATATTTTTGGAATAGCTCTCTGCGATGTATGTGTTCAACGGCTCAATAAAATAAAACAAATTAGTTGAAATACGTTTTTCAGTGCAGGCCGTCTTCATTAGGGCGGATATTCGTGTTTGAGTCATATGTTCAGCCGCGGATTTCTTGTGGTTGAAGAGAAGGAGTATAAAAGAGGCATACCTTAAATAGTAGGCTGTGGTGATGTCATAGTTCAAATGCAATGTCGGCATCTTTAGGCATACTTTATGTGAATTATTCGGTTTTAAAATCAAATATTCGAGACTTATTTTTTTTCCTGCCGTTGGGGTAAGCTCGCGTCTTATATCTTGTGTTTAGGACAGAAATAGGTTCTGTGAAATGTGAGTGATATGAGTTGTTACTCATATCCTCTGCCTATCCTTTCAGCGTGTATAGAAAAAGACGCATTGCTGCTCAAGTAGCCATTTTACAAAATCTGCACAACCTACCTGCCTCTCAATGTGTCACTGTCTAACGTCTCGCAATCTCCTTTGTAGAGGCGGATCATACCCTAAGTTGGACAAATGTACATATAATATAATGCGCTGTTACAGAAAATTACACATTAACTATTTATAATTAACAAAATAAATTAAATAACTATTTAAAATTACACATAACACATATAACTATAACTAACATAACACATTAATATTAATAGTACCTACTTCACGTCACAAGTACAACAACCACTGAATTTCATTGCGATTGTTTGACACATTGACCAAAATTTATTTTATTATTTATTTATTTATTTATTTAAATCTTTATTGTACACAGTTAATTAACATACAGAAACAGAAGAAAAAAAAAAAAGTACAAATGGCGGTCTTATCGCATAAAGCAATGTCTTACAGACAACCATGGGATGGATTTAAGAGAAGGAGAAAGAGAGGGCAGTGTAAAAAAAAAAAGAAATTAAATAAAATTAAACAAAATTTAGTAGTTTAAATATTATTAAAAATTGTATATTTAATTGAATCCGGACCCTACACTTATTAAATGTTGTGAAAATTGCTGTCGAGCATTACAAACACATTAATTGTAGTGTACATAGATAAAGACGCCCAAGCTAATCTTACTAAAATAAGCGTAGTCATTGAACATAATCTAAATATTTTGATGACGAATCACGAATGTAATAATGGACAATTTGATATTTTAAAAAACAAACTGGTAGCAGAAATTTAGATATCAAAACAATAATAAAACATTATGATATTAAATAAATACGCCCAATAGTCTAATACACAGTCCTGACCCCACATTAACTTCAATTAAGTGTTGTGATGTAGTAATCAGAGATTACAAGAGTAGAGAAAATTGTGTTGATTTCACAAACCCTTTCGAAGATTTCTTTGCTTTTCCTTTTATAGCTCGCTTATTGTATTACAGACTGTTGAAATAGTATTTAGCCAATTGATAATCCGTCTAACTTCGTGATTATTTCATAAGACGTACGTAAAATATAATGACTGTTTCTTACCGTTTAAAGTACATTAATTTGGCGCGTTTTGCTAAAATGTTAATATGGCAATCAGCTAGTTTAGTCATTAATAAATATTATCATAATGTACCCTTAGATGTATCAAAGAGATGTATTACGGTAAAATGAGTACCGCGTTGAATTATTTTCCTTGGGGCATGGGGTACAAGAGTCGGTAACATCTAAAAGGGATTTTTCCCTTGAATGTATTATTGATAAGTTTACAAATACAGACATAAAACATTCATGTTATTTCGGACTAGATGTTGAAGTGTGTTTAGTAACATAAGTACTACTCCTACAGATAAAGGATGGTTTTCAAATAGCGTCACTTGTATTGATCTCTCGTTCGCACACTACTGCTATCTTTCTCACACCCGCCAATAAAGTCGACAAAAAAATCAAGGTGACTAGAGTATTTCGTATAGTGTTAAAATAAATAGATTTATTTAAAATTAGACATCCATTGTATTGCTTAGCATATGTTTCAGATTGGAAAACTATTAGTTTTGACCTCATAGATTTATTCTATCATAATCAGAAATAGTGAAAGAAACTGATGGCTAAGAATGTGTCATTAGTGTTTTATGTTGGTATGAACTATGAATAGTGACAATGACAGCGACACACGCGCCAACTCTCATGAACACTTATACGATGCCACCGAGGGGTTGTCAGACGATCTTGGTAAAGGTCCAAGACCAAAGTACCAGCATTTGATTTGTTTTATTTAAAAGTGTCTCTGAATAATTGACTGAATGTTCTTACATATCAAATTCTAATTGGATATTATTTTCTCAACAAAACATTATTTTTCCAAATTTTCCAAGATAATTGTAACGCTACGTTATTCGACAAAATTTTCAATCCAATTTTTTCTTCCCGAAACCCAATCAATTCGACACGGTTGCAGCTTTACAAATTGTTCACGTTGATTGATTCGCTATTCCAGCAACATAAATATTACAATGAATAAAATAAGTATGTACAATGAAAATGGTAAAATATGTTTCTGTGCATTTTCAATAGAAAATGTCTAGAAAAAGAGACATTGTACATTTATCCGCGGTATGGAAAGAATACAAGTTCTATCCGCCTGAATAAGTGAATCTTAAGGGCCGACTAGCCAGGTTATTTTGTGGGCTTGAATTTAAATTGAATTTCATCCCAACATTTAGCTTTATTGAAATACTTTACATAGTAAATTTTGCAGTTTGCAAACAAAAAAGTTCCATGTTGAACTCTACATTTCCATGTAATCACACAATAAATAAACATAATATGAATATTAAACGCCAGCAAACTTTTACATTCGCCCATACGCTTAGTTCATTTTGGACTTTTACTCGGACCCGAATTTGATGGTTTGTGTTTTCAACAACTCGGCATGGCATAGTGTTGAATTTATTTTTAATTATGAAAAAAGTTATGGGGAACAGGGAAATTACAACTACATTTAAATAATAGTGGTGCTATGACACAAGTTATGGTGGCCTGTTTGTAAACGGACCAGACTGTCTGTATGTCTAGGTAAACGGACCAGACACGGTTCAAATCCCAGGGCACACCTCTAACTTTTCGGAGTCATGTGGGTATTGATATGTCAACTGACTATAGTCAATCACCAGGCACTAAAACGGTGAAGAAAAACATCGTGAGGAAACCTGCGTACCATAGCGCTTTGTAAGAATTTCTACGGTATGTAAAGCCCGCCAACTCGCGCTATGCTAGCGTGGTGGACTTTATGGCCTAACTCCTCTCAATCGTACCGCCGATTGAAGTGGAGGCTCGTTCTCTGCTGTAGGACGGACATGAGCTGATACAGCACAGTACAGATACAAGATATGATTAATATAGCAATATAACCTGTAGGCGTGGAGTTTTAATCGTGGTATCTTGTTTGGCTGGACGGCTCATGCGACAGTGACAATGATGCCAATTAATAATAAATATTGTTCATGTAAATTGTTTCCACTTGAAAGCCATAAATTATTTGCTTCGGACGTGTGATATAAAATGAATTGGATAAATGAGTCATCACGAACTTTTGCTATTAAAGTTTCATTCCGACTACATGCGGTGGGTGCGGCTCGCCATTTTTTATATTACGCAAATAGTGCATTACGGCAATTTATTACAACTCACTTATGAAATACGACTACTTCTAAATTCTAATGAAACATAACGGTTATATTTATAAACTTCGAGCATTTTTATCCAGGTTTACTATTGCTTATATGTTTTAACTACTAAGTATATATAGGTAGGTAGAATTTATTTCCATGCAGTTTTACGATACGAAGCCATTGTTATAGCGAAAACTATTAATTTAGGAATAAGTTATGAACAAATACAGCAAATAGAGTGTATGTTGTAACAACCGAATGCGGCTCGCACGCGGTGATCGCGGGTTCATCCCAGGGCTGAGGACACACCTTTGGCATTTTGGAGTCATTGATAATCAATTTCACTATAACGGCGAAGAAAAATGTCGTAAGGTAATCCGGTTATAATAGAAATTTTGAAGAATTTCACGGTGTGTGAATTCCGCCAACCTAATGTAGTGGGCTAGGCCATGGCTAGGCCATAATATGCCACGAATATTACGGGAAGTATTATATGGAATATTATTACAGCAAAAAGATAAAAAGCACTATTACAAAAGCGTTGATATTATGAATTTTCAATAAGTTTATTCAAACGAATAGAACAATGGCAACGTAATAAACTGGATTCGCGCTGTGCAGCGGGATAAAATTAATATAACTATTAAAAACCTTTTGAGTTATGTTAGGAATTTAATTTCCAGGCTGCCCCTCGATGAATACTGTGTAATATTCTGATTGGCGGCATTAATAAATTCAAATGAATTCCAGTTGAAGCATATCTAGCCGGAGCATCTCTTCGAAATGTTGCTTATTAGAAAGAGCTCTGTAAAGTGTAATATAATTGCTTCGTATATTTTCCAATAAAAATGCTACACCTTCGAGTTCGGTAGACTATTGCGATTTCTAGTTATTCAAAGCCCATTCGTTTCAAATATATTGTTTACAAAATTGTTCAATAAGGATTTGAATTAATATAGCTTTTCAATGAGTAGGTATAGCATACATTTAACATTGGACAATGGACACTAGTATTTAATTACATATGGAAACCATTCTGATGGAAACAAACTCATCATCAAAGCCAACTTTTGTGATCTCCATACGCAATATCTCTGTTTTCTCCTGTATCTTTAGTTCATCCATATTAATTATTATTCGCGTTGCAGGTCAAACTTTGACTTATTAAGACTGTTTTCGAAAAACCGATATTCTCCATAGATGCTTCTATCGATCCTTACAGAAATTGCGGCGTTGTAATTATTAATGGTTTTCACAACTGGGATCGATAAAACCGCTTTCCGAGGGAATAACATTTCCGTCGACGAGAATAATATTGTGGTTGCTTCCGCAGGAACGCTCCTTATTACTTACTTCCAAACAACTTGAAGGCGCTGTAGTTAGTTTCGCTGCAACTTACATTAACAGCATATAATATTAATCCTAGAAGGCGTTCGTAGAAAGTTTGGATGACAATTTGTACATTTTGTCAGACTCATTATTTTTATGTTATTGTTCGACAAAGGAGCAAACGCCTCAACTAATAGTATTTAACTACGTGGACTATTACTGATTGCTGCTGCTCATGAAAATACACCACATCCATTGCAGATGAGTTGCCGATCGACCTCAAATAGGACAAAAAAGGGAAGAAAAGAGAAAGTGACAAATATTAATAAGATATTATTAGTGACAGCTTCCGTGGCGCAGTTGGTTTGGCGCCGGCTGTAAAACAAGAGGCTGCGGATCACTCGTCCATATATATTTGTTTCGGTTCTAGGTGTTTGTGAGACTGAAAAGTCTCTCGTAGTTTCTGATACCCATGAAGCAAGGCTTGATCTTTTTGTGTAGTCAGGACTACTAGACTATGTATGTGACTATTAGGTGTATTTATTTATTGAGTCGATGGCAATCTCACTAATCGAACGAGTATGCCAGGATAATCGACACCTTACGTCAGTTTTCTGTGAGACAGTGACATCCAGGTCAGTCAGAATTCAGATCAAGTCATATTACAGTTGCTGGAGGTAAAATCAGTGTTGCTCTACTACACATATTGTTCTTTTAATGGCATAAATCAAAAAATACATTCGGACCCTGATCTTTGAGACTCGTTAGGCACATAAAATGCGGGTGCGAGGCTCTTCAAGTTCTAACAACCCAAGAAGAAAGACCCTTATAAATTTATAAGACCGCTGTGGCGTATCATCCAACGCCGAATCTCACTTCAAAAGTAACTTTCAGACTCTTCGTTGTTGGATAGCAGCTGTTAATGCAAAGAATAATGGCAACTGCCCATACATTGTTTCATTGAAATTAAAATTAAACGTCTTTACAAGAAAAAATCTCGTTAGGTTGAGTGTTTTTTTCTAATTCAATATATGTAAGAATTGTTGTTAAAGAAAGCAGAGAAATATTGATATTCATGTTTGATTTTTAATTTTTATACGCCTACGTCAAATAATGACTACAATGGCGGACCGTGTTATGACGTATTGTAATATCAGGAAAGTCATTTTCTCGTAAATTAAAATTATAATAAAACATTATGGTAAAAAGACGTATTGTATCAGTGTCTTGAGTTATTATTTCTAATGGTGTATAAAATATTTTTACACCTATAGTCTATCTAAACTAACAGGTTCCATTTGACGTTTCATACTTTTAACGTAAATAGCTTTGTGCAGCGTAACCCACACAATTTCAATAACAGTTTCCGTAAATCCATGGAATTATGAAGCTATTCTTATTTTATCACTAGACTTACAATCCATAATCACTAAATTTAAACTAGAATCCTTTAAATAAAGCAAAATAACCATTTTAAACAACATATTTTTTCTCTAGACGTCATTACAAAGTCACCTCGTTAGGTCTTTTACCGGTAGAGTCGAGACTATTCAAACGCAAAAATATTTAAATAATCGAGCAGATATAAAACAGTTGTGTTATAATTTTTAAAAATACTGAACTTGCAGCTAATTATAGGTATGCTGTCAACGAACATACATCAATAAATAATGAAATAATAATATTAATATAAATTAATTTATTATTAAATAATAGATTTGGATATTACAATGGAAATGAAGGCAGTATTGAAGGATACGACACACATAGTGAGGAGGTTCCTCACTTTGGATTATATGTATTGTATTGTATGTATGTATCATGTGTTCATAAGCATGTGCGTGATGTGGACTGGACTCAAAAAGTGTCTGCACCCGGGTGAAACCGGGCCGGGCCGCTAGTAATAGATAAATAACTCCTTTTGTTCCTAAATAGTAAAGTGACTATGCAATTGAATAAAAATTCTTTAGAATAAAAATGTTCATGAAAAGAAAAACGAAATAATGTAAACTAAAAATATAAACTGTAATCGATTAAGAAATACAAACAAATATTATCGATATCTCTATATAATCGGAAATTGTAAGAACCGATTTATTTGACAGCATCCCTATTTCCCAATGTCAAATGGAACTTCTTAGTTTAGATAGGGTATAACACGTTACTAACGTTGATCTGCCGAAGTCTACTATTTTGACAGTTACCCTCAACTAATTCAGTAAAACGTAATCCAAGCAGAAGTTAAAATCGGTGTTCAAAACAAACATAGCATATTATCACACATAGAAAATATAAAAGTCCGTAAGAATACACGGATCACATCAGCCAATATCAGGCTCCATATTTCTCCATTAATTTTGACTCAGTTCGGTTTAAATTCAAAACTACAATTCATGCAACGAAAACGTCAAAACTCAAAAGTCTGTCATGAACTTTTCTAGCGGGCGAGATGTCAATCGACTATTTGCTTTGATTACTAGTCCTTTTGCCAGAATCACACCATACTTTTAATGTATTTCTATTTTAATACAGAATAAATATAAAAATAGATTATTTGAATTGCATTGAGCAAATATGGAAATCCACGAGGCGGCGTTTAAAAGAATTAAATACAATATAGATTTTTGACATATATATCATTGTGATATTTGTTATTGAGAAAACAATGATAATTACTATTACTTTAGCAAGTAAATAAAATATCAATTAAGTATAATTAGTTACATAATTAATTTATCTGACGAGTTGCGATAGTTTGACAATGTTATACTGAAGGACAAAGTTACCTCGATTTACAGTACTTGACTATGGTAAACTATTTTAGCCTGATAAATATGGAATGGCAACATTAAGCCAATAATAGTTTATAAACCCGGAATTACTCAAATTACTTTCCATTTTAAGGATTTTTTTCACCCGCCTTGTATAATTCATTTCATTATTTGATAAAACGTAGAAAATTATTAGAACTTGTTTTGTATATATGTCACTTAAAGACGCTCAAATTAAGATCAATGAAGAATTCGCCATTGTTCTTTGCGTTTTATTCATGTACCTCCTAAAAAGAATTGAAGTTAGTGCTAACCCGGTAACCAAAGTTTAAATTGCCGGAGTTTGTAGTGATTTGCAATTGGAAATCAGATATTTTTTATGTTTTCTTTTTGCAGTACAAATAAAATGGTTGACACTTGACGCGTAGATTCATAAAAGAGATTTTTCCTTTTTGGTGGTATGCGATCTTTTATACGGTTTAATTAAACCGATGTCTTTGTGCCTACCTGATGAAATTTATGTGTGTATGTAATATGTATGTATGCCTTTGTCAGCCACTAATGGTTATTAAATACAAAACCCGTTTCGAAAGTGGCAGTAAAAAATATTAAATACGTTGATGATGTCACGAAACAAAGTGCTCCAGGCTCAATAAAATAAGAAATAACAAAATTCGACAACCTTTTAGATTTTCCTTTTTTCAGTTGGGGCAAAACCTTAAAGTCAATTATCGGTTATGTCTACGACTGAAAATGGTACTCTACACCAAGAACAAAAATATGGATCTTAAATTTATTAAAGACGCCTTTAATTAAACCAAGGTAATTTAAGTTACAGACTGAAACACTCTTTAAGACCTCACGTCCAAGTTTGGCCCACTTCTGTGTCGGAAAATTACTAAAGAATAAGTTTCCAATTTAATGATTTTGCTTAATCAGTTACCAAACTTGGAGGTGAAGGCAAACGGGTCGTGGGACTTATTTCAAAATTAATTATTATTTCTGTAAACGGATGTTCTTTAGTTTCTTACAGTACTAGTACCCTGCGGCTTTGTTGGTTTTTATTTCAGTACTTATGTCGTCGTCATAACTTCGACGATAGATGGCATTTACGCAAGGGCCAGGTTAAAAGCACCCTCAACCGAGGAGGATAAAAATGAAAGGAAATGAAATTAATTTATTTAATCCATTAAATTGTGCAACAATATTTAGATTGAGTCATTTTTTGAACTGCCTCCCCGTTCGGAAAGCGGTTTTCACTAGAAAAGAACGGGCAAGAAACTCTAGTTTTGCTTTTTTCAAAACCAGTTTACAATATAGGGATTATTACAAAAATTACAAGTTGTTTTAAATCAGGGCAGTTCAAATCAATGCAAAGAGATTGATAAAAGTATATTAAGCAAAAGTAGTATTGTCAAGATCAAGCAAACTGGAGATCCATAGTCTCTGCCTACCCTATGGGATACATGCGTGACGTTTACGTATAATAATTAAAATAAATACACCCAACAGCCACATACATAGTTCTGACCCCGCACAAAGATTGAGTCTTGTGTCGTGGGTATCAACAACTACGAGAGACTTTTCGGTCTCAAAAACACCCAGAAGGAAACAAATAGCTGTGGATTACACAAAATATATTTGTCTCATAACATAGAACACGCTTTTTGCTGGCAACAGGTTAACCTTGTCCCACGGATAGGATGTTCGCCCCGTCTTAATGACCAGCGCCAGTCGAAGATCGCAAACGTGCCACGTTTCAGATTCAGCCAATGTACGCAATTATCGAAGTCCGATCAGGGTGATATAATTGTGTTCAGTCGCAAGTTTAGTAGCAAAATTAAAAAAAAAATCGACGGCACAAAACAGTATTCCCAATCAATATTGAAACAAAGAAGTGGTTGTTGAAATGTGTGATAGAGCTAAACGGACACCAAATTTTGCGTGCCCTTACGGTATTCGGAGGTGACAGTAACGTACACATTGTTACGGGCCTATGCGAATCTGATAATATAATGCTTATTAAACAATATTTAAAAATCTTACAATAATCTTAAAAAATAATCTTATTATTATATTGCACTCTACGCACTATTTTCAAGCATTGCATAATACTTGCATTTACAGCCTCCGTGGCGTAGTTGGTTAGACGCCTGCTGTGAAGCGAGAAACTTGCGGGTGTGATACCCGCACCGAGACAAATATTTGTGTGAACCATAAGCATTTGTTCGGGTCTGGGTGTTTGTGAGACCGAAAATTCTCTAGTAGTTCCTGGTACCCACGACACAAGACTCGATCATAGTGTGGGGTCAAGACTATGCATGTGACTGTTGGTGTACTTATTTATTTAATTTTTGTAGGCTGATGTGCATTGTTAGTTGTATTGTCTTAAGTCTAAATTTTTACGCAAAATGGCCACTAGCCAACTCGAATAACTAAAGTGCCGAAGGGTCTTCTCGTCAACGACCCTTCTTTTCAGTTATATCTTTCATTTTTTCAAGTGGACATTTCACGCGCAATAACATTTTGGATCTGTGCTCTTGTTAACACCTAAAAAAATTACTTTTGACTGAAATTCACGTCTTTTGAAAATTCGTGATAGTTACTCCTCATTATAATGGGTTCCTTATACGTGAAAATAGCAAGAAGTATTATCGGACCGGATTGATTTAGTAAAATTGCCTATATTGGGTTCTAAAAAATTCCTTAAAGAGGAATTGGTTTTCTAAGCCACTCACGCTGGATTTAAGACAAATACTGTAATTTAACAAACATTTGGAATCCCATAAATTTCTTTTAGGTATACTCGTTTTCATCAGAATGTTTTCATTACTGTATCAGCTTGTAAAAGGTCACTGCTGAGCATGGGACACGTCTGCCCCTGAGGGTCCGATTGATAGAACTTAGCTCATAGTAAACTTCGCTGGCGTAAATGTATACATACATACATAAACTCACGCCTTTTTCCCAGAAGAGGTAGGCAGAAGTGCCAGGACACCCTCATTTCGCTTTATATGTTCCGTTCCATGATGTGATAGGGGGTGAGCCTATCGCCATATCGGGCACAAATTCCTGACTCCGGGCTGATAATGAATAGAAAAATCCGTATATGTATTTCACGTACAAGAGAAAATATACTTAAAATCTCTGTACAATAGGGGTGTTCTCACAATTTTTTTCTTCGCTGTTGAAATGCGTGATTTACTATCAACACATGGCTCAGAAGAGTCAGAATCCCATGTTAGCAAGCAATAATTAACAGGATCTAGGTCTGCTAATGTCCTACTTAATAGTAGTTTTAACATTATCAGTAATTGCAGATTTCTTTTAAACGTTCCGTTCGATGAATAATACATACCCATTAAAATGCAAGCTAATCCTGAATAATTTACTAATCACGCCATACAAAATGTTAGAACTGCTGAGCGTGTTCAATGTCACGAATAAAAATAAATGGAAACACGTAACATGCGCCGTTCCGTGCCCTTTTTACGGAAGTTTAAACAATATTAGGTTAGCAGTATTCGTATTTAAGGGCGGGAATTGTGCGAAATAATGTTTTAATATTGTGATGCCGAATCGGGCTTCTTTGAAACTGGGTCACGTGAATAATAAGATAAAATATTGAACATCGAAATATTTCATCATTCATTTAATAATTAACGAATTATTCTCTTTAATTAATGTTGTGCGCTTTTGTGCTTATTGTATTGTATCAATGATTTTAATGTAATATGTTTATTTGGAGAGTCGCAGATCATTTCGCAGAAAACAATTTTGATTAAAAGGCATTCTGAAATATTTGCGATCAAATATTGAATAAGTCTATATGAAATTGCTATTTAGTGGTATCTTTTTCACCCCTTGTATCGCCGCCAGACCTTCTCCATTCAATGACATTGCAATTACCACTAATGAATAGTTACGCTGTTACTTGTATTAAATAGCGTTAGCAGAGTGTCGTGTCGACAGCGTGTGCGTGTCGTAGTTACTAGGTACATAATTTTGCGATACCAATGAAATTGCGTGTTTTTAAATGTAGGATATAACTAAAACCCCGTTTAATACAATATCTTGATATATTTTCACTCTGACTCCATTTAGAATGACTCTTGTGACTTTTCGGTCTCACAAACACTAATACCCGGAACAAATCCCTGTAGATCGCACAAACATTTGTTTCAGAACACGGATCGAACCCGCGACTATCCTTTTCACAGTCGACGTCTAACCAACTGTGGCACGAGGCTTTTCAAAATTGGATTCTCTAGATGTTGTTGCTAATTAAGAAGTAGATCACTATGCTTACCGTATAATCTTGGTGAAATTAGAAACACGAAAAACGGTTAATAAGAGCCTGATCTTGGGTTAATTACATCCGTTCAACAAGCCACTTTGTGCCAGTGTCACGTTCTTTGCCGTTGCTTTTCTCAACAAATATGCAATAGGAGAGAAAGCGTAGACACATCTTATATTTAGTAATCGTTTGACCTTCCTCGTATATAGATTAGGTCCTACCAGTTGTTCCGTCAATTTCAAATTGTCTGTAATAAATATTTAAAAAAATAATTAGATTTTTCGAACCGAGGTCAAATTTAATGTTCCAACACAGTGAACACGAAACGTAAAAAATAATACTACAGTCCAAATAAAATTGTGACAACTAACATAAATATGGGCCTAGCGAATTCTCGCCCTTGAAACCGGCATGAAAAAGGTTCTATAATAGCTTGTACTTATCGAGCTCATTTTATACCACACCATCTCAACATTTTGGTGTAATTGCTCACTCTGACGTATATTCTCTCCAGACACTGGAGAAAGTTGGAAAAATGGAACGTTCTACACATATATTGATAAATGGTTTGCGGCTTGGAAAATGTTCTTGCACCTCGTTGTTGCTCTGCGGAAATGATACTATCAAAACACAACTTTCACATTGGTTTGTTGTTTGTTTAGTCTGTGTTTTTGTGTCTTCGTGGCAGCGCGGAGTGTGAATGAAGTCGCCATGAATTTAGGGGCCGGTTTTGAATAGTGGTCAAAAATATAAGAGTTGAGATTGAGATGTGTAGATTGTCCACTGAACGCTCTTTTCTAGTTACTGTTCTGTTGAGTATGTTTATTTCATAGGTCTTTTGAATATGTAAGAGGCCGCCTGGGTACCTACCCAGGCTGCCTCTTACATATACCTATGATGCCTGATTTTCTTCCGCCAAACAATAGTGTAAATGAACTGTTGTGTTCCGGTATGAAGGGCATTGTGGTTAGAGTATCTACTGGACATAATGAGACTTAACATATTATGCCTCAGAATGGCGAGGGCAGTGGAAATTGGAATGCCAAGTATTACTATATAATTCATGGAGTTGTTTGGTGTTACTATAATCCCTAAGCGGTCGTATTGCTTACCATCAGGCGAATGATATGCTTGTCTCGCCATTTCATGCAATAAAAAAATCTAAAATTTTCATTCACGCTATATATGAAACAAAGTATCGTGTTTATATCTTGCATAATCTGTCGTGTCTAATATTATATTAATATTTCTATAATATGAATATATTATTTGCAATGCGGTATTTTTTCACACAATTTCACACAAAATACATATTTAATTCCATTAAACTAATCAAATACACAAACCGTCGCCAACGAAAAGAGTTAGAAAATAATTATTACCTAATGTTCTATAACAGCACTTACACTTAAACAAAGACTGAAATGTACCACAAAACATTGAGTGAAGTAATATAAAATGTAGGGTTAGTAGAACGACTGCATACAAAAACTTCGTGCCCCAACAGAATCGCCCGGGATTTAAGTGGAAATGTCCGAGCGGAAACAAAGGAGAGCAAAAATTATACGACGCAAACTGGAGTTTTTATTTAAAAGCTCGAAATGCACTAGAGGAATTTGAACACCCACGCTCTTCAGAGAGATAGTTAGCATAACAAAATAATTTGATGGGAAGTTATAAACCGGTCGATGTAAGACCAAAAATAATTAAATACATGTTAAATCTATGGTTTTACTTTTGTTTACTTAACGTTTCAGAGGTATGCGTACCTATTTTCATTGTAGATTTCTGGGAAAATAAATGTCTTTATTAACTATAATTTTACTAGACATTAATTACCAGACACAATAGTAATAATACTAAGAGTGATTGTTTTCGTTCCACCCATTATTATCCCGGCTGGCGCCTGTGCCCGCTATCATGTTGAGTCTGGTCTTTAGTATCTTCGGTTGTCAGACCATTGCTTTTCGTATCTCCTATGAGAACATTAGCTAGTGCTTGTTGATGGTCTTCGGAGCCTTCACTTAGCAACAATGATGCCCAGACATATGCTGCCAATATACTCCTGTGGTTTGGATGATTCGTAACAAAACTATAACATTGAAAAGTAAAGTACTGTGTGTGAAAAATATTTTTGAGTGCATAGAAAAGTTAAATTAAACAAATTGGTTAAAAGCAACTACGATGATGGAGCGGATTGTAAAAGATAAACAAAATGAAACTCGGCTGTGCTCGTAATCTTTGTAAGGCTTTTGACTACTCTTGAACACGAAATCCAGTTGGAATTAAAGTGATACGTTGAAATGCGAATCTCGTGACACAGATTTCGTCAAAGGGTCATACATTCAAAGCTGTCACACATTCATTTAACGATTCCGATTTCAGTCCGGCGGTACTGACGGTCGGAGCTCCAGCGCGTTTGAACTGAAAGGTTCACTACTCATTAAGTTAACCGACTGTGGATTATACCACAATTTAGGTTCTGAGTGGTACTTAAGTGGCTCGTCACAACAGAGAATCAAAAAGCGTTTAGTCTATTATTAAACAGCAATTTGCGATACCGTTGTCTTGAATGCCGGTTTGAAAGGGTGAATTATATCATTAGACGTTTATAAAGCAACACGTATGAGGTAAAATGATCACAGGGTGTTTATAATATCAAGTTATGTCGTTGTGATAATCACAAAGAAATGAAATTAAACTTTGTTCTGTGATATATAAATAGTATTAAAATTATTAAATTAAAATTATATGTTTATAAATATTAGGGTAAACGCTAGCAATTGTCCAGGGTAACCTACTTCAACATCTCTGTGCCATGACGTGGAATGCTGGTGACCCTAACATACGTTTTGGGGTCTTCCCTCAAGACTAGAATAGAACCAATAAGGTACGGTAAGGTAGGTAAATACTCTCCAAAACAATGCAACGTTTGAGTCCATCATTTTCAAGAAGTATACAAAAACATCCTTAAGCAAACTACCACGAATGAAGGTGCATAAAGAGAGATAAGAAGATATAAAGACTGCTAGATCTCCAGCCATTACCGTTCAAACAGACCGCGACACTAAAGTTATTCACGAGAGTTTTGTGAATACTAAAAATGATGAAATTGTCGCTTTTAAAAGAGGTTCGCATGTTAAAACATGTAAAGTTTTGAAAGAGAGCTCGCTCCGAGAGCTTAAAGAGCATAAAGATGTATGCTCTGCAAGCGGCCATCAACCGCATCAGGTTTAATTAAAGTTGCAAATTATATTCGCTTGCAATCTTAACACCGCTATATTGTCGCTTTATAGCACGTATGTGGGTGGTTTAACCCCAGAGATTTTGACTAATGCAGTATTAAAACCTTGTTAGCCGTTGTATTGTGCAGAACTCATTTATACTCGCAAACGTGACATTCATATCGTGGCTGTAATTCACCAATCTCCATTTATTATTAAGCTCTTCATGAGCCTTTCGTCTAATGTAATGGATCTGAATTTCAGCAAAATGTCCAACAGTATGTACATTACATACTACTAAGAAAAATGCATTTCGAAAAAATATTAACATTTTATTTAGATTCCATATGGGTTTGCCAATACATCTACAGGTGTAATACTTGTTCGTGTATTATATTCCCAGGTAATAATATATCATTTTCAAAGAGGAATAACAAATTATATTATGAAGGCATTTAATATTTTTTTGAGGCGACTAAATGACGTCATAAACGACAAATGTTCGGGTGACGAATAATGGATCCTGATGTATTAAGAGCGGTGGATGTCTCCAGAACAATTCTGCGGGGCCGTTTTTCGCCTGACCGGCACAATGAGACATTCATTGCCTTAATTTACCAACTACTTATGTAATTATGTTTATTAAGTAATAAAAGAAAACGCGAGATAATGTTGGCAAATTACCTTATAAGCCAAAAAGTAACAAGACAGAATTAAAAATTTACCCAAAATCGCAACTGAGTCCAGTTATTTCAATGTAGTGTTTAAATGGCATTCAATATATTTATGTTTGAGGTTAGCGTTTTGTAAATTCCACCTCCTATTTCTAAGGCAACGGATATCCTCAATTGAGTCCATCTCAAACTTCAAAGGTTGTCGCGTGCTCACACCCAACACTGCTATTCGATTAAAGGATCGACGGCGGCACGGATTTTATTTACAGACTGCTGAAGCTCAGCGAGTCTCTGGAAATCTCTAAGTTGAAATAAATCAAATAGTTCATCGTGTAGGATAATTTTAAAACTTACTGTACCAAACTATCGGATAATCCAAAATAATGTGATACACAAAAACATAACCGCAAGGCGTTTAATATCCGTATCTATATCTGAAAATGCAAATCTATATCATCCATAAATACAATGCAGTCTCTTTCAAAAACCAAAGTGGTGGACTATTCGGCCTAACCCCTCTCAAGCGTACTTTTGCTTGTAGAGGAGGCTCGTGCCCTGCAGTGGGACGTATATGGCTTGATACAATACTCTTTCAAAAATATTGACCAACTTTATATCCGCCAGGTGTTGAATATAAATTGTGGGTATTATTTGAACGCTGTGCACATACACTTTACAAGCTAGGTTGACACTTGACGTGAAAGCATATCAGAATATGGTTAAAAATAAAATTCATCAGCCCACAAACATTCAACACAGTAAAATAATGAGTAAAATTGTTTTACTTTAAAAGCAATGTTGGAAATAAAATTTAAATTATTTGACCTTTGGTCTTTCCTAGTGCAAATAATAAATGTCAAAGAGCCACTGGGTTATTGGATCCAATTTTTTTTGTTCTTGATAAATTATGACTGCCTCGGTGGCGTAGTTGTATTACGGTACGGTTACAAAGCTGAGGTCTCGGGTTCGAGTCTCGGGTCGGGCAAAGTGATATTGGATTTTTCTATTAATTATCAGCCTGGAGTCAGGAATTTGAAAACCTTCACTATATTGCGTCCTCCGCCCCTTATAAATACCTTCAGACAAGTACAACACGAATTTGCCCATAGAAATTAGATACTTCATGTTATTTTTCTCATTATTTTAAATATTATAAGAAAAGCCAAGGATCAAGTTCGACAGCCTACTATTTTGGAAACTTTGAAGTACAGAAGTAGATTGTTAATGGCTTTTAATAACAATTAAAACCATATATTTACTTTCATACATGTATTATATTTTTCAACATAAATATAATGTAAGCTGTTGTTATTTACATAGTATACTGACTATTGATATTACCTATACCAGCCTGTTTCCATATTTTATTTAAACCTACATGTTTCTCGAGTATTAAATGCGCAAATAGCTTATAAACAAAGGTTTTGTAACAACAAATTGCACGTTAACACTCATCAATTGAGCCGACAATCACGGGCAATTTGCAGCACTGGTTACATATCAAATGAATTCGATTTACCCTCAGAATTACAAGCATCCGGTCGGAGCGGAAATCTTCAGATCATTAGGGGTTTGGAGAGCGTGAGACGACCGTATCACTTAAGAAAATTATGGCACTTAGTCCGGTTAACTCATTTATTTATTGGCACACTCGTGCTTGGGTGTAGCGCAGTTGATTCACAGCTGCAGCGCAATATATGCGACGGCAGTGCAATCTAATTATACAATTGAAAAAATAATTAAATTTATGTTAATGAAATTAACTATTGTGGTAAATATAAGCTTCTTTGTTAATCAGTGTATGATATATTTGTGTGCCAAAACCATCGACAGCTGTCTTTGCTGCAATAGGTAAGCAAACATTCAAACATTATTATTATCTTTTGATTTTAATTAATGTTTTTTTTTTGCAATATAGACCAATAAAGAACTGGCCAGTGATTAGTATTATTCGAAAATAGAAGTAGTGACGATTAGTAGTAATAATAATTAAAAAAAAACGGAGGAATATGAAGAAGTCACGAGCATACGAACTTTTTAGATGGAGCAAAAACCTTATAATCTCTAAAAAATAAATTCAAAAAACAGGCAACATTGGACAAATACATTTATGATTTATTTACACATATGCCCAATACCCTACAAAATCCAATTGTTTAATTTACGAGTTGCCAAAAATAGTATGTTGAAGTTGAATTTTAAGTAGGCACTCCAGCTGCTTTAAGAGTATATAAACATGCTTAACTCTTCAACATGTAAGGAAAGTTTTATATTAAACTTAACTGACAATAAATGTTGTAGATAACGAGAACAAGTAAAGGAAGGAGTTAGCTAGCGGCGAATAAGTAATTATACAGCTGAAATAACATATTATTACACTATGAGTCCTTTGCGTAAAGGGTGTCCTTATCCTAATCCCACCTCTGTAGTTTTTGGTAAACCCAGGACTTGTACTCGTAATAAAAACATGTCTTATTTGTCGAGAGTCGTTTAATGAATTACCACAAGCGTATTAATTAAAAAATTTGCTGAATTGCGTAGCCTATTTAATTTTTAACTGATGTATTATAGACACATACACGCGTGAATTATAACTTAATTCGAAACACTTTAAATCATATTACATTACGCCCCTTCTTTGGCCTAATTTTGAAAAGAAGCTTATTTAATCGCAATTGAGTAAATGCCTCTTAGCTGCACTTAAAACTTATAACTATAATAAATCAATATGCACTATTTGGAGTACTCACGTACGATACAGCATCTCTTCTAATGGTGGATGGTAGTGGCGAAGGCTCCATGGAAGCCAATTCCCGCCGGGTTCCCTTTTGTAATTTATCATTACACTATAAACAAGCAAATTATTCAAACTTTTTTATATAATATCAAAACTCAATTATTATTTTTTACATTCAACGACATCTGTCGGCCAGATACGTAAACATTACTAGGAAGCGGCACAGTAAGCCCTTTTTATTGCGACGCGGTGCGACCTCTGGCGAATTCCTGTAAAATTGTTCGGCTTATTCAATAACACTAGCGCGGCCCGTGCGCCGCCGCCCGCCGCCGCCCCGCCGCCACCGCGCCGCCGCCGCGCCGCCCGTTACGCATTGTATAGTATGCAACAAACCACGCAAAATTGTACCTTAAATTGATAATGATTTAAGGTTCAATTTACGCTAAAAAAGCAAGAGGCAAGCCGCAGCTTCTCCGGCATTTCGTGTGTTTAGGTATAGATATTACTTATTACAATAGCGAAATGCGGAGTTTAATGTATTTATAAGTGTTGTATTTACATTTTTACAATATATTCATGGTTCATGCAATTAGTTTTAAATGTTTTTAATTACAAAATGTGTAATATTAATATTATGGTTTTAATGGAAATTACTAATCTTTAGGAGCGTACTAATATGTTTAGGTTGTCGATTTTACAAATAAAGTTAGTGTTTAGATTTTAGGACGTGCTCGATCCTCGCCTGAGGAATACATTGTCTTACTAATGTTACAACTGATAAATGCGGGGCTATCGTACTTGTTAAAATATTGAGTCTAGGTTTTTATTTCTTTAATATTAATCTTATATTCACGTACAGTTTAGAAATATACTTTTTTATTTTTCTCATTATGTAAGCATGGTTTACTTTTTATTTCATGGACATTGTAAATATTGTATAAGTACATAGGTAACGAAAATATTAAAATTTAATTGACGGCCGCAATAGGCAGATGCCACAATATCACTTACCAAATGAAACCCATTATTTTAGTTTGGTGAGTAAGATTCTCGAAGCAATAATTTGCTGGTGGGAGTATATTTGCAAAGGTCCGAATATAAGGACACACGTGCATAAATGTGTCGCGTTTTGCGTTCATTCTGTGAAACATCACACAGTAAATTTGATCTCTATTCGGACTGCACTACGCTTACTATCAGTCGCATTGTACTCATTTCGTAATCCCTTAACCCTACTAATATTATAAATGTGAATGTAAGTTAGTTTGTTACGCTTTCACGCAAAACCACTCAACCGATCATCATGAAACTTTGTAGACATATTCTTGGAGGTATAAGAACTAACATAGGCTACTTTTTATCCCGAAAAGTTTAGTGTTTCCGTGGGATGAAGAAGGAATTCCGATATATTTGCTACTTTTTCATACTCAAAAAGATGGGATGGGACTGGATTACATTCCATTAGTGAGAATGAGACGGGGCGGGCGGGATATAACGGGATGGGACGGAACGGGATGGTAGATTTCAACTAAAATTAACCACGCAGACGAAGTTTGCGGGCAGAAGCTAGTAACAGGATAAAGAAAATAAACATATTTTGTGACTTGAGCTTCGGCTTCCCTTTTAAAAAATGTCACCCTTCGCCACTGGTGGATGGTCACACCCCTCCCCACCCATAAAGTTGGCAACCTTTGAAAACACATGCAAGTACTTCCAGTGGTCACTTCAAGTCTAGGAACCAAAGGTGTTTATTCCCAGTATATCTATATCATATTCAAGGTACAAAAAAGGTTTAAACAAGAAATAGATGATTTTAAATAAATATTTTGTTCTAATATGCAGTTCTTTGCAGTTAGATATTTGCTTACATTTTATTTACTATTTCTTGAATATGGTTTAATAATTGTTGCTACTAATTGGGTTGTATTTTTTGCTTTTACTATAATATGTATTATGATTGTTACTAATTGGCAGTCAAGTCTCGCTACAATAATTACCAATTGGTCTGTTGTTTTAGGATAATCGTCAGTACGGCTATAAGGAATATTTCTGTTTGTTATTTTTGGTTTGTAATATGATACAACCCCTATTTATGTAGAATATTTGGCTTACTATGTTGCCTATAGTAAACAAAACGTTTTCAAAACATCTTAAGTGGATACTGGAGATTATAAGAAGAAAAATATTTTCATATTCTGATTTGTTTAATTTGAATTAATTAATATAAAAAAGATGAGTCGCAGGATGTCTGTTGTCTTCACAGTACAATGTCCAATCTTATTGTATTTTTATATACTGGCACGACAAATACATTTCAACGCACCTAATGGAAAGCAAAGTTCAATCCCAAAGTCGACAGAATAATAACGGTTTGCTTAAATTCAGGTTTACACAATCCGAAACAGAAATGCCACACTGCCTGAGCTACGGTAGAGGATTTTCACCGTGTTATTTCTATTTGGTGGTATCGATAAGGCCGTATAACATATTATTTAATGGCCCGAGGTACGGCTTCTTCTAAGGCGCTGGGCGCACAGAACAACTTGAGTCGAAGAAACCTGTCAAATTATATGAAATTAATAATCCTGGCAACGGAAAACTGTTGTTACAGTTGTAACAACAGTTTTCCATTGTTGCCAGTTGGCAACTATTACCGAACACTAATAGAATGTATTTGCGTGGTGGCTTATTCGTAACGGACTAATGCGGCTTCCAATATGTTTACGCTGGTTGCAGTTTCAAAACCCAGGGCACACTTCTGACTTTCAGAGTCATATGTGTATTGTTTATTTATTTTATTTTATTTTTTATTTGTTAATTCAACACAGAGTAATTACAGGTTTAGATACCCAATTCGAACTGGCGGGACTATAACACAAATTTATACAAAAATAAAACAAAACAAAACATAATAACACTAATAAATTAAACTAACTCAATTAAATTAAGTATAGCAATATAAGCAATTGGAGTAAGTCATACTCGCTAAAACGTCTGTGCTTGTGGCGGCGTCGTGTGCCGGGTTGGTCACTTCCCTGTAACATGGTTGAGGAGGCCGATGGCTGGCACATGCGTCATACTCGTGAACGAGTGCTGCTTGTGTGGACTGGTCTGCTCGACTTGCTTATAATGATAACTTTTAATTACTTTAAAACTTTTATTTCTATTCATTGCTTTGGTGAAACAGTGTACTGATTCCGCGTTCTGGGCGACTATACTTACCTAACTCAACCGTACAAAATCACTTGACCAATTACCCTATTCATCATTACTATTCTAAATTATCTATGAACTGCTCTGAATTTAACACTGCAACCTCTGTATAAATACTGTATTGTAAACTTGTTTTAAAAGAGCAACGCTAGAGTTTCTTGCCCGTTCTTCTCTGGCGAAAACAGCCTTGTGAACCGGGTGGTAGTGGAAAAAAGTGACTGAATCTTAATAATGTATAACATTTCATGGGTTCAATAAATATTTTATTTTCATTTCATTTCATTTCATTTCATTGCATTTATAGCAAATAACATATAACAAACATTTTGTGAGCTCACTCCGATTGCTTGTATAAACATATGTTTTGACATGCAACTCATTAATAGTTTTAATCGCTCGGGTGAGAGGCGTCTTGGCCAAGAGGTTGGTCCTGGAGGTCGGTAACGCCAGTAGCGGTGGGCGGCGTGGCCTCCACACGTATCGGTCTGGCCCGCTCAGGCAGAGGTGGCGCAGAACCCCGGGGTTGTGCTCTATACCACGCAATAGCTTCACCAGGTACATCACTAGTGTGAACTCGCGCCGCACCCTCAGCTCGTTGTACCCGACCATGCCCAGTACAAACAATGTACCCCATATTAGCGGATAAAACGGATATATCCCATAAAGTTTCAAGTACAGGTGCCTCGTGAACTTGTTTAGGACCCGTTCTAACATGGCCACGTACTTTGCCTCGTGTGGAGACCATAATATGACCCCACTATGTTCTAGGTGGCTCCGGACGAGCGCGTCATATAGTACTCTAACGGTAGTGATATTGGTGAAGTGTTTGGATTGTCTCAACACATTTCGAGATTCCAATATGCTTTCTTGCATATATTGGTAATATTATGATTACGAATTGTGTCAATCACCACGCACTATAAAGGTGAATGAAAACATCGTGAGGAAACCTGCATGCCTTAGCGATTCATAAGAATATATATGGTATGTAAAGTCCGCACTAGGCCAGTATGTGGACTATATGGCCTAACACCTCTCAATCGTGCTCTCGATTAAAGAGGAGGCTCGTGCCCTGCAGTGGGACGCATATGGGTGGATACAGTACTAAAATGTTAAAAGTTTCCTTCAACAAATTTGGAGATCGGTCGTTTTCCTATGAATATTGGGCCTAGTAGTGGAAACATGGTGGAGACAAATGAGACATAAAATTAAATAATAAGGATTTTTTATCCTTCAAATATAACATAGTCTTCTTGAGCTAGGATACGGGGTTTTTAAGATTTATCCTCTTAAAGTTTTACAAAATCTACCATTTTCTGCTATCTGAATACGTAATGTCATAGTTGGCTTATATTTTAAGTTTGGGATGAGTATGAATATACATTATTATAAAGTACGTAAGCTTATCAAGGAAGACAGAAAAACACATTTGAATATTTAAAAGTATATTATTTTGATATCAGGTTTACTGTATGTAGTTAGTCACTTTGTCATGCGCTAGTTTAAAAAATATCTGAAGCTACCGTACATAATAATGAAAAAATAAAACAATGATTGAGGATGAATCCATTCAGACATTACAGATCATGTAAGCCTTTGCGCCTTTACGATCGGTGTCTCGTAGTTGTTGGCTTCAGGCGCGATCATCATCATCATCAATGATTTCCCGTAGTTTTTGCTTACATGACGATTATAAACATTTTAACTTATTTATATGCTATAGTATTGTTGAATCGAGGTAAGCAATTGACTGCAAGGGACGCCGTAGAGAATAAACACAACACCCAGCCACAAAACGAAATTATATTATTTTCAAATTAATTCAATTTTAAATACACATTAGTACACGACGAAATAAACAATGCAATTTGACAGATAATAGTCTCGTGACAGATGTCAACTCTATTAATGTTGCTGACAAATACAAAAATGGTAGAAATAATTCATGATATCCTCATTTTTTTGTAAATCTAATTCCAATGGTGTAGGATAAAAGTAAATAGATAAATAAATCTAAAAAAATACGCCAAATTTTTTGGTAGTAATGAATTTCGTGTCCACAGTTGGACCAAATCGACCGATCTCCTTTGCTCTGTGTAAAATTTCAAAAACGGCTGTTAAACATCTCGGCGTTCATGAGCTGAGACCATTAATTTTACAAGCACAAAGGTTACAATACAAATTATAGGAAACTTTGTGTAATTTCATGTTGTTTGACAATATTATCGTCATAAAATGAGTTAGAAAGTAGATACTGTGAAATAACTTTGTTTAGATGCCATTTCTGATACAACAGGAACAATCCACGACATAATACACTTTTATCACTATTTTTTACAATAGCCTATCATTCACTGCCATTTATAATTTATAACTCACCATTAATCACATCCACACATGTATATTTATGAATTATTATTTTTTATTTCCATTGATATAAAACACTTGTTGGAGATTTAAATATATATGAAACTACTTTGAATATAGTAACGAGTTGTCACAGAAAATTGACAGACAGTTAACAGCCAACTTCATCATGTCGATGTCGGTGTGCGCCCATTATAAAAATTTTACTCTCATAAATTTCCAAACGTCCCCAAAGAAGTTTAATTTAAATAAAATTACAAACTGTCCCTACTTTCCGGGAAACTAACAAATGAATGAAATATAATATGTAACTAACGGTCGGGCCCGGCTTCACCCGGGTGCAGATAGTTTTTCAATCCAGTCCACATATTATTTCGCGAACTCGCATATATTTAAACTCAATGTAATTAATGCCGCCGACTACACATATATTGCTTTTACCGTCCCGTCCCGTCCTGGTCTATCCCGGTTTGTCCAAATTATTCTGTCCCATGACTAAAACGATGCAATCCTCTCCTGTCCCGTGCCACCCATTCGAATTTGAAAGAGTAGCAATTATGTATATTTACAATAAATGCCTTGCTCATCCCACAGGAACTCTACATTTTTTTCGGGATACAAAGTAGCCTATGTCCGACTCCGTGGTTCAATATATCTCCATGTTAAATGTCTTAAAAATCGGTTCAGCCGTTTTAGCGTGAAAACGGAACTTACGTACACACATTGAAATAAAACTATTTTATACGGATTTTATCGCGATTTCGTTTAATTTTTACATTTTTTAACTTCCGTATAAAATAGTTTTATTTCAATGTGTAACATTCGCGTAAATCTAAGAAACCATTACGTACACACTTTCGCATTTATAATATTAGTAGGGATATGTGCAGCCTTAGAGTATATCAAAATAAATAAGCAGGTATTCAATCCGAAATGCCTCAGGTGAAGTAAAAATATATATTTCAGGTTCATCCGAACCAGCTGCCATTTATTTTCAGCTGACCTGACAAGTTAATAATACAATCGCGCCACTCACCAAACAAGGCTTTTCAAATTGACTTTTGGTTAAATATCGAATGTCTCCCTTTCTTTTTTTCATGTAAAACATTTGGCGAGGTAAATGAAGATACCGATTTCTGACTAATATAATTCGTTCAATGTATTTTTTTCTACAAAAAATATTTTTCAAATTTTTTAATGTTTTGGTGAGACCAAATTTAACTGTTTTAGTCTTGTAGTTATTATTCTGTTGGATTCCCGTATTGTATTTTAGCAGTTAACCATCCCATGGTGTTTTCTACCTACAATCGGGACGAACTGCGAGATAACATTATTAAAGAGGCCATGTATATCCCCGAAAACTAAACGAGTGGTTTTTTATGTCCGTAATTTATTTGGAAAAAACACTTCATGGCCTAACGAGTGAATATCAACCCGTCGTTGTCGAATTACTCTGAAAAACATCGAAAACACATATTTCCACTCAAAAAAAAGCTTGTTGTGCCCTTTTTCAGTGGCATGAGGAATAAGGCGAACACCTGTCGAAATAGAACTATTATTTATTAACTGTAATGGCGGAGGAATAAACCCAATGCGCGGGACTTTCAAGTGTTTCTCCGAAGCATAATATGTTGTAATATGCATATGTTAGCATATGTTTCCGTACTCACTGAAATGTACGCATTAGATTTTACGATACAATTTCAAATATTATAGTAACTTGTCTAACAAATATGTAACTTAGAATTTTTGAAGTGAAACTTCTTTATCGGGGTTGGAAAAAATTTTTCGTTACGCGTCACATTCTTCCGTTACGCGCCATCTTTTTTTATTTAGTAAATTAGTACCCACTTCAGTAAGCCACACCCCCAACCGTTTCCAAGCCCCACCCAAAATTTTAAGTCCCACCCACTTTTTTGTAATTTGATCTTACCTTACCCCCCCTCTGGCCTTCCCCCACCCTAAATCCAAAACAGTGCCCAATAGCCTCCCCACGAAACCTCCCCCCCCCCGCTTACCCCCACCCTAAAAATTTTACCTCACCCCCCCTACTCATATCTCCGGCATTATCCATCGTAGACCCACCGACCTTGGGTTCATTGGAACCGGCTCGGTGAGGGCTACAATCCTGCCCCAACAGAATTCCCGAATTCCCCCTCCACAACTTTCCCCACCCAAAAATATTTTAAGGTGCCCAATAGCCTCCCCACGAAACCTAACCCCCTCCCCGCCCCTACCCCCACCTAAATTTTTTATCTCACCCCCCCTATTCCTATCTCCGCCAATATCCATCGTAGACCCATTGACCCTGGGTTCATTAGAACCGGCTCGGTGAGGCCTACAATCCTGCCCCAACAGAATTCCCGAATTCCCCCTCCACAACTTTCCCCACCCAAAAATATTTTAAGGTGCCCAATAGCCCCCCCACGAAACCTAACCCCCCCCCCCGCCCCTACCCCCACCTAAAATTTTTACCTCACCCCCCCTAAACCTATCTCGGCCAATAAAGGTCGTGGACCCACCGAGCTTGGTATCCTCGGAACCGTCTCGGTGAGGGCTACAAATTGGCCCCGATAGAAATCCCAAATTCCCTCAAAAATTTTCCCCCTCCTAAACTTAAACTTTATTTAATTTAGCTTTATTTTACTAATTCTGTAAATTTGTAAATAGTAGATTATTTTTCGAAAAATGATGTCATAAAGAAGTTTCACTTCTTACGTGTGTACACTAATACACACACACATTTTTTTTAAATACTTTTCTAGGCTTAAACTGAATTTCAATGAAATTGCGCCTTTGGCAAGTCTGTACAAAAACAGTAATATAGCACGCAAAAAAATACCTGTGTGATAATTTAAACTTCAATAAAAAACTTAACATACTTTATTATAAAAGAAATTAACTAATATAACAGTTGTAATACGCGGTGCAACGGAACAACGTTATAGCAAGCAATAAGAGCAAAATTTATCCGATTTTCAACAGTAAACTTGCCGCGTCCGAGTATGTTGCTGATCCCACACTAATGGAACTTTGTTGTTTGCTGTCCGTATACCTTTGTAAAATACAGACTCTCACCTAGATATTGCATCGTTCTTATTTTATTGTAACCGTTGGTGAGAGATGTAATAGTTATTAAAATAATGTAGCAAATCGAGGTAAACACCGGAAAATGTGAACAATTCATTTTGGACCATGGATAAAGTTATATTGCGTTGACTACATGTAATTATGTGATAAGAGCCGGCAAAAAATAAACTATGTATATATCTTTTAACTTTACCTTTACACTGCAATTTTCAACTTCGCCTGATCTCAAATCTTTTAAGAACTTGCAATTTTGACGTATTTACCAGGAACTGAAAATTTTAATTAAGAATATTCAGAACAGTACAATAATCCTTTATTGCAAACCAAATTACAGTATTCAGTTTAAAATTAGGTCATGTTTGATACAACAATGGGTGGTTTTATCGGTTAAAGCGTACTCTACCAGACAACTGTGAACATTAATCGGTTCAACTATCGCAATTACAGAATGCAACAGAAATAGTGTAAAACTGTGCCTCCTCCTTGGACTGTCTGACTTGACTGGGTCCTGAGTTTGATTCTCAGGTACAGTAATCTACTTATTGAGAGTTTTTGTTGTGACAACATCGATTCATGTTGCTGGTTTCTGGAACTTGCCAGTGCCATTTGTGCCTTGGAGGATAAAAACATGAATTTTTTTATTCGTTCGTATGTAAAATTTCCATCTTACGGCTAAGAATTATGACAAAGACTGCAGTTAGTTTTTCATTGAAGGGTTTAATATGGACTTGAATATTATAATAGGATATTGAATTGATATTGAATATTATAAATATAAAATATGTTTAATTAATTACCGCATAAGGCGTTGGACTTTGAACTTTTTACTAAAAGAAACTACAGCTTTTCGCATTTCGTTGGTAGTAGAATATTCGGTTCCCTGCGGAATGTGGAAAATTCATCCCAGCTACCCAAGAAAGTGTGGCCGTAGTTCGCATTTAACCCGTGTGCATTGTTTAAAGTAGGGCGACATAACTATGTAGTTAGGTGAGAGATAACCATCTTTCGACGTTAGATTTTAAATTTTGATGGCTTTGCACCTACCAACACATACAATAAAAAATATCAAAATTACATCTATTACCAAAACTGGCTGTTCCGGTCAAATAAATACAAAACACACAGTTCGCCTGAGTGTATGATTACTAATTCACACCATTCGTGCGAATCGGTGTCGAAACTTTCCCAATTTTTTCACTGCGTCATACATTTTGCATGTACAATATTGCGATTTTCAATATAAAATGAACGTGAAATTTTGCCTTCCTGCCATCATACTGTCGGAAACTCTTATTGTATTATTTTACATATTTAAATTTAAGCGTTTTTAATTAACACCCTTTTATTAGCTTCGCCTGTATGTATATATTTTTGTGCGCTTCACAATTACTTTTTCGTCTGTTTTTTTGGGATACCAAGAGTATATCTCACAGTTTATTGTATCCATAGCACAAGACTTAATACTAATCTATCGATGAAAGATGTTTTTACGAATATCCTGATACAATCTTATCCAGCAATTTTACTCGCGAAACTCAAAAGCAAAACTTACTTCACGTTAGTTTTCCAGCCAGTTATAAGTACAAGGCTCCTCGACTTTACACCTCAGTGACCTAGCACACATTAGCGGATTATTTTAATTTCAATGAACAGCGAGACAAACATGCCATTCGTCTGATGGTAGCGATACGACCGCTCGTGGACAGTAGCAAAACCGATCACCATGGATTACAAAGCAATGCTTGCCATTTCACTGTGATCGACATCCTGATACATACGATTTTCAGTCTCATTATGTCCAGTATTTCGTATAGGTACCTTGAAATTTTGATGCAGCTTTCTGGGGTATGCAGATTTTTTCACGATATTTTCTTTTAACAATAAGTGAGACGCTAACCGCCGAATATACACATACAACTTTGATGATGATGATTCATGGCTTGAGTTCAAATTTAACCAAATTTTCCACCGCCACTTTCCAACTAATTTTGTGAGGTTTATATATCATTTAAGTTTACTATATGTCCTGTAAACGCCACTACAGTCAAAACGTGACAATATTGCGTACAATCCACTGCATAAACGTACATCGTAACTCACCGTGTAATGGCTGTAATAAAGTATAGTAACGAATTATTTACACGTGGAGCAGCCGTCTAACCCAGCCGTACACCAAGCCATCACATATTCTAGGGATTTAGCCGAATAATTTAATGAACGGCGTGAATACTGTTAATCAACGTGCAATGCGTTTATGTTTTGGATTGGTTGCGTGGTTAGAGGTACGTGGATGGTGGGTACATCTATTTTTGGGATAATATAGTGCATGCCCATTCAATCAACCTCTGTATGTGCTTTGTATATTCTACTTAGTTTTCCTCTATACTGCATTAACGACAGCCCGTGGCGCGAGCTATTAAATTAGTTACATATACTATTCCCAAATGTTATCATTATTTAAATAATAATACGAATATTTTTCACAAAAATGTTTGTTAATGATTTGTATGTATACTCTCGGAAATACATGTGTGATGTGCTAGTATTATCACAGTTGAATCGTCTCACCAGCCACTAACGATGCGACGCGAGTCGCGACGGTCCCGGGTAGCACCTGTAATTTTTTTCAAACTCCCCACAATTGCTCGAGCTGGGTATTAAATTTATTGTGCATAAAATATACACGCCCTCACGAGCTTAAGTAGGCAACAAATTGTTTATCTATTTTATTTACATCAAAATAAAGAGTACTAGGGGTTTTTGTCCGCAAGGAAATGGAAACGAAAGAGAAAATATTGAAATATTAAGTACAATACAAACCTTTGATCCTGACCTGACCAATTAATTTTTTACTAATTATAAATACGACATTAAATAGTCTCGACAATAACTTTTCCAGAGTTCTTAATTTATTCCGCACTCATGTTTGTGTGCTCTCATTTCAATTACTAGTAAATGGTACTTGTTCGCGTTATATGCATGTGTAAATTTCAGCAACTACATATTTAAACTGATATATAAAGCTATTCAGTTTATTTGTGTTTATACGCGCTACTCCTACGAAATGCTGGTTCGAATTGTACAATTTATTTATGTTTTGGGTAGTCTATTTGTCAAGAAAGATTATAGGGTAAAATATAACTTCAGTAACCAATAGGAGCGGCGCATTCATGGAAAATTTACTATAAACGATTTTCCGTCAAAAAGAATGTGCACTCAGGCGAAGACGGGCCAAGCCAGTAGTATACAATAATAATATTAAATATCAATACAATAATAAATAATACAATAATCATATTATAATAATTAGCTTTACGAATCGTATTAGCAAGCTTGTGTTAAAATGGTATCAAAGTGAAAATGTTCGCATTCAAACGTTTATGTTATGAGAAGCACAGATAAAAGAATGCTGACAACAGTCCCAAAACTTTTCCATTGTTCATAGAATATTCCGTTTGCAAATTTTTATTTCATAACATTTCTCTTTATTCTTTTTGTGTCTTGTTAAAAATCATACAAATGTTGGAAAATATAAATAAAACGGAAAAGCCTTTCAGCGAAAATAGTAGGTTGCTAACAAAATAGAACATTGATTCTTAATTCGGGTTCGATCCCCGCACCGAGACAAATGTTTGTGAGAACCACAACTATTTGTTTCGGGTCTGGGTGTTTGTGAGATCGAAAAGTCTCTCGTAGTTCTTGATACCCACGACACAAGACTCGATCTTAGTGTGGGGTCAGGACTATGTATGTGACTGTTGGGTGTATTTATTTTTTTATTTTTATTTTAATAACATATTGGTTATGTAAGATACAAAAAATGCATAAAATACATAGGCATTATACTCTGACTTCGTTCCTGTTCCTGTTCTGTTAGTTTAATAAACATTAAAAAGCCTCGGATAAAATTGAACCCAAGTTTTTTATCTTCATTGTGTTTTTTTCCTGGTACCGGCTGGAATAACGCCGAAGTCGAATATTTTTAACGTCCAGTCCAATTTCCAAATTTTTATTTCCAATTTCCAAATTATTGAAAATAGGATATTGGTTTTTGATTAGCTGTTCCGTCATGGATAAGTCTATCTCACTTTGCCTGTTTACCGTTGAGTTCTGGGACACCCTGTCTATGTAGACATGTGTATGTACACAGGATGTTCCTATATGATAGTACGCATATACGCTACTCCGATGTATCGCAGTTTTAACCTGCGGAAATAAATAAAAATATTCTTCACTCACTCACAGCGACAGCTGACTAAAATTAATAACGCTCGAAAAAAATGTATTTTTCGTTTCCATTTGAAGTTACGCAATAAAGTTTGCCCATGGAAGCTCGCCTCGACGCATAAACGTCCAAAATTAACATGAAAGAGCTTTATAAAATATAAACATCTGAATGGAAATATTTGTATTTATATTGATGTAAAATCAAAAAGGAATTATGAATATAACGTGGTTTGATTTATGAGACTAATATTGCAGTATACACGCAGTACAATAAAGCACCATTTATACGAGGAGAGTTTCTTACCTCGAAGATACGATTATCGTAAGGATATAAAAAAGTTGCATCGCGTAGACACAATAATCTATAGGGGTTATGTCATGCAATAATCGCATACGATTCTCGCCGCGAGGAACTCTCCCCGTGTAAATGGAGGTTAACTCAGTAATAACTCAATTAAATAATCACATGATTATTAGGTTGGTGTATGGTTGGATTTATAAAATAAAAATTGTCACGTGTGTATGATAACGCAGTAATAACTTCATTATATAATTATTATTTCCTAATTAGATGCGAGCACAAGTTAAAGTTCCGATTTCGAGCCGGATTCACTTTCTATGAATTTACAATTTGAAGAAAATAATTAAGCTAGAATTACTTTTCCTAAAGTTAATCGCGTAAGAATAAAATCTTTATATAAGATATAACAAAATTATACTTTGGGTAGCTACCATTATCATAAAATGATCAAGGATTTCTACAGTGATCTTATAATAACGGCTCTCATCCATTGAGTTTTGAGTTACAGCCTAAACGGCCTGTAGGCAAGGGTCTATCAACAAACTGGTTCAATTGAATTAATTTTAATATTTTAACCTATTTTATAAGATTAAAAAAGTGATTACTGTGGAAAATAGCATCCCACAGTACAATTGCGCCATCGGAACAACTTCAATATTTTTTTCCATTAAAATGTAATGTTCACTCAATTTTCAGTCTAGAATTTTAATTGAATTTCTCCAATGCAGTACAGACTCCGGCGTCTCACTTCAATGCCGAACTTGACCTGATATTTTCTCTTCCAATAATTCTCGATTGCCATACATGTTGAATAGGTTATTCAAGCTTCGATGCGCTTATTGTTATAGGATGTTGATGCTTAAAATTAAAATAATTCCATCTAGAAAATGTAAGAAGGAAAGAGCAATTACGTTACTTTAAAACAATTTTATAGAAAAATGCTTTGTAACTAATTTTTCTCACGAATAGCGGAAAATATTAATACTATTTCTGTTATTGAACCGAGAGCAGGTAATGCCCATCTCAAGGAAAAATATATGGCACACTTTATATTTTCTCAGCTATGTAGCAGACAAACTGTGGCAGCTCAAGTTGGAGTTAGCCATTGTTCTAAAACATCCAAGATATTTCAGTTGCCAACTCGTCTCAAACTGAATAATGCTCTAGGAAGTTTAATTTTAAAATCCAATTAAAAGGATTAATATAGTTTATCGGCACGAAGTTTGTGAGACGAGAAAAACTTACGTGCTAATACCAGACTTTATTTAGGACTTTTCCTTGGATAATGTCTTATTAAAAGATTATGAAAGTACGAAAAATGAGAACTATGAGAAATGCAATTTGGATCACAACCTTCGATTGCAAAAATCATCTCTAGCATTATCTGTTCTCTATCTAGGAACAATCTAAATTTTATTTTATTTATTTATTTATAACCAACCAAAACAAAAACTAGTCAACATGTAAAGAACAATGGCAACTGCCCATACATTGTTTTATTTGAAATTAAAATTAAACGTCTTGACATGAAAAAATCTCGTTAGGTTTAGTGTTTTTTTCTAATTCAATATATGTAAGAATTGTAGTTAAAGAAACCAGAGAAATATTTATATTCATGTTTTATTTTTAATATTTATACGCCTACGTCAAATAATGATTACAATGGCTGACCGTGCTATGACGTATTGTAATATCAGGAAAGTCATTTTCTCGTAAATTAAAATTATAATAAAACATTCTGATAAAAAGACGTGTTGTATCAGTGTCTTGAGTTATTATTTCTAGTGGAGTATAAAATATTTTTACACCTAACACGTTATTATCGTTGATCTGCCGAAGTCTACTATTTTGACAGTTACCCTCAACTAATTCAGTAAAACGTAATCCAAGCAGAAGTTAAGATCGGTGTTCAAAACAAACATGGCATATCACACATAAAAAATATAAAAGTCCGTAAGAATACACGGATCACATCAGCCAATATCAGGCTTCATATTTCTCCATTAATTTTGACTCAGTTCGGTTAATAGTCAAAACAACAATTCATACAACGAAAACGTCAAAACTCAAAAGTCTGTCATGAACTTTTCTAGCGGGCGAGGTGTCAATCGACTATTTGCTGTGATTACTAGTCTTATTGCCAAAATCACACCATACTTTTAATGTATTTCTATTTTAATACAGAAAAAATATACATACTTACAAACACAGGAAAAAACGGATTTATATTCAATTATGTCGGTTATGCTATGAAACTAAAATACATACCACAGCAATTACATTTAGAACAAAATAGATATCGCCTGTAATTAATGTATGATGCATAATCTCTTTTTTCTGTGTTTTAAGCTATCTGATAGGTACAAAAATGAAGTGATCAAAAAATCTTCTATCCAGGCTTAGCCCTATTTTATTTATATGTTGCGAATTAATATGTAGAATTGCTGATGGATTGAAGTTATCGAGAAATGAGGATAATTCATAATTGGTCATAAACTTGCATAATTAAATGTTTTAGCATAATATAAAAAATAGATTGTTTGAATTGCATTGAACAAATATGGAAATCCACGAGGCGGCGTTTAAAATAATTAAACGCAATATAGATTTTTGACATATATATCATTGTGATATTTGTTATTGAGAAAACAAAGATAGTTACTATTACTTTAACAAGCAAATAAAATATCAATTAAGTATCATTAGTTACATAGAGTTTGACAATGTTATACTGAAGGACAAAGTTACCTCGATTTACAGTACTTGACTATGGTAAACTATTTTAGTTTAATAAATATGGAATGGCAACATTAAGCCAATAATAAACCCGGAATTACTCAAATTACTTTCCATTTTATGGAATTTTTTTCACCCGCTTTGAATAATTCATTTGATTAATTATTTGATAAAACGTAGAAAATTATTAGAACTTGTTTTGTGTATATGTCACTTAAAGACGCTCAAATTAAGACCAATCAAGAATTCGCCATTGTTCTTTACAACTATATTAACAAAATATACACATTATAGTGGTCACGAACATTTAAACTAGGCCGAGCCTGTACTTTAGACATAAATTATGTGAAATTGTATTTCAGTGTGTTACGTTATATTTACATTTTCGTACAAAATCGAGTTCGAATAGGAGATTTTCACTATAATCATGATCAAGACATTTCCTACCTCCATAATTAATTTACATTCAAATTCAAGTAAGTTAAAGGTTTCAGCTTGATTAGACTCTCCCATCTGGGTTTCCCAGGCTTGGCCTAGTTATGAAACTCTCCAAAACACCTCTAGGGATTTGGGGTAAAATTACAACATTTCATGAAAAACAAAGTAAAATTAATAGCTCATTCTTTTAAATTCCAAAAGCCAAAACACTGAATAACTTAATTTATAAAATTTTATTTAACTCAAGCTTTTGTAATTCAATATCTTAGATTGGTCATAGGAGCTTATTAAGAGCTTAACATATTATTCAGTAAGAAGGGAACTTGAAAAAGATTATTTATATAATGTTTACGTAATGCATGGTCGGTAAAATCATTAACAAACTACTGCCAAAGTTGGTTTACAACAAAACATCAAACGTATTCTCATGGATGTTCACTAGATATTTGATTCAATTTTAAAAACTACGTCCATGATTTCAAACGTATGGCTCTATCGCAGATACGACAACTCCGCGAATGTCAAATATGAGAAAACATAGAATAAGTCAAAATCGTTGAAACGAGATGCTGCGGGTTCGGTCCCGCATCGAGACAAATATGTAATTGTGTGATTCACGGGCATGTTTTTTTCCTGGTCAGGACGTTTGTAAGACGGAAAAGTCACTCTTCGTTAATGAACCACCAAACAAAACCACATCGATCTTAATTTGAGGTCAGAATTAAGTATGTAGGTACTGTTAGATTTTTTTGTTTATGTGTTTATACATCAATATCATGCCTGCATCTCTAGGAGTAAGCAGAGACTACTAATCCTGCCCTATAACTTTCGCTGCGTCAAGTTCATTTTATTTATTCAAAAAGTGATTTCGTCGGTTCAGGGTACTTCAGACCTGACCCTCGATTAGGGTGTCATTGATAGGGCACGTTTTTATGTGTATCAACGAGTATCATCGATGTCCAGGTACTCGATAACCAGGTTCCTTCCCCTTATAAAGACAATATTATTTATCATGATGATTGATTATAATTAATTATATAGTAGGTCTAGAGACAGCCTTACACAAAAAATAGCAAATTCACCTAAGTTAAATTCGTTCAACGTGCTATGGAAACAGCTATGCTCCTCTGGCCTGATAGCAGGACGACTTACACAAGAGGGCCGGCAGCGACTGGATGCATAAAGCAGCCGGGCTCTGTTGCGTACCTTAGGAGAGGCATGTGTCCAGCAGTGGACTCCAACGTGCTGATGATGAAGATTATAATATAATTTTTTCAAGCATAAGAACTAAAATCTTTTGGTGGTATTAATAGCCTTGTGACAAAGGTACTAAATTATTGCTGAATGGCACGTGTATACCGCGCGCCCTAATAAACTATGTAGACAGGCTCTCTTCCAAATTAATTATGAATACCTGTTCCATCAGTCTTCTAATTTATTTTTCAGATATTATTCTGATTTATTTTTGTGTATATCGCGTACAACCGCACAAACTAACAAACAAACCGATTAAGTATTTTGGGTTTTATTACGTTAATACAGACCCCCATATTAGATTATCTCATTTATCTTCCACGTACAGCTACGATCGGTTGCAATGTTATTATACAGGGTATATCAAGACCGCGACCGAAAACGAAGCCAGGAGGTAATATTAGTGATATCAAACACAATGCATGTAAAAATTTTACAAAAAAAATCGTCAATTTTTTTTTTGTTATTTTTTACATGTCGTCGTATTTGAGTGATTAAACATAGTTTTTCTAAAATAATGACGTACATCGCTTAATTTTTAAACACGCAATGGTACGTAAGGGTTTAAATTACTATTTTTGCAAAAACTAGGTTTTTACCCCTCAAAAACGATGATTTTTAAAAAATTGTAAAAATAAAACCGTCGCTTATTTTGCAAAATTTTTAGTTGCATTGTGTCTGTAGCTGCTAAAACTACCACCTGGCTTCGTTTTCGGTCGCGGTCTTGATATACCCTGTATGTATAGAATTTGTAAGTGGCGACGTAAAAATAAAATAATAAAACGAAGCTTCAATGTTCTCTATTTTACACTTTATTAATTAGAATATATTAACGATTATCTACGGACCAGCTTGAAAGGTTTAATGGATAATTATACGACGGTGGATATCGAACAAGAGCGCCAATTATGAGCCATTAACCTAATTTTTAGCGAGGAAACAGAGAATAGTAATTAAAAATCATTTAAATATTGTTTAATACGAATAAAATTGAGATTCCAATTATTAGATTATAATGATAATAGACCTGAACTTTCACAGCTGGTATCTGTTTTATGTAATATTAATATATTACATAATAAGAACAAAATGATGCTCAACACCCTATGTCTCAGCCCTCAGGATGGCGAGCGCAGTGGAACGCCAAACATTACTTTGTAGTTCATGGTGTTGTTTGGTTTTGCTACTGTCCATGAGCGGTCGTATAACTTACCATCAGGCGATCGGCTAACTCGCCTCGCCATTCAACAAAATAAAAAGATATATATTTGCATAATGCATTGGCTGAAGCCCATACGTCCACTGCTGACCACAAGACCCTTCTACGATACGGTTGGCTATTATAATACTATAATAGTTTTTATACGAAACATATTTATTATAGCTAACGTAAAATCCTTTGTTTAATTTAGTCTTCAGCTCAAGGAATCCCTTCCTCAACGATTTCCCCTGCGACTATTTTCGCTGTGAAGATCTTTGCGGTGTCAAGACATTGGCCACAAGTATTTGTCTCGAGTCTGAGTGTTTGTCGGAACGAAAAGTCTCTCGTAGTTTCTGATACCCATGACACAAGACTTAATTGATCTTAGTGGCGTCAGAGCTATGTGACTGTTAGGTGTATTTATTTATAATTTTTTTGGAATCAATATCTACTGATTTCTGGATAGGTATATAGCTGTTTATAGCAATATATCGATGGATGTACATTGCACGCGAACGTGTTTTTTAAAATGGAAAATATTTTTTAAATGGTTCCACGTTTTAACAACCTTTTTTTTATTTATTGTGCGTATATCTGCTAAGTGTCTGCAATTAAAGCTCGCTCTCCCGAAGTGGTATTTACAAATAATTAGTTTTATCCTAGATAAGGTTATTTGTTACAACTTACAACTTAGTGTAATTGAATCTCAATGAAACGACGTAAATTGTGATTGCAACTGCTAGCCGGCTTAACCAGATATTTAGACTTATTAAAAAAGATAATGATACTATCTAGTTAGGCTAACAAATAATTAGAATCATATATGAGATGTATATAAATGTATGTAGGTCGAATTCATGTTTATGGTATAAATAAGTATCAAAGAAAAGTACTTAAGAGTATATTAAGATTGATGAATAACATTAATAACAAAAAATATTCAACTGGAACGACCAAAAAAATGTCGCTGTTTTTTATTCCCACGCGCAACGTTGCTACGGATGGCTAGTATTTTAGCGTAGGATCAAGACGGTTTGTGTCATGTTAGGGTGTTTTTTTTTTAACGAATACAGCACGACCTTTATGGGAAACTACATCAATTCGCAAAAAGCACTAAACGTCAACAAAAGCCGTTCATCCACGAGCTCGATATCCAATAAATCCGGGCACAGAGGCTGCGTTGAAATACCCTTTATAAAATCTAAATTTCGCCGAAATGAAACGCGCCGTGCCAGTTAGACCGTGTTCTCACTGAATTTTAATGATGTACAGCGCCTGGGGCATGCTGACCTACGCTGACCTACATTCTGATAGTCCTCACCCACTACGCTGTCCATTTGCATTTAATACATGTTTCAATTTAGGATGACGGTGATCATATTTCACCATACATGACCGTCGCTAGCTATCCTAATTTTGATTGAACGCGACCGATTTGTTTTGTGTAATATTAGAATTAATTGCGACAAGGAAACCACCTGGAAATATTGAAAACATAAAGACGCTAACACCCTTCTTCTCTACTTTTGACAGTCGATACCATTTGTTTCCATTAAATGCCACCGCCATTAAGTTAATACACCATCGCAGCTTTTATTAATTAAAATTTATGAGTGTTGAGACTAATCCCAGTTTCCAATAATATGGCGCCTCAAAGATAAGCCAGCTCTAAAAAAATTACATGTCAAAATGAGAAATGAGATACTAAAGCAGATAATAGGCACTCGTCGCCATGATCATTTACAAACACTGCAGGATATATTCCTGTATATTATTTCTTCTTTTTGGTCAATCGGAAGTATCGCCGTCCCTTAGAAATTATTAATAATAAGATAGGCACCATCCCACATTAACTTACACACGCAGTACAAGCCACGCGCAAATGTTCCAAAAAAATATTTCTCTTTCTTCAGCCATGGGAGGTTCAATGAAATAATTGAGGGTTCTTTGACCTGTTGGAAACTTTCTGAATCCAGCTTCTTGCAATTTTAAATAGGTCTTCTGCACACTTATTAAATATTTTGATAAATGTAATTAACAACATTGATCATATTGTACCAATAGTTTTACCAAAGAATTTAGTAGATTATAGAATTCACGCGGTCGACATAAGACGGAGACCTCAAGCAGGCCAACTAACTAACGCAAACACGCCACTGTTTGCGGATTGGACAAATATTTGCCCTCAAGTGGGAAACTGAACGACAAACGACCCCCAGTCTATAAATATATTGACAGTTACCGACTGAAACGAATTGTTACAGCTACAAATCTTTTTATCGTAACTTACAAATATAGTATTTGTTGCAGATTGTTTAATAATCTTCTATTTTATTGTAATCTAGCTTTAGAGTAGGGCTCTCTGAAATAGGATGCAACAATGTTATACGTTTTACGTGAGTGTCCTGTGCCTAAGTGTCTGTCTGTGTCATTATAGTTCCTAAACAAATAACTCATTATAATGTATCGTCTGTCTAAATTCTATGGGCGTCTAACGAAATTTGGAACTACAAATAAAAGTCCCTCGTAGCATCTGATACCCACGACACAAGACTTAATTGTTCTTAATATGGCCTCAGGACTATGTGACTGTTGAATCTATTGATAAATTATTTATTAGCTCGTTTTACTCTAAGCTACTTCTTAGTAAAACATCGATTTCAGGAATTTTGTACGCACAAAGACGTTATACATTTCGAGGTTATAATAATTATTAACTTGTTTGCTTCTCCGCATAAAGGTTTTTGCTCACATTGTTTGATGGTTCATTTCATGCTATCATAATTATCCTTTGATTGCAAACTTATCCATTTTTATTGTATTAAATCTGAAAATAAATATTACTTTACTTATTATTTTGAAATAAGTAACATTTTAGTGACTCAGGCTTAAATATTTCCGAACACATGTTAGCTATAAGTACATATTATTAGTTGAGCATACAGTTTATTACGTTTCACACTCACATTTCACCAAATAAAATATGATGTAATTAGGTTCGCCGAGCATATTTCGTAACATTAAATATTTACCGCGCTGACGAATGTTTTCTCTGAAAGTGGGGGAGGAAGGGAGCGTGTACGGCGTTCTTCCAGAGACAATCCCGGGGCGGTATCCGATGTAAGCGTCTTGATCCGGCCACAAGCCGATCTTGTTTATTTTAATTGTAGCTCTTCACAACCGAAGTCCTTTGATGTGGAGACAACAGGTGCGCACTCAAATTGGGAGTTGGTTAAGAACTTTTTATTACACCTAACTAATATACTTTGTGGTTTTTGTTTCCACTGCGAAAAGAGCTTTAAAATGTTATCACTATAATTTATGGCAACAGAATAAAATTGTAGCGGAATCGACATACCTGCAAGCGCATTATCGATCGATTCACAAGGATAGACAACCTTATAAAGAATGCAGGAAAGTGTCGGGTGCAAGTCGCCTCTAAAAGATCTCTATGAAAACCCTTTGGGAGAGATCTGGGAAAAATAGAAGCCAAGTATTTCAACGTAGCTTAATTCAAAAATAACGAAGAAAACAACTGTATTATCAAATCATCTAAACTGTCATACTCGAAGTTACATCATCGTACGAATGACAACACCAAGCTTAAAAATTTATTTCTATGCTATAATATCTGATATTCGTTACTTTTTGTTCATTTTTTTCCCAGTTTTATAAAATTGAAAAGCTTTCACGAAACTTTTATCCTAAATAATCACTTAGAAGTCAAATTAATGTTACAATGCGCATACCATGTCGCGTCTCTATTCAACATTAATAATAAAAAAAAAGATCTCACGGAAAAAGACGGCATAACAGTAGCACTCAGGTTCCTAACCAAGTACAATGTATACAACAAATATTTATTTAGTTACTTATTAAGCTTCATATACTACGTACACTAGGCGGACTTTTAACCGTATATCTCCGGGGCGTATCTCCGTTCGGTTGGCACAGAGATGAGTCGAAGGTGGACAAATCCTAATTTTAACAAATATATTACAATTTATTGCATTCGCAGGTGTTCGTGGAAATGAACGTGGTATACACTACACCTGAAGCCTTGGCTGCCGAGCAACTGGCCGAAGCTGCAGCAGCGAACAACGACATGCCTCCCGGCAGCCGCTCCCTGATGCCGGCCGTCCACAGCCGCGACCGGAGCCCCACACCCATGTCAGTCCATGAGTCAGCAGCCAGCTCTGCCCCACCTTCGGACGTGGACGATGATAACGCCATTGAGTATTATGAGCGAAATCTTGCGAGCATAGAGAGTGCTCTGCAGAATAAGGAACGAGAAGCAGCTGCTGATGTCGAGGCAGGGCCCTCAGGGACCCCAAGAGAGCGCTCCAGGGCCCGACAGTTGAAGAACGCTGGCAAGAAGCTGTTTCGGTGAGTACATTTAAAAGTTGCATGAGCTTAAACATGATATTTATCCTATTTTATGGATTGATACTGTCATTTCTGTACCCAAGCCCGTCGTTGAAATTCCAAGCTCATTATGAATTCAGAGCGTATTCTGCCTTTACGGACAGTATAACAACGAAGTTTGTTTATTTTTAGTATAAAAAATTGCTTTTTGTGACAACGAGTAATTAACTATAGGCATTCTGCGAAAGGCCAATTATTACGTACATTAAAAATTCAAGTAGTTAATTTTTGAAAGTGCTTATATTACCTCACGCTATAAACAGTTTAGACTGACATCTTAATTACCAGTATTATTAAAATTCAAAATCAGATTCACGATTTATACACGTAACAAATGCACAAGTAAACAGAGTATTAAAATTTGAAACATAAAAAATAATATTGAATTCAAATACTGAAGCAGACAGTCATGATTTTTAATCATCGCGAAATATCTGTAGTTATAGTTGTATCAGCCCATACACGTCCCACTGCTGGGCACGAGCCTACTCTACAATCAAGAGAATCGATCTAGAAGTATCTAGTTACTTTATTTGTCACTTAGTTACATTTAGTTTTTGCCTTAGTTATCTTAAATATAGTCAAAGAATAAATAGGTAAAGAGGGCATTTTAATGCCAGTGATTGTAAATTAATTTAATTTTAAAAATATATTTGGACTCGGACCGACGATAAGTTGATAAAAATAAGGTAGGGCAAAGTAAAAACAAATATTCCCCGTATGCGTATGTTTACACCATGTTTGCCGTTCAAGAATATCGCCAACTTTGACTTAATCTGATAAACATTTCAGACTAGTCGATAACTTTTCTTGTAGTAAAACATTCTGTGATTTTATAACTTTAGGCTGTTGTTTTATCACTTTACTACAGCGTAGTTAAAATAAAACAGGCGCGGTCTTTCGCTGGGTGGCGATAAATCTAGAAAGACCGAGGAGACGAGGAGTATGCGCGAGGCCTTGAAAGGCATGCGCAACCTGGGCTGGCTGCGCCGTCACCGCGCCCAGGACAGCAGCGGCGACGAGGAACAGGGACTCCTCGAGGCCGGTCCCTCATCCGAGCCAGACAACCTCGACCAAGACAGCTCCGACTCATCGGATGAAAACATTCCCATTCACAAAACTTCGAAGGATGCTCCCCGGGTACGGAGAGTGTAAGTATCACAATGATTTAAACGTTCGTTTTACAAATTTGCCTTTTGCATTAAAGATTTTTTTAGCATTTTTACTAAATCATTAGCCCAGTGCGCATTTTCACTGAATTCATAAACTTCATTAAGCTAGATATCATTTTCTTTAACTTCCGTTATTTTTGTCTTTCTCAAGGGGCGCAAGACTAACTAGCATTCGACAGCTAAGCCGCCAGCCCGCCTTAAGACTCCTTTTATGATTTGCACATCCTGCTGTCCAAAGCCGCTTGCATCCAATAGCCTTTTTTATCATATTTCGCTTTAAGGGCTGCAAAAATTAATTATATTAAAAAATAAGAATAACAAAGTGATGAAGATAATACAAAGTACACATGATGACCTGAAGGGGTAGGCAAAGACGCAACATGCACAAAGTATATCAGCATCAATTACTATCATTATTATCGTTGGTCTGTCTGTTAACCGATGAACGAGAACTAAAACGGAAATCTATTTATAAACCGTCATAGCAAAATTTACTGAATGTTTTCTAAATGTGATATATTTTTTGAAAATGTTGACGGTAAAAAACCGAAATTTTCTTCTTTTCTCGAATTCGTGTGGATAGATCGGAGAGCTGAGCGACGCAGGAATGTTATTCTGCGTCGATTCGGCATCGTCCGAATAGGTACGGGGTCTATTCTATATTCATTTTATTATATTTGTCATTATATTTGATTAAATAATTTAAAAACTACGTCTATCGGGAGGGGAATGATTGTATAATGTACCAAATGCAAATTAATTATGATCTATTTAATTTAATTAGAAAATTGTGGTTATAACTAAATTAAAGAATCATTTTTAAATACAATCGCTGTATGAATTTTATTGCTTATAACGTTTTGCACCTTTTTCTTTATAAATCTCTAATTTGTATATAATCAAGTTAAAGCGATTTGGCTATCTTATCATGGCACATGTTTTTATCTTTATTAGCTTACAAAATTTCGTGATATGCTCTAAACGCTCAGTTATAATATTCACTGTAGTTCCCAATATTATTTACTTAGCACTTTAATTTTAGTTGGTTTCACATTTATTCTGAGTCAAGTGGTTTTGACTGTTTCGCATAATTCTCTTGAATATGCCCTCGATTTGTTTCATTTGTTGTGGCGGCATTTGTTCAGATCTGCCTTAAAAACGTTTTTTCCCATTCTCTCCGGTATTTATTCCGCCCTCAATTTCTAGAGTTCACATAAATAATAATCAAAAATGCCTAAAAATTCTTCTCTATCAGCCCATAATCGTCCCACTGCAGGACACGGGCCCTCTACAATCGAGTGAACGATTGAGAGGTGTTAGGCCATATAGTCCAACACGTTGGCCTAGTGCGGGTTGGCGGGAAAAAACATTAAATAGATGATATTTTTTTAATTTCCGCATTCAAGGCGCCATTAGCACTGTGAAAAACCACACATTACATATGTACATAAAAAACACATTTTTTATTAATATTTTTGGCTATCAGTAGTTATATTGCCCCAATAAGTTTTATTGCGCTACTGACATTGAGTAATTAGCTTTCAGAAAAATAATTATTTTTAATAGTAGATATTCTATTTAGAGTGCTAGTGGCTCCAATAAGTCTCGTTGCACGTTGACACTACGTACTACATTATATTATATATACAAACACGTGGTTCCTACAAGTAATTGTTGTACTACTTGTCGGTGGTATACCCGTATATCGATTGTCATGTACAATAGTGATTCAGGCAAGTGTGTCGCGATTCGCGAGTGTATATCCCTATATCCCTAATACAATTCTAAAAAGGTGGAGGTTCTCAATTCCTCGGAATCTTTTTAATGTATGTTCACCGATTACTCGAAGACGCCTGAACCGATTTGAAAAATTGTTTATTTGTTCCATAGTTTATTCTTCACAGGTGGTACTTTTGCATTAGGGTTATAATTAACCGGGATTAATAGTTTCAAGAAACGAGAGATACCCATATCCCGCAGGTGGACACTTCCATCAGCCACATTGTAGTTATTACGTCACGGCACATTAATAAAAAATCGTGCAACAAGGCTCAAATATCAGACCAAAGATTTTTCATGAAGTCATTCCCTTACTGACGTAGTTTTTAGGTTTCCATAAATCATTAGTTAGTTAGCTGTTTGTGCTGGGCGTCAGAACTTAAAACGCCATGTAGCACGGTATATATTTGGTCTGACGCCTCATTCGGACGGTAGTTACGACAAAGCTTCTAAACAAAATGTTGACAAGGAAAGTTTTCAAATTATAATTAAAATTCTTAATTGCAATTCGATTAATAAAAAAATATCTAATTACACATTTTCATTGACATTATCTTCCGTCCGAGTGATCATGCAACTGAATTACAAACATCTAAAACAACGCTACTTTTAGCTTCAAATACATAATATACTAACATTATAAATCCGCAGTTTAATTCCATTATCATAAAATAGATGGTTGTAATTGAGCTTAGTTTTGTCACATTCGTACGTAAAATGTTCCCACCAATAAACCCTTAGCAAGCCCACAAATTACCTTTATAAGCACTTAACAAACAAGTTTGATACAAGTTTAAAACGATCTGTGGTTACTTAAAAGTTTTTGATTAGTAAGCACTTGTGTTAAAATTGTTATTTGTTACCAACATTTCGGCTCCTCTTTCCTTTTTATATCCTCAAATAGAATTCAGGGCCGTTCACACGAGCTACTTTGAAGCACAGCTCTTTAAATTTATGCGACTTCAATACATAATTTTTACGATTTAACAAACAAAAAAAATGTTTATTCATGTTTGAAACAAAAATACAATCAGAATTATTGTAGGTGCACTCATAATATTAAATAATTACATTTATATATAAAATAATTCCTGTAAATTTCACTTTAAATAAATTATTTAAAGTGTTTTTAGGTCCAGGCTAATTTGAAATCAACTGGAAAATATGATCATATTTTATATTAAAACATTAAATTTATATTATATGTATAATATGTACATAAAGCTCTATGTGATACATTCTATATAGTGAGAAATTCAAAATCTGTTAGATTGAGTAAGCACCCAACCATAATTGCATATTACAATAGAAAAATAAGCAAAAAATATCAATTTGAAATAATAAGAGAAGGTGGTTAAGCCAAGACACTATATTTCATATTTAAATCAAATTCAATTCATGACTTCAATAAGGAAAGCTAACATTTAATATCACGATTGTACCTACGCTAGAATTTGAAATGATTTGCAACATTATCACAAGGTTTTTCGCATACACTTAATTTCCGGAGCAAAATAACTGCGGCTAAAGGTTTACCATGTCAATAAAATGCCTTAAGGCTATACAATTTCGATTCTAGGAATGAACAGGAGGAAATATGAAAGATCTAAGTTATCTTCTATTTTAAACATCCTTGGTGGTCAAAGTAAAAATCGCTCATATTTAATTTTAATTCTGACCATACCAAGTTATATTCATGATTATTGTCCAGCTAATTGGCACTTACTAGATGCAGTGCAGTACTCCTATATAAAAGATATATATAAATATATATGATGTGTTAAAATACTGCAGTGTAAATCATTGCATGGTTCTATTGTAATAATATGCTTTTTGAAAAATCCCCCGAGCGAATAAAAAGTATGTTTGGCGTCGATGTACAGTAACCGCTTGTGACCGTTATGACAAAAATATTACGCACAGTTTAATTATGACAAATTGGCTAAAAATTTTAATATAAATAAATCCTAAATTTCCAAATTATATTTAAAGAATTACACTGCTGCGTTTTATAACTATACAATCGTAAGTCAATGTGAAGACCAATCATTTGCATGTGCTGTCACAGTGAGACTGAAAAGTCTACAGTACACAAATCTTATATTTTTTATGTTATGGCTATAGATCATTGTGCAAAGCATAATGTATTTAAAACGCACAAACTGAATGAATAGCAATAATATGAGTAATTATAATCGATTGTTTAGGCCGAGCATCCATTACAAGCGAGGTGGGCTGCAATGTACTGCGCGAATGTGATTTCATGTGTTTCAATATGTTGCAGCCCAATTGTAATGGACGCAGTTCCATTAAATGCGGCAAATGCCGTCTGCCCGATGGACATTCAGATTTTATATGTTTTACTTTAGAAGGCCCATGATGGTAAATCCTAGGATGTTCTCGAATATCCTAAGATTTTCCAACAAATAATTAAAAATATCGTATTGCCGCATTTACGGTCATTGTGTGTAAGCTCTGTGTCAGCTATGTATGTATGTGTGTAGCGATGTGATATCTTGACGATGCCGTCACGAAGCGTGGCGATAATAAGACCACTTTTAAGGTAACTTGATGTTCTAGATACGTCATATCGGTCACAGCACGAAGGTTATCTGCTAGCTAGTGGCTTTATCCGTGAGGTTTTCACCATATGTGGGAAACCGGTAGTAGATGTTACTACAATAAGCCAATACCGAATATTAAGGCACACGAATGTTTTTAGACGCAACATCATCGATTCGGCATGTCCAGCAGCGTTGAAAGCAGCCGACTTCCAAGTATGCATCACCATCATCGAAGCCCGTCAGTTAGCCGGTCTTAACATGGACCCGGTTGTGTGTGTGCAAATCGGAGACGTACGCAAATACACCAGTGTTAAGGAGAGTACTAACTGTCCTTACTACAACGAGGTAAATATGTTTGTAACTTGGGGATTATTTGCCTGATATACTGGCGAAGTTTGGTAAAGTGGTTGCATAATTCTACTAAGCGACGCGACGGTTGGGTAGCGACGTTAGTCGTTTCAATAGCTAAAACTGTGTTTTCTGTTCGCAGTATTTTGTCTTCGATTTCCACATGCCGCCAGTAATGCTGTTTGACAAGATCATTACTCTCGCGGTAAGTTAATATATTATTTTCTATATTTGAGCGAGCCGTAATGATTTCGTGCACTTGCAAAGCGAATGCTGCTGCGCGGTCTGCAAATAGATATATGTAAAGCATTCACTGGAAAGCTAATTGTGTAATTAGCTTGTTGACTGCTTATAATATAATTAAAAATAAACGTATTGGGCACCATTTCTATTATTGCAAAAAGGAATAAAGAGAGGCAAGAAGATATTAAAAGATATATAAGATTTCATAAGTGCTAGATTGTGATACAAAACTTAGTGAAATATTTAAAGAAATCTAAAGTCTAAAAGTATTAATAAAATGGTTACACAACATTTTGTATGTTATGAGGCAGTTATACCTGTATTTTTAACTGGAACACATTATAGAAAACATATTACAGAAAATAGGTCTATTAACAACAATCTATCTCAATATACGACATGATTTACTTGCCAATATTGAGATTTGAATTTGAATCAACGCAATCTATATAGATTAAACATTCGAACCAAGTACAATAATTGTTACCCAAATTGTTATTGTTACTATAACAACTGGAGTCTGGACTTAGTTGTGCCGAAGTTATTTAACAAATGAATAATACACTAAAGATTTTACGCCAAATTATCAAAAGTGAACCGTATTTCTATGCAACAAAGGTTAATTTTATTTTCACAAATATTTACAGCCGATTACAAAAAAGGAGGTACTGTTTCATCCGCATGTACCATACGGTTATACTTTCATATGTCCGTTTTTAATTAAATACGTTGTAAGTACCACGTAGTGGCACAAAATTACATCTTTAAAATCTGATTAATTTCAATCTATAAAATATTTGCATTAATATCTAGGATTTTAGAATGATAATTACGCGAATTTTGTTTTCTAAGTTAACGTGAATAAAGATTTTTCAGGTATACAGGTTTGCTCAAGATGTTTTCTATCATCATAAAGCGGGCGATAATTATAACGAATCCGGTAAGGATAACTATAACAATAACGATAATTATAATGACTGGAAAATTATAACCGTTACCGCTCATTTCAACCACATTTCTGAATGAATTAATATTCCGTCTGTATCTGCATTTATATTTATATTATATTTTTCGGTATAGTGTGTTGGTGGACTTCACATACCATGGATTTTTTTACAAATCACTATGGTATGCACTATGCATGTCACCCCGCGATGTTTCCTTCGCCGTGATAGTGCGATTGATAAAAATCAATTAATTTTATCAACACGTGACTCCGAAGCTTCCAATGAAATATAAATAGAATTAAATAAGTTCTATTTAAATGCTGTTCACGTTTAGACATTATGAGCAGTGGATTACACTGCCAATCTCGTAATTGAATCTTCCGAAACATTATGCATTCTGTAAGGACTTGCTTAGTGTCAATTTTCTCACGAGACGAATATTCGTGGGCGGTGTCGGAGCAATCTTTGACATGGAAAACACACCTTTCCTTTTAAAATATGTTGATGAGAGAGACGAGAATACATATTTATCAACATGCTATTTGAATAACGGAGACACAGTTCATTAATGTGGTGAAAATGAATATCTTTATTAATTTAAATTGGGTCGTGGTCTCATTTTCTCGTGATTTAATCCTACGGTCAAATTACTTTTTTTTATTGTTCGATCTATGTATATTTGATAAAGTAGTAAAATTCCCGAATCTTCCGTTTACTTAAATCAATTTGGTGTTCTTTGTATATATACAATTCTTAAGTAAATCCTCAACGCGTAACACATTTCGAAACAGATTAGCAACCGCTTGTATTTAATAATCGAATACACTTTACATAGAGGATATTGTTAATGTAATCCATATACACCTGCTATAAAACTGTGTCATATCACAGTTTTTTTTTCGTTCAGATTATATAAACATAATGAGGAAACAAAAATACCATACATCATAGCGATTTGTAATGACAATATTCGATGGTATTTAAAGTCCACCAATCAGCACGAGGCCACCGTAGAGGACTATACGGCCCAAGCGCTCTCAATCGTACTTTCGATTGAAGAGAAAGTCGGTGCCCTGCAGTGGGACGTATACGGGCTGATACAACTACAACTACACTACATATTAAATTCAATTTAAATTACTTCATAAATTAAAATTAAGTATAGATGTTCCATTTAACGAAGTAAATAGAAATGTTTATAGATCGTGTAAATACACGATTGTTTTATCGTGCGCATTTTAGTGTACAGGCAAGAAAATCGCCTACAAATTATTCAGTCAACTTGTTTGTATGAGTATTGAGTACTATTGACGTGATAGGTCATATTGTATAGATTCATACCAGTAACAAGCTTAATTCCTATCTAGACGACACACGAACACGTAACACTAATATCGTATTCTCTACGAGTACAACTACATGTTCAGGTGTTTTGATAAAAGTCATACATTCTATAAATCTGTGTTAAATGTTTTAAACAATTACTACAACACACAATAAGTTCTGAATGGTAGGTATATATTTGCTGCATTCTGTGGACAAGCATTTACCTTTAGCTATTGAAAAGTTAAACGTTGGCATATTTTTGCACCTATATTTGATTATAAAACTGTAGGTTGAAAGGGGCATTTCCATCGCTCCAACATATAATAGGTATCTTTGTTGCTAACGAAGCAATTTATATGCGTTAGAAAATCAATTTACCAACTGAAAAAAGTAAAAAAAGCGTTGGCATGAGCAAGATCGATTTGCGATTGTTATTAAAGAATAACAAATGTCGCCCTTGTGTTCCCGAGCTGTTGCAAAAAACAGAAACACTACTTTTATTCAGATACCTCGCGATAACTGAAATACTTGAATTAGTGCTCTGCTTTCATCGCTTTGAGATTAAATCGCAATCGATATCATGTATGCTGAATATTGGAATTCTAATCCTCTTAAATTGATTGGAATCAGTTTATCAGGAATCAGACAAAACGGATGAATTAGATGGAAATCCCTTTCGAGCGGTATTAACAGAGATCGAATTCATCCGGGGATATGCAATATAATGTGGAACCTTGGTGTAGGTTATAAAGCCACGGTTACGAAGCCGGCTCGGGCGGTTCGTGCTACTGTCACACAGAGAAGCAATGTGAGAGGATTATATTATAGAGATATGAGAGATTCCGTAATAGTGGGGCTGATGGTAGGTCTCTCATATGTGAGTGGTCGTCTTGGGAGCTCTCACTGCAATGTCTATTTCTCCTGTTAAGGAACAGTGTAAAGGCACTGTTGTGTTCGGTTTGAAGGACATTGTAGCTGGAATAACTGGACATAATGAAACTTAACACCTATGTCTCAAGATGGCGAACGCAGTGGAAGGCCAAGCATTGCATTGTATTGAGCGGTCGTACCGTTTACCATCATTCATAGCAATAAAAAATGATAATGTGTCGCGTTTCGGCTTCAGACTATGTTTTCTATGTTTCATCTAGACCGGCACAAGTGTAAATTTCTTTTACCGCATAAAAAACTATAGTTAATAAAGGTTTAAATGCAACTGTAAATGTACTTAGGCAAACTTTATGTCTAAACTCTGATCTGATACTGTAAAAAAGCAGTGCAATTTAATGTCTATTTATGAATGACAACATTCCCTCAACTACGCAATACCGACGGTACGATATCTCTTGATTTCTACAATTAAACATCTTTCGTACAGCAGCAAGCTCTGAAGAATCATAACGGCGCAGAGTAAACTAAATTAAATCCGTCTCTATTTACATAGTCAACGTTTTAACATTGTCCAGGCATTTGTGTTAGTGGAATTGTATGACTACTTAATAAGCTGAGTAAAAAAAAGTCCCCATGAAACATAAACAGTAGGCAAACCTCAAGTGCGTAAGTAAACACGAATACGAGAGCCGTTCCAACCGCCATTTAAATTTGTGAAATTTAGACGTATTTTGGACGCCTCGACGCAACGTTGTTTATGTTTGAGCAATACATTAATAACACCGGAGAGCTGGTGGATGTTTACGAGATATTATTGATCGTTTGTAAAATTTATTAGCGTGCCCGACTGGGACACACGCTACGTCAGCATAGCATAAAAAAGATTTGTATTATTACTCAAATGTTCCCCATTTATTACACTTTATTTCATGGAAATTAGTGTATTGGGTTTAAAAACGGAATAAAATATTAAATTTATACAACTAACAAGTCACTGTCTATTGGGTCAGAGTCTCTTTCCAAACAATTTAGTTCCAATAATTCGCTACAACTTCCACTATTCAAAAACTAATCAACATTGTTGTGATACAAATATGATTTTTTAAATATCTTACGTCATAATCAAGTAAAATAAGTAGATCCTTAAATAAAAGAAAATCTTTAAAAACCTACTTCTGCATTAAGTTGAAACAACAAGAAATAACTTTACCCTCCCTATAACAGACTTAAAAGCCAATTAACAAAGTTTTTGGTAATGCATTTGCTGCACGATGTTCGAAGTTCGCTGTGTACATGCAAAAGTCGCGGTATGAGCAGCGTCCTCGTAACAGCTCAGTACTAGTGCTTCTGTGCTTAAAACTGAATTTATGACAATTGTCTCAATTATACAATATGTAAATTAATTACCGAGGTCATTGAAGTGTCTCACTTGTTATCCTTACAACCGAAAATACATATTTAGTTAAAGAAAATAAAATATATCACTAAACATAGAAGTCGTTATCAGCCTATAAATAATAACTGCTGAAAACGAGAGATCTCTACTAACCGACACTTCGATTGACCTGCCTATTTTGACTAAGTGGTTATCGATAGCTCAAGATATGTCGGATATAATTAGATCGAAGAAGATTTATTTCTTAAATATTTCCTCATCATTGTTTGTTGGATAATGTGTCGGGCCATTTATGTACGTCCCATTGAACACGCCTAAGTAACGGAGACCGGCTAATCTCTACGATCGAGAATGATTGAGCGTCCAATACCCTACCTGTGGGCCGGTGGCCTTTAAAATTGTGTAAATTAAGAAGCACAGGTTTCCTACAACTAAAAGTTAAAATATAATAGGTACCATCGCTGGTGAACACCACCTGTGATTTCTTATAGATATTTTTAGTGAACTTAAATGGCTAGTGCTAGAACTTTTTTTGGGAGATAACAAATAATCTTAAGCTATAATATAATTAATTTATGAATGCATTAATTGAACAAAAACTTACCAGATAAGAAAACAACACAGTTACCTTCTTTACATCTTAGACGGGAACGCCCCGGGCGCTTCGGCAAAAACATCGGAAAGCACTTTTATGAAATAATTAACATTAACAGGTATAGCTGCCTCGTCCATAATTATAGGTATTTTTTCAATATGCGCAATGTGACGATGAATGCTTTTTCTACCGTGATGTGCGAGTTAATGCTCGTGACAGATGTCGCTTGCAATATGACAATTGTTTCAGGTGCTGCATTCTCGGAACTTATTACGTTCTAACAAGCTGCTAGGCAACTTCAAACTCGACGTGGCCACCGTCTGGAACCAGCCGGGTACGTAAAAACACTTCAGCGATCATCCACATCGCACGGATTACTTGTCAATCGCATTGTAAATTTGCACGCTCTTTGCTTGAACACTTTAAGGACACAATGGTTAAAAATTAAAACCACTGACAGGTTAAAGGATTTTCAAATAATGGACCTAGCCTGTGGCCGACAAACTTTCGTCATTTTATAAAAGCTGCAAGTTTGTCTGCGCATGCGATCAGCTATTATGAAGTTCCGATCGTGTAATACCTATCTCAGAGGCATGCGCTGACAAACTTTTAGCATTTACTATAAAATGGCAAACGTCTGGCGGCCACGGCCTCTAGGTCTATAAGTAAATGCCTACAGGCACTAACTTATAGACTAGAGTCTGAGGCTTCAGGCTTAAGATTTTTGATATCTAGTAAGGATTCCCGCTATTCAATAGAGCGTAGATATTAATCTCATGGTGAGATCACACCAGGACAAAGTTGACAAATATCACAATTTAAACACAATTTCTTCAATTTTATCTGTCATGACTACTTATTTTTAACATGAAGTGCATTTTACTATACCTACCTAAATAGGGCAGATACACACCTACACTTTAAGCCTCTTCAACACACAATGACAAGTGTTCTCTCACCGGTATGCACCGGCACAGTTCCAGCCTAATTGCCACGTGTTGATTGGACATTTGTTTGTGTCCGTGTGAACACTGTAGTAATTATTGGGGTGTTAGTTGCCTCTCATTGCACGCAAACATTTTATGGAGGAACACGTTGACAAATGAGATTTTCCACCACGCGAGGGTTCATCTAGACCTATGTCCTTTATTCATAGAATAATTAGCTGCATTGTGGAAATAACAGGAATTTTAGTTGAATATAAAATGTGTTTATGATTCACATTTTTAATCCAATACGCGGAGAGCTTAGTACGAAGTTCGGTATTTTATTATAGTTAAAATAAGAAACGCAAAGTTAGCATTAATCAATAAACAATTACACCAATGTGTACGGAATCGTACACGTATTATAATATTGTATTCCTTTATTGATATTACAGACTCTCCTCCAAATATTTTGCTGTCAATACAAGCACCAGTATTTTATACTCTCTCAGTACACTCAGCTTCTATAATATATTTTATTCGCTATATACAAGTATTCCTGTGATTTACGATGTACATTCCTTCATAATTCATTCACAAAGGTGGGAGCATAAAACTCGTAAACTTACAGGATTTACAACTGAGGTGTATTGCAGGCGCAAAATATATCTTGAGATTGAACACCGTCTGAGGCTCCAATTACCAACACATGAACTATAATATTTAACACACTTAAAAATATTTAGCATATGCAAAACTAATAATATATTTTAATTTAATGTTTTCAAAGTTCTTGTGTTAACTCTGAACTCATTTTCTCTCACGAGTGATGTGTGGTTTTCGTGAAAGGCCTGTAGGCGTTTTTCTATTTGTTTTCTTTATACCGATTATCTTTTGGGATGGCTGGTTCTTACAGTGGCCCTCGGCGGTCCCCCATCGTTTCCATCATCATAACTTTTTCAATCTTGTCCGAAAAACATAACAACCTTTATATACATTTCACCTGCAAAAGGTACATAAAATATACCTCTATAGTCTATATTTTTCAGTTTTTCTGTATGTCATTTCAAATGCAATCAACATTTGATAATTATTGACACGTCATATCAAGGCTGAGTTTCAAGATATTCCAAAGGCCCTTTCTGCGTTGGTCATTATTATCATATTTTCTGACCCAACCGGTAAGATGCGTTCGCCAAACAAGATCATTAAAATATTAAACATCAAACAAAAGATATAAAACAATGAAACTGCTTTTATAGGGATTAAATCTGATAAATTTTAAGGAAACATTGTTAACATCCAACACTGATTTCGTCTACAATCATGGTAAATAACGCTATTATAATTTCAATTAGTACATCCAATGAGATACAATTTTAACACACCTGATGCATTCCACGCAATTACCGACACATTTTTATTTCAAACGTGTTTCAAATGTTGGATTGGCATGGAGCATCAGCATGTATTGAATTATCGGATGGATTCAAGGTGAGGTCGTGTTCAGACCGACCCAGTTACAGATGCTACGATACGTGACCATAATTCTTGATTCAGCAGCAGTAACTTCAAGTTACCCCCGCGGGAAACAAGGGATCTTGAACACCTCGCATATCGGACAATGTATGACATGATCACATGCACCCATTAGTCGAATTTACTACTCCCGTGTGTCTCCCACCGTATAATATACACATATACATCTTGTCGTAAATCTTTGATGTACGTTATATATTTGTTTTAATGTATTCGGATAATATTAGGCAAACAAGACCAGTATCTACTTCTCTAATACGCACTTACAACATTACGCATAAAAATTGTCTTGAATAAAAGCCCTTTTCATTTAAAGCATAAAGCTCATTATTATGTACTAGCTTTTGCCCACAAACTTCGTCTGCGTGATTCACTTTATTTTAAATAAACTTTATTTGATATATCCCATCTCGTCCTGTCCCATCCCACCTGTCCCGTCGCATTCTCACTCAAGTTTTAATCCAGTCTCATCCCATCCCTTTGAGTATAAAAAAGTAACAAACATATCGGAATTCCTTCCTCATCCCACGGAAACACATTTTGTTAGGATAAAAAGTACCCTTAGTGTTAATCCAGGGTGTCAGCTACCTTCATAGAAAACTTTATCAAAATCCGCAAAGCCGTTTCTGAGTTCATCGCACACAACCGCACAGCCAAACAGACAATCAGAAAAAAAATCTAAACATCATTGTTTTGGGTTCTATTACGTTAATTCAAACACCCATATTTGATTTTCACATTTATCTTCCATGCACAGACATCGGTCGGTTACAAATCTATTATACGTATAGATACGAAGAATTTACTTGAATATTTACACGAAAAAATGCTAATGTTCACATTAATTTTTATGAAACATGGGCACAGTATAACGTAATTGAGACAATTTTACAAGTAACAAGCCATTTTTTTATAAAAGTTACAACACATGTAATTTAAAAAGAAATAAGCTAGTTAATTTCGCAAATTAGAACTATCATTGTTTTTATTTCTTTAACATAATATATAGGTTAAATTCAAAAATACGGTATCGGTGGTCCCATACGATTTCTTGCAAAAAAAATTCTATACACATTCATAAATAATATGCACCACCATAAAGGACATATAAATAAGTTCATAACAATATTATTCTAGTTATTTTATTTTTTCGAACCTAATCGCACTTAACATTCCCTTATGTCATTATAAGTAAGACTCAGGAGAAAACATCGCCGTGTAAATTCACTCGGCTTCGCTTTCATTCTTAGAAATACGGGGTGCCAAAATGTGAAAATAGCTTGGCAACGACATAAATTGCCAGGAAAGGCGATGCGCAGGTTAATGTCTTTAAAGTCCTGCGCGCCAGCCGCAATCCATCTTGAAATTTATCCACTTACATCAACGTCGCGAGGTCTTAATATTTTTAAGTTTATTTCAAAATGGAATATTAAAAACAAACTATATTTGCATTTACAGCCTCCGTGGCGCAGTTGGTTAGACGCCGGCTGTGAAACGAGAGGCCGCGGGTTCGATCCCCGCACCGAAAACAAATATTTGTGTGAACAGGTGAACCACAGGTATTTGTTTCGGGTCTGGGTGTTTGTGAGACCGAAAAATCTCTCGTAGTTTCTGATACCCGCGACACAAGACTCGATCTTAGTGTGGGGTCAGGACTATGTATGTGACTGTTGGGTTTATTTATTTATTTATTTAATAGTTTTGTATATAATAAGCTTTAGGTATGTTTATTGCGTCAGGCCTGATATGACGAAAAAATTCTCATTTCCAGTCACAAGAACTCCTGAAAATGGAATGCTTTCATTATACAAAAAAAAATCGATCACAAAATTCGACACAAAGACTTGCATACATTCATTATTTAATGAATTGAGACGCAACTAACAAGGCGAGACTTAGAAACACTTTGTCCGGTCTCGGATGCTTAAAATTATTGCTGTCGAAACCGAAGATAAAATTACATAACAGCCCAGGATGTTGCGAGAGAACTCAATACCTGGCCGGGTTATTCCCTCGGGCAAAGCATACATGATGTACGTAGCATCTCTGAGACGCAAGCCTCCATCTCGAAACTCAATTAAAGCCAGAATATCGTAGGCCAGTAAATTTCCGATGCGGAAGTCAAATCGTAGCTATCCATGTGTGGTAGTTTCTCATAACCTACATACATGTCTTCGGCAAGCTGAATTACTAAAATATAGACCTGAGGCACATGAATTTATATCGAACTCCGGGACACGCCGGTACTACCCTATAGCACAGAAATTAAATTCATATGTCAAGATACGATAGGAAATGAGGTGTCGTCTGCACAATACAAAGTTAGGAATAGTTGGAGTGTTTCTATAAATACAATTCTATAGGCAATTATATGAATTAGGTTGATCGAAGATTAGGTCGCTAAAAGTTACACTTACAAGTACACCTAAAGACGCATCCTTTTTTTAAAGTGAAGACAAAGAAAGTGTGGATATACATGTGTATACATATGTTCTGTTTTCACGCTAAAACGGCGGTACCGGTATTGGTGAAATTTAACATAGTGATATATTGGAACATGGCGACAGATATAGGCTACTTTTTATTCCGAAAAGATGTAGTCTTCCCATGGGATGAGCCAGGAATTTAATTCTATCTCTTTCAAATTCGATTGTATGGCACAAGAGGGAACAAATTTGCATTCTTTTCGTCATAGTACAGGACGGAATTTAACATTTTCTAACACGAGTGTCGGTGTTCTTTGTCACTTTCAATATAGGGACGCCATTTTCACCCTTATTTTCTTAGTGTGTGTGTACTTTCCAGAGGTCGTGGACGACGCAAATTCTATATTAACACGTTCTCAGGTTTCTAGAATAGACACGGCTCATTATGAATTCCATAACTGCGGCAACTAATTACACTAGTCTCGCCCGAGTTTCAAGTGACGGAATGCTCGGCACTTTAATGTAAAATATTCGTGACATAATAACAACCACAGAACAGTTGAAATAACAACATTCGCAAATGATCCACAACTACCTTTACGACGTACGAATTTTACGACCCGTAAACCTGTTATGTTTTATAATAATGCGTAATTTTAAAAATATGGAGATAAGGGGATTAGAATTGGCAGGAGATTTAAAATAATGAACGAAAGCGGCTCGGCGAAATAAATCCATATCGCCCAAATGGGATAATAGTTTTAATAGTTTGTATCTTATATTTTATGGTAAGATTAAATGCCAAAATTGATATTAAAGTTGTTTGACATAAATTATGAAAATATCATTTTGGCTTTTTACGAAATTCAACATATTATACTCATGCTAAAAGGCGGCCCAAAAAATATGTAACGAAAATATGTAAGGAAAAATACGTTGATCACATTAGCTTTGAATATAAAACGTTTGAAGTGGAAAACATATTAAAGCCGAGCTATGCCGCCAGTTTGCATATTGTCAAAAAGGGACTAAACTAGATTACTAACGCAAAATATCTAAATTGAATGAGATCCTCGAACGTGCCATCATATTGGACATTAACATGAAATATTCAGATCATCCTAAATATTAGATTCTTTCCTTCTTGATGGATTTCCCAGGCGTAAAAACTAGTGATTGCTACTTATTTATTACTGCTAAACAGAATACATACACGTTCTAACTTATTTATTTATTGTAGCAGTCCTGATTTATTTACTTGTTCTTTTTCATAGACACTTTTCTTTACCTATATTCTATATATATATTGTATTTTATGCATGTACCGTCTTTTACACATATTTTGACAATTTCACGCAATTTCAGACTCCCGTGCAGAATACCTGGCCCAGCTTCGTGTTTGTTTAGCTGATGATAAGTATTAGGTACCCTGTTTGAATTATACGCTTTCCGTCATGTGACAGCCAATAGTATCACTAACAAGAAACTGTAGAGTTTTATACTCGCTAACTAACATCGCTTTAGCACTAATATAAACGACGAATATGTGGTGTGATCAAATTAGAGTAAGGGGGAATTTTAAGAGATGCGTTCATGGATAATGTGTTCAGTATTGTACAAGCATTGTAACTTGTAGTACCTATTATAATAAATTATATAAAACCTTAAAGGAAATTATAAGACAACCGCTACAGTACAGTAACATTTCGAATTATATTAAATCCAAATAGAAATTCCAGTTGCGATTACTAATAAAACATTATTTAAATGAAAGCTAATATATAGCTTAGCAAAACTTGCCTAAATTGGCTACTACTTCATAATAAATAAAATATTATAGGCAAAAACCATGTTGTGGGGAATTGACGAGGAAAATTATTGAAGAGGGTAATATAATGATAGAAACTCTTTGCTCTTTGATCATACCATTTTTCTATGGTTCTGAATCACATCTATCATCAGAATACGCTGTGTATTAATGAATAATAGTTATTTTGTATGAAGAGATTGTAACCAGAGTAACTACTGGACCTAATGAGACTAAACATCTTTTGTCTCAGGATGGCGAGAGCAGTGTAATGCCAAGCATTACTTTATAATTTATGATGTTGTTTGGTTTTGCTACTGTCCATGAGCGGTCGTATCGCTTACCATCAGGCGAATGGCATGGTCGTCTCGCTATTCAGGCAATAAAAAAAGATTCGTACGCATCAATTCTAACTTCTGAGTACGTACGTATCTTCATATAAATTAACTGTTGGTAATAAATTCATTAGGATTCGGTACTGATAGATGCGATCAAGCCTTAGGCGTTTGTAAAGCGGTAAATAATTTAATGTAGAACTTTTCATAGTTTAGCTGAATAACATGCTTAAAGACTTATTGAGTAACAAAGATGATTATTTTTCCTTTTTCATTTCCAATTAATCTTTTCCAACTAGCCTTATCCAAGGCGACGGGCCTGTATCTAACTCCCTTTAAAATTTATTTGATTAACAGGACATTTCGCAACACATTACCGCTTATAACACTTCAAAACACAGCTTTAAAACAAGTGCGTACAATAATACACTTTAATACAAACGCATACGGTCCACTAACATTTTCAAAGATTAGACTAGGATTTAGAGAAGGTGTTTGAGGCTTTTAACAATTTTCGGCGTTTCAGGTGTCTACATATCGTTATTCACATAATAACCATTATTTATTCATAAAGCCTTAATAGCAGCAGTTTATCTGTTAAATATTGTATAGATTTAATTACAATTGATAGGTATCATTGAAAGGGATATAACACTCGGCTATTAAGTCTTTATAAATAAGGTTATGTAAACGTAATGAGCGAAGCGAAGCATTGCTGTCAATATTGCGCTGTATAAAGTTAACAAAATTGTGCAAATTGCGAGTACACATTAAATTTGAGAAAAATATATTTATTATAAAGCTAGCGAATATTGTGGCGATGTTTTTGCTATGCGAATACTATGTATTTTTTCACAGATATTTTACATATAGTGGTGAAGAGTTGATAGACTTATTAATATGAACGAAATAAACCCCATACCAATAGAAATATCAATAGTAATGTGGTATACTTATAGTTATTATTTCAATTTAGGTATCCACGCATAAATTAATGGATTAGTTATTTCAATTAAAGAAACAACAATCGTTACCAAATGTATGCCCTGAAGATAAACAGCAGTCATTGATTTTATTTTAAATAATATGGAAAAGAAACGGGCTCCTTATTACTATCAGTTTTCAACTACATACAGATTTTGATGCAAAATTAAAAACATGTATCATATCTACAATATTAAATAAATAGATTATTAAGTAAAAAGGGAAATTACATATTATTCTAATTTTTATAATCAAACCTTATAATAAAAAGTTAGGATTTAAAACATCTCTTTTTTTTATTTATGAAACCAACCATTAATATTCTGCGAAGAAGACTTTTAAATTAAAGTTATATTGAGTCAAGAATCAACACCAAATTCTACGTAGTTAGCTCTTTGCGTTTTGTATTTCCGGAATCAGAACTAGCGCTCTTATAGTTTTTAAATCGAATACCTAGCTTTCACCAGAATTAAGACTTTTGTTGGAATGTCTAAATTAAACAGAATTCGCATTCATAACATTTCTAAGTAATTTGCTCTAACAGACTCTGATTCTCCTTAAAACGAAGGATACTAATAAAATTACCACGCCGTTCCAGGTATTATTAGTTATGTAATATTTGTATTAGTTCAAAGTGGTTCAAAGTAAACAAAAAATTAAAATAATAAAATACTTTTAAATTTAATATATTCCGACACAATTGTTTATATCGTGGGTATTTAATATGCTGGTAAATTTTATTAACAGCTGTAAACTTGTATTTTAGAATACAAATTTATTTTACAATCAATCTATGTTTTGTTCCAATTAGGAGTAATAAAAAATAAAAAATATATTGCTTGTACTGCATTTAAAATGCGGCGTATTTTCTTATTAAGTATTCGCATTTCCATTTAGAGAAGCGTTAAAGCGTTTTCATCAACACATAAAAGCCTTCTATATTCTGAGAAAATCTCATAAAATTTCAAGGCTTACTTGATGGGGTGTTTCTTAATAAAGAAAATATTGCATTCAGTAACTTCGAAAAAGCATATTTCTACCCATTACGCGTTTAATCATACGCCAACCTTAGTGCACATCAATCTGTATCAGTTGAAAGCCAATTATCATCTAGGCTCTAAAATATAACATATTAACATTTAACTTAGCTTAACTGCTGTTACGTTAGTAGTGCTTCTAAGGGTCATCTCAGAGTAGTTGTTCCTAGTAAAGCAATAGTTTCGTCGTGGCTCACTGATGATCTTGTTCACAGATCGGCAGTTTTATCACAAGTGGGCACTGCTGACCGATCCGGATGATATCAGCTCAGGTGCCAAAGGATATTTAAAATGCGACATCAGCGTTATCGGCAAAGGCGACACCATCAAAATTCCACCAAAAAGTGAAAAAGATGAGGATGATATTGAGGCGTAAGGGAATTTTAATTTCCTATTGTGATTATAACTCTAATGTGGAGCAATTGTATTGTATACCTTAAACTAAAACAGGAGAATAATTAAATTTTTACTCTAACATTTTTATTCACGAGTAAAAACCGATTGTCTGGTAGAGATCGCATAAAGCGATAGACCGCCAGATGAAACACCAATTTTATGTGTTTCTGTTATGATTATTATACCTATACTTTTTTTATGTGAAACTTTTCCATGTTTTATTGAAGTGAAACTTCTTTATCGGGGTTGGAAAAAATTTTTCGTTACGCGTCACATTCTTCCGTTACGCGCCATCTTTTTTTTATTTAGTAAATTAGTACCCACTTCAGTAAGCCACACCCCCAACCGTTTCCAAGCCCCACCCAAAATTTTAAGTCCCACCCACTTTTTTGTAATTTGATCCTTACCCCCCCCTCTGGCCTTCCCCCACCCTAAATCCAAAACAGTGCCCAATAGCCTCCCCACGAAACCTAACCCCCCCCCCGCCCCTACCCCACCCTAAAATTTTTACCTCACCCCCCCTACTCATATCTCCGGCATTATCCATCGTAGACCCACCGACCTTGGGTTCATTGGAACCGGCTCGGTGAGGGCTACAATCCTGCCCCAACAGAATTCCCGAATTCCCCCTCCACAACTTTCCCCACCCAAAAATATTTTAAGGTGCCCAATAGCCTCCCCACGAAACCTAAACCCCCCCCCCCCCCGCCCCTACCGCCACCTAAAAATTTTACCTCACCCCCCCTAAACCTATCTCGGCCAATAAAGGTCGTGGACCCACCGAGCTTGGTATCCTCGGAACCGTCTCGGTGAGGGCTACAAATTGGCCCCGATAGAAATCCCAAATTCCCTCAAAAATTTCTCCCCTCCTAAACTTAAACTTTATTTAATTTAGCTTTATTTTACCAATTCTGTAAATTTGTAAATAGTAGATCATTTTTCGAAAAATGATGTCATAAAGAAGTTTTACTTCTTACGTGTGTACACTAATACACACACACATATTTTTTTTTATTCTTTGTTGCATAATAAAGAGCTTTTTATTATTAAAAAGTTTTTTAATTTAATTATTTATAATTTTATAGTTTAAAAACTTATAATTAATTAAATATATATAGTATCAACAGCCTTTAAATCCACTTCATTCGATATCAGCGACCTTCAATTTGAGGTGTCCATATATCGGCACGTACGCATCGGTAGCATCGCATCCGACGGATTGTTCACACCATTGAGTTATAATATCGACAAATCCGATAGCTTCTAATACTGTGGGCGCATTGTAAAAAATAATCCGTTTAATGCGTCCGTTACGAACGATCCGAATATGTGGGCCTGCCTTTAGGTGTCGCTTCGTCGCTTCGACATTGTATAATAATGGAATCTTGCTTGCAGGAATCTTCTTCTTCCTGATGGTGTGCCGATTGATCGACAACGCGCCAAATTTATAGTTAGAATCTATAAAGCTGATGGCCTGCCGAAAATGAATTATTCTATACTCGCTAATGTTAAGAGAGCTTTAACTGGCGAAAGTCAGGACCTGGTCGATCCCTTCGTCCAGGTGTCGTTTGCTGGCATGACAGTAAGTTTCAATGACTCCTCTTTTGTTATCGTTCCTCTTTTTAAAAAATATTTTCGATATTATGGCTTATGAATTCATATTGGAGCAATGTATTATTGTGAAACAGAAGATGGAACTGCAGTTTGAGGGTATATTAGAATATACTCTCGTTAAGAAGTCTCATTAATTGAAACAACTCAAACGCCAATTTAAAGTCACAATTGTATAGAATTATTTTTTGTTCAGGGGTCAACATCTGTCAGGAAGAACTCTTCCGCCCCAGTGTGGAACGAGCAGCTGACATTCACAGAGATGTTCCCCCCCTTGTGCCAGCGAATCAAAATACAACTAAGGGATAATGACCCTGTACATCCGAACGTCATTGGAACGCACTTCATTGACCTGAAAACTATATCCAATGACGGCGAGAAAGGTAACAAATACACATTGATGCTTTAATACAATAAATCAGTGTCGAAATATTACCAACGTTCGAACAAGTAGCAGAGATGGTTAAATTCAGGCGCATCAAATAGTTTGCTACGAAAAACACATTCATTGCATTTTTATGCAATTGATATCCAGTGTCTGATATTACTTTGACAATGCTATTATTTTAATAATTTTGAATAAGAGCTAATTATCAATTGGCAATAGTTTTTAAGAAGTATTTTGGTCACTAAACACACAGTCCCTCTGTGATTGCCTAGGGAATTAACAGTATATAGTATACCTATATAATATTACGACCTAAAATTATTTCGACATTCAGTTTGCTATACAATATGTAATCCGATAGGAAACGAATATCAATAGTGTGGGATACGATTTGTATTAATAACATGTCATTTTTTTGCTCAAATAAATAATTCCGCTAGAATAAATTGTTGTATTAGAAGATAAAGCAGAATGGATGTTAACAGGCTTTCTACCGACGTTCGGACCCGCATACATTCATATGTATGGATCTACTCGAGACTACAGCCTGATTGATCAACACGCAAGCCTCAATACGGGCATGGGAGAGGGCGTATCATACAGAGCTAGGTATGTGTTAAAATTATATTTAGATCATCTTTTTTTATCTAAGAACCATACAACTTATGTACCTAATTGACTTGGCGTTGAAAATGTTTTTCCATAGGTTGCTGATCTCGATCCGCACCGAAATCACCGATATCATGGATAGTCCAGCTTGCGAGGTAGAGTTGGAACCTATACCACCAATCTTGGACTCCAGCTTCGAAAAGCACGAAGAATTCTTTTTGTTCTCAAGCGTATTCGAAGCGAACATGATCGACAAGCGGCTCGTCGATAAGCCCGTTCAATTTGAGTTAAGCATTGGTAACTCTGGAAATAATCTCGACGGACACCACGAGTCCGTGAAACGAGCACAGGATCTTGACTGCGACCCACTAGGTGATAAAGACAAACTTTGAACTAAATTTATTGCTTATTTCATTATTTTATTAATTTATAATTGGACCAGTGTTTCTAAATGTTGAACTGATCACGTGGGGGACGTAGATACATTGAACATTAATTATTGTGGCAAACGTAGTCAACAAACATTGAGATATTGTACTGAAGCGGACATCACTAAAAAATCTGTGGGAAACTAGTAGGCGTGATGGAAGATAGAGCGAATGTGTAGATGCGATAGAAACGAATTCAGAAATTGTAGTACACTACCAGATATTAAAACATTTCATCGGCGGTGTCAACTCCAGTACGATATTTCAATGTAAAAATGTTTGTAATCGAAAATGAAACCTGAACAGTATTAATTACTTATAAGCCTCGCTGGTAGTCTTGTAAGTAGTACGTAGTAAACTTCTGTTGTCAAGTAGTAAGTAGTGGCTAATTTTGGATTAATGACAATTATTTTGGAATGACGCGCTATTTGGTGCTTTGTACAGTATATATCATTAATTTATGCATTTACTTATTATAATATAGTTCCTGCTTCGTTCGAATTGTTTTGATACTTGTTTTCCTTTCATCGTTTTCAGCATGAAATTGTTTATTCTCTATTTTTGTATTTTTAATTTGTTGGTAGTATTGTATGTAGACCTTACTATAAGATAAATACCTACTGTTTGTATTTTTGATTGTTGATGTTTTCGGACTATGAAATAAAGACTTTTATGTTTACATACTTGATTTTTTTTTGGAATAATGTATATTTGAAATGGTATATTGTTTTAAGAAATCGTGTATTTAGGGATGTATACAATTTCAGATGAAGTGCCAGCTGATACAGGATATTGGCAGAGTACCACCGCCCCCACTAAAGCCGCATCAAGTGACAAAAATTATTACTACCTGCCGTACTGGGACACGAAGCCATGCATGCACATCCGCAGCATCTGGCCCGACCACCGGCGCCGCATGTACAACTCCAACCTCATCTCCAACATCGTTGACAAATACGTCAGTAGCACAAACACTTTTATGCTTTGAATAGCAAATTCTTCACACCCTTCCTCTGAAGCTTGGACTATTTCTGTGATTGAATGCTATTTATAAAATACATTATTTTCTTTTCTATAATTTCTAATAACTCAATTTACAACGTTAAACAATTACTACATATTGATTTCTTTCATCAAATGTCATCCTGAACAATTATAGGAGGAGAGACTCGCAGATGCTCAAGCTGCGATGGCGAATGAGAGTACGACGGACAGCACTGGCGTGATGACCCTCAAGTCAGCTCTTGAGACAGTCAGTTCTGCATGCGCCAACTATGTGCAGCACATGACCAACGCCCCGCCGATCGGTAACACTAAGCTCGACCGTGAACGGCACAAGATGTGTGTCTACGAGATTGTAAGTCGTCATTATTGATTTTATCCCATTAATTTTATTATTCTTTAATGAATAAAAGGTAATTAACAATTAACTATAGGTTATCTGGAGCTGCTATAAACAGCAAATAACTATAACTTCCAAACCTAAACGTTTTTCACAGGAACAAATCGGCATCCTTGCGAAGGGATTAAAGGCTTTAATAACTAAACACTCGATCAAGGATCGTATGCGATCTGCTACTGGCTATCTCAATAAGCTAAAGGTTTTATGCGAAGATGTAAGTATACAATTAAATTAAAATTTCATTTTCCAAGGAACAGTAATACATTAAGATTATATTTTTAGGCCCAACACGCAATGCCTGACGTCTTTATTTGGTTGATTAGTAACGGGAAACGTTTAGCTTATCACAGAATTCCGGCTAGAGACATCATATTCTCAGAGAATGCTCAAGAGTGCGGCAAATTTTGTGGTAAAATGCAGACAATATTCTTAAAGGTAAGGTTATAGCAATAAATTTATAAATAATTTTATAAGATGGATAAAAATTAAACACTTTTCCTTTACCACATGTAGTGGCCAGGGAAAAAAGCTACAATACCTAGCGGTTGGTCCATACCAGCCAAGATCAGTGTTTATCTCTGGATGGGCGTGTTGCAACACAAAAAACATTACATCGACGGACTCCCCAAAGGCTATGAACTCACCTCTGAGCTAAAAAATGCTGATAAACTGCGATCTAACGCGCCCCCCTCAATATTTTATGCAGCGAAGCATGTAAGTAAAAAATGTTTAATACAAAACACTAGCGTTTCATATAATTCGTATTTTATATTCATATTACATGTTTTTCTAGAACTTTCAAATGAGAGCATACATCTATCAAGCTCGGTCTTTGATCGGCTCAGACTCCTCTGGCCTATCGGATCCATTCGCTAGAGTCGTCATTGGTGAAAATACTGGAACCACCCAGGTGATCGATGAAACATTAAGTCCTACGTGGGATGAACTGTTAGTATTCGATGACATTCTTCTGTATAGCACCATGGAACAAATAAAATCTGATCCCCCTACCATTGTTATTGAAGTGTTTGATCAAGACAAAGTCGGTAAATCTGAGTTTATTGGGCGTACCCTTGCCAGACCACACATTAGGTCTTTTGAAGAAACACAGGAAAGACCACAAAGCCTTCCAGCATTGGAGTGGTATGAAATTACCCGAGGGGACGATAAGGCTGGTGAACTTTTAGCCACTTTTGAACTTCTGGAAATTCCTCCCAAACAAAATTCTTCTATATTACCCGAGCTACCGAGTCCAAGGGAGCCAACTGGAAAAGTGCCAATTGATGCCAATAAAGGCCCAATACTACCTGTGCCCAGAGGAATAAGACCAACACTCTCTAAATACCGCATTGAAGTCCTGTTCTGGGGTTTACGTGATCTAAAACGAGTTCACCTTCTCACCGTCGACAAACCGAGGGTCGATATCGAGTGTGCTGGAAACATTTTGTACTCAACAGTTATACAAAATGCCAAACGAAATCCTAATTTTACAAATCCTGTGAGGTTTGTGGACGTTGAGCTTCCTGACCAAGATTTATACAGACCACCTCTGACTATCCGCGTAGTGGACTGCCGCAGCTTCGGCAGAGTTACTCTGGTTGGAACTCACACCATTAATTCGATTCACAAATACATTTACACTCCTATGAGCAAAAGGGAGCGAGAAATCGAGGAGAGAAAAAAATCTTTAATTCCTTTGCAAAATATTGATCTACGGGCGAACTGTATTATTCAAGAAGACGTATACACAATTGAAAACGAAAAAGAAAGTTGCCCATTACTAAATCGTGATGGACGTGCTGGAGTTTCTTATGGATCTGGAAGCAAACAATCGATGCGGCAAAAGCTGAATAAGCGAGAATCTATGAGAAAAAGAAAAGTGAGCACTGATTCAGTACATCTTGATGATGAAAGCAGCAAAGATTGGTGGACCAAATACTTCGCGTCCATTGAATCTATGATTGAGGAAGAGAAGGAAGCTAAACGAGAGCGTCAAGGATTTTTGCATGCCCCGCAAGTTATGTACGTAGATGAAACACGCTCACCTCGTGAAGAAGTACACTCTCCTAGATCAGAACGTGAGCGAACTCGACGCCGTCAACCAGCCTCGCCATCGCCAAGGGCTAAAGTCAGCCCGACAATTTCGAAGAAAAATGAAATACCCAACTCTGCTCTGACAAAAGTAAGCGAAAATATTTTTTATCATTTTCTTAATATTCTATTCTTGAACAAGTATATTTTTGAGAATATTTTTCAGATATACCCACACGAACTTGAGGCGGTGCCAGAGTACGATGAATTTAAGGAATGGCTTCATTCGTTTGAGTTGTATCGTGGCAAAAAAACCGGTGATGACTCTGAAGATGAAAATAGAGTGGTGGGGGTATTCAAGGTACTTTAAGTGATTTTATTAGAAATTAGATTTAAAAGTAAAATACGTATTTATAACCTCCTCTGAAGTCGGTTAAATAGTTACAAGGTTTAAATTAATAACTAGTTACATAATTTCCTTTTTCATAAATGATGACTAAACCTTTTTATGTTATAGGGTGCCATCAAGGTTTACAAATGGCCATTACCTAAAGGCATTGATGATCACACCGTCATGGGTTTTGATCCCAACTATGGATTTTTCCAAGGAGTACCTAACAATGAGCCTATCCACGTGCTGGTCCGAGTTTACATCGTTAAAGCCACGGATCTACACCCAATGGATTTAAACGGCAAGGCCGACCCCTACATTGTTTTACACTTAGGCTCTAAGAGGATTAGCGACAAGGAAAATTACGTGTCAAAGCAGTTGAATCCTGTCTTTGGCAAGTGCTTTGAGATTGAGGCTACATTCCCACAGGACTCCATGTTGACTATTCAAGTCTACGATTGGGACTTGCTCGGTTCCGATGATTTGATCGGTGAAACCAAAATTGATCTCGAAAATCGCTTCTACAGCCGACATCGAGCAACATGTGGCCTTCCCATGAAATATGAAGAGTAAGTATTAATCAACTTAACTGTATCCGATTAAATTATGCTCCCTCCTTTTGTGTTCTAACGCATTTATCTATTCAGACAAGGATACAACCGATGGCGGGATGCCATGAAGCCAACGCAGATTTTGGCTAAGCTCTGCAAGGAAGGCAAGCTGGATCCTCCAATTTACGAACATGGGAGGGTAAAGGTTGGCAAGACTGTCTTCAACATGCCGATAGATGATGCCGAACTGTTCTCAAACCCCGATACTATTGAGGAGCAAATGGCGCTGATAGTGCTTCGCCGCTGGCAAGATGTGCCACGAGTGGGGACCCGCCTGGTTACTGAGCACGTGGAGACTAGACCACTGTACAACCCAAATAAGCCCGGTAAACAAATCCACCTCGACTCGTTTATACTATTAAAATATTAAAATTGCATAAAATTGTTACAATTATTATAATTTTTATTTAGGTATCGAACAAGGTCGTCTGGAGATGTGGGTGGATATGTTTCCGATGGACATGCCTCTACCTGGACCACCAATGGACATATCGGCCCGCAAACCAAAATCGTACGAAATGAGAGTAATTATATGGAACACTGACGATGTCGTTCTGGAGGATGATGCCTTCTTCACAGGCGAAAAGATGTCCGATATTTATGTCAAAGGGTACGTATAAAATTGTTATTAAAAAAAAATCTTTGCTAAACTATATTTTTTTAAAACCTTGAATTAAACACACACTAGTATAAGGGGCAAATCCCATACCTACTAAGGGTCGTATCTTGTATTGTTTATAGCAGAAACTTAGAGATATTATTGCACGCCACCCAAAGCTGAAAGAACAATTTTATAATACATCCATTTATAGCAGTTCGTAATTTTTCAGATGGTTAAAGGGGCCTGATGATTGCCAGTGCACAGATATTCACTACCGTTCTCTAACTGGCGAAGGGAATTTCAACTGGCGCTTTATTTATCCATTCGACTACTTAGAAGCCGAAGAGCGCATTGTGATTTCTCGCAAAGAATCGGTGTTTTCGTGGGACGAGACCGAATGCAAAATCCCTGCACGTTTTGAGCTACAAGTGTGGGATGCTGACCATTTCTCGGCAGATGATTTCTTAGGTGAACTATCATATTTCTAAAATTCGCTTAAAAATAAAAATATTTGGATTATGGAATAATAGTACTATTGATATTAAATTCACATTACTTTTTCAGGCGCCATTACCCTCGATTTGAATCGCTTTCCACGCGGTGCCAAATCTTCCAACCTTTGCAGTATAGATATGCTGCGAAATGACGGGTCAGTGCCAATGGTTAGCATCTTCAAGCAAAAGAGGGTAAAAGGCTGGTGGCCCTTCTATATTAAACGCGACACAGAAGAGATGGAACTCACTGGCAAAGTGGAAGCTGAAATACATTTACTTACGCGGGAGGAAGCCGACAAAGTGCCAGCTGGTCTAGGGCGCAACGAACCCGACCCTCTCGACAAACCAAAGTAAGTATAATATGTGAAAATCTTTATGACCACTTTCTCGAAGACACCAATAATGTCCGTATTTTAAATTTACCGCCCCTAGCCAATACTTAGCATGATCTTGTTAGGAGCATCACCGGCTGATGACGGAACTCTGCAATGAACACGGTTAAAGTCACGCTGTTGTGAGCGAATTCTTGTAGATAAAACTAAATAAAATAACTAGATGTAACTGATCAACGTAATTACAATGAAATAGAAAGGATTTATGTTAAACCGATAGCAATTATTTAACAATTAAAAATTAAAGTATAAATATTTGTTTACAGTCGCCCGGACGCGTCCTTCATGTGGTTCTTGAACCCACTCAAGTCTATCCGATACATCATCTGGCACAACTACAAGTGGACAATCCTCAAGGCGGCCATCATCATCATTGTCGCTATTATGTTCCTGCTTCTTATATACGCAGTTCCAGGATACACCGTCAAGAAACTGCTTGGGGCTTAATCATCTTGGCGTAAACATTATTTATTCGATAGTTATAAGAAATACAATTGTATTATTATATGAAAAACTGCAACATATTTAACTATTGATAGGTTGGGGGAAAAGTTTATATTATGTATGTGCCATTTTGTTCGAAACATTTTGTGAACTTGTAGGTAGTGCTATTATCCTCTTGCTGTAGAAATGTTGGGACTTCTGATAATAAAACCTTTTTCTCGTGTTCTTGTCGTGCGTGATCCACTTTTCACTACCAGTTAATAAATTTCTTTCTTAACACGTAGGTTTCATTACGTCTCAAAATGACCTTTAGAAAAAAAACACTATAAACTTTGAAAAAAGTTGTATTGAATTTTTATAAAATGCGAAGACGCATGTTCCCCGACCTAATGTAACAAAATTAACTAATCTGTATAGGTAACAATATATATATATATATATATATATATATATATATATTAATTAATAAGCTATTTCAACTTCAATATAGTAGAAGTTAAGCGAGCATGTCACGAAAAAAACATATTATATTTACGCGTTGGCAAGTTCTGGATGATGTTTGTTGAAGTTTTATAATTATATTATGATATGTCTAATCGTGAGGAGCGGTTGCCTACTGAGATCCTTTATATATATATATATATATATAGTAGGACTTTGTAAGTATAATGACAACTTAAGGCGATAGAATAGGTGGAGTAACTTAGATGGTGGTCAAGGCTTAATGACTACATTGCCCCGATGTTAAGCGGAGTGTAATCCAAATAAAGTTTCAATTGTAGAAACATAACGATCTTTCTCCATTTAGCGGTAAAGTCCCTTAAACATTTAAAGCAGTAGGTATTGTAACTAGTTCCACATTTAAATCTGATAATCTACAAGTGTGCTGCTAAAAGCACATAAACAATATAAAATTGGGTGAAATAGTGTCAAGTGTTACATTTATATTCCATCATATTATATATTGGGACAGAAAGAAATTCTTGAACTGTGAGTCACACGAGTGGCACCTCTTTGATATCGACCCAATCAGGGGTACATGTATTCGTATCTGTTTGCCTACATAGGTACATATTAATAAGATTATTTAGAAGCCTGTAATTTTCGCGTGTACACAGAAAATGTAAGCAACCGGCTTCCACTATTTTTTAATAATATATGTCAGAAATTCAGTTAAACAAGGGGTCCTTCTCCTAATAATGGCTATCTCTGTCGACTTAGCTGCATTAGATATTATTAACATATTATTATCAGTATTAAATCAACCTTGACTCACATTAAACCATAGTATTATATTACATACTTAATAAAAAAATATGTAACGTTATTTCTTTATATTTATTGGACTTGTGCAAGAAACTCATATTTATATAATCGAACATTTATCACTAATGTATACCTACTCTATTATGTAAATTTAAAGAAAATTATACGAAGTGTAGCGTCACATACTGTTATTTTATTTCAATCACAAACCTGCTTACAAAACATGGCTAAATAACTTTAGACACCAACATGTGGAGTTACTAGGTACTACGTAACACGACATTCCATAATATATCGTGACTCCCAGTGACTTCGTCTTTACATAAAGCGATTGCTGAACAATTCAACAGTGTTGACAACACCTATGTTACAAAAAAACGAAATTACAGTAAATTTTACTACAAAGATTCGCACGATATATCGAATATCATGTTTCCGAATGAGCGCATTCTTGTAGAAGCTTGGTATTCCTACTGCGACCGAGCCTTTTTCGTTTAATTTGTTTAGGCTTAGGCTCCGTCAAGTTTGGTAGTCGGAAGCGCCGGCGTCGACGCCTGCGACAGCTACATCGGCGAATGCGACGGCGGCGCCTGCGTCGACACTTGCTTCGTCGGCGTCTTCGTCTGAAGCACGTTTCTCTAGCAGCCCAATATACATAATGTGAACCCTTCCGCTCCAAGAAACCTAAAGCCGTGCCACAGTCAAGTACTGACTCTACAGTCTCACTGACATCAGCTGGATCTTTACCGTAGATGATCCGAAGATGTTCCAAAATCTGTCCAGATGTAGCACCACCTTTTTTTTCTAGTAGATATTTTACTACTAATTTTCCAGCAGAAAGTTGTGTGTCTGGTTCTGTGTTTTCAGTGGTCATGTTAATAACATACCTAGTGTAGAAATTCTTACATTGCCAATTTTGTATCAAACCAATTCAATTAAATTTACGGTATCAATACCAAACGTGAACACAAGCAATCAATGTCAAATGTCAATTACCGAATAAAGGATTGCATCTTAAGCTAGTGATACACGCTAGTGTGTACCCACAGAGTACATTATATATCTTGTGTACCTGACAGGTTTGCCCGTACATGCCCTGTACGCTGTACAGTCCAATGTTACACCACTTTGTATGTCTCCACACCTGTTCAGGCACCCGAAAAAATATGTTTTTTCTAAATTTTTAGCTCGTGGGTGTAATATGTGTGCATTTAAAAATCAATACTGAGAATTTAAAAACTAACAACAACTACACAACTGGTATTGAGGAGACAACGGAGGCTCGGTTACGATCGTTAATACGGATGATAATGTTAAAAATGACACAGAATATCACAAGCAGCTTAGGCCAACTTATCTTATCTTAGCTTAGGCCAGAATATCTTAAGCAACTTAGGCATATGTAGGCCGCGAAACTGCCAAACTCCTGTTATTTAATTTAAATCTCTTATTATACGATGAATTTAGTGACATCATTCGATTTTAAATAAAGCTTCCGGTGAAGACAAATATCCAACAAAATGATCAAAGAAGTGTGTAATTCAGCGATGCACTACTAACCGTTTTTAACTGATGTATTGCTGAAGGGGTATTTCCGTGAGTCTGGCCTACCGGTTTCATTCAAATAATACCTAAGGGCGGTGATAAATCTCCTCAAGATTTTATGACTGTCTCGGTGGCGTAGTTGTATTACAATACTACTATAAAGCTGAGGTCTCGGGTTCAAATACCGGGTCGGGCAAAGTGATATTTATTGGGTTTTCTATTGATTATCAGCCCGGAGTCAGGAATTTGTGACCGATATGGCGATAGGCGGAACATACGAGGCGAAATGTGGATGTCCTAGTGGCGCCTCTGTCTACCCTTTCTGAGATAAAGGCGTGAGTTTATGTATGTAGATTTTATTTACTTTATAACTGGAAAGCTTTCATTTTTTATGTATTTACTACCATCATTTATGAATTGCATAGAATTCGTAGGAAATATACATGTGACACTGATTTGGCATATCGCTTGTAGGGAAACTAATTTGGCCTAGGCGAAACTAGTTCATCCTGAAATCGAGTTTGGCCGGTAACATAATATACAATGAACAAGGTGCTTGACAAATGGCATAATAGATGGAATTGACACTCACAGAGCTTCAACGCTCGGTGTTATTAAAATGCATGCCACTGTTGATCCTGGCTTACAGTAGTTGCAGTGGCGGATGTAGGGGTGGTAGTCAGTCAGTAAATTTACGGGTGAACCTATCAGGTACGCCATAGTGTGTGTGGCTAGCTTTAAATGTCAATATTAGCTCTTTTCATTCCATGATTTTATTAATACAATAAAATTGATTCCATTCCTTTCTAGAATTTCTATACAAAATTAGGTACAGTTTTTGTAAAACAAGCTTTACAATTAGGTCTGAAACAATTCTGAAACAAGTTATTTTAAATGACTGTCTGTTTTAAAAACAATAGACATTTAAAAATAATAATTCTACTCACAAATTATATGTCATATTTTATGTCATATTTTACTTTGAGGATGGTTTTGTCTTTTTGTAGTCGTTTACAAATTCTGAAATTTATCTAAATCATTGATTGTATTTACAATGATAAAATTATATCCATAAGCTCCTAAAATGTCCAACAAAAATATCAACGTGATGACGGAACAAGACCAAAATTCTTCTAAATTAGTAATGAAAACATTTTATAAGATGGCAAATGAGAACGGAGTGACAGCGGTCGAAATCGCAAAGTATTTGCAGGATAAATTCGGCGATGTGTGGAACATAACCTGTCTGACTGGTAAGGCAGAGGAAACTTTGAAAAGAAGTGCGCAATTAGGCTTCCTGGATCAGCGCGGAGAGCGTTATGTGTCGAAACTTGTGCGCGATTTGTGCTGCCGGCGCCGGCGCCGTCGACGCAGTTGCTGTAGACGAAGGCGACGCCGCCGCAGCCGCAGACGCTGCAGACGACGACGATATCGATGATCTTGGAGCGAAGAACAAAATAAGCAATCTGCTATGAAGTTGCAACGCGAATGCAGAAGAACTCCGCTGATACTCTTGTTCAGAGCGCAGTATTTCGCGTCAACTTCACATCGGACATATTGTTTTACGTCAAGTCTTCCTACCTGCTGATGTTAAGAGAATTCGAAATTATATATTTTTTTTATCGCGCCTTTTGTTTTTTTATTTCAAATCAATTCAAAAGACTAGGTGCCTGGGACCTGGATTACCGATATTGTGGCATTTAAAGAAATAAAAGCTATTAAAAGTAAAGTACCTAGGAGCGTTATCAGTTAAAAAAAGCGTGGTTAAGAATAACCTGGCAATTCAATCAATGTCATTATTAAGAACGCTGCTAAGCATCTTCAAATCAAACCAAATAACTGTGTACTGTGGCAAGTTTATAACGAGGTAGTTACTCTAATATGAAACCTATGATTTTTTCCGAAATTTTAGCACAGTATAAAGATTAGTTCAAAACATATTTTTTTACTTTATATAGAACTTGCTAAGTGGTCCACTTATTTTGATATAACAAACGGAGAAATCAAACTCTATAATTTATTCATAGACAAGTTTTTGTTCACACACCCGTTTCTAGGTTAAAATAATAACTAGTAAAGAATGATAAATTAATTTTATTTTACTTCTAAAATAATATTTACACGTCTTTAAAACATATCGATATAATAATAATCAAAACATTTTAACTGTCGAATAGGAGCTCACAGTATCAGTACAGTTATACAACAGCAAATTCATTGCAGGCTACACAGCATTTTAGTCACACACATTAAACTTTTAAAATTTTGAACATTAAGAAAAAACATTTCTGGTCTGAAGCCGTTAGTCAAAAATCTGTTTTTTTAGGTACAATATAGTATGCACAGCCCTAAGGAAAGATATATCTAGCAGGCAAATGATTACTTTTAAAGTAAAAACAACACCGTTATAGAAAATTTAGTTTATACGTTTTATACTTATGAATTTAATTCAATCGTAAAAGTGCTTATAATTAACGCTTTTTAGAGTAGAAGACAAGGTGTTTTTTTATTATATTATAAACGATTCTAAAACAAATCATTTTATACCGATTCCCATAGTAATTGGGGAACGCGCACTCAGCTTTATTATATGACGGCCGAATTTAAGCTTGCTAATTTTTAACCCCGGCAGTATTTAGGCAATAAGTTACTTCATCAATTCCTACATCTACACATAATGCATTATTAATACTAGAATATCTCTAAAATGTTAAAAATACATTAAACATTACCCTATTCACGAAAAAACACGTCGTCCACCACTCTAACTGTATTGTAGTAGAATCCGATTTAGTACACACCAATTAATTATAGCAAAAGAGAGTTATCGAAAATAGTAAACAGATATTAATTAATATCCATAAAATTAGTAGAAGCCGGATCACTTGGTACGCAATCTCTGCGGCCGTGAACGCATGGTCGCTAACGAGACAGGTGATTGACGCCAAAATGTTACTCGGGTGATGCCGGCTTAGGCACTATCGGAATCGGATAATCCTATAACATTAATGAGCCACACAAGTACATTGTATAACATACATCACATACACTTATTGCCTGAATGTAACATTGTACACTATGGATTACAAAAAACAATATTGAGCTGTACAACCAGCGATAAAAGGCAAAAACCGGGAAGAAGCCGGGATTCCGGGCGTAGATCCAACACTACATCGAGGGGTCTGATAGCTCAAGCAACTCACACACTCGTCCACGCCAACCTGTCGTTGGCAGGCGACACGAAGCCACACACTATTGTTGCAGACACTGTTTCTTGCAAAGACATGACAGGGCTAGAGAACTCTCCTGGATCCCCCCACCCGTTAACCTAGTCAATCAATATAATACACTAATGACAAAACTTCGCTACTGGAAGAGCCTTAAAATGAGAGATGTAACTAAAAATACGCGCAATATGAAACAGTTTATGTACAAAAATAATACAATTATTAAAACACTGTTTCTATATACATACATACACTAAGAAAATCTTACAATATAAGTAAATAAAATTAAACAACAAATCCGGAAAGTGATTTACGAATCTACGAAATATTTGAGATGAAATAAAAAATGGCTCAATAACATATCGGTAACACTGCTAACCAAGGATACGCTACAACACGATCACCATGAAAAATATATCGAAAAAGTTTTATATTGATACAAGTAACAGCGTATTTGCGACAAAGTTATTCAAAAAAACAACGTATCGATAAAATAGGTTGAATAGTTATAAAGGGGCACATTGGAACAAACTGGTCACAGAGATACTTAACTATTAAATTTAATGCGTAAATGTTCAATGGAGGCCGCCTCCTTATTGCTATTAAGGTTTTGTTTTATACTGGCCCGACAGTCATTACAATAGAGTATTTGACAAAAATAGATTTTTTTATTATTTTCCGTACAAATATCATTAAAATAAACCATCTCTGTCAGTAGTTTTTAAAGAGGCAAATATTAGTATTTTAAAAAACGAGTGGGGGACTACTGCTGACATCTTACCGTCTCTTTTACACGCGCACACTAACGCATATTAAGACTAGTGACGTCATTATAACATTTAAAATTTTCAAACTTGGATAATTCTGGATGGATTTACAAAATTGTTTCCTAGATTTGGGTATGGATACATTTTGATAAGTACAATAAAAAAGTCGAGTCAAATACCCTATTCGCCCAATTGTAAGTAGAGTGTAAACCATATATACACAGACGACAGGTCTATTCAGGCTGAGCCACGACTGACGCGCCACACTTGTGTGCTACACTATTTACGGGCATTTCATAATCGCTGTCTGGGAGAGTATGAACATCGTGCCACAAAATATTACGTAGACTATACGCCTTGCGAGGGACCGCCTGGCGGAACTTAAACACTAAATGGGTGCCAATTTATAATTATTATCCCTCATGCCACATTTATTCAACCTATTTTACAAAAAAAGTGGTGAGTGCCACAATTAGAAAGAACCTCTGAGCAAGTTACAATTTAACTTTACCTACTGTAAAAATCGAGAACATTATGAAACATTTTTGTACCTTGAAGATTCCACTAAAAGTTTATTACATGTAATCACTATATTATATTAAACACTTGTTAAAAACTGTCGTTAAAAATATTATAACTGGAGAATATTACATACTAGTAACTATTTTCGTAAGACGACCTCGTAATTCTACGGGTTATAAGTATTGCTCTTAGTTTCTGTTATAACTAACATACAAATGGAAAATAATACTATCATATTTCAAAAATTAGTATTGAGAACGGAGTAACAAGTGTGAAGTTTATATTAATCTATGACGGTTTATTTATTTTATCAGTTATGTATTTGGTATATAGCACTGCGGAATTATTAAGTTTATTAATATTTTAAAGAATAACGAAATGCAGCGTTAAAACCCTCATCATATGAGCAAAATATTATTTTATACTTTTATTAATTATATGATCACCAATTTCGTTTAAATCTTACATATCTTATTTTGTATCAATTACACTGTCAACATTATTCTCTGATAGTATTATGATTATAATTTTAATGTGAAATGTCTACTTCATAACCTGAAAATGATTTATATTTACAAACTTCAAAAAATATTATGCAAAAATAACGGAACAGTTGAAAACTGTCAAAATTGAATATTTATTACGTTCGTGATATTCACGAACGTAATAATTATCAAAACAAAAATAATGTTGACATAGTAATACAAAGTGCACAAATACGATAATGAATTAAAATCAATACAGGTATCATACATTCTATATAATTATTAAGTATATAAAAGCAATATCAACTTTGCGGTTCGAATTCATTACACACATTAATTATAGCTGAGCATTTATATATTCAAGTTATTTCAATCATAAATAAATCCTACAATTAACACACTTTAATAATGGAATACATATACGGATAATAAATTGCGGATTTTATAATCATTTACGTTCTAATACGCTATTGATAATCATAAAATTACACGCAAGTGCGTTTGCATGCACACTAAAATTGTATGTCATAATCCCATTTGCGAATCATCACAGTGTAAGCATGATTTGACTAGAAAACTGCACAAGAGCTAATGTCGTGTCATTATTGTTAAAATATTTTGATATTACGGCATGTCGTGCGAGGAAAACAGATGGGAGTTGAAGATACTGATTTAAATAAATATGAATTATGTAAACACAGACTATCAAAACGGATTATAAAACACTTAGAAGACGATCAACCGTTTCAACGGCGAGCACTCACAGAAGGCACAATAGTTGTTGTTTACATATTATGCACTAGCAATAAGTGCTGTCACGCGAACGCTCAAAAGAACACTGTCGAGTGATCAGGTACGCGGTGTCTTACCAGTAGTTATGTTTCAAAACTATGCCACATAACGCTGAAAAATACAAGGTATAGAAAAGTTATAAACGTTAAATTGACGCGTCGATGTTAACCAAGGCGGAAACCCATCATTATCTTTATTATTAAATTACGTTTGAGTTAAAGTAGCATAGGAGAGACAGTCGCCTCCGATGGATACCATCGAGCGGCGGCGGGCGCAAGTCCGAGGAGCATCGCACGTTGACGTCACGACACGACTATTTTCTTACATAATGTCCGATGGGTTAGCAGTATCACAAGCGGACACTCATTTCTCCTCGTCTCAGGCGGTGTCAATGTCCCCCACGTTGATGCGGTCCTCGGAAGCGGTCACTGAGAAGCCCAGGATGCGCGCGTCTACCTTCAACATTTTGTTCTTTTTTGTTTTTTTCCCTTTGCCCTTCACCTCTTGGTAGTCGGAACCCGATGTGGTGCGAGGGTTCACTGCCATGGCAGGTGAGCACAGGTCATCCGAGGGTGTCACCATGCCCACGCGAAGAAGCTTCGACCTGCGTAACAACCATACATCTCAAAATAAACCTCTTTTAACCACGATGAAGAACTAAGTTACAAATATGTTGTAACAAAAATTATACCTTCTCTCAAGAAACTGACGCGCAAAATCACTCGATTCTTTTGTGTCGCCTAAATAGCATTTCACGTAATCTTTCACTTCATACGGCGACTCGATGTCCCTCAGAAAGCCGATGAATGTCGGTACTGAAACCCAAAATTAAATGTCTAAGTCACAACACAGAACATTTAATATCTAAACACTTCCTTTTCAATAAAATTGGCTTTAGTTGTCATTTTTAACGCAATGCATACGCATGTATGCATACTCGTACGTACATAGGTAAAACGGAATTGAACAGACAGCTTGCGTATATAAAATATAATAATAATATATTCTCTACCATCAATCTTGGAGCTCCAGGGAGTGAGCATAATGGTGCACCAGTTTTCGAAGTCAGCAGCGGGAGTAATATCCTTCTTCACTGGTATCGTGACAACAGGCTGCGGTTTCTTCTTGATTTTAACAGGTTCTGGGATCTTAGGCGACTCTGGAGCCTTTTCTGGCTTAATCGGTTGGTTAGGCAATGTGTCCCAGAAACCAGCTGTGGACAATACGTTTAAAATTTCGCACAAGCGCACAAACTCAATTTCGATTTAAAAGTAGGAAATTATCAATTCGACTGAATGTTTCTATGACAAAAGACGGTTTCGCATCACCAATTATTGTTATGGATAGATACTGTATCGTAATCAAGTCAGCTGAGTTGAGTTATAGTACTTACCTCCCCCTCCTCCCCCGTTGTGAGAGGTGCCCCACGGGATATTGCTGAGAGGCAGTGGGGGAGGCGCCCGGCCTTCGTCCAGAGCCTGCGACACCGCGGCCGCTGCGGCAGCCGCCGTAGCCGCAGCAGCCGCGGCCATGGCCTGTCTCCTCGCCTCGGCCTGGAATTAAAACCCTCTATAAAATTCTCTGCAGGAAATACTGGATATTTGGACAGCAATTTTTATTAATCACTACGATGAAAATAATTATTTTTAGTCATTTTATAACTACAATGTTTACAATTCCAACTTATAAATATGAAATTGAAGTTGTACTAAAGTAATTTACTCTTTCACGCAACAGTTAATCGACAACTAATGCTCACCTGGATTTCAGCTAAACTTGTTCCTGGAGTTGGCACGGCGGCGCTTTTCTTTTTCGCCCATCCCAAACCGGCTTGCATCTCCTGTTGGGGAGTATTCGCAATTCATTAAATGTTCAGCTTAAGCAAATTCAACGAGCCGTTAAGGTATTATTATACTAAGAGACAGACATCAGTAACAAACTCTGTATGCGTATAGCAATCACGCTAACAATATTTTCAAATCGGTTCGTGTCAAGCGATTCGAAATCGATAGTTAACATTGATATACATATAAAGCGTAATCGGTCTTTTTTCTTATTGTGCTGTAATAGTTTGTGACCGTTATACTTACTTTATTAATTCTATTTATAATTACGATGACTCACGTCCACTGTCAGGCCTAGATTTCGGTCCACAGATTCCGCTACAAACATTTTGCTCGCGGAGTCCTAAACTAATACATCACAGGATCGAGCAATACCTGTTCTCTGGCCAGTGCCGCGGCCTGCTGCTGAGCTATAATCTGCATCATCTGCTGTTGCTCCTTGATCTGCTCCACCTTCTTCTCTCTCTCGAGGCGCTGGATCTCAGCCAGCGTGAGACCGTCCTTGTTCATCGCCTGCACCGACTGGTTGGCCACCGCTGACCACGGCGCCTTCTTTATCGCAGATTCAACCGCCTGCCGCTGTTGCTGCATCTGGAGCTCCTACATCGCACCATTAGTAAAGTTAAACAAACGCTTTTAACTCTACATCAACTATTAATCTATAAATCAACTATAGCCACCTGTAAATATGAGAAAATATTCTATTATCAATGACGTCTTATTACAAAAATGTTACAACCGAACAAAAACTCGAACAGGAGAACATATCACCTTGTACAAAGCATTTAATAAAAATAAAGTTTTATTGCGAAAACTTTATTTGAATAAACCTGTTGCTTTCTGAGGGTTTCGGCTTGCTTTTTCTTTTTCTCTTCATCGGCTGCTTGCTTCTCTTCCTCTTTCCTGTTATGAAAACAATGTGTGAATCGGATGCCATGAGAAGACTTACTAATAAAAATATTTGAATGGAATGAACTCACCTCTTGCGTTCCGCTTCCTCCGCTGCTTTGATCTCCTCTGCCTTCTTTTTGCTCTCTTTTGAGCCTATTTTTTCAGCACCTTTGACTAACGTGAAACCTTCCTTGATCCATTCCTGTAATACAAAAACTGTTATGATGGTATACAAATAAGCCATCGGCCAATTAATGTTGAGAATAGTACCTTTTTCTCCTTTTCTGATTCTTTTTTGTTCTGTTTTTCTTCCTTTTTACTTTTTGACGGAGAAGGCTCTGCTGACCGTTTTAGCTGTAATAATAATTTGGGGTGTTTATAGTTATTTTTTATATTATTCCTACCCTTAGCTAAAATTGAAAAACAAGTTAAAGGATTAAAATTCCGCGAAATATCAAACTATTACTGATATGCGCCAGCGCAAAATACACATACACAAAATACGCCAGCATTGCCTGAACCTAATCATAAGAGAAAAATCTATGCATTAGTAAATATAATATCTTCGCCGTGTAACTTTTTCAAAACTCTAAAGTTCTTAACTTTTAAAAAAATCTAATTTTATAAAATATGTTTAACGTACCTCCATTTTTCTGTCTTCCTGGTTGTCTTTCTCTTTTTCACTTTCATTTTCTTTGTCCTTCTCTTTTTGTTTTTCTTTCTCCTTTTCTTTGACGATCTCTTTTTCTTTCTCTTTCTCCTTTTGCCTTTCCTTTTCTTTTTCCTTCTCCTTTTCTTTTTCCTTCTCCTTTTCTTTTTCCTTCTCCTTTTCTTTTTCCTTTCCCTTTTCTTTTTCCTTCTCTTTTTCCTTCTCTTTTTCTTTTTCCTTCTCCTTTTCTTGCTCCTTTGCCTTTTCTTTTTCTCTTTCCTTTTCCTTATTCTTTGCGTCTATTGCTTCTTCTTTTTTCTCTTCTTTTGACTTTTTGCTCTTGCTTTTAGGAGTATTCTCTTTGATTTTATTATTTTTCTCGTTTTCGGTCTTAGTTTGCTTGCTTGGCTTACTTTCCACATGTTTGGCTGGTACCGGTTGCGGTTTAATCTCATCTGCACTGGGTTCTGGCTGTGATAATTTAGTTATATCTGGCAGTGGCTGAAATAAATTTAGAATAAGTTACGTATAATATTATATTTGTACTGACTGAGAACAAACTCAACTAATATTCTGATACATAGAAGCAAAAAGATGCTTGAAGCAGGCTACCATGAAATATAGTCTCACCTTTGTAAACAAGACCATCGTGGAATCAATTAAACAGTAGAACGCCGATTATCCGAACGCCGATTAACCGAATAGCCAATTATTCGAATCGGTCCTAAGCGTAATATAAAAAATTAAATCCAAGTAATATTTGTTTATTTTACTATGTAATTCCATTATTGTTTTGAATTTTTATATTTTGCATTTTTGTTAAGGCCTGATGGGATTGCAACTTCCTCCCATCGAGATGCTCAAGTGACGCTTACTTAAACATCTCGATTGTAGAACTTTTGTTTGTTAAACTTAATGAAGTTTATTCTAACTTAATGAAATGTATTCTATGTATGGCAGTTCGTTTTTCTTTACTACCAGTCTATGTCCGATTATCAGAATCAACCCCGATCCCAATTAATTCGGACAATCGGTGTTCTACTGTAACACCTAATGACACACTTAATATTACTGCGTATTTTCATCTGCTGTCATTTCTTTTACTTGTATAAAATGATCGATTATAAAATCTGTTGGACATGTATATATAAGATTTTTACTATTTGACAGGAATATAAACATCTGAATCTTATCGAATCTTTTCTGTTTGATAACTTGTTTACACATGATTTTCAAAGGACTAATGAATCAAGGCTAGAAGTTATCCAAAATTTAATTGAAACATTATAATTATGTGATGTATTCAAAATAAAAATCCGGAAATCATTAGAAACTTATTTCTGAAACCCGTCTCGTCATATTAAGTAGAAATACCGCCAACTATTGAAAAAAAAAATTGCCTACTCCCAATGAAAACCCAGTACAATAAATTATTACCTGTTCAACTGTGTCTTTTTCCTCCGCAATAACGGGTGAAGGTGCTGACACTAACGTCCCTTTTTGTATAAATTTTTGCAGCTCCTCTAAATTAGGTGTTGCGCTCACGGTAGGAGCAAAATTGTCATCTGATATAGTCGTAGTCGGCGTCGATACCGACTGGTCACTCATAAACGGTAGCGTTTGCTGCGATTCCATGTTTTGATTAGCCCTCAATTGAGCTAATATCTCATCTTCAGTCTTCATCTCTTTAGCTATTTCTTCAGGGAGCAGAGAGTTTGAAGCAATCGCAGAGGGCTGTAATTGTTAGATCATTACTTTTTAGAACACGATGTACTCAACGCGAAATATCCTTTTAACTTTGCTGTATGAGAAACTAGAAGCTGTACATAATAGCTCTAGCCCGGGAAGCCTCATAAATAATATTTGATCATCTATGGATTTACAAATAAAAATATTGAACAAAAAATATATAATATCGAACTTTTAAGTTTTTTGTTTTTTAGATATAATATGATATATACATGTATTGTCTGTATTACATAACTAACACCGACAACGTGTAACATTCAAATTAAAGCGCTCAGTCATCATCATAAACATCTCACTTGATTTTTGCAAGTAATAAATTATACCTTTGATAATTATTATTGAAATTACAGAAATACTAACACTCAATTTTTTCTATCTTTACAAAAGTTAAAACACCGCATTGTTGTAACGGCTTTTACAGAAAAGAGGTATAAACTTCAAAACAATACATAAACGGGGACATTAGCGTTTTTACTATGATCGACTTTTTGTATTATCTTGCGTACAAAAACAAATACCATTAAAATAAAACATTTCTGTCAAAAACAAAATTAAAGAAGCTTGTAACATGAGGCAAATATTAGTATTTTAAATAAAAAGTGGGAGCGTAGTGGGGATATCTCGCCGTCTGTTTCACACCTGCACACTGTAATGCAATATTAGGATTACTGGCGTCACTAGTTTAGTTTTGCATCCCTTTTCTTTTACTACCACTATAGGATGTAAAACGTTTCTAACTTGTTTAATTGTGAATGGTTTTAAAAATTCTTGGTGTGCTAGATTTTGGATATGTCTTTTGATAAATACAATAAAAATAATTGGTAAAATACATCTTGTAATCGGCTTTTTAATGTGACTTAACTTCTATTTAATTTTGAGAGGCAATTCGGGGCTAAGGCGATACGCCAGATCATTCTGAAGCGAATTTGGACAAACATCTCTTTTATATAAAACTATTGTTTACATAATTGCGTCAACCGACATGCACTACCTATACAACGGAAATAAATTCATTGACATTAACCAGCTGGTGCTTAAATCACAAGGCATTAAAAGTTTTTGCTACTTTTACTAAATAATGGAAATTAATATTTAATTGGCAATGGGCTAGTATCGCAGTTGCTGCTAATTACGATTAAAATTTTGGAGTATTTTAGAAAGTCGAATATACCATACATTTTTAACCGTTAAATAATAAATTAATATTCCAATTAGTAGACCTAGCTGTAGAAGATTTAAATAAATTAAAAAAATACACAGAAATAGTCTGGTTTTTCATTTTTATCATCGGCCTTAAATTTTATACCTATTTTCTGCACAATTTTTATGTAACATACTTAAAACGTAGAAAAATAAAACACAAAATCAGTTGAAACTGGGCGCTTTGGGGTATTATAAAAGCATAAATATAATTAAAAAATGTTAAAACACAAGGGACGTTTGCAAAGTCAGTATTAAATACTTTAAAAGAAATTTGATATTGATTACTGTTTGTTACTAATTTTATTTATAGAATATCCTTTAACAGAAGAGATTCGCGGGCCTGCAGTCACACATTAAACACCAATGGCATGCATAAGTTAAACAATCTACTTACATTTCACAGTTCCTCTTTTTACTCAAAAGCGGAATGTGAATTAAATTTACATTCATTCTTGCCAAAAAAAAAAACAGTAGAACTCGCCCTTAATGCAGCATTGTATGCGATTGATTCGGAAAGAGTTAGTTTGTGAAAATCGAGTCATTAATTTCAGCGTTGTGCAATGAAGCGAGAGCGGTGGCAATCTGCGTAACTGCTATTTTTTGGTAAATATTCATTACTCCCGTTATGAAAACAATTCTAGCAGTATTTATTAAAAAGAATAGGATGAAACTGTATAGTATAGGAATTTCAGTTAATTGCAAGCGTTAATGGGTTTATATGTTTATTCAAGATATATAAATACATGTTACAAAGGAAGTTTTCTTTATGTCAAAATTCAAATATATCTCCATGTCTTTATGAAGTAAAATATTGTTATACTCTTAAAAATCCTCGCTTGGGTAAGTGTTTATGTTTGACTACAATACTCGAACAGCTCTGACTAAAACCTATAATTTACCACTTTCGATTTCAGTTGTGACAAGATTATGTTCTTTTTTTACTAATGTATTATACAAAAATCGTTCCAAGCATGCGATAATCCACTGATTAAGGTCCTAATTTGAAACTATAAAGTAGATACATATTACAAACTAGCATAACCATCACATTTTATGCCTAAAATTCAACCCCCATTCCTTCATTATTTTTAATTTATCGAAATATAGCCTAAATGAAAGTATTGAATATACATTTACTAAACCATTTTATTATATTCCATGCTTACACAAACAAATATTATTCTTTTATACTCACTATCAGTTCACAAAAATATAATTTAATAGCATTCTAATAGGCAAGCAATATTTCTGATAAAGGACAAATAAACAAATATTTCGAGGGAAAATTAAACTAGTAGGAATTCAAAAAAAGTAGAAACATTTATTATTAAACAAAAAAAGGATAATAAAACAAGTCAAAGTTCGTAAACGTGAAAAAAATGTTGACAGAGTGAAAAAATGGTTTTGGTAGCGATAACAATTGACAGCGTTACAATAAAATTCTCATTAAATGATAATATTAATATTACTGCACACACACACATTGCTAAAAACGCTGCAATATTAACTTAGTTTCAAAATTTCTACATTATAAATAAATCCAATTGTTTTGAGTGTCCTGAGCGAAAAAAAGAAAGCAACTTACTAAACCTTAATATCTTACGTGCTAAAATTTTAAAGCATGGAGACATGGCATCATTTGTGGAAAATAAGTATAAGAAATAATATATAAGAGACAGATTTTTAAATTTAAACCAATACCGTACCCTGAAAGGAATGTGTCACGTTTTGATAAAAGTACGTTATAATAAATTATCTAGCCAAAACATAAATGAAAGATTGTGCGAAAGTACAGTATCCACATTACAAAATAATCCTAAAGCTATTACTTTGGTTACTTAAGAGATAAACTATACTAAGGAGTACAATCATGGATGGCGGTCGGCCCAAATCCATTCTGCTCAACTACATATAACAGTCAGAAAATCTATTTATCAGTCTTAACGTAGCAATACCAGCGAGAGCGTACAATAAACTCCCTGAAAAAAAAACTATTGGGATAAGAATTTTAAGCTCACAACATTTATATTATGGTATCTTTACGATTTCTCTGAAATTTTTAATCATTTGAAATCGAAACAATCTTATCCTAATATCATGAATTCATATATCCTAATTTATTATGAGATAATACTCCCTCTTTACGAATATCTAAACAATTAACAAGTGTTACACTTGGCTACAATATAAATTCAGTTACTTAGCTAAATTCTTTTGTATGTGAATATGTACTAAAATTTCAAATTTAAATATGCTCACTAACGACTAAAAGGAAAAGCATTATTATTCCTTTTGCAATACAATAATAAAGAGGGCGCACACAACAATTAAACAAAACGCTCTTTGGATTTCATTCAACAAATATAAACAAAGTCTAAGACATTGTCCCAACAAATCGAATAGTAACTAATTAACAATAATAATTAACTCCTAAACAAATGTCATGTAGTATAAAAATTAAATTTTCAAACAAGTCATTTCAAAAATTAAGTAAAATAATTTAGAAATTTATATTAATCAATTAGTTAATCAAAATAATAAAAGTAGTTATGTTTTAACGTTGGAATGTGTGAGAGTATGAATAATATCTGTGTTTTAATGTTATACTAATAATTGATATTGATAACAAGTACTACCAAGTTTTAATATGTAATTAACACCCAATACTGATTACCGATTGCAAACTGTTACAGAACCTAACAAACATCAACTTGTGAATACTTTATCAACACCATTCCACAGAATAATTTAGACACACACGGCAATCCGCCTGATACGCAAGAATCAGATCAACTGATAAAATACTGTTGCACACAAAACATTCACAGTCGTTTGAAACTCATTAGTAACTACAACCCTATAATGACAAATCTCTTTAAAAATCGTTTTTTTTTAATAATACACAGTGTATATCCAGACTGCGGCCAAAATGAAGCCAGGTAGTGACTTTAGATACAAGACAACTAAAATTTTGAAAAAAGAGTAACTTTTTTCGGTATTTTTTTATCTATCATCGTGTTTGGGTGGAAAATACGTACTTTTTCCTAAAATAAAAATGTACACCCGTTTATTTTTAAATCGCAAAGATAGGAGAGGGTTTAAATAACTATATATTTACCACCCTAACCAGTGATATATAAAAAAAGTAAAAAAGTCGCCGTTTTTGCGAAATTTTTAATTGCATTGTTTATGTAGTCACTAAAATTACCACTTGGCTTTATTTTTGGTTGCAATATGGATATACCCTCTTTAGTACACAGTATGATTATTAATTCACAATAAGTAATCTGAATTTCACATGTGCTCTATCTAGAGCTGCCATATAACTATAATCTGTTTATTTTTTCAATTATATAGTTCGTTGATTTTTACTTCAATTATCAGTGCAAAATAGCCTTTTCAAACCTCCAAATGTTATTAAATGTTAAACCGTATAACGCAATGTAAAAGTTTTTGACTATTCTAAGTTGTTTAACAAAAGATGCCTATAATTACCAAGTATTAAAAGTAATCAAAGCACATGGATTCTTCAATAAAATTATTATTAATGAGTTTCAAACTACTTTAATATATATTAACCCTTGTACAAGCGTTCTACGCTAAACACACAGATTAAAAAGGGTAATTAACACTGAGGTACGCTGCGCTACGCAAGTTACATGTATCTTTACTTACGAGTGTACAAAGTTTCACGAATGTTAGCTAATATTTAGCTAAACTAGCTGCCCAGCGCAGCCTAACTCATTATTTCTCTATAGTATAATTCTTCAAAACGTCATCAACAAAGAGAAACAATTTATTTAAAGTCAAAAAATATCAAATCTACACATATTTTTAAAGTACGATTAATCACTGTGTTTTAAGTTCAACTGAATTATATCTTCTGTTGGATTCTTATTATCAATGTTTGTAACATTCTTCTTTCGGCTTTTTCTATCGTTTTCATTATGATATTAGTTATCATCCTGAAAACCACGGGTCATTTAGGTAACTATGTTAAATATCGTAATCAGGGTTACCATCGAGTAGCGCTGTCGGTGGACCTAAATATATTGTTGGAGAATTTCAAATAGTTTTGCATTGTTTGTGAACATAACAGGTTATGTACTTCTATAACATACATAAAAAGGAATAACACAATTACGAGGTATTGTATTTATAAGACAGTAGGTGATACAAATAATTCCATAGACAGGATAGAAGTAGATTAATCAGGCGAGATTCAATGCAAATGGTAACCCCAATTTGTAAAGTAAAAATAAAAATAGGAATCATGAAGGAATTATTTCGGGGTAAAGTTTCTGATAAACGAATCACAAACAAAATCTTGTTGGCTTAGCGATGTAGTCGGAAATAACTTATGTATTAAAACTGCATGCAAAATCAACTTATTTCCAAATAAGAAACCAATAAAAATCAATATAACGCCAAACCACACTAGCCGCCGTGGACGCGTCATTCATAAATTAATAACACATCAGTAAAACACTAAAATCTGATAACTCAGGTAATACGTATTTTAGTGTTTGGGTGAGGCGTCCATTGCGTCCAACTCGCTACAGCTTCAGTATTTTCCATACACTTTTAAATGGATTTAAATATCCGTCACAATTATAAAATCCACCATACGTAACGACGTTATTAAACACAGAAATATTAAATAGATTTTGAATCCCCATGATCAACAACCAAAATCTACGCTAAACACAAACACATGGCTATCTGTATACGTTAAGAGCTGTCCAAACAAACACAAGATACATAAATGGCGATTTGCCACAGTGTCAATATCTACACAATGCAAAGTTATTTTTACTCATGTATCTATGTTAACTATGCGTGTTTATAGAAAGTGGTAAATTATATCGCAATTTATTATAAACGCGCTCCAGAAAAAGCTATAATCGTAATTATTTTGGTAGGGGAAAATAAATGTTTATAAATAAATAAATGTACATAAACATACATAAGCAGATTAAATCATAATAAATATGGATAAAACCGAAATGGGTAACCGATGTTGTAGGCTTCCGTGGCTTAGTCACTTTCTCAATAATACACAGACCCCGTTCGTACAACAAGTGATGTTATCAACACTAACGCTACTTGCTCACTACAATCTATTTAACTCGTTTTATATGGCGTATGACCGTTTTTTGCACATATTACACTACCAATCTTAAAGATGTCGCATGCGAAAACTTGTTGTGCGAAATAGGTTTCATTTGCTGATGTTTGAAATGTATCAAAACTTACCTCATTGTTTTTAGTTTTTAGCAATTGTTAATTTATATCTGAATTATTTGAATGAGTGCATTATTCATTCAATGTTATTGCAACATTCGGGATTAATGTGCTAGTGTTTCACTGCGCAATAGATGGTGATAAACTGCGCTTCAATGTTAATGCATTAAGCAAATATAAAGCATTAAGGAATCATGAAAGTCGTTTTAGCCTTGGAACATTCATATATTTTACAAAATAAACCGATATATACCACTCAAAATTTTAAGTACATTTAACAAATGGACCAAAAATATTTTATAACTGCTGCGCAAAAATCTTTGTGTAGTATTTTTATCAAAGAATGAGCCTAATCGTGGGGTGTATATAATATATTTTGCTTTACTTTTTCTGAGTAATTTACTTCTTGACGGCTGTGCAAGGTATAACATTATCATTCATTAGTGAGTCTGCCTGTAAACGAAAATTAATCACATAACATCAGAAACAGATCACTAGAATAATTACTGTATCCCCCAAACTAATATTTATACCTAATCATCACTTAATTATCTAGAGCCACCGAGGTGATCTTCATAGCAACAACAGACATACTTCCAATAGAGAGCATTCAACATTTACAAAACCTGAAAAACGATCCATCAAATCAAAAGACACTAGGAACCCGTATTTCTCTCTTGTTGGTGCACTCAAAAGTATGAAAGTAATGCTTAACCATACAAATTTAGAATATATCACTACATTAAAACATGAATAAGTCAACATACATCTTAAACACTAACAAGAAATCCACACAGCGTAATCAACTAAAAATGAAAATAAAAAGTGGTTTGTAACATTTTCATAACATCGATACGACGTCGTCTAAAGGACCTAAGATTTCGCACCAGCTTCGTTGGGCAATTTATAAGATTGTGTTTGTGAATTGGACGGTTTTATAAAATGCCATTCATGATTCCTTTGTAAGCGTAAATGAGACGACACTCCACCACAAATCGTCAAAAACTGGCGATCATCATAAAAGCTGCTTATCAAACATAGCGATGAAAACATGTGAGCGTGGCAGTCATATAACATTCATACACGCTTCAGCTGGTCAGCCGAAAGTGATCCAAACCTTGTCACAAAATGCGACAGCGTTTAGTGGTCAATAGGCGTCAGGTGTACAGGATGCCGTTAATTTTTACACCGTGTTAGTTCAGTTAGTACACAATTTTGATCCAGATCTTAGATTATTATTCGTATCTACTGTTCTAGTACCGTGACGTCATTTAGCTAATACTGAGATATAACCACAACCGTATTCTACCATGATCGTTATTGTAACCTCAATACACCATAAATATATATAAACCAATGTTACGTATCCAATATTAAAACATCCACGTGTTAATGTTTATCAACATATATTTTTTGCAAATAACGATATAGACTGATTAATAGTACGACAAACACTAAGGTATTATATCAAGATTGGGTAATTCACAACCGATGCGTTATCTTAGAAGCAAATTTTTATCTAGTACAAAACATAGACATTAATAATTATTAATCGTTATTAATCTAAATTTATAAAAAACCACGCGCGACTTCCGAGGAATCGAAGATTTCAGAATTTGGCGAGTGTGCAACAAGCATCTTAGCTTACCCTTATAAAAACATCTGTATTTTGGAATGTTGGCTTAAGAAGTATTTTTAAAAGTATTTTTAAACACGTAAAGGTTTCTATTGCGACTAAGTTTTGCATTATTGTAATTTACACTTAATGAATTTACAAAAAAAAACAAACAAGTAACGGAAGAATAATGGCGTTACTACATTCAAAAGGTTACAGAAGCCCTTCTGTGGCAAAGATTAACTTTAACGCTTTGTAAGTTGGTGAATAGCAGCAGTACATTCATGCAAAATCATTTAACAGCTTTCGTAGAGGTATATTTTCTTGTATTTGCAAATAATTACTGCGACTTTGATTACAGTTTTAATTATTGATGATTTTAGCTTTTTCTATTATACTTGATTGCTAAACTTTGAAATGTTAACTTATTTTACTTAACCGTTGTATTATTGTATTTACTCTTTGTGTATGTTGTGACTAGTTTGGAACATCATGTAATTAATTTTTTTATGGAGTTCTGTTAAATTTTTGTGTACTGATATGTGATTTATTGTAGACTTAATAAATAGAAAATAAACAAATATAAAATGAATATTATTCATAATTTTTTTAATTTAGTTTGTCACTATCTTTGTACCTATAATATATAATCGCTATTCATTATTCGTAAAAATCCTTAAGAGATTCCTCCGAGGTCGCACGTGGAACGCCAACATGTTAAACTTGAAAACCTACTCTCCATAGTTTATGTTCAACCAATTTATGCAAAACCAACGCAACTAGGAGAAATTTTGAAATAATTCGCGTTGCCTTTTTCATTAACACGAATTACTGTAAACGTTATTGGTTTGTATATATCTATATTAAACCCTGTTCAGGCTTACCAAGCAGTATAAATCTCATGCACGTCTAAAATTTTGCGACTACTGATATCTACAAAACATCTAAAAATCCTTTTGTTTTGCTAAAACCTGAGAACTGTACACATCTATATATACTACTAGCGTCCTATGATGAGAACCAACTGCGAGAGTATCCGAGGTTAATACTAGTTACAACTGGTTGAATGTCACTCTGCACACTTTTTCCTCATACATAGACAGTTTTAAAACTTACTTTAGTTATCGAATGTTTTGTCTCTTTCGAACGACTTTTGAATTCAGCTTGAGCGAAGAAGACACAACATTCGATAACTAAAATAGGTTTTAAAACTGTATATGAATAAGGTCGTATATCTATGGGTGCATATCAGAGGCGCTTCGGAATGTTGAAGCGTTGGCTAAGTGCACGGTGGGTCGCATAATTTTAGACATACACGTGGTGTGACGGCGAGGAACATACCTGCGGGTCCCAGAAGAACATTGGCAAGTTGTTGACGCGGTTCTCGTTGCGAGTGTTCAGTGCCTGTTGGATCCACATCAGTTCGCTGGATGTAGACGGCTGGCCCCACAGCGAGTCCACCTGAAATTGTGATTGCTGATTGGTTGTGATTGTGAATACGTTATATTTAATCTCTCTTAATGTGTTAAAATATCGAGTGATTAAATAACTTATTTCTTCTTATGTTTTAATATTTGTTCTTTCTGCTGAATTTGCACAGGCACAAAAATTCTAAAGATTTCTTAAAAGATTATGGACAAAGTGTAAAAAACTGAAAATTTGCAATGTAGCGTATCATACCCTAAGCCCTAAGCTGTAGGACTTGGGCGCGTTAAATTTTCATCAGTTGTACAGAGTGCTGACCTTGTAGTAATCTATCATTGTGGTTATCACAATCTACAACTGACTTTATGGTCTTGACAACACAGAGCAGTAAACTGTTCTTAAAGTTAAAATGTGGAATCTATATTGTCTCTTAGAAAATAGTGCGCGAGACAGCTAGATGATTTAAACTTTTATATAATTACCATGGGAGCCTGGCCAAATGGTGGGTTGCGCATCAATCCAACCGATCCAAACTGTATGGAGTCAACAGATGAATTGTTGTCCGATAAAGTCATGTTCTGCATGTTCATAACCTAAAAATATATGTTTGTTTATAATGTATCTATATCTGTATGCAATTATGTACATAGGACTTGTTAACTGCGGCATTCTATACCAGTTCAACCTAAGCTAGTATAAGGATGAAATAAGATACATCAAATTGAATAGCATTGAAAAATCAGAATAGTTCTTTTTTTGGTATCTGACATGAAGTAATTTTTGTTGTTACGTTTTCCGAAGTGTGGTTATCAGGCGCTACAGCTGATGGAAGAATATTTATTTCCTTAAGGACAGCGACCACACAAATGTGTCGTATTTCGAGTTATCCTGCCTCAAACACACTGTTATAATTGTGTAGCCCGGCTATAGATAACCACCTTTCCCTGATAAATACTAAATAAACTATTGCAATACTATCAGGTGCATTGACTGTATCATTAAAAAATATTCAAGTGCTTACATCCATGCCGAGCCCCTGCTGAGAGTTCATCATATTATCGTGCGGGTTATTTGCCATCTGGTACGACATTATTTCCTGTAAAAGAATTGTTAGCAATTACTATAAGAAATACGATTTATTTTATTATTATTGGGATGAAATGGAAAGAGGCTAGATTATTCCCTTATATATGGTGTGATTATAATGATTTATTGATGTGGTTATGGAAAAACATTTAAAACTCCTTCTGTTTGAAGCAATAAACTGTGCACTTATCATTACTTGTGCAATATCTTGTGTATAATAACTTAATTATGTATATTTCTTTTCTATTACGATGAATGGCGAGACAAGCATGCCATTCGCCTCTTGGTAAGCGATACGACCGCTCATGGACAGTAGAAAAACAAAAAACACCATGAATTACAAAGCATTGGCATTTCATGGCACTCTTCATTCCTATGACGTTAAATCTAATTATGTCCAGTAATTACTCTGGCTACAATGTCCTTCAAACCGGACCACAACAGTGCATTTACGCTGCTGTTTGGCGGGAGAAATGGACATTGCGGTGGTACTAGGCTTGCCAGACGGCCGGGATTTCCGGGATTGTCCCGGAAATTTGCCTCTTGTCCCGTGTCCAGTAATTAGAGCTTATTGTCCCGGATTCTAAAAAAATACTATCTTTTTAAACGGTTTTATTTAGCTCGACCCGTACGGTATTAATTAACAAAATAAAATAGGGACGAATTACACAGCAACGGCTTACGGCTAAGCTAACCCGCCGGCTAGGCTGCCGGTGAGCGAGTGTGGGTCGCGGGAGGCGCGCGGGAGGAGAGTACCGACTGCAAGTGCCGAGTGCGACCGAAATGGCGAAACCGAGTAAAATATTTTAAAAAATAATTTGTTTACTGTTTTATTTACATAATACCAGTTTTTTTGACGATAATTCGACAAATTTTTTACCAAAGATAAATTTAGTATGTTTTATCTTAAAATTTTAACTTGCGTTAATTACCTACTGACTTCTAAACACATACAGTATCTAATAAAAGTATGTATTTGAAAATATATGGGTCTTTTCTTTTCTAATACAAATATGAATCCTTTGAAAATAAAAAAAAATCACGAAATTTCCTTTTCCTAAGTTGAGGTCTCGGGATCGAGTCCCGGGTTGGGCAAAGTGAAATTGGATTTTTCTATTCATTATCAGCCCGGAGTCAGGAATTTGTGCCCGATATGGCAATAGGCTCGCCACCTATTGTGGGACGGAATATATACGGCAAAATATGGGTGTCCTGGTTACTTACTAAGACACCTCTGCCTACCCCTTTTGGGAAACAGGCGTGAGTTTATGTATGTGTGTATATTTTCTACTATGGCTACGACCCGACATTGTTGTCCTAGAATTGTCCCGGATTTGATAAGTTACTATCTGGCAACCCTAGGTGGTACCTACGCAGGCGGCCTCTTACATATGTGAGACCTATCACCAGTTTACATGGGACATAACATATGAGACATTATTTTTCCATACCATGACTTAGATAAATCAGAATTTTGTAATAGTATGTACAATTTGAATATTATAAACGCCAGGAAGCAATAATTGCTAACTGCTACAAATTGTACACTCACCAAAGGAGAAGCAAACGGTACAATTGGCCCATAGGATCCGAGGGGTCTCATCACGGCATCGCACACCCGACGTACCATGAGACTAGGGCTAAAAAAGCCAGCCCTGTACCAGTTGTACATATCTTTCGACGAGAATGGTCCTTGTATAATTTTCTGCCAAACAAAATGTGTAACTTTTAGAATTTTCGTGTCATAACATATCTATATGTCTGTGGTATTGCGCAACATTACACATATTTTCTTATACATATATTCTCACCTTTGGATCCTCGTAATACCACTGATCACTCAAATTATGAGAGTTGGGCGGAACCTGCCTCGGATTCTGTTGCATCATATTGCTGTACAAAGAGTTCCCAAACGCGCCTTGAGACCCTGAATGTTGCAATGGATGCATGGGAAACATGTTACTTTGGCCACTATGATTTGGCATGGGGATTTCTCCAGGTGGCTGCAACTACAAAAACACTTATAAGTGGTGCTATCAACAATAAAATATATATAAATAAATTTAAAGCACACATCTTACCCCAGAATTGCCAGAATTCTGTCCCAGAAACAATGAACTATTCCCAACATTAGGATTGGACATTCCTGTTAAGCCAGATGATGGAAATCCTGCCATGCCAGAAGAACTTCCCTGCATTCCGACAGCACCCATGCCTGCCTGCAATGCGCTCGATCCTAAACCTTGTCCTCCCATTCCAGCTCCTCCCATACCGGCTGCGCCCATCCCTCCTGTAACCATTCCGGCGCCACCCATTCCACCTGCGCCCATTCCTCCTGCGCCCATTCCGGCCGCACACATTCCCGGTGTACCCAGCCCGGGAGTGTTCATGCCAGGTGTTGCCATTCCCGAGTTCGGCAAAACTGGCGGTGGTACTCCCTGCAGTGGAATGCCCATATTACCGCTACCCAATATAGGCAAACCAAGTGATGCATTTAAAGCAGAATTTGTAATCCCGACTGGCTGGGAAGGCGGCATGTTAGCTTTCATGTTCTGATTCATTACCATGCTTTGGTTAGAAAGCATAGGGTTACCCAGCCCCATTTGCAACGGATTTGTTAGTTGTGGTCGTTGTTGCGTGATTGTAGACAATCCTTGCCCAAGAGCTGTGCTGGAAACATTTGATGCGGCCAACAGAGCGTCATTGTTGGAAATGGGCATTTTAGGCAGCATGTCTTTATCTTCTAGGGCTAAATCAAAGATGTCTTCGACAATTATCTCTTCCGGTGATTTAAGTTGCTTTTCCAAAGAACTAAAACAAAGATTTTTTTTTTAAGTTCTGTATGGCTTTGAAAATATACATTATTGTATGATTTACTTACGCTTCAGCTGATGGATTACTGGATGAGCGTGGTAATCGCAGAAGCCCAGGTTTGCGGGTGTGCTTTACAGGCATCTCATTGACAGGGGACACAATATTTTGGTGCTTCTGTCGTAAACTGTTATTAGGTGTTATCATTACTGATTGGAAATTACCTCTCTCGTCAGTGGCCTCTTCCAAATTTATATCAGATCTCATAAGTGCATCAAATGTTTTACTCTCAGTGAACTTCGTTTTAGCGGAGTTTTTGCTGTCCTGTGCGCCGGCAAATGGCTGCGGTGAACCAGCTGAAACTGTGTCCTCCATATCCTTCTGGTTACCTTCCTGTAGAATGTCATCTTTATTTCCAGAAGACTTGCTTCCACTTGAATTATTACCAGTTTCTGTAATGCCCATACTAGGTGTCTGCAATAAAAATATTTAATTAAGGCACATAGGTAATGTAATTTTTCTTGTCTAACTTCAGTATTTAGCTTTAAATTTTTAAATACGACACAATAAAAACCATAATTAATTTTTATTCACTCAGTGCTCAGGTACATTTTTAATATAACATAACACATTTCTGTTTTATGTTATTAATAACAAATAGAACCAATTTTAACTCTCCAAATAAGCAATTTTTAAAATTAAACTAACAACGAATTTATGAAACCACACACACCTTCTTGAACTTAATATCCCCTGCATCAAATCGCTTTGGTGAAAGCTTTTTCGCTTTCTCGGAGGCCCACCATTCTTCAGAACCTTCTTCTACTGTCTTTTGTCGTACACAACTACCGTGAGTATGGGAACGAACCAGAGCTGTGTACAAAAAGAAAAAAGTTAATTGTATGTTAGAGTAACGGCTCTATCATGTTCTTTGTGTCACTATTATAGTCAAGTGGTGACAAAAACAAGAGGAAATGACATTCCAGGTTACATTGACAGCCAATAAATGCAATGCATATTGAACACCGACGCCAAATTAAAAAAGATTCTTTTGATAAATTAAACTGTGCTTGTGCTCATTTAAGAAATTCTGGAGAGTTGAGTCACAGTGGCCGATATAAATCAACAGAATGTTTGAAGTAAACTATATGATGGAAGGCAAATATCAAAGTATCTATAGATACATCACCGCTATTCACGATAAATCTTAAACTTCATTACACTACTATACCCTAAAATGGAATCAGAGATCAAAAATGTAAACAGAAGAGTTACCACTACAATAAAATAAATTGCCATGGTAGTTTGTCGGCAACCGTTAAAATGATAGGTTAGAATTATTCTCACCCGTTATATAAGTATAAAATATAGCCGAATTAAAATTCTTTGGTATAATATTTACATAAAATACAATTTCAACATTTTTTTAAATGAAGTGATAAAAATGGTACGAAATTATGTTATGCTGCTGGCAATAAATAGAAATTCCTAACATTTGGCTCACTGAAATAAAACTTTATTATATTTAGCCTCTCCAATTACGAAAAAAAAATTGTTATGAAGAAAACATGACTAATGAAGATGGTTTACAAGAAGTGACACCGCGGTGGTGGAACGGATGTGTTAAACATGTAATAAAGGAAGAAAAACGTGCAAATTAGACCACCTGATTGACATAGTGCCAGATCAATTTATAATAAATGTTACTGATTCTGACATCAACGAGTTCGTCTCATTCAAGTGATATTGAAGGCTTGTGAACTGATAAGTGTGTGATTGATAAAATACTTTTTAAATAAAAAACGTAATATATTTCGTTTTGTTGGTGCTTTTCATTTTTACCATGTTAATCTAAAGGAAATTCTAAAACACAATACTCGCAACATTTGAATATTTATTAAAAAATGTTTCCTAGCCCTGAAATGTCACTTTCACAATGACATTTGTTTGTTTACATTTTTGATCTCGGATTCGATTTCAGGGTATACTGAATGCACAGTACAATGAATAAGCAAAAAACCTTGATGTCCATGCTTAAATGTTTTTTTTATATATTCAAAGGCGTATTTTATATACGTCTAAGCTGAAGAGGAAACGCAGTAGTGTTCCTACCAGACATATTGAGAGGGCAGAGTCTAATCAGTTACTTTTGAAAAGAGCTATACTAGCCCATTCTTCTCTGGCGAAAACAGCTTTGTGAACCGGGCGGTATTGGAAAAAAGTGAATGAATCTAAATAAATATTTTCATTTCATTTCATTACTCGAGAGCTGAGTTAATCAGCCCATATAATGAAGACATCCCTGACATACGCCAGGGGCGAATTTCAAATGGCCCTCGAACAGCTCAAAAACAAGAAGATGCCGGTCAAGGACAGAATCACAACAGAGACTCCAATTTATTACCGTCTGTACTAATTGCACCTGGTACCAATTAATTATCAATTTTTCAGTAAGCAAGAAAAAAATCGACCTATCTGAAGGAAAAAAATCTGGTTTGATCGACGTTATGAAACCGCAAGTTTCTATTTACAAAGTTATTTAATTCATAAACCTATGAGGCCAGATCCGCTTATATTATAAAGAAAAATATAGAATTAACAATAATATTATGTGTACTAACTAAAGAAATTTATTTTAATTATTAAATTACAATTTCACACTTTAGGGTTTTCAGATACTTACGATACGGAGTTTCCTGACTCTTTGGCAAATTACTGTCATCATTGCTGTATCCATGAAAAGCTCCAGAAGCATCAAATGTCCCAAGAGCCTCAGAACCCTCCAGGGCCCTGTTGAACAAAACATACTTTCTAAAATGAATGCCCTCATTTGAAATGATAAATGCCTAATTCATAATTCTTACATAGTTTTCTAGCAGGTGTAAATAGATTACTTCATTCCTCTATCTTACAATACGATTATATTTAAATATTTGGTAACTATAAGGTGGTTACAAAATCAAAACAAAGGAAGCTGATAAAAAAAGGAAAATCTTTAAATGCGCTAAATACATCATAAAAGCTTGTATATGAAATAAATTGGAACTATTCACAACATTATTAACTACATAAAGCGTGTGTTGTACTCGTCACATTATATGATGTCACACGACACCGCCGGATATACATTATTATGAGATAATGACGATGATCTGTGTACCGCCAGGGAACAAACAGTATGAAAATCAAACCACCCATGATTATTTTACGCAAAGAATCTATGATGCATGATGAATGCTAGAAACCTTTCATGGACTGATACTTTATTAGAAATGACGTAATAATGATGGTTACATGTTTGCCTCGATGATTACTTCACACAATGATGTGTTCGGTACTACTAACCATTCTGGTAAGTTGTCGTCGTTGTTAGTATCACCGACCCACGTCCGACGATTCGAATTCCAAGATGGCTGTTTATCCTGGGCAGCCCTCTCGCCCCAGTCGCGGTCTTAAAACATTGAGCTACGTTTAAAATTGACAATCTCCAATTGCTAAACAATAAATATACCAGGAACAAGAAAATTTTGAAAATCAAATGTTTTTCAGATAAATATTTTATGTAAAATGAATGCGTCCATATCATTAATTTAAAAAAACTGTATTAAGATGTCGTATTGGTTGCACACTGCAGCATCATTATTAAAATTAATAGAAACATCTATACAAACAATTAGGCACCACTTTTATAAAACTAAAATTCTACTTCTTATTTTAAATATTGCACTCATCCCATCGTTGCAGATTATTATTAATTACAAAGTTTATGCAGATCATAAAATTAAATAACAAATTGCAACCTATCTTACTTTAAACAAGGGAAATTCAATTGAAAATTCAAGTGAAATTTTTGTTCCGAGTTTATCTCAATAAATAGAGCTAAATTTAAGGCAAAACAACACAATCAGGAGCATTGATAGGTAAACGCGTTACTCGGAACACTTTATAAAAATATTTGCAGATTTTTTGCTCAACAAGATAATGTGGCTAAGGCGTCGATTACATACCCCATTTGTCCTGTGGTCTGGACCTTCCTAAGTCTGAACGCCACTCGTCGCCATCGTCGCGCGTGGACTGTCTCCAATTAGTATTTGAACCCGGTCGTTTACTACGCAAATATTCAACGTTAACTGATTACACATATTTCAACCCCAGTATGCTGGTGACGTCTATTTTTTTGGGGAGTTCATTTTACTACACTTAAAATAATACGACTGTAAATAATATCTACAAACTTACAATAACAATATAATAAATTTAAGAGATGCAATTGCAAAATAATATGGAATGCTGTACAGGAAATCATAACTTCTGTAAGGGGACACATGCTATAAATTCTTAATTAAAAATCAAGCATTTACCACATAATAAAAGCATTTGTATATTCTTACTTGCGAAACATTTTAGTTGTCTGCCAGTCTGCTTGATCCGTGGTGCTTCTGTTAGTATTAGGATTTGGAGTGGTATTATTAGTCCAAGATCTTATAGGCGGCGTAGAGTCTTCGTCTGCTCCGCCACTATACCCCGGCATTCTTGGATTTCCTGTGTGCCACGATGGTCCTCTAAAAAAATATTAAAAATTTATACAAAATATTGTAATATACTTACACATATAATTTTTTTTATAAACTATCACAACACTGTATAGGAGGCCTTCTATTTCGCCTGCGACGTCCGCTCTTTTTACTACTCATTGCGCGTCAACTTTTGCTCTCTGATCTGAATGCGTGTGAATAATGCCACAATCAAAGTGCAACTGAGATTTATTGCAAGCTTCCTGTGCATTTTGAACCATTTAATTTAGGCTCAAAGTGCAGATGCCAGGATTATACTGGTTTTATTAACAATATACGAGCCAGTCAGATGCATGATGAGATAATAAGGGCATAGGAAACACTGTGAAGGGGTTGTAATATTGAATAAGCCGTTATTATAGTAAAATGGACGAGTATAATAAAAACCAGATATTCAATGGGCCCGAATTTGCGTAAGCTCCACGGATCATGTTCTAAAAAAGTAAATTTCAATGAAGTCGCATTGAATGGTCAGAGTGAAAACAACGCTACTTTTGTATTTAAACACATCTTTTTAACAGAAAAGCCACCTGGTCAAGTATTGCGAATAAAAAAGATGTTCGATGTGGGGTGCTATTAATAGCATCAGATGTAACGTGGCCAACTGAGTAGATGAATTTGTAAGCAACTGCTATAGTATTGTCAACTTCGAATGGCGGTCAGTATTATTGCACGTATTTGTGGGGTGATGTACATAAAAGAGACTAAAGCCATATAGCTTTGCAAAATAATATGGTTTAAATTTGCATGTGCGACGGCCGAATCAATAAATGCGAGGTCAAAATGTTTAAGTGATTTCAACTGACATCTTAAACAACAACAGGGACAGACTACTTCGTGGTTCACATGCACATTCGTTTATACATTTTATGTCACTATGATTTTCACGTTGAGCTCTGCAAATATCCATCAAGTCACATTGGAATCACCCTTTTTATACGCTTTTTGTTAGCTTCAGACGTATGTATGTTAGTATGTAAAGGAATCTTTGAACATAATTTTGATCCCCTTCAAAACGTCAGATTAACTCGAAATTTGGCATTCTTATTAAGGACCGATGACAATTCAATATTTGAAACTGAAAAATGAATAATAAATAATAGTTTAAAAAAACTAAAAAAATACGCTTTTATAGAAAATCCAACACAAAAATAGAAAATAAATTTTAATAAATTTGAATTAAAAATAGTGTGTTAATCATTATTTTTTTATATTTGCATATGCTAGACATCACCAAGGATCTGTCATATTAGGGGCTTTGCAAATTGCAAGTGTTGTACTTACCTCCCAGTTGGTTGTCGTACAAACAAGCCTCTGCCTCTTCCGCGTCCTTCTGCAGTAGCTATGCCACGCCCAGCGCCCCGACCAAGTATAAACCTCTCCCCTAATGATAAGCTTCCGATGGGTGCAACATTTCGCAAGCTGTCTCTCTACAACAATTAAAAAGTAATTAATAACTAGAAAAAAAAATTGTATTACTTGTAAAGAGCATATCCCGCTGTTTATTTTATGAAAGGAATTAAAATAAAAAGCATTTAAATAAGAAAAATGTTTTAAACTTTAAAGTGCTATTTCCGCGGAAAAATATCATGGCACGTTGCAATATTTTCCGGAAAAATATTTAGCGTTTCCCAAAAATAAAAATTATATTATATATTATATATATATATATCTGAAATATTAGGAGTTTCTAAGAAACGTATCTTTATTTTTTTTAACAAAACAAAATAATTATCTAAATCATAAATAATAATATAAATGTCTTTTTATTTCTAAGAACTTGTACTTGGGACGAAGATTTAATATAAATTTTATTCATAATAGCAATACAAAAAAACGATAAGTGCCTCAAGGCTATATTAAATCGATATCACACTTGATTGATTTCAAATATATTAACACACTAACCTCCTCCTCGAATGTGCTATTTAAAGCCGAAGGTGGTTTCCCTCGCGGTTGATACAGCATGTCAATAGTTTTTAACTCGGGTGGCGCTTCTGAATTTCTATCGTATAATGCCAACATCTCTTCTCGACCATATCTGTTAACAAGCAACAAATCATTCAAAGTGGGCTCCCGTCCCGTCCAACCAATGAAATCGCTCAGCCGCCAAACGATAATTCGCACAATCAATCAAGGGACAAAGTGAAGAAAGGGGCTGCAAGTACTTGATGCGCTATTATGCTCGAATCAGAGTTCATCGCACACAGAATGCGGATGCACGACACATGAACATATAACACCTACGGCATGCAAAACTACGCAGTAAAAAGGATCCATACAATATTATGATTTATTCTAAAACCAATTGTAACTCCGTGTTTTTTTCGCTGGATCCTATTCGGATCTATCATAAAAATACGTGCAGTGTTTTAACAGATCGCAAATTTTGAAAAATTTTGTTTCACTACATTTATATTATCCTCTAATTGAAGAAGAATGAGGACAATATAAACAAAGAAAGTTGATAACTGGTTCCTTGAAATAACATAGAAGTGAATACACATACTAAGATACCCATTAAAAAGCAGAGATTGTAAAATTCTATCACTAATAAAAAGATTTACCTCGTTTTATAGAATCTGCCGAGGCAAGCATAACAAAACAATAACTCACTTTATAAAACAATCCTTATTATTATATAAATTTAAGATAAAATTTAAATTAAAAACCTAACTTTGTTGACACTTGTAGAAAACATTCTTGCCATTTACTTTCTTATAATTGCGTCTTTTGCCTAAGAAAACGAAATGTATTTTTAAACTAGGTGTAATTATAACCATCAGCATTGTAGATTATATATAATTCGGATAAGCACATTCCAACTAATATGAGAATCATATACATCAGTATCTAAGAAATGGTTACATCTATGAATAAGTTAACCTGATGTTTGATACATTTCCACACTAATCTCTCGCCAGTCGACACAATTGTGCCGGCCTGGTCAAACTAAACAACTCAACACAAGCTAAACCTGAGACGAGACACTTGTACGGATCACTATCCAAGGATTCCCACCATCGTGTACACTATTTTCAAGCGGGTACAAACATACTACCATAAGCAACAATTATTTATTTCTATAAATATATTGAATTAGTAGTACGATTGTAAAGCCTTAGGAATGCCGCTTCATTGATGTAATGTAATGTAGATGAGTTGAGAAGCGTAAGTTCGCGGGTTTAATTTTCCTCCATCCACTTTGGACGAAATATTAAATTATTTGGGATTAAAATTTATCAGGATCGGCTTTTTTCCGATAGGCTCGTTTTTAGCCCAGCAACTGGTCTTAAAATCATAAGCCAATTGGTTTTGCAAAATGCAATAAAAAGTATTGCACCATCCCCAAGGAGATGCGGGACAAGGGTAGATAGACGAGCAAAGATAGACCAGTCACACGTTTTCTTTTAGTTACTTATGTTTAAATATCGCAGAATACAAAAATAACTTTCAACCTCCAACAAACTTTTGACAACAAGTTACTATTACCAAAGTATAAAAATAGCCGTTATTCAACCAGTCAACAAACAATTCTAAAAGAAAATATAAACTTGTGTACAAGATATTTTTACTAACTTGTTCCTTACTGTTGTTGTGACTTGAATTGTAGACTTTTGGTATTACATTAAACAACAAAGTAATATAAAGTTCCATATTGCTGATTAGACATAAATATACTCATAAACATCAAACAAAACTGATCTCTCTCTCCTGACTATAATTGCCACGACTAATTTATGAAATAAACGTGTTTGTATAATATTCGTTATTAATTTGTAAATATACCACATACTTATCCAGCTAATCCTAAGAATATTAATGCACCATATAGATACTTAAGATCCTACTGGTGGCGCTATGTTCATACAAATATCTCAATTTACTAATAAATTTACTACATTGTAGATCGCTTTAATGCGATTAAAACTGTAGGAGATAACTAGGGACTCACCGAAGCTTAGCAAGGAGAATCTTTGACGGTACATTTGCATTGTTGACTGTGTTGCCTTGCATTTGGTTGGTAGGTGTGGTGCCGCCACCTGAAGGGCCGGGCGTCGCTGAGCTGGCGCCGGTACTCGTATTCATAGTGTTCTGATTGTTACTGTTGTTTAAAGGGGACCCATTAGACGCAGAAGACGCTGCAGTTCGTTCACGTGACAGGTTGCGAAGCCACTCGGGCCCGAACTTGATAGGGTTATTGCGATCTCCCATTGTTGTGGCAATTTAATTCACGTCAACGTAACGCGCAACTGGGACAGCTGTAAACAAAAAAAAATACCATGATCATTACACACTCGTCGTAATCGTTTATTCTTAACGGCGAAATTGAACAAACAAATAAAAGGATATCTGTCATTAAGTCCAATAAGAAATACTTGACGCAGCAAGCGCAAGAGGAAAATTTCATGGCTAAAGAATGCATATCGGCGATATTGAAATTCAATTTCAAGCGGACAAAGAACACACAAAGCCTTGTGGCAGCATAAATTGCATTTCGTATGGAATAAAATATATTACATAATAAGCACTAAAACATATACGGAAATAGCCACAACATAACACAGTACATATTCGAATATTAAGAGCAGCGCAAAAACAAATCAATTTAAGTAAATAAACAGATCGCATAGAGAATAATCACATTCGCATCAAGAACTATTGTTATGATAACTATACAAAGTAATATCTAACTCTCAAGTTTGAACTTGTAGTCATAAAAAGTGCCCTGGGGCCTAGAGCAATAATATTGACAGAATTCTGGTTTCTGGAAAGATACCAAAATAAATTTATCATATAAACATTAAAGTAATACTTTCTCGAGTTTATTTATAAAGTTGCCAAACTTAAAATATCGAAAATCCACGAGCAAACAAATATATAACTATATTCGAAATCTCTCTATTGCACTAGGTGTTATTGATGAAACAGAACCGAATGTGTATTTGAAGCTATTCTTTTTTCAAGTATTGTATAAAGGGGGCATTGAATATATTAAAATTATATTAACTACTATAGTTAATTCTCTGATACCCATGTACTCTAAGGTTTAAGGGTTTTCAATTAATGTGTCATCTATCATGAAGCAGAGCTGTTTGCAATATGAACTGAAAACATTGGATTTGAACACAAAAATCCTTATCAGCAAAACAATGTAACACTATTTAACACATGTATTGACTGAAATAATGTAAGTACCATACATATTTGGATAAAGATTATTTTAATAATATAATTCTTCTCGAATCCAATTGGTTATAAATCCATTACTACTATGATACAGGAATGTAAGGATGAGTCTATTAGCCTCCCCACATTTAGGGTAAATAAACAATTTAGTCTCCTCAAATTCAGATGTTAAAAAATTTACAATATCAAAATGATTTAACAAGTCTTTTCTTATCATATAGTTAAATAATTTGTTTACATGTTGCCTGCCTTGGTATAATATGTTAACTTTCAACAATTTCAAAAAGTAAAAAAAGATGTACTACTACTGATTTTATAATAACAATAATAGTAAGCATACATTGAAATGAATTAGTGTCATTGATAAAATATATATTTTGTCGTTTTTTTTTTATTTCTTAATAAATTGAAAAATTATGACTTTACATCAATTCATATTAATTAATAAGATAAACGTATGTTACGCATTGAAATAAAACTAATTTTTACGGATATTATCGCGATTATGTTTAATTTTTACTTTATGACGTTATTACTTTGCAGCTTTCGTAGTCATAGCGTGACGTAGTAATCAGAACTTCAAAGAGAAAAGAATAATATTATTTTTTAAGATTATATTATTTTTATTATATTTTTATTAACTCTGATTATAGCATGATAGAACCAGTTTGTAATTTTGGGTCAACTAACATTTAGCTTAGTAAGAATATTAGGTACATAAAATTAAATATTAGGCCCTGTCATAGAATATTCTAAATATTAATATCTCATGTAAGCAGAACAAGAAAAAACAGTTTGTTATGATTAATTGTTTTAATACTTATCAATAAAATTCATTATTATATAATATCCTCTTTCATTTTTCATAAAGTACATAAAACTTCTTCAAATATAATATTTTTAATTGTAAGATAATTAATACGGAAATATATATACAATTGTCAGAATCTAAATTATATTAAGTACATCTTCCAATTATGTGTTTACTGAATATAATGATAAATTGTGAAATAATCTGTCTATACATTGATCATAGTTATGTTAGTAGGGTTAAACATTACACTCGCTTTGCCAAATAATTTCATAAAAATGTAAACATTACTGTAATTAACATATAATTTTTAAAAATCATTTGCATAGATAGTAATATACTTATTTTTTAGAGTTCTACTTAGAACTGTCTTCTTACTCCAATAGTTACTTCCATACAAACTACTAGGGCTTAGCATATGAACTATCTTAATTTTGCACTACTTGGATAACCTGTCAACCCTTTTAAGAAGTTATCCCCTTCAGGGCATATCATATTCTTGGAAACAAAAATTCATGTATACCCTGAGAATAAAACCCTGGAGCTCATTGATTACAGCCCTCAACTTGTCATTAGACAATTAGGAGCCTAGACTAATATTATATTCTATTATGTTTAATTTAAATAATACAATATTTCTAACACATAAAACAATAAAATTCGCAGAGAGCAAACATTTCATTACAGAGCGCTATGGCATTGGTAAAAAGCAAATTCGCAGTTTTGTGTATTGCATAATTATAAATAATAAAAACAAAATTGAGCATTTTTATTCATCAATAGAATACATATAAATAAATTACACAATGGTACACCTCCAAGATCTCCTTTCATGATTATCCTAATTATTGTCAATAATCACAATTTTTTTTTTAATATATATATTAGCTTTATTCTGGCTATCTGCCTGTTAATGGAGGCATTTGGCAAGATTTAGGAGTGTATTGTAGAAATGTCTTGCATGGAAATAGTCCGACAACTATTCCATTAATATGATATAATCACAATAATTAATCATATTATAAAGAGGTTAATATCTAGTAGAAACAGGCAGTGAAAGATGGATGGCCAAGAACTATTCTTGGCCTTATGCCTCTTCTATGAAGAGGCATAAGGATGGATCAGACTTATTTTTATGTGGGTAGTACGGATTTGTCAAACACCTTAAGGGAAAATTAAAATAACAAAGAAAACTCATTATATTCAATCATTAAATGTAAACAAATCAATTTCATTAGAATTTAAGTAACCTCAAATGTTAAATATATATGAAGAATGATCAGATTAATCTTTATATGAAAACCTGATGATAAGGGAGTAGGAAATGCAATTATGCAATTTTTTAATTTAATTCACACTATTAAAATAAAAAATTTAAAATTATTTGTTTTTTCTAGAAAATCCTTTCACAGTCAGCTACAAAATAGGTCTACTGCTGGACATAGGCGTCTTCCAACAATTTCCACTGTGCCCTGTTGGAAGCCGCCTGCATCCAGCAGCTATCTGTAAGCTAATAGATTGTAACATAGTAGAATAATAAACATTGAACATTTCAGTAGTAAAGGGCTAACCCTATACTGGTAAGTATGTCCTTAAAGTTGAAACAGTACCTACACATTGCTACATTGATAGTGGATTGTTGCAAAATAAACTAATATCTACATTTTTGTCTATACAAATCCTTTAAAGTGCACTAATATATTGAAATAAAAATATTCATATTCAAATTATAGCTTTACACTTAACATATTCAAATATTATTCAGAATATAGAACATCATTCTAACTAACCAACTCTAAACCTAACAAGAATTAGGAACATGAAAATTATTATTTAATAAAAAAGTAAGTACCATCACCTTGTTGGTACTTTCTTCATGAGCAGCACTTGTATATATTGAAAAAAAATCAATAATATTGCTATATAAATTTGAGAATGTATTGTTATAATTAAGTAATTAGGAAATAACCAATCCACAAGCAATTAAAAAAGGATGGATAATCAATGAGACATACAATCACACATGAATCAGAATTGCAAGTCTGTTAAGGGGAAATAACAATAATAAACAGCCAAGGTGAGTTGGATTCCAAGGCGGACTCAAACCTAAGAATAAAAAATAAGATTATGCTTGCTAATGTTAAATATATTTGTTCTTTGTCCTGCTCAAAAATAAAGAATAACCTAGCCAAATATTATACAATGTATTTTTTACAGTTCTAAGTTATGACTAATTCACCAATACTTTTTCACCAATAAGAAAGACTACTTCTATCTTCATAATTTTTTCTATGATTGATTTCGTTACTAACCACAAGGAAAGTTTACAATATTACAATGATTGACATGCAAAGTTGACTCATAGATATATAGTTTTGCAACAATTTTATGACCCCAGTCTACCTAAACATGCTGTTTTACATTCCACAAAGATACAACCATTATTATTATTCTAGGTCCTTTACAATACAAATAGCTTGCTATAAACTAATAAGCAAATCTAATAATTATTATTGTCAGAATAGAACTGTAACTACTTGTATATTTTATCACTTCTTGCATATTCTTTTGTATTGGAATTTTCCTAATTGGTATAAGAAAGTAATAAGTTTTAATATTATTTCTTAAAAACTTTGACAATATAAACTAACAGAGCATGATATACAACATAAACTAGTGCAAAATTTTTATATTAATATTTGACAATATTTATCAAAAAGAATACTGATAACTACAATTTTTCACACCACAATGTATGCATGCAAACACAATAACAAGCAAAACAATTCCAACTCACCATGATTGAATTAAAAATATAGCTAGGCCAACGTTGAATTCGAATTGAATCAGTTACAATTAGTGGGATATTATGGATTTAATTAAATACTTGATATTAAAGAACTACCTTCAGTTACAATATATTCTTGTCGACGCGAAATTTCACCACAGCTTACAACAATAATCGCACATTAAATTAAACTTAACAGCCGATAACTACGTAAATAAAACACAGTATGAATCAATTTCTAAATATTCGCGCACTAAAATACCTACCCAATAGTTTACACTACCTACATTGAACATTCAGTCCAAGAAATATGACTGCTTCCATACATACCTACTTAAGTGGCGCTAATTATTTGTAAAGAAAATTATATAAAATCACAACATAAACACTATTCGTAGGTTATGAGACGTGCAACGCTTCTAACACAGCATTTTTTAAAACGTCGAAGACTTCGTATACCATCCCACGGCATGAGCAACCAGAAATGTCCAATAAATAAATAAACTATTTATCACTGCTACCAAAATAAATTAAACCAGGCAATACAGACAGAAGTATAATCGTGCATAGAATTAAATGAGATCATAATTACCTAAGGATTCAAAGACTCAATAAGACGCACGCACGGCGGCGACAGCAATATGGCGGACCAAAGTGAAAAAGTTATGTTCTCATTGAGTTTGAACGTCAACGCATGCACATTGCGCGTACTATAGACAAAAGGTGTTGCCATTTTTGGAACATTATTCATTAACAGTTATTGCTCTGAGTTGCCATTTGCCCTTGCCAACGACAACCTGCATTTTTTATGAGCGTTTGATTTTTACATAGACTTATTAATACAACATAGTGTTTTATAGTTTCTTTGTTATAGAAACAGGACTGTGCACTCTGATTGAAAAAAACGAGCTGAAGGACAGATGTTGAGTGGTGGATTGTGTCCCGCTGTGATAGGGTGTAATGACCATAATTTTGGGAAAAATAAAAAAATCATAGACTGGGCTAATCACACAAACATTTATCTCGGTGTGGCCTGTGGGGGTGTACACTGAAGTATACGTCATTACCTCAGTGAATCCGTAAAAAATATTTTTATTCCCATGTCACATGTGCTACATTCGCGTTAATCTAAGATACCATTATCTAATTCGTGTCTTCTGTAGTGTAAAAAGGGTTGGTGCAATCTCCGCTATTTCCCCATAGAATAATCCCATAATTGCTTACTGTTAAAAAAGGCAAACGGCAATGAATTAGTATTTAACATTTAACTTCGATTCACGTTGTGTAAATTACTTCACACTACAGAGCTTTCCGCGCCATTTTTAACTTGCTGGAAAAGCGTCCAGCAATATATGTCTCTGTTGTGTATGTGTGTGGTTACGCCACTTTGGAGTGTTTGTGTGTGACCCTTCAGTCTTGAATAAATGCTTGTACGGAACGCACCTCTATTATTTAACAGTGGCGACGAGGATTAAACAAAAATAAAAAAATGTCGATCGGTAAAGTCAGTGAATTCGTGGTGAAAGACGGAAAGTGGTCTAGTTATGTGGAAAGAATGGAAATGTACTTTTTAGTAAATAAAGTATCGGACGAGCTTAAGCTCCCCACTTTGATCTCCTGCATGGGCGAGGAAGCATACGAATTATTATCCACTTTATCTAGTCCCAAAAAACCATCCACATTAAAGTATAGTGCAGCAGTGGAATTACTTGCAAGCCACTTGGAGCCAAAACCCTCTGTGTTAGCGGAACGATATAAATTCCGACAACGCCGGCAACTCACGAACGAAACCATAGCGGATTATACATCAGAATTGAGAAAGTTGTCCAAACATTGCGAGTTCGGGTCGTCGCTGGAGGAAAACATTCGCGATCAACTAGTGTGCGGCCTAAAAAATGAAGTAATCAGGCAGCGATTATTCGCAGAAGAGAACCTACAATGCAATCGGGCTATCGCGTTAGCATTGTCATTGGAGGCCGCTGAACGTGATGCTAATGCTGTGGAGCGAAATAACGTGGAGCTGACAGGAGAACTGCATAAATTGAATTTAGAGGGATGTCCGAAATGCGGGAATAAACGACATACCGCTAACGAGTGCACATACAAAGACTTCGTGTGCAGTTGGTGCCACGAAATCGGTCACCTGCGAAGAATGTGTCCAAAAAAGGAACATTGGAATGCGTACAATCATACAAGACGGTTACAACCCAAGTAACATTTTGAACTGTATAAAAGCTGTATTATAGACTATTTGTTTTCTACAGGCTGTTAAACGTTGCTGTATAAAGACTGTATAGCAAGCTATACAGCCCTTATAACTCTGAAATGGGCCCCAAAATTATACAGCTTTAAGTGTAGATTTTGCTGTATAACAGCTGCATAATAGCTGTACTATTTGGCTGGCTAAGATACTATTTAGATACTTTTATACAGCTTCCATTCTCTAATTTTCCTTTTTATTCTTTTATACAGAATCAGGCTTGTGAAAATCTTAATAGAAGAATAAATATATTATAATTGTGTTCGTTTCTCCATTTCCATTCTCCATTTTATTTCTTAATTTACTATGTGCCAAGGCAGAGACCATATGTGAAGTATAAGTGAAAAAAATATTTGATAACTAAGTGGTATTAAGTACTCTTTCCTGTTTATCGTTGTTATTATGCTTGCGACTGATATTTTTATGTGAATATGTATACTATTTAAAGCTCAAAACTCACGCCCCTTCGAAATAAAGGATATACATACATTTTTTCTGTAACAACAAATATGTGATCATATCTGAAAGCAGTTTTAAGAGTAACCCGGACTGTTCTATTGATAGTAAACGTAATTGTGTGCACTATACAGTTAAAATCCTTTGTAAATTTGTACTGAAATTTCAAAAACAAACAAAAAAATATCTCGTAAAATTGGAAAGCAATTTATAGGTTATGATAAAATGGCGTCCTTAGTTTATACAGCTCTTGCTCTTCTAGTACCCCTTAATGCAGCTTTTTGCATAACAGAGTCGTTATTTAAGAACGCATCTCAGCCTAAAGAGTAACATTGTCTGTACATTACTATTTAAGTACTGTAGAAGCTGCCTTAAAGTCTTATTCATATTCATTTATACAGTTAATTAGGGTTCAGTTGAAAATATAGAAAACCTCATTATGACCAAAAACCAAGGCCCGTAAGGCGGTGAGCAAGGAATCGGATTGTTTTATCGAAAGTGTTCCAAATATTTTCATATCATATCATATCATATCTTTATTAATAAAATAATTTACACGTCACAATTTCAACATAAAAACATTAATTATTATAATAAAATAAAAATAAATAATTACATTACAAAATTTATTTTAATTTATTTTAAGGCTATATTAGTTTCAAAATAATCTATAAGCTGGATAATTGTGTATGCCAACACTATAATAATAACTTTAATCTTCTAAAACACGAAAAACTGTAAAAAGGGAAAAATGTACGCCAATCGCATTTGGCTTTAAAAAGGAGTAAATCTAAACTCTTCTACATGAGATAGAATTGTATTACACTATTATAAAGGGAATTGCTTGGTAAGAGTATCCTAGATTTCCGTTGTACAGCTATTATCAAGCTTAACTTGAAGGCTGAACAACAGAGTAATTTTACTCCAATATTCAGGCTATAACAATATTTAATGCTCTTGTACAGAAGTAGGTTATACAAAAGTATAATTTGAGAGCAATATACAGTTATTGTCGTATAAAGTTGCTGAACGCAGTTTTTTACGCCGCGGTCTGTATTTTAGCGTTTTCCAATGCTATTTAAAAGCTAAAGGTAAAAATTTAGGCTCTATACAGCCGTTAATCAGCTATACTGTATACAGTTGTACAGTTATACTTTAGTCCAGTCCTAAACATATTTTTACACTCTTGTACAACATTTTTTAAGCTTATAGCTGGTAATGCGCTGGTAAATATAATATTTTTCCGCTTAAATGTTACTTGGGAAGTGGCGGAATCTGCCACACGCGGAGGGCGCGTGATGGGCCGCGGTGAGGGCGGCCGTCGAGGAAGAGGGGCATGGCGCGGGTCGCGCGGTGCAAGCCGAGGGGGCCGGGAGCGGGCTCCTTTACATTTGTTGGACGAACAGGAACCCATAGGCGATTCCAAAAATGAGTATGAAGAGGAAGAAAACGAGCCTATGTATCAAATGTCACTAAGTAATTATAAACCGGTGTGTATAACAGTTAAGGTTCAAAATTGTTTGCTTAGTATGGAAGTTGATACTGGATCTGCCTTATCTTGCATAAGCAAAAATGTTTATAATGAATTGTTTAGCACCCTACACTTAAAGCCGTGTTGTTTAAATTTAAAGTTTTATGACGGTTCAAGTATCCAGCCTGTGGGTTATATAGAGACTATTGTTACTTACAAAGGTATAACTAAAACTTTAGATTTGTATGTAATAAACAAAGGAACAACAAACTTGTTAGGAAGGCAATGGTTGGCTGAATTAAATATACCAATAAAAATATTTAAAGTTAATTCGCAAAACAACTACATAGTTGACAATAAAAGTAATAACAAAATGTTAATAAATGAAATTGTTTCTAGGCATAAACTGTTATTCGACGGCACGTTGGGTAAATACACGGGAGGCACGGCCGAGTTGTGTGTGCGCGACGGGGCTACCCCCATCTTTTGCCGCGCGAGACCACTGCCATATGCGCTGCGCGAGCGCGTCGATGCCGAGCTCGACGCCATGCTGCGTGCCGGCATCATTGAGCCGGTTGATCACTCCGACTGGGCCACGCCGCTGGTCGTGGTGCGCAAAGCCGACGGCGGTTTGAGATTATGTGCAGATTATAAGGTAACCCTCAATAAAGTCTTAGCGATCGACAGATTTCCAGTTCCTAAAATGGAAGACCTATTTAGTGATCTCAGTGGAAACGTTTTATTTACAAAACTAGATCTTTCGCAAGCTTATAATCAAATTGTTTTGTCAGAGAAATCTAGAGAATATACAGTGATAAATACCCACAGAGGATTATTTAAATACAATCGACTAGTATACGGGTTATCGTCGAGTCCCGGGATTTTTCAAAAACTGATGGTAAGAATGTTTAAAAACGTCCCAAATGTAGTCGTTTTCTATGATGACATATTAATAAAAAATAAAGACTTTGATGGCCATTTAAAGTCCATTAAACAAGTATTAGAAATTTTGGAAAACAATGGGTTAAAAATTAAAAAGAGCAAATGTGAATTTTTGGCAAAAGAAGTCAAATATCTAGGTTTTATAATTGACAGAAATGGGGTAAGAGTAGACCCGGATAAAATCAAACCAATTATAACAATGCCCCATCCTAATAATGTCACGGAATTAAAATCGTTTCTCGGAATGGTAACTTTTTATGGAAAATTTATTAAAGATCTAAGCACTCATTTAGCTCCTCTTTACGATCTTTTAAAAAAAGGTAAACATTGGCAATGGAAAACCGAACAAAATTCTGCTTTTGTTCGAGTAAAGAGTTTTTTGTGTAGTACAAAAGCACTAGCACACTTCGACATACATTGCGAGTCAGTCGTAACGGTCGACGCAAGCGGGCGCGGGCTAGGGGCGGTACTAGCCCAACGCGAGCTCGGTGGCGAGGAGCGCGTTGTTGCATACGCTTCTCGCTCACTCACATCTCACGAATTACATTACAGTCAAATCCACAAGGAGGCTCTAGCGATTATTTTCGCTATGGAAAAATTTCATCAATACTTGTACGGGAGGAAGTTCGTATTACGCACCGATCATAAACCTCTTGTGAGCATTTTTGGCCCTAATAGTGGTATTCCTAGCGCGGCAGCCAGTCGTCTGCAGCGATGGGCAATTAAATTGTCCGCTTACGATTTTATAATTGAGTACATTAGTACCGATAAAAACACTGCCGACGTTCTCTCGCGTTTAATTGAGTCCCAAAAAAATGAGGTGGCTTCTGAAGAACAAGAGTTACCAGAGCAAACATATTTGCACTTTTCCGCAGAAGCGCTATTACTAGATTACAAGGTTTTAAGAAAGGAAACGGCTCGTGACCCAATTTTAAGTCGCGTTTTAAGTTGTTTAGCGGATGGCTGGCCGTCGGATATCGAAATTAAGGAAATGATGCCGTATAATAATAGGAAGAATGAATTATACTGTGAACTCGGATGTATCATGTGGGGTCATCGCGTGGTTATACCAGCTTCATGTAGAAAAAAAGTTATTTCAGAACTACATGACTCCCATATGGGAATAGTGAAGACAAAATCGCTAGCTCGGAGTTACGTTTGGTGGCCGGGGATAGACGAAGCGATCGAAGCGGAATGTCGCGCCTGCACTATATGTAGCGCCGTAGCCGACGCACCGCCCGCGCACACGCCGCGCTCGTGGCCTTGGCCGTCCCGTCCCTGGTCTAGGTTACATTTTGATTTTTTAGGACCTATATGTGGCCTAACCTATTTAGTAGTAGTAGATTCATGTTCTAAATGGATCGAAGCGATTAAGATGAAATGTACTACAGCACAGGCGGTAATATCCGTACTTCGGGATTTGTGGTCAAAATTTGGTCTGCCGAAACAAACGGTCAGTGACAATGGGCCACCGTTCACGAGCACAGAGTTCCAAAATTTTTTAATGTATAATGGCATCGAACATATTTTCACAGCCCCTTATCATCCAGCTTCTAATGGGGCTGCAGAAAACGCGGTCAAAATCTGTAAACGCACTATTAAAAAGGCATTTAAACAAAATTTAGATGTAGACACGGCACTGTGTAGATTTTTGTTAGCCTATAGAAATACAGAACACGCGACTACCGGTGATAGTCCAGCCTTTATCTTACAGGGTCGTAATCTCCGAATGAGGTTAGATAACCTAAAACCAGAGAGAGAAGGGCGAGTTATCATGCGCCAAGAGCGCAGTGAGAGGGACGCGGGAGGAACGCAGCGCCAGCTCGAGCCGGGAACTTTAGTCTGGTATCGCGATTACACTAAAAACTCTGATAAATGGGCAGAGGGTACAGTCATTAAAAAGTTAGGTAATAGTGATTACTGCGTAAGATCTAGTTTTGGAAATGACATTCATAGACACGTCGATCAGCTGAGGCAGAGGGTAAAAAGCTTCGAACACAGCGAACTGCCTGGTACGATAGTGAGACCCGATGTTTTAGCGCGGGAATTTGAAATAAGTAGGCAACCTCGTAAATCTTTGACAGTTCCCATGACCAGCGAGCGAGAGCCAGAACCGAATGAAAACAATTTAAGACAGAGTGCCGGCTCCTCACACTTATCTTCGAAAAACACCACGTCAGCGGTATCAGATGAAGTCGCGACCACTTCTTATAGCCCTTCGGTAGAACCCAATGTGTCGCCGGATATAAAAATAGGTACCGGAGGTACAAGTCGCCCCTTGCGAAACCGTAAACCTCCAGTGCGATACGGTTTCGAAGAAATAGATTAAGACATGTTAAATTTAGTATGTTAAGTTTTTAAAATATAGAATAAGGAATCTTGGATACGTATTTGTTAATTATAGTAAGCTTAGTATAAATTGTAATAGTTAAGTAATGATATATTCTTTTTTTTGTGTATTTAATAAGGGTGGAGGTGTTGTGTATGTGTGTGGTTACGCCACTTTGGAGTGTTTGTGTGTGACCCTTCAGTCTTGAATAAATGCTTGTACGGAACGCACCTCTATTATTTAACAGTCTCATGTCTCCATTCATCAGGAACTTATTTCAAAAAAATAAACCTTTTTAGTTAGATAGAAATCATGATAAATTGTACTATATAGTAATAACTTTTATCATGTTTGTTTACCATTAGAACACAGGAGTATAGAGTATAAATGTAATAATAAAATTGAGTCGCTTTTAATATTTAAGCAGGTTATTACTTATTCGATTTTAGTTTAACTGTTATTGGTTGATTGACACATACCTATGAAACGATGTATCATAGTCGCTATACAATTCACTTGTACAAATCATTTTGCAACATACTACTAGGACAGCCACTTTTCGTCTTGTGTATTCCGCCCCACAATGTAAAAGGGGGCGAGCCTATCGCCATATTGGGCACAAATTTCTGACTCCAGGCTAATAATGAATAGAAAAATCCAATATCATATCGCCCGACCCGGGATTCGAACCTGAGACCTCAGCGTTGTAATCATACCGTAGTACAACTGCGCCACCCAGGCAACCGAGTTATTTTTTTCCGTTGTGCAAGGAGCAAATAAATAAAATATTAATATTTGGATACAAAAAAAAGTATGATTATTGGTTTCACGACACCCAGATCCGAAACAAATATTTGTGGTTCATACATTCAATTGCTTTGTTAGGATGATTGATCCCGCGGCCTCTCTGTATTCAGCAGGATACCTGCTGATAATAGTCATGTAGCCTGCTGATAAAAAGTCGAATAAAAATGGACTATTTTTAGTAACACAACAAATTATTTTTTAGTAAATTATAATGTATCTATAATATTTTAACTTGTAACTTGTTTGGTAAGATTTAAAAAAACTTTTTAGTATCCATCTGCCTTATACAAAGAAACTCTGTGCAGAATTTAGTGTTTTTAAGCCCACGAGTTATGATTAGCCATCTAGATTTAGTGCGTTAATGTACGTCTATGTAAACTACATGCATTTTCTTAGAATTAGAAATATTCTAATATAAAGAGTGTAGTAATTTGAAAAAACGTAACTCATGTATATTATTTATTAGATATATTTATTTATTGTACCTATAAGTGTTCGGTTCCTACTGTGCCTCACTATGAGCGTCTGAACTCTGAAGCAGACATAAGTCGTGGACATCTGCGCCTTCCCAAACGTGAAGAATCATTATGAATGAGGTACGCTGGGCATGACGATTAGCTGTATACCTCTTGCCCGTACACATCGCGTACTGCTCACCACACGCATAAGGTCCACCGAGAGATTTTAGTTGATACTCGGGCGTAGGATTTAGGTTAGGGATCCGACCCTTTTTTTTTTGTGTCCAAGAGGAAAAGCTATTAAGCTCCCCTTTCGGTACCCCGGGGGAGGCCGAAAAGGCTATGTCAGTGTCTCTGGCCTTCCAACCCGCCACATTGCGGATTGGTCGAGCTGGGACCCTAACAAAACCTACGCCAGCATACTGACTAAAAACCCCTCGGTGACCTTCACACGCATTATGGGCGGCACCGGACATCCCAGGGCGACAATCGCCCCGATATACGTCCGCGTAACCACCCGGCGCAAAACCGTTGCTGGTCCTTACGTAGTGGGGGTCTGATTGCCCTACATTTACTTCTAGTTTGGACGCCCGTTTAGGATGTTGTGGGCGTCCACGATAGAGTCTGACCCATGCACTCTATCACACGTCTCGAGGTCGTTCTAAGTGAGGGCGCACCGCCCCCGCAGTTTGCCCAACGACCCCGATGGCCCCTTTAAGTCGCCTCTTACGACAGGCAGGAGGTACCGTGGCGGAATTCTTGCACCCCCGAACCACAGGGCAATAGGGATCCGACCCGGCCGCCAGTGGCGGCGTAAGGTACGTTGGTACCCTGGGCGGTTTCGTATTGAGCACCGCTACCTAAACTATACATGCATACTCCGGAGTTTTCGTGAAGGACTAAAAAAAAAAAAAGGTCCTCCTGCTTTGTAGGCAGCGGCAAGCAGGATCGTTTCGTCCACGATCGTGGTCCTCGCTCTTCGTTTGCTGTCGCTTGTCGGGTTGTCGTTGTCACCCCTTGGTGCTTGGTACCCGGGGCGGACCGCCCCCACCGCCCCCCCTTTACGCCGCCACTGCCGGCCGCAAATATGCATAGTGCGGACCGAAGGACTCTCGCGCAGTAGGGGAAGGAAGGAGGTACCGGCGCATTCCCTCCGACCGGGATGATCTTTAAATGGTTGTGAATTACACAAACACAGATGTTCACAGCCGAGGTCTAATAAACTGCGTCACTATGACTGTCTATATTGACAACGGAACCATTAACATTGTTAGACGTCGAAGAGGCCATCGAGTCTCCCCGGCGTTTATTTACTGTCCCGCCCTCACACCTGCCACGGCAACTCCTGTTGGCTAGGATCAACAGTGGTGCATGCATTTTAATGACGTCTAGTATTGAAGCTCAGCGAGTCTCCGAAAATGTCTAGCTTGTCTTTAACCCACAAAGAAATTAATCATAAAGTTAAATTAATATGAGAAATTGGAAATATTTATAGTACACTTCCCTCCGTAAAAATCGGGTAACAAAAATTGAACTAATGAGGTAAATAACCTCGGATAAAGACGTTTACAGCCAGAGAAGGCAGCTGTACAAGCACCGCGATCAAATTATTATTATGTTTAAAGAACCTATTATGTGACCTAGTACTCGGCATTTGACTATCTCCATCTCCCTACATCTGGGCCAAACAGGAGCATAGTAGGATTTCACTGTAGCGTGGGTTCCCCCACGCTATCCCTATCTGTCGTAGAAGGCAAATAAATGGAACGGCTGGGATCACTAAGTGCATTTGCGGGGCAATGTGCCTTTACAGAAAGTAATCCCGAGACGAACGCCTGAACAAGGTTATTGGGGAGTAAATACGCTCGTTGATGCTAAGATAACCATGTAGGATGAAGTTTCTGCGAAGAGGGCCATCGAGGGATTTTGATCGGTATGCCGGCGTAGGGGTTTTGTCTAGGGAGCTGACGCAAAACCCGTGCGTTGTGCTAAAATGCCGGTGACCTCGAAATACCCGTCCTATCCCCTAAAACTCCATAAAATTGAGTAGGATTCCAATGGTTCTTTTTGCATTAGGTTTAGTATAAGAAAATAAAAAATTAAACCGCCAGCTGGCGGACATTAAGCTATTTAACATCACGCTACGAACTTCGCGGGTAAAACCGCGGGACGCAGGTCCCAAATGTTAAGACTGACACCGACCTTTAAAAAAAAGTGGGCATATTTAGCTCTTTAAGAGTTTTACAAGATTAGTTTTATTTCTCTCTTTTAATTACAATTTTGATGTAGGTTTAATTTTTTTATTTTGAAAATGTCTATTGTAGTATGTACGTCATTAAAACTGAATTTCCTACCATTTTTTTGTTAAGACAACTACATGCTTCATGTTAAGACAACTACATGCTTCTACATGTTTTCCTAGTAAATGATACAAGCTTTATACTTTATCTCACGGTGTCCTAAAGTGTGCCTTAAAAGATTGTGTGAAAAAGATTGTGGACCCCTGCTCTATCTCAAAAAGTATAAAATCGATATCGGTGAAATTTACACAGCTCCTAAATTAGGCTATACCTAATACAACTAAAAAATATTTTTTGATATCCGACTCATACTTTTTGAGATATGCGTGGACAAACGTATGTATGTATATACATTTATGAAATTTGGCACACATGTTCAGAAGCTGGTATAGACCAAACTATCATGCAATTCTGACAAAATTACATACACACACATCGAATTGATAACCTCCTTTTTTTGAATGCGGTAAAAAGCAGACAAGATGGGAAAGGAAGTAAAGAGGCCGGTATTAGGTTGGGTTAAAATATGCAAAAGCTAACACGAGAAATAAGATGTTTCTGGCATGATTATTCAAGAAATCTCTGCACCTGAGCAAAGCCGGGCTTGGCCGGTAGTATTACATAAATAAAACAGTTAGAAAGCGAAATGTAGCGTAAAGTCGCCTTGCTCTAAAAGTATTTTTACCTGGGCGGGCCTCTAGTAAATAATAAAAATATCAAATCAATGTTCCTTTAAATGACAAATATCGGACTGAGAGTTGAACCAGTTCTAATTTTGACTAATCTTGAGTAGCCGAAATAGCATAGTGGTCACATTAGCGGTAGAGCGCTAGCCCTCCTGCTAGAGGGTCTTGGTTCGAGCCCAGGTTTCGGCGGTCGGTATATCCGAATCTGAAAACACTTTGTTTATAGTACGGATTTTAATATCATGAACTTATAGTTATTTTTGTACTTGTAGTAATATTATGCACTGCGCCATTGAACAAAATGCAGAAAAGTTTTTTTAATAATCTCCTTGTTTTGAAGTCCATTAATTAAAGTGTCGATTAATTAATTGATTCATCAACAGCGCAGATGCACTATTGATGAAAAATTAAATAAAACATAATATTATGTAGATCTCGATTGGATTAAGGCGTGAGATGAGAAGTATCCCGATATTACAGTAGTTTCATCGCAGCCTACAATGGGATATATCCCATACCATGACTATAGTCATGCCAAGCAAGTGGTGCAGTTTGGAGTGCAGTGCAGTGGTGCTCCGCTGGACATCTGCTTAGCACTACACCGTCAGAAATTTCACGCACAGTTTTACGTGTCCAAATAAAGCTCAGGGTTTACTTACTTTATACTCGTAGACCCTTAATTAAGTTGCGCTACTTTGTTTTTTGACATTATTTAAATAGCTCAAGATGCGATAAGTAGGTTTTTCAAAGCGTAGGTATCTAATAAAACTTTGAATTTGTTCCGCGCAAGCAGAGAATTTTCTAAACCACAGTTGGCAGAAAACAAACGAATGCAGTATTTAATTCCATTTTAATATCAATTTTATTTTTGTCCTAGGTATCTAGTTAGGAGTTACCTATCGGGGAAATATTGTATGAATTGTTATTAATTTTAGCCAAAATACAGGCATGTGACTCGTTGTATGACTCTCATATCACATATTGTGAGAGGCCGCCTGGGTAGGTACCACCGCAATGTATATTTCTCCCACCAAACATCAGTGTAAATGCATTATTGTTCCGGTTTGAAGGAAATTGTAGCTCTAGCAACTATTGGCCATAATGAGACTTAACATTTTATCTCAGGATCGATTTATCACAACATGCAGCAATAGAGATTCTTGGACTGAACAAATGTTTTGACAGGCTGCGATAATTAAAGCTAAAATTACATCACTAAGCGTAAAAACAATATGAAAGAACTTTACATTGAAAGCCTACGTAGGTTTCCAACCAGTTTGTGCACAGTGGATTTTTTTTGTAGAGAGCTAGCTGCGTGATAACTTGAGCACATGAAACATAAAAAACGGAGAATATGGTATTTCACGGATAAGTGTCTATTGTAAACTAATCGCCCATATCATACATACATATTATACTTATTCCATCTTGCCCTTTGTGTCTTAGTGCTTACCATGTGGGCAAGACGGATATTTTTCCATTTTTTTACTTGTGGAGTCTTTACAGATTCTAAATTTAGTACTCATTAATTATTTTTTAAATACTCTCTACCTTCTCTGCATTGTCTCTTTAGAAATGGATTAAAATAAAATCTTTTTACAGTGTTGTTTATGTAATTTTGGTAATTATTGAATACTCCCGCTCTACCAAACACCGAGTCACGTGGAGACACATCGCGAGAACTGCTGCTCAGCAATCGGCCTACACATGACCATGACCACTCTTACAAGAGTGCAAGACTACGAAGAATGTGTAGCCTAAAGCCTTCCAACTCGCCCATCTTTCTTGTCAATATTATAAATGTCAAAGAATGTCTTAAATTCATAATTATTTGATAGGGATTAAAGGTTTCTCAGGAACATTATTGTCATTCTTTTTTAATGGAATATTAATTAAATGCAGTGATAAATAAAACTCAAATATCCCTTAACACTGATTTATTTAATACTGTAACAAAACAACCACTACTTGCATACCTAACCACATATGTATATCGGTGCTACATACCAAAACATTTAAACGGGAATGGTTCCCCACTATCCTAGATCATCAGAATTTTTATTGTATAATTTACGTAAACATCGTAGTAAAGTAAAATACGGATATATGTATGAATAATAAAAAAATTGTATCTAATTTTTTTATAATAATTTTTCACCTAAATTGACATCAAAAAACATGAAATTTCATTTATTATACTGTAATATTCGAATATTTTCTCTGAGATGGATAATAGTGGTTTGTTAAGTTAATTATCTTAAAAATACGAAAAATTGCAGATTGAAAACTCTGTCATGTAATTAATAATATTGATAATGTACCTGGACACAGTGAATGCTGATTTAAAAATCAGTGCATTACCAATTAAGCGCTTAATTCTAAAAACATAATAAATATCCAGAATGTAGTATACAAAGGAACATATCAGAGCTACTCTATCGTCAATTAGTTTAGAAAGTTTAGTCAGATTATAGTGTGATGTGTTCCAATACCTATTGTGTATGATTATTTTAAAGTTTCAAATGTAATTATACTAAAGTTGTATCAATAAAATACAGTACACGTAAATAGAGTAACTCTTCCGATTATAAGCTACTTAAAGATTTAAAATCGGCTCCAATTTTGAGACAATTTGTGTTAATGAGTGAGGAGATTGTTTTTCTTTTGTCAAACTAATAAAATAAAACAATAGCCAGTCTTTAAATTAGGTAAATTGGTAGTAATATTAGGGAATTTATTACCAATATATAATCATTTGAGTTTCTATATTAAATTTCTCACTAAAAGTAAGATACTAGATCTTTACAATAGACCTTAATAATGTATCTAAAGATACCTAAGAGTTAAATGCTTTAGTTCACAATTTTTCAAAAAAGCTCGATATGACATGTTTATACTACTTAAGCAGATAGTTTTTTGGTACTGAAAATGCCATTAAATCACTAACAATGATCCTATAATGTAACCCCAAAAATAGTAACTCATTTTTTATTTTTCGGCAACCTTTGACATGGCCTAAATTTTTTCCTAATGTAAATAATATTGTCCATTTCCAAAACAGATAACATTTTTACCAAAAAAAATATATTTTTCATTTAATGCCTTTTCATTAAACCTAAAGTTGTATCACATTTTAATAATGCACTAGAAAAATTCTCACACATAGTAAAGTTACAAATATCTACATATCTCTTAATATCTAAAAATGGCTACAGAGTTTCGGGGCTAAAACAAATTAAGTATAATAATATAACACAACCTGTCCTGTACGTGAACTAGTTTTGAACTCAACATGTAGAAAATAATGACGTATTAAATCTCAAACAACAGTAGTTTAAGCATTACAATGACGCATTAGGTCAGACATTAAAAAATATAAAAGTGATAAAAGCAAAATTAATAAAATAGTAATTCTTAGCCCTTACAAATCATGTTGATTGGCCCTTATCGTCTATGAAATGGTTTGCGCATTAAGTTTATTCTTCGCCGTTGATTATATCGATAATACTGACGTACGATCCCGTCAAGAAGCCGAGAATGCCGAACGAGATCATGAAGATGTTCTTCCACAGCACCCAGTTGAAGCGGCCGAGGCCATTGGGGCGGTCCCAGTAGGTGACTGTTTCGATAACCGCGGGGAAGATTAATCCGAGGAAGGACAGGCAGACTGCGCCGACCAGTGAGATGAACGGGCCAAGGTCAGGGATAGCGATAGCAATGCAAACGGTCAATGTGACGACTGCAATTCGGATGCAGTACTCGGCGATATTCTTCTTGGCTCCAAACAGGTGTCGGACGTTTTTCCAGATGACTTCCATAGGCACGTAGAACTGAAGACTGTAGGTGAAGAAGATGGCGACGGCGATCATCAACTGGACGGATTGTCCCAACCTGAAAACATCGATCAATTTCTTCTTAATAACACATTCTTCACAAGAAATAGCAAGCATAGCAGTCTTATTTATTCATTTATGAAAATTCAATAAATTTATGTATTTATTAAAAGGATTTCCCACAAGGAATACACAAATCTATAATATAATAATTATTTACAAAATACACAATCCGCGTTATTCCCAAGTTATAGGAAATCACGACAAGCTCAGCGAATACTAAACACATATGAAAATAAGAAAAAATCGTTACAAATTAAATTAAAATTTGTAATAAACAGTAAAATAAATAATTAATTTTAAAGTGGAATATAATGAAAAGTGTATAGTTTCTGGAGAAAAATAGAATAGACACTATTATTAAAAACCACTGATACGAAAGAGAGAGTGAAAACTACTTTTGGATCAATACACTTTTTGTGTTTATAAATGTGATATTTTTTGTTTCGAATCAAGCATATTTAAAATTACATCAAATACTAACGGTTCATCCGGCAAGTTCAGGGTGATGCTGCTCTTGGTGCTGTCGCCATATTTCAGGTAGCCGAAAAATCCAACGAAGGCATACAGTGACACCACGAAAAACATTCCAGTGTTTAGTACTCCAGGGCAGCCGATGAAGTGGGTGGGGGTCCTCATGTTATTCTCAAGGGGCATCACAACACCGATTCCCTCCAAGGCGAAGATGGCGGTTCCGAAGAAAGTAGGCAGGTGTTCAAATCCAGCAAAAGGCTTGCGATCACTCATGCTAGGTATATCTTGGAACAGGTAGTAGCAGGTTATTCCCATTCCGACTGCGACAAGCAAGTTAGCGAGCATGGAAAACGGTGCCAAGTACTTAAGGTTTCTGATCAGATTCATCATTAGGAGGAGAGGCAAAAGCATCGCCATGTACACTCGGATGTGCATGCCTTCCCATTCGGTGCCTTTCATGTGGTGATCCACCACTTGACTCACGTTCTTGGAAATGAACACGATGTACACACAGCAGCAGCCGAGCAAGTCAATCACTAAGAACCAGTTCACCATAGCCCTGAAAATAAAAGATACATTACGTTACCATTTAATACCATTTAATTTAGATGATGTATTACAAAGAAAAGAAGAGCCAGTGTATAATTTTCAAAAATTAGTACATTTGCAACTGTAAAGATTTTTGTTTACAAGGAACACTACTATAGTTTGGTGGAAATTATTATGTCAACATTTTCCTAATTATAAAAAAAAATTGGCGTAAAAAACTAAGTTCTTAAAATAATGAAAACGATGACTGCCTAGCCCTTTTCAGCCTCTGCAACTGCTACGCATTTGGATAGTCGAATTCATCAACAGGACGTTGTAGCTCTGTCCTCCGATGAGGTCTTGTGTTACTTATGTGTACCCAAGTTTGTTAATAAAAAAAACGAGCGCATATTGGACACATCAACAATTTGATATAAATTATAATATACAGGGTATATCTATTGCGATAGAAAACGAAGCTATTTAGTAGTTTTAGTGACTTCCGACACAACGCAATTAAAAATTTCGATTAAAACGTGACGATATTTTTCACATTTTTAAGTAGCATCATCTAGATGGGAGGAAAATACGTAGTTTTTTCTGAAATAATGTTATCCCTTTTATTTTTAAAGAAGCAATGGTAGGAATGGGTCCGTTGGAGGCTTCGTTTTCGGACGCAGTCTGGATATACCATAATATGTGTATATATTAATTAATTAATATAATATGAATGTAATGATTCTTACTTCGCTAGTCGCGAAAACTTGTGCACAGCTGGTGGACCAGATAAGAAGGCGGCTTCAGCAGTTTCAGCAAACCCTAGTGATGGCTTTTGCATCCTCCTGCAGAGCTCGTGCGCAGTTTTCACCAGCACGTGCACGCAGTATGTGCAAATGCCGCCGATGACAAAGGTAGCCACCAATCCGAAGAACAGACCAGCGTTGCGGAAAGCCATTGGCATAGCCAAGATTCCACTGCCTAGAGATCCCTTCAGCAAGTGGATGAGGGTGTCCATATCACTGAAAATATAATTTGTATATTTTAGAATACTGTCTACATGGATATTATTCACAAACATGGATGTAATCATCATGAACACTCACGAAGTGGGATGAGCAAGTTTCCTATGCTCAAACGGATTGTAGTCTTCGTCCGCTTCAATGTCCCGTCCCGGTATCTCCATAAGCGGCAGGGTGGACCCCGCCTGCTGTTCCACCGGGATTTCATTTGGGTCAACTTTGTATCTGTGGAAACATTAGTAAACACTGTTATAGCTTGTGCCTAGCTTGTGTCACCAAAACAACTAGATTAATGATGTAGATAGGTTAGAAGTGAGTCGGTACTAAAGTGTAGTAACAAAATCATACAACGAATTTAAGCATATCCTCAAGTGAAATCTAGAGGTAGCGACAACATACAAAGCGCCACATTTTAAGCCAAAATGAAACGAACGGGTGAGTAGTGTTGACGCGGCCGCGAATTTGGGTTCGAAATGCTATAAAACTAAGCTCACTACAATGCTAGACTAGTCGAATAGTGGCAAATGAATATTAAAGTTTATACAATCGAAATGATTCTAGATATGTGAGTGTCGTCGTGTGTAGTGTAGATTTGTTATGGTCTCCAATACAATGTCAATACTGATATTTTTTTGATTGGTGTGCGCTTCACTCTGTTAAGACTTGGCATTTACAAAGATTAGGCTCAACCTATAAATTTAATACAGCTTTACGTGGCGATGATCGATAGTTTTTTGCTCATAATTTAGGTCGACTAACCATATTATCAAATGGCGTTCGAACTGATCAGAAAGTATCCATGTTGTAATATTGAGTCATTATTGGGATGCGATACACTAAACAAGAATTTTATAATGACATAAAGCTAAATCAAATTTGTACAAATAATCAGTTTTGGAGCCAATCCCGAGCCTGAACAGAGATGGCGCACGAGGGTCCACCACCGCCCAAACAAGAAGGCGTGGGAGACTCATTGCACAATTGTTTCCAATATTTTACCATTACCAAACAACATTATAAAATAACTAAATTGAAACCATAAAAATGGAATGATGTACCGGTGTATGAGTCCATTGCAAGATGAACAAGGTCGTCGAACGACTTTTATCTCGTGGAATCAGCACACGTCTTCCCGGATCATCTCCGAACGGCGTTCGAGCATTAAAGCTCGTTTTAAGGAGCAAGTACTTAACAGTCAACATACAATATAAAATACCACGAAAAAAAGAATCATCAAGATTATGTCAAGCTGGGGCTGAGTGCCCTCAACGCTCATCAGCTCAACCTTTCTGAGCTTCGAATAGCAAAGGATTTTTTTTAGGTAATACAATTAATAATCAAATTTCTTTTCAATATCCTGTTGAACAAAAATGTCAATATTATTATTTCTACTTATTTTTAATTGCAGGTTTTCCACAATCTATATCATCTCACTGAATTAAAATGAGGTTAAGCTGTGAAGCATGCTTTATGTTGATTCTGAACTAAAAAGTACTATGTAAGCAAGAAACGTAAAATTCGATCAAATGTGGCACCATTCATTATTGACACAATGAGGAAGGCAGTCAAAGCTAAGTCGATGATCATGATTTGAGTGATCATCTTGTTATTTGAAACAATGTCACTTACTTGACCATAACAACATCTGACAAGTCATTTTTGACTCCTTTTTTCTTTGGATCATATTCGGCTATCATCGGCCGCATTTGAGGTTTCTGGAACAAAGAAAAATATTGCGTTAGAAAGTGAACTGTAGGGTGTGCGTTGATGAATTGAAAACGTAGTTTGAGGGGAGAAACGGGTTCGTCGGGCTCATGCTGGATTTGATGTGGTAATAGTGTTTACGTGTGTATGACAACAATTTGTTGTTCAACAATGACGCCGCGGTGACGTAGCTCCCTGGCATTGGGCGCAGGGGCTCGGTTTGCTCGTGCTTTTGCCACGTGATCACAGTTAGCTATTTTCGGAGAATATAAATAGCCCACGTTCCCGTGTATGAAGAAGTCAGAATCACGTTTCTCGTAAGATTCGAAGTTTTTAATAATTTATAATGTACCCAAATGTACCACTAATTATATCATATAATATAACTATAGCCGTATAATCAAAAATTGCGGAAGTCTGCATAAACTTTCGGCGCCCTGGTCCCTTGTGTAAGAAAATAAATTTAACTACACGTTGCGTCGTATCAATATGAAAAAATAAAGTAACATGAAAGGGTTAACTTTGCCCTTAATTTAATGAGTCATAAACAACAGTGCGGGTACTATTTCAACCGTATTTTTATTTAACTAGCATCTTTTAAATGTCAACCCAGAACTTAAGTAGATAAGGTTCAATATGAGCTTTAGTAATAGTTGCCCTGTGCTCCGTGCTTACTGCCCGCCCATTATGTTAGGAACCGGCTTCAACTGGTTACGAATAATAAATTAGTAGGGGAATGGACACCACAGCCGCGAAAACGTGCTTTGCACTCAACTGTACCTGCGTTAGTTTTAACCCTTTAATGTTATGGCAAAAATATTCCATTGAAATTCATACATGAATGTGATTCAACTTCTTTGATGTTATCCTATTAGACACATCCCAAGTCATCTACTCGTACAAAATAACGTTAGAATAAACTGGCAAAGGAACAGAACTAGCGTGTACAGTCAATATCGTGAAACTGCGGTTTCTTCCTGGTTCTATTTTAAATGATCGCATTTGTCGCGCAAAGTCAACATGTTTGTTACAATTAATATTTATAATTCTTGTCTGAACTAGCAAGGAGACGCAGTTGCGTAACGGGTTGTATAGCAGGAAGAATAGCTCAATGACCGGTAGGTATAATGACGCGCGCACTACTGATTCGGGAGCCTCAAGTCAATTGGCATCCCATGGCCTCGTTTGTCCGTCACCGCCATTGAATTCGCCCGCGATTTGAGCAGAAATAATTTAGGGGCCTCGTACGTCGCCCGAATTAAACAAAACGGCGCTCCCCCAAGCATCCGTAAGCTAGACGCGTAATAAAATATCATATTATCATCATAATATTTGTAATTCATAATAAGTAGGTATCACGTTGAAGAAAACGTCAACATTGCTAACAACATTAGTCAATGGTAAAGAAACTCGCATTGGGTAAACGCTTCTAAATCCACAGTCTCGTTTGTCACGAATTGTAGCGGACATGTGACCGTGCAAATATTTGTTACAAACAGTGAACGTCAACAATAATGGCACGACACAATATAATGGCGTACAGACCAGTAACAGTGCATAATAGTAGCAGCGCCATATTCGCCATGAGGCTTAAGTGATTGTGAACAACCATAACAATATGATGTTGACAAAAAGGCGTCGGTCTCATGATGCACACTAACATCTAAATCAATTACCAAGGCCAAAAAGGATGCCAACAGGTACTTATTCTTAGACAGAAAAAGACACGCCTCTTGACGTCACCATGATCAATATGAAATTTGCAAAACACAATACTGCAAATGATCACGATCCGCAAACAAATCGAGAATAACTTAGTATTTGTACATTTGAAAGTGTAACGTGTCAATTAATGACTCCGATGATACTGTTTATCAATAAAATTAAACGTTATCACTGTATAAATGCAACACAACGACAGAAATGTTTGCAAACAGAATGGAGCGGTTAAACCAGTTTCTATTACCATGAAACCATAAAAGAATAGGATAGAGGAAAAAGAGAAAATCGATAACTTGTTGCATGCACAGTGCACTGTCCAGTTCGTACATGTAAATAAACCGGAAGTTTCATCATAACAACCGAATAGGTGAACCAATATTTGGTTACTGTTTTTAAAAGTTATTTATGTTCCATTTTCGTGCACAGTCCGCCATTGAATAACGTTATTTTATAACTTGCTCGTTATTAGAGCAAGCTTCTGCTCTATTGCGAAGCCTTGATTCGAACCAGTACATAAGCTGTGTACTAGGGTATCAGATCCGGTAAGATATAACATGCGCGTCGAGAAAGTGGAAATTCATTCGCGCATTGCGAATAGCTATCTACTACGGCCAATCATTAACGTTAAATATTTATATCATAATATAATATACTTGCACAGAATCTGCAGAATAAAATTGAGTAGCACAGAGAGGTTTAGGGTATTGAAACAGTTTTCGATTATCAGACTTGAAGCTTCCATAATTTGCAATTAGGCAGGGCGTAATTGCAATGCATGTACGTCTGTAATCAACCTGTGCGTCGCGTCGTACCGCAAAATCTAAAGGTACTTACTCGGATGAAATTGCCAATACCCGAGTCCCTAGTTGAACTTATTAAGGAGTAATCAATTTACGAAGAGTATAAATGCACTTTTAGCATATAAACCAAAAAAGCACACACCCAGTATTTTAAGCAGTGCCAATGTTTACATCCAAAATCATTCATAACTGGCATATTAATGTTATGTTTCGTTTCTACTCAATGTATTTAAAAGGGCAATTAATATTATTTCAGAATAAACAATAAACATACACCGTGTGTGGGGCGGCGTGCCTTAACAGGGGAAATAAGAATAATATCTACAAATATGTATAACACATTTTCTTAAGACATAGTAAATAATTATCTATTATTATCGAATGTTACCACTACGTTCAGCTTTTTTATAAACATATTAATGTTGCCGCCTGCTAAAAATCACGTGAACGTGCGTACGGTCGTTGCAATAATATTTTAAAATGATAAGAACAGCGTTAATGGTTTGCGATTAAAGAAAAATGTAGCCAGCATAAAACAAAAGGTTACCATGATCTACATTATCTAATAACACGACATCAGTCAACAAGAGTTAGTGCGACGCAGGGCCTTAGTTTACCATCGTGTGTCATTCCTCGGTGATAATAGCGTAGTTTAGGTAATTTGTCAATTCTCGCTATCAAATTAAAAGATTTGTCACATACCAATCATAGAACGGCATGGAAATTCCTGGTAGCAACATCCATAGTGACGTTATGTGTGCTTAACATTTTAAGCTAATTTAAATCAATGGCGAGTAGATTTTATTAATTTACACTATCAGTATGGACTTATTTGTCGTCACAAGAGATATGAATACACACCTTGTGATTGATGGACTAAAGCTATATTTAGAATAAATATTTTATTATAAGCATTATTAATTTTCCAAGAAAAATATCAAACGCACCAATCAAAGCGGCTTCGAGTCTTTGAAAGCGTTTAGTGAAAATGTAGGTACAATCATTCACAAAATTGTAATAAATGGAAACCTTAAAAGAATATTTCATTCATTTTCTTATTATTGGTATTCATTTTCTTGGGAATATTCGAATCCTCATTTCAGTCCTGAATATAATTAAAATATTGATCATAATATGGCTTCTATATTCATAAAGCGCAGATGTTCCAATTTACTTATTGCTCCTACGTATTTAATTCAATCGCTTATTAATATAAGCGATTGAATTAAATACCGTGCTCATGCACGGTAAAATAATGTAGCTCGTATACATACAACAGTGTAACAAACTACCATTATAACATAAATCTTCGGTTGCAATATTAGTAATTCTTCGTCTGACTGTAATTTTGCATCATTTACAAGTCGAGTAAATTCTTATTCCTGGCGTATTAACAGAGCCCCTATCAAGCACTTTGTCAAACGCGAGGCGGTAAATAGCGCCAACTTTGTAGCACTTCAGAATACATTCTAGGCGTACCTTATAACTGAAGCTCATTTCCTCGAATTAACATGAAGCGTAATTTAAATCACCGGCAATGTTTTGTGCTAAGCGACCCAGTTGTTATAGCGAATATAAAAACTATTAAAATATGATTATGAAATTTTACACGATACCTAATGAAAGATGTTTAATGTAATATTTATTACATAATAATTAAAATTGTCGTTATTTTAGTTCATCAGAGGTTATTATGAGTTCATTGATTTTTTATTCTGCATTTTTTCCGACAAATTCTTGATCGGTGATTTTAAAAGAAAAAAAAATAAGGATTTTCATTGAAACAAAATTATACTACGATCTTTGGGATCTAATAATTCTGTACTAATAACCCGCCACCTTCATTCTGAAACAGTATTCATCTGCCTCTATTAAAATGTGTATTTTAGTGTTTGTCAAAGTCCAACACGTTCTTTGCCAAATATTTTTTGCAAATTGAATTTTAAGCCGGCAATATGTATTTCCACAGTCATAGCCAAAACTACACCAACTAAAAAAAACTTGTTTGTTCTGTGTCTAATATTTTCGGTTCTCTCGACATAGATTAATGGGCTAACGGTACGTGTAGAGCTCTGCATGAGACGGCTCCTTGCCTATTACAATCCATGTGTCTTAAAAGAACCTTGTAATTGCACCAACGCCATTAAACTTGTTTATAAATCTGCGAACTGAATCAAACTTGGAAAAGGCAAGGAGTTGTAAAAGTAATACTGGAAAGCAATCGACTACCCTTGATAGTTCAGCGAAGGGTGAATGTACAATTTCCCCACTTCACTCAATATTATACAATTGGAGATATCAATTTATTAATGCTATCGGATATCAGCAAACTATAAATTTCTAACATACAACTTATTATAGCTATGTCAAATTCTGTGATGTTTTCGATTTATAGAAGTTAAAAATATATATATTTTTATCACTATCGTACAAACATTACAATTTAAGATCTATAAATAATTACAACGATGTAACATTTTAAAAATAAACATACTAGTACAACGATTCTGTTGTTGCAATGTTGAAAAACATCAGCATAACTTATATTAATTTCGCAACGGTACCGGCCGTCAAATTGAAGATAAATTGTAATTGTACAAGGCCGATTACGAAGATTACCCGCACTTTAAACAGCTTAGTTCATACCGAAGTCATATTCAACGTAGAACTGATAACTCGTCCATCAAAACTTTGTCATTGCGAAACGGACATCAATCTTGACGTAAAATGGCGGATGTCTAAAAATAAAAGACGCAAACAGTCGATTCGGGGGGCACACTACGCCTGATACTGTGTATTTCAGTAACCCCTAATTATACCTCACGTGTCTATTGTCATGTTTGATATAGTAGCAAAACAATCAATCGCTATGTATGTAATTTGCAATTGATATCTGAAAAGAAATCGGCCTTTTAAACATGTTTAATTATTATCAATTACTCCGTAGAAATATTCACGTTTTTTGATGCGAAAAAAATATGACCGATAATTCGAATTTATAATTTAGTATTATTCGAATTTTTATTTTTTAATACGTATAAATATTTCCCTGCAATTTGTAATTTATTTCATACAATATATTTAAGCGGGTCCCAATTCGGTAGGAATGCCGAACTATATCGCAATTATGATAGGTAGGTAACACAGGGGACTTAACAGTGATTTTTCACAGTCATCGTGTTAGGCCTGCAAGGTATAAAATGCTTGACCAAGGGTTGATAACAGACAAGCAGCCGATCGTAAAATTATAAGCAAATTTTTAACTAAAAAGTCGTGTTGCACTAATCTCATGCAATTCTGAGTTAAATTCATGGTCATTCAGTTAGGTAGTTTTTCTGATTTTCCATGTTATAATTAGTGAGTGCTAAACAACACATAAGTGTTGCGTAAATTAGTCAACATAATTTAATTGAATTGGTTTGGAATTGCTCATAACGTGACTGTCTCATATCACATGCAAATTGAAAACGGAAGTCTTAATTTTTTCAGTGTAACACCGTCCTTCAAATTAAGAATAAAATTGTTTTCTCGCGATATGATAGGAATGTTAAGGTGAAACCAACCGTTGGACGGCCGTCAACATATCATGCAATTCTTAATATTTATTTATACTCTTGTGCGCAGAATCATTATGGTTAACGGTCACAGGAACGCGGCTCGTCGCGTACAACAAGTTCATGGTGCATGCGAGGTGCCAAAACCATTTGATTTATACACGTGATTTGAAATTTTATGGCTAAAAATAAATATTTTGTAAGCGTTTCTACTGATTCGTTGAATTACGTTTGAACAATGAAGTGATTGGCATAAAGTTACCGCTTCCAGAAATATTGTGTTGACATCAACATGTTACGCATAACGCAACACTGTTTCTTGCCGCGGGCGTAATAATAAAAGCAAATTAAAATATTTTCATGAAGCGATGTTATTTACACAAGCCGTCAAGTGATTATCGATAAACATTATTGAATTAAGTAATCGATTAACCGCGATGGCGATAATTATTATACACTGAGATCTGACATTTACGAGTAGAAGGTGAAATTGCTACAATTCGTCTTAGCTAGCAAGTCATTGAGTTCCAAGACTAGGCACGGTAAGTGTAGTCGACTAGAATGAATTCAGAGTGAGCTCAGATGAAACAATACAATGACAGCGTCACGGCGACTGAATGGCACGACCTTGCATCACCGGAAACCGATAATTACGGACCCACGACAGTTTTTTCAACTTGACATTCAATGTGCTTCGCTAAGTGTGCTACTAACTGCAATAAGATTTTTAGTACTTCATTATCACTTCTAAATATCCATAATAACAATAATTAATTTCAAAACTGAATCAAAATTGTTCGTAAAGTGACAGAGATATTCATGTTTTATAGTCTATCTAAACTAACAGGTTCCATTTGACGTTTTATACTTTTAACGTAAATAACTTTGTGCAGACGTAACCCACACAATTTCAATAACACTTTCCGTAAATCCATGGAATTATGAAGCTATTCTTATTTTATCACTAGACTTACAATCCATAATCACTAAAAAACTAGAATCCTTTAAATAAAGCAAAATAACCATTTTAAACAACATATTTTTTTTCTAGACGTCATTACAAAGTCACCTCGTTAGGTCTTTTACCGGTAGAGTCGAGACTATTCAAACGCATTTGTATACGCTTAATCGGTAAAAATATTTAAATAATCGAGCAGATATAAAACAGTTGTGTTTTAATTTTAAAAAATACTGAACTTGCAGCTAATAATAGTTTAGACAGGGTATAAATAGTTCATTGGGTTCAATTGCTTTCTCTATCGCACCCACGCGCCTTATGCAAGATGACGTCACAAAACGATATTGATGCATCCTTTTCTTTTCCTCCTACCACCAAGGTTAAAAAAAAATGTTTATTATTAAAAGGATTTTAAAAAATCTTTCTATTTTGCACAACTTAAACTGTCGATATAAATAATAAACTAAATGAAGTCAACATCCCTATTGTTTTTTTTTTACTTTAGATTCCCTATTTTATGATGGTTAGCCAGTCGCGAAAAAATCATTCTTCTAATTTGCCCCAAACTCCCAAAAGACCTTTATTTTATAAACTCCAGAAACAATAACAAATCAAGGACGCTCAATAGTATGTGCAACGGGTTCCGCTCGGTTTCGGTTTCGTTCCGGTGCTGAGATTAATCCAATATTAGAGGATAGAGCCACACCGGCCACCACAAGTCGCAATGCGTCGGCGAGAGGCTGCAGTTTCACTGTGTCACTCGAAACCGAGGTAAACTAACAAAATTACTGTGTTTGGTTTCGTAATTTTGGTAGCCGAAGCCAGAAATAATCCCGTCCATCGTCCACACTCCATTTCCAAAAACATAGATTCATCTGATGTATAATAGTTATTGAGAAATTATTAGCTTGTTATAAAACTATAAAAAACCTAATCAAAGTGAAAAGTCAATTTTTATTTACAGGTTCGAGAATACAAATTCTTTTATAGACAGCGAAGACTGACAGATTAAAGTTTTGCGAACATGACGAAAACCTCCGTAAATTGAAAAGTTTTAAATTAATTGACATTTTTGATCCCAAAATTATTTTTAGAAGAATAATAACTACGTTATAAAATATTTTCAGTATCTGTGGGAAAACATGATTTTATTTTAGATATTGATAAGCATCGTGTACACATCGGTAGATAAGTTTGATTAATTATTTAGGATAAAGCAAGCTCTGCTGGTGACTTGATAGTAAACATCCGCGAATGTAAACTAAACATGGTGTGATGTTAAAAGAGATGTCATTGTCTGTTTTCGCAAACAATGTTTCAGATATAGCATGTATAATAAAACTAAATTTTTTTAAGGACACTAATGTAGCTCTTTTTTCTTTCTTAAACGTATGCCTAAGTTTTTAAAATATTAGTTAACGTTGTATATTCAATGATTCACATTTTAAAAGTAACTGTTCATTATTTAAACAGTTTCAGTAAGTATATTTTAAAATCATATACATGTAGGTACACTTCCCTAATTTTTAATCAATGTCAGCAAAATATCAATATTATAGAAGTTTAAACAATTACATGAACTTGGGCTTAGGTAATGCTTGAAACATTTTCTACTAGTCTAGCCTAAAGTCATGAGGTAGAAATTAATAAATCATTTTTTAACAAAATTGTGTACATATATCACGGGTTATGGGCAAAGTTTTAGACTGAGTTTCGAAGTTAAAATAAAAATATAAATTCTAAAGTAATTATATACATGATACCAATTGCCATATAAACTTTAGAAGAGGCGGCCTCATCGATAGGTTTTTAATGTCTTGTCCATCGTGACCAAATTGCATTATGTCGCATACATGAAAAATTTAATCTTTAATACATATACACATATTACATTGCTACTAGCTATCTCGAGACTTGCGTTCATAAAATAATTTTCATAGACGAATGTCGCCTCAGTTTTCGTAATAAATATATTTACGGCGTCTCTACAATGGAGATGGATGGTCTATGACTAATAAAATATATAATATATATATATATATATATATTTATTCCGGTATTTAATTTAATAGAGCCTAACCAAGCTCGAGTTCACAGCAGGGACATACATAATACTCGATATCTGATAATCTTAGCGTCCATTAGTTAATTATGGTTTACAAGCTCACCGGTTATACAAGGAAACATCTTGTACCTACGGTGTATATGTACATTTGTATCTAAGTAATGCTAAAGGAACAAAAGATTTATGATCAATAATACTTAGATTTGTTTGCGCATTCTAAAAACATTAACTATAGGTTTTAATCCATAAATAACGACTTGGAAAGTGAGAACGATCATCATCATTTTATAAATAGTAAAAAATAACTGACATTAGAAACAGAGAAAAAAAATCCTGTACCGAAAATACTTCACGTTAATATTAGGTACCCTGTATAATATTTTTTTTTATAATAACGTTTAAATCGCCTCCACAATTTCTACAGTTACCAAATGTATTCCATCATTCAAATGATCTTGAATTGGCCCCCAATGTTACTATCTTCAAATGGTACAATGATGTCGATAGTTTCCTTGGAAGCAAGCATTGTTTCAAGGCCGTTCCAATCATTGGTCCGCACATCACTTGCTCTATTTGACACAAGATTGACTTGCATGAGACGTTACGAGATGATTGCGCATGCACAACAATGTGGAAATGAATTGATTTGACACATAAATAGTAGCAACCGCTTCTCTAGAACCACACAAGAGCAATTGAGTTTATTACGCGCCATGTACAGCTTAAATTGCTTTGTTTAACCTCCGATACCTGTTTCTTCCTACTCCGGAGCTGATTTCAATCTATATATTGTGAAGCCCCTGCTGGACAGAGGTGCTTATATTAATATTTTATCTAAATCCATCTGTTGAAAATTCGTTGACCTAGCTGATAAGTATAAATCACGCAGAGCTTGCGTTTAATAAAAAATGGTTTGAACGGCATTTTTAGTGCATGGTTCGTAGCTAGAAAGATAAAGAAAAATTATATCGCTATTAATATGAATATTATACATTAAAATTATCTAGATCCTTAATTCGCTGCGCATTTTTTAACTAACGCAAAATATTTATTAAACAATCACAATACGACTATAATACAATATATTTAAGTCCTAAGGATGTCACGTAAAATACTCTCGTAAATAAGCTACAAAATTATGCATACATTCCAGCTATGTCAAAACAGTCCTACACAAACAAGTGGGTAAAGAATGAGGGCAATATGAACCTAGAGCCAGGTTCGTTACCCTGAGCGATGGTTATTAAAAACATGTATAGGAATAAATTAGCATAAATAAAATTTATGTTCTCTTTAAATATTATTGGTTGTAAAGAGTTGTCCTGTTAATTGTCTAGCAAATTACACAAAATGTATATTAGGTTTAAATAAAGTATCATTTCAAAAGTTACAGTAATCAATATCCAATCAAAGACTATAATAAAATATTAAAAAATAGGATATAATTGAAATGTTTATTCGCAATTTAAAAATTACTTACATCACTGGACTTTGTGAAGTATTTTAGCGCTATATATTTTTTCTTGGTCGGTTGACAGTGTCCTTTACAATTCAATATAAACAATATTTTTTATTAATCAAAAAAACCTTAATATTGTCTTTTACTGTGATGCATGCCTATTTAGGCGTATAATTATAGGAATTCGTTTAAAAAACATATTTTTTTTCGCATAACTCGTGTTGCATTAAATGCATTTGTCGTGTAACGTTCTCTAGTCTTACTAGAGCAAAATACCGCGAAACTAAACAGTGCCTTATTCCCGTCACAGAAAAGGAAATTTAACAACATTAAAATCGGATGCAACTTGTTAAGATGTGAAATGAAACAGACGCGAAACTGATATCGTCAGCTTCTCATGAATCATCAGTTCTCTTTAAATTGACCTATTCTATTTTTAGAAAACGTTCTATTAATGATACGGAAAGACGTTCAAATGAAGATCCTTTTTAAATTTCAAAATAAACCATAGCGGACTGTACTATTTTTCGATAAATAAAGACTATTAATATGTAGTATTCTCCATAGAAACCAAAATAAACGGACCTAACTTTTTATGTAATGATTGACTAAGATTTTATTTTTTAGATCCTCTATATCATCTCTTACAACCAAAAGTGTTCTCACAATAGTAAACTTAAAGCTTCGCTGTAGCCTTTCTTAAATGTGAGTGAGAGAGTGTGAGAGTGCTCCTTAAAAGATGGTTGTGGCATATTGGCTACACCACAGAAGTATTCTGTGGCTACACCCTGGTAGCACCAACGTATTACGTAATGCTAGAAAACCCGCAATAGTCACTCCCATGCAAGTCCGACGCGTTTCGGGCTTAGCCTCTATCCGCATTCGACTCCGTTTTATTGTGTCGACTTGCGACAATCCCCAAAAGGCCTTTCACAGCTAAACTACAGCACCGATAGTCATGAATTTGACAACAAGCATAACACTTTTTGGAGGTCATTGGCTGAAGGCATTCACTACTAATAAAGGTAGTAAGAGAGTAATTGCAAAGTACAATTTGCAACACATATGGTATTATTTGACACATATACATATGGGATTATTTTCCATATTATATGAATAAAATAAGTTCACCTTAAATTATATGTTAATAATTCTGTAGTGGAATATTTTCTATACCCCGAGGTACAATTGCCAACAAGTGCATAATACGATTAGAGGAATTCGTGAAAAACGTCGACTTAGTAAACGTGTAGAAATTTGGCTGCGAAACTGGGGAAAGCGTGTTTTTCACGTGACGTCAGTGTCTGGCAACGGCACCCCGCTCCGGCGCCAAGCATGGTATCCAAGGGGACGCCACAGCGCCATCTCCCCCTAGCCCGCACCATATCATTACTGCACTGGATTAGAAAAAACAGAAACATATACACGAAAAACTCACATTCATAATACATTGCGCAGCCACATCGCTATACCAGAGAACTAGCTATACGATAAGCCATAAGGGTTGATAACCGGCAATATAATGCGAATTCCTGTCAAAACATCTTTTTTTTAGACGCGACATAGGCAATAAAAATAGTCTTCATATAAAAAAATGTTTCCAGCGACATTCTTGCGTATGTACAGTCAACGTTTGAATAGAATAACCAATAAACAGTAGATATATAAAATATACTTGCGAATTGTTCATTAGGTATGTGTTCTTTGTGTGTTTTGCACAGTATTGTACAATATAATCATTAATCATTAAGACGCGGTCAATTTAGATCACTCACGTTTCTAGACACGTGATGTGCAGCGGCGCACTTTGACATGAATTGTGCACTACAATCACAGACTACAATACATTTTTTATCGAGCTCGTGTTGTCAATTTAACAAGGACGTATTGCAATGCCAGTAATAATAGCACTACAATAGACACATGCCATTTGAAGATGAGATTGGGCGAGACAGAAAAATGAAAAGCACTGGCTGGCTCTCGACCGAGTGGGAACTTGGTACAACTGTCTCAGAGACAACTGACTTAATGTGTCTGCGCATTTCATTCAGTCAATGAGATGGCCAACAATTCGACCCCACTAAATTGCTCCTATGTGTCCATTCATGTTCCACTTGTCATACAAGATTGTTAATAATGGAGTTAAAACATAGTTCGACAAGTCGTAGTGGTGCACTAGGATTCGAAACCGCGACTATCGTCAATTTACGAAATGTCAGGACAAGCTATTTATATCAGCATATTTCTGTTTGCACATGTATCCTTGACCCAAAAAAAGAACGATTAATCAGCCATTTCATTGCAAAGAAATGACAATTTTCCAAATATACTCTGCATCGATACGATTTCGTCTACTCCATTGAAGTTGTTTATTTTTAAAATGAATTTTAAATTATTTGCATCATGTGTGATACAAAAGTCGACGAGTCGCGTGTGTAACATTTCGACCGGATTGTTTATAAGTTTCCAAATATAAACAGTGCGTGAGCAATAATATTTTAAAAGCGTCATTACTTTCAGCCACGCTTTAAACGTATTCTCTCTACTCTTTCACGTCGAAAGTTTTAAAAAGACATGACGTGTGTCATGATGCTTTCCTACAGTGCACTTATAGTTGAAGTGTCCAAACTTTGTATCAACGTTGTTATATAATGATTTTATGTCCTCTTCTTTCAAATAAACGACATTAATTAAAATACACAAAGTCCCGACCACATGTGACATATTAATAGCTGGTGTTTAAGAAAATGGCTGGCAAATCGCCTTCTAAAAAAATTATGTTTACTCTCGTACCGGTGCATACAAGGGATAGATAGAGGCCAATTGAAGCACTTATAATTCAACAAAAATTCAGCCCCATATTGTGAACCATCTAATCTTGTATGAGTTGAATTTATCTGAATTAATCTTAGGCAACGGAACATCGAAATTTGTGAAAATTCTCAACATATGTAAGGATTATTTCTGAATCTTTTTCACATGACTAGATAGATGGCTCTGTTGACTCACATTGAGACGTCATTAGGGACGTAACTGAAACTAGGCGAAATGAGAAACTTTCCAATAAACATGCTCTGAACATGGCATTAACACATTCCAAAATAATAAATGTGTCATAAGATAATGTTATGGATAGGACATTTGAATGATATCTGTACCTATTGAATTTGAGATGCCAAGGATACATGTAGGACCAAAGGATATTTACCACATCGTCACGGTAATCAATATTTATGGTTAAACAATAACACATGTACCGTATAAAATATTATTAACTTGTTGGGTGGCAATATTAAAATATACACACAGTTTTTTGGAATTCATAGGACTTATGATTTACTGACGAAAGATTGAAAATTTAATGGCAGAATAGTCCACAAATACAAATACCGACATCTAACACAACTCGAATCTTCCTGATAAAGAAAAATGTATAAAACAACGCTACCTATATGTAATCTAAAAAAAAATGTCGCAAACAAACCAACAATGCATGAAAGTCGTAAAATCAAACGAGAACTAGTCATGCTTTTTAGTAATGCTTAGAGAACGGACAGCTTAAAGGTGCCTTTATTTTCATTTAACATTATACTTTTACTTCACGGTACAGAAAATATGCACATAAAGAACTCGAAAATTTCAAATGGTCTAAACTTAACCTCACAGTCCACAAAAATATATTTTACGGTATAAAACGCACAGCCAACCAATAAGTCACAAAACCTATAATATTACACAATAGGGCCTCACATATATTATTCGATCAATACGCTAAAATAACATTTGAAAATTATCGCTAGACGCTTATGGTCGCCAAATATGAAATTAAATTAAAGTTTAAAGGTAATTAAATTAATTTACATGCCATGAAAATGTATATCCATTTGAAATTTAGACGTTTTATGAAAATGGAAATAATTGATTGAGCCTTTAAAACGCTATACCTGCTAGTGGCGGTACTTCCATACAAGCCCAAAAGCCCGGCTTGCCCTACTTAATACGTATATACTAAATTTTGAACGAAACCATTACATTCAATACAAAACAGTAATTACGAAACATGTACCATTTTTGAATTTACCGCGTTCCGTCGCGGCATGGCGCTTTTCAATGAAACGCGAGCCGAAGCGCCGCCCGCGCTGCGCAACGCATTTAATAAATTCATTCAATAATTTTAACTCTCACGTTGAACGTAGCTCCACGCATTTTTTAAAAGACGGTACACGCAAAACATATATCTGCCTTCTTCTCTCTCGTGTGCTTTTACGAGGCTTTTGGCAACGCATGCTATCTCTTTCACACTGACGGGTGAAATGCTACACTCTGGCACTGCGAATGTATAGCTACAGATATCTATACATAGCAATAAAGTACTAAACCAAAAGCCCAGCTTTTGACCACGGAATTGTTTTGACTGAACATCGTACATTTGAAGGTCGTCATGTGTAACATTAAATTTGAAAAGTAAATTATATTTATTGTCAATAAATTACGTTGGTTCTTTTTTAAAATTATTTAATCTTTTTTGAATACAAATAATGAAGTTTATATATTTATTAAATAAATTAAAATTGCATGTTGTAATGTTTATTTTTTCGTCTACTAGCAATACTGTACGAATTACTACTAACTTCATAAGTATTTTGACATTGGCAAATTTTTGTAAATAGTTCGGTTGAAGGTTAATTATTCGTTTTTTTAATGTTATTTAAACTTTTTGATACGAAAATGATTTGTATTGTTTCCTGTGATGGTTTTAGTGTGATGGTGAAAGTGTTCATTGCCGTTATAAAGGTAATTTAATTCAATTATATTGAAACTGGCGCCAAAACTACGCCGAGTTTATGCATTTCTTAAATTGGTGGTAAATCACAAGAGGCATTTTATCGGTTCAGTTTACTTAACTACGTAATTCGATTTCCAAATGCTCCCATTCATATAGATTATTATATTAAACAGTCGTGTTACATAATATGCTTTTCAAGGGATACTTGTGTATTAGAATGTTTGGATTAATTCTTATGATTTCAATGAGTTTGTGGTTCTTTCAAAAGGCATGCTATTACTTGTAATTAAAATTACTTGTAAAAACTTAACCATAATGTATTTATAACAATTTCTGTCCGCAATTTTGGTTAACTGCGCAGTCAAACACGGGAGCATAGTAGCTATCGTAATTGTGCTCGTGTAATGCCGATTGCCGGGTATTAAAAGTGCTCAGTAGTTAGTGCATTAAAAAGTTACGGTTGCATGACCGCAGGCTATCTATATTTGTATTACCTAATCCTAATATTGTATAGATTGTGTGGTAGCCGGTAGGTCAGCCGCCGCGCCGTAAATTCGATTTCGTCGTTGTTAGTATTTTTTGTCCTTCTAAATAAATATGTATTAACACTAAAATAATATTGGGCTTGCCCTACTCCAAAACCCTAGGCACGCCACTGATACCTGCATCATTTATATTCAGCCTTTTTTTCAAAGGCAACCTTCTCTGACACGAAAAGGCAAAAACTGGTGTCGCTCTTCTCAGTTGTTAAAACCAGTACAGTGAACACTGATAGTTGAAACCATAGATGTAGTATAACATAGATCGGCAATGTATCATTTTGAGTGAAACCAAAACGAGAATATGATAGTGTGCGTGAAGTTTGCATGTGTGCGTGACAGATAATGCTGCGCCATGCACTGTCGATACTATCATATCGATATACCTTACGGCCAACCAATAAAATTAAATTTTATAGATATATATGAGACATTTCATGGTATTTTAACAGAAAAATAATGATTGTGTTTATTTCAACACATATACGTAAACACAAGTAAATAAAGAAAAATCGTCATATTTGAGAATACTTTTATTTCACAAGTTTTGTAAAGCATTCCTTATAATAATATCTAATGTTCTATTGTTTTATTAGAATGGCAGCCTCCGTGGCACAGTTAATTTAAAACCGGCTCAGAAATGGTAAATTACGCACACTAAATATTAATTAATATTTAGCAAATATCAGTAGTGAATAAATAAAGTGAAGTGATAACTGTTATTATAGAATTGATGTTATACTACGAGATTATAAAATGAAGTGAAACCTCTATGGTCATTGACTATTTTTATCGACATAATATTATTGATCGAAACTGTCAATCAATCTCTAGCAAATGTTGGTTGAAATTATTATAAATTCACGTATATAATATCATTTTATATAGGCAATGGATGCTTTCTACGCATTTAAATAATAAATAAGGACATTCTGTTCTACCGATATACATACAAGGTTTGTCTTACAATTCTACAATATTGTCACTAAACAACATTGAAAAAAGTGATACGATCTTATGAAAAACTATGATTATTCGGGTTTTTACACTAAAATCAATCACATCCAGGCACTGGACAACTCACCATAATAAATTACATTTAATAAAAGTAGCTCAGTTCTGAAATATTAAATAAATCAAGAAAATAAGCGAAATTTGTCGTTCGCTTAAATGACATATTTTCACACAAATCACTATAGAAAGCTCTCCGTGTAAACGCATGGTCGCATCATGCGTCTCGCTTTAATGTATGATTTGAATCATTCTATCTCTTTCACATTGCCGATCTATGTTATGCTACATCTATGGTTGAAACAGTGGCTATATCAGAAGTCGACAATCAACGGTCAACTTAGATTTAGCTCGGCACAGAGCTCATTTTCAATGAAATAGGACGCCTTTTATAACGGCGTTTCAAAAATATTTTAGTAAGATTATATATGGCCAGCTTACTTGCATGGTTGCCCAACACACCTCTGGCAAGGACGGGCTTTTATACCCCGAACGGTAACGAAACCATACCGCAATCTAGATTTGTAGTGGCGTCATCTAACGGCAGAGTTACAACAACAGTGCGAATGGCCCGAGAATTACTGTTGTATTATTTACAATTTTAACAGATTTCAGTATTTTATGTGGTGATAGAGTAGAAAAATATTTTTGCAGTTTATTATTTATATCTCATTAAATAGTAAATCAGACTACAGCTGTTTCTGGCGAGTGACGACCTTGTTAGCCATGTTCTTATAGGATAATGTATGATTCTAATAGAGAAAGAATTTTTCAAATCGGTCCAGTTGTTTCAGACTCTATTCAATGCAAGCAATCAAATCTTTTCTCTTTATAATATTAGTTAAGCAGTTTAAATAAGTTATTGAACAGTGAAATACCACAGGATATTGTAGTAATAATATTATGTAACGAATGAAACAACACCACTCGTTAGAACCTGGCGTAAGTCAATGCACATGTTAATACAATATTGATATTTTCAATTGTGCAATTGAAAAACAAAATATTTTCCTATTTGATTTGCGTAACGTTCCTTTTAATGGCAAAATTACGTAAAATATTATGACGAGCTTCGCTTCGGGACAAATATTCTTTAATCCACACCAAAAATTGTACGTGGATAAAGTGCCCTCGTTTTTGCAATATATTTCATGAATACACCAGCCCTGTCAGTCATAGCGTAATGTTATACCTATAGCCTTTTTCATTAAATGGGGTATAAAACAGTAAAATAATTTATTAATTCAAAGCAGCACTTCTTGAGATTAACAGTTTCATACAACAATCAAATAAATTCTTCAGCTTTATAATATTAGTATTAGATTCTCAGATAGGTTACGGTTACAGGTTAAACTTTAGCTCATGTGTAACATGTCCTCATCTCCATCGTATGTCAACAGACGCTAATTGACCAGTAACCCCTGGGATAGGAGTAACTGCACATACCCTCTGACAATATGGGCCATGGTAACAGCCGCCAAAACGTTATCTTTTTATTTAGATTTCATTGTAGCGTTTTTATGTAACGTGGAGTAATAATGGAGATGAAACAATTGCCTCGTTTAACCATCCGCACGCTATTCTTTAGCAAGTTCTACTTCTTTTTGAAATATCCTTGTTTGTTTGCTCTAACGATACATTTATTTTACTTAGGTATTATTTTATATTAAGCCAGTATTGAAAATAGTTTGAATAAATAAGTCTAATAATGACCACAGGAAAATGGGCAACATTAACTCACTGAATTAAATGTATGACTTGTATACAATTATGTAATATTAGCCATGTCATATAAATATAAATAAATACACCCAACAGTCACATATATAGTCATGAACCCACACTAAGATCGAGTCTTGTGTAGTTGGTATTAGAAACTACGAGAGACTTTTCGGTCTCACAAACATCCTGTGGTTCACAAAAAAAATTGTCTAGGTGGGGGATCGAACCAACGGCATCGCGTCTCACAGGCGGCGTCTAACCAACTACGCCACGGAGGCCGTCAAGTCAATTCTATTTTGTTGTAAGTACGAATAGAAATACCTCTTACAGCAATAGTCAATGACGGCAAGAATCATTTTGCGGCCGGAGTTTCTCATATAATAACATCACGCGTATTGTTTGATGAAATGAAAGAAAACTATGCAATAAAAATCCATACGCATATACCTTTACCTTGAATAACTCTATCTATAGATAAAAAAAGTATCGAAACAGATGTGTAATTTAAAAGACATATCTAATTCATAAGTACAGCGGGAAGCGACTTTACTTCAAATGTAATTTAGACGCACATCCTACTAGAATTATTTTATTTATTATAGGATATCATGGTTACCAACACTTACATAATCACAGTCTTTTCTGATAGAATTTCTAATATCCCTTTAAGAACAAAGCCATGTAGCGCTAACTCTACAAACTTTAAGACTTGGTTTACAACAGGCATAGCTTGCCTGATTCTTGGCCGTGGTATTACTCCTTTACTAGGCCAACCCGCACTTGGCCAGCGTGGTGGACTATATAGCCTAACCCCAATCGATCGAACTCTTGATTGTAGAGGAGGCCCGTGCACTCCAGTAGGACGTATATGGGCTGATACAATACTCCTTTACTAAGCAATAAAAAAATATTTTCTCTCTTTCCTAGATTACGTTTACTTTGATACTAAGAAGTACAGAGATTTACTTTTATATAAAGCTTTAAACTATAGCTTGTTGTCGGCTATTTAGGTTTGTTGCATGTGGGCTTGGCTTATGTCGTAAATACCTACTCGAGTCATTATATGTTATGTTAAAATCATCTGCAGTAAAAATGTTGATTGTAATACAATAAAAATAAAGATAACTATAATATTAGTTACATTATAAAAAGTTATGTTCTCACATAGCACACGTTGTCCGACGTAATACAAATTACTATAAGTACGTTCACATTATTTTATCATTTTATAAGACATCGTATTTTACGATAATGCATATACTAATCGAACACGTCCGTCGCCAATATAAATTTCGTAAGTGATCGCAGTTATAAAATTAATGAAACAAAATTAATTCCAAAATCCAGACTTTGTATTAAACTCGGCCGAGTGTTGCATTCGATTAAAAAGAAAAATTGGCAATGTGAATCGCAACGGTTTCGCGCTGTTACATCAAGCATGGAAATCAATTTTTATTATAATAGGAGCGCGTACAGTCACGTCATTACCAGTCACGCACATTAGGGGCAGTTCTTCGAATATTGGATACTGCCACCACATATTTTGTATGGTCGAAATAAACTTTGTTTTAATCCGTATTGGTTTGACAGCCAGGCATGTTTGTGAGGCCTACAAATATTTGTCTCGGGTTTTTCATGTCTGTAAGACCGAAAAGTCTCTCGTAGTTGTATGATACATACGTGACTTGATTATAGTACACAACAGGAACACCAAATCATTTGCGTGAATATGCACGTTTCCCAAGAACATTGCATGGAATAATTTAAATGATTACAAACACGACAATTAGCTGCTAATCTAGCTGTATAATAGTTTCAAACGCACAGTTTCCTTGTCTCCCTTAGTATGTTAGTTTATTCTCATGACTGCTAATTATTCTAGAATATAATATACCCACAATACAATGCCCTTGCTAGTTTACTTTTACTCAGTTAGCAGTCATAATGATTAATCTTGATTTCCATATATTACAGGGTTTATGGAAATAATGCTATTTCTACACTTCAAATTAATTATAACTACGGCTATTAATAAAGAACTAAGGATAATATTTCTATAAAAAAAATCAGCATTGCCTAGACAATATTGCGGGAAACGAGGACGAAATTTTATGTTTTTATTCACGCTTCATAATAATCGTCATTGTTGCATTTTGAAGAAATTTGGCTTTATATGGTCATAGCGCCATAAAACAACCAATAATGTACTAAGTGTGTTCTTATTCAGCGATAAAATCAAAGCCATATCTAATTTGTCTTAATTTTCTGACCTAACGTGTTGATCAGGTCTGAACCCCTTCTCAATTGTATCAGAAGCCGATGCACAGTGGTATGAATTTTTATTTTCGTTTTTTTTTCACTTTCATATCTACGTGTTTATTGCCTACTCTAGTAATCCTCATAATCATCATCAGCCAAAAGATGTCTACCGCTGAGATAAGCCTACCGCAAGGATTGCATTACGATAATACGTGATAATACAGAGATGTAATTTAAAGCTCAGTGCTTTTTGACATTGTTTTCAATAGTCCATTTTAAGAAACTATTTAACTGTCTGTATACCGAGAATGCCCGATAAGGCATTGCGGAGTAACATTTTTAAGTAATATTATGATAACTTCCGGATGAGTCGCAAACAATGAGACATGCTACCTTTTATAATAAAACTATGTTGTATTCGGTGAAAATCAGGTTTTTCATACGTTTATTTACCATTTATACATAAGTAAATGTACATAGCACTGGAAAAAACAATTCGAGATAAAAAAAAATCTAAAATAAAATGTTCGACAATATTCTAAATTTAAATATTTTACTATCTTTTTTGCAGATAAAGCAGAGGTGTTTGTTGAAAATAAATAGCTACTGCAACATGAACACCAGTTTCTCGGTAAAACACGGTTTACGGTCGTTTAACACCAAGGCAAATAGATCCAAAGGCGAGCTAATCCACTTCTTGACTTCCTTTGTCACTTTAAACCCTTGTTATTACAAATTCAATACGTCTACATTTACACGACAATTTTAAACACGAATTAAAGTACCAATGACTAAATAAATATAATATTATTGTATTTAATTCTAATATTCGAATTAAAGTACAAAATATTAAATAAATATACTTAATAATATTGGATTTAATTTTAAACTGTATTTGACTTCTTAGTATGAAATAATGATGTAGGTACCTACTTCGTGTTTTCATTGAATGTTAACTTGCAACATTTTCATTACATAAATGTTGTGTTATGAATGAGGTATTATATGTATAGGTGTAACTTTGCATTATTAAAATTAGGCATTCCAAATGTTTTTGGTGTGTTTAAAATAGAAAAATATTTTAAAAATAGATATTTATAACATCTTGTATGGAGTTACAATTGCCATTTTATAAGCTCCACTAAGATAATTAATATCAGACAGTAAGGAAATAAAAATTAAATAATATAGATGCAATTACATGTAGTAGTAAAACAGTTTATAGTGGATTATTATAAAAATGCAGTTTATCTGTGACATGCGTACTTGGAAGCGGCAGTTGTTCCGGCGCGGTAACCAGTAACCACGCAGTCGCCACGTGGTCGCCGCGTGCCTCGCGCTAACCACGAAACTATAGCGTTTCAAATGTTGGTAGGAATACGGTATCACGTGCACCGGAAAACATGTATATACTACTTATCAAAACATACACAATACATAGGATAACAATTGAGAAAAACAAAATATTTCACATTGTTCCATGCTTTTTTTAGGTAAATTTATAAACATTTGTCAATCATATGAAACGTCCCGAGTAACTTTAAAATTCAGAAACTATTTATAAATGCTTTTTTCAGGAGAAAAATATATCTACACCCTTCTCTGTGTTAATTCAAATAAAAAAAACCATGTATGCGAGGCTCTAATATCAAGAATAGCTCACATAATTTTCCACTCCATTTGGACATTTACCCTCTATATATTTAGACAGTGAATCACATAGGGTGGGAATTGGTCTAGAACTACCTCCTCGTGGTCCACCCTGGGCAACGGTTCCTAACCGGCTAAACGTTCTTGACCTTCTCTGGCTCACCGGACTGTTCCTCGTGAATCTCCCGGTGCTTTTCCTGCGATATCATCATGGATCTAAATAGTCCTTTTCAGGACTCCTCAACTGCAAACAGCCCTTCTCAGGGCTCTTCTATTGGTACTAGTCCTTTACGGGATACTACAAACAGCTCTCTTCAGGGCCAGATAAATAACTCCGACGAAAACCAGAGCGTAACACCCCGAACTATCGGTCCCTCAATCCGCATCATGCAGATAAACGTGGAAGGCTCATCCCAATCTAAGTGCGAATACCTAGCCAGATTAGCGCACGAGCAAAAGGTTGATGTTATATGCGTCCAAGAACACCACATTAACCAGGAGAGTGACCTGCCTCGGCGAGCCCATATTGAAGGATTTGAATTACTGGGCTACACTCTGTCATCCATATACGGCTCCGCTATCTACAAGAAATGTTCGCTTACTGACTGTACCGTTTCACGAGTGTCCGACACGAACAACCTAGAAATAATAGTTGCACGGATTGGCTCATTAAACCTAGTCTCCGTGTATAAACCCCCTGCAACACAAATAACCAGTCTTACTTTACCTACCGTCTTGCATCCAGTTTTGTTTTTGGGAGACTTTAATTGCCACCATACGGCATGGGGATATGCCAAATCAGACAAGAATGGAGACGAACTATTGGCGTGGTCCGAAATGAATAACATCCACCTAGTTTTCGACCCCAAGGGACGTCGTTCGTTTAGATCTCGGAGGTGGAAATCTGAAACAAACCCAGATTTGTGTTTTGCATCGGAAGACGCCACAGGTCGTATGCTTCCAGTGAACAGGTCCATCCTCAATGGCTTCCCAAGGAGTCAACACAGACCAGCACTTATCTCCATAGGAATTGAAATCCCACTGTTGAAGTCCACGCCCAGGCCTCGCTGGAACTTTGCCAAATCTGACTGGACCACCTTTTCAGCAAAATTGGACGCAACCGTGAGGTTTATCCAACCGTCGGTCGAAAACTATAACCGGTTTGTGCGAGCAATAATAGCAACCGCCAAACGCACCATCCCGAGAGGCTACCGCAAAGAGTACACGCCGGGCTGGACGACCGAGACTGAGGAGGCCTACGAAGAATTCATCTCTACGAACGATCCCGAATCTGCCCATAAGCTACTAGCGTCATTAGATGCATCTCGGAAAGATAAATGGGAATCGTGTCTCAAGAGCATGGACTTTACTCACTCTAGTAGAAGGAGCTGGAATGTGCTACGAAAACTAGGCAGTGCCCCACAATACCAGAAACAGTCATCATCTATAAACCCAAATGAAATTGCCAAACGGATGCAAGATCTGACGAAGAGCGTCAAAACAGACAAACCGTTCGCTAAAGCTGCTCGCAGCAAACTGATAAATTTTTTTAACACCGTGGGTACTGACGATTTCTTCAGCAAACCATTCTCCCCTGTCGAGTTGGATACTTCACTCAAAAATATAAAAACCAATAAAGCCGCGGGGCCCGATGAAATTTACCCTGAATTCCTTCTCCATCTTGGAAAAGTGGCCAAACGGTGGCTGCTCCAGTTTTTCAATGTCATCCGAGAAACAAACATCGTTCCTAGAGCTTTCAAACAGTCAAAAGTTATTGCCATGCTGAAGCCAGGAAAATCAACAAACGAAGCTACCAGTTACCGGCCCATCTCACTACTTTCAGTCACATACAAACTCCTGGAAAGACTAGTGTATAATAGGATCTATCCTGCAGTCGACGACGTTATTCCACCAGAGCAAGCTGGCTTCAGGGCAAGCAGAAGTTGCGCTGATCAAGTCCTGGCCTTATCTTCATACATCGAAGCTGGCTATCAACGTGGCCTCAAAACTTCAGTAGCCTTTGTTGATCTAAGTGCAGCCTACGACACTGTGTGGATAGATGGTCTGCTTAATAAAATCAGCGACATCATCCCCTGTACCAAAATGCTCCGTCTCATTAAAACTCTCCTCGGCCCTCGTCATTTTAAGGTCCATTTGGGCGAAAAAAGCAGTCGCTGTCGTCTTGTTAAAAATGGACTTCCACAGGGTTCAGTCCTAGCACCACTCCTATTTAATATATACATCCGTGATATGCCAACCACGAGATCCAATAAATTCGCTTATGCAGACGATCTAGCATTAGCTTACCAGTCAAGGAGCTTTGAACAGGGAGAACTGGCACTAACCGAGGATTTGAAGACTATGGGGGACTACTATACACAATGGCGTTTACGTCCCAACCCGACCAAGACTGAGGTCTCATCTTTCCATCTCACCAACTGCCTGGCTAAAAGAAAACTTAAAGTAACCTTCTGCGGCGAAACAGTAAAGCACAATTTTACCCCAAAATACCTCGGCGTAACACTTGATCGCTCACTAACTTTCAAGCCGCATATTGAAAACGTCAAACAGAAGGTGAAAACGAGGATCAACATCATCCGTAGACTGGCAGGCACAAGTTGGGGAGCTTCAGCTGCAGTTCTTCGTACATCTGCCCTAGCCCTAGTGTATTCGACTGCAGAGTACTGTGCACCCGTATGGTACCGCAGCGCTCACACAAACAAGGTCGACACACAGCTGAATGAGGTCATGCGCCTAATATCGGGAGTAATAAAATCAACCCCGCTTCCATGGCTTCCTGTACTATCGCATATTCCACCACCCAAGCTGCGTAGATACAGAGCAGCGGCTAACGAATGGGAGAAGTGTGCCCAGTCAAACCGCCCGAAGCCCATGCCCATCAGGGAGACATTGGACGAGCTTCCTACCTCTCGTCTAGGTTCAAGATTCCCAATTTGGACGGACGAGAGGATCAAAAATAAGTTCGACCTAAACGAAGCCTGGCGTTCAGAATGGTACCTTTTTGAAGGCACCAATACAAATCTGGTATCTGACCCCACCAAGAAGCTGCCCGGTTTCGATGCGGAACGCAAGACATGGACAAGGCTGAACAGATTCCGGTCCAACCACGGGAAAACTAATCACCACCTGCATAAATGGGGTCTAAGGGAGTCACCACAATGCGACTGCGGAGCACCCGACCAGACCCTGTCCCATGTCGTAAACGAATGCCCACTTCGCTGTTTCCCCGGTGGAATCTTGGAACTTCACAAATACACTCCTGATGCAGCAAGCTGGCTGAAGAACCTGGACATGGAGGTTTGATCCACGCAGGATGAATGCCATACGCAATGATGATGATGAGTGAATCACATGGCCGTATTTGGATTCTCCGTCCACTAATGCATATTTTATTGGAGTCTGTGAACACTAGTAACCAGTATGAGACAGCAGCAGTCTTACTAAAGGACTATACGATTCCTCGGATACTGGTTTTGATCGGATTAGGTTTGAATCAACCAATGTGATCTACTTGCTGGGCATTGAAAATACTATTACACACGTTATTTCTATAATATCCTCCGGTCTTAAACTAGGCGCCAAAAGACTACTAACTACTAACCACTCGTGATCAAAAGATTAGATCAGAACCGTATATTTTTTCCACAATGCGCTATAAAATAATGACAATACAGGATTGTCAGTTGCATCATTATGCCATACCGCATCGGTTTATACGGTGCGGAAGGCTGGCGAGCAGGAGATTAAGCAGGAAGGCGGAACTCAGAATGCAACGGATGTCGAGTCGCAAAGGAAACTAATAAATCAGACGTCAATTTATAATTTACTCGTTTACATCGGCCTAGGCACACATTTAACTCGCTCTGTTACATTGATCTAGGACAGCACCATGTGTCTATGAATTTTTTTACCCTGGGATCTTATTCGTGGTCAGGTGATAATTTTTGTACATATTTCTGACTGTAGGTACATAGACAAAAGTCCCTGGATGCTGGTAGCTTTCAACAGACCGCTTTGGAAATAATCACGTGTGCTATTTACACGTGTGCCTCGAGAACGAGAGAGAGAGATAAATCATGTTGCGCTAATCGAACGTAGGTGGGAGAAGGACGGAAAAAAGATGTATGCATTCATATTTTAGAAATCGCAACATAAAAGGAATTGTAAAAGGATTTGGCATCCGTATTAAAGTATTTTAAATTGTAGAAATTTTCTGTTAATTACAGCGATTGAATAAAAAAAAATAGTATTTGTATATAGTAACTAATTGAAATAATAGAGCATAAATTGCAGGCTTAAATTAAAATATTATTAAAGATCCATTGTATGCAATATGAAACAATCCGCTTTAGGAGAAAACTAACAAAATTGTTTTATAACGTTGCTGTATTTTATTTTATTAAATACACGTTTCAAATAATAATAACAGACACATTTACGATACCTTTTTCAAAAGCGTAGGTAGTTATCTAAAACCGCTTTGTTGCTTAGTAACGGTAATCCAGGCGAAGTCTTCAGTCTAATAATTGACTACTTTCCCTCAGAAAGCTGCTTATATACCAACCGAAAACATAATGATCTGTAGTTTTTTAAGGTCAAGTACCAAACTAACGAAGCAAATTGAAAGAAACCTTAAATAAATCTCAACAAGAGACCCTGTCCATTCAAATCTAAAGGGAATATTTTCGCAACCTTTTGTTATTACATAACATTAGAACTTCTTATGATTTCTGAGAACTTCACAATGTTCTTTTTTGTTACCTTGCTATATTTTCTTTTATTTGCGTTTTTCTTTGTGCTATAAGAAAGATCTACACAAGACAATGCGAAATGTAAAAAATAAGTAAAAGGCTTCACAAAACCGCATGATTTATATTTGTTAACAATGTATTTTTTAGAACTACTAAATAATTATACATTGTATTGTGCCCAAGTAAATTCTGGTATACTTTGGCATATTCTTTTTCATACGTTAATAGCTGTAATATACGACAGCTTAACATTAGATTTACATATTTTAATAACTCATTAAAATATGGTTTTAAACCATAGGAAATTGAACCATGTTGCCTTATTTGTTTTTTTAAAGTTGTGCTATTGCTTATTGTTGCCCTAAATACAAGCTCCTGCGAAAAGCTGTTCGTTTATTGAAAATAATATACAAGCCTGACGTTAACGAAAGAGGACTTAAAAAGCAATTTCATTTCAATTCTTCTTCCAAAAGCAACGTCGAAAAGGCTGCATGCACACAAGTGTGTTGCACAGTACGTGTTAATCAAATACATTATCTTTTTGGTGCAGCGCTGCGGGTCAAAGGGCCGGGTAAGGATTATTGTTTTATTTGCTCGGGGACCTGCCGCGCGTTAATTGCAATCTTCAATGTAAATTACACCCAGCGGGAGTCCACCGGATATCCACGCAGCCTTTCCTGGTAAACCGATTATTCCGATATAACCAGCCAAAATTTATAATATTCATTTTAAATTATTATCGTGAACTACTCTGGAAGTTGTTATTGAATATTGAGTCAATATTGGCGCTCTCCACGGGAGCGAGCTTGAATATTGAAGCTCTTTAGTTGTTGCGATTTGGTTTGCAATATTACCAATATTCTGAATTGAATGGCTTGCAAGCTGTATTGCGAACTAATTCCAAATCGATATATTCAGAAACTTGGAACGTAAACGTGCAAATAATTATATACAGTACTATGTAGAGTTAAACGTATACATTGAAATAACGTTGGAATAGTAAACCAAGCCTGATAAAAGTTTATCGCAAACAGGTTTCGAGGATTTTCAGTATTATGTCTTATCGTTTGTTACTCATATATTACCTAATATTTTATTTCTTTTGAACTGTACAAAGAGGCCTAACTATGCCACCATTGCTGGCACATTTTTTAACAATGCACAAATAAGGGCGATCTAATTACAAACTTTGTCATACGATAGTACGTACTTATTTATAAAACAGTTGTGCCGTGTGTTGACACATACGGCCACAGAACTGCCCATAGCCGGTTCAATAGTGGTTATCTCATATTTAAAATTCAGACTGAATTCATAATGGATCCATTGTAGTATTGGTAATTCGACACGAACAATCAATATTATGGCATGGACGTCGGTTCTCACCTTCTTGCAGATCTTTTACTGTTATACACATATTGTCTGCTTTCTATATGTATATTTATATACATTGCTAGAATGGTACTGTTCTAATTTCAATTACCTATTTAATTAAATATTTATATTATCCCATAATCACTCACTGTTGAGCACGAGACACCTTAACAACCACGAGTTCGGTTAAGGAGGTTCACGTCTGTTTAATTTCCTGTTTTATTTTCTTGTCTACAATTTATTCTATCAAAACAAAACTATAATACCGCAATAAGTCCAAAACAATATTGAGTAATTTCGTATGTGAAAGGACAAACAAGTGCAGAGTAAGTAAAGGCCAGACGATACCGAGCTCACATGGAGTGATTGTGCAAACTCATTCAACAGTCCAACACTTATCGCAGATTGTAAACCCATCGATTGCCTCGTATCTATGAATAAGCCAAACAATAAATAATCTTAAGTCATCATCTTGAAAATGATTTCCGCGGTTTATCGTTCCTGATAACGGAATTTCACGCTTATGGCGTATTATCGGCGCGCACGTTTTCATATAGCTGCACTCACACATGCTTTACTTAGAAATGAAAAACTATTGCATGCGTTTTCATAAAACAAAATTGTGTTATTGAAGCCACAATTTTGTTCGATCATAAATTTTGGCCACATTTACGTTTGCAACACATTGGAATGCTTTTTGCATTAGATTGCTTTTTACATAAATCAACATTTTTTGTTCCTTAGTGAGGCAACTGAAATGAGAAATCTATTACTTATATCAAATAACAATAATTATAATGTTCATCATTGTTTGTTGCAACATTATTCATAACGTATGTTATTTAATAAAGGCATAAGTAGGTACTATTTATTCAAAAAATACATTTCCCAAGTACCAGATAATCAACTATAAAAAAAACACAAAATTTAACTTTGTTTTGCCAAATGCTTAATTGTTTTATTACTACTGAACTACGATACTCTTCCACTTAACAAAAAAATATGAAATAACCCTTCTAAGGCTTAAGCGTGCTTGGCAGAAAATTGCTACTGATGGTTATTATTTTAACGAACTATAAAAATATGAAGACGATGTTAATATAGAATCTCACTACTCGCTTTATTAGCGCTGACTAATAAAACTAAATTATGTTATTAACTTTAATTAGGCTGCGCGAAGTGAGGTTTTGTGGACTACATAGTATAATTTATCTAGCTAAGTAATGTACGTAATTTTCGGTATTTCTTTTACACCTGATCGCCACACTCGCTACGACCTACATTTTGATATATTTTGAATTCACGTCAAGTTAATTAGTTTATACAAATTTCATAAGCCGTATTTTGTTCTATAGAAACACGGCGTGTGTGTCTAGACTCCGACTTTGACTGGTCAAAGACCTTAGTTTCTTGTATAGGGCGACGATCACACTGCTAAGACGTTTAATGCGCTGTACATAGTCAAAATAGGTTTCTTAAAACAGTTGTATAGCCAAATGTGTACATTTTAGAGCAGCGAAGAAAAAGATGTGGCAATCTTGTGGATCAATGTGTTCACACATTTTCTTAAAATCTTGTCGATAGAAATTTCATTGAGTAACCATTAATATTGAAATTATAGTGTCTAATTGAAACTATTGTTTATAAACAAATCTTGATAAGTTTAATAACAGTGATGTAATACTATATATAATAAGGGGAACTGTTGTTTTTATTTATCGGTTTTAAGAAAGATAATATTTAATTTATTGCTAAATCGCGTCAGCGCAGCGCGGCGCGGCCATATTTTTTTCATTTTTCATTCTTTACCATTCACCGCGCCTTAATAATAGAATGATATTAAGCATTTTTAATTAATCTAATGTGCTGTAAATATCACTGTTGTATAATCGCGACTCATTATATTGAATTTTTTATTAATTTTTAAGTTTGTTTTAATACTCTAAAATATCATTATTACGCTGCTGCTCAAACTCTATAATAAGTGAATTAAGTCGGTAAAAAGTAATTAGATCCTCATTTAGTTTGTGTATCGTTCGTGTTGCAGTAATATTACAATTTTAGTGTTTTTAGATGTGAAATATGCTTATAATGCATATATTATGATCAGCTGTTTTGTTTAACTAATCCTGTTGGGGGTAATTAGCAATACAGCATGCTAAGGCTTCAAAAATAAAAATGTTGATAACGTTAATTTGAAATAGCAATAATTCCCATTACGAGTACTAATAAATACGTAGCAGATAGCCATTTATTTGACGTGCTATTTTCAAACCCATTCATAAGGTTAAATGTGTGAAAATAAAAAAAACTACCCTGTGGCGAAACGGTTGATGATAAATTTGTAATATTTGGTGTAGGGACTTCTGATGCGATACCCCATAAGTGGTTAAAAAAAATGTATGTCGCCGACACTTTGTATACAGGTACTTATTATGTTCCTAAAAGAACAGGGTTATACCTATTTCCTTGCGTCCAATTTAAAACATTTATGACGTGCCACGTCGCTAATGATTTAACATTATGCTATTACTCTATGATTGAATTTTAATAGTGCACTGCAAATTATACCTGTACGAAACGTAACCGCAGTGGAATCTCAAGCCCAGAAATTAAAAAAACTCGTTAATACGTAATGTTTACGGTATGAGCGAATTTAAGGCACAAATGGTGTGTAAAGCAAAGGCAGATCAAGGACACAAGCTTATCTTATCGTGTGTTACGTACTTAGACTTACCACAATCGATGGTGTTGTAAACCCGTGAACCGGGGATTTTTATATTATACAAGCGGCGGCGTTTACACTCATTATACCTAACTGACTTGACTGGCGTAACATTAATCTAACTGAACTTAAGTGGCAATATATTTTTCTATGAAGTTTTGGATCCCAATGTACAGCCTAAATGTGAAAAATTATGGGATCTTGATAAATGATTGTTTTTTTTTTATATTGGCTAAGTGAGTAGGAGGCTTTCCGTGGTTGAAAGTCTTCATGATCATATTAATTAATTAGTTTCCCAAAATTAATTTGATTGGCAATATAATATGTAGGTGGGGCTTTATTTGTAGATACTGGATGGAATGTTCCATCCATTGTAGTATATGGAAGCCCGGGTTTTTCCACTAAACAGCTCAGGTGAAATTAATTGCTACCATTGGGAACGACACCTTATTTTCTGAGAATTCATCTTGTGTTACGTATGTACAATGTATACAAATAATCTATTATGTATTGTCTTAATCCATCTTAGTATCTTGTGATGTGACGGAGTGACATAAAAAGTATTTTAACTCTTACATTTTTAAAGAGATTAATAATAATATAACTCTGCTTAACAATGAATGAGCGCTTTCAATATTATATTTTATATTCGCTTCTAAATAGCCTTTATTGTATGGACATGCGATAGTCGGATTAGTTGTTTAAATTTTACAACCGTTTAATGACGTATTGCCAGTCTAAAATTGAACAATTATAATTCTGTACCTTAACATATCAGCAATTTATAGCCATAACTAATCGGTAAAAATACTTAAAATAATCTAATTATATAGACATAACTTCAAAGTCCCAGAAACAATGGCTCTAGAAGTGTCGAAAATATAATCAATCTAATAAGAGGATTTATTTTTCCAATTTCCTAAGAGGTATGCAGGTATTTCCTAGGTCGTTTGGGCGTGGACGGGAAAAAACAGCGTGAATTCTTCCAACCTACGTTATCGTGACGGACTTCCCCTAATTAACAGAAACATAGTTATTCTTACCAACACGTATGTACAATACACATATTAATAAATTGTAATCGTCAGCAGCGCCTTAGAGTTTTCCTTCTAGCTTGAAATGCGTTACTATGACTAATGCGATTAAAACGTACTCTACCAAGTACTAATTGATAATGCAGCCATCGATTTTAACATTGATTATTTTTGTACTACACGTAATTGTACCTCAGTACTTACATGTGTTACAGTGAAAATATAAACAAATTCAATAAGGAGCGAATGTGGCGGAAAATTTTGTATTTTTTTTTGTTTTGCCAGCCCTTCCTTTGCGAGTAGTCTTGGAAAGCCCCATTAAATCAATAAGTTTGTTATGGAAGTTAATCACGCTCATGTATGTTGTCAGTTACATGTAATCACTTTAGCTGAGCTTTCAACGAATACAGACTCAAATATTGGCCTGTGGTCTAACAGTAGTTTTGTTTTTTTAATAGGTAGAGATTTCCGTTTCGAGAGTTTAAACTGTCGTTTAAATTCTTTGATTTTTTGGTGATTGCAAAAAAAATATTTTTCATATCAAGACGGTCAAAGGTGTTTGTTATACCGTCAAAGTGTTTGAGCATAAACAGTCGCGCACCGTCTATGACGTTTGTATGTGTGACAGTGTAGCCTCGCGATTGTTTGAGCATGTCTAACGCGACCTCATTAGTATTTCAAGTGTAGTCGAAACAATAGGCACGTGAAAGCTGCGTAGGTAATTCGCGAATCCGCAGCCACCCACAGTGCGTTGCACCCACGCCTTTAGAATTATGATGGACGTCGTCTGTATTGCAGTTTTTATGCAACATTTGTATTACAGTTGTTAAACTATATGTAGCTATATAATATGTATTCGTTACTAAATTAATTTATACGGAATTACAGGCTCTATTTAAATACTAACAATATGTTTTCAACTCAAAACGTAATATTCTGCATATACTTTTTGCATTTTGGAACTAAGTTCGCCAGTGCCATGCGAATCTCTCCACTACGTGCAAATAACCTATAATACATCGTCGTTGACCAAAGCAGTATATTGAACTTTAAAGGTGTGTAAGAACCTTAAATATGAAAATGAACTTTAAGCAGATAAAAATAAGATTTGTTTTGTTTCAAACTCTCCAGGAGACGAATTTAGAATTATCATTCTCCAAATCTACCTTTCGAGTTTAGCTCGGCGAAAGAGCAGCTTTGTATTATTTTCGCGATAAAAAAATGGCTCCTCTGAATGATGCATACACGAAAGAAACCAAAAAGTATTCCATTGGACAATTTATTTCGAAAGCTGAGACGTGTGTGCTTGCGTTCAGTTTACATAAAAACTCCCTTTTGAAACTGCACAGCGTAACCGATCGTTTCGTATTTTTGAACTATAATATACCTATGTGCAGCGCTGCTGTTTTGAATTTTTTATGGAACTCGCACAAAAAATCTGTTATGGTTTCTGGAAAAATTCGTTAGCCTTTGTTGTGAATACCGGGAAGCATGGACAGGTAAAGCCGAATACAAAAGGCATAAGCGACATCCGTACACACGATATTTCGCGTCGATAAACTGCCGCAAGGCACCAGCCACAGCGCCAACACGCCACTCGCTTTAATCTTTTCCTTTTGCCATTTAGTTTTGCCAATCAAAGAGCGTTACATAAAATTCATTAACTTAACACAAATACGAAGAGCCAAGTTCAGTAATGACTTCACTGCGGAACGATCAATTAACAACATAATATTATAAAATAAGTTAACAGAACCACACTTGTAAGAAGGTGCGTCTCAAAACACCGGATTAAAGGTCTTTTTTGTGTAAACATAAGGGTTCTTACAACTGGCCCGGACAATAAGCTGCAGCGGAGAAACGATTCTATAGAATCCTTTGAACAATATTGTTGATCGAAGATAGAATCCTTTTTTGAATGGTGCTCGGGACGCCGAGGGGAGAGGTCGCCATCAGAATGGCATTCGGGTGTAGTCGGGTCGGGTGGCGGGGCGCGGAGGGCGGCAGCCGCGACGGCATGGCGGCGCTGGCGCGGCAAGTGAGCTCCGCTCCGCGCCGCGCGCCGTGTGGAAATTTCCATTGCCCAAGCGCCTCGATCAAATACCGCGCGGCGTTCATAGCGACGATCAAAAATGAGGCTACCGCGTCTCGCCGCCATTGTTTTATGAAACATCTTTATTAACAGCCATTATAAGTATAGTTAAGGCTTAAGATTCTAGCATGTTATAAGTCACATGAAATAGAGACTATAAAATGTTATAAATTAAAATGAAATACCATTGCCTGTTATCTAGCACGCCGCGCCGTCGTAAGTGAGTAACGTGTCCTGTCCTTGGGTGTGCCTAGCGAATATGGGTGGTTTTAGCATTTTACTTATAGTGTCATTATCTGTTGTAGGTAGGTATAGAGGTTTTTTTTAGTTAATGTGAAGCTATTAGGTACGATTTAATCGACGTACCTATATCTCACAGCGCTTAACTTTAAAAAGTATAGGTAGGTAAATAAATATAAACATATTGTGAATATCTTTAAAATAGATTTGCGCGTACGGTTTGAGTGTGTATTCACAACTTTATTAGCTCGCGAGCGAGTGCAGTCGAAAAGGCGCAGCGGTCCGCGGCCGCAACCGCCTCCTCTCTACTCTTCGCACCAATTTGGAGGCCACGCACATGGCATTCAACGCCAGCGCGAAGTGTACTCTGGTCCTATTTAAATAAAGTCAATAATCGAAATTTACGCTGCAAAGACTTTCGGTTACACGCTTCAGTAATACTAAGGCCGGCCGCAACGTATCGCAGACATCAGTTCAATCATTGCCTGTTCACTGATAATTAGAATTTGCATTTTATTGAATTTCTAGATGTAATCAATGCTTTCACACCGGTATATTTATACAAATATCTGATTTTCTAGTGCAAAAACACAAAAAAAAAATTAAATAACTTTATAAGCGTATTAAAAATGTAGGTATTCATTCGACAAGTATAATTAATTTTCTGTGGAAACTTTACTTTACGAACATTCGAAACATTAAATCGAGAAACGTTTAAGTTTCGTTACACGGCATTAACTTTTCTGCAGATTAATGTTTTACTTCAGAAATTGGGAATTATATAAGTTCCGGAATATGAAACGTGACAGCTGATCATTCAAGCGTTTTTTAAAAACAAAATCGTTGAAATCTGCCGGAATATGGAGGAAAATGTCCAATTACGTCATGGTCGGTGTAAAAGACCATAAGATATTGTATTATTACATAAATATTCCATTCATGATAATTTTCAATCATTAAATCGCAATGCAAGTTTGTAGAGAAAAATCTTCTTTCATCTATATAAATGATACTAGTAAGTAAATGTCTTCTTTATATTATTCGACGCACCAGATATCACGAGTGCAGCTATTAAGTTTAAAATGTTTAAAATAATAATTAATATTACAAAATTATTTCATGTACTGAATGGTTATTGATTACATAGCCTTATATTTGCTCTTCCGTGACGAAAACTAGCGCTGTGTAAACACTGCAATTACCCATTCTTCGAAAGTATTTTACCCAGAAGCGTTGTATGGCTGTATTGTGTGTATGCACGCGCTAGCTCAACAAGGGATCAGATGGACACACCTGATATTGTGAAGAATGAAACCACGTGAATGATATTTCTATAGGTGTCTACACGCACGGTCATACCAAGTGGCTTTGTTTTCTATTTATAATTGTAAGTTAAGTTCTAGACCGTTAGGATTACTCAACATGCGCCCGAGCTGTTAGTTTTGAAAAGGCAACGCTATCTACTCGCGTGTTTTCATTTATGATCTTATTATATCCGCTATGAGATTATTACGAAAATCACTATGAAAATCTTGGTTTAATCGTTTTTTTCGGACCCCAATTTCTATTAGAAACCGATTCTGGAATATTCTTATGAGCTCTGCTTTCGAATATTAAACTGAATACGTTTAAATTTAATTTAATCATTCATTAGTAATAGTCGAACAAGCAAAATTAATTGCACGCTAATTAGCGCAAAAAGTACCCGCCTCACGATCACTTGATTGGCATTTTTTGAATACTAACAATGTCGAGAGAATTGTCATCAGTTTCATAAAATATTTCACTTGACACACATCTCATGTTTGTTTTATACACTTGTCGTCCAGTCATGTGGTAGTTTTACCTGGAAAGTTTTCCAAGAGTTTTGGAAATAGTTGATTTTGTATATTTTGGGGTGCTCTTTTCGAATTCCCAAAAATTTTTGTTTTAACGTTTTTTTCCTGAATAGATTCGGCGTGCGAGCGCTGCAAAGTGTTACTTAATACGTGTAGATTCTCGCAAATAAAACAAATTCCTTTACAATTTCCTTATATAGCCATGGCTCGGTGAACGCAAACGACACTGTAAAACGTTGCACGTATACTGATGACTTATTTCCCTAGTAAGTAGTAACCCTCTTTTTTTAACCAAATGACTAGACTATTGATGAAATCTCGAAGCGTATTACAATAATTACATGGTTTGGTTACACATCCCCAACAATAGAAATGTTATGTCTTTCACGATTTCTGACTATTAAACCGACTCAATTGTTTAAAAATATAGATAATAAGTATTGTAGATACTGTCGTAACTTAACGTTTTTTATTGCATTGTCGACTTGAAACATTCTGACGATTGTTTCATATGTTGTCAGATAGGTACAAAATGATAAATGATGAATGAATAATGGTCGGCTGGCAGAGATTGCCTCAGGCATTAAGTCTGCCTTTACACGCTGTGTATAAAGCATAAATAAATAAATAAAATAATCAGTAACTATTACTTTATTAATTTAAGTGTTAAAAATGTATGCATTAGAAATTATTTAAAATAATTAGTTTTGAAGTATAAATTGGAGATCTTTTATTTATGAATATTAAAAAATTCACCCTTAATAGGTATTCAATACAATTTTTAACTGGTAATATCATTCAAATAAAGTAATTTAGCATTTGCAAAACTGCTGTCAGTTCCTAATGTGTTTTTATTTAATTTAATATGTAACGTAAACAATAAATTAATAAAACTGCAATTGTAGTGAATGTTTAGATAATCGATTCGGCATAATTCATGCAAATGTAAAATAATTATTTTAGAAATATCATATAATGTAGATTACTTTGCTATAGGTTATAGCTACCAGTTGTAAAATACTTTCCATGACCAAGAAAATATTAAATAGTTGTTTCTGCAAGACCACCCAAAACTGTAAGCGTGCCACGAGCAAACAACCTGGGACACGACACTATCTAGTACCCAAAGGTTAATTTTTAAAAACAACACCCACTTAAGTTACAATCAACATCGCACAGACCGCTGTATGTGCAAAATATGAGCTATTTACTTACGGTTACAAAAGAATTACATGGCTATTGAATTGGGTGGCTTCAAAGAACTTAGCAACAAACTGTTTTCTTATCAATAGAAATTAGATTGGTCGCGAATATTTTTACAACTGGCAGAAAAAAGAGCATTGACCGAATCTAAATTTAAATATACGTGTGAATCTATTGTTTATACATTTTTATAGGTTGATTGAAGAACTTCGAGTAAAGGATTGGGGACGGATGAGACTCAAGGGTTGAGCTCATTCGCGTTCAAGAAATATTGAAGATGCTAGTCTTGTGTTTGTATTTGTCAGAAACTACGAGACTCTTTCGGTCTCACAACATCCAGGCCCGAATAATTTTTTGTGGATCATAGAAACATTAGTGTCGAATCTGCGGCCAATTCACAACGGGCTGAACAAACTTTCCCATGTATCCGTTTGTTTTAGCAAATTAAATCGATCTAATGAAAAAGTTACCTTTTTAATCATTGACATTTATCGTGGTGTTTGCGATTGGGAAACCACTCCGCAGTGAGTTGTTCGAGTGTGACAAAATACGGAAAGTTACAAACGTGATGTAATAAAGAAAATATGTATTTCAGAATTACAAGACCTATTAAGTACGTACGAGTCTGTCTTTGATGTAGCCAAGCAATTTGCTTTGTTTAACAAGCTGTTGCAGTTTCCGGAGCGGTTCTTACGATGCCAACGGCGAACTAATACAATTTAATTAACTTATAAATCCGCCTACATTTCTCAATTCCAATGAAATGTGAATTTAATGTGGGCAGCAGTAGGTATTACTATTTGGAGTTCCACGAACTTCATTATTATGGTTTGTTAGTTATACGTTAACTTTTACCATGTGAATTGTTTCTACGTTCTGAAACTCATTTAATTTAATCAATTACTGATTAATATGTTGCGGCATTTCCAAATACACTCGTGTCGGTGCTTCATTTGACAGACAATATAAATGCAAATCATATACGGAATAATTATCCAAAGTATTAGTTTAAATAGTGCACTGAATTAGTTGCCTTAATATTGATTTGATCTGATTGTTTGTTCCGCTAATTAAATTCGAGTTTTGAAAATTAGTCTCGGGGGAATCTGCAACCTGCCGTCGCGTCGCGGCATGTGGCGCTAAAACACGCCACTCGATGCCACACTTGCCAATTCATGTGACCTCCCTGGGTCAAAATGGAAAATGGTGGGAGAGAGGCGAAAGGGGGAGGGGCCGGAATGGACTCTACCGCTCGCTACGCATGATACCCTATCCCAAAAAAACTTCAACCTGAATCTACAGTGTTGCATAACGACAATAAATAAAACCAATCTTAAAAACAACTGCGTCAAAGACGTGGCAATTGGCAATTTTATCCCCACTTTATACGCAATGAAACTACGCAACACTCATGAGACGCAAAAAGTCCCAAACAATAGTAGGTAATGTAAATTAGGGGAAAGTTACGTCATATTTCTTTAATATAACGCTTGGACTCTTCAATCACTGAAAGCGTCAGACCTTGTATATTATGTTACGTCTCATTTTGAAATCAAAAGGTTATGCAAATGTTTAGTTTAAATTCGTACAGCGCACGTGGGCGGACAAGTGATTTGTCATTAAACAAGACTGTCATTGTCAAGTACTTATTGGCAAAGTTGTGATAAATGCACGCCACAATATATCGCGGTCCAATAATCAAGGAATCATTACCGTTATCATCAAATCACATATCGGTTATCTAAAGTGATTTATGACCGACCAAAGCTCGGCGTAAGCTCCAGCTCTGCACTTTGTAAATATCTGCTTGTGTGTATTTTTCCAAAGAGTACAAATCGAAATCTATATTTGAAACGGTATTCAAATAAAATACACACGTATTCGATGCATCTCGTTTGAATTTTTCCAGCCACATACAAAGTTTGTTTACCGACTTTCAATTAGGTAGGTATTTTACAGCGCTCAATTTATAGAATCTGCTCAAATCTTATTCACCATGGCGCGGCGTGGGTAATCATAACAAATAGAACGACCTGAGGGTTAAAGCAGAATGTGAATGATATAGTTTCAAACCAAACTTACGCCATAAAATTCAATTATATTTTTGCAGTCATTAAAAATATCCTTTAAGTAAAATGCACACAAAAACTCGAGATGAATGGCGGCATTGTGAAAGCGGTCTGCGACTATCGCACAGCATTTTCTGTAATTGGCCTATTCTGAGAAGTGGAATAATAGAAGTCATTCCGTTGTGTTTACACCGCTACATGCCGAGGTTTCAACACTTTGTGTATCGTTTGAAATGCTATTGAACGCCCTACAATGTTGTTTCTTCAGTCGAACGATAAAATTATTTTGCGTAAACATTCATCAAAAATAGTAAAATCTCCGTCGCTATTTATAACCATCGGACATAAAGTGAAACTTGACAGTTTTACGACTTAGAAAATGTAATTGCACATTTCCACCACTCTTGAACCTGCATTTATTTACTAGGCCTTTTAAAATAATGTTTCTCATAAATGTCCACATTCATACGTGATTATCGCAAAGCATTGCATTAGAATGTTTATGGTGTAAAATCATAAACAATTCATGTCGATAGACAATAATAATATAAAATTCGCACGTAAATAAATTAAAGTGAATTTGAAATAAACTTACCTTAAACACCGCCGGAGCTAACGGTATAGCAGCTTGGTTGTGAAGATGTTTTTTCGACATTTTCGGTTGTTTCCGTCGCCGTGTCTAATAAAATTGATTACTCCGTTTCGCCTCAAAAAATCAGAAAGCCCTTATAGACTGCCTCGTATACAAAAATCGGAGGAGTCGCGATACTGAAAGTTAGTTGCGTTCCACAAAACGCCGTCTAAAACTTTTAGCAAAGTGAGAATTTTGCTCGAGCGCGTTGTTTTCAATAATCGCGCGTCGCTTGATTCCATACGATTTTATTCGAGAAAATCACTACTTAATAAAAAAAGGAAATAAAGTTGTGAAGTTTGAGAATTAAAGTTGCGAGACGCGTCAACAGTCGTACGTGGTGCCGCCGTTGCGGTCAAGTCGGCAATGAACGAGTGGGGCGCGTCCGATCGCGGCGAAGGGAGTGATTCAAGTTCGGTGCGAGCCGTGCGGCGTGTGGTGCGGGGGCCGAGCCCGAGCGGCGCTGAAGCGGAGGCGCCGGTGACGTACTCCGCGAGCCACTCGTCAGCCAACCGACTGAAACGGCTGCACCGCCGCTCCACGCTCTCAACCGCGTCCACCGACACCGACGCGAAACTCTTGCTCTTCACGACGCACTTTTCAGCGCGTGGTTTTGCGTCACGCTATAAAGATGCCGTGACAGTAGATGCCCGTCAAGGCACAAACACTGGACCTGACGCACGTGACTCACTCTCCCGACGAGCCGCAACGCGACGCCAGCCAACTATTTAACGATATTTGCAACTACGTGTTCAAAAAATAGCATGTGTTGGCATGAAAATAAAATGGCGCCTCAAAGGTGACAAATGTGCTTGACCCTGAATAATGGATGTAAAATTCCGGCTAGGGGTCGGCGACGAATGACAGTTCCTCGCGCAATTGACTTTTGCACGGCCGAAGTAAATCTAAGAGCGAAGGTCGCGCCTAGCATCCGCATTGTAGACTTGGAGAGCATGCAGGCCAATAGAGATAGAGACAGCTGAAATGCACAGAGGTGGAAAGTGCGATATAACACCAAGTATTTTAAAAACGTTTTCTTCCTTATTGCTTATTTTCAAAGCAACAAAACAATTATCATATTAGATATTATTATTAAAAGCTAGGTGGGGCCACCTTTCAATTTTGTGCAGGTATGGAAAAGTCCTATGTCCAGCAGTGGACTGCAACGGGCTGATGATGATGGAAAAGTAAATATGAAAGCCATGCAGCAAGCACTGGAATCAGTGCGACCCCGGGTCTATAGTATTTCAAATTGTCATCCTTAACATTTAAATAAAAAACGATTTGCAAAATTGTTATTATTTCTGAAATAAAACTTATAATAAATCGGCAGGAACTAATCTTGTGGGTTGTTGTTTCTTCCTTAAACATTAAAAACACGTGAAAATGTAATTTTAGTAATAAAGCCAATAATGTCGTCAAATTAACAACAATGATCTTAATGTCTTCACGGTTTTCCATCTAAGAATAACTGAGAAAGATATCGATTTCTAGGTAAGAAATCGATCTATTTTTTTTTTTCTATTTTTTATCTTAAATACTAAATCTTATCTCTTCGGTGTCCTTTGTAAATTCAGTGGAATTTACACAAGAACAAATTTCATAAGTTATCAGTGGGATGTTAGAAATACTCCGCGTTCATCTAACTAGTTAAGTTCCATACAGACTTTGTAAGAGGTCATCGCTGCTGAGAAATCAAAGGATCTCAAAGACTTCCTACGCTTTACACTGCATCAAGAGAACTCAAACGACATGCATTTCAACTTATTAAACGTAAAAGTGTATAGCGCACTACTTTTTAACAGTCTTAACAATACGTTTTTTATATTACAAATAAATTTAATAGTAGAAGCATCATTGTTTTTGTATACGTTTAATATTATTAAGCCTACGAATTTACGACCAACCATCGATCATAACGTTTTTGTAATATGTTTAGACATAGCCGCGGCTTCCTTACATGTAATGTGTATCAGTTGCTGTACCATATAATTTACCACACCTTTGAGTACTTCTGTGGGCATGTATTGAGTGAGCTTATCATTAAATTCACAAGTAACTTCGAAAAGACAAAGATGTTTGGCTCTACCTATGCTCTACCACTTCAAAAACATGTTTATAGCATAATAAAAGTAAAATTTGGTAAATTTTATTTACCACTCAACAATTTACCTTCACATCAGCGGAATTTAAAATAATAACACTACAATAAATAAATACACCTAACAGTGACATACATAGTCTGAACCCCACTATGATCTAGTCTTCTGTCGTGGGCATCAGGAACTACGAGAACTTTTCGGTCTCACAAACACCCACATCATGATATATGTACTGGCTTTCCGCTCCAGGAAAAATAATTAAACCTTAACGCAATTTATGTTGCATATAATAAGAATAAAATGTATAAACGAAAGAAATATTATTTATATAAACAGTAATTAAAACACAGTTTGTTGTAATTACCAAGAAACACATTAACGCCTAATTGATCTAGTGTCGGCCTGCATTTGTTACAAACAGCGTAGTCTTGGCTGTAATATCTCAGACCAGGAAAACGATTGAAATCAGCCAAGTGTGTGTAAAGGAGCATTTTCTGAGCGTACCTAACTATGTTCTTGAAAGGAAAATGAACACCGTGAGCAATATTTACAATGCTAATATACATATTAAAAGCATGGATGATCTAATCAACTACCCGACTGAATATGAAATCATTTCAGACTGCAATCTTAATTTATGTACATAAACTATGTACCCTTCGAAATATATGTCCGAGTAACTACAATCATTACTGCATTAGCTTACGGGTCATTATAGCCTGCACAATAACGACAATTCGCAAAATTATTGGTCACTAAATATAACGGAAATCCCGATAAGGATTTACTACTAACATACATCACAATAAAAAACTTTATAGTCCTATGCTTATTCTTGAATTCAAAAGCGATGGAAAATACCCATTGGTCGGCGCCGCAAAATCCTTCCTACTGAACGCGGAGCGATAATAAAACCGTATTGTCGAAACGCGAGGCATTAGCAGTCGTTAATCATTGAAATTACGAGTGTTTTGCTATAAACCCGAGATATAACCGACCCACGGGCACTGTGTACTCGCTGTCGCCATGATGTGGCCGACGTAATTGTCAATTTGCCATAAACGCACGTGATGGCGAGGTGGTGCTCCACTCTATTAATTTAAGCTGACGTTAAGTCCAAAACGCATTCGACGCGACGCGATGGCTTAAAATACATCACGTAATGTATCTTTACAAATCCTATTGTGTTTGTAGATAGTTTTCACCCTTTTGGCAGTTTCTCATACCTGACGCTTTTGGATAGAAAGAGATAATAATTGATTAAATAAATACAAACTTAAGACTAGAGTTTGAATATACTGCCTAAGATGTTAGGCGGCCTCTAAGGCGGCAATTTATTATGCAAACTGACAAAATGTGCAATATTATTGACCTTTTGGGGTTAATATTGTAAATTGCGGAATTATGAAGCGTGTGTAAAAGCGCCTTTCAATCTTATCTATATCTATACTTATAATAAATTTATTACCGATCGATGTACTTGGAAGATAAATGAGAAAAACTGATATGGGGGTCTGTATTAACGTAATAGAACCCAAAACAATTATTTTTGGAATTCCGATATATTTGTTACTTTTCTATACACAAAGGGACAGAATAGGGCTGTATTACATGCCTTGAGTCAGAATAAGACGGGACGGGCGTTATATAACGGGACGGGACGGGACGGCATGGAGAATACCAAATAAAGCTAATCACGCAGACGAAGTTTGTGGGCAGAAGCTAGTTGTACAATATATCGTATGATGTTGTTGTAGTCAAAGGGCCGCCTTATGGGTACGAAATTATAATCATGGAATAATATTGTGGAGAAGCTGCTTCGTACTGTAATACCTTCAGTTTATTAAGACTCCTGTAAACTACAATCTGTAAGGGTCGATTGTCAGTTTCAATAATATCGGAATTTGGGATGAGCTAGCTATTAAGGTGCCAGTTTATGGGTTAGATTAATGGATATAAATATTTAACAGGGTCCGTTATTGTTTAATACAGTTATAGTTTCAATAATGAATCATTAAATGATTTTTGCTGCCAACTGAAATAATATTAATAAGTCCTTAATAAGTAAATACTTAATACATTATAATATCGATATATTTTTCGATTTGTGTGTATGAAAACATGGACAGATTATTTTCCCCTTTTAACATTTCAATATTTAGCTTTTGAATCATTAATTGGTATGGAATATTACATGGAAATTGGATGGATTCGTTTTTATTATATTACAATATAATACCTAGTTTACATTTTGCGTCTACGTTCTATGACACTTTCCTCTGTGTTGATAGTCAGTAAATATGATACTCCTTTGGCAATACTCGTTAGCGTCGCTTCGATATTGCAGATACCAGGAAACGGTTACGCGTACAAGTCAATATAATCATTGGGAGAACACAATGGCGTTTCGTACGTACCTACAGCAATTCGTCCGTAAATCGTATATTACCGACGACATTCACACAATCAATCCCCATCAATTTAAATTATTAATTCTACAGCATACTGCGCAGTAGACATATCAAGACGTTACCAGTTTTTACATGAGCAATCATTGTAGATCAATATCTCTTAAAAGGACGAGATGTAACGTCACAATATGTCGACTGAAACATGCAGAACAATGAACAGACGAACGTTTAGCACTTACATACATGAGTGTTAATAAATCGCTCAATTTAATGGCGTGGTACGGTACACTTTTGCACACTTCTTATGGCATATTTGTTGTTTGTCATCGTGCTGTAGTTCATACACTAATCAGGAAAGAGTGTATTAACACTCACCATATTTGTATACCCTTTTAATACGTTTCAACCTGCCTGGATGATTGAAATTGCTATTCAAAAATTGAATATATTCACATTAGCTAGTAATGCTTTTTGAAATCCCTCTGTATAGTATTTAAATATATTCAAACTGTTATTGTTGTTGACGTGAGTATATTATCTTTCAATCTACTTTTAGCTCGACATCGCTTAGTTCCTTACACTGCATATTCCCGCACATGCCTTCAGCATCAAAGTGGATTTTTAAAACGGAAAATGCATTGGTACACGAGTACACGTCAATAGAATTCCATTAGCTTTAGGTTTTTTTATTGCAAAAAATAATAAACAATAGAGCGTTATTGCATACAACAATGTCAGCGGAATTCGATTGTTTTAATTCGATCCGAATGGACTCTATAGAATTGGCGCCACGTTCGCATTTAACATCAAAATGCACCTGACGGCTTACACGTGTCATTAATGTATTTTTACATTCATAGTGTGTTTATGGATAGAAATTTCGCGTTTATGGCAGATTCTTTCATCTTACGACGCTTTTGGATTGATAAAGATGAATTAATATTGCCTAAACTTAAGACTACTGTTACAATAAACCCACTGCTATTACTAGTTATTTATAACAATATACATCATGAGAATGTAACATAGAGTTTTCAATTTGGTAGCAAAAAGATAGAAGAGTTATGTAAGGGAGTGGATTTTTACCGTTACAAGAAAACCAGGGAATATCACGGTGCAATAATTAAAATTGTTAACTCAGACGAGAATTATGAAAAATTTGAGACGTGCTGAACTTTCTTATTATTAGCCTTCAAAGATCAGATGAACTGGGGAACATTAATGAATCTGTCAAAGGCAAAGTAACTTACAAAATCTTTGAATAAAATCGATGTAATTTTTAATAATACGACTACGTGATGTCTAATCCAATATTGATATGTCTTTCAATATAAAAGATATTAAAGATTAACATAGTTGATGGTCCATGATCAAGAATATCACATGTATATCTTCCTAACTGTTATGACGTACCTCAAATTTTCCTTATAATATCTTATTTGTTTTTGTCACGTTGATATTACTAAAAACTACCTACGATGTACGAGTAGTTATGTAGTCATAGTTATGTACGAGCTGCTTGAAAATGTGATGCTCCCTTTTGATTACTAATTGTTCTTAATTCCACGTTAATCACAGTTCATATTTTGTAATGCATAAAATTATTATTATTTATTATTTTTGCCATAAAAACTGTGGAATGGATTGCTGGACCACTTCAATACTACAATCTTGCGCCCTTCCGCCGTATTGTAAAGAAGCAATTAAGTATGGCGGCAATTTTCTATTTTCAATTGATACTTTATCTGGCCGGTATTGTTGATTGTACTTACCATCAAGTGCGATACAGGGATTAGTATTTTCTCCGTCACGACGACGAATTCAGCCGTCCTATCGTACTTAAAAATGCATGAATTTGCCTCAACACTCTACAAAATGTTCGAATCCTCTATTGCACATCGTACATTTCTTAGGGAATAGTATTGATTTTTAGAAGTGGAAAAATTGAATCTAGTACCTGGAAGTCGAACATAGGAACATTCGAACTTCGTGTCGGCGAATATAGTGACACCCCAGTCACTTTCCCGCGGCAGTATAAAAAAACACAATGAGCACACGGTAGATTTTCAGGATATAAGTATGGCTAAACAATATAGTGGATATACCCACGAAGACATGAAGGCTTGTGAATGCTTTGTTTTTTGAAGTGAAACTTCTTTATCGGGGTTGGAAAAAATTTTTCGTTACGCGTCACATTCTTCCGTTACGCGCCATCTTTTTTTATTTAGTAAATTAGTACCCACTTCAGTAAGCCACACCCCCAACCGTTTCCAAGCCCCACCCAAAATTTTAAGTCCCACCCACTTTTTTGTAATTTGATCCTTACCCCCCTCTGGCCTTCCCCCACCCTAAATCCAAAACAGTGCCCAATAGCCTCCCCACAAAACCTCCCCCCACCCGCTTACCCCCACCCTAAAAATTTTACCTCACCCCCCCTACTCATATCTCCGGCATTATCCATCGTAGACCCACCGACCTTGGGTTCATTGGAACCGGCTCGGTGAGGGCTACAATCCTGCCCCAACAGAATTCCCGAATTCCCCCTCCACAACTTTCCCCACCCAAAAATATTTTAAGGTGCCCAATAGCCTCCCCACGAAACCTAACCCCCCCCCCCTCCCGCCCCTACTCCCACCTAAAATTTTTACCTCACCCCCCTATTCCTATCTCCGCCAATATCCATCGTAGACCCATCGACCCTGGGTTCATTAGAACCGGCTCGGTAAGGCCTACAATCCTGCCCCAACAGAATTCCCAAATTCCCCCTCCACAACTTTCCCCACCCAAAAATATTTTAAGGTGCCCAATAGCCCCCCCACGAAACCTAAACCCCCCCGCCCCTACCCCCACCTAAAATTTTTACCTCACCCCCCCTAAACCTATCTCGGCCAATAAAGGTCGTGGACCCACCGAGCTTGGTATCCTCGGAACCGTCTCGGTGAGGGCTACAAATTGGCCCCGATAGAAATCCCAAATTCCCTCAAAAATTTCCCCCCTCCTAAACTTAAACTTTATTTAATTTAGCTTTATTTTACCAATTCTGTAAATTTGTAAATAGTAGATAATTTTTTCGAAAAATGATGTCATAAAGAAGTTTCACTTCTTACGTGTGTACACTAATACACACACACATTTTTTTTCTTTAATGCAGTTATTTTCTTTAATAGATAGAATTTCTCCATCCAATTGTTGGGTATAGACCTCTCGATTAGGCTATGCTCTCCGGTCCTGCTGTTTTTAATGACAAATAATGATTTAAAAATAGCGCATACATAATATTACTAACGGGAGCGCATAATTTCTGTGCGCTGGTAATCAAATCTCAGTTTGTCATCTCCGCTTCGCGTTGTCATGTGTGAATTACGAATGTGCGTCCATTCTGCGCTTCTATGGAATTGAATAAAACTCAGCTCAGGATTTCATCTGTACAAAACTGTAGTAAATTTTAAGTATTAACATTTAATTTACGAATTTCATACTGTAATAGCTCGAACCGATGATAGTAATTGTCTGCATAAAAATAGGTGGTGTCAATTTTTTTATTTTTATTCTTGTTTTGTGTCTACATTTCTATGTGGTAGTAAGTGCGATGATGTAACCTTAAATAAAACATGCATTTTCTTGATTTCTTCTTGATTTTCTAATTACTTATTGTTAAGATGAACATTTGAGATCGTATTACAGCTTCTGATGCATTTATATGTTAATGTTTAACTGTTTAAACAATTGTGTATGCCTGTTATTGTTTATAATTAGCAGTATCCAATTTAAAATTGCCATATTTACGAAATAAAAAATTTTAATTGTACAGTCGGGCGTTGAAAATCTAAGAAACCGTACTTGACGTTGATATTATTTGATGAGATTGCATTTACGTAATGTGATACACCTATTACAAACATGAATAACTCGACAGTTTCATAATTATACAGAACGTACAGGCTAGTATTATGATATCTCGCCACGTGCCTAGGCATGAAAGATATACGCTGCTTCAATTAATAATGATGGGCAACGTGCAAGGAAAGAGGCGCGCTGAACGAAGGTAAAAATTGTGGCTTCGAAAATCGAAACATCCTGGAGTGGACCGGTATCACCACCGTTGAACAATGATCCGGCCAATGATAAAGAAGAATACAAGAAGCTGACGGCCAACTCACGGCTATTCAAAGAGAAAGAAGTATTAATAGTACCATATTTGTATTTATTTCCTGGTATCAGTAGTTCGTGTAAATCTATCAATGGTTACGTCAGGTCGAATATATTTTTCCGACAATTGATAAAATTAAGTGAAATCACGTTGGGAAATGGAGATGACTAGGTACTAATCTAATTCGTGGATTTTCTCACAATGTCAATATTATTTTATCATTGTCTAGACGCGAAGCAAATTTCTCAATATATAATTCGTAGTTTGAGTAAGTCCGAAGGTTCCGGAGGGTCATCAATGGACATCTAGGATTCATCATTTAGCATCATTTTATGTTTTGTCTGTCGATCTATATCTGTCAACATTCGTACACATTAATAATCTGATTAGGTAAATATTATTCATTGTAAGCGTTGGTTAAATATTTGTACTTGCTCAATGAATCACTTCTACATTTAATGCACTTTCGGTTTATGGAGAAAAGTAGCATATACTGATAGCCTATAAACTTGGGCTGCAGTGCGCGATTCAAGAATGTATAATATACTGCCTGGGCCTATGGCCTCTATACCGAATACACATTTATATCTAGCTAGTAACATATAAATAAATTCGGTAAAAAATAAAGGGGCTAGCTATATTAATTATTTCTTTTTCGTCGTGATGTAGGTCTAGTAGGTGTCTCGAATTGACGCTATTAAAATCTTCCATGAATGAGCTAATGACTAGGGCATTCCGTCATACTGCGAATACTATGAAGGACACGTGTTTCAAAACGAACACAGAATATCAAAAGATTGTGTGTGAATCTCAGCTACTCAAGACGCTTTTAATGTTGGTAAACTACATTCTAGTAACTGCTAGATTTCAAAAATCTTCACGGTCTGTTAGTATTTGGTGCCTACATTCTTTTTAATATACAAGGTGTCCTAGAACTAGACGATAAACCTGTAACGACAGATAGACCAAATTTTCAAGAAATAGCCATTCTAACAAACATTTTAAAAATCTATTTTGACCCACACAGTGCAGTATTGTGACTAGTGATTTGGATTATTTATTATTTTAATTGACGTTTTACAATGGCTTTGTGGCGTTTCCTGAAAACTATATGAGATAGGGTTGCATATCTTTTTGTTGCCGTGGCGTCATGAATTAGTTAGTACAGTTCTGGCGCACCCTGTATAACGATGTTTTACAAAACCCGTGAAACCATTGTTTTTATATAATGTGTGCGAGGCTTTGTTTCCGTGTATCTGTAACACCACCATAAAATACAACGCAAAATATACCGGCTAATTTTAGGCATATGACAACACTATCAGTGATTTTCCTGAACAGGCGTTATCTATGATTATATTATCACTATTTCAATAGATCAGTTGCGTTCGTGGATGAGCGTGTTGCACACTGACTCATATCAGATAAATGATGATGGTTCTTGCGATTTCGACGCACTACATTATAATTGCACTAATTGTGATAAGATCGGTTGGAGCCACAATTGGTCGCTGTTCGGTCCGTTTCTGCGTTGGCGTCACACTTCTCTAAACATGGAGCGATGATGCCTCAAGTGCGAAAAGGCCCGTGTGTATTGTTATTTTCAATTGTTAACAAACGTGGATTGTAATCAAAGATATCAATATCATGAAACCTTTATTTTGTTTCACTTCTAAAGGTTAAAAAGTATAGTTAGTATTTTTGAGATATGAAATGGTCTGGAATAGAGAAATGGACGAAATTATTTCAACACATTTCAACTTTTAAGTTCGCTGATGATCCGGATATCAACATAAAAATATTTTAGTTTCTTGTACTGACGCGATGTTTGCATTCCGATTTACTCTTTGGAAACAAAGTATGTTTAGGAAAATAAATTGTAAACTTGTGTAACAATCAAAATAAAAAGAAAGAGATTTGTTCAGACGTGGGACAGTTACTTAAACATGTTAGTTGTATCAAATAATTTTATAATAGTTTATTTTTTTCAAGCTGTAGCTATCATTTATTTAACTAGCTACTGGCTTAAATTATGTCAAAAGTCTCATATGTTTAATCGAAATAGGCTAATGCTTGGTAAAATTGCTTTTGGACATTTTCAGGCCATTGCGTCCCCGACCTATTTATTGACGTCACTTGATCCAATCCCGTTACTTAGTGTAGTAAAAATGCCACTGTTATCACGCAATGAAACAAGTGCACGATTCTAATTCATTATTATATCCATATCAATAAACTTGTAGAAGTTGGAAACTAAATGGACAAACACGTTCGTTGGAATTGCTTTGGCTATAGCCAAACTATAGTTTTAATGGGTAAAGGTGTGTAGGTGGCGTCCAACGTCTAAAATTTTGGCTTTCTTCCCATATTTCTAATACTTTTTGTTAAAGGGTCGAGTGGTAATTATCCTTCAGGGGTCAGGAACTCCCCTTACGCAATCGTTACTTACATAACAATATCAAATAAAATTAATACTTACTAATCTCAAGTAATCACGTAAGAATTACCATTTCAGATACTGTTTACATTTGTTACTAAATGTCAGGTTATAATGATGTAATTGGCTTACACCTATACAAGTGTAACATAGGCAAATAGAAAGCCATACTTTGATAGAATAGAAGCTTACAATTGCACAAATTGTGAAATCTTTTGTAACATGCAAATTAGCATGTTGACAATGACGCCAGATCTCTGTTGCTGATGCACAATGATTTCCAGCGTGTTTTTTAATGTAACGTGCTACTAATTGACGTTATTAAAGTCTATCAAGTGCCTGCCAATGTGTCGAACCTAGTCGTGGGTTAAAGTCCCTGGGCACGTAGTTTTCGTAGTCATATGTGAATTGATATTCAATTACCAGCCTTTGAGTTTTCGTAGTCATGTGTGGATTGATATTCATTTACCACGCACTTTAGCTCCTCTCTCTCTTTCTTTCTCTCTCTTACAGACTATTAATCCCACGTGGTGACGGAGTCAACCTTCTTCACATTCTTATTCCACATCGCCCTGTTCGTGACGACATTATTAGAAAAATTGGATGCTATCATGTCTCATTAAGACACATCCGTCCATGTGGTTTTCGGTCTTAATCTTTTCCCGGGGACGGACAGTTCTAGTGCCTGATTGCTAATGTAATCAGACGGGCTTCTTGCTACATGTCCTTACCATACCACACACTATAAGTCAACCTTCTGCATATTAGACATGCCGTTATAGAGCGTTGAAGAAAAATATCGTGAAGAATCCTGTATGCCATAGAGGTATGCAAGAATTTCTCTGGTATTTGAAGTTCTTCGAACGAGATCAGTGTGGTGGACTATGGCCTAAGCTTTCTCAATAGCACGATTGTAGAGGAAATCCGTGCCATACAGTGGGACGTATACAAGCTGCCTTTTTTATTACCATTTTGTCTATTTCTGCCACCAAGCAGCAGTTTATTATATTATATCTCGGCTTGGAAAAGCCAGTAAAATGGATGGAAATTAGGAGAAAACATCTATCTTGTGTCAACCAATGCAGTGCCGTGCCGTGCAGTACTTAGTATATACATGTACTTAGTATAGTATACCTATATATATATGTACTTAGTATAATATTACAAGTTGCGAGTGATGTTGCTTCTATTGATTGGTGTGCGTGACACTTGCCATCTGGCGAGGACCTTGCTCGGCTCGTCATTCAGACTAATTGAAAAAATACTGACACACCCCATTCAAATATATGTATATAGCTATAGAGTTAGAGAATAGTTGGCATCATGACATTCTGTAATTACAACGCACTTTGGAACTAAAGTGGATGCGAGTGAATTAGAAAAATAAATTCGATTTATAAGTTGTAAAACATACATTTACTTTGGAACCGTGACAATATTTTCTTTGTGATTGTACATATTTTAATCAGTAGCTAGACGCCAGGCTCTACTACTTCAACAGTCATCAGGGTGGGTTGACTCTCATTACTCATTATAAATGTTAATTTATGGCTTTGTCAGTATACACAATGATAACCATTGTTAGTATCAGTATGTACACTATTGGTCATAAACATGGAGTCATATATGACGTGTTAAGTCACAAACTTAAAATAAGTATTGCATATAAATTTATTTACATAATTTTTGACTAGTAGACATTACACATTTTTATATAGTGACGTATACTCTACCAAGTAACATTGATATTGATGCTCGTACGAATTTTAATTTAAAGGTAAATAAATATATTCCTGTTATGATTATTTTTAAAATTATTTCCAAAATCATTTCAACTTTTTATAGCATCGGTTTCAGGGTATTTTGATACTTGACAGCCTCCGTGGCGCCGTTGGTTAGGCGCCGGCTGTGAAACGAGAGGACGCGAGTTCTATCCCCGTGTTTGTGAGACAGAAAAGTTTCTCGTGGTGCCTGATACACACAAGACTCTTTATTAGTGTGGGGTCAGGACCATGTATGACCGTGTTAGGTGTATTTATTATTATTTTTATTTTATATTCTGGATAACTGTGATTATTTGTACCTAAAGGTGGATAATTATTTTTCCTGGTCCTATGAAAGCAAAAATTATTGGCACCCTGCCATATTCCGTTGCTTCATGAAAACACTGTTTATGGTGTAAGGAATATCTACTCCTTGCACGTTACATGTACGTCATCGAAGTTCGGATTCTGACGTCATACATTTTGCCCAATAAATAAGTAGCATGTTTATGTAATGTTAGGTTGTATGCTATGTCAGTAGGTTACTGATGAATGGAAGATCGAATATGAAGGTGTTCAATACAGGAGGGCGATGTCTAACAGTTTTCAGAAAAGATCTGCAAAATGGATCATAACATTTACCCATAAACCCGGACTAGGTATTCAACTTGTAAACATCGGAATATTTCCAACATTCCATATTTATCCTCAAATAGTTACAAAATAACTGTGCACATTAAAATTGTGCAGTTTTAACAAATCAGACTTTATGTTAGTGTAATTAATAACAATGAGCTAGCATTTTGTTGTTGAAAATTACGGAAAATTATATACATACAGTAACGACGATTTTAGAATTATATCTAATTTTGCCTCCCAATTATGTTACATCCTAAATAATTGTACCCGACGAGCTTTGTGAAGCGTCATTGCTGCGTTTATTTCCATTATTCGCAAAGGATTGTAGCGCAGGTGTCACTTTCAAATAGATATGAAAATCTCCTGTAAAACTGACTATGAGTGTTTTGAGTCCAAATTGTTTGTTTTTGTTGCAGAAAAGATTACTAAAAACAACTCATATGTTACAGCTACGTTACAACCAAGCGAAATAATATCACATAGGCTTTTCTTTTCTGTTTAGCTAGCGCTAGAGTTATTTAAGCTCATATTACATTATTAAGAAAACATTAAAATCAAATAGAACAGACAGTCTTTACTAAAAGATACGCCCAATAAGAAATATAATATATAATAACCTAAACAATGTATGAAATTTAATACTAATTGGCCATAATAATGAAAACATAAGTACCAACCAACATTCAGGTGTTAGTTACAATCATTATAATCTGGAATGGCAGAATAAGGTAAGGTGCGCAAGAACAATTTTCGCTATAACATTTCTGTGCAGAATCGTGTTACATAACGTATGCATTAATGTATGCTTACCGAGGTATTTCTCTTATGACAAACGTCATATTTTTTTGTACCTTTAAATAACTGTGATTTAATAGTATAACAACCGCTCTCGCCAACACAAAATATTTATTTATTTTTATTTGATAAATTTCACTATAAAAGATAAACGGCTTAAATAACATACCTCCATACGTTAATCATAAGTAGTTATTCTAGGCAATCTTTCTTTTAATATAATATGTCCTTATTGACTTTGATGTGTGTAATTTGGCGATATAGGGCTCACCAAATTAAAAAAATAACAATTTTGTATTCATAAAAAGTAAAATGAATTTACTACATTTTACTATTAAGTATAGGTATATAGGTACTCTTTTTCTTTCCATTACACATAGACGGCCTGGACTCAATGAGATTCGTATGCATATTGCGGAAATATTTAGTTTATAATTTATGGGTATGTACATTGGTTTATACACAGAAGGGTTATAAACTCTTCCTTTATCACATCTTGGGAGAAAATGAACTCAAAGTAATATATGTAGATGATATTTTACGTATTTCACTGCTCCGTTGGCGCAGTTGAACGATTACAACTCAAGGTCCCGGATATGAATCCCGGGTCGGACAAAGTGACATAGTCTGACATAATCCTTCTTTAGGGATTATAATATTGCGTATTTATCATTTATAAATAGAAAAACTCACCATATCTATTGCCATGCGTTAAGTACAAACTAAAGTATTCAGATATTATGTTTGAAATTTATATTATAATTTACAACTAGATCTTTGTCGAGGTTACCTAAAAATAATAACTATTACGATGTTCTCCGAAAAGCAAAACAATATCCTAATAATTACAGTATAAAATATAATCGAAGAGATCACCACTTTACAATCCAAATTGTTTTCAAAGAATTTTCGAATAATATTTGTTCAATATTCTAGGTGTCTCGAGTGTATACTTGAATCAAAACTAATGATTTTTGACATTATTTAAAATTACATTTTTTTTGGCATATTTTTAATAATAGGTAATGAAAATTAATCAAAACAATTAATGAATACCTACTTACAAGGCAATTGAAAACACCAGTTCAATACCTATAGACAGTACCCCACCCTGCCGCGAGGTGCCCAACCCAGTTGGCAGCGTCGATGGTCTAGCCATAGTACTTTCCCCTAATGACGTCAAACGGGAGACAGACAGTGAGACGCCGCCAGCATTGATCTGGCCTCCCGGCTCCATTCAATGCCAAATTCAGGCCAGGGGCGCCTGTTCTGCCACAGTGACCTTTACAACTGTATGGGATGCATTCTGCGATTATTTCGATCAAGGCCCCCGATTGCGTTGCGAATGAGTATGAGAGTTGTTTTCATAAGAAGCTATTGATTTGAAATTAAGTATTTGTACCTCACTTAAGCCATGTTTAATAAACCACGTAATCGCTTATTCTCGGTTCCACACTTCTACGGCTCTCAGAATTCTATATCAGCCCATATACGTCCCACTGCAGGGCACGGGCCTACTCTACAATCGAGAGAATCGATTGAGAGTGGTTAGGCCATATAGTCCACCACGCTGGCCTAGTGCGGGTTGGCGGACTTACATACCGTAGAAATTCTTTAAAATCGCTACGGTATGCAGGTTTCCTCACGATGTTTTCCTTCACCGTTAAAGTGCGTGGTGATTGACTATCAATACACACATAACTCCGAAAAGTCAGAGGTGTGCTCTGGGATTTGAACCCGCGACCACCGTGAACATGTAGGCAGCCGCGTCTGGTCCGTTACCAACAGGCCACCACGCACTTCAGTAAACCAAAATTTTGGATAAATTGAAGCACGGAGTTTAACTCGCTTTCAACTGTCAGCAGGTCCTTTCATTCGATACCCAATATACCCGTATAGCCTATAGGTAAGAATCATAAAAAACTTAGTCCGTCATCTTTCAAGTCCGCCATTTTGGATTCAGAGTGACGTCATTTTATTTGTCGAATTTATTCTCATCATTACATTTTATAAGTACCCATTTTGTAGAAATGCAGTAAAAATAACTAGTTCGTAATCTTGGGTGTTCCATCATTTTTGATTTAGAAAGACGTCAATCATCATACAGCTAAATATGCATTGTCATCCAAACTAAATGAGTATAAGTAAGTAGGTATAGTGTATAGAAAATTTAAACTCAATCGGTTGAAGATATCTGCTTCAAAATTGAGTGGCAAGAAACTACCCAAAAATACATAGTTACATATTATGTACCTACATTGCAAGTTAAATAAAGGCTTGTAATAATAGGAGGTATAACAACAATAAAAGGTAAGTGGAATCACATTACTCCAATACTAACCACAATCGGATATAGATGTCTTAGAAATTAGACGTACCTAATATTATAAATAAGTACCATTTTACTAAATAATATACAAAATAATTGTACATTACAGTAAAAACTGTTGCCATATTTTATAAATACTAAGATTGAGATAATGTGTTATATCAAGGAAAAATAAACGGTTTTCACAATTGAGTGGTGTAGACCAAACATATTGATTTAGTGGCCAGGTACGGCTATATTAAAGAAGTGTCCAAATAAAGTATGTAATTGACAAATAATTCATGTTGTTTGTGAGGTTTAATACCCAGGGGCGATTTGTGTTTTAATTGACTTTTCATAAACTTTATCGTGTTTATTTTCCAAACCATGACTGCCTCAGTGGCGTAGTTGTACTACGGTACGACTACATAGCTGAGGTCTCGAGTTCGAATTCCAGGCCGGGTAAAGGGATATTGGATTGTTCTATTCATTATTTATCAGCCCGGAGTCAGGAATTTAGAACATACAAGGCGAATTGTGGGTCTCCTGTTGGCGCCTCTGCCTACCCCTTCCATATTAAAGGCGTGAGTTTATGTATGTATGTATTGAAATGCTTTAACGGTTTAAATTTTCCATATATCCTTTTTACCCCGCTAGTTGCTAATTTTACTGCTTTGAAAGACAATTTTAACTAAGGAATGCTACCTACATAAGCCACAAATAATTGGAATTACCGAATTATATAAAACGAGAAAAATATATAAAAAAAATCAAAAACCCAAGTATCTAGAAACTGGTCCAAGTCCCTAAAAAATTATAAAATCAATATTGGAATATTTCTTTTTTTAGCGCTACCTCAGACACAAATAGAGTACCTAATTAAAATGCCAAGATTAATACCTGTAATTACAACGGTTTAGATTTTTCGACTAATATGTCATCGCTTACTGCACCCCCTTAATACTATTTTTCCTAAATTATTGCTTGCTATTATTTTTCGTTTGTAATAAGCATCCAAAATATAAAATTTCATAGAAATAGTGTTCTAGTTCTGAAGAAAAAGCACTAAAACAATATTTAATTACGTGCTCAAAAATATGTATCGGTCTTGATAAAATCGAAAGTATTAGCTTATGAAATGGCTACTTACCACAAGCTATTGTGATTACCGAATCGAAGTATGAAGTCCAATATTGAAGACTACATACAGAATTTCCTACATAAGAACGTGGTACGCGTATCGAATCCCATAATGAATACTGCACGTACTGTGTAGTATTTGATACTAGGTGGAACAAATATTTGCATCGCGTATTTTTACTGACTAGGAACAGGTGCACCTAGTATCAGTTTTACCTAGTCGGGTATAACAATGAAAGCAATCTAAGGACATCATACAGGTGAACAATAAAAATCAGGTGTGTGTACTTATTTACGGACGTAAGAAGTTATAGGTACTTACTTCTTAAGTCGACGGCGCGGCGGTCACATTGATTTAAAATATAAAACTGTATATAATATGTTATTGATGCGGACTGGACTCAAAAATCATCTGCATCCGAGTGAAGCTGGGCCCGAACGCTAGTATATTTTAATTTAAAATCTCAGATACATACAAACATACATAAACTCACGCCTTTATCCCCGAAGGGGTAGGCAGAGGCGCCACCAGGACACCCACATTTCGCCTTGTATGTTTCGTCCCATGATGTGATAGGGGGCGAGTCTATCGCCGTATCGGGCACAAATTCCTGACTCCGGGCTGATAATGAATAGAAAAATCCAATACACATATATATGTATGAAAAATCTTTTTTTATCTCCACTGATATAAAACTCGTGTTGTAGTTTTATGAATATTTAAGACACTACTTTGGATAAAGTTATGAATTTTGACGGTGTCAGACAGTTTAATACAGCTAACTTCATCATGTCGATTTTTTGGCTGTCGGTATGCGTGAGAATAGTTAATATTTTAATATCGTAACTTTTCCAAACGTCCCAAAATAAGTATAAATTCATAAGCATTTTACAAATAGGAACCTATTTATTTTAAAAACTACACTACCTACCTATATGTATAAATAGATGGAAAGATAATGTAAATTATAAAGACAAACGTAACCAAAGCAAAAAATTAATGTTATATATGTTAACAATAAAAGATTAAATCAAAATTATAAATGCTTACCTACTTAAAGAAAACATCCTGAGATTTTTTAGTTGTCGTCGCTTAATATCTTTGCGGAAAAGTAAATATACGAAAACACAAAAGGGAGGACGTGAGGAAAAACAATTCGATGCATAGATTGAAGTTAAAAAAAATAAAAGACCGAGAGAAAGAATATAGTAATCACAAAGAGGTAACTTTGGATTAAGTCTGTAAACTTGCATTTTATTAATAAATAAATAAATAGTAACGTCAACGGAAAAAATCTGCCAACGAATTCGCTCTTATAAAACGACTTAAAAACCAGAACATAAATAACAAAATGAAATACATGTACTTAGTTACATCCTTAAATAAAACCGGTGGAATTTTCTAATGACAATGCAGAAGAGTTCAATTGCCAACATTTTCGCGACGTAAGATGGATAAGGATAAGAGATTCCAACGTCCATTTGAAGTAGGTTTATCATAATATTATGCAGTGATAAAAATATTGAATTGGGTTTGTCGGAAAACAGTTATTAGAGTCTATCACTGCACTGTGCTCACTGTGCTCAATATAAAACAACACAAGCGCAGAATCGGCGAAAAAACAGGGTGAACAAGCAGTGAATCGGTGCGTGTGGGATTCAAAGGCCCTCATTTATAGAGGCCCTCACCTCTTATATAGAGGCTGAATTTTTCAGGACGTCTTGGATGGAAAAATTGTGTATTGTATATTATCTTCAAAGTTTAACAAAATGTACCTACTTTTGCCAGCGTTATAGTATAAGAGCTGATTTTTTTTATATGTTAGGCAACTGTTAAAATATGTTTCTTTGGCATCTGGACACTTTTGATGGTTCTTACATCTTGCCAGACTCATTAAAGATGATAACTTCGAATTCGATCGGAACTTCATAACAGCTGATCGTATGATGCCTATGTCAGAGACAAACTTTCAGCTTTTATAAAATGACGAAAGTCTGGCGGCCACGGGAACTTGGTCTATAAGTAGAAAGGAGATAGATACAGCTTTGAGACTTAGGTCTGGACACGATTTAAGTTTCTTTGCGATGTGAGGTCTATACCTACTGCTTGATTGTTTCATCCAATCGATCCTATAAAGTAATCCCGTTGTCGCTATTTATTGTGTGGTCTTTCGGAAGAAGGTCGGTGACCAACATTTAGCGCAATTCAAAGTTTCAAAACATGAAAGCTGGGAACAGCGTAAAATTACCATTTCACGGTTTGGTCAGCTTCCGTCCTCTTCTCTTCACTCGGCTGACGCTGTTTCCGATGTCGTTGTATAGTGATAAATCCAAAGTTTATCGAAAGGGATTTCTCGATGCCGCGGCATCAATTTGAAACATTGGAAACGGTTTGCGCTGGCCCTTAGAGTATAGTTATATCTAGACTGCGACTGAAAACGAAGCCAGGTAGTAGTAGTAGTAGTATTAGTGACTTCAGACATCGATCCGAGCGGATCCAGTAGCTCATTCATCTTATACAGGGTATATCAAGACCGCGACCGAAAACGAAGCCAGGTGGTAGTATGAGTGACTTTAGACACAATGCAATGAAAAATTTCGCAAAAAAAATCGTCAACTTTTTTTGGTAATTTTTTACTTATCGTCGTATTTAGGTGATAAATACATAGTTTTCCTAAAATAATGAATTACACCTTTTTATTTTTTAAGACGCAATGGTACGATAGGGTTTAAATTACTATTTTCGCAATAACTAGGTATTTACTACCCAAAAACAATGATTTTCAAAAAATTGCAAAAAAAATCTGTCGCTTATTTTGCGAAATTTTTATTTGCATTGTGTCTGTAACCACAAAAACTACCACCCAGCTTCGTTTTCGGTTGCAGTCTTCATATAGGTACCCTGTATAAATAAAAAAATAAAACTAAAAACTATCCTTAAACAAGAAACTAAATAATATACCGGACCGGGTATATCAAGACTGGGATCGAAAACGAAGCCAGGTGGTAGATTTAGTGGTTACAGACACAATGAAACTAAAAGTTTCGCAAAAATAGCGACAGTTCTTTTTTGCATTTTTTTAAATATCAACATGTTTGGGTGGTAAATAGATAGCTTTTGCGGAAATAGTAATTTAAACCCTTGCGTAACATTGTGTGTTTAATAATAAACTGGTGTACATCATATTTTAGGAAAACTATGTATTTATCACCCAAATACGACGATCAGTAAAAAATTATAAAAAAAGTTAATTTTTTTACCCTGTATCTACGTGAAATTATAGGGGATAAATGAAACAACTATATTTTAATAACTACACTATAATGAGAAGAAATATTTACATAGGTAGTTAAAAATGAAATCACAATATTTTTATAATTAAAAAAACCCAGACAATTTGAAAGCCCCGAAATCGCGTGTGCCTCCAAAAACCATCAACCGCCAAAACCAAAAGGATGCATAATGGTTTTTTAGATTGACGCGAAAGTTACACAGTGATATAAAACTAATATTTACAGATTTTATCGCGATTTGGTTTAATTTTTACATTTTTTAACTTCCCGACGTTTCAATTGCTTTACAGTTTTCGTGGTCACGGGGCGGACTGATCCTGAGTTCGCAAGTCTTGTATTTGAAAAGGATCCACTTCGAATAATAATTGCGTGCGTTGATTTACAATACAATTAGTCACCTTACATGCCATCTAGTCTTCCTACATGTAAAAGTACTCTGGAATCTAGTCCGTAGTACGTACTAATGCCGTCACTAAGATAATTAATTGTTCTTAATAGTGCACTAGATGGCGTTGATCCATATAATCTAGCGGACAAGGAATTACCTGAATTTGTTTAATAAATAGTAAGTTAATATTATAGATTCTTACAAGGATCGGCACGTTATAAATATAAAAATAAGAGCCAAAATTATGTATTAAAATGCTTGTTTGAATTCCGTAATTATTATATTTTTTGGCGGAGTGGCTGGTGTACCTACCATGGACGTACTATTTATACAAGACATATAAAATGTACTCTGTGAACAAGACTGCGCACTCACGAAATAATGACGTCCTGAAATAAGGCCTGTGGAATAAGGTGTAATTTGCTATGATAGCACATGCAGGTCTGTGTCCCTTTTTATCCGCTACTGTGACCATAATAAAACAACTATAATAACTTTTACAATTGGCAAAAAAAAATTAACAAGTTATATCCTGCTTGAATATTAAAAACTACTTAATATTTTTATTACATTTGTTACGATAAATTTATATGTACAATTTTATAAAATCTTACTATGTTCTAATGGAAATCAAACATCATAATTGTTCTTACTATTAGTGTAATTAATCATAAATTGTAACTAACTAAAAAGGTTTATTTTTTGCAATAGGTAGGTTCCCGATTAACCGAGACATGTGGCAGATATACCTTAACATCAATTCAGCCTTTACAAATATCGCGATAAACTCTGTTGTGTGTGGTGATCCCGAATCCAAGCTAAATATTAATTAATACTCCTTCAGCGCCGTTTACTTTTTTAACTGTAAGCAGTTATGAAATTATTCTACAGGGAAATATCACAGATACTCTAACCCTATAATTTACAACATAGAAAAAAACGAATTAGATAATGGTTTCTTAGATTTACAAGGATGTTACACTTAACACAAGGCGAAATATTAGGGGTTCTGGTAGAACCTACCTCTGTCTACCCTTTTTGTGAAAATTAAATTATGATCACCCTGTTAGAGCGAGACACAATCCTCCACTCAACATATCTCGCTCGGCCCCTTTTTTTCGATCAGAGTGCACAGTCTTGTTTGTATAATACTTCAATGGCCGGAACAGCAAAGCCGCTTAGCGGCTTATCTTATTTTTTTTAGCACTGATAAAGGCAATTATTTTGAATGCTTTTCGATTATTCAACTTTAAGTACAACTAATTAAAATAGTTAGAAAAGTATATCCCGTGGAATGAGGTAAAATATTAATAATATTATATCCCGCTGTTATTATAGCCGGACAGTGTTATTTAAAAAAATGGAGGTTGTAAAAAAATAAATTAAGTTCTATACCTGACCGTCTTTTAGATTCTCTTATATATTTCTTTGAGATTATTTGTGTTTCTTTATAATTCAACATTTAGTTTTCAATAATATTCATATAAAATAATTATTCCGCAATCTTTAACATTACAGTAAACATACGGCTAAGCTTGTTTAACTCGTGTAATACCGTATTATTCTGTCTCTATTTTTTATATGTTAAAAATATAAATCACGTGAATCGGAACGTAGCATGTATTGAACCGAGATGCATCCAAACAAAATTCAACATGGCTTTTGCTTGTCCACAAATGGCAGCCGAGTTGTGAATAAAAAGAGTTGTTAGCAGTTACAGTAACGTTTTAATCAACAATTGAATTTACATTCGATTCTCGAATGTTTCTTTTATTTTAAAATAGTTTAAAATTACCAAATTTGATTAGATTCAGTTGAGTGTAATAATCTAATTTTTATCGTTGTTGTAAGCGGCAGGTGAGGTGATCAAACAGTCAATAAATCGAATAAAGATGAATGAATGAGTTGTTGCCGGTAATTACTTTCATTTCAACAATGAAGGGATACTTTTTTCTCGGTAAATATGAAATGGAAGCTGTAATATTGTCATTTCATTCGATGTTCGCAGCATTATTTAAGTGTTAACATTTCACGTTGTATTGCTCTGTCCAGTACCCGTTGCGATGTATCGGTGGTGTGCTCTGCGCAGCGACCGTGGCTAGCAGAGAAAAACTAATAGATAGGCTTATGTAACATTTGCCGTGCCGGGAAATCAATACTACATTTTATTGAGAAAGAGGTGCTATATTTTCCATCGCGCACTTATGAATCCACCTATTGGTTTCTCCGACTAATTTCAGTTTGATCAGGAGCAGGGAGAGTAATCAATAACTACACTAACTGTCGGTGCAAGGGGAGAAGACGTGTTCTTTATCAGATACCTAGTTTCGAATTTAAAACTTTGTTTTTTTACTCAGTGTTCAGTTAAAATACAGCAAAAGTGGCGGCATAAATCTTTTGTTTGTTTTTTTTTCACCGGGAAAATTAATTTGTTTTTGTTCAGGTGGGTGTAACCCTTTGAAATTTCGGAAATTACAAGCACCTTTAAGTAGTTATCAATATAGTCAAAGATTATACAATGATAAAACTTGAGCCCAGTCTTGACCTGTGTTATTTTAATGATATAGTTGAACATTGTGCTGATAAAATATGTATCTCTGGAACAATACCAATGTGTACAAATATTACATCTTGTTTTCATCTTTAGTATTATCTCTAATAGGAACCAAACAATGCTTTTAGGAGTGAGCAAATGTGAATTTAAAAAAAACACTAAATTCAACTGAAAATCTGGTGATAACAGAGTGCAATACAATATGAAATATCACAAATCCCTATTAGTTTTTGATAACCATTCACATTTATTTGTCATTTTCATTTCCAGCTTCCGTGAAATAAAATTTGCCTTTCAATGAATCCATTATGATCATTTTGTTAATGTCTGTCACATTTATTAACTTGTGGCTGAAATGTAAAAATTGGCAACAATAACAGAATTCCTGGCAAAATTCTGATGTTGGATTGAACTCTCTTTAGTTAAAAATTACATAGATGACTAGGAACTAATAACTTTCTTATAAGAAGTAAAAGTGAAGAAGTATGAAAGACATATAACTTAATAACATTTGATGCTGATTTTTACGTCAAACCTTACAGGGTTTACAAGCTTGGGCATGTTACAGGTTGTTCATGTCATCCACGAAATTGCTGACTACTCTTTGTACGAATGGGAATTCCTGTAGCTTAATACAATGTTATAATGTTGTAATGATTTTAGCGCTTGAAGTTATAATGAGGCGGGCAATATGAAGGAGATGGTAGGAGGATGCTGTGTGTGCTCGGACGAGCGTGGCTGGCCAGACAACCCGCTGGTCTACTGCGACGGAAACGGATGCACCGTTGCAGTACACCAAGGTAAAGTCATCTTATGATATATTGCAATATTATTGTAATTATGATATTCTTTTTGATTTGGTGACCAAATTACTAATTCTTGTTTGTTTTTAGCGTGTTACGGGATTGTTACTGTTCCCACGGGACCTTGGTACTGCAGGAAATGCGAGAGTCCCGATTCTAAAGGGAAAGTCGTAAGTAAAACATTTACAATTTTCATTTCATTTCATTAACTCCTAATAATAAATGGCAGGGAGGAGTTTTAGGTGATTTGAAAGAGTTAATGTATCAATTAATTTGTGATTATAAGTATTATTTTAAAAATATTTTGGATCTTTTGTAACTACATTTAGATGTCATTTTGAGACCTCATAAAATTTTAATATCGTAAAAGGTAAAGGTGACGTTCCTATATTTTCTTAGGTAAAAGGAAAAGCGACGACTGCGACATCTCTTGGTTTTAAAAAAAATATGTTGCTGTTAGAAATCGGATAGGTGGCGCGCCTAAGAACTAGGGCGCTCCGTCCCTTACAGACATATTGCTTCGCGCAATGACGTCAGTCGTGCCCTAGATAAAGCATCCCTAGATATCATGTAGGTCACCTCCCGTGCAATGCATTGCATTGGTCGAATGTATTGATATTTTATGTGAAATAGGGCAGGGCGTTACCGACATGCGCAATAAGTAAATAGACGTTGAATATTTGAAATGACAGGGTTCAGGGTGAATGCTTTAATACGTAGGTTTACGAACTGTCTGTTTTTATATTTTCTTTTCTGTAAAACTCTCTATTATTAACATTTAATTGGATAGTACAATATCGGAATACTTTAATACATAGATTGAAAACTTGATTGCGTATATTAAGCTAGTTTTCCAACATCTAAGTTTGATTTTGAAATGTTACATTTTTAGGCCTTACCAAGCGTTTTTCAGAGGACGCAATTTTATTGTTTTGATGTGTATGGGTTAGTATAAGATTAAGTTTAAGTTTGTGGGGTCACCACCACCTTTGTCTCCCGGCCGCTATCTTGGAAAAATGGGTGCAAAGGGTTTCGCGCTGTATCTCGTAAACTAGGAACACTGCAGAAAAAAATATAAGACATCATTTGTAGCAAATTGAATTGTTTACAACTGTATCCCTATATTTTTTTATCGTAAAATGGAAAATAAAAAAGTTACGAACAAAAATAATCAAAAAATTTGAATAATGTTTCTATTCATTTTCATAGATTTTGATATATCTAAGATGTTATCTATTTCTGCTGGTTTCACAACAACATTTAAAAAACACTAAGCAGGCTATAAAGAGCATTTGAAGGCCTGCTTTTCGGCGACCATGCATACTTTCATAGTTTCCTTTCTATCTATAGAAAATTAATTGCAGAAGTTTGGCGTGTGCTGAAGGCTTGGACATTTAAGAGCTAGGTACAATTAAAAGGTTTTGTGGGCACACACAAGATGCAGCCTGTTTCCATAGTTTCGATTTAATCATCAGTTTTAGTCGTGGCTGTATAAACACTGATCCTGATCGGGACTGGAAAAATCATGGAATAATTTGGATACCAATCCAAACTTCAAAGACTCCAGCAACCATCGAACTTCTGACATTAATTTTCTCCAGATGCAAGGGGTACTGTAGAAGTATGTGTGGTTACCGAAAACCAGGTCTCAAATGCTCTGCGGCGTGCTTCAGTTGTTGTGGTGAAACCTGCTGTAGCATCATGGAAATATCAAAAATAAACGAGTAAAATGAAAAGAAAATTTGATCAAAAATTTCAGTTATATTTGTGTATAACTTTTTTATTTTCCATTTTCGAGAAAAATAATAGAAGTTAAACTGTAAACAATTCAATTTGCTACAAATAATGTCTTATAATGTTTTTGTAGGGTTACTAGTTTACGAGATTTAAAGATAGCGAGCCGGGGCAGGGGGGCAAGGGTGGCTACCCCACAAACTTGAACTTAAACTTATACTAACCCTCCTACATATCATAAAAATAAAATTGCATCCTCTGAGAAACTCAACCCCAAATGTAACTTTTCAATGGACTAATTATTAGTGTCTACAGACTGCAAGCTTTCGTACTTCTACCAAAACTTTGTACAAGTTCGCTTGCAATCTTGCGAGGATATGTCACTAAAATTAACTAAATAAATTGGATTATCATCATTACAATATCTATACAAATAATATTTTTTTTTAATAAATAAAATAATGCGTATGTTAAAAATGTTTATCGCCGAATAAGAATATTTCTTGTTTACAATAATAATTGGAATAACTTTGTTTCCTACGGTTTTATGGATTGCCACCTACTTTGGAAGTGTATGTTTTGGGCTCATCAAAAAAAATATTAGAAAAGGCAATGCGTCAATTTCCTTCTGCATTGATTTGAGTTATTATTTTGATTGACGACGTTTTTTTTCGTATGAATAAATAAATAAAATTAAATTATGTAGTTTTATTTACCCTATGTTTAAAAATAATATTAGAACTTCTTAGACTTGGCGGGAAGTATAATCGAACTTTCTGGAGATTTATGGGAACAGATAAATAAGTTTATTTTAATATATAAGATAATGTAAGGTTAATTACATCTTTATAAATTATTCTTAGTAATATACAAAAGTATAGTAACACTATCTTAGCTTATAGAAGAGATCGTTAGATTCTCCTTTGCTAGGAGAATATTAGTAGTTATACGTCCATACGAGATCTATTACAATGACATATAAAAATAAAATATTTATAATGATAAAATAATATCTACTTTATTACCGAGTCATTAGTACCTTAGTTGAGTGATGAGGATTATGGAACAAGTTATAACAACAATAATAATTCGCATTGTTAAGAGTTGTCTGTTACAGTGTAGTGAGTTTATGATATATAAAAAGATGCTAATTGCTACGAGGTCCAACTTGTAAAAAAGAAGTACCAGTTGGTTTTGTTACTAAATTAATTTGATTTTTTTTATCGTCTGACCTGAGTGAATTTAGTAGCGATTGCTTATTCTAACATCGAATCGGTCTTCTACTTATGACGTTGCATTTTCAAGACCATCACTTTAAGAATACGATTATGTTCTTGGCAGTCGTCTTTTCTAGAAGGCTTAGTAATTATTTATCCATGAAATAATATTACCGTTTCTATACAATTCCTAAGAGAAGCTTTCATTAGGAATTTAAAAAATCGCTTGGATATATTTTTCCGATTCGCCAACGTGGGAAATTGAATTCGAAATAAGCAAATATACTTTTTTAGTCAGAAATGCCGTGAGATTTGCTCATAAAATTAGCGCAGTGCGATGCAACATTGGTGACACTCGCGGCGCGGTACCTTAATAAATAGGATTATCGACGCCATCCGGAGTGCAAAATGGGTTTATTTATATAGCACAGCGGTTTGAGGTTTAACCACTTTATTCGAATGGCTAACTCCAAGCATTTCGAAAGTTTTATGATTTCGTCAATGATGATGGAGTTTGAGGAGGAGACAAAGCATAATATAAATTTCTGGAACACCCACGAGAGCATTTTAAAGTTGAGTTGACTAAAATGTTGTCGATTATTCTCCCTTAGGTATATTGCAGTGTACCTTTGCGAATTGTGATAATGGTGTAGGGATGTTTTAATATCTGGAATTATTTTACAGAACCCATGCAGTTATTGTGAAACAATACTGTGCTATATTACAGAGATGTGAGCTCTGCCCGTCGAAGTCGGGCGCTCTCAAAAGGACAGAAAGCGACACTTGGGCGCACGTCGTGTGCGCTCTCTACATACCTGAAGTCAGGTTCGGAAATGTCACGTCTATGGAACCCATAGTCCTCCGGCTTATACCACAAGAACGTTACAGCAAGGTGAATGCCATATATTTGTCAGTTTGGAATTAATTTAAGTTTTGCTCAGCTTTTAAAGTCGTTGTATAGCTACGAATTGTTCGTGATTATCAATTCGAGATACTTTGTGAAATATGCAATAGTTACTTTTGTTTCTAGTATTTTTTTTTCTGCAATGAAAAGGTACAATTAGCTTTCTAGTTAGAAGTTGTGGTCGTTTGAAATTGGACCCCTTAAACTGTATGATTTCAAACTTACCGCGCATTATACACATAAGCTGAAAATATAGGCCAAGATAATATATATTTCTTCATGACTATTTGAATCATTCCGTACATATGAGTGCATAATTGACACATCTGTATCACATAGGGGTAGGCAGGGACTATGGACCGCCACTTTGCTCGATCCTGACACATTACTTTCGCTTCATCCACTTTCATCAACCACACCATTAGTCTCCAATCGTCCTCCTTCCGCCGTATTCCTCAGTCTTAAGAGTCGTGAGACGACGTGATTTTCTACACTATTAAGCGTTTCCAAAGAGATACATAAAGCTAGGCATTTGTAATGGTTTAAGGAAGCGTTAGGAATAACTGGACCGACTAATTTTGAGTTATTTCTTGATAATTCCACTCCCAACGCAGGGAGACTAGGTGTTAAGGTAGGTAACGGAATAAATAATAATATTTTGCTTTAAATTACCTCTTTTCTTTTGTTTCCCGAATTTCGAATTTGATGCATGATGCAGCAACATTACTGAATAATAATGTGCGAGTGTTATTTTTTTCAAAATCATCCTGTTCGATTCCTCCCTATGAATCTTGATTTATCAAAAATTCAAAGTACGCTGTTTTTATTTTCATCAAAATCGGGCTCGTGGCTCTTTTTAGTATATTTCGATGCTTCTCATAGTTTCGGATATGGCTGGATACACCCACTTGAAAAAATCACCACATTTATTGGATAATAAGTCTCTACAATATTAATATACATACCGGGTATATCAAGAATGCGACCGAAAACGAAGCCAGGTGGTAGTTTTAGTGGTTACAGACACGATGCAACTAAACATTTTTCAAAAGCAGAAATTACCCTGCCCGTTATGATCTCCGGACCCCGTGAAGTCTGTGCGCGATCTCGACATGCCTCTGGAATTCGTTCCGATTTTTATATGGCTTGTTGGTTACGAAACTTATTTTCTCGGTATTGAAATTCAGCGGAAATTTTCGTTGTGTTGCAATTCTTTGTTAATAATTCCGATTCCTTGTTTCGAGACAAAGCGTGGGTATAAAGGTTCTTTTATTCCGCATTTAGACTTCGTGGAATTATTGAATATACCCCTTTCTTAAGGATTTCAACAGAACTTCTTAGAAGTTTTCCGTTTCAGGGCTTTCTCGCTGTAGGCATCCGGTAAAAATATCTTCTAAGTTTCTAATGTTCGAAATTATTTTCATTCTTGCTTCACTTGCGAAAATAATGTTTTCGAATATTTTTGCTTATTATTTTCAACAGTAGTGTATATCGATAGAAATGTTTTGATATTAATGTGTATCTATAATAATCGTTTGGTTTGTACGGATTCTTAATTCATGTGTGTTTTCAGGCATGCTATATCTGCCAGGATCAGGGCAAAACCCACCGGGCTACCATTGGAGCTTGCATGCAATGCAATAAATCTGGTCAGTATCATTATTCTTACAATTGTCGCAAAGATTCTAATGCAATTTAGCGCAGTGTTAGAAACTGTGGGGTAAAATGCACTTGTTTCGCAACGGTAAAGTAAATGTAACTTTTTCATTCCGTTTCGAATACCACTTGGAAAATACCAGGTACTTTTCCGCAATTAATATCCTTTCTGCCCTATAAATGCACAAAATTCTTGGATAAATGAATATTAGCTCATTTACAGACAACTTGGCAGAGAACAATTTTAGCCAGATTTACGACTATACACGTAACTTTAAAAAGCAGGAGCTGTGTGCAAGGGGCTTGAACCTCCGTCCGCTGTCAACCTATAGCTAAAATAAAGACTGCTGTTTGTGCACTATAATATTTGTGACATCCAATCAATTTATTATTTAAAATGACTTGGGAGTTGTGAAACATTTTTTCGTATTATGAGTGACCCCTTCCTCAGGATGCAAACAACAATTTCATGTGACTTGCGCTCAAAGCCTCGGCTTACTCTGCGAGGAGGCTGGCAACTACTTGGATAATGTAAAATACTGCGGCTATTGCCAGCACCACTACAGTAAACTGGTGAGTTAAATTGTCGACACATGTGAGAAAAAGATAGTGCTTAGAACATAGACTGGTACCTGTTTTCAACAACAACATACATTACCCAGCTTACTGATAAAAAGTGTTTTACCAATAATACAGTAAATGTATTAAGAAATAGAAGTGTTCATCGAGAATGATCTTGGTACAAATTGGACAGCTTAATCAATAGAATAATGACAGCATTTTTGATGTTGTCCTTTGAAAATGCCCACTAAGCATTATAATAAATAAATGGTCGTGGTGTTGGTTTTTCATAGATAACACAATAATATATTTGGTAAAATATCTAATACATTGTTAGACACACATACGCACAAACATTATTTTCAATGTAACGATTTTATATGCAACATATTTGTTGATTTAATCACCGATTATAAAAAATAGAACTTTGTTTTTATTCAGTAAATTGAGTCAATAGTACAATTTCGAGCTAACAGTTTTATTAGATTAGAAAAAGTTTTGTTTAATAACGGATCTCAGACAACACCGTAATTTATCTTCAAAGGTTTAAAATATTTAAGAGCTCTGTCCATTTTTTGTTTGTGAAACATTTCGTTGGGAAAACAGGCATCAATACGACTTCATAAAGAGACAAGGAGCCATAATTTCCGCATCACAGTTAACGTTAGGTGTAAATATGTGCAAATGCATGTTAGTACTGTCTATGGTCACTTTACGAAGAAGTATGTAGTCTATGGTCTAAAATTGTTCAACAATGCACCAGTAGTGGAAGATACATTTCGCAAATATGTGTATATAGGTATTAAATATTTATTTATTTAATTGTTTTTCTTGTACAATTAAATATACATTAACATAATATTGTAAAATTATAATACTCGTGTTTCGTATTAGTTCCTTATTGCCCTAAAATTGTAAAAAATAGAGATCTGCTACTTGGCGTGTTTTTATTTGTTCACCACTGGTGCAGTCTCCTTACATTGGTCGAAGCGAATGCATCTGGTAATATGGGATCCATATTATATGTAGTTTTACAACATGCTAGGGTGTGATCATCATTTTGTACAAACGCATAGACAGCGGCAATTTATCTTATTCAAGTTATGATTTCAATGTTGTGACTTATTAAGTGTTATTATTTGTTTTAAAATTGATGATTTATTAATTATTTCGAATTAAATACAAGCATGTCCTATTAAAATAATTTGAAAACTACACTCTGATGTTAGCTCACTCATTGTCATGATCTGTTTTCATTGTCTTTTTTGTTTTGCTACTTTTAGTTTATATTCTATTTGTAGCATTACGTTCAAAAATATTATTTAAATGGCTCAATGGACATATTATGATTTTAATATATATATAAAATGAAGTACGAGACAATTCGTTTTATTCCTTCTGGTCCCAAAAGAGTGATAAATGTGCGATACATTGCTTTAAAGGGATTAGACGGAACGATATAGTCTTTAGTCATTCGTAAAGTTGTTTACAGTTGATAGTGTCCATGTGGAGCCTTTAGAGTTTTGATGATCATCATATTATTTGCATGAATGTAAATTAATTTTTTCATTCATTATAATCATTGTTACACTGCATTTCTTTTAGTTTACCAATCACGAAGTCACCACGGTCGCAAAGGTACATAACATTTCATATATTTACAGGAAAACATATTATTAAAAGGCTTAATCGCTCCTACGTTGCTTATCACTTGTTGTGTTTAATATCATTTTTCATAGAGCGGCTATGTGTTGTAATAACATGACACCATTGATATATAAGTAATTAAAATATTGTTTTGTGAACCAATCAACACTGAAGCGTTTAAGTGCTTTAAATTCGTTTTTTTTTTTTTAATAAATTCGTCAGTTATTCACAAAATTATTGTCGAATAATGACATACGGCGTTGCTATTGTCTTCTGGATTATATTTAAAATATTTGGAATTAGTGTACATATTTGATAAAGTTTTTTTAAAAATAACTTTGAACATGAACAAGTTCATAGCTGTGTTATTAGCCGCTTATGTAGTATGTATTTGTAAGTAGTTGTGAATAGACATACGATATACATCGAGATGTTTATTGCGCAGAAAAAAGGTGGTAACGTGAAGACGATCCCGCCGTACAAACCCATATCGCACGACAGTCAGTCTAGTGACTCCAGCGGTGAGAAAGAGGGCGAAGCGTCGCCTAAGCCTAGTGGCAGTGGCACCCCGACCCACGCCGGCAAATCTAAGGTAAGTAGCTCTGACCCCCGCCTTATTTACACGTCTATAGCTTTAGCTAAATATAAATTCCTATTAAAACTTTTCAAGTTGTGCATCGCGGTAAGTCTGAAGCAATGTTCGTTCAGGTTTTGTAATGCAAAAAGTGATTTCAAAATTTCATTATAGTCCGGTCGGAAGTCGTCGCACAGTGGAAGTGGAACTTCTGGAAAAAATACGCCCAACGCGTCAAAATCTTCCACCAGTACTGCCCAGCCTATGGGTGAGTAGACACGTTCATTACGGCGCTCCGCAAAACCTGTGTCCTATCAAGTAACGCGACATATTATTGAGTGATTTATCGGAGAGTTTGATTTTATTTGAATGGTGACTACTGGCTAGTGTTGACTAGTTGTTTGAATTCGTATGCTACTTTATATGTTTTAACACAATCAAGATTATACGTGGTTTAAAAGTTTTAATTGCATTATGTGCTAATTAATATTTTTGCACGATGTCGGGGACAGAGACGAATCAAGACGTTCCGGAACCGCCACCCGTGAGCCGAAAACACAAAAGCGGGGATAAAAGTTTGTGTCGCAAAGTTTGTTAGTATTGGTTGTGTCCGCATGTACTTGTACGTAGTACCTATGTGTTTGATGTTAGCTACCGCTGCAGCGTCTTCGCGCAGCGCACGGCTTGCATTCCTCATCTGTCAGCTACGATACTGTTTTTTTTTTTACTTTTTGTAGTTTTTCGTTATATGGTGGCCATCATACGAGTTAATTATGTGTCCTTAGGGACTTGTTTTAGTTTTGATGTCGGGGATTATCTGAAGAACAATCATGTTTTTGGCAAACATTTTTTACTAAGGGTGTGAGTGGTATTAATTAAAATGATATTATTTTTTGATGACATTTTTTAAATAAAGGTTTACAAAGAATCAAAAAAGATTTTAATTAAAAACCAAGTTAAATCGCCATTTTTGGGAATTTATCATGTTTATCCAAAATTAGCCTAAAATTCAACGTACCTTAAAATGGTTGAATTCTTAAACAAAACTAGTGCAGTGTTTCAATATTTTTTTAATACTTTTTTAGTGTTTAAAAGCAATGTACTTCTAAATATGAATGAATGCATGAAAGGCTAAAATACCTTCATGTAAATAAAAATGCAATAAAAGATTTCCGCAAGATTTGTTTTAAAAAAAGTGTGGGTAACAACGCTTTGGGTACGGTTGCATTAGTGGCAGTTTGTTTTTAAAGAAAACGGTGAACTAGCCTAATCATTTTATTTTATACATAGGTTAATTCATCAATCGCGATCTTCATCTTTTGATACAACTTGTTTCTAAGTAGTTTAGTGATTAGTGTCATATTTTATTTGTAGAATTCTGCATGTTCATATTCAGTGTTAATTTCATTAAAATCAATTACTAATGATTGCGATTTTTTTATATTAGCTGTTATCAATCTTCAATAAAAAGTATAGCCAAACCGACAGGTAATGAGCAATAACTAGTGTTACAACATTGGTATGTTCTCTGAAATAGATGTTTGTGGAAATAAATGTGATGTTTAAATAGATGTGAATTAAGACTAGGCAGGTAGAGTAGGCACTGTAATATGAAGTGGACCTGTGCAGGTGGAAAGTTACATCACTCATCGGATAAGAAGAAACCGTCGCCGTCTCGTCGCGGCTCCTCCGCCGGCGACGCGAGCGGCTCCGGCAGCAAGGGTAGCACACCGGCGCCTTCGCCCCAGCACTCCACTGACGCACAAGCTCAAGGCAAAGGTAACCATTTTTCGACGATGTTTTTCTATTTCATTGGAAAAGCGCTTATTGTTTCACTCAATATAATCTAGCATCGAATCTCGGTTACTAGACCTTTCGTAAAAGTTTTCTGATATGTGTTGCAATTTGCATGAAAATTAAATTTAGTTGATAGCTGGTACGAATTTACACCCGAGAACATATTAACGGGGGTGGAAAAGCGTTTGAACTCGCTCAGAAGGCGGATATTATTTTTAACTTCATATGAAGTAATAGTAGATTATCAAAGTTACGCGTGTTTAATTCCAGTTGATAATTGTAACAGTGCAATTCGATCAAGATAGGAGTTCTTTTTATCCTTACATGAAATGGTAATGGCTGTGTAATGTGTCTAAATAGTGATTATATTCAGTAGGCAATGATTTCTTATACAGCATGGTGTAAACTTTACGTTATCACGATACTTTAATAATTTGTTAAATTTGGTAAATTAGTTCCCTTTAAAAATAATTAATAAATGTTACGTGAGAGAATAGTGTCAAGTATAACATTCTATAATAAAATATGCAGTGACTATCATTAAACTTTATACGCTGTACGAGTTACTGCGCCGTATTAAGTGGTTTCAATTGTCTTCCACCTCATACTTGTGTTCGTCAATGAGAGCACTAAGACTGGTAATGAAGCGAGTATGTGGTAGCTCCAGGCGGGTCGACTCCGTCCAGCGGAACGAAGGCGACCCCTCCGGTGGCGTCGCCCAGCTCCATCAAACCTCCGGAGCCAGTGGGCGTGATCAGCTCCGTCGCCTCCGCCACCGCCGCTTCTAACATCACCGTCTCTGCCAGGTTTGTGCCTAATCCACTATACAATTTACTCTTATAGGTCCTAAACTATCCATAGTGCCAATGGAGCAACATGGGGATTTTAGCTGGAAAAAATCCGGCATATTCCATTAATGTATAAATACAATTTCTTGATTAAAATGACATTATGGCATCCATTAGCCCTGTGGCCACCACATCGGTAGTACAAGCTCCATTGGCGAAGACATCGTACCAGGAGTCGGTGATTACTAACACCGAGTCAATCGACACCAAGCAGACTAAGAAAAGGAAGGCGATCAACGCAGCCAACAACGCCAACCAGCCGGTGGACTACGCAGCCTCTACACCACCCACTGTAAGTAAAACTTTATCGACACTATACAGATTAATTTTGATTCGCAAAAGAAAAGAAAAACGTTAACACGATAACGAAAATAGTTTGTCTTGGAAATAAAATTGGGATGTCACATCTAATGTGTTGCCTAAATCACTTAATACTATACTTTTTAGAACCTTTTATGTTATTGCATTGTTTTAAATATTTTACGTTGTTTGAAGGCTCACTTAACTGGCCAGCAGATTGCAGTTGTACGTCATGAGAAAGACGGACTGGAACAATGAAATCTAGCGCACAAAAATATATAATTGCTTTAAATTAATTCGTCAAAATCCTTGTTGTGTAGCCGTCGGCTTCAAATTCGCAGAGCGGCAACACTTGGGAGGCACCGCACCCGCCCACTGATTCACAGCTCGACGGAGCCGAGAAGATTATCAAAAAGGTACTATATTATGATATCTTTCTAATGTTTGTGGGAGTCTCAATTAATTCTTTATAATTAAATGCAATATTTTTGGTTCGATTTTGAAGTCCAAGTGTTGCTAAAAGCAGAGTGGCGTCGCGCCGCCTGTTTCTATATTCTCTGAGGTAAATGACAATTGTGCTGCCCAATATAGGGCCAGTAATTGTGATACACCGTACACGCCCTAAAAAAGGTCCAATATTTTGACGTTTTGACTGGGATATGCGTTCGAGTATGGACTGACCTTAAGTGCGTTAAGTATACCGTACCGTAAACCGTAGATGTTGTTTTCTAAAGGCGAAGACCGAGGTGGCAGAGCCCCTCCCTGCAGCGTCGCACTTCGCGAACATCAGCCCCGCGCCGCCGCCGCCGCCCCCGCCGGCTCACAGCCCCGCCTCGCAGCCGAGCCCACGGTATTTACCGCACGCAACCGACAAAATATAAATACAAATAAATAAATAAATACACCCAACATACATAATTCTGACCCCACACTAAGATCGAGTCTTGTGGTGTGGGTGTCAGAAATTACGAGAGACTTTTCTGTCTTACTAACTCCTGACACACACACTACACAGACCCGAAACTAATACCTGTAGATCACACAAATACTTGTTTCGATGCGAGGTCTGAATCCTTGGCGTCTCGTTTCACAGCTAGCGTCTAATCAACTGCGCTATAGAGGCAGTCTGTAAAATATTTTTACAAATAATAGAAAAATATTTGGAACAATTAGTAAGTTAACAAGATCGTGTTAGAATTCGACGGCTCCTAAAAATATATCGTATAAAATTACATGATTTTTTTACACATAAAACATGGCACTATATTTCAATACTCAATACTCAATACTTTATTGCACTCCACATGTTAATAAGATGTTACAATTTATTTAGTACAATGTGGACCCTGTAGGGCACGTGAAAAAAAAAAAAATTTTAGGAGAGAGGAGGAAGCCATTGTCTTTATATTCAGTTATGTATGTAATGAAATCAGTCTTTATTTATTTAAGTTTACCTTTGCTTATATTAAGATGTCTTATTTATTTTTCATTTAGGTACTCTTGTTATTGTGTAGTAAGTTTTTGTGAGTAATAATTGCTTTAGTTGTTTATTAAAGGATGTTATTTCAGATATATGATATTTCAGATACGATATTGTTATGAACCGTCGACATTACAAGTATCTTAATATTATAAACGATGACGCTTTGAGCGCGGTTTTAATCTTTAAGAACTTATGCCTGATTTTTATAATTTATATCCTCATGGCTGTTATTGCCAATGTTGCCATCTTATGAATAACAACAATAATATTGAACGTATGTAATGGGATTATTCACAGACACTTACCAAGTCCCATGCCTGGTCCAAGCGGCCTGAACCCAATCTCCGCCATTCGGTCGCCATCTCAGCCTCAGGTCGGTATTTATTTATTGCTTTAATTTTTTAACTGATATGTGATAATGCGACTTGTAAGTTAATAATATTAACGGCACGCTAGTTTGTTGCGAAGTATTTTATACAGAAACAAGGAAAATTGTATTCGGTAATTGGCACAAAAGGTATATTTAGATACGAATAATTATAGTGTTTGTCTGCTTCGCTTGTGCTATACAGTTTGGTTTTTACGAATGCATCGAAACGCTTGAGACGCTTTCAAATAACAATGCTGGTTTCGTGGTTGAAACGTTTACCAGCTCCGATGCAACATAATAAAAAATAATCATATAAAAATAATTATATCTGTTTTTATGAGGTCAATTTGGAATACAACACTTGTCATCAAAATTAGTTTGTCATGTAAATTAAATTATAATATATTTGATATCCCTTTGAGATTATGTTGAATGTCGTTAACTGCTTATGTCGATCAGGGTGTCTACTTTTATAACTATATGAGAAGTCATTGAAATGCACAATTAATATAATTAATGTATGTTTGACCATGTCAGTGTGAATGTTAAATTATTGACATGTATAATAACTTTAGCAAACATTATCATAACTTGTAAAAACATGCATGTCATCATTTTGTTATTGAATGCGTTTAATATTTGTGGCTGTTATTAGTAGCAGCATTTTTTATAAAGAGCGGACACCCTAAGCTTGTTGTGTTGTAACTAGAAAACCAATACTACCTCAAATTCCTACATTATTTTCTAGATTTTATATTGCAGAAGTCCGAAATGGCTTATTATGTGTCTGCTGTAAATTTGATACAAATTTGTTACAATAACAGAAATTTTTTACAAACAATAATTCATGTTTATAGTCCGATTAGATCGTTTTATAAGGGGCATAAAAATAAAATATTTCATTGAGTTTCATACCTCATAAGGAGAAACGAAACCGATATATGATCTAAGATCCCTTCGTCATCCGTACGTATATTAAATCTTTTTGGGAACATTGTAGGTAAAAAAAACCATTGACATGATTACTAGAAACCATAGAAATAATCAAAAAGCCAGGTTTCATAGTACACGAAAAGGTAAGAGCCAAAAAAAAAATATTTATGAAATCTAATCAAACCGTTCTTGGATTACACAGTTCAATATGTCTTCAAAGCCAACTTACATTAGTCCTATAAAAGTGTTCTGCAATTTATTTTATAACTGAGAATTAACAGGTACTACAGTTTAATCGGATAGTAGAGCTATTAATTCAAAGTTAAATGAGATTTGAGGTAGTACGGATAATGATACCATAGCATGCGGTATTACGCGTCAGTTAGGAGCGATACTAATAGCGCGGGTTGTATAGGGCGGAAAGGGCGAGCGCGAGGCGCCGACGTCGCTGCTCGTGTCCGTGCCTCTGCCCTCCACAAGCCACGGACTCAACCTCACCGCGCACGCACAGGTTCATAACCAGGTCGGGAACCCGCGGCTGTCTCTGCAAATACATTTATATTAACATTTATTTATTAGTATCCAACTAACATAGGACATTTCATTTACAAAATGTCATTAAAAAATAAATTGTAAATATGTGTCACAGGACACACAAGAGATTATTTGTGAGAAATACAATCATGGAAAAAATAGACTTAAAAATATTTTTTTTCAATCGAATAATAAACGACAACAATAGGAAATACCTTTTTATAGAATTCTAAGAAACGAGATAGAACCAATTTTATTATAATATTTTTTTATATCTACAATCGGTATTTACACGTCACTACTTGCCACTAAAGACAGATGGCGAAAAGTTATATTACCGGCATCGAAGTTCCGTGATGCTATTATGCTAAAATAACGTAATATTAAAAACTATACTAGCTGTTTGTGTTATGCTTATTTTACTAACTTTCAATAAGTTGTAACCGATATAACAATATGCGAGATTTATATTTTGAAACGTTCCATCTATAGATTTAAAATGGAAGCCTTTTTGATTCTTGATTTTTATTACCGTCATTGATATATTGTTAGGTAAAGTGTAATATTTAAAAATATAATATTTAAGAGACAGTTGTGTGTTAAACGGCTAGTACGCTTTGATTTTAAATTACACGATTACTAACAATACATAATATGCTTACTTATCGTATCAATAAATGACCAAGTGTGATGCCATATAAGTTTGTACAGCTTACCTAACTTTTTCTAAGGATCAATGACATTACATACATGTAACATGTAACGTCATGGTAAATGTCGGAAAGCTCTGATAACAACAAGCAGTAAATGAATTAGAAAGACCCTTTTCATTAATCGATAAAAATGTTTCTATATTACCTACTCTATAAATTTTGTCTGAGAATAGACACGTAACAAATATTCATACTCGATATTATATATATAAGTATAAATATCAATAGCTCGACGTTTTCAAAATGGTTTTGAATGTGTTATTATCAAAGTTTTTAATTACAGATTTTCAGAATTCAAATCAATATTATAACGCAGGATTAACACACAATGAAACGACTAATATATTGATAAGTAATATTATTTCATTCTCAACGGAGTAGTAATTAAATATCTATATTACCGTTCCCTTTATATTTAATGGTTGATGATTTTTGACATGAATAGTAAGATATTCTTAATCAAAATTTAAAGTATGGATATATATTATATATTTGGCCACACTAAAATTAAGCACATTATTGAACTTACTAGGCACTAAGAGACATACGGAATAAGTTCAGAAATAGTTTCATTTATCGATGGTGGTAGAGGTTTGATCGTGACTAATAATTATGTATGTAGATCTCAGCTGCGGCGGAGATGCATGGACCTTCTCCTCACATTTTCCACCAGCCGCAAAAACAAGTAAGTGAAATTTATCCTAAAATTAAATTTATTGACATTTACCCCCTTTATATAGGGTGGTGAATTTATACGTGATTTACGTTTCAATCGTATGAGTGTAGTATAATGTGTAAATCAATCAATTTTATCTTAGATATTATCGACGTGAAGACTTAAATTGAAATTAGACACAGTGTAGCGTGCCAGCAAGTTGTAAGCCAAAAATATTACTTAAATTAACTTACGTTCAAGTATTAGCTTTATTAGTTAGCCACCGGGTATTTTGACTAGATATATTTGTGTAGGTTATACTATTATCCGTTAGTTTTCATGACAATATAGATTTACGAATGTTTATATAAGACCTTATAAAATTATTGCTTGTGTTGTTTTGATTTATAGTGACTGTGTAGTTTGATAAAGCCTTGTCTCCGCCGCCCTCCTTAGAAATAGGTCAAAACAAATATTGTAATGTCATTTATTGGAAGCAGAAAATAATAGTATTATTTATATGTTTAATAAACATTTAATGTTACGTCTGACTTTTTCCTCTCCGTTTGTTTGTAAATACAATAACATTTGATAATGTGTTGTGTTTTTGCCACATGTCCTTTGTCGTTTTAACCCATATGTGAACCTTCTAGGAGAGTATAAACACGTGTAGCATCAAATCTATTCAATCATTTATATGTTTTATCCAACTGAGTCGACCGTTACAACATTCATAGAAAAATAGCAACAAAAATACCACGGGACCCGTAACATAGCAGACTTCTCCCCGGAGAAAATAGGGTGCTTTGTGAAAAGGTTGGCAAGTTGTTCACAATGAACCTGCCCTACACATTCAAGTAGGGTTACGTAATAAACTCAGATGTTTGATCTATTGTATGTATTTTAAAAACTTTTATTGTTTGGTAAGGATTCCACACGTAACTATGAGAATTCATATTTTATTGCAGATCGATTTTTTTTTCTGAAATTACCTCAAAAATAAGGTTTCTGAATAAACAGTGAAAGGGTGTTATGTAAAGTAGGTCCTCAGGATCCTAAACACTGGCGTGTATTAGGTACCTGGGCCTGCGTGAGTCCGTCTACCTGCGTCTGCGTGCGGGTACGTCCCACCACGTGCTTGCCATTCGTCTGCCGACTTCGGACTCTTACGCTCGCGATCTTACTCTACAATAACTCCATCTTCTTTGCTCTTACGACTATCTGCTTACGAGTGGAAGGAGGATAGTAATATTTAGTCCACAGTGACAAGATGTCGACAATTTAAAAGAAATAGACTCATTCAGTGTCGCAAGCCCGCTGGTTTTGGCAACATCTGCCGTCGGATAGAAACATTTGTAATAATAAAAATACATTGCGCCGCGTGTCGGAGATTCACCAATGATGTCGTGTGTTGTTCAATAAATTAATGTGAAAAAATATTCTGCCGATAAAATGGTAAGTTTTTGTGAGTAACGTGTTGTTTTCTTACCTTAACGTGATGCATATTGTGTTAAAAATGTACAATTTTTGCTTTCGGTTAATGCCCTACTAATACTACTTGTATAACGTCGGGTAAAGTAATACAGGGACGTGTGTCCCGGGCAAGTAGTTTTAAGTTGTTAGGGACACGTGGTCATTTTTTGACGTAGCAATTACTATCAGTAATATTAATTTCTCGCGTGTTGAAAAAAAACACATGGGACGATGTAGCTAGAGTTTGATGATAGCATTCCGCATAGTCAATTATTTTCGGATATCGTAACGCCAAATCGCAATACTGTGTAAATAAGAGGCTGAAATCGGGTTAAATTGAAAGTGTAAACATTTGAATTTAAAATTTATCTCTGCAGTGTATTGGCAAGTTTTATTGGAATATTGTATTGTAATTTTGACCTCAAAGTTTCCTGGTTGTTATTTAAATAGCTTACTCACGTATTGACAAATAAACACAAATTAAGTCGTGGAAATAAATTTAGTCGGATAGCGGTTAATATTTAATTTATTTGTATTTTGTTGCATAAATACAATTATTGTAATTTTCAAATTCCAAATACATAGATTCAACATCTGAAATAAGTGTTTATTAGGTTTCGTTTATCGCGTGTGTTTGTTTTTATCACATCCATAGGCACAAAGTGTAAGATATTTTAGCGTAGTGGTCTGTTAGACTAGCGAAGTGACCGTCGCGGGTTGATATCCGGGGGCACACTTCTGATTTTTCGGAGTCATGTGTGTAGTTAATGACCACACACTTTAATGGTGAAGTAAAGTATAGTTAGGAAACATGCGAACCAAAGTCCGCCAACCCTTAATAGCCCAATCGGACACTTCTCGATTCCGGTAGTCAATTGTGTGCGATTCAGTACATTACATAATAATATGCACAAATGCAATCTTCATATCATACTAATTAATAATGCGAATGATATGTATGTCTTCAGTCTTTATTTTAATTTGTTTCTTAAAGTAACAATAAATATCATGAAATGAAACATATATTTTCTCCAGCTAAGCTGGATTCATTTATAACGTTCTCTCGCTTTGTTAGGTCCACACTATTGTATGCTTTAACACAATCGTTTCGCAGTTACTTTAGAAAAATACTAAACGTTAAAAAAATATGACCCAGAATCCGTACTTTAGTACCCATAACATACTTACCATTATTTATCAGACGTAATATTGCTACCGAAAATTGTCATATTTCGTTGCCGAGCACTTTTTCCTCTTCCGCTAGTTATCAATGGCTTTTAATAAAACTTCGGTATCAAATAATACTTATTGTATTCGATACTTCTACGCCGTAATGGTTATCAAGAAAATCACGAGTCAATTTCGCCTTAGTAGAAAAAAACTGCTTGTTATAATTTAGGTTGAGGTTAATTTCCTCTGAAATTATAACATTAGGAAAATAAAAAAAATAATGACATGGCAAAAATAAGGCCTCGAAATTATTTTCTGGCGAAATAAAGTAGGACATTTTTTGCATTATTGTTTTTGTTTAATCATATCATGAGAAGTCAACTTTTCCTGTAATTTTCCTAACACCTAGTCGTATACTCGACTAGGTCTTAGGGAAATTACACTTAGGGTTCTGCCTTTGATTTAAAATAGAAAATAACCAATAGAGAAGCACTGAACGAGAGCAACCGGAGTAACAAACGCGTCAAGTTTTAAATTAAGTACTACTGAATTTTTGAAATAATGTTACTATCGTTTTTTTAAGAATACTTTCCAAGTTAGGGTCTACAGCAAACAATCTGTTGAAATTCTCAATGCGTTTGTCTCACCTATACATAACTTCATTAAATGGTTTTTGATACGAAACTTGAGGGTGATATTTTTGTTTCGAATTGCGAATTGAAATTTGCAATATGAACACAAGTTTTAAAAAGTAAATTCTCCTTTAAAATCTTACCGCGAGATTAAATAACAGTAATATGTATCTTTAAAGGATCTAATGTTTTTATTAGTTTCATTTTGAAATCTTATGATCATAAAAGGTTTTATTGGGCGATCTGGCTGATCGATTCGTATGTGCTTAATTTCATTTATGACTACTGCATAAAGCAATTTATACGAGCGAGGACCTCAATCAGATTATTGCACACTCGCAACAAATCTAATGTATGAGGCGAGGCGAAGAGCCTTCATCTCATTCGATTTTTTAATATCAGATTTGCCACAATATTCGTACGCCCCTTTAGAAGCGAAGATCGTGTTTAAAAACGATTTTATTACAAATTTTACAAATAACGTTCATCATGAACCATGCGGCATTTCTAATCTTCTACGTACAAATTCTGCAGAATGTTTTTGTATTCGCACAACGTTCATACAATTGTTTGGTACTTAGTACAGTTGGATGCATTCGTGTAAAGCTCTTTCACGTAATATTCAGTTCCATGAAAGTTTCAAAGGTTGCCCGAGTACAATAGAGAGGTTTGCACAAGAAAATATATTCTTGTGGTGACTTAACTACAAACTTCTTATAAATACTTTTCTATAAACAATAACTTTCACGAAATTTTATTATGACACTCTTTTGCCCAAGATTTACATCGACAGTCTCGCGATATTTTACTGTGCTCTAGCACAAATAAAACTGAAAATATGTCTCTGTTGTAAAGCGTCTTATTTTGTTAGTACTTTAGTAGATCTGTTGGCACTTTTACACAAGGTTTGTGTATAATGTTTAGGCCGCTATGGAGTCTGGCATCCCAGGGCATTCTCCGCACGCCGTTCCTGGACGCTCGGCGTGGGGCGGTCTCAACGTCGCCTACGAAATGCAAGACCCCAACAAACCTGGGTGAGTATAAAATAGTTTCAACCTTCCATTTAAGTTTAATGTTTATATAGTAAGGTATACCCGTAATTATATTAAACTAATAAATATACTTAAATATCTAAATGTTTTGCTATCAGAGATCGGGAAAACTTTGGGAGCTTGATAGGAAAGTCAAATTTTGTAAGACACAATTATGTAAACAATGATAATGAAACTATTTTTATTAGAATTATCCATATTTGAATTAGCTGCAGCGTAATAAACACCAAACCCAATACACCCAACAATATCAATGTTTTCCATGTCCCTGGGTTCAAAACCCTTTGGTTTCAACTATGCTTGGATGCAAATCGTTAAGTTTAATAACCTTACGTGTTCAGTGCGGGCCAACAGCAGAAATTGCTCTTGATGTCTTTCATCGTATTAGTGACTCGGAAAGTCAATTGACTGACACGCCACTTCATGTATTGATATCAATGAAACCACGTTAAATAGCTTTCATGACAATGACTCGGTTTAACACGAATACATGTTAATTATATTAATATTATTTGTGATTACGAGCACGCGACGCTTCTCGAGAAAATCACCAACGAGGTTTGATTAACATTGAAAAACGCACTGTTTATACACCATAATCAACAAGAGTATGGGTACTCAATGCTACAATGATGCAATTTAAATTGACGTCCTATTATTAAGGACGCCACCATCAGTCATCTGTGTAATTTAAGTGCTGTGGACAATGTTGCGGTAAAGAGACGCATAACCCGTGAATTACCACAACACAAATTGCTACTGCATTAAGTTGCGCTATATGGATGAAGTGCTCTTATTTTGTAGATTGATTCAATAGTTTTGTATAAAACGGCCATTATTAAAAGATAAATTAATTTTATATTCCCGTATTGGTAAGTTCGTGTGCATTTAAATCCTATCTTTGTATCACAAGTTAAAAATATAGAATAGAAAAAGAATATCTTCAGTTTTTTCAACACATCAATTTTTATTTATTAATATGCTATTTACTTGCATTGTAAAATTCTTCAATATAATCGGGATCGCATAAACAGCTGTGAAATTTGCGGTTATATAATGCGTATCCTGATTAAATACAAAAATATAAATTAAATGTTAAATCATGCCCAAGTTGTAGTTATATCATTAACATATCATTGAGTTTGATTTCCTGACTGTGTGATAACAAGATACACTCATCCTTCAATTGCGCGGTTCTTTAAACCAATAAAATATTGTGCCCCATTTAGAATCATGATATTTAAATAGCAAAAATCATGTGACAGTCACAGACAACCTAACTCTTCGTTTGGTTACTAAACTTACAATTTGTGGAGTCAAATCGTTCGGTACATTTATCGAAATATACGAGAACGTGTAAAACAGAGCCATGTGCGAAACACATGAGAAAAATACGCTCTGTCGCGTTAATTTAAAGAGCTCATGCGATATGTGTAAGTTCGTGTTGTGTTTTGATGTTTAATTGCTTTTGCTCTCGTCCATTGCGCACCCGATCTATTTGCTCAGCGAAATTGTGATAGTTTGGATTTTGCAAATAAAATATAGGATTTCGTTTTATTTTTTTAGGCAAGTGTAATTATTGCCGTTACTTACTGGAAGAATCCTATCATAACAAACTTAGTATACGTTCCGACGCTGTGTTTTGTGGAGTATAATGAAGACAAATGGAATATAAACTAAATAATGTAAATTTAGGTCGATTGAACTCCGTTGTCGCTGTAAAGTCATATGGCCTTATATTACTATTGGCGATGTGTAACAAACAAGCGGTGTCGTAGGTAGCGTATGCCTCGGATCCAGGTCGAGGCGCTAACAACGTTACGAATTTAAAAATCAGGACAAACGTCAACGCAAGCAAATAAAATATGTCAGCCTTGAGCAAACGTATTGCCTCAGATGGCCGCTCTTAATATCTCAAATAAATAAATGTGTGCGCATAAAATTTGCGTACAAAGGAACAAACATGAGTATTGTTCTTATATCCCAGCTTCTGAAGGCATTGAATTTGTAACAGAATAAATGCATTAAGTTGAAGTGTGAAAATAGTCTTGTTGCAATAACGTATTCAAATGATTTCTAAGATGGGGCCTTGTTATTTCGATACAAAATATTATGCTAACAGTATTTCCAGAACTGCTTAATCGTATCTGCTCAGGTATATTGAAGCTTTTTAGAGTTTCAAAGTATTAAATGAAAACCTTTATTGATGCAATTTTACTTTTTACCTTAGTAAAAAGCAAATAATATTCTATTAATCATTGCTTTTACCGCAGTATTAAACGAATGATTCGTTCAATTTCTTATGTCATTCACTTAATCAGCACGTTACTTTATTTTCACTTATGAAATCGACTGAAGATACTCAGGAGATATACATGGCAAATAACGTTAAGTAATCAAAATTTAACTAATCAAAAGTTTACTTGAAGATGGTGAACGAGGCCCTATGGGTAATAGATATAGATATGGATAGCTAACTAATTAGTACAGTCATCAAACGGTGCATTGTAATTGTCCGTAGTATGAGTGGCGTTGCGGGGCCTAGCAAAGAAGTCAATATGATGGCTGCCAACATGGCTCCCATGCCGCCAGCCACCATCAGGAACAAGAAGCGCGCAGCCATGCCCACGTCCGTCGTCGCCATGGCAACGCCGCCCGCACCGCCTACTATGCGTGAGTATATTGGAATAAATCATAATTACAAACTAAGTCTAATTACTTGTTTTTATTCCCTCTGTTTTCCTGAGTCTCTTCACCAAAACGTGAAGAAGCTATTAAGCGCGCCGATAATCCCAAATTCGGGGGAATAATACTGTCTTAATACAAATAAACATAGGAATGTAGATGTTTTCTTTTGGAACCTAAAGAAATAGTAAGCATATAAAGCGTAACTGTTTCTTCGCCTATTTTTTTAATATACACCAAGAAAATTGTGACTACAGCGCACCTAAGTTGCAAGGGCATTGCAGTCCACATAATATCCAACTGCATAATATGTGCATTGAACGTTGTCGCTTAAGCAAATCCTTATCAAAGTGGAATAATACCAGATGCTGTTACAGCTGCGAAATGTCAACTTAGCCTGAGCTGTGATTCCTGGTAGTCATACTTATCAAACTACATGTATATGTATATCGTGGGAAAGAAGGCGCGCTTAGTTTTTCTTAATATCTAAACTATAATTGATGCAATAAAGGAGAAAATAAAGCGTAGTATCAATTAAATTTTTTACAGTTTTAGTTGGTGTTTTTTTTTTCACATGGATCATTAGAAGTGTTAAGGTTTGATATGATAGTTTTGAGATGATAAGTTTGATAATTGGGATTGATGCAAATATGTATTTTTCAATCATCGGTCACTGTTAGTGTTCTAGTAATTGTAATAATTTTAGTACATTGGTATATTGTTATTGATCATGTTGTAGAAACAGCCACAAGTCAGTCCTTGGCAAGTATTCGTCGCCCGCCACAGCCGACGCCGCCACCCATCTATCAAGAGACCATAAAAGATTCTCCCCCAAGTTCGCCAGGTAAACGCACGTATCATGTTTATGCTTTTATATATTTTCTGTTTAGAAAACTTATTATGTTTTTTTTTTATATTGCGGTAATAATTTTCAGGTTCTGAGCGCCCGTTGAAGCCTAAAATGGAAGTTGCCAAGTAAGTATACAGATTGGGATTATTTTTCGTTGTATTGTTTCGTCTTGCTACTGTGGTTTGCTCGCGAGTACAATACGCATAGATTTTGTTGGCGTTGTCCGTACCCGGTGTATTTTCTCAACGAGTACCTGGTATGACGCAGGATCGGCGTGAGCTGCACTGCCCCTCACATGCTGGGCAACGAGCTGAACCCGGAGAGCGGCGCGGCGGCGCGGCTGCAGGAGCAGCTGAGCGCCGAGCTGGCGGCGCACGCGGCGGGTGCGGTCGGCTCCGACCCGCTCGTGCCGCCCCCGCTCATCAACAAGGCCGCGCCGGTACCTTTACTATCTTTACCCCCCTACATACTTTCTCTTTAGCTAAATTAAGTTTGCTCATAAACATACATGTCAGAAGGTGTCCCCCAAACATTTCGAAACCTGTTGGAAGCTACCTGCTCTGGGGTGGCATGGAAGTCCAACAAAAAGTTGACGCTGGACTTGTAAAAATGCATTTGGCTCCCAAGACTTTCTGATGTGTCTTAAGTATTGTAAAGTCTAAACCGTTGTATATTAAATTGACCAATACATAACCCATTTCGTAGTCGGGTTATAAATATGTCATCTCGTCGAAGTCGTGTAACATATGCGCCCACTCGCAGTCGGGGAGAAACTGTGCTACAGGAGACAAGTTGTTTGTCTTTTTTTTATTTACGGCTATAGAAACAAAGTTTTTTGTGTGTCGGCAGGGTGTGGGCGGCGCAGCCGGGCGCAGCTCGTCGAGTGCGCAGAGCCTGGACCAGTTGCTGGAGCGCCAGTGGGAACAAGGGTCGCAGTTCCTCATGGAGCAAGCACAGCATTTTGACAGTAATTCTCATTTATACTCACTCACATACATCTCATCAAAATGCAACGTGATAGTATCTTAAAATCAAATATTTCTTTATAATGTTTTACTGTGTTCATAGGTATTGAATATTTTGATTTAAATAAGGCTTAAAATTTTGAAACTTTTTATTTTTATTTATCTGATCTTTAAGATAATTTTGCGTTGATTTATTTGAAGGAAACATAACATAAAATATCTCAAAATTGTTAAATATACTACTTTTATTTGAATATTTACATCAAATTAAAGTAAAATAATCGATTGGTATCTGGACTAGTTAACACTGCATTCAATGTTAAGATTTACCACTGTAATTGGTTTTTCCTTTGATATAAAACATAAATTTCAGATACGAGTTTTATAAAAAAATTTACTCAACAAAATTATTACACATAAAAGCATATTTTAGTATTGAAACCTTTATTTCCAACTTCGTTGTCCATTATAGCCCAGTTGATTACATTTGATTACATTTACTTCATTGTGAAATGTTGTGCAAGTGGCTCAATGTTTTCGAGTTGTTTAGTATGTAATTTGCCCTACTTTCCCGCAGTAGCGTCGCTGCTTTCCTGCCTCCACCAACTGCGGACAGAAAACGTTCGCCTGGAAGAGCATGTAGGCAGCTTGCTGCAACGCCGCGACCACTTGCTCGCCGTCAACGCACGGCTAGCTATACCCCTCACCACTGGTAAATTCACTCCTTACCGTACGTTATCTCGCTTATTATATACTATTTATTAATATGTATTTTAATAAAACAATATTTTTTCTTTTGATAAAAAATTATACACTTAAGGCATTATTCATAGATAGTTTTAAAACCTATTTTAGTTATTGTGTCCTACGAACGACTTTTAGAAGACAAAACATTCGACAGCTAAAATAGGTTTTAAAACTGTCTATATATAACGCCGTAACACTATAATTATTTTATACTAAGCTTTTAACAATAATGTGACATTTATGGTTACCGTGTCTAACATATATTTCTCTTTATTTATTAAATTAGAGGCTTTTAATCTACACGATCATGCTAGCCTATCTAAGATATATGGATCAATAAAGCTTTGAGAAGTATTTTATTATATTCAAGTATGTATTCACTTATAATAGAATTCCAAGATATCATAATTATTTTTCTTTATTTATTTAATCTGTAATATTTCTAGTCCGTTTTTAATATATAATGGATTATTAAAACAGCTTAAAATTGCATAATTCCCTTTACTGTATTATGAAAGGATGCAGTGTAATGGATATTGTTGCAATTAGTGACAGCTGGTCCGCCGGAGCCTCCCCGATGTCCTCGCGAGAACGGCGGTCAGGTCCGCGCCCCGCCGCCGCCCGGCCGCCCCGCCGAGACCATCACCTCGGAGCGGTCCCACCAGGTGATTAACGCTTTTACAATACCTCATCGCTATGGTCGAGTCACTTAAGGTAATTGAATGTGGATATAACATCAGCCTGCTGTTGGCGCACATACAGCTTCACCAACCGCGAATTATAATTGCACCAAGTTGATTATCGTTCTGCGAATTTGTCTTAGCTTGGGCGATTGTATTAATTTGTATGAACCAGTGGAGCCGTGATTTGGGAGCTTTCATTTTATAATTGATATTATGTTCCACAGCTGATGATGCGAGAGGTGCAGCAAAAGCCCAGCTGAAAGGAGCCTATTGGCGGCGGAGGGAGCGGCGGGGGTATCGTCGGGGGGCACGGCGCGGGAAGCAGGGCGGCCAGCAGCTCCAGGAATACCGCCGCAAACAACGCGCTAGGCAACGCTATGCATAGTGCCATGAACAACGCAATGAGTAGTGCTATGTCGAACGTGATGAGCAGTGCTATGAACTACGCGATGAACAGTGCATTAACAGGCGCCATGAGCGGCGCCGTCAACGGACCTATGAGTGGCGCCATGGGCAGCGGGGTGAATCGTGCAATGGTCGGCGCAATAAATCCTGCCATGGTCGGTCCCATGAACCCCGCTCTAATGAGTGCCATGGGGGGTGCTCTGAGCCCCGCCTTAGTCGGCGCCATGAGTGGTGCCATGAATCCTGCATTAGTTGGCGCTATAAATCCTGCATTAGTCGGCGCCATGAGCCCCGCATTGGTCGGCGCCATGAGCCGCGCCCTAAGTCCAGCCATGCTCGGTGTCATGAGCGGCGCTATAAGTCCGGCCTTAGCTGGCGCTATGAGTCCCGCATTGGCTGGCGCTATAAGCCCTGCCCTAGGCCATCCACTGAGCGGCCTTGCCAACAACGCAATAAACCCAATGCGTAGCCCTAGGCGAAGCCCGAGGCGCAGTCCTAGGCGCAGCCCGATGCGTAGTCCCATGCGTAGTCCGCTGCGTAGTCCAATGCGCAGTCCAATGCGCAGCCCCATGACCAGTCCGAGGAGCAATGCAATGAACGGGAAAGGCAGTGCTGTAGCGCCAGGCGTGCACGGCAGCCTTCACACTGCTCCATCAAACAGTATATACGGCAACGCACCAGTCGGCTCATATAACAACGTGCCAAGCTACGTGCCCACTAGCGCCACCTTCACTGCACCGCATAACGCATCGGTCATCGCGTCTATGTCTGCACCCAGCGCGGCGCTGGGCGCGGCGCCCACCGACACCCCGGTAGGCACGGCAAGCGCCGCGACGAGTGGCACTGCGGCCACGCCCGGCGCCGGCCCCTCCACTACCGAACCGCAAGCTCTCCGGGCCGTCCAAACGTTTATCATGCTCGAACAGAGGCGCAGAGGCGACTTCTCCATAGACTCTATACTCAAATTCGACCACTAAAATGTCTTATAAACATACCAGATTTACGGGTGTACCATTGACGCCAACATATTTGCTGACATATTTATATCGTAAGGGATCTAAAAACAATGTAGAAAATTAGTGTATAATGTGAATTTATATGTATAAACGTCGGCAAAATTAGCTGGCGAAACTGTACACCATGCACGGCCTATACAATACTCGGATGATACACTTATACACCATAAGGTGTTTTCTTATTTAACGACTCTTAATTACTAATGGTCGAATTGTCAACCAGCCAATACCGATTATCTTTATAGAAAATATACCTGGTATTTACTATAGGTACAACGAGTATATCATTGGAGACTTCCAGTTACATATTTGGGATAAGACTGAGTGAAATGTAAGATTTTTCGAATGTACGAGATAATTTGTCACCAAAGTTTGAAGCATAATATTGTGCTTGTAATACCAAATAGTATACGGCATGAGACGAGACATTTGCAGAAATATTATTGCTCAATGCATTTAATGATTAAACAAGACATTCTCACCGTAAATGATTTTACGAGATGAAAACATCCCATTGAAAAATGGGTGTATGGAATATATAATATACTTGTTCCATCGACTGGATCAGCCATGGTCTTTAAAAGACAAATCTCTTTTTTCTGCTATATTAATTTATATATTCTGTATGATGAGTTTGTGCCGTGTAGGTTGTTTAGTTATTCCACTTTGATGCGATCATGTTGAAAATGTATGGTGTTTTTAAGCTGTGATTTCTGAGTAGCGGCGCCAAGATGCCTGTTTGTGTATTGTGTTCGTAATTTATTTTGAACTAAAATTCACAAGGGTTTATTTCATTATAATTTCAATCAGGTTATTCCAATTAAAACCCATTTTTCATTTAATGTCCATGATAATTGTAAATAGTATTTATGTGCAATATTTTGTGGTCAGTGCAGTTTATATAAGGTGTTACTTAAAATGAAAAATATTATTACATTGTTGTCTTAGCGCATATTTGTCTAATCCATTAGAAAAGGTATTTCATTGAAACAGTATTGCGAAAACAAAAGTAAACCCCAAATAACAATATGCTGTGTAACACCTTGTATAAAATTCCACTTTGGTATCTTTGTCTGTCTGGATGTATTTGTCGCAACTATGTATTCTGTCGTATAATTAGGGTTTTTTGGGTGCGAATTTTTCGGTAACTGCCCTTTTTTAAGATATTTAATCTATGGATTCCAGTTGCACCTATAGGATATTGGAGTGGGATTGATTGGACCGATAAATTAAGCTGGTATGGTTTCGCGTTTCAGTTGGGCCTGTTACCAATGCATCCGTTTGGGACCAGGCACATGGTAGTGAATGGCATATCGATAAATAGAATTGTACGGAGCGGTGGGTGACAATGTTTCTCGTGGGCTTTACTTTGCGCGTTACGATTGGATCCATTAAAAACTAATTATACGCTATTTTTGCGACAATTGATATAATGCGTATTATGATCAGTGTTGTTTTAAATGTTCAGTAAATTCGATGTTTGATGTTAAATGTGAAGTTACGATAATCCATTTACTTATGCTGTTGGCCGGAGACACTTCCGTCTATCAGTAACAGAGGTTTTTTGTTTACTATGCTCTTAGTGCCACGTTTATCATCTAAGGCTGGCTACACATTGATATTGTTGATGGATAATGCTTGTTGCTTACGGATGAATGCTACTGCCAGTAAATACTTGTCACTGACTGAATGTGGCCGTTTTGATCATGGATGATTTGCTGATTTAGCTTTTAAGTGTTGGATTTGTTTTGCATTCGTTTTATATTGTTGTTGGCATGTGTAGTCAGCCTAAAGGAACACAACAAAGGTGCGTCTAAGTAATTGTACTAGTGATATTGATCACTGAGCAATAGATATGTCGTTTCGATGTGTCAACGAGTTAACCACTTCTTAAAACACTTTATAGCGGTCATTCACATGTAGAATACTTACACCTCTAGGACGCTGACGCAATTTCTGTCAGTTACTCCTATGAATCCTCAATATATTCTTATTCGCTTCCTTTATTACTTGTGCTTCATGTGCGCGCACAATTCGCGTTTTCTAGTATGACACGTTAATGTAAGCGAAGCATATTATTTAGATGCACCTCGCTGTTCCACTGTGGTACAAAGATAATGTCGAAGGCCAATTTGTTGTGCTTTAGTATAATATCAGTTTAATTAAGTGTATATCTGAAAACGGGTAGATAATCAAAGAAGACAGATAGCTTAATTTCCTTCTGTACTTCAACTCAATTGTAATAAGTGTTTAGAACGCATAAGTTCAGCTGGGGGATTCAGTTACAACTTATTACGGCAATGGACTATAAATTATTCTGTAGTATTATATGGGATGCAATTTACACTCTATTGGCATAATATGACGGTATTAGTATTATTTTTTGTATCGAAGGGCATTGTAAGTTTTTTCATTAATACGTTTTTTTTTTTCGATCTTGATTACTGAGTTTTTTTGCAACTTATTTAAATGACTAAGCTATGGTTTAGTTAACTCTTTTTACAGATTATTTTATAGATTGAAGCGTTATTATATGTACAATTATTTTCAAAAAATCGTCAATATCGTGCAACCACACTGAACCGATGTTGTCTTCACACCCTGTCTGTTATGTAGGTCAAATACTAAAGATTTATTTTTGGCACTTGAAATGAATATGGTTCAATGTTTAGTGCCAAAAATGTTTAAGTAATGTACTTGCACCACACTTGCGTAGATAAATATTATGTCGTAATTAAATGTTGTTCAAATATAATTTCTATTGTTCTCGCAATATTCGCAGCTAATTATCATCAATGTTTCAATAGCAAATAGTTTCCCTGCTTTATACGTGGAATTCATGCATTAAAACACTCTCATATTTTATCGATGTTACGTAGACCTTTCACTTATAAATGTTAAATGTCTATTATTGTCTTGATGTTGTAGAAACGAGGATTTTTGACCAAGAATAATTCTAAAATCACTGACTCAACTATTCTTATTGTTTTACAACATGCAAACGTAACATATCGGCAGATGGTTGCAAGGTCTAGAGAATAACTTTAAAGCTAGGATTGGAATTGGTTGTTCATGAATAAGGGCTCATCCACTAACACCATGCAAGTTTCATGCCCGTCGCGTTTAATCATTCTAAAACAATGACTGACGCGTGTCGTATAAACAATTTATCACAATTTTGCTCTGGAAAAATAAATTTAATTAAAATTGCTGATGCAGAGCAAAATTGTAATACAAGAGTTTACACGATGTGTACCAATTGTTGTAGGAATCTTAGTGTATTTTACAGGCAAGAAACTTGCAGGGATGCGTTTCCATTGAAACAGAAACTAGCGGAATAGAATAGAGGTGTGTAGAAATCGACCAAGCACATAGGCTCAACACCTCTACAATTACGTCCAATATGAGTAGACGATTCCTACACATTTCCCACCGCTCCGCTAATCTCCGTTTTAATGGAAACGCAGTCTATAAGGGCCTTGAAGACTGTCATCTAGGATGAACATCAATGTTCAAATAAACTCGAAGTAACCGGCATTTATAAGTGAAAGTGAAACAAGGCATGTACTCACCTAGTTTCCTTACTTTGACTTGCATTTCCAAACGTTAATCAGAATTGTTTTAAAATGTTTAATATTAATAAGTGTCTATGGTAATAAGTACCATTTTGTTTAATGGTGATTTGTTGAGATTCACACCTAGTGTCTGTTTTTTATGTATTTATAAAACTAATTCTAAGGGAAATTCATCACTTTGAAAACGTCTTTAGAACAACTTTAAACTTTTTTAAGATCTACATAAACGTTTTTATCAGGTAACTTTTTATAATGTCTTTATGAAAATTATGACACGAATCTTTTAATACAACGCTACGGTTTGAATCTGAATTAAATCAACGAGTATTTTAGCAAAATATTTTAATGTATTAGTCTAGTTAAGGCCATTGTATCTTCTTATGAAGTGATCTCAGTCGATTGTACTGACGGATTGAACAACGTCGAGTTTTCACTGGGGCAGACATGAGCCATCGAAACATCCTGTCGTTATTGCGTCCACGTGTTGACATGTTAGGTTGCGACACTTCGCTCCCACAGTTAAAATACGACGTGCAGTGGAGTGGTTCCTGTAGATTGACCCGCGTACACTGATTTTACAATCATTAGTATAAGTAGCAAACATTAACACATAATTATTGACAAATAATTTCGACAATTGACAATAACATTGACGAGTGTCATAATAGCTCAAGACACCGTAGCCGACAGACCTTCGTAATTTTATAGAAGCTGAAAGTTTGTCTGTGCATGCCCCTAACATAGGCATCGCACGATCAGCAATTATAAAGTTCGGAACGTGGTCGCTTTGGAAGTTATCAGCTTTATAGTGTCTGACAACTAAAAACTGCATCAAAAATGTCGGACTGCCAAGGAAACGCCCTTTGATACTTGCCTAGGAAATATATAAAACATTGCCTTTTATTCTATAACGCTGGTGAAATTAAACTTTATTCGTTTTTTATGATGTCGACATATTGAATAATATGTAATTTTGCCTATGTTGGAGGCTTACATAGGCACTTTAAGTTTTTAGAAAATAAAAGTCGCGGCTACGGGCTCTTGGGCTATAAGCACGATAAGCGGTTGACAATTTCAAGGAGTAAGGTGTGTTGCTATTTTTACTGTGATTTGTATATTTGGTGTACATTAATTCAAGTTATTCCTGTGAGATTTGGTTTCTAAGTATTTAATTGACGCAGCCCAGCGTAATTGCCACGGCCTACAATGTTTTATGGATAGAAGTCTATGGGATGAAATAGAATGGAACATCCTTATAAAGATTGTTGCTACTAAAACTTAACTTTATAGAAACCCTCGGGTTTCTTTAAAAACTATATTTTTATTCGATTGTTTAGTACTTATCTTATACCTTAAAATATGTTGAATGCTTAAAATTGAATTTTATGTAAAGTTATCTCTTATATATATAAATGTATTTTATAGGCTATTCTGTTAACAAGTATTTTCTATATAAATAGTCTTACTTCATACAGCTGACATAGTATAGAAGAAGAAACACTGTAGTTGGGCCTTTTATTAGACATAAAGCCTTTTTATTGTTTCACCGCAGGAATGCTTACAGTTAAGGAGTCAATCTACACAAAAATGATAATGACTGATTGTGTGTAATTAGAGTTAATTAATCAAATATTATTGTGGATTACATGTTCTTGGTCAATAAAGACTCGTTTAACCTAAAATTGTTGTTTTATTTTTAAACATTGGATTATAAGATATTATAGTAATTTAAATACGTACAAAATGCACGGTTTTTCAAAGACCAAATATACATTATATATACATATGCGGGTAAATAGATAACGGAAATATATTTAAATTTACCTATAATTTTCTCAATGTAGGAGTATCACATCTTGTAGCTTCTATTTGTTGTTGGTTAGTGTTGCAACAGTTTATGACATCACGACTATATCCTTGAAGGAGTAGGCAGGGGCACCACGAGTTTTCTTCGATTTTTTTTCAAACAACTGTGATACGAACTTGTCACTAGCTTATCGCCACGCCATGCCGGGCAAATATTTCAGCTGCGAGCGATTTGCATACATACATAAACTCACGTCTTTTTCCCAGAAGGGGTAGGCAGAGGTGCTACCAAGACACCCACTTTTTACCTTGTTCCGTTCCAGAATGTGATAGGGGGCGAGCCTGTCATGTCGGGCACAAATTCCCGACTCCGAGCTGATAATTAATAGAAAAATCCAATATCACTTTGTCCGACCTGAGATTGGATCCCTCATCTTTGTAGTCGTACCGTAGTACAACTACTTCACCGGGACAGTCGTGCGGGCAATTTATAAATAAATAAATGGCGATAATAAATTATTGATTCAATAATCAGTATTAAGATAGGTTAGACGTCCTATCAGGTGTTTAGTTGCGATTTGTTAAAATATAATCGCTCACTAGTCACAAGTATGCCAATGGTGTCTTCAAACATATAAAGCGTTCTACAGATATGTGATAGGATCATTAAGCATTTTAATCACTATCAGAGTATTAATTTTCTGCGAACGATTATAATATTATATCAGTTGTAATATTTTCCTGTTGTCGATTTTCGTATAGTCTATACATATTATAATAAAAATGTAATTCGGAATAAAAATACTGCACCATTGTACTACTGATATTGTACCTACCTATATGTACCATGCTAATTGTTAAAACGTTTTTGTAAGATACTTCTTCAGTGTCTGTGAGAACAATAAGGACGTAGAATTCATAACGGTAGCAAACACGCCGAAATCTATATCAAGAATAATACTTAATTACTGTCGCTAACATAAATACGTATAAAATGTTTGAAGATATATTACCCTCATATTAAGCACTGAATAATCTGAAAAGATTATAATAAGTACATATTCTATTTGCATGAATACTACCTACAGCAAGAATGCTACGTAAGTATAGGCTACAGAATCTATTTCTGCTGGCAGTGCAACATAGACCATACGAATAAAGGCTATGATGACTATCATCGCCTACGCTTGATCTTGCATACCTAATAGAAGTTTTTACCCAGTCCAAAGACAATCTCTAAGTTTTCAGAGCCGGACTCTTTAGCCTCCACCCTAGAACATATTTACATCAGAGATCGTCCATGGGATAAGTAATATAGCACCAATTTATTTTAGCTTTCATTAATAAGAGAAGCTTTATTCTTCCATAAATCCGGGAATACGCAGGTAATACACTAGACAAACACTGGAACCTTGGATACTAGATGCGTTATTGACCTCTTAAATGGGAAAGGAAAGAAAAGAAAAGGCACGGTAGGAGGATGGGGATTATTCTCATTCACCAAATGAAAAACTGCGGTTTTCGTTATTATAGTAGTTGCACAACTATTATAGTCCATGCCTCCTGTAAATAATTAGATATAAATACACCCAACAGTCACATACATAGTCTTGACCCCGCACTAAGATTGAGTCTTGTGAAACTATGAGAGACTTTTACGGTCTCACAAACACTCAGACCCGAAACAAATACCTGTGGATCGCACAAATATTTGTTTCGGCGCGGGTATCGAGCCCGCGGCCTCTCGTTTCACAGCCATCGTCTAACCAACTGCGTCACAGAGGCTGTCATAGTAACTAGTAGTAGTCCAAAGTAACTACAATATGACTACCACTTTCAATGATAATATTTATTATTTAAAAATATTTTTGAACTAGTTTTGATGTTTTTATAAGTAAAGTAATGCTCGACAAATTATAGCATTCATTGTAAGCTAATAAAAGTATGCTTCCTACATATCGTTGTGGAAATCCTTTAATAAGGTTTGTGTTCTGATTTGAACTTACTAAGATTGAAAAAGAAACAATTAGACAACAACGCACTTTTTTAAAACAAAAACAAGAAATTACAAGTTAATACCTTATTGTAATACTTAGACTTACTACAATTTTTTTCGATTCAATCTTGGAATAATATAAACTTAGCTTCTTTCAATGTGCCCGTTCCTACCAAAATATTTTTGTGTATTTTATCCACTACCTATTTTCATTGTTTCACAATTTTATTGATTAATATTTTTCAATTGAATACCCAATTACCTGTTTATTTATTATAAAATAATCAGTCGATAATATAAAATTCAGCGATGTTACAAATTGGTGCAACTTATAGATAAAATTAGGGCGGCCAAATATTTGTTTTGTTTATCTTGTATTAGCGTTATCATGGATCTGTATCGTTTTCAGTGTTTAGTAACTAATGTACCTAATTAAACGGATTAGGGAGTACGATGTTTCATATTTGTGGTTGCAACAAACAGACAAATCTATAACTAGATACAGTATGATAACCTGTTTATGTACATTGTACATACATACTTCTATATTCAGCTCCAGTGACGGCGATCGATTGCCGCTCCCCGCGTCGCCGCCGGTCTAGATTTTTTAAATGGGTCACAAGGGCATACCATAACTCAGTAAAAATAAAATAGATGGGGCTAGCAACGCTAACAGAGTTAACCGTTGATACATTTTAAGACTTGTTAGTTTACTCGAGTGCATTTTAAGTAACATTTAATTGTGTTTGTAGAAAATGTTGAGAAAGTATTGCGTTCACTTTTTGTTGATTTTCTTATACTTACACGTTGCCATTAATTTCCATTTAGATTAGTAATTTCGGGCAACGTAAAATGTCCGTTAAGGAGATTTGGTCGCCTTAGAATCTAGTAGGCATGTATGATCTGTGAAACACGACGTGCGGGTTCGAAATCCAGAAATGGAAATTCGCTTTTGGTCAGTTTTTCGCTTTGAAAGGCTTCATATGATTTGGCTAGGAGTGGATTTTGCGCTCATTATGGCAATTGACTCTCCCAATATCTCAATTGTTATATAGGTAGATAAGCTCGATGATCTGTGGGTAACTCTAGTGTCAACTCTTATCTTCCTCATCGGAGACAAAAATAAGCGTGGGCCCATGTATGTTTATAACTTCGTAACATATGGTTCAAGGGACTTGTCGCTTTAAGATTATGGGGAACATTAATTCTGAATGCCGTCAGCGCAGGTATTTCTGTAAATATAGCTGGAAGGGCGAAAAAACAGATCTTCTACGCGCACTTACCACAAATACCTATGAAGTCTTTAATAGGCCACTATTATTAAAGTGCCCGCATAGGCATATTGGTAAAAAGAGAGGCACATTTGTCATACGTAATTATTATTGTCTACTATTCGCCATGTCATGTCGTGGCGTTGGTTTGTACACGGTCATGAAATTACTCATTGTTCTGCTGAAAACAAAGCTCTTTATGGGTTCTAATATTTGTATGTTTTCATCGAAATGTTGAATGAAAAGTTTACGAGTTTACCAAATCAAAACTCCTACTTCTTTACCAATTCGAGAGATCTTATAAATGTCGCAAAAAATGCGTAGCGACTGGTGGTTTATTTGTAACAAACCGGACACACCCTGTCGTGTCGCAGAATAGAATCACCAACGCGGGATCGAATATTTAAACTCGAATTGTAAAGGAGTCCCTTAATCGGTAGTAGGCGATAAAGGGCGGATACAGAAATAAATTTTAAAAATATTAGCTGCAGTTCGTTAAAGGCAGGATTATATGTTGGAAGGTTAAAGCTGGAGTGTTGGAGGAAACATAAGTGAAGTAATTACTTCGCTGATGCGCTTTGGTCAGTGAGTGAACTTGCCGCGGTCTCTATGGGTGGTGGTATAATATTTATTTCCAATCGGATAGGATCCACCTACGATTGTGGAACTTCGTTTCAGGCTGAGCAGAATTAAAGTGTCTGAGAAAAAACAATTTCCCTTTAGGTACCACTCATAGGAGTGTCCACACACTTTACAAATTATTGGATTGCACTGCGCTTAGCTTAGCATCAGTGCATTACAACCGCTTTATCGGGTTAGTATATTTTTTAACATTGATAACATTTAATAAATCAATAACATGATAAAGATAGTTATAAGTAATATCAGTCACGCTTGTTCTTTCTCAAGGGGAGAAATTATCTTTCTAAAATGTCTTCTGATAGCTGTAAAATATGGATATTTAGAAAAAATGATTTTTATGATGGCTTATTACTTTTTTATCTGTCCTGGCAACAAGTCCGTCGTTTTTAAGCGTCGAGTTTCAAGCTAAAGGCTTCACCACCCCGTCCTAAACCTTCCACTCCTACCTAAAAAATGTATCCATAATTGGTATTTCGTCTGGAGAAACAAAAGCAAAACATCTGTGATATACGCAGCAGGTACACTCCAGTTTCGGCGCGCGATCTGTCCAATGTAATTAAAGCTAAATACTGTGTAATCCCTGATAACAAGATACGATAGTAAGCAGCATATGTATTTTGTTCGGTGTGACCAGTAGAAATGCATTTCTAATCTATTTGTGTCAACATCTTGCGTGATTCTCGGGTGCGTGCGTGCCAGCATGATTGTATGCGTAGTGCGAGTACTTTCGTTTCACAGTTTCTGATACTCACGACAAAATAAATAACTGTGTTTTAGGGTAGGATCAAGATTAAGTACCTATGTAATTAATGTGAATCAAGTAGTATTTTTGGAAGTGGTGAAGCCACGCTGTTGTCTGTAATGACTGAGCAAGAATGGGCAGGCTCGTCCGGGGTGGTACCACTGTCTCACCTTCTGTGAGTTGAAGAGAAATAGAAAGCGAAATATAACTTATACTATGTTGCTGAAGTCGACTTGACTCAAAAAGTATTTGCACTTGGGCGAAAACATCCGATCAGTTTTCCATTAAATTACAAATATTGGGCTGAGTGTTGAAATAGTTCTAGTTTCGACAAGCTTTGAGTACCTACTCGAAATAATTCAACTGCAGAGCACTAGAGCTTCCAATGGCCCTCGGTTCGAATCCAGGGTTCGGCCTTCTTCAAACATTCTTTTGTTCTTTGATTCTGATAGATTGTAGTTATTGGAACGAAGGTCCTTATCCCGCGTTGCGAAAGGGGGCCAGACAGAAAAAATTAAGACCAAAAGTTGTACCGACACTTTTATTCCACGGATAAGTTTGACATTCTAAATTCGAAAATGTAGGAAGTTATTTTTTGTTTTTAATTATGTGCTTATTATTTTATATTTTTAACCGACTTCAAAAGAGGTTATCAATTCGTTGGGATTTTTTATTATTTATGTATAGTCTTTGTATAATGGCTACACAGTGTCTAATGTAGGTGCTACCAGGACACCCACATTTCGCCTTATATGTTCCGTCCCACGATGTGATAGAGGGCGACCCTATCGCTATATCGGGCACAATTTTTTAACTCCAGGCTGTTAATGAATGGAAAAATCCAATATCACTTTGCCCGACCCGGGATTCGAACTCGAGACTCCAGCTTTGTAATCGTACCATAGTACAACTACGCAAGCGAGGCAGTAACTACTAATGACCAAAGAACATCACTCTTAACTGATAAGTTTCTTCTATGCTGCGTATGCTGCGGATAAGCTGGACAGAGTTTCGGTCTAACAACTCAATACTGGAGAAACTGAAAATAAGTGAGCGACTATCCACCATCGTTATCCGAAGATTTCTCCAGTTCTTCGGCCATATGGCGCGGAAAAACCCTGACAACCTGGAACGATCTATCTTGTTAGGAAAGGTTAAGGGGAACAGACCACGCGGCCGCAAACCAGCAACCGCATCTAGGTGTGTAGTGTTTGTGGGTATACCAAGTTTATGATTAGGCCAACCACACCCATTTCTTAATTTCACCCTTAATATGCGAATCAGAATCCAAATTTTTATTTATTTGAAACTCCAATGAATAATTCCTTTTACTTTCTTATATGTATATATGTTAACGGAAATGTATGTAATCCGTCATTGTATACAATTCCTAGGAAATCTATGTAATTCCTAAAATCGCCCGGAAATGTGTAAAATAAATTACATTACACACATTTCCTAGGAAATCTATACATTTCCTAAATAGTTATCGGAAATGTAAGTAAATGTAAGTATTTAAGATATCAATTAAGATAAACTAACCTAACCTACCTAACCTACCTACCTACCATTGGAGAACAATGGAGAAAGTCACATAAATCTTGACAGGGAGCCCGAAATGAGCTTCTTGGACTCCGGAAGGTAATATAAAGATACGAGTAATATAGAATTTAACGCTATGATTGTTACCTGTGATAAAAAATATTACTCTCATTTGAACAAAGTGTTTTATAATGGTTTCTTAGATTTACGCGAATGTTAAATATTGAAATAAAACTATTTTATACGGATTTTATCGCGATTTGGTTTAATTTTTACATTTTTGAACTTCCCGACGTTTCGATTACTTTACAGCTTTCGTGGTCACGGGGCGGACTAAACCAAATCGCGATAAAATCCGTATAAAATAGTTTTATATCAACGTGTTTTATTACAGAAACCACTATTCTTATACATTTCCTAATACGATATTGGAATTTTATACAATGCCTAGGAAATGTATACATTTCCTAGGATATGTATGTATAAAATAATTATTGAAAGAATATTTTATACATTTCCTAAATAGCTTCGGAATTGTATACAATTCCTAGACTTCATACATTTCCGGTAACATATATAGTAGATACATAATATTCTTACAAAATTATTTGACTTTGAAACAGTGTGAAACTTCAGTTGACTAAGTAACACTTTTTCTGAATTACAAATATGTTGTTATGTTGGTATTATGCTATACAGTATACACTATACAAAAGGTTATATTTTAAATAACTAGAAGTTGTGGTGGATAAAGGGTTTATATTATGTAATTAAGCGTACTTAAGTGAAAAAAAACGAATGAGGTTTTATTAATCTTGTTTTAGTCACAAAACATCCACCAAAGTCCAAACCAAAAATACAATGATTTGATAGGAGACCAGTAATATATGGTACCTTTGCTTGGTTCAATTTTGTATTTATAATTGTATTCTAGTAAATGTTTATAAGATTTAGTTTTAAGTAATTAATCATTAATATAAAATTAATACTTATTTTCGACTGCCTCGCTGGCGTAGTAGGTACACTACTACGGTACGATTACAAAGCTGAGGTCTCGGATTCGAATCCCGGGCCGGGCAAAGTGATATTTTTCTATACATTATCAGCCAATGTGCCCAATAGGGCGATAGGCTCGTTCCTATCACATCGTGACACGGCACATACAAGGCAAAATGTAGGAGTCGTAGCTTCCCTGTCTCCCCCTTCTGGGAAAAAAGCGTAACTAGATGTATTTATGTAATATATAATATAGTACGTAAATTGAAAACAACTACACACTAAAAATAAATTTCATAATAAGTTCTATCAATCAAATAGTCAGAAAATAATAGACAAATCCCATGTATTTTTCTATCTACGATTTAGTTACAACGGAACTCCAATCCGTGGCGTTATCTCAATAAATATACACCTACACAGTACCTGTTCAGCGTAGGGACGAGTGACATATTGCGATGATAATGTCCGCTGGCGTCAAACGTTGCTAATTAATACGAATAATATTAATATATCAAAATGTGCGGTATAGTAGGCAGCGTCGTTACTTTAGCCGCAGGGGCTGTTCTAGTTATACTCAGCACTGTAATCACGTTTGTTGTCGTTCCAGTGGTAATGGACAATACCATAATAAATGTAAGTATAAACATGAATTTAAAATAAAATCAAATCCATACTATTACTTGATGCGTTAAACTTTGACTTATCTGTTTGTAAATAAACGAAGTCCGTTAATAAAAAATTGAAAAACGCTAGTTGTCACTAAACAAACAATCGATGGCTGTTTGGTTTTGGACGTCGGATATTTGAAACAGCTAGGGTAAAGTGAAATATTTTATTCCGCAGTGACGCAGGTATGTAATCAACGGATCCTTTTACATTTTATTTGCGTTCTGCTCGTACGGCCATTAGTTTTACAAAATTCTCCGAAATACATTCATACACATGTACGCACGACACGAGGCGCACTGTTCCTGCTTGTTTAACTTTTTCCAATTACAAACTACGAAAGCTTCGCTAGCTCAACAGAATCATATATTTTGTTCCATGTAGTACCTACATTCACCTTTTACTCAAACGCAGTTCGTTTTCGTTTTTAATTAACTACTCCGTTTTAAAAAAGCACCCGTTAAACTTAGAATTTCAATAGCTTTGAGTTAGTGGTAGTTCCAGGCCTAAATTTTTACATTTCTGCGGGTCTTCAAAAGTGTTCAATATAAATCTATTGCTCACGGGATTGTTGATGGAGCTAAATACTTTTAAAGAGCAATAAAAACGTGCTCAGCCTTTCGTGGCGCTTGGCAACTCAGACCGACGACGTCACCCACACCGCCTGCGTCTGTTTCTGACTTCTAAATAAAAAATAGATTTTAATAAAACCTATATCATGATCAATTTACATGGTACTAATATCGAAAAAATCTGTAACAGTATTTTTCTATACATTCTATTAAAAATTGGACTAATCTTTATTTTATTTAGTTTACAAAGTATTTTTTACAATGCGCCAACAACAACTTCCTAGCTAAAAAAAAATACATTTATTCGCTTTTCTATATCTACTTTGTTAAATGATTTGCCCTAATGAACGCTGGGATAGAAGGCTGCTTGTTACTAGGGTGAACTATCTTTTCCATTAAGGCTTTGAAAGTGTATCCATGTAGTTCACAAATGCTAATTGACGTGCACGAGCCTGCATTGTATTAGATCTGCAACTACTATGATATCTTAATCGTTTACACTGTAATAAAATGTTCAACTATTTAGAATGACAAGCTCCATGAGAAAAAATATTACGTTTATATATATTTTGTTTTTAAGAAGAATGCGAAGGATGAATTGAAACTTAATTAAAATTTGACAGCCTCCGTGGCGCAGATGGTAAGACGCCGGCTGTGAAACGTGAGGCCGCTGGTTCGATCCCCGCGCCGAAACAAATATTTGAGTGACCCGCAGGTATTTGTTTCGAGTCTGGGTGTTTGTGAGACCAAAAAGTCTCTCGTAATTCCTGATACCCACGAGACAAGACTTGATCTTAGTTTGGGGTCAGCACTACGTATGTGACTGTTGGGTGTATTTATTTATTTATTTTATTTTCAGTCTGTGGTGTTACTGAACGATACCTTACAAATGGAGAGGTTTCAAGAAGTGCCGTTTTCCTTGAACTTTTCCGTCAGAGTGTTCAATGTGAGCAATCCTAGTGCCGTGATGAATGGCGCGGTGCCAGTCATCAACGAAGTCGGACCTTATGTTTATAGGTAGGTATGTCCATTCTATGAAGTTTGTATTAGTTTTAGCTCCGATTTCAGTTTTGTTCAATTGTGATTGATTTTCTTTTAATAGCCTAGTTGGGAAGCCTGTTATGTAACTATCAGAGACGATTGCCCAGAGACAAATGTTGACCCAAAATATTTGTCTTGTGCCTGGGTGTTGAGAGACCAAAATGTATCTCATAGCTTATGATACCCACGCACAACAATAACAACAGTCAAAACTTAGTATCTTCATATGGGGAAATACCAAACATCAGACTGTTGGCTGCACATTTTTCCCAACTTAAATCGTGTGGAAATGTCGACGTATCTATAGATAAGTGATTAGAAGGTTAATTTAAACGCACGCCGACCGGCGCAGGCTGAGCTCTGCAGACTTATTGCTTGGTGCAAATATCACGTGTGCAATCGCGCGGAGTACATAAAGGCAGTATATTAATAAAATTCGCTGCAAGTCTAATATTAAAGCGATATTGCATGATGCAGCGGAATACAGTCATAAATATCTTATATTGACTAGATTTTCTTTTTAAATAAGTTGTTGTTATAATAAGGAAATTACTAGAATTTCGTACAAATTTAAAAACACGGGTAAAATTAAAATTATGAAGCTTAGCTTAACGACCACCGTAAACAGTGGTTATAAACTCGTCATAGTGATTCTTAATAATTGTAGATTTCCGGGGATGTCCAGTCATCCAGTGCAAGTCTGAAATTTTGAATACAATGAGGCCAACATAATTGTGTCTGGCATGAGATATCCATTTCGAGTCGTTGGATATTGGACTTACCATGAAGTGCATTTTAGTCACTGCCATGCATAAAAAAATATTTAAAAATGAACTATATTTTTACAATAGAAGTTTAACATCGATGAATGTATAATTTGATCATTCCGTCTGACACCAGCGCTTGTAAACGAATGCTGGCTCGCGTTGTATTAAATTTAGTTAGGAAATACTGCCGACGACATTATCTTATGCAAATATTCAAATTAAACTGTGCCCGACAAATCGACGCATTTCCACCAGCGGGACACAATATTTTCCTATTGTGGAGATACATTTTGAATAATGCCGTACTTTGACTAGATATATACGTATAAATATATACGTGTTTAAAAAGACATTGTTTTTTATGTTCATGTCTAGAGTATGTGCTATTATGCAAGGGGCTTGTTGGTATTACTAGACATTGGATACGTTATACCTAACGAACTAAAGTTCGTTTTAATATGCATAGACTTTAGAATTTCCCCACAATGCGCGAATAAAAAGCAGCCTGATTTCTTTCATGATGTGACTTTGATGTTATGCTAATTCATTTTAAAATCTCAGTGCCAATTCATACAGAAAAAAAGGTCGTTCTTACTGCTTTGAAATCTTAAAAGCATTAGGAAGCTTTTCAATTCTCACGACGCAGTAGTAAACACTTACTTATAAATAAATGCGACTAGGCGAATCATTTTAACCCCGGCAATTTTACAGTTATAGGAAACCTATTGATTTGAATTCATTTTATTATAACTAGTAGCCGTCCGTACATTTCTCACTGACATCGATACAAAGCGAGTCTCTAATTAGGTGTAAAAGTCGCGTGATCCGCAGAGACAGTATTATTATAGCTTCCTATTTGAACCTCTATGGCAGAGAGCATTTTAAATTAGATTCCCTTCATTTTATACTTTACTGAGGGAATATTGAACGTAAAGTGCGCTACTTAGCCTTCAGTCTAGAGTCTAGACCAATCAAGCGAAACTAATATCATGAGTGGAATATTTTTAATTTTTTTATATAACAAATTAGTTTGTTATTTAAGCTGTACCGATATATTGTTCTAGGTTGTACCAACAAAGGAATATAACAAAAATAGAAGAGGACATCGTGACTTACCGCAGAATTGAGTACTTCGAGTTTGACGCGCAAGCTTCATACCCACTCACCGAGGAAGACATCCTCACCGTTGTCAACGTGCCCTACCACGTGAGGCGCTCTTTATTCATTGTTATATGCATATATATAAAGCTGGCAAGGTTATAATCCGCTGCCTATTAGCCGAGACGTATAAGACGCAAGCGGATGTTGTTATAATGCCAAAGCTGTTAACGGTTGACAATGTGGACACCGCATAGTCTTAGTACAAAGCCTTGCTATTACCGAGCAAATTGATGCTACGCGTGGCTTTTGTCTGCTCTAACCTGATAAAGGGTTAGTAGTAATGGATTATTGGACCTGACGCGACGTACTTTATGTAACATCTCAAGGTATCATAATGCGAGAAATAATTACATTGTATTAAAATTTTCACTATTTTCATCGAAACACTGCATTATTTAAAGCTGGCGAATTTTATCTACTGACGCACTAATTGTACATATTTACTATTAAGCATAACTCAATTCATGTTTTACTATTGGCAATGACACAAACAGTACTTTCATAATCAAGCGAATATCTTATCAAATACCTTGACAAAATTAATTTGGATTATCTGAATTACACAACCACGTTGATTTAGCAATGTGCGCTTGGCTAATAAGATATATTGTTATCTTATTGGTAACAATATTAAAAATATTTCTTAATTCTAATTAATAGCTTGGTATTAATATTATGCTCTAATTCATTATTACTCTCGGATCAGGAGGTAATATATGCAACCTTCTCACCAGACAATGCAAAGCGATTAAGTTTACAATTTAGATGTATTCTCCTTAATTTATTAGTACAAATATCTTCACAGTCTGAGAATTGTATCGCAGCTGCCTGAAATCTATCTCAAGGGTCAATTATTTCTCAACATATTAACCAGTACCTACTTCATAACGTGCGCATCGCGTAATCCTTGCCAAGGACCAATTATCTCTTGTTAACGTAAAGCATTTATCAAATACCTTCAAGCATTAATCAACATTGAGTGATTCTATTAAAAATAAATAGATATCCATAAAATTGCTCCTTATCAACTTTTCGATTGATTTATTATTACTATCGCAAATCGCAATTGAATGATTATAATTAGTACAGAATTTGTAAGTAGAAGCATAAAACGTGATTAGTATTTGCTTTTTGCACAGATATGCCTTATAACCGATAATATAGGAGTTTAGAATTTATATTATACTAAATATATGACTGGATGAATGTTATTTGCTAAATTAAACATTGAATGTGAATGTTATGGAATTCCGAGACTCAAAAAAAGAAGTAAACTAAAATATTTTGTTATAAAACTTAGTGAACAATAACGTCAAGCTTCACAGCTTTATTGTCAGGTCACCAAAGTCTAAGCGATTGCTATATTAAGCTAGTGCAAAAATTCGTCGCGATGCCATGGCCATTCTTTTTAATTTTCTTTCTGGCAAAATTCTCCTACAGGGTTTTTCTCAGTAATATCTTAAAAATATACAAAGAAAGAAAACATGTACTCATTATGGCGAAACGTATTTTATGACGTACAATGTACATATATTTAGTATCTATAATGAAAAGACTCAACTTGAATACGCCAGACATATGTGGGCGGTGCGCGTATTTCCTTTCGCAAACCTAATTAGTACAAATACTCTTGGTACCTTATTTCCAGTTAAAGATGGGTAGACGTCTTACAAATATTTATAGGTATGTTCTACACATGTATGCTTGTGTGTGGCGTCCCGTGGGTTTGATGAAATTTAACGTCTTATGGAATATTATTACTTATTAACCAGCAGTTTCGCTGCGCTACGGTGTAAATGACTATTGTTCGCTTTTTATTTATGTCTCTTTGTGATTTTCAGAATACATTTCGCTTATTGTTACAATTATTTACTAATGAAATTAGTCTCTGGTATCTACTCTTTTCGAAAATTACTTTAACTTATGTTTTGAATTCTATCTACATATATACTACGCACAAAAATTAAAGGATATTTTTTTTGATCAATTTTTTTTGGTGTTTTTTGAGAGTCTGTATTTTGGAGAAAATTGATTGTTAAGAAATTCGGAAACAAAAACTTGGAAGCTTGAAATGTCTATTTTGCAGATCTGTGCTCTATTACTTGATTCCTCGCTAAGTTGATAAGCAATCGTAAGAAAACCAACGAGAAAAAAAAATGCAAAATTTTTCTGGATTTCAAAACCGTGCATTTACATGGGTAGTATTTTTTTGGTGACATCATTATAAAATTCCCGTAGATAATTTAATTGCCTTTAATTTGATATACCAGAAACCTCCGTGGCATGATTTGGAGCTGACTTATGGTAAATCAAAGTAAAAATGGCCTATCACACTTTGACATTGGATTACTCCATGAATATCAATCATGGGGAAAACAAAATCAGAATTTTAGTAACTTTAAAATATGCTTTATAAGATGGTATTAAAGTCTTATGATAATGAATAGTATTTCTAAGTAAAATTGTTGATTGAAAAAAAGTTAAAAAAACGGTTATTTATGGATATTCGGAAAACACTGCATATCTTTGGATGAAAGAAACAAACCAAGGATATCGTCGGTAACTTTTCAACCTTAAAGTATTCTAAAGACACTCTGAAAATTTCAAACTGCTCCGATTTGATTATCTTAGTGTTCAGAAGGTTTAAACTTACTGTATTCAGCAAAAATCGTCGTAATGAGCATTTTTCGCATGCTAATGGTTTTGTAACTTGAGAATATTTTTTTTAGTGATTATCCATATTATTTTAATCAAATCCTTTTTTCTAACGTTTTCACTATTCTCCCGAATTGTAAAAAAAATACTGGCACTGTTTTACCGCCGGCATTAGCGTTACCCAAAGCGTACTACGGGGAGGTTGCGTGGTCGGATTTATAGTAAAACAGTGCCAGTATTTTTTTTACAATTGCGGAGAATAGCGAAAACGTTAGAAAAAAGGATTTGATTAAAAGAATATGGATAATCACCAAAAAAGCATTCTGAAGTGACAAAAATCGATCACATACGAAAAATGCTTATTACGACAATTTTGAAGAATACAGTAAGTTCAAACCTTCCGAACACTAAGATAATCAAATCGAAGCAGTTTGAAATATTCAGAGTGTCTTTAGAATACTTTAAGGTTGAAAAGTTACCAACGATATCCTTCGTTCGTTTCTTTTATCCAAAGATATGCAGTGTTTTCCGAATATCCATAAATAACCGTTTTTTTAACTTTTTTTCAATCAACAATTTTACTTAGAAATACTATTCATTATCATAAGACTTTAATACCATCTTATAAAGCATATTTTAAAGTTACTAAAATTCTGATTTTGTTTTCGCCATGATTGATATTCATGGAGTAATCCAATGTCAAAGTGTGATAGGCCATTTTTACTTTGATTTACCATAAGTCAGCTCCAAATCATGCCACGGAGGTTTCTGGTATATCAAATTAAAGGCAATTAAATTATCTACGGGAATTTTATAATGATGTCACCAAAAAAATACTACCCATGTAAATGCACGGTTTTGAAATCCAGAAAAATTTTGCATTTGTTTTTCTCGTTGGTTTTCTTACGATTGCTTATCAACTTAGCGAGGAATCAAGTAATAGAGCACAGATCTGCAAAATAGATATTTCAAGCTTCCAAGTTTTTGTTTTCGAATTTCTTAACAATCAATTTTCTCCAAGATACAGACTCTCAAAAAACACCAAAAAAAAATTGATCAAAAAAAATATCCTTTAATTTTTGTGAGTAGTGTATCTATACATTCTATCTATTCAGCCATAGGCATCCCCCAAGTATCTCCACATTGACCTGTTGGAAGCGGCAGTTTTGAATTATGGAGTCTTTATTTTACTTTTACATTACCCATTATTGTTATAGGTACATTGTTATAGGTATTATATTTTTAAACGTATTAGTTGCAAAAAAGATAAAAAATCTTTTGTGCGCATTTTTATTGTTGCGGATATTCTGATCGCAGTGAAACTGGCATATTCGGTTGTTCAGTTAAGCCCATTATATTTGTCACGTACAAACTGACGAGATACAGACTCGCGCCGTCATGTTACACAACTTTTGATGAAAAACCTTGTACGGCGAATAGCGATCTCTACAACAGACATATTTGAAAATAAGATTTGTAAATATTTTTTACATTAGTCTATGTACTTTGACCCAATTCATTTTACTCAGTCAAGCTGAAATTTTGAAGATATTAGTATTCCGATATGAGGTAAGTAGGCGTGCGTACTTGCTAACTTTTAAGTGGGCCCAGTTTCATATAAAAAGTTTTCAGTGTCTGAAGGATGTATGACCTTTGGACTGTTTACTTGCAAATGGTATCGAAATAAGACTACATGTTATATAAAGGGACAGTTATCGGGTTTTCCAGAAATATATCTATTTCCTAAGTAAATCATATACTTACGATATTTAATTTTTTGTCAATTTTCTGTCTAATTCTAACAGGTTTATCAATAGTCAGGCGATGTTCTCACTTAAAAATATCATAGATAATTGTTATTACTAGTTATTGGTTATAGTATTCATACTACGGAACGCTAAAGGACCGATAATAACCTCGCGCGTTTTTATCACGATAATGACCGTAATCAGTGATAAACGGCCTAATTAAAATTACTTAAGAGAAGATGTTAGGCCACGCATTGTTAGCAAGTGTGATTTGCGTGATTGTAACAATAACACGCGTTGAATGGGGAATATTTAAGTCAGTTATTGATTGTCTCGCGAGCTTCACGTAATTGCTTAAGACACGTGCTTCTTTATAATTATGTATTTTTTCTATTGTCACAGATTCAAAATAATTACTTTTTAAAATGATTATAGTAGTAAAGGAAAACGATATCTCTTTCCTATTACTGTAATAGCAAAAGAGTAGCACGGCCGGTATGGTATTATTATCTCACAGAAACGGAGTTAATGACTGCGAATGGAACACATTCGATGAGTGAAATTACCGGACCTCCTATATCTTTGTTTATTCTGTCCACCAAGAACCCAAGTGTCATAGATGGTCAGTGGCGGTAATCGATTATTTTCAGCCGTTAGGAAAAATGTTGGCTCGTCTACGCATAGTCGAATTTATACAGAAATAAAATGGACAGGAACTTATGTTCTGTGTAACCAATTATGCTCGCTGGATTATCGTTGATTGAGCAATTAGCCCGCTGTAGGTCTATATCAATATATTTTATAACTGTAATTATAAACATCGTTCATATACAAATTAGTACAAAATACTACAGGTTACAGATTTCATTTCACCCACCGGAAATATATATATATATATGTAGCGGCATGAAATAATTTTGTAGTTTCGAATATGCGTGCACGTTTTAATCCGTTCATTTTATACTTTATTGAAATATTTCTCTTTCCGTCTGTTTTTCCATTTTATTGCAGTCGCATGCCACAATGGGATATCCGTCAAATGAAAAATGTTTTTTCATTTTAAAATAACAAGCATAGTGTAATGCCTGTTTCACTGAGGGGTACTAACAGGTACTAAAATTCCCATTCTGCTTGATCTAATGAATTATGATTTCTTCATTCATATTCATTTCTCTTTGTACGCGTTTTCGTGGGTTAATGTTGATCATAACTGATGTATCTATCCCTTCTTTATGGTTTCCACTGGTAGATACCTAGACACTTTCATCCACACTCGGTGTTTGGTAGATTTTTTGAAGCGATGATTTCAAAAAATTACAGTCTATCCGGCCGTGCAAATATTGTCTGAAGGGTTTACAAACGCAAGAGTATTGGTGTATTTATTCTAGCTTGTGCCAGTGACAGCAAGACTGCCGGTGTCGTGCGTTTGCTGATGTAAACATCAAACCTTAGAAGCTAGATAGATTAACAAATAGATACATACACACAATATACACACATACATAAAGGCGCCACCAGGACAACCACGTTTCGCCTTGTATGTTCCGTCCCACGATGTGATAGGGGGCGAGCCTATCGCCATATCGGGCAAACATTCCTGACTCCGGGCTGGTAATGAATAGAAAAATCCAATATAACTTTGCCCACCCGGGACTCGAACCCGAGACCTCAGCTTTGTAACCGTACCGTAATACAACTACGCCACCGAGGCAGACAGATAGTCTGAAAACATTGGCGATAATAAGTAGACAATCCGATTAATTAAAGTAATCGACTGTGGTTGACGTTATGATGGAAGCGCTTCAATCATTTGCTTGTTGGGCTTTATTTTCCTGCTACAAACTCACACTATAAAACCTCAATATACTTTATAAGACAATATCATTTTTGCAGATTAAGAGAAACCAGCCTTAGTTAGCGTCTCCAGCACATATGCAACCATGACAACTCTTGCTCAATTGAGTCTGATACTGTTAGAGTATCTTCAATGTACACGACTACATATTTATATTATGTATATATTTACGCGCGATGTCGCCCAGGGCATTTAACATTGTCCGTTCAAGCACTAAAAGCCCTTGCACAACCCGAATGTCATTGTTAAGAACTCGTACTCACCGTCGGATGTTATAAAGACAGTACGCTCAATGCACAAGCTGGACAGTTATCAGATGAAAGCCACCTGCACTGTCTAGCTTCGTAAAAATGTTTGCAACATCATCTTTATCATCTTCAGCCCGTTGCAGTCCACTGCTGGTCATAGGCCTCTCCCAAGGTACTGACTCCCGTCGCTGCCGGCCCGTAAACACATTTGCACCATGGATCCGTGAAATTTGGTCAGTTATTAATGGTAATGTACAAGGATCCGGTACTGTATTGACGTTCAACTCTCCACAATCTGTGCACATACGATCTGATCCGCCATGCTTTTTAACAAATACAAGCAAACGGTGAATTACTAGGGCCTAATTATGTTGGCAAGCAACAATTGATTAATCCTATAGCGCATTCTTTGTTCGATTGGAGATAGCTTATAAGGTCGCCTCTGTATAGTACGGTTAGGGTCGACCAACATATTCTGCAGCATATTCGCTTGTTTTTACGCGGGTAGTTGAAAAGCTATAAATAATTCAGCGTATGGTTGTAAGGGACACGACATTAATAATATAGGTACCAGAACAGGGGAAGCACATAATATCAGCGTATTTATTAACCGTGTTGACAAATAGCTGAATCCGTCAGGCAACATCCATTCGCGTGATCTAGGCCGAACGTGGCAAAATAAACAAACAATCCTAGGGGCGGGTCACATAGAAAGCGATCACGCGGTTCACGTTCGCTATATTTGTAGTTGGCGGTAAGGTTGCTATGTACCTACATAGTACATACATACATACATACATAAACTCACGCCTTTGTCCCCGAAGGGGTAGGCAGAGGCGCCACCAGGACACTCACATTTCGCCTTGTATGTTTCGTCCCATGATGTGATAGGGGGCGAGCCTATCGCCATATAGGGCACAAATTCCTAACTCCGGGCTGATAATGAATAAAAAAATCCAATATCACTTTGCCCACCCGGGACTCGAACCCGAGACCTCAGCTTTGTAACCGTACCGTAATACAACGACGCCACCGAGGCATTGTAGATGAGTTTCTAAGTTTATCGCAAACAACTGCACAGACAAACAGAAATAATCTAAAAATCATTGTTTTTGGTTCTATTACGTTAATACAGACACCCCATATTATTTTTTCTTATTTATCTCCCATGTACAGATATCGATCGTTTACAGATTTATTCTTCTGCCTTTTTTTGCCCAAGAGGAAAATCTATTAAACTCCCCTTTCGGTACTCCGGGGGAGTCCGAAAGGGTCAGTGTCTCTGACTTTCCAGTTCAGCAGGCGTAGCACCTCTGCCTAGCCCTTCTGGGAACAAGGAGTGGGTCTATGTATGTATGTGGTTAAATTAATTAAAGAATAATTAAGTAACTTTATGACGTGCTTAAAGTGCTTCTTCTTAACCGTTTTCTTTATTACTGAAGAGTGTGATTGTCTTGCATAGCTTTGATGGAGTTGATGACGAGCTTTTTTAATGCTTACCTATGGGAATATTTCAGGGCAGTCGCGGTTTAACTAAAATACAGTGTGTATTTCGGTATACTTCTTTTAAAGCCGTAGTTATGTCAACTTATCGCGTTCTCCTATCATGTATATATGCATGCTATCAACCCACTTAATTTGTATACTTTATGAACTATAATATTACGTTAAACACACGAACCAATATTGCAGACGCTCTGACCGCGCCCACAACTGACCAACCGTTCGCGAACAGACCGCGGACGCATAATCGCTTTCCGTGTGACCAAGGCTTTAGCTTGTGTTTTTGTTGAATTCTCCTAAAATCAGAAGGGCATGTATAAGCGTCAAGAGCTTGCAAAAAGCAACAAAATATTCTAGGAATTCGGAGATCGCACTTATTTTTCTGATTCTCAGGCACCTCGATTTTATTATATCGTAAGAGCATTATTTTAAAAATTAATATTTATATGACTATATATAACGAACACTGGTGTAGAAAGTCGTTTACATGAAGAATCTGTTTGACATACAATTTGATTTTCACCGCAAAACAAATTATACATGCATATAGATGCACCCTTTGAACAGTTTAATCAAGCTTTCAATTGTCTACGAATCACATATACAAGAAGTTTGTAAAATAAAAAAATGCCTTGATTAATTAACATGACAAACAAACTTGATGGCGCAGCGCAGAGGAGCAGCGAGCAACAGCTGGTATTTATATGTTAATAAGTGTACGCTCGTGACCAAAATTATTAACTAATTCAATGTGGTTAGTCAATCGACTCCCCCTTGTTATGACGACTGCAATAAAACACTAAAACTGACATTAAAAGTACTGCTGAGCTTGCATCCGCATTAAAACTCTGAAAAAGTTGAAACACGTCCCTTTCCATCCAGCGTTCTCCCGGCAAGTTCTTCCATATTATTTTTGCATCCAAGCTTTGGCATTTTTAGTAGAAAATTGAACAATAAAAAGTATTCACTTTATTTTACTGGAGAAGTAATTTATCATATTGAAAAACATTTCATTGCATGGGTAAACTCCATGCCTTATTTTACGACGGCACTTATTAAATTTCGAATCGAATGTGTACAATTAAATGTCTGCTGCAGCCAGCTCAAAGGATATCACGCTTGACAGCTTATTTCTGGTGAAGTGTAGACGCCAGATGGTAAAGCAATACCTGCGGAAACTAGCAATACCAAAACATATTGCAAATACGTCATCTTGACGTTGACAGCTATTGATGTGGTTTACCGCTTATATGGCTCGTTGTTGCAAAGGCTAGTTACAAACGGATCCTCAGTAATTATTGGAACAGTATGCATAGTGCATATAATTGAATATTACTCTCTGAGAGGGCAGTTCAATTTAAAGAAATTCAGTGATTGAAATTATGACGACTGGATATTTGAGCTTATGATTGAATATTACGGTGAGAGCTGTGTGAGAGTGGGATCTATCTACATTCATCAGTGGATTCGTTATATGTGATGTTATAATATACGTTCCTTCGCATTTTTACGCCTAATTATATTTCTTCTTATGGCAATAAAATAAGTATATTTGAAAATATGTGTTACATGCACACATATTTTCAAATATACTTATTATATTGCCATTAGCAAGTAAAAATTGCTTTTTTTTGTTATACTTTCTACATGATTCCGAGAACTTGCGTTGGAGAATTATAAAATAAAAGCTCTACCGGATATCTCAATTTCAGAAGAATTTTTAATTATCTAGATAATAATGTTGCCCGGGACTACCTACTTTGCTTTAACATCTCAGCTGTACCATAATAACTTATTTTACACATCAAGTTTGTTGTGGCTATGTTTTTACCCTGAGCGGTCTTTGTGCTGCTAGTTTACACAAAACATTTATTCATAGCGATTATTCAACTAATGAATTATAAAACCTCCTTTAAATATAAGAGAAAATAAATAATCTATTGTTGTTAGATACTTAGGGTGGGTTGCAGAAAATCTGACGTTATTGTTAAAGGTAAAGTTAACTTTAGCAGTGACAATAACAATGACCACGGGATAGAAAATTATTTTGTTGCACCATTCTCATAATTGTTATAGTTAAAGTTAAAAGAGTGACCAGTGAAATGATGCGATGGGATTTTACGTCGGAATTTATCAGCGTATTTTTGTAAATTGTTTTAAAGTACAGGTTATAATTCAAATCGATACACAAATGACAATTATCAATACAGAGAACACACACAAATAACGAAAGATAACCGTGACTTTAACAATAACCGCCCGAAATTGAACGGTTAATGTTAATGTTATACGTGACGTCATTTTAACAATTGTTAATTTTATGCAACCCGAAAATTGCTTAACCGTCGATTTGACGGCTGATTAGCCCTTAGTTAATGTTAAAGTTATTTTCTGCAACCCACCCTTAATACGTAGGTATAAACAGTTAAATCTTATTATAATGGTATTACATTTCTTTGTTTGTGATGCCTCTATTCGCAATAAACTCTAAGATTCTCTTTATTTTTCTAACATGTTTCTTTAACATTTGTTGCGAAGATGCAACAAGTGCGCCTATTTCACGTACATGACAGGGTTCGAGTTTGGAAACTAACTTTTCGGCATACAAGTTTCTACTCGTAATATATTCGTATCTACGCGGAAAGCAACCATCTTACATTAGGTACTATAACACACATTATAGACCAAAGCACGTGTGTCACGTTCCGATTTAATGTAGTAGAACTATAATGGGGTTTCGACTCAATAGGCAGCAAATATATAATTAATCATATAAGTACAAATATTGTTCATAGACACTCTATACCAGCTAGCAAATATAATATATATTATACCTACCCATATCATTAGCAGTTTACTTTTCTGTGCCACTGCGCAAAACATTGCATCATTATAAAGCATGGAGTCTCTGTGCATTTCTCTGCTCTTTGGTGCGCTAACAACTCAAAAACAAATCAAAACACAAAGTCGAGGCATTCCGCCAGTTGTTAATTAAATTGGTACTTCTACTTGCAAATCAAATACATTCCATGCATGTAAGGGTAGTGAAACAGTATCAGGAAATGAGCTATTGGAAAATGACTCAACCTCGTCCAAAGCGAGTCCATTGGCTTTGTATAGTGAGATGCAGTCGGTATATTGGTTGATCTTACAATCGGCTTATGGGTTGTGTAAAGCGCAGTCGTATTCCGTCTTCCGTTAAATTGCGAATGTCAGGTGGACAGACACACAGGCAAACTCATGATACGGTATGTGAGATTCGGTATAGCTGCGACTAACTGTCAATGTTTGAAACCCAATCTGAGCGGTGAGTTTGTGTATTAGAGCACACACAGACCGCAGTCCACCGTCAACCGCAAGAGTGGGGGGTAGGTGGGGTGAGACGTAGGCGGGCGGCGTCCCTTCAAACGTTAAGGAAGTTTACCGCGTTAATACCACGCAGTGGCAACACTGCAGCCATATACATCAGAACTTCCGCAACTACTCAATTTCATATTTGGTCACTGAAAGGATTTTTTTTGGGATACGAGAACATTATTTTTATGATAGTTAAATATAATGGGAATAGTTTCACTTCATTTCCGGCATGTTACTTTTATTACTTATTTGAATGTCGGATTGTCTCAATTTTTTTTTTAAAGCGCATTGCATAAGTAAATATTTGCTAGCCACCGTGACTACATATCATACATACATACATACATAAAATGAATGTATAGAAAAATCCAATATCACTTTGCCCGACCCGGGACTCGAACCCAAGACCTCAGCTTTGTAACCGTACCGTAATACAACTACGCCACCGAGGCAGTTGACTACATATCCTTGCTGCAAATAATGAAATCCCAAATTACCCGCCAAGTTGTGATTCAAATACACTAATTAATACAAAGCATAAAGTCGTGGCCTAGGTATTGAATACAGGATTGAGAACCACTAGACAGGTGGCACACATTTTCTATTCATGTGTTCGTTTGTGTCGGAGATTAAATCCTCGTCACACGACGTCCATACCGCGCATAAAGGAACAGACTCTGAGATGTAAAAGCATGTCGAGGGCGTGGGCGAGTCTCAAAGGCATATCGGAATGTTTTGCTTGGTACAAATCTGTATAATATATAGAACGTTTCCGAAATAGACAGAGGTCTCCTTTACTCAAAGGTACGGTTGTTAGTAGTTTATTACTTTCCACCCTCTAAAATTAGGATCTACTCGAGTTTGCTACGTTTTGAATTAAAGCTACCTATAATGTACTAGATCATTGCAAAAAGCCTTAATAATTATAAAGGGTGTATCAAGACCGCGACCGAAAACGAGCGAGCCAGGTGGTAGTATTAGTGACTTTATACACAATGCAAGTAAAAATTTCGCAAAAAAAAAATCGACAACCTTTTTTTTGAATTTTTTTACTTATCGTCGTATTTGGGTGATATATACATAGTTTTCCTAAAATAATGATGTACACCTCTTTATTTTTAAACACGCAATGGTACGTAAGGGTTTAAATTTGTATTTTCGCAAAAACTAGGTATTTACTACCCAATCAGGATGATTTTCAAAAAAAATCAAATAATATATCTGTCACTTTTTTGGCGATAATTTTATTTGCATCGTGTTTGTAACCACTAGAAGTACCACCTGGCTTCGTTTTCGGTCGCAGGCTTGATATACCCGGTATAGAGAGGTGCTGAATGAAACGCTAGTGGATAGTCTATCGTCTCTATCTAGACTGCCCAGTAATATACCGTGAGGTGCTTTTCGTACTCTATATCAGCTCAAATACGTCCCACTGCAAGGCACGGGCCTCCTCTACAATCGGAGGTAAGATTGAGAGCGCATAGGCCGTATTATAGTCCACCACGCTGACCTACTGCTGGCTGGCACCGACGGACTTTACAATTTACATACCGAGAGAAATTCTTCCGAAACGCTGTGGTATGCAGGTTTCCATATGATGTTTTTCTTCGCCGTTATAGCAATGTTGATTTATGCCAGATATAAAAACAAATACGTCCAATACAGGTATTTGTGTTCGTTCAAAGAAGATATGTGAATGTACGATAGGATTGTGGTGTAATGCATTATCTCTACGCTGATTACGATTGCGATAATCGAAGTAGAAACAAAATCTTCAATAATATTAATTTGTTTTCCAAATATTTAACATGATACGCTTACAGCGTATCACATTTATTCAATTATATTTTCTAATATTTATTGATATTCAATTGCACAACGAAATAAAAATGTAGTTGTTTACATTCAAAGCAATTTTATGACTCAAATAAAAAAGAAAAGTATGCATGTATCAAAATAATGCGCATTATAAAACCCACTTTAATAATGACAAAAATACGCAAACAATCTCAAAGAAGCGGTGAGTAAAGAGAATAACAAAGTATTTTATCGATACCCTTTTATTTTCTATAATACTCAAGAGTTGTTTATCATAAGGCACTATATTAAGTCATCATGAATCTTTTTTATACATTAAAAGGGTCTTAAATATTCTTTGCCAAAATAACATATTTTTTAATATAATCGAAGATGGAGCCGTCGTTGATAGCACGTATTGTATAAATAAACATCATGGAATTGATCATATAAATAGAATATTGAACTGAGTAATGAATATAATATATATGATGCCGAATGTTTCTGGTGTGGAGGCCATGTACCACCATATGCATGGTCAAAGGAATCCTGGCCAAATTGTGGATAGTTATAAAGATTTATTACATGTTGTATCCTTGGAAGTCCACTTGTCCTTATGTCTGATTCATATTAGCCATAAGGAAGTCCTTATAGTTAGTAAAAATAACAAATAGTACCATAATGTTTACAAATGAATACCCCCACAGCTTTGATCAGTACTATTGATGTTTGAAGCAGCACAACGAGCTTTATTGTTTGTTTTTTATTTTCATTTATTTGATTACGTCGGACATTCCGACAGATTCATGTTTCACATGTGCGGCTAGAACTTAATTACATTTTTCAAACAAAAAATTCAGCGGATGAATTTTTCTGCAATATGACGTGGTATCGACCACGTAGTTTCCATTTTCATTCACCAGACTCGTTGGTCTCTTTGTCAACATAAAGGCGTTCGTATAAAAATGAAATCTCTTTATTTACAGCTGTGTACAGTGTATACCTTTTTGATGGCAATAATTGGTTTTACTATCTATCTAAACCACAGAATCTAAACTAAGAAGTTCCATTTGACAGTGTGAAATAAATCGGTTCTTACAATACCCGATTATTAAGAGATATCGATACTATTTGTTTGTATTTCTTAATCGATTACAGTTTATATTTTGAATTTACATTATTTCGTTTTTTTTTCATGAACATTTTTATTCTAATGAGACATCCACAATTGCATAAGTCACTTTTACTATTTAGGAACAAAAGGAGTGATTTATCTATTACTAGCGGCCCGGCTTCACCCGGGTGCAGACTCTTTTTGAGTCTAGTCCACATCACACACATACCTTTGAGTACATGATACATACATACATAACACATATACTCCAAAGTGAGGAACCTCACTATGTGTGCCGTATCCAGCAATACTGCCTTTTGGATATTATTAAAAATATTAATTAATAATAACTTAATTTATATTAATATCATTATTACATTATAATGTAACGAACATACATCAATAAATAATTATTTATTGATGTATGTTCCTTGACAGTATACTTACTATTAGCTGAAAGTTCAATATTTAAATAAATTAAAAAACAACTGCACTAAAACTGCTCGATTATTCAGATATTTTTACCGATTATGTGTATACAAATGCGTTTGAATAGTCTCTATTCTACCGGTAAAAGATCTACCGAGGTGACTTTGTAATGACGTCTAGAAAAAAAGTATGCTGTTTAAAATGATTATTTTGCTTTATATAAAGGATTTTAATTGAAATTTAGTGATTATGTATTGTAAATCTTGTGATAAAATAAGAATAACTTAATAATTACATGGATTTACGGAAAGTGTTATTGAAATTGTGTGAGTTACGTTTGCACAAATTTATTTATGTTAGAAGCATGAAACGTCGAATGGAACTTCTTAATTTAGATAGACTGTAAGTGTACGGAACAAAACGTTATTTCTCTTATTTACTCATAGGTAGAAGAATCTTGCTGCCCGAAGTTCTAAGTTGTAAAAGTCCGTATTCATTAACCTTCAGGGGACTTCGCAACGCAGTAGAATATTATAAATAATCTTAGCCGTGTACAGTACGAGTTAGGTAATCCATGTGCCGTAGAGGCCAGAGGGATAATAGATCGGGGAAAAAGTCTTTTCGCGTATAGTATGGAGGGAAGACCAGGTATGAGTAACGCAGGATTGAAGTAACAAATTAATTTGTGAAAAACATATTATCTACTGTTGATATGCTGTACGACGGATATAAATCATTGTGAACCTCCTCTATAGCTAAGAGGCTTTCACAGAGCTGTGGGTTTCGGTGGTAGAGATCCGATGCTCCAAAAATACACGTAAAGTAACTTTTCGCAATTTTTCTCTCGTGCGCTCAGTTTTGTCATGGTACGTATATAATAATATGGGTAATGGATATAATAAGACCTAAGAGACTGTTTGAAATAATATATTTTTAAACGAAAGCAATAATTTTGATGGATGATTGTAACAAATGCCATTATTTTTATTTGGAAAGTGTCCCCAAAGTCTTTAATAGCTGTAGCAAATAAGTTAATGTTAATAGACCGAAAGACCAATATATCATGTGTAGTAATTAGTAATTCGAAATCTAATAAGGTTCGAGAGAGTTCGAGATTACAGGAAAATTGAAAATCGTATGTTCAGCCCTGGTCTTCGTTATGCTTATGTTTGGCAGTGAAGTTACTAATCACCATGGTTGAAGAGAGAGGTAGAAAATAAACTTATCATATTTGTAACTCCACTTCTATAATCACCTACAACTGCCATCATTCGAATCGGTGCTCTCCGTTGTAAACAAATTGAGAATTGCAAACGTATGAATCCAGAAATAGTTGGCAATAAACTGCATCGAAACGTTAGTTCCGATTGGCCTGTGAAGCCATGCGTGTGGGTCCGGACGTTTCGTACGAGCAGGGTTAAGCTGAAAGATGCGACGCGCGTATGATACGATTACGTCGCGACACCTGCAATACGAATGCACACGGATAGTAGGAATAAGTGGAAGTGTCACTTCGTCACTCCGCGTCGCAATTTGATGTAAAAAAGTACGAGTTTAACTTCACAGGTTCGTAGTTCGTAGTCGCTCGGTGATATTAAACGCAACGTTTCTGCAGGCCAGACAAATGGAAGTGTTGTATATATACAATTAAATCTAACGCAGATTAATTTTATACCGTTATGTTTATTTATTTTGCTGGCACATGTATTTTTACACACTTATAAGACAATTCACAAAAATTTTAATCAGCGGATGAAAGCTTACAATCCTAAAATTGATTATAGCGGTTATGCTTCATCTACGGAATAAATATGTTTGAACTTGAAAACTTACATTAATACGTTCGGGTATCAAATCAGACACGGTTGCGAAAACGATGGTCGTGAGTTCTAAATCGAAGGCAAATGTCTGTATTTCGGAGTGATGTGTATAATTATATTCGTAGTCAATTATCACGCACAACGGTGAAGGAAAATGTCGTGAATAAATTAATTTACTCACCACATAAATCTTACAATTATTCTATAGTTCCTATGTGAAGACCGCTAGCATTACCGTGATGGATTAGGTGGTGTCAGCCCTGTCAATCAAACATCGAGGAGTATTTTGCTCAACAGTGGGCAGTTGTGGCCATTGTTAATAAAGCCTAAACATATATGTCTCGAAACTGGGTGTTTGTGAGACCGAAAAGTCTCTCGTAGTTTCTAATACCCACGATACAAGACATGGTCCTTACCCCACATTAAGATCAATTAACATCTTAATGTGGAGTCAGGACTATGTATGTGACTGTTGGGTGTATTTATTAATTAATTTATAGTATTTACTTAACACTATTCCCCAACAGTTTAGTTACATTAGTTGAGTTGTTAAGAGAATCATATCTTATCTGAGTATAAGCAGGCTTAGAGCTTAGGTCGTGTCCGCCACGCTGATCTAGAGCACGATGACAGACTACACAATTCACATACCTACCATAAAATTCTCAGTGATAAGGAAAATTTAACAGATCTGTTCTTTACAGGCAATACTCCAAATGGCCGAACAAAGTTTTCCGGACTTGATGTCGGTGCTGCCTCTGGCTCTGGGCGGGGTGTTCGGCCAAAACAACTCACCATTCATGGACGTGCGAGTCGGCGACCTGGTGAAGGACAAGGTTTCTTTTTGCACCAACCCTGGACTCATCGGCACCATAGCTTGCACCACTATAAGGCAGATGGCCGCTAGTGCGGTCAATATCGTACCCAATGAGGATGGATCGTTAGGATTTTCAATTTTAGCTAACGTAAGTAGTAGCACTTATAAATTGCAATTAATAATTAATAAAACATCATGAGCGCCATAAATACCTAATAAGAGATTTTATCGTAACTTTTAAATACGGCGAAATCCCTTAACAGTATCACATAAGTATTATTTCACATTTACGCAAGTTTTATTTTTTCAGTTTTAATATTTTCAAAAAGGCCATGTGCCTTAGGTAATGAATACTTTTAATGAGAAAAAAAAAACAATGTTCTTCCTCAAACGGCTCCATAGAAAATGAAATCTTTTGCTGTAGCAAACTACTATCCAAATTAGGAATGTTTAATAAAGTCACTTTAAAACTAAGCTTTAATTTAATATTCTTGCAACATGAAATAAAATTCCTGCCCTAGTGAGGCAGTTAATATAAAGTTATTGTTATGCTTCCGCCTTATTACTTGTAATCTTGTCCCCATTAGTCTTGAGTTCACCTACCTCAGTTCTATTTTCTAACAGATTTTTCCGTAGACTGAAAACGTAATAGCAAACTGAACTATAAAATTATTATACCGCAATTCCATTTGAATTTTACAATAAAGAAAAGTACAAGGTTTTGTACGCACAGTAAATTTCCTGTTGGGTCTTAAACAAGAAAACAATTACGTGTTTCTTTATATACAAAGAACCTTTCTTCCAAGTAATAAGGTTTGCCATAAACTATTCTACTTGTAAATCCAACTTCCGACAAACAACGTCGCTGCCGCTCGTAGAGAATCGCTTTAGAAGGCATTCATTGCTGTGAGGCGGTTGAAGAGGTTATGATTGTTTATTGAAGCCGCAATACCTCGGGTATTGCGGCTGAAAATAATGATGATCATTATGAATAATATTCAATTGTGTTTGTTGTATGGAATTCTACAAGTGTATGGATCACTTGTAGAATTCCATGAATTGTGTAGCTCAATTCAATAACGCCGACGGTTACAATACGAAGTACGAACATAAACAATTTAAGAGAAAACAACGTTTTTGTAACCAACTGAAGGTATTAAAAATACTTATTTCTACGCTTGTTTTTCTATAGGTACTTGGAACAAGTTCTTTGTCAAAAGTATTTAAATCTTATATAACATTTAACCAAAGAACGAAGCAAACTCTGAGACTGTCAAAGAAAACTCTTTTATGTGAAGATTCCAAGATTTATCCGATAAAAATATTCTAAATTGTTCAACGTTCACTTTGCATGAAAATAGAAATACTTGAAGCTGCTTTTACACTAAACTGCTACAAAAGGTACTTTAAAAATAATAGTTACATCCTTCGTGGCGGAGTTTGTTTAGAAGCCGACTGTAAAACGTGGAGCCGCGGATTCGACACAGTTTCGAGATAACTAAACATATTCTGTGCAACGAATTCAATATATTTATTTTGAGTCTGAGACCAAAACCTCTGTTTTTGATACCTACGACACAAGACGATTTTGTTGTTGTATGTATCAAATGAAACCTTTGTCACATAATGCAATGTTTTCATTAGAGTGAAGTAGATAGTACAAAGAGCTAAGTGATAGAAATTCGTCTTATGCCAAGTCAAAGACGAGCTCTAAGCAATAATACACTTTGAGAATATGGTTAATGAAATTCTCCGACAAGAGCAATCAACCTGAACAAACGCATAACACGAAGTTGATTTAAGTTTCTAATGAGTAGTGACTTACTATAATTGTGTCCGCGCTTGCTTGAAATATTCGCTAGAAAGAAAACTCGCGATGAGCAAACCTACATTAGTAGCAAAAATATAACAAATGAATGACATTGAGATGCATGAAGATCGGTATGACATTCGGCGGCATTTTTATTTAATGTTACAAAACATAAGATCAATAATTGTTCTAAGTTCGCTGTATTTTGATTTTTATATAATAGTAGTTATGTAAGATAAGCTAGACGCAGCTCTGGCACGAAGTCTGCAGTTGATGGCCGCGGTGCAACAATTTAATAATGGTTTGCGAACGTTATTTCCTCTCGAGTTACGGGACAGTGGTTACTGTCTTTCCTTATCAAATATAACGATGTAAATCCAATATCTAGAACTAATTACTTTTACGTGCAAATTGAAACTTGTTATCAACTTGATGTCCACTTAAACTACAATCACTCAACCTATTACCCTTCATGTGTTTTGTATTAGCCATGTTTGAAAATATTGTTTGTAAAATATCATGTACTTACAATAATTTTATGAACATGTCAGCTTGATCGTAATTCAGGTGGCAGTCATATAATTATGTCGCGTTTGTAGGATCTGCTCTAAATACTTACTTGATTCTTTCATAGTTGCGACGTACAAAATTAAGGTTTCGCTGAATAAAACAGAAATAGCGACTGGTGACACATTCGAGGAAAAACAATAATTACATAAAGATTTTAAGGCAACCGAAAAACTTCGAGCAAATTTTTTTGTAAAATAAAACCCCTCTCATGTCACGTAATCATTTTCACGTTGTTCGAGTCTTGTTGAGAAACCATTACTTAACACGACTTCATTTTACAACACCCACAAATATTAAAAGAAAAGAGTTCGGTTGCGTGATCTCACGATGTTTTGTTTTCCCCTTTTACTCGTAATTGCGTTGTATTTGGCTATCAGCGTGACTCCAAAAAGTTAGAATTGTATCAGAATCAACACTTAGCCACCGCTCTTACACTTTCTGCTTACACCTCTTGATTTCATGTATTTTCTAATTTAGAAACACTTAAAACCGACGCCTGAATACGAAGTGTACCGCGGCATCAACAACCCTCTAGACCTGGGCAGGATCAGGTACTTCCACGAGGCACCATACTTCCAGTACTGGACGGACTACGTGGACGAAGACGGAGGGGTGACCCGAAGCCGGTGCAACGACGTCAATGGCACCGACGCTGCCATATTTGCACCTTTCCTCGAGAGGTCTACTATTGTTTACGGAATCAACACCGATATTTGCAGGTCAGTTTTATCTACTTTTATTACTTTTCTGGTTTAAAGCGAAATAATTCCCATAGGTTTCAAAATTGAAACCTTAATCTAAGGTTAGAAGACACGAACTAACCTACACGAATAAACATTTTCAATCAACATCCAGTTTTGAAGTCATTAAAGCTTAGTTGCATAATACATTTCCCAATATTGTTTGAAATCTCAAATGTATGGCGATCACAGTGTCAAATTTAGAGTTATCGTCAGAGTTAGTTGATGCAACTGACATTAGGCGTGTAATCAATAACACTTTCGATAATAATTAAAATTCGGTAAAAAAAAAATTATAATAAAATAAATGTTAAAGAATTTATTCACTTAAGTTTTGGTGAAAATACTGCGGAATTGAATGACTCACCTCTACCAAGCATAATAAAGCGTGGGAGGCTGGAGCCTGGAGCGCCTTGCAATCAGGTATGGACGGCGAATGGTTTAATTTTGTTTCACAAAGTTCTAGATAGATAGCACATTCCTTCAGTTGAGGTACTAATCAAAAATATCATTGGTTTAGTGGTAGCTTCCACGAGTAGTAAGCCGTGAGTGTCCTGGGTTTGATTCCCACGTCATTAGTGTGGGTTTCCTATTTTGTTGTAGTTAAAAATATTTAATTAGCAAGCTGTGCCAATTGCAAACCTGTCTTTACGTTAGAGAAGTAAAACAATTAATATTTACTAGCATTTCCAGAATGTGTCCACATATATGAAAATGTAATAGTAATTCCCTCTGCTAAATCAAACATCAGAACCGTAATTACATTGGTCATAATGAACATTGGCAACGAAAGAGAAAACAAAACATCTTTTATAATTAAAGTAACAAATTGCTTTTACAAGACTCTGGTTACTTGGTTTGAAATGCAATTTTATATTTTGAACAAAGATTATGCATAAAAGTGTGCAATATTTTAACAGCTACCTTTAATTAGTCCGGACGGTGCTAGTGGCACAATATCTCGTTATCAGTTTCCACGAATACTCAAAATATTACTTTGTCTAATTACGTTCCTTCTCATTTTGCTTTACCCATCGTTCGATAAGAAAAATAATGAAAATTGCATTTCATAATACTAAGAATTCTTGTTCGCTACAGGGGTGTTTTCAGATGTGACGTCGTAGGAGTCGTGTCCACCCCCCTCCTCTCTCCCTTATCACAGCCGTACACGTAGGGAGGGTACTATGGTTACAAAATTTAGTTTTAAATTTAGATTTTTAAATAAACTTCAAAATTTACTTAAATATCTCAATAAAAAATAGTACCTACCTATTGCAGTAATTAATTTTACCTTTAATCGGGGCAGTAGATAGATCCTTAGTTAGAGTTTAAGTTTAAAGGGGTTCTGTGATATTAAATAATAGTATACACGTGATCAGCATTATACTAAGTCACAATGCACACTTGTAGCTGTTCAATAATTCTGATTTTCCACTACGTAACTGAAAATCGTAGCCGCACTCCGAATCCCAAATATGCATCTAATTGACAAAAGCGGAAATCCTGTCACATTACACGGTCGGCATGACTGCTTTACACGGGTATGTTTCACACAACAGCCCACATCAGATAGTTAACATCAGATGCAATTCAATTACAACTTATTATTAGAACGCTATTATTCATTGCTCTATGTCTTTTGAAGCGTGTTTACTAAAACAAAATAACAATACAACAAGAATGCCAAATTTCGTACTAATCCGACGTTTTGAAGGGGATCAAAATCATGTTCAAAGATTCCGTTACATACATACGTCTGAAGCTAATATAAAGCGTATTAAAAAGACAAGCGTTATATAACTTTCTGTGAAAAGAAGTACTTTATATACAAAATACACCTCTCGAACCTACCGTAGGTACTGTCACGTTCGTTCTGAAATACCTCTATGTTAAAAATAGCCCTTTGACACCACAAGGTTCTGCGGAGTACATTTTAATGAAATATGATTATATTGTGCAAGGTTGTTAATGAGTCTGTTCATTACTCCGCGAGTCCCACGGTGCATGTTTCTTTCACACATCATTATATCATGGCTCGCTTCTCAGAACGATGTTTTTGTTACAGCAGTGTTTAAGATGAAAACCTATTGTTGTGCTTATTTAAATAATGAAGTTTGGATCATACATATTTATTGATAATCACGTTTCAAAATAGAACCGCGAAATTGTGCTCCGACTTAATATTATTTCGATTTTGAACGTAATTTGCTAGCGATGCTGAACCGGGCCGCCAGCTATCGCGCCACCTATCAAAATGCATTATTGCCATGTGTTGATTTCCATGTGACATTCTTGATTACCTCACGATGGAAGTCTGATGCACCTACAAATATATTTAAAAGCGCAATTTGAAATCTGGTTCACTCAGGTTCTACAATTGAATTTACAGCGAAAATTTTATTAACTCGATCGATAAACTATTTCCGACACTCTGCGGTATTAAGAGCTAAATGCTAAAGGAATGTCAGCCTAGAAATATTTCCTCGTCTAGTTAAATATGCGTCCAGCATCGAAATAATTCTGTCCGTATTACAGCTTGCTTTTCAGTGTGAAAATGTAACATGATTTGTATAGCGTTTCGCAGTATTACAATTACATTTGAGCGCGATCAATAGAGAGCTTTACTCAGCGCCTGATCTAGGGTTCTGACCGCCCTAGGCTAATTATGAGGACGCGCCCTCGCCAGGTGCATTACAATGAGCCTAAATGGTGGTATTTTTGTTTTGTTTACAAGTGTGAACATTTTAATGATCCATACTTACAACTTATAAAAGTTTCCAAATTGATCTGCAAGCGAAACTAACGTTGTCCTATAATCTGCACGATATTCAACATATGCTTCGTCTTTAAGTATTTTCTAAATATTTAAACTTCTATTAAGATATTTAAAAAAGACATTATATTATTGAAACAAGTACAAGACCAGTCAGTGTTTGTTATACAGGTGCTTTTTAGAAAGAAAGAAAGAAAGAAAGAAAGAAAAACTATTTATTGATCACAGTTGCAACACGTAACAATAAACATGAAAACAAACATACACAATAAAAAGGGCTGATCGCGACTGTGACCGGTAGGTGGCCACTCAGCTTTATGTTATGATGTGGTGCAAACCACAACACCACGCTGATTTTCAGTGGCCACCTTAAAATTTGATTTATTGTTATAATATCAGGGACTCGCAAGCTTTTTCAGTTCACAGTATAGGTCTTGTGTTTTGTCTCAGTCTAGGTGAAATATGTAGGGTAAAAGCAATGACGCTAGATTAATAGTGCATGCGAAGATAAGATGTCAGCGCGCCCCCCAGATCCTAGCGCCCTAGGCTGCAGCCTAATTAGCCTAAGGGTTAATCAGGCCCTGGCTTTACTACATCGCTTTGTGCTATTTTATATATCTATTTGTCTTTACAAAGCATAGATGGCTCACGTGATGAAAATTGAATTAATCATTGCCAAGTAATCATTGCCGATAATTAACAGTCATGATACCTTAGGAAGGCTAGGTCAATAGCTGATTGGCAAAAATAGTTAGATGGAAGTCATGAGGCCGGGCTATGGAGGGGATTATCGGAAAACCCTGGCCATTGACCAAATGACTAATTACGGCGCGTCGTTGATCAGCGGGACAACGGTCCCAGGCGAGCCGGCCTATTCACTTTGAGCTTTGATTGGTGACAAAGGAGTGCCACTCTGTAAGCTGCAATTGCTACTGAATTATAAATGATACATCTATTAATAGTTTTGGCGGCTTATATTTGACGAAATTAATAGATTTAAAGCGTTTCAATTTCGCAAATTGGGGGTACGTATATCCGATTTGAGCCTTCTATAATCTGCATCAACTAATTGAATAATCGTTTTAACTCCTCGAAATCGTCGAATTCAGTAACCAGATAAATGGTGTTTGATGATAGTTTCATTTGATTGAAATTGATATAAACATTAGCTCATATCGCTCTTTAAAAAATGTTCGACACTTAGCCGACTTTAAACTTTGTGTTATAACTTCACCGGTAACTCGATCAACCGCTGTGTGCTGTGTACAGGGTTTAAGTGGCGCCCGTAAAAGTTTTGAACAATATCTAAAGCTATGTCTGTCCAACATTCCTTTTAAAACTAATGTTAATATCGGACATTAAGTGCAATCAATCGACGGATGCAAACAATAATAATATAATTATTGACCGAACATATTCATTTTACAGCGGATAAACCAATTATTAGTTCCTTGCGACAAGTAGTAGAGGACGAAATCCTAGCCGTGAAGATTCGTGCTTTGACCCTAAAATAATACCTAACTACTCCGACATACCAACCAAGACCGAGGCTAATATTTTGGCGCGTGCAATGTATGTTGAGAGTGTAGTAAGGTCTAAAGACGATTGGCTTAACTATCTTAGAATGAGGACTGAATAGCGCCTTTATGAGATTTGTTCGGGCTCCTGATACCTTGCAACCGACCCCGGCTATGTAGGCTTCTCTGGAAGTCGCTTTCAGTAAAGGTAGCCCTTCCGACACACACAGGGACCCCAAGACCCTGTATGTTGCATTTGATGATGTGCTAGAAATGTAGTGTTGGGATTTTATTGCCCCCTCACAAAAGTGCACCAAATGACTGAATGAGGCTCTGGACTAATATGTGTTGAATTCCAACTATATTGAATTTCTCTATAAACGGCTAAAATTCATTTCAGGTGAATTTTATTTGACGCGAATATCCCTTTGAACACGCTTGTATAAAAAAGCATCAAGGTTTTATGTTTTAAAAGCTTCGGATAAAAACACGGGCATTATTTTTAAAGTTTATTTTCCAATATTCGGCTGATGAACATCGAAAAAAGGATGACAATGTTTTGTGTAAAGTTCGAAGACCTCATATACAGCTTGTAACGGTTGTAATGATGCCTCCGGCGTGAATCAACGAATGCAAATAATATTAACCCGAACAATCGACTCGGTCCGTTTGTCATTCCCGATGTGACCGCACAATCCGTTACTTCAATTGACATCGATCAATATTATAAAAACTATAAGTGCGGTTCACTTCTGAGCGGGATGTTTAAAACCTCCTCCCTAAATGATGCAATAAAATACAGTTATTTTATGTACCTTGCAAATGAAACAACGATTTTACTGTTTCATTTTGGTAACTATGTCACGGAAACGACATTTGCAAAGTACATTATATACTACACATTTGCAATTTTTCCTGTAAACAATAATAGAGCATTGAATATCGAGTCATTAACTTATTAATAGGTATTAGTTATAACCTGTCTACGTTGTGACCTTTGATACTGTTGTAAAACATTAATATTATTAACTTGAGTACTGAATAAACGTTCCTTATCCTTACGCCTTACGTATTATCTCAAGTACCTACTTTGTGAAGGGCTTCTGAATAAGCGCCGCTGTTTACAAGATGCAATTCATTAGAAATCTATAACCGGATTTAGTTACTCCCTTTACAGAGTTTTAATAACGTCTGAGACCGACAGTCTCCAATATCGTTCATTACTTGTGCATAAAGCATCGCGTCGTTTTCCCTTCTAAGAAAAATGCACTTAGTTCCGGCGAGTACCTACGTTTTTTCTCTCTCAAATCAGAAAACAAAGAACGTCTATTTTCTTCGCTTCAATGGTTCTTACAAATTTCACTACACAAAAGCGAATAATTCGTTTCGGTGTATAGTCTTGTTAAAAGGTGCTTCTAATTAAAAAATATATGTTTAAAGCTCACATTTTTGTTTCACGAAATCCCCGCCCTGCTTTTAAAAAAGGTACATCAAATGTGCTTTGTAAGTGTAACACATTTTTTATTTATCCATAAAGCGCTTCAAAATTCGTTTTAACTGTGACTGCATTTAAAAACTTTTCTATTGTAGATACTATTGCTATAGCTTTGTAGCTACATATGGCATTGTTGCCGTGTTTAGCTTCCTGAACAATTTTTTATGCGCTACGCTTTAAAGTTAGATATTTTACAACGCTAGTAACGCAATAACACGCTCTCAACTTGCTTTTTTCAACATCGTCGCTATCTCTGGGAACTGGATATTTTTTAATGTTCATAATTTAGACGGGACTGAATTTACCTTTCGCTGATATTATACTCGTATGTCGTAAATATAAAACGTATTTTTTTAACTGCATTTTTTGGATTTAATACGTACTCTACAGATTAGCCTTAAGATTTTTATTTTTATTATGAATTCTTAAAGTCCGACCTAAACAAATCAGATCATCTTAATAGACTAAGCATATATTGTACTTCAGACCAGACATTGCCATATTCATAGCCCTAAAAAAATCATTTGGGCTAGTTTTTAAACTCATATGGAGTCAAGCCATCTGGTACTCTCCAGATCGAGTTGTAAAAGACGTGCATGGTCTTCTTTCTTTAGTAATATGTAATTTAAAATTTACTAGCCCGAGCGCCGCGACGGAGCGCCCAAGCGCCACGCACCACTTTATGCCTGTATTATTTATTCGATAATCTTATTGAACGTGGCTAGCATATTTTTAAATTCGTATCTTAACTACATATATCTATCGTTATCTCTCTCTTGTACTTTTACGTGACTTTTGGCAACGCGTGATGTCTCTTTTGCATTTAAGGGTGAAATTATGTAACGATTTATTTCTTTAAGTTAATCAAGTTATTATAATTTTTTCTATTTGTTTCTTTTTTACAAATATTTTGTCTTCTATGTATGTCCACACAACTTATATTAACTGTTAAGACTACCACTGTATTATTTTACAAAATCAAATTGTAATATGTGAAAACTTGTAATTGGCCTTCTTTAGTTTAAACTTATGTTATATTGTTACTAGCTGTAAATTTTCCTATTAAGTATAAAATAAAATAAAAATAAAATAACTAATATTGTGATAACAATCTATAGGTACAATATTGGCAAAACTACCGTTCTGCCGATGTAAATTCGTTTATTAATTATTGGCAACTTTTGGCTTCTAAATCAACCCGTAGGCACGCCACTGGCATAAACAGGTACTTATAGTATTTTTAAATGAATTGTTTGTTCACAAATATTTGCGACACTCAGATCTCCCTGGAAAATGAACACATTCGATAATTTTCCTTGTATAATATTACAAAACATATACTACAAACTTAGTAATTAGTCAGTTTTTCGATTTCTGGGCTCACAAGATTTAATGAAACTTCGGAATCGCGATAATTTAATGTTTGAATTCGAATTTAACCACTCGGGTTCGGGTTTGTCCTTCCGCCAGAAATACTCCTACACATAATTCTTGTGACATTATCCATTCGTCGGATTCGTTAGTTTCAATTAAAAATATTTTTTGCACCTACTTTTAAAGTATTATTCTTACAAAGTATATTTAACTGTTTTAAACCAATTTCCACATAGCGTTAAGGTATTCTGAGCATTATTCAGAATACAATTACGTCGAGATAAAATATCTTGTAGGCCAAGATATACAATCATTATTATATGGTAAGTTATTGATTTGATACATCAAATATATGTTTAAATTTGTGTGTTTGTAACATAAATCTAAATAAGCGAATCCGTTTGCTTTTTTGCAACCACCAATTCTATTTATAGCAATGTTCAGGTTATGGTTTGGTATGTTCCGACGTGCGACGGTTTCATCTTGCACGGTGAGATACTAGAACCAAAATTGATTAACCAGTTAAGTTATAAACGGAAAAAATACAGAATTCTCGGTAAAAAAACAAATTAGGGACGAAAATACACATTTGTATTGCCCTCTGAATTGTTGGAAAGTCATCAATAATACTGATTATGTTTTAATTTTCTGATTTTTTTTGTTGTAATATTCTCTTCGAGGGGACCGCGAGTCCTGGTCTCGAGCATCTGGTCCACCAGGGCGATTATAACTTGGTGTGCCTGTAAAAATATCTTTGACTCACCTGATTTTCCTTTGTTGGCTGTAAAGAGGTCTCCTATTGAGTCATTTTAGTTAGCTTATTCCCCGTCCTTCGCCGCTCGTATCGCACTGTTAAGAGTATTTCTAACTGCTAAAATGACACCTACATTTTTGTTACGTTAACCATGTATGATAATCAATAACATTTGATAAAAATATGTCTCATTTGGTTATCAGATGGGTAAAGGTCGATCTTCACTCTGTCTCGATCATATAACTGTACAATTCGATAGCAGATATTAATCGTTTAGTGAAATTCTTCGTCATAAGTCAATACGGGTCATAATGCTACCGCTGTCTTTAGTTGAATATATTATTTTCCATTTTGGCAATTTTCTTTTCCTTACAACAAGAACAAAATTCAGTTATTCAATTAAGTTATTTATATCAATGCGTAAACTTTATATTGTAGTTAAATCACTACTCTTAATATCTCCCTTCCTATTTTGATTATCTAACACTCTTTTTACATTTAAGTAGGCGTCGTAAATAACTTTACTTTCATTTAGTTTTCTCACGAAACTAGTTTGTGTCCGACGACTTACTCCGAGTTTTTTTAGATTTTCTTTAATAGGTCAAGAAAAATCAAAAATACATCAAGATAAAGTGCCACCTTTACGCTTCAAATAAACATAGAAATATTATTCAGTATAATTATATTTTGTATAAAGAGAGATAAATAAGACAAACAATAAGTAATAATAAATCTACCTATGTATAAAAAAGAATCGAAAGGCTCAAAGAATCCTAATTATTACGTACAGTACATAACCAAATACCACGGATATGAAAATTAGTTCTTTTCGGCAAACACCATTACATTCACCCACATCATTTCACTTCGGAGGTTACACTACGTCCATCTTGTAAAAGGTGTCACCTGGTCCTGATGCGTCTCTTAGTCTCAACACGCCTCGACGTAGAGAATACCGCAAAATTTCCCAGCCCATTAACTGCCCGTGGCATTTTTGTAGAGTTTAATCAGCACATAGCATGTTCGTGGCGCAGTTGGTTAGACTGTGAAACGAGAGGTCGCGGGGTCAGGATTATGTATATGACTGTTGGGTGTATTTATTTATTTATATAATAAGTGTCACAGTCGTCAACAGGAGAATGCTCTTGACATTGGCATGCACCATAAATTGAAACACCATACACATTTGATCCTCCAGCATTCTGTGCAATCAACACGTATTTGTTAAACACCGATATATTATTGGAGGGATGAATTTGTTTACAGGCCTACAATAATCGAACAGAGCAGACGTGGCAAGTGGTAGACACCAGCGTATTTTTTAAATACATATTTTCAAACTTTCCACTGCTCCAGATATCATATTATGCAGTTCTTAAGGGACAACGGAATGTTTTGTGCACCCGCGTCGCGACTTTGACAAGGTCGAGCTGAGGTGTCGGGTGGAAGACAAAATTAAACTTTTATATAGAATATATGTTTATGAGATGAAGTCCAATGCGCAACCCTGTATATCATCAATATATTACTAATAAGTAATTGACAATACCTATACAAGGTTATTTTCATTAGAGTATTCAAATTTTAACATACGTTTCGGAATCCTGAATATAATTAAATACTAACATAAAAACACTTTTTTTTTTCAAATTATTCGATATTTTTTATCCTAACAAAAAAAAACTTAGGCAATACGCACGACCTTAATTTTTATACACAACTCGCGCGCGCGTCTTTGTATAAAAATGGAATATAATACATAATACTCGGAGTAGGTTCATACACCACACACCAATATTTCCCACTATTTTCCTTTCACGATTAGTTTTCGTTCCTGCTTTCGAAAAGCTGGGACCAACAATATAAGAATACTACAGCATCTTGTTTATTTCTATTCCTGACTTATTTTTATAGCATATCTGCTGGGTACTGGCGTATACCAAAAGTAGGTATTACCTGGAATTTTGTCTGCGTCGCTAGCCTAGTGCGGCTAGGTGAACTTGACATGCCTGTCGAAACTTATGAATATCTATCAAATATACACGTTTATTTGCTAAGTTTTCCTAAGCTGTTAAAGTGGGTGATAACTATAAATACACAACATGAAAAAGTCAAAGGTGTGGCCCTGGGCCGAACCTGTGACCTTCGTGTTGAGTGTCCAACTCGCTACCGAGGAATATCGCTGACTACTAAGTACTAATTATACATACACTCATAGATATGCACGCCGGTATCCTCCACGTAGCATAGGCAGAGGTGCCCCGCTAGTGGTACATTTTGGCGAGCTTATTGTCTTTCCAAGTCGAAGAAGGCGAGCCTATAGTTATGCCAGACAGAAATTTGTCTCACGCAGCAGGATTTATACAAACACGTTGATGCTAGAACGAAGTCGCGAAAACTACAACTTTCCTCTTTTGTTTAGGAGCGTTGAGCTTCGATATCAGCGGGACGTAGAATATGAAGGCATCCCGACCTACAGATTCTCGGCCAATGAGTGGTTCCTGGACAACGACGACGGCTGCTTCTGCCTCAACACAACAAAAGGTATCACACGAGAAAACGGCTGCCTTCTAAAGGGCGCTATGGAACTGTTCACATGCGTGGGTGAGTATATTCTGTTTATAGAAGAAGCCGGCGGCCCGCCCTTGGCTAGCATGGTCGATCGTGGCCTAAGCTCTCTCAGTGCATCTTTCAACTGTAGGGAAACCCGTGCCATCTACGGCGGAATTATTGTTTATTAAAGTAAGACTTCTTAGAAGGTGATTTTAATATTGGACGAGAATTCAGAATGAAACTTCAATACTACGTTACTTTGACGCGTTACTTTAAATGAAAAATAAAACGCTGTGGGAAAAAGAAAAATAGCTGCACATGGTGCATTACATATTTTTAGTTCAGTAAATTATCCTGCCTATTGTGTCCGATATAGTCAGTTAATAATATATGAAGGTACAAGAAGCTGTCGCGTAAATGAAATGGCGTTTTATATTGTGCACCGTTTGTGAATTTATAATACGCCACAGAGTTGAATAGAAAACGGAATTTTAAATAAAGCCTTATTGTTCCGATGAGTGGTCAAGACGGTGGTTAAGCTACGAGCTCTAGCTTGCCTTAATATTCTCGTCCGATCGTCCAATTAGGATGAACGTCCACTTTAAATGTTTGTTTATATAGGTAAAGTCGAGATTTATAACCGTTTCAATCAAATTCCAATATTTTAAAATAATATGCGCGATGATTGTACGGTGGTCAAAATATTTGATTAGTTTGAACTTAGACTACATTTTTTTCTTGCATATATTTCCAGCTGGCTGATGATTTTAAGATGTATCTAAAATCAGACAATCACATTTTATAATTTAAATAAATTATCGCATACTTACTCAACCAGTTTATTAAATTATGGATTACAAATTTAATAGCCCTTGTGAGCTAAATGAATTAGCAGTTTCATTATTCAATATTTATTTATTAAATTCCAAAATTATGAATTCATACCTAAATGATTATTAAATTGAATGGTATTTTAAGTCAAAATATTTTAATTGCGTTTGAAAATGGAAACTAATAGAATATATCCGAACGTAACAATATGCGTAGTGGCTAGAGGTTTCGATCCCGGGATTGACGAAAAGCGATTCCGGGGATAGTTCTGAGATTGGGAAATTTGGCGAAAAAGTAATTAAAAGTACGTAAAAAATGTTTTACTCCGATTTTTGCAGTTCTGACCTCAATGGACACTATTAATTCATAATTAACGTTAAAATTTACAGTATCTTATCTGGTGTACAAATTAATTCCTTCCGTTGTTATGTGTCGAAAAGTGCATTTATAGTAAAACAACAGTAATGACACACATTACAATACAGATTAATTAAACTGTAACCAACACTAGTGGTAAGATTTCTCCACCTCTCAGGCAATTTTAGAATTCCATTTCGGAAAAACGAATTTCTAAGTCTCAAGTGAAAAATCGCCTTCTTTTATCCCTTAGTTTTAGTTCACAAGGTCCTCAAAAGAAGGCATGTGACCATTTCCATGAATGTCCACGATATTTAAAATACACGTTGAGACACTTCCAATTATATAATTTTAAATTATATTGAAATATAATTTTTCGGATTATTTTTTATCTCTGTAATATCTAAAAACACAGAAAATAGAAATACATGCATCAAAATTATATTACAGGCGATGACAATTTTTCTGTAACTATAATCGTTATAACAAATATTTTAAATTATGTATTAATTCAATTAATAGGAATTAAAGCAGTTTATTTCCTGCTTTTGGAAGTATGTAGGTATAATAATATATATATTTCTGTAGTAAAACAGAAACAAATAAAAATACCTCTAAAACTATGCGTAATGTATGGGCTATTGACATTGTCCTTTGATTTATTTTAATCCCGAAAATCCCGTGATCTAACTCATGAAATCCCGGGACATGAATCCCGAAAAATCAGCCGCGATCGAAACCTCTAGTAGTGGCTTAATACATGGATAAAGACGTAAAACTTTCCGCCCACTCAAACAAATAACCTTATTATGATCGTAAAGGTCGTCTACGATCTTCTGTCGCCGAAGGCGGTGTTTTCAAAATAATATTATAGTTTTTCTCTCTTCATATTTTGTTACATTGGTCATGTTTGCACTATTAGATTACGAGTAATAAATGCTTGTTGTTTATATTATAAGAACATATCTCAAACAATGTATTGTATATAATATGTATGTAATATACAAAAATATATTTTCCTAATTTCGGGCTTCGGCACTCGTCAGTAGATTTACCTATTGTTATGGGACGTTGTTCACTACGCTGGTTTGTCACTGGACATACTAATTATTCATATTATAAAGAATGTTGTTTGGCTAATACGCTCATAACACAGCTATCATGATATGCTATATTTTACTGTATAGAGATCCCATAATCGTGTTTTCTCGAACATACGTGTCACTTGAGTGAGCTGATGCAGACATAATTCAATCGGTCTTTATCGAGTGTGTTCAAACTATCTGCCAATAATTATGATCTTGTACGAGTAGACTGCGTGCTACGCTACAGACAGTTAGACAGCTTTTGCTCTCCCTAATCCACCTTCAAAGTAATACCTGTTGCGTTTAGACGCATATTATTCAAGGAAACTAGCTGAGCGACTTGAAAAGCGAACGTTTCGATTGCTTGTCTATCATTAAACAGTAAATCCACGGACGGTCCCGACTGTGGAAATAATATAACAAATATTTAAGCGAACATTGCGACGCTGTCTGCTTACCCGTGATCGATAATCACGCTGAGGCTAGCACGGATATCACTGTTGCTGTAGATAAACTGGATTTACTTACATCAATTACCTATTCTCATTTTGTCAAGCTTGTATTTAATTTACTATATTGTGTATTTAGTCCATTTTTACTTTGACTCTTTTGGAGCATGAAAGTTGAAAAAGCCGATTTAAACGAGCAATAATTATCAGACTTTATAAACGGTCCTCTTTGGGATATTTTCACTGCACTCATTATATCAAATGATATATCGGCGTAGAAAGATAAAATACAAAGTCGAGGTACAACATCGCAACATTATGCAAAAAATAATTATCATAAAAGCATGAAAGGAATTTATTCAGTAAGATAATGAGGCGTTTGCTTGTCAGTGGGTATCATTTTATATTGAACTTTGAAAATTAAAATAATAAAACCAATAAATTGAATATTGTTATACGTTGTTATTTATAATTACATACACTACTTTCTTTAGCTATTAATGAATCATTACAGTACAGTTATATGACCTAATCGAATCCACAACTCGTTTTATTAATACAGTAGAGATTTGAATGACTACATGACACTGTCAATTATAATAAGCAAAAAAGATGTAAATTGGAGCATAGGTATAGAATTCTAATAGCGAACGGGTGCTTTTCGACGGGTCCGAAGAACAACATTGGATCTGAAATAGAAGATATTTTCCTAATAAGTATAAATATTATGAAAATCGATCCGTTATTTAGTGAATTACAAACTAAAAATGCTAAAAATATAATGTCATATAAGAAATAAATTGTGCCAAAATATGTAAATTTTGAAAAACAAAATTATTCACATTTTTAATAAGTTTTTGAAACTACCGTCGATCTATACTTTGGCAAACGTGTTCGCGTCCTTTGTAACGACAGGGGAGAGCCGTCGGTGTATCAGGCACAATCCAGATCCTCTATTGAATCGAATAATTCATGGTTCACATGATATAGCTTCATTGATGACGCGCATTTCAGCTGAATTGAAACCCCATTGACGCTCCTATATGTACTTCTGATTTTAGTATACGAAAATGGATTCAAAAGCATACGAATAAAAGGGAACCGTATGGTAAATTCCATCATAATATATTCGTACTACTTACTACACAAAAAGGACACGTTTTCATTTTGTGAAATCAAACTTTTTATATAACATTTGAGCAGTAATTGATGTCCAAGCGGAATCTTTGCCTAAATGTGCCACAAATATTTTTTACGAGAACTGTTGGTTTTTTGTTTTTAATCAAATAACATTACATTTACAACCGGACATATATAACATTTTTCTCGGTATCATACATAGTTGTCGTACATATACCTATATATTTAGTTTATCTTTGTAATTATCTAGTCATTTTAAAATACGACATTTATAAGCTTGCGCATCTATTATAATTATTAATAAGATTCAGAATATGTTAGATCTTGCTGTTTTAGGAAAAAAAATCAGTACTTAAAATTCTTTTCTAGACGTGTCACGACTTGGTTGATTTATAATTAATTAAAACTTAGTTAATTTTGTTAGCGTCAGGTGATTCATTTATTATATTGACAAAAAATGAGGATAAATATTTAGATAAATATGTCTTTAAATATGAATATATAATATATGTACATTTAAATATGTCCCGGCCAGAAACCTTCTTAATGCAATTGTAGAAAACCAAATATTTAGTACAATAATGGCTGTGTACTGCGCTACCTTTACCCATCATAACACGTCACATTTTTCGTCTCAATGGTTACGGTGACATTGCAAATAGGATATTTATGTACATATATTTAATATTGCGAAAACAAAATGCTTATACTACTTTTATTTTGTGTCTAACAAAATTTATCGTGTGTCGAATCGATTTTATTTTTTATTTCTACAATATCGCTCCACACAATGGGTAATCATATGTATCCTAATCACGTACGCTTTGCAGAAGGTTGTCTCGACAGATCGTTGATGTAAGTAAGAGGAAGATAGATCTTTTGTCTATGATATATAATGATCAAAAAGGGTAAAAGTTCCCGCTGGAACAGGCTCAAAGTACAGTAAAAATAACTAGGAATCCTGCGCACGCGCAACATTATCTTATACACCAAATGTGCCATCTGATTATAAGTGAGGGAAGGCTATATTATCTAATATAGTAGGTATTTACGATTGTCTAATGTAATAGCTAAGCGTGAATTAAGCAACAGAGGCCATCGTCTCACCTCTTGACCCGCGCCGGAAATAATCTATAATGTTTACATACACACCAGAGGTTCTCAATCGAGGTTCGTTATAAAACAACTATCAATAATTACATTTCGTATAAAAACTATAATGCGCTAATACTTATACTTGTATTTTCTTTTGTAAAATATGTATGTGATTTTGTTATTATTTGAATATCCATAAGCTTTTAAACGCACTTAAATATTATGAATAATTAAATATTGATATTTTTTACTATGGCTCTACAAGTTTACAATTAATTTTCCTAGATTAACTTGGAAATTTAAAACGTCAACATATCACCTAACCATAGAGGTCACTACAAAATTGACCTTTACATAACTAGATGTTTCATTATTAGACTCTAAAACCGGTCATTGGACGCGACTGGCGTACCTGCCTGCGCATTTGTCACAAAATGGACTGCGTGCCACTAATATTGAATTTCGTGCACGTATATCCTACAAAGCCGGCGTAAACGTGCAATAATAATTTGGGTTTGTAGTTGAATACCTCTGGTGAGGTAAAGCAGTGACGTACTGTCAAGGTGATCAAGCGTAGCCACCGCGCCGAGTGTTCCGCGTCCCGCCGCGAGATGACCACTAGCTTATATCCCACACCGGCACCAGTAATGACCTTTATCTGCTCTTCATAATCAGGGCAGCTTAACCCGAAGCAATTAAGATAACAGTTAAAATACGGGCGTGACACAGATCGAGTGCGGCGCGCGGCGGGAGGCCGACACGTAAAAAAGCATGCGCGTGCGCATTACAATCAAACGCACGTTACGATGATCCGCGTCGCGTTGTGGATGCCCGTGCTCCTCGCGCTCGCCGCCGCGCGCATCTACGATCGGTGCGACCTGGCGCGCGAGCTCGCCTCTTACGGTGCCCGCCAAGACCACGTCGCCACCTGGGTCTGCATCGCCTTCCACGAGTCGCGCTTCGACACCGCCGCCAACAACCCGCACAGCGGCGACCACGGCATCTTCCAAATCAGCGAACTCTACTGGTGCGGCATAGGCAAGGCTTGCAGTTTACCGTGTTCCGCTTTAAGAAATGAAGATATCAGAGATGACTTTGAGTGCGCTATGCAAATCTATGAAGAGCACACAAGACTCCAGGGAAACGGGTTCCTCGCTTGGGTGGTGTACCCTCATCACTGTAAACATAACGCAAAAAAATACATTGCCGACTGTGACATTCAAGGAAAGCACTACACGCCGACTAGTTCATATCGATCTTTTAATTCATTTTACGATGATACTTATTACAACAACGCAAGTGACACTTATAAACCGCAGCCACAAGTGGACAACTCTTTGCCTTCGTATTTGACAGTGAGCTCCATTTTTAGGGAAAATTATGGAAAAGTGCTTGATATCAGCAATAAGGAAAAAATTGATTGGTATAATTATAAAATTAATAACATAGATGATTTGAAATTGCCGGTGATTGGTGAGAATACTCAAGTAAAAATTACGTTGTCTCCAACTACAACGCCGGCAACAACTACTACATATATACCTCCAGTGATGCCTTGGCGAACTATAGAAACCAACCAATTTCGTCGGAAAAATCCGTCTACAAAAATTACGTCAGCAACACCCACAACTAGGACACCTGAAAGATCTACGGAAAAAAGCACTACCACGATTAAACCGACAACTGTGAAGCCGATCACTACCACCACAGCCGCAACGACTGCTCATGTATGGAATAAGGCTAGTCTTGGAACTGTGACAAATTCTTTGAAACCAACTGTAAAAACTACAACTTTCAAACCATTCATGATAACTTCTGCACCTCTATTGTCGAAATTTTCGACTTATAAGTTTTCTTTTTCTGGCACTTCTCAGAGACCTAATAGTATTTCTACTTCCACAAACAAACCACAGATGTCAACTACAGCAGGCAAAAATGCAGCTAGTTCTATAACTCCTTACAAATTCATTCCATTTTGGTTTAGTACATCAACACCCTCAACCGCTACTAGAACTACTACAAGTAGTACTAAAATAACCAGTACACCTTACAAATACTCATACATTGGATTAACCACACCGTCCCCGTCTACGCCTAGTAAACCTACGGCGGGTAGTACTAAATTAGTTACAGTGCCGTATAAATACATTCCTCCAAAATTTACTTCTCGAACTTCTACCACCACAGCTAAGCCAAGTACAACAACAAGCTCTACCAAGTCAATATTTTCTATTAATTCTTCACCAAGAACACAATCATCACCAACAACAACCAAAATCCAACCAAAATACAGCTTTGCCAGCGTTTTTTCAAGCACAAATCAGCCGTACACGGTTAAAACATCGACAGTGCCACCTAAAGTAGTAACATCCACCCCTTGGTCAGTCTCGAAGACTACAAGTAGTACACAGTCCATATTCGATTTATACTTAAATCCCACTAGACAGCCTAAAGCGTTTACATATAATTTTCCAACAATAAACAGCCGATATAAATTAAATATTTTCTCTGACGGAACTACCACGCCTTCCTCCGTAAAAATAATAAAGAGCGAGCGGAAATCTCTGACCGGGGGAGGCTCATAATTCATTTTTAGATCACATATATCCGCTCATGCATCTCAGTGATAATTTATTTAGTTATAATATGTCGCATTGTTATTCAAATTTATATGATTATTATTCTGCTAATTTTGTATTACAAGATTAGTAAATTATGCTTTGCGAATGTGTAATTTTAAAGTATAATTATGATCTGTTCTTATGTTATAGATTATTAATAAATACCGAACTGAGATTTAATTATACGTCATTTAGTCATGTAAGCATTAATATAATAGTTATTCTGCTCAACGTATAATCAAATTAGGAAAAAAAAATGCATTTCATCATTTTGAATTAAAAATGATTTATTTTATTTTGTGTATCATTTAAATAACTATGTCTAGCTTAATAGGGGCATAAAACACGAATAATAAACACGATTATTATTAATATACTGTTTTCCTAGCAAATGTGTGCGTAGGAAACATAAACAGCTGTGGTTTAACACTTAATTGTACGCGGAAAGCTTCAATCGCATGTATGTACATTCACCGCCAGGAAACATGCGAGTCTCTGCATATTCAGTTCGTCTAAAGAGTTGTTTGATAAGCTCCGGCATACTCCGCTAATATCTGACATAACTCTTGACTATATTCCAATAAGATAGTTTAAGTGATTTCGCTGAATTTTAGAGATTACGGGCCACAAACATGTTAAATTTGTATTTCTAAAGCGCCAGTTTCCTATGAAATCAAAAACTAAACAAAATTAACACTGACAAACGGGCTAAAAATTTTAGCCTGCTGTTTTTTAATAAGGAAGCAATAGTCACAAACAAACTATATATACAATATACTATGTCTAAATAATCGGAACTTTTCCAGACTCTAGGAGCTCCTTTCAAGACATGTGCCTATTGCAACCAGCCGCGCTTTGTCTTTTGCACTCAATATAATGTTATTAAAAATGTTTTCCTGAACCAAAATGGTATTAATACGTACACTCGGGACCCGTCAGCCTGGTATATCAGACACATACTCTAAACCAGGTATTTAATTATACGGACCAAAAATAATAAATACATCATCAGTATATATGATGTAGTAATTAACATATATTATTCCAAGTTACGTATACGGAACTGTGGCCGCGAATGGTTTTACTACATGCTGTTTTTCATGTTTTGCAAATGAAATGTAATTTTTCCTAGCCTCGTGCAACTTGTTGTAAATTGAATGTATTTGTATTCGATATACTAAAGCGTTTCATAAAGCGACTCGCAGCGCGGCTTGTTTGGCATCGTGCATTCGTATTTCGTACTGTTTAAATAAACGTTCACATGATAAATGCTTACAAGTAAGCTACATTAAATTTACTTTAATTATTATGATTTTTTCAATTGGTTACCTCATTGTCCGTATCTAATAAAAAGATTTACATGCGCTTGCAAATCCAATATTACCGTTTTACTGATTTTTCATTCAATTATGTTTAAATATGATGAGTGTTAAGTTTAATATAACAATATTTTGGTTCTACACGTCTGAGTCACGTCAATTATATCCAGATCATTGCGTATTCATAGGAATATAGATTTTCACGGCGCTAAAACATAAACAGCCCTTTATCAAGCATCCTCCACTAATACCTCTTCAATAGAAAATAAAATCCGTGAATGCAGGTTCAAAGTAAGATAATAAAAATACTGTTCTCGCTAAACAACAGTCGATTAAATTCTGTGAATTAAAACATATCTGTCAAGTTAACACGCCACGCGGGGAGCTGCCACAGGCACACTGCCTGGTAAATTAGTACTCAAACCTAGTGCTGATCATATTTTACCGGGTAAAACTTGAATTACTTTCTTCAATAAGAATACATGAAATTTAACGGCATGTAATCTCATATCTAACGCAATCCAAATTTTGCAAACACATACAACATACAAATTATGACATGTACCCTTCACAACAGAAAAAAGTATTCCCTAAGGTTAAAATTGCGTCACACGCCTGACACCGCCTGGTAGGTAAATAAAAATTTAAATATTTTAAAGGCTACTACCAGATATGCTAAATTATACAGTGAATTGATTATTTATATGTATGTCTCACAAACATCTAATTAATGAATTGTCTGCATGTCACACAATAACTTTGTCCTTCGAACGGAGAATATCGGAAATATGAAAATAAATTGGGTGTGTGAGATTATAAAAACTAAACGCTACAGGAAACCCACTGCTGATGAGGTGTCCAAGGATTTCCACAGCTATCGGAAGCAGACTGCACGCATCTGCCCGCGACCTTTATCAGGCCGTGATTCTGGTGTAATATATTCGTTGAAAAACGTAGCTGATGGACGCGTGTAGTCAGTGAGCCGTATACACGCCGCTTTCCGGTAGGGCTGTCAGGCACATTTTAATTGAAATCGCGAGTCAATGTCGGCGAGTTACCCCCTGCCTACATTTTACGTGTAGTGCTATGAACAGTGAAAATGTATTTTTACCTTCTTATTGAGCATTGCAGCAGTCAGCCCCCCACGAATATATGGGATAGTTGTCGTTACTGCATTTGCATCGTAGTAAATATTCGTATATTTCTTATTACAACTACGCCACAAGACAGAGTAGATAGTCTTAGTCGTAGCCACTAGACGTTTATTTCATAGCTTGACATTAAAATATATTTACAGAAAATTCCATTATGTAAATACCAAATTAAGAAAATCCCGACTCGATATTAACAAGCTCTCCAATTTTCTATGGATAATATTTGAATTGAGGACTAACAAGGAATCGGTAATTGAGCAAATTCCCGTACAATGAAGCCATTGGAGCAGCTTGTTAAAATAAAGTCTGCAGTGAGTGCGGTCGCTACGGGGTCCACAGCAAGCTCCGGTTCTTCTTGTTAGCCACAAGCATTATTTTTAATGTAGTAAGGCGCTCCCCGTTGCATGTTGCGTATACTCTGGTCATTACCAGGATAAAACTGGGTCACCTGTTGTTTGATCTAAAACTACTGTTGACTTTGTGATTGCGTCTGTCTATGGTTTTGGCGCCGTATGTTCCGTTCCTTCGTGTAAATGTGTGTCCTCCCTCGCATCTCACTCGGTGCAACTGCTGTCGCCCATACCGGCACCCGCTACTCAAATCTTACTTCATAAAATCAATACATAGCAGTTAAAAACATGTTGTTGCTTTGGCACGCAAGAATTTTTTTGTTAAAAAATGATAACTAACAGAAAACGATAAATGGATCATCAGAAAATAATAACTGGCAGTACTTAAATCAAGATGGGTGCCCAAGACACGGGCTTGCCTACGTTGGGACCCACATACTTGATAAACAAATAACTGTATGTGTACATTGTTTTTTTTTTCGGAGATTTTGACAATAAATTTCGGAGAGAAATACTAATCGTGGCAAAACACTTAATACATTTAACCAGTACCTTATTAATTTCATAAAATCAATCTATTTACCACCTTGTGATCTTTTATATAGAAAGTGAAGCGCATGAAATAAAGGCAATAATAAAAATGGGAATAAAAGCTAAACTAAATTTTTGAATTTGCTGATCTTATAGTTCCAATGACGTTAATTATTCAGGTCCACAGATATTTCCGACGCGTAATATGTATTTTTACGAAATGGGAAAGTAAATAAACGTGATATCTGTTAGGGTTTGCGGTATGTGTGAAACAACACACAAACCATCGCTTCCAATAATCTTGAAAGTAGTTGCATGACGATAAGGTTTTATTCAATAAAATAAATATATCGAAGTTATTGGTTTTCATAATGTGGCGACCCTATGTCACATACATCGTAAACATACGTTTTATGTAAATATCGTCTATTTTCGGCTTTGACATCAAGAACCACTAAATATTAATTATAACGCTACGGCGCCAACATAATTTAATATTTAAAATATCATCATTAGATTTAAGTATATTTCCAAAACTTTTCAGCACCGACTGATATTTTAACAAACTAGCTTTCCTTTCAGCAGTATACTGTCTAACGGGCTATTTACACAATACCGAAGTGAGGTTACATAATATTTATGAGATAAAAATTGAAAATTATATTTTGTAAATGGACCATAAGTACTATGTGTATTGACTTGTCATAAAAGCTATTTAATTACCTACGAACCAATAAACGAATTTTATTTCATTCCATTACTATTTCATGTCATGTGACGGGTGAGGAGACCACCAAATACCAATATTCTTAAAAAGGTGTACCTGCCTCTCTGGAGTTGATGATCATCAAATGTATAAAATTAGCTGCCTTAGGTAATCACCTACCTGTAAACTTGTCTGCTGGCTCTTTGGATAAAAAATAATATACAAGCAAACGAAATTTTTGTAAAATGTCAAGGTGTATTTAATCATACTCAGAGATGTCACCAGGAAAAATAAGAAAATATATATTTTTTACAAAGGTATAGATACAAAATTGACATTAATTAATATACTGTAGATGCGATAGTTCATGAATATATATTATGTACATCTAATAAAAAAATACGCACAGGACATCATCAGACATTAAAAATACTTTTCTAAGAAATCTCAGGGAGTTGATAATTTTGTACTTGAGCTATTTAGTTCAATGACCTTTAACTAAACACACCCTCCCCCGGGCATTCCGCAATCGGCGACCGCCGCTATACAGCAGAAAGTGTTAATTAAGTGTCAATTATATATAAAGTGGTAAACAGGTATATAAATACCCACTTGCGTTTTGTTCAGTATTTTTTTAATGAAAACGTATGCATTTGTGCCTCTGAGCAACTTGGTGGTAAGTGGTCACGGCTCCATAATTATCAACACCCACATCACCAGAGGCGACGTCGGTGGAATACCCGCCTGTATTGAATGTATTAAACCCGGCTTTCCTTCTAAGTTTTATTCACTACATAACTATCGCCGAACCTTATACCTGCCGATCAAAATGAAATATAGTATTGAAAATGATATAAAATGATCATCGTGATGATGGTCATCAGCTCAGCAGTCCTTTACATTATAAATAGACTCACCATCGAACTCAGTTCTAATGATATTAAATGCCATGTAAATATTATCTTGTAAGCAGGCAAAATACAATTGAATTGACTGAATAGATAATAACAGGTATCATAATATTATATTAGTTGAATATCCATGTTTACAAGTTTATCTGAATTGTCGGAATACAGGCTTCACGCTCAGGGAGTATGATTCCGGTTTCCGGCGATTAGATCAAGCGTATGATATATGAGTTCGTAGAAATGTTTGTTTAGCTTTGAGGCTGCGCCCACGTAGCAGGGGGGCGGCAGCGTCGAGGGAGACGGCAGCGGCAGCGCGGGTCGGGGGGCGCGATTGACGCCTGAGAACCCGCCTGAACCTCGCCGCCGCGCCGCTGCCGTCGCGCTCGCCGCTCGTAACCCGCTGCCAGCGTGGGTCTAACATGTCTTAACGTGCGGTCAGGAAATGTATAGGCATATAAAAAAAAATCGCCTTCTGATTTTCGATCAGCAACCCGCCCGACTACTTAAGTGGATAATTTTCCCATCCCAAGTAAATCACGTGCTTCAAATTATAAACGTCACACAGCGCGGCGTAGATTGCTCGGACGCTGCAAGTTGCAACTAAGTTAATAAAGGTCTATGTACATATACAGGGTATATCAAGACTGCAAGTAAAAATTTCGCAAAACAAATCGACAACTTTTTTTGTAATTTTTACTTATCGTCGTATTTGGGTGATAAATACATTGTTTTCCTAAAATAACGATGTAGACCTCTTTATTTTTAAACACTCAATGGTACGTAAGGGTTTAAATTTTTATTTTCGCAAAAGCTAAGTAATTTACCACCAAAACAAGACGATTTTTAAAAAATACCAAAAATATATCTGTCGTTGTTTTGGTGAAATTTTTATTTGCATCGTGTCTGTCACCACTAAAACTACCACCTGGTTCGTTTTCGGTCGCAGTCTTGATATACCCTGTATAAAAGTACCGCTCGTAATATAATCAGTGACACACGCCCAGCAAACTTAAAAGCATTAAGTATTCAATGAGTGTATAGAATTTGTGGAAGGAATACTCCTCTATGGTCTTTTATTGAATAGCAGTTGGTGGCCGCAGCTGCGTGCATTGTGTTATTTATTCTTTGCAACTTTCAATTTTCCCGAATTAAATTATTCTGCGTCCACCACAATTTGTGTTTTAATAAGGTGAAATAATATAAATACAGCACCGACGAACCAATACGTAATAAACATGAGTTTTATAAAAGAAACTTCACTGTTTTCCACGTACTGTTCCGTACAGAGTTTAATTATAATTCACTTTAAAAGCCTCACATTTCATATGAAATGCATGTAAAACAAACATGGCAACATTTAATAAGAATTAATGGGTTTTTAATAAATACTAGCTTTTGCCCGCATATTTCATCTGCTTGATTTACTTTATTTTTAATATGTGTAACTTAAAAAACTGATAGATACTTCCCCATGCCCTAATTAATCCCGATTTCTTTTCTCAAAATCACAACCTAAATCCACATTATCGTCGTTATTTATTTATGCTTATCACAAGCATGTTGGCCAATTATATGGCCTTTTACTTGCTTTATTAACAACAATTTCTCTCCATATAATATTATATACTTCTACCTTATATTATATACTTGAAACATTAAAATCCTAAATCATAATAATTTGTGAAATTAATCTACCTTAAGTAGATACGAAATATGTAATATGTACACCTCTTCAAAGTTCAAAGTCGCGACACCTATAATATTTAATTAAGAGTATTTTTGGGCAGATCCCAAGTTACTCTCGCAAAAATTATCTATCTGTCAGTGAAAGGCCCGTCGGAATCGGTCCAGTAGTTTTCGAGTTTAGCCGTAACAAACAGGAACGACCGACAGACAGACAGACGAAAAAAAAAACTGGCTTTCGGTATAGGTATCGGGTAAATAATAATATGTTACTGAAATTAAAATGTTATTTTCACTTTACAAACAGCCGGTTCAGTTTTATTTAAATAATCAGAAATCGCATATTGGAAATAATAAAGCGCACTATACACAGAAGCCGGCGACCCGCCGGCCTATGTCGGCAACTCTTTGTTGGCGGCTTCACTCACAGGAAATTGCAAAACTTTGTCGACAACATGTCAGCGGGCAACACGTGCGAGCGTTTGTTGCCGACATGATTATTTTCATATAGGCCGCCGGGTTATGTCGGCGGGCCGTGTCGCCGGGCCCGGCGGCTTTGGTGTGTAGTGCGGTTTAAAGATAAAGAAATAATATTTCCAAAGAAATTGGACAACCAGGCCAATTGACATCGACGCAATCTCATTGAAATTTTGTTCATATCGGATATCGAGAAAAGTGGTTACTTATTTAATAAAATAATTAAGAAGTTGTTTAAAGATGTGAAAGACTTATAATCTGTAGTGTATACCTACTAACATTATAAAGAAGTAAATTTGGGGAATTTGTATTTTCTTTCTCGGGGGTAATCTATGAGACGAAATTAAAAAACCCTTTCACTATTTGATAGCTACATTATTGTAGATTTACATGAGATATTATTTTCATATCTACAAACTGGCTAGTGTTATGACCAAAATTATCTGCTTACTTTACGATTTAAAAGAATATTTAATTTAATAATGAATTAAATATAACGAGAGATCTAAAAAATCCAGTTATAATTATGACTGAAACATGAACCCCGCGTCACAATAATCAATATAGCACCGCAAAGAACGATAAGTAATGAACACAAGTGAAGCTCATTAATTGTATTTTTTATTTATTTTTTACGCTACGTTATGTATTGTTTAAAAAAAATCTAGTATAATTTGATTCCGCTAATGGATAGATACTTAGGCTGAGTGTAGTTAAACAAAAGTTTATATGCAGGAAATACGATGTTACTGCCCTGGAGTACGTAGAGAACAATATTTGCATACAAAATGTATACTTTTGAAAACTTACTCGAACGTCAAGATATAAATAATATCTATGTAAAATAAAGAAAAAAGTATAACACAAAAAAAACATGCACATTAATCAATAACTTCAACGTCTTGTTGACACCAAGAATTATTATAATATAGAGAGTAGAGACATAGATTATTGCTGTTAATACAGTTAAAAAGTGCTACCTTTGAAAATCGCATCCAGTACAGCTTATCCACGTGAAAACGAAGGACCGATAGCATCCATTATCGGATTTACGAAGCCAGCCGATGAAGTTACACGAAGTCAACCGAACGCTCGCTGCCTCTCGGAACTGACTTTATTTTAATAAAAAATTAATTACATTTTAAACAAATTTTGAAATAGAACAATCTGCGGACTTCCAACATAGAATAACAAAAGTTTTTACAGTCATACTCTTGTATAAATACTTGTGACCATTCAAATTGTCTTATATTTTTATATTATATTTATGAACATGCAAGGCGAAATGTGGGTGTCCTAGTGGCGCCTCTGCCTACCCCTTCGGGGATAAAGGCGTGAGTTTATGTATGTATGTATGTATGTATTATATTTATCTATAAACACATTGAATAAAAAAGGATATTTCGACCAAATAACAGTTTAAAAAAAGAAGAGACTATTTTTGACAGTATCTTTGTACTCTTAACTTTAAGACTTGACAATACCAATAGGTATTATTACAAGCGTGACATTATGTACAGTATTTCTCGTTTTTAAGTATTTCTACGACACCGGAAACTAATGCGATAACCGGTCTGTGGATCCAAACCACAATATTATCTCATATATTTTAAATGTTTTCTGTCATAAAACACGTTTATGTAAATAGCATCCAACACCTTGAAAAGCGATCCCCAACTTTTTCTCAGAAACACGTAGAAACCACAAGTTATTAATGTACTAGCTAGAAGATATTGAGTAAATCTTGAATATTGCTGTCCAAGAGTGGTATAAAATTAAGGTCGTGCACATATTGACTTGCGGATTAGTTTGTAAAATTACTCGCCTCATTGGTGGACGCGAGTACGTGGCGGATCGTAGATTATATTTCGTCTGATTTTTATCGTCGAATAAATATATTTTCTATTATGACATAGATGTGAGCATTTATTATAGTAAGCTGTGTCAACGTATCGTGTCCGAAACATCAATGTAAAATTGGAACAAAAATACATGAATAAACCAGATTATTCGATGGTGTTGTGTGAAAATTGCCAAGGCATATAAAACCCTCGATGGTAATAACTAGCGCCAGATGACGCGATAAACCTGTCTATTTCTTACCTTTGTTTCTCGCTTATAAACGACGAATTGCAATTTACGCTCTCCCACCTTAGCAATAAGGTAAAACTATGTAATCCTGCATGTAGATTGACCCAGGAATATGCGAGTCATTGAGTAATTACTACGTATATATTTCGACACCATATGAAATAAGTGGTTACTTCAATTTTTAATTTACCTACATATTTTTAATACCAACAAGTTATGATATTTTTATTACCTGTGATCGCAATTTATATTTCAGACTACTCTCTTTACTACCCAACTCAATATACATATTCAGACAGCCTCGTAGTTTCTAATACCCACGACACAAGACTCGATCTTAGTGTGGGGTCAGAGCTATGTATGTGACTGTTGGGTGTATTTATGTATTATTTATATCGAGTTCAATACCGCGGGTTGGTATGGTTCGCCTCTTTATATTATTTACCTGAAAAATTGCTCGAGCTTGATTTTATTTCATAATCTCTCATCTTCCTTCGCAGCGAGGAGCATGGCCTGGTGACATTTCCGATTTATTTAAACCAGAGTATGAAAAACTGAAGTTAAATTCAGGTCACAAAAACACTGACCTGAATATTGATTTTCCCTTGCAATCCTTGATGTCGCGACTTTCTAGCTACAAGTATTGAATTATTTAGATACTTCTAATGTCAAGTTAAATGTAGACTGTCTAGTGGGTCGATTTCATATCGCGCGGCACTGCGAAAAAAGAAATAAAAGCCGTGAGGAAAGTTTAAATTATTGATCATTTTACATTGACGCAGGCAGTCGAACTGTAGACCATTTAAACAGTACTTCTACTTGATTGAATTTTATCACTCGTTTGGAAAGTACAGCTCCTCAACTAATGCTTTTTAATCGACATCAAAAAACGCATCAATTCGACCTGTGTGTATATAATATTTTCAGAATTTCACAGTTTTTGAATATGTTAGTCTTACCTGCGTCTGCTTACCTGTATCAAATTTTACAAGATTTGAAATGATATTTGACATATAGCTGCAAGAATCCCGCAAACGAATATTAAATCACTCTACCTAATAATTATACAAGATTTTGATATGAGTTCGCTAGATCTATATAAAGCCACATTTACGATTATAATAAGGGTTAGATTATACGATTATAATAATATAATAAGATTATAATATTATATCCTGAAGTTATATCATGTAAATATTGTCAGGACACTATAATCTATGGCGGTTATGTCATGCGATAACGGCATACGATTCTCGCCGGCCGCGAGAAACTCTCCCCGTGTAAAAGGCGCTGATCCATCTCAATGTCCTCGAAGCTCGCTTAAATTAATTTATTTACATACATATTGCGTAGGTAGCGATGTTGAAATCAGATTATTGAGGCTACGTGGACCTACAGTACCTAAATATTCTAACTATTAATGAACTGCTCTGATTTAAACCAACTTGTAATTTTTGTAATAATCACTACATTGTAAACTGGATTTGAAAAGAGCAACACTAGAGTTTCTTGCCTGTTCTTCTCTAGTGAAAACCGCTTTCCGAACCGGGTGGTAGTTAAAAAAATGACTGAATCTAAACAATGTTAAACATTTTAATGGATTCAATAAATTATTTTCATTTCATTTCTATTTCATTTTCATTTCATAACAGCACAATGCAAAACATCATCTTGTTGAAATAAATCTACTAAACGAATGGTAATCCTGATTGACGTATCTCTCGCATCCAGATTGCAGAGTGCCCGTTAGGTCTGGACTTTGGAGCACTCACACCTGTCTCAATTGTTATAAGTATTAGCACCTTGGTCCTTATGCTCCGTTTACCAATTTAGTTAGCTTAAAATGTCTTTTGCATTAAGAATATCATTTCATAATTTATTTTATTATTAAAACACTAGTTAATCTTGTGTCGTCACTAATTAGCCATGAACGATTACACTCTGCAACTCTATAGCCATCGTGTTTCCAATCGTAAAATAATAAGCAATTTTTTTCTACGTCATGCAAACAAAGTCATATTGTGCTGACCCATTGTGAATGTGGGTTAAGAACTGAATGAATATAAAGAATCGAACTATTAATATTTTATTCAATACATATTGCCCATGTTAATGGATAAGATTTCACCCGACATTACCGTCTACAGTGTCGTCATAGGTATTTGGAAACACTAATTTATCGTATGTTTGTTATATATTTCATACACCTAAGGATGAGACGTAACTATTCATTATTATCATTATTTTGTTGTGTCCGTTGAGCAGTTCTAATTTTTTAGTTTTTAAAGTCAATGATCCTTGAATATAACGTAACGCGAGTATTTCCTTTTAAATTTGCATACGCCAAAATTTTTGTTAAGTAAAATATTGGTGTGACACAGTGGCGAAGGGTGACTTTTTTCAAAAGGGAAGCCGATACTTCTGGTGACTAGTTTTATTAAATTAACAAGTACTCATACTTATATTTTTACTCCGTTATGTACGTAAGATATTGAGCGACATATTTGCTTAGTAATACTTACTATATTTTCATACAACACTTGCACGGAATAGCACTGTGCCCGTTAGGTGCATTTTTTATCGTTTTTAAAGTAAATTTCGATTCAATGCAAAAGACAACATTAGCCTTTTTTGAAATTGATCGACAAAAAAATTTCAAACGTTCCTTATATATAAAAAAAAGATGAAGAGATTGATGTAAGTGGACGAAAGTAAAACGATGCCAGTATAGAGCTAACTGGAGATCTATCGAATCTAGCAACCCTCATGGAATGCAGGCGTGGGTTATGTTTTTATGTCCTATTTTGAATCAACGCTAACAAAAATACGGCATTACAATATTTATTAAATAATTAAAACTTGTCAGTTGCCGTTCTTTCTCTGATACTTAAATGTATTATCAAATTTAATATAATTTCCAGTGCGTTTTTTAATTACGTAAATGCAGCATTTTTAAAATTACCTCATAATAATGCAATTCATGAGATAAAACGATACATACGACATTATCAAGTTTCATTCATCATTAAAGTTTTGCTAAATAGATAGATCTGTTTGCACTTCGAAACCAGTAAAATTTCATAAATTACCCACTAATTATATACAAACCTAAAAATAGACACTGCATTATACATATACACTGAAACAACACAGTAGTAAATAATATTTTCTAATTATAAACACGAAATAAAAGAGGCGCGAACTGGCAAATTACTTTATAAGCCGTAGGCCCACCGGCATATTCACAAGCGAATACCGTCGTATTTCTACAAATAAATTTAGACCTTAAAAGCTGGAAGTTTTAAGGTGCAATTTTGCATGCAGTTCTGAGCAACAAACGTGTAACAGAGATGGCAAATAATGCGTTGGAAATGAGCGGGAGAGCAACGGGAACTCGTGCCGTGTCCTTGTAGCCTGACGTGACGTCATTGGGATCTAGGCGGCCGCCGCGTGTTTCGTATGCATACAGTACTTACGTTGAACATCGCGCAATGCGTTTGTCGTTGTGTTATTAATTGATCGATTATATTTTCTTTATTAATATCGAATAACATTTGTTTATTGTTTATATTTATTTTAATATTGTTTATTATTTGATTATTTTCTTCATATAACTTGTTTAAAAAAATGTAAATAATTAATAATTTCCTTTAAATTATAAGGCGTGCTGCTAGGAATCGGCTTGTATGAACCCTTCGCCACTGGTGTGACATGAGGAAAATCGTTGCAACGGTACATCGTCGTCTGGTGTCAATTAATGTTTGCGGGCACTTTGAAGCTTTCATCAGCTTTATTTTTGACTCCGGTATTGTAACAAAATACGTTTGCTAAATTCAAATGTTAAATAACATACACGCATACTGTGGTATTATCCAATTTGATACCTGATTATAAATATTCGAGGGATATACAAAAAAGTAATACTTTGAGTGATAAGTAGTCGTGTTATTACTCTTGCCTATACAAATAGAAAGGAGTGCGGAAAAATAATACATATTATAATATAATTATTAGGAAGCTCGGTCAATATACAGCATCCGGATATAGAGAACAGCCAATCGTGATAGGAACAGTAGACAACGACTTTTATAATCGGTTCCTGCATGTAGGCTATACGGCATCCGTTAACAGAAAGCTCCCGCACCCTACATGCGGGCTCACACAACTAGTGTCAATGAGCAATGGCTCATTTAGAAGATAACCATGGGTTATGTAAATTTAAAATCTATCATACTGAATAAACGCAAATATCTATCCCTGTCTTTCAAAAACTAGATGCTATTAATTTGTATAGTTAAAACAGAGCAAATACATACTCTGCGATACATTTAAGCCGACGCACTAAATCAAACATTGTGTATTTGTATTGCGACGTTCGGCCTCTATGTATTTGAAACAGAAAAACCTCCTGGTATTTGAATTTCCGAGAGCACTATCGAACTCAATTATCGGATCACACCTTTCCACCAGTCCGTCAGCTCTGATATAAACAATTCTATCACTTTTACTGGAATATAACCGATTGAATTTTTCACATTGTGAAACTGTAATCTGATTCACTACTGCGCGACATTGATTTGGTATCACGGCCAGACTCTCCATCCATCTAATCTCATCTGTATTTGCATGGTATAACTGAGACGGCTTTGGCAATAACAAATGCGATCCTATAATTATGAAGCGTAAAGAATTGAATTGTAATTTGTAAATTATAATTTAATTGAATCATCATAGTGCATATATATTTTTATCAAGTTTCTGTTATTAGATTGTTTGCTAACGTGTTCTCGGTCCTGTCTGTTTGTTTTCTCGGTTGTTAATGATGCGAGGTAACATTATGATAATACTCCTTCATGACATCATTAGCAATACTTGTTGCGGATAGCTTACGTTGCCAATGTCACGGAGCGCGGGATTATAATATTCGGCACCCGGTAGTCAGCTACGAAAGCAACAGGTCTGCTCATTTAAAACTACCTACCTAACAGTTAATATAATTTGTAAGTCTATATTAATATAATAAAGAGGAAATTTTATTCTTTGTTTGCACTAAATCGGCTCTGGAACTACTAAACTGATTTGAAAAATTCTTTCAGTGTTGGGAAGCTACACTATCCTCGGGTGACATAGGCTGTATTACATTTTCAAATAAATTGGAGATCCTTAAACTCCAATAATGTAAACCAAGGTGTAAAAAAAAATACCTAAAATATTTTATATCGCGAGCGCTGCGTAAACTAAAATATTATGTTGTTTATGTGGACTGGACTCAAATTATCTGCACCCAGGCGAAGCCGTTAGTACTTAGTAGTAGTATATTTTCGTTAATTCGGTTAATTTTATTCGGAATTTTGTATAATTATAGAAATATGTATGTAATAATTATACAAACGTCTTAATTTACCTTTTCCTTCTGCGCGATACATTCCTCCTAATTACGTGAATGGATTTTGGTCAATCGATTTTTTCAGACCTCCGCGCGGCTTAAAGCAGGTTAATGTGTATGTCCATTAATAAAATCGACTATTTATCCTTGTACAAAAAATATTTATAAGGAACACACCACAAGCAAGCGACAGTAAGTCCACTGTAGAAATACCTTACCAAGAAAATTATACAAGGTATAACCACACTGCGACCGAAAACGAAGCCAGGTGGTAGTTTTAGTTGTTACAGATATAATGCCACAAACAAAAATTCCGCCTAAAAGTAATAAAGTAAGAAAGTAATAATTTCAAGTTTCAACCCTTACGTACCATTGCGTCAATAAAAAATAAAAATGTTTACAATATTAGTTATTTTAGGAAAACTATGGATATATCCCTTCAATGCGATGGATCAGTAAAATAAGAAAACAAAAAAATTGCATTGTGTCTGAAGTCACTAATAACACCACGTTCGTTTCGTTCTCGGTCGAAGTCTTGATATACCCTGTATATACCTACTTATCAGCAAATACCTGTTAAAACATAAATCTTATATAAGGTTTTAATGGAGCATTGTTTTATTTTGATGTCGTAATGGCGAGGGAGCCGGCGCCAATCCACCTACGTGCGTCACCTGCATCCCCTTTCAACCCTTTGTAGCTTACATTAACGCGCCAAGGAAACAATGGCCAACTCTTTGTACCGCCCGTGTTGCATTATCGCCGTCCTTGGGCGATCACGTTGCAAGCCTGGCTTATACATCGGATACTGTTGTTACATAAAACTTTAGATACTTATTTATTATTAGCACCGTACGTTTTTAATGACTAATAAAATGACATGTAAAATTTATAAAAATAAGTATTAGGTTTACTCGTATGTATATTTGACAGCCTCCGTGGCGAGGTTACTTAGACGCTGGCCGTGGAGCGTGACGCTGTGTGTTCGATCCCCGCACCGAGCGAAATATTTGTATTATCCACAGATATTTGTTTCGGGTCTGGTTGATTGTGAGACCGATTAGTCTCACGTAGTTTCTGATACCCACGACACACTCGGACTTGTTGACTGTTGGGTGTATTTATTTATTTATTATATATAATATGTGACCCCTTCGAGTTTTAACAGTATAATAATTTTAAATGTAACCGAAAACTAGTTTTGAAACCCCTATTGTGATAATCAGGTAGTATACATTTTGAAGGATGACCCCGATATCATTACATACCTATATCAGTGAGCCGACCCGCAGGTACGAGAAGTCTGTAAATATATTTCCGCGTAAAATAATTAGCTGCTATAGGTATTATAATTTAATTCTTAAAGGCAGAATTTCCTCGGAACTTATAGATTATCGGAATAACATTTCCAGAAGGATTGTCTGTGACAGAATGGGGTCGCTTCGAAACGAGGGTAGTCTGTTTCAATATCGTCAATAGCGTTTTTCATTCGAGTGTAAATAATTCAATGAACAAAAAACGCATTTTGTATGCAAAAATGATTACTGCTGTAACACTGACGCTCACTATCAGTTATAATCCGTTTTATAACGTCACTATAAAATTGGATCAATTTATATTGAAGTGAAAAATTGTCGAGTCGGCATAGACATGTAATTTTTTTTATTCTACCACTCTTACTTTTAACATTTAACTATCTAGATATTATTATCACCGACACTACTTACCATAGGTTCTTTCCAGTCATAATCCCAAGTATCTTCTCGTAGACTGGCAATAGGGTATTCCACTCTTATTTGAAAAGTATCCTTAGATATATGTAGATAGTAGATATAGATAAGATAGTAAAAAATCCAGTACAAGTTTTACATAACAATAAAACTTGTATTATTAAGACAGAGACGATGCACAGCATCTGTGAGAGTGCGTCTTACTTCCTTTTCTGTTTTTACTCAATACAAGCCTTTTTGTGTAACTTCCGCTTCGTTCCGACCAATCAGCGTTGAGCAAGTGTCACGTGGTCTCAGGAGATCGCCTGTGGTGGGACCGCACGATATTGGATCATAGAAGTCTCTCACCAGGAGGTCTTAATGGGATGCTGTGCATCGTCTCTGTCTTAATAATACAAGTTTTATTGTTATGTAAAACTTGTACCATTATTCAGCATGTGACGATGCACAACATCTGTGAGAGAGGTTTTTAGTTTATAGCTCCTGGAGACCACGTAACGACGCTATGTGATGAAGATTCAGGTATAAAAGAAAAAATGAATCTCTTAAGTCACTAATACTATCAACTGGCTTTGTTTTCGTTCGCAGTTTTGATATACCCTGAATAGATTTATTGTTTATATGTTTTTTCTCACATTTTGTAAAATACCCTAATGTATATAATTTAGTTTGGTGCTGTGACACAACGAGCAATTCTACTTACTAGTTTAGGTTCTAGCAGTTGACAACAGGTTGATTAAACGCGTCGAAAGTGAAATTCAACAGAGCGCTTTGTGGAAACCTATTTCATGTTTGTCGGCTTGACAAGGTATTTAATATTCAATATTATTACTTTACTACTAGCGGACGAAAGATCTACTTTACGAAATTGTCATATTCTGATCTTAAAAAAGGAACTGTATTTCCGTGGTTACATGATGCGTTTTTCAATGAATTTGATATGACAAATATATATATTTTACAATACTACTTAATGCTGTTAATCTAAGAAAATTATGTACCTATAAAAATAAATAATAGCCTCATGCTACCATGGTTTATTTACAAACGACGGAATAAATAGAACAAAAATATGTAACGGCAATTTGGATTATTGGTATTACAGGTGTAATATTTAGATACGCATTAAACTGCATAATTTTACCAATATTTTTTGTTACTGAAAACGATACTGAAACTTAATTTGAATTCGTCCCTCAGCGCACTTAAACAATATCACTTTCAAAAGCAATGTTGTTTATGAAACTGAAAATTGGCAATTACATTTAGATATAGTTTGGCAAAAAGCTTTGATTGAGTACACTCCAATTAAAAGTATAGTCTATTTTTAAAAACATATGACACAATTTTATTTGACATTAACAAAATTAAGCGAAAGACGCCCGCCCCATCTGCTTAATATAATGACGCGATTATGATGTCTCTCAACAATGGGTCTATAGTGGTCCTGATTTACCGATTGACCAATTTATGCATATAACCTGTGGAACTTAAAAGAGAATACTTATTCAATTTTTATTATGTTCTATTACGTCATCTATCAATGAAAGTAGATCATTTTATGTTGTTCATTCAAGCTTGAACGTCTTTTACATCTCTTGTCAACCAAAGACAGACCATGCTATATTGGTTAGATACATCACGCTTGAACACTATAATTAATTTAATTAAATGAATTTCCAGTACCAAATATTAGGTTTCTGTATGTACTTCTTATCAATATAATCTTCAACTGTTCTAAATTCAATTCAATTCCTCTGTCTGCGGAATTTTCGTAAAAATCCGTACAAAGTTTTTTCCGTCAAGTATTAATATATAGATAGATAACAAAATGCATCACGGAACAAAACTCGCCCCTTCTTATCAGTCAAATCACTGTCATAGCAAGCAAACGTTAATCCATCTACTTGACGGCTAACTCACAACTTCACGAATTAATCGGATCTTTGGCTGTATTGTAGGAAATAAAATCAGCTCCAATTAAACTTTCGATAATTGCTCGTTTCCTATTAACAAGCAACTCATAAATTTTTACAAATTAATTTAGTGTAAAAACAGCATCTGACGACGACTTTACAAATATTCCAACCCATAAAACCGATCAAGGGTTGGTTGCTATATTTCTACTGTATCGCTTCCACCTTTGAAATGATTCTGTCTTTTGTTCGTACCGTTCGATATTTGCTAAGTATTTTTTTGTAGGTATCCCAAAAATATTATACCTAAAGAAGTATAATATAGGCGACACTAGTGGCCTCTACACGAGGAACTGTAGGCTGCTTATTGTTGTCCCTAGATGGTGGCGGGCATGCTCATCGCCATATTCATTTGGTATCCCAAGTTACAGGCGTTGCCTAGTTTGGGTACCTACCTTTGTTAATGCTATTTCTTTCGTCAGAGTATTTAAATAAAGATTTTTATTATTATTATATCGGACACAAATTCTAGTCCCACGCATCCTGCATGGGTATTTTCACAGGGAAAATTGGAATGCCCAACCCAAGATCTTTTCGACCCATAGCCCATACGCGCATTCACAACGCGTAATTGGGGCACTTTGAATTTTATTATAATCTGGTGTTTGAACGCGGGCAGCTCACATCCGGCGGGATGACGAGTATCTATACATATCCTCATCACAAATAAACTGTTTTGTCCCCCAGGCATAGCAATAACTCTGATCAATCGAGTAAACCCGTGCGAGTATGGCCATCTTGTAGCTAGCGATATAACTTGTCTTGTTAGGAATAACACTATAGGCCAGCTAGTGCCAATTAATTGCGCTTGTTACCTTCAACTATGAAGGAAAGTAACAAGATTATTAATTCATGTTGAATATCAACACAACTTCATTTACCTTTGTAATGACACATGTGTGAATTTAATTATGAGGTAAATATTCTATGTACATTGTACACATTATTTATTCAAGTAGAAAATTGTGTTTTTTTATTAAAATCAGTGTCCCTTCTATTTGTACTTAGCCCACTCGTTCGTAAGGTTGACGCAATATGTTATGTTTATTAGGCATATTTTCAAATGCTTTCGTTTTTGCAAATACATTAACTTTCCAGACATTCCATCTGTACTGATCTTACCATCAGGTTAATTAAAAAAAATATATAAGGTGACCCTAATGGTGTTTTCTCTAGCCCTTTAAGCGAGCGACTTGAGTCCGAACTCAGAAACGACGATGGGTAGCAACCCGAGACCTCCGTGTAGGGATTCTGATGCGTCTCCAACTAGATTACCGCTCCGTCTGTGACCATTTCTGCTATGCATTTTACAGCCAATACCTGCTTGTTTTATATTTTGTAAATGACGAATGTAACAAGTTATTACTACAATTAAGTTTACCGATTTGGATAAACACATGATAGTTATCATTTTTTTATTTTTATATATAGAGGAATTGTTGTGCTATTTTGATTTTTGCTAACATAAATAATTAATAAATAAATACACCCAACAGTGACATACAATGTCCTAACCCCACACTAAGTTAGAGTCTTGTGTCGTGGATATTAGAAACTACGAGAGACTTTTCGGTCTCACAAAGACCCAGACCCGAAATAAATACCTGTGGATCACACAAGCATTTGTTTCGGTGCAGGAATCGACTCGCAGCCTCTCTTTTTTAGTGTTGTTAGTGTTTATTTTTTAGAAATTCATTTGATTCTTTCGTCCCTAGTCTCTACTTTCGGTCTTAGAATTAAGGACGCCGAGCGAGATTTTTAATCAATCGGCACCCTATCCAAATCCAAGCGAAAAACAGCAAATTATAGATAGAATACACTACCTATAGATTACAGTAAATTTCGGTATTTGGAGGCCTGTGGCCACTGGCGCCCTTTTAAAAAAAATAAGGGCCATCGCCCAACCCTAACGCACTAACTGTAGAGTCTAGAAAACCGTCCCTGGTGGATATTCTATTTCCATTGCACTAAACTTTCCATCAGGTGCTTTGCAGTTACTTTATCGTTCAGTATAGTAAATATAAAGTGCGTGGTGGCCTGTTGGTAACGGACCAGACGCGGCTGCCTACAAGTTCACGGTGGTCGCGGGTTCAAATCCCAGGGCACACCTCTGACTTTTCGGAGTTATGTGTGTATTAATAGTCAATCACCACACACTATAACAGTGAAGGAAAACATCGTGAGGAAACCTGCATACCGTAGCGATTTTAAAGAATTTCTACGGTATGAAAGTCCGCCAACCCGCACTAGGCCAGCGTGGTGGACTATATGGCCTAACCACTCTCAATCGATTCTCTCGATTGTAGAGTAGGCCCGTGCCCTGCAGTGGGCCGATATAGATAGATAGTAAATATGTTTATCGGTGTAATAGCATATAATATTCGTATTTCGGGCGAAGTCGCTGGATACAGGCCGCTTCCAACAGGTCCACGTGGAGATCCTTGGGGAGGCTCAATGGTTTGGCTCCTTGAACATAGGTTCAGCAGTTGACTTTATGTGGCTGAATAGATAGATATATTCGTATTCTTTACAACTCAACATTCCATTTGATGCTAAATTGACTTGTGAATGTTTGTTCCAGGTGGTCATCTGGTGCTAACATATCCACATTTCCTTTACGCCGACCCGACGTACAGGAACGCTATATTGGGCATGACACCCGTCGAGGATCACCACAGAATTTTCATGGATATCGAACCGGTAAGTATTTGCAACTTTGAGTTCTGTGGGCGATAGTAATGTTATTAAATGACAGCGTTTATTGATTTCATATTACTTCCGGTGTCCAAGAGCTCATTTTGAGCGTGTTGTCAAAATTTTGATGACGTAGCCTATTGTTTTTCAATTGTTTTCCATTGTCAAAACACATCTGTCAACACATCGACACCGGAGGGGATATTAGTACTCTTAGTATAAACCTGAAATAAAAGTAGGACACATCTAAAATCAAACTACCATTATTTTTTAACAGTTTATTTTCACATATCCAAAAACGTGTGTAGAAACGACGTACCTACATGTTCTCCTCCCTCCTCCCAATTGTGTAGGCCGGCAAAATGGTGTACAATGACGCGAGATGATCGTATGTTGCCAATAGTCACTACCTACTACTCGTATATCGAGGGCGGTTACAGAGTAAAAATACAGGATAAGACTGCGACCGAAAACGAAGCCAGGTGGTGGTAGTATTAGTGACTTCAAACACAATGCAACTAAAAATTTCGCTATTTTTTAATTAGTGTCGTATTTGAGTGGTAAATTTATAGTTTTCATGTAGCCCTTTTAATTTTTAAAGACGCAATGGTACGCAAGCGTTTAAATTACTTTTTTCACAAAACCTAAGTATTTTATATTTAAAAAGTTACAATAAAAAATCTGTCGCTTTTTTGCAATTTTTTTTGTTGCGTTGTGTCTGTAACCTCTAAAACGACCACCTTACTTCGCTTTCGGTCGCAGTCTTGATATACCCGGTATATAATTGTATTACAAAAGTATCTGTACATTGTCCAGTATATTTTCGCAACACCAAATTACAAATCCAAACATCGTCGTATTATGAATGTTCTTCGAGGTTCGAGCGAGTATTTTAAACCGCCTTATGAAGTATAATAGCAATTTTTCATCTTCGGTTAATTATGAATAAAACGCACAAAGGAGTAGCGTGGAATAATTTGAGTTAATTCAACAATTTCACGTTTTTATGGAGATATAATATACTATATAATAATTTATTTAATATTCTACTAAATGTATGCATTAAGGTTGGTCCAGGAGGATAAATGCAAGGCATGTGTTTCAAACCATTGTATCTCAACATTTAAAAAAGCTTATAACGATACATAACTATAGGTGCCACAGCTTGCGCTGGCTCAATTACTTAATCAGCCGTCTGTACAATAAGAGAGTGTGGGTTCGATCCCCGCATCATGGCGAATATTTAAGCTTTCTTTATAAAATAACGAGTCAGGCGGCCATGGCTCAATTAGCTTTGTTGAGACCGAAAATTTCTTAAATTTTGTTACGACCATCTTTGAAATCACTACATACTTTCGAACATCAAACTACTTTTTATTTTCTTACTAACACCATTAACTACAAGTGTTTATATATTTCCCCTTAGTTAATTTTTTGATAATTATATCAGTAATTATACAATTTTCGATTGCGTTGTTTTTTTTTAAGTTCTTATTATATTTTGGTGGCATTATTAAGTCCGAGTAGCGTTTACCACTCTTATTATGGATGCTGATGTATTAATTTGAATGTTTGAACTTATTTTTCCATTCATCGCTTCTTTTTCAGATGACCGGGACGCCATTGAATGGAGCTAAAAGAGCGCAATTTAATATATTTTTGCGGCCAATAACTGGAATTGCGGCTACTCAGAATTTACGTTTAACGCTCATGCCGATCTTCTGGATCGAAGAGGTACTGAAATAAAAAAGAACAATATAATGCGCATCAGTGCTTTTTCACTTAAACTACTAAGCAATTAGTAACTAAGAAATTAGTAAGAAATTTATTCATTACATTTCAAGAAAAGACAATGTAAATTGTCAATAATTGTAAATCGAGTGTGGTTGTAGTTGTGGTGTTGTGTGGCTGTGAAACGAGAGACCGCGGTTTCGATCCCCGCAACGAGACATGTATATTTGTATGGTCCACAGGTATGAATTTCGGGTCAGTGTGTTTTTTTTGAGACCGAAAAGTCTGTCATAGTGTCTGATACCCCCGACACAAGACTTGTTCTTAGTGTGGAGTGTGGACTCGGGACTATGTATGTGACTGTTGCCTGTATTTATTTATCGAATAGCCTATTTATAATTTAAATAGACAAAACTATAATAAGATACCTACAAATGTACGTAAATCTACATACATTTAGGTACCCAGGTCCTACATTTTTAATTTTGTTCAACATTTTCAGTTGATGCAAAAATACGTTGCTTCAATTAGCATTCATGTAAATATAATTGTTTACAGGGATACCAGCTACCCCATGACTTTGTAGAGGAAATAAAGGATAGAATGATAAGGCCGCTGAGCCTACTGAACATGTTACTACCTACTTTTATAGCGGTGTGTTGTGTGGTGTTATTGGTGGGAGGAATACTAACCATCAGAGCAAGGAAGAAACAAACCACTACGCCGGAGACGCAGGCACAATTACAGCCCAAAATTGGAAATTAAAGTTTTATCAACTATATATGAGTATTTTATTATTATTCTTTTATAGCTTTTTTGAGTTTGCTCAAAGGTATCGATCGATCGATAAGATCGCCATAAAAGACGAGATATTTGTCTGACTTGCAATTCGAAAATTACCTGCGCTATAGGGAAATCTAGCCACAAGCAGTGGTTATTGTGGTTATTACTGTTGCTCTATCATAACTACAATTTTCGAGCCAAAAATATCGAAATCAATGAATTGTACACATAGTAAGATGCTATCAATTTCATAAAGATTTTACATTATATAAGACTAGCTTCTGCCCGCTAACTTCGTCTGCGTGATTAACTTTGTTTAAAAAAATATACATGTATAGATTATTTGGTATTTCTCATCCCGTCCCGTTCCGTCCCGTTATATCCCACCCGTCCTATCTCATTCTCACTCAAGGCTTGTAATCCACGCCCATCGCATACCTTTGAGTATAAAAAGTAACAAATATATCGGATTTCCGTCCTCATCCCACGGGAACACTTAATTTACCTAGATAAAATGTAGCCTAAGTGTTAATCCAGTGTTAATATGGGGAATATTAGTTTTTCTCATTTATCTTCCATAATACAAAGAAACATCCTGTATGTAAATAAGACATTTACCAGTTTTTAAGTTGGACTTGTACCTATATAACTGTGAAACCGCATCTCATTTCGTCTTGTAGTTTTTGCGTTATGCTCAAGTAAATAAAATGAAACACCCTGTGTATAAATAAAATATATACCAGTTTTCAAATTGGGCATGCACCATTATTACTGTGAAAACTGCATCTCATTTCGTATGGTAGTTTTTGAGTAATGTGCAAGCAAACAAAAAGAAACACCCTGTATGTCAATGAAACATATACCAGTTTTTAAGTTGAACCTGCAGCAATATAACTGTGAAAACCGCATCTCATTTGGTGCGGTAGTTTATGAGTAATGTGCAAGCAAACAAAAAGAAACACCCTGTATGCAAATGCAACATATACCAGTTTTTAAGTTGAACCTACAGCAATACAACTGTGAAAACCGCATCTCATTTGGTGCAGTAGTTTTTGCGTGATGCGCAAGCAAACATACAGACAGACAGACAGACAGACAAAAATTCTAAAAAAAATTGTTTTGGATTCTGTTGCTGTTATAAAGACCCCCCGCGTTGAAATTTCTTAAATATCTTCCATGTACAGACATCGACCATTTACATTTTTATTATATGTATAGATTATTTTGATCGCTAGTGCCCATTAAGGTCAAAACTGTAACTGATGTTTAATGTTTACATACTTTTTACTCGTTTTTGGTAACATTCCACAATCCCAGGATCCCGGGATTGCATCTTGTATTCACGAAATCCCGGGATTAAAAAACAAATCTGGGGTCCATCCCTACGCATTACTCACTCCGCAATTTTTTTCCCTTTCTCAGATATTATTGCCATCATGTTGGCCAATATGGAAAATCTCCAAGTATCAGATTAGTTATGGTTGGATCTTGATGTTAATAATTCACACCGTTAAATAGACCTATTCGGTCAATATGTTAAGCTCGGCTAAATAATTTCCCTAGCACGACCAGTAGGCTAATTCACGTAATTTATTGACGCGCCGATCAAGTTCCGATGCAGTTTCGATTAGGTTTACGTCTTAATGGTACGTACGTCTTGTAATTATTTAGCTGCGCGTAAGATATGCACAAACTGCGCATGTGCTGCACGTTGGTTGGACTAAACTGTAATTGGAGACGTCAAATGAATAGGTAAACACCAATCAGGTTGCCATCTGAATCACGCATGTATAAAACGTGCAGCAGTCGAATACGCTAAAGCGCTCGCGTGACGCGAACTTGACGCAAGCGTATCTGACAGCGGTTGTCTAAATTACGAGAATACAAAAAGGGCTGTTTTGATCGAAACTTAACTGCAACTGCACTGCAACTGAACTTATTTAATTACGTGAATTGGCCTACTGCTCCGCATGCGCAGAATGCGACTACAATCCAGCAATTTACAGACGAGGCAAGAAAAAAAGCAATCTCTTCTGAATTCAAATGTTTTTCAGAAGCTATTTGCAGATAAGGGTCAGAAGATCTTAATATAGAAGATGCGTTTGACATTTTACCATTTTTTACCTGCTTGTAAACAAATTAACTGATGTCAATCAAGAAAGAATTGAAATTTTCAATAGGATCTACAAAATGTTAAATAAATCGCAGCACTTCTCAATAAACGTTGGTAATCATAATGCTTGTAGCTTTCCACCTTGCCAATCTGAGTTAGGCACTATACTACTCCAAATCTATACATGACTAGCTTCTGCCCGCAAACTTCGTCCGCGTGAATAACTAAAAACTAACTTTACTAACTTTATTTGGAATTTCCCATTCCGTCCCGTCTCATTCTCACTCAATGCATGTAATCCGGTCCCATATATGTAATACATTAATCAGTTTCAAATTATAGGTATAGATATATAAATTTCTAACTGGTCGATATGGAAGATATTAGACAAACTATAATTGGAGGAATGTATGAACTTAATAGAATCCAAAAAAAAAATTATTACAATTTTCGTCTGTGTGACTGTGCCTTTGTGCTTGCTAATCTCAGACACGGCTGTGCCTACGGCCTACGAGCTTGCGTTACTTTTGAAATATCAGTCTTTTCAGTGGGAGCATTTTAGGGTTCATTTTATGTCTTTTCTAGATATCTGACGATCTCATTTTTTTAAATTATATTTTCTATGCTTCTGTGTGGCCACCTCAAATGGTCAGATTAATATACTTTTGGTATCAAGGAGACGCTGGAGCATCGAAAAGATAAATGCCATTCTCAAGTATTTCAATGTCACTATTTTCTTTTATTGCATTTTTGATAAATTGTAGCCGCTTTGATTGGTGGGAACCACTGAATTGAAAATCTTTATAGAAATTAGATTTATTTTTTCTTGTCATCTCCATACACACACATACTTAAATAAACTTGCGCCTTTATCCTCGAAGGGGTAGACAAAGGCGCCACCAGGACATCGACATTTCGCCTTGTATGTTCCGTCCCATGATGTGAAAGAGGGCGCCCTATCGCCACATGGGGCACAAATTCCTGATTCTGGGCTGATAATTAATTGAAAAATTGTAATCTACAACATATCGTCCTAACGACGCTCAAGTAACACCCCACTTAGCCACATAGCCTCCCTAAATAATAGCGATGGGAACGTAGCTCGGTTGTAAAAAGTATGAATAAAGCATGAATATATAAAATAACTAACCTATTAATTAGGTACTCTCAATGAAAGTGATTAAATAAAAGAAGTATTTTCAACATTGAGCTTTATTCAAGAATTAAACTTTATTAATTCCATTCATTAAACACAATACAGTTGACACACAAGCTATTTAACATCACTTGTGTAATACGCGAAAAGAATATAAGTCTTCATTTTAAACATATTGAATACAAAGATCACAAACTTTCGAGGCTGACAATGGGGTTTTTAGTCTTTCCTTTACTGGACTAGAAAATAACCTTTAACTAATGCATGAGATTTTTTGTTAATATTGACTACACGAAATATCTAATGTATAAAAATAGTTAACAAATCAATATTCAACTCAAAAAATACACAAATCACCCAGACCGCGTTATCAGCCCCATGCGGACACTACATACAATAACTCTTTAGAATGACTCTAATCAATTAATCGTACATCCAAATTAGTTTTAAAATGAAATACATACAGTAATTATTTTTACAATTGAAATCCACATACAATGCGCAAGAAACACATACTTTATTTAATATTATGCATTCATTTTTTCATTTCATTTGCTCTGCACCGCAAAAAAGACGGGGGCATTTTGAACTACATTGCAATTTTAAATAAAATTAATCAACAAAGTCCTTAATTTTAAATCTGTCTATGAGCCTTAAAGTGATTTCTATTTCATTACATGAATTGAATGATAATGTATAATTTGTGCTATGTCTACAAGTTTTAAATATAATCTTTTGATTAGGTAGTATTAACCAATACACTAGCAGAAAATATGTAAAAACTATTATGCCATTAATATTACAGTATATTAATGAATTGTGGGTTCACAAACAAATTACATTGATAATCACTCTATTAGAATGGTAACAAAAACATGCAAAGTACCAAGTAATAAAACCATAATTGGGCAGTGGTATACAAATGCGATACTCTGAATGACTAAATATACTAATTTGTCCTAAAGAAAATGCCCCATCTTATAATAATTATTTCATTACAATAATCTTTAAGCTTAAAAGAAAACTCTTCTCAATTCTTTTTACTGTGTAAATCGGTACTTTTTACTATTAAATTGAATCGGCTGTATAACAATTAAATAAATTCAGACCTGACAGTATGTAGGCTCAATAATAATTAACTAAAATATGCTATAAAAGATATACAGTATATACAGAACTCAATAAAATTTTAGCTTTAAGGTTTCTGGTCAAAATGTCATGACAATGACATTTCATAAAGAACTAGATATTATTTACAATATATTTACAAGATTAATATAATCTAAAAAGCTAATTTTACTCGACCAAATGACGCTTATCATCATTGTTGCGCTTGCGACCCTTGGCGTGGGCTAACATAGTAACCAATTTTTTATGGCTGTCGCCCACGATCCAGCCGTGCTGCTGGACGTGCTCCTGCTCCTCGTCGCCTTCAGAAGACCAGTAGTAGGCAGAAGGTCGCGGTCTCATCCTCGGGCCTGGCGGTGCGAACACTGTGCTGGAGCCAGATATGCCAGCCGCGGGAGAACTGCCGCCCTCAGCGGCGCTGCCAGACCGACCTTCTGCATCGTCATCACGTTCCGATGATCTCATTGCTATGCCTCGGCTCCTTCCGGCTCCGGAACTAGGCATTATTCGATTGCCACTGCTGACTCTGGCTACTATATCATGTTTTTTAAATGATATATATCTTGCATTAGTTCTTCGTACGCTCATTTGTTGTCCATCCTTCTTTTGCTTGGGCTTTTTCTTACGACTGCCGCTCAACACAACTGATTCTGCACTGTTCGGTCGCGGCGGAATGCCGTCAGGCTCGGATTCTGAACTCCATGTCTCGGCTAGCACATTTTGCTTTCCTACGGTGCATTTCCTGCGCGCACGCTGCCTAGCTACGCCAGCGTCATTGTATGCGGTTTGATCGCACAATTCTGTACTAAAGTCGCAGCTGGTTCCTATACCCTCATCCACTTTTTTAGGTGATTTACTTTTGGGTTTATCTTTAGAGGTATGCTGATTAAATAGAGACTCATCACTTTTTGACGATGATGAATCACCATATTTGGACAATGGACTTAGAGTTTTCGAGTTCGAAATATCATACTTTCTAGGGACATCTTGTTTTTTTGGAGAAGATTCTATGAAATCTTTTTGGGAAGAAATTTTATGTTTTCTAGATACATTAGGTCTACTGTTCTTGGTTAACATATCATCACGCCTTTTGGAAGTGGATGGACCGTCGCATGTCTCACTATATCGCACATAACTCTGAGGAGATTTTTGGGCACAGGGACCATCATCATCACTTGGGGAACTGTCATCATATGCGCGAGAAGATAAATAATCATATTTAGATCGAGTGTCTTGCAAACAGGACTTGTTTTTTGAGGGAGAATCATATTTAGAATAATTATCATATTTTGAAGAAAGATTGCGCTTGGCCAAATCGCGATCCTTTGAAGAATGTTCGTGCTTAGAACGATATACCCGCTTTGAGGAGGGTTCATACTTCGTTGAATAATCATGTTTTGGGGATAGATCATACCTTACAGAGTATTTTGATAATTGATTATATTTTGTAGGATGTTCGTATGGATCTTGCTTCGATTGATGCTCATATTTTGATGAATGGTCCTGTTTTAATAAATTATCTTGTTTTATTGAATCATCAGGTTTTGGTGAATGATCAGGTTTTGGTGAATGATCAGGTGTGGATGAATTATCAACGATTGCAGAATTATCAGGTTTAGATGATTGATCATGTTTTGAAGAATGCTCGGGCTTAAATGAATTATCATGTTTTAATTGGTAATCATTCTTAGGCGAATCGTCGTATTTAGTAAAACGATCATCACGATCATGTTTAGATTGGGCATACTTTGGCGGTGTCATTTCTTTTCTGGGAGACATTGTATCATTATTTATAGAAGATGAACTAGGTTCTTCTTCAAGAAGACTGTCGAAAAGCTGATCTAAGTTAGCAGGATTTGAAGTTTCTTTGGATTTTGTTATTTTTTTGTCGCTTCGAACAGCATTGTGTCTAAAGATTTTACCCATAACAGCATTCTTCTCCACAATATCTTTTCTCTTAGGAGGTGAGATGTTCTTTTTTACCTCGGTAACTTTATTATTACTTATTTCACAGGATATCAAACTATTTTCAGTCTCATCGTCACTACAGACATAATCATCCGACATGTAAACAAAATCGTCACCGTCTGAAACACTTTCATTTGAAATTTCTACTTCATCGATAGTTGGGTTATTTTTTGAGGTGCTAGGGGTATCTTTATTACTTAAACTTTTAAACCTTTCCATTAAAGTTGATGGTCTAAATTCAAAAAGTTCGGCGTCTTCGTTATCTAGAAATTCATAAACATCTACCTTTCTTTGCGTTTGAGAGCAGTCTTTCGGACGCTGATGATCCGTTTCACATTTGGTACTCGATTCAGAAGTCTTCTTGCTTCTTTTCTTTTTGGACCCACTTTTCCTTTTCTTTTTTTGGAGATTCTCTTGTTGTGGAACTATGGCAGATATATTAATATCAGTGGTCGGAATTGAAACTTTGATTCCGTCAAATCCTTTAAGAGCACCTTTGGTAAGGATCTGACTGGTTTGATATGATTTCTTTGTACATCGCTTACTTTTCTTCTTCTCAGATTTCTTCTTTGTTTTATGGCTGCAAGAATAAAGAAAATACTATAACATATTAACACAAAAATCATCTTAAACATAGTTTAAAATTACTTATTAATCTTACCGAATGACGGGTTCCACTATGTTTTGGGTCTGTTTAGCAGCAGCTGCTTGTGATCTGCACTTTCTTTTGATTTTGTCAAATTTATCTTCAAATATATCTATGGTACCAACTATGTCTGGGTACATTTTATCCTTAGCAGCAGACTTTTTTGCTTTACTTGTAGTAGGCTCAGTAATATCTGTATTTACTTCTTCTGTTTGTTCACAATGACTATTAATATCAGGATTAGAACTTTGATAAGTTTCGTTAATTTCATCAGCCTGAAGTATTTTTACTTCTTCGACAGCGGGCTGAAAGCCAATATTAGAGAAATTATGTGAATTGGCGTTAGCAGCTTCTTTTAAACCTGAGATCAAATCATTCTCCAAATTTCGAACTTCCTCACTTTCCAAAATGTCCTTCGCCGTAACGGAATCCATGTCTTCATCGCTTTTGCTGTCATATTTATCATCATCTATTAGTCTTTCTAAAATGTCCAAATTCGTGCAACTACTTTGAGTAACCGTTGAAGACTTATCGCCTTTGTGGGATTCCTTTAATAGTTCACAACAATCTAAAAATAGGGCTTCATCGCGACTAAGGCCTATTTTGGAAAGTTTTTGTTCTCTCATTGTATTGTTCACTGCAGTTAATATATCATCCAGTGTTGGTAGCGTAATTTTAGGAGCAGATTTTGATTTCTTCTTCCGTTTAGCCAATTTATCAGTAAGGATTTTCAAACGGTCAATGTGTTGTTTATACACTATCAAATAATTGGGTTCGTCAGGGACCTCGACGGTTTTGATTTTCATTTCTATTTCACACAGTCTCGATATATGGAATAATGACATTTGATGTCGTAGATAGTTATCCGGCCGCCTAAATTCTTTTTTGCATATATCGCAACAGCATGGTTCTATTTTTGTATAAGTTTTCTTTTTACGTCCGCGTTTTGTTGCTTTTTTGTAAGAACTGCTCTCTCCGTCGACCGATTTCTTATTTTCATTATGTGAAGACCTTTTCGCTGGGCGTTCTTTGTATCCAAAATATACATCATCACTTTCATTCGCTATGATATGAAAAGTCTCAGATATTTTCTTTGAAGCTAACAAATTCGACTTCCTTGGTTTTCTTTCAGAAAAAAAACCAAAACTTTCCATAAATTGTTCAGACCTAAGTTCTTCTGCCTCATCAAGGGTATGGGCAGTGTCAAACGTATTGCAAACTGCAAGAGTACGACGACTTTTCTTTTGGCCTTTGTCTTTTTCAGTAGATGTTTCGTCAGATGGATCAATTTCGACGTCTTCTTTTTCAGACATATTAGAACTTTCATCGATGTTCAAGTTTCTTTTTTCTTTTTCCTCCACATATTTTTGTAATGGCACATCGCTTTTCGAAGAGTCATCCGAGTCACCGATATCTTCATTTATGATATCTGGCTTAGCTGAAACTCCAGGGTTACTTTCGCTCTCCGGTTTATACGGCATTTCACTTCTAATTTCTTTTTCAATTTGGAGGGATAAATCTTTAATGTTTGGCTTTTTTACTTCGCTTTTACTGATTGAGGAACTAGTATTTGGGACTTGACTCAATCCTTGTAAGACTTCCGTATTTTTATTCGTTTCTTCGTAGTCAGGCTTATCAATCATGTCATCCAAATCAATGTCATAGGGATCGTAAAAGTCTTTTCCTGAAGATTTTACTACAGCCGATTTAGAACGCGCCCGCCTTGCAGGAATGGGCATATTATAACAAGTTGTGCGTACTTCCGGTTTTACAGTGGATTTATCACTGCATGGTGGAGCTATTGCTTCTTGTTGAATTTGATTATCATAAAGCATTTCTTCAGTAACAGATTTCTCAGTTCTGCTGTTCGTTTTAGATTTTTTCGGTTTTAGAGCAACACTTGAGTCAATGCTAATTGCATTCATACTAAGTTTTCGCTTTTCTTTTGATGTAGACAATATTTCTGAATCAGTTTGATGAATATCTGTGTGATTTTCACTTGTTATTATATTTTTCACATAAGCGGAATCCTGAGTAAGAACTCTTGGGATATTCTCTAATTGAATATTTTCCAAATTCTCATGGGAATTTTGATGCGCTTTGTCGGTGAGGTTTTGTTCTTTATTCTCTTCCAAAATGTCTGTCTCCTCTGGCTCCGAAATAATCTTGCTTATGGATAAACTTTCCGTATTGGTATCATTGAGATTTAAGCTATCAAAGAATTTCTTTTTCTTAAGTTTGCCTTTTTTATTAGGTGACCTTTTTCGTTTCATAGCTTTGCTTTTAGTTTCTTCCTTATTAGAAGTTTCCTCACTGTTAGTTAAATTAATTTCCACATTTGAAACATCCGTACTGGCATTTGTAGATGTTGACCTTTCCAAATTGTAACAAATTTCAGGTGTAGAATGAGCAGGTACATCAGATTGATTTTCTTCATCCAAGAGTAACTTGGAGAAAATGAGTTGTTTCTTAGTTAATGGTGTCTTTTGTTCTACACGCGTTCCCACTGAAACTAAACATTCTTGATTTTTTGAGCCACTGCTGTCAGTGAACATAGATTTGCCACGCCTACTGCGGCGCAACGGTGTTTTTGTTTTTTCTTCTGTTTCAGAACACAATTTGAAATCACTCGCAAATGTTTCGTCTTCAGCAACCATATCGTTAACAAAATTAGACGTATTGCTAATTTCCATTTGTTCATGATCTAGTATATTCTTTTCATTGAAATTTGGCTGCAATATTGGTTTGGTCAAATTGTTTGTATTATCGTTTACCAAGTTTACAGCATTTTCGGCAATAGTCTCAACCACTGCAGACAGTGGCCTATCATCTTCATCATAGCTTGGTTCTTTCATTTCATTGGTAACAAAATATATCTTCTTTTTTTTCTCTTTCTGAATTGCTTGGTTTGTACTTGTAGAGGCACTAGCCTTATCTATCTCTCGGACATTTTCTTCGAAAGAAAGCTTTTTGGCAATAGATTGATCAGAATTCTTTTTTTGGTATTTCTTGACAACATTTTGAAAATCTTCTTGGACATGATTAGGTTTAATAGTTGTGGAAGATTTCTCACATTGCTGTTCTGTAATATTTTTTTCTATTTGTTCACAGTTATTGGCTTTGTTGTTCAGTGTTTCAATCTGGGTACGATCTAAAGTCGTTTCTTTTTCACTCCAATCGTTCTGAGAAGTGCACTGTATATTAATCATTTCATTTTCAGTTTTGTCAATGAAGGTGCCACTTTTTTTTGTTTTCTTTTTAGAATGTTTCACTGCTGACGTATCTTTGGTCATCGGTTCATTGTTTTGATAGTTGCTTTCAATATTAACTTGTTTTTCAAATGTATTGTCTTCTTTGGGTGATTTTGTTGTTCTTTGATCGTTACAAATTTTGCTGCTTTCGTTAATCAAATTAATTTTATTAATGTGTTCTTTGGCTGGCAGTATTTCTAGACATTTTTTGTTTATTCTCTTTGGTTTTTTGGCTTTTTTCTTTTTTTGACCTATGGAGTGATTTTCCTCGTCTTCAGATCTTTTTTTTCCTTCAGCGAGCTCAATAGTTTGTTGATCCAATTGTTTTTGTTTTACTATAACAGCTAAAGACACATCATCTTCAGAATCTTCTTCATCCAATTTTTTTTGTTTGTGATTCAAGGATTGCTCTTGTAGCGGTTGTTCCTCCATTATGTTGTCTTTCGTTAAACATTGGGTATCAGAAGTTTTAGCAACTTCTTTTGAAATAAAATATATGTTATTTTTGCTTTCATCTCGAGCATTTTTATTCGGAGACACTTGTGACTCCATTGTTACACTTGAAGGATCTGCACTTTCAGATATTTCGACAAGTTTGGTATTATTGATTTTATTACTATTTCCACTTAAGGTAGGTGAAACGGACACCAAACCCGATTTTGCTAGCGGATTATGTATCTGGGTTTGATTATCACTACATACAGTAATATTTTCTTGTGTCAATCCAGACGTCATGTTATCCTTAACGGATACGTCCATTTTAGTTTCAACTCGTGGATATGAAACTACAACAGGAGTGACACCTTCCGCTACAATACCTTTACTACCCTCCACTTGTTTGCTTGCCATTGATATATTAGATTCAAAACATTTATTTGCATCAATTTCGTCTTGATCATTGATTTTCATTTTTATTTCTGGAAAGGTTTTGGTATAATTTTCTGTCGCAACCATTTTATGCCTTTCTGATGGCGCTTTTATACGTACTGCTCTTAAACTAGCAGTTTGATCACTCGATTTTGGTTTATTTAGTTTGGTTGTTATAACATTTCTGTTTTCAGGTTGTGACGAAAGCCGTATATCTTCAGTCACTTTCACTACATCGATATCAACAGTTTCGTCTTCAGTCAAATCAATTATTTTGACTTCGTCTTCGTAATATTCTTTTATTTTAGGTATTTCATTTGGGGCCTCAATAATTTCTTGATCAGTTACATATGTAATAGGTTCAAGATACTCAAACGGTTTTACATCTTCTGCATTTGTTTGGGATTTAATTACGGGAGGTGGTGATGACGGAGGCGGCGACGGTGGCAGTGGTGGGGGTAGTGGGGGTGGCGGGGGTGGAGGAGGCGGTGGCGGTGGATGTGGAAATCTCCTTGGCATCGGTGGCGGCAGCGGTGGTGGCGGCGGTGGTGGTGGTAAAAGTGTTCGTCTTGGAAAAAACGGTCTCGGAGGTAAAAGCGGCGGTGGATGTGTAAAAAGCCTGGGTATTTGTGGAGGTGGTGGTGGAGGCGGTGGTGGTGGTGGCGGCGGTGGTGCCAGTGGGAACGGAGGGTAAAGAATAAATGCAGCTTGTTTATTATTAACACCCAGCGGCATTGGGTACTGCATATTTTGTCCCATATGTGTAATATGATTGGGTGCAGCTGGATAAACTTCAATGTTGAATCTATTTGCGCCATCGTTATATGAAGGTGGAGAGGATCTATTTGAACCTGGTAAGTGAGAATTTTCAGATACCTCAATAGATGTTCTAACAATGTTTTGAGGATTCATTTCGGAACGTAGGCTCGAAATAGGCGCCGAGGACACGTATTGCGGCAGAACATTCAGCAATTGATTGCGATGGTCAGCTGGCATAGTTCCCAAAATTTCAACCAATTCTCTTGGCAATAGTGCGATTTTTCTTGCAATCTCAAGATCCTGATCAGTACTTAAATTCATAGTTGAGAAAGTAGATGATTCCAAATTTTCTGTTTCATTAACGGCTTCTGTGGTGGCAATAATTTCTTCCGAACCAATGGTTTTAGGAATAGTATTCATTGATACTATCGAATCGGCGGAATTGGATGTAGCGCCATAATTGACTGTTTCCCCAATTGTTGTTCCAGCTGACGTATAAACGGATGTGGTACTAGCTACCGTATTACCAGGAATATTTAAAAGATTGTTCGTCAAAGTAGTGCAATTCGACGTTTCTATTTTTGTCACTGATATGCAAGCATTGGCTAAAGTGTAGACCGGTTTAGTACTTTCGTACTTATTAATTGGTGCAGATATAACTGTGTTAGGCAATGTGTATACAGGAATGTTTCCTACAAAATTACCCGCTGAAACATTGAGTGGAGTTCCTGTGAAGCCATAAGATATTCTGTTCTCTGTGCAATTATCTCCATAAGCATAACTTTGTTCCATATTTGCTATTGTAGGTGTGTGATACATGGTGGTTTCAGGAGATTGAGACGAACACATTTCGGAATCGATACGTTCCAAATTAGAATCCAATTGTTCAATGAACATAGTTTGAGATGGTTTCATATTATAGTGAGATATTACCATAGCGGGATCATATATTGTGTTTTGTAAAGTTTCTGCTGGTTGGTCCACATTAGAATTATCAGAATTTAGAATATTTAAATCTTGACTCGTATTCATTTCCGCTGTTCTATCGAACCCAGACTCTGAATGTTGTAAGTCTTTGATTTGAACATCTGTTCGATCTTGGATATCATTCAATTCAGAAGAAGATAAATCGGTAGGTTTCTCATCTGTTTCAGTTAGGTCCACTGCGACTCTCAAATCCATTTCTTTGGCTTGTGGGGCAGTAGAGCTTAAAGGAGTTAGCAAATTTTCGTTCGGTCGCGTTCCAGACAAGTCAGTAGGCATATTTTTATCTATTGTTGGTCCGGATAAATCCATACTAAGTGAAAATTGAACACCTGATTTCCGACCGGACAAATCTTGAGCATAATTGAGTTCATCTATGCCTTCAACAGAATGACCACTTCTCATTTTTTCTTTCAAAGATAAATCAGTGGGAGTATTATCATTTTCAAATGAAGGAAAAGACAAATCAGAAAGAGTCTCATTTTCACCTTTTGATGACGTAGGATATGGATTTATGCACATAGCCTGAGACAAAGAATTTGTGTGAGCTTGTTGAAGAGTCTTTACTCGTAGATCTACTACACCGTCACTTACAACGGTATCTTTGACTGTTGTTACACATTCTATATTTTTATTGGATAAATCCAAAGTTCCATATCTGTCATAATTACTTGTGTAGTAAGAATTGTCCTGATCAACCAGTTCATCCGGAAATTTACCTCGTTCAAATTTACCGGAAAGATCTAAAGGTTTGGATTGAGAAGGATCTATGTTTGGTATATGCGTGTTGTGGGTTATATGAGCCGTTGTTATATTAGCCGGTGTTAGAGCTGCCTGCGTTATAGGAGCCGGTGTTATAGGTGCTGGTGTTATATCAGGTGGAAATTCTTCGTAGTTCAAATCAGGATAACTACTATTTGGCGTCACAATAGCATCACGGTTTATTTCTTGGCTACATAAGGGTTGCAATTCAGGCATATTCTGAGGAGTATTGGTTTTTTGAATAACTGCTGTGGATTTCTCTTTGGTTTCAGAACTCTTTGTAAAAGCTTCGGTTAAAGTTTGCTCGGTTAAATAACTTTTTGGTACCTCTTCTGGCCTTAGACATGGCTCTCGTAATCTTATGTCATGATCAAGTTGAGGTAAAGATGACTTCTTTGTAGATGGTTTGGTCTTAGGAAAATGTTCAATTACTCTTGGCCTAAATGTAGATATTTCACAAGAGGAATGCAACTGTGTTATATACTCTTGTTCGAATTGTTTGTAAGAATCGCGACGTCGACGTATGGTATTAACGTCAATAGTTGGTAACTCCATGGATTTTTGCGGTATTATCTCAATTTGAGGTGGTAGACCTAACAACTTCTGTTGTGTTTGCATTTCTACTCGTGCAATAGATCTGAGGCGTGAAGACTTACGCTTGATTGGAACTTCAATTTCCTTTTGTTTTTGGTGAATCTTATCACAATGCTGTGTGGACTTTTTCTGTCTACTCTTAGTCCTGCCAACTTGCGCGGCTAAAAACATTTCTTGAGTAACATTATATTGATAGGCCGCAAATTTTTGTGCAGCTAAATCAGCTCTGCACATTTCCATTGGATTTTGCATCGGCATGGGTCGATAGAAAACTTCAGCCGGAGTCATATTAATTTTTGGATCAATGATATTTCTAGGTGGAAAAAATACACGCTCCCTATCGATGGGTTCGTCGTTACCACATTGAACAGAAACATGACCAGTCATTGGGTGATGCTGGATAGGATCTACCAATTTATTCTTAAGCATCGCAATGCAATCATTTAATCCCTTTCGAGGTTTATTTAATTTATTTTTTTGATTATCTGCTCCTGATTTGGGGTAGTGCAAAGGTGGTTTATCCAACCTAGTGACAACAGCCTCATTCTCAAACAATCGTTGCTGTCCAGTTGCTACATGTTGTGGTAAATTATTACACTCTTGCTGTACTAAAAACAAATGATGGAACTGTACAGACTTATCATGAGTTTCGGAGTTAGCAGTCAATCTAGCTATAGAATGCTTTAACGGTGCATTTTGTGCTTGAACGCACTGATTGTTTAGATTGCCATTCTGTCTGCTGCAGCTTGGTTGTTCGTTACGATTGTTAGAATCTGCGCGGCCCGAATGCTGTCTCATATTAGATGTTCCATTATTGACGTCAATTCTTCGAGGTACCTTCTCAAATGAAAGGTCTTGTGAGTGAATGAAGCTGCTATGGTTGGCTACAGCAACATTTTCCTGTGAAACGACTGAACGCTTGTTCAGCCTTCTCTTAGCACGATTTAGCATAGCTTTTCTTTTGAGTGACTTATTTTGACGAACAGTGTTTATACATTTTAACTTGGGTTTTAACGGTTTGTTTTCAGTGTCTGTTTTATTTGATATTCTATTTTGAATTTGTTCACAGTTATTTCCGGTTTCTGAACCGGTATTTGAGTCCTTCACACTTTTCCTGTTTTTTATTTCTTCAGAAGAGCGACGTTTTAATATCAACTTATTTCGCTGTTTTTCAAGCTTTCTTCGGGGTCTTAGCATAGAATTCAGCGGATTTACTAATACACGATGTCGCTTAGCAGGTAAGTCCGCTAGCATCTTTCGTATGGTTTCGGCTGAAACAGGAAAAAATATTTTTATATCTGCAAATTTCATAATCGGTACTCGAAGGTAGTAGGTAAACACCTACGGCTACCGATAGTGTTGCAATATATTATGTTGAGAAAACTTGCCAAATCTATAACCTATTAGTATTTACAATATTAATCCTTAAATGCTTTTAAATGGATTTTTTTATTTATGGATTATACTAACTGCGAATTCAAAAAACGTATTTGATGGTACATTATAGCCTCTATTACTTTAGCTTTTAACATTTGCATAACTCAATAATAATATCACATAATCATTTGAAAAAGAAAGCTTACTTTACGATCATCATAATATGGGAACAATTTCAGGATCATATTAGATTAAATTAAATATCGGCACAAAACGCTAATAATATTCAGGTTCCACACATAATAATTAAACACTGAACTATCTAAAAAAGCTACAGGAAACAGATTCGACAGAAAGCTTTATCATGCAGCTATCGCAAAAAAAACAACACGAAAAATTAAATCGATGAATATTGATGAAATTTCAATCTTAAGATATAATAAGCAAATGCCCTATGAACACCTTCGCGCATGATGTACATATTAAGTAACATTGTTGGGTGTCACTTACTTATCAATTATTTAAAATAATAATACAAGAAATAAGGATGTATCATGGATATTATGGTACTATTTTGTACATACAATAAATGTTTAATTTCCCGCATATAAACAGCCGGATAAAATTTAAGACCATTAACATAATATGCCACATATTTTTATTAAAACTGTGCGTTTTTCTTCTTTTGTTTGTTGGTATAACATAATAAAATGATTGGTGTTAGCAATAAATATTCATTAAGACAAATGGCTAATAGGTATAATAGGTATATTGCATAATATAATAATGCAATCTATATTATTTTTATCACCATGGAATACGCACAATTTACAAGTTCTTATAGTAATATAAATGTATATGAACGATGATTTATATAGTAATATTAAATAAATTTATTTCAACAAAATAACTTAGAATGCTTAAAAATATACTATCGTATGTATAATAATATTTCAATTCGGATAAATGTACAATTGATTGCGAAAACCACTTGAAACTTGATGGTAAAAAATAGTATCTTTTTTTAGATGCACATACAAAAATATTGATATAATGATGAATTTACAATAATTTGGAATGAAGACTCTTTTAGTCTTACTACAACTATAATAAAAATGCAGTCGGTACCATCTAAAATATATGTTGATATTATAATCTACTAGTAAACCTTAACAAACGACAACTTGCACAGGATTTGTTCTTATAATTTTATAAAGCACATTCTACGCTTCTGGAAGTATTGTAATTACTATCCTAAAATATTGCTGGTGTACAGGGATAATACTTATATAAGAATGGGTTCCGTTACACTTGAAATATATTCAAAATTGTACTTCAATTTTTTTATTCGTTTGACATTCTACCTCGCTTGGTATAATACCTTTTAAGACTCAATCGCATCGAAACGAATTATATTTCTTCAAAATTACTCCATGTTTTGAACATCATAAATAACTTAAGTTACATGATAAGGGACCGGAGCAAGAAAACTTAGCATTTTTACTTAACCCTGGCCGCCATTACTTTGTGCTCTTAATTGAAATAAATCATTTCTATGTCATTTTAATTCAAATAAAAACATTGAATTTATATCGGTTCTAAAATTTATAAACCTAAAAAACTATCAGGCCAATTCAAACTGCCAATGACAGCTGAAATGTTAGTGATAAGACAGCATAGATCTATTCTTTTGGATTATACCATATAATGTACAACAAAAAAACTAACACTATCCCCTGCATTTCCAAAGTTATTGCACAAAGACGAATTTTGGGTTAGGTGCTTTTCCACCAATCTAATACAACTGCACTTAGAGTTCTTCCTTTCCGGTGTACACCAATCACAATGCCCGTTCATCTGGCATTTTGGTAGCACACAATTAAGTACTGATTATATTATAAACATGTTGAATACAGTAGTCATTCCCGGAACATTGCATTGATTGTTCAAACGATCAAATTGAAAGTTTTTCTTGACACGATGTTTTGATGACGTCGGCATGCACAATTTAGTTTGAAGCTCGAACATGCTGAAGTTTTGATGTCGACTGTATACTGTCGGTGGTGCCACGATGAAGATGGCTCTGGATATCTTGTATAATTTATCAGCTTTAGAGTATTATCTTATTTAATATTGACGCACAGGGTTTGTTTTTAAAGAAAAAGAAACTAAAATAAATTAAATAAAGATGTAGAATATAAATGTATTTTAACGTTAATACGCATTTGATACATGTCAACCGGGCGAAACACTGCTCTCATTTAGTTGTCGACAGGTTTAACGAAAAGAAACAGTACAAAATATTTAGAAATATTAACCGTAAATAAAAATAGAAATACAGATTTTTGAGTAGAATAATCTAAAATTATAAATCTAGAGAAAAGTTAATAATAATAAAAATAAGTGGCAACTTAAAGAGGGTAATATATTTTGTTAATAGGAAATAAATTTTGATTTGGTTTTGGCTTTACTTTTGCCATTTAAGCTGATCTCAAACTTTAAGCCGGCATTATATATCCATGTTGTTTGTCCTATTGACATTCAACTGGCTCTCTTCGGATACTATTCGAATAATTAAAAATGTTGTTAGTTCTGCAACTGATATTAAGCATGACTTACCGTCTCCCACCTCCGATTTATTCTTGGGTCTTGGCCTTGATCTAATATGACTCTTTTGTCTTTGTCTGTTGCGAATATCTTTGCGTATTTTCTTGCGAATAGTATTGTCGGGTAATCTCGGTCGGCGCCTACGGACTCCAAATGGACGATATCTACATTTTCTGCGTACCATAGGTGTATCGCCGGCACAATCCAGCATATGCTGGTGTAAATCTTCTAAGCTGATAGATTTTTTGCATTTTGTACACTCTCTTATCCCACGAAGGGGACGTGTTCTATTGCACATCTGACTGGGCGGGATATATAAATGCTTCAAAATGTCAGCGTTTAAGAGCGATTCACCGACAATTTCGTAATGCTGAACTTGCGAGTTTGGGTGCTGAGTAGACATGTGAGAAGAAAGTGCGCGTGCGTCTCGCGTTTGAGCACCGCAAGCGCAGCAAACGTAGCATCGTGGCCGTACCCACTCCCCGCTTAATACGGCGGGTTGTTGGTCATATTTTGGCGAAGAAGGTTTAAGACCCAAAGAGGCCGGAAAGTCATAGGAGCTTGTTGACGGCTCTGAAGTGTTCGTGAAAATGGTTATTTGAGATGTAGATGTAGTTGGTATATCCCTGCTTTCAAGAATTTCTTTCAGTTCTTTTGCTATAATTTTCTTTTTCTCAGTCTTTTTTTCCACCGAAGTATTATTATATTTGTCGTCAAACATGCGTCTCATACGCAATTGTGTCCAGATATCCAAACCGGACACTAAAGTTATTATGCAATTATTCGCATGTGAATCTCGTTTCATCCTCTCTGGATTCATAAGACTTTTATCAGTCTCTACATTATCCCATTTCCATTTGTGTTTGGGTGCAATAGCACGAGGCATGTGCCCGTCAAACACATTACGAGAATACTGCTCGAATGCCAAAAGAATCGGAAACCCTTCGGCGGTATTTATCATAACATTGTTTTTAGCTTTCCGAGTTTTTATGGTGTTATCAGGATCCGGATTGAAGTTAAATGAACCATCCAGATACTTGGTCAAATTTTCTTGGACATTACTTGCAACTCTAGAATAGAAGCTAGTGTCAAAGCATTTTTCAAACTTTTGAGTTATGTCCTCATTGGTTTTGAACCAGTCTCTTCTTGTAGATTCGCCAGTCCTCGGTGATCTGTGAATAACGCCCAGTCTGGACAGTATTTGGTCGGCGTCAGTATTGTGAAATGTGAAATTAGGGGGAATGCGCTTGTTCCACTGTATGTCATCCAATACTATTACAGCATTTTTTTCCAGTACCGTGTTATTCCCTAAATTCTTGCTAGGCGGCAAAATCAAATTGGTTGTTATGTTATCCTCAATATCTGCCGCATCGTGTACTTTCGATGGTTTAAGTTCACAAGATATAACAATACCGTTGAAGTCGGGTTCCCCTGGATATTCCTTGTCTTCGTTACGAAAATTATTTTTATCATCATGGCCCAGTTTTTTTGGAATCTTCTTGACACCAATTGACGATTTTTGTCGTAACTTACTGCGATATGTTGGTTTTTGTTTTTCACAGATCTTAAGTTTGTGTTCTGCCAATTCAGCAGTTGAGGCAAATCTTGTATGACAGTCAAGACATGCGAAGAATTGGTTGGGGTGATTATCCACCATGTGCCGTAAGATTTCCTTGGCGTCTGATTCAGTGTGGTTGCAAAACAAACATCCAAGAAAAGAGGCCATATGAAACCGACGCACATGTTTAGAAATTGTTTGTTTAGATGCAAATTTTCTGTCACAATAGGAACAAAGGTGGGGTGCGGTAGTACAGTCTGAGTTGTTAAGGAGATCATCCGGTTTGTTTGAAGAGGATTTAGAAAGAGGTCCGCTCTTCTTTATTTTTTCCTCAGTGGGTTTGCCGTCTAACCTACGCCCGGCTTTAGATTGAGAGTTAGGAAAAGTACACTTCCTAGGTCTTAATCTTCCATTTAAACTAGACGATGGTTCGTTTTCCCCTGTACTCATCGTGTTTGGTTCCTCTGTCCTAAATTTGGAGAAAAAAATAAATTTAATACCTAGACTACATCTTAAAACATATACCAGGCTTAGTATTCAACCGTCATAAGGCAAATTCAATTTTTCAAACATAATTTGGTCACCCTTGTCAATATGGTAAATCTGGAAACAGCATACAGAATAAACGTAATTCTTATGTAGAACTAACAATTACATAAAAATAATTAGAAAGTTTCCATTTTTAACAAACCCAATTGTTGGGTCAAAAGTAAATAGTGATAATATCCGCAATAATATATATTACGTCACAAACATTTCAAAGTACGCGCACAGAATATTTTGGGTGAGTTTTCGTGTATCGATTCTTAACAATATAGCATGGTTTATGACGGACAGCCTAACTTCAACACTACTTCATAATAACTTTCCAGAATTTTAATAAATACAATATGCAAATAGAGATATCATTTACATAAACATACATATATGCGGATTGTGCGTATAAGCAATTGGAGATTGACGCTTATCAGAATCATCTTGTTCCAATTAAGCGTATAAGTGTTGGGTTATAACATTCAACCCTAAAATTTTGATAAAATAAGTTACTAGTTGAATTTAAAACTATATTTGCTATAAAGAACGTGAGAATACTCATAGCGCCACCATTCTCGATGTTTATAAACAAAACATGGTTGCTTATTTTATTCAGGTACATAGCCTATTACACAACAGTCTTCAAGTTATATAAAACTATAATATTTACAAACTTATTTCCTTCATATCCACGTAATTATTGATTATGTATGTTATCCAAGTAATTCTAAATTGGCTGTCTATTGTTACAGCAGTCTTTAAATTATCTCCACTGACAACAATGATTCAATCAGGTTATCGAACCCACTCCTTCACAGCCCTTGTTATCAGTTGGCCAACGATATGTACGTAGTATAATTCAATAGTAGTTCCATGAGGTAGGCGCGGGTATCACCGGTCCTACCCATAGTTCTTGGAGCAAACAGTTGTTCCTAACATGAAAAAACCCACATAAAATTTTGCAATGTAATATCAATAATATCTATGTATATTTTAACTAGTATTTTCCCACGATTTCATCTACGTATACATAATAATAATAATAATGGCGGCCAAAATGAAAAATTCTGACAAAAAATTTCGATTATCCAAATTAGGGGTCCCTCAGATATCGATTCTGAGACCAATCGAATTAATAAATAAAACGTTCGAAATGGCATCCACAACTTTCAATTCTGACTACGAATTTAAAGTTCTGGAGTGAAAAAAAATTAAACATAGTAATTAAATTTCGAAATAATTCATATACTATATGTTACGGGGAATTTGATAAGTCCGGGCACTATTAATAATGGCCGGTCTGTATTCATAATGCTCGACTCAATTGGGCAATGTGATTAAAACAACATGATTAATCACTTTTCCCGGCCATTATGAATAATGCCCACCCTATTTTGTGCAAATTAATAAAATAGCTAAACTGTAGCGTTCTTGTTTATGAAATGAAAAAAATCTTACAAAATTTTCATGAAAAGTTAACAAAAAATAAACTATTGAACATAGTCGTTAAAAAATAAATAGTTAAAAATGTAATAACATCAGTAGTTACCCACTTTTATTTTGGTAAAAATATTACTTCAGAACAATAGTTTAAAAATTAGTAAACTGAGAAAAATCAACAGAAATAACCTAACCTAACCTAACGCGCCCCTCGCATGTTACAAGGTACGGCCGCGGTCCAATTTATCACATTGCCCGGCTACAAGTAGGGAATTATACATACTGCCCGGTCCAAGTGATAAATTTAAGCTACATATCTCGAACATTGACTTATTACATGGACCACGGGCCGTCGGGCATTATTAATGGCCGGTCAAAGTGATAAATTAATCACTTTGCCCATCGCTCTTGGGCATTATTAATAATGGCCGGTCCGTATTAATAATGCCCAGTTAATCACGTTTCCCGTAACATATATAAGTATAAAATATTATCGCTTCTAAATGATTTCTATTCATTGGTAGTGAATTGTCACTCCTTAATCGCGTTAAGAAACTCAGTTTATAAAATTCGCTCGTATTTTTCGCTTCAGGTACAAAAATCATGTTATTATTTCTCATTACTGGTAATTAACTAAATTATATTTTTTTTATATAAATAGCTGCAACAGTTTTGATGTTCTGCAACTTCAGCGATCTATATGTTCCATGCTGTATTTCACCTATTTCACCACCCTCTGTCACAATAGGGAAACTTGTGTAAAATTTCACTTTCCTAGCTTCAGTACTTTTGGCTGGGTGTTGATACGTAAGTCAGTCAGTCAGTCCTCTTTTTTATATATAGAGATGAAGAGGACTAATATCAGAAGTAGTAAAATTTTTTCAGCAACCATAGACTAAAAAAACTGTCGTAAACCGGACAAAAATTGGAAAGAATCGATACATTTGAAAACTTGTTCGGTCACTTTTCTCGCAGTAAAACTTTTAATGTTCTTACATATACACATATTTTTCAACTTGATTCCATTGCTGCGTCTACATATTATAGATAAGTCTTAGAAATAGTTGTCCTTATTATATTATTATTATCTAGCCCTAAGTTTTGTATATACTTAAATTATGAAGTTTCTGGGAGTTCCTAAATGAATTCGTAATGCTACTCGAAAGACTACGCAAAAATACAACTCATTCAAGCGCGAAGCTGTCTTAATAATAATGACGATTTATTTTAATGAAAAAAAATTAGCGACTAATTTATAAATACTACACCAAAAGCAACTAGGACTATCACAGAAACACAAGCCGAACAACATACACTTACAATAAAAGCCACATTAACAAAATGCATTAAGCCAAAGCAACAAATAAGGGAATTGATCATAACTTATTAAGTTCAACTGTGCGTATCATTTTGGTCCATTATAATTTAAAAACAGTACGCACGTTTGTACTTTAGTCATAACAATTATGTAATTCAATTCGAGTACACCTTCTCACATAATATAATCAAATTCCTGAATTTAAACTGAGGTCGCCTCAACATACCGTGCCTAATAGGTATTTGTGGTGCAAGACTCGGTTATGAATGTTATCTCCTGCGTATCACATTTATCCAGAACAAAATCTGTCCTGGAATATTGCATGTTAAGATAACAACATCACTATCGATGATCCTTACAACCAGAGGATGAAAGATAATGCAAATTATCTGTTTCAGATCCATCCGGTGGGCTAAGAAAGTTCACACAATGGGCTGCGCGAATTTATATTATTTTTTTATATTTAGCAATCGGCATAAATAATTTTCAATAAATGTAAATACAAACAAGCCGATGCCTGTTGTCTGCATATTAATACATTATATATTAATACAGCGTATTTATAAGGTGATAAAAAAACGCGTAAGCAGTGCGCTTATCAAAAATTATAGTTTCATATAAGTTCATATTGAATGAATTGGTATAAAAATATTTATAAAATCCATCTAGAAGTTTTTGAATAACGCGTGATTTTATTTATATAGAAAAGTTATGAAACAAAGTATAAGCTTTTTTTATCTATACAAAACTGTGTCTATTTTAAAGCTATTGTTTTATTACTAGACCTCATGCATATGTTATCTCTATTATACTTTAAAATGCTACTACGTTACTTGTAATGCGTTATTAGATTAGTATACTAATTTAGAATATGCTGTCATTAAATACGTAATAAGAAAATTAACGATGATTTGATAAATTTATCAAATATGTTTACCAAAACACTACAAACGCGATTTTGCAAACTCTTGAATAACAATACAAACGAAAATACGCGAGCAGACTACTCCCCAACATAAAAACTTGAATCATGTATGTACACTGATAAATTTTGCTTTGATATAAATATTGTTTCTTTGTTTATGGATCAGATTTTTACACCGTTAAAAATGTGCACATACATGATTAAAGTTTAAATGTACTGCAAACTTCCAAACACTAAGCGAGGCCTTCGTGTAACTAAATGTAAACACCCAATGAAAAGTGTCGTCTATTCGTACGCATTAACTATTAATATTATACGAAAATTATTAACAAATGTTACTTGAAACAGATATCATAGCAACGAATTAATTATATGATCAAAAGAATTGGGACGCCTCAACGTTTCAGGTATATTCATCGTTTAAAACAAACTATAATTCTTTTGAGACACAGATTAAAAATTTATCGGATTCCAACTAAACTATTATGACCGAAAATAGTAAATACTAAACAAGTACCATCCACCAAATTGGCTTCGCTCGACACTATCATTACAACCTAACCACATTGAACCCGCCACGCTATTTGTATTTAACATAATTTAAGGAATCATAATTTATTTATTTTTACTTCGTAGAAAATAAAATAACCTTCCCAATTGAGTTAGATTAAAATGGAAACTTGCTAACTGCAAAATGTATAGCTAAATGCGCTAAAACAACGGCAGTTTTATATCTTGCAAATGAGATCGGATTTCTTGTACTATCAACCAGGCTGAAAGAAATAAACATAACATTTTTTTTAGTTTTATTTAATTTCATACATAAATTATAAAATATATATCGCAGAAAATATTGGGAGGTGATCATTGGGACACCGCACAAATGAGTGAAGTAAAATGTAATCCCAAAACATGTTAACAATGTTGATTCATCTTATTTCACCCACAAGGAATGGAGATGATTGTGAAATAGCTATGTACATACATACATATATATATATATGCATAGGGAATGAACTTGGAAATCTTATGTTCCAAGACACTCACTTGGTCAGCAGGAACTGATGATTCGGTGAAAAGACATCTAAATAGTCATCTGACACGAACGGGTCGGGAGCAATGATGTCGGGCTGCCACTCTACATCATGCTTACTTTGTGCAGATGTCAATAAACCATCAGGCGGGTATCTAAACAAAATAAAACACCGTTTTACAGTGACCTCGTCCGCCACATGCATAAATGTATGGTGAATTAAAATATAGTTTGGGGAAGTCAAGTTTTATATGCTAAATCGTTTAATTCACCAAACGCATATTTAGCAGACGAAGGGCTGTCCCGGAGGTATCCACCGGTTAGGCCTTTTGTTTGACCATCTTTTTCGAAATTTTGGCCATATCAAAATTCGTATTTCATCATATTCAGTATTTTAAGAAGAATCTTATAGACATGCCTAACGAACTAACCCTTAAACAATATGAATATAGACCTTAATCGAAACAATAAATGCCGACGCTAGGTACTTTAATACAATGAAAAAAAAAAACATTGGTATATCTTATAGACATGCCTAACGAACTAACCCTTAAACAATATGAATATAGACCTTAATCGAAACAATAAATGCCGACGCTAGGTACTTTAATACAATGAAAAAAAAACATTGGTATAAAATGTTATAAACGCTTTTAAAATGATACACGAAGAAAGGTTACATTTAAAAGGGTAGACAGATTGCGACCGGATTTGCCGAGAACGCAACAGCAAGAGGTGGTGGGTGGCTTGACCACCCACGCCCTCCCTGGGCTCCGGTGCCCGTTCCCGCGCCCTGTGCACCACCCCCCTTCCCATTCGACCTATTTCTCTTCCATCAAACGACGCACTAATTGACCACACACCGACTTTCTCAGTGACAAATTAGTAAGAAAAAATATTAGAGCTTAATTACGTCTTGGTCGTTGTTTTGAACACATTCGTTTATTTATCTTGTCGTAGAACTCCGTTGCCTAGCGACGGTTTGCGTCATAATTCCCGACCGGGCGAAAAAGTATAGAGCGAGAAAAGGTCGCGTTGAATGTTACCTTCTACCTACAAACGCGCACCTATACAATATACACGTAGTTAGGCCTTCCAAGGAAAAACAACTGCGTGTAATTCTATTTTTCAGAAGAGCGTTTTTATTATATTATCACACTTTGTGTTAGTTACGTACAGATAATTTTATATACAATATTTGGAACTGATGATGAAATTATGAAACAATCTATCATTACTTTAAAATAAATATAGAAAAATAAAATATGCTGTTTCAATATAGTATAAGTGACCTCAAACGAAGTTTTTTTATGAACGGCATTATATTAATGTTGTTTTATAATTAAATCCAATTTCGTGGCGAATATTTTCGCTAGCTTATTTTGATAAGTAACATTACTAATACCTACTTTAAGGGGTTAAGTTTGACAATGTTCGCTAAAGAAGCATTCGCTTTACACACTTATAACATTGCAGGAAATAACTTAAAATAAAATAAATCATGCAAATATACACTTTACTATAACATATAACATAAAACAAATCATAAAAACTGAACTTGAATGTAAAGACACAAACAACGCAACAGGTAAAATACAATCGCGCGGCATTTTGGTGAGCAAGTGACTACAACGAAATGTTTAAATAATAAAAATGCTAAACCTCGTAATTGTCGGCCGTTGAAAGAGCACGTTCAAGTAGCACATTTTGATGTCTATTTAAAATCACTTTAGAGTTAATACACACTTTATAGATTTGTCCATCAGAATAGTCAAATGTCAGAGGTTAAAGATTTAATATTTTAAATGTATTCCATCACCGGAAATTATTTCCGCACGTTTTAAATTTAAAAGAAAAAAATCTTTACGGCTCGCACCAAAAATACAAGTATGCTAACAGTTTATATCGCGAGAAATGCGAGCAACTCGGTGCGCATTTTCAACGCCACGACCGACTCGCGCCACGCGTCCGCCGGATCTGCCGGTACGTCAATAATGCAATCGCAGTGGCAGGTAAAATAGAAGAGCGGAGTCTCAATCACCGCGACGACAGGCGGACGAATGCGCTCTGTGTACAATGCACTTACATATAATGCTGTTGAGGGGCGGCGCAAAGCGCCCGCCCCCGGGTGTACGCAGGCCCACACGTGGCGCCTTCTCCTCGCTGTGGCCAATACGCAAATTACCGCTACGAAACACTTCACAGCGGGCGCGCGTATTCACTGCCGCCCTGGGGCAGCTCCTGGCTCATAGCAACCGATAACACCTGAAATACCACATATCATGAAATCTCCCGCGTCGCGTGTCGCCCGCAACCTCTTCGAAGTCTCTAGGGCGGTACACGAAGCTCAGCAACTGCGTCACTAAATCAACGCCATCGTGACCATAATATGATTAATAGCATTTAAGGAGATCGGTCGTTTTCCTATGATTATTGGGCCTAGTAGTGGAAACATGGTGGAGAAAAATGAGACATAGAATTAAATAATAAGGATTTTTTATCCTTCAAATAAGACATAGTCTTCTTGAGCTAGGATACGGGGATTTTAAGATTTATCCTCTTAAAGTTTTACAAAATCTACCATTTTCTGCTATCTGAATATGTAATATCATAGTTGGCTTATATTTTAAGTTTGGAATGAGTATGAATATATATTATTATAAAGTACGTAAGCTTATCAAGGAAGACAGGAAAACACATTTGAATATTTAAAAGTATATCATTTTGATATCAGGTTTATTGTATGTAGTTAGTCAAATTTGTCATGCGCTAGTTTAAAAAATATCTGAAGCTACCGTACACAATAATGAAAAAATAAAACAATGATTGAGGATGAATCAATTCAGACATTACAGATCATGTAAGCCTTTGCGCCTTTACGATCGGTGTCTCGTAGTTGCTGGCATCAGGCGCTCATTAATGATTTCCCGTAGTTTTTGCTTACATGACGATTATAAACATTTTAACTTATTTATATGCTGTAGCATGGTTGGATCGAGGTAAGCAATTGACTGCAAGGGACGCCGTAGAGAATAAACACAACACCCAGCCACAAAACGAAATTATATGATTTTCAAATTAATTCAATTTTAAATACACATTAGTACACGTCGAAATAAACAATGCGAATTTCTTGTCCGCAGTTTGATCAAATCGACCGATCTCCTTTATCTACCAATTTTCTACTGGAATAATTAGTACACTTCATCTGCGTTAAAAATATGACTTAATATAATATAAATGATGCTCTGTATTATACCATCATCTTCAACCATAAAAAGATCACTACTGAACAGAGGCCCCACCGAACGATTTCCACAGCGCTGTGTTGGAAGCGGCCTGCATCCAGCAACTTCCTACAATCCTTATTAGGTCGGCCGTCCACCTTGTCTTATCATACCATATTGCACAATAAAAAAGCTGGTGTGGTAAACGCTCTTAACCGTCAGAAAATTTTATTCAAAACATACGCGATTTTTGCCCTGGTCATAATTTGCGATAAATATTTTGCTTTAATGTGAATTTATTAAATGCGGGAAAGATATTTACATTTATGTGAATATACATTTTGGCTTATTATTTTACCTCTAAGGTGATGAATATTGTGTTTTAAACTACTGTTATTTGTAATATATAAACTTTCTTAATATATAAAAAAAATATATAAACTTTCTTTGAAACCGTGCACTTACTTGGGTAATGCATTTTTTCATAAAGCTCTTGTAGATCAGTTATTTATATTTAATTTGATATACTAGAGAGCTCCGTAGCAATATTTGGAACTGACCTATGGTAAATAAAAGTAAAAATGAACTTTTCAATGTTGACACTGGATTACTCCATTATTGATCAAGCAGAAAAATGGCCTTTTGTAAACTTCAAAACATATTTTATAAGATGTCATTGTTGTCTTAAGATGTCAAACAATATTACTGAGTGAAATTGTTGGCTAAAGAAAAGCTAAAAATACGGTTGTTTAAGGATATTTCGAAAACTTTGCAACTCTTTGGATAAAATGGACAAACGAAGAATAACGTCGGTAACTTTTTAACTTTAAGTGTACTGAAGAAGCCCTAAAAAATTCAAACTGTTACGATTCAATTGTCTCAGTGTTTGAAACGTTATTACTTACTGTATTCGCCAAAAACCATCGTAATGAACAATTTTCTCGTTTTATTCATTTTTGATTTAAAATTTAGGTTTTTCAGTAATTACCCATATTCTTTTAATCAAATACTTTCTTTTAAACAAATTCATCAAACTCTGTAATTGTCAAAAAATATACTGACCCTATAATCACTTAGTTTAATGTAGTGTACATTTTGAGGAAATATTAAAGGCCGCCTATAAAATAGCAGTGTCAAATATTTAGGGTGTGTTCAGAATACTCTAAGGTTTAAAAGTTACCGAGTATTTTCTTCCTTTGTCTAATTTATCCAAAGATATGCTATGTTTTCCGAATATCCTTAAATAACCATTTTTTTACCTTTTCTTCAATCAACAATTTCACTCCGAAATACAGTTTTTCATCATTAGACCTTAATACCATCTTATAGAGTATGTTTTGAAGTTTACAAAACCAGATTTTTTCCAACTTGATAATTTTTACTTTCATTGAACATAAATCAACTCCAAATCATGCTATGCATGCGGTGCTCTCTAGTATATCAAATTAAAAGGAATTGAACAATTTAAAAAAAATTGCGCTTGTAAATAATAATGTCATATGACGTTAATGCACGGATTCAAAGACGAATACAAGATTGGGATTTTTTCTCGTCAGTTTTCCTTCGATTACTTATAAACCAATATGCGATAAAGAAATAGAGCGCAGATCTGAAAAATAGACATTTCAAGTTTTATATTTTTTAATATGTGATAGGAATCATAATACGTTTTCATATTCTACAATTTAGTAGTTTCTTAGATTTACGCGAATGTTAAACATTGAAATAAAACTAGTTTTTAGTCCGCCCCGTGACCACAAAAGCTGTAAGGCAATCGAAACGTCGGTAAGTAAAAATATGCAAAAATTAAACCAAATCGCGATAAAATCCGTAAAAGATAGTTTTATTTTTACAATTTATTTAAATCTTCCTGTAATACCGATTATGACGACGCCGCGTGATAATCGCTAAGATTCAAGTCGGTATGCCAGCGTCTAACTAGCAACTCAGCTTGGCCCTAACATATGCAAGTGTCGATGGTACGGAACAGCGTAATTTCAAGGTCAGCATTTGATCATCTATCTCGAAATTATAACATATATTAGAATTACAGCACCATCGTATACGCACACCCAATATACAAATTATGTATATTATCTATATAGTTCACCATGCTGGCCTAGTGCGGGTTGGCGAACTTTACATACCATAGAAATTCTTTCAAATCGCTATGATGTGTAGATTTACTCACGATATTTTCCTTCACCGTTATAGTGCGTGGTGACTGACTTTAAATACACACGTGACTCCAAAAAGTTAGGGGTGTGCCCTGGAACTCGAACCCGCGACCACCGTGAACTTGCTGGCAGCCGCGTCTGGTCCGTTTACCAACAACCGTAGCCTCAATCAAAATAATTTTCCTAACCTTTTATGCAATAGGACATTTGAGGCACCATGCTAAACATGCATCCTAAAATTAGCTTTTTGATGCATTTCTATTAATTTGGAGTACAGACATTCAATACCAATATGTACGTAGCAATTTTAGAATAGCTTTTATATGACATAACACAGCAAAACAAATGGAACAGTTTTCATTTCATACTTCATATTTGTAGAGGGTATATGCACGTTGACAAAAGTTATATATTTAATTTTAAACAACCAGGTGACGGAAAAAAAATAAACAAAAATATCAATAATCATCTAATCGAGTGAGGCATTTTCCTTATTTTAATCTGTGTGCGTATTATTTTGTCGTTAAGGACGCAAAATTAAATTTTTAAATTAATTTGTTCTTTGTTGGTACAAATGGTTGTCCATAATATTATTCCTTTATGTAACTAAAGTGCAAAAGCCCGCCAATAAATAAAAATACCCATTATCGAATGTCAAAGTAATTGACATTTCAATTGTGGAGTTTATGTAGTGGCTCCTCTTCGCGGGGGCCAATATATGTATGTACCAATGATGTGGATAATGTGCGAATGCGCAGCTATTTTTTTAAACAGTATTGAAAAAAGCCTGGACCATCCAGACTTCGCGCCAAAGTGTGAACCAACATCACAATTCCTACGAATCTGGCTTCAAAATCCTCTCCACACGATGATCAAACGTATTGGCCTCAATCATTGCTAAATAGACCTGATGGAAGCGGTCTGAACCCAACGACTTCCTGCAGCTTTAACCAGGTCGTCTGTCCAGGTTTCATGAATATTAACTAAGATGTATAATACGTACTTACGTATTTAAATATCTTATTAATGTTGTACAAGCATTTTACTGACTTCATCAAACTACACTGATAATTAATTTCAAGCTAAATCATATTTTTCTAACCCAAAACGCACATGTTATAAGAGGGCTCGAAAACTTAGCACAAAAAGAAGTACGTATACGCTGCCACTCGATCAGAGACGGTAATTAAAGATTCATTTTACCCGACGGCGGTAAAGCCGAAAAAAGAGCGGATTTATCAGTTTTTTATTTTTTCTGCGCACATACCTATGTTCCACTCCACACTGAACATAATAGCGCTAGTAGTCATCCGATTTAGATAAATGATATGCTACAATTAATTAATAAGTGTGGTCCAGGAGAACTATTTTGCCATTGTAGCGAAGAGGCGAATATAATTTATACAGATATCGTTAGAAAAATGAAAAAAACACTTGATAAAAATAATAACAAAAGCAAAGAATAAAAATAATAGTTATAAAGGTTTCATTCAAGTATTCTTTAACCGATAGCCAGGTTGAATAATACCAGTGTACAAAATCAGAACTCATGGGTTTGTCCTAACACACATACCACAGACTTCCAGTTTTGTCAGAACCCACGGCACAGGTTGGTGACACCAGCTGTAAAACAAAAGGCGTCTATCCTCGCACCCAGATAAACATTAATGTGGTACACAAACAATTGTTTCGGGTCTGAGTGAAACCGAAAGTCCCTCGCAGTTAGTAGATACCCACGACATTAAACTTGATCTAACTGTGGGGCCAGGAGGAATAACAAAAATGCTCTAAAAAGTCATGACCCTGATTTTGATTAAACCTAAAAGTGCATGCAGTCTTGTATTTTTGAAATAGCAACATTCCTAGCGAGGAATCGAATCCGATGAATTGAAAAAAAACCACATGCTGTATTATTTCGATAATATTGCTAATAAGTAATAAGGATCAAACTGAGAAGTTATGACATATGGCAAAGTTAAGGAAAGTGATCATTTTAAGCAATATACAATTTTTTCTCTTATCTGTAGTAAAAGATTAATTTAATATCTCGTTTTTTACTACAATTTTGAACTCAGTTTAACTTCATATATATTTTTTTATTATAAAACAACTAACATTTGCATATGGTGATATGGCAAAACATACTGAAAAATGATAACCAATTGGAAATATGTAACTTCAAAATACCTATTGGAAGCCAATAAGCAAACTGCAGAAAGTATCACCGACAGTGAGAATTTGTATGTTGATACTAAATACCAAATGCGCAGCTCACCGCGTTTTATGGGCTCGACACGCCCGCGGTAAATTTAAACTCAAATATTGTTTACCAATTTGTTTTCTAATTTACGTCAAAAAGAGTATCATACTCGTACGATATATGTCATATTGAATAAAATCTACTGAAAATAAATGTTCATAGTTGACTGGGTACAAAGACGAGGCCGCACATGCACATGCAACTTCCTATCTGCCCTGATCGACAGCGTAGGAAGGCATCGAGAACTAACACTCGGTGTAGCCTGACAATATTATCTTTTACACTCAACAAACTTCAATAGAGGAGACGACCTAAAACAAAATAAAGTTCTTTTTTCGTCTAGGTTACGTAAAGTACATAAAATGCAATATTTCTTATTTCTCGTAGTTAAGTTGGGAACTTGCCGAAGTCCCGATAGACAAGTAGCAGATCGTAGGTTTGAGATCACAAACATGTGACCTTTAAAGATACCCGTGTGCGTGCGGATTACATAACTCCATCTCCCCTACTTTTTCTGCGAACTACTAGGGGAGCTCCGGAAACCAACACCGGTAATTTGCCACTGATTCGCACAAACCGATTTGCTTCAATCATAATGATGGGAAGGCAAAGAATGGATTTTCCCGAACTTTTTCTCTCCAGAAAGCTGGGCACCAAAAATCTTTAAGGCTAGTAGCGTTTAGGCTTAAGTAAGCGCGAATCAGTGTCAGCTATATAAAATATATAAAATGATCAACCGAGTTGAGATTTGCCGATATTTAACTATTTCCTCGAATTTACAATCCTGATAACAGTATAAAATGCAATCGTTGAAGCACAAATCTCGGTAAATGCGACGTGAGAATCTGCGAACAAAGGGAATTACTATCACTAGGAATTATTCTGGAAGCGGACAGCACTGGTTTTATTTACAATTGTTAATACCCGCGACTGTGTCAGCCTCGTCCACTATGTAGGAAATGTGTATATATTGTTTGTGTTAAGTCTTGTTATCTCTATAGGTATATTAATACGTAAAGGAAAATTTTTGTAAGCAGTTATACGAAATTTCCGCAGACGAAGATGCATAATATTTCGCACATTGGTAGATTATATGTAGGTACTATAAAAAAGCGCAGAACACTAATATTTCACTAAAATGTGGACTAGAAATTCATTAAATTAATTATATAATCGTGAGGTGACAACCATTATAGGATAATCTGTCTTTGATTCACAGGAGTAGGTATGTTAGACGTTCAACGTTGAAGGACCAAGTAACATAAAATATGATCTATCTGTCGTTGACGGGCAACATAATAAAACAAAATTAAAAATATATATACATTGATTATAAAATATCTAGATATGGCGTCTTATATTGACGTAAACATAAAATGTTATCTTCAAAAATAGCCCATGGTTTCTTGAAATCGAACAGTGACGAGTACTCAGTACAGAGGTCTAGACAAGGGAAGGACTGCGATAAATTGTGGATGAATTTATAAAATATATACTCATAACTTTATAAAAAAATGGAAATAAATTACCCTAACTAACGATTGTTTCGTTGCTGTAGGGTATAATGATTCTCAGCTTATTAATGCAATTTATATACATTATTCACAAAAGCATTCATTTTTTATGTATTGTAGGAAATATATTACATTTACCAGGACAGCCAACCCGCACTAGGCCAGCGCGGTTGACTATATGGCTTATAACCCCTCTCAATCGTACTCTCGACATACTTTTCTTAAATTAATAACATAGGCGCAGTTGTACTATGGTCCGATTACAACGCTGAGGTCTCGGATTCCAGTCCTGGATCGGTCAAAGTGATATTGGATTTTTCTTTTCAATATTATCCCGGAGTCAGGAGAATTTATGCCCGATATGGCGATTCGCTTACCCTCTGTTACATTGTAGGACGGAATACATAAAAGGAAATGTGAGTGTCCATATAGCACATCTGCCTACACCTTCTGGGAAAAAGGAGTGAGTTTATATATGTATATCATACATACAAATATGAATTCATATTAATATATTATTACAGTCGAATTTCAACCGCCGGACTACATCTAGTCTAGAGAAAACCTCAACAATTCCGCTATCCAAATATTTATACACATACTCAATCCGAAGCCAAACCTATGTTATTGCAACGGAATATTAGCAAGGAAATGCGTTCAACCACCTAACAACGGATATTCGAGCTCCTCGTATTAATTTAATTGTTGGAGCCGTTCTGATGTTTCCCAAATATCATGAGCATACGGATAATTGCACGTGTGTGTAGCTACTTGTAGAGCATAATTTCTACTGCAGGAGTCACATTCGCGATGAATTTGCAGAATTTACGTCTGACAAATGTTATACTATCCTATGGCAACTCTAGTAAGCATTGCACGCTGTATGGTCGTGCAACATTATAATATTTTTATATAATATATAACGTAGTGTATAAAAACTACGAAACTTAGTATACTATAACTTTGGGTATAATTTACATATTGTTATTTTAAAGGCAATTACTTAGTCCGACTTAAAATCAAGATTTGAAGCATCCAAACCAAACGATATTTTACATTGTATCTGATTGCAACATCTATCTTCTATACATATTAAAAATTTGTAACCGATCGATGTCTGTACATGGAAGATAAATGAGAAAATCTCATATGGGGGGTTTGTATTAAAGGAACAGAACCGAAAAAAATGATTTTTAGAATTTTTGTATGTTTATCGGTTTGTATGTATGTCTGTGCGATTGTGCGCGATGAACTCAGAAATGCCTTGACGGATTTTGATGAAATTTTGTATGGAGGTAGCTGACGCCCTGGATTAACACTTAGGGTACTTTTATCCCACAAAATACAATGTTCCTGTGGGATGAGGAAGGAATTCAGATATATTTGTTACTTTTTTATACTCAAAAGGAAAGAATGTGACTGTATTACATGCCTTGAGTGAGAATGAGACGGGACGGGTGGGATATAATGGTACGGGATGAGACGGGGTGGGATATACAAAATTAATTTAATTTCAAATAAAGTCAATCACGCAGACGAAGTTTGCGGGCAGAAGCTAGTCTATAATAAACGGCTTGCTATATTTTAGACATTATGTGTCAAATTTTTAATACAGTGCTTAGTGATTTACATACACAACCAACACATAACTTATGAAAAGTATTGTATAAAATATTTAACTCTGCCTATCTGACGCTCCGTAGTATATTTGCTACGCAATACAAACGTAACCCATTATAAAACATTCCATCTCAATGGTGCACTGCATCAAATAATTTAACACTTTATCAATTGGAGTAGGGTTCGTTCAGCTTTCAACCATTGAGGTGTCATTTAAAATTAAGACGAGGCCGTCGGGTGCATCGCGCATTCATTGTGATTGGCTATTCCCGTTGTTACGTCCTATTTACTGGTTACGCGCCAAATTATATACAAACAACCCCACACGCATCGTTTCCTGACGAAGCATTATTATTTTGGTTGACATGGTAACAATATCATCACGTCATTTATAAAATTGATTTCTTCAATAAAATTTGTTGAAGTACTTTGAAAGATAACCCGCATAGCGATAGTCCAGTCCAGGGTGGAGTGATTAAAACGTAAAACTTTCTGCTGACACTAGGAACTAATCTTGTGTCCTTTTAGACGTTGATGCCAGTAACATTCTTCGGTTAATAAATAATAAAATGATTTATATTATAAAGGAGATCGGTCGTTTTCCTATGAATATTGGGCCTAGTAGTGGAAACATGGTGGAGACAAATGAGACATAGAATTAAATAATAAGGATTTTTTATCGTTCAAATATAACATAGTCTTCTTGAGCTAGGATACGGGGTTTTTAAGATTTATCCTCTTAAAGTTTTACAAAATCTACCATTTTCGGCTATCTGAATACGTAATGTCATAGTTGGCTTATATTTTAAGTTTGGGATGAGTATGAATATACATTATTATAAAGTACGTAAGCTTATCAAGGAAGACAGAAAAACACATTTGAATATTTAAAAGTATATTATTTTGATATCAGGTTTATTGTATGTAGTTAGTCACTTTGTCATGCGCTAGTTTAAAAAATATCTGAAGCTACCGTACACAATACTGAAAAAATAAAACAATGATTGAGGATGAATCCATTCAGACATTACAGATCATGTAAGCCTTTGCGCCTTTACGATCGGTGTCTCGTAGTTGTTGGCTTCAGGCGCGCATCAATGATTTCCCGTAGTTTTTGCTTACATAACGATTATAAACATTTTAACTTATTTATATGCTATAGTATTGTTGAATCGAGGTAAGCAATTGACTGCAAGGGACGCCGTAGAGAATAAACACAACACCCATCCACAAAACGAAATTATATGATTTTCAAATTAATTCAATTTTAAATACACATTAGTACACGACCACAGTACACGACGAAATAAACAATGCAATTTGACAGATAATAGTCTCGTGACAGATGTCAACTCTATTATTGTTGCTGACAAATACAAAAATGGTAGAAATATTTCATGATATCCTCATTTTTTTGTAAGTCTAATTCCAATGGTGTAGGATAAAAGTAAATAGAGAAATAAATCTAAAAAAATACGCCAAATTTTTTGGTAGTAATGAATTTCTTGTCCACAGTTGGACCAAATCGACCGATCTCCTTTGTCATGCCAAATAATTATTAATCATTTCTAAATACGCCCACCCTCAGTAACTTTCGTGCATATAATGGATGAAACAATGACGAGTCTAGTATGTTAAAGGATAGACCGTGTAATTTAACGCACGTGCATTTTAGCATCACATGGACACGTTAGAGGAGAATTGCAATAATTGTGTCGAAGATTGGCGAACGCATCTCGGCCCACCATTGGCGATAGTGTGGACGCGCCATTAGAAGACGTAACGAGTGCAAAACGGGCCGCGACACGTGCACTTCAAGATTCGTCGGCCCAAAAGCTAGCAGGCCCACCTGCGCTCCCCACTCTCAGAGGGCAGAAATCATTCGTCTCAAAATCTGACATGGTTATTGAAGAAAATGAGCTTTTTGCTCAGCATCTCGGTCACCCTATCAATCCTATCGTGCACAATAGGGTTAATTGCATTGCATAATTCATATGGAGAAAAACTCATCAGTCCATATAGTTTTCGAATATTTATAAAGATTAAAAAAGGTGAAATATATTTGTAGTTGAAATATAGAGGTTTGCGGGCGAAAATGGATGTGTGGATGGAGTGAATTACAGGCCGGGAACTAGAAATATGAATGTCACAACTGAATCAAACTCAAGCGGAAACAGTGTTTTATATAACAGAAGGAAACCTGCAAAAATATTGGCGACAGAAAACTCTCAACGGAATAATAACAATAAGGCCCTGCGCAGACGACAAACTATCCGTGACGCACTTTTTAGTCTGTGAAAATAGAACCTATGCAATTATATGCAGTAACGCACACGACGCGCAAAAAGTCCGGCGCACAAAAAATCCGTGTAATTCGGGAGGACCGCACCGCGCCGCGGCGCGCCGCTTCGCACAAAAAGCGTGTGAAAAAAATTTAACGTTTGCTTCAACGCGCGCTAACGCAGACGGCGCACTCTTTAGTCGGCAATCTGCATTTGCTAGGGGTGGGTGGACGTAACGCACGCGATCTATTATCATGGCGCCAGAGGTCGATGTAACTATGTTAATTCAAGAAATACAAAACAGACCAGCAATTTATGATACTTCTAAGGCAGAATATCATGATAGACATTTAAAAAGAAAAATGTGGGAAGAAGTGTGCTGTAATGTTTATTCCGCTCCTGTTTGGACATGTATGACGTCTAAAGAAAAAACAAAATACGATAAGTTTAAGTTTTTATTAGACTTTTTAGTAGTAATTGGATATAAAACTTGCAAAACTATAAAAAAACGATTAGATGAAAAGCATAGAAGTTATTTGTTTATTTTTTCTTATGCAAAAATTAGGAATGGGTATCGATATTGAATGATAATGAACGAATGACAGTTATCGATTAATGAATCGATACAAGATTCAATATATCAAAATCGCTTTGACTATTATGTATAACACCTATACCTTGGTATTTTGAACAAAATAATTAATTAATTAACTTCTTTTTCTGTACTTCATGTACAAAATAATACTTCGCGATCTCTGCACGATTTCCATAGCGTCTACGTCCCTACAGCTCTGCCGACAAAATGATCGAAGATGTGCGTCGTGTGCGTTGAGTCTGTGAAAAATCCGCGACCGACTTTTTGCGCGCCATGCAGCCTTTTTGTGCGCCGCAGACTCGATCGCACAAAAAGTGTGCCGTCTGCGCAGGGCCTAAGAAACATTTTATGACACCACACAACACGAAATACAGAGACGTTACAATTGTACACGTGATGAAACAATTGGCGGCCTTACTGCTAAAAGCGATTTCTTCCAGTCGACTATTCTAGCAGGTAAAATGCCAGGAGACATTGGCGGTGCTTTTTATTTAAAATAAACAAATGTTAGTAAATGCAATTTTAACTCCATTGAATGGCTCGGATGTTTTTATTTATTTAGAATTGGCGCCTGCGAACTCTTCCAGGCAACCTTTAGATGGATTGTATTATTATGTTATAGAATTATAGGCTAGCAAAAGATAAAAAAAAACATATAAGTAAGATGTAAATATCATACCAATTAGATTTGTGTAATGGTTTTTAGTGGTGATTACCTATTGTGCAAACGAATATACCGCTTTAACTATATTGAACTACTATAACTATATTAAATGTTATTCAAACTGAATTATCGCTTTCAATCCATTTTTGCAATCTTGTAGCTTAGATGTGCTTAGCGGAAGTTCAAAAACGGAGATAAAAGCGGTGGTGCCGGACGCCGGTCTACTTTTTTCTTCCGACCAATTGCAATAATTTGGGATATATATACACTTATGAAAAAAACATAATAAGAGCAATAAAAAAATGTAGTTTGGCACTAATGAATTCCACTCAAACTCGTTTTAGGCAGATAATAACCAAATATAATTTCAGTTACCAACGAAATTAATAGTTTTTTGTCGTAAATTAATGAGAAATCATTTCCAACATTCTCACCAATAATATAATTATAGGCAGATTTTGATGGACGCGAATTTATGACTGAGCTCCAACTAGACATTATTTTAAGTCTTGTATAAGTCATATACGAGTATCTTCTATTGGCGTGTGGAAGAATTTGAAACTACAAAATATATATTTAGATAATATCATTTTAACGCATTGTTTGAGATATGTTTTATTATTAATTAACGAGCATTTATATACTCGTAATATAATAGAATTAACGTGTTCAATAAAACAAAATGTGAACTAAGATAAACCAACATAACAAAAAATAATTAGCCAGATTAATCCACCCGTTCACGCGTGATGCCTTGAGCAAGTGAAATAGGCAAATTCATTTTTATAAATATAGAAGATACCCACACATTTCCTGTCACAGCTTCAGTGCTTTATTACAGGACGTTGCCGTGTGGACAACGTTTGTAAGGCGGATGTCACATTAGTCTAGCATACATCCAGGATAGGATGTATGCTACAGATATTATAAAGGCGAAAGTTTGTGTGTTTATTACTTCTTCGGCTCAATCAATTTCAATTAAATTTAGTATGGAACCAACTGATACCCTAGATTAACACATAGGGTACTTTATATCGCGAAAAAAAAGTGTTCCAATGGGATGATCAAGGAGTCTTCCCGCTCAAACGCCTGGGCCAATTTTAATAAAAAATTGTATAGAGGTAGCTGATACTCTGAATAAATGCATATTCTATTTTTATACCGAAAAAAATAGTGTTCCCATGGGATGGGCAAGGAATTCAAAAAGGGGAACGATTTTACTGGTTTTTTTTTGCATTGAATTGGCTCTGAAACTAGTCGACCAATTTGAACAATTCTTTCATAATCACAATCCTACATTATTCCTAACGAACATAGGCAATAGAATATTTTCAAAAACGTTAGGGTTCCGTATATCTACGCGAGCGAAGCCGGACCGGGTCGCTAGTACATGAATATTAGTTTAGCATTAATACCACTAACACTAATTATAGGAGGTATACTCTCGATCCGGGTAGGGACGCTATACCAATTTAGTGAATATTAAATTTCCCTGCAACCTAAATATAATCTGAATATCACCAACCACGTAAAGTTATAAAAAACCTTGCCCGGTGCGCTAGAAAACTCAATGCTCTTTTAATGAAATTTCCCTCAGGGTAAATTCATTTCCAGTTTTACCATCTTTCATATTTTTAAACACTTTTACCATATTAAACCATGTTAAAAATTGTTTTAACCATTTGTATGCAAACAGATAAAGTACATTTTTATAATTAAGATAAGAAACATATTCCATATATGCATAACCGGACTATTTTTGTCCATATTTTGCTGGAGGATATTAGGATACTAAGCTATTCGAGGTACAAACCTGCTCACATTTCTGAAGCTACTTAATAATTGCAGTCATTACGGATAGCTAGAAGACCTCTCATAGGTATGTAGATACAACTGGTGTATAAATGTGACAATGACTCGAATCGGTTTATAACAAAACGCAACGCAATGTAGATCACCCCAACTGAAATGAAAACCCTCATAAGGCACTCTTTATCCTGCAATAAAGTTTACTTGATTTGAAAAAATGTTAAAATGACACGATACTTAATTACCTATACCTAAAATACTTTATTTACAATATGAACTTTACCACAATACATCAATTACACGGCTGCCAAATATGTCACAATAGTTGTATGCGTCTCAATCGTAACAACACCGGGGTCACTTATAGTTCACGTTGATTATATAGGACACAAACAAACCGTTGAGACAAGTTCATCTGGCGTCTTGCTACAAATTCAAACTCGCAATACGCTAAGAACAGTGCACAACATAGCTCTGCGGATTAGCAAGCGGATGCAGCAATGAACTGACTATACATATATTCCGATAAACCAATAACCGTTGGGGTCAATGAGTTGTGGAGTGGAGACGCCGTTTAGGCAAATGCAATGCGTAAAGTCCCCCTCCATAGGGAGCGACAGTCTGGATGAGGCGAGAAGGTCGGACGATATTGTTTATAAACATTGTTGGAAATAAACTAGTTAGTACAAATGTGATAAGGATGAATAACAATGGCCATCTACTTTTCTTCCCATAACTACTTTTACTCGGGTAATACGCAACAGTAAATAAAACTACCACACCCTTTGAAATGTGATAAACAGTACCTGTGTGTGTGAACCTGTAATTGCTTAGCACGTGCGTCGCATTTAAGGTTCAACCTGTGCATGTCGAGCTATGGGTTGGTTAAATTGATTATTATTTCATAGTACCTAATATCATTAACATATTATGTATATTTCAGATGCAATCATTTTAACATTCACAGTAATTTTATGGGTGACCTTAAGGTGAATCACTAATAATAGATGTGAATTAAATATAATGATGAGGTTTTTTTAACTAACTATATCTACTTTCCCTCATACTTTGAACAGTCTTGTCGTCGAGGGTAGGACTGTCAATGAAAAGATATATGAAAAAATATACCATAAGTATCGAAGAATACCCCTTCAGGTGTCCATGTATAGACAACGAGACTTTTTGACAGTTCTACATAATAAAGAATAATGGGAGCACAATGGAGCATGTCACATAAATCATGACATGAAAGCTTATTTGTAGCCTTATGGACACCGGAAGGGATACAACTTTTAAATCCTGTCACTTGTATAAATGTTGATAATAAAAAAAATTCCTACGTCGTACGAATTACTACACCGCAATAACCTTGTATGGAAATAATTGGACAAAATAGATACGCATATTTGTCAACAAGTCCGGGAACAAAGTTCCCAACTACAATTGAGATGTATACTACATGAACATTCAACACGATTATTGTACTCGTGTACATTTTCTACCTAAGTCTCCTTGTTGAGAAAGGGTGTTTTTTTGGGTCTGAGTTTGAGCGAATTGCATGAGTCCACCAGCGATTCTCCGCAATGCTATAATACTTAAATGTCTGAAAATCAAATGATGGGGTTTTTTATACCGGCACAACAAAATACTGTAATAGACCTGGAGGTGATAAGCAAGGCAATCAAAATAGACAATGCACAGTTGAGATAACTCTCATGTCTGTCGATACAATTATGGACTTTTGAACCCATATACACACCTTCTGAGGTCAAAACGTACAAGTGTATTACATGGATTGGTATGATGCGTTTTATAGACATGCGTTGACTGGACAATGACTATATAATTATAACGACAAGCTTACTTACGAAGTGCGAATAGAATAATTTTACCCATATCTTATTATTAATTTCATTTATGTTATTGAGGTCATATAATATGAAACTTTGCGATTCCTCAGCGCTTCACTAGTTAAGAATCAGTCATCTTGCAATACGGTGCATGATTTTCTTCTAGAGCTAAGCTTTTGGTTTGTAATATTATCTTATAAATATTAATTCCTCTAAGCTACATTACATTCACAACATCTTTCCATAAGTGTTATATTTTATTGATTTTTACGGATTTATCGTTGCATCAAGGTATTACGAGTCAATAAAATTTAACATTTCAACAACTCATTACAATTCATCTACGTTAAATTATATTAACTTGAAACCACGTGTGACGCTAGTTATCACATGTGTAAGAAGTAAGAATATTAGTTATCTTTAAATCGTCTGAAAGCTCGTCGGATTGTTGAATTTCAAACTACATCTAACTTTTTGGTACACCACGGTCCACGATTCTACACTTACATGCGTGTAACATACTGAAATGAAAATTGAAAGAAGTCTTTATTTGCATAAAAGAGTATTTTTCAGCTACCAATTTCCAATTACATATTATTGTGCTTTTGAAAACACCAACTAAACGACCAATCGGTAATGTTAACGAGTCACATTTTTCATAAGCTGTGACACCAGAACTGAACATAACGTCGCACTGTAAAACAAGAGTAAATCCCTTGATATACTAGGTCGATTAAAAATGACTTTTACAATATAAAATAATCAGTTTTTATTATCATTTTTTATAATACAATGTTGACTTGGATACGCTAAATTTATGCATGGGTGGTTTTCAAGGTAGGTACTTCAATAACTTATATCTTCGTATTCCATACCAAACAAATAAAATTGTTATCTGAAGCAAATTGTTACATAAACTTGTAAGTTCAGTTGCCTGGAATGTGCACTATTCAACAAGAAAAATAATATTACAGTACGCTTATAAATTTCATAAATGTTTGAGAAATATTTTCATCCTCGCTGAGAAATACAAAGGAGTTACTAAAGATGGCATCAGAACTAAAAGTAGAAGGTACTGTGATACTTGAACAATTCCAAGAGCTCTTGAGATCCGTGATATGTACTGGAATTATATTAGACGAATTTAAAGGGTTCCGTACCTACCTGTTATGAAAATACGAAACCCTTATAGTCTATTGTCTGAATCTTATTTTTTGGTTACTTTTTTATTTTGTTTTTGCTATATCATAAACTGCATTATAGCTTACAGTAGTTGCGATGGAGGCGCGGACAGTGTGCACTGGACAATCTCTAATAGTGTAGTCCTTCTATGATACGGAACCATAAGAGTGCAAGTCTGAGTGGAGCTTAGCCATTTTTTTTTAAGGGAATTTAACTTTTTACCAACTACAGGCGAGACGTCTCAGCCGTACTAAAAGGTTTTTTTTTCAAGTGTTGAAAATGAAATCTAACCTCTTGACTTGTCACAGCGATGTCAATTAAACTGGTACAACAACAAATGGATAAAATGTATTTATGATATCATTACGATGTCTGTCAAAAACATGATTTATTAAAAAAAATGCATTTCATACTCGTATGGTGTATACAGCATATCAAATATATTTTGGTAATATCTTAAAAAGTGATATAGTTAAATTTATTCCGGTAATATAGTTAAAAAGTTATGGTCAATGTTACTTGATGCAATTAATTTGGCTTAGTCCAGGCTGAGTTCGCAAGCCCTTAAACTAATTGTTAATGTGAGTGACATTATTGTGTTTGCATTGCGTGGTGGTCGGTGGTGTTAATGGAACAGAAGCGACAAGCGAAGATGATTACGGTGGTCGCGGGTTTAAATCCCAGGGCACACCTCTGACTTTTCGGAGTAATGTAAAATAGAAACAAAGAAGCGTAGATTAGAATTAAACGCGCAATGTGCTATGTGATTTTCTATGCAAACAGTAATAGCCAAAACTTATGCGATAGGTAGGAGACAGACTGAGCGCATACCGTGGATGTCGACTTTGCTTCGGACTACATTTCTGTGTATCAATAGGCACACACTTCTAAATGAAACTTATTTGACTTGAAATTTTACAAAATCTATGAAAGCCCCAATAATAATTATAATTAATAAACTAGCGTTGGATACAAAATATGTAAATTGTAATAGTTTGATTCGCACTGCCTTATCAAGCCATGATACTCCATCTTGCCCGTCCTTTTCACTCGCTACTAGACTATCCGCTATCGTTCAAAAAACAAATCGTGTTTTTTTCGTAATCAGAGTTACTGTTTTCATTTTTATGAAATTTCTGTTGTCCTTAGAAACAATTTCTGTATCAGCCCATATACATACGTCCCACTGCAGGGTCTCTGCAATCGAGAGTACGATTGAAGAGGGGTTAGGTTATAGTCCACCGCGCTGGCCTAGTGCGGGTTGGCTGTGCTGGTAAATGTATATATATTTCCTACAACACAAAAAAATTAATGCTTCTGTGAATAATGTAAATAAAATTCAGTAGTAAGCTGCGAATCAAAATACCCGAGTACCGAACGCAAGGAAACAATCGTTGGTAAGGTTAGTTTATTTTCATTTTTTGACCGACTTCAAAAGTGGGAGTAATCAATTCGACTGAATCTGCAATTTGAATGCGGGTTGATGGGGTTTAGACACCGTAGAAATTCCTTTTTTAAAATCGCTACGTTTGTTTCCTCACGATGTTTGCTTCACCGTTATAGTGCGTGGTGATTGACTATCAATACACACATAACTTCGAAAAGTCAGAGGTGTGCCCTGGGATTTGAACCCGCGACCACCGTGAGTATCTTGGCAGTCGCGTCTGGTCCATTTAACAACAGGGAAATGTGGAAACAATTTCATTTCACCATTATTATACGTTAACACCTTTACCTAACTACTATAATACAACCGTATAAAAAGTTCAGAGTTCTCCTGATGGAAAATAATCATCGCCACACATGGACTGTTTCAACACCCGCAAAATTACAGGTACGTTATCATCTTGAATAACAAATGAAAGATTACCACAACGAGTGACCATAGACAGGCCGGTATTTCAACAGAGGCCCTAAAGTCTACATTTAGCGACACCATTACCAAAACCTAAAATAGTCGTATGTCAACTTTGTCTGGTCCGAACGCGAATTGAATGTGGCTGACCCTAAGTACCTACATGGATCTAATATAATTTCAGTTTGGGCGAGCACTAGCTTTGTACATGTGCGGTGAAGCATATTACATAGACATATAAGTATGAACTCTATTTTATGCTCTTACATATTTGTGTAATATGTATTTTCAGCGATCATTGCATATTTTACCTAAATTCAGTGATGTATACTTTCATGATCATGTATACTTTGAGCTTTTTAAGGTTTTTATAATGCGTCCCCTACACATAGACATAGGTTAATAATAAAAAAAGCAGGTCTCAACGAGAATAAAAAAACTTCCATGACCTCTGTAACAAGATCAATGTCGGACCTATTGTATGTCGTCGAGATGCTGATTGCGGTCTTTGATTGGTTGATTTTAGCACTCTACAATAATCATGAGCGACAATTCTAAGTGCTTTATGCAAGTGTTTATTTGCTAGAGATCGTATGACGACACAAATTTTGTATCGCCGCAATAAACTCGTGTTTAATAAAACACAATATTGGGTATTTTTATTGTTCACTGAACTTGGAAAATTCGTAAGTTCACATGGCTTCTTTCAAATTTGCCCTTCAGGAAGGAAAGCCGTAAATGTTCTCGTTTATCGCAAAGTTGGTTAACATTCGCGTAAATATAAGAAACCATTAAACTTTTTTTTTACAATTCCTGAAATTTTTGAGAGGCGAGTTGAAGTACCTTAATCATTGTTGAAGAAATGTGTGCAACAAAGAGTATGGGGGTGTGGTTGTATGGAGTTCTAGAACTTTAGTTTTTTTTTACATATCATAAATATATAATGACATAATTTAGGGACGCAAAATCGGGGTAACATTGTAAAAAGGCATATAATTTGGCCAACAGTGTGTAAGTACCTACCTAAGAGCAATAACAAAACTTTAAAGCATAAAAGGAGTCTAAAACACACTCATATACATATCCTTTTTTTTGTCATCCTCCGTGGGGCAATTAGTATGACGCCGGCTGACAAACGAGAGACTGCTTCGATCCCCGCACCGAAACAAATGTTTGTGTGATCCATAGCCATGTTTCTGGTCTGGGGGTTAGTGAGATCGAAAAGTAAATAATTAAATAAAAGTCTCTCGTCGTTTTTAATACCCACGACACAAGGCTCAATCTTAGTGTGAAGTCAGGACTATGCATGTGACTGTTGGTATATTTATTCTGTTTTTATTAAATAGGCAAAAAAAATTGAAAAATGAGAAAAATATGAGAATGAGACGACTCGCGTACGCTATAGAAACATCAAATTGGATACGTAGCTGCCGATGCCGAATTAAAAAGCGAATTAATGTCAAATTTTACAAATTGCCAGCGCACCAACACATTTATTTAGTTACGTTATACTTCCGCGTGTGCTTCTCAATGTTAATAAATATTTTCGTGTTAATTTAATACTTACTCAGAGCTATTGTAAAGTAAAATAAAGTCTAGCTAACAAACAATGCGCGTGTGTGATTGTAGGTCGTCAATCACATTTTTTCCGGAAAGAAAATCAAGTTCAAACGAGCTTACATCGGCGAGTAGACAACAAATAATAATATTTGCTGAAAACCTATACATACATACATACATAAACTCACGCCTTTATCCCCGAAGGGGTAGGCAGAGGCGCCACCAGGACACCCACATTTCGCCTTGTATGTTCCGCCCCATGATGTGATAGGGGGCGAGCCTATCGCCATATCGGGCACAAATTCCTGACTCCGGGCTGATAATGAATAGAAAAATCCAATACCACTTTGCCCAACCCGGGACTCGAACCCGAGACCTCAGCTTTGTAGCCGTACCGTAATACAACTACGCCACCGAGGCAGTGAAAACCTATACAGAAATAAAATATTTAAGTAATTATACTTTATTATGCTGTAGTCATATTATAATCGTCTGGAGGCCATTCGATTCAGTTATTTTTAAGTATTTTTTCAATTTTACCAATAGCGTAGTGGTGTTTAATAATGTATAATAATAGTAGTGTTCACGTATTCAATAGTGTTGTGTTGCATATTTTATGGAAAACATAAATATTTTAAATTAGCTTGTACTTTTAATGTACGGTGAAGTAGTGGTAAAAAGCTCTCGGCTACCGTGCGCCAGGCCGTCGAGAAAGCTATCTAATTTTTATAGTGTTTCATACAATATTTTTCCTTGCAGATTCCCCACAGATCTACAATGAAAAATTAACAACACCGTGTTTGCTCTTAACATTTCAACTAAAAAAGATAACTACTTTGTTAAAACATCATAAATGGCGCAGAATATTTGAATTCAATAATATGATGTAAATAATACAGCTGTGTTTTAATTTAATGTTCAATTCAGAATGTAAAAAAATTAGAGAGGACTGACTGGCTTTCTCCGAAAAGAATTTTTGTTGTTTTTGTTTTCTGTACACAGCGGTTTTCATTCCTAACGAAATTTTATACAAATATATTTGTTGTGAATAAAAAAATAACTTATCACAACTGTACCCAGTCCACTCAATTACTAACTTTTAGAAATTTCGGACATATTTTCGCTTTGGAGAAAGCTGGTAGGCCCTTAGCTGCTTGTAAAGTAACAGCTTGTTAATGAGACCTTTTATACACTCAGACCTCTCATGTATCAACAGGTGAGGTCAACTACGGTTTTGATAACTTTAAATATTTTTTACTTCCCTTTATAAAAAAATGAAAGATTGTATGGGTACTTATTAACTCTGCGCGCGGGCGAAATTTAAACTAATGCTGACGTCGTGGAACTTAATGGATTTAGCCATAGATTTACCATTAAAGACTACTTTTTAATTCTTCAATTCAATGTTGTCGGCAAAATAACTTTGATATATTGACTGCTTATATAATTTCACGTATGTACTACTTTAATGTGATTGAAATGTAACAATAACTGGGTAAATACATTATAATTCTGAAATACTCTATCAATCCTATAACAAGGCAATACAATTCTCAGCATTAAAGTTATACCACAGAAGGCCGACTAGGTATTAACAAAATTACTCAAATTGCTATGATTCCCATTTATGTTGAGTTTTTAATTTCATGTAGTTTGCACCATTAGAAGCGCCCTCCGTCGCGCGCTGACTTATCTGGCGAGGAGTGTAGTTTATAAATTGACAATTAATGTTGATTTTAGCACGTCTGTAAATATACCATAGACAAATATCTCCTATAGATATCAATAAACTATAAAATGGGATAATATGTGACTGCCTCGATGGCGCTGTTGAACTATGGTACGATTACAAAGTTGTCTCGGATTCGGATCCCTGGTTGGGCAGGGTGGTATTGGATGTTTCCATTTGTATCCGATATGGCGATAGGCTCGCTTATTACATTGTGAAACGGAACATGCAAGACGAAACGTGGGTGTCCTGGTAGCACCTCTACCTACCCTTTCTGAAAAAAAGGCGTCAGTTTATGTATGTAATATATGTTAAAGTCATAGTTGTTATGCATATACAGGGTGTCCCAGAACTAGACGATAAACCGGTCACGGAAGATATCATGTAGGTCATACTATGACGGCAAATAACAAATGAAATATATCGTCCTATCCCAGAGAACTTTCAAGTATCAGCAATTCTAGTAAACAATCAAAAAACCTAATTTTACTAACAAATGATAAAATTAGGTCATTCGCAAAGTCAAAGTTGATCAATAAATACCCTTATTCCTGCTACGAGAAATTGGATCACATTTCTTATTTAACTTAATAAACATATTTGTGGCAAATTTACCTAGAGTAGTAGCATTATAGAACAAAACTTGTCACGTACATTATACTTAGTACATATTTTTTTCAGAAAGACGCGACGTTTCAAAGTTGATCAATAAATAATTAAAAATTCATATTTAAAAAAAAATACTTGATTTGATTTAATTTGGTATGTAGTTTCTAAGCTTATCTATTTGACATCGCAACACATTAATTAAATATTATAAATTATAGACATTCCTAGTCACAATGCTACAAGTGCTGGTCAAAGAAGATTTATAATATACGTATTTATTACTTTTGTAACATATTTATGTATATGTTTATACATATTAATAAGTCAAACATAAAAAGCTTAATACTTTTATAAAACATGTAGAAATAAATAAATTATGAAGAAACTAAACCTAAGGTTATAAAGGGAAAATGCCACTAGCGCGGCGTAATATGGCCACGCAAAAATGTCCACGGGGCGTGTCCTTTCGCGAAAAGTGCGCTAACATTTTGATGTACAAACTACTGAAACACATGGTATGGCGATAAATATAAACAATAAATATTCATTAGGACTGCCCTAATCCTTCATCGAACCTTCATCAGTATTTTCATATAATTCTCAATCACTTGAAGCGTAAATGCCCAAAACTACTTCACTAAATAGAAATCGTGGGTTAAAATAAAACGTAATCTATACTGAAGCCATACAGTAATTAATAAGAAAATATATATAATTATTCAATCTGAGATTTTAACCGGCAACATAATTTAGTTTACTCGCGACGTAGGTACCTGTCTCCCTTACGATATTACAAGACGCAGATTTCTTTTGATAGACGGAGTTCTGTTTTATTACTGTGAAGACGATATTAAATATTTTAACCAACGCGACATTTGCAAGAAAATACTATGGGTATTTTCTTGCAATTGATCATTTCTATCCAATCTGAAATTTAATTCATTGAAACAGAGAATTTAAAACGACAGATAGATGTACTAAGTATCATTATTTTTATTATTCGCCAAAAACATAGTGTAATATGTTTTTCGTATTAAGTTGCAATCTTCAGCCCTTGAAATGATGTCAATATTCCGTTTACTGTACGAAGACGAACTAACGCCTAGATGATAAAGTACAAGTAGTTCTGCGATTGCTCAACAGAGCTGAGCAAACACTACAAGAAATGAAGACTTGAGGGCGCCCACACGAGTTAGGTCTTAAAGTTGAACGTGTTTGTCGCGCCAAACATGTGCTTTTCAGAAAATACAACATTTACTAAAACAACATTTTAGTTCTCCTTAAAAAAATGTGTTTTATAGTAGGTATAAGAAAATCGTGTGTGGTCTCTATCACATATTGACTTACCAGCAACCATATATTTATATTTTAAAAAAATCAAACTAAACAGAATTATTTTATGCATGTGTATAGAATATGTTTGTGGAGAACCAGCACTCTGTAAAATGTGAAATTTACTACATTTCCAGTAAAAGGCATTTTACTGAGAAATTACTTTGCCAGTGCACTAAATATTTAAATTTCAATAATATTATCACTGTAGTATAAATAACTACAATGCCATAATAATTGATTTGGCAAATTATATTTGGCGCTATTTTGTAAATTTAATCTACAATGTTGCAAAAAATATATTATAATTATTAAACACCATGATGACTTATTTTCATCCATACATCACACATAAATGTATATTTCAAATTTTTCTCATTTTAACATTTAATATTTGTACGAATTTTCTTTGATATTCTAATAGTATTTCTCTTCATTTCTTAGTAATCCTTCTATAATCAGACTCCAAATTTGCAACTATATAAAAATATTTTATGTTATTTTTATATCCGTTTTTTTTTAATAGAGTGTCCTAAAATAACTATTGTTCCTTTTATGTCCTCTATCTGAACTATCAAAAGGCAAAAAAAACTAATAATGCAATGAAATTCCTACAAATTTTAACTTGGAGACATCAATATCAAAGTCAATGCTTGGAGACATTCGGTATAAGTAACAGTAAAGATTTGTATCAGCGAAAGTCCCTGTTTAAGTGACAATCTAAATTTTCTGGACATCACAGAGTTGTATGCAATAACAACAACTTGAATGATATGCATGAGCATTCATCAGCATTAACTGCTACAATATTGGCTGTATATTAAATATACATTTTGACAAATTTTGTCAAAATTATCTTAACTTAGACATTATAGCAGATAATGCATAGGCATCACCTATTCATATGTAAACAGCAAGCAGGGATTATGTTATAATTGACGGCAATAATCAATACTTAGTTAATCTTGTTAAATTAAATAGAGTGAGCAAAATCAAATTAATTTACTCTTTCATAGGTTAATGTGCAAAAGGTTAGGGAAAATTATTGTTCTATCAACATATTAAATAGTTAATAAACAGGAGTAAGATTTGTAGTCACATGTCTATAGTTATCATCAAAACAATATAAATAATGTAAGTACAATAAATGAAATGTATTTTTGAATGAATAAAGTATAAACCATGTAATACATGAACTGTTGTATATGATATCTTATTTAAAGAAAATAAGGATATATAGTTTATTTCTGAGCAACAATAATAATATTTTATGGCATATACCTTGATAGCATAATCAATATTACTGTGACTGCACAAACAAATTGAATAAAGTGATTAAAATATTTGTTGCCAATGTGTGTAAAAATAATAATTTGAGTAGCTCACATAGTATCATCATGTTATGTTAGTTTCAAAGTAAATCAGTTGAGTTGTAAGCATTTGTTTATGAATTTATAAATACACATTGATTTACCAAGTGATATTCACAAGCAGTTTAATTCAACCTTCCAAAATGAGTGCCTAGGAATTACAAGATAGATATACAGTTCTCTGGGTGATTTCATAATATACTAGATTTATATACTTAAATACTGTATTATATGACCTATTTGGATGTATGATAACATTCAGTTATATTTTTACTTAGGCTTACACAATTTGCCTGATTTTGTTCACTTTGTGTTGTAAATAGGACTTAGACTCTAATGTTAAGTTGTACATAATAAATTATTTACGGCTTTAAATTCATACAAAGCCATTTCATTACATATTATGTTATTATTCTGCCTGAATTATGTCCTACTGATGGGAAACTCTTTTTCTATTTTGTCTTGTTGCTAAAATGGAATATGTAACAATTTAGAAATAATGTTCCTGTTATCCTAACATAATGGCATATCCATATTATTATTATATCTATGTCCATAGAAATATATGGACACCTATCTATCTAGATAGATAAAAAGATAGATAGATGTGTTGTGTTGTAATATTATACATTATTATAATAATTTTTGGCATGATTTCTCAGGTGTAATATGCAGTTTTCCTATAAGTTTAGATGTGGTACCTTTATTTTCTCTGCTCTTTATAAGCAGATGTCATCTAGTAGTTACTAGTTTACACTAGTTCTTATGTATTTCAGTGTCAAACAAAGGATTCTCAAAACAATATGACTTGTGTATTGGAAAATATTCTGTACTCATTAAATTATAAAAGCTGCATTAATTGATAAATCCCATTCTAATATAATTGTGTTCTTATAATTATGGAATGAGATATTAATAAAATCTAGACTTATACAGATTGCAAGTTTTCTTTTATTGTTAATAAAACCTTATCTGGAACTCTTACTGGCATGTCACTGGCCTTGTGGTCAAGTTAAAGTGGATCTCTATAAATTTCTGACCCAATACTAATACTTCATTAATTACGGTTATCTATGGTTATAAAACAATTAACGAAATTAACCATCCCAACGAACATAAAATGATAAATCTAAGGAAAGATTCCATTATTTAGTTAAATTGAACAATAATATTAGAAACACAAGCTAAAAAAGCCTCTATAGCTACTCGATGTTATGTAGTTGGTACCATGCACGTAGCAGTAAAATATGGAGGATGCATATCCGAAACCTTCAAAAAAGTCGTCCAAAGTTATATATCTTACTAAACAAATGTTGAAATATTCGTTTTAATGCATTTCCCAATGAATTAACAGCGATTTTAGTGATAAAGTACTTGTTAAACCGACTAATGCCGTCAATTGCCACACAATCGCACCGCCCTAGGCTGGTGTTGATGTACTTATTCTTTTCACTTACCGAGCTCGAGAATGACATATTCCAGAAATAAAACAAATAAAGATGAGAAGAGATGAAAACTATATTGAAATGTCTTGGTAACCGTGTAGAATTTAGTTAGGTTTCACAATTTTTTCCACAAAACAATAACACTACGCGCAATCACTATCGCACCATCATACTGAAGTTGTTGACAACAAAATCAATAGAGCCAACATTACAGACAAAATAAATCAATTATTTCGGAGTTTCTGCCGCGCATCATTATAGATTTTTTGACTAAAAAACAATACGCGCAGATAAATTCGTGGTTAACGAAATAATAAATACTATTTCTCATAATAATGGGACTGAGTTCACAGAAAATCGTATAATCAGCTTAGTGGTTTATTATTCACTACTTTCAGCCGACAATAATAATATGCTCTGTTCGTTCTAATTAATTTGAAAATAAAATACAATTTAATAAAATAACTTGATTTTTTCTACATATACTTGCAATATTTTCTAAAAGTCCAAATAGTTTAGCTATAAGATTACGAAAAATGTATTAAGAATTTTTGACTCTAGATGGCGTAATCGTCTGTTCATTGAGCCTTGAGTAAGCCAATGCAATGCAACGTCTAGAAATAAATTAAGTATTTTCTATGATTCTCAAACTTAACAACTATTACTAACTCATTAAACCGACTTATTTTTGATAAACCTTTAATATAATTATTAAGTATTTTTTTTTTTATATTTTGGAGTGCCTACGGATCCCTATTCCATATTATCGATTCTAGGAAGTGCGCCCGAGAATATTCTAGGAACGAGCACCTCCACTGCAATGTGCGAACTAAATTTAGCATTCAAGCAATATTTCATAGCAATTTTTCCGCCGGATTAAATAAATGGAATTGCTATTGTTTATTAATAACCATGGTTTATTTTTGTGACCCACTGGCCATTTAATGATTGTCATGTGATGGATATATTGCGTTACTTAACATACCACTTACTAATCACGTAGGTACCTACTATTATACAAATATTACCACAAAATAGAATTAATGTAATCTATTTACTTAACTTTAACGAAATAAACTTATCTCAACAATCAATTACATCGATGACAATTTGATATCACATGTAGGATGTATATTTAATTACTAAATTATATTTTCACGATATGCCTATTGTTTAATAATTAACAAAAACAAATGGTTAAAATTGTTGTATTTGTAATAGAAAATATTTCTACTACTTCTATATCTATATCAGCCCATATACGTCCCACTGCAGGGCACGGGCCTACTCTACAATCGAGAGAATCGATTGAGAGTGGTTAGGCCATACAGTCCACCACGCTGGCCTAGTGCGGGTTGGCGGACTTACATACCGTAGAAATTCTTTAAAATCGCTACGGTATGCAGGTTTCCTCACAATGTTTTCCTTCACCGTTAAAGTGCATGGTGATTGAATATCAATACACACATAACTCCGAAAAGTCAGAGGTATGAACTGGGATTTGAACCCGCGACCACCGTGAACATGTAGGCAGCCGCGTCTGGTCCGTTACCAACAGGCCACCACGCACTTTTACTACTTAACTATGTTCTATTCCGGTAAATCCGAAAGTCGAGGAATTCCAATAATCACTAAACAAGGGTGATTAATTTTCCCATCTATACCGAGTTGTGGGGCTACTTAGATTTGGTGTGAGCAAAAACTTCGCTACGATGTGCTCTGCCCGCAGTGAGTGGGCGTACTTATAGGACTTATTTGGGTAGCCAGGCACACAATAAGAGTCGGTACGCCGCGCCATCACTAATCACTAATAGCGATTCCGAAATGGACTACACAGCTCTAAGTCTCGTCGTGGACTAATCATATAATGGGTGACCAAATACATATGTATTTGGTAAGATAGTAAGATATATATCTTACTCACTTATAACTATAAATGAGAAATATCTATGCGGTAGGCATAGATATTTCTCATTTATAGATCATCCAATAGAGGATCCAGTAAGAGTTCTGCACAGGGCGGTCATTCGATAATATTCTATCGAGGCTTTTCTCGCCGTGGTTTAACCATCGACCTTCAACCAAACCCACAGCCGAGATGTGTCGCAGCCGAAAATTAATCTCAGTTATAAATCATATAACACAACTGTATGTGGGTATGTAGGAATATATAACGACTATGTACATAAAAGTAAATAAATAATAAAATTGACATTATGTTATTCGAAGTGGGAAGTTGACAATTACAGTAATTTCTCATCTCATGAAGTTATTATTTAACCCTTCGGCTGCGGCCAGAAATCGGCCTTTGATCTAACTCTATCGAGAGGTTTTTGTCAATATGCTGGCTAAGTATTTGGTCCGGCTGCAATATCCTGCAAACGTGCCGAGGAACGTTAAGCAAAAAATCTTTTTTTCAAAAAGCTTTTATTTAAAATGCTCTTTATAGAAGAAAATAAAATTTTCTTTTATCATTTTAACTACAACTTATAACCTCATATTAACCTCAAACATGTTACAACATCATTATAACGGTTATAATGATGTTATAATCTATGTTACTCAATTAAATAGGTACTCGCGACAAGCTTTTATGATCATATAAATTGGGTATTCTACCCATTTTCAAAAAGTCTTTTAAGTTGTTCCTAAGATTAAGACAAACTATTTAAAAAAATATCAAATTTTTATTCGCTCGACAAGTCCAATAAAAAACCATTTAAAATTTAAATTTTAAATTTATGCGCGCAAATATGTGAAAACGCTAGGCGCCATGTTCCTTTAAAATGATACGTCACTCAACCAGTAAACTAGTACTGTACTCTTTGCAGTAAACAACCTGTGTTTGTATGAGCTCTTGGACACCGGAGGGGGTATTCTACTTACGGAATGACGTAGAATCGTTATCCATCATGGCGGCAGCCGTTTCACATATTTTTAGGACAGATAAAAAAATTGAAATTTTCAAAATGAATTATAAAATTTATTCCTTGAAAATAAAAACTGAAATTAATATATACTTATTGCTTAATGCTCTACTATATACATTTATAGTTTATAGATTTTTTCTTTCTTATAGTAAAATACCCAATTGTGTATAAAAGTCCGCCGTATTGGATTAAGAGTGATATCAGAATATTTTCTAATTATACTCGGCAAGCCCTTTCATTTGATACCCATATTGCAAAAGTGCATAAAAAATAATTATTCCGCCATCTTGGATGTTCCGTCTTATTGGATTAAGAGTGATGTCAGAATATTTTTCTAATTATTCTCGGCAAGCCCGTTCATTTGATACACATATTGCAGAAGAGCATAAAAAATAACTATACCGTCATCTTGGATTTTCCGCCATTTTGGATTTAGAATGACGTCACATTATTTTTCGAGTTACTCTCAACAAGCCCTTTCATTTGATACCCATATTGTAGAAGTGCATTGAAAATAACTATTCCGCCATCTTGGATGTTCCACCATATTGGATTTAGAACGACGTCACAGTTCACACAATTTATCGTGTATTGTCATCCAAACTAAACGTGTTTACAAAACTTCAGCTAAATCGGTTGGAGATATCTGCTTCAAAATTGCGTAGCAATATTCCAACCGAACAAACATACATTGCAAGTTAAATAAAAGCTTTTAAAAAGACAGTAGTGTTATTTGAAAATACCTAACACGTGATAATGTCGAAGAAGTACCATGCATGAAACTTCAATCCTGAGTAACGTAATTACTGTGTACTAAAACTATGTAAAAAATCGAAAAATATTTCAAAGCAATGCATGGCTTTTAATTTTTTTTTAGATTAATATTTAAGCTGATTATTTTTTATTTTATTTTATTTTGAAATAAAATAAAAATTTTAAAATAGTCTCGCAAAAAAATTGGTATATCCGCAAGTACGTGATGGTGATAAACATACGTTACCTACATGTTTTACATAATTTACAAATGAATAATGATTTACATGCATGTGCCTAATTTAAATCAAATATTAAAATCAAAGTTAGTGATACATAAGTAAATGCATTTAAACATTATTCAATGAAGTTAATTCGGTATTTTATATGATTTTTAGATGAATATTAAAAAACCAAACAATATCAAATTATTCAAAACATAACAAACGTCCGATCAATTCAAACATGCTACGGATGGAATATATGGCTACGTACGGATAGTGGTCGGCTCTTTTATCGTAGACCCAGTGACCAAGCTTATCGCTACCGCAAGTAGGTACGCGAGGCTACGTCACTTTGACGTCACCATCATGGCCACCAGGCGCATTATCAATTTGCGGGACATAATATATCGTATGGTATTATAAGATCAGATAATTCCTGAAATGATTTAAATATTTCATTGACCTAATTAACGGCCGCGAATAATATTTATTGAATAAATTTAAATATGGATTGACACTCTCGATATACCAAAGATTTATCAATATTTTTGGCGTTTTCGAACGCATTGTCATATTTTTTCATAGAGGTAATAAACTAGCAGGACTGCGCACTCTGATGAGAGATCGAGATATGTTGAGTAGAGGATTGTGTCCCAATCTAATAGTATGATAATTTTGGGAAACAGAAAATTACTAGATTTGGTTAATATAGTTTAACTGAATTGTATTGAATGTTAATGTTAACACACAAACACACACACAGATACACAGACTCGAGAGTCACATACATAATCGAGTCTTGTGTCGTGGGTATTAGGAACTACTGGAGACTTTTCAGTCTCACAAGCACTCAGACCCGAAACAAGAACCCGTGGATCACTCAAACATTTGTTTCAGAACGGGGATTGAACTTTGTCTTCACGTTTCACAGCCGGCTTCTAACCGACTGTGCCACGGAAGCTGTAAAAAAGAATAAGCCGAATGAAGCAGATTTTATGATCTAACAAAACAATATTATCTAAGCGTATCAAGAAATGCATATTTATATATTTATGTACTTATTTCAAATAAAACATAACGGTATGCATTGGTTATTGCAATAGTAGCTCGAAGTGGGTATTATAATAATTATACAGGGTATATCAAGACTGCGACTGAAAACGAAGCCAGTAGTATCAGATCATATCAGATAGTATCAGTGACTTCAGACACAATGCAACTAAAAATTTCGGAAAATAAATCATCATTTGTTTTTTGGTAATTTTTTTACTTATCTTCGTATTTAGGTGATAAATACATATTTTTTCCAAAATAATGATGTACACCTTTTTATTTTTAAAGACGCAATGATACGTAAGGGTTTAAATTACTATATTCACAAAAACTAAGGTTAAAAACAATGATTTTTAAAAAAATATAAAAAAAAAAATATCTGTCGCTTATTTTGCGAATTTTTTTGTTGCATTGTGTCTATAGCCACCAAAACTACCAAGCGGCTTAGTTTTCAGTCGCGGTCTTGATATACCCGGTAGTGTTATTGATGATTTAACAATTATGGTAACATAACGTTACCATAATTGTTATGATTAAAATATAATATATAGTATGAATTTTCAAAATATTAATTAAAAGACCTTTTTTCTGGAAGAGTAGACGAAGGTGTTACTATAACACCCATGTTTCACTTTGTGTATTCCGTCCCACGATATGATTGGTGAACCTATCGCCATATCGGGCATGAATTAGCTCTGGGCCACAGACCACAGACTAAGGAGTAAACCACACTCAGCTCCGGGCTGATAGTGAATAGAAAAATCTAGTATCACTTTGCCCAGCCCCCGATTCTCTCAGTCTCGGTGAATCCGTAAAATAGTTTTATTTCAATTTGTAACATTCGCGTTATTCTAAGAAACCATTATCTTATTCATTTTTTTCTGAATTGTAAATAGAGTTGTTGTATCTGTGCTATTTCCCAATAGAATAATGCCATAACTGCTTACGGTTAAAAATACAAACGGCGCGGCGCTGAATTAGCATATAGCATTTATCTTATATTTGCGTTATTTTAATCACCTAACATAATTGAGGTTTCTGCAATATTTGTACAGGCTGGATTGGTTTCCAGCTATATTTGCCTCATATCTCCACTCATCGGGAACCTACCCATTGCAAAAAATAAACTTTTTTAGTTAGATACAATTCATGATCAATTGTACCAGTAAGAACTATTATCATGTTTGATTTCCATTAGAACATAGTAAGATGTAATGAACATATATAAATTCATCATCATCATGACGATGGTAAAAAAATAAATAAATCATGTATAAATTAATCATAAAAAATGTAATAATAAAATTAAGTCACTTTCAATATTCAAGCAGTTTATAATTTATTCGATTATTTAGCTTACTATAATTATTTATTTTATTATTTATTATTTTTTGTCGATTGAAAAAAAATAAGACAGGGTTTTATTTTGGTCATCGTATAGAATGAAAAGGGACACAGACCTCTATCTGCTATCACGCTCGGGTCGATTTTACCTCCGTATTTTTTATCATAGCAAATTAAACCTTATTTTATTGAGATATGTCTTATTTCAGGACGACACTATTTCGTGAGTGTGCGGTCCTGTTTGTTTATTACGTCCATAGTCAACTCAGGGCTTACAGAATGTCATGTTAGTCTGTGAATGTCATAATTATGGATAGTTGTGATAAAACTAGTGCTACATTTTGCGTTATATAGTAGCCATTAAAAATAAATTTGTTTGAAATGAGAATGAAATCTTTAAACTTATTAAAAAAGATATTTATCATGGCTTTATTCGTTACTATATTTCTGTTAGTATTCTTCTGGCCAAAAATGGAAATGTTAAGGTAAATATAATAAGTAAAGATTTTTAAATATACTGTCAATTTATAGCGAATATTTTAAACATTATTTTTATATTGTAAAAAAATATTTTACGTCCAGGTTGTTTAGGGCCCATATCGGATATCCTAAATATCCAAAAATATTGTTTCAACCAAGAGTGATAATTTTAATTACACACATAAAAAATTAAATAAAGAGCGGGAATTCTTTTTAACTGCATCACACTTCACAGTATAATATAACTATAAGTACATTATTTTATGTGAGCACACTTAGTGCATGTTTTTTGATCAGCTTTATCTAGGAATGGTTTTATGGCAAAAATAATCTGCACATTAGATTGTGATATTCAGTTATTCAGTTAATTTTGTTCTGGATATTCGTAAGCTTGCAAAACGGTATTCTACAAAATTTATGTAGTAATATAGTAAATGATACTGCTCTTACTGCTTTACCCAGAGACATATTTTAATATGTATAAATGATTATTTCTTCAATAATTTTTTTGGGCTTAATATCTTAAATATCTTAAAATAATTGAAATTAAATTGGTCCAACTTCTGAGTGTGACAGTCAGTTAATGATTGCTTGTTTTAACATCAAATGGAAAGATTATGAGGAAGACAGGATACCTGAGAGATTTTAACATGAATTTCTAAGATAGGTAGAGTTTAGACAGCCTGCTCAAATAAATGTTCAATTTTAAAAAGATTAAATTATGGTAAAATGCTAATCATAATACGTAGTAAAATGCTTTCTTGTAAATAACAAACAATAAACACAATGCTTGTTGTACTCTTTGCATCTTTCCATCAGTCTTGATGGTGTGTATATGGTTGATCATAGAGTATCCGGTAGAAGTTGTAGCCTGTTCTACTAGCTGGTATTCATCAGTCCTCAAGAATGTCTCTTGTAATTAGAATACAGAAGAAAAAATAATTATCAATGCAAGAATTATGAAATAAATTAGCTCTATTTTTATGAATGAGTCTACTTAATTGCATAAATGATAAACAATAATTATAATTTCTAAATATAGCTTCACCACTGTAACAAACTGGTCTATGGTTTTAAGTGACATAAGTATTTTGTAATAAAAACTGACATTTCTTAGCATAAGCAAACCTGCCCCCACAGGTGATGCTGTAAATTTTTGATGCATGTGTAAGATTGTTAACAGTTTTGTACTATGTCATGAATACTAGCGGTGGGCGATTATGAGAGATACTAACGAAATCATTCGATTATGAAAATGTATCGAGATATCTCGATTATAACAGTTAGTAGTCAGTCAGTCGCAAGTCGATTCACTCACACTATTTACTCTCTCGTCACTTGCGACACCACGCCATACATAATAGTGTACTAGCGCATCTTGTATGATGTCGTATCTGACTTTTTAATTTTTTAATACAAGCACATTCTACTGCAATAAAGTGTAATATCCAATAATTGTTTTATTTTTTTATTAAATTGTCATTAAATTGTTAAATTAATTTGTTTTATTTGTTGTTTTAGTGTTTAGGTTTGACTTAGATAGGTAAATCCACTAAAAGTGAAAAACATCAGTCGTCACGTCTCATACTCATACCACCGTAATATAACAAAACAAACGAAACCAATGTCTATCTATAACTCTATGCCTCCTACTACTAAAGTCACGGAACAACTGTCAACTTCATAAAACACGATTAGTAGTTCTTGTTACTAATATCATTCGATTAAGAAAACATATTAGTTACTAATTCCATAATCGATTATCAACATTAGTAATACAAAATAAATCGATTATGCCGATCATTCATAATCGCCCACCTCTAATGAATACCAATGTAATAAGAATAAATACAGAATAAAATTAATAAAGATCGATCAGATGATGAGTCATTGCATTTTAGCTTTTTTAAATAATATGTTTTATGTATCATTGTTTAAAGTTTTGACAATGCTAAAAATATATTAGTCATTGTTACAAATCCCTGCCTGCAGTTATACTTGTTTTATTACCTCAAATCAAGAAGAGGCGCTAGGAATAAGACAAGACAGTATGAAATAATAAAACTGATCAATGATAAATATATTTTATAGCTAATATAAAGTGTGCTCCACAAAAAAATACTCAGGAATTTCGTAAAATCTTGACATTAAAAAATATATTATTAATCTGTATATTCATTTCAATATTTGCCAGGTAAAAAATATAACATAATTCCTGTATTTGCAGTTATTTCTTAATTGCGGTTTATTTATATAATTTGCTATATTATTATTGAAAATTGATTCATTGTTCTGGGAAGTCTAATATTGTTTTAAGTTGTTAGGACTAGTTGTGAAGGCTGCTTTTGATAGGTGCATATTAGAGAAAAAACATAGATGTTAAAGTATTGTCCAATATAATCTTTTCGTAACATTGATTATGACGCTAGTTATGGTACTACCATATTATCGTAACAATCTTAAAGATTCTGTGGGTTTTTAATATCTTTACGACATTGGGTATTAAAAAGACGTCCGTAATGGTTAGGGCTTGTGCTTATTGTACCCCTTCTACTTTCTACCCAAATTGTACAAAATTCACTTTTCTGATTTGCAAATCATAATTGATCTTTAAGGAAAGCTTACACAGGCTGCTAAGCTCCTAGATTTGTAAGGGCATTTAAGATTAAATGGTACCATTGCATAGAGTTCTGCACCAGTTATTGCATGGTTTATATCGACCCAATTCACGACTTCAAGCCTGATTGTGTCGTTAGGGCTGGTTCAAAATTGGTCTCATGTGGGGAGGTGTAACTGATGCATAATTCTCACATTCCGCTGGAAAGCCTGAACGCTAAAATTGTAAACCTGATTTCTACAATATTTACAGTTTGGATGGCGTGGCCACTACCAGTATATCGAAGAGTATACGTGTAAATGTGAAGAACAAGCTGTGTCACGTGAACTTCCAGGACAACAGGCCTAACATGAACAAGACGGACTTAAAAATGATTTATTACGTGACTCCCACGTATCCACGGCCCGAGCAAGTGCCTGAGTTGACCCGGCTCGCGCACACTTTGATGCACGTGCCCAGAATACATTGGATCGTTGCTGACGACCAGCCCGTGTGCTCTGACAAAGTCATAAGGCTTCTCAGGTAAGATATTACGAATTGACTATATTCAACTTCAAAGATATTGAGACTATTTAAAATATATAGTTCGATTAAAAATAAGAACACTGAATAAATAATAGAAGGGGATGTTTTTGAAGAGGATGGAATGTTGTCTTAAATAATTTAAACATATATGGATAGGGCTCAGGATAGGGCTGCTAAGTATTACATGTTTATTATGGATATAATTTGCCACTTTGTAAATTTAAAAGCAGCTTATGTCCAACTGTTGATGATTTTGAGTTCATTATTACCCAATTATTGATTATAAAAATAATAAGAACAATTCTGCAACTGGTACATTTTTGTGTACAATGTTAATTAACTCAGTCGGTCATTGCATTCGCTTCGGTAATAAAAGCGTGACTCATTTGTTCTGTAATTTAAATACATTTTATGGTGGCCATGAGAACGAGAGTATAAGCCGGGCATGGCATGAAGGCAGGCATATCGATTCGTAGTGAGCTTATACAAAACTTATAAAAAATATAACAATTAAAAAATATAAAATTTGTATTTGTTTTCACTAAAAATATTCGCGCTTTTAATTATATAAGTAAAAAAATATTTCTTAACGAGTTTTTTGTAGTATACATTTTGTGTTGTGGTACATCTACGTGGGTTCTATAAAATAAATACCTATTGACAGGTTTTCAATAAAACACCTTTTGTCAACTCTACACAGTTGCATTTTGGTAAAATTAGAAGCTGCACACATTATTTCCTAGGTATTTTCATAAAATCTATGTAAGATTTTATATTTACAGTAACTTATAGTAGGGGAAAGCAGGGACGAAAATAACGATTTTCAATTATCTTGTAATATCTTGTAGTGGGCTTATGTAGGGCTGGTTGTAACATTGTAAATAAAAACATAAATTACTTTCATTTATGAACATATTTGTTTCATTTAGTCTTTTTGGTACGATACTATCCAAATTATCATGAATAAAATCAACAAATTTTTGGATTAGCAAAACAATTTAAATTTTCTGGATTATTCGTCTCACGTTACTTTTATCCCTGAACTCTCCCATAAGTATATAATTGTATAAGTTCTAACGCATTTTTTATAATAGAAAAAATTGTACAAAGAACTTTATAGTATTATAATATTGCATAATTACAGAGATTGCCTGATAAAAACAAACATAAAAAATACGTTTAATTATTCATTTCTATCGTCCGCCACTATGTTCATGGTAACATTTTTAATGTACTTACGCAGCACGTCTACTTTTTATTATAAAGATAAGATAATGGGTATATTAGCTGCGTGCTCACATCATGTAATAAAGTTTGGTTTGGTTTGGTTATACTCGTAATTTAAACTTATTCTTACTAACATGTTTTGAACGAATTGCCATATAGGTAGCCGTGATTTGAGATGGACGACTAAGCGCTTGGTCTTCCGCAAGTCATGGGTGCAAATAACACCTTAAACGGGCGTCCAAACCGAAACCTAAGTGGGGAGCAACTTTTTAGCCAATGAGAGGGATCAGACATGGTTCTGCGCCGGACGATCACAGGAAAGGAATCGGTGTTCTTTGGACACGTTGCGGTAGATAAGGCTAATTAAAAAAATATGTGTACCTACATTTAATAATTTATGGCACATTAAAAACAAAACACATACACACAGCAGACAGATAGAGAGAGAGTGTGTGTAAGAGAAATACATATCTCATATTATCGGCGATCTCTGATTTGATTAAGGTAGTTAGTTTCTTTTCTTAATTCTTCGCGTGTTATTTTAACATGAGCCATGACCCATATTCTAGTTATGTTTTATATAAGTCGCCCTAAATTCATATATAAATGTGTGAAATGGTGGACGGCTGCACGGTTGAGAATACACTGTCCTTAATGACCAACTGAAATAGAAATATCGTTTCATAGTTAAATTATTCACTGCTAGCCGCTGCCCTATAAGGCTGAGGCGCTCATTGAATTTATATTTTGAGAAGCACTAGACTTCAAGTGGGTCAAAGTCTTCTAGACTAATAAGTCTAGCAATTATTTCGCCAACTTTTTTTAAATATTCGTAATTCGCTCAAAACTTCTTGCGTTAGGTATGATGAAACAAAAGTTACAGGCTCTTAGATGTTATAAAATATATTATCACATAATATTACAAACATCGCAAATAAAGTTGTTGGTTATTAAACCAACCAATCGCTTTGTACATTCATGTTAATAGCTCTGCGAAGAAGCCTACAAAAGTCGACTTTGCTAATAAGATTTCTGTGAGTTTTTTGAATTCGATAAAGGCAGGAAAGTACGCATTGTTTTTTTTGCCAAGACTTCTAAGTAAATTCTGTTTAAGTATATTTGTTATTTGCGGAATTAAATTGGCAAACGAAGTATATTTTATTTTAGAAAAGAAACAACGGAATCATTCTAATTCAGATATTTTTTTGAATATGAACTAAGACAGTAGATATTATTGTTTTTGTAAAAATGTTATCCATTGCCGTACCCTAATTCTTACTTTCGTAAACGCGCAAGTTTGTTTGTATGGAAGTACGGATGTTTGTTACTCTTTCTCTTCTTGATTTGAAGAAATTTGGTATAGATGTAGCTGACACCCTGGATTAAAACGCAGGCTACTTTTTATCCCGAAAAATGTAGCGATCCCGTGGGTAAGAAATTCAAATATACATATTTGCTACTCTTCCAAACTCGAATGGGTGGAACAGGGCAGGAGAGGACAGGATTGCATGCTTTTGGACATTGGTCAGAATGAGACGCGAAACTATGTGCACCCGTGCCGTGTCGCTAGTATTTAATAAATGCCACGCCTAATTTCCGTATCAAAACGTGTTAAGGGCGAGCTTATCCAAGCCGGACAGCAATTACAATTCTATTAATAAATTGCCCAATAATTGCCTAAACCTCGTTACCAGGTAGTAATAATAATTCAGCCCATTCTCGACAAACTGCAAAGCCCGGGCCTTCTCTGCAAACGAGACTACGATTGTGAGGGCTTAAACCATAATCCATACAATAATCCATTATCCAATAATTGAACTGTAACTTCCAGACGCACAGGGCTGCCCTACACGCACATCTCTAGTCCGAAGCCCTATGTCTACGTTGGTAATAACTACCCTCGCGGTGTATCCAACCGGAGGGCCGCGGTCTCCTGGCTACACGAGAACGCCCACGACGGCGTCATGTACTTCGGAGATGACGACAACACCGTGGATCTGCAGCTATTCGAAGAGATCAGGAACACCAAGAAGGTTTCTATGTTCCCCGTCGGACTCATTGGAGGATATGGAGTGTCGACTCCCATTGTCAAGGATGGAAAGGTGGGTTGACATTTGTATGCGAAGTTTTATGCGAAGCGACAATAATTCGTCCTGCGAACTCATACCTAGCGAAGTTTTGTACCTAACATGGCAAGGTGTGTTGTTATAGTAATGCTAATGTGCTGCACTATAATATATTATTGTGGTAATGTTCTACATGTCATTTGAGTATTTTAATAAGTTCTCATTTCATATTAATATATTATGAATGATCACTAATATCAATCCAGTGTCGTTGATATAAAATTTTCTTCAGATATTTCATTGATAAAAGACTGGATGCACAAAGCAGTAGACCAGGCTCTGTGGCGTGTCTTGGGAGAGGCCTAGGTCCAGCAGTGGACTGCAACGGGCTGATGATGATGAGGATCATTCGTTGCTATTTTTTAAATTTTACAAATCTTTATTTTCTTTATGAGGACACTAGCGCAATATTAGTAGATTAAAGAACTATGCACTATTGTATGCTAAAGTTTGTATTCACCACATCGTAAATATAATCACCAATGATTGAACAACAAATATCGTATATAAACAACGCGTTTTATGTAAGCACTGCAATCGCTCGCGACGGTAATAATGATTTCTAATAATAGCGAGTACTTTGTGCATATATTTTCCAGCTGAGATAAGAACCCTTAGTCGTCGGCACAATGGCAGCGCCGTTTTAAATATATATCTTAATATATTGTTCGGCCGTTACATTGAACACGTGCACGTTCTACCAAGCCATTTGTTTCTCATTATATTGCGTATAACACGTATGGTAATATATCAACCGTTTGTCTCCTTACAAACAAAATATATCTCATGCATTATTGAGTGCTCCCGTTTATGTGAAACGATTTGACCACTTTACAGGTCGTTGCTTTCTTCGACTCTTGGCCCGGTTCCAGAATATTCCCGGTGGACATGGCGGGCTTCGCGGTGAACCTGGACTTCCTGTCTCCCGCCGCCACCATGCCCTACAACGCGGGACACGAGGAGGACAAGTTTCTGGTCAGCTTAGGCTTGAAAATAGATGACATAGAACCCTTAGCCGATAATTGCTCTAAAGTCCTTGTATGGCACACTAAGACGGCCAAATACAAGAAGCCATCGATTAAGATGGATATCGATAAAATTGATCACGTGTTGAAGTACGAAGATTTTGCTAATTTGCTCAAAGAGACCGCCAGGCTTGGCATGGCCGACATATTCCCCGAGAACGGCACGAAGGCGTATATTATAAGGAACCGTAAGACTTACGAGCCCATGACTGGACTGCATTAGTTTGTTTTAGATAACGCTTTCGAATATGAAATGCCTTATCGTAACTGTGATTATACAGTTTTAGGTAGTTTTCGTTTAGATTGGTACACAACTAGCTAAAATTAAAACTGATAATTTATTGGACGGTTGCGCATTTCCTAGTTGGGAGAGTTTTAAAATTACTGTCGGTTTTGATAGTAAAATATAGAACGCGAAATATTAATGCGAAGGAGTCAGCTTCTAGTTGGCTAATTTGCGCATTTGGGATAGGTTAGTATTTTATGTGAGAAAGGTAAAATATTATTAAATGTATAGGCATGTGAGAAGTTTTAACAACTAAATAAAGATTTTAATTATTCCAAAAGCAAAGGTAATACTAAAAGATAATTATTAATTATTATTCCATTAGAAGACATAGAGGTAAAATATCAGACGACTTCTGATAATAATACATTTACATTTTTTGCTCTTTCATTAAACTATTTACAAACTCATATTTATTATAGAATCTCATATTCATCGTTTTTATTTAAATATGTTGATTTAGTCTTTAATTAAAAAAAATATTAAATTATGAATAAAAATGGAATAAAATAAAATCGAGCGCTCCTATACTTGGCTCATATCCCGTACTAGTGACGCAACGATTACAAAATCTTATTTGAGTATCACAACACATTCACATCACAAAAAGTTTTGTTAACTTTGAACCATTATTTATACAATTAAATTCCGACAAAAGCTATCCGCTTTTTGTTTTTTGCCGCTATAGGCAGACGAGCTAGCGGCCCGCCTGATGATAAACGGCTACCGCTGCCCAGAGAACTTCGCAGTGCCAGGGGTCCAGCACAACAAAGTCGCCAATATTCAAAAATAATAGTTTAAAAAAATACGGGTTTATAGAAAATCCAACTAAAAATAGAAAATAAATTTTAATAAAATTGAATTAAAAATAGTGTAAGAATAAATGATTTTATTTATTATAAAAAGCGTGGGGTGCTTTTCAGAATATTATGAAAATAACCCTCCTAGTCATATCTGTTCATAAAATATTTAGAACTATTGATACCATGCACCCCACGCTTTTTTTACAATAAAATCGTTTTTTCCTACACTATTTTTAATTCAAATTTATTAAAATTTATTTTCTATTTTTTAATTGGATTTTATATAAAAGCGTATTTTTTTAAACTTTTATTTATTTTTCATTTTTTTGTTTATAATATTAAATTGTCATCGGTCCTTAATATGAATGCCAAATTTCGAGTTAATCCGACGTTTTGAAGGGGGTCAAATTCATGTTCAAAGACTCCGTTACATACAAACATACATACGTCTGAAGCTAATAAAAGGCGTATATAAAATAAATGAATAGGCTAATTAAAATGTTCTTATAGGTATTCGTTGCATCACTAAGCCATGCCTCTCCATTCATCGGGTTTCGTTTTTATTGTTTACCTAAAATATCAACTATAATCCAGCTATAATCCAAAGAGTGTATGCAGGTGTAGATCAAAGATATAAAGTAAAATGTTTCATTCATACAGGCTATATCCAGCTGCTACCGAAAACAAAGCCAGGTGGTAGTATTAGTCAAAGCAGACTTAACGCAACTAAAAATTTCGCAAAAAAAATCGTCAACTATGTTTTTGAAAATTGAAAGATCTTACTTATGGTCGTATTTGGGTGATAAATACATAGTTGTCCTAAAATAATTATGTACACCTTTAAATTTTTAAAGATGTAATGGTGTGTAATGCTTTAAATTACTTTTTCACAAAAAAATGGTAATTAGCACTCGAACAAGATGATTTTTAAATAATTGCAAAAAAAATCTGTCGCTTTTTTCGCGGCATTTTTAGTTGCATTGCGTTTGTTGCCACTATAAGTACCACCTGGCTTCGTTTTCGGTCGCAGTCTTGATAAGCCCGGTAATTAAAATGCAAACTTTAAAACTAAAAAAATGACTTAATTGGAAACCATTATTCAATCTATATCAGTTTCTACTGTTATTGACCAATTTCAAAATATTGTAAAGAAGTTATTTCAAATTTTGAAAAGTTTACGGTATTTTTTAGGGTTCATACGAAGTTGATACGACTTGACCACGTTAATATTTACAACACAATCGGTGACAGCCAAACAAATCAAATAAAATGGAAAAATAAATCAAACAATTTAAATGAGGTAATGTACACCACAATAAAAGTATGTCTATTAAAAAAATTTAAAATTTTTAAGTGACGAAGTCGTAAAACAACCTGAGACGCATCAAATAAACACAATCTATTTTATTCATTTATTAATAAATAAATAATCCATATTCTGTACTGACAATCATTTACATTTAAACCGATAAACATACACCGCGTTTTACTGTACCAGTGGTATAGGGTGATATTAGCCCCAAAAACTTTTTTTTTTTGCATAATAAAATGTTCTGTCAAGCATAGATGTATACGGCGAACCTTTTGTTTATTAAGTAATTATATTTATTATTTTACATGAGCATCATTGAAAATCATTTACTTATAATTTTTATATAGGTCCCCCGAATTGAAGGAATTTTTAGTTGTAGTAGTCAATTTAAGTTATTTATTTAATACTATATAATTCCACTAGTTTAGTATAGTTTTATGTTATTTTATAAGAAAATATATCTGTATAAAGCGAGGAAACTAATATAAACTGGGTTATTTTTAGGCCGCGAAGTAAACTTTTCTAACTAGGAAAAGCTGTTACCTGAAAACGCAGTTTAGGCGATAAATATATTAAAAATCTAGTGCAATATTATTTTGATTTATTCTACGAAGTCATAAAATAATAATTATAAAATTTCATTAAACTGCCATGGATGTTGAGTCATTGACAAAACGCACAATCGTTGAGCATTCATAAGTCTTGTTCTACGTAAGAAAATTAATTTAATGACATTAGATAAATCATCAGTCTTTTATCGTAAGTATTGACGATGTTAGTTACCTTTAAAATAATTAAAATTGGGATTTCATTATCCTATTACTATTATATTGCCAACGCTATTAAAGTCTCGATTTATTTACAATGGCGTATATAAAAGAGGGACCTGAGATGGAAGTAATCCCCGTCGCTCCCGCATTTTGTTGACTTTATCCAGGATTATTTCTAATCCAAATTCTAGTTTAGGACTTATATTTCTTACAATGGCACTTTGAACCAAAATTTCTCAGGAACACAGTAAATTGCACACAATTTATGTAAAAATATCAAATTGTATTATAAGTCCACAGTCTTTGACCACATATTATTGGGTTTTCACTGCGAAATGCATCCCTTACATAATAATATCATATTATCAGCTATGCTTAAATATTGAAAAGCCTAATAAATCCAAAGCGTTTCATTTTAAATTAATCTCTATGCATTGCACCTATTATATCTCTTAAGTGAATCCATAATCTTATTTATTTCCATTACGTATTTAATTGTTAAGGCAGATTCGTATAATTTAGTTATTTAATTTATCACATATACTAATCATGATATTCTAGTACTGATAAAAAGTAAAAATCTCAAGTCATTGGTATTGTATTTGAAATAAACATTTAGTATTTGTAATACGAAATTGACTTGTTAATATAGATTAGTATCGGTAATATAAAGCCGACTATTCATTTATTATAAGACAAAAATGTCATTAATTGATTTATAGAATAATTAAAACGTATTCGACCGTTGCTTCTGATGTTATTATAAGATATAAGAATAATTAACATTACACAGAACAATATATTTCATTAAATAAGTATTTAGGTAGTTAAGTCAAGACACTAAAAACACACATTTGACGCATCTCGTAATAAGAAAAATAATAAACAAAAAGATTCATCGAATTATGTAAATTAGGCATTAGTGAAGAGGAATCAAAATTATATATTAATAATGCATAAAAACACAAACATATTATATGGATGTGACGAAAAATTTAAGAAATAACGCGATATATTGCAGCCACATTTGAATTAAATCGCAGGCACCAATTCCGTTCAATTAACGAACAAATGAATCTCAACTATTTAAAGTTAATTTACTTTACAGAAGAGCAATCAAAGCAAAGAGATTGACTTGAGTTCGAAATCAAAATGTTGATTAATGAGAAACAATCTCGACCCTGGCGTCGCGACGCGTCTGCTTAAAAAACAGCCTCATTTAATTATTGTGCCAGTGCGTGTTTTAGATTGAACCAGATTACATAATGTGGGTGAAATTCACGCGTTAGTCATTGTAATATGCTCTACTACTGTGGCACTACTTTCAACTATGCTATGATAACATTTATTTTAGGAATGATAAAGCATATAAAATAAATCACAAAGTATGAAATCATACAGGGTATCTCAAGACCGCGACCGAAAACGAAGCCAGGTGGTAGTATTAGTGGTTACAGACACGATGCAAATAAAAATTTCACTAACACAGCGCCAGTAAGTTTTTTATATTTTTTTAAAAATCATCTTGTTTGTGTGGTAAAAGCCTAGTTTTTGCGAAAATAATAATTTAAACCCTTACGTATCATTGATTGTCGAAAAATAAAGAGGTCTGCATCATTATTTTTAATATGACGATAATTAAAAAAATACAAAAAAAAAGATGTCGATTTTTCTTGCAAAATTTTTACTTGCATTGTGTCTGAAGTCACTAATACTACCACCTGGCTTCGTTTTCGGTCGCAGTCTTGATATACCCTGTATATGATTTAGAATATATGATTTACAATTTAGAATAATATATAGAAGGTTTCTTTGTTAAAAGATTATTTCGACTAGTCATTTTTTCGAAACAAGATCAATGCTTAAATTGACCTCTTGGCTTGGTCAATTTATTATAAAAATGTTACCAAACTATTTCTTTGTTGTAAAACGAGTTTCTCGGTATTCAATATTTACGAAATATTTTCACAGACCAAAATAATATTATGATTTTAAATTCATGAAATATCTATGATTTCTCTCATTGGGAAGCACTGCCTTTTTAAATAATGTAATTGGTAAACAATGGATACACAATGCAAGCATTCTGTGCATAGTTACCTATTTTATTTTTTAAGCTTCTATTAAGGTATAAAGCAAACATTTACGAAATAGGCGTATCAAAAACATAATCTTTTTTATGCATAACATAAAATGATTATTTGCGTATTTTTAGACTACACTACAATTTTGACACGTAATGTATGTAGTTATACATTTAAAATTAATGCTATTACAAGTCTCAACCAAGTACAAATTGTTTGAATAAGATGTTCAAGTTTTTCAAATAGTACATGCCGTCTGATATATTGTGATAACAGCTTAATAATCACATTAAGAACATAAAGAGCAGCTTTTATATACAAATTTATAAGAAAACATTCATTGAGACAACTATATACTTACAATTGGTATTCTATTAGATGTAGTAATTCCGAAATAGATATCGGTTATGCAGTACGCGTTTTATTAAGCTGTGGCATGTTACGGCTTTTCATGTTGTTAAATTGCGTTTTACGTTTTATTTCTAATCATTTTCTACGTAAACATTTCTACATTCGATAATTTTTACTAACGTAACAATCAAAGTGACGAAGTAAATTGAATACACATATTGAGATTAAGGTTATTCCCTGGCTTTATCTTATTTATTTATTTATTAGGAGAAATACTGTCATTATGTTATGATTTCACTCTTTATTGAATCTCTGAACTATACTTTTGTTTTATTTAAATATACACAATTTAATGTTTATTATTAACGACTACTACTGATGAATTATTAAAAAAACTGTAATATATGGAGGATATATAAAAGATGTCCCAGAACTAGACGATAAACCGGTAACAGGAGAAAAGCAAAACTATGACGGCACAGTAACAAAATAAATTATAGCCTATTCGCTAGTTCAATTAAATAACAAATTATAGAAATCACTAGTCACAATGCTACAGTGTTGGTCAAAGGAGATATTTGAATGTTTACTATTATGGCTATTTTTTGAAAACCATTGGCGATAGGACTATAATTGTTGAATGCTATGCCGTCATTGTTTGGCCTATCCTCCGTTACCGCCTTATCACCTAGTTCTGGGACACTCTGTATAAATATTGCGCAAACCAAATATGTAACTATGTCTATCTTATATTCATAGAAATTAAATGTTTTGTTTTGTCTTTAAAATATTCTCTTCCATTAAAGGTAATTATTTATAGAGTTGATAATATTCTTTATAGTACCATATCGGTAAATTGCAATATGTTAGTGATTTGCTTACGAGCATTATTTGTACGAATTTGATTAGGTTTTCCATGATGGTTGAGTATTCCAAAGATTGTATGTAAGTCTGGATAATTTAGTAATATTTTGACTAGATCTGGTAAATGTATTTATAATAAGAATGTTGTTAGCGTAGTATTATGAAACGAAGTCGAAAGTGTTAAATTATGGGTAAATACTATTAGTAATTATATGGTGTAAGGAAGCAACACTTGTATTCTGCAGTTCACTATATTATGGGTTTAATTTTGAAACATGGAAAAGACTCTGTTGTTAAATTTCCTAGAATACTGTACTGAGCAGAACAATTGTAGTCATATTTGTATATTTATTATGATATTAAGCTTAAACTATGTAGACATAGAGATAGATACATGCGGATTTCCTAGTTACGGAAAAATGACTACAACTAAAATTATACACACATGCACTGATATAAAATGCGTATTTATAATCTTTTGTCTTCGATCAACAATACACTTCTGTGTATTATTATTATTAAATTAGAATAGAATTCAAATCTCAGTTTCACGGTTTTTTAATAATGACTGTGGTAATTTGTGTAAAAAACATTATTTTTTAGAATTTTCAAGATGAATAATATAACACGTGATATTTAATTTTTTCAGTTACAATTTCAACTTTATTATTATTTTTTAAACCATGAGTGTGAATTGATTGTTTTGTTTTTGATTGTTCATATTTAATATTTTAATCATAAGTTGAATGTTCTTCCATATATGTCAAAAAATATACTATTAATAAATTAAAATTATCTTAAGTAATTTTATATAAATAACTTACTCGCCATATTTGTTCACTGGAATTGCAAAGATTACACGTTATAATACTACAGTACACGTTTTAATACACAATAATGTTAGGTAAGTACAGAATAAATATATGTATTTGTAAGGAGGGAAGCTTAACGTCCATTATATTCCTCAAGATTTAGTTAAAGTTGTAACTTGCAAATTTAATTTCAGATTTACATATTCCAACTACAAAAAATAATGTTAAAGTATTTCAAATATCTGAAAACTGTGTGCAGTAACCGTATTAAACAACTTCTCTATTACGATTCTAAAATGGAAATTAGAATTGTATATTGTTAAACCAAATATATTTGGCTAAAAGTGTAATGCTGGATTATACACTCAAATATTTTAATAACTAACAGTTATGAATTCGTATTAATTATGCAAGGGGAAATACATTGGTTCGTCAAAAGTATTTACATAGTAATAATCCCCACAAAGCATACGAATTGTTATATCTATATGTTAGTCGATAAAGTAAACGTTTATTTTTTTTCTTTTCTGTTACCTATGTTAATTAAAATATGTCTTGAACCTGACATCAGTAATTGGCATCAAAGATAAAAATCACATCATTCTGTCCCAGTATCATACATTTTTATTGTTGTATTCAGATTTTAATATATTTGTCTAATACACGACTGGTGTACAACTTCCTAATGCAAATGTTCATATCTATACTTTCCTAAAGTTTCTGCAATAAATTAGAATTTTTATTCGGATATATTTATAGTAAAAATAAGGACTGTTTAATAGCCTACATATTGACTGTCTACATAGTTAAGTGTTATTGGTAAAAAAAATTCATTGTTATTCTACAAACGCGCTTTTTAGGAAGACTAAATAATGTTTAGATTGTATGATTTTTGTGAATTTATTCCACACACTATAGTTATCAATTGTTTTATTTGTGATGATGCTTATCAAAATATAATGGTATTTATGCCTATGTCGTCTTTTATTGTCCTATCGAAATATCCTCCACTATGTAGATCTTTATACAAAAATGTGAAATAAAAATACTTCTTAAATACTTATTCATATTACAGTAGCTAAACATCTTCTTTTCATGCAACTTTATATGAAATATAGATATATTTATGGGAATTAGAACACACATAGAATTTATGCATGTTCACGTAGGTGCCCATAAAAATGTTTTTAAGACCCAGAGGATTTATATTGTAGAATAACTACTGAAATCGTTCTCAAATGAACACACCCAAGATCGATGGTTTACCATGCTTTCAAAAGAGTGAAAACTGCTTTTCGTTTTGAAAATATCGTCAATACCTACTTTGTTATTATTATTATTACCAATGATATGGATTACTAATGAGTAATGATATGAAGAGTTGAGCGATATCTTTGTTGTCACACATGTTCAATTTTATATTAGCAAGGATAAGGAGAGAAGGTCGCTGACAGTAACAATCATGTTGTCCATAAATAAGAGTACAAAAATATAGTTATAAATACCGACTTTCAATATATTCGATGCACATGAGCATATTCCTGATAAACACTAAAATTACCACAAAAACACTGATGTAGCGAGTACATAAGCCACGCACGATATATGGAGCGATGATAATACCTAATCATCATAAATTCTATTGCAACAAGGAATATTCACATTCACTCAAATTCTCAATTTTGGGCAACAAGTGATGTATACGTGCACGTTATGAATTATCTACCCACGCGGCACACCTATTTATTTTATCAAAGAACGGGTTGTGCGAAATTTTCGAAAAATATTGCATAAATAAGTAATATTTCAAAATATTTTTTACCTTTTCATATTACTTTGCTTTCTATTATAGTTAAATGTGTAATATTCTTAATTTTATTGTTCAAATAAATATATATTTATTTTCTCCGAGACTTCCATAACATGACGGTATTGCACGCCACAAAGTTCATTGATAGAAAACTGTATTTATTTATTTCTGTCAGTCATAAAATCGTTGTCTCACCAAAAATCGCTTTGATGGTAGGTTAAAGTAATTTACTAAACCTGTGACTTACATAGTCCGGACCCCACACTAAGATCAAGTCTTGAGTCGAGGGTATTCAAACTACGAGAGACTATTCAATCTCATAAATACCCAGAACCGATACACATACCTGTGGATCATACAATCGTTTTTTAGGTGCCAGAATCGAACCGCGGCTTCTCGTTTCACAGCCGGCGTCTAACCAATTGCTTCACGGCGTTGTCGATAAAAAGGAAATAGGTTTATAATAGGTCACTAGGTCTCCAAGATCATAGATTATAATATAAGTATCAATAGTGACAGTTTTTGTTTATTTTTTTGTTTAATTAATATAATTAAGTAGATCATTATCTAATATCTATCTCCCCATAATTATGGTAGTTAAACTTGGGATATTTTGATTGTGCAGCTTGAATTAAATTTATTGCATCAGGTATGTAACACTAAATTGCCGTAGGCGTAATTCTCCTGCACTACTCTCATCATTATTATTTCCCTTTCTCCTTCAATTTTGAGAAATTAGCAATTAAGCTATAATCCAAGTATTGTAGATTCATGGGTGATGGTAAACATTTATCATCAAGTGAGACATTTCCTAGACCTATGCAATAAAAACAGTAATTGGCAAGACATCTAAGCTTTAAAACATCCATTTTTAAGACCCCATAGTCATTTAACATTATAGTTCCAACTAAAATATTGTTTATGTAAACCTGGGATTTCGGAAAATTGTATTATCTACTTAGCTTTGACTCCATAGTTATGATATCGAAATTGAAAATTATTTTATTTTAAATTAATTCACTGTAAAGGCTTCTGTACTCTGCAAAATCTGAGCTTGAACAAAAATATTTATTTGTGACACCACTGCTGCCTTAAAATATAGGTATATATATAGTATTAGGTTATGAAGAAATTTTAAATGTAATAATACATTGAGAAAATATACATTTCACTTATTGGTTTTGTTAGAAGGAAATTTTGCCTAGTTTGATAATGTATGAAAAAATAAGATAATAATTATAACGAAGATTATAACCAAACATAAACAAGTTGGCTAAGGAAAATAGAATTATATATTTATATTAAGGAAACTAACTTAATTTTCTAGTTTAAAACAAATAAGTTTAATTATCACCATAATTGTTTTGTTTGTTGTTTGTAGTTATATATTTTGGATAAATGTAAATACTTATTGTGTCCCTTAAACCTTTATTTTTTATAAGACATGTTTTATTATCTTTAACTCATTAAAGTAAATAATTTAGTAAATTACAATGACACAAAAATAATTATAAAGTTGTTTAATTTTGTTTTATAGTTTGATACTGATACACATAGAACTGATGGCTGCTGGGTCAGAATTGTTCTAAAATGTAGGGCATGTACAAGCAAGCAAAGTGTCAGACACCGACACGACCAACGACCGTTCGACGACAAGGAGGATGGACAACCTGGTAAATGTCGCTGGAAGTAGGTCGCTTCCAACAGGTCTATATGGCGACCGAGGGGGTCGGATCATGTTCAGTAGTGGACTTCCTGTAGCTGAAGAGAGAGGGAGAGTTTGATACTGGTTCTTATTTCGATTTATTGCTGTAAAATTATGACTGTTATGAATAGTATTAAGTTAATTAAATGTAGGCGTGTTGGTGTATGCTGCAAGTTTACATTGTAAATTTTATAAATATATAAGAATGAAATAATTATTGAATTATTTTGCATAGTCATCCCGTCAAAATTGCCTTATCATGAATGATGATCTCAAATATGTAATAACCCATTAGAAGGTCAATAGTCAGAATTTAAAGAGAAATAAAATTCAAACGTTACATACCCCTAGTAATAATATTAGCGTTGAAGCCAAGGGTACCTACTATTTGGTGCTAATCCTATCACTTATTTTCAAATATAAAATGACCTATTATTTATTTATTTTACCTAAATTGTATATACCTGTACAAGTTGAGTTTGAAATAATTAAAAATCCAAAATGGTTATAAATCGATGTCACGATTTGTTTTACTAATGTCTAATATTATGTTTTAGTATAAACTGACCCAAAAACATATTTTAGTACTTACACCTTTTTTAGGTTACCTCGGACATTTTCAGTAATATTGTAATAAACCATACTTCCTGCATAAAATATTCATTTGTATATCATTCAAAGCTCAATTTTAACATAAAGTAAGAAATTTTCGTAATTTTAATAGTTAAAAGCGAATATTTATTATTTTAACAATAAAATATTGCTGGTGAGCGTCATCTAGCGACATAAAATAAAGCTAAAAACCATAGATTCAGTGGATGACATTCACGATACGGCACAAAACTGATGCAATACGGGGTAGTATAGACGGATGTCGTGTATAATCTACATTTCGTTCTTCTTTCTGCATCTATCTTTTTGTCTCTGGTTCAGTCAGTCTGAAGGAAGATCGCAGCGGGTGGATGTACGTGCATATGCAAAGAAATAAATAAATCGAAAAGAAATTAAAATAGCGACTGTCTCGTATCGCATAAAATGAAATTTTTGTTTTCGATACGTTACATCGGCTAGAAGGTGAGGTAATCGTTCCTAAGCTAATATCTCATGGATCACGCGTGTTTACTACTTGTTTACGCAAGTTGTTTGAAGACGAAATATTTTTTTCGTTAAGATTCACCCAAGACTTTGTTAAAAGTTTTTTTTTATTATCTACAATTAAATTCTTAGCCTTTTATAGTGTGAATGCTTGAAAGTTTTGTGATTAAATAAGTTTAAAAAGTTTTAGTAAACTTATAAATATTTAAATTTTGTGCTAATTATAAATATATTTATGGGTTTTGTTCAAAATTAGATGGAATACAGCCGAGTTTTAGAAGTTAAGGTGCTTTAAAAAAGTTAGCATGAAGTAGGTACTTAGAAATGCTTAATATAATTAAATTTTAATTTGGGGGTAATACAATTTCAATAAGTATTCATTTTATTCTAGCTTGTATTTTTAACCACACAAAATCTGTTTAATCTAGGCATATTTGGCTTGGAGCCAATTTAGTATTTTCTTTGCTTAGTTCAGTGATATATTATTTTATCATTATTCCAAAACTAAATGTTTAAACCCATTATTAGATTATGTTAGAAATATTTAAATATATAATTTAAAACTTTAAAGTTATTTTTGTAATAAAAGAAATTAGTCCCATTTTTTGTTGATTCAGATATGAAATAGTATTTTTTTAAAAGTTGTAGGTAATAAATATAATAAGTATAATAATAATTATTTAATATAACAATAAAAATGCTCAGCTACTTACTTCCTTACCTGGCAAATGGCATAATAGCCTTATGGCATAATTGTTCAGCACTAATTGGTGTTAATTAAGGAGCCAGCCCGCTTCATAGAAATCTAATACTTCATAATTGACCATAGACCTCCAGGGAACAGTTTTACACCACTTTTATTTTTTAATATGCTTTGTTATTTTAGAAAGTTGTTGAAAACGTTTATTTTTTTTGTAGAGACTACAATGAGGACCAGAGTTCTCCGCTGTAGGCCTTTCTCCACCCGCATCCTTGTCCTGCTGTTGCTGGTCATTGGGTTTGGCGCCTACTGCTACTACTACACCAGCTCTCCATCATACCCCAAAGCAAGTAAGTGCACTGCAGACAGACCAAACACCAAGTTTAATTAACTTTGAAAGTTTTAAATCAATCAATTTGTTATTTACCATTTCCCAAAAGTAGCATAATGCGCAGGGGCCAAAGCGCGACTGCAAAATGCACTCGCTTTCGTTTCTAAAGTTTCGGAACTACACAAACTTTCGATTAACAAGACTATAGTCGCCGGAAGTCGGCTTAACATTTAGTATTGATCCATTATAACTTTAAAATAAAAATAGGTTGTTAATATCGGAAATTATTATGTTTATCGTTCATTTGTTTGATACTTGAAGAACATTTAATTTTTTATCAGTTGTTGTTTAAATACTTTTATGACTGGGTTATCGGTTCTGCTTACTATATAAAGTCCCGAGCACTAGCGAAAGAAGTTTTGTGTTTTGTTGCGAATTCACAGCTGCTTATCTAAAACCTCGTACGAGGGACGACCGCGGGAGATATGTGTTGGGCAAATATTTTCCATTAAAGTGCCTAAAAGTAGTTAGAAGATACAAAGGACGAGATAATACGTTCAATTGGCGGACGGTAATATGTACGTATGTATTCAGTGATGAGTACCAGTCGAGAGTTAAAAACATTGCTAACTGCTGATAAAAACGGCATATCGTAAAAATAAACGCATGTCTTTTATTCCAATAAATATTATAAAGTAGTTCATTATAAATCGTTGAAACAAAATAATTAACTTACATTTTCTTGAACTTATGTCATTTTTTATCTGATAACTTGTCATGTTCGTCACTACTTTACCTCAAAATAACATTAATCATGACGAATTATTGAAATTTACTTCCATATTAATTCCCTGACTTAAACTTAAAAGAAAATATATTTATTGAAATTGACGTTCAATTGTGATCTGAATATCAAATAAGAATCACAAAATTTAAAACATCATTCGAATTCAAGCCTCCCCACTTTAGAAGTGTCTAATAATAAGAAATTAACATAAAGTAACCAGTCCAAATTTTCTTATTTTATACTTTTAAAATCGCCAGCGAGGCACAGAAAGATTCGCGATTTAAAATATTAAAATACAGTTGCAAAATACTGTCAACATATCTCCTAGTGTGTAGTATTATTTTTATGAATAAAATGCCTACGAGAAAAGTCCATTCGAGCGAGTCATTCCTAATAAATTCACATGCCACCGCGCTGTGGACATTTTAAATAAACTTAAAAAATATATATATTATTAAAATAAATAAGATCACGCTCTTTGTTTGGTGCCTTTGTTAATATTTATTGTAATGATTCTTCATTCGGTTTATAAATTACAAGTTTATTGATACCCCAATAGGTATTTTTAACAATATTTATGTTTAAAGAAAATACAACTCAATTATTTTCACGACAACGCGGTGAAAAAGTTTCAATACTAACACACACTATCAATGGTATTGAATTAAATTGAAACTATATTCGTATAACCGAATTATTAATATAACCGTATTTCAAGGAAGACATGAATGATCAGCAAATTAATTAAGCTATTCCTTCATATGCATTGGTAGATTAGCGTGAGCTGCGCTTAATAATCTCCTCAAAGGTTATAGTTAAATACTATGTCTATTGTGGTTTCTCAGATCTGAATTGAAACCGCTTTCGGAAAATTAACAGATGTTAGATTTCGCTTCGCGAAGCGCCTCATCAATCAAGTAATTTTAACACCTCGGTTCTATTACAATGCACGAGATTGTGTTCATTCTTGGCCATTAGTGGGATTTAAATTAATTCATGCATAAATTCGTACTTTTGTCACATTGGGGTAGGCAGAGGCTATGGGTGCCAAGTGCTACGGTCTATATACTTCTTCTCTCCATCAACTGTCCTCAATATTTTTATACAGGTTCGTCTATAACGAGTACATTTTACATGTCTCACAGACCTGCTTTAGCTAGTCTTCTATTTGCTTTAAATATAATAATATATTTAGCTGGTGTGTATATCAAGAAAAAATATAAAACAGAAATAATATCTCAACAATAGCCAAATAATTTGAAATTTATATTTTATAGTTTCATAAAGTGAGTGATTTGTAGAAATGCACACAATAAAATATTATATTTAGTTTTATGAAAACTATATTACATATTATAAAGATGTTTGTTTTGCCAATCAAATATTTCGTTAGGTATTTATGGCGCATATCGTGATTGCATACGAATCCCAATTGTTGTTGAACAAAAAAAAATAGCTGTAAGAATAGACAATGATTACGAAGTACTTTTATATAATAATTGTATAACAGTACTCAAAAACTAATTTACTATACAAACTCATACATGTTTAAAGTTTGAGTGTTGAGTTTGAACTACAAATAAGTACGTCGTAAATTGATAATTAAACTTATTATTAATGTAATTTGTTCACATCTATTAAATTAAAAGATTCCGATAAATGACACTAGAGTCGGTTTGTAGATGTAAATATTTATCGTTTCCTTTTTGCCTCATCATACCATAATTTTCTCTTTTATAGAATTATTTCTCAAAGTTTAGATAATTTTGCTAAGGGAATATATCTATTTTACAGGTATTTTGCACTAATTATATCAAAACTGCATTCTTATTCCAATACAATATACACGACAGTTAAAATATCGGCCCTAATGCCTTTAATTACCCGTGTGTACAGGAATATGTGGTTCCTGCGGGAACTGTGCTAATTATCGGAATAAAAGCTCCTAGCGCACTAATTTACTGCAGTACAGTTATAACTATAGATTTATACCTGTATTTGTGTTGAATATAGCATCAACTTCCATATTATGCTGATGCTAACATTATTTTTGACGACTTAGCTAAAGATTTTGCAGATTTTAGTTAAAGCTCTATATATAGCCATCCTCAAAATATACCCCCCACGTAGCAACAAGAACTAGTGTTAGTTATTTTGGTGCAAAAATTGCGTGTATGAACTAGTAAAGACAAAAAATAAATAAACTCTACCAATAACGAGCCGTTCAATTGTCTTAATCAAGACATGACAAGGCGTGCTCAACAAAAAACCTAGAAACACTTCTCGAAGTCTTACAAGTGCGTAATCGCGTTCTCTGGCTAAAGGTTATGGAAACTGTTACGCGAACGAACATGCTGAAAGATAATAGATATTGCTCCATAACACAACCCCGCGGAGTGTCATACACAATTGCAAATACCCATAAATAACGATTGTCAGGAGTCTATAATCTGTCCGCCAAATGAAGCCCAGAGGATTACAAACACTGCGTACGGGTTCGAGTGACGAGTCAATATCGGCGCAAATGAAATCCTATTTCAATGAGACATTGCAATTCACTCCGAGCTACTGAACATTCATCATTCGATTTTTCTAAATAAAGCTCGTTGCATTAGGCTATGCTGGTTTTTGCAATATAATAAATAACTATAATCGCTGTATGAATAACTATACTCTGAATAGAATATCCTGAATAAGTAATTTCTGAATGATGCGCACATAACGGTGTCATGCAGTACTTAATTATAGTTCTGTGTGTATTGATCCTGCCTATGAGCAGGCGTGGTGCTTATCATCTGGCAAACTGCTCATCTGATCGTTCTGACGTAGTTATAACTTGTGACTGTTATTTCATAATGCATGTATATTATTTGCCTCATTATCATTATGGTTTGTCAAAGATTAATCTGAATAATACCACTGTAAAAAATATAGGTAACATTCAACAGTGATAACATCTCATATTCGACGACAATATAATGACTAGACCAGTATATGGAAGTTTTTTAAACACTATTTGCCGGATTTTGCGTATTCTTTACAAAGTATAAATAACTCTTACTGTGAATTTGTATTTAAAATTATTGAGGTCATAAAATTTCCATTAAAACCACATATATTCAACAGCTGGCATAATTCGATCATGTGGGCCATCAATCAGAATCACATAAATAAGAAACACGTGGCCTCAACTGTAATATTTCTCTGCTTCAAATAATCTTCAACTTCCACTAACTTTATGTAATAAGAGCACCAGTTGGAGCTGAAGCTGAATGAAATCTAGATCGTACCTACTATAATATGAAAGAAATACTTAGAAAGTGTTGCATTGCCACCGGCTCTGTCACGAAAGCAAAGCAAAAAAATAGACGATGTGCGTAAGTAAGGAGCATAGGATGCGGGATTGTAATGTTGATGCTGTAGCAAAAGCTCCTCACTTGTTGAATATGCCTGAGATGCTCAGTAGTTGTCGTTGCATGCGGGGACCTCCTTTAGGACTCTAGTCGTCACAGCACACAAACACACGTCAAATTTATAAGTCGCGCTATCAGAATGTAAACTATAAATGTTTTAAAAAATCTACGTGAATTTTTTAAAGTTACTAAAATAAAACAAAGAAGATTTTTTACGTTTACTTTTAAAGAGGAACTATTTATTATATTTTTGTAAACGTTGGTAATTAATTATAATTTACTGCTGAAGTTATTGTAGAAGGCAAATATTTCATACGTAATTAAAACTTGCGTTCGAAATAATTTATGTTCATAATAAAATATGTAACTCTGAACATTTGCTATGTTTAGGCTTCACAGTAACTGAATTTGAGGCGCAGGCCTTCTCGGTGGTTAACATTTGGCGAATATAAAAAATACGCTCTACATCATAATCTTACAAGTTTACAAGGTACTGTATATCGATCGTCTACATAACTACCGGTGAATGTATTTCAATAAAATCCAGGGGCATACAATGATTCGTTGTTATCAATTTATAAATTAACCTTTCTCCAAACGAATTCATAATAATGTATGGAGCAATTTGAATAAGAGCAGACATCGATTTGGACGCGCTTCACCTAACGATGACTGACATAATGCAAGAGGCAATCTCCGATTGCAATTCTTTCCGCCGTCCTTGATACTGTGATTATTCCGTCCTACCCGCTACTACTTATTATTTATTTTAGTTGAGTGGTGCTCGATGAGTATTTTTAAAACCCATTAATACACATGTTTATTAATTATAAATAATTGTCGTCTTAGCGTAAAGAAGTAATTGTGTAGGCAGGAAGAAACTTCCTATGGCCAATCTGTACTCTATCTGGGCGGTATTGCGCTTACTATCAGGTACAGTGCAATTATTTACAAGCCAGAATACAAGGAAAACTATTGCTGCAATCTTTATTCAATACTATTGGCGTTCCAACGCGTTCACCTTATTAAATTTGTTCGTCCGCTGAATTGGTTCTAATCCTGCTAATTTAGTCGTCGTGGTTGCTCTCCTATCGTAATCTACCCTTTCGCGGTATCAGGCAGATGGGCGTCAAGTCCCTCGCCACTTAGGTCCCTATTGAACTAAACGTGGGGAGGGGATTGGTATTTTCTCTGTCACTTCCCGCCACATGTTATACCGCGGGATATAGTGCAATAGTATTTATACTAAAAAAGTCTTAAGTCTGTACAAAATCATAATGTCCTTAAGCATAAATCGGTTCGCAAGTTATTATTGGTCTTCTGGAAACCACCAAGCCGAAGGTGATAATAATTATACATCGTTCTCTGTTATTCCCAAAAGTGCATATAAGGAACAAATACACGTAGGGTAAAATGAAACCGGTACATAAATCAGTGCGACAATCAGAGGATTGAAATTAATCATCTAGTAAATTGGCAATTGCATCATTATCATTGCCACGGTAAATACTAATAGATTCCCGTCCTCAGCAAATGGCGGTAGTTATCTTGAATAAACCATTTGAAATGCCGGGATGAATAATGTTAAGAAATGAATATGACGATAAATTACGATGAATGTATTAAATGTACGGAGTGAGCAACATTCAGTCACCTTACTTGGCTAGGGATAATGATTATTGGTTCTCTGAAACACATGGTTACCTAACCTTTCATTAATTCATCCTCCAGACATCAAGCCGTGGTGCCCTCTGAGGCGTACTGTTCAAAAGAGCAGTAAAAATCATTACCCTTGATTGTAATCATTGGTTATGTAACATAACTTCTGCCGTATTTAGTCGATTTATTTATAAATTTATTTATTTATTTTATTTATAAATTCTTTATTGTACACCACTTACATACAAAAAATAAAATAAAAAAAAAAGAATTAAAACTAATTTAAATAAAGGTCGATCGATGCAGTTAGCGCTTCGTGGGATCACTGTAAACCTTTTAACTTTTGCAGGCCATGCAAAAATCATAACAGGTTATTTCAATTCCGTAATTCCATGTAAAATGTTTTACGTAGAATTATTGAAAGTTTTCAAACGTAGTGATATAAACCCATGATCCTCGATATGCATGCATGATTTCAGCCATATTTTAATCCGGTTTAAATTTTTATTTTATTGCTAAAATCAATTTTTGTTTTCAAAATTTCAATGGCGTGCCTACTGTTGGATCTACGACATGTTCGATGAATGATATCAAGTTTAATGGTGAATAATTATGTATAATTTCGATACACAAAGTTCTCTTGAAATATAACTACTGATTTTAACCAAACATGTTTTACTTTTGAATATCATTAAGTATTTAGCTTGTGATAGATATCATGTTTTTGCCGTTGGTATATAATTTTTCATAATTATTCTTATTTGATCCATCTAAATAGCTACATTCATATATAATTAATACAGCAGACATTTTACTTTTTTGTTTTAAAATATCGGTTAAATAAACAACATTATAGAACTAAAAACTTTGCTAAAAACTCTTCAATCATAATCAGTCCTGGTTATTATAATTACCCATACCCTCAGATTATGCATAGCTAGACTAAATATTGACTGATACATATTGCTACAAAAATGACAATGTACTTTATAATTGAATGCAAGAGGTTCATATTAAAAAGAAATAATTATTTGACGCCAGTGTGTGATGCTTCGTAATAATCATTTTTTGTTCCGATTCGTTTATAACACGCTCATGGTATGCTACGTTGGGCAGACACCGTTAATTGTATAAATGTTGCCTCCAAAGATTTTAGCAAATTTCCATGTTAAATAGTTTTAATACGAGTTGCCTCTTAACATTTTTATAAAGTCCCTTTTGTGTAGCATTGTGCTACAAAGTCACAGCGTTATGGCTTCTTATTACACGTCTACACTAGTGGCGAAGGCTCCATGGAAGCCAATTCCCGCCGGGTTCCCTTTTGTAATTTATCATTACACTATAAACAAGCAATATATTCAAACTTATTTATTTAATATCAAAACTCAATTATTATTTTTTACATTCAACGACATCTGTCGGCCAGATACGTAAATATTACTAGGAAGCGGCACAGTAAGCCCTTTTTACATTGCGACGCGCTGCGACCTCTGGCGAATTCCTGTAAAATTGTTCGGCTTATTCAATAACACTAGCGCGGCCCGTGCGCCGCCGCCCGCCGCCGCCCCGCCGCCACCGCGCCGCCGCCGCGCCGCCCCTTACGCATTGTATAGTATGCAACAAACCACGCAAAATTGTACCTTAAATTTATAATGATTTAAGGTTCAATTTACGTTAAAAAAGCAAGAAATAAGCCGGAGCTTCTCCGGCATTTCGTGTGTACTTACGTATAGATATTACTTAAATGCGGAGTCTAATGTATTTATAAGTGTTGTATTTACATTTTTACAATATATTCATGGTTCATGCAATTAGTTTTAAATGTTTTTAATTACAAACTGTGTAATATTAATATTATGGTTTTAATGGAAATTACTAATCGTTAGGAGCGTACTAATATGTTTAGATTGTCGATTTTACAAATAAATTTAGTGTTTATATTTTAGGACGTGCTCGACCCTCGCCTGATAATACATTGTCTTACTATTGTTACAACTGATTAATGCGGGGCTACCGTACTTGTTAACATTGAGTCTAGGTTTTTATTTCTTTTATATTAATCTTATATTCACGTGCGGTTTAGAAATATACTTTTTTTTTTCTCATTATGTAAGCATGGTTTAGTTTTTATTTCATGGACATTGTAAATATTGTATAAGTACATAGGTAACGAAAATATTAAAATTTAATTGACGGCCGCAATAGGCAGATGCCACAATATCACTTACCAAATGAAACCCAATAATTTGGTTTGGTGAGTAAGATTCTCGGAGCAATAATTTGCTGGTGGGAGGATATTTGCAAAGGTCCGAATATAAGGACACACGTGCATAAATGTGTCGCGTTTTGCGTTCATTCTGTGAAACATCACACAGTAAATTTGATCTCTATTCGGACTGCACTACGCTTACTATCAGTCGCATTGTAGTCATTTCGTAATCCCTTAACCCTACTAATATTATAAATGTGAATGTAAGTTTGTTTGTTACGCTTTAACGCAAAACCACTCAACCGATCATCATGAAACTTTGTAGACATATTCTTGGAGGTATAAGAAGTAACATAGGCTACTTTTTATCCCGAAAAGTTTAGTGTTTCCGTGGGATGAAGAAGGAATTCCGATATATTTGCTACTTTTTCATAAGTACTCAAAAAGATGGGATGGGACCGGATTATATTCCATTAGTGAGAATGAGACGGGGCGGGCGGGATATAACGGGATGGGACGGGACGGGATGGTAGATTTCAAATAAAATTAACCACGCAGACGAAGTTTGCGGGCAGAAGCTAGTAACAGGATAAAGAAAATAAACATATTTTGTGACTTGAGCTTCGGCTTCCCTTTTAAAAAATGTCACCCTTCGCCACTGGTCTACACAATAGTTTTCTTTGTCTCGCCAACGGTACCATTGATTGAAAAAATTGTCTGGTGGAAACTGTAATATGTCCGGGCTGAAAAGGTTTATTTTTTAATTCTCATGTATAAAATAGTCAAGATAAACTATTGGTTTAATTATACATAATACATTACATACAGCTTTCGTGGTCACGGGGTGGACCAAATCAGTAAAAAGTAGTTTTAACTTAATGTGTAAAATTCTCATAAATAAATTAAACTATCGGTGTAGTCTGCCGGCGTGATGATCATATGCCACTTTACCCTTAATTAATCCCATGTGAAGGGGCCAATCATTGCTTTTAGGGGGGAATATGCAAGCGGGTCCATTATGCGTTTTAAGCATAAGTCATATTTTGGAAATGTGTGGTGTCTCCTGAAGCTAAGTGTGCTAGCTATGGAAATGAGAGGACGGAAGTTGAACACTTATTCATATAGTTCACCCTTATATCTACACGTGAAGTGAGCCTGCGGCTGCAATTTTGAGCAACACCTGCATCATTCTTAATGCGGATGGCCCGACGCACGGTGGGTCGAAACGGCTATTTTTGTGACATAGGATTTTTTTTCGGATTTTCCAATTTTTTTTCACGCCAACGTTTTGATATTATCATTCCTTACACTATTCATTCTTTGTATTTTTTTGCTTAACCCTATAATTTCGGCATAAAAAATTATTTTAGGTTTTTAATGTATGGAACGCACTATAAAAACCTAAATTTCTACGAAGTCCTGCTAGATCCTGCGTTAAAACCTTATTTTTCTGAATCCTGGCCAGTTCTACTTTACTTGTACATTTCGAATGTCTGCATTGACTTGCAACTTTTCCAGTTATAGGGATCGGAAAAATGGTAAAAATAGTACTATTTCTAATTTTGTAATTGACATTTTAAGTCAATTTAACCACAAGATAGTAAGACAAAAACATTGTGGATATACAAACTATTATATAAAAATCTAATAGAATAACACAATAGAAGTAAATAAGTAAATATTTATTGGCATAATTGGTTGTTGTACCCAAAACATGTGGTTACACAATTAACGTAAACACAGTAATAAATCATAAATGCAAATGGACCACCAGATGGCAAAGGATTACTTTCAGTCATTAACACTGATGACATCTGGAGATTACAGGTGCATTTAGTTAATTGTTTTACAACTACTGTTTGTTTATTGTCTTTAATTAACTAAAACAAAACAAACATTCTCGTGATATCGATTGTAAACATGTTTTGTCCTTTTACTTAGTTCTATCATTAATGAGAGCATCTAGGGCAATAAAATTTGTTTATTGCCCAGGGTATAAAATGACTTATATTTTGAATTCGTTCTTAATGTACATTTATCCGTGCTACGATCCATACCATTTTATTTTGAATCCTTGTTTCGGTATCATGGAGGGTCTAGTTACTAATCTCGATATGTTTGTTGTTTTAAGAGACCAGCTTGGATCTCTATTAGATAGCAAAAAACTTTCTGATTTTCTGCAACAGAAAATAAACGTAACTGAAGAAAATAGTGTAGTGCTTCAAAAGTTTTGTGTAAAATTCTGTTCTTCTATAACAGCTAGATGGCAAAAATGCAATCGTATATTTTCTAACTTTATTAAAAAAAATGGTGATTGGCTAGAAAGTGAAATAATTTGGCCTAAAGGACTAAAATTAAACGAAAGACACGAAGAACATGAAGTACATGAAGAACACGAAAGACATGAAGAGGACTTAAGTCTTGAGAATCTGTCTCCATCCACATCGAAAGCTTCTACAGCTTTGATTTGTCCCAGAAAATCATTCGATGATTTGTCCAACAGACAAAAACGAAGACGAGTAGACCAAATTCAAAATAATTTGTCTCAGGAAGAATTAATTGCAGCTACATCAAATACACTGAAATGTAATGGACAAGAAGCCATCGCTAATATAATAAACCATTTACTTAAAAATCCAGAAGATATAACAAAAGTGAATAATTGCTTGAATGCAAAAAAATATGTTCCATACACTGCTGATAAAGCGTTGGCGCTACTTGTTTCCCTAAATTTGTCGAAGGCACAATATATAAACCTAAGAGAATCAGCAAGCGAAAAAGGCTTTCAATTGTATCCTTCTTATTATAAATTAAAAGAAGCAAAATTGAAATGTTACCCAAGAAAGGAGGATATGACATTTAGTGATTGCACGGCATCAGTTAAATTGCAAGCTCTGCTCAACTTGACAGCCTCAAGGCTTTTGGATACAATTGAGTTCGATTTAGATTCTGCAACTGACCTGAAGCTTATCAGCAAATGGGGCTTTGATGGATCCTCGGGGCAAAGCAATTATAAGCAGATCTCTGAAGTAGGCGTGGACGATTCCAGTATATTTATGGCAAGTCTTGTTCCAATAAGACTACAACATGATGATGGAACGGTTTTATGGGAAAACGATCGAAGTTCATCCACATTTTACTGTCGTCCCATTATGTTTACGTTCACAAAAGAAACACAAATTACTGTAGCAGCTATAAAAGCCGGTATATCAGGAGAAATCGAGGCACTCCAGCCATCTATATTTAGGAAAGTGAAAATTGCCCACGAATTAATGATGACAATGATTGACGGCAAAATAACTTCATACTTTTCTGAGACTTCAACAGCAGTTTGTGACATTTGCAAAGCGAAACCAACAGAAATGAATAATTTGGAATCCCACAAACTGCGATCTAAGAATGAAGAAATGTACCAGTATGGATTGTCATCATTGCATGCGTGGATAAGATGCATGGAGTGCCTACTCCACATAGCTTACCGTTTGGAGATTAAGAAATGGAACTGCAGGGGTGACGATAAAGAGAAAATGAAGACCAGAAAGTCTGCAATTCAACAAGAATTTAAAGAAGAATGTGGCTTGCTAATTGATATAGTGAAGCAAGGAGCAGGCACCACTAATGATGGTAATACGGCTCGAAGATTTTTTAAAAATACAGCCATGACAGCACGTATCACTGGCATTAATGAGCAGTTGATAGAGAATTTTTATATCATTCTACAAACCATTGCGTCTGGAGAGCGTGTTGATATTACTAAATTCGCTTTATTTTCTACCGAAACCGCAAAACTATATGTTGATTTATATCCGTGGTATTATATGCCTTCCAGTGTACATAAATTATTAGTTCATGGGGCTGACATAATTAAACATTTTGGGGCTATACCCATTGGAAAGCTGTCGGAAGAAGCCGCAGAAGCACGGAACAAAGACTTCCGAAAATATAGGGAAAATCATTCCCGAAAAATTAGTAGGATATCTTCGAATGAGGACATCTTACATAATCTCCTTTTGTCATCTGATCCAAAGATCACAAGTCTTAGATCACGCATGACAAAAAAACATGTTATGGTTCTCTCAACAAAAGCTAAAGAGCTTCTGCATTTGCCATCAAAACCAGAAGACTTAGAATTTATTAATGTAGAGAGTATTTTAGAAGATCTACAAAACAGTAGTGATAGTGAGTAGTATATAGGTATAGGCTTTATACTAGCCTTTTTTATTATTATTTTTTAGTTATTTCCATCATTTGTTTTTTTTTAATCTGGCACGGCACATATACAAGTTTTCCTTGATATTTGTTAATTTATTAGATTAATTATTTATCTTATTTGTGTCAAATTTACTGAAGATAATTGTAAAAAATCTTTTGGGAAATATTGAATTTTATCATTTCTTTCGAACTGCATAACTGAAAAAGTTGCAGGTCGATGCAGACTTTCGAAGTATAGAAGTATAGTAGAACAGACCAAAATTCAGAAAAATAAGGTTTCAACGCAGGATCTAGCAGGACTTCGTAGAAATTTAGGTTTTTATAGTGCGTTCCATACATTAAAAACCTAAAATATTTTTTTTTGCCGCAATTATAGGGTTAAGCAAAAAAATACAAAGAATGAATAGTGTAAGGAATGATAATATCAAAACGTTGGCGTCAAAAAAAATTGGAAAATCCGAAAAAAAATCCTATGTCACAAAAATAGCCGTTTCGACCCACTGTGCGACGTTGCAATCTATCCAAGGCATTGCGCAAGCCTTTGACGGAATCGTCCCAAAAGACCGAGTAATACCTTATACCCGCCATGCCTGCGCTTTACACGTATAAGTAGAAAAGTCGAACAGTCGTGAAAAATATGCGGACGTTATTCAACATGTTGATTGTGCGCGAAGTATCAGATATTAACACAAAAAATAAAAAAACCTGCAACAGCATTCTTCCTTTAAAAACAAGAATTTCTCCAACAATCAGATTTATCCTCCCATTAAGAGCCACATTTATTACTCATAATGAATGTGCATAAATAAAGCGAAGTTTCTAATAAAAAGTTCATTAAATACTTTTCCATAATATATTAGCTAAGTTTAATTATTTACTTAAGATTCTGCCAAGAGCCAGTGCTTCCATTCTCCGGAACGAAACAAAATTAACTAAATACGTAGTAGTCCAGTGCCGTATCTTAAATAAATGTACTTGCAATAACTTTTTCAGCCGAACGAAACTGCTCAGACTCGGGTACTTCACGAAAGTAATTTAATTAAAGAATATTTAAAAGAAACGGGGGTGCTCCGCTGGCAGATATTTATTCTCCATTACTTATGTTTATACGAGCTGTTGGCATTTGTCGTTTTAATTAAATAATTGGTAATCATATGATATAATATGGAATTCCAGCTAACCAGTACACGTAACAATGCCAAACTATAGAAATTGTCTATCAGTTGGGTGTCAATTTACAAAAGTTTTCTCTAGCTGCATTGTAATATTCAGTTAGCAAGATATTTTCGACACATCCGAATAATTTAGTTATCCACAGACTTGCACATAAAAGAGACAACAGACAGTTTTCATAACATCGTTATTGTGTTCTTTTTTAAAGGCTTTGCAATAAAGATGAATATCATTGGCCGCTTGGGCATTGAAATAACAAAAATGATGCCCTAATGCTATGATACGATAATAGCCAATATAAATTTGGAGGGTTATTAGTATCCGGTATAAACGGAACAACAAATAATCGCTATATGAACGTTTGACAGCATAGCAGTATATAAGTAGTGGAAAAGCGACGCTGATGTCAGCCATGATTCAGCATCAATGGGCAGGCTCGTCCGGGGCGGTACCACTGTCTCACAGGAGATCGACGTGAAGCGACAGCTTTGCTGTAGCATCTCACTAGATGGCCGGATGCCCAATCTCACTTTCTTCTGCCCATCCTTTTTAGTTCCCGCTCCCCTCCCAATTAATGGGCCACCAACACATCCATAATCCCAGCGTTGTGGAAGTACAACGGCGGCGATAATCACTTACCATCAGGTTACATGAATGCCGGATCTATTTAAAAAAAAAAACAAATTTTCTCCATTAATAGTTGATACCCGCATTTCATCGGCTGGGTTTCTTCCAGCGCTATAAGTCTACTGCTGCACACAAGTCTTCTCCAAGGATTTTCATAGTGACTTTGTAAGCGGCCCACATCCAGCAACTTCCTGTAACTTTAACTATCTCTTTTGTCCGTCTCACAGGCGCACTTCTGACACATCGATTACCGGCGTATTAGGCACTATACTTACTACCTACAGTGTACATTATTGTAAAAGGGCTAAAATGTGAAGGCACGGGACAAAAGGCAGGGGTGCGAGTTGTTGGCATTATGTTACTTACGTACTCACGCATTCCACGAAAACTGCCGTTTTCGTGGAATGCGTTTAAGTACCATACAAAATATGACTCACGTGTTCTTTATAAGAATCTTCTCATTCACTGAACACGTAACCTTAGTATTACATTTGTTCTAATAGCTACTGTTCGTTTCCTCACCTTCAGATCATATCTATAATTCAAAGTTATTATTACGAAGAATGAGTTATTTATTTTAACATTGTGTGTGAACATTTCCTAAAAAATGATTTTGTATATTTTAATGTGGTGACGTGGTATGCACATAATTTAAATAATTTATATTAAATTATGTACTTGAAATCCTCGTTATATAACTTTTTGTTAAATTATTATTCCGTTTATTTAGAACTAGTTGAAATGTTAAGTAGAATATCACTATTAAAAAAAATAAAAAATCCAAGCTATAAATTTTGAAAGCGTTGTTTTTATTTGGTATTTTTATACTTTCAATCTACATAGTCCTGTCGAACGGAGGTTTCACCTCTCATAGGTGTTTTCCCTCATTGGTCAAATGTGGGAAGATAGAAAACATATTTTGATTACACCAATCGTCAGCCTATTATTGGCATACATGATCCCACCGTGTCGAATCTAGGGAAACCCATGGCTAAACATTTCCTTCATTATTCACATGCAATCATTTGTTTCACCTTTTAACGCGACCGTCCACCCCTAGGTTCGACCACCTTTTGCCCGTCCAGTAATTAGTATTTTATTAATAATTCGCGTTTTCAAAGCATACCACACATACCAATTTTCACTAGGTCCAAGGCCTCCAAGCAAGGGTCAATTAGCGTGCATTAAGGAATAAATGCAACTACGAATGGTGAGCTCGTTTTTAATCCGCGGTCGTCGAGTAATATCACCTTGGCAGTGAATTGCAGCGTAGCGTGACGTCACGCCATTGGACCAGTGCCCTCCACTTCATATTTCGCTGTTGACGAGCGGATGATGTCCATTTATTGCAATTCCTGTACCATCTGGAGAGATAGGTAGAAAAGGCAGGAAACAGTCTCGAGATTTTCCGCCCGCGTCCTTGACATTGTAATAGTTTAGAAATTTCTACTCAATTTTCACAATTAATTTTTTTAACTTCCTGCTTTCTCAAAACGAATTTATTGCACAGACTTCCCTATATCTTTCGTTAAATAATTCACGTTGCAGTGTTCTATTATCTTGTTCAATTATTGTTGATTTTTTATTTTACTGCTCCGTTTTAATAGCTAGTTGTTAATTTTAAAGAAATAGCTTATATGTAACAATTTACTATTTATTTTTATTTAAAGATTTGGTTTATCAAATTGTCTCGTATAAATCTTAATGGTGTTTTATTGTTCTAAAATTTGTACGGTATAAGTGGACTACGTGGATTAAATTTTGTTTTGAACCTATTTAACATTATTTAGTTTAACTGTAAGCTAATGAATATTGTCAAGGAAGATATGAGTGTCAAAATTTTACAAACGAGGATGCTAAAGAACAATCTGAGCAGGAAAACCGACCCTGGCGTCGGCCGGTATTACGCTAGACCGAACAAACTAAATATAACATTTGTATATTTATAGTCGGCCATTAATCAAGCAAAATTAATATGTTTACGGGATAAAATTCCAAACGACCTCTGTTTGTGCGGCAAATCCGCAAATCGAACACTTAATAAGTTCCAATTAATCGTTGCTTTGTGCAATTTGTGAGAGGTGTACGAATTATTGTATACATTTTACACGTACAATAATGTTGTTTTGATTATTGCTGTAAAATCATGTTAAATGAACAATGCAGGATATATTCATTCGCCACTATTTAATGATTACGCGTAGGGTAAAGCAAACCGCTCGATATTTTATAAATGTTATTTTTTGTATTTATTTTATACTGGCATGACAAAGTGAATAAATGCGCCCGATGGTAACCGCAGATCATTCTAGAGAGAGTAACAATCGACGTGAGATGTTCACCACTCGCCGGTCGATAAAATTATGCCGGCCTGATTGTATCCAGATATACACAGGTGAACCCAAAACCCGAGACACCTACGTGGCTCACTATGACTTGTCCTTAACCACTTAGTACAGTGTCACAATTCGGACGGAAACTAATCTTTACCACCAAGAAAAACATATTATAGACATTAGGGCGTGTTGGCACTATTTCTACGATACGCGTCTCAATTTCCGACACGCCAAAGATCAGATGTTTAAATTTAGCTCAGAACTTGAGTTTTCTTGTTAGTCACAGTTAGGAATTCCCGGGAATGTATTCGTTATCTCGCCTTTTAAATGTTTTGATGGAATTTCTTGGGATTTTATATGTTATCTCGTATTGAGAATTATGTAATAATGTATAATGATATACATATTTTCCCTAAGGCAGCGGCTTGTTACACGCAATTTGCGACTATTTCTGAAAATAATCATATAGTATTAATACATTAAATACGGTCACGTGATGGTAAATTGATTTGAATGTTTATAATTTATGTCATTTTAAAATAATAATTGCACGACAAGAAATCTGTTTTTGATAATGTACAGAAAACAATGTTTTTTTAAAAGCTTTAATCACGCAGCATTACATTAATATCCACAGTTGCAATTAAGAGATTACGGTTATGATCAAAGGAACGGCCCTAAGAAATATTGTTTGATTTGATATAAAAGTAAGAGGGAAAGGCAAACTTAACAAAAGCAAAGGTTTTTATAACTGAGTTCGCCCGACGATTAATTTAATTTTTAATAACACCAATGTTTTTACTTTTTCTAGTGTAATTAAAGGAGCCATTACAAACGTGGCAGGTGCGTAGGCTAATATTCAACACTGATTGCTTTTAAATATTGTTAATTTGTCTAAATTGTATGTAGGGCTGAGTTATTAGCAATTAAAGGAAAAATTATGTATGATTTGGTGATTCAGAATAGCATTGTTTTTTTAATTGTTGTCCCATTTATTATAAACGTTTACATGTGCGTAAATTCGATACCCAAAACATATGATTGTTTGGGTATCGATTTTCTTTATTGTCTCATATTTTTCTATAATGGACATTCTACCAAATGATGTAAGAAACTTTTTCAAGCGCCAATGCGTATATCGCATCAATATACAGTACATACTTTTATAACACAGTACCTATGTAGTATTTATTACATTAATGTTTTTAAACATTAAAAGAAAATACCTAAAGCTTCACGAACAATTTATAAATTAAAGTGCTTTTAATCAAGTCCATCATCTGAGAACCTAAAGCTGAGAATGCCCGTGCACACCACAATATTTACGGACAACTCATTCACTGTCAAAGCAGTTCGATTATGGAACGCGCTTCCAGTTGTGGTGAGACAATCACAATCACTGTCATCATTTAAAAGGCTAGTTAAAGAACACTACCTTTCTCCTTAAACAGATATTAGTGTTATTTCCTCCGTCTGAATCAATTGGTAATATATTTATTATAGTATAAGTATTTATATATGTACTTGTATATTTATTTATTTATATTTTTATTTATGTATTTATGAGTCATAATATGTATATTATGTTTGTGTATTTATATGTTAAACTAGTATTACTTAACTTTATATCTACACTGCCCTCTCTTTTTTCCTTCTCTTAAATCCATCCTATGGTTGTCTGTAAGACATTGCCTAGAGCGATAAGACCGCCACTTGTACTTTTATTATTTTTGTTATTTCTGTATATTGTGTTTCATTGTTGTGTACAATAAAGACTTAATAAATAATAAATAAATAAATCAAGTAACAGTTTTCTTCTCTGAAAGAAATGTTTCTTTTTGTTGTCATTTGAGTAATTAACCTTCAGCTAGGTTAGGTAAACACTTCGGCGCAGCCCGGCCTCTCTTCACGATGATAAATTATCCACTTCACTGGACTCTACAATTTAAGTAAATCTGATCATAAAAGATTATTCCTTGTATAAAAGTTTCTTGAATTTTATAAAAGGTTGACACACGTGATCGACTAATTATATTGTGTTACCTTAATACGGAGTTTTGATTTAAACTCGTCAAAAACATTTTATTTCTCGTATAAACTTTTTGTTATACGGAGTTGGATTTTCAAATAAAATATTAATTTATTTTTAAGTATCAAAATTACTATGAACTATGTGTAATTTCTTAACGCATCGTGCATTTGTCGTTAAAGTACCAACTACCTACTATCTACGCGACTTCTGAGGAGAGGTGAAATTCTCTACCTACTCATCTTTTCTTATCTCCAATGTCCTCTCGTCACAAGCCTATTGATTTAACACAAGCCAATTTATATTGAATCTATAAATCGGATTTGTGTGTTTCTCTTTTACTGTTTACTAAAAACGTCCATTGCGTCATACCTATTCCTATTGTTTTAAGAAAGCGAAAGGCTTCCGTTCGTGAGGAAGCATAATGGTATAAAATCGTAATATGTATTTCTGTGCCTGTAAACAATCACTTAAGTCGATGTTGGTCGAGTCGGGAAAGCAATAACGCAATCACTTGAGCTATGAAATGCTCCGCTGAAATCTTTTCCGCCTCCACACATCACTACATCGGCTTCGTCATATTCAATTTATTGCGCTGCAATCTCATGTTGCGTTTTGAATTCCAAAGGCATGATATTATTTATACATGTGTTCAATAAAATGTATAGGTTTTATAGTAGCGATATATATAAGGAAAAGTATTGATTATTCTTTACGTATGCATATAATTATAGTTGGATGAGCCATCGCTATCCACGGCTTTGTGCTTTGTTTCTCACTTCGGATTTTATTTGCGGTTTTATGTTATTCTTTATGTCTTTTCCTAACCTCTGATTTAAGCTAAACTAAGTTTGGCGACTTTATTCTCTTAGATCGTGCCCACATCAGCGCAACTGTCTATCAGATGTACCTCAATGTCGCCGATGCTTGTACGCCTTAAGTCATTTATGTTCTTGAGGAGGTGAGATGCTCGAAATGACCCGTGACAATAAACTTGTGATAGCGAAGTCATGTTTCTAAACAATATAAGGGGTTGGATAGGATCAGTAAACTATAGAGTGAGGTATTGTATCCAATGGACTTTTTTACTCGCAATAAGGCACCTAATTTGCGATTTATAACGATTATTACCACGTCAATAGATGCGTCCGTTTGTGGATCCGTTTTATACTGGTGCCAGAAAGTACCCCTTTAAATGTCATGGTAAATACGGTATTCTCAATTCCATTCATGCAATATTTATTTAAGGTTGAGCTTTTATTTATTAAAGCAATATTGTCGAAAAGCTCTTTACTTTTTACAGTGGTGTGTGTCAAATTCTTAGTACTACTTGATGCTTATTATGCAAACAAATTAGAACTTGTGGACCTCATACATACCTACATAAGTACTTTAGCTATTTGTCTTACTTATGCAATGTTTACATTATTATCATTTCTTCAAAGGTTCGAAAATAGCGAGTTATGTTAGCAATTTACGGTGAATTTTTCCTAACTTTTATTTCTATTCATTGGTATTTTAATAATGTCTAAAAAGCTGTGAAAATTTCAGTTCAGGCGTGTACTTACATAGTAATGAGCTGCTAATTTTTAATTGGAGTTTATATTAGCTACATTAATATCCTACACATTAGTATTCAGTATAAGAAATTATCCTGGAGGTTTGATGAGTTGAGTAAATTAGAAATTTAACAATGGGTCTATGTTTTTTTATGACGTAGTATAGGTAGGTGCTACGCTATGTATAGATTTGTCTTTTGTAGACATTATTTATGATTTAGTGAAGAAAAATATACAGCCAAGTACAGGATCTTGCGATTAGGCTAGTTTCCAGTAAACACGTAACAACTGCAAATGATTAGTAAAATTAGGTTGATTATACTTAATGAGATAATGTGTTGGTGTATTCCGATCTATTTCAGTGACGTGCAATAAAGGAAGCTTCAGTGGAAATCCTTGCACCGGCCGGGATGCATGCACTTTCTATTAGGATTTAACGCGGTCGACTTATTCCATTGCTGTTAACATTTTAGGAGCGTCAGCCTAAACCTTATTATTTATATTTTATTTTTATTCTACAATTGTTATACAACGTGGGAAGATATTTGTATGTTTATTTGATGAAAACCGAGACAGCGTCCAAAAGACTTGGCTGAACTTAGGCGTAGGTATAAACGATGCCTTAAAATAACAAATAAGCTATAAGCTATTTTTATTCTGGTAATTGGTCCGTAAAATATATTTGATAATTTTACTTCAAAATAAAATATCACAAATAACACCAAGCGTGGGGGCTACGGATAATAGCTCGGGTGATATGAAAGAAAGTAGAAGCTGCAATTTTATTTTAATAGCACAATTTTGTTGTATAAAATTTATTTTCCCGAAATATCTCTGTAATATATTTTAAAATGTACGCAGAAACGTAATACAAATTGTATTTGAATATTAAATTTATATACAAATTTTTTTCTATGCTAAAGCTATCTTTGCAAAGAAGTGGCGAAGTGTGTGCAAACTGCAAACAACTTTGTGACTATAGACTGCCTCGGTGGCGTAGTTGTATTACGGTACGGTTACAAAGCTGAGGTCTCGAGTTCGAGTCCCGGGTCGGGCAAAGTGATATTGGATTTTTCTATTCATTATCAGTCCGGAGTCAGGAATTTATGCCCGATATGGCGATAGGCTCGCCCCCTATCACATCGTGGGACGAAACATACAAGGCGAAATGTGGGTGTCCTGGTGGCGCCTCTGCCTACCCCTTCGGGGATAAAGGCGTGAGTTTATGTATGTATGTATGTTAATCTTAGACCTATTTATGTAGCACGCGCGTAAAATTTTATCGAGTAATTGTATTGGTTTAGCAATCGAATTTCGAATGGGATGGTATTAACGGTCTATTGATGTTGGCATTGAAATACTGTTCTGGCAGCTGTCGCAATAGCCCAAAAATCGAATATAATAATTATAACTCGTCGGAAATATCTGTGAACCTAACTGTCATGCGGTTCACATTTTTTTGTTTGTGTTCCTCTACTATGTTATTTTACATTAAAAACGTTTTGAAATGGATGCGAATCCAAATTTTTATTCGTTTTTCTGTTTTAATTCAATTTGTTTAACCTATATTTTGAATTAGCTGAACTTATGTTCCAGTGACGTTAATTATTCAGGTCCACAGATATTTCCGACGAGTTATAAATTATTTTATCTACCATCAATTATAATACAATAAAATTATTTTATTTATCATAAATAGACCAATTAATTATCGATATCCTGCTGACGTTAATCTTTTGTGGCAAGTTTTACTGGTAAGACTGAGCTGGGCTAATCGAGTTCTACGGATTTGCTGCATATTAATGTATTCTACATATTTTTGATAAAATGCGCTGTCATGCGTCAAAGCAATCGATGTCGTGGAAAAAATAAAGGTGTCATAAATAATAAGTTGAAAGTAGTAGGAATAATAAATTGCTTCCGTACATTGCAATTGCTTTGAATAGTAATAAGAATAGCGTGCTATCAATTTCATGCGTATTAGAACATCACAACGTACATCTGTTCACTGCTGGACATTAAAGTTTCACCCCGTCTTCGGCTTAGCGCATCTAGTTTCTGCCAGCGAGCTTTCGCAAATCTTCACGCCATCCAATAAGAGGAAGACCTACACCACGCATATTGAATACATAAACATTTTAAAATTGTAAATATTCATACAATTATTCTAGCTTGTTTTCCACAATACGATCCTAATTAAAACCCGGCTGAATTTAATAGGTTTACGATTGCTGCGTTAGTAATAAAACTAGTTATTGCTGTTGCAACATGGGATTTGTCCAATACAGGTTTTAAACAATTTTTAATAATTGACTACATTTTTTAATACTGGCAATTTCAATGCATCTATCAAATAAACATAAATAATTACATATAAATTTAAAATACCCCAGGTTACATGGTACAACATTTGAAAAAAATCCTAGATTAATATTTGTCAAAAATCGTGAGAAACATGTGTGTAAAATAATACACCTCATGTCAATATCACCCGGTACACCTCGCGCTAGTCGTTTCTATCAATCCGTCCTGCTGAAAATAGGATATACACGCACTTAAACCGAAACGCGACGCAATTGCGTGAGTCACTATGACGGTTTTTCCACCATCGAGCATCGCGTATTTCTAGTAGCTTTAATATAAACCTCGTGTATTTAACCACTACTTTTTCTGCCTCCCTTGTCGCTCAGCTAGAAAAGATGTACGTTTTTGTTGTTGACTGTAAAAGCTACAATATATTCTTCCAACCCAAAGTTAGTGGTTACTTCGTACGAGTAGATCTTACTACGTGGGGATAGTAAGGAGCTTAGGCGGAGTCGGCTTGAATATACAATCGTGTGAAATTCGACAAATTCTTATCTGATTTCTTTGCCACCTGCGTGGCGGGCTTAACACTACGCCGCGGTGCAAGGTGCAGAAAGATTTTTGTGGCTACAGGTCCTTTGCTTTACGGTACTTATAAAATGCTGGCAAAACTTCTTTAAAATCAATAAATATTTTTTACATAAACATAAAATATTTGTCTTATATTTATACGTATTTTGCCAGAAAAAATAGCGATGTGCTAAAATAATATTGATTTCTTTTCCATTATATAAGAACAGAAGCTCTTATATCGTAAAATATTTTCGATATTTTATTAAATGTGAACTATTATCTTCATTAGCAACAGATTTCTCAATACCATGCAAATATTTATTTCCTATTAAGTCCTCTGTCTTCCAGAAAAGTTATCAAATAAAGAACTTTTCTGTACAATCATCAAAAAATAAATTAGAAAGTCAATGTGATTTTCACAATAGATATGTTCAGTTACCTACACCTCAATCTAATATTAATTAAAATATTTGTTAACGACGTAGGCCGTGTTACCTTCACAATAGTAGATAATGAAGCCACGTATTTGATTTGTTATTACAATATCTGGTTTCTGTCCGAAATTTTCTGTTTATTGGTATTGTGATAATTGACTAAATACAGCTTAATAAACTCATTAAACAACAGCTCGCGTTACATATTACGTTCAGCCAAATTAATTTGATAGGGATAGTTCCTATTTCATTTTCAATTGGCTTGTAATTACGTAATGTGGCTATACATTCACATATACATCACAATGATAATATATTAGCAATTGAGAGTAAAATGAAAGATTGTCAATTTTTAAAAAACACGGTCTGCTTCATGCCGCAATACTGCTGACATTTCAATTTACAACTGAGGGGATAATGCAACACGTTTACAGAAAGCTGACTCAAAATATTTATAACATGAAATTTCTCGTAGCTTTCAACTGCGTGTCGACAAAAAAAATTGACGCAGAGTGAGAGGACGTAGGGGACTAACTATGTAAGCCTTCACCATTCCACGGCGTTACATTATATATGTAATACGTATTTAAAATGCACTAATTAAATTTATAGACTTTACAAATAGAAAAGGGGAGAAAAAAGTTTCTTGGCTCCTTACCCAAAAATAGTTTGTTGTAAATTAGTTTTGTTTATATAATCGTTACTCAAGTATCATGTGTATAGAATATTAATTAGCTATCTAGAGAAGTTTCAATTGAACACCTAAAGTGTTCAATACAACTTAGCCGTATTAAGTTCCATGAAGCAACATAAACTCTGATCTTGCCTTTAGAAATACGAGATGAATGCTTTGACAGGCTGTTAATGAAAATTGTTTGTATTACATCCGATTTATTTGCTAGTTGCTGGAGAGTTATTTCTAGCACTAGGTCGGATTATGAATAGTAGATAGATAGAAAGAAAAAAGAGAAACACCTTTGCTAAGGTGAGTGCTAGTTTAGTACGGAGAATCGAAAACAAGTTCTTTGATCCGTTAGTACACGTTGCTGATTTTTTAGAGTGCTTGTGTAACTCTAACCCGAGGTCTTATATTTCGGCGATACTGTTTAAAAAAAATATATAGTCCACATATTTTACGTTCTGTACGTTTTCGCCATGAAACAGCGCCACATTTGCCATCAGGGTCACAAATACGAGTACTATGAGTATAACACGTCTTGTGAAATTCCGACACACATTTAGATATTAAAAGACGTCTTAAAATAGGTTGAATAAAGTAAACAAAACCTAACCAAGTCTATAGTTACATATAATTCTGTATGTTTTTTAATACTAAGAAAAAAAAACTGGTTTATCATATTTTATTTCAATTTATTTCCCAAGGTATTTATGTTAAGAGCAATAATATCTTCGACATCGACAGCGGGTAGGTATAAAAGAACTAAGAATTTCCAATATGTGTCACCAATCCCCATTAGGCGAGGGTGGTGGACTAAAGTCTAACCCTTTCTTTGAAAGGATTTCCGGCAACCGTTTGTAATTTTTGCTTATATCAATGCCCGGCCACACATCTTGTAGGATATGTACAAGTATAATTTGTGGTATTTTATTGAAGTTTTAGGTTAGTTCATCTGACGTCTCTTGCTACAGTCTATCTAAACTAAGAAGTTCCATTTGACGTTTCATACTTTTAACGTAAATAACTTTGTGCACACGTAACTCACACAATTTCAATAACACTTTCCGTAAATCCATGGAATTATGAAGCTATTCTTATTTTATCACAATATTTACAATCCATAATAACTAAATTTAAACTAAAATCCTTTAAATAAAGCAAAATAACCATTTTAAACAACATATTTTTTTTTTCTAGACGTCATTACACAGTCACCTCGTTAGATCTTTTACCGGTAGAGTCGAGACTATTCAAACGCATTTGTATACGCATAATCCGTAAAAATATTTAAATAATCGAGCAGTTTTAATCCAGTTATTTTTAAATTTTTAAAAATACTAAACTTTCAGCTAATAAAAGGTATACTGTCAACGAACATTAATCAATAAATAATGTAATAATAATATTAATATAAATTAATTTATTATAAATTAATAGATTTGGATATTACAATGGAAATGAAGGCAGTATTGTAGGTTACGGCACACATAGTGAGGAGGTTCCTCACTTTGGAGTATATGTATTGTATTGTATGTATGTATCATGTGTTCATAAGCATGTGCGTGATGTGGACTGGACTCAAAAAGTGTCTGCACCCGGGCGAAGCCGGGCCGGGCCGCTAGTAATAGATAAATCACTCCTTTTGTTCCTAAATAGTAAAGTGACTTATGCAATTGTGGATGTCTCATTAGAATAAAAATGTTCATGAAAAAAAAAAACTAAATGATGTAAACTGAAAATATAAACTGTAATCGATTAAGAAATACAAACAAATATTATCGATATCTCTAAATAATCGGATATTGTAAGAACCGATTTATTTGACAGCATCCCTATTTCACACTGTCAAATGGAACTTCTTAATTTAGATAGATAGTAGTTACGATTCCTTGCCGCGAAGGAAGTTTCTAGCCGTATAGTTAGTTTATTTCTCCCGCTAAACAGCAGTGTAAATGCACTGTTGTGTTCCGGTTTGAAAGACAGACAACTACTGGACATAGTGAGACTTAACTTCTTATGGATGGCGAGCGCCCTGGAATGCTAAGCATTACTTTGTCACTCATGATCTTGTTTGGTTTTGCTACTGTCCATGAGCGGTCGTATCGCTTACCATCAGGCAAATAGCCTGCTCGTCTTGCCATTCTTTGCAAAAAAGAAATCCGTCAGGACTTTCCTTTATATTTCGTGTATATCTGATAGATTTTATATTTAACCGCGACTAATAAGTAAAGAAGGCGACAAATTGATCAATTTATATTGAATCATGTATAAAAACAATTATGTGTCTTCTGTAGGTAATGACTACAGATCTAAGCTTAAACTATCTAAAAAAGTAACAAATACGCTTTGAATTTCTTCTCTTTATTTTAATTTACCGGATGGTAAAGAGTCATTGGAGGATAAAACCAATGCTAAGCTAATACAAGTTAAAATTGGCTACTGGCGTGTAAGTAAAAGTCTCTCAAAGGTTTTCCACCGATTACGTAAAAAGAGTGTCCGGTTATGGTCGAATAAGCATTTAGCACGTCCTTTATAATCAATCAAAGGTTGTGCCGGCGCGGCGGTAATAAACGGAGAACCCGCACATGCCGCCCAAACAGAATAAAACCCGGCACGCGGACGGATTCTCTTTGTGTTCCCCAGTTTATCACAAAACATTTTATCCGAAGCAAAGTTTAAAATGTAAGCTAATGAAGGTGTGACTGCTAGCCTAATTGTTGAAGCAAAGGAGTTCTGAAATAGAATGAAGTCATTGCTTACATTATTAAGAAGAACACTCAAAGAAAGCTTTACTTTGAATGCCTACCAGTTAACATCGATTCGCCTCCTGTCTGTAAATAAAAGGATTTTTTTGCAGTGTTTTCTGAACACTCTTGCTTGTAATACCACATCTTTCATTAATTACAGCGCAATAGATCCTTTGTGATTAAGCCTATTTGGTTATATCTTAACACACGATGTTGGCCTGATGCAAATTACACACCTTCAGTTGTGTTCGATTCGAATTGATGGTTAATGAGCAAAATCTTCCGTTTTATTTAAAATCTCACTATGCAAAGGAATTTACTATTAGAAAAATATTCTAATAAAATTAACTTAAATAAAAACTGCTAAAAGAATAAGACTTTAATTAAGAACATAGTTCGAGCTTGTTACATTTAGGATCTTGTTTAACATTTAAAATGGGTAATTTTATTTTATGTTAATTTATATTTTGTTTCATTTGAATGGCCTGTTAAATAAGTGAAAGTTATTACCTAGTTATGATTGAAGCTCTAGATTTGATTCATATTTTTTACACGATTTTAAATTGTTACTCTAAAAATATGAATTACGTATCTAAATGGCTTTCAGATTTATGCACGACGACGGCCGACGTTTATGCACGGCACTGCTAAAAGCTTAATTTTTAATTTGTATTTTGTTATAAATCGTGTAATTAAGTAGATGTTATTTTTGTTACGGGTCCTATGTTACTTGAAATAAATAAATAATTTCGCCGGCACAAAGGGAAAATTTGTCCAATTTATGCGTACGTTATACGTACGTCGCCCCGGAGTAAAGTTCAATGGCTGGATCTTAATAAAGCTCATATGAGTAATCACAATAGCAATATGTATGTAAATGAAGGTGCACGAGCCAAAGGGTTGCGTAGGGTCGCTTGCGTCCACAACATGCACCGCCTGTCACACATTCAAAAACTTTTCAATTAACAGTTCTTCATGATTAACACGTCGTGTGTTGTTATTGACGAAATAAGTGCAATTGAATAATAGCTTTATCCATTCAAGTGGAAAGCCTATTAAGTTCTCAATAGCTAGCCATTCGCGCCATTTAGACATTGGTCTGACAGTGATGCCGGCCAGCTGAAACTGACAGTGAACGGCCGAAGGCACAGCTATGCCTTTCCGACGCCTGCCTGTTGCCCCAATTCTAAACCAATAGAATAATAAAGTTAGGATTACTAACACCCGGCACTGCGTGGGAATGTGTGAATTGCGACGCATCGGGCAGGTAAATCTGAGCGAGAGTAGGTAATGTCCCATATAAGTCACCAAAGCCTTGTTTTGATAACCATCTGAGGTTTACAGTATAGCGGGACATCGAGACATTTTTTCGTTCAATTTATCCGGTTACTGCTGTCTTTTAAAAGACGATTATTAATCTAGTCGGATCCGCGCCTGTACACGCACGCACATCGGAGCATCTATGGTCGTGTAATAAATATATGTATTTTAAAACTTCAATAGACAACATTTGTGATATTTAGGTACGTAAATCGTCACTTGTTATACTCGTAGTAAGAAAAGTAAAAATTATTGATAGATAATAAATTAAATTAGACATCATTATTTTTTTAATAACATTATTTTGTTCCTCCTCTCCCCCCCTTACGTTGTTTACCCAATGCTATCGGTTGTGAGTCATCAGGGAAACAATCCTTCGCACACAATTATGTGCCATCTGATCCGGTCTTTGGCGACATGAATTGGTTCAGCCACATTCATATGAATTTATTTATTGATTAATTCAATTCCTATGTTCCCTAAAAGAGGCAGATGGCATCCACAGTGACTTCCCATATCGCAGAGTCCTGAGCTGCCTGCTTGATATCGCTTCAAGACTTCTGTAAACTTTTCGCTTCGTCGATCACAGTGCGTCGCCAGGTTTGTTTAAGACGGTCACGTTTTCGCTTGCCTTGGGGATTTCACTCCATTGGCTGATTAGGTATATGATATTAGAATATTCCACTCCATTATCTGTTTAGGTATATGGTTTTGGAATATTCCACTCCATTGCCTGTTTAGGTATATGGTCTGCAACTTTTCGGAGGGTGTGGCAATCCATTTCTACTTGCGGCGCCTGATCTATAACAACTAATCACCACATTCACATTAATATAATATTCACATCCAATAAAATACACGATTATTAGCAACGACAATAACCCAGACGCCTTTCATTTGACTTATTTGACATCTCATTTCAATAAATTAATGTATTCTGTAATTAACAATAATATTTCTAAGATATTTTATTTCGTGCTGCTTATCTGAAAATCCATAATATTATCGCACAATTTGTTTTATTGCCTTGTTTCAAACATCTGTCGATATTAAGTAAACATGTATTGTTTGTTATGTTCATATTTACAATTACTTATAAGTTATTACCATATTCTCTGTTTATATACAAATTATACCCAAGTTGGTGTTAGAGATGTAAAATGAAAAGTCTCCGATAATTACAAGTCCTAATATGAGGACATGTATGTGCCTTTGTTGGCTATAAATCGTTTTTTTCAATGACTATTAATTTAATTCTTCATTAGTCTACCACTTACTCTAAAGATAATTTAAATCTAACTAGTTAATTCTATATGGTTATAGAAATCGAATTTCATTGTAAGAGTTCTAAAACATACTCAAAATATTCCTATAGTAGGAGGTCTTGCGCAAAAGTTGTTCAGTTCATTCAAAATGTATTCCTTTTTATTAATGTTTGATAAAATAAAAAATATAATAAGCTTACAAACACTATAGGATTACGCAATTGTCGTTTAACAAGATGAAATGCCCTACATGCGGTTAGCGAGATAAATTGTAGGTGCATATTAAATCAGATTCAGTTTAAATGAAACGTTGCTGTGTGTTTAATGGGTTTATTGTCGTTCTTCCCGCTTCCAAAGCTCCCAATCGCCGAACTGAGAATAATCAGATCGGTCATTCAATTTCAAAAGCCGCGAGGGCGGTTCTGCAACCGCATGTATTGCTCTATTACAGTACTTGATTGAATTTTAAATGTCTGCTTTGAGCTATATTCACAGGTTTTGTGATAGTATTAAACCACAATACACCTTTTATTATCTTTATCGTTTTTACTCTCATTAGCACTTGTGATTATAATGTTGTGTGTTTTTAGGAGTGATCATGCTCAGTGGAGTATGTGCAAGAGATATATCGTTTTAGGGAATATAAATGAATATTGACATTTCCATACTCCCTTTCTTTTCTAAAGTCCTAAAACGTCTAATCCATTCTTAACTTCATGATTTCCTTTCCAAAAATAATCTCCTAAATCCTCTCCAATCGGGGTTTCGTCTTGGTCATAGCACAACTTCCACTCTGATTCATGTTACGGATGGCATCAGATCAGGCATGGAGGAAGGCAAGCTGACTGTCCTTGCTTTGCTGGACTTCAGCAATGCCTTTAACACCGTCGATTTCGACGTGTTACTCTGCATGCTACGTTCTCTTAACATATCTCCAATGGCAGTTGATTGGTTTCATAGTTACTTCTATGGACGCCGGCAACGCATCAGTGTGGAGGAAAGATTTTCCTCCTGGTGCCCCGTATCTGCTGGCGTACCTCAGGGCGGCGTGCTATCTCCTCTTCTCTTCGCTGTCTTCATTAACTCCATAACTAATCAACTTCACTCCTCCTACCACCTCTACGCGGATGATCTCCAGATTTACGCTCAAGCTCCTTCAGATAAAATGGTCGACGTGATTGGGACAATTAACACTGATATTCAAAACATCTGTCAGTGGAGTAAAGCTCATGGCTTGAAGATTAATCCGTCAAAAACTCAAGTCATTGTTGTCGGCAGCCCCAGGATGACCTCGAAGCTAGATTGGACTAAACTTCCTCCTGTCTCTTGTGATGGTATCACCATCCCATTTAACGACTCCGTTCGCAATCTAGGTCTATATATTGACAAGTCCTTCACCTGGGGTCCTCAGCTTCGAGAATTAAGTCGAAAGATGTTTGCCTCAGCAAGGTCCTCGCCAAGGTTACGCAATTTTCTACCTGTTGCCGCGAAAATTTCACTTGCGCAAACACTCCTACTCCCCATCCTTGATTATGCCGATGTCAGCTATCTTGATCTCACCGAAGACCAACTTCGTAAACTTGAGCGTCTCCAAAATCTGTGCATAAGGTTCATATTTGGTTTACGCAAATTTGACCATGTTTCTGAATTTCGTGTTAAGCTCAAGTGGTTACCCATACGGCTTCGTCGGAATGCTCACACTCTTTCACTCTTATATAATATATTGTTTAATCCTCTCTCCCCTTCTTATCTAAAAGATCGTTTTGTATTTCTCCATAGTTCCCATGAAAGATCCCTGAGGTCATCGGAGAATCTGAAATTGAGAATGCCCGTACACTCCACGACATTTATGGACAAGTCATTCTCCGTACAAGCTGTTCGATTGTGGAACTCACTTCCAGATGTCGTAAGACGGGCTCGAACACTAACGTCATTCAAATCACAAGTCAAGGAGCACTATCTCTCTCTTTGAGCTCACATATTGCTGTGCTTTTACTATTCCATTAACATTTATTATGTATATATCTATATATATATTTAATATTATATGTATATACAGGGTATATCAAGACTGCGACCGAAAACGAAGCCAGGTGGTAGTATTAGTGACTTCAGACACAATGCAAGTAAAAATCTCGCAAAAAAAATCGACAACTTTTTTTTGTAATTTTTTACTTATCGTCGTATTTGGGTGATAAATACATAGTTTTCCTAAAACAATGATGCAGACCTCTTTATTTTTCAACATTCAATGGTACGTAAGGGTTTAAATTATTATTTTCGCAAAAACTATGATTTTTCCACCCAAACAAGATGATTTTTAAAAAATTCTAAAAAAATATCTGTCGCTATTTTGGTGAATTTTTTATTTGCATCGTGTCTGTAACCACTCAAACTACCTACCACCTGGCTTCGTTTTCGGTCGCGGTCTTGAGATACCCTGTATGTATGAAATTTGTATGTTTGTTGTATGAGTTTATATTTGTGTTTTATTTTATTGTTATTTATCTATTTATATTTATGTCACTATACACCTTAGACTGCCCTTTCTCTCTCCTTTCTTCTATGTCCATCCTAAGGTTGCCTGGAAGAGATTGCCTTATGCAATAAGGCCGCCGATTGTACTTATTGTTAAATTTTGTTATAATCTCTGTTTGTTTTTCCTGTTGTACAATAAAGAATATATAAATAAATAAATTGACTTAACAGTTATATAATGTATATGAATTAACATTGTAGGATTAAATGTATAAAATAAATATACCGGCAATACTAACGAAAAATTACTTATTACGTTATAACAAATGTAGGAAAATAAAGGGAAATCTCCCCTTATTTCGATGCCAATATATTCGTGATAGCGACTAGCGGGACAGGACACGGAAATAATTTCCAAGAGTAAGGACTTTTACCTGAACTAATGACCCGGTTAAAGTTGGCTCGTGGCCGGATGCATCGGCTGTACCTATGCGTCTTTGGTATGTTTGGTATGTAATGGTCTGCTTCAATCTAACTGTGGCTGGTCCAATTATCCAGGACCGAAGTCGACATAAACCAATTTTTGCAAACATTTATACCATGTTCACAATTTTTCGTCAGACTTTCATTATCTCTTTGTTTACTTATTACCGCGCATGTGTCGGTATTGTGAAATATTTTAAATTCCCATCCATCCATCCATTAGCCAAAGGACGTCCACTGCTGAACATAGGCCTCTCCTAATGATTTTCACAGTGGCGTGTTGGAGGCAGCCTGCATCCAGCGACGTCCCGCGACCTTTACTAGGTCGTCTAACCATCTACCATAAAAAGTCGCCATAGTTGTAGTAGTTTGTAGTTGTAGTAAATTCCCAGACATTTATTTTACATTTATTTATTCAAGCAATAATATTCATCCAATTAATACCCGCCCGGAGACACTTAAGTTTTTAAAATATAAAGCGAGGTGAAATATGCGAAGAATTACATATTTTTCTCTTTATGTAGGTAAATTCTATCCAGTCTGGACAATACGAGTAATTAATTGAGATAAATTTAATTATTACGTAGCATTGTCCGACCTGTTATTAAATTGAAATATTTACAATATTTACACACCCACAAGAGTCTTGTTTCTTGTCCAGTCATTATATACATTTAAAAGTGAAAATGAACCGAGAAAGCCAAATTTTGGATATCACGTGGGGGGTGGCTAGAAAAGCTTAAGTTCAAATTGTCGACCAAAATAACCTTGTGCAATTTCCGCCATCTTGAAAAAAGGGTTAAATTCATTTAGCCGCTCGCTCGGTTGTATCCACGCGTCAAAATGGATGGAAAATGGTTCAGGGAATTATTGCAATACAAAAAAAATTCATAAACCAGCCAAATTAGAAATCAAATACATGAAATTTATTGATGAAATAATTTTTATGCAGCAAACATAATGATTACAAGTGGTAATTTTTTTCACACGTTTTTCGTCGTTTGGATGGTCCTGGCTGTTCAAGTTCCTCCTCCGTAGACTCTTCGAGTCGTGAAACCTCTTCAATCGCAGGAAATGATGTTGTGACGGTCGAAAAATCGTAATCATCGTCATCGTCGTGATCGTCGTTGAATAAAATTTCGACTCTGGCGACATTGTCACATGTCTGTCCACTGCAGTGCAGGCAAATAACGGAGCAATGGATTCCTGCTTTCCTGCAGCCACAAGCAGCTTCACACTTTCCTTTGCATTTGCACGAAATGAGTTTCAAAAGTTCAGGTGGAGCGGGTGCTGCTGTGGTGCAAATTGGTTCGAGCCCGTTATTTGTTTGTCGCCAACCCCATTCTTGAGGATCTTTTAAAGCATGGATGAAAAGAATGTTCTCAAGAACAAACTTATCATGCTTGAAACAAGTTTTATTTTAAACATTTTTCGATATCTTTCACCAAAAAAAAGTAAATAGCGAAAAAAAGAATTCTCCCCAAATTTTTGATATTTTTGATCGATATCTCGAAAACGACGATCGATACGTGAAAAATGCATGGGACTTTAATTGTAGATCGCGAGAAGAGCAACAAAAAAGTATTCTATAAAAAAATTCGTATCTCAACGGGGAACCAAGTTATGATGAAAAAACTGAATTTAACCCTTTTTTCAAGATGGCGGAAATTGCACAAGGTTATTTTGGTCGACAATTTGAACTTAAGCTTTTCTTGCCATCCCCCACGTAATATCCAAAATTTGGCTTTCTCGGTTCATTTTCATTTATATCCCGATTTTTCCGACGTAATGACTGGACTATTAAAATAGTTTTACGAAGAGTGGGAATCGAAACAGTAGCACGTCGGCGTACATATTGCAACTACTGTCTCGATTTACTCACGCCATCTTATCATCTTCCATGCATACACGAATGCACATTGCATAAGACATTCGTGCATTTTGTTTGACTTCAAGATTAAATACACCAATTAAGATAGCGTTTTTATTCACTACCAGTCACGTCTGTCTTCGGTTTCGAAAGTTTATCTTGTAGTAAAATCATCAAATAAAAGAATAGTTCAAAATTATATAAATCGTTACGTCTACGTCTACGTCTACTTCTATCTTAACTACGGTCGAAATAAGTGAGATTAATAACACTACAGAAATTAAAATTTACTTAAAAATATGAGGTAAAATAGATCCAACACCAATCACAATATGGACGCAACGGATTCGTGTTATTCCTGCGAGTAACATGCATAACTTTGTGAATCCATTTCCTTTGTCTCCACACGACAGTTTTTTTAAAGTACTGCAATCATTTTAAAGTCGCCATAGTTGTAGTAGTTTGCACGTAGTGAATATAAAAAGAACTTTATTTTATTTAAAAGGGGAAGCCAGCGATCGTAGGGAATCGAAATTTTGCCGTAACTGGATCAATTGGGGTGCACATATGAAAGGGGTGTTTGTAACCTTCCCCAGCCACTTTATGTCCCATTTTGAATGATGGTTTTTACTTTTTAATTTATTGCCAACAATATTTAATTTATTAATTGAAACTAAAAGGTTAGTCAAATTCAGTTATTATTTTTTAACATCAGTTGCTCTGTAGCACTTTATAAAAATTGTGTTAATGTAATTTCTAAAACGAGTTTTATTACTTTTGCTTTTATGATCAATGAATTTTACTATGGTAACTATTGAAAATATTGTTTCTGCATAAATAATTATCAAAGGTGTAACTGCAACTTTGAAGTTAAAACATCCTAAAAATATTTTAATAGAAGCATGAAAAAGAGTAGAAAATGTTGAAACTTACATTTTAAGCTCAGTATGTCTATTTTGTTTCTGTTAAACATTTATAACGGTAAAGGGATGTTTTCTATTTATAGCACAACAGTTAATCCCGTTCTAATTTTAACATCCTAAAACATTTAAGACTTGCAAATTATTTCCATCTTTGGCATTATATATAATTAGTTGATTAATTAGAGCCTGTTGATTGACAACTATAGCACGAGACATACTCAGGCTAAATAAAACGCAACACCCTTACGAATGTTAATATGACGCGCTTTCCACAATCGTGCGAGACGATCGTTATACAGTCAAATACCAAGATTATTTATTATGTAAGTAGTTAAATAAACACACTGGGATACAATAGCAAGCTTTTCATATAGTAGTCCATATAGTAGTAACACATATCCGTGTTTGGAAACAGCGGAGTTATAGTAATAGTCTTTGTTGCGGATGCTCTCAGCTCTGTATATCGTGACGCCCGCATACGCCACAGATTGCCGCCTATGATAAATATAAAATCTAGTTCAGTTTATATATAAATCCATTACCTGACGACTCCCCCTTTTAATTTAGGTTAGGACCTGGGTTTTCGCCCGCCAGGCTGGATTAATACGACTCGGTGGACGCATAATACGCTTTAAAGATCGCTTAAAAATTACGTTTGCTAGTCGCCCTTTCAGCTTTGCTAAAATAACGTAGGTATGGTGGATTTTTGAATATAGGACCGGTTTAAGGATTGACTTTGAAAAACTTCATGGCTTTTCGGTAGTTTTATGTTTTTGTGGGGTTTGTATGGACGATGTCAATTTCTGCACAAACTTATGCAAGTTTGCTATTAATTAATCGACAGCCTCCGTGGCGCAGTTGGTTTGACGCCGCCTGCGAAACGAGAGGCCGCGGGTTCGATCCCCGCACCGAAACAAATATTTGTGTGATCCACAGGTATTTGTTTCGGGTCTGGGTGTTTGTGAGACCGAAAAGTCTCTCGTAGCTTCTGATACCCACGACACAAGACTCGATCTTAGTGTGGGGTCAGGACTATGTATGTGACTGTTGGGTGTATTTATTTATTTATTTAATTGTTTGTGATATTAGGTTTGCAATATGTTTTAATATGTATGAATATAATGATTTCTAAACATGTTAAGGTAAACTTTTATCAAATTAGTTTGTTTGAATAATTTTCTGTTAATTTATTAATGACAGGGATACGTCTGTTTTGCTGGTTAATACACTGTAAATCAAGATGGTTTCAGAATTCAGATATGTATTTGTCACCTTGAACATATTCATAATGGTAAATAATTGTGCGGAAACAACTGGCATCTATCAATCACTAAGCCAATTAGTTGCATTAATCGCACCACATTGTTACTGGGATCGTTACGTTGTTCGTAACGCACCACCATTAGTACACAGCTTTTAGGGAATTATCAAGCTTGTTATGCAAACTTTACAATAGAGTAGCATGTCTCTAATCTTTTGTTAGAATAAATGTCAATAAAATTATCTTTTCCCCTTAAAGTCCCTAGGTTTTATATACTTATACTTTTTTCAATTACACCCAATGTAGTCCAGAAAAACAAAAATGTAGGCCTCTCATTTTTTACTCATTACAATTTTATATTTTGCGTTGTTTTGAAAGAGCTATTGAAAATACAATTTTATAAGAGAATAATAACAAGAAAGGAGGTAACAACATTCACCATTATTTAATTATGGCAAGGCCGAATTTTATTTAAAATACTTGTCTCGTCATCTAGCTTCCGTAGTTTTCCTTGAAGGCCCAATTTTTCTTTAAGCCTTCTCGTAGTTAAAGCAAAATACTTATAGAGCCTACAGAGGGCGTTATCGTCCGTTCTCAGAAAGACTACTTGGGATACTTCTGTTGATTCTGTTTGATGAGATTTGTCAAATTGATACTGGGAAATAATTTTAAATTGTTATTATTTAATTATTTATCCCTGTTAGCGGAGGTAGTGTAAAATGTTGATTCGTTCGAAATAAAACAAATAAATAAAATGTTCAGTTATTAAGCGCACTACACGCTAAAGCCGCCGGCGAAAGAGCCCGCCGACAAAACCCGGCGGCTTAAAAGAATTATGTCGGCAACAAGCGCCGGCACGTGTTGCTCGCCGACATATTATTGGGGACGCAAGCGCTTTGCTCACAATGCGACGCTCATTAATGTCATAAGAATGTTCCTCACGTCATGTCGACCCGCTGTCATGTCGCCGACAATGTTTTCTGATTTGCAATAAGTGAAGCCGCCAACTAGCCTCCCAATAATGCCCACATAGGCTGGCGGATCGGCAGGTTTAGTGTGTAGTCCGCTTTAAGTTTCAATATATTAATTAAAAATTTTAATTTATATATTAATCGTTAAATAATTGAAACTTCATACACTGGAATGGGATCGACAAATGCCCATTTAATATTAAATATTAACTTTTTATAAATGCGACTTAACCGACGTGTTGGAAATGGTTGGTTTTAATTGCTTCTCAAAAGTGTAATGTAATGCTCATGCAGATGTGAAAAACGGCAGCACATTGTTTTACGCAATAGCAAAGCGGCGCAGACCATTTCCGTTTTTCATATTACAGATGTCCTAGTTTCACGGAATGAAATATTCCATTAGGAGAATTTAGCATACGTATGAACTGGATGGGGGACACTAATGGATGCGTAATTTGGTCATACCGAACTTAGCAATTGTAAAATAGAATTTTTTCACGTTCTCCAATAAGATGGGATTTTGCGAAATTCCCGGCGGGTGGTCGGAATACGTGATTGACGCTCCGGGTACATAGTGTAGACCCCCCCCCCCCCCCCGTCCGAAGCGTCCCTCCCCCGTAGATAAAGCATTTTTGCGGTGCTTCTCGCTTAAATGAATTATGTCCTTTGGCATACAGTTGCTTAACATCACCGTAAAGTTATCATTATATTCAAATTCTAGATGAAATTGTGAAAAAAAAACGAAATAATTATATCTTGATTTTAAAAATATAATAAGATATTTTAATTTAGATTTCCATAAGACACATACGGTCGTTTGGGCTGTGGACTATACTCTTAATGCGCTTAATTCGAGATATTCTTGTCGTAAAATAATTTTTAAAACACTACCCCTTTTTTCCGATCTATCTCATCAAGTTTAAATAATGACTAGATCGAAAAGTTTGGCTATGAAACAGTTGCATAACACGAACTTGCACATTTTAAATTGAAATATTGTAGTTAATTAAATTTGAATATTAAGGAATATTCAAATTATATGGGTTAAAATGAAGCATTATCATTTTAAAATAACTGAGCTTTTGAGACAAAATTAAAGAGATTCCTGGATTTAACAGATATAATCAGTTTGTATGCATTTATCCTTTGATTTATTATCGAAAAACTCATTACCTATAAAATTTAAAATATATGAGAAGATTATTACAATAATAGAAGTGTTTGAAACTACTGAATTAAATTAAAGTGTAAATTTTTTTTACACGGTGAAACGATAAAATCTTGGAGCTGGATATGGATTTTTAAAAGGACTTAAAAAATCGTACCTGCTGGAAAAACGCAATATAGATACTGCTACCGACAGAACAAATCTTAAAGCGGAAGCGACGAAATTTTCTGCTGCAAAATGTCATCACCATTTTTATTGTCCGGCCTGACAACTAGTTGCTGACTGAAAAGAATTAAAAAGTATGTTGCGGTTTGATTGTTCTGGTTTCGCACTGCGTACGTGATAATTTTGATGAAGTTAAGGGATCTATGTGTATAAATATAAGGAATCATTTAGAAATTAAAATGTTGAAAATATGTCATATACTATAAATATATTTTACAACTCACACGGTGAACTCTGCGTAAAAGAAAAACACAAATAAAAATATATTCAAAGTAGTTTTTGAAATATTCATAAATCTACAACACGTGTATCACTAGACAAAACAAAAATATTGAATTATAAATGTACACGAGTGTCTGTGATTTTATATTTTATAGGGTGGTAAATGACAGTCTATTATAAAAGGGATTTTTATCATAAAAATAAGTATCGCTTCTTACGTGTGTACATACACATGTTTTTTTTTATCGTAATATGTCCTTATATATTCGAATATTAATGATCTATAATATTATTATTGATCTATAACATAAGTACAGTTTTCAATAAAAAGTGGTACCACTGACGCAGTGCAAGTTGCTAGGAGAACCAAACGTATGCTATTCAGATCTCTATTTTCGGCGTTGTCCAGACAAGCAATTAGGGAACTTTCTTGTAGAAGTTCTCTTTCTGACACTATCTAAACAAATGGAAACAACAAAAGGAAATACACGTAAATGCGATTCAGGCGTAAATAAGTCCAGCATCAATTACTTGTTCCATCCGTAAACACTCGACATGGCGATGCAAAAATAAATGTGGATTTAAAAATATATTCCGAAGGAAATAGATCGACGTTTGTAAATACAACTACGTGAACTCAATCTTTGTGAATTGATACGACAGTCAACCTGCACAGCTTGTTCTGTGCTCCGATCGGCAATTTAATTAAAATGTTTGTATTTCCGTCCGTTTTTCTAGCATAAAATTCATTTGCGACTAAAATGTGTGCTTTGCAAATGTAAAATAAAATGCAATTGCCAGTACAATGTAAATAGTAGCATTGATAAAGTTAATATTTGAAATAAGGATAAATCTGCCGTAAAAATGTACGTAATTGCGCTAAAGTGTGGCTTAAAACTTATCGCTTGCGTTATTATACGAGGTGTAAGTTTAATCGAGGGACTTATTTGAACACGCGATAGTTCATGCTTGCAAGTAACTTATAAAAATGTACACTGAAAAGATCTGATAAAAAACAGAGTAAAAATTTCAGAGGCGTTATTACGTGTGGATATCTTTATGTTAGCGATTTATTTATTTTACGTCACTGCGCTCGACAATGACCTTTACGTGCGGACACACTCACTCATAACGCAGTCGTCGATCGGCGCATATAACCCATGAAAGAAATGAAATTTCAAGAACTGCTAGCGGTTTTTCCGCTTTCCAACTAATTCACTTCACTTCTACTATTGCTACATAGTGCAAGGCTACTTTAACCAAAGAACCTTGTTGGTATTTATGCAGAAATAAATAACTGTTGCATATAATAGTCCATATTTTAGCAGCTTAAGTACCTTTTACTTATACTTCCGAGGTGTTCAATATTATTGGATTACGTGACTAATGCTGATCCTGTCGTTGACTCACAAATATGCATAACTCATATTAAATAGAAGTTGTTTATATTCAATACATATAGTGATGCTTAGAATAAATCCCGATGAAATTATTTAAAGTAAAACCGCGCTGTATCAGAAAATGTTGAGCAATCGTTTCACAATACACAAAGATTCTTATTGAACCTGCAAAGAGGATTTACGTTGCTCTTTATGCTGCCAACTGCAAAAGATCACTTTCTCGCCGCTATTCGCTACATTTTTACATATGCAAAATGTATTTCAATCTCTTTAGAAGACACTTTATAACACACTATTCATTTCTCAATTTGTTCATAGATATCCATTTCAGAAGTCTGGTGAATTTTAATACTGGTTTGGGACAATATGCTTATTTAAATGAAATAACATCTTCATATTGAAGTTTGCGAAGACGGTAAACTTTTATGTATTACAGAAATGAGTGTGTAACATCGAAGCTCGTTAATAAAAAAAATGCTTTATACGTAATGAAATACGAATCCAATACGCAAAATTAAATCATTTTGCAGCTTGTATTAATCCAATAGAAGTCTAATCAAACCAACCAAAGACGACTGGTACGTAATCTAAACATTTCTGAGCGATGAAAAGATATAAAGATTTTCTCTACGTTTTCCTTGTTTGATAAGTTTACTTCAGAGAAATATGAAGCGAAAAGATAATTGATCATTCCATAATAACCAGTATCTATACTGACACAATTATATTGTAACTTTGCCCCTTTTTAACGATTAAGTATAAATAGACTGTTACAATTTGAAAACCCATTTTCCGGGACAATAAAATGAATGACAGGGTATTTAACAAATATTAAGTTTTGGGTGCTCCAAAATCTAAATAATAACATGGATTTCGTTAATCGATAAAAAAATATCAGCTTCTCGCTCGTTCTACTAATTACTTGGTATTATTTCTGTCGGTAACAGTTTCCTCTTGCTACTCAGGCGCATCCATCATAAGCAGCTTCAATAATAACACCGGTGATCCTTGTAGCTTTCGTGACATAAAGCCAAAGCTTTTTTGGTTAAGCTCTGTTATCGGACAATGCTTTTACCACCGTATTCTTCGACCAATTCTGTCCAGATTAACGACGCAATTCCATTGCTGCATTGTCATCTCTGCGACGTCCATCTCAACCCCAAAGTATTTTTGAGACTTATCTCTATTTGGCTTCTCAATTGCATGAATGCTCTTACAACATTCATGCTTTTGACTTTATAAACAAAAAAAAAACTAAGTACTAACCAATTACGTATGTTAGCCTGGCTATAAGTTGCGACACATTCACATTGGCTAAATGACTCAGTAGTTTAATTGTCAATTGGGATCCGGTGATTAACTTTGGTGAATAAAAATTGTTCCGTATATGTAACGATGTGTGTGTCACGCATAAGATACGAATTTATTAATCATCATGCACGTCTCAAATTTATCATACCGTAACAGTTGTTTATTCGTGGGGTATACGTTCCTTAAATATGCCGCGAATACAGAAACCGCGAATGTGGAATGGTCATTTATGTAGGATTATAGGAGATACTTTAATAGATGGAAAAACAAAAATTAAAGGCTTAAGCGAGGGTTTATAAACCTTCGTTTTTTTTCTTGTTTGCCAGTTTTCTAAGGCTCTTTCAATTTAGACTGATATTTAGCAATAGTATTAGCAGTTTACCTCTTATAAATAGGTATTTGTTCCAAAGTCCATACAATTCTAATAAAGAAATCGCAAAAAAACATTTTGTGGTTTTTAAAAACTGGTTTTGAAAAAGCAATAATGAAAAATTTTGCAAAACGGTGAAAATGTATTTCTTTCGAGAGCTTCCGTTACGTTCGCCGTGTTAGATTAGCTTCTACACCCGGATGTAGCTGGGCCGTGTCGCTAGTAATTGTATACAACTACCAATATCAGATGTTTATGTTTGTTTTTTTCTCCTGCGATTCTTTGTCTCCGTTATTTGCCCGCTCCTGCCGGTTCTCCTCTGCCTGAGGCGAATAAACAAAATGGACTTATAGTAATAATTTTGTTCTTGTTATTAGTCACAGGTGGTTATTTACATTGCCCTGACAAACCTTAATTAATTTTAGACGGAATCTGTGGGGCTGTTTAAATTTAACTTAATGTAACACAAAGTGAGTTACTGTTTTAGAGTTGATAAAATAAATAGACATTACACGTGGTATACTTGTGATTAGAGTTAATATGCACTTTGCTGTAAACCTATTCCACTGCCGGGCAAGTCCTTCCACTCCTTTAATAATTCGTGGCTTAAACCTGTTTTAGGCGACTTGCGTTCTTGAGTGTCTTGTTCGCCTCGCTACTATTTTCCACGTCTGCTGCGGCTTTATAGACCACCGGATACTCATTAGTTGGTAGAATTTATTCAACAATCCGTCCGATTCCATGCCGCATGAACTGCCCATTTAAGCCGTGCTGCCTAGCGTAATACATCTACAATGTCTGTTTTCAAGCGGATTTTAAGGATTCGCACTCTAGCTTTGCCTTATGACAAGGATAAGGCATTTTATAGGTCTGTACTACGTTTTAAATTGATACAAGACTACCGACTATATTTTTCGTTTGGTCCATGCTAAATAATATATACATACATACATAAACTCACGCCTTTATCCCCGAAGGGGTAGGCAGAGGCGCCACTAGGACAACCACATTTCGCCTTGCATGTTCCGTCCCATGATGTGATAGGGGGCGAGCCTATCGCCATATCGGGCACAAATTCCTGACTCCGGGCTGATAATGAACAGAAAAATCCAATATCACTTTGCCCGACCTGGGATTCGAACCCGAGACCTCAGCTTTGTAGTCGTACCGCAATACAACCACGCCACCGAGGCAGTCTAAATAATATATACCGATTATATTCAATATATTTACATATTTCTAAATTAATTGTTTATGTAAATGTTCGTGTCGGCTGTCAAAAGATATTTTTGATAAAGCTTCGACCAACTGTCCCGGCGATACACTTATGGTTTTTTTTAAATCTTGACTTTCTTTATGTAATTACACAATTTAACGCATTCAGCAACATCTACTATAACGACAAGAGCGAGCTCTACGTACATTTTCGCTCGAGATTGCACTTTAAAATTTCAATTTAACATTGACAGTTTTTTCGGTGAACTCCAGCAATGGCGTTAAATGTGTTTTTCCCGTTAAATACATTTACTTTAATAAAACTATTACGACCGGACGCCATTTGTGCTGACGGCTCACACGGATTGGTTTTTAGCGCAGTGTCAAAAGTTGGAGAAAATGGGCCTTTCATCTTCAACTGCCCATTATGCTTGGTCACCATTAAATCCTGCATCTGGCCTTTCATAACGTATCTCAAGGACGGAATATACGTGGCTTCAGTTTATTCGCGAAGTGCCTGGTATTGTTGGATGATTCTCGTCTTTTGCATGCACGTTCTATGTAATCGATGCGAAAATAGCAATGCGCCCTGGAAATTCTAAATATCGGATAGCACGGTAGCTTCCTGGTTTAATAGCTGTGGTCTGCGCCTTTTTCTTTAAGTTTGTTTATTATTCTTGAGCAGCGTTTTATTTCTTCTGGTTTAAAAAGATTTTAATTCTTGCCGAGGTTTAAAAGCTTTTTACCTTTAAAGACAGTCGCTTTTATGTCTCATTTGGGAAGTTAGAGTGTGCACGTAGTGTGTGTGTGCGGACACACAAATCCATTTTCCAACGTGTAAAGACGATTTTAGCGCGGTTTGAGAACAGATGCGCGCACGTATAGCGCTTTATGTTTGGACGTTAAATGTTTTTACGATTTATGGGTAATTGGTCTAAATGTAAATACTCGCGGTCCGGCCCGACTTTGCCCGGGTGCGGATAGTTTTTGAGTTCAGTTTACATCAACACCATAATATTGTTTCGCATATCAACCGTTTTATACTTAAACTCAGTGACCGCGATGTCGATTATATTGCTTTTCCCGTCCTGCCCCGCAATATCCCATGATGAAAGGCGTGCAATCCTGTCCTCTCCTGTCCCGTGCCATCCAATCGAGTTTAAATGAGTAGTAAATGTGTACATTTGATTTCTTTACTCATCCCACAGGAACACTACTTTTTTCGGGATAAAAAGTAGCCTATGTGTTATTCCAGAGTGTGATAACTAATACCTCACTACCGCAGTCTTTGCGTGAAATAGTAACAAACATCCATAAACACAAACTTTCGCGTTTATAATATTAGTAAGGAAGTAAGGATAAACATAAAACGAATGTACTGGTTTAACGACTCAATAATGTGGGTACCTAGTGTGTAGTAGACAAACCTAAGTATTTTTTTACTATAATACGTATATTATATTTTAATTTGGTAAGACCCAAAATGATTACGTAATTCCCATAAAACTTAAACATGTCCTGATAATGGTCAGAAGTCTGTTAGTAGCGTGTATGCCTGCTTACCGCTTAGTAACTCTCGATTTCCCTTATATGTCCACGACAAGATATTTTTGCGCCTACACATACGGCATTTGAAATACATATATTCTATAGGTCGATTTCACACACATAGAAACTGTATTCGGTTCTATTGCGTTTTGGAATGTTTTAGATGTCATTAGGAACTCAACTGAGAAAAGAAAGATAAAAAATAAATATAGTCACAAGTAATTTTTGATCACTGATGAAGATATAATAAGGAAATTGTTGAACAAGGGGAAATAATAATATCAGAAAATGCCCCTTCGAAGCGAACATATTTTATTATATGAAACAACAAAGTCCTTATGAATTATGAAAAGATTCTATCCATTTTATAGAAAGTAGGAAAGTATTAGTGAAGCGGAAATACAGAGAAAAAGGTTTTGAATAAATGTTTTTATAATGAAAGGGGGGTCTTGTGAACATGTGCCTCACTGATATAATCGAAAATAAATCGAGTATAATCGAAATGAACTTATAAAGAATTAAGTTTTAAAGTTATATTTGAATATAATTATTTTAAAACATGAGTTCCAGGAGCTACATTGTTTACGATGGCTGGCACATGCGTCATACTCGTGAACGAGTGCTGCTTGTGTGGACTGGTCTGCTCGACTTGCTTATAATGATAACTTTTAATTGCTTTAAAACTTTTACTACTATTCATTGCTTTGGTGAAGCAGTGCACTGATTCCGCGTTCTGGGTGACTTTACTTACCTAACTCAACCGTACAAAATCACTTGACCAATAACACTATTCATCATTATTCTTCTAAATTATCTATGAACTGCTCTGAATTTAACTGCGCTGCAACCTCTGTATAATTATTGTATTGTAAACTTGTTTTAAAAAGAGCAACGCTAGAGTTTCTTGCCCGTTCTTCTCTGGCGAAAACAGCCTTGTGAACCGGGTGGTAGTGGAAAAAAGTGACTGAATCTAAATATTGTATGACATTTCATGGGTTCAATAAATATTTTCATTTCATTACTCGGTCGAGACATTATTGGTTTATGTGCACGTTGGTTTTATTAAATTGTAACGTGTCGGTGACGCTTGTACATCGCAACCAGTATTCCTGCATTAGTTATTATTTTTCCTTATAAATAAACCACGCTTTATTTCAATGCGATTACATAAAACCGATAAGAATTGTTAAATAATTCTATTTTTGTGTTTAATTGTATTTATTTATTTAAATTTGATTAACTATCTCTAAGATAACCTGGGATTTTCTTGAAATCAATATTATACATAGCTAGAATGCGTGAACAAGTCGTGATGTGTTAAGCTACATGCCAATGTATATTGCTATTATTGACTTCAACAAATACACAAATACTTCGGTGTAAAGGTATAAGGATAAAATGAACGATTTTTTTTTACGGGACTTAAAAATGGGTCTTTGTTATGGGTCGTTAGTTACCTGAAATAAATAAATTATTTATTTATTTATTAATAACATATTATATCATATACAATATACATACATAGTTGATGCGCTGATCTTAAAATGTAAGTTCGATACATTGGAAACACGCGGCGCGCTCCGTGACGAAACATAATCTAAACTTGTACCGGCCGTGCAATATCTGTATCAGTTTTATTTCTGCGGCTTTAATAAACTCTGTTTGTCGCTGGTATTTTCTGTTTGTAACTTTTGATCTATCAAGCACGAGTTTCAACGCGTATAAGAATTACGGAATTAAAATCATTGCTGTGGCTACCAGTTCAACTTTTATAAAATATATCCACATTAAAATAAAAATAAAATATACTTTTAGCTACCTTTACCTTTGGGTTTAAAACACAGATAACAAGTAGATATTATTAGACTCGGAAGAGCAAAACGCGTCACAAACAAGCATCACTTATTACGAGTAGTACGCCCAATGTCCACGTCCATGGACTTTAAATCTACTGTGATCTAAATTATATTTTTGCCAAATAAAGCGAGCAAGAGAAATTCTCAATTCGAATATTTCTGAGAATTAACAAAGAATTATATCGTAACAAAGCAACGAATTTACAAATACAATATAGATATGAACAGCCGGGGTTGATCACTTGTCTCTAAGTGTTACTCGTTTGTCTTCTTTGCAGAAAGTATCTGCCTTGTCTGGTCTTCGTTTTGCCACCTCTCGTATGCTCGCCTTGTGTCTGACGCCCGTATTGTCCTAGTTATGCCACTAATATGTATTATATATACGTCATTGTCCAATCCATTGGGCGGCGGCTAAAAGGTTCGCTTTCACCCTGATCCACTGTCTCAAATATCACATCAAACACTAAACACGCTCTGTTTTTATACGTGAGTTGTCATATAAACAAACACTGACGCGCGCTTTACCCATATCAAGCTATTGTAAAAAAAGTGAAGGCATTATTAGGCTTAATGTTTTTCTGTCTTGACAAAAAATAATCTCTTACATTTAATGAATGAATGAAACGAACAAAATATGAAAACAATTTTTTCATATTCCTGTTAATAGCATGTACGAATGTTAAATGTGGAAATGAAAACAGTTACTTTGATACTAATGACAAACCTTGTATTAAGTTACAGCCTCATTTATTAGTCTGTAATAGGATGAGCATAGAGTGCAGTTTAGTTAGATTGTGGAAACAATGTAGACGCGGCGACTAACAAGATTTACTTCCTGTCCTATATTGCGCGTGCATTGTGCATCACACAAGTTGCATTGTCATGAAACGGTATATATGTATTTTTGACCTATTTACATTTCAATGTCACTATTTACAGCTCGTTCAAACTATTCTTCACTATGTTACCTACATGTTGCTATAATAGGACCAAATGATAAACTGTAACTGCAGCGAGTTGAATACTAATGGAGTAAGGGTGGCGTCGCAGGAAGTCTGATATGTCTTCAGCTTGTGATTGTATTCATTCGGAATCAGGTCGACATAGAATGTCCAGGACTTCCCTTTTGTCTCGTTCATTATGAAGCTGAATTGAAATGGCGTTTGAACAGGATAGTGAATCTAAATGGAGACTGCGGTTAAGTTGACTACTTACTCCCATTACCGGGTATTGTAGAAAATTTTGGTCAATTATTCGCTGGTTTTGGTGTAAGGTTTCAATACTTAAGTACTAAAACAAATGTGATTGTGAAGGCTGTTTTTGTGTTGTATACTTTTGCGCATAGTATACCATACTGTGATGAAACTTGGTATACTTGGCGTGGCATAGGTGACTCTACTGCTTTTACACCATCAACATACAGTAGTCCGAAAAGGGGCGAAGTGTGATTGGGACAATATGATCCATAAGTAATTAGTAAGACAAAACGGTATTATTTTTGAAAAATTACCTCTAGTTTTTTGTAAATTTTCCTTAAACAAATATACATAAGTACGTAAAAAACAGAATATAATTTTAGATGAAGATGTCACAGGAGTGAATAGATTGAATAGAATAGATTGATTTTGCATAACAATTTGATTGTTTCTGTCCACTACGGGACGTGATCAGAGGCATATTAACGAGATATTTCAAGAAGGAAACGTCTTTCATAAGTCGGAGTTTTATATTTCAGTCTGTCAATGGTTTTCAATAAAGCTAGTCTAGGATCTTTGACATCTGAATGTGTTGTCGTCGTGCTGTTATCAAAATATTTGGAACAGTTTTTCTCTCTTTATATTTTATTATATTAACTAACATACTCAGCTGGCTTAGCGACCCAAAGTAGGTCTTGGCTTCCTATAGGAGATTTGTCCAGCGATACCTGGGCCGACCCACCGACGACCGTCCACCGGGTGGTCGATCTATTTACATAGATCGACAGAGTAAAAGCATACGCTTTTACTCTCCAATCCTCTCCCATCCGCTCGAGATGGCCAAGTCAGCGCAGACGATTGCCTTTATCTCTCTGACGATGGTAGGTTTTACCACCAGATCTTCTAATTCCGATTTTTTCCATATTCGCCACGTACCATCTCCTAGGATCCTTTCGCTCCTAGGATCTTACGCAGGTCTTTGCGTTCTGCCACAAGGACCTTTTTTTCTTTTTTGAGCGTTGGTGTCCAAGCTTCACAACCGTGCATTAGAATTGGTCTTATATCATGGGGTTCGGTCCCGCACCGAGACAAATGTTTTTGTGTACCACCAGCATTTGTTTTCGGTCTGGGCGTTTGCGAAACGTGCACGTCTGGTGTCGAAACGTCGGGTCGCGTGGCGTTTCAATAGCATGTTTCCGCCTTCATACAAACTTTTCATCAAGTGGCACAATGTCATGCTGACTTCGTAATTATAATGTATTTTTTTTTACTTTTAACAAAATTGAAAGACGAGGAGGAGGGAAAGTTAAACGTTTTTCAATTTTGCAGGTTCGTCAACTCTGTGCGAATAATGAATATATTATCGGATTATTCTCGTTACACAATTTAAAACTTAATGTTTCTAAAATACTTCTATTACCGATTACGTTATATTCAGTCAACTCAGATGTTATTAAAATTGCTATGTTGTGTAATGTTTTGTTTCAATTAATTTAAAAGGAAGGTATAAACGTAACGCAATGAGATATTAAATAGAAAAAACTCGCTTTACGAAAAGTTATTAATTAACTTTTAAATATATAAATACTAGTTGGTTGAACAATATTTTACGTTCTGCGGTTCCACCTATATAGGGCTACATTCACAGAGATTAACCCGTCATAGGAACTTTGCAAGTGTCATAGTGACAGCGTTCCAGACTAAAACTGAACCATTCATTTCGCCCGGTTTAGACTAAACTGGTGTCATTTCATTTATTTCTGCCAAAACTATCTGACACTGTAGCTAACAAATTCTGGGTTATTTAAGCTGTTATTAATGGAAGAGGATTTTATTTTTTGATTTCGTTGTTCCTCCCTTTTTTATTTTTATATATTATGTTAGTTCAATTGGTTTTTGGGTATTGTTAGACTCGATGAATTATTGTTTTTATTCTTATCTTTATGTTGTTGTGTAGATTTATGTATAATTCACGATGGCACTTGCATTTACTACTTTATTCTATAAAAGTCCCTTAAATTTTACTTAGTTCAAAAATGCTAGGTTGTCGCTTCCCAAACTCAATATAAAAATACACGTGAGAGACATTTTTTTCCAATCAGTTTTATTTATCGACTACGATTACATCCATTTATGTTGTCTGTAAATATGTACTCCTGAATTTACACAGGTAATGAGAAATTACTCGTATTGCGATCATTCGCTTTTGTGAGTTATTTACTTATGCTCTTAAAGTATTCTGAATGATCGTAATGCTTGAAACGATTGAATCGCTTGTGGTAAAACTAAACAGGCTGGTAAATGGCAACCTAGCAAAGGCAAAATGCTATATGTAACTAAAAAACGTACTACATTCGAATTATCGATTACAGTTTGTAATTTCCCAGTTCCCACTAATGATGCTAAACAATGACAATCAATAATTCTCAAGGGTAAAGTTTAAGGGTCCGTTATGCGATACCAGTTAGCTGTCAAAGGCTGCCGCAAACCAACCGCTACGTGTCCGATTTCAATACTAGTCCGATCAAAGTAGTAATAATAATACATGCGAAATGTGTTATACATGCAAAAGTACAAAAATTCGCGTAGAACTAATTGGTAAGAATATTTGGAATACCATTATATGTGAAATTTGTAAAGTCTCAATCGATCCCGTGCTTATTCAAAAATATTCAAGGATAATGAACACCAAAATGGATATTCATATTATTTTTAGCAAAATGGCAAGTTTTATCAAAAACTAGCTTCAACAAAAATTTAAGGGCTTAAAACGATCTGTAAAAAAGTCTCAATAGTTTTTTTCCTAAGAGGCACTGTTTCGAAGATATAACGGTACAAACAGCTGAACTATTTGTTATTTTGATGGTTGGGGTAATTTGAATTATGTAACACTCCCGATTGAATGTCTTGGTAAATACTTGCTGAAGCAGCATCTAGAATCCTGAAACGGTCTTCTGTTCAATTTAATTTATTTGTCCTTGATTAAATATTTCTTGATGATTGTCTATTAAGCATATTAATACATTCATTCTCCAGATTTTTCATACATAATTTTATTGCCATATCTCAACTTTAATCGTACCTTAAGTGTCCTGTAATCTAAAGTTGTATTTTTGCAAACACTTAATAATTCGTTTAAAGTGTTTTAAACTACATACTTACATATAACAAAAATAAAATTGCCTCAAAAAATTCACGGTTAAAAATTGCTTGGAAAATGTGTGAAACCGGATTAGCTGCCCTAAAAAGGGCCGGCATTGATTTGAACCAAGGTCATTTCACTCATGGTAATTACACGGCAAGTTAACGCGTTAATAATGCCAAAAACGCTGTTGTCTTAGGAAATGGTTGTTATGTCCTAGCATAGTCATAGCATAGTTTATCCATGTGTTTAGTATATGGGTTTGCGTGACAGAGTGCGGAATAGCTTGGTGATGAAAACTTGTGGAGTGAAAGAGGATGTAGTGACAAGAATTGACAAAGGAATGTTACGATGGTTTTGTCATGTAGAGAGGATGGATGAAAGGAGAATAATAAAGAAAATATACAAGTCGAGTGTGGATGGGAGAGTAGGTAGGGGTCGACCTCACCGTACCTACACCATCCAAATCGGTGATACCCTCAACAAGGGTCAATTCAAAAGTACCTTGAATCGACGAGAATGCATGAAGAGATTGATGAAAGTGGATGAAGCGAAAATAATATGTTAGGATCGAGCAAAGTGGCGATCCGTAGTCTCTGCCTTACCCTAGGAGATACAGGCGTGCCGATTATGTTATGTTATGTTTAGTATAGCGGATTAAGAGCTATGAATATAGCATGGATTTTGTTTTACAACTATTAATTTTGCAAAAATACTGTTTATGATAATATTTAGTATATAAAGGAATAATCAGCACCACTCACATACTATGTCAGAATATCTACACTAATATCATCTTCGCGGACAGTGACATCTCATATTCATCTAACCAATACTACTGTCGGCTATTTAAAAATAACTAATGATTCGTTTGTTACATGAATGTTAATAAAAAATTAAAGAATTAAACGCTAAAAATGATATATTTTTATGTAAATAAGATAACAAATAAAAATACTTAATGAATACTTGGCAAACGTTACTTATTTTTCACTCTGTCTTTGAATTTTAATCGAAGTACGGTAGCAAATAAGATTGTCGTTAAATTCATGGCTCTAATTTGATCGTTCTTTCATCATTCAACACCTCACACCTCGTTCCGGACAGGCAATTTAACCAAGACAATATATTATGGTAAGTATCAATTTTTAAAAAAATGAGCGAAGTATGAGCCCTTGATCGGTAATTTATTAGTAATGTTATTGACGTCAATTTAACCCTTTTTTACGTGAATTAAAGAATATTGTTAAATATCTATGGCATGTGTGAGAAACAATGCAATAATAGAACGTCTGATTTAAAACAGATAGTCATGCATTTATATGAATTTTGATCAAAATCTGAATGATTGATGTTAAAGTGAAAATTATTCGTATTTTTAACCGAACGAGGCGGTAATATAATTAGCCTTCCTACTAGAAGGCTAATCCTTTCAGCAGTTGGTTATTATTATATTTATCTATTTCTGTAGCGCTTATATTATTCTTAACCGGTTTTTGATGAATGAGATTTGAATTGAATTGTAACTTAGTTATTGGAAAATTATCGAAAGAACTAAACAATAGAAATAGTTAACATAATTATAGACTTGCCTTACTCAATAAGTCGATTGTAGTAATCAACGTGTAACTTGTTTCTTACTTTTATTCTGTTTTGTTTATCCCTAATATACAACTGCGAGTACATATGTTTTCGATAATTATAGATATTTTTTCTGTAGTCGAGTTGTAGTTGTTTATTAAATATTTTATATTAATTTATTTAAAATTATCTTTTATTTATTTATTCTATGTAAACTTTTAAATCACGGAATAATGCTATCCTTACGAAAATCACACTGATTTTATTTTATTAAAAAAGAAGTTAAACTTAAATACATTCGCAGACACTGAAATGATTTTGCATTCGCGCAACTGAAAGTGATTGATTAGAGCTTACTTTCAGGGTAAAATATTTTAGCTGTGGTGAAGGTTCACTTAAATTTTAACTTACTTGCATGCAGGGTAGGGTTAAATTAATTGAAGTTTGCATTACGAGGACGAGTAGAGGGGTAGAGCGGTAGTTTAGATAGCTGTTGAATAATAAGTGACGTCCACAAGGTAAAAGACGTCGACGCCATCCATTTCGTTTGTGCGTTTATAGTTACGTAACTCAGTAAGTCCGTCAATAACCTCTATTATTTTGATAACTAACTAAACTAGATTACATCATCAATCATTCGTATGTATTTTTACAATGCATAAAAACGTCACAAAAGGGCCTAACATAAGTTTACCATCTAATATAATAATATTTTCGCAAATTTCCATAAATTGAAAAAAATAGCCCAGTGGCGTGCCATAGGAGTGGCCTTTGTCCAGCAGAGGACGCGGAAGGGCTGATTATGGGAATTTCGAAACGTCGAGCGCAGGTTAGACGTTCACCAAGGCCCAAGGCCGACTAAAGGATACGCCTGTAAGGACAGCACATACAGCCGCATAGTGTAAAATAATGAGATAGGGTGGTTCGTGCGCGTATGCGTCAAATCATGTTTTATCTCATTGAAATCGTATTATTTAATTCATCATACGAAATAAATGTATCTATGTGAAATAAATCTTGAGTTATTGATTATTGTCGTAATCAAGTTTTGTGATTCGCGATAAAATTAATTATATGTTCAATAAAACATATCTGAAAATAAAACACTTTATCTTAGTATTTTATACTACCTTTATTTCCATCTGTCCCCTTAAGTCCGATGCGCCTAGGCCGTGCATTATAAACCATAATTGACATGACGTGCAGTTTGTATTTGTTTTTAGTCTTGTTTACCTAAGACCTTTGTTGGAAAGTGCACATGTCTGGCCAACATGAATACGAATTTAAATTTGTATTTGGTAGCCTTTTTAATAAATTAATAAAAAACAAATACACTCACCAGTCATACATATAGTCCTGAACCATACATGGAGTGTTTTCGTTTACGAGATTGGTAATGTATAATTATCTAATTCTTCTTATTGCTTTTGTTTTATTCACTATAATTTCAATGTACATACATGTAGAAACTGTAATTCCTGAAGTAGCGCTCAAATATTTTGATAGAATGACCTAAATTATGCTTGATATCGTACCACTTTATTTAACCTTTTCGTGAAACATGCAAATAAACAAACCATAGGCAAACCCTAGATAAATATCCGTCAATTACCCTAAAACATTACCCAAAAAAGAGCATTGTGAATATTTACTTTTTAAATGCATGAATAGTATTATACATTGCATATTAAATAGTACCTAATTAAATTTCCTTCGATCAGCAGTGAGTTTAGCCGGGAAATTAGAATTACAAGGAATTACATTAACATCGATCTTGTTTTAAAATGTGTAATGCATGGCTAAATGATTTCCCGCGACGCCCCTTCTCTTGTTTTTGCCGTTTGTCGTACTTAGTGTGCATGTGTGTCTTGCTTTGCGAATCCTTTATGTGTGTTTTCACCGTTAATTAACTAATCCTCAAACAAAATATTAAATTGTTTAAACTGCAAGTAGAATGTTCTTCATAAAAAAGGATTGAACATTTGTGCAGGATGAATCATGATTTTCAATTACAACCTGATCAACATGAGTCGTAGCACCTGCCTACTTTTTAAATTAGGAGTGATACTAACATTTTAAAATTGCTATGTTCATATAAATTAAATGAGAAGTATTGATTTATCCAGTGGAAATGTATCATGAAATACATACAAGGGCTTTATCGTTGAATATTTTTTTTATCGAACTGCGCACGCGATGTATAATTATTTGTTTTTTTTTTTAAATTATGCATCCATTATTTTGTACATAATTTGCCAGATTTTTCCTGCACCTATTAATGTGGTTTTGTAGTAATATCATTTTTATATACTAGTTATATCCTAAACATTAGTATGGTATATAATTTAGCGTAATATTTATATTGTCTCTATTTAATATCAGTTTATATATGTTGTGCGCTCTAAAGTATCAAATTAATCCCCAAGTACTTATTGTGATTAGATTTGGTAGTTCAGGTAGCAATGGCGGAATCTTCAGTCAGTGTAAAACTTGCCATGATACAGACTTGTCGAAGGTTGTTATCGCATCTTACGTAACACATTGCGTCTATGCGATTCAGGGAAAACCTCGTGCATTGCTCATTATTATCAATCATACGTCTGTGCGAATAAGTTTTTGTGCGATTCGTACCATCATTTAATTGCTTCATTCTCGTTTGCTTTGCAATGTTTGATTTCTATTTCGGTTCCATCTGAATGTAATTATGATAACTGTTTTGCTTTTAAAAAAGAACGGTTATCTTGTTCGAAAACGTTGTGCCGGTTCCTATTCGCTGCGTGTTATGGTTTTGTTCCTAACCATACAACGATTCACTGTGCAAACAAATCAATATAGCGAATGCAATTGTACCGATGCTCACGCCAAGCAAGTATTATCACAGTCGCTTCATTTGCTTTTCCCTTCCTTACACTTTGAATACCCATTGCGTGCGCCATAAATTTTTAGGGAAACATCAATCTGCAATTTTATATTTCATCCGAGAACACATTCATGTTTTTGGGTGTGCTTTTTAGCTCTTATCAATAGTATTTTGCGGCATGTTACGTACTTTATTAAAATTGTTTGATTGAAAATTGGCCGTGCGTCAGGTATTGAAACAGGTCAAAGTTATGACGATTTCGTTCTTTGTCGCATAGTTGAAACAAAACACTCAAATTTGGTACGACAATAATATCTTCCGTAAATATATTCGAAGTGGTAGAGCCACTACATAAGGTATTTTTATTTTTAAATTAGGGTAATACACGCATAAACTTCAACATTTTTATTTAGACATAGACTGTTACACAATATTTTTGGTATCGAATTGTATTAAGGTAGTATTCGGTAAAGCTTAGTTTTTATTCCCGCATGGGGATCCAAAAAACAAACTTTATGTCATTATTTCAGTTCTGAATTTCCCTATTATTTCTGAAAAGGCGGCAATTCTCGTAAAATTACATTAAGCCAAATATATTATATACTTGCTCCTCAAAAAATTTTCTCCGGTCCCGCACTAATTACATGACGACTAATAAAGAGCACTAAACAAAATTAGGTACTGAAATTTTTCAATTACTTCAGCTTCTCTCAAATAATGGGACTAAAAGAGAGTTTAATGGATAAAGCATTTTCTGTCTATGCGACATAGGGAAAGTTAATATTATATTCGATAAGTTTTAACTAAAGTCCACTGGCTCTATGCGGCTTGGCGAAGGGAATTTATCAAACTAGTTGGCAGTCCAATGTTGGCATCTGATAAGGATTCTGAGCAGTATAACGATTGTAACTTCATAAGGAGCTTACAGCTTAATATGCGTTTGGATACGTGAAGAGAAGAGACACTTATTGTCACTTAGAATGTTTCTGCTTCATTTTACACATACATAATTTTACAGTCGAGAACGGTGAAGATCGGACAAAATGAAAAAGGACATGTAAGGAACCTGGCAATAACTTTGTTAACACTTGGTAGAACAACATTATTGGATCAAATATCCTAGATACAGAACCATGTCATACAGAGTCACTTACACAGTACCAACTTGCTGTAAAACTCGTGTAAAATAAGCGAATAAAATACTCAAACTGGCTGCCTCCTAGGCGCAGTGGGTTAGACGCCGGCTGTGAAACGAGAGGCCGCAGGTTCGATCGATCCCCGCACCGTGACAATTGTATGTGTGAACCACAAGTATTTGTTTCGGGTCTGGATGTTTGTGAGACCGAAAAGTCCCTCGTAGTTCCTGACACCCACGACACAAGACTCGATCTTAGTATGGGGTCAGGACTATGTATGTGATTGTCGGGTGTATATATTTATTATAAATTATTTTAAAATATGAAGACAAACAACATGATGAAACCTAATATCGATTCAGTTTGTCTATTCAAATGTTTTGAATTGGATGAATCGATAACATATGTACTTTCGAAATTATATGTATCTATGCCGTAAACATTGAATTATTTATCTAAGCGATATTTCTATGACAATCGGATTGCGTTATCACGGATAAAAAATTCGTATCTTTCATGGAAATTACGTTATTAATATTTGGACAAAAGAAAACTATACACTTGCACCAAACACAGATTCTTCATCGACGATAGCAAAAAACTATAGAATCCTGTTTTAAACATTGTGCGTATAAGAGAATGTCAAATTTTCCTCTAGAAATCGAAACATACTTAGTAGCTTCGTGAAAATTGTTAAAGCCCTTGGAAGTTAACTGACACTGACGTAGAAAATTCTGCTTGAAATAGTTTTACTTACCCAATCCGTTAAAACGATCGGTTCGCTGGTCAACACTTTCAGAAGTGACGCCAGCAGACGACTCTGTATCGGACATGTGTTTTATTGAAGTCAATAGCTCGTGCTAGCTTTGATCGGTTAAAAGCCCCGTGGAAGGTTTTATACACGCTTTGTAGTCATATTATTGACGTAGCACCTCTGGGCTCTGACTAAACGTATGTGCATAATTTGATTCTTCTTTTATGGTGTCGGGGCCCGGGGGCCCCTTTGGTACAGTAAAAGCCTATGAGCCGTGAAACGAGATGTTTTTGGTTGTATTTCCGGCTTGGCCGTCTATTTTCCGATTAATTCGAAAATAGGAAATATTGTACCCGAGAAAAATGTTAGTTTTAATGGTTTTCATAACAAGAATAAGCTATCAATTTACTATCTTTATATTATGTCTCATAAAAGACAAAAGTACTAAATAGAAAGCTCATTCTGTGGGCTGAGTATTTTTGTGGAGAACTTTCATAGATTACTCATTACAGTACAGTATTTGTATTTGCTATTTACGTCGTCAAGCAGGTACTGTTCAAACTGTACTTATGTTTTAAACAACTTTTATCTCTGTAGTAATGTGATTTTTTCAAGGAGTTGCCAATTACTCTATTTATTTTTCATTCACCGTTCGTCCCTATTGTAGTCATGCCCTATTGTATTCAATAATGGATGTTAAGTCGATAAAGAGACTTGTGGCCTCAGTGTATGTCAATGCGTTGGTAATCCTGTATTAGGTTAATGTCTAGACATAATGGGTTTCAGCCTACGTATTGTCAATGTCAGTAAATGGACGCATTGTACACTATACAGTTCATGTTACCCCAATTTGGAATCACTGGAAAGTTGGTGGGATAACAAAAGAATCTGAAAGCATGTTTGCTTTATAATAGCACGACAAAGAGATTATAATGTGCCTGATACTAACTGTAACGCTATCCACAAAAAATATCTATTGACCAGTGACGGTTACATGTATGTATATCGACAGTCGAAGCAATTATGCTGGCCTGATCGAAACAGGCTGCACACAAATGCTCACTTGCGTGAGTTGCTTTAAACGTTGTTTAACTAACTTGGACGGTGATAGCCATCCGTATATATACGAATATCCTGCCACCAATTTTGTTTGCCTCTAATGCCACCAAATGCCTTAAAAGCCTTTGCGAATATAAAGTTAAGGCAAAACACGCTATCTTATTTAAATATTTGTAAATAGATGCGTATATATTGTTGTATATAAACTCAACATATTTTTTTTTTTTCGTGTGAGGCTGTCTTATTGCGTTTTGATTTAATTCACAGCATGGGTTGGTACATCGTCTAATGTATCACATGAAACTCATTGCGTAAAATTCAACGTTTTAAAATCTGAATCAGTGGAGTGAATATTATTTATTTAAATTTGTATATTATATATGGAATATATTAATTAAGTTGCGCGCAACATGCATAATGCACTCGGTTATAAATTGAAATATAACCTATCAGAAATGTCGTTATTGTTTTCACGCTTCGCTTTATAATCAGGCGTTCAGAGTTATACACCGCAAACACGTTAATAACCTTTCATCACGGCTATGAAAATAATAAATTAATCTTGCCCCATAATAGTTTGCGGTACACGCATAAAATGGATGTTTAGATGTACATGAATTTCAGGTGACCTGGCGTGATAATTCCACCATAGATTGTTAACAGTGAACCCTTAGAATAATCTGGTCAAAGGCTGTTTCCATAGCCTCTGTCGCGTGAGATTGCTTAGCGCCATTGAATTTAGTGTTTCGGTGAAACAGGCGATGTGTGATTGCTATGTGGCATGGCGTATGAATCTGCTTAATTGAGTGTAAATTGAGCATATTGTGTCACCCTAAACAACTAATAGTAGATATAATTCGATTAAGGCAATGTTATGTTTAATCATGTATAGTCCTCTTTAACGGCAATTTAATTAGGTGGTAGGTATTGGGTATGATAATGTGTTGATATTTGTTAAAAATGTATGGTAATATTACCTAATGGGAGCAGCTGCTCCGAGAACATTTGGGGTGGATTAAAAATTTTGACGCAAGTCATTAATCTTGAGCGGTACATTCACCAACCAGCGTTGGGCGAACGTGAACTAACAAACGATCCTTTCGATGCTGATAGCCCGTCAAGCAAAATACGAATAAAATCCATCATACTGATCCTATGATGTGTATTATAGGTATTTATATTAGTATGGAGAAACTAAACATGACTTGAAAATACCTATAGAATTTACTACTTGTTAATACCAACGTGCGCTGTGTTTGTTTCGTACTCCCCAAATCACACAGGAACTAGAAACTGCAACTGCTGAATGCCGTTTGTCATGATTGTGGTACCAACATCTTCGCCTTTAATTTGCGGCCTACGAAATACGACCTGCTCACTAATTATCTCTACGTGCATATGTATCTATGTATGTGACGAAAGTGTTCTTAATTCATAATGTTTAAAGCCCATACTTGTGATACATAATATGTAGATGTGGAGATGCTAGGGAAAGGCCTATGTTCAAAAATGGACTTCCTGTGACAGATGACAGAGAGAAAGCACATATTTCACAAGTAATAATTTTCTTTGTTTCTATGCGAACATCATTACTTAATTAACATTGAAATTAAAATATTTTAAGTCTCATCTTATCTATTATATAAATACATTTTTGAACCTTATATCACAATAATTAAAATTTTATTTATAAAATAATGTTAAACATGTCGCATTACTGAATACATTTGTCAAAGCGTAATACAACAATACAATTTTGATCCATTGTAATAATATCTGTGGAATATACGAGTATATTCCGGCTGCCCATTGATCAGATACGACCAAAAAAATTGAATTTTCCATTGATTCTATTTCCAGAAATGGAAATTATATCTGTGGATTAAAATTACTTTCTGAATAAATTTCCCTTGCCTATTATTTTACTGAACCATAATAAATCCTGCTTTAATAAAAAATGATCATACAAACTAGTATCCTACAATTTCTACAAAGAAAATTTTGTACAAGCATTACCAACAATGCGAAAAATAGTTACTTTGTACACGGACATTGTAATTAATTTGCTATTTAATTAAGATAATGACGTGTCTTATTGTGCATATTTATTAAATAAAAGCTTCTGCCAATGTTAGTTTGTGAAACTTCATTTAAATGTGGTACGGTGCGGTAATTGAAATACATAGATTAAGATGGAATGACAATATTGCTTTGTATATTTTCATTTCCGGTTTCCTGTTTAACGAGTAGTGTTGAACCGTTGCAGAAGTGTTTTATATCCGCCTGCAGATTACCTGAAGGCCGACGAACAAACAATGCGTCAATATATGGACGTCAATATATGTTTGTGGTAGTTATTCCCGATGTGTAAATAATCTCAGAGTTGTTAGCTGCTAAGTTCCCGTACCGTACGTTTATCAATGGTCTGCTTACTGGTTCCAAATGAGCTTCGTTAAAGTTAGAGAAAAAAATGAGAGAAAAAATATTAAAATTCATTCCTGTTACTTTTTTTGCATCTTAAATATTTCTTTTCATTAACGCCTTGCGTCGCAAAGCCTATTTTCGAACGCATACTCCAAAGCCGGCGGCTTTTGATACCGTTTTAATCTTAAAATAACTATTGTGTCAGAGTGTGTAACTTCCCGCACGGAATTGGTGCCGTTGTACATAAGTTGTTCATCGTTTCCGCAAAGTACGTTTCTGCGCCCCTGGTAAAATTTAAAGAAAAGGATAAAATGCACTTTCCGACCGCCGTAGATGTCAAAAAGGCAACGCCACGCCTCAAAAAGAGCGCAGTGGCGTATAAACCCTAGATTTTTTTAGTAACACCATACGAGCTCCTCTATTTAGAAGGTGTCTTGCATTCATGCAAGATGTTTGTGGAATACGGTTTTTTACTGACAGAAATGATATGACAGTAATCATCTCTGAACTCTCAATAAACAGGCAACACACATTGAAAACAACAACACAGCATCAAGATATGCTTGTTCCGTGTTATTTACATTGTTAAATTGCGATATACCCAATAGCGTAATTTTTATTTCCTTTTTACTTTTTTTAGTTTTAAGAATACAAATATAATTTCTCATTTAATTGTTGTAATTCCTTAGAGAAATTAAGTATCTTAAACCTCACACCACTTAGAACTTATTACTATAAAGCGCTGCAAGGCTGCACTTCGCTCGACACGAAACATTAGGCATTAATTTGTTAAGTCTCTTAATGACCAATAATCACTGGCTACAATGCTCTTCAAACCGGAACAGTGCTTACACACTGTTGCTGGCAGAAATAACAAAGCGGTGGTACCTACCCAGACAGTCCCTAGCTCGATAGCCCCTACTTTACATATAATGTGCATTTTACCATTTGCCAGTTTCACCGTGCAACAGTACTCATAAGTTGTTGAGCTCCGCATTTGTCATGTGGGATTATTTTGCTCTAGGTGTGACTGTACATGACTAAATACCGCTTTGTGGGTGATATAAAGTCCATACTTCTTTGCAATATGGCCTTCTGCGAAATTAGGACATGCAACAATCGTTACGTATTTCCATGCCCGAGAGCTGCTCTTTAAACAGGTTGCCGATGAGCAGTTAATATTTTAAATTGTAATTGTACCTTGTTTTATATTTAAGTTATCTTTAAATAATACTCGTAATAACGTGTTGATTGGAATATAATGCCTATTGTATTACGTACTATTTTCGGGGGTCTGTATAAGAAGTTGAAATAAATAAGAAATCATTAAAGGAAAATTATTTTCATCGGTGATAGCCGGCTGCTCTGTTTTAGTAGTTTCAGCGATGAGAGCCAACGATCATTAATTATAATATTATCTAATTTTGTTGGTGCTAAAATAGTCAGTATAAAATTTAATACGTAGTTAACCTTGCCAAATTATAACGAGGGTATTCAAGAAATACGTTTACTTTAAAACCACTTAGAAGATTTAATTGAAATAATGAAGATAAGGCACTCAGATTTATTTGGTCTATAACTTTAGAATAGCTCACACCTGTGGTGCTTGTCCTTAATCATGAGATTCAGTATATCAGCATGATGCACCTGCCAAGATGTCTAGCGAAGTGTAAACTATTCTCACGCATGTTTGTGAACACGGTTAGTTTGATTACGAATAGACAGTGACGTTGCGCTTGCGGTGAGACATAATCATAACTATGCATATAACTGTATAGACATACACCCAGCAATGTCTGTATTGACCTTCTGGAAGATGTAAATTAACTTAACAGGCTGACCGCGGCGCCAAAACAGTGAACTCTCCATACAGCTCGGACAAATAGTAAAGGTAAATAACACAGGTGATGTGTGATAAGCGGACACGCACGAACACATCTTCTGTCTCCTAACTGCGGCGAACAGATCAAAATGTGTCTGCGTCGCAGTTAATGTGATTTTAAAATTGGAATAAAAATTGCGGAGTTATTTTCGTTAGTGATCGTTTTGTACTAACTTTTACTAACGTAAATGGAATTTTCAAATATCGTAAGTGATCCCGGGAGAGGATTAAATAATTGTTACTGACAGACTGCTGAGTTCATTTTGCTGTTTCATTTTTCATCTAGGTGTGATTGCTTTTGATTTAAAATACGAATCATTGTCAGGCTATTTGAATTAAGTCCCTCTGTAGTTTAATCATTTTAAAAAGCAAATCGATGGTTAAATAAATATATTAAACATAGGTTAAACAAATATTTTTATATATTATAGAAAACATAACACAATAGAAGGTCGAGAATGTAATTGGTTGGATTAAGTCAGTAAAAACTAATTAAAGAAACTTTTCGATTGGTTCCTTGTAATTCTTCAAAAGTTATCTAAAGCTTTTAGTTTGCGGTATATGGATAATTATCTTTAGGTGTGAGAAGGTTAATTGTTATAACAATTATTTTCTTTGTATTGGTAATTAAACCTAAATAATTTCTTGACTCTCAATCACGAGGAGCTTACGAATGGCAGTGCTTTTGTAATATAATAAGTACTTTTTCTGGCGATAAATATTTTAACCATTATCTTTAAGCTATTACTTTATATTACATTCATGTATTATGTATATATATTTCTTTATAGAAAATAAACCAGTGGTTATTTTATGTGATGCCTTATTATATATATTTTATTTATATTATTCACCTTTTTATTTTATCCGTATAAATCACATTGCAGTTGTTATGTAAGACCTAGAGTTTGTGGCCGCCAGACTTTCGTCATTTTATAAAAGCTGAATGTTTGTCTGCGCATGCCTCTGACAAAGTCATTACATGATCAACTATTAAAAAGTTCCGATCGTGGTGGCTTTGGAAGTTATCAGCTTTAATGTGTCTGGCAAGATGAAAGAACCATCAAAAGTGTCCGCCTGCGAGGGAATCACCTTTAAAGTATAAAATCTGAATTTTATATATTTTGTTAAGGCAACTATCAAAAGGTGTTTCTTTGGCAGCCGGACACTTTTATAAAATGACGGAAAGTCTGGCGGACACGAGTTCTGGGTCTATTTGAGTAGGTGAAAATATTTTCGTTTATGCGCGGTTTTCGAGTGACAGGGCGCGGTGAATGCGGTGCCTCAGTCCGCATGACGCCATCATGTCCTGTTGAAACGCTTTCGTAGACAAAGAATACCAATACACACGATTTGTTCATCGAAATTTCACTCCATTCCACGTCTGTTATTTACATACTAGTAAATATAAATCATTTAATATCTCATAAAACGGTTTTGAAACATACAAAACCTATTTTTTATTAAATTTGGAGCTGTATGATTCGTTAAGTAATATGGCATTTCATAAAATCAGCTGCTACAGCAATACTGAATCCCATAAGTTCTTAAGTGTATTTGGTGTATCTTCGTCACGCTCTATTTCCTTACACTTAACGTTGAAATCTTAAAATCCTTCGTGTCCTGACTAGAACACGTAACTAGCGATCGATAAAATAGCTGTACAACATGGAGCCCCTAAATTTCTGTTTCCGAGCGCATTTTCAAATACGGAGGTTTGTGGCACAATTTTCCATTTTGAATATAGGTAATCTCAATGTTAGTTAGGGAAAACTAACGTATCAAATAAAAATATATGCATGTGTAAATATGTCGTTAAAATTATTTGTTCATTTAGGTACACAAATTGTACATTTTTTGAAGTTCGCAAATATGGTGTGTGATTTCATTGATTTTTTGTGTTACGTAATTAAACTAGTGTGCTGCACAAATACACACACAAGTTACGTTGGACTGCATTGGCTCGTTATTTCTACTAAACGGAATATCCTATTTTAACTCTCTTTGCTTTTAATAGCTGACTTTTTTCTGGCCAAATTTTTATATAAAATTTATACGCGGTCGTATTTTAAATTAGCGTTTATTTAGTAATACCTCTCCCGTTGTCTTTTTGTAATAAAATCTTGCAATCTAAATTAGACACGCTTTCTGATGTTTGATAGGACTCAAATGTTGTGTACTTATTTATCTTCAGTGATAACACAATGATTAATATCGTGGAGCAGGTCTGATGATGGAGACGGAAGATGGCCATTGGAACTTCTTAATTAAACAAGATAAACGCATCGAGTTTCAGCTCGATAACTCATCTTAAATAGCACTTCATATCTCGAATCTCTTAATTATTTGGCTTTTAAGTTAATTGTCCCAGATAAAAGCTTGTCTTTAAAAAAGGATTTTTATACTTTTATTTTATCTGTACAATAAATACATTCTAATTTATTACCGCCTTCGCGGGAATAAAGTTTTCTGACGTTGCATCTGATTAAGAAGGAGTGCAGTGTCCTAATATATATTATATTTTAATGAGTCTCTCAAGTAATTAGTTAATTCATTGCAATTAGTCTAACGCCCAGATTAGAGAGCCTACGCATTACACCGGGCTATACATTTGAATAGAAACATATTCTAAAGGAATGTTATCTGTATCTATCTGTATCAACCTATATATGTCCCTCTGCAGGGCACGGGACACCTCTATAATCGAGAGTACGTTTGAGAGGGATTAAAGCCATACAGTCTACCTCGCTAGCCTAGTGTGGTTGGCTGACTTTACATACCATAGAGATTCTCACAAAAGGCTATGGTATGTAGGGTTTTCTTCACCATTTAAGTGCGTGGTGAATGAATATCAATACTCGCATGACTCCAAAAGTCAAAGGTGTGCCATGGGATTTCAACCCACGACTTTCGTGAACATATTGCCAGCTGATCCGTTACTAACATGCAACCACGCAATTTATTTATTCTGAAAATAGTATCTTAATATTGATTATTCATAAATTAGATTGTATTATTCTAAATTTATAAAATTATTTGCTAATTACTTATTTTTAAACAACAAGCCCTACTAATTGTCAGCTTATCCTGGTTAATTAGTTTAATCCCAGTGGAGGATGATTTGCTCTTCTGAATATTCATTAACTTTGGTCGCCGGTATATATTATCGTTTCAATTGATTGAGCAGAGCGTCGATATTAAACCGCTTATGAGTAGGGATCAAATTTATTATGCGCTAAAAGCCTAATTTGTACTTTAAAGAGAAAACCTTCGTATCAATTATAATCATTTCTAAAATACATAGTTTTATGTGGACAATTATAGGACACTAAAATTGAGAAAGTGCTCGGTGAACAATATGAAAGGCTGGTGTTAAAAAAGGATATTCTGTATAATTGAGATTGCTTAGTCGATAGTCCACCATGCTGTCCGAGTGAGGTTGGGCGTATTTGGTACAAAACATATCAACATTAAACTACGAAAATAACGATATTTAATAATAATTCACATTCATATCTTCTAAGTATATCTATACTTATAATAAAAATGGAACTGATCGATATCTCTACATGAAAGAAGTACTTTAAAAACTATTATGGAGGGACTGTATTGACATATTAATGACTGTTAGAATTTCTGTCTGTGCCTTTGTGCGCGCTAATCTATGAAACTGATGAATCGATTTCGTTTAAAGGAGATCGGTCGTTTTCCTATGAATATTGGGCCTAGTAGTGGAAACATGGTGGAGACAAATGAGCCATAGAATTAAATAATAGGGATTTTTTATCCTTCAAATATAACATAGTCTTCTTGAGCTAGGATACGGGGTTTTTAAGATTTATCCTCTTAAAGTTTTACAAAATCTACCATTTTCTGCTATCTGAATACGTAATGTCATAGTTGGCTTATATTTTAAGTTTGGGATGAGTATGAATATACATTATTATGAAGTACGTAAGCTTATCAAGGAAGACAGAAACACATTTGAATATTTAAAAGTATATTATTTTGATATCAGGTTTATTGTATGTAGTTAGACACTTTGTCATGTGCTAGTTTAAAAAATATCTGAAACTACCGTACACAATAATGAAAAAATAAAACAATGATTGAGGATGAATCCATTCAGACATTACAGATCATGTAAGCCTTTGCGCCTTTACGATCGGTGTCTCGTAGTTGTTGGCTTCAGGCGCGCATCAATGATTTCCCGTAGTTTTTGCTTACATGACGATTATAAACATTTTAACTTATTTATATGCTATAGTATTGTTGAATCGAGGTAAGCAATTGACTGCAAGGGACGCCGTAGAGAATAAACACAACACCCAGCCACAAAACGAAATTATATGATTTTCAAATTAATTCAATTTTAAATACACATTAGTACACGACGAAATAAACAATGCAATTTGACAGATAATAGTCTCGTGACAGATGTCAACTCTATTAATGTTGCTGACAAATACAAAAATGGTAGAAATATTTCATTTCATATATTTGACACTCTTTCAAACCCGAGGGCAATGCGGTGGCTTAGGAGAAGACAGGAATACATGCTTTGAGTCATGGAACATACTAAGGCGGGACAGGGCGGAATATAATAGGACGGAACGGGAAAAGCAGTATAGAGGACAGCAGTCACATTGACTTTATTAAGTTTAATTATAAATAAAACAGTACGCGAAATCATATGTAAGTGATGTGGTTTGGAGTCAAAAAGTATCTCCACCAGGGACAAGCCGGGCCGGGCCGCTAGTACCTAATGTAATATGAATGTGAACAGTATTTACACATCTCGTAAATTATAGGCAATTTTGTTTGAAGTATATTTTAATGTGGATGTAAGCTGCAACACATGGCGCTATGTGTCCCGATTTAGATTTAATATTGCATCCGTGTTCGTCTTCTATATAGGTAGATTTTTTTTTACTATTAATATTTACGATAAATTCTTTATAAATGCATTTTCATAAAAAAGTGACTATCGATTATCGCGGAAAATACGAATTCGCTACAGCAGGATTAGTAATGTTTCTGATCTATAATATGGAATAATCCAATAGATGAAATTTCTGTTCAATTTTTTTAGACTCAAAAGAGTTTAATTTTATGTTTTTTATTCTTCTTTTCTTCATTTGGATAAACATCGATTTTAAAGTTTCAGGAGCAGATTATATTTTTTGTGCATATCTTCATCATTCATTATCATTTCGCATGCATTTACTGCGAGGAGTCATGTCATCCTTCACATTTTATCTTAAGCCCAATTCGGTCCACTTGTATTTACGTGTTTGTTATCAATTTCTAATGTAACTCGATTTTACCTTAACCTTTTAATCTCCCTGCGATCTTGAGAAAATAATTACTCTGCCTCAGGTTCAATTGGTGTTTCTCATTTAGCTCGAAATTTTATGTCAATCTCTATTTTAGGATCTTTTAGAGCTTACAATATTTTTCACTTTCTAATTTCGAATAGGGTTGTATTCATTTACAGTGATCATAAAATTTTACCTCTCTATAAAATAAATCCTTTATCTTTCTCTGAATATCGTCCCATATCCATTCTCCCTTTACTGCCAAAAGTACTTGAGCGTCGTGTTATCTCTCAATTGAATTGTTTTCTTTCTAAGCACAACATTTATTACGTTATTATTTCTATTGTCCACGCAGTTTTATTGTTATTTCTTTATAAAGTCATTCCTCCACGTGCGTCTTAGAAAACATCTATCCTTCCAATTTGTTTGGTCGATTTCGTACATTATAATTTATTTCAATGATTAAGTATAACGAAACATTCATATTGGTAGACCAAAGAGATCGCCATTAAACCGTCATGGTATGTTAAGATAGAAGCTGTCTATTTTTCAATAACGTCCCGCGGCCATTTGAATCATATTTTTAAATAATTGATTACACTTTGGAATAGAAACAAACTTGGCTCATTACCTTTTCAAGAGAATTAGTCAGTTCATTACTGCTAAAGTAAAAGTTAACTTAATCAGTAACTTTTAGGAATAAAAAGTGATACAATATTTCACAGTCACAACTTGATAATTTAATATTTAATGGAATACAAAAGAACCCAATTAAATCTAGTCTCTTAGATAGACTGATTGTGACAAGTAATTTCGATCATAGAAACTTGGAAAAATAATCTTGAAATAGGCTCCTAAAAATATCAGGATCATGAAAATTTATACATGACAACATTTGGAATTATGCTGTAATGGTTTTTAGTAGGCAACAACAACTTGCATGAGCTCAATAGTTTTATAACATCCATAAACTTTGCAAACATTAGAGCAGGCAACCTGTTCGTCGTTTTGGCAAAATGTTCATTACGTTCCAGGGTTCACTAAAGGTAAATGATTTCGGCTGCTCTGAGCCCGAAGATATTAAAGTTCCACTTACCATCCTCACACGTCCTACTTACGCCGGGTCAACATGACGAGCGACAATTTAATAAATTAAATTTTAAAGTTAAAGTATTAAACATTTTGTACTGAATGTCGAGTTGTGTGGTGTGGCGCTGTTTTTGTTTTGTTTTCAAGTCTTTCTGTTGTTTAATTAAGTATTGCTCTGACAAATTACACATAATTGTTGCTGCTTGTTGTTGATTTCACACGATATTTACAGCAAATCAAGCAAAAAGAGCATGACGTTCGACCCAGGGCACGATAGAAATCTTTTTTCGCGGTAGTAGCCGTATACGGAACGCAATACCCATGTTTCCTACAAGTAACTAATAATTAATTGGCCTCCTATGACGCAAGACTAGTCATAAGTGCAGAAATATAAAGAACTACGACGGTACAATCTTGTAAAAGCCAAATTGCACCCTATTCGTAAAAAATAAATGTCTCTTATTGCCGGGATGCAATGTGTAGTGGTATGTTGATGGTGCGTGGTGGCCTGTTGGTAACGGACCAGACTCGGCTGCCGTGAAAATGTTCACGGTGGTCTCAGGTTCAAATCCCAGGGCAAACCTCTGACTTTTCGAAGTTATGTGTGTATTGATAGTCAATCACTACGCATTATAATGCTAAAATTACAGCATTAAAAAATGAACTTTTCGACAATGTAACAAAGTTAAAATTAAAAATCACAACAGTGCACTGAGATCTAAGCGAGCCTTAAAATTAAAACAAAAATTATAGAAAACATTAACTATAAAATATAATATGTCGCACAATGCACAAACGAAACGAAAATATCAAAGGTCCCACTACAGTTTAGGATGTTATATGTCCTAACGATGCGATTCAACGGAGCATTTTGATTTAAACTTATTCTATTGCTGGATATCGAAAAATATGTTTTACAGGATACCTTGGTGAAACGCAAGGAACTGTGGAACAAAATTTTAATGACTTAATGGCTCAGGATAACTCATTAACAAGTAGAAGCTTATATAAACTTATAATATCTACAATTTTGCGTCTGGCATCAAGGGATGGCATTAATTTTGAAATGACTTCACCTCTCAGTGTACTTGTTAGCGCGGTCGGGACAAATTCGATCTAAGTAAGCCAAGTATCTGGTGAAGTTTCGTTGGACGCGTTCGATTCGGTCAGTGTGCATCTGATAGGATTGAAGAGGCTGGTCTCCAACTATCTAGAGAGCCGGGGCATGAAGTGAGGGGAGGTGTGCAGTGACAGCTATCATGCAAAGATCAAGTGAGATAGAGAATTTACGAATAACATGTAATACAACGCTTAGTGTTGCACGACTAAAACTATTACCCAATTTTAGGGGCGATCTCGAAGTAATATTTAAAAAAAAGCGTTTATTGTTTACTAGGTAAATTTGGTGGCGGTTACGCCCACGTACTTGAAACTGATAGCTCGGTAAAAGTGTCTTCCTAAATATGAGATTTTCGTCGAAAATACTTCAACACCTCCCTATTAATATTTAATGATATTGTATTGTATATTTAGTAAAAAAAAAACAAGGTAATAATAATACTCTATACTTTATTGTCCAATAAATATCAGATATATTTTTGAATTGAATATTCCTAGTTAATCCTGATTATAAAATTATGTTTTATTAAATTTTTGGTGGAGGCAGAGGTAGAGGTTAGTAGAGATAGCTACTTTTATTATATTTTTGATAGCCAGTGTAGAGCTCTTTTTACTTTAAGAGCATTCTCATATATTACGAACAGATGTAATTATTCATTTCGTGCAGTGTCTCCTTATTTTAGAAGCTGTAAAAATTTATAATATAATAATCATGTCTTTTTTATTGTATTGTTTATACAAAAAACTATTCAAATCATATTTATGGAAAATTAGCTGTTTACTGTTGGCAACATTAATAATACGTAAATATTTGATATTTATTGTAGGATTTTTTTATATTGCATTTATCACGAATACCACGGGTTGGAATTGGGCCGATACAAACAAAAATACCAATTGAATTCTTTCTCTAAGTACAATGAATCAAAATACTCGTAAATTCGAATGAAAAGGAAGTTCTGTATTATTTTGCAGGCTGATGCTTTTATAATAATTTAATACCTAATATCGTTGCTTATATAAATACATATTGACATTATACACTTCACTTGATATTATTATACCTTTAAATACTTAAAACATGCGAAAATATAATAATTCATTTACGACGATGTGTCAAACGTCATGTTTGTTTACAATGTGTTTGCAATGACATCGCACTGACACCACACGAACACGAAGGATGGACATAGCGGTATTTATAACATAAAGAGATGCTCTCTGTCTCTTTTCTACTGCGTTGATTTATATGTCTGCTTGTGGAAACAAAACATTCACCGGGCTATTGACAGTTCCCCAGCACGGCGCACACCTGGAATGTAAGGCCCTCTAGATAGTTGGAGGGCTATACGACTATGCACAAAATAATTATAGAATTAATCCAAGTTTAAGTGGTTTTAAATTTGCACAAATGCGTTTCGAAAAGGCTAGCATTTTGAAAGAGTTGTATGATTTTGCCAATGTGTTCGGTAAAATTTAATTTTGAATCAACTATAACACCTAAATCTCGCACAAATTGTGGCGCCTCAAACTAATTACATCAATACTGTAACGTATAAAACTATAGTGTTTTTATTTTTAGTTGAATTTGAGTGATGTCACTTCACAGCATTAAAACACATTTTGTTAGAAACACACCAAGCTTTTATTAAAATTTAAACAGATTGTTTAAGTTCAACATCGCTTGGAGATTTAATGTTTCTGTACAGTTGTAGGTCGTTTGCAAAAATAGAAATACTACCGTGTTTAATGTAGTTTGAAATAACATTTGCAAATATCCAACGTAGGATTGGACTCAAATGCGAACCTTGCGGTATCCCTGATGAAGGCGCAACAGCAAATGAACGAAACCCAAGCGCAGTGACGTATTGTTTTCGGTTTACTGAATATAAACCCAACCAATCCAACAAAGTACCGTGTAAGCCATAATATTTTAGTTTGGATTATAATATGTTACGGCTCACTTTATCAAACGCAGAGCTAAAATCGGAATGAAGTCTCAAAATATGAACGGTATTCATGTAGATAGATATCTTCTTATTTTATCAAGGTCTCCTTAGTAACGTAAATTATTATATTTGGCAGGTTAGTGGATCAATTATACTTTCACAATTGTATTGAATGCGCAAAGTAAAAGTTATTTGATTCATTGTTATACAAATATCAGTAAACAATTCTTGTTGGTATCTGATATTTCGTCAGAATATTTGATCTTACCAATTATTGCTACCTCGTATCAATATGTCAATAAAGGACAATAGAAAAACATCGTTATTGTTTTACCAAGACAATTAATGAGGCAATATTTATATCCAGTCATTGTGTTGTGGGAGCAAAGTCTCAGCTATCTCCTAATATTCACAACACAAGATCCAATTACATATTTCTTAAGCGACTTTCTTTTTTTCTGAAAATTTTAATTTAATATTATTCTGGGTTGACAATATCAGTTATTGACTATCAGTATAAATATTATGACAACCGTCTATTTCGAATGAGAAATTGAATGTAATATGTTGTTAAACATGCTCGAATAATACGAAATGACATGTTTAATCTATATCAATAAAATAACCGTCTGTGTGATAAGTTAAGCGTTCTTGCCACATTAGGGTGCTACGGCAAGGCCCCGGCCGAGTAATAAGTGTTGTTATATGAATATTGAGTATGTACATATCATTTTTACTTTCACTGAAGAATACCTTTAGAATAGTTGACATGGGTATACAGTTTCGTAAGATTCTCGATCTGGAGCCCAACATCCGGCAGTTGAAACTACTACTCGTATTATTTTACATTATCACTTTTTATCTCTTTTATGGAATAGGAGACAAAGTATAATACATTTTTAATACATTGGTGATAACCCAATGACTCGTCTACTCATTTGTCTCCTATTGTCTACGTTTCCGTAGACTCGGTCGCGCAAAAACATCAACAGCACCTAGGGAATTCAATGCAGTTGTACGTCGAAATGTCCTCTTTTAAAAACTGAATACGAACAGAAAAGTCCTCGAAAATTAATGTTCATTGTACGTTACAATTTTACTGACATGTTACTAAAAAGAAATAACCAGAAACCATGTTATCGCCACGTTCGCGCCAATTAATTTTTGAATACGCAGTAACAAAGGCAAAAAATAAATGGAAAATCGCTCAAAGTCAAAATAGAATTTTTGAAATTGTTTTGGAGATATGACAATGATTGGCAGCCGGTGTGTCAGGTCGTTTCGTAGGCTTCAAAATATTAGACATGTTTCATTTAATATGAATGAACACACAGCCCATTTTTACAGAAACAATATCGGTGTCCATTTTAACTAGGTATTTATGCAATAAAATAGTAGTATTCGGTATTTATCACCGATTAATTATTATTAAATGAGCCGTTTATTTGATATCGATTAATTTGTAAACAAAAAGAAATATTGTTTTTATCGCACATCTAAATATGATACTATGGTGAATTAATGTCATGTCATTGTGTTGAGAATATTGCAAAGGACAGAATTAGTCAAATTTAATATCTATTGAAGAATTAAAATGAAATATTGAAGTCATTTGCAAAAAGTGACACACCGATTATATTAAACGGTTTTATATTATTGTAATTTTACAGATGTTTGTGATGTTGGAACTTTCTAGACCTGATCTGCGTCTAGAATGATGAAATGGTGTACCTACAACACGTATTTTTATTCGCAGTTACAAGAGTTGACACTCGAACTTGTGGATTAGACTATATCATCACTCTATATTTGTACAATTGAGAGACTAGAACGTCGCAATGCCGTCTGTTTTTACGACGCCGTATATTTGACCGGGTAGTTTGTTACACCGATTTTTTTTTTTATTTCTACGCACTTTTATTTTGTTCCCTTTTTTAAGGTTTTTTTAACAGGTACGTATTATATTGCATTTAAGAATTTCTACATTATTAACGCCCAGTTTTTTATTGGAAAAATGTCTCATTACTAAGAGTCACATTCATGTAAATCTTAGCACAGGCTTACCGCACGACTGAGGTCTATCTTCATCTGGTCACGTTCTTGAAGGATCGCTTTATGGCGAGGAAGTGATACATCACGCGTGTCTCATGTGCTCTGCACTCCGTTGCACAACATCCATAAATAGGCTATCAGTGGCGAAGGGTGACATTTTTTAAAAGGGAAGCCGAAGCTCAAGTCACAAAATATGTTTATTTTCTTTATCCTGTTACTAGCTTCTGCCCGCAAACTTCGTCTGCGTGGTTAATTTTAGTTGAAATCTACCATCCCGTTCCGTCCCATCCCGTTATATCCCGCCCGCCCCGTCTCATTCTCACTAATGGAATGTAATCCAGTCCCATCCCATCTTTTTGAGTATGAAAAAGTAGCAAATATATCGGAATTCCTTCTTCATCCCACGGAAACACTAAACTTTTCGGGATAAAAAGTAGCCTATGTTAGTTCTTATACCTCCAAGAATATGTCTACAAAGTTTCATGATGATCGGTTGAGTGGTTTTGCGTGAAAGCGTAACAAACTAACTTACATTCACATTTATAATATTAGTAGGGTTAAGGGATTACGAAATGAGTACAATGCGACTGATAGTAAGCGTAGTGCAGTCCGAATAGAGATCAAATTTACTGTGTGATGTTTCACAGAATGAACGCAAAACGCGACACATTTATGCACGTGTGTCCTTATATTCGGACCTTTGCGAATATCCTCCCACCAGCAAATTATTGCTTCGAGAATCTTACTCACCAAACTAAAATAATGGGTTTCATTTGGTAAGTGATATTGTGGCATCTGCCTATTGCGGCCGTCAATTAAATTTTAATATTTTCGTTACCTATGTACTTATACAATATTTACAATGTCCATGAAATAAAAAGTAAACCATGCTTACATAATGAGAAAAATAAAAAAGTATATTTCTAAACTGTACGTGAATATAAGATTAATATTAAAGAAATAAAAACCTAGACTCAATATTTTAACAAGTACGATAGCCCCGCATTTATCAGTTGTAACATTAGTAAGACAATGTATTCCTCAGGCGAGGATCGAGCACGTCCTAAAATCTAAACACTAACTTTATTTGTAAAATCGACAACCTAAACATATTAGTACGCTCCTAAAGATTAGTAATTTCCATTAAAACCATAATATTAATATTACACATTTTGTAATTAAAAACATTTAAAACTAATTGCATGAACCATGAATATATTGTAAAAATGTAAATACAACACTTATAAATACATTAAACTCCGCATTTCGCTATTGTAATAAGTAATATCTATACCTAAACACACGAAATGCCGGAGAAGCTGCGGCTTGCCTCTTGCTTTTTTAGCGTAAATTGAACCTTAAATCATTATCAATTTAAGGTACAATTTTGCGTGGTTTGTTGCATACTATACAATGCGTAACGGGCGGCGCGGCGGCGGCGCGGTGGCGGCGGGGCGGCGGCGGGCGGCGGCGCACGGGCCGCGCTAGTGTTATTGAATAAGCCGAACAATTTTACAGGAATTCGCCAGAGGTCGCACCGCGTCGCAATAAAAAGGGCTTACTGTGCCGCTTCCTAGTAATGTTTACGTATCTGGCCGACAGATGTCGTTGAATGTAAAAAATAATAATTGAGTTTTGATATTATATAAAAAAGTTTGAATAATTTGCTTGTTTATAGTGTAATGATAAATTACAAAAGGGAACCCGGCGGGAATTGGCTTCCATGGAGCCTTCGCCACTATAGGCTATACTTTGTAATTCGCCAATTTGCCGACAGCAGCGAGTTATTCAATAACATCCAGCCACACCTTTTGATCGCGTGCGACGACACAATTTCCGTCACTGCTTTTATTTTAACTTATCGACTAGCACTTTTGTTTAACCACTGAACCTAACACGAATTTGTTCCTTCAAATCATAAAAATAATATTTGTTGCATAACCAGAAGGAAGTTCTACACAGCATTCTTAATCAATTTATTTATAAAACGCAAGGTTAATTTAGGTTTTTCTGATTTGCATAACGAGTTTTTTAGTGTATGAATCACCTTAAATTTTATTATTAATTTGCGCAAACACTCATTTACTGACTAAGACTATAAAAATATTTATCAAATATGTTATTGAACCCGTCTTCTTCGGCACAGAGAGCAAAACTATCCAGCCGCTGCGCCAGCCAGTATCAATATCTATATTTGCATATAATCATCCTTGACATTCCGATGTTTCAAATTACCGAATCTCTACCGTGAACCTATGAACAACTAGCAATGCATTTGCAATCAAATTGCTTTGGTCAATCATGCAGAGCATAATAATATACAAGCAACGGTCAGACACATAGTCAATATTTAAGCATGAAGTATATTCCTACTTGAATATGTGAACTTATAATATCAAGTCTGGCAACATTAACATTAAGTATTATTTTTGGCTCCTTTATTTTAGATATAAACTGTTTGATATAAATACTCTTGACTTACATAACGAACAATGAACTAGATTTGCGATGTTGTCTCTCAGTATGCAATCCAAACCCGACCGGGTGAAGGTCGAGGTTATCTCCGCTGATAATGACCCGCCAGCGAATCTGTCTTTACAACGTCTTCAAAACAATCGGTGCGTTTTCGCCCTTTAACTAGACGAATCATTCAAAACATGCAAGGATTTCTGATGTGAAACCTTCTATAGTTTGCAATAGGCGCATTCGGCTATGTTGCATGGAGAAAATTTCATGGGATTATATTAGTTAGAATTTATCTTACTAGCGTGATAAAACAGACTTATTGTTGTTTCATTTTCATTGTCCTTGAGGAAAATCTATTTATCTGCCCTTTCGGTACCCCGGGGGAGGCCAAAAGGGATATATCAGTCCGCCCGCCAGGCCCAAATCAAAAATTGCTGGTCCTTCCATTGTAGGGGTCCTGGATGCTCCACACTTATCACTGTTTTTGGTAGCCCGTCCAGTGTGTTGTGGGCTTTCACGACAGAGACTAGCTCATTCGCTCTATCGCACATCTTGGAGTCGTTATAGGTGGGGGCGCACTGTCCCGCAGTTTGCCCAACGACCCCGATGGCCCCTTTAGGTCGTCTCTTACGACGAGCATTACGATTCTTGCATCCCCAAACCACGGGGCAATTCTAGTTGTTTCATAACATAATCAAAGCTGATTTTAAATTTATACTATATTAATTATTATTATTTTAATTAAAATGTATTGCCTTAATTATATAAACAATGAAAATAATACTAAAGTCTAAATTTATTGATATTCTAGTACATTATACAAAATATTATTAATAGATAATATGTAAATCAATCTTGTCTTATCTTTGAATTTTATTGTCGGGTCAAGAATAAGAAAGAAAGTATGTGTCTGTTCGATTTATTTATTTATTTATGAAGTGTATAATATGTTGATAATCATAACCAATAAATTATAAAAAATCTATTTTTGTAACTGTGTTCACTTATGCCGGCAGTCCTCGTCGAGTAAAATTTATTTTTTCATTTAATTATTTTTTCATTTCATTTAATTTTACGTTAAATATGTTTTGAGTATTCACTATAATTAAATAAAAATCAAAAAATTCCATTGATGCTTTGCTGAATTTGTATGCCGAAACCTGGATTCGAACCAGGGACCTTTAGACCACAAACGGGCCTATTGCTCTGCCGCTGAGCTATTTCGGCTTGTACCGTACTTGTCGAAGTTATCGTATTGGTAAAATGTTTAGCCTCAGTATTTTTTTATTGAGCGCATAGGTTTAATCAGAATATTCATAATTGTTAAAATCTGTACACCTAGTACACCGTTCATATAATTACAGATTGTTAATGCAAATTAAATAAAATTACCTAAGACAAACCTTTGCAAAGAGGTTACTATGTATTTAGTAAATCCATTTTTAGTACATTATGTATTATTGATCTGACATTACAATTTATATCGGATATTCTAAAATCGATTTTTGATAAATATAATATATCCTTGTTAATAATACGTGACTTATCCCGCTTAGTTTGAATTGGTGAGAAAGTTTTAAATGAATTGCTGAAAGCTACTTATGGTTTAGGTTCAGATTTTAAGTAGGGCAGACTGCAATTATAAAGTAATATATTTATCCCATTCTAGATATTATATCCTGAAATTCAATGAATCTTGTCTTACCGCCAGCGTTAAAGTGTTTCAGAGTTTCTACTGGAATCCTCAAAGCATCTGCAACTTTGAGCCGCCAGCCTTTCACTGTAGAGACGAGCGTTTGTTTTGAATTCTTTAACATCAAAACAAGACAAATATAATATGATATAATTTCTAGCTATGATAAGCTCCATTTATTCGCTAGTCAAAGAATATTACAGAGTATTCATTTAATAAGGAATTCATTTAATAAAATCACGAACGTATGCTTACTTAATGAATTCCTTATGACGACCATGATGGACATTTTCCTTTAATTTATTAGATTGCAAAAATGCTTGGAATTTGAAACCATCCGTGTAGCGAACATGATTCATAAAGGAATTTCAAACAGATACTTTGATTTTTTTTGGGGAAAATTAAGTTTTGTTATATTATATACCGTTTTTTTGTAGTTCGCCAACAATAGGCTAGCGTGATGGACTATATGGTCTGATCTCTCTGAAATGTACTCTGGATGGCAGAGAAGGGCCGCCGCCATCAGTGGGACGTATATAGGCTGATACAGATTTAAATAAACAGTTTTTAGTTTACCTTTATAAGTTCTTAAGCGACTAACATCACACCGCTCTAAATTATTCACACTAATTACATTTGTGTTAGTTCAAGTCCTTGGCGAAGTTTTTAACTACAAATAGCTGAGCAATTACTGTTTCCTACTACAGAATTAAATGTAGTGAAAAAAATATTTCTAGCTATACATAGGTTGAGACAAGTTTTGGTGCATAAGAACATAGGTTACAGTGTAATTATTTAAATTACAGCATTTTAAAAAAGTACGTCGTAATGGAACATTCACTATATAGTTTTACGTCGCTTTAAAAACCATATAAGCGCATTTATGTCACTTTTAAACATTAGTTAACGTTTAACACAAACGATGGCATGTTTAAATGGACTAATTTACTTTGCTCTGATGTGAACCACTTACTATCCATCACGCGGACTTCTATATTCAATTATAACTTGCCTAATCGACTCTGAAAGCCTTTCTGGTATCCTGATACCAGATCCACATGTCCGCTAGGCTAAGTTAATTTATTTTAACAAACATACATCACGAATTTTGCCCAGAAGGGGTAGGCCGAGGTGCTACCAGCCACCAGGATACCCACGCTTCGCCTTGTGGGTAACAACCGACAATGTGATAGCCAGATAATTCCCATATTTTTGGCTGATAATGCATAGAACAATTTAAAATTACTTTGCCCTAGCTGGGATTTGAACCCAAGAACCCAGGGTTGTATTCATACCATAGTACAACTGAGGTATTAATTATTCTAATCACTAATTTTAACCTGCTGAGACTTGAGACTTGAGAGTAAATAAACGGCAATAATTCAATCTCATTACCATCCGGATAGGTTTCTTGATAATCTTCAGCCATAGGGAGCATACAACTGAACACTGGCATCGCTCAGGGATGTCCAGTGACATCTTGGAAGTGATCAGAATGTGCAAATCTTTGCCCCATTTATAGATCATTCATCCACCTCTGGGTGGACCTCCAAAACTGCCCTGCATGGCCTGTATCTGAGAACCTTGTTGGCCCATGAATCGTCATATGGCTACAATTCATATCACTTTCCATTTTCACTGTCATGTCACTTTGACTTGCTTATCCTTTGCGCTAAGTCGATAACTTTTGTTCTACGATCACAACAATAAAAGTGCCATCGTTTTACTTAAATATAATAATAGTGATATACCATTGAAGTCGTCTGAGAGTGAGTGTATAAATCTGTTAGTCAGCCTTCATTAGACCAAGCACGGGCATATTGTCCAAAGTTAAAATAATTTACAGTAATCGACAGTGTATAAGGACGGCGCGAGATTAATCCTGTGTTTAAACTCGTTAGTCGCTCGCCTCTATAGCTCCTGCTTCACTAACAACTGACTTAGAGCATAAAAACTTGCCCCTTTTATTTGATTTACTACCTTTTTGAATCCAGTTAGTTTATCGTTTCTACACAGTTATAATATAATAAAAAATGTTATCGTTAACGAGCTCTTGTTAACAGTCTCGTCAAACAGTTTCTATGTTCTTATCCAAGAAATATCCTTTACATATGTGTATGTATTTTATATGCTGTAATTATAGTTATTCAAACATATATGTTATAAGGACATGTATACAATTCGGAGCATGTTTAAACATTCAGAGTTCGGAGAGAGATTTCAGAGATTCTGGTATGCAAATATTTCCTGGGAAATGTATGTAAATACAGGTTGTCCCAGAACTAGACGATAAACGGGTAACGGGAGAATAAACGGCATAAAGTAAATAAAACTCACTAGTATACTGAGACTATATGGACTATATGGCCTAACCACTCTCAATCGATTCTCTCGATTGTAGAGTAGGCCCGTGCCCTGCAGTGGGACGTATATGGGCGTATATACGATAGATAGTATGCTGAGAATCAAAATACTCGACCGCAACAAAACAATTGTTAGGTTAGGTTAGTTTATTTCCTTTTTTAAAAAAGTTTATTATGTACATATTACTTTATTTTTTCCACTTTTGTTCTTGTTTAATTTATCTCCTAATCTCTTAATCCTAATCTAACCAAAATCTCTTCGTCTAGACTTCTGTATTCGTTAGCGTTCGTACTCATTGACATCCAAAATGTACTACATTTTCGACCGCTATTTATGAAATGTATAGCTTTCCTAGGAATTGTATGTGTGATGACAGATTCAATACATTTCCTATCATATACCCAAAATTTTATGGTTAATTTATAAAGTTACAATGTTTATATTCATTCAAAATAGGCACGTTTGTTAGGACGCGCGGTATTTATTTGTTTACGTTTGTTTCAATTTAATGTTGGAAATATTATTTGAATATTGGTGAATAAATTTGATGTTTGATTTGTATATTCAATGCTACATATTATAGTAATTCATTGAAAATGTGGGAATTTATATGTGAGTTATCTAAATTCTATAGGCGTGTGACGGAATTCGGAACTACAAATAAAATTTAAAAATATGTATTTAACTCATTTAAGATATGTGTTCATCTTATATACAAGGATTTATCCTCGTTATCTAATAATATTAACATTTCCAATGTAAGTAATTAAGTGTGAAGAGTGATAAGTATTTTTTTTCAACAACGCGTTTGGACGCCAAAAGATCGTAGACGAAGTTTACACGTAACATGTTTTATTTTTATATGGAAAAGTAGTATGCACCACGGCTTTCGGAAAAAAAATCCTTAGGACCTATTTATTTGGTGTACATATTCGATCTGTTTACAAAAAAATAAACCTTCGGTTGTAATGCGAGTGTCCACGTGGTTGGATGATACTTGATCGAATGTATATTATAAGTCTTCCCTGCTCACACGGTGTCAAATAAAAAAGAGACATGTTTACAAGTCATCAACCGTTTGGGTTCTGCCGCCGGCCCTGATTATCATTGCAATTACGAGAACAACATGCAAGTACTCGTTTAAAATGTAGCCGGGAGATAACCGCATAATGTATACTTATGTCTCTTGAATGACAAGTCTAGGTGTTAACATTTAACGGGCCATCATTGCGTCTAGTTGTGAAGAGAAAATTGTTCAGTAATCATAGCGGCCGCAATAAAGTCAGGAAAAATACATACGTTTAAATCGAATTTTAACATACATACATACATAAACTCACGCCTTCATCCAGAGGGGGTAGGCAGAGGCGTCACCAGGACACCCACATTTTGCCTTGTATGTTCAGTCCCATGATGTGATTGGGGGCGAGCCTATCGCCATATCGGGCACAAATTCCTGACTCCGGGCTGATAATGAATAGAAAAACCCAATATCACTTTGCCCGACCCGGGACTCGAACCCGAGACTCAGCTTTGCAACCGTACCGTAATACAACTACGCCACCGAGGCAGTAATTTTTTTTCACACACAAATAAGCTTAAGCGATCAGAGGGAGCAAAAATGTGCATCATACCACGTTAATTGAACGGTGCAATGGCTTGCTTCATAGGGAGGACACCCCGGCGGCGTTTGCTATGGGTTATCTGGGATTGGCGCATCGGTCATTTTCGGGCCGGATCGCCTTCGCGGTGTCGCTTACCGCTCGCCAGGTGATCTATTGTTACCTAACACCTAAAAGGGAGCGTTTTTAAGTTCGCGGAATGAGGGTGAAAGGGCGGGGTGGGCAGGGGGTTAGTTCATAAATATTTTCCTTTTAATTATATTCTTTAGCAAGACGTAAACATTTTTCACTTCTGTTATTTATCTTACATATAACCTGATAAAAATAATTTACATTTGTCTTCAAAAAACGATAATAATCCGTAACTTATTCGCCAGTCGAATATTGTTTTCTCAAAGCTTTTTTTTTCAATTCGGGGCACAAATAAAAACCATAAGCCACGTTTGGACTGTAGGGTGGATGATTTAAAGTATTAAAGCCCACGATATTTTGGGAAGCCACCCCGACACGACGACACGAGCTCTAGTGTACGGGCGCGTTGTCGTGCAGGAGCCGGACACCTGTAGTTAAAATTTTCATTCATTTTTATTTTATTGAATCTCGTAACCATGCCAGAATGAAGCGTAGTATTCTCCGGTTATAGAAACACCTTTTGTCCTTGTAATAGACCGTCAGAATACCTTCTGAGTCTCAAAACACAGTTACCACGAGTTTTCGGCCGACTGTGACACTGTAAACTTCTTGGCAAGTGCTTAACCCTTTTTATGCAAGTGCATCAAGTCTTGCTTTGGCATAGATTTATAATGAAGAACTCAAGTTTCATTTTCAATCAACAAGTGACAATTTGTTCCAATCCACTATCCTTTTTTCACTGCAGAGATCCTGTTGTTTTTTGGCGAAGTGACAATAAAAAATATGATACTAACTTAAATTTGTTTATATTTTAATCAAATCACCGTCAAGTCAAGGTGGGCAAATAATTTTAAGCGGTAGTATACATTAAGTACTTTAGTATTTTACTTAATGTTACAAATTATAAGAAACTCGAAAAGTAAGGTCGGATCCACACTATAAGGTCGATCACGGTTCGTTCGTGTTCCGATGTCGCGTCGGTCTGGTGAAATGTTATTAAATGAAAAACAATGTGTGTATCCGTACTATCCGTAAGAGTCAAGTTCCGGTAGAATCGTTGTCAGTGCAAAACTGACTCGCAGTCAGTAAGACAACACAACAGTTTGTATTTATATCGTCCAAGTAATGAGCATTAGTGAGCCCTTGAGACGAATTATTATTTTATCGACAAGTCCTTAAGGACGCACGCAAAATCAATCCCTAGCGCCAGAAACCTATCACAGATAATAACTGACATGTTTCGTACTGCTCACGAAATATCTAAACAACAAATAAGTATGTTCACCAAACAAATAAAATAATATTGTAGTAGGTAACATGTACTTATATCAAAATGAACTTCTCAATAATAGACACAAGATTTGGCTTCGGGTGTATCAGCCCTGTTCATTATTTGCACCTATTTATTTCGGATTTTAGGTTCTTAAAGAGCCAGAAAAAACAACTTCTCGGAGGTATCAGCAGTTATAAACTTGTATTAGAACACTTTGATACAACACACCATTTTTGTTTTAGATTCGACATAATAATAATTTTGCTACTCAAACTATATTAAATAGGCGCAACAGAGTCGCAACAGGGAAATGACATCACAGCGGTTAGTGCAGATTTCGCGCGCAGAGCTAGCTTAAAAAAAATATATCTGGGAAAGTATAAGCCGAATCGAAGAAAGAATTTACAGTGCTCCTTGGCTTTTAATAGAGCATCCCATACGGTAAAAATCTAAATTTGGAAGAATTCTCCATTCTCGGAATTACCTTTCACTGAGCATACTCAGGCCAAGATGGTAGTGAAAAATTTAGAAAATTGTTGTATTAGATACTCTAACTATGAGTGCTAACATTTTTTCTTTAGCCGAACGTCTTCCAGTATATATATTTTTACTTTTTCTACAAGTTCCGAAGTCGTTGATTCAAACGGCCGGCCGGCCGTGACTCGTCCTCGCCTCGCTTAAAAAGGCTATGCCACATTTAGACCATAGTTTTCTAAGGGCAAGAGGCCCCGTAAACCGTATCAATATGATTTGTATAGATTTTTCTTGCTTGAACATCATTCCGGTTTAGGTCGATGGTGCTAAAACCAAAGACGCGATTTTGATGAAACTCTATTTTTATACTAATTATGAAAAAAAAATCTTTACGAACGTATTAGGACCAGATATTTTATATTTCAAACACATTTGATTTTTTCATCCGATCTTACGACAATGCGATCCGATCTAGGTAGAAATAATATTGGCGAAAATATATTTAAAATTATCAAAGCGCGTATCATAGAATACCATCTTCTGAAATATGGGGTATGTCTAAATCAGGCACGCGGGGTAAATAAGTAGATCGAGAGGGAGATAGTGGGACTCCGTAAGAGTGACAGGTACGTAAATAAAAATTGCAGTAGGTCCACCACCGGTTTTTTTTACAAACCTTTTATTCGCCTTTTCTTCTCTAGTATTACATCTCAATGCAGCAAAGCTTCTGTTACTGGACATACAGATTACAGGGTATATCCAGACTGCGAACGAAAACGAAGCCAGGCGGTAGTTTAAGTGATTTCAGGCACAATGCAACTAAAAATTTCGCAACAAACGCAACAGTCTATCTTTTGGGTGATAAATACCTAGTTTTCCTAAAATTATAATTTAAACCCTTTCGTACCGTTGTGTATTTAAAAATAAAAAGGTGTGCATTATTATTTTAGGAAAACTATGTATTTACCACCTAAGTAGGGCAATAAGTAAAAAAAAATAAAAAAACAAAATTCGTTTGTCTTAGCGATAATCTTAGTTCCATAGTGTCTGTAGTCACTAATACTACCACCACCTGGCTTCGTTTTCGGTCGCAATCTCTATATATACCCTGTATATCCACGACAGAGTACACGCAACAGGTTTTATAAAAAATAATTTTATTTTACTTCAGATATACATTTATTATTAGGTAGGCATTTAAACTTACCTAACTTAATTGAAGTCTGGCTTCCAATAAATGTTCTTACCCATAAGCATAGCACGTTTTTAATACCCGTATTAGTTAGATATATTATGACTAATCATAACAAATCTCACCAAATCTGTGCGAAATATCGCCATATTTGTATAAGGCGATATATTAAACATGATCTCTTAGCAACATGTTTGTTTTTGTTTAGATACGAAGATCGGTTCTGGCGCAGCGGAGGTCGTTTCCTTCATGAATCCTTTTTGAAACCGCAATGATAAACAAACTTCGTTTTTATATGTTTTTTTTATATGTTCTCCTTCGGTTTTCACTTAATAAGATGCATACAAAGAATGAAGAGTGTAATTTTTTTTTCGCTGTATCCGGATTTTGTAGATGAAATGTTGCAAATGCCAATGTTACCTGTATTCGTCATTCTACGTTAAATAAGTTTTCGGAATTCATTATAATTTAAAAAAAATGCAAAAAATTCCATTGATGCGTTGCTGAATTTGTATGCCGAAACCTGGATTCGAACCAGGGACCTTTAGTCCACAAATAGGCCTATTGCTCTGCCGCTGAGCTATTTCGGCTTGTACCGTACTTGTCGAAGTTATCGTATATATGTTTATTCAAAACATTCATAATTATTGAAATCTGTAGGTACGCCTAGTACACCGTTCATATAATTTAAAATAAAATTACAGATTGTTAATACAAATTAAATTAATATACCTAAGACAAACCTTTACAAAGAGGTTACTATTTAGTAAATCCATTTCTAGTACATTATGCGACTCTAATAGCCGTGTTACATTTATAACTATTATTGATCTGACATTACAATTTATATCGGATATTCTAAAATTTTGATAAATATAGGTATAGGTAAGCTTTTTTATATCTCCTTGTAAATTGACTTCGCCCGCTTAGTTTGAATTGTTTTTTTTTTCCTGTTTTTTGTTCTGTAGGGGAATTGTCTATATCGCTGTAAAGTGTTGGTTTTAGTATGTTGGGTGATTTAACTGACAAAGGAGAGACGCCTCGCTATTTGATACGATGGATCTCCCTTTGTCAGTTTTATATGTAGGTGTAGGGGAATCTTCCGGAGGAGCAGGACTACGACATAGCAATGCCTTCGTCCGCCCCTCATAAGACCCCCTGGGAAGTGTAGAAGAATTGAGGTGTGTGTAAATGTTGTGAGTTGGGTGTGTGGTCGCGAGAGTTAGGTCCTTCATATTATATAGAAACGGACAAATAACTAAATTAAAGTAAATGTTGCTTATATGCTACATAATGACACCATTAAGGTTAGACTCCTCGCCAGATAAGTGTGCGCGTAACGGAGGGCGCTTCTAATGTTGCAAGCTTATATGAAAATAATACACTTCACCAAAATGGGAATTGTGGTACCTAGTTATGCGACCTGCCACCTTATACCCTATATTAAACCCTCAGGGTTAATGGGTCAATAAGGAGTTGTATAGCTGCTTCATCTGAACTGACTTAATGTATTCGATGTACCAGTGGCGAATACCAAGAGTATCAAGTAGACGGTTCTCACAAGAGAATAGTATATAAGCCATGGACATCGCAACGTCAGTTGACTTTGCTTCAAACCATCATAACTAACACAAGTCTTTGTCTTTGTTAGAATTTATCATTTGTGAATTATTTGAAATAAATTATTTTTATTTACAAATACGCTCGAGATAATTTGACTGGCGCAGTCGGGTCGGATTTAATATCGCGTTAAAAGTAGGTTCGGAAGGGGCACAAAAATAGGTCGCCGAATTGTACTACCAACGCTAAAGATAAATAATCCGCGAACCACAAAAATATAAATTAGTCAAGTACGTAACAAGTGATAAAGAAGCAATTTCCAGCATGGGAAGAAAGAGCAAGTGAGTAAATCCTTTCATTCCTTCCTATCGCTTTCCTTCCTTTTTAATTGGACTGAAAATCGCCAATTTTTAAAAAGGCGTGTTTTTCCTTTCATTAGGAAATCCACAAAATAGCGCCGTAATCTTGGACTAACATTGCCAATTTTACGTAGAAAAATAATTTGAATTAATTATTTTTGCCTTTGATATCATTGTGTTTTTGTGTTGTATGTGCATTATTTTATTAAAACAATGAATCAAATACAGCTAATCCCACGGGAGATAATCGAAATCATCCCTAGATATGACGGCGACGAACGGTTGCTTAGTCTATTTTTAAATAAATGTGAGTACGTTATCAGAAGCTTTAGAGGCGATAACAGTGTAGCTCAGCAAACATATGTGTTTCACAGTGTTACAAGTAGACTGACGGGAAAGGCCGCAGTATTACTCAGTGAAAGACAGAATGTAGCATCATGGGATTTGTTAAGGGAACTATTAGTTCAGCATTTTGGTGACAGTAGGTCAGAAGAATGTATAGCCATGGAGCTAGAAAGCATTAAAATAAATTCAAACGAATCGTTTATCGAATTGTGTCACAGAATCCAAAATGTTAGGAGTTCTTTGATAGCAAAAGTAAATCTTTTGACGGACGAAGGTATTAAGGCGTCAAAAATGATAATATATAATAACTTAGCACATAAAGTTTTTATATACAACTTGCCTGAGAACTTAATCCAATTTGTGAGATTAAGTAAGTCCACAAATCTGGAGGATACATTATCTATCGTAATGGAAGAGGTTAATTTCCAAAAGGAATTTAAAAATAAATGTGTAAAGCCACAAGCACCTAAAAATTGTGTAACAACTGAATATAATAAAACACAATTTAAGGAGCATAATAATATTTTGCCGAAACCTCAAGTTAAATTTGGAGGGCAAAATCAAAAGCCACAGGGCTTTCAATTCAAAAATCCTGTAAATTTCCAACCAAGACCGCAACAGTTTCCACAATATGTGAATAACTATAAAAGGTCTGGATTTTTCAAGAAAAATCCGCAACAGCAATTTAAGTTTGGCATCCCACAGTCGCAAAATCAGGTACAAGACGTATCAATGCGAACTGTGAGGAATAATAAGCTAGTAGGAAATTTTATAAAGGGAGCCTCAGACAGCCCACCAGGATAGATTATAATAATGTTGATAACATGATAAAACTACCGTATATTAATATACCAAAGTTAGGTAAATTCATGATTGATACGGGTAGTTCTCGCTCATTCTTAAGCCCAAACAAGGCGATTAAATACTTTCGTAAGTATTTATACAACGAACCATTTGAAGTGATAAGTACTCATGGTCGTAGCGAGCATGATACGGTGGCTCAGATTCCGCTTCCGGGAATTTTTAATACGAACTTGATACACAAGTTTTATATTTATCAAGTAGATAAGAAATACGATGGATTATTAGGCTCAGACTTGTTACAAGACCTAAAGGCAAATGTTGATTTTAACAACAAGGTCTTAAAAGTAAAAAATGCGAATATACCAATGGTATATAATGTTGTATCGCAAATAGGGAATAACTCTATAGAATTTATGGATATAGATCCAACTATAGATGAGTTGTTGGAAGTAAATCTTTCAAAACTTAGACTAGGTCATTTAAATAATGAGGTAAAATGTCAGGTAGAAAAATTATGTTTTGAGTATAAAGACATTTTTCAAAATGATGGCATTCCATTAAGTTTTACAAGTCAGGTAAAACATAGTATACGGACTACCAATGAGGATCCCGTATATATCCGTCCTTATAGGCATTCTCATAAGGAGAATGAGGAAATAGAGAGACAGGTTAGGAACTTGTTACAGAACAATGTTATTAAGGAATCGCACTCACCGTGGAGCGCACCTGTCCATTTGGTTCCGAAAAAACTAGATGCTTCCGGAGAAGAAAAGTATAGGATGGTCATAGACTATAGGCGTCTTAACGAAAAGACGATAGACGACAAATATCCCATACCAAATATTTCAGATTTATTCGATAAGTTCGGTAATGCGAAATATTTCTCCACAATCGATCTAGCTAGCGGTTACCACCAAATAGAAGTCCAAAAACAGGACCAACCAAAAACAGCGTTCACGACACAGTCGGGACACTACGAATTCATACGAATGCCATTCGGTTTAAAAACGGCACCCGCCACATTCCAGAGAACAATGGATAATGTGTTGCGTGGTTTAATAGGTGTCGATTGCTTAGTTTATTTAGATGATATTATAGTATATTCGTCAAACTTGCAGGAACATTTTTGCAAACTGCAGAGAATATTTGACAGACTTAGAGAGATGAATCTAAAAGTAACTTTAGACAAATGTGACTTTTTAAAAACAGAAGTTTTATATTTAGGTCACACAATATCAAAAAATGGTCTTCAACCAAATGATGATAAAATCAAGGCAGTCTTAAAATTTCCTTTGCCTAAGACACCAACGGAAATAAAAAGTTTCCTTGGACTAGTAGGTTACTATCGTAAGTTTATAAAAGATTTCTCAAAAATCACTCAACCTCTTACGAATTGTTTGAAAAAGAGAAATAAAGTGATCATAACCCAGCAGTATATAAATGCATTTGAGAAATGTAAAGAGTTGCTTACTAATGCACCTTTACTTCAATTTCCAGATTTCTCAAAGCCATTCCTATTAACTACGGACGCCTCTAATTTTGCGTTAGGTGCAGTTTTGTCACAGGGTCCGATAGGAAGTGATAAGCCTATTGCATTCGCGAGTAGGACTTTAAATAGTGCAGAAACCCGCTACAGTGCTATAGAAAAGGAACTATTAGCAGTAGTATGGGCATGCAGGCATTTTAGGCCATATTTATATGGGAAGAAATTCACTGTTATAAGTGACCATAGGCCGTTAGTATGGGTAAATTCATTAAAAGAACCAGGATGTAGGCTAACTCGTTGGAAGTTGAGATTAGCAGAATATGACTTTGATATAAAGCATAAGCCTGGCAAACAAAATAGTAACGCAGATGCGTTATCGCGTATAAAAATTAACGCAATTGATAATGATAGTCAATCTATGTTAGTTAATACGGACGATGATCCGAGAATAAAGGCGGTGATTCAAGAAATTGAACACGAATATAATAGAATGAATAGGGAAAGACAAAATAGTAACTCTCCCGTAATAATATCATCAGATGATGATGATGAAGATAGGATGAATAGGATAAATAGGATTAATGAATTAGAAAAATCCGTATTTACATATCCTGTACCATCGCTAAATAGCAGCGAATCCAAGAAGTCGTCTGATATTGTAACAATACATTCTAAGAGGAAAAAATATTTGTATAATTACTTAACAGATAGAATGTTAGGGATTAAAGAAAAGATTATTGAAAAGCGGGGCGGCGAAAAAGAATTCGACGTTAAACCCGGCGATACAGTTTTCATAAAAGGAGTAAATATAAGGCGTAGCAAGGATAAACCTCGCTATCAAAAGGCCAAAATAACAGAAAATATAATTAGAAATACTGTTATGGTCCAAGCTAAAGATAGAGATAAAAGGGTACCTATTAAAGATATAAAACGTCCTCCACAGGTACATCCTTCTCTTAATCATCCAAGCAGTCCAAAACCTGGCACTTCAACTTCAGCAAATTGAAGCCAACCCAGGTATACTTCCAGTAAAAGAAGGTCGTGCTTACCTTAGTTTATATAACTGGGAAATAGTTAAGATTTTAGATCTACAATTAATATATGAAAACTTGGAATATAATTTTATTAAATATGGAGAAGTAAATTCATATTTAGATAAAAACTTAGATATTCATATTTTAGATGGTAGCATTGTAGACATTAAACTACAAGCAGAATATATAAGAAATATAACTGTAGAAAAGTATGAGCAGTTAATTCCGAATATTAGGGTTAAAAGAGGAATACTTAATCCTTTAGGAACAATTATTAAAGCTATCACAGGAAATATGGATAATGATGACGCAATTAGATATGAACAAATTTTGAGTAAAGTTCAATCTGAGCAAAATGCTATCTCCAATAAAATGACTATTGTCTCTGAAATAGTGGATTCATTAGTTAACTTAACAAATTCTAGTAGGAATAATTTTATTATGTTGGAGAAAAATATGGATGAAATTGAATTATATTTAAATAAAACATATTTTCAACGAAGTAAAGAATTCGTTATAAATACTTTTAATATACTCATCCATAATTTTCAGTTGTTACTTACAAGATTAAGTGAAATTGAAACTATAATAGCATTTAGTAGAATTAATATCGTTCATCAGTCACTATTAAATATTAGTGAATTATATTATATATTGAGAGATGTAGAAAAGGTAGATAAATTAATATTACCTGTTACTGTAGAGAATCTTGCAAATATTGAAAGATGTATAGATATTAAGGCTTACATCAAAGGCAAACAAATAATTTTTATATTATCAGTTCCTACGGTTCAATTAAAAGTGTATAACTATTACCAACTACATCCCTTTCCTATGTTCAATCCAATCCGGAATAACACATTCCTCATTATTCCGAAACATTCCTTTATCCTTATGGAAGGGTTGAAAGCATTAGAGCTCAAGGAGTCATGCAGAGAAATAGATGAACAGATATACTTGTGCTACGAGAGCAACGTGTCGCCTAGTAATGACGACGCATGTATAGCAGATTTAATGAAGTTTTCTACTAATATAACTTCATGTTTGCAATTGCCAGTGAAAGCTAGCAAGCTTAAAATTAAAACCATACAAACAGATGTGTGGATAGTATATTCCGAAATTGAAATGTTCATTATGGAATATTGTGATGACAATATAAGCCAGTATAAAATATTGGGCACGTATATTATTACGCTAAACACAAACTGTGAGGTAAAAATTGGAGAAATGACGTTGAGGAAACGTCATATTAATGGAAACCAGATCACACTTCACAGGATGCCTGTTATTCACCTACCGAGTGTTGCTGAGCATCCAGAGTTCCAGAGGACTTCCGTCAACCTGGACAACTATAATATGGAAGATCTACGGGTGTTGTCTCGTGTTCTACAAAGTGATAGTGAAGTGATAAAAGACGAAGGGCAAATGCCACCAGTGAATATACACAGTGTTAGCATAGGAACTATTGTACTTTACCTCATATTGATTTTTGTATTGTTGTATTTCGTGTTTAGTAATAGAAAATTTATATTGTCAAAATGTGTCCGAAATCATCATCCGAAAAGTGTTTCAGGAAATGATTTCGTACTTAAGGAGGGAGGAGTTATGCGACCTGCCACCTTATACCCTATATTAAACCCTCAGGGTTAATGGGTCAATAAGGAGTTGTATAGCTGCTTCATCTGAACTGACTTAATGTATTCGATGTACCAGTGGCGAATACCAAGAGTATCAAGTAGACGGTTCTCACAAGAGAATAGTATATAAGCCATGGACATCGCAACGTCAGTTGACTTTGCTTCAAACCATCATAACTAACACAAGTCTTTGTCTTTGTTAGAATTTATCATTTGTGAATTATTTGAAATAAATTATTTTTATTTACAAATACGCTCGAGATAATTTGACTACCTATAGCAATTGGAGTTGCAAATTCTTTTATCACGCAGACAGCAGCCTGTTATATACTTATAATGCTTGGAATTATTTTGTCTTAATGTAGGATTGTTAAAATATGCTACAATTATAAGGTATTTACCCAGTTTTAATTAAATTCCAATCACTTTAAATTAGTACATAAGTGGAATTGTATAAGCTGTCAATTTCCCAACAACAGTGAATTGAAGATTGACAAATTAGTCTCTTTAATGGTAAAACTTAAATTATTGAGGTAAATTAATAGGGTAAATTCATTAAGTAGGCAACATTCTATGACGTTAACGTTAGTTTTGACTTTTTTCCGCGTGCAGACTTAAGCCCTGGTCTGACGAACGGTACGCGCGGCACTGCGTCGCGCGCAATGCGATGTCAGACTCGGTTTTGTATGAAAAACGTCATCATTTGTCTTTTGTTCTATTGCGGTATGCGTCAGCCAGCGCGCACAGTGAAGGGTCAACTCCATGATGATATTTTGGTCGCTTGATAGAAACTGACAGCGATTTGCGGTAGCGGCACAGATTTATATGAAAAACGTCAAGTATTGCCTTTTGTTCCGTCGCAGTATGCGTCTACGTTGAGGGGCAAGCGGTGATGCGGGGGGTGGATATAACGCACGGCGCGCAGTCATTCTCGACTAATCGCCGCGGCATGCGACATTGCGGCAAGGATTTATTTGTTGATAATTTGACAGAAATAATAGCAGGAGCCCTTGTGTTTTATATCAAGATAGAGAAAACGCATTAACATTTGATAATAAAAGGGAAAAAATCTCCGATGGTAGTATGCCCATTTCTTTTTCATATAAGCACCAAAATGTAACCGCAATGCATCGGATGTATTACAATTTTAAATCCCTGGTTAATATTAGTCCGTGTTGCTTTACATCTAGCTTCTCCAGCCCGTATTTTTGAGCGGTCAATTCTTAGTTCAATATTTAATTGTCTTTCACTTTGTAATGGAGGGAAATAGACGATTCTTTGTTTTTAACTCCTACTATTTAGTTCCTTTATGATAAAGCTGCGGATTTCAACAAGTTAATGTGCTGAGATCTATAACATTTTCTATACGAAAATAATGGTGTGCAAATTTTCAGAGACATTTACATTACATACATCGGTGGCGTAGTTGTACTACGGTACGACTAGAAAGCTGAGGTCTCGGGTTCGAATCCCGGGTCGGGCAACCTGATATTGGGTTTTTCTATTCATCATCAGCCCGGAGTCAAGAATTTGTGCCCGATATGGCGATAGGCTCGCCCCCTATCACATCATGGGACGGAACATACAAGGCGAAATGTGGGTGTCCTGGTAGCACCTAGGCCTATCCCTTCTGGGATAAAGGCGTGATTTTATGTATGTATGTATGCAAATAAAGTTAAACCTAGGATCAAGAACTGCTGATGTGCTGAAGGTTGTGTAGATATATACCTACTACCTACCTATACCTACGTGTATTATTTGAGCTCCGTATTGTAAATTTATATAAAAAGTACAATTAAATGATTATTGTAAAAAGTGTCCATAAGCATTGACCCAGGTTTTGCTTGTGATAATTTATAACAAAATAATTTATTTTTATAATAGTAATACAATTCGTTTTTATCAAATTACGGTACAATCGGCGATAATTTAAGAGTAGGTATCTATTAAGTCCAGTGAAATATAACTTGATCAAAGAATAGGTTTATTAGCAGAAAAAAATAAAATAATATAGTTAATAACACGCGAATTTACATGAGAAAATATTTAAACTAATTATGTCACGTATCAATATTTGAGAAAATGGTCTGATGTGCCTTTTTACCGACTTCGTTTAGAATGACGCACAAACAATTTTTTAAGAAATTCTATATATTTTTGACTCAAATAATTGTTATCCGTTGTCATGGCGACCCGTGAAGACTTCAATGCAAAATTGTCATAATAACATTTGTTGTCAAGTTTCGGCTCTACCATTGGTCAACGGATTTACGGACAGAGCGAAACCTATCTGTGAAACCTCCTTAGTTGCTTGAACTGCGTTGCTTGCCGCAGTGCCGCAGGTACCGTTTGTCAGACCAGGGCTTTACGGGGCGAGCAGTCTAGGTTACATTGATTCAATTAATTTATACATAAGACATATGCTGACCATTGAGGCGCCAATCAAGTTAAAGGGCAGACCTTCCTAAAGAATCCGCGTATCTTAAATCGTAAAAGGTTTAAAAATATGTAATGCTTTCACAGGTTAAACACGACCTTTAGAGTCGTTATATATTATACTTGTTATATGAGTACAAAAATAAAACTTTCCTTCTTGATCTTGCCGGCAATTATTCGGCAGCAGAATTTACTACAAGGTAGAAAAAAAAAATCCGAAAAATGCTCCGTATTGTTAAAACCTAACGCCCCGCCGGCCCAGATAAATCCTCATGGATAGAAAGAATATTTTATAGCGCTGTCGAGAATTCAATTTATTGCAAAAGTATTTCTATATTTTTATAAAGTTTGTCAATATGGAATTGTTTGGGGGAGGTCTATGTTCCGCAATGGACTTCTTGTGACCGAAGAGAAGGTGAGATAGAGAGAGAGATCGTGGTAGGTTATTCGTATCGCCCGTAAGAGCGACCATGGTGGTGCATCCGTCACGATTATACATGCACGTATGTTACATTTAAAGCCCGGTCTGTGTATGTTTCGAAAAGGCAGCTCTCCTATTTGGATGGTTACTGAACTTACCATCATTATAACTTCAAGTCAAAGCATTATATTATACATTATATTTGTGAGCAAGGCGACAAATCGCGCCTTGGGCAGAGTGCCGTAAAACTTAAATAAAGAATAAATATTGAATTATGAATAGACACCCAGTTAACGGGTTTTCCTTACAGAATAAAGGTTATCTCAATGCCTCTACAAAACATGTTTTTAATGAGAAAATGTATAATGGATTCACAGAAAACATTTATTGAGTTATCATCATTTGTTTACATTTACTCTTATCACGAGACATTGTATTTGTAACTTTGTATAAATGTAGCAAATAGTTTTAAGTGGATAAAATATTTATTATTTAATACAATTGACATTAAATAAATTTGAGAAAAGCCATCTATGAAATAAGAATGTAATTAAAAATCACTGGACTATCTTATAGGGGTTAGTTGTGAATCTATTTGTCTTAAACACTTTATATGATTGTGTATGTCAGACTTTTCTTCATGCTTTCAGCAATGATGACTAACTTGCAAATTTTAGCAGTACACTTCTATATGAGACGCATGATAATGCAGCGCGTCCGTACCTTACATTTCATTTCCTATTGTACGACGATTGCAGTTCAATCGAGTTTGATGGCATACTGTCAATAAAATTGGGACAGCCTTCGGAGAGAAATACGCATATTGAGGAATACGATACACGCGTGTAATTTATGGCTGGCACCGTATGAAACTAGCAATAAAAACATACAACTCGTCTATAATAACGCTTCATATCAAAAATATGACGTAATACCTATAAAGGTTGAGTGGATTGATACTACAACCTACATAATTATTTATACATATATTGTTTGTGTTGTTTAAAAGGCCACGTTAAAGAACTATAAAGAATCGGTTTGTGTGAAGTAATACTAATAATTGTTTATTGTTGTGCTAGTAGGTTCACACGGGCTGTGAGACCTTTAACAGAAATTAGCTGACCCACTCTAGGCATTTTAGGTTTTATGTAAAGCGAGCTGATTTATCAGACTTAGTTAAACTGTCGCAGATAAAGGTTGGGGCTCAATCACGGCACTAATGCGGGTAATCGCGCCACAGCAAACATCGTTACATTCAACAAAATTGACACTAGACTATGCGCGCCTCTGTTTGTATGTATTTTTCCTTTTCGCCTGTTGACCTTGCGGTTTTTTTTTCATTTTCGGCGACGCCGTCTGTGATGTTTCGTAGAAATTGATACTAAATAGAGTACTACTTGCATTAATTTTTCCTTAATCACATATGCTTAAAAATCTGAGATTTTAATGCCTAATGCCTATATAATATAAAATCATATGCTACATTCCGATAAATTCACGTGACACGACAGCACTTACCATTCACCCAGTAACTTATTATAATTGTTTCCGATAAGATGCGAGGTTAAGACTACAGTATCTCTCGACTGAATGTCAAATACGTAGGTAGAGTTCAAAGTATTCTCCGATATTAATGCATAGAATACTTATAATAATTACCATATTTTCCGTACCGTATTTACCTTTAGCATAATTTCTAACTATTCATATTATTCATTTTAGATAATATCTAGACACTTACTAGAAAATGCTATTTCGCGATTTAGACAGTTTCAAGAAAGAGCCATTTTCTGAAAAGCTTTGCAGATAAAAGGAATTGCTCCATTCAAACCGTAACTTAACGCCTAGACGCCAACCTAAAAGAAATTTTATGCCTTTGATCACGTAATACATCGTTAACAATCCCTTTGTCACAACAAATGACACCAAACACCAACTAGTTTTATCATTTGATTTCACTCTTTACCCGAATTTTACTTAAATGATGTGATCAAATGTAGCAAATATTTGTCGGCATAGAATCAATTAAATCACAAATTGACATCAAGTCCCTGTGAGTTTTATAGACGCGTAAAATACGCATAGCCAGCGCCCTATACTACGAACTAAAGCCCATATAGTTTGCTACGGGCTCAATTAATTAATTACGATAATTATGAGCAAGCAGTGTGTTGATAAATGAGTCTTTGCAGACAGAATCGCCCTCGAAAATCTCAACGCTATTTTTTGTAAATGAATAATAGAAACAATCAGAATATTTAAATTGTCTACCCATTTTATATACAATTGAACAGCAATTATGTCCACTCAATACAATACAATATTCTAAAAAAATTGTAGCGATGTAATTTTATTGCTCACCTATTAACTAAACGCGAACAATACAAAATCGCCATTTCACAATTATCTTTTTTGTTGTTTAATAAATGATATTGATTTTCAATCTTCTCCCTGAATTCGTGGAATTTTAATATGATTTTATTCGCAGTATACCTTATTGAGAAATGCCATCCACCAAAAACCTTTTATAGTAACTGTTAATATTGCGTTATTTTATTGCCACAAAATAAATACCATTTTATGTATTCGAGATTAAAGATATGTTACATATTAGTAAAGTTCATAATTTAAATATTGCGGCAAGCATTACCTTGATTAATTATAGATATTAAACACATCAGTCGCTATTCAGATTGACTTAAAGAAATATTTCAATATTAAATCGTCTCGACGTGACGTGACGTAGTGTTAATATTTAATCGCAACGAGCAATTATGTAAGCGGGTTCAAAATTTATACATTTCAACTGCGATCTGTTAGCTAGAACGGTAAAAGTGAGTCACTAAACAACTAGTTTAGCGCGGAATTCAACAAGCGGACAGTGTGACGCTGTGATATGTTTGCTTACTAAACTAAGAATGACATGAGTTTTAGCAAACATCATATTTCCATTAATGTGTCATGGCAGGTTACATACAGTTATGCAATAAAGTAATTGGATACTGGCAGGATAATATGATTACAAAGCGTTTTATGATTAGTTCAGTGCAGATGGAGTATCCACTCACGAGAAGCGATTATCGGTCGACACAATTATTGCTCGAAACCAGATTAACACGGCACCCGAGACGCGACGCATTTTCGTGGATTAGTATGAGTGATCCACTTCCTAATTGCTGATCGTGTGATGCCTATGTTAGAGGCATTTGCACACTTTCAGTTTCTGTAAAATGAAGAAGGTCCGGCGCTCACGAGCTCTTGGTCTAATACCGCGTCTACGTTGTGGCATTCAATGTATTATGCTTGTGAAATTGCTTCTGAATATTGATAATTGCTAGCTTAATCCGAGCATGGAGCTATGTCAAAAGGAATGATTCAAATGTATGCTTCGTCATTGAATTCCTTATTGATGATATTTATCGGTATTTTTGTGTACTTGTATTACCTTGTCTTATATTATCATTTTGCCTATTTAATATGGTAGTTTGTCTTTATTTTCCTTCTGAATAGTTGTATTTGTCTTAAAAGTGACGTAACGCCTTGCGGGCTCAGAAGTCCAGTTCGGCATAAGACTTCGCAAGTTAGTAGTAGGATAGCTTAGGCGTTTCCGCCCAATAAAATTGTAAGGCGCAATAACTATGATGTGTTAATTTTTAAGTACGCAATTAAACATATAGGGGTGCTACTAAATTACGAAGTCTCATTCAGTACTGAATTTTGAGACTGTAAAGTCACATTGATTAACATTATTGTGACTACTAGCTTTAAAATTGACTTGCGGTAACATTAATATTATCCAACCAGATTGTGAGCAGCTATTGTTGTCGGCCTGTAATTTTCTCCATCTTCTATCTCCCCAACTTTGAACAATAAATCAGTTCAGACTTCAACATTTTCCTAATTTGTCAAAAAGACAAATCAACGCGCGACACCTATTCGGAATACGATATTTTTCCAAGTTCTACTAGCATCAAAGGGATACTAATCGGCTCAACATGAATAAATGACTACTCGAGAACGTGTTTTGGAGAGGCTTAACATCTACTTGCTGTCGCTACGGTATCCGTCTAATGAAAAACTTCAACAAAATGACCCCTGCAAAAGGTGTCTTAAACGAAACTGCTCACTTGTGCTTTGTGGAGACAAGTTATAAACCATGTGAATATCATCGCCACACTCACGTCGTCCTACTTTATATAGGTGAAGATTTCAGGTTAATGGTTTAAGCAGCCGACACTTTTAAATTGGGTTAAAAAGTTTTAGCTACGTACAATGCAGGTAAAATCCCTCTAAGCAGCTAAAATCTCTCTCTAAAATCCCTCTATCCCTAAATTATATAGAGAATGAACGCAAAGTCGTAACAGATATATGACCCGAAACACATAAAATTTTGAGAGGTCTATTTCATATAAATTCTAAGCAATGAAGGCGTTTTTTTCTTCGCTCATTCTTTCCAATATTAATTATTTATTATTGTTGTACTAGTCATGAATAATAAAAATTATATATTTTGATAACATGTATTCCACTTTACAAACCAAACTAGTTATTTTATTTCCACTAACCTCTTTAAATATAGAGTAGTTAATAATTCAAAACAATTATTTTTACGGTTCATAACAAATATCCTACAAACAGATTTTGGTCATTTCATAATATTTATTATTGAAATAAAATATTGTTGCTGCGATGTGTCTTCAAATTGGATATAATGAAAGTTATTTATCATATTTTTGTTACTCTCGCATCCAGTAACAACTTCTTGTGTAGTCGATTAGCATCACTTAAGAATTGAGCCGATCAGGGTCAATAAACTATACATAAACAAATTCCGATTAATCATCGTTACTCCGTTTTAATAACATTGTTAACAATAAACCACGTGACCAACCAGCCATTAATGGATTAAAAGTCCTGTCTTTAGTTAGTTTACAAACTGTAGGCTTATTCACGTAATTAAATCAGTTCAGTTGCAGTGCAGTTGCATCAAAACAGCCCTTTTTGTATTCTCGTAATTTAGACAACCGCTGTCAGATACGCTCGCGTCAAGTTCGGGTCACGCGAGCGCTTTAGCGTATTCTACGGCTGCGCGTTTTATACATGCGTGTACTCCAATGACAGTTTAGTCCGACCAACGTGCAGCACATGCGCCGTTTATGCATATCTTACGCGCAGCTAAACAATTACAAGAATAACATTTTGATGTACGTTCCATTAAGACGTAAACCTAATCGGAACTGCATCGAAACTTGATCGGCGCGTCAATAAATTACGTAAATTAGCTTACTGTATGTTTGGTTCAAACAACTATAATAATAAAATTAAGACAAAATGTGTACGCCGATAATTTTGATCCTCACATAAACCAGTATAGCCTTTATTTAATTTACCCTTGTTTTTAAGACGTCACGCATCGTTTTATATTGAATATTTCGGAATTTTAAAAAGAGGTTGTTGCATAACTGACGTTTATTGGTATTGATTCATAGCAGTTCCTTCAGTTAACTCTGAAATAAAGCGAAAAGAGCGATGTAGGACGGGTGCCAGACGGGTCCTCCATCAAAAGGATGTCGACCTGTGCTTGTATGACCTCTACAAACTGGATTGTCATGCGCTTTTTATATTTATTTTATGTTAAACATTTGTGTAGTGAGGTTACAGCGCGTATAATTTGTACGATTCGTTGTGAAACATTATTTATGTTTGAAAATTTCAAGCTACATACTTTGGAACAATACTGAGAGCTCATATTTACATTTAAGACAAACCACTGTGTTCCTTACACTGTAAAACAAATGTAGGTTGAATACATTTTCGGCTGCTTAAATATTCCATTCATATTAACGTTATTATTCGTTAAATTAGGGTATTATTCTTAATATTAGGTATATATTACCTAATATTAAGATGTTTTATGATCGGGGTAACTACGGTACACACTGTTCCTACCACAGTTCCTACTATTTTTATGTTTTTTCCATATACGTTTACCCTTGGCGTGTTTAGTTACAAGAAGTCTTCTACTAACATAGACCTACCCCAAGAATTTCTATAGCGATCTATTGGAAGCGTCTTTTATACAACTACCAGCAAACTTTGTCAAGTTGCTGGTCCACCACGTTGTTTAATGTCTGACGTTGCGGTTGACCGTACATGGCATCAAGATGTCCTCTGTCCCATCGGCTACCAGTTCTCTGCGCTATGAGCTTTTAGTTCAACAACGTCACGTCTGCTCTTGGAAACATGGCACTCTATACCCGACCATTACCTTGGTCGCTATCGTAACCAAAATGGTCCGTTCAAGGAGCCATGTTTAATGAATTTGCATTAAAGTTGCGTTGAGTACTCCCTATGCTTGGCTGGTGAGATGACGAGCGTGAAAGACAGCTTCTCGCGCTGATAACCCTACCACACGTCATTAGCGTAAGGCATTTAGCTACGCCATCGCTATAATGGTTATTCCGTCATTAGTCTGTCGCCAGACCCTTGTTCGTTGATGAGCAATGTGCACCGTGGCCAGGTGTTGTTTGTTCCGGCGCCTTGCACCCCTCAATGTCATGGTTATCAGTAAATTGCCCTGAACGATAAAGTCAGCTTTTAAATTGTATTCTTGTCTTTGATATGTCTTGAATGTTTGTATGACAGGTATACGATAAATAAATTATCATATAAACTAGGTCTTTAACGTTGTTTCGATTAGAACAAAACTCGGTGAAGTTATAAGGCGTGACCTGCGAGACGCGTTGAACGTCTCACTTAAAGAAAGTGAAAGGGTGTTATAAATAAAATTCATATTTTGGCACTTGTACATTACACTATTTTCGACGATTTAATAGGGTTAACTGTCAAAAAAAATAATGGAGCCCCGTAAGACGTTAAAATTGTAAATTCTTGGAATCCAGGGCCAGTCAATGAATCTTCATAAAAACTGTTGGACAGCATTGTCAAAAACCCAAATAAGAACGTAAAAAAATGGGCTATCTTCATTACCAAAATTTCTAACAACAATTTACTGAAAAATGAAAGAGACAAGGAGAAAAATGCTTCGAGCAAAAATTTAATTTTTATACCTAATAAAAAAATATAGTAATTTTGATGTTTATTTATTCATATTTAAATAACGAGGTACAACAAAAATATATATGTATATATATATATTGTAAACTATGTTTATACACAGCGATGCCATATAGAGAATCCTAACTATTCTAGAACTAGATAAACAATTTTACTGAAAGAGGTCATCGTTTTAATTTCAAAACAATTTAAACTGCATTCAAAGATTTTTGAATAATAGCATGTCTGGAGCGGGAATGTATGTTAACCATTTTCAATGTCTAAAATAATACGCCTAAGTTCAGTTTGTAACTACTGCTCATTTTCATACTATTTATTGTAAAATAAATCTTTTACGAAGCTCCATTTAGAAATCCGGTGGGGCTAGGTCTGGGGATCTCGGCGGCCACCTTATTGGTCCATAAGTAACAACACAGGAAGGGAAACTTTCATTATCATAGTCCCTTGTTCTTCGACTGTTATAAACCGGACCCCCATCTTGCCGGAGAATGAGATTTCATCGTACTGCATCGAAAATATATTATTAATCTTGCTTCTCTATGGTGCTATGTTTCTTGAAGAAAAATAATCCGTCTATTTGAGCCTTTTGATTGATATCGTAAAATAATGAACGTTTTTTGTTAATATATGGCGGGTTCGATTCCCGGTTTAGAAACGCGATTATTATTATTATTATTACTAGTGGCCCAAGGGTAAGTTTGCAGTAGTTTTCCTTTTCATAACATAACTTTAAAGTAATAAAAATAAAAGATTGTTCTGAAATATAAATATTTATTTTTATACTATATTGTTAAAATCACGTTTCAAAAGCGTACACATATAAGGTTCATTGACTGGCTCTGGATTCCGAGTTATCAATCTTCACTACGGTGCTCCACGAATTATGATTAAAATGTATATTAATGAAATATGATTTGGCAACATTTAGCAAGCAAGCTGTCAAACGCCTGCAGTCCTATAGTCAAGACAAAAGCACCATGTATAATCCCCCGACAGCCAACGTGCATTTAGCCAGTATATTAAACCGAGAATCAAAGCTATTCATGGAAGGGAGACCGATTTTACGATCCCAAAATGTTGCATAATCATATTTCACTATTTTACATCATGCTGCTGCATGCCTTTGACATTTCGGCGTTTGAGGGATTTAATCAAAGCTCTTCGTAATTACCCAATAAACTATACATATTATATTAGTCGAGCGTACCGTCCCTGCCATTATCAGTTATCATTTCGATGTGGCATTATCAATGTGCGTTAGCTTAAGAGATATCTGATAACAATTAAAAACAAATACTAGACGGTTTATAAGTAACGCTGAATTATTAAAATTCCTACAACTGTCCTTAAATCGTTGTCGCTTTCTCAAGTCGTAGTTCACTATTGGAATGTTTACTACTTTCAAATATGAAAATGTTCCATCACCAAATCTTTGTGAAGCAAAGCAGTCACAATGAGATGTGAATTTGCATTTCTGCAAATACATATAAATTTTTAAGCAAAATCTCAATATTTTCCGAACACAGTCAAATGGGTTCGTTCGTGCAGCTATTGGCCGCGAAAGTACGTTGTATGTATGTGCTATTTTCTTTTATATTTCGTTTCTTGTTTGGTATTTGACTCGGATCGTTTTTCTTCTTTTATTAATTTGCGTACAATCACAAAACTATTCAAAAAAAATATTTCTGTCAGAACAATAATAAAGCTGTTTGGAATATGAGGCAATTATTAGTGTTTTAAAATAAAGTGGAAGCGTAGTGGGGACATCTGACCGTCTCTCACACGCCGGCACTGTAATGAATATTATGACTAGTGACGTCATTAGTTTTGTTTTGCGTCTTTCATATTTTGTTTTAGTCCTACTGCAAGATTTAAAACGTTTCCAACTTATATAATTCACAAAGTTCTTTGTTTACATTTTGGATATACTTTTTGATGAGTAGAAAAGAACAATAGAGTCAAATACCCTATTATCAAACTCATGATAACTTTTTCGGAGTTTGCAACATTCGTTCCGAAATCTTTGTCTTTCATGCCGTGGGAAATCGTTAGTGGCAATGGATAATCGCTACATTTGTGGATTCGTCTCAATTATACTTTATCCAACGTTGTGTCAGTCCTCCTAGAAATTCAGGAACACACATAAGTGTATAAGTAATCTAAAATTTATTGGCGTGTGTTGTAATTTGGAACTATAAATAAAATTCAAAAATATATACATCATTGATTGCCAGTGATATTCGTCCCGAATGCGTTTTTTTCAAAAAAAAGTAGAAGAATAGTTTATCTCTCTTCACATTACATTGGACATGTTAATTTTATTTGATTGTGAGTATTGTTGTTTATATTACTAAAGTATATCTGATACAATGAGTAAATAAATATTTTTAAAATATTATTTTTAGTTCTAAATTTCGCCATACGCCGATAATAACTTAGATGACTTATATAATTCTTCTCAATTCCTCTTTACAGTAGAAAACAAAAAAATAATCCCGAGTATATATATTTATTTTTAAATCATTAAATGGTAAAATAATTTACCGGCAATGTTTTTCAGTGTGCTTCCTTTTATATTCATTTTCCATGCATATCGAATCAACCCACTTCGTTTCGTTTTATCGCAAACCGCCAAATGCAGCCCACATATCTCATTCAGCGCATCACGCAATGTGAATTATAAAACAAAAATTAAAAAATATGTCATAAGCTGTGAGGTCGTGAACTCACTGTCCACTTATACATATAGAATAGGTGTATACGTATGGGGTTAACTTATTTACAAGCATTATTTATGTGCTGCTGACAATTAATTATAAAAGAGAACATAATTTGAATGTTAATACTAGAATTAAATTAAATTAAAGCAACTACGCTAGCCATGAAGTATGACACCAACAGTCAGATACAAAGTCTGACTTCACACATGCTTTACACTAAGATAAAAGTTTTGTGTGGAGGGTGTCTAAAACTACGAGTGAATTTTCGTTCTCAAACACACAGACCCGAAACAAAATCTTTTAAAAACTTGTCATAGTTTAGCAAACTGTGCTACGGAGGCTGTTTGAATATAATTTGATTAGAGCTACGAGTAGTAAGACCGGCGTATCCACCAAGATACCGACTGTCGTGCGTGGTATCCGCCATATTAGGCCTTCCAAATATTTGGCTTTCCGTTATCTCGAAGTGAAGATCCGGTTGCGAGCAGCCAGAATGATAATTTTGTGTATAATCGAATAATTGTCGTGATCTCAGACAGATCCTCTCTATCTAAACCGCAGTACCGTACCCTAACCCTTGTTTATTGTAAAATCAATGTCCTCGTCAATATATTTAATAAAATTGTAATAATAATGTGATTTCTATGGTATATAAAGTTCGACAACCTGCGCTAGGCCAGCGTGGTGGACTTATGGCTTAACCCTTTCAATCGCACTTTCGATTGTAGTCAGGCCCGTGCCTACGATGGAACGTACATATATGGGCTGATTCATATACTAAAAATAAAACAGGTTTTTCATCGGTCTATAATTGTGTAAATCATAATGATGATGAGTCTCGGATTTTATATAACAGTTTAATGCTTATCTAGTCTTAATATTTGTGTTAGATTAGATACACTAACAATAATTATACAATTCATGAATTAATTAACGGTTGCCGCAATTATTTCCGTGATGCCTTCACGAGCATATATCCTATTTTCAACTCTGTATAATAAGCATTATGCAGTAATCTCATCAAGCAGACATTTTAAACAAAATGTTTTAATTACGTTTTGCGTTCAAAGGTAGGAAATGAGAATTCACATGATTGCACTTGCTCCTGTTAACATCGGAATTCTCTTCCGAACAATAATAAACCTTTTAATTAAAATACAAATACCAACGGCAACAAAAACTGTATAAGTATTCCTTTATGCTGTTGTTCATAAATGCAACTTGCAATTTAGTCCAAATACCTTAGGAGGAAGACTAACAAAGATAGTTCTGCCGCGCTTTAAATAAAGTAATATGTTAGTATTTGCCATAATATACTGTTTATTATATTTTAGTGGCATAAATGTGGCTTCTCCAGTACACTAGTGTACCTAAGAGACTTGCTGAGCTTCGGTATTCGGGGTTAATTCGATGCGTGCCACTGTTAATCCTGGTTGAAAGGGGTTGCAAATGGGTGAGTGAGCGAAATAGTCTCTGTGAAAATTAATACACATACAATATAGTGTATATGTCTTGCCGATGAATGACTTACTAAAGGTGAAGCTGTAAAAGCAATAAATTATATATGTTGCTTCATTAAATGCAGGTTTGGTGTCAGGGCAGACAGAGAAAGTGGACAGTCTCGTACTGATTCTAAAATAAGTCTTCGTGCAATTAGTAATATGAATAACAGCCGCATTTTGTGTATTGAAAAAAAAACTATGAAGTAACAAACTTGGCAGTGCAGAAAATTCATTAAGTGTAAATTCAATATTTAATTTATCAATGGTAATAATACGGGCATAATAATAAGTTGTTTTCCCAATGGCAATCTTGTCATTACCACAAAACTGCCCTCTGAGAAAACCTCTGCCTCGGTGGCGTAGTTGTATTACGTTACGGCTACAAAGCTGAGGTCTCGGGTTCGAGTCCCGGGTCGGGCAAAGTGGTATTGGATTTTTCTATTCATTATCAGCCCGGAGTCAGGAATTTGTGCCCGATATGGCGATAGGCTCGCCCCCTATCACATCATGGGACGGAACATACAAGGCGAAATGTGGGTGTCCTGGTGGCGCCTCTGCCTACCCCTTCGGGGATACAGGCGTGAGTTTATGTATGTATGTATGAGAAAACCTCTGAGTAAAATAAGATTTGGTTACTAATACTCGTACCAACTATAATATGCCTATATACCAACGTTGTATTGGACCGTGCCTTGTTATTAATGACATTTTGTTTTCACTTTCGCCCCCTCGTTGTACACCTCAATATTTACTCAGTTACGATCGAATGGGCATTTTTACAGAGGGTGAATTTAATTTGCTGTCGCTTTGTTGAAAGCACACATTTAGTCAAAGCAGTCCCGCCAGTCGTGATTAGTATTTGCTGTGCGATTTTCAAACGTGGAAACAAGGTGGTAATATCCTTTCTGTGAGTCAGACGAGCCGCAGCGTATGTTAAGTTGGAAAAGGAGCCTCGAGATAATCCCTTTCTAATAACTTGAAACGAGTGATACCTGTCACGTAAAAACCGATAGTGAAAGGCATTTTTTGACAATGAAAAACTTAAATAAATAATTTTCTCTAAGGAACATGGAGCGAGATAAAATTAAAGTAAGTTTTCAATTGCCATTTCTTTGAGAAAGATCCTGCTATATTTATCACACGCGTCAGTAATTCTCTTTTTATTTTACACGTTTATTTTAAAAAGCCTTTGTCAATCATGCTACTTTGCTACTTTCCCCAATCGTATTTCATTCCATAACGCCAACTTACAACTTTAGAAAAAGTTTAATTTCGAAATAATGTTTCGCAAGAAACCGTATAAAATAAGAATAATAGAATGAAAAAAAATACTTTTTGAATTTTGATTGCGAAAATCAAGTGAATGTTTTTGCGTCGGTGTTGAAATACAGACAGCGCCATACATATAAATTGGCGAATCGATTATCGTGGCCGAATAAATTACCATGAAATGCAGTCGCTCTAAGACATTATCACACATATTATAACATTATAGATTATTTTATTATCACACATATTATAACATTAAAGATTATTATTTTTTCGTGCCAACAGTAGGTTTGGTTAACATATTGTGTAACCTCATTGTCTTTCTCTGTCTGCTTCCGTAATCAAATGAATTCCCTTGCACAGATTGTGGTTCAGTAATATCCACCATAAAGTTGTGTAACAAATAACTGTCACATTAATGCATGGTGGGTTGTTGCATGTTGGTGATGGCGAAATGGTGTGCCAGGTGCTGATGTACTATAAATTAATAAAAATATTTCAAGTCTGTTGTCGTGTGTTCATATTCAATCGCACACATAACACTTTTCGAAGTTATATACTTACATCTGTATCAGCCCATATACTTTCACTGCAGGGCACGGGCCTTGTCTTCAATCGAGAGTACGATTGAGAGGGGTTCGGCCATATAGTCCACCACGCTGACCTAGTGCGGGTTTGCGGACTTTACATACCATAGAAATTCTTGCAAATCGTTATGGTATTTGTATGGGTTTCCTCACGATGTTTCCCTTCACCGTTATGGTGCGTGGTAATTGGCTATCAATATACACATGACTCGGAAAAGTCAGAGGTGTGCCCTGGGATTTCATCACGCGACCACAGTGAACATGTGGACAATTATATACGTACAAATTTATAGTTAATTAATTACCATGCATTTGTTGAATGGAATTGGTTTCCCGCTTACCATAGACATTTTTACAATTTCTTTGATATGTAAACCGCCACCCCAGGACAGACCAGGGTGGTAGACTAAGATTATGGTCTAAGCTTTCCCAAGCAAACTATTGATAGTGGGGATGTCCCAAGTTAAGCAGTACGCGTATATTGTGCTGATGTATTATATTATTGAATGAATAATAAACTAATAATATAATGTAAACTTATAATAAATTGTTCTGTCGGGCACTTTGTACCAAAAATCACTTTATGCAGTGTTAAAATGTAGACAAAATGTTTCGTGGAAGTACATAGTTGGGTCAATAAAAGCAAATTAATTTTGGCGGCTCCTGTCGAATGTGTTTGCGTTAAGATAGAGCCCTTCTTGCGGTCTATCCTGTTGAGTTACTTGTGACTGCCATGGCTACGATAATGGAACTTTACCCAAAGCGTACGAAATTTAATCAAGATCCTTGTAGGTTAAGGTGGCTTCCTAATGGTTGTAGGTATTATACTTAACCAAATAAAATTCTGTTGAATTCCTTATTAAAAGGCTTTTAAAACCACTATAGTTTCTGGTAAAACTACTGAGTTTTAAAACAAGGTGCTGTTTGCATTGGTATGGAAATATACCATTAATTAAATTAAAGCCTTTCGCTTAATTAAGGGCCTATTTGTTTTTTACTCTATAAATATTTTGTTATTAAGCCATATAAAAATAATATTGAATAATTATATTTCGTTTTTATATTATTTTAAAGGTGTTTATTTAACTGTCAACTGCAATGCGATTAAAAATTTCTTTTCAAAGTAAAGAATATTTTATAATCCAAACACACTCGTTCAGATATGAAAATATTTACAAGAGTTCAATATTATTCAAAAAGGAATGTCTATGAGCATAGATATTGAATTTAGCGTTGCCTTTATATCAGAAAAGTAGTGAGCTGCGTAAATTGAAATAATAATAGGTACTGCATTCGGTGCGATAATTGGGACCTTATATGAGTTTTTAGCGTCGTTCGGCAGTATATAATTTTCCCCGCAATAAAATAATGTATAGATATCAGAGAGATTGTTCCTGAAACCATAAGTTATGTTTGTATACCTACCCGTTGCGACGACCCTGCGGAATTGCTCGAACATGGCGGTGAGCACAATACTAAATTCAAATGTTATTTATTAAATTGTTTTAAACACCAAATTGAGTTACTGTACTTATAGGCGGCAATCGCTTAATTTAGATTGTGCAACAGATATTCAGTGCGCTTATTTTTCCAGAATAGTTGAAAGTTCCCCAGGGACAAACACCAAGTTGTTAACAATAAATGTTCGTTGTTTATAATGAGTTGGAAAAGGCTATTCATGTACCATTGTTACTCCGGTTCTGTCCGTTAGCTGTCAAGCGGAAACAGTTGCTGCGCCATAGTCACCCACTCTTATGGAATGCCTCTATATTGTAGCACTTTTAGTATATTGTACACTAAAATGTAATACCATCTGGAAGCCTTTGGAGCCGGAGACAGCGTGCTCCATGCTTGGTACGTAAACATCAGGAATTGGAAAATATATTTCCAGTTTGGTCATTGCAATAGATCTTCAACGCATTGCGGCTTTTCATGTCATCCGGCCGTCATATTAAAATAATGAACAAATAATTTCCTAAGCTAAAAGTTGCACATGGATCGTATTTTTCTAATGTCTACGTATGGTATTACTTATAAATATTAAATTATATCTACATTTTTTATTAATTATCATCCGAAAAATTTCATACTCTTATATCTGTAAAACAGACTTATGTTACCAAACAATATCCCGTAATTTCTTTCCATTTTCATCGTAAACCATATGAAAATTGCAATGTTTCATGTAACTAAGTAAATAACTTCGACCTCCATGTTCCCATGGGCAATTCCAATATGATTTTTGCAGCGGTGGCGGTATTTGTATTTGCAGGGAAAAATAAATTAAAGTAATGAAGCTACAATATATTTTTCTTAACGCAATTTACTTGTGTATGTACACTCAATAAATATTGTATTTGAAAGAATATTGGCTCGAATCGTTTCCAATCACAAGAAAATTAAAGCTTGATTAAGTTGTATTTTGATGCGGTTTGATTATTTTCAAACGATGCAATATTTAGAATTGGCTAAAAGCTAATCGAATATTTCGTTCAAATAGAATATATGAAAATACGAGGAAATAATAACTGCGAAAAGTCAAGTGCATCGACCTGGCGTTCGTTGATCGCCAATTGACACACCACGCTGGGAAAATAACCTTCGAATGAATGATAAATGAAATATGAAAATTATATATATTAGCGGTATTGACACTGCGGCTATCGAATTGTGGGAAACAACCATATCATATGCTCCATTCAGATACCTATAAGGAAAAATCACTGACCCATTGGAGTTTACGATAATTTACTCATCACAGAAATGTCTTGTTGTTAAGAAAAAGTAATGCTTTAGTTTTTAATGATATTGATGTTATTGTACATTAAATATAGATAAATCTTCATTGCACCAATAGTAACAAGCCAGTCTAGTAAATATTGTCAATATCGTCAAGGTAAAAAAAAGTAGAACAGTTCTTACACACTAGGAGTAAAAATAGACGAAGCGTTTAAGCACAGCCATCTGATGGCCTTTTTCATAAGACGGACCTATCAATTATCATCTGCGGCTAAATTCATACATATTGAAATCCTATTTTAATGGTTGAATGTTTTGTCCTTTTCGATAGACTTTAGAATTCAGTTTGAGTGAAGAAGACAAAACATTCGATAGCTTAAATAGGTTTTAAATCTGTCTTTGAATAAGGCCGCTGGTATATAACACTCAGTTTCATGATCAAATGCCAGCGCTTTCCGCGTCGTTCCTGAATAAACCTTTCACAGCGCTCGATTGTGGAATGTATCCGCTAGTTGTGGTCAACAAAAAAGATGCTTGACTTTAAGAGATTGCCTTGAGCGATAAGAATGCCAAGCGTACTTTTTTTCCTGTAATTAGTATTAAATGTACATACTCCTGACGTGCACTAATGAATATATTACCTTTAAAGCAAATGCTTTGTGTTTTCACTTATGTTAAAGAAGTATTTATTATTAACTATTCGGCTAGGTTTTATATCCCTATTTATTAAATTATACACAGGTTTCTCGTATAGTTCAAATTGCATATCACCACTTTAATTTCATTCCTACATAAACCTAGTATAAAAAATTCCCACGTTTAATCAACACTTTTTAATTAACGGAAAAAGTATAATATTGTATATCACTAAAGATGATTTCTAACTTATGTCTAGAGTGCTTTATAAAAATTAACTCAATGAACTCAATGCTTAAACCAACGAAATATCGTATCTATAGATCGCAAGGTTTTCTAAGTTCAACAATTCTTCAATAGAAATTGAATTATGTATCGACGCTTGTCTGTATTGGTCTCGTTCAGTACTCTTTCACCTTGCTACATATGTAAGAACGGAGTTTGTAGCATCTAGTCCATTATATCAAATCAGGACTGAAAGAAAATATCAATGCATTCATATATGTGGCCGTTTGCCACTACGAGTATACCATTAAAGTATACATACTTTATAAAAATTTAATGCCACCTGTCCTTTTGAAATTTTATTCTTCTGTTAATAGTAAGCAAATATGATGGTGTATTCTTTTACTGGTGTGAGGGTAGTCGCCGTGTCCTGCGCGTCATCATAATAATCCTGAGCCGCTGTAACTACATTGTAAACGTAGGCTTCCCGTAAGAATCTCTGCAGCGACCTGTTGGAAGGGCCAGCAATTTCCTGCAACCTTTATTAGATCGCTCGACTAACTTGTTCCTCTGTCCTGTGCTCTCTCCGCAGATGACATAGAAGAGCAGCTGCGGTTAATACCTCACTTAGTTACCAAGGCTAAATATTACGCCTTATATGTAGGTTACGTTAGTAATAATATTAAGCTGGAAGTCATCTACTACCAATCACTAATTATTACGTCATCAACATACGGTTTTCTTTCACTGTATCTAACTTGATACTCTTCAGTAAATATACAAATCAGAAATAAAGATTTAGTTTTGCTTTAACTAGTAGGAAAAGTTGTTCTAATCACAATTATATTTACTTTTAAGCCAATAGAGCCATTATTATTTTATTTTACATGTGTATATTTTTTTAAACAACGAGCCCCTGAAGATTTACTGCTGTCTTCTGAGTTTGATAAACGTTACACGCATACGGTTGTTTAATTATACAATCTCCGCAACATCGTTTGCTAGTGAGTTGTGTTCAGTCAATGATTTAGTTCTAAATATTCCTTTCACACATACATACGTAGGATTCACCAGAAAGACCGAGACTTAAAACTATTCCGGTCGCTTGTGAGCGATTAGCTTTTCATCCGCCAAAGTGAACTACAGTCGATATCACGAAACCACACTGTGGTTTGCAGTCTCGATCGGTGTAAACTTCTCGCGGAACGCGGAAACTTGGCGGTCGGCTCCAGTCCGGTTGGACTCAAATACACGGCGTTCCAGTCGAAATCGATTCACGATTTTCATTAATATCTTCCTTTGATGGGTTAATACTGTATTGAAAGCGTCGGTGGTTGATATGTGCATTGTATTTCGGTGAATAGCTAATACCAGCTGTATACTTAACTCGTAAAGTGATTAGACATTTGCATTTCCAATGCTTCAATTAACCGGCTTTATACTGAGTAATTATGCCACGTTTAATCCTGCAGGCGCTAAAATTTCGGTCATTCACACATTCGCTACGTACCTAACTTATCAATATAATTAATTTATTCTTTTGACTTGTCGTTATGCCGTTCCACGTAAATAATAATTTGAATGATACTTTCTAGTACCATAGCTCTATCATTTATGTGGTTCATTAGTGTAACTTATGGAAAGTTAAAAGCGGGGCTGTTTGATAAAGTAATTTGAATATTTTATCGAAACTACCAAGTACGATCACGTGTTTTTTTACACAGGTGACCAAAAAAAAGCTTCATCATATTATTATTTTAGACTATTATTTTTAACTAAAACCGCATTTATACATTTATCGTCTATTAAACGGTTCATGCGTGTGACAGTGTTATTATAGACAACATGCACCACAAATATAAAAATAAATCAATGTTATATAGATCTCGGAACATAAGAGATCATTTATACGGAAAAAGATAATGTGTGCACGCGACTGAGTGTGACGACACAACTTACATGACACATTACACAACTTAAATCGAAATACAATACTTTATAGAAAGATTTTAAATACCTCAAAACTTGGACAGTATGCAATTTTTATAGCCTATATTGTATCCGACTGCTGGGCAAAGGCGTCCCCCTGAACCTTTTGGACCTTTTGAAGAACCTTGAAACCCCTGAACCCTGAACCTGTCTTTGGCGGGCTCTTGGCATTCTAGCTCGACTTTCACCGCATCTTCGGTCTTTCGCTTTTTCTACTGCCATTCGCCGAAATCTAGCTTGTAGCCGGTCTGGCCCAAGGGTTTAGATGCATTCGAGTCACATGTCCTGGTTAATACCCTTTTAATGTAGCTGCCTTCGCTCCACATCGCCAATGCGAGTTGTAGAGTGCAGTTCGGTGCTTCGGATGCTGTCGGTCATCCTAACACCGAATATTGCGTTCCATTGTTTGCTGGCAAACCTTAAGTTAGAGCTTCTAGGATGCAGTAAATGTCACGTCTGGGCGCCATAGGTTATGACGGGCAAAATACATTTGTCGACGTTTTCGTATCCAATTACTCTAGTCGTTTCTGTATTTAATTTTTTTAGTAATGTTTCATCTTGCAGTAATTCAAGGAAACAAAAGTTGATAGTAGTATTATCTAGCATACCGTCTTATTATATTATTCAGCATTACGGCTACTCGCCATGATTCCATTGTTAAAAGAATGAAATGTTTATTGTATTCATAAATTATTTTTATACTATGTCTTTAACGATATTACTAAAATATAGAAAACGCTTAGTGACAATTTAATTTTTCTTCACTTCAAACGAGTTTTGTTTGTTTGAATTTTATAATGAAAAAGGAATTAAAGAATTGTCGTTTGTAACCTTAGTAGATGTAACGCCCCCGTTGGTTCACGTCACCTGATTGATGTTCGGCTTGTGCAATTAATTAAGCCTCGACTGTAGAGTCCCTATTAATTAGGATCCATTCACTTACGAGTTCAATGAGACACCTTTACAATTTTACAATAAAAAGGTATATATGAATAACAAATTACGATAAAAATATATGTATGTCATCATCAGATACGCAATTTTACTATCAGTTATTTAGGCAATTACTGGTAATTATTAGCATTTTCATCATCATTCATTTCAGTGATGAAATTGCTAATAAATCGACTGCCTAGTCGACAGCTGAAATCAGGTCTTCTCCAAAAATTCGAGTATGATCTGTTGAAAAACATAATAGGAAATAGCACAAACAAATAGTAATACGGTGTTTGTGAGAGAATTCTATAAATTGCGTTGCATTCTATACAAGCATAAGAATTATATAAGAATATAGAAGTAAACAAATTTATGTATTGGGTGCAGTTGCGAATCCCACAAGGCACTTCGTTAGCCGTATTAGTGCACCGCAGTCCGAACCCCGCAGTCGGCTGCGACATTATACTCTGCATTATGTTTAAAATATTCCCCATTTTTCCACAGATTCCTTGCACTGTTCTCTCTCCAGCGAAATTACCGACGGACATACTTCCCGGGACTTTTCCGAATACCGGTTTGTTTAAAATTTAACTTTGCTTGATCGTATGTGGAAAATGTTAGGGATTTAGAAAACATTTTTACTGTACAAAGTTTGTTGTCCCACGGCCGGGTTTGATAAATTCTACCTTTAAATTTTGTATTTAAATAGTATTAATAATTACATGTCCCAGCCTTTTTCAGTTTGCTGTTAAAATTATATTAAGTAAATAAGCTATAATTAAGACTACAACCTCACCTAAACTTTAAAGCGGATTTCCAAACAACACCTAAATATCTAAAAATCAATCTATTAAAATTATGAAGAGGGAAATGATATAATAGATACATCTTCTATACATATAATAAAAATGTAAATGGTCGATGTCTGTACATGGAAGATATTTAAGAATTTTCAACGCTGGGGGTCTTTATAACAGCAACAGAATCCAAAACAATTTTTTTTAGAATTTTTGTCTGTCTGTCTGTATGTTTGCTTGCGCATCACGCAAATACTACTGCACCAAATGAGATGCGGTTTTCACAGTTGTATTGCTGCAGGTTCAACTTAATACCTGGTATATGTTGCATTTGCATACAGGGTGTTTCTTTTTGTTTGCTTGCACATTACTCATAAATTACCGCACCAAATGAGATGCGGTTTTCAGTTATATTGCTGCAGGTCAACTTAAAAACTGGTATATGTTGCATTGACATACAGGATGTTTCTTTTTGTTTGCTTGCACATTACTCATAAACTACCGCACCAAATAAGATGCAGTTTTCACAATTACATTGGTGCAGGCCCAACTTAAAAACTGGTATATATTTCATTTACATACAGGTTGTTTCTTTTTATTTACTTGCGCATAACGCAAAAACTACAAGACGAAATGAGATGCGGTTTCACAGTTATATAGGTACAAGTCCAACTTAAAAACTGATAAATGTCTTATTTACAGACAGGGTGTTTCTTTGTATTATGGAAGACAAATGAGAAAAACTAATATTCCCCTTATTAACACTGGATTAACACATAGGCTACATTTTATCCAGATAAATTAAGTGTTCCCGTGGGATGAGGACGGAAATCCGGTATATTTGTTACTTTTTATACTCAAAGGGATGCGATGGGCGTGGATTACATACCTTGAGTGAGAATGAGATAGGACGGGTGGGATATAACGGGACGGGACGGGACGGGATGAGAAATACCAAATAATCTATACATGTATATTTTTTAAACAAAGTTAATCACGCAGACGAAGTTAGCGGGCAGAAGCTAGTATTTAATAATTCAATAACTTTCATGGTATTTATTTTTAAAATTTGACATGAATGCGGATGAACGAGTAGGGATATAAAAATATTGTGCACAAGCGGGAGTCGTCGTCTCGTGTGCACTAAGCTGGCCAATGTTATCGACCGATTTAGAAATATTTAATCTCTTAAGCGATATTCTTTCTCAAATAATATGGTCTTCACGTATTAGCTGCTGTGAAGGAAGCGGACACTTATGAAAATCCTACGGATACAGTTAATACAGAGTGGCGACTTTAACAGTGCAGAAATAAATTTAATATAACATGTAATTACGCCCTGTAACCTGAATATTACGCCGCTCTGTGAATCACGAATTAAACAGTAGCTGTTATTTGATTTGCTTTTTAACTTTATTAACAATTTGTCGATTCTGTAACATAACTCCGTGCAATCGGTAGAAGACCCGTTAAATTTTTAGTACGCTCATTTTATACTAAAAACAATTCGTATTTCAGAACTAATACATGCAGATCTCAATTCAACAATGCTCAAGTTTCTGAAGTTTTATTTGACAATATTCACTCTGAGAACCAATTAGACGCGCCTTCGCAACACTTTAATCTTGTCAATCATCCCTCATTCGTACACAAAAGGCAGCCAATCTCATTGGTAAATCCCATGAAATCTCACTTTAATAATTATATGTTCCAAGACTTTTCCGTATACCTATATATTTTTAGGGGCAGCTTTTATCCGTGTTTCTGAGAGGATTTCGTAAATGTTTCATTTTTATTTTTGAACCAAAGCGCCTCAAGGCGGCTTCAGTACATCTTAATAAGTGTAGCTATAAAATTCAAGGCGAATATTTCACTCTCGGTCAAGTAAATCAGTCAAATGCAAGTGGAATTTCTCCGCTAGAACTCCTTACTTATTTTTTATATATAATTTAAAAATAAGTACAAGTATTTTACAACATTTTAGTAAATTCTTTCACGAAAAACATGCATGGCAGACACCGAGAGTGTCCACGATGAAAGTTTTATTTTTACACTCCGGTTAAAAATAAGCATTCTAATTTGCGCGTGTGGCATACTTTTTTAATTGACTGGTGGTTGTACTCAGCTCGTTTATATTTATTTTAAGTACATGGAAACGAGAACTTATAAATAAATATCTACGTGTTTACCTTATTACATCAGCAAAGGATGACAGAGGGATGGCTGTAGGTATAACGATGTTATAAATCCGCTGAAGGCTTAATCTAGTTTTGCATGTATATTACCCGTGCAAGGGAACCCATTCACAATTCAATTAGGTACGTGCCTTTCGAGTTTTAAATCGGATTTTTAGCTTGCAAACTGTACTAATACGTAGGTGTTATTTAAGTACATAATATATGAAACGTTCCTATTTTTCTCCTTCTGAAGAGCTACTCTATTATTAAGCAACTGCAGCTATCGATAAAATCATACTTTTAAATTGTGTATCTCCAGATACATTGAGAATTCGTGCAAGCAAAGCAACTGATATACTAAATAACAGGTTTCTTGCGCAATCTTTTGTTTTCTTAACCCAACAGTAATCTAAAACAATTGGAAATATTGTATAATATGGCAACTTTGGAAAGACTGAAAGATATTGCGTACCTATCTAAGATAGGTTCTCTAATTATGGAATTTTAACGAAATAATATTTGAGAAGGCTCTAGTACTTCTCTATTTATTAATTTAATAAACCACAAACACACCAAATATCTGTTTCACACGTCGATTTGTACACTCAAAGGTACTAAAAACTAAAGCATAACATTAGAATTAGTTCACATAACGCTAACTTTGAACAAATTGATAATAGAACAAATATTAAGAATTAGTTTTCCAATTACTGGGCGTGAACACAAAGCTGCAGATAATTGTATGTTTATGAAACTATATGAAAATTGCTGCCATGTTTTTGTTTGTTAAAACTGAGGGCTCAGGTTTGTTTGTTTTTACTCTGCTCCGTGAGTGTGTGCGTTATATCGTGTATCTGATTTGAGCTCTACGAAACTATATGTGCCTTGTTGTACTTCTCGAACGTCTGTGCATGCGGCGGCGTCATTTGCCAGGTCACTTCCCTGTAACATGGTCGAGGAGGCATGGTTTTGGTACACCCTTATTCGATCCCTTTTATTCCTTTCGCGCATCTCATTTTGTACACTCATGCTCCTCGTTTCAGTATATGTAACTCTGCCGACTAGACCTTTCTCTCGCCGGTCGGTAAGGTTCTGAAGCAATTCACGTAATATTTTTTTTAGTTCACACCGTTTATAAACGGTAATGTTATACTACGTAGCAGTGGACTGAGACCTTTGCATTTAATTATTCGTACGCCTACTTGAACATCTCTGACATCACGTCAAGGTGGACCAGTAAAAAAATGCTCTAGCATTAAGTTCACTACCTACTAAGTAATACTTATGTATAAATCTTTATAGGTATTACTTTATGCACTTGAAGTCAAAATGGTTCTTTTCCGGTTTGTAATGGAAGTGAAATATGATTTGAACTAACAAACAGTTGGTATGGGACGAAATTGTGTTTCGCCCATGGAAGGAAGGTGCGGGACGGCAATTTGATTTCCTTCACGAAAGTTACCGTTTTCTGAAGCCGTAAAATAGTTTTCTAACTTTATAAAATGTTCTGTAGGTTTTCAAACAGAAATCATGTCGTAGGCAAATAGTAGAGTATATTTGAGAGGAAACTGTAAATATATGACTCCGCTTCGGCGCTTCGAATGGAGGTCGACACAGCTGTAATGTATTGCCTTGTGTGTTTGCCATTTTGAACTGCCGATCTAAACCGTAGCTCTGTTTTCGTAAACTGTCTTACCTGCGCATAAAAGTTTTATGCAGGTATCAAGAATGCTAGGTCACCAGCCAGAACCCGATTTATCGTATTCCACCTGTTCGTTTCTGAATAATGTATAAATGATTCGTACCGCCGCGCTCACTGTGTCTTTGAAACAAACCGAGGGAAGTGTTTGCATAGCATGATACAAATGTCAGTGTACTTTGCTAGCTTCAGTAATAAAAGACGAAGACTCGGTGTCTTAAAAGCAAATTAATGATCTCAGAGCGAAAGGTTAAAGGGAAATTATTATTTCAAACATAAACAAGTCTTGTAACAATACTATTTAATGTCTCAACAACTACCAGCTGCATATTGTGCGCTATTAATGAATCGGTTGTTACTCCATAGTGATTAGTCTGTGAATATAGTACTTACTTTACCTGCATTTTTAAAGACTTGCTTAACGTAATAAATAGGATTTTCTGTATTTTATTATTTTTCAACATGTATTAATGTACCTTCGTTAAAGCTTAATTGGAGAATACTTTTTTCATTAGACATAAACACAGAACAGGTAGGTGCTACTGTAAAACAACACATTTCAATAAAAGCATTGTGCAGTATAACTAAAAGTTTTATTATATTTCTACTACATAAATCCATATACATGCAGAAAGGATTGGATATGGTTTCTTTGTCGAAAAGGCAAATTTAACTTGAGCCGCAAACTGAGTGGCGACTTGCGCTGTTTGCGGCCATTTTATTTGCCCTCTGACTGTTCCGATTCAGGAACAGATCATATCCACCGCAGTTTTGATTGGATCCAGCTTGCCGTAAAGGCTCGTTATAAATGTTAAAAAACCTAGTTAGCTTCCTTTGTTATTCATATTTTGTGTTCTGCTCAAGCACCTAAAAATGGCGATATATTAGCGCTACATAACTTTTTTATTCTATTAGTAAGTGCATTGCTGACCGCACTTTTGCACAATGTTAATTTGTATTATAAGTCGATTTAATTAATTTATAACTACCACTGCACAGAAATAAAAACAATCCCTTGGACTAGCAGTTATAATAGCTAAAACCTATACTGCTTTCTTAATTACACAATATATCTTCTTTTCTGCAGAGGTCTTCCACAAATGCTACAAATGTTAATATTAACAATGTTTCCAGATTTACAATTTGTCACCAAAAATATGTGTTAATCATATATTTTCAAATATGAAAAATAATCGTTTTTTTGCCCCTGAAAAGGATTCGTAGCGCACGCCCGGCGCATCGCGGGTCGTGTCCTGCGCTCGATGTGGAAATTGCAGCTTCTCACAATTCCATACAAATGTGATGCGTCGCAAGATTTCTCCTTCACTAGGACCATCTATTTGCATATTGTAATTCCAATCCTGTCGATACGCATGGGTTGTTTATACAGAAACATATAAAGATTCTTATTTTCTACACTTGAATTGTAATCCACAACATATCGTGGGTTATGACTGTTTCTCTTCTTAAAAGTATCTATTGTGTGCATTACCTCCGAATTTCAAGTAGTTTTATTACGTTACCTGCCGTAATGCGACTTGCTGTCGACGCGACGCCTCTTAAATGCACCTGGGAGCTCGTGGCATTGTCCGGTAAAAAGGCCAATACAGATAGCACAATGGAATTTGGTTATTAGCATCTTTGCCCGCACCCGTACTATGCACGGTAGCCATTGTTCACTCCTTGCGTACTTATAGCGAGGCCCTACTAAATCTAATTTCATACCTTTGTGTCATATGGACTCTCTCTTCAATTTGAAGGTTTTCGGAATTATGTAGCACCCTGAATTAAGCCCATCAATGCATTGCTAGTAAGTTAGAAGCTAAAGTGCCATCATTGGTTTATTAATTAAATAGTGTATTAAAAATTGCTACCTTTATTAGTCAGTTATGAAGTAATTTAGCATTTTGATGATTTAGAAATGATACAATCAACCTATACGAGTGGGCTGTATAGGTTATATTACTAGAAAGAAGGCAAGATTCTCTTAAAAATCTTAGTGTGAAGAAAAAGTATATTTTTATCAAAGAAACCATGTCGTGTTTAAATACCTTTAGAGGATTTCTCCTTATTTTCCTTAGTAATTATTAACGTAAACGTCTATATCCACTCCAAATTAATTAACGTAGTCGGTATAAAGCATAGTATTCATAGAACATAAATATGGTTTATGAATGAGTTCATTCGAATGGAGTAAACAATGTAATTAAAAAGTTTTGATATTTAAATTACGAACGGCGTATTGAATACTCAAAGGCGAGTAATAAACTCTATTTAATGAAAGTTTGTAAAAGTAAAAGGAAACCACTAAACGTTTTAGTTGAAAACAGTTCTCGGACTATAAAACCTAGTTTGAACGTGGCTGATATAACTTTAAACATTGCAAAACTGTAATTGCTGCTCAATGTAAAGTACTTTTGGCCAAACGTAAATATTTTCACACACAATCTAACTGGTGAGAGATTTTTGAAGACTTGTATGTGCAAAGTTTGTAGGTAAACATATTTATTTTTCGCTCAAAGCGTGCCTCTGCTTAGTAGCTAGGTAGATCCTTTTCTAAGCGCTTCCTTTAGTTCCACAAGCACTGAGTTTAATCCGTATTCAAAACTTGCCGCAGTTCATCTTGCACGACATACCATTTCCTTCCTAAATTTTATGTGTAAAGTATTTTTGCAATCTTTATGTACGTTGACACACTTCACACGTACATATTTAGAAAATGGCTTGTACATATACATACAATGAATGAAAATATTTGATTTCTGTTGTTTTTATTATCTAACCATATCGTTATTCACTGAAGGTACGTCTCTCCAAGTGCGCGCAACTAAACATAACTCATGAAGTCTCTGTTCCGTTTCAGCTATTATTAGTTAGAATTCCTAAGCATTGACCTATTATTGCATAAATACACGTTTCACATTCGAAATCTTTAAGGTCATCGGAGAACTTAACACTGAAAATCCCTTTGCCTTGTAAACAGATCTTTCTCCGTACAAGCTGCTCAGTTGAGAAATACTTTACCGGTAATGGTGAGAATTGCAAATCTCTACCCATCTTGAAAAGGGTGGACAAAGAGCATTATTCCCAGGTTGAATAAAGACATTAAAGTTGTATACGTTTTCCTCTGCGTATTATTATTTATTTATGTTTGTGTAGGCATGTATGTACCTAGTCAGGTAATAAATTCTGTCACATGTTTAATATAAAATAATTGAATCAAGTTTATTCATTATGTAACCATTTATATACTAAAATGAACTTAACAAAACATAGATTCTTAGTACACTAAAGTTTATTCAAAATGACCTCCGTGATTTTGAATACAGGCCTTCAATCTGCGCGGCCAGTCGTCTATCGCAGCACGAACGAGGTCCATGTCAATATCGGCGGCTGCCTTAATCAAGGATGTCTTGAGTGACTCCAAATTGGGATGAGGCTTTGAGCACGCCTTTTCCTCCAAGTGTTGCCATATCTAGTAATCTAACGGATTCAAATCTGGACTGGAGGAGGGCCACTCTTCGTGCCGGATGAAGTCGATTTCACGCGCCGCCAGCCAGTCTTGTGTGCTCTTCGCTCTATGAGCTGGCGCCGAATCTTGTTGGAAGTTATTGAACATGGTATGAGAAACAGGTTCCACAAGGTTCGTCAAGACTGTATTTTGATACACAACTGCATTCGTTTTTACATCTTTCTCACAAAAATGTACCTCTGTTAAGCCCCAATAAGTAACTCCCAACCATACCATGAGCGAAGAAGGAAAATGACCTCGTTGGACACGCGGAATACGGTTGCTCGCTTCTTCACTACTGTGTGCGTACACCTTATCATTTTGTTTGTTGTAGCTCTCATCTACGGTAAAAAAGTCATCTGAAAAAAGAATTTCCCGATATTTTTTTCCCGCGTACCGCTTCAACAAAGCGCGGCATCTCTTCAGTCTCAGGTCCATTAGACGAGCATTCAACGGATGTCCTGTTTTTCTTCGATATGCCCGAAGTCTTCATTTAACACCCTTTTCACCGTAGTTCTGCTTAACCCCATCTGAAGGGCCAACAGTTTCTGCTTACGTTTGGGATTTCTTTGAAATCGCGCCTTCACAACTTCATCATCACTGCTGGAGTCCTAACAGACCGAGGGCGACCACTTCGTGACCTGTTATCTACACTAGAGTCTTCATTGTATCGTTTGATGGTACGATAAACGAATCTTTTGGGTTATATTCAAATTTTTCAGTATGTCAAAAATTTGAATTGTTGCGTAACCGCAACGATGCAACGCAATAACTGCTACACGGTCTTCTTTAAGCGTCCACTCCATATTTAAAAATGAGTGAAGTTCTATAGGTCTCCAACTATCTAGAGAGCCGGGGCATGAAGTGAGGGGAGGTGTGCAGTGACAGCTATCATGCAAAGATCAAGTGAGATAGAGAATTTACGAATAACATGTAATACAACGCTTAGTGTTGCACGACTAAAACTATTACCCAATTTTAGGGGCGATCTCGAAGTAATATTTAAAAAAAAGCGTTTATTGTTTACTAGGTAAATTTGGTGGCGGTTACGCCCACGTACTTGAAACTGATAGCTCGGTAAAAGTGTCTTCCTAAATATGAGATTTTCGTCGAAAATACTTCAACACCTCCCTATTAATATTTAATGATATTGTATTGTATATTTAGTAAAAAAAAAAAACAAGGTAATAATAATACTCTATACTTTATTGTCCAATAAATATCAGATATATTTTTGAATTGAATATTCCTAGTTAATCCTGATTATAAAATTATGTTTTATTAAATTTTTGGTGGAGGCAGAGGTAGAGGTTAGTAGAGAGAGCTACTTTTATTATATTTTTGATAGCCAGTGTAGAGCTCTTTTTACTTTAAGAGCATTCTCATATATTACGAACAGATGTAATTATTCATTTCGTGCAGTGTCTCCTTATTTTAGAAGCTGTAAAAATATATAATATAATAATCATGTCTTTTTTATTGTATTGTTTATACAAAAAACTATTCAAATCATATTTATGGAAAATTAGCTGTTTACTGTTGGCAACATTAATAATACGTAAATATTTGATATTTATTGTAGGATTTTTTTATATTGCATTTATCACGAATACCACGGGTTGGAATTGGGCCGATACAAACAAAAATACCAATTGAATTCTTTCTCTAAGTACAATGAATCAAAATACTCGTAAATTCGAATGAAAAGGAAGTTCTGTATTATTTTGCAGGCTGATGCTTTTATAATAATTTAATACCTAATATCGTTGCTTATATAAATACATATTGACATTATACACTTCACTTGATATTATTATACCTTTAAATACTTAAAACATGCGAAAATATAATAATTCATTTACGACGATGTGTCAAACGTCATGTTTGTTTACAATGTGTTTGCAATGACATCGCACTGACACCACACGAACACGAAGGATGGACATAGCGGTATTTATAACATAAAGAGATGCTCTCTGTCTCTTTTCTACTGCGTTGATTTATATGTCTGCTTGTGGAAACAAAACATTCACCGGGCTATTGACAGTTCCCCAGCACGGCGCACACCTGGAATGTAAGGCCCTCTAGATAGTTGGAGGGCTATAAAAAGTATACATTTTTATTTTCATGAACAATTCGAAATTTGAATTCAATAAACTTTTTTGTAACCAGCATTCTAAAAGAAAAGTTTTTACTGTGTGACAATACTTATGACCTGACTGTGTACATTATACTCGTATACTATTTCTGATAAACATTAGTGCCTTCTCAAAGCAATAACCCACCCATGGTCGTATTTGCAAATGATAGCGCAGCACTATTTACAGATAGAACACAAGTTGAACATGTTTATATAAAGCTCAATCAATACACATACCGATTATACATGTTTAGGAAGGTAGCACTAGCATACAGCGATGAGAGCGCTTCATACTTATGTGGTGTCTACGTTACGTTATGGTGTTTTATGTTGGGCAAACTCTCCCGATAAAATCGCTGCATTTAAAGCCTAGAAGAAGTGTATCAGGTCAATATGTGGCCTCTGTCAAATCGATTCGTGTAAAGAATATTTCCGTATTCTTAAAATATTAACACATCCCGCTTTATAGGGTATATCAAAACAGCGACCGAAAACGAAGCCGGGTGGTAGTTTTAGTGGTTACAAACACAATGCAACTAGAAATTTCGCAAATTAAGCGACAGTCTTTTTTATGCAATTTTTTAAATGTCATCTTGTTTGGGTGGTAAATACCTAGTTTTTGCAAAAATAGTAATTAAAATCCTAGCATAACATTGCATTTATAAAACTAAAATGGTGTACATTATTATTTTAGCAAAACTATGTATTTATCACCCAAATATAACGATCAGTATAAATTTACAAAAAAAAATTTTGTTGCATTGTGTCTAAAGTCACTGATACTACCACCTGGCTTCGTTTTCGGTTGCAGTCTTGATATACCCTGTATATGTTTATGAAGCGGCTCTTTTAGTTCGAGTTGAAACAAAACAATATTTAGGCCATTAGTGAAATACACGTAAAATAATTTTGAAATAATACCATATTTACTTAATCGACGTAGTTGTAATTTGCATGAACAGTCAGGGTTGAAAACAGAAAAACTTTGTATCTACGGAACATCTGCACCAACTACCAATTCCTGTTACCTGTATTCTGCAAATAAATTAATTTGAATTTAATATATGTTAACGGTTTGAAATCTGTCATTGTTATGTACAATACCTAGAAAATCTATTCCTACATTATCTAAATAGCGATTGGAAATGTATAACATTTTGGATGGCAATGAGCACCAACGCTACCGAATGCAGAGCCTAGGACAAAGGGATGATTAGGTTAGAGGAGATTGAATCGCAATTAGTGGGTCAAATTAACTTATTGCACCCACGTCTCCAAGTCTACACCTTGCATTTATACATGAACTACGTCGTTCAATAAACATACTTCTTTTATTCAAAATGTTATTCAAACTTTCTAACAGAGTTAGGCACTGAACGTTAGCTAATTCCCTTGGAAATATTAAATCTTGCGAAGTGGAAAGAATCTCGGACTAACGCTGTGAACAAAAGAGCTCTTCTTCTCACTCCAAACTTATCGGTGTCGTCTTCAATATCGTTCGCCGTGCAGCACTAGAGAAAACGACTCTTAATAATGTTCTTCTCCCGCACGTGTTGATCGTACGGTGGTGTGCCGCTTAAATAGTATCAAACGCGTTCAAATGTAAAAGAAAATTACTATCCACGCGTAAATACTCCTTATCGCTACGAGTATTTTTCGGGAATAATGTGAAAATATCACAAATACATACACCGCCGTTGACCACCAAACATGATTCTGTCATAAATATACTATGTACCAAGTTATATTTAAGGAATATTTTTAAATCAGAATTAACGTTTCTTTCATAGAAATATCTTATTATAAGCCGTTTCAGACCCATATTAACCATTTTCTTATCTAAAATATAATTCTACTTTGTAAAATGAAGTCGAAATATATTCAATCTGTTGATATGACGATGGAATGCCGGAATATTGGCTGTCTCTAATAAATGGGCGCAGATTATTTGTCGGGTAAAATAGCTGAGTATGATTAATGAAGTTTGGCTGGGTCATTCCCGCGATGGTCGCATTACCCTCGGAGCTCGGTTCGGTGGGTGCGCTTACTGTGCATGCAAAGCTAGCACTATGTCGGAGTGAATTGTTGGAGGGAACTTGGAAATGAGTTGTTGTTGGCGGCGCAATATCGTACTGCGGCCGGCGGTCTCGCTCATCTCCGCTAAGTTAAACTTTATTTAGTCAATACCACTTACTCTTAGGCGTTTTTGCATTTAATTTATTTTACCGAGTTGGTAATCTCATACAATCAACGGGAGTCTGTAAGTTGTCCTGTTATCGTCTACCTTAATTGGTTATGACCTCATCGTCACGTCTGCTGCTACCTATTATTGCTTGACTTTGAATTAACTGGGAAAAAGAACTGTTGCCGCAATACCGATTATTCTCAGCCAGTTTTCTAAGCGCATAAAGAGTGCTTGCTAAACCACTATCCTAAGTTGTGCGACGAGTTTTTTTGCTGTTGAGTGCGCACTGAGCAGTGTGCCGACTGCCGCGCTCCTCCGAGCCCTCGCCAACACGCCACCTGGCTCCGCTAGCTCGCAGTTTTCTACGCTTTCACTCTCGACGCTGTGCTAGTCAAGAACTGGCGACACTTCGGGAAAGCGTTTATCGCCGCTTATATTCTTCGATCGCATAAATTCGACTATTGTTTTTTGAAATCGTGTTTCCTACACTCCCAACAATATTGGAAAAACAAACTCGGTTTCCGTAAACAAACCCAACTGGAATGTGTAAATGCAATGCTAACGAAGCGCATCCCGTTTTTGTAAGCACTGTATAGAAAATCAAAAGTATTGTCCATTGAATCGCGAGCGCTGTCTGGACGCTCGACGTATATTTTTCTATTCTATTTTACAATCGTGTGCGGAAATCAAACAGCATTTTGCAGGATGCTAGTCACCATAGCGTATCGCTGTGTCGCCTGGTGTCACCTGTGATGTGGAATGTACCCAGTACACGCGACTGTCATGTTTATGCGATATTGTGCAACACGTGCGTGTTGTAAATGAAGCAATTTGCGTCTCATTGATACAGTATGGTGCCAACTGCCAGTAACCACAATTAATACGCTTTCATTCGCCATGTCAATAATTTCACATATTAGCTGTTATGTAACCAAATTATGAATGAATCACACCGTGACAAAGTGAAAAATTGAGCCACAAAACATATTTTAATAAACAATCAAATGAACGATCAAATTACAATCATTACGAAAATGTTTTCAACAATTTCATCTAAAAATGGATATATCTTGTTTTCTTTAAAGCATTCTATAATTTCTGTATATTCATGTTTACATTTTGTTACAGATAATGCACTCCAGGCAGAGGATGAGATTTATATGAAATCGCCGCAACTGTTTCGGGCTTCGATTGGACAGAAAAAAGTAAGTCTGAATAGAATTCCTTTTCATTATCCAGCTAATTTTTTTCCGAAAAAATAAAAACGTATAGATATTTATTTCGGTTCCTAAAATTCATTTCGCGTTTGAGAACATCGAATCGGAACGTATCAAATAAAAGTATGTTATGTTTTCATTGGTATCCTATGATATTTCACATTTTGAGCCTACGCCTCCTTTGCTAATAGTCAAGTAGAAAATCTGTTTTCTGCGGTGAAAATTCAGCGTTCAAATCAATGCAGCATCGCTAACTACAAGGATGCAATGCATTTAGAAATACTTTTATTCGGTTTGCTGACAATTGTTTTGACTTGCATAATTTGATCTTATATAAAAGATATAGTTTTATATAACAGACAATTATGGTTGTTAGTCTATGACTACAAAATAACAAATATAAATAAATAAATACACCCCAACAGCCACATACGTACATAGCCCTGACCCCACACTAAGACCGAGTCTTATGTCGCGGGTACGAGAAACTACGAAAGACTTTTCGGTCTCCCAAACACCTAAACCCGAAACAAATATAATATGTCGATCACTTCGTCGGCGCGGTGGTCGAACCCGCGGCCTCGCGTTTCACAGCCGACGTCTAACCAACTCCGCTACGGAGGCTGTCAAATCTAAGTCTGATCACGGTTTTGGCACCAGAATTTTGATTATTTGGCAAGAGTAATGTTTATTGTTTTTGTTTAGTTCTCAGGCACGCTGCGTAAAATATAAATAAAGTGAAGGATAAAAATACAACTGCACCTTTAACTGGTTGTAAATTTTCTTGTATGTAAAATATTATCAATTAGACATTATTATTCCTTTGAACCTTTTTGTTCACAATATCATTTTTAGTGACTGTAAGTATTTACAGTAAATGTTTTTCAGAATTATATAAGTTAGTGAATTTAATAAGTTAGTGACTTTGTGAACACCGAAATTACCCGCGGTCATCGCCCCCAATTTTAATAATGATTACTAACGTTTATGAACAACAAAGTAGGCTTTCGTTTACATTTAACATTTTCAGCTTTTAATATTTTCATACTTTATAAAACTTTAAACAGTAATCATTTTCGTAGTTAGTTTCGCAGTAATTTTATGAATAAGATACAAATATTCTTAACTTTCTTAATAAAGGCTTTAAGTCGTTTAATCTAGATCTTATCGACATTATTCTTTACAAGTATTTAATTTTGTACAATTTATTTAATTTTAATGAATATTTTAGGAGATATAACAGTTTTAAAATATCTCCGCAGCAACATAATGATCAAGAATCGCGAGCGCATTTTTATTATGCGGAATGAATGCAACGGGACAGGATGGAATAGAAAAAGTAGTTTCGAGGACAGTAGTCACGTTAAGTTTAATATAAAACACTCAATACCCGAAATACTATGTGTCTAATGTGGGCTGAAGTGAAAAAGTATCTGCACCCGAGCGGAGCCGGGCCGGGCCGCTATACGTAAACTGCATTTGTTATACATACATTTTCATTTGTCTTTTATGCTCTAATGTAAAAAAAAAAATCTAACTTTCTGCTTCAACTTGAAAACCGCAATTTTCCGAAAGATAAAATAACTGTGACTGGCCAAAATTCCCTTATCATACATTTGTTAAAGATCAAATAAATAAAATATAAAACCTGCAGTTCATTTCTACTCGAAAATATTTATATGTTGCTGTGCGTGCTTTATATCCATTGACCTTCTTTGTTTCAGTCTAGTGCAGTCGTAGGGGATCAGATATTAATATTAGTATTCGTATTTGTAGAATATTACAATCACGTCCGTTGCTTTTTGTAACATAATTAATTTAAGAATATGATTTTAAGTGTTGGTCCACAAATATCTCGTATAATACAAATATACTGCCTCGGTGGCGTAGTTGTATTACGGTACGGTTACAAAGCTGAGGTCTCGGGTTCGAGTCCCGGGTCGGGCAAAGTGATATTGGATTTTTCTATTCATTATCAGCCCGGAGTCAGGAATTTGTGCCCGATATGGCGATAGGCTCGCCCCCTATCACATCATGGGACGAAACATACAAGGCGAAATGTGGGTGTCATGGTGGCGCCTCTGCCTACCCCTTCGGGGATAAAAGGCGTGAGTTTATGTATGTATGTATGTAATACAAATATTGAATACGAGAACAATCTTTGTAAATTCTGATTGATAGATGATAGATTGGCACTGGCCTACTCTGCAATCGAGAGAATCGATTGAGACTGGTTAGCCCATATAGTCTACCACGCTGGCCTAGTGCGGGTTGGCGGAATCACATACCGTAGAAATTCTTTAAAATCGCTACGGTATGCAGGTTCCTTCGCGATGTTTTCCTTCGCCGTTAAAGTGCGTGGTGATTGACTATCAATACACACGTAACTCCGAAAAGTCAGAGGTGTGCCCCGAGATTAGAACCCTGCGACCACCGTGAACGTGTAGCAGACGCGTCTGGTCCGTTACCAACAGGTCACCACGCACTTAGGTCACGTAGGTCAACATTATTACTTAAATTTATGCCTTCTTGAGCAAAACCTTAATCTCAGCTCACTGTTGCTTAAAAGACATTTTGAAATCACTTAGACAGATACATATTTCTAACAGATAAGTAAGATGGTATCGTGCTCGCACATTAAGTGCTCTCTAGAATAAAAGCTAAACGACAACAATCGTTAGCGCGTCCTAATTTATTCTTCACCTACTCCATCATTTCGCTCAAGTAAAGATTTATATTAATACAGAAAGTAACTGAGCATGAATGAGACCAAGTCGGCTGCTACGCTTTTTATTCAAATTTATTTATATTGCTAACATTGTGGTGAAAATATATAATTATTAATTAAGCCCTCGCTTACGGCGCAAAACTGAATAATTTAAAAATGTTATGTTTTAAATATTTACCAAAAAAAATTCTGATTCATATAAATTTCATAAAACATTTGTCTAATTTGATGCGAATTCTGGGTCCCTGTTCAAAATCTTGAAAACAATTGTTGGTATTTTCAAAATTAAAATCATGTCTTCTTTCAGAAAATTTGTCTATCTACAATATGTAAGGTACTCCCCCTCCATGTGGCATTGCTGTGGGAGTTATTTGAGTAGATTTAAAACAATAAATAAATACACCCCGCAGTCACATACATACTTGTGACCCCACACTAAGATCGAGTCTTGTGTCGTGGGTATCAGAAACCACCAAAGGCTTTTCGGAAAATTCGGATATTTATCAAAAGTATCAGTATAAAAACCAATAAAACCTTCATGCTGCCATAGACTATCATTTAATTATAGATGACATAGGTAATAGAACTGCGTTATAGAATCAATATAAAAATATAATATTGCATATCACTTAATTAAAATGCCAAGATACGGCATCAACGTACCAATATTTTTTAAATGCAATGTCCTTTATGCAAACGCAAAATTATAAACAGACACATTGTGTTACGCAACACATACCTACTCCGGTAAAAGCTTCAATAGAGTATACTAGATATTAGATAATGTATACAAAACTGTTGCAAGCATATCAAATACAAAAATATATTGTTTATTACCTCAAAAATCACATCAACTTGAAATTGAAAAGTGTACAATCAGTGGTACTGAGATACATACATACATAAACTCACGCCTTTATCTCCGAAGGGGTAGGCAGAGGCGCCACCAGGACGCCCACATATCGCCTTGTATGTTCCGTCCCATGATGTGATAGGGGGCGAGCCTATCGACATATCGGGCACAAATTCCTGACTCCGGGAAGATAATGAATAGAAAAATCCAATATCTGAGATATAATGCGAAAAATCTTATAAGTATGCATATAATATGTCCCACGTAGAGTACTGGTGTACAAATGTAACCAGCTTTAAAAGTTGTAAGTTATTTAAATAGTTTATGAATCTCATCACACGGTACATACCTTTTACCTTTTGTTGTCAGTAAGGTGAAAACAGAAAACGAATGTAATAACTTTTCTCAGTTCGCGCTCTACAACTTGGTTTGTGTTAGAGTTCACACATCCATTGTTTATGTTTGCATAAAGATTTACCTATAGCTTTGTCTTTTCTGCTATTGTTTTAAATTATTTTTCTGCTGCAAATGAAATAAAACGGAAGCTACTGGATAATAAAAAAAAATAAGTTCCTGTAGTAAAAACAACTATTAAATATTTTCACTTATACACTAAATATAATATTACGTCATACATATCGTATAGATTCATATAGTGTATTAAAAATAAAAAGATAAATACATTTCAATTAAGAAACCTATCGCTAACGTTTTTTTAGGGTTGTTTCGGTTTGCCTTGTGTTGTAATATGTACCGTTTGTGTAAATATTTTTGTTATTAAAATTGTGATGTCTCCCGTCAAAACACTGCGTACACCGTCACACAGAATACTATGAGATTTTTTATGAAAAAAATACGAAACGTTGCAATGTTTGTTTACTATTCTTTCCTCGAATTTGTTCTCGTACTTGCCAACTGAAAAGCATTAATATTATTTTCTTTGTCCAGGTGGCGGCGGATCAATGTCCAGTGTTGAAAGAGAGTACGGCGGACATAGACACTGTCTCCATATACCCCACCTTCGAGTTCCAGGTAACCATATCCATGACGTAATGCAAAATGCGGTCGGCGGACTTGATTAATACGTAGCTGCCGTCATTCTTGATACTAATAATAGTCCTCTCGACACGTAGATTGAGACTCAGCCACTTGATCATATTTCGCCAAGGTGTGAGTTCAAATACTTGTAGTATTACCCACATTCCGAAGTAGGTCTACTTATCAGTTGCTGCGCGGCAAAATGAAATAGGCATTTTTTCACGTTTATTTATTATAGCTTTCCTCCACGTTGCGTTATTCCATCGGTTTACGGCGATTAAACAATCCCGTCGACAACACTGAGTCTACGGTTTTTTTTTGCTATCATGGCTACCGTCGAGACGCGGATACTCGTTATAAACAAGGTATTATCTGTAAATATACTTAATAAATATTTAATTGAATTTGATTTTATTGGAAGGATTGTTTTGACTTTAGATAACATGTTTAAATACAAATAAATGATCCCTACAAAATATTTGAATATAGTCATTCTATACTTACAATGGATCATTGTAATGAGCTGACTCGATTGGACGGTAGAATTGTCCCGAGGAAAACCGAATTGAAGATCTTTTGCCATAAAAGAATGCCGGAGATCCAATACACTTTACTTTTTTCACACTTTTCCCAGCTACTACCCATCCTATTTACAGAAGACAATAACACACTTACGAGCCCAGTATTCTAGATATTCATGGGGACCGTAATCACTTGCCATCATATATCGTTTGCCGGACAGAAGCAATAAAGAAGAACATAAAACGGCATCTTTATTGCTATATAGCATGACGCACGTTGTTCGGGGTCGTTGAGTGTAAAACCTCCGCTGGATGTGCAAATGCTTTCTGCTCACTGCGCTGTAATGCTGAGATGCAGTCACGCACACACACGAAATGCGTAGACATTAACGCACAAGCTCATATTTTTAAATTCAAGTGTGAAGGAATTCATATATTAACCAAACACATTGATTTTTAATCAAAAACTTAACCTATTGTTGTGTTTGTCTTCACTAAGTACGCGTCCCAGTATTGAACATCCTGTATCCGCTGACTACCACCTTTTTCAAGTTGTCGATGCATCTGGAAAAACCCGAGATTTTAAAATCACATAATATGTATAGTAGGCAGGCAGATAGCAGGCAGGCCCAACATAACAGTCACACAAATATTCTTGACCCTACAATAATATACTAAATCTTGCTTCGTGGTTATTAAACTACGGGAGAATTCTTGGTGTAACACCACCCAGACCCGAAACAAATATTTGCAACACGAACACTTGTTGGTCTAATCACAGTACCCTTTTTGTTGTTTTAACTTATGTAGCCTGCTTTTTAAACACAGGAAACAATTTAAAAAGCCGCTTGAGCTCTGGCACCTGCAATAAACTTATAGTCGAAGAGGCACCGGGTAATGGTGCTACTTCTCTACTTCCCTATATGCCTTCTGTTTAGTCATCTTTGCTTGCAAGGCCCATCACTTAGTACTAGCTTACCACGTTGTTTTGATTTTTGGTATGTTAGCCATGCATTTGTGGTGATCCAAAGCTGATATAGATAGGAACTGTTAGCCAGAAAGCCTTCATTCTTAAACGACGACCAATGTGGCTATGATTCCCTCTTTGTTTATACCCTGTGCTAATGATTTACCAATTGGAGATCGCTTGTCGACTCACTCACTAAAAGAATACATTACACCTCGATATTTTAAATAAAATACAAAATTATCGATCGTGAGAAATGTCTCATTTAAAATTGAATAATGATCCACGTCGACCTATCACGATATCCATATTATTCCATTGTGCATGGTAGTGTGACTACTATTCATTCTGACGGCAGTAATCTTAAGAACTAAGGAAAAGAATACCTTTTTAATACTATCCGTAGGCGTTTTTATTAACTGACTTCAAAAAAGGAGGAGGCTCCCAATTTGAATATATGTTTTTTTTATGTTTGTTCCCTCATAACTTTGTACTTGGTGACCCGATTTTGATTATTCTTTCTTTGATTTAAAGCTGGTGCTTGCCGTTTAGTCTCATAAAAATTGGCAAAGATCTGATGAATAACTTCGGACCTGTAAAGTATAACTCCTCAAAATTGCATAGGATTACAATGATTATTTTTGCATTAGTTTCAGTATAAAAGTTAAGCTACAGTGGGAGGGAGAAAAACGGGTAGGAGCGAAAAGGATGAGAAAATGAATGTACACGTTACTTACGTGTAGATATTTACTCAATATGTTCGGCAACTTTTACCCAATTTTAGTGATGTTTTTTACATCAAACAAAACGTATTGACAGGTTGATCCCACGAATAAATTATGAAGATGATCCCCGGTCCGGGAGAACATAAGTCCTGAAATTGAAACAGGATTTCAATTATTCTTTTTTATTAAGTTCAAATCGTAAAATAAAAGTTCACTAAAATGAGGAAGTGAAGAAGGAAGATGGTGAAAGAGGGGGTCCGAAAAATAGATACAAATAACACTAAAAAGTAACAATTTATGTATACAATATACCTATACAGGGTATCTCAAGACCGCGACCGAAAACGAAGCCAGGTGGTAGTGTTAATGACTTCAGACACAATGTAAGTAAAAATTTCGCAAAAAAAATCGACAACTTTCTTTTTGTAATTTTTTACTTATCGTCGTATTTGGGTTATATTTACATAGTTTTCCTAAATAATGGTGTAGACCTCTTTATTTTTAAACACTCATTGGTACGTAAGGGTTTACATTAATATTTTCGCAAAAACTAGGTATTTACCACCCAAACAAGAACATTTTTAAAAAACTCTAAAAAATTAACTGTCGCTATTTTGGTGAAATTTTTATTTGCATCGTGTCTGTAACCACTAATACTACGACCTGGCTTCGTTTTCGGTCGCAGTCTTGATATACCCGGTATATATACTTCATTGTACCTGTAAAATTGATTAACAAATCATCATATAGATATGTACAATGTACATATGCGTAACATATTGAATACGAGCCGCCGAGTGCCAAACATATCGAGTCAATAAGTAAATTAATCAACGTATTTTATGAAGTCGGTTTTAATTTTTTATTATGTAGATTTACTTTGTTTTTACGTTTTTCAAGTTGATGGTGGTGTGGCGACCCTCCACACTGTTATTATAAGAAATAGAATATAAAACATAAGTAAAATTCGAATGAAGACTTCTAGCTAAAGTCGAACGCTCCGCTCAAACAGTTTTAATATGGAGATTGGAATTATTCCCATTATTATATTGTAGCCTATTATTGCGGCAACTAAATATATTAATTACGCGAGGCTGCCAATTATACGGCAGGTTCAACGTTTAAATGCAACAGATTGTCGCGTTGACTGCATAGCGTATAGATATCATTGAATTATTCGACCATGGTACTTGATAGAATAAAGGTGAAGGGTAGCGATAACTCGGTCTTTGGTTATCTATCGGTGTAGATATAATAATTATAAGTTACAACATTAGTTAAAAAGCTTTATTCGAGTGATAGAAGAACAAACATCACTTCACAACGAAGCTAAATATTATACAAAGTATTTTGCCCGTTGTATTTATTAAATTAAAACAATATAATCGACGTGAAAAAATGTGTTACGTCAATGTTATTCAAAGTGCTGTTATAGAGCAAATATGTTACACAGTATTTACCCGACAGTCGACACAAATAAATAATTGTTTTAACTTTATTGGATGCAACAGGCACGAAACATGCATTCGATTAATGGTCCTTTAATTCAACTCGAAAACTAGCGGCCGAACCTGGCTTTGCCCGGATATAATTACTTTATTTCTCTTCGCACTTATTACCAAAAGGCTTAGATAAATCGGAAACCCTTTTCTCGTATTATGTTAGGTTTCTCGTTATTTTTGGCTCCTAAAGGTGTAGTAGTAGTAAATATCTTCCTCAGAAATTGACCTATTGATTGCAAAATTATAAATATAATTCCAACTAGTAGTCTAAAGATGAGCGCATTAATTCAACCTCATCGTCATTATATTGGAATAAAGGTATATTTCATACAATTTTTTTTGCGAATGTTGGTATGGGAGAATCCAGAAATCTCGTAATTCAAAAACGTCTGTTAATGCCAACTAAAAACTTTTAAGTAGGGCCAAATAAAGTCAAAATCCATGCAAACAAACACTCGAATATTATTTCAAGTCCGTTCATACACACGTAGTCATATCGATGAATAATTCTCTTTTGATTGATATTTTGACTACTGATCCATTAAGACGCTATGCGGTCTCGATCATTCATTAGACTTGCTCCGGATATTGAATTGGCTGGTACAGGAAGTTCTCCCTGCATCCCCTGCAGAGATATCCGATGCCATGGCATCCGATATTCGCGACACTTAACTTAGTTACTTGGTGTAATTTGATTTGTTCGTACCGCAAGAGTATATTGGGTGCTATTAAACCTAAATAAAATTAATAAAAACAAATGAAATATATTTGCACAGTGCATTTTTATTTTCCTAAACTATAATATTTCCCTAAACAGTTTTTTCCAATATCGGCCCACACACACACAGCGTTCACATTTTCACGTGATCCAGACGAGTGCTAGCTTGCTTTGTCCGCTTTCAGGAACTGTCGGAAGCCGTAAAAACTGGGATTTTTGAATATTTTTTATCGAGCTTTTCACAAAATTCACAAAGCCGTTGTTCGCAGAAACCAATAGACATGTCCAATATTAGTAATAAATATCCTACTCATCTGATGTCGTATACATTTATAGATTTTATCTCTGAAATACATCTGCCATTTCCATTTGACTCATTCAATAGTTGAATTTCCGATTATTTTTCCTATGAAATGTTCGCTTTTTGCAAGTCTTTTTAATTCAATGCGGTTCGTGCCAGTTCAAAAATAAAAGTCATTTGCCCGCTGCGTCCATCTCATTTTAAGAAAAATCTCTATATTGATTATTATTTATTTTCCCACAGTATTTCTGATTCACCTGTTTTATTTTATTATTACCGTACCTCGGCTTTGTTGTAGACACGATTTTTTGTAGCATAATGATATAACCTATGATATCGTTCAGCGTACTGCGGAAGCGGTGCACCCCGGATAGTTGCGATTCCGAGATGGACGATAGAGCGTGTGGCCTCACATTTGTCGTGGACGCCCATAACACCTTAAACGGGCATCCAAATCGATATGTAAGTGAGTGACAACTTTGTTCTCCAATGAGAAGGACCAGACATGGTTCAGCGCCGGGCGATCACAGGGAAGCAATCGGCGCGCTTCTCACCCTGAAGTATTCAGTGTCGCTCGGAATGCGCGCGACGGCCTCCGACGGTTTTAAGTTGGTATGCTGGTGTAGGATTTGTTAGGGACTCGGCTCGTTCGCTTTTTCTGGAACGTGCCGGACTCTAAGGCCAGTGGCACTAACATAATTTTAATATCTGACGGGCGGAAAAAATATTTTATTACTTCTTTAATTTTTCTCTTCTTACTGTGTTTATTTTAGAATCTTAATAATAAAATAAAAACAAATGTATTAATATAGTTCGGTAGATTAATCTAGTGATGGTGTGTATGGGCATTAAATCGTGAGTTCCGAGGTTAAATTATAAGGCAAGAAAATCTACTTGGTTAGAGTTTTGTCGTTGGAAATATTTCATTTATGTAGCTCGGGACTGGAACAAGTGCTTGATATTGCGATAGGCTTGCTCCCTGTAACAATGTAGGGTTCTTTTAGTTGGCGAGAAAAAGGGGCTCTAGCGGCACTTTTGCTTATTTCTCCAAAGATTAGTAATAAAGTTTTATACAAATCAATTAATCGTTTCTTCCTACAAAGGATGCAATTTTATAATTATTATAAATTATAGTTTTTTACTCATAATTAAACAAAGGATGCTTTTGTTAGCACTTCACTTTTACTCCATTTAAATATTTTCGTTCTATAAACAGTTTTTTATTCCGCTATTTATAAAGTGAAATAAACTAATTACTATGCAGTGACTGTGGCCGTTCTGGTTAATCATTAACTTAGTTAAACAAAACTTTGATACGCATTATTCCGATATTACATCACCACAATGCATCACGTATAGTTTAACTTAATCGTGTCAGTGATCAATACAACATCCTAACGCAATTATAAATTGCAAATTGCTCTCAGTTCTGACAAGCCGCCCTAACAAGAGCCTTGTCATGGCGTCAATAGGGACTTTATTTAATTATAATATTAATAATGTGCTCTTGCAATATACCAATGTACGGCTTTATGTGCAATGACAGGCATAGAGTTTCCCAAATAAAGTACTGCGTCACAATGTAGCCGAATTTAAGAAAATTCACCTGGCATTGAAACATGATTCTGTGTTTGTTGTTAAGTTTATGAACTACACATTTGTTCTTATTTCAGTTAATTATTATTATCAGTTTGTTACATAGGAATACCTATGTAACAAACTGATGTGTTAGAAAATGTGATTTGTGAGCTAAATGTATAGTTCATATTCAGGACTATCATAAATATCAAGTAATTCACTTTAAATTTGTCAGTATTTATATAATCATAATTTGTTTTGAATTAGTTCCAAACGCATTTACATACGTTTATGAATATTGATCCCTCGGAGCCGATCGCTCCGTGTAATATGAATAAGGTAGACGCTACACAAATTGTCCAGCTCACACTGATGTAAAGTGATTGTCCACTTAATAAAACATACCGTGATAGTAGATAGTTCTCCAAATCTAGTTTAATAGTATCCTTGTGACAACATCTAAAGAAATAAATTTGAACTACTTAGCAACCGCGAGAAATACAAAGCTTTCCTACCATATAGCTACAATTATTCACCATTACGTAACGTTTTCACTAACTACGTTTTTAATCTAATAAAATAACTTAAATAAAGAAGGATTTGACCAGTACCGTGCATTACCATTTATAAACAAGAGCTACACATCAATGCGACATATTGATATTGCATCGCAAAAAGCCAACGCATCCACATTTAGCACAATCCCTCAAATTTGTCATGTGCCCGCAGCTCTTTTCCAGTGAAATATTAACGCAGTCCCAATTTAGCGCACATTTGTAGACACCTATTTGAATATTTAGTGGTGTAATGATACTCATAACGTTGCAGCGCCGGCAGTATGTGCGAATGTCATTTATAATGTATAATATATCATTCTTTAATTAAGCCTTCTAAACGTGATTCGCAAATTCTCTCAAAATAAATCCTAAAAGTGGAATACATTGAAAATACCACATGTATGATGCAAACGAATACAAATGTACTAATTTTCTCAAATATAGAGCGATAAATAAACTTAAGACATATAAAAATAATAGTAATTCGTTAATGGTACAAATTACATTTTTTCTTTGTAGTAATGCAATGTAACACTTAAAAGGAATTCAGTTAACACCTCATCCAAAACCAAAAAACTAAACAACTAATATTACGAGTAGTAGGAATAAATAGATCGTAAATTACAGGTAGGCTTTACTAATTCGTGTGTCAAAAAAGTATTAAATCATATATAAATTACAAGCTCCTTTAAATTGCGCGGAGATTGAACCGGTGGCATCTAGTACAAACTTCAGCCGAGACCGCATATTAAAAAGTTATCAGGCGAGTTATGTTGAGCGACATGCAGCGGTTGAAACCATTGACGTTTGACATGTGCGGGTACGGGGTGGGGCAAAAATAAAATGGATTCGGCAAACGCTATAGATTTTACTTTACAAAAATGGTTTTTACGAATCCTCTCATACAAAAAACGGGAAAGAAATGCATCACTGTGATTCGTGCTGTATAAATGTCTATCTTGGTATACATAAAATGGCATATTTTACGATATTAATATTAAAGTTGGAAGTCGAGAAGGACGTCAAAGAAGTGAAAACATAATTAAAACTAAATTGTAATTAGCTTCATACGCATTTCACAGAACTTGTTATTATTTTGATTATAAAAAGGTGGTGAATAAGCTTAGTGCTTCATGTTGTTTCAATTTAATTAAATATACATTTTTAAGATAATCTCATACTTTTTCTGAAGGATATCCTGGGGGCAAGCTTTTCCCGCTCAGCAATAAAACATTCCACATAAACGTCAATAATTCATAAGAACTTGAAACAAACTGCATGAATAAAGAATATTTTGATTATCTATATACGTTTTATAAAAATACTAAGCATCTGATTTGTATTAATATCTGTTTATTATCATTACACTGAACATTTTTTTCTCAAAAATATTTGTAGGTATAAATATTCACGTTTAGGGGGAAGGAAATTTATTTAAATGATATTAAGAAATAAGTGCAATAATGAGTACTATTAAATAATTTTATACACAAACATAGCAATAACATAAAATAACAGATATATCAAGTGTCATTGCATGGCTATAAAAGTTGTATGAGCGTGCAGTAAGTGTCATTGACCCCAGAGAAGAACGACTGATCTCATTCACTTAGTCACATTTATTGCACATATTTTATGCTATACCAGAGAACATAAAAATATGAAATGCTACAGCATAAATAACTGAATATTAATGAATGACACTTATTAGAAATGCGAACAACGAAAAATTAAGATAATATTACAGGGAGATCTGTACGTGTTAATTTTATTTCACGGTCTAGAAGTAGTGCCTGATTAAATATATAATTTTGTAATATCCTAAACACCTTACTGTCTTTTTTTTTCCCTTACCATATCTATTCATACATGTCTGACAGTGAGAAATGTGGGGTCCTGGTGGCCACCTCTGCCTATCCCTTCTGGAAAAAGGCGTGAGTTTATGTATTTAATTTCATATTAAGTGTACCAACAGAATTAATAATTAAATGACGCATAAACTATAATTCGAACCAGCATTACTTTTGATGTCACATAAAATAACTGCAGCCGCATTCACACGTTACATATTCATAGGTATGTAGGGAAACAGCCAGAGCCGCGCAATGGAGCATAATGCACACGACAAACATTGTTACGCTAATCAGTTACGAGATTTCAGTAATGTCCTTTTTTGTCACATTTAATTTTTATTTCAACTGCGGCGAGAATTTAGTCAATTCTATTTTATTAACTTTTAGTTCCATATGACTGATTTTATACTTTGGAGAGAATTACTGTTGTATACAGGGACGATACGGCGTTGATATGTTGCTATTGTGTGTTGAAGTATTTGTCATATTTTAATGTGCTTCATACGTTTATCATACGTCATCATGCTAAGACATTGTATGGATACATTATACTAGTTAGACATCATTATGATATTATATTGCGATTACCAGCGATAATCTTATTACTTATGACAATTTTAAAAAAGACCTCGTGGTAGGCCGCGCAGAAGGTGGAAAGATGACTTGGACCATTTCGATACCAACTGGTGGAAGAAGGCTTTGGATAGAGACGGGTGGAAGAAGGATAGGGAGGCCTTTGCCCTGCAGTGGGACAGTATAGGCTAGGAACAAAAAAATTACAATTTTCTCACAAAATAAGTTCAAAGTTTAAGCGTGTTTTTTAAGTTTCGTCTCTTCGGCAAAGAAAGGTGTTGCAGTTGGGGAAATCATGAGTTTTATATAACAGGCTCATATGCTATTTGTAAATATTATTTTTAGATACATTGTATCGGATCCATATTTTTGACTAAACATGATTCGAAGAAATATCATCAAATTGGTCTTAAACTATATAATGTTCTTTGGAACAGTTTAAATTCAAGTATGTACTTACAATTCCAATTGTTAAATTCTCTAAATTCCACCGAGAAGACTACTCGAAGTTTGAATGGAACCATGCACTTCACTGTTTCAAGCCGATATATTTCGTAACTATGCTTTCTTGTTCTTTAGCCACAGAAAATCCATTGCTTGACATAGGCCTCTCTCAAGGATGTGCTTATAAATTACTCTAATAAACAAATTTATATACGGCCTTTTTACCAATCTAAATAAACAAAGCTAGTTCAAATAGTTCTTATAGATTTCTAACAAAATCGAATAATGCTCTAAAAATCAAAATCCTGTGTAGTTTTATATTGAGGGCCCAGAAAGCCGAGATATGGAATAAAACGTGTGTATCTCGTGAACGAGTGCCAAGGCGTGAGGACGCCTATTTGCAGCGACCACGTCGAGTGCTTTTTATTTTGTTTGGTAATATATTTCACCTCGAAAGAAGTGGACCTTTTTGAACTTTCGAAATCGTTTAAGTCAATAAAACTTTGGGATCCTTTGAAGAGTAGTTTTCGTATAAACTTATGAGTATGCAGCTCGGTATTGCGGAGCATTGAGTGACGAATAATTTCCACCCGTCAGTCGAAATGTGGGTGACCTGGTGGCGCCTCTGCCTACCCCTTCTGGAATAAAGGCGTTAGTTTGTGTATGTAAGTCAGTCGAATAATTATGTATTCGTTACATGATCATTTATTGACCATTTGTTCTATGGTGAATGCAAAGTTAAATTAGAGTATAGTGAAAAAAGGTACAACACACATGCGATTATCTACGGAATCATTCATCAATTCTTGTGTCATTTGGATACCATACAAGTGGTAAAAATAAACAAAGAGAACAAAAGCAGCCATACTGTATAGGTATATTGTATCCAATTAAACTATGTCTTCACTAAACATATGCACACACAACCACACGGTCACGATAGCGTATCTACATGATAATTTTTCGAGGGTTCGATCCCCGCACCGAAACAAATATTTGTGTGATCCACAGGTATTTGTTTTGGGTCTGGGTGTTTGTGAGACCGCAAAGTCTCTCGTAGCTTCTGATACCCACGACACAAGACACGATCTTAGTGTGGGGTCAGGACTATGTATGTGACTGTTGGGTGTATTATTATTATAATTAGTGCGCTTCACGCCTTGAGACTTCCAGTGCCGACTCTAATGCGCTTGACAGCCACTGAAAGGTAAAATGTTATGCTAGGGACCCCAAGCTTGATGGAAATATCCGCAAGCCTACTACTGGCTTACACCTGAACGCCGAAAGGAGACCTCAACGGCTTTCCTATCTTTATTTATTTATGTTAAGTTTTTTCTCTTATATGACTTAGTTTCGTTTAACTAATTTTGAAGCACCGAAATGATAATTCTCTATTATATTGTTGAAGTTTACAAAGTTGCTGAGTGGTGCTGTCCATGTTCGATATATACTCTGTTCCAAAAATAATAGACTACTTCCCAAAAACCATTTCTTGTCTGAAAATATCTTCCAAATACAATTTGGATCGATTACCACACTAGTTGACCTTCCTCTCGCGATCTTAACGATTTAAAACGCAGTTGTTTTTCCAGACCTATTTAACTCAGGTGAGTGACCCATCATCTGTAGGTCCGGTCAGTTCAGAGATTCAAAGGTACAAAAACTATATATGGAAATTTGTAGGAATATTTGGAACATTATTATACGTGAAATTTGAAAAGTTCTCATCGGTCCCGTACCTGGGAAAACATATTCAAGATGAAAGATTACAAAAATGGTATTGCATTTTATTCAGAGAGCCTGCTACAGACATACAACAATAGATAGCAAGTATATTTTGCATATCCTCCCCGCAGCGCGCGTTAATCTTATTTCCATTTTCCGCTACACAGTCGCCATTCCACGAGTTTTCTGCCTCAAAAGCTGTCAATGCCGGCGCGAATCCATAATAATTAGAATTGCATCATACCTTTTTTATTCATATCCATCAATATCAATCGCTTAATTCAGTTCTGACACGCTTTTATGAATAAATTTTAAACTCAATTTTTCAGCCTTCACGATACAGTTTTTTGGCATATATGCTTGAAATTGCTTCGCCATTCTGTTAATGTTTTTTTCCTCATAGTTAAAAAACTTGGACGGTCTTTTGGGATTTGGTGAATGTGTTTAAATATCTGCTGTATTTTAATAATAGTAGAGCGTGTGCTGTTGGCTTTCATCACACATCTAATAAGCGAAAATATCTTCATTCCTGTAGAGTTTTAAGATCCCGCGGGAACTTTGCGAAGGTTCGAGGCGGAACGTGTCGTAAATATTAAATTGACTGGATAGTGCTTAGTTTTCATTTTTACAGCTGTTTAATAAAAGTTAGATATTGCTGTGAGATAAATCAACTTTGTTCGGAGTTTTATGCGCTTATGTTAAGTTTTTTTATAATAAAATCTTCACTAGGAAGACAAAGATTTATTGTTTCTATATAAATAGTGCTGGAAATTAGATTTTATTCCTATTATTCCTGACAATATTGTTAAAAACCCGCTAAGCGATAAAATCAAGAAACAACGTAATATTATGTAACCAAGTACCCTTAAGATAAAGATTATTACAACACGGGAAATCGTTTAATACTCACACAAAAACACAGAGAAAGGGAAATACAAACGCTGACACAGTAGCGAAGCATTTACGAAGAAAATATTACATAAAGTTCAAGGCCGGCCGCTTGCTCCAGAGACAGCCTCCATCCACTTCGGGAGATAAAATCAACTACAAATTATAAATAGCTTCAAACACCACAGGGCTTAATGTATTTTGGTTTTCCTTGTTAACATTTTGCGACCTGTTGCACTATATTAAATAAGATCGTATGTTCGGGGCCGAAGGCGTCTAATATGCATTTCCCGAGGATCAAGTTTAAGCTCAACAATCCTCGACGCGTCAGAGATCCGGAATATAACACACAAAGTTATATAAAATATTAAAAAAGACAATCCGCTTCATCGTTATTTGACTTGCTATTTTTTATGAAATATTAAAAAATCGTTGTTCGTTTGTTTTGTAGATGAAGTTTCAACTGCGAAATAACGCGTGCACTCCCCGGGGCTTACCGTGTTTTCTACTGATAAAAAACTTTTCCATTTTATTTCGTCAAACAGAGAGTACGCGAATCTAATTGCTCACTTCAAACAACAAACAAATCTATTTCCGAATTTCACTGTTTTGTTTGCACAAATACGCTATATCCTTTCGTGTTATATTGAACTTTTTAAATAAATATACAGAGTGAACTTTTCAAGCAGGCGTGGATGGCCAAAATCTGAAACTATAAAAATTGCGAAAAATACTGAAAGGGTCACGAGCCCGATTTAATGAAAACTAAAACTGCATGGGCTTTTGATAAATCAATAATCCTAGCGAGGAATCAAATTCGATAACTTTGAAAATTCTGTATAAATGTAACTTAACTTTAATTATAAACACCATCAGATCTTTAATTTATTCGTCCACTTGTTGATCACGGATCATACCCACATTGTAAAGGTTTAAGTTTTAGCATATAATGGTGTAATGTCATTATTAAACACTAGTTAGAAGATGTCACATATTATCTTCACTTCTGGAGAAATTTAAAATATGTAGATTTCTTCGCGATATTTTCCTTTACTCTCAAAACAGTAAATTAACCATGAATGCATGCGTACCTAACTAAAAACATACCAAGGAGTGTGCCCCCGGGTTTAAATCTGCGACCCCAGCTAAACAATTTAAATCATACTAGGCGTGCTTCTTAAAGTCAACGATATTTTCAATTTGCCGATATCAGCAGTAAATACAAAGGAACCACCTACCACAGCTGTTGTTTCGTAGACTTACTCTACTCTATAAGAACATAGTGGATTTTAAAATATAAGCGGGTAAACACAATACTGCTAGTATTGGCCGCTGCAGGCGCTACACCTGCGGCCGACATCGTTTGTAGCCAGAACGAGGTAATCCCTCGATATCCTTTGCATCAATAAATGCAATTAAACGCGACACACCAATACCACAACATTAATTTCCGGTTTACTGCACTATGTAATGTAATTGTGCTGCATCTGTATGAAGTGGCGTTCAGAATTTAAAAAACAACATAAAATTTACTGTGATTTCTGAAAATCTGGGTTCGTTATTCGAGTTTTTTAGTTTAAATGGGCTCATGTGAGTTGCCCGATATGGCTATATACGAACCTATACGTATAATATGGCTAACTATGTATCTGTATTAAAAAAAATACGAACATACACAGTCATGTTACCCCTAAAAAGCAAACAAAATTAATTGGCAAAATGAGATAGGTACAGTGTGCGAGACAGATCCGCAGTAAAAATTGCACCAAACTAAGGAAAGCATTTTTAATTAAGAACGGCTTAAATATCAAATTAAAACGGATTTACATTGCAAAGATTTTTGTATACTCAGAACGTATTAAAATTTTAAAAACACATTTTATAATGCAATTTCTCGACATAACAATTTTTTTAATTAGTGTTGTAATCAGATGTCGCAAAAATGTCTAAAAACTTTAAAGATTTACTCATATATGTCTTTTATGGAAGGCAATATTTACTTAACGTTATTTGCTGTTTGCTAGAAAAAAAAAACAAATTGGCACGACGCGACGCGAGGGCTTAACCGCCACACAAAAGCTTGAATAATTGACCTACACATTTCGCTCAGCTTTGCTCTGCAGAATTCGAACCCATATAAATAGCAACAGAGTAAGGGTCGCACAATTTAACACAGTTGTATTTAGCTGCTTAATAGTAATACACACAACTCTACATAGTACATTTTTTCGACGAAACAATTAAGATGAGAAATATAACTTGTAAACAATATTTAATTCATTAGGTTAATCGCCCTGTATCCATATAGGAGCATAGGTGGATAGAATTTAAATATAAGTAAACTTTAGTACAAAACACACTCCACGATCTTTTCCAGAGTGACGTTAACATAAGATGTAATTTAGAACATAAAATAAATTAATTTTAATTGTATGATTAATTATTTAAAGTTGTTGCAGTTTTAAAGACCGTAATAATGAAAGCAATGCAATTAACGAAACCATTGCAAGATTAATTTATAAATGCAAATGACTAGATGAACTTAAAAGTGAATGTAGAATCTTTATGAAGCCAGCTGCCCAGTTGAAACTTTCGAACGAGAGCGTTTAAGGATTAAAAATAAAGAATAAAAGAAATCGTATTCAACAGACGCGCAATTGTTTTAAAAAGGAAGCTTTCAGAATTAAAGAGTTTGAATAAATCCGGGTTTATTTATATTATAAATATGGGAACAAATTAAAAATGATAATATGTTATTCAGACAATTATGTGTACGTTACTTAGTGCGCGACTGTTATGTGAAATGCATTGTCATTTGGTGCGGACATTGTGCAACGGCGAAACAGTGTCAGCGTTGCGCGGTGCTACCGTGATTTCCAAGCTAAAGTAAAGCGTGCAATTTAAATGTAAATTTTATGTGAGAATTTCATTTTTCAGCCGAGTTGGCTACGGACAAAAGAGTTTTGGGACAAGTCCTTTGAGGATCGCTATGAGAAGATACGCAACGATAGCCGCCGGCCCAGATTAAAGGTAACACATTTTGTTTATACTCATAATCTGTTTGTACGAGGCTCCCCACGAAAACGTGGAGGGTTGCTTTAATTAAGTGCTAGAAAAGTCGTAGTATTGCAGCGCCGGGTTCAAAGTTTTGATGATTGATCATTTCTACAGGTTTCCTACGAAACGCTGTTTACTTTGTTTATTAGCGAGTACCATAACTTATTGTGGAACCAAGTTATGAGACTCGAGCTAAGTTTTCATACAAACACATTCGATGCAGGAATAAGCGTAGAAATTTGTATCAAGAACCAGAAAGGTAACTTTATTAATTAATGAAGTTAATTTTCTGGTACATTGTAATTAGTTAGGTTTTTATGCAACGTAGAGCAATATGTGCATATTAAAAAAAAAGTTCTTCTCTATACAAACAGGGCATTACTCTGTCGCGGCTACATATTTTTGTAAAGAAATAATTTCAACTTCGCCCGCAAGCTGTAGTAAACGAACTTAAAACTAAACTCACCAGGTGATTGATATACATAATATATATTATATAGGTGAGATAATTAGTGCAATTATGCCATTGGTAAAAAACCAATACCTTGGCACATTAGTTCATTTTAATCACTGACTTAAATTGTTTTACGCAAAACAATACTCTAAAAATCATTTATTTATATACTATACCACATGCAAAGGATTTTCGCAAAATTGCGTTTGTGTCTTGATGTACTCAAGGGTAAGCAGATCGCCTTATTCGCATTTTTTTTAATTTAAGTAAATACATTAGGATATAAACATTTTCTTTTATTATTTTTTTTATTTATTATATTTCAAAAAAGGTACAGTAAGTTTAAAATTAGGCCCGCAAAATAAAATTAACCTAAAATTAGGCTCGGCCGTCGTTAGCTACGGAACGCGACGCGCGCGCACCTGCATACCTCGCGCCGGCGCGAGCGAGATTGGGCACTTCCATAGCTAAAATCTTATTCGTAATGTTTTGCCTTGTCTTATTATTTTCTGCTTTTCTTGAACTGCTACTGTTTCATTTGTTATTTTACCTGTGAAGTAAGCAAAGAATTCAAAGCATTTTTATGCCAGCTTCTAGACAGTCGACATAAAAACTAACAATAATAAAAGTTTATTTAAATGAGAATTACGGCAAACTAAACATGCAGTTGGTTCATCTAATCCAGTTTGTGGTTAAATTGTGCATTTCATTCGTCTCTTATTTCATTGCGATCACAAACAACTCTCGCCCCCGCAATAGAAACAAAGAATTTACAAAACACTTAATAAACGAATAATGTCATTTTAATATCAGCGGAACGGGTTGCGTTGTGTTGCCGTCGCTATAATAACTGAATTAGACCGTGCAGTCTGGTGATGCCGGCAGTTTTAATATAATAATCGCTGAGTATTTTATTTTCATAATGAAATACCTTTCTCCTTCGTCATAGAGTTTTGTGCCTCGGGGGTATCATTTGACGTTTTAATATGATATACATGATACGTGGCGCCGTGCGGGTAAGCGATCACCGCCGAGCTGGCGTTGATTAATCCTCGATAATGCAATAACTGCATAGACGCTCTACTTTAATTTTGTTATCTCACCTGCGGGTCCTGAATCGCTGGTTGACGACGTTTAATTATAAACATTTTTCCCATGCACGGGGGTATATTATTCTTTTTCGTGAAACTAAAAATTTTGCATATTATTTCCCACCTAACCCACCAATTTGAAAGTAGTTTACACGTAACAGCTTATTATATTAAATATCTTTTGAAATATAAAACGAAGAAGGAAGTTTCGTTATTTTGTACTGTACGTGACTCAACTTGTCTTATTTAAAGTTAAAATACGTTGTTCTTTGACGACTTCATATACGCGGATTGTATCCGTATATGTTACTGGAAAAGTATGAAACTAGTTATTGTACAAAATTACGAGGAAATGTTTACAATTCCGAGCGAGTTCAGGAAACATGTAGAATAATGATTTGAAGATTCTGTAACGCAAACGTTTCCGGGGAAATGTATAATATATTTCCTGAGACTGGTATGAAATTTCGAGATGCTAGGAAGTGCCTAATGAATACTTTTGTGAATAAAGTAAATAAAACATACTAGGAGACTATCAAAATACAAAAGAAAACAATACATATAATAATACAATAATATATAGAAACAATCGTCAGGTTAGGTTAGTTTAGTTCCCATAAACTCTGTAATATAATTTTTTTCATTTTTACTTATACCGTGATTATTATTTTTTGGCTAGTTTATTTATGTTAGAATTATATCAACATACAATTTTTATACGCAATAAGGTTTATTTAGTAGTAGGTATATAATTATAACTATCTAAGTCCTTTTTTGTGTTATTCCTATGTTTATATTTTGTTTTATTATAGATAAAGTTTCAATGAACGCTTTTGTCTTCATAAGTAAATAGAGCAGTCAATAGTATACATAGGTAAAGTAAAAAATCGCCGGTGGACTCTAACTCGAATGTTTAGCACTCAAGATCAGGTGTAATAAATCACTCAATCATATGAATTATACGACCTAAATATAGTTTTAAAACTCTTCATGTATAATGCCATAAGTGTTTCTCTAGCTCAAAAAATAACTGCATTAATAAGTTCAATTTTTTTTCAATTATTTATTACTGGCTAAAGTTGCGTAAAACATATGCAATTTACTCACATACGGATATTTCAAACAGGTGATAGTGGTGCCCCACTCCCACAACGACCCCGGATGGTTGAAGACTTTTGAGCAGTACTTCGAATGGAAGACCAAAAACATCATCAACAACATCGTGCAGAAACTACACTACTACCCTAACATGACTTTCATATGGACAGAAATATCTTTCTTGAACGCTTGGTGGGAACGGTCGCATCCCGTCAAACAGAAGGTAGTTTCAAATACGCCTGATCTTTCATACCAATGTTATCTTCACTCAGTTTTAAAGTTTAAACTGCACAGGAAATAATATTTTCAACTCCTCGCAATGTCGGCAAAGGGAAGTACAAAAAGGTAACATAGCGGAAAAGTTTGCATTCGATATCGAAGCATAACTTTAACAATTTGTCATTAATTGCAATTTAAACATTCCAATATTTTTAAATTTACGCGTAATATACAATCTTTAACATTAAAGTAGCCTTTGAACATTTTATCATGAATGCATCTCTTGCAGGCGCTGAAGAAATTAATAAAGGAAGGGCGGCTGGAGATCACGACTGGCGGCTGGGTTATGCCTGATGAAGCGTGCACTCATATTTACTCGCTTATTGATCAGTTCATTGAAGGTAACGTCGCACTGCTGCTCTATAGCCTCCAAACAATTCACATACGGTACTTTTCAATTGCTTACATAATATGGTTTCCCGCGAGAAATACTTCGTCAGTTATGTTGATGTTTCGAATGCTGCTTTTTATTCTCGGTACGTATTATCCGTTTTATGACTAGCGTTTATTTTTCAGGTCATCACTGGGTAAAGAATAACTTGGGCGTTATTCCGAAGAGTGGCTGGTCCATCGACCCATTCGGTCACGGACCCACTGTACCCTACTTGCTAGATAAAAGCGGCCTTGAAGGCACTATTATTCAACGAATTCACTATGCATGGAAGCAATATCTTGCAGAAAAACAAATCGAAGAATTCTATTGGCTTCCGAGCTGGTCGACGAAAAAACCGTCGCTCGTAGTTCACAATCAACCATTTGACATTTATTCAATAAAAAGTACTTGCGGCCCGCATCCGTCTGTCTGTCTTAGTTTTGACTTTAGGAAAATCCCCGGGGAATACTCTGAGTACACGGCCAAGCATGAAGACATCACTGATCAGAATTTGCAAAGCAAGTCCAAGACCTTGATTGAAGAGTATGACCGCATCGGATCTCTGACCCCGCACAACGTGGTGCTCGTGCCCCTGGGCGATGACTTTAGATACGAATACAGCGTGGAGTTCGACGCTCAGTACATTAATTACATGAAGATGTTCGATTATATTAACAGTCACAAGGAAATGTTCAATGCCGAGGTTCAATTCGGCACACCCCTCGATTACTTTAGGGCTATGAGAGAAAGACACAATGATATACCCACATTAAAGGGAGATTTCTTTGTGTACTCCGATATATTTAGTGAGGGAAAACCCGCGTATTGGTCCGGATATTACACAACAAGACCCTATTTGAAAATCTTGGCGCGACAATTTGAACATCAATTGCGGACGTCGGAAATATTGTTCACCCTCGTTTCAAATTACATTAAGCAATCGAACAATCAAAACCTCGTTGCATCAGAGAAAAGGCTCGAGAAATCTTACGAACAGTTAATCAACGCGAGGAGGAACTTGGGGCTTTTCCAACACCACGACGCGATAACTGGAACCTCTAAATCCAGCGTGATGTACGATTATGGGACTAAATTGTTCACGAGCTTGTACCACTGCATTCGACTGCAAGAAACGGCTTTGACCACGATAATGATACCCGACGTCACGTTGCACTCGCAAAATATTATACAGAGCGAAGTCGAGTGGGAGACTTATGGAAAGCCAGCTAAGAAACTTCAAATATCGTACATCGACAAGAAGAAAGTCATTTTATTCAACCCACTCGCTGAAGCCCGCACTGAAGTTATCACGCTTAGATCTAACACCACTAACATCCGCGTATATGACACCCACAAAAAACAACACGTCCAATACCAAATCACTCCTATCATCGATATTCGCGAAGACGGCAAACACGTTATAAGCGACAGTAGTTTTGATATTCTTTTCGTAGCCACGATGCCTCCGCTGACCGCCATCACGTACAATCTCGAGGAACACACCAACACCTCTAACCACGGTATAGTCTACTGCAACAACTGTATGGAAGTTCCCAAAGCCGACGGTGAAAAGTTGTTTGTTGTGAAAAAAATGTTACCCGGCGACATCCAGTTGGAAAATTCTGTCCTTAAATTACTGATTAATAGAAACTCTGGATTTTTGAGGCAGATATATAGGAAGGATTTGCAATTGAAGAATGTGGTTGAAGTACAGTTCGGAGCGTACCAAAGCGCGCAGAGGCACTCGGGCGCATATTTGTTTATGCCCGATTATGATTCTCCGGAGAAAAACGTTTTAAACGCTTACACAAATTGGAACAACCCGCAAGACGAAAATCTCGTAATTGTCTCCGGGCCAATCTCTAGAGAAATTACTGTTATGTACTTACCATTCCTTGTGCACACGATTAGGATCTTTAACGTAGACGACCCGGCCTTGGCCCGCGCCGTGCTCATAGAGAATGTTGTCGATTTTGAGATGCCACCGAAAAATAGAGAAACAGAACTCTTTATGCGTATTCAGACGGACATTCTGAACGGTGAACCACCAGAATTTTATACCGATCAAAACGGATTCCAATACCAAAAAAGAGTCAAAGTTGATAAATTAGGCATCGAAGCCAATTATTACCCCATTACGACAATGGCATGGCTCCAAGATGAAGACAGCCGCATCACACTAATTACGAATCACGCACAAGGTGCGGCGGGCTTCGAGCCAGGTCGATTAGAAGTGATGCTTGACCGACGCACGCTGTATGATGATTTCCGCGGTATCGGCGAGGGTGTAGTGGACAATAAACCCACTCTTTTCCAAAACTGGTTATTACTTGAGCCAATGACAGGAGAACGTCCTAAACGGGACACGAGCGAAAGTTTCCGGCCAATGAACGAACGACACTTTAGTCCCAAGAAGGCCGCAACATATCAATTACCGTCGCACACCGCTGACTACTTGAGCAGAACTCTTAATTACCCCGTTAACATCTACTTGCTGGACACGAGCGAAGCTGGCGAAGTGAAAGTAAAATCACACCAAACGTTCTTGCAGAACTTCCCGAATGGTATCCACTTGATATCCCTTCGCACCATCACGGACGACATACTGGAACAGTTCCCCAGTACTTCCTGCTACATGGTGCTTCAGAGACCAGGCTATAGCTGCTCTGTAGGCGACAAGATCAAAAAAGTATCCACAACTTTCACATCGAAGACTAGATTCAACGGCTTACACATCACCAACTTGACATCCGTCAGTCTCACTGGCCTAAAAACGTTCAAGTCGCTGCCCGGCTTAGACGCGATCGAGCTGGAGCCCATGGAGCTCAAAACTTATAGAGTTCGGTTTTAAAGACTGTTAGATTTAGGCTGGTTTATATAAATTTTTATGATCTTAAACTTTAGTACCTGCACATGCCAACAACAGCTTGGCATCGTATGGTTTAATAAATTATCTGAATGGTGCAATTTTGAACATAGTCGTAGACCGGTCCACTGAGTATGGCGCGTATCTAGTTAGTGTCAGAAGCGGTGCGAGACGCGCGCAAAGTCCACAGCCCCGCGGACCATGAAGCTTCACGTCTCACAACGTTTAAAAATGGTTGCATTTAACTAATGATTAATCCGTGACCCCCTCTATACATTTCACCCAGTATAAAATAATAAACCGCACTCGTAAGAATTGAAAATTATTATAATTCACCACTCGTATTTAAATACAATAGGGTCTCGCAAAATTAATCTTGTTCACATGAAACATCGGTCAAGTGCCGCCACTGGTTAGTGTAGGTAATGATTTTTCACGTCGTGCACGTCCGTCAAGCCACACCGTAACTTGGCTTAGTTTTAATTCTTAAGTTATTATCAGGAACTGTCAACTAAGTTATGTCAGTGAAAGTCTAGAAACTTTTAGGTGAATCTACCTCAGGACCAAATGATATAGTTCGAATGAGAAGAGATAAATAAATCGACATATGTTAATAAATATATTAGAGCAATCGAATATAGTCGGATTGAATCTCACTTCAAAAAATTTCCAAGTTCATTAATATTACATTCTATTTTGTACACTTCTATTCTTAATTTCTTATCTAATGTAATATATTTAGTTTCCGTATAGTTTAATAACTTTCTATTTGTTATGAACTATTTGCTGTGATAGAATACATGACATAATACGATTTGTTTAATTTATGTATATACCTATTATTAAACTTAGTTACCATCAAACAAGTTTTTATTGCTGAACAAAAGCAATAAAAAACATTCATACACCATAGTGCAACGGGGAATGGTTTGATAACAAAGTTTACGAACATCGTAAAGGAATACGCGGAAGCCGGTGCAAACTTTGTTTCCAACACGTGTGAGGAAACAGCTGTCAACGCGAACTTTTCAAAGTTGCATTGCGCAACGCACTGAAGTTAGCGCCAGGTGCGATCGGGCTCGCGACACCGCGCCGAACACGAACTGCAGTCAAATGGATGTCCATCGAAGCCATTTGGTGTTAAAACATTCCCTTTACTTGTGGTGTTCGTGATTTAATGTAATTTATTCATATTAATACTTTAAAGATAGAATCTCTAACGAGGAGTTGAAACGGGAGTGAGATATTTAAAGTAAATTGTTAAATTGGAAAACCGGATACAGGAGGGATCGAAGTGCGGCCCTCCTCTGAATAGTCGATCAGTATTCCACCTGTCGATCTGCATCGGATAACATTGAAATAAATCAGGTTTGTCTTTGGTTGTATACATATGTACATAATATGCAATGCAAATGTACATTCGTTAGCATTTTGTTAACTGGCAGTTATTGATATATTCCATATATTCTAATTAACAAATGTGTTTATTGTGCCACAGTTGAAGTTATTATAGTGTATAATATTTTAAATGACGGTTATATTGTTCTTTGCAAAATATAAAAATTTCAAAGACATTTTTAATGGAAATAGAAAATGACTAATACGAAAATAGATGGACTGTGTGATAATAAAGTGTTGATTTTTTTACACAAATGTTTTATTTAACCTTTGTGTTTCGTGTAGTTTTTGAGTTGTACTTGTGAGATGCCCACTGTACGAGGTATGAAAACATATTTTTAATATCAACACACTGAATTATCAATTGATAGGTGATATATATGAATAACCAAAAAAGCGACTTTCGATTTGTATTGTGGAGGACCAAAAATGTAGTTTATAATTTACTATAAATATGAAGCGAACTGAGCAAATTGGAGTTCAGCTTGCCAAGCTATATGAAGCGGCCGTCACTGTCACCGCGACAGTCAGGTGTTGTGCTGCAATACGTTGACACGCCGCGCCGCTTCAGCTTCACGTTCTTTGAAGCTTTCAAACATCACGACAAACTAATGGTTTCTTAGATTTACGCGAATGTTACACATTGAAATAAAACTATTTTATTACGGATTTTATCGCGATTTGGTTTAATTTTTACATTTTTTAACTTCCCGACGTTTCGATTACTTTACAGCTGTCCGCCCCGTGACCACGAAAGCTGTAAAGTAATCGAAACGTCGGGAAGTTAAAAAATGTAAAAATTAAACCAAATCGCGATAAAATCCGTAATAAAATAGTTTTATTTCAATCACGACAAACTGTTATAAAAAAACTTATATGATTAGCATTTGCGCTGAGGTCGACATACATAATAATTATGCGTTATTTAAGATGCTGTTTTTATAAATATGTCATTAGCTTAAATTACATAGCTTCTAAATCTAAATCTAATGTGGTAAGCAGGCAGTTCGCACTCCGCTAGACTAAAAGTTAGTGTTTTATATACATTTTATTAGCAAAAGATACCTTAAATCATCGCATGTCATCTTATGTTAACTTTAGGATATTTACTGTGTGGTTAGTGATTATTATTATTGTTTTGACAAAATATATGTGTAAAGATTGTCTACGATCTTTTGGCGTGCGAATCCGTTGTCAAAAAACAATAATAGTTTTTCCCTGTTCACATTTTATTATGACATATTATTGAAGTGAAACTTCTTTATCGGGGTTGGAAAAAATTTTGCGTTACGCGCCATCTTTATTTCTACGTCACATTTTTGCGTTACGCGCCATCTTTATTTATTTAGTAAATTAGTAATACTTAGTAGTAATCCTGTGTATTGTAACTGTATTTAGTACGAATCCCACACTAGTGTATCATCCCACATTTGGACATAATACAGTGTATACCATTAGAACACATTCTGTACCCACTTCAGTAAGCCACACCCCCAACCGTTTCCAAGCCCCACCCAAAATTTTAAGCCCCACCCACTTTTTTGTAATTTGATCCTTACCCCCCCTCTGGCCTTCCCCTACCCTAAATCCAAAACAGTGCCCAATAGCCTCCCCACGAAACCTCCCCCCCCCGCTTACCCCCACCCTAAAAATTTTACCTCACCCCCCCTACTCATATCTCCGGCATTATCCATCGTAGACCCACCGACCTTGGGTTCATTGGAACCGGCTCGGTGAGGGCTACAATCCTGCCCCAACAGAATTCCCGAATACCCCCTCACAACTTTCCCCACTCAAAAATATTTTAAGGTGCCCAATAGCCTCCCCACGAAACCTAACCCCCCCCCCCCCCCGCCCCTACCCCCACCTAAAATGTTTACCTCACCCCCCCTATTCCTATCTCCGCCAATATCCATCGTAGACCCATCGACCCTGGGTTCATTAGAACCGGCTCGGTGAGGCCTACAATCCTGCCCCAACAGAATTCCCGAATTCCCCCTCCACAACTTTCCCCACCCAAAAATATTTTAAGGTGCCCAATAGCCCCCCCACGAAACCTAACCCCCCCCCCCCCGCCCCTGCCCCCACCTAAAATTTTTACTTCACCCCCCCTAAACCTATCTCGGCCAATAAAGGTCGTGGACCCACCGAGCTTGGTATCCTCGGAACCGTCTCGGTGAGGGCTACAAATTGGCCCCGATAGAAATCCCAAATTCCCTCAAAAATTTCCCCCCTCCTAAACTTAAACTTTATTTAATTTAGCTTTATTTTACCAATTCTGTAAATTTGTAAATAGTAGATCATTTTGCGAAAAATGATGTCATAAAGAAGTTTCACTTCTTACGTGTGTACACTAATACACACACACATTTTTTTTTTTTGATGGCGAGTATAAATCCTTGTTGTATTTGTAGTTCCAATTCTCGCCACGCGCCAATAGAATTTAGATAACTCATATGAACTAGATTCTTGTCACAATTTGTAATGTTAAGATAAAGTTTACGCATTTTATGGTTCATAGTGGAATTTTAGTCGCCGAGGGCCTGTGTAATCAATTGTAACACTAGGGTAATATAATTAACAACGTAATGTAATCGGTAATGAAGATGTTGTTTTTGTCATAATTACTACACTGTTGTATTTTGACATAATCATAGATATCAAGTACACATCGACATTGTATGTACAATTTTGTTTCGTATATATTGGTGTAGTTGAAAATAAAAAATCATAAACGTACAAGAAGTTGTTTTATTTATTACATTTACATCCCATTCATTCAAAATAACATACATAGATTCTTAATCGTTAGAAAATAACGCAAAAGTAAGAAGAGTTTAATTCATGTTACTTTTGTAAAAATCATCATTTAAAAAATATATCCGTGTGATCAAAATTATGCAACGTTTTAACAATAGTCAAGAGGTACCTAATACTAAACCACTCATCGCAGACGACGTCCTATCATTTCTTCTTTATTCTACTTGCTATCCATTCTAGACCTAAGTGTAATCTGCGGACAAACAAAACATTCATTAGTTGCCTTATAAAAATATAGTTGCAAATAATTATTCCAAATGATGTATAGATATTTTCATATCTATGGAAATAAGATTTTGATCAATCATATGTATGTGAAAATAGTTAGACATTATAAATTATCATGTGTTACAGTAAAACCGCTCAACTTGTATAACCCGCTAAGCCTCCACGCAAAATGTGTGGAGTGCAAATCACTGCACTGTGTTCAATAAACTGATTGTATTCCCTTCTAAGTTATCTCATCAAAACCATGTTTTAGCAATGACTATAACTTTTCAAACGATTGTAATGTCGGTTAAGCTACTGTCATAATACATATCAAGAGCCTAAAGAACAAAACCTATCTAAAGAAATAGAATAAATTCTACTCTAATTCTCAGGAAAAACACCGTAATCGACGCTTACTTATTCATTTCATAAAGTTTTCTTTAATAAAAATAGACGTTTTTCATTAATAAAAATAATTTATGGTATGTTTCCGATAATTTTATGACTATGTTATGTTTAAAATTGAATCAAATCGCGATAAAATCCGTAAAAATTAGTTTTATTATAATATGTTATGTAAATTCGAAATAAAAGTTCTGATTGAGCTTCACATGGTAAAAATTGTCTGATTGAAACATCACAATTGTACACATTTTTGAGATATATGGCACATACCATGTTTTTCTTGGGATCATGCATATTTGTACTCATGAATAATTGGACACTCAAGTCTATTACAATGTTGATCATAATCATGAAGCTACTAAGATTTTGTTCACAGATATTTCATCTTAAATCAAAAAAGCGTCTCGCTACAAGTTAGAGGTAATATTAAAAGAAAAACAAGATATGATGTGTGTAATTATCCCCTCTTTACATTTACCTACATTGACACTATTCAAATGTTATTTGAAAATCGCTTCATAATTTCGTAAAATAAAAGTAAAAAAGAAAATAAACGATGTCAGATATTTATTTGCCCGAAAAATGTAATTAAATAAATTCTGTCTTAACTTTTCGCGAGGTTTTGTTCTTATGACCCTTACTATTTACTCTAAGCTACTCACAATTTAAGTACTAAGGGAAAAGCCGACTGCACAGGATAGCAAGAGCAAGGAAAAAGAAAATCTCGACATGAATTCTCAATACAAAGTCAATTTATAACTTTATTGCTAATTGTATATATGAATTATTTCCCTGAAAGCAACTACTAAATAAAATATACACGAATTACTTCCAAATGACTTCACGATTACTGTTTAAAAATAAACTAGAATCGAAATTAATTATGATTATTATTAACACTATATTCGTAATAATATTTTAATTCTATTTGATATAACCTTAAAAACAGATAACGATTTTAAAAATCCAAACATTTAAACAGTTCTGAGTAAATTTAAATTTATAAACAATTTTTACTACAAACAGGCCCTACCGCTTTATAGAACGAAGTTTATGACAATTTATGAGTTTAACTACAATGTTTTTTTAATGTGCTCCTCTTACTACTATATCTGCCTTACGTCCAAGATATGCAAAATAAACTCGTTAAAATTGGATTATTCAATGGTTCTAATATAATTTACACACGCAATGGCATATTAAATAATTATTTACATATCTCATTAAAATTATGCACTAAGTAGACTATATACTTAAATCTTGTAACTAATTATTTTATATAAAAAAAGGATACAAAATTCAAAAGCCATATTTCCGTATGTGGTCTGGTTTTAGCAGAACGATTGAAAAATTAAAATTTGTATTGGAAATATAAAATATAAAATTCAAGTGCATAAGTCAAAAATTCTTGAATTTAAATCTATTTATATCATGTTATATATTATTATTTGCACTCAATCTAATTGTATGTAATGTCATCCGACATAACTACGTAACGCTAACATACAACACGATGATTTATGACTTTTATACAATGTACTTGATAATATTAGGTAATTTTTATATACTTTTTTCTTCTTCAAAAATCTATTCAACAGCTTGGCCTTTTTTAGTATAATATATTTTCAGTTAATAAAGTAATTCAATGACCCTCGTCACCATTGACAACACTAAAAACATAAAACTCAATCTCATCGACTTAAAACTATCGAGTATTAATGATTAACATCACAGAACAATACTTTATTAATATTAAACAAAATATTATATGGAGGTTCTTTCATTAGTAAATTAAGATTTTTTTATCAATGCAATAATCTCAAATTTCAGTCCATCTTAAGGTTGTCTGGAAGAAATCGCCATCAGCGATAAAACCGCCGATTGTTACACATATTTATGCGCTTTACATTTTTGTATGTAATAATTTGTGTGGTGTGCAATAAAGTACACATACATACATACATAAACTCACGCCTTTATCCCCGAAGGGGTAGGCAGAGGCGCCACCAGGACACCCACATTTCGCCTTGCATGTTCCGTCCCATGATGTGATAGGGGGCGAGCCCATCGCCATATCGGGCACAAATTCCTGACTCCGGGCTGATAATGAATAGAAAAATCCAATACCACTTTGCCCGACCCGGGATTCGAACCCGAGACCTCAGCTTTGTAGCCGTACCGTAATACAACTACGCCACCGAGGCAGTGCAATAAAGTATTTATAAATAAATTATAAATAAATAACCTTCACGAATCTATTTATCTAGCTACGTTTAAAGCAAAACTACTAATATATTATATATCACTTTTTGAAAATATAATTGAATGTTCAGTACATGTAAATGTTTCAGTTGTATAATAAGAGTGACGACACTCTAAAATACAGTACTTCGGGTTTTTTTTTTAATTGAGTAAAGTATACATTATTATTATTTTTATACCATTTCACATTTGTGAGAATACAGGGTGGTGGAAATGAAATACGCATGGTATACATAGCACATAAATAAACTTATAAAGTTATATCCAATAATTTCGCAACGGAATATTATTTAACTAGATAAGATTTCTTTATGATCCAACATTTATTAATGCAGTTTGTTTGAAAATAAAGAATATTGGACCCAATGCAAGTATCTAAATTATCAACTATTTCAACCACCATGTATTCAAAATCAGTGATTTTAATAATTTAGACCCAAAATTATTTTAGTTGCTTTTGATTTCTTTTCAGTACTTGTGTGAAGTTAACAAAATAAGTAAATATATTTGTTTAAAGTATTCAACTACTTACATTAATTATGAGCTACACAGTTCACTACTTCTAAACTCATACATATGAGATATTACTTGGTTAAATAATATGGGTGTTATATGATGAGTATTATACATTATACAACTAAGTTTAATAAGACAGGTCCCACAAATATTCTAAAATACCTGTCTATGCTATTAACTAGATTTCTATCTAATAATTCACTTTCTGATATTTATTTGCAAATAACTTCCTACACAGATGACAGAAAATATTTTGTGCTTGGTTTGCTAGTCAATAATATTTAATTGATCAGTAACAATCATATGTATCCCTTTTATTGCCAACGAATATTAATTGATTAATATTTTTAAACCCTATTTTCTTAACATGACAAAAAGATAGGAACTTATTATCAAACATTTTGATAAGAAATATATGGACTACTTTTGGACAGCTCTAAAATGGGCCAAAGATTAAAATGAGAGTTTAAAAGTGAAAACAATGTGTATTTTATTAACAGTATTTAACTTAACAGCAGATAGAAAGTAAGAATTCCATTCTATTACGGTATTGCATGAAATAATTCCATAAAGAATTCTGAAACATTCAAAGTAATTTATGACATGTTCAGTAAAATATTCAACATTTAAGCTTATTTTGAATTTAAGCATAATTAACACAACTTTTATTTCAAATAAAAATTGTAATATTAATCTGAAGTCAGAATCGAATTACAAAATCAAGCAATGTCTTGAAAATATATATTATTTAAGTAATACCACTTTTCATAAATAGTTATGTAAAATTAAAAATTAAAGGCTTTTAAAAAGGGGTAGATATAATAAAATGAACAGAATATTTATCAAGAGACAGTGGAAAAAAAAGCTTTAATACTTTTACCAGTATAAATTATAATTCTCATATGTATTGCGGTATCACAGAGCCCAGCAGCTTCGGTGACATCGACAATTTAATTAGGCTATTTTGTTCTTTAGGGGACTCATTTTATTGGTTTTATTTATAAATAAGTTGTTATAGATTCAAGTGTTAATTGAAAAAGTATATTTGAAAACAATTTTTTAAGTATACTTTTTGATACTGGCTATATCTATATAAAAATATGATGTAACTTGGTTATATTGAAATATGCCTAAAAACTTTCAAAACATACAAGACCAATTACAACATTTGAAAAAGTCTTAGTTGATGGTAATTAGGAACAACATTGTGCAAATCATACTAGGACACAGATAAGATAATAATAACATCACTGTACCATTAAAAATACATGACCATGACTATGAGCATTAATACTGGTATGAGTACCTATTTATGATACCTTCCTTGTTATGTTGGTAAAAATACCACCTAACTATGTAGTTAAATTACATAAAATAGTATGTGTGCCAATCTGTGGTGCCAATGCAGGCAATGGACCTTCTCTATGGTTCAGGGTTTGGCGAAATTGGACCAGCCTAAGTATAATTTGGGAAAATAAGTTATGTGTATTCTAAATATGGCAAAAATGTTTCTGCCACGCTACTTTAGATGTTAACCGTTCTTATATTAAATGAAGGTCGCAATTATAACGTGAAGCATAATTTATAGCAAATCTAATCATAATATTGGTAGTGGAGGATACAATAGTGTATGTCATTTAATGTAAATTCGCGGATTTATGAGCAGCTGTGAATATTTCGTAAATACTCGTTGCGCTTAATTTAATGAAAGAAATATGGTAAGCAGCTAAAGCCCAATACATTAATTATAATATAGGGGTAAATTCAAATAATTCTAAATGTTTCATTTTACAATGAGAAAAGATCTACATAAATTTATCAAATAAAATTGCAGTCACGAGATTTTTCACAGACAAATTGATAAAACTTAATATTGTAATTCACAACTCAGGAATAATCTGTTATTCAGTTTGTTTTTTTTTTTGTTTTTGGATAAAACATACAACTACAGATAGTTTCTATTGCAGAGTTTCACACAACACTCAACAAAACACAACAAAATTAACTCTTAGGGTATTACTATATCAATATTCGCAAGAAGCTTTGCACCCCACGTTACGGTACGTTCAGCCTGCCCATAAACGAAGCCTATCACAATGAGACGGAAATTACAGATTACTACAACACAGCACTTTCTTCTGGAACTCCAGAAGAAAGTGCTGTTGAACGTCGCCTACCTACATAAAGTTTTATACATTTATATCACCCCAAAGGTAGAAACTAATCAGTAATCACATTATGCGATGGGATTATATCTTAGTTTATTCACAAGACAAAGCGGCAAACAGGAAAGCGGCTCACTTTACGATCGGGGTCACTGCCTCCCATGAGAGATGGAATTGGGCAACCTCATTGAACGAAACTCATTCTTGTTAACGTCTATTTTATGGCAGAAAGCGGTGGTACCATTATTATAGTTAGTAAAAGACAAAGGTGGCCTGCTCAAGTGACTATTTCACTGGTAACTAGCTGAAGTGTGTTACTACTACGTATTTTTCAAGCCTAGTTTTTAATTACTAACTTGACACGCAAGATCTGGGTCTAGGCCCAAGACTAATTAAAAATGTGGGGGCTTGACGTGGTCAAAGAAAATATAATGAATAATGGTCTCAAATGTCACAGTCAATGTGTTTAAGAACTAAACACAGCGATTATTTTTATTGATACAATGAAAACTGGAGAAAATGAAACTGTCAAAGAGGGAAAAGATTTCAATACTCCATGTATTGAAATTATTTTGATATTGCTTAAGGTATGATTGGTAAAGTAATAGTTTTTCTTAAAGGTACATTCAGTCAGTGAATGTTGGTGGTCGTTCATACCTCAGATTTATAAATGTTCATGAGATACGGTAATCACATCCATCAGCTGGAATGCTTTCTCGTTAGCAGCCACTAATGCTAAACATGCAATTAAATTAACATCTATTTGTAAATCTAGCATTTATGATTACATGTTATTTTAATGATTATTTACATGTTATTTCTATTTACACACACTTAATATATGGTCAGCAATTTATTAGTATGCATATCCTAAATGTTAGAACTAGTTGGTTAATGATACTAGGGGAGCGCTATAACCCGGGATGAGCATACCCTTCGCCGGTGAGCGCGCAGCACGCCTGTATGTGCCACGGGTGTTGCTTGATTGAGGTTAAGTCCAATTGTTCTGATATTTCAGCCGCTGTCATTGATCCTTTCACATCCTGGAATAACAAATACACACAAATGCTTAAAGCTTATAAATAATATGATAAACATTTCTGACTTTTCCTGGGTAAAATTATTTAATCTTACATTTGTTAAACAAAAACTTTCAAAATATGTGTCCATAGAACACATACTTTTCTTATTAATTCCTTTTTGCTCTCATTCGAAGGGTTATAATAGCATGATATGAATAGTCTAACCTTTATCAAAGAAATAGCTGGCTTAAGTGAAAAGATCTTTTTGATCTGACAAATAAGTCTGACAGTTTGTAAGATTAGCCCGTTCAAAAAATCTTGAATCTCTTCTGGTTTCACATATTACTACTGATAATAAATGCACAAAGGTGTTAAGTTGTAGGGTATTTTTTACGTTCTCGTGACAAGATTTTTATTAATTATATTTTCTGGAGAGACTTATTTTCCAGATAGGTTTATGCCAAAGTAAATTAACTGTTGATACGCATATTGTGTATTTAAACAAGCTGCACATGTATTATATGCCTGCAGTCAGGAATTTGTGCCCGATATGGCGATAGCCTCGCCCCCTATCACATCACGGGACGGAACATACAAGGCGAAATGTGGGTGTCGCCTGGTGGCGCCTCTGCCTAACCCTTCTGGGATAAAGGCGTGAGTTTATTTATGTAACAAATAACTCAAGAAACAACTTTGCCAACAGGAAATAACACATTATAAAATTTATTATATAAGTAAATATAGAATATTACAAAAACTATTATAAAAATAAAAAATGTTAACGATTTATTTCATTTTAAAATATTAAATTCAATTGCACCCACATTGTTCAGATTGACTGATTGTTATTATTATATCCCCCGTCTTGTAATCAATATTTTATATTTTTCGATGTTCTAATATATAACCGGTACCATAACTAGATTTAGGTTTTATGTTTACTACATAATATTATTTTAAATTATGCAGTGCCAAATATCTTGTACTAAGAATTAATATTTATTACTATTTATTATGTTTAGGATGAAGTTGTTTATAATTGCGTGTTTATCATGGGATACCATCCGTGATTATGCTCATATGTAAATTGATTTGCTTTCCATCCATCCATCAGCCAAAGGACGTCCACTGCTGAACATAGGCCTCTCCCAATGATTTCCACAGTGACCTGTTGGAGGCAGCCTGCATCCAGCGACGTCCCGCCACCTTTACCAGGTCGTCTGACCATCTTGTGGGTGGATCACAAAGTTTATTCTGATGACGTCGTGTTTACGCAAGTGCGAACGCTGTGGAAAACATTTGTTCACATATGATTATTTATACAATTCAGACAGCGTACCAGGAAATAATATAAATTACCTGTAGTAATATATTTTGCAAATATCCTCATATCTAATAAAAATGCTTTATGTTCTGTAGTACTGTTAATGTGGACAGCCATATTCACAACATCCGAATATTACTACTCAAACTACAAAACATACATTAAAAAATTATGTGCTCAAAATATACATTCATAAAAATCCATGGAAGTGAAGTCAGGAAGTGATACAAATCGCTTACCTATTGGTAATAACAATATTATGATTATAAATACTTTTGATTAAGGACTGCCTCGGTGGCGTAGTTGTATTACGGTACGGTTACAAAGCTGAGGTCTCGGGTTCGAGTCCCGGGTCGGGCAAAGTGATGTTGGATTTTTCTATTCATTATCAGCCCGGAGTCAGGAATTTGTGCCCGGTATGGTGATAGGCTCGTCCCCTATCACATCATGGGACGGAACGTACAAGGCAAAATGTGAGTGTCCTGGATGCGCCATTGCCTATCCCTTCTGGGAAAAAGGCGTGAGTTTACGTATGTATGTATCCCTGATGACATATAACAGGAAACGACAGTTTGAAAGAATATACGTGTGTCAAACCTATTTGTAATTTTTTTTTTTTTTTAAATTTTAATGTTAAATATTAACGATTGCACGCATTAAACCTGTAATAATAACTTTATTTTCATATGACATGGGGTACAACTTAAAAGTAGTGTCTGAGCTGAATAGTTATACCTACTGCAATGTTAAACTGTTAGTAAACTACAGCAGAGGACTGTTTGAAACAGCTATTTTTTAATATTATGCTGTTGCTTATCAAATAGCTCGGTATATAATAATCTTCTGTTATTGTCAATAATTGTGCTGATAGACCGTAAATAATGATAACATTATCACGAAACGAAAATATAAATGCACAATACATCGCGAGGCACTGATCCCAGATATCTATGATATCTATAATCCCTGGCAAAGTCCACAAAGAATAATACAAAACTTATTTGACAAGATGCCAAAGATATAAGGCTATAACTGAGAAATAGTGATGGAATTTCGAATACATGTTAATGCAGTCAAATGTAAGTGAGTGAATGATGTTCTAATAATTTTAATAGATTGTAGTACCTGTTTATTAGCAAACACAAGTAAGCAAGCTTTGCTGAGTTCCTCGTGCGTGAGCATTCGATGCAGCTCCTCGCGACTGATGCTGAGCCGCTGCCGGTCCGTCGAGTCAATCACCATTATCACAAACTGAAAACAACATTACAAACACATTGCGTTATTTACATTATATAAACACGAATGTCTTACTCTGTTTTCAAATATGTTTTATATAGGTTTTTACTTTGTATCTATTGATAAGGACTGTAGTAATAGTCTATGTATTTGATATAGATCATGAGAGTTAAGAACCGATGGGTTAATGTTATGACTTTAAATTGCACAAAATTTAATTGTTTTAAAAATAAAAAGAATACAAGATAATAAATCTATAGATACTTTGATAGATCTCAAAAGTAGTTTAACTCAAAAGGTGAACAATTTTAAAATATTGTTGGATTGCCTTTTCAATTATCGTATTGAGATCAGTTTACCATTTGATTTTATTTACAGTTATCATGTTAATCTCGGTTTGTGTTAACAATTATAATTGAAGGCCATCCAAACATATGTTAGTTAAACTATTGTTAATCGCTAGCACATTGTCGATCGTTCAAATCCGTATTGCGCGCTTATCAGATTATTAAAATATTGGGCATTAAGATTTGTTTTAGAGAAAGTTTGACAGCATTAGCATAAAGCAATTTCGCATTTTGAGCAGGATTAAATTTAAAAAAATAAGGCACAAAATCGCAGAATAAGCCGATCGGAAGTAGCTGAATGATAGACGCCAGCTCGAGAAATCAGTATACATTTTCAAAACTAATAGTCGGATTCGAAGCAATAATGAACATAACTTTAAACTAAACGGCTAGCTAGGTTTCTTGACAACGTTCTTAAAATCGAAGTGTCCTTGTCACACACTTGTTCTTCCGTAGAAAATCGACACCATCGAGGTGGAACAAACAACAACCTTGATATACATATTAAATTGAATTTATAACGACGGTAATAGCAAATATAAATTGTTTTCACAGTTTTAAAGAATATAGATAACACAGCTCAGCATTTAGAAACAGAAAAAGTCAATTACATTTGACGTAGGAGCAACTAATGGTTTTACAATTAGCAATGCAAAACATAACAATAGCTTTGTTATTTTAATCGCCATAATTGTAATTGTTTCTGCAGTAAAGCATAATTATGTAAAACTCGCGGATTGTTCATGTATGAATCTTGTTTTGGTATTTCAATTTAACTAAACCATGTCTTATCTTTATAAAAAATACCATCAGGATCATAAACAATGTCATAAAATAATAACAAAACTATGAATGATTGAATTACAAAAGAGGCACAATGTATTGCATGACAAGAAAGAATATCCTATTTATCAATGGTTAATCTAGCAGGTCTAGCTGAACGTCTTCGGCCTTTGCACTTACCATCAGGTGCAATGCAGTTACTTTGCAGAGCCGTTGCGAAAAATATCGATACTTAATATAATCGCGCAGCAAAATATAAATCCGATTTTCTTCCACAGTTGGTTAATAACAGCACCTCATTACCCATTATGCTGTTGTGTATTTTAATGCATGCAGAATTCATTGCAGTGCATGCACTATGAAATTCAATTAGCATGTTATCATTTACATTCAAATACAGTTTATATCAATTGAGCCAATTCTTATGTAATTCAAAGTTACACGTTCTTAATTATTAATTTATATCTTTAGTTTTTTGTGTCTGCAACAAATTGCTGTTATCTTCTCGATGATAAAATACGACAATTTATAATAAATTGAAACACGAAATGTATGTAGCGTAAAAGCAATAATTGTTTATACACATGTTGAAGGTTATATATTGACATAAAAACCTCTTTTGACATTGAACGATAATTACACAACGATTTCTTTCATCCAATTCACGTAATTGTTTTCTACCAAGAATGGCATATTCACGCTGTTTTATACGTTGCGAAATTTTCTTGGTGAATTAATTTATTTATTACAGAATATTTAGTAAAAAACTGATCCGTTATGCACGGAAGCGTCGCGTCGCAAGCGTGGACGACGTGAACAGTCGCCCACGACCTCTTGAACCAAGGGTTTTGCGCCTCGGAGGATTATAAAAACAAGCTTCTTTAATGAACGAAATATATTTAGTTGAAGGCATTTTAATGTGAAATCACAATAAAAGGCACTTTTGATAACAAAATGATTATTGCCAGTAGCTTAAAAGATCACATAATCTTAAACTAGGAGAGCCATGGACAAACTATGAAAATGTATTTAGCATGCGTCTAATTTAAATCCTGCAACGCCATTGATTATACAATGTGATTGCAGTTACGTCAAATCCTGTGCGTTTGCGTCAGTTAACACGTTGTTTACAAACCAAACCGAAACGTAATGAAACTAGACCAAATATATTAATGTTAATGCATGATAATAATGCTCCACTTCGCGAGCACGCGATCTGACAGACGACGCAATGGTACGCAGAACATCAACCAGTTAATTTCGCTTTTAAATTATCTTAAAATAATATACTTCATGTTGATTGTTTTAAAGGAATATGTTATAGTTACCTCGCTATTTGTGTAATAAGTATTCCAAGCCGATCTTAAGCTCTGTTGTCCTCCAAGATCCCACATTACAAAGCGTAGATTCCGCCATACCACTTCCTCCACATTAGAACCTATAGTGGGTCTAGTATGGACGGCTTCTCCTAATAGCAACTGGTACAGAATTGTTGTCTTGCCAGCATTGTCTAGTCCCACTAACACCAACTTGTGTTCTGGAGATTATATTAAAAAAGGTATTAATTTTCTGATAATTCATATAAAACAATTGTTGCTAGAACCTGCATGAAACAGATAGTTTTGGTTCTTTATTCTACAAACTGTCTACTGCTGAATGTATAAGATTACCAAAATAATCTGTTGAAATTGGCCTTCATAAAGCAATCCCCTGTGACTTCAACTCCAGTATTTCATATTTTATTAAAGATAAAACTAAGGCTATTTATAAACTATTTCCACATCCAAAGGCATTAAAGTCCAAAAATTACAACATAGGGAGAGTGAAAATAAAGAAACTTGTAACTTGAAGCAGTGTTAAAATTGTGTTATGCCAAGGGGCATGCAAGTATGTAGGCACTAATGTTCTATTTTATATAATAAAGAATATGCAAAAAAATCCAGGCAGATAATTGATTAATAAGCAACTTTTTTAATAAAATTCTAAAAAAATACAACTATCCCCATAAAGGTATCTATTTCCATACTTTTATATACCTAAAATACCTTCTTAAAATATTAAAATTAAGTACTCAAGCGACATAATATATTAGTTTATCTCAAATGCATGACTATACTAAATTATACAGGTAAATTATGTTCCATAATATTTAATTACTGATAAAATATACTACTGCATAAATTGTTTAAGAGTTTACATTCATAGCATTGTCATAATAATAAACACATTGTTTGTAGTTTGTATAGACTTATAGCATGATATTACAAATATATATAGCAGTATGGAGCGTAGCTAAGTAGCTTACAGGCCAAAATTGTTATTTTAACCTTGACTATAAGTATGCTTCAATGCCAAAGGATTGATGACAGATTACTTTAAATACAATTGTAGACATAAAAATATTTCTTTAATTTAAGGTAATTTGACTCTTCTAATAATATTGTGATGAAATATATTGTGAGGTTATAAAATTTAGACATTATCACAATAAACAATGAAATTTTTTTAAAAACTTAGAGAATTTTCATCTTATTTGTGGGTAGGCAAAATTATGACCTTGAATGAATAGGTAACATAATTAAGGTGTTTACAGCTTTATACATAAAAATTACTCTGTCATGACATACTTTAGTAAAAAATCCATATAACACATTCAACACTTGTGAAAGAGAACCCGAAAACAAAAATTTAACTATCTTATGGTCACCTTATTTTTTATTCAGTGTCTTTTACAAGATAGTTTCACAAAAATCAACCTTGTGTATGATTTAAATACATGGAGGCAGCAACTAACTGCAAACATTACAATGGATTCATACTAACAATTTAATTGTTTTCTCAAATGTACAAGTATAAGGATATTAAATTGGATATATTATTTATACAAATGTGACAAGGAAAATACAATCTGTCCTGATTACTTTATGCAGCATATGGTCAAAACAAACATGTAAATTGGTTCAAGGTAGTTGACATGAAGCACTGATGTTGACTTGTTGATACAAGACGCAGTTACATGTGTGGGCTACTGAACTTTGTGCAAAATTAAATACCCATGCGTATCCCTTACACGTATTATTTTAACTGCGTCACTTTAATTATATTAGGTATACAAGATGACGAAACATGTAGTATATCATTTAAAACCCGTTACCAAGACTATGTAACTACCTACGAGAGCGTAAATTAGGACCTCTAATAAATCTCAACATTATCTTATCATTTTGACGTCGCTTGAAAGACAAAGTATCGTCAACTTGAATAAAAGAAATCAACTCACCTTCATTACCGAACAAGCTCCAAATTTTTGATATAAGCAAACCCATCTTGAAATTTTCGGGATAAACTAAAAAGGGACAAAGGCCAAGTAACTCTCAATTCGTGATCATTCCTAAAACTTTATAACTAAACGGATGGATTACAATGTAATAAAACTAAAATTACACTATAATTATACAATAATACACTATCCACGTTTCAATTCACATTGATAATAATATAGAATTCATTTTTGATAAATAATGAATAAAATATGTTACGCGTCAACCTTCCACCTATTTCATTTTTGTCAAATAAAAAAATCGTGGCCAACTTTTTAAACGACTCTAGTTTCTTACAGCTCTGGCTACTGACAAGCACAGACAAAGAAGTGACATAAAAGCCGTGTTGTATAAGCTACATCTAATGTCTATGCCTTAAATACAACGTGAGAGACAGAGAAATCAACGTAAGAATAGGATAGCAACACAACTTTGATTAATAAATGTCTAGATGTGCTATACCGTAGCTATACATTCGTGCTTTAACATAAAATGGCGACAAGATAAAAAAAAATATCTATTTAGGAATACCTCATCTTCTTTTTATCTTCGAAAAATATAGAAATTAACTGCTTTAAACATAAAACTTTGAGTAGGTATTCATTTAAAAGAGGTAAAACTGGTGCCTAAAAAATGTGAATAAAAATGGTGATGCCAGGCCAGCTTTTTCTGGCTTACCTGATATTTGACAGATTGGTGGTGGGTGGGTAGGTACCACCGCAATTTCTATTAGTCTCGCCAAACAGCAGTGTAAATGCACTGTTGTTTCGGTTTAAAGGATATTGTAGCCAGAATATTGGAGATAGAGCCATAATAAGTTTTAACATCTTAAGTCTGAGGATAGCGAGCGCAGTGGATTGCGAAGCATTTCCTTGTAATTCATGCTAATGTTTGGTTTTGCTACTGTTCATTAGCGATCATGCGAATGACATGCTCGTCTAACCATTGACCGCAATAAAAAATAATTGTTTTCTAACATGTACGAATTATTTAAAAAAGAAAATTAAGAAAGTTTTTGAGGTATTGCATTCTACTCAAACTCATTTTAGACGGATAATAACTAAATATACTTTCAGTTACCAACGGACTTTATAGCAATTTGTTGTTATATAATAACATACATAATTCAATTTTCACTGATATGGCGGTAGTCCAAACATTCAAACAATAAAATATTTACATTTTTGAAAACGCATATGCATGACATCCCTCTATATTATAAATTCTCCGAAGTACCTAAGCATAAAACAATTATATAGAAACCAAAAGGTTACTATTAACCACATAATTCATCTTAACTGAGCTTTTTAAATCCCTATCCAAACCACTGAGATAATGATTACTGAGGGTAACATTATTCACTCATGCCAAATATGGACAAAATTAAAAATACTGTCACAATTGTATAAATGTCTTTTCTAGTATAATACCTAAGTCAAAGAACTTTATGACACACGTGGAAAACGCGGGAAAAGTTTAAATTACAGATTTTAATGTCCTTTTGTTCGATTCAATAGCAGGTTTATCTGTTTTATAAAAACGGAATAATAATATTATGTAACAAAGTATTTATGTCAGCAAGTATTTGCAACTTTGAAATATTTGATTAGGTAGTTTGAAACTCAAGTATTGTGGCATTTCGAAAATATTTATATTATAATATTCAGACACGAAGCTTTTTCGTTGGTTTAATATAGCGAACCGATAAACGTACATTATAATTTGACCGATATCTCCAATAGGTATAACAATTTGATTGTGCTGCTTATCACCGGCAGGCTACGGTACACCACAGCAGTACACTACTTCGGCACGTAGGCGGCAGTCGCGGCTAGCGGGTTGCGCGAAGATTACGTCTCAATAAAATTCAAAGTTTAAAAAACAACTTTTGAACACAATGAAATACAATGAACTCGGAAAGACAGGGCTGGAAGTCTCTCACATCAGTCTTGGCGGAGCATCTTTTAGCAACATTTATGGGTATGTAATGTTTTTGCAGTGGGATAATTTTAAAATTGGCATAGATGCATACACTAAACAGGATTCTTATATGCTGGGAGCGTTTTCCAGATGAATTTTTAAAAGTGTAATTAGTTGGTTTTTTGATTTTGTTCGTCATTGTTGGTGTAGTAAAGCGACAAAAATAAAGTTTTGTATGTATGTGGAAATACATATACTTACATGAGACAAATAGGTAGATAATAACATAGCGTGTGGGAACAACTTTTAACCAATTCGTTGAATGCATCTTGTCATCAAATTCGGCTACTTATATAAATATAGTTGAACTGTGGAAATATTTAACGTGATCTTCTTATTTTTATAATTGACGAGTGATGGCGTTAAAAAATTAAATAAATTGTTTGTAATACCTACTTTTAACGCATAAAGTTTATGTTTTACTTTGAACTGTAAAAGTTTGTCAACTTTCGTTCTTATTCTGTGACAAGGAGTGTAATGTGTATGAGTTTCAGAATTTTTAATAGGTGCATATTATGCCGACGGCGGCAGATATCTATCAAGCAGTGTCCTTGAGTTAATTATAGTGCGTTAAGGCGGACGTTGGTCTCATCTTGTGATAGGAATATTTACGCGGAGTTCTACTGAGGTGGAGCTATGTGCTGACCCTACATAAGTCTAGCTTGTCAAATCGTATAAAAAGTGAGCAAATGCCTTTCGCATACGCAAGGTCAAAGCTAAGTCAGTGCTGCTAGAGCAGGAAGTATGTTTACAGAGCACTGGTTTATAAAAACCTATGACAGGGTGAAATAAAGAGTGTCGTAACACTACCAATGTCCTGCAGTGTACCTACTGCTAGAAGCTAATGATGATGACAGGGATTCTAAGATTAGAACACTTGACCGTGTTCACATTGGCTCTTAGTGATTGTCACCGTAATATCTCGGACGAGGCATCGCTATAGTAGTATCAACCTGGAGACACTAGCTTGGCTTGACGACAATAAATGAAGTCATATTTTAACGCTATAGTCATTTAAATAACAATACATTACTCCTGCATGATTTAATGTAATGGCCCATTGCACAATATTTGGCAAAGAAATTCGTGTTAATGAAATTTTATGTGTTTATCGCGAAAGTATTTTTGCTTAGTAATATTCAAATTTTTTCTACATAAAATAAAAAACTAGATGTGTACCTAGGAATCATACTATTCAATATCCAATAATTAATGTATCTTATTAATATTGGTGTAGAGACTCGAGGCCTGATAATATCAATTATAGCGATTATCTTGTAAATATATCTATCACAATTTATACACTTTAACAATATTTATTGAGAGTCTATATGGAAAATAACTTACACCTTTGCGAATCAATTATGAGAAAGATGCGATAGGTAGATATAATGTTTAAAGATGGGCACAATTGAATATCAGATAAAATACATAATTTATAAACTGTATATGCTATACTAGTAATTACCAGACTGTTCAACAGTAAACGTAGTTTTCGTAAAACCATGCTAAATGTTTACTGGTATTCAACTTTTTGACGTAAAATTGATAAATTCAGCTTTAGGCCTTTGAGGTATTATAATAGAGCGGACATCGCGTACAAAATCAGTGCGCGCATACCTTCTACTACAAACGAGGGGCTACTATGACTGTAAAACTTAGCTTGATAATTTTGACAGCTCGCAGTAGGGATGAGGGTTGTGTATAATCGTTAATGAATCTATTCGATTATTATTTTTTGGAACTTGTAATCGATAATCGCGTGATTAAGGTATGGATTTTATAAAATCATTTCTTTAAACTTCTTTATTTATTTTATTATTTATTTGTTGATTAACCGGACTAGAAATATTATTGTTACAGTCATGGAGTCAATAGATACTATTTTTTATATCCATTTTCTAGTATAACACCAAAAAATATGACTGGGTAACTTTTATTCAATGCACATATTTTATCATGTAATCAGTACTGTTAATGGAACATATTTCGGCAATTAAGAAACAAATTATTTTTATTTTTATGTATTGTTTTCATTTCAAAACCGATTATTGATAGTCTGCGGTTATTCGTTATGCGTGGCACGTCTCTAAGGGGGCGGTACCCATCCATGAAGTACGGTATTTATCTGTATGACATCGTAACAAAAAAAATGCGTAACTTTATAGGCGTGACCTGTCAAAATTATCAAGCTAAGTTTTACAGTCCATAAAAACTACGATATTCCATATATCGTGCGATTCCGCGTGTTGAAACTTACTTCAAGTACCCTTTCACTCATATCGATTGTTGAACGATTCAAAAGTGTTGACAAGTTTTGCATAAAGAATATTAAAAATGACGTCACTAGGAGTAGATGTCATTACGAAGAATTGCACGGCACGATACATCGAATATCGTGTTTTGTAGTAGCCCCCAAGCACGCGGGGAATCAACGAGGCGCGAGGAAGTACCTAATAGATGAATCATGAACGGCAGTGTAATAAATGTAGCTTTATTTTTATGTCATATTTAATTTTATAAAGACATCATAAGAATCACGTGCTTTTTTAACTAAATGTCAAGGCCGGTATAATGAATTTTGGACTATATTCAGTCCATAGCTTTCGTTAAAAAATATATTTAAAATATTTTTAATCGCGTTGTCCGGTCTTGTTTAATAGGTACCTCAATGGCATCCCTATTCCAGTTGATGCCAATCGCATGTTATGTTGATGTCTATAATGATGCATCCACACCGGTGGATGGTGGATTTTGTTAAGCAACATTGTGCAACACGATAAAATTATGTCAAAATCTATAAATTTTGTTGCTACTTGTTATTACTTGATGAATGTTTCTAATCTCGTCCATACCGCAAATAACATAAAAACACAAATAGTAACAAACGTTAGGCAACATTACTTAACATTAAATGACACGGAAACATGTATTAACATAAAATAACATTTTGTTCTCGGATGTTGCTAAGTAACATTCGAAAACGTTGCTCAACAAAAAGATGCTCAACAAAAAACTACGGTGTGGATGCACCATAATAGGTAAATGTGGCTTTGCTCTCAGATGAAATATGAATTAATTAATAAACTCTGGACAGACCGCTAGGAATTTCAACGTGAATTTCACAAGCTCAATCGGGAAACAAATATGTAATACGGAAATAATGTTATGCCCGAAATAATGCGGACTCAATATGGAAAATATTCTCTACATTTTCATACATCGGTTATCGAAAAAATGCATCGATCGTTGTCAAATACATGACCATGTTTATTACGTAGATATGGCAAAAGACAATATTGACAAAATTCACAAACTTGCTAAACAATCTTGTTTGCCCTTTAAAATGCAAATAAACTAAATACAAAAACATTATGGTCACGGACTAATGAAAAATATTAGACACTACATTTTACAATATTCCTATTATTAATGAGACTAATTATAATACATATTCCACAAATAAGTATTTAATTTCAGACCGTACGATGAACAGAAGGGAATAGATTTCATAAGGGAGAGTTTCAAATGTGGCGTTAATTATTTAGAAACTGGCCCTTGGTATGGGCAAGGCAGCTCGGAGCGAACCATCGGAAAGGTAACTGGATTGCGATTTACTATAAACAGTATGGTGTCAAGGTGGAATCAGGTATAAAAACATCGTGATCTATCGGATCGCTTACACATTATTGCTTGCGAGTTTTTTTCCTGTGGCTTGAACATAAACATCCAAAGGATATAAATATGTATAATAATGCATAATTAATAAGATGTCCAACTAGTATTGCTATTCAGATTGGCGAATGTGAAGTAATAAAGAAAACATAACATTTTTATTGAGACTGGTGGCATACCTTTTATAAATTTTATTATTAATAACGCACTATTATATTTTCTTTCATATTGTTCCATTTAGCAACGGGAAAAAAGGAAGCTCTAAAAGTATACCTTTTTCTCTTCGACTTTTTCTATACCAATATTTTACAGCAAAGACCTTTGAAGCATGACGCAAAGCGGGTGTTTCTCACAAAAAGTGTCATTTCGCCTGGCAAAAACGTTAGTTAACATTGCAAGATATCTATGTATAACGTATAGTGCAAATAGTTTTTTGCAAAAACCCTTTAGATAGCTTTTTTTACTGACGCCAAATATTGATTATAATATTAATGTATTAACCATTTTGATTTCGTAAAAAAAATATCTGCAATTTAATTAACCTGCGGTGATTTTGAAAATAAATAAGGTATTTGCTAAATTTTCAGAAGAAAGTAGTTTAAAATTGTTAAATATAATTAAGTTTCGGATACTTTAGAATCTAAAGATTAATTATTTCTTTATTTTGGTATAAATACAGAAAATTGTTTGTTAATTATTCTATGTTATAGTTACACCAATCGAGAAGACTAGGTACAATATATGTATATTCTTTTTTTTTTTTCAATCTTTTATTTATTAATCTTTAAAATAAATACGACATAACATTTATTGGTTTTCATACATTTCCTCAACAACCTGAACCCATCTTTTTAACCTGACACGCTTTTCTCATTAGCCTGAACGACTCATTTTTCAGCATTAAATATATCAAAAAATTATCTCTTGTACCCTTGTACCTCCCCTAAGTTCTTAATCAGGAATCAGAATCAGGTTTTCTATGGATTTGTACACTCAGTTCATAGCATATCAAGAATTCATACATTTTTGCCAGTTTAACACTTTTTGTGAGAAACACCTGAGCGCTCTTGGCGGTAATATGATTTAAAAAGCGGCAAATATAAATGCGGTTTCAAATATTCCTTATAAATTTCAAATTGTTGATTTCCTTTTTTGCCTATTTGTGAAATCTACGTAGAATTCGTTATTTCTCAATTATTGGCGACTTGATTGTGTGATCTAATAAAAGTGACATGAAGTTTTTGAAAATGTAATAATTATTAAATAATAAGTGAAGTATTATAATTTAAAGTATTATAATCTATTATAATTTAAAATAAACACTGTGGGAGTTTTGCTGGGTGGTTAATTTACAGCATTTTGTGCGAATTCCCTATCGCTGAATCCAACTAATGAATATTGATATTGACGATTGACCAAATAAATAAAGTATTTAATATTTCCCTAATTTTTTAACTGATATTTTGTCATTGATTTATTAACACGCTTTTATTCGGGTGTCCAAAAAGCTTATTTTGGCCTCGTTGTGAAAAATTGATAACGTTGCGCATTAAGGTAAATAATATAATTGTAGGCGCTTGTAGGAATCCCGAGGGATTCTTACTTCATCGGCAGTAAGGTCGGCAGATATGAGAATTCCACTGAGAAGATGTTCGACTTCTCCGCGGAGAAGACGGAGGCTGGAGTCGACAACACGCTTCGTCTGCTCGGGTTGGATTACGTCGACTTGATCCAGGTAATCATATTTTACTGTTTTCATACCTTGAAACCGGCTAATGGTAGCTTGGTCACGAGCTGACCAGATTGCAGAGCGCTGAGGTTAAACTCAGATCGCGCTTTTGACTTATACTTTGTGTGTAGTTAATTATTCAGACCTTAAAATAATCCCTCAAACACATTAAAAACAATTGAATACAGTGCAAAACGCTATATTTTTAAGAATAATTTAATTTTATATTATTTTCTCTTGCCTTGATTATTGTTACCACATCATAACGGGACCCGGTATACCTAGTTCAGTGTCTTGTGATATGTTCGAGAAGAGATCTTCCCCTATCATATTAGACTGAATTCCTTACATTTAATTACGTGTTTAATTAATGTCATATTTTAATCCAATGTTTATACTTAGCTATCGGTATTATTGTTTATTTACTTCAAGTCTACGTTTTTTTTTCTAAATTCGTCTTTAGTGTCTTTTAAATCCTTTTAGTAATTAAGTTAATGAATGGCCTTAAGTGCATCGGTATCAAGTGCCGAGTAAATTAGTGCTTAAGACTTTTTGATTGAAACTAAAGCTTCTTTACTACTTTCAGTATTTAATTCCTACTGCATGCATTGAAACCATCGACTGCTCTTGTCATCTACAGTGATTTTATCTAATAGCTTGTTTAAGGTCTTGAAATGATATTATTATAACGTGTTTTTCAATATCAACTGATAGAATAGAGAAATGTGTTATCTATTAATCTATACATGATAATATATTTGTAACCGATCGATGTCTGTACATGGAAGATAAATACAAAAAAAGTAATATATGGGTCTGTATTAACGTAATGGAACCCGAAACAATGATATTTAGAATTTTTGTGCGGTTGTGCGCGATTAACTCAGAAACGGCTTAACGGATTTCGAAGAAATGTTGTATGGAGGCCGTGAATTAACACTTAGGCTACTTTTTATCCCGAAAAAATTAGTGTTCCCGTGGGATGATGAAGGAATTGCGATATATTTCTTACTTTTTTATAAACAAAGGGATGGGGTGGGACTGGATTACATGCCTTGAGTGAGAATGAGACGGGACGGGTAGTATGCTTAAACCGGGACGGGTCGGGACGAGTTGGGTATTTCAAATAAAGTTAACCACGCGACGATGTTTGCGGGCAGAAGCTATTAGGTACAGGAATAAAATCGGTTTTTGAATAAAAACCGTTAATTTAATCACATATCAAGTGAAAAATGAATTTATTGCTACAAGCGATCTCTTCCAGGCAGTGTTACGTTAATAGAATTATTACTAAAAAGCAGATCTAAATTCTTCTCAGTCGTTATCACTATTGACAGAGTGGTCGTGGCCATCTTTTAAGTTGGAGGCTCGCTTTACAGTCCGTCGCCACTCCTCTCTTACTGACGCTTTTCTTGTGCATTCATGCGCGGGACCGTTAAGTGCAGCTTTTATTTGGTCGGTCCAACGTAATGCCGCTCTAGCACATAGTTCTAAATACTCACCGCTTTATTCATAGACCTATTTTAGATATCGAATGTTTTGTCTCCTTCGCTCAAATTGAATCCAAATATTCGTTAACTGAAATAAGTTTATACACTGAAGTTATGAATAAGGTGGTTAGTCATTAATCACTTTTTTTAAATGCTGGCAACGCACCGACCGGACCGTCTTCATCGCTGTCGGTGTTTGTGACGCTCGTGAGTTAGTAAATAGTAAATAAATACAAATTTTTGGAAGTGGTAGAGACATGCTATTGTCAGATGAATGGGCAGGCTCGCCCAAACCACTGTCTCACAGGATATGGACGTGAAGTGACAGCCTGTCGCGTTCGGTTGGTGAGCTTGCCGGAAGCCCATTAGCCGTTTCTTCTTCCCATCCTTTTATCTTCCCGCTTTCAACCCGGTTTGATGGGCGGGAAACACATCTATGATCCGGGTGTTCATTGGCGACAGTCATCACTTACCATCAGGCATCAGGTGACCTGTATGCTCGATTGCTATTGCGGTGCTATTGAATAAAAAAAATGTGGCGCATCTACGTGATTGTTCTTTGCCCTAAAAAACATGCATCATATTGGTTAACGTAGTTGAATTTTTGATTCCCGGATTTGAGATTTCCCAGAAGCATTTATTTACCGTTCACTGCAAGAGTAAATCGACTGATTGCCGCCAAAATAAATACGACAAAATGCGACATTTCATAACGGGGTAAATATTTCTGATTTTTCAAAGCTACGTGTTTACTCTTAATAAATATAATTCCCTTTGACGTTAAATAAAAACACTAAAACTGGCAAATACCGTTCATCATGTGAATTTTAAATGTTCGTTTAATTAATCAATATTTAGTAAGCTAGCATGGGAAGCTCAGAAACTCAAAGCAAAGATGCCCTAACTAGATAGATTAAATAAGGGATGAATGTTAATCATGTTTGAAAATAAAAATACTAAAGTAAACTAGCGATCCGTGGGCACCTGCCTGGCACACTATAATTTATTTATTCACTTATTTATATTAGTAGGTACTATTTATCCTATTTTTTATTTCACTTACCAATATATTTTTTTAATTTCCGTTAACCTTCTAGTGTCTCAGGTCGGTGACAAATAAATAGAATTTGTCTTAAATTAATTGGTTCTGAAACCGAAGCCGTAAATTCCAGCGCCAAAAACCAGTATATAACCCACTACGCCAATCGAGTGACGAATATAAATGATAGAAGGCGTCACCCCTACTATTCTAGGTCAGAAGTCGCCGGGATCATAGTTTCGCGGCCAATTTAAACTAATATATTCCGTACGTAATGCGGTGTACGGGAGATACGAATATTCGTGCCGTGTACCAATACCGACCTTCGCTGTAGTCGTGCGATCTTGAACCTCAATTCCAATCGTCAAGCGTAAGCTATTTTTAAGACTATTCAGTGTTCCAATATTATGTATCTTTTATAGCAAGTTGCATAGGTGCAGGAACCCACATCTCATCTTATTTACCGTGCATAAACATCTACGAGTACAAAGATTTTTTCGGAGGTGCATTGCCGGTTTATCTTAATGAGAGAGGAAAGCAAAAGAACTCCTTAAGAGAAGGATAAAACGGAAGCGGGAAAAGGGTATTCATTTTATAGTAAATTCTTTTTGCTAGTTTCATTTCTGCACACTTTTAGTTCCGTACTTCAAAATGCAGCGATTACGTTTTGTGGGTTTCGAAACTTTAGGTGTAAGTTAAATTGTCGGACAAATAATGACATACCCTAGTCCCTACGTCGCGTCGCGTCAAAGACCTGTAGGCGGATATTACAATCCTGGCACTAGACTCGACTGATTAATCTAATGAAACGAAGTTCTTGGGAGCATTGAGTTAGCTTGTTAGTGTGTAAATATCTTTTACCTGGCATGACTGAATACACTTAACGATAGATGTAGTGTTGTCCAGATAGAGAGCTGAAAGAAAAATACTGGTTGTCATAATTATGCTGTCTTGATCGAATTTGGGCGCTCTGTTGGTAATGGAACAGACCCGGCTGCCGTGCCAGAGGTCGCGGTTTCGAATCCCAGAGCACACTTAGGACTTTTCGGAGTCATGTGTGTATTGATAGTCAACTACCACGCACTTTAACGATGAAGGAAAACATCGTGTATCTGAAGTATGCCAACTTGCACTAGACCAGCGTATAGCCTAACCCATCGGCAATCTTAATAGAGGTCTCCATTGTAGAGCAGTCCCGTGCTTATCTGGGCTTACGGGCTGGTATAGTACAGTACAGATCGACTAACTTACTCTACTTAATAACTTCTTACATACCTACTTTGATGCATGCCGGGTCTTTCGGGCTGATACAATTAGCACATCAAAAGCAATATTACCTATATCCACAGATAGTCAGTTTTGAAGTTATCTGTTAACTCATTCTCGGATGTCGACGGATGTTAAAATACCAAATTGTTTTCGTCGAAATAAAACAGAAACAACACATTAAAATAGTTTCCACGAATTCTATTGTCTAAGTTAATTGTAATTAAGTCTTCAAGTTTATAATTAGTCATCTTTACTTTCAATTAAATCCGTCGTCGCGTGTTTCTCGTTTCTAGACTGTTACTCTGTAGGTGCATAATACTGCTGTCAATTCCGATGAACGCTGAAGCATAAATCAAGTCACTAGCGTTCGCCTCGGATGTATGTTACCTGGGCCCCGCGGCCCCGCTAGCAGTGACGCGTTACTTGATACTCTCGTATACGCTGTCTTTGCTTCCGTTCGTTACTTTAGGTGGCTACCAAAGATGTAGTATGACATAGATCGGCAATATAACATGTTGAGTGAGGCAAAAACGGGTTTATGATAGTGTGCATATTTGCATTTTATTAAGCACTTATTTCCCTTTATTTTGTTGTATCATTTTGAACATTTTTACATATTGAGTTGTTCAAGTTTTTCAAGTAGGCCTAATCCGAAGCTTTAAGGAATAGCGAAAAATGACGAAACTGAACGAGTCACGAGCCCGATTTTGATGAAAACTAAAACTGCATTATTCGTGATTATCATATTATATTGCTTGGAAAAGGTAGAAAACACTTCTTAATGACCCACAATAAAGTGTCGTGACCTGGGATCGGCCGGTCTATGTCCAGTTTTAAGCAAGCTCGCTAATTGTATAGATAGGGTAAAGCAACTGCCGGTTGCATACCACCAGGTGCATATTAATCACTATGTCAGCTTACATTATGCACCATAGATACAAATCATGTTGCATCGAACTCATACAAATGCGATAAATATAGGCATAAACATAAAATCTAAGACTGTTATCTATCTTAGATGTCCTAGAGATTGTATGCGTTCATGGACGGCAGTGATCACCCTCAAAGATTAAACACTTGCACATGCCGTTCTTGGGTACATATAAACAACATTTCGCTGCACAATAAATCGCGATTATTGGCCTTAGTGCCTACCGACATTAAGTAATCGTATAGTACTGATAACGTTCATATTTCGTAATACGATAACAATGATATGGCAATTTGTAATACTCGTACGTCAACGAACATCATGCTGTTAAAAACAATAACACAATAAAATACAATTACGTTTGTAGATAAAAATTCAGTAGCCAAAACTCATTCATCCTGATCCACAACGTGGTGAAAATAGGGGCTACGGAAATATATTAGTATCACATATCAATATCTTCTAATACAGAAAAGACTCTAAACATACGTCCTCCTAAAGAATATCTGCAGTTACAGTTAATCGACCAATCTCACCAACATTCTGAACAATCCAGTTCACATCACTAAAGCGAACATTTTCACTTCAGGTATTAAACCTCGATAGAATAATTGCATTGAGAGAAATATTTTAATACGAAGGTTTGATATTATATCAGCTTAATATTTTCCTTTACAATGACTATCAACACGAAGTCAGCTGAGCAGACTAGTTGCAGATACAGCGTGACGTTTTTTATTAAAGCCGAGAGGCAAGCAAACAATCTGCTTAGCGATAAATAATTACGTTCTTATCATTTTTCAGGTTCACGACTTAACCTTCGCTCCAGACACTTCTGTAGTTCTGAACGAAACGCTGCCAGTACTTGAAAAAGCTGTTCGGGATGGCAAAGCAAGATACATCGGCCTCGCGGACTATGACATAGATCTGATGAAGGATATCATCGAGGAGTCGGATATTAAGATATCTACAGTGCTTTCGTACTCCAAATCAACATTGTTCGACAACCGACTGCAGAACTACACAAAATATTTCAAAGTAAGTGATTTATAAGTCGCTCATCAATTTGCGTTGGATATTTTAATAAAAGCGTGTTAAAACAGCGAGCATTTGCCTGCTGCCTACGTCATTGGTTAAATGACAAATTATACAATCTGCTGACGGATTATATTTAAAGACGTGAATGATGATAGTTTGTGCAGCACTCAGTGCAACAGTTTGCTTTCAAAAAATATTGAACTAAAATGAATGGAAGTTTAAAAACATTTTCTTTAATATAATGGTTGCTTCGTTGGTTTTTTGTAAATGTAATGGAGCTCATAGCATAAAAGTAATTTATATAAAATAATGTAGTTGTATAATGTATGTGTTACACTGCTGCTTTTTCAAATCCTTTTTATGAAGGTCCTTTGCAATCATATTCGATTATGTGTTGTTGTTTAAATACATGAAAAAGTAAATTAACGTAATATTTTAAAATATATTTACGGAAATTAGTCGATATCAATCGTGTGGTTAATTTCCACGTTTTCCAAGAAACGCTTAGCTCTTTATGTGGACATGGTGTACTTGTATAGGCGTTGTCCCCAGATGTATGTTTTTAAGTGCCTCGACCTTCGTAGTTTTATGTCAACCCGTGTAATACATACGAACTCCCGATGTCGCGCCGTGACCATTTACACGGAATGGTGGAATGTGGGCCATATTAATAATCCATATTACGTATAGCAGTGGAAATCCTAAGAATAGCACTATGCCAGTCAGAGGAATTGTTATTGCTATGGATAAGAAACATGAAATCAAATTTGTATTCCGAAAGTCAACTATTTTTTAACAAGATATTTTTTATTACACATTTTATGAAAATGGTTTGTACTTACGGTGAGTGGTGATACAAAAAACCTCTTTAGCTATTCAGCATTAACGTAAGTGTAATTATACAAGCGATCGATATGCTACTAGTGATAAGGATTGTAAATTAAAATCGCCATGACCCATTACATGTATTGTGTTAACAATAGTACCACTTATTGAACTCTCAAGGAGAATTGCATAAAAACGGCACGGTTGTACAGGAAGTGTATATTACAATGCATCGAATTCATTGAAATCACTTCGTCTCGTGGCGATTGCCTCCGCGACCTTGACAATGACCAGTTTTTACAATTGTCATGTGATTTCATTGATTGGCTTAAACAAAATAATGAGGTTGAACAATAAACTGGTCCATGTTGTATTCTTTCTTTCGTGTTTATTGCTTACAGCACAATTACTTTCAATTTGGGTTGTAGATATTTTCTTGAATTTTCTCTTTTTCGTGAATTTTGTCTTTGTTGGTATTTATTCTGAATGAAATGCATATATTATTGTGTGTAATTAAGTAAATTCTATAAAAAAAATTATAACGTCCACATAGCTTAGCATTTCAAATATCTTATTAATTTCGGCAGTATAAAAATATGCCTATCAAAATATGAGCGTAACTACCTACATTTAATTAAAGATATTGTATTTCGTCTTAGGGGATGAAATGCAAAGATAAGGATCGTCTACGTAATCGTCTAAGATCTTCTGGCGTCCGAATGCGTTGTTACCATGCTGTTGGGGCATTCCACGCGAAGCGAACATATTATATAAAACTATAACCAGATGTTTCTGATTTCAGTGCCCCTAGCCGGAAAATTTTGAAGTATCGTATAGTAATACTCGTATAGTATCGTAAACGTTTTCCGCTGTCAAATTTTAGTTCCAAATACGCTCACAATGGCGCTGTTTAAATTCCCATACAAAATTTTACTATTACTATTCCAATACGATACTACAAAATTTTCCGGCTAGGGGCACAGAAATATTTGAGTATGTTCTACCTATGCATGTCCTTGATACGTGTAACAAATAAGTTTCTAATATAGTGACTGCTTAGAGAATTAATGGACTTAGAAATTTTGACTAACTGGTGGGCATGCAGTAGGTAGGTACTTCAAAGCCGATTACCAAGCCGTAAAATTATAGATTTAATATTATAATTAAACCACTGGACTTATAACTTCACTTGAGCTTTTTTATTACATACACTAGACATTTTTGGATAGGATAATATTTTGAAAGGCAATTTTTTTATTTTTTTGTCGTTGAATTTCACAATCTTAGACTTTCTTAGACTCGACTTTTAATTTCGAATTTATTTTCTTAAGGGTAAAATATTAAAAAAACATCAATATAAAATATCTGACTAAAAGTTGCTGTATGAAATTTCGTGCATTTTAATTTCACAATGGCGGATCCACGCATGATGCAACCGTCCAAACTGTTTATTATTCCATAAGGAAAACAATTATTGCACAAATAAAAACATGAAGTTAAAGTCTTTTTAGTGTCTTCTTCTTATTATGCCGGCGTGTGTACGAATAATATAGTAGATTTAAATACCTAGTTAATAAACTAGGTACATAATCATAAAGGCTACCATAAGATGCTAAATGTATTTTTATGGTCGTATGTTTGTTCTATTCCGTTATTTAATTCAAAACAAGCATTTTTATTTTAGAATTTGCATTCATTTTCTGTTGCTCAACTCAACTGTTATCGGAACCTGGACTCGAACCAGGGACCGGTAGGCCGATAGACCTACTGCTCTGCCGCTAACCTTTGGGCTCCCAACCCCATATGACGAAACTCTGATTTTCTGCATGTTTGCTAAATTTGATCGTGTTACTGAAATATCGCCTTGAGTGTGGCCGCGGGGGCAGATGACGTTGGAATGTCAGGCGACATCTACTTACGACTTTGCACTCTATCTGCATCGTACATTAATATCACGCATACAATCCAATCGTAGAAATCGAATTTAAGCTTACTCTATAGACGCGATTCCATTAGAGAAGTTACTTGTATGGAAATTGCATACAACTTGAACAAATGCATACAAGTTACAACTTGTATGTGGGTAACTAGTTTGAATTTTTTACTGAGGGACGCGCAAATTGCACACTCACAGGTAAATTTCATGGTTTCGTCTTCCACCAATGATTTCCTACTCAATTTTATTTGTCTCCACTTGTATTCAAGTAAATCTTCCATGCAATTTTAACAGTTTCGAAAACATGTTACTAAAGTAACAACTAGTAAGCAAATGTGATGTCATAGTTGCATTTAAAACTTGACTAATGGAATCGCAGCTTCACTTATGCTATCATTGCTATATTAGGTACATACATTAGAAGGGACTCTGTCAATAAAATGTTTGTAATAAAAAAAAACCCGTACCGAACGGGTATTTCCGATTCTGTCTCTATTACTTTTACGCAGTCGCACCAATTTCCCTTTAGTGACACAACTTCCCCGCGTACCTTATAATATATGCGCACAGATTTTTCCTGACGTCCGCATTTTAATACCTCATTGCTTCATTGGTTAAATAGTATTCAGCGCTCATCTATATTGTTCAATATTAAATATGATTGCAGGACCACCTAACAAAAATGTAAATTGCTTACATCAAACTTGCCTAAATTCGTAGACTTATGGCAAAATCGGGATAACATCATGTTACCTGATAAATTCGTAATATACATGTAAAGTGTGTATAAAACAGATATATGTATGTCTATGGGTCTTAGTGGTCTTCGATATCGCTTTATATTTCCGGAATCTTATTGGATATATCAAGCCACTGGACATCATCCATCCATCCATCAGCCAAAGGACGTCCACTGCTGAACATAGGCCTCTCCCAATGATCTCCACAGTGACCTGCTGGAGGCAGCCTGCATCCAGGGACGTCCCGCCACCTTTACCGGGTCGTCTGACCATCTTGTGGGTGGACGTCCTACGCTGCGCTTTCCGCTACGTGGCCTACATTCGAGAACTTTTTGTAACTACTTTTTCGGATTAGTAAGTTGAAGTGTTCAAAAAGTTCTCGAATGGAGGCCACTGGACATGGAGTGAATATATATTACTCAAACTTATATCATGACGGAATGGAAAGCGGTTAGGCTTGTGTAATTGAATAAATAATATGCAATATTATTGCAATATTGGCTTCAGAGTTCAATAAGACAGCCGGCTGTGGAGCGAGTAACTGCGGGTTCGATGAATCCAATTCGATGTATCGAAAGCGTCCCATATCTGTTCAATAAAATCGGTAAACAAGAAATACTACTTGATATCATAATTCACCTGTGTTGTGGAGTAATTCTTATACAAAGAAACTTATCTTAAGATACTTTAAAAAAATTTTTCGTTGCTTTACAACTTGAAATAAGCACGTTTCTTTTTGAATACTCGCAAGAAATAACTATGACGTCATACTAAAGTATATACAAATGTTTTGCCATGTATATCTAAAATTATGGAAGTATTTTTGAACCTGAAACCAATATTTGTAGATAACTCATTGTCTAAGTCCAGCAAACGTACCTGTTGCCTCTTTTTCCCGATTCGCATGGAAGCTGGCTAATAAATTGATAAAAATACATTTACAATTAAACGATTAATTGAGTCGAACAAAACATTAAATTATGTCAGTTATGATCATTGCGTCCATGCGCGGGTTGGATAGGATTTGATCATCGCAGCAATCTGCATAACATCTGATAGTACATGAAAATATGACTTTGTTGCCGTATGTTTTTAATACAGGTTATGACGACTGACGGATTCAAAGGTTGTTTCAAGCAACTTGCGAAAGTTATAGAATTCTATTCTCTCTTTCTGTTCACCCACAAGTAGCCCAGTGTTGAACATAGGCCTCCCCGAAGGAATTCGATACAGACCTGTTGTAAGTGACCTGCATCCAGCGACTTAAGCTACGTCTGACGACTCATTTCCCAGAATCCAATTAGCATATTATAATTAAGTGTAGCCACGTGGCCAATAACTGTCATGAGCAATATCCTATTAACTTGTCTGAGGTGGTTAGCGTCGGAATAAAGTCAATAACAGATGTTTAGGGCAAATTATTCAATTAAGATATTGATTAACTACCCAATAAAGCTTTAGTAACTTCGCAGTAGCTATAAACAGAAAGTTCTACAAGTTACTATTACAGTTTTTGAAATTTCGTAATGTTGAATATAGAAAAGGAGAAAACTCAATCTATACTACACATACACTTCTATAAATAATAGTAATAATATATGTTACCGGTATATTGTCAAAGCCGTGATATTATAATTTCACTAGAGATATTATAAATAAACGGAAGATTGTCAATTGACTTCATTTTAATTACTTGAGTTCATATTGACTTAATTTTATTTAAAATGGAAATAAACTAACCTAACCTAACCTAACGATTGTTTCTTTGCGGTAACTCAATGCGGTACTTCACTCATAATACACCTAGATTTTACAATTTTAAGATTGTGATTTAACAGTTTCACTTCGATAGATTACAATCTACTGAAAAATAATGCGTTAAATTGTAAGCAGTATGTTATGGTTCACAATCTTTCGACAGTTCACAATCTCGCGAGATAGATTGTAATGTGACATATACAGGGTATATCAAGACCGCGACCGAAAACGAAGCCAGGTGGTAGTATTAGTGACTTCAGACACAATGTAATGAAAAATTTCGCAAAAAAAATCGTCAACTTTTTTTTTGGTAATTTTTTACTTATCGTCGTATTTGGGTGATAAATACATAGTTTTCCTAAAATAATGATGTACATCATTTTATTTTTTAAGACGCCATGGTACGATAGGGTTTAAATTACTATTTTCGCAATAACTAGGTATTTACTACCCAAAAACAATGATTTTCAAAAAATTGCAAAAAAAATCTGTCGCTTATATTACGAAATTTTTATTTGCTTTGTGTCTGTAACCACTAAAACTACCACTCGGCTTCGTTTTCGGTCGCGGTCTTGAGATACCCTGTATAAGGAATGAAGTAAATATTGATGGAAATAAAAAAAACTGGATTGCGTTGGAAAATAATAATTGAAAATCAAATCACAATATCTACGATATTAATAATATGTAACTATAAGTTGTATGTCGGAGAAGATATCGTCGGAAAAAGCTATTGTTTAATTTGAATTAATCGTTGGTTTTAAAGAAAAAATATTTTAATAATAATTTAATGTGGTTTGTTTGTTTGCATATTTACGTAATATTATATTCTGTTAAAATATAAGCCCTCGTTATTTACATATGTTTGAAAAATAATAATTAATTACAGTTTAATTTCATAGTAGTATACGAAAATGTCAAAACCATTCTTGGATTTGAAACTAGGGACTATTATTAATTGAACACAGGACTTCACTACAATCGAGCATTCGATTGAGAGAGCATGTCCACGACGCTGGTCTAGAGCGGGTAGACGAACTTTACACATCATAGAAATCTTGCATGCAAGAGAAGGATTACTCATTCCACTTGTGTTTTAAAGAGCCGTGGTGTAGGGGTAATTAATGCTGCCGCAACCGGCATGGGCCTGCTCACCAACAAGGGCCCGCAGCCGTGGCACCCGGCCAGCGACGACATCAAGGCGCTCTGCAGACGCGCCTCTAACTACTGCAAGGTACTATACCCACTCTCTCTATCTCTCTCTCTCTCTTTATTTTCAGTTACAGGAAGTTCACTGCTAGGCCACCCGTAGCTCCTCACATCGACCTGTTGGAACGGCCAACTATGAAACATATTATTTACAATGTTTCCTCAATCCTTACTGCTTGGAGCTGGATATACCGAATAAATTAATCTTATATTTTATTTTTGTTATTGAATAGTTCTCACGTCTCTGTATTTTAATGCTGCCGTATTTGCCTTGTTTGTTAAGCATCTATCAAACACAAATCCCAAACCCAAATTCCAATACTCAACGCGATTAAAGTGCAACACTTCATTTTCTCTGGCTGCATAAACTTCATATTTATAAAACCATCAGTGTACGTAATTGTACAGAATGTAATTAATGTAAGCCAGCTACCCTAATGCAGTGCACTTACTACTGCACTCAGAGATATTTGATTTCAATCAAATACTCGTAGCTCTTAGTTATATGATGAAAATCTTTGCTAAGGAACTATTTAATTGACATTGAGAGTCTTTTAGTTCTGCCTGTACTAATATAAGAAGACCTATTTACCTAGTTATGGAACGCATGTCACATGATACAAAGTTAAATTGTTGTAATAATCTTTAAAACTCCAAATTAGACTGCCTCGGTAGCGCCGTTGTGCTACGGTACATACTTATTAAATCGCTGAAGCCTCGGGTTCGAATCCCGGGTCGAACAAAGTGGTATTGGATTTTTGATACGATGTATGTACCTTCCAAACTCTATTACAGGAGCACAAGGTGGAGTTAGCTCGCATCGCCACGTGGTTCACGCTCAACCAGCCCGACATAGACACCAATGTCTGCGGTTTCTTCAACGTGGAGCAGTTTCTTGACACTCTGGACGTGCTCGAGAAAGGACTCACCGAACACGAGAAAATTGTCTTGGCTGAGGTGCAGACCAGGTCAGTAAAACTTTCTGCAATTGTGTGAAGAGGAATTAGGGGGATTTTTAAAAATCCTTATGTGTATTTATCTTAAATTCTAAGGAATTAGATTACTGTGTGAAGGGCAATTAATTAATCAACCCTAATGTTTATGCTACTGAGCCTTTGAAGGCAGCCTTATAGCATCGAAACTGAAGTATACAAGCAAAATATTAAATAGTAACAGTGGTTACAACGTTGTCCAAAGTAAAATATAATAAATAATAATTATAAGTTATTTTAAAAATCCTGTCGACTAGTTACCATGTAGTTACACAAGTTTGATAGTTGAAGTCTAACGTTGCTAATATTAAAATAATTTTATAGGTTCTTTGTCTTTAGCTAAAGCAGTCAGTATTTCAGTTCTTGCAAATATTGCGATGAATTAGTCGTCGGCGTCGTTATAAACATATGTAATGTAAGTATTCGTTAAGAGAATAGTATTTCAAAGTTCCCCTTGTTAAAAAGCTCGTTACTAATGTAAATAATGGCGTTAAATTCCAACGAACAAAATGAATGAGTGAAAATAAAATCAGCGTTTGCGTCTGTAGAAACTAGATAACTTGAACAGGTCGTGTTACTCAAAGAAGCCAGAGCGAAAGAAATTACACGGTAATTGTGTTGAATTGAACATTTACAACGACAGCAAAATTCATCGAACAAAATCAATGAAATTGCAAATTGGCCTGACACTTTTGAAATCAAAGATATTTAAGTGATCACATTTAACCAAAGTGCGGAAAGAGCTTGTCTTCAACACGTATTGTCAATATGTTACATGCATGCATGTATAAGCTACCAAAAAAAAAATATATGTTGTTACATCTTTGCCCATAGTATTTTACGTTTTGGCGGGTAATATAAAAAATTACCTGCAGTATCTACATTCTTTATCTTAGATTATATTCGCGTGGTGAATAAAAATATAGGCGATATTTGTGTTAAAAAATAAACCCAAAAAAGTATCGTTGTATTGTGCTACATATTGTGTGGGATGTTTAGTAGGTATCGTATTAGGAAAAACTAAATACTTTACATATAATTTTTATTATGGTTCACAGTTCGTTAATAATCGTAAGGTGTAGGATGGGATGGTGTACCAAGAGAGGTTCTTGTCCATAAGCGAGCAGATAGGTACTAAAGTTACTGCGGAAGGATAAGTAATAGTAAATGAAAGATGCAGACGTAAATTGTGCCATTAATCATTAGTCATTACAAATACAACATACAATAAAACACAAAGATTGTGGAATAATTTATTTCATAAATACTTATTCGTTACGTATTTGTTACAGATTCTTCGATAAAGTCACTTTACATTGGGACAACGTAGAATTGCCAGCGTACAAGGAAAAACTGAACACCTTAGCCAAGAAGTAAAATTTATATTCCTATCATACATGTATCCATAGTAGTTGTTTATGCACATGTTATACTTAGTGTAATTTAATTGTTTAATAAGAACAACATATGCTGATCTCTTAAATTTTGCATTTATTACTAAGTTTATTTATATATTTAATAATCTAAATATAAGTAGTTTCGTCTCTAAAATTTGTATTCTCATTGGGATAATATAATATTGCGTTGTTCAGGCGTAATGCTCTTTATTAGTGATATTAAACGTGATTAGTGCTTACAATGTAACTTAATTCTTGTTTCATATTGATAATTGTCTTATAAATAAACAATTCATTATTACCAATATGAATTTGTTTAATTTATCCCTTTAACGACTATGTTTTGAAGTCTTTTATTCTGCTGAATTTACCTGCTTTGAAACTACCTCAAGAGGAAATTGTATTTTTTTCTAAAAGATATTTAAGGTTCGTGGACGACGTTGGTTCGATAATATAGAAGTTAAACGCCGTGACAATGATGTTTCAAATCACAACACTAATTTGGCCTATAAACATTATAGCTTAACGATACATAACGAAACGAAAAAATATGTGTTCCTAATTTAATTATGTCTTGATATTTTCTCACTTTAACTTTAAGTTTTAGTTAACATTTTTAGTGCCATGTAAAATTTCAATAAATTGCATTTTACACAGTTTAGATTTCGTGAAGTCTAAGTAAGTGTGACCAAAAAAAAGTTTTAGAAGAGAATGAGTATTTCTTTACATCGTAATAGAGGAGAACGAATGTGTTTCTTAATAGTATTAAATTAAAGCCTTTCATATTTTCAATTTCTTAATTAATCAACTCATACCAATTTTGTTTAGAAGTGTATCCGTAAAGTTGTCAATTCCATAGGGGGAAAGTTGCCATAATTAAAATTAAACAATGGCACACCTTTATTTGTCCCCACTAAGTTTGTTTGATAAACCGCTTTCACATTACGAAGTATTTTATCGATTTGGAAATTCGTGTTACTGCTACAATACTGATGAGTAGAAGGAATCATTTGGCATGAGATACCTTGCCTGTGTAACGTCATCAGGGCAACATTCGGAGTCAAATTCGGCAAATTGCCTCCATTAAGGAGTATCCTATAGTTAATAATTGCCACATCACACGGGAAAGATGTTTTTATTAATGGCAAGAAGCCATAACGTTTATGACCAGTCTCGTTTTTGTCAACTAGAAATATTTCTAATTGGTAATTTAAGGAATTTGCCAGATATAGAGCTGATAATCCTGGCAATTTCAAAACTTTATGTGATGGCGGTTGATTGAAAATATTTAGTGGCTTCATAAAGTCCTCCAGTAAAATATAATGGCGATGACAAGTAGCACTACTGTCTGCAAGACCTTCATTTGTTCCGCGACCATCGTTAAAAAGAATTCTTCTGTCTAACATTACTAAAATCTGGCCTTCTTGCAAGGCTGTGATTCCTTGCGCGTGATCGGTTATTATCGTCACTCGATTCGCGTGATCTTGTATATATGCCATGCTGGTCATTAGATACATGTTGGATTCGATTCGTCTGCTTATATTCAAAACACGCCCGGTGTGTTGAAAGCTATTGTTGTCAATATAAATTTCCGGGGCATTGCCATTGGTGACATCCGTTTGTACTGTCATAAACAGTTCAAGTTCTCTGTTTTTAGGAGAAGCCTCGTAATCTACTTTACTCTCAACATAAATAGCACCAGATAGTGGGCTATCCAGAAAATTAAATATTTTAGTAGTGTGTTGCAAAAGTTTTCCATATATTGTGACCAATTCAGTAGTCACCGCGCCTGATACTATAAGAATGATTTTTTGACGTACACCTACTCTGTAAGGCAATAATATATCGTACAAGGGTTTTGAAACATTTGTGTTAAATAAAAACATTCCTGAATTTCGATCGGAGACTCTGAATGCACCGTAATCTAAAATGACAACCTTTTCCGTATTTGTTTCCTTTTCCACTACCATTTTGAGAAACCCGGTTTCTTCGTCGAATATAAGCCGATGTTTGTAACTTTCTAACTGTATATCACCTGTTTGCAACGGCTGAATGTTGAACGGAAATATGGAAACGTTACTGGCAACATCATCCACTACACATGATACACAATACAAGACTGCGGCATTTTGTGTACTGTCGTAAGTTTCTTTTATTTTGAATAATTCTAAACTCATTGGAGGAATAACTACAGCGAAAATAATTTTAAAAAATACTCTAGAAATCTTAATAAAATTATCCGAATTATAATTCCATATAGGATTAACTTGTCTGTTGACCTCTTTCTTGTTATGATCAACAATCATTATATTTGGATATCTCGTCATCAATTCGACTACTTCTGTTCTTTCGTGACCCATAGGATTAAATATGTACAGTTGGTCACCAGGTGACACTGTTTTAAATACTGATCTAAATTCCCCATCTCTATACACATATTTTTGAAGGTACGAAACATTTTCATTAGGTTTTACGCTTAAAAGGCTTGCAGCGATCTCTTGTATATGCCAACAGTTTTTAGCAGTTGCCAACATTAAATTGTGCACGTATTTTAGAGCATTAGCGGTCAACGTACCGCTGACAACATTACGATCTCCTAATCGTGCTACGTTTACCCGGGCTTTGGCTAATAGTTCGAAAATTGTTGAAGTGTTATACCCTCGGAATGCGTTAAGACTTACAGCAAAAGACAACAATAATTCCGTTGTACGTAGCGTAGCTTGAAGACGCCTAAGTAATATTTTTGTGACTGGCCTTGTTGTAAAAAATCCTGACCAGTAAGCAGGACTTCCCGAACTTATATCGGCAAAATTGAGAAAGTCACCTTTAAAAGTCAGATAAGTTTTATGTTTTGCATATGCATTATTAAAATAATCTTTAGGGGTTCCAAAATCTATAGTTGCTTTATATATATCTCGATTGATATTAACAAAATCTGCTATCTTCTGATAATTATTATATTGGTAGTCAAATTCTGACTGGGACTCATAACGAAATGGGCCACCAATCGGTGCAATTATAATATTGTGAGGAGACAATGTTCCCGATTTAGAATATTGTTCAAGTAGCATTTCAGCTTTTTCTTTAACATTGTACATGTGTATATCTAAATTTCGATTTGATTTAGCGAAATTATACTTTGTCGTGCAAAGAACTTTATTGGGACCGCACGCTCTAAAATCTGCGGCATTAAACTGCAAATAATGAGTGAACACTGAATGCTTTGGATAGTGGTCGTTACCGAGTTTGTTCAGGGCTTCATTAAGGTACGTAGGCGATGATTTATCATTATCCCAGTCTTGAAGCCAGATAAAATCACTTATTTGATATTCAGCCAAGTATTGCTCCCAGGCATAATGAAGGTTGGTGAGCACTATTTCGGAAATGCCGGATGCTGATAAGAGATAAGCCATTGTAGAGCTGTGTGTTACAGTATTGGTCAACCATGCTACTTTCGGGGCATAATTCAGGTAATGTTTAAGCCACTGATGCCCTAAAAGGTAAAACATTGTGGCGTTATGAACTCGAAATTTTTTATTAACAGTCAAGACGAATGACTAGTTTATTACCTTCAATAAGTTGATGTACAAGTCCAAATAAATGCGATGTTGCTTCGTCAGTTTCCACCCACCCACCTGTGGTAATTTCTAGCCGTTCAGATTTTAGCAATTTTCGAAATGCCTAGAAAAATAATTAAGAATTTAAAACAAATATTTGGTAATATATTATACTTTGTTTAACTAATAAGGAATAATTTAATTTTTCATATATAGAGAATGTGAAAATAAAAATGTATTACCATATTTCTTGTTACTTAACAAAGTCGTGCATAATACGACTGCTAATAAATGCAACAGTAGCCCTTTACGGCAGATAGAAACATAGATCCGTGAGAGACAAAAGAAAGGTTACTGGGATTTGAGTATGATAAATAAATAAATAAATACACCCAACAGTCACATACATAGTCCTGGCCCCACACTAAGATTGAGGCATGTCTCTTAGGTATCGGGTACTACGAGGGACTTTTGGGTTCTCACAAACATTTGTCTCTATGCGGGGATCGAACCCACGGCCTCTCGCTTCACAGGCGGCGTCCAACCAACTGAGGCTGTTAAATATAATCAATAAATTATGTTTTATCTAAATAATATTGTACTTACCGATCGACTCTTCTGTGGCGCTGATTTCCACCAATAACTTAAATGCGATATCTCGTTCCACGTGAATGTTAGGTTTGTGTAAAATTGTAACTTTTTCACTACATTTGACAAAATCCTATTCACTGAGTCATTATGGTATCTTTCAAAAGTTTGCTTCCATATAGTATCCACATGTGTACGAGGAATTAAAATCACCTGCAAGTAAGGCATAATGTTATTTCTAATTTAATGAATAATGATAATTAAAAATAATTTCTTAATCAAATATTATTCATTGAAATTACCTTCAGTGGAGGCCATTTAGCGTTCCTCATAAGTGACTCGTATCGGCTATCAAAAATACCATTCCAAAACTGTTTCCTTTGAATCCAATGCGGCTAAAGGAACAAAATCGAATGTATTTATATTTTTAAAATAAGAATCAATCAAACTCGTAATTCATTAATTACAAATCTTACCTCAATGTCCAATTCTGAAAATTTTTCTTGCACATTAATATCTGCTTTTACCTCACGTATAAGAGTGCAAATGTGTGGACTCAAAGAAACATTATAGCGATGAACCGAGTTTACTTCTGCTGGTACTTCTTCTAGCAAAAAATCTGCTTTGTCACTGTCAGAATCTATATCAGACTCAATTACTTGTGGCAGACTGTTTTTTGGGTCAGCGCGAGGTCTGAATATACTTGTTACCAATAAACTGTTATTTTCTTTATGGAGAGGCAGAACAATGCTATTTTTTTCGTGCATTTTCTGTTCAACACTCTGCAAATCATGCTCATCGCCGGAAGTGAAAAATCTTGATGGAGTTGGGATTTGATATAAACCTTTGGTATCAGAAACGTTTAGTCGATCAGGAAACAAAACATTTTCCGGATCTTGAGAAGGTATAAACGTTATATTTGGAAATGTATTCCTTGTTAACCGTAGTTCTTTTGTAGTCATGTAATCATTTTTACCGCTTTTTATCATGGAATAAGATGACATTCCTTTTCCTGATAGTGCTGACGTTATTATAGTCGACATCTTAGGTCGCTGCATCCTATTTATGTGTGTCTTTGACTGGGTGTATTCAGGTAACATGAGTGCCTCTTGAAGATTCATGCTTGACAAGGAGTTTCTATTAACTATATTACTTCCAACGTCTGTATGACTGAATGGTCGTTGCACCATCTTCGATTGATTACGAACAATTTTACGAAGAGCTGGAATCCAAAAATGTATATGTAATCAAAATTTATGTAATTTACAAACAAATAAAAAATGATTTACTTTTTTCATAACTCTCCACTTTCGTAGGTGATAATAGAGCCATTATTAAAGTCAGGCAGAACACTCTGTGCCTGTTGACCATATCTCGTTAGTTCACGGTAAGCTACTGCCGTCTACGTGGACGATTTGTTTGGAAACGAAGATTATGTCGGTGAAGTTGTTTTCCTTGTGCGTCACGATCGTGTCAACTCCACATTGTTGTCGTCTACTTTGTTAAATATTTTTAAAAACGTGCCTTGTTGAAGTTCGTTCTCTTAGGTACTGGTGGTAGGTATCTTATATGTGTGAGGCCGCCTTAGGCAGGTACCACCGCAATGTCTATTTCTCCTCACAAACAGCAGTGTATATGCACTATTGTAATCTGGCTTGAAGGACATTGTAGCTAGATTAACTACTGGACATAATGAGACTTAACATCTTATGTCTCAGCATGGCGAGCGCAGTAGAATGCAAAGCATTAAATAAAGCAAGAACTATGATCAAATGTCCCAAGGTTTCTAGCACTTTGTTATTGTACAACTTGTAACTAAAATATTTTTTTAAATAAAAAAAAAGTTATAAACAGATATATCGTCCACATAAATAAAAAAAATACATATATTGACTGCCTCGGTGGCGTAGTTGTATTACGGTACGGTTACAAAGCTGAGGTCTCGGGTTCGAGTCCCGGGTCGGGCAAAGTGATATTGAATTTTTCTATTCATTATCAGCCCAGAGTCAGGAATTTGTGCCCGATATGGCGATAGTCTCGCCCCCTATCACATCGTGGGACGGAACATACTAGGCGAAATGTGGGTGTCCTGGTGGCGCCTCTGCCTACCCCTTCAGGCATAAAGGTGTGAGTTTATGTATGTATAGGGTTTTTCATTAAGAGCGCTCGAACTTAAAAATAAAATAAAAAACCTTGTTTAAGTGATAATGCCACAACTTTTATTTTATTTTAAAGGATATTCGATGACATTATGTATGGAATTTCAGCCAAATGGCCGCCGTGACTCAGCTGTAGGTGGTGTATCCTGATGGACCAATTTTGTATGACATTTTCGCATAAATGGGGCTCAATGTTGAACGGTGACTTTTTCAGAGAGTAGAGCCACCTGATGAATCTCCCGTGGATTTTCGTCGCTCCAAATTCGGCAATTTTGTTTGTTAACAAATCCACTCAACCAGAAATGAGCCTCATCACTGACGATGATTTTTTTTTCCGAAAGCAGGGTCAGCCGCCAAATGCTCTAAAGCCCAATCAGCGAATACACGGCGCTGTCTATGGTCGTTGGGTTTTAACTCTTGAGTTAATTGTGGATTCTGCAGGACGGCCATGAACGCCATAAATTAGACGCAATGCACGGAACGGTAGGCGAATAGAGCATTGATTTTGATATAGCATTTTAACAACTTCTACACGTTGTCAAGGCGTGTAGCGTTCCATGGTGGAATGTCACGACTAAATATGTGTTCATGCCGAATTAGACAACTATTGCTTGACCAGGATGACCGCTATGCTCTGTCCAAAGTTCGCGCGTCCCTATTGAAAAACCCTATATATCTAAATACATATATACATATCTCACAAACACCCAAACCAGAAACAAATTCCTATGGATCACACAAATATTTGTCTCGGTGTGGGGATCGAACCTGCTGCCGACTTTTGCTCAACCAGCGTCTAACCAACTGCGCCACTGAGGTACCTAGGTAATCAGCTCAGATAGTAAAAGATATAGTCAAAAACCTCCCATTAAGACATATCTGCCGATTAAGGGCTTAATATCATTAAGAGAAATATTAGTTAAAGGATCTACATTGCCCCGAATAATTTCAGTCGCTCTTTTTTTAAAAATCTTAATCTTCACTAAAAGGCTATTATCAATTCGATGACAATATTGCACGATTTTTGTCTAGTATATTGGTCTATACCAGCTTCTGAACATACGTGCTAAATTGATATGTTTGTTCACGCACATCTGAAAAAGTAGAAGTCGGTTTTCAAAAATGTTTTTAATTAGATTAGGTATAGTCGAACTTTCATCGAAGTTTCATCGAAATGGGTTCTGTTGTTTTTGAGGTAAAGCAGGGATCCACAATATTTTTCTGTCAGCGGCGCACAAAAATGTTTACTATTTTGTCTTGGCACCCTAATCTATCTAGCTGGTTGAAACGTACAATGATACTAGTTAGGTAAATAAGCACAAAACTAAAAATTAAGATAGATGGAATTCTTCGCGGCGTTCTTCTTTACTTTCCACGGCGCGGCGCGGCGCACCAGGACGCATACCTTAGGACACAGTGAAATAAAGTGTAAAGCTTGTATCATTCACTAGGAAAACATGTAGATAACAAAAAAAAAATGGTAAGAAATTCGTTTCAATTACTTCAATAGAAATTAAAAAATAAAGAAATAAAAATAATAACAAAAATTAAACAGTGTTAACAATTATTAATTAACTAGCTTCTGCGTGACTAATTTTAATTATAATTAACTTTATTTGATTTTGTCCATCCCGTCCCGTTATATCCCAGCCGTCTCGTCTCATTCTCACTCAAGGCTTGTAATCCAGTCCCATCCCATCCCTTTGAGTGTAAAAAAGTAACAAATATATCGGAATTCCTTCTTCATCCACGGGAAGACTAAATTTTAAAAAGTAGCCTAAAGTTTATCCGCGGTGCTGACACCCCGATAGCTGACTATCACCATACCAAAGTTCAGTTCCTTGCAGAGTTCATTGCGCACAACCGCACAGACAAACAGACAAAAATTCTAAAAATCATTGTTTTGGGTTCTATAACGTTAATACATAATATAATATAGGTACTTATAGTTAACAATTTAGAAAATGAAGACGCATGCGTAGCAATCGCCCGTGAAGTTCGTTTCAATGAAACTACCAACCTACAAACAAAAATAGGGTGGATTCGTATTTATCGATCCGATTCAGCCCCCATCCACCCTTGCATACAGTACGAGTGTCACGAAATAGCGTTGCTCTACAAGTTTTTTTTACAAATGGAGTGAATTGTTACATTTATACTAAATATGGTGAGTTATTTTATTTATTAATGTTCTAATTATGCGAAGACAGTGTTTGTTTGTGTAGGTCGTTACTTTATTCCCTAATTAAATAACTTTGTTGACATAATGATAAAAATATATTGGTCAGTTGTTCCCGCCGTTTTGTATATGATTCTTATGTATTGTACATTTTTACCTTAAATATTAATATCAAGTGCTTGCGATCTCTTATTATTTGGTTATGTATGTGGATGACTTAAATTACGCTCGCGATTAGTAGAATGTGTGGCCTGGGGAAATTACAATGTGTATAAAATAATTTGGTTTCATCCTTGGACAGGATTCGAGTGCTATGACTACCTCAGGATTGTTGGAGTGGGAGTTTTCCTTGCCTTCTGATCAGATAATATCACATGGGTGGTATCATGGCGCATTGAGCCGGACGGCAGCCGAGGCGTTTCTGCAGCAAGACAGGGAGTTCCTAGTTCGAGATTCATCTTCACAGCCTGACAACTACGTGCTGAGTTGCCGCTCCAATGGACAACACTTACATTTTGTAATACAACGGGTGAGTTGATTCCCACCAGCCAACTGCCCCACCCTAAGAGCTATGCTCCCTATATTATCTAATATCTAATCTTAATCATAATATTTTTTACAGATCGTAGTGCATCCAGACACGGTATACGAAAGATATCAATACCAGTTCGAAGACGAGGCCTATGACACGGTTGCAGATCTCATCACCTCGTACGTCGGCTCTGGTAAACCAATATCGGCTGCGTCTGGCGCAAGAATTCAGTATCCTGCGAACCGCGTGATACCCTTAACAAATTATATTCAAAATGATGAAATAAATTCTGTGATATCCCCCAATGGAGATGGTTGTTACGGTAATCCTTATAGTCTCTACAGCCATTTTGCTGCCAAACCTGGATTGCAACTGCGAGTGCCTTTTAAGAAACAGCGTTCCCATTCTTTAACCCCCATCGATATTGGGCAACACGTCACACACGGGAAAAGCGCTAGTGCCGATGGTGTCATACAAAGTCAAACAAATAAACATTGTAAAAACTTCTACAGCGAATCTAATTCTAGTTCTAGCACGTGGGATGCAAACCTGCCGACCAGTCCTCCTGCAAAGCCAGCGCGGTACGACGGACCTAAGGCAGAAGACAGACGTATAGAATTACAAAGACTTTATCATGTGTCTGGATCTGATTCGGGCAATGGGTCTGGCGATTCTACGCAAAGCTCGGCGAACAGCGACCCTAATAAGTCAAGAATCGAATCTGATTACAACTTAGTGACGCCTACCATTAAGCAACAGTTTGATTACGAACTTACCGAGGCTAAGCTTCTTCAATCAGAGAATCTCGATTACATGGTGGAATCAAGAATTAACTTGGAAAATTTCCATTCCCAAATAATTCCTACAGGATTAAATAAGCCACTAGAGTCGGAGACTTTGCACACGATCAAACTGTTGCTGAGAACTTCAGGACCGAGGATTTTAGCGAATCATATGACCAAAGTGGACTTGTATTTTCTATTCGATGACGCCATACAGATTGAAGGACTCGAAAAAACTGCTAACGGCTTAGAACTATGTTTCTTGCCCCAAGGTCGACCCCTTCGAATGGATGTTATTGAAAGGTAGATCTCACTACCTATATTTGTATTAAAACAATGTAGATTTCTGTGAGCAAAACCAATGGCAAAACTATATTTTTCTGTTTTTCTTTTTCAGGATTGAGACTTTCCGCCTCCTCATAGCAGTGACCGTACTGACATGCCAAACTGACAGGCAGCGAGCTGATACGATCAACGACTGGATTCTTCTAGCAGTCGAAACAAAGACGGCTTTGGGAAATCTGTATGGGTTTTCTGCAATAATGTTCGGACTATGCATGCCGCAGGTACCGTCACTAACTTGACTCTTTATTAGATAATAGTTGAATGGTACTTATAATATTTTTTTAATCCTCAGGTGGAATGTTTAGAAAATGCATGGAATATACTGCGCCGCGTTTACACAGACAATGCATTTATGTTTGAAGCCAAGCTGAGACCATGCTTCAAAAGTATGAATGAAGGAACCAATCCATTACCACCGAACACAACCTCTCCATATATTCTGCCTCCGGTGTTATGTTTTCATTTATTTGGTAATGATTTTAATATGTTTAATTAAAGCGAATATAGGAAACGAATTTTGTAGCTAAAGCGATTTGGTATTATATGTTTGCGAAATAGACGAGCTAATTGAATATTTTTCAGATGGGGAAGGCGGCAGTTTGATGCAGCCTGATGACACCTTCCCGTGCAGTTTGATGAACAGCCTCGATTTCGACTTCAACGCCACTGCCGCACATCTCGAAGCAGCGAGACACTTTCCAAACCAAATAGAGATGTTCAAACGTAACGCCAGGACTGTAGTTCAAGAGATGTCGTCACTCGGACCAACATTGGATCCAACTTTACTTGAATTATTCAGGACTGAGTTTCATATAAACTTTCTTTGGGGTGAAAGAGGTGCACTAACAACCCCAAACCAGAGGTTTGCTAGGCTCACTGACATATTGACTGCCATGGCGAATAAGCTAGCTAATCAACCGCTCGAAATAGACGACGTTGTTTAGATGGAAGGTAGACCATAAAAAGTAGACACTATATAAAATATAGATTAGGAAACCTGAGTGTGGTAGCCTTCATGGACTGTTGCCATATCATCGAACTTAGGCCAATAAGATTGAGTTTTATGCAACACTGTTTTCCAAGAATGAGAATCACTAATCAACATTTTACAAGCTAGTTTTTTGATCTGATTTATGTCAAAACTGAATCGAAATAACCTGAATTATACACAGCTAGAGCCCACTGCCCAAGCTTTGCGATTGATGCTTCTACAGTCGGAAGTTCATAATATAAGATTTGTATTTTTGTAACGTACCAACTACTAACTATATAGTTATAGTGAAACTCGTCAAAAATGTATTACCATGTGATCGGTGTTATTTGCCGGAATCGTTGACATGCAGAAATAATCTGAAACTTGGAACTTTTCAGCACGTAAAGCAACGACTGTGAAACATTATCCGAGCAGTAACACAGTAGTGACTAAGTATATACCTAAATACCTACTTTATAGTAGATCAAAGGATTTTAATTATTGTAATAATGTTTGTTATACGTTTGTAAAATGCATGCAATAAAACTATTACATACGACATTGTGTTATCATTGTAATGGTACCTACCTTAAAAATAAAATAAACCCTCCGTCAATTTTAAAATCTTGAATACCGGTTCAATTACTCAAATTTGCTTCAACTGCCAATGCCTTTGGCTAATTGAAGAGAGATAAGGGACCAAATCTTCTTGTTTCAAATTGTCGACAATTACATTGATTTTCCTCACCTTCTAATTACATTATCTTTCAAATGCCCACGTGTTAACTCACGAGAAAAAAGTTTTTGAACCTTCGACACCTAAAACAAACTATGGTTCAAATACATTTATACGACGAGCTAATAACGTTCAGTTCTCCGACATCGATATGTTCTTTATATGTAGTAATAGTTTTAAACGATCTATTATTAAATCTTTATCTAAAAATCGATTTGTTAGTTCTACGACTGAATATTTGTGCATAGTTTAACTTGATTGTTTGTTTTCTTTAGAATGTGATTTTATTTTATTTTTGTTACTTTTATTTTATAGAATTTAGTTTTAATAGTGAACAATATTCAATCATTTCATATGTGTTATTTATTAGTGGAAACTTTACAGGATTCTGTAACACATTCTTCTGTTATTCATATGTGAATATCTCTGTTTCCCAAATAACAAATAAATAAATATATTATAAAAACCCTTTCACTATATCCTTATTATCCTTTCAGTATATTTTCGCCTTTAAGACGTTAACATTCGCTGAGTCGTAGGTCGTTAACTTTACTAATTGTTTAACAACGAAGGCATCATGTCTTGTATCATGTTCCCGAATGTAATTAGATAGAGACAACTTGCAGAAGGGACTTTGGAGACGAATCCTGTTGACCAGAAACTACATCGGGCCTTCTAATTATATGGACAACAATGTTTCAAGACGACAATTTAAAGTTTTAATCCAGTACTTACTTTCTTTTATACCGGGCTTGATGTACAGTGCTGAGACGAACTAGACAGCGAACTAAAAACGAGCTACTTTTCCATTTTTTCTGAAGGATAAACTTCGTACTCGTATATCTCTGCCAGGAAACCGAAATCAACATATCGCTTAAGATTGGACTAGCTTTATTTATTACCAGTGAACTAAACAATATCTTGGGTAAAAACAAAGCTTGGTGGTAGGTATATATGGCCTAAACCCCCTCTCAATTATACTCTCGATTTTTGGAACGAAGTTCCTTATTTTTATTGCAATGTATGGCGAGACCAGCATGCTATTGTAGAGTATATGGGCTGTTACATTACAGAACAGTTAAGACAAAGACTCGGTAAGTATAGTGTAGAATACACTTCAACTAGATGAAATCAAGAACAGTAACCTGTGTGATCTACGACGTGTAGACGGTAAAATGGCACGCATTTTATGAGGCCTTTGCACAACAGTAAAAAAAAATCTTCGATACGACTTATACTTTCCGAGATATCAAGTTTTGAGGCTAGCTCTTATTCGAGATCTCTGTTAGCAAAATGAGACTCCATGTATGTGACTCTCGACTATATCTGTAAAGCATCACAACATAGTTTATTGTGTCGAATTAAATGTTCCATAATAGCTCAATGGTATTTAATTTGTACCAAAAAATATCCTATCCCTTAGAACTACCATAATTTGTATTTTGAAAGGGTGTTGTGTTTTGGTGTGTAGCTGGGCCTTGTACTAGCTTTTGCAAAAATAAATCTGTAAAAATATGTATATAAGTCGTGGATTTCTAACAATACTTTTACCCTTTATTCACCCATAAAAAAGGAGGTTTTAGGTAAATTCGTATTGCATGGCCGTTCCATGGAACTATTCTTTCACTTAAAAGTGATTTCAATTCTATTGCGTTTTTAAAGTTGTATATTGATTTAGATAAATAATTGAGCAATAACTTTTCGGCTATGTATATCTAGGTATATAATATTTTATATTAGTAATAGATAATTAATTGAATGGTAAAGTTTTCCAGATTATGTAAAACGTACAGACAACTTTTATGATGACTTTTGATGACCTACTATTTTCGTAGATATGGGAGCTTTTAATTAAAAGAAATACAATTTAAAGTCATTTACATTATCTTCTATTACTATAGTAAGTGTTTGTGATTATTTTATTGTTATCCAGTGGCTACAAAAATAATTACAACTCTATTACGATCACAAATATTAGCCGTGCGCGAGCCGTTAAAACAGGTTTATTTTTCTAATTTCTTCTGGATATTAGGTATAAGAAATAAATCTTAGCTTCAGAAAAAAATATTAGCGATCTAAAACGAGTGTTTTATTTACAAGAACTATTCAGAATGCGACAAAAACTAAATATTATTTATAGTTCCGAGCACCCCCTAAGAGGTGGCAGCACCGTCGAATTGAATCGCGCTATAAATATTCGCATCGCAGGAATGACCTTCGAGGCGCGCCGAGCTGCAGTTGTGTGAAAAGGGTATCAGCTGTACATATCGCTAAGTATTCCTCACGGAATCAATTTTTGAAAGCGCTCTCAAGAGCGCTGCTTATGCCATGAAAACATTCTAGTTAAATGGAAATTATACGTAATACGATGTTCCATGCAAATGAACTAGCTTATGTTGAACTTTACCATACATAGTCACTAGTTCTGTGGGGAAGACAACCTTTGGTATGTCCCCTATGGCAAAAGAGTATTTAACGAAATCTAAGTTTTTTATATAGCTTAAAACATAATATTTACTTATATAATGTTTGTATACCTATTAAATCTGAGGGTCACCCGAATACACAGTAAAACGAGTTTGAGAAATATAGATTCCTACTAAAATAATAAAATACGTTTTAGATAAATAAAATAATACCAATAACTGATTTCATTATTTGACCAATTAATGAAGAACTCACAGAACTTAGTCACTTGAAGAGAGAATCTACTCACATTGTTTTTACATTGTAGGTACGCGATTTAGACAGTTACTACTAAGGTTTATTAGTTTATTTACATAAGTTCTAACTTCTGATAACTTCCAAAGCTACCACGATCCAAAATTAATAATTGTTGATCGAGTGATACCTACGTTAGAGGCAAGCGCAGACAATCTTTCAGATTTCATAAAATTACGGAGTCTGGCAGCCACGGGCCCTTGTTTCATTACTCGAATATATACATACCGGGTATATCAAGACTGCGACCGAAAACGAAGCCAGGTGGTAGTTTCAGCAGTTACAACCACGATGCAAATAAAAATTTCGCCAAAACAGTGACAGATATTTTTTTTAGAATTTTTTAAAAATCATCGTGGTTGGGTGGTTAATACCTAGTTTTTACGAAAATACTAATTTAAACCCTTACGTACTATTGAGTGCTTAAAAATAAAGAGGTGTACATCTTAATTTTAGGATAACTATGTATTTATCACCCAAATACGACGATAAGTAAAAAATTACAAAAAAAGTTGGCGATTTTTACTTGCATTGTGTCTGAAGTCACTAATATTACCACCTGGCTTCGTTTACGGTCGCAGTCTTGATATGCCCTGTATAATAAATTTTGAACCGATCGATTTCTATACATGGAAGATAAATGAGTAAAACTAATTTTTAAAAACAAATTAAGAAACCACCTTTTAACATGTTCCTACTAGTAGCCTTAAGCATATTTACTTTACTTTTTAGGTATACTTACAGTTACAGTTTATTTCTATTTTGTGTAGTTGTAATTCATATTGTGTTTTATTTTAATTTTATTTATATATAAGTTTAGAAGTGATGTTTTTATTTTCTGTTTAAATTTTGGAAGTGATATTTTTGTTAGATTTTATTGTTTAAAGTTATATCCTGTTTTTATTTCATTTTATAGCTATATCATAAAGTTTATGAGTGATACTCTGTTTATCTTTGTTTAAAATTCTAACTTCATAAGTGTTACCTACTTTGTTTTTCTTTTTTATTTTGTTTAATGTCCAATGAAAATGTTTTGTACATGTGTAAATGAGACTCACCACCTCCACGGTCAAACCGAAGCCCGGTTTCGTGGAAATAATATTTATTTTTTGTTTGTAACTTTGTATTTTAATAAATAAATAAATAAATAATAAATAATAATATTTACGTAAAAGAACCCGAAACAATGATTTGAATGAATAATAGAATTTTTGTCTGTCTGTTTATCTGTTTGTCTGGGCGGTTATGCGTAATGAACTCAGAGAACGGCTTAACGGATTTCGACGAGATTTGGTAAAGAAGTAGCCGACACCCTGGATTAGCACTTGGGCTACTTTTTATCCCAAGAAATATAGTGTTCCCGTGGGATGAGGAAGGAATTCAGATATATTTGTTACTTTTCTTTACTCGAAAGGATGGGATGGGACTGGATTACTTGCCTTGAATGAGAATGAGACGGTACGGGCGGGATGGGACATTCCAAATAATCCATACACATATATATTTTTTAGAATAAAGTTAATCACGCAGACGAAGTTTGTCGGCAGGAGTTAGGAACTGAAAGAATACAACTGTTTTGTTACTCTGATCTACTTCGTTGCTTTAATAAAATGTTATAATATTTTATGATACATAATAATACAGCAAAAAATATAACTAGGGTAAACCACCCAATTGCTGGCACTCGACTAATTTATTGGCTCCTTTAAGTTATTTCTCAATAATAAGGTTACCAGTATCCGAACACAGTTTATTCTCTTAGTAATCAATAGTAGATTTAACGTTCTAAAATACTGGACCACAGAAATATCTCCTTTTCAAAAATGGCGTCGCGCTGAAAACATGTTTGTAGTGCTCGGACTGGCATAAAAAAAGTAACAATATACTCTGTGTTTTTGCTAAGGTAAGAGGTTCACTTATCTCAATAACTTTCGTAAATCTTAAGAGTTTTGGTTACAGAGACTGTTCAATTCAATTATTGAGTTGTTTAACTTCCTTTTCCAATCATGATTTTTAATGATTAGGCCATTTTTTTTTTGCGGTGCCATCATCTGGTACGTGTAATATAAATCAAACCGTTTTATTGGCACACAAATTGGTTTCGGCAAATCAAAGATTACCTTGATGTAAATAATTTATTTCACATACTTTCAGACCCAGGACGTGTGTTTAATGGAGACGAAACAAATTTTGTGTTGTACCCAAAAACAGGTGTCGTTTTGAGTTCAAAAGGAGAAAAGAACGTATACGAAGTTGATCACGCCCAGGCCAAAACTTCTTTGACGGTTATGTTCATTTTTTGTGCAGACGGTAGTCTTACACCACCAATGGTGATTTATCCTTATAAAAGACTGCCTGCAGAAGTAACTTCGCAAATTCCTATTTATTTGCAAGTTCCTATTCCTTGGAAAAATAAATACTATTTTCATTATTAATATCAGTGTTTTATTGGGACATGTGTTCAAATAAATTTTTCAATTACCTACTATGTTATGTACATAGGTCATGTTCTATGTTATACACATAATGTGAAAAAACAGGGTGTGCCAATAATAGGGTTATTTTTACTGCCAATAAAAGGTTTTACTATGCCAATGTTTGGTATTTTTACTCAACTTAACTAAACTTACTTTTTAATCAATATTACTGCCTAACCAAAAATAAAGTCTACTTAAATGCGTTTTCTGATAATATTACAACAATTTAAAGTTTTTTTGGAATAGGCTCTTAAAGTGCCAATAATTGGGTGGTTTACCTTATATAAAAGGTTCGTCGAATAAAACAACAAATACAATAGACATTTTATTCCGTCCAAATATTAGAAAACATACAATATAAATTTCGAGTTGATACTATTTCATAGTACAAACATTATACAGACTTGATTCAAGGCGACTTGTGTGGGCGACTATAAAAATAGTCATGAAAATAAAACTGTCGACCTTTAAACTCAGATTTCATTTACAACTTACTTTCGAAATAAACAGTGGTGATTACAAATATTGTAGCACACATTTTCCCACAAGCTTCTATTAGAAAAATAATTACTAGTAGTTATATTATTTTCCTTCGAAGATATCCTGCTTAAATATGTCCCTGAAATCTTGTAACATAATATCTTGAATAATAAAGCCTAACGCAATTTCTAATAGAAATCATTAAAGTGATATAACATGCCAAGTAGTCCATTAACAAAGCGATAATCCAATAACACAAATACAAGTGCTTGATTTCTCAAGAATATCATTTAATTTTCACAAACGGTCATATTATTGTCAATATTGTTGTGATACGTGCTCGACGTACTGATAAAAAAAACCTAATAATAAACAGTACTTATCCCAACCGCACAAAAATATTCCAACTCTATTACAGCGTTGGATTCTATTGACTTATTTACCTATTTAATTCCCCCTTTAAGCCTACATGAAATATATTAGAACAATCCAATTTCACTACTTCGTAACATTTAACACCCATTTTATATAAACTAGGTTTGCCATTAATGCCATGAAATAAAGTATCGTATTCTATTATGACAGCTTGTACGGTATAAAACGCAAGGCTCACATATTTCAGTGAAATATTCTACAGAAGAGAGATAAACCTACTATACTATTTAATTGAAGACAACGAATTAAACATATATTAAGTAGATACTACGCGATTTGTTTTAAGCTTACACACTACATTTTGTTCAAAAACTGTTACAAACCTATTAATAGTTCTAAGTGGCGTGCATATTGCGATAACTACCCATAAATTTGTCACTAACAAAGCTGATGTATTCATCATGCTATCTGCAAAGTTTTAGATCACTATAGAATGCTCAAGACCGGAAAAAGTACAGAACATTAGGAAGGCGCGCAGTGAGTGATTATAAAAATATTGAATTAGAACAATAGGGCTCATAGAATTTGAAATGTTTCCTGCAATCAGTGTAAAAGTACAGGCCTTTGTAACGCGCAATATATATTTGTAATTAAAGACAATAGATTCCTAATAAACATTGATAGATTTTATCACCACCTGAAAGATACATGAGCTTGCTATCTACAACGTCCTATATGAAACAATTTAAGTATGTAACTTAATCTTATTTTGATTTATAGCTAGATGCCGCATTACGGGCCACCCCTGTTTGCTCACACTTATTAACCTAACCGATATGCCTAGAAACTATGTCATTGAAATGCGTTTGTTTAGCCATTTCATGAGACAGACGTTCGGCGAGTCGAGGTGATATGTGCGCGCTCGCCAACATTAAAATATCATAGCTAGCTAATGTGTACTCAGTCTAACAGGCTTTGTGGCAGTACATAAAACTTCATTTACACAAGCTAAACTCAACATTCACTTTACAAAACGAAAAAACCTTTAAGTAATATTTTGAAATGCTGATCCCTTGTATTGGAAGTTCCACTAGTTCTCTGCTAATTTGTAAAACACTTTGACTTACAGCTATTAAATTTTTTAGCTTATTAAAAACAGGATTGACACTGGCCGCACATTATTAGTTCATTCGTGTGTGAAACTTGCCAGCAAGGGACAATTCATTATCAAGACCTTCGTCATTTTGCCGGAGTGAAATATCGTTTACACTGTCTGTGGCGTAAATGCATCGGAAGTGGACATCAGAACTTGAGGGTCTTGGCTACCAACGCCACAATTGCCTTGGTCTTGTCTCCTCCGAAGCGTCGCAACTCAAGTATGGCCTGGAAATATAAAAACAGATGTTATTCAACTAGTTTAATTATAAAATATGTGCCCTACAGGTGACATAATGTCTCACATCTACTTGCCAAACAGCATAATCACATTGTATGTAGTCCAGTTGCAATTTATAGCTGACTTTCAACTCTTAATTGTATAGTTGCATAGAGGTGAGATTTACTAGATTAGTATATGCAACGCAAAAGTGTAGTACTTTTGCGTTTACAACCTTTTAATATAATCCTAATACTATTATCTTCATCCATATCCCGTAACTACTAACAATGATTGACACCTCCCTCCGTTTGGGGTGGAATCAAGTATCGCCAATACAACTTTTGACTTGATGGTCAATGTTATTGGAAATACATACATTTACATACCGATATCCCGTTCTTCCTCTCTCGCTAAGATTTAACGCAATACCCCTTTGAATGAACTACTTGAATGACGCTCGAAAATTACAAATGAAAATACACATCACACCTGACGCCGGGAGTACCCGAGGGCCACGATCTCTTCTACTTCAGTCTCCCCAAACTGATCTGAGGGTAAAATAGTTTCTTCTGGATTGTTCAAATCTGAAAAGAAGAAAATATTGTTATTGCGCACAAACCAAGTCTTCCATTTATCAATTACGTTCAGTAGAACACTTGGGCTTCCCCCGTCCTGATTTTCATTTGTAATGGGATTTTATTTCAGTTACTTATCATTATGCATCTGTTTTGCAACGTTTTAGTTTACAATTTTATTTGTACCACTCTTCCTAGTTGTATCCGTGATTGTTGGCGAAGGTCAAGCGAAGATGATCCTTTGAGAAGTAATCGACCAAGGAACAATCTGTAACAGGCTGGTAACATTAACGTGCTCCAATATCGGAACCTTCTATTTTGGCCAGGGGGAATATGTCGCTTCGCTTGGAAACTTCAATAATGATAATTGTCGAGGAGGGATGAAGCTAACAAGGGCGAGGACATCGCCTCGTAGGCACGACCGGTCCTCAGAAAAGTTGGGAGTAAAAAGAGCCTTACTAAGCAAGGCCACCTTGCAAGATTGACAAACCAGACTGCAGAATTACAGTGTCGGAGCCAGCCAACGAGGAAGTGCATATTGTAATGTGCTCAGTCCAGGGGCGTGCGCTCCTTGTAGGCAGAAATGCAGTGCTTTACTTGCCATTCACAGATATTTTAATAAAACGTTCGTACGTTTTAGATGACTTTAATTAATAGTAAATAAATGAATAAACAAAATATAATAAATTAAAAACGCCTAATATTTTATAAATAGCAATAGCGCTGCAAAATAATGTACCTAATCAACCAACTCATGCCGTCGCGTCCCGCAGGACATTTGTTCGCATGTGTGTAGTAATTTTGGTGTCCGTGCACGGTTCGCAAACGCACACACCCATGAATATCGAAAGCCCAATTGGCCGAAATGAAAGCAACTCCAGCGGCAGGCTACGGAAGTTCGGCAGTTGTCGGGAGTAATCGGAAATGTTCGTTGCCTATAACCCGAGTAAAATAATAGACGGAAATCTAATAAATCACGTATGCACATTATGCAATTTTACTTTTTTCATGTGATAAGCATTGTTTACTATTTTTTTTGCGCCAGTTTATTTACAGTTTTCATAATTATAAGATTTTTTATTTTAACATATAACGTGTGTACATTTAACAGTTTATTACTGAGTTTCTATAATAATTGAAGTGATTTGCTTTTACTAGAGCGTTTGTTGATTTTTTTAAAATGTTATTGGATTGTGAGGTTAGTTTTGAAAATGTTTGTTTATTAAAAATAACAAGTTCTCACAATTGTGATTCAGTGAAAAGATTCAAATCGTGTCTAAAGGTAGGTGTGTGCCCGAGTTACAATGATAAAGTTATGAAACGTATAAGTATTATTTTAGCTTATTATTTTACTTATTAGAATTTCTTCCGCCGCGACGATCGATCGCTGTTTTGTCTGCGTTGCCGTAGAAGATGTATATGAATAGTAGTGCATCTAAGACTTGTTCTGTTGGAATGGTTTCCGACTTAGGGATCTGTCGCGTGGCTGTGGCTATGCTAAAAATCTATTTAAAAGATTTTTTTTGTGACCGAGTACTCCGCCGCATGCCCAGTGTCTTAATCCTGTGCACGCCGCTGGCTCAGTCATGTTGGAGTTGGATAGCCGCCACCATATGTTAACTTTCCGCCTAATGCGATAGCAGGGGGACTGGAAGGGGGTGTAGGATCTTACCAGGTAAACCCTGCATGTCGCAAAAAGCCACTATCTCGTAAAAAACAAGCCATAGCTAACCCAAAAAAGGCATGCAGAAAAGAAACTTAAGGAACTTTCCAATCGGAAAGAAGGTTCGAATATCCTATCTGGTTTCGTAGTCAACCTGACGTCATATTTTCTGGCTGAATAAATAACACCCGATGTAACCAAGTGGCAACCACAACGAGCACGACGCCTCGTCATAAAAACATTGTGATGTACGAACTACGAATATAGAGCATTATTTTCATTTTATGATCAAGATGTTGTGACAAATATGTATATTTTCATTTATCTTCGTCTTTTGTAACAATGCCAAAGTCAGATCTGCATTATCTGTAGACGAAATTAAATTACAAAAACAAAAACGTGTATGAAGTAGAGACAAAGACTTGGGTATTTTGAAATGTTTATTTTATGATGTATTTTTATGGAGCTTTTTAATTTTCATTATTTATATCATCATCATCATCATCAGCCCGTTGCAGTCCACAGCTGGACATAGGCCTCTCCCAAGGTACGCCACAGAGCCCGGTCTTCTGCTTTACGCATCCAGTCGCACCCGGCCCTTTTATGCAAGTCGCCCCGCCATCTGGCCAGAGGACCATCTATTATTTATATAGTAGATATTATTTAGAAATGTAACATTTAATTTTCAAAATTAACTGGTTCAAACTATTATTGTATTTACGATGGAACGTTGGTGTTATTTTCAAAATGTTATTCGAGTGGAAATTATAAATGTTGTGTACTTACTAATTCTTTGAGTGCCCGAGGTAGATTGAGTGCTGGTGCTGGTGCTAGCGCTGGCAGTGGCTTTTTCAGGTGTCTTAGGACTCGAATCATCTAGAAATAATAATATACGTCAGAAAAATTATCAAACCAATAAATGCTATGGTGTGATGAACTCTAGTATGTTCGTATTACAAGTATGCAATGTTAAAATAGCTGTTCAAATTACGCAACATTATAACTTTTATACGAAACACAAACCAATTACACAAAGTCATGTATGCTCAATTTAGCTTACAAGTACAGAATTAAAATGCATAAACTATACCACCGTCTATGACTTAGTTAATAAATAGCAATACATTAATTCAATTCAATAATGGTCTCGAATGGGTGTGGTACGGATGGCTCTACAGGGTCGTGTGATACTAAACGATAACAACATAAAGTGCACTTTATAGTTTCTATTACCATAATCGATCTAGATAAATTGACTCTAAATATTTTGTACGTATATTTACCAAACATTAAGATACTTGTCATTGAAGCTATAGATCTTGAAAGCAATTTGTCGAAAACTGTAAGTAGTGTTTAATCAATCACATTACGCGGTAATCCCGCATTACGCCGACTTTCCAATCAGCGAGCCTACTTTCCAATGAAACATGCGCATAATTAATTCACACGTAGCATACTCGGCACACGCGAGCATCTGTACAAAAACTAAAATAACATTTATCTTTACGATTTTTATTGTTTTATTGACTTTACGATTTTTGATATTTTCGATCAATATACTGTTGACACAACTTTGCAATTTTGTGTGTTTGTCACTTCTTTTTGTCGCGCCCACCTTGTTTGGACTTCTCGAGAGCTTCTTTCAACTGTCGTTCCTCGGTTTCTTTGACTGATTGGTTGACGATGTCGTCTTCCGAGACACCGGAGAGCCGCGCGCACTCCGGCAGATCTGCCTCAGGCAAGAATGCAGTCTCCGTTCCCGTGGTTCCGATACGTAGTACGTTTCGTTTGAGGTCGATATTACACTATTGGGCACAATAAATTGTTTCATTATAGCATATATAAAGTAAAATTTCAGATGCTGGCTTTACCAGTGCATGTGCAACAAGGAAATGACCAGTGATCCGCTGCAGCAGCAAGAAAGTATTTCTAAGTAATAGCAACGTAACGTATATTGAAAGCAGCTGTATACTTGGCTGCACATTACTTAATATGCTCCTTTAGAGCCAATTGAAACATTTGTTAAATCAATAATGTGTATTTTATGTGTACGCTCAATAGGAAGTATACAATTGGGTATTTGACTCATTTTTTTTATTAAATTCGTTAAAAAGTATCCATATCCAAAATCTAACAAACAAAGAATTTTGTAAATCCATTCATAATTAAAAAAGTTAGAAACGTTTTTAATCTTGTAGTGGGGGTAAAAGAAAAGGGATGCAAAACAAAATTAGTGACGTCACTATTCTTAATATGCATTATAGTGTGCGGGTGCGAAAGAGACAGTAAGATGTCCCCTCTACGTCCCCACTCTTTCATTTAAAATACTAATATTTGCCTCATGTTACAAGCTACTTTATCACTGTTTTCACAAAAATGTTTTGTTTTAATGGCATTTCTGTTTGTCTGCAAAATAATACAAAAATTCGATGGTAGTCAAATACCCAATTACTTTCAATATTAATAAATAAATAAATAATACACCCAACAGTCACATACATAGTCCTGATCCCACACTAAGATCGAGTCTTGTGTCGTGGGTATCAGAAACTACGAGAGACTTTTCGGTCTCACAAACACCCAGACCCGAAACAAATACCTGTGGATCACACAAATATTTGTTTCGGTGCGGGGATCGAACCCGCGGCCTCTCGTTTCACAGGCCGGCGTCTAACCAACTGCGCCACGGAGGCTGTCAATTTGGAGAAATTGTTATTAGTTGGAGAGACCCCTTAACGCGTCCAGTTGTTTATATTACAAAGAGTAATATGAACACTTTCCCAAGACTATATTTTTTGATAAGTATTATTTACTGCAATATAATTATGATTATAAGTATAAATAAAATCAAATCCTAGTTTTGGTTGCAAGCAGCATAACATGAGCGGTATTTTATGCACTATTATCGATAGGGAAATATTTCAAAGCGCCACATCTAGGTCTTTATAGCAGTTACAATTTTGAGATCTACCAATCCATATATACTTAAGAAGGTATACTTTTTAACTTTTAAGTAGACCTATTTTTAATACAACCTGAACCAGGCAAGGTATATAGACAAATATGTTGATAAGGGTAATATGTGAAGACTCTGTAGCAAGCGGACAGCTCGAAAACGCTTGAAATTATATTATAACCCTTCCGGTGTCCACAAAGCCACAAATGAGCTTTGAGTCATGATTTATGTGACAGCCTCCATTGTGCTCCCATTATTCTCTATTATGTAGAACTGTCAAAAAGTCTATTGTCTAATATTGTCTATACATCGACACCGGAGGGGATAAGATCTAAAATCTATAGACAGCATATACAAATAAGTGAATATAAGTCCTTATAGGTAATACCTAGTTCCATATAGAACTATCTTTCTTTTCTTATCCTCAAAATTTTAAGCTTTACTAAAATATATTGGGTTAAGTACTTCAAACACCCGCTACACTTTGGGAATTTAACATCAATTTAAACATTAAACAAATTGAATAATAAATAAATAAATAATAATAAATACACCCAACAGTCACATACATAGTCCTGACCCCACATTAAGATCAATTAAGTCTTGTGTCGCAGGTATCAGAAACTACGAGAGACTTTTCGGTCTCACAAACACCCAGACCCGAGACAAATATTTGTGGGCCTCACAAACATTTGTCTTGGTGCGGGGATCGAACCCGCGGCCTCTCGTTTCACAACCGGCGTCTAACCAACTGCGCTACGGAGGCTGTCAAAAGGCTGGCTGGCTGAATGAAAAGATGAGAAACTCAGTGGAAGCTAATTCACCGCTGAGAACCCAAGATTTAGGCGTTATTTACAGAGCACTAACTTATTTTGAGATCCATGAACGGATTGTTCTGAGTAAGGCTGTAACTGGACAAGTAAATAGTAACATCCATTTGGGTTAAGTATACACAGAGAAACACGCTGCAGAATTACATGACATGAATGAATTTCATTCTGTTGATATTTAGTTCCTAATATTAGCTATTATATCTCGCTTCCAATCAATATGGCAATTAGGTATATCTACTATATAGGTTATTTTTATAAATACCTGATGTCTTTTAAGCATGTCAAGTCCCAATAGCATGTCCATAGGTTGTTCTTCAAGCACAGAGAAGGAGGTAGTAAGAAAGTCCTTTTCAATCCTCATTTGGACCATATGAATGCGACCAATGATTCTTTGAACGCCCACACCTTTTGCAATACCTGCCCATCTGCACACAAAGAATTTTCAATCATGTAACAAACAAGTTTTGACAGAGGTTAGCACCTTGTCACAAACATTGGTGAAACAATTAAAATATTTATTATGAGTTTATTACTAATTTATTCCACCGAAATATTGGTATTATGGTGATTATTTGCAAATTATTGAAGTTCGCATCGGACATTTAGTACATAATTGATCCATGCATGAAACTGATTTACAATGTTCATATCTTTTCATATTCAATTTTTTTATACTGATTGTCCAACTACGAGTATGCATGATTAAAACATAGTTTGAATTTAAAATGACACAGATACATACATAGATTTGTAAATAAAATAGGTATTCGACATTTGGTACTCATTTTATCTTGATATATACACTATTCGCCACATTGCAATTAACAATAACCAACATGTTATGCTCACAAAAATAAGAGTGGATAACTTCGCTTTGTAATACTTAGTCATTATATAAAATTGGAGAGGTCAACTGTTGTTCTTGCATCATACAATAATTATTGCATAGATTTCAATATCTTTTTTACAGTTTGCATAAGTGCTGCATGTTTAACATTGCATTTTCTTTTTGTCTCAATAAAGCTCTAAGCATATTATACATGTAGTAAACTAACTGGTTGCAAATATAAGCTTTTAAATATATAAAAACCAATATTTCTATGTTTTTTTTTAATACATAGATGGACTGTACATCCAATTGCAATGAAAAAAAGTACAGCTGTTGTGTATATAATATATATGTGAACATTTCCAATAAGAACATCAATCTACAATATGACATGGGAGTGTCATAGTATTATGAAATTTGTATTAAAAAAACTTATTACTTTTGAATATTAAAAAGCCACATAATATTATAATCTTGCTTACACCAGTGTATTGTACTCAAACAAATCTATGGCATGTTAATAAGCTTTTGCAACAATTAACAAAATATTATATAATATTAGCACCAATCCAGGAAGTAAATATTAAAGTGTTATGTTACGTGAAATATATTAGTTAGCACTTGATTTCAATAGATACACATACCTAGTATCCACTAGACGCATGATGTTGCACCTCTCCGCACAAGCAGCAGACATTATAGTTGTCTGAGCACCAGAGTCTATAAAGGCCTTCACAGGAAATCTACAAGAATGAAACACCTTTATTAATCAAGCCGTGTAAAATTCACATGTATGTTAGGAATAACATAAATCTGAATAAAAAACAGCTTAGTTTTGGTCCTATATGTTAGGAGGATATAAAATAATTTCATTCATGTATAATAACATTAAATAAAAGCCAAGTTAAATCATACCCATTGACATGACAGTTAATGTAGAGCATAACAACAGTCCCAAATGTTTCCGGATTGTATTCCATGGCTGCCTCCATATTAGCTTCAATATTCTTTTGTCTAATTTCTTCTGCAATCATCCTCTGCGCCTCAGTATCAAATGGATCTGAATTCATCATCCTGGAAGAGCTTTATTTAAGAATCATGACTGTTGCTTAAGTAGGGCTAATAAATAACATTCTTATACCTTACCTTATTCTTTGTTGTTGACGTTCTGTCCTAGCTAACAGTTGCTCATGGAGCACACCAGCAAACGTATCTATGGAAATTGTTTGATTTAAATTTTCAACACATGCAGCTACTGAAAAATACATGATATCTAAATATCCAGATTTCATATTTATAAGAGTAATACATACCAAGGTTTCCACTGAGAAGTGCTTCAGCTAGTCTAGGATTATTCTGCTTTAGCAATGCAAGTTGATCTGGGTTAGCTAAGAACATTTCCCTGATGATGCGTGGGTCTTCCTCAACTGGTGGATTTCTTGTGGCCATTGACGGTCCAGGTCTTGATGGTACTTGGATGCTACTGAAGTCAAGGTTTGCTAAGCCACTAGGCAAAGCTGCAAGGGGAGTCCCTTTTAATAAAATTTTATATAAAATTTAAGTCACACTTCACAATACAAATTTAATTTTTGTGGTTAGACACTAAATGCCATATATTTATATTTTTCTTGACATATTATGAAATTAAAAACTTTATTATCGCCAGTGCGTAATTTGACAAAACGGTGTTCATTGTCATAAGTGACAAGGCATGACAATGCATTTTTAGAACTGGTGAAAACAATTAGGAGCAAATATAAATAAATACCTTGATTGGCGTCGGTTGCGTTGAGGTTGGAGGCAGAGTGTAACATGTGAATAAGTACCAGGACATCTCCATCGTGGACACCGAGCTGTTTGAGCGAGTTTTTGTCTCCTAGCAGGGGCTTTCCGTTGAAATTCAACGTGATATCTTTTGCTGGGAAACCAGATTCTATTTCACAGAATGCTTTAAAATTCTCCAGCTCCAGATCTTCGGAAACGTCCAAAACAAAGATCTCATCGTTCAGAGTAGTAACTGTTACTTTCATTGTGTTTGGCTGACGCGGCGGCTTGAGACTAATAGTTTACGCAGAGGCAGGTTTGTGCGGTACGATTTATGATTGGGGAATGACTGCCCAAAACATTTTAGGCCATATGCACTGTGTAAACAGGTCTGGGGACAAACACACTCACAAATAAAAGCTCGAGACGTAAAAACATTCCCTACGTACCTACGGCTACGATATTTTAGTAGGTATCGATGAAGATACGAATCGTATTAGGGATGTGCTGGTGCAAGATCGCGTGATTTTGACATTTAAAGAATTAATGTAAGTATAAATATGTTTTTAAAGTAAATGTTTTTGCAACGAATACAAAAACCTTAAAATATATGTATTTTGATAAATAAAGATTTTTAAAATTTGAAGATGTAACATTATATTTAAATCTTTATCGATATAATTTTAACTGTGTATTTTGTTTTTACTCATCTCTATACTTAAAAAAAAATTCAATGTCGAAGAGAAAAGTCGCAGAGGAAAACCTTTGTTATATTTTCCTGTACTTTCGTAGTTATAAACGTGAATTGTTTGTTCTCGGCTGTATTTACTATTAAATAATGTGCATATTATAGAAACGGGAGGTGAAACTTTTGGTCATTAAATACTTTTGTAGGTGATAAAGTTGCGGAAATGATAATTTACAATGTGAAATCGACTCATGACGTAGAAATGGTGAGTATTATATGTATTTTGTATATACCATCGTAATCAAACGTTATGATTTTATCACTAGCGGCAAATATTGAGCTCATGTTTTTTTGCGAATTGTTAATGAACCAATTATTTTTTGTGACTTGGTGAAAGTGGGTGTGCAATGTCTGCGCTTCGAAGTTTCTTAAACACATTTTGAAATAATTCTATCAGGCCTTTCAAGATATTTCGTTCAGAATTTAATTAATAATAATATTTAAAAAACATGTGCAACTTATAGAGAAAATCTTTGCGTTTAGATATTTTTTTCTCTTATGAAATTATTTACAAAGTACCTACGTACCCATAATTTTATTTTTATATATGCGCAATAAAAGTACCATTTGCCTGGAGCCTCAAATGGGAAGGTAATTCCTATATAGTAAAGTTGACATAATAGATGCATAAAAATGATTATAATATTAAAAGAAAGATAGTTTAATTAAAAGGACTTATAACAAATACTAAATGTAAGACCAACAAAAGGAATTCTATTTAAAAAATAACTTTTTTGGAACTATTATCTGTATTAGCAATTAATTATTATTGTAATTTGTATGCTAAATTAAGTAATTTTTTTTTAAAGTTTCTATACAGATCACACTTTTAAGTTTTAGCATCTGCTAACCTTCTGTGAGAATTAAGGGCTTATGACTTTTGACTTAATAAAGAATGGGACAGTGTCAATCCTTCTTATTAAGTTTTACTGAAGTTTAAACCCTTTGCTAAAAATATCTTATTCTTTTCCTTATAAAGGATCCCTCTTTAGTATATCAGACACAAACAAAATATCTCATAAAAACTTTTTAAAACAAATTTGTATTCAGTATGAAACCAGTTATATTTGCTCTACCAGTCATTTGCATAGCATTATTTGGTAAGGCCCAAAACCTGTTTGTTATATGGTGCTTATTACATAAAAGAGAGTTATGTGAAAAATGGTTTATATTGTTTAAATGAATCCAAACATTCTGCCAGCATCCAACTTTTAAAAATTTAATAAAACTAAACTATACATTGGATAGTTTTCTATTGATTTACTCCAACTCATGATAATGGGTAAATTTATTGATCTGCAATTGTTTATTTCATGCTAAAAGTATTTGGGGCAATAAAGTACCTTGAAAGATTATTGACCTACTTATAATGTACCCCACTAAGTAGTTCTGCGTGATCAATATTCCCCCAACGGATGTTGTATTAATCTGTTGAGGGAGATTGTTGCAAAGTAGGTGACAGTTTTACATTGAACATATTCAAATAGATATTGGTAGTCATACCAGTATGGACATATTGTATAACAATCTTATGCCTACTGATTTTCTAGAAGGATCAATATCATGAAAAGTATATAATAATATGTAATCTAAACTTGTGATTCAGACCCCTAATGTTGTGAATACCACATTTTTAGTCTGCCTGTTAGGTTGTTACAATAAGTTGGGGTGCAAAAATATGAGCTGTCAATGCTTGAATTTCCCTATGGTATCTGTGATTTTTGCCATATTAGGTCATTTCTATATTCAAATAATTATCTTCAACAATTTAAACTTGACAAATTATATTATAGGTATTATACTAGGACTTATAATTTTATCTAACTTTGATTTAAGTATTTTTTCACAAAACAATAGTAATAAATTGAAATAACATTTATTTGTGTATGAGGTACACAATTTGTTTTGGTTTGATGTGTTAGGAAGACCTCAAAACTTCTAATAGGCATGAGTCTGCCAATGCGCACTAGGCTAGCATGATGGACTATATGGCCTAACACCTGTCAATCGAACCCTCGATTATAAAGGAGGACGCCCATGCCCTACAGTGAAATGTGTATGAGCTGATACAGATACGGATAAGTTAGTATTTTAATGTGGGTCAGGTATGTCTGTCACTTTAGGTCTAATTAATTATTTAGTTTACTTCTATTACAATTCAAGATATATTTTCATTTTTACACTTTAGGTTGGTAATATTGTACTACTATATTATAGTAGATAAAAACTGTGGCTTAAGAAATAGTAACAGGAGGGAATCCTTGAGACAAATGGACCGGACCATGTAATAAAAGCTGATTGTGTGTGTGTCAACACTCAAGTTAATAAGTGATTATACCACACACGTGGATTGTGTCATATCTATATAAATATCTGTATAAAATACAATGATGGCACGATTTATCGTGCGCGATAACATGGAACTGCGGATCCGGATTAATAAAATCCTTTTTAGTAATTAAGTTCACACAAGTGACACATACAATTCTGACCCTACATTAGGATACAAGGGTATCTCGGGTATCAGAAGCTGGAGTGGTTTTCGATCCCAGTACCCACAATTTCTGGAGGCAGTGGAAGATCTCGTAGTGAATATTGTCTCCTTTTTACAACCGGATTCTTTTAAACCAATTCTGAAATAGGCGCTGTCATATATAACGATGATTATAATGACCGCTGTGTTCTTAGAGATGCTTGCTTATTCTCTTACCGGAAACATAAAGATATATCAAAGGAAATGTAGGAAAACTCGCAAAGTAGATGACATGAAGGCTCTGCCTCCATTATATCACTGATCATATTTGCCATACAAATTATGATTCTAGGCACACTTTGCAAACGATTGCAGTAAAAAATACTTTTGTGTTCTTTGGACAGTTTAAAACCATCAAAATATCGCTTATATATTTGCGTATCTAGTAGTGTTAATCTTTAATGAAAATAGGTAATATTGTGATGCAGAGAAGAACAGAAACTTTATTTTTCTCGTTATGTTAGTCACTATTCACTTATTAAATAAATAGCCTCATGTTCATAAAATTGAATATACCAATGTAAAGATGACCAGTAGAAAATTAAGGTACATTCTTTTAAATAATTGATGAAGTACCCTATAAAAACTTGTAAAAACCTAAGTCACGCTGCATTTCGTCGGGAAACAGACCTTAATTGTTATGCAAAGGAATAAGCTAACATGTGTGCACCGTTTTGTCGTCTAGAGTCTAGACAAACATACATACTGAACATTGACAAAATAAAAAACGGATAAGCGTGCATTGTGAACGGAACGCACGCACCGTGTTTCATAGTTATTGTAGAGCAAGCATTTTAAAATCATAATGACGGCTATATCGTAACAGCTTTCCGGCTATTACGGAGATGTCTTATGTTGGTTTAGTATAACGTAAAGTCAACGCAAAATACTTTGTCCGATGTGAACTTTTACTATATTGAAAGCATAGATTGAAAGTATACCCCAACAGCCGCGTGTCACCTTCAGAGTGGACTAGTTATGCGATCACTCTCAAACTTAAGAAACCTATTTTTTTAAAACATAAGTAATATTGGTTTTGAAAAGTTACTCAATATTACTCGAAGTTCATCGGGAGTCGGGACCTATTACTAATCCTCGAGACCTACGAAAGAGGCTCAGCTCGACTTAAAAATGTATTAAGTGTTTAAAAAGAATTATTATTTCTTTCGTAGGGGCTTTTTGGAATTTATTAATCGATAAAAATTTGTTTACATTAAGTACTTTCGTTTTAGCCTCATCGTTTTATTACGTGGTCGTGCATTTTAGTAAAGTAGTGACAAATTTTATTCTGACTGAATTTTGATTATCGGAACAAAGAGTCCTTTAGATATCGATTTCGTGACCCACACACACTTTTATCACGGATTTTCACAATGTCCTATTATTCACTGCCATCTATAATTTCATCGTAAATCATATTCACACATGTATATTTATGAATTATTATTTTTTATCTCCACTGATATAAAAAACTGGTGGTCATTTATGAATATACTAGCGGCCCGTCCCAGCTTCGCCTGGGTGCATATATCTTTTTATTCCACTACACATCAGATAGATGTTATTTTTCGTACAAACTCTTGTATACCTAAACCTTTTGAAACCTAAACTCGACGTAGCTATTCTACTGTCCATTTTTCTTCAAACTATGACCTGTCCGCCTCAATACCGTCCCGTCCCGTCTGTCAAGTCACTGATCCGTCCCGTTCTTTCTCTTCATTATCCATCCGGTCTCATCCCGTGCCTTTACATTTCGTTCTATCCCATTAAATGAAATCTGTCAACTATCCCAGTCCTATACCGTCCCTCTTACTCTATTCTATCCCATCTCTCTAATAATAGTGTGTCTTACGATTTTTTGACATTAAAAACTTCAGCGATTGCGGATTAGCAAAATCGGATCAGTAATACCTACGGGTGCTCCAGCAATTTTGGTTTCCACACAATATGTCATCCCTTATTTCACCTGCATAATGTTCTTTTCCAAAATTGTTGATCGCCATTATTTTTCGTTTGTAATAAAGAGCTGAAATATAATTTTGCATAGAACTAACTGAAGCGATTTCGATTTTCGACACAACATTCAAATCCTTTTTTCAACCCCTTTTGGAAAAAATATAGCCTATGACACTCAGGGATGTTATATCTTTCTAACGGTGTAAGAATTTTTAAAATCTATTTAGTAGTTCCGGAGATTATGATAATGTGTGATTTTAAATGATACTCGCAGGTGAAGGATAGGACATTGTACAAAATTGTGATAAAATGACTTTCGATCTTAAAAAGAAGTTTAGTTTAAACAAAATAAATTTCTGAACTCACGCATAAATATTTGACAACCAATTTAAATGTCAATCCTTTTTCATTAGTGACATTATTCTACATATTTAAAGTAAAAAATACGCCGTTATCCGAATATTGTGGATATATGTTGTCGATTCGAAACATTTATTTAAATACGTTCTTTAATTTGAGAGAAGAGTTTACTGTATCGACAGGATGAACATTAAATGTTTGACAGTTACGAAACCTACGAACATTTTGTATGGGAAAATATTTTATTTTTATTTATTGTCACGTTCTACGGGAATGGAATAATCCGTCTCCTGGCTCTAAGCTACCTCCTCACCAATTTTCAGCCATATCGGTAAAGCCGTTCTTGAGTTATAAATAGTGTAACTAACACGACTTTCTTTTATATATATAGATAAGAAACTACTTTGAATATAGTTACGAGTTGTCAAAGAAATTGGACAGACAGTTAACAGCTAACGTCATCACGTCGACGTCAGGCATCTTAATAATGTTAGTCTCGTCCAAATGTCCCAAAAGAAATATAACTTCAAATAGAAATTTAAAAATTAAATCGGCTTCAAAATTGTAATAGAAAGAGAGAAATAAAACGAATCTTTTAATAAATCAAAAATACCTAAATATACCAACCATTTTTTGAGGTTGCTGCCAGCTGAACCACTATAAGCTATCATCACAGTACGAACTATGCGGGTAAAACCACGGAGCACAGCTAGTCCCAAACATTAAGGCTGACACTCAGCAAGTACAGGGCGTCACCGATGTTCTTTGACACAAGTGTTTAGACTTCAGAGGCTATTATAGACTATCATATCCAAAAGGTGGTCAGACGACCTGGTAAAAGTCGCGGGACGATGCTGGATGCAGGCTGCCTCCAACAGGTCACCTTGGAAATCATTGGGAGAGGGGCCTATGTTCAGCAGTGGACTTCCTTTGGCTGATGGATGGATGATATCCAAAAACTGTGCAATTCTGACAATATTACATACGTACAGGTCTATTTAGTATTCTCCTTTTTTTGAAGTCGATTAACTCATAAGCTGTATTCGAATATGCATGACAGAATACACAGATAAGTTAATAACATCATGCAGACTCATTTCGCGTATGAATCATTTCCGGAACTCTACATCACCTACCGTTAGGTTAGGGTATAACTAATCACGGGTTTTGTTTTTTTTATGGTTGCATACCTTTTTATGATTGGGGAATTGAAAGTAGCTTTTCACGATTTTTAGACCATATATTTTAAGACTCAGCTAAATTTTAAAATTAATTTTACCATGCCAAATATTTATTTAAGTATTTTTATAATGATCATTTGCGTATCACATCGCATTGTGGCGTTACAGAAGGATCAACTAACAAACATTTTTTTCCATTTATCTATACAGTAATACCCGGATTTTTGTGATAAGAGACCGAACGATAACTGCGTATGTCGAATTCGCGAAACTTGTGGCAAAATTTGTTTTATAAATTTGTAACTGATTGGTGTCTGTAAAAAGAAGATATATGGGGAGACTGTATTTACGTAGAACCCAAAACAATTATTGTTAGATTTGTGTGTTTGTCTGTGACTTTGTGCACGCAAATATCGGAAACGGCTGAATATATTTCTAAAACTCTAAATTTCTTCTTAATTTGGTATTGAGGTCATTCTGGATTAACACTTAGGCTACTTCTTATCCCGAAAAATGTACTGTTCCCGTAGGATGGTCAAGGAATTTAAATATATTTGCTACTCTTTCGAACTCAAAGGGATCGTATGGGACAGGAGAGGACAGGATTACTTGCCTTGAGTCATGGGACAGAATGTGACGAGACAAGAAGAGATGTAGCTGGACGGAATGGGAATGGTAGTAAAGGACGATTTTCACATTGGGTTTAAATATAAATACAACAGTGAGCGAAACAATATGTTGTTGATCTAAAGTGGATCAAAAAGTACTGCTGGCTGCACCCGGGCGAAGCTGAGCCAGTCCCTAGTTTTCAATATAAAACAATATGCTCGGTGCACCTACAAGTTACATTCAATTGGAAAAATATGCCAAAGAGTACAAAAAATATATGTGAAGAAATCATAATTCAAACAATTTTTTTCTATTAAGTGGTATTTCGGGACCACTTTTTGTCTTCAACATTTCGGCCCGTCTTTGTTAGTCTCAGTTATAAGACCATGGACTCCAGATATCTTATTTGATTATGTCAAGCCTGTGCGTCTTTGGCCGACCTCAAGGCCTTGGCCTAAATATGTTAAGGGCCAGGTGTAGGTTCCCATAGGACTGTTTTGATCGATACTAAGTAATAAATAGTTCCATCAGTCACATGGATAGTGCAGACCCCACAATGAGATACTAGTCTTGTATGGATATCAGAAAATCTGAGAGGCTTTTCTGCCTCCCAAACATCCAGACCCAGAAACAGTTAACAAATACTTGTGGATCGTCCAAATCTGTGTTTCGGTTCAAAGATCAAACCCGCGGCTTCTTGTTTCACAGCCGTCGTCAAATCATCTACATTCTACGCCATGTAGGCGGTCAACTTACTTATTCAACATTGATTTTCTATTTATAGTTCGGTATGATATTAAAGCGCCGTTTTCGTCTATTTTAACTATACATTCATTTTACTTTAAATTTTTAGTTATTCAAAATAAAAAAATATTCATTAAAAATATTTTAGTTAGTTGAGAGATTTTTAAAAATAATGTAAAGTTTTTCAGTAACCATATCGTACCATACCTTCATTAAATGATCTAAGCAACGGTGAAATGTCAATCTGATATTAAGTCGAAAGTGTTGCAAAAACGTTCGAGATAGTTAAAAATATTTAATTGCCTGATAAACAAATCCTTGAAAAAAATATGAATAAAACCAAGGGCAAATCATATTTCATATTCACTTGAGTTAAAACAATGCAAACATATATCCCAATATAGAAAATATATAAGACTTATAAAGTTTAAAACATGTCTATAGATTTGACTAGTGGAATTTCCATTCGTATCAAGTTTTTCGTCACCATCTAAAGGAGTTTTAGGGACTTATAAAATATTGTATTACTAATATCTGATTAAAGCTAGCCCGGGCAATTGGTGATATATATGAAAATGCTAAAAACGTAACAATTACAGTTCTTTTTTTTTAATACTCAAACCGTTTATTAATTTTTAACGTAAAATTTACGAGCTTATTGAAATATCAGGTACTACATATTTCATTAACATTTATTGGAATAAATACCGGGAAAATGTATTGAAATAATGAAATGTCGCTTACAATGAAATTAAATGAACGCCCGAGGCCAACTTTAGAGAGATGTTTCCTATTTTAGTTTAGTTAATTGTACTTGATGCAGTATATATTGCGTTATTTAATGGAGGAATATGCACTGTTTCAACAGTAAATTTAGCGATAATTGAATACAGTTCCCAGAATTTCATTGATGATAGTCATACATACATATTGGTACAGTAATACCGGGAAGCCTTTGCGAATACATAATTATATGTTTTTGGAAAATCAATTCAATAATCGCAACAATTACGTGACCCAAGTCGGAAAAATTACTTAGTAGTTGGCCGCTATAGGACTTGCTGGGACTGCAATTTGTGCCCGGCAACATAGCAGACGGGAAGGTAGATAGATGACAGATGACCCGGTAGTTAAGGTCGCAAGAAGGCGCTGGATAAAAGTTACTTCTGTGGACTTCTTTTGGCTAAGGAGGCAGAGAGAGGGCATTAGTCTAGCCGTTTGAGATATTGGGTTGGAAATAAGCTCGAAGTGGATGGTACATTTCGTGACCCTTTGTCTAATCATTCTAGGATATAGGTGTCAACTTATGTATGTATATAACGATCGTATAAATAAAATATTACACCGCATGACCTGGCTTTGGAAAAATTGATAAGTGCTCAATTTGTCTTGCTATAGTATATTTTCTTTTCATCAAAACTGTTGCTAAGCGCGTTGAAATTTTTACCCATTATATTTTTATTTAGATGAGGTTTACATAGCTGATAACTGATCCGTTCCAAATTGCAGCAACTAGGGTAATGTGACTTTTTATTTCTGACGGCAATGTTTGCCTGTAACTGCTTCCCAAGATTTAATGTGCGCCACTTCAAGAGTGTTCTTGTCAAGAATCAAGCCCATCGTAGCCTTGTAAGCTTTACATTCATCTGGTGATTGTAATCGTGTTAATTAAATAAATAACTCCTTTTTTTTAAATATGTGACTCTTGAAGACAATATGACCAATGATAAATGAATAAATAATAAATACACCCAACAGTCACATACATAGTCTTGACCCCACACTAAGATCGAGTCTTGTGTCGTGGGTATCAGGGACTACGAGAGACTTTTCGGTCTCACAAACACCCAGGCCCGAAACAAATACTTGTAGTTCTCACAAACATTTGTCTCGGTGCGGGGATCGAACCCGCGGCCTCTCGTTTCACAGGCGGCGTCTAACCAACGGCACAACGGAGGCTGTCTGAGCTCAATGCTATGGAGTGATTGGGGTAGTGCGTTATAATACCATTAAAAATACGTCAATTTGTCCGACTTCAGCAAAAGCCATTCCGCAAAGGACACTTCAAGTATTGAAACCAAACTTGTGCGCTTTCAACTACGCACTCAGTATTGAGGTATCCCACGCCTTTGTCAGTTGGGAGTTTTACTTGGATCTGATCCCCAATCACTGCAGTGCATTTTATTACAAAGGCGTAGTGTGCAAAGAGAGTGGGTGCCTAGTTTAAACCCGTGTTTGGTATTACTTCGACAAATTTGTTTTTCTATGGAACCTGTGTTTTCATTCCAACATGAAATTGTCCAAAGGCGTCGGAAATTATCAATTATTGATGATGTTCACAGCGTAGACAACATTTATTTTATATACCATGGCGGAAACGAGCATTCAATGTTTTTATGGAAAATGTGAAATAACTTAATCCAATTGCACCGAAAATGTATTCAATACTTGGTAGTAAAAGTCATTAATACTTTATGCTTTTCAATAATATTGTGTAAGCTCCGTAGAGTTTAAGTGTAAATAAACTAGCATATATATAGCATCGGGATTTAAATACATATTCTCGATTTTTGCATTTTTCGAAGAGTTTAATATAACGTAATATCCAAAATATTACGTTTTATTTAAACAACTTACTGTAGATTTAATGGAAAATCGACTGTAGCGTGTGGTCATTATTTAATACGGATTTTGCGAATTATAAATTCATAATTGTAGGATGCAAAAAAGGAATTTACAGAAAAGTAACATATTAAATATTTCCTTATTTTGTCTGAAAGAATTTAACACATTTATGGGGTTATCGCAACTTATCATTTTAGCCGTAATTTTATGATCGCCTGCTTGTCTGTCTGGCATCAACTCCTGAGGTGCCTAAGTTTAGAGAGAGGCCTCATAGTCTATCACGCTGGCACAATGCTGTCGGTACAGTTCACATACCTTGGAATTCTTTCGCGGTAACTTTTTTGTCGGTATGCAGATTTATAAACGATCAAATTAATTTTAAATACACATATTTGAACCTGCGTTCGATGGTTTATATATTGTCTGGAGTTCACACACCTTGGCTTAGCTAAGCCAGCTTACTATGTGTTCTCAATTTGACTTAAACAGTTTTTCCTTATACTAATTTCGTGCATTATATTACAAACTAGCTTCTGCCTGCAAACTTTATTTGTAATTTACTTTGTTTAGAATTGTCCATTCCGTCCCGTCCTATTATATCCCTTTGAATATAAAAAGTAACAAATATATCCAAATTCCTTTCGCATCTCACGGGAACACCTTATTTTTCGGGATAAAAAAGTCTAAGCGTTAATCCAGGGTGTCAGCTACCTCCAAACCAAATTTCATCGAAATCCATTAAGCCGTTTCTGAGTTCATCGCGTAAAACCGCACAGAGAAACAGACAAAAATTGTAAAAATCATTGTTTTGGGTTCTATCATGTTAATATGGACCTCCATATTATTTTTTCTCATTTATCTTCAATGTACAGATATCGATCGATTACAAATATATATTATATGTATAGATAAGGTAAGATAATAATTGATTGACTTGCAAAGCCTAAGACACTGATACTTATTCAAATACTGCTTCATTATAAAATATTAAATAAAAATTGCAAATATAAACTCAGTTATATCGAAAACAATATTTTTCATTGTGAGCTTTTTCGCGACTGAACTACGATATTTTTTTACTATTTGTTAGCTCACAAACAGCAAGTTAATTCACGTTGCAAAGAAATAAAAACGTAAATATTGTCCTTTTTAAAAGAATATTGTTTTCCAAATGGCACACGTAGGTAGAGGTTTTTGTTAAGGTATATTAATATAAGATTTCAAAACAAGCATGTTTTGTCTATTCTAAAATAGCTTGTTGACAAATTCAATGTTCCAAGAAATTTATCAAGTCTTTTGGTTTTATACTCGACGAACTAATAAATCGAGAACTAAAAAATAGTATGAAAGGACTAATTTTATCAAGATTTGTTTCTAGAAATGAACACAGATGGTGAAACGAAAACAATCCGTCGTGAGTGGCGGCATTTCAATGCTTTCCTAGAAGTCAAAAAGCTTGATATGCCTAACATATTTAATAACGATATCAAAGTACCGGCCTGAACAAAATGCAGTCATTCATTACAGATCGAAAATAATTTAATAAGATGTTAAGTCTCAATATGTCCAGTAGTTACTCTGGCTGCAATGTCCTTCAAACCGGAACACAACAGCGCATTTACACTGCTGTTTGTTGGAGAAATAGACATTGCGGTGGTACCTACCCACGCGGCCTCTCACATATGAGAGACCTACCACCAGTTGTTTTTGTTTTTCAGGTGTTATTTTGATTTATTCCTTTGCTTATACTGTAAGACCTTGCTTCTTGGTCTTCTTTACTAGACTACGAAGTAATCCTATAAGTGCTCCCTAAAAATGATTTAAGTTGACAATGATTTATTATTTATGAACTTGAATCTGCAGTGGTACTGATGTAGTACACCATTCAGTCGCTCCCCACACTGCCAATCTTTGCGTGTACGCCGCCACTCCTGCTTGTCTACACCTATACTTATAAATAAAATTGAATTGAGTGAATGGGGGGTAAAATAAGGTAAAATGAAGTATCGATCGGTTTTAAAGTACATAAAGTAAATACCGCGAGGAAGTTTGCGGGCAAAATCTAGTAAAATATAATACCGCATATCGCCATTTCTCAGCAACTTGTTGTGAAATATGTATCACCATTAATGAACATCGGTGAAGTGCTGAATCCCTGTTACGCAGTTTCCAACACCGGTTTTGTGTGAATGTTTGAGTAGAAATGTTAAACAGTTGTTGCCTGGTCCATATTTTATTAATTACTGCATAATTATGTTTTAACAGTTTAAGCAGCGCAGTGATATGGTCCCCTATGTACCACTTGTTGTTCATTACATTTAATTTTACTAAAGTAAGTATTTTATCCAGGTGTTTTGGCTGACCTGAGTCAGGTGATAAGTATGAACCAAAAAAAGGCAAATGTATTTAGTATGTAAAGGTCACTGGTACACGCAATGGCGTTAGATAATATAGGCCCAGCAGGTCGGCCCATACCAAAAATATTTTCACATGCTGTGAGACTTCACAATAACCAATATACTGAAACACTCAGCTCGTAGCATAGTTAAAGAAAAATCTTGTAAGTTTTATTGAATCTCTTATTGAAATTTAGAACATTATCATTCCATTTATTAACCAATTACATTATAGACCTATAAAAAAAAAAGCAACATACAGTCGAATTGAGAACCTCCTCCTTTTTTTGAAGTCGGTTAAAAACATGTTCAAATGGATCAATTACTTTTAAACAATTATGTTGTTATTGCTACTATATTACAATCATTGTGTCATTTGTTAGCTAATTAGCTCCATCAGTTAATTTCTTTGTTATATTAAGTAATTTTGAGGATTTCCGATGCTCAATAATGACTAACTAACTGATAACTTTACCTACATAAGTAACTTATAATAATAATATATAAATTTATTTATTTTAATTACTTAGAAAATGTTTACAGTCCTGAGACTACGCTCTTCCATGACAAAAACTTGCACTAATTACATTTATAAAGTAATATTTGACAAATTTGTGTTACGACGTTAAAAGAATAAAATACAAGAGACCAAAACTAAGAAATAACTCTAACGATTCATGAATTCTACGTGCATATTTAACTCGGCGCGGCGTACCTACTAAACGCTGAAGGTACTTCTATTGGCTAGTCATGCAATCCTTGTCCTCTTATATCCCATTTCATCCGTCCTGTATTCTATCCAATCCCATCTCTTTGAGTTTAATCGAGTAGCAAATATACATATTTGATTTTTATGCTCATCTCACGGGAACACTACATTTTTCGGAATAAAAAATAGCCTATATGTTAATCCAGGGTATTAGCTACATCCATACCAAATTTCAACAAAATCGGTTGAGCCATTAGAGGTTGAAGAAGTGAGAAACACACAAACATTCGTCTTTATAATATTATTAATAGGATAGTAGAAGGATATGTAAATTAGCCTCACCTATAATTAATAATAATTCGTAAACATGTTTTATACTATTAATTCTAATAGGACATATTTTTGTACTGAAAACTATAATAATAATTCATACAAAACAAGTTATAAACCATCGATATAGCAAAATTTTATTTTATTTTATAGAACTTTTAGTTGTGCGTTATTTTTCGTAGTACATTTTACAATCGAAAATTTAAAAAACATGAAATGGAAAAATAGAATATTATTTGTCAGAATTCATAACAGTGAAATATAAAATGGGAAATATTGTGTTGTCGGCTGGCTATTCGTGGGAGTTCGACTGCACTCGAACCGGATAACCGCGCAGCGCTGCCAGTCTTCGCTAGACCCGGTCATTTTCAGACGCGCTTTGTGTCGCGCTAATATTATGATTATTTGAGCCACTCTCATAAAAGTGTAGCGAGCTATTCAACTTCGTGTGTAATATTATCGTTCTTTAGATTGTTTATTAACTTTAAATTATATATTTCGGGAATATTGTTTGGTGCGGAAAGTAGGGCAGGCATTGTTCCTACTTAAGGCTCGGAGGTGCATAAAATGCTTGATTGCAACTTTATTTGATTTGTGAATGGGGTTTAAAAAGATATTTGGCTTTTGCATTCTGCATTTTATGAAATTTGCGAAAAGTGGTGTTAAAAAGGGACAATAAAATAAATTTTGTGTTTCTGTTATCGTCAAACAAACATAGTAGTTTTTTTTAGGTGTTTAGACGCTGCTGGACGACTCCAACGGTATGATTAATATATATTTTTCTTTTCAGTATTTTCCGATGAACTAGTCAAGTGAATATTTGACGCGGTTGTAGACGAAACATGTCTTCAGCGGGTCAGTTAGTGCCGCAGGTGACTCGGAGCCCCCCAAACATGACGTATAAGTTTAACGGGCCCCACATCGAGGGCTCTTTCTGCACGTCCATTGATTACAACTACGATCCTACCATCAGTGTGATCTGTGCAATGTATATTGCATTTGGAATCGTGTACACTCTGTTCGGTGAGTATATATATTCATTCGCAGTATTAATTCATTATTATGATTTTCAATGGTATTGTCGCTGCCTACTGATTATCTGATTTTAATCACTTCCCTGAAAATAGTTCATTTAAAATACCGGGAATTTATCATAATGCTATATTCTGCTTAAATATGGTTTCCTGGAATTCATTTTGCTGATACATGAGTATAATATAACTAATAATATTGAAACCTAGTATTTAATGTAGGCTGCGTGTGGTGCGACTTAAAATCAGCTATACATCTCATAGTACACTATGCTGACTAGAAAACTGACAAAACCGCTTGTAACTTAAACCAGTAATAAGATTACAACGGTTGAAAGCTTGAGACTTCTTCAGAAATGTATTATACAGGCATTGGTTTTTATTCACTATTCACTAGTTATTGTAAGTATTTTTATGACTTCAATAGCTCTGTTATCTAACATTAAATGGTTGCGAATAGTGAATCCGCAAAAGTAAGCTTCGTGGAATAAAAATTTCCTTTTTCAATTTATTCATTTCTATTGAACTGATGTTACTTGAAATTTATAGTGGAGCTTGATATCTGTAGGTGCCCTTTTTTCTGTGCTGAGAAATTGTGTAAACACTGCGAACAGTAATATCAATTTACTTTTTCCAAGTTATAGAGATGTTATGAGGCGATGAAGCCCACAACGTTCAAATACTTTATTGCACTCATTAAATTGAATTGAAATACTTTGATAAATTGGCAGATCTTTGTACACGTACCATGTAGTAAATATACAGCTTTGTATTGAACGGATGTGGCTTCACGCTTCGACACCAATAGGAGCGTTTATTTGAAAAAGTTCCGTTTTATTGAGTGCGTGCTTGTATTGCAGGCTACCGATGCTTCAAAGCTAGCATGTTCTTGACTGGTTTCACGTTCGGCTCGGCTGTGGTGTACCTGATCTGCCTGCAGGAGTATCTGATGCCGCCGTACGGCAACGTCGGTGAGTAACGCTAATCACACTTACGTTTCTTCGCAGATCGCATTACACGGGACGTGTGGCGACGTAACAGCAATGGCTCAATCACGCGACTCGAATGTGCTATTGATACTCATGTATGAAGTGTCCATTTGCAACCACATCACTATTATATAGGTAGATACTGATTGATGTACAAGAGATACATCTCCTGTTTATATGCTGCCTGTTCCCGGAAGCAAAACTCAATTTGCACCGAATAATGTTGGGGAACTACAGCCGCTACCGTTTACCGGCGAATTCTATCAAAGCCATTACGACGATTTTCGCATTGAATGGAAAACAAGCTTAGTTTGCAAAGCTGTGCGATCTGTTTTGTGTGTGTTTAAGTAGCATAACGGTTCTGTTGCACTGATTAGGCTTGAATGCGCAGTAGCCATTAAGTAAACGTCCGAAAAAGATGTGAGGTTTTTATAATGCGTTTATTTGTTGACTCACAGTTTAATGCGTCGACTTGACACCAATCACGTCCGAATCGATTTCCGTCAAACCTTTTTTAGAATAAAGGCAAAGGACACTATGCACAGTGATTGACGTCCGTTTCATAATATTTTTTTATTCGCATAGGATACAAGTGTTACTAGGTCAACAATCAGTTATTAGTTAATGATTTACGTAATTTGACCCTAAAACATGGAAACGCAAACGCTTTCTTGTCGTCTGGAATTTATTCAAAAAATGTCTACTTTTGAAACACGTTTTTGTTTATACTGTTCTGCACAAAGTACATAATTGTTAGTACGGTTGGTTTCATTTAAACAAACATTTATTTTCACTCTTGACTCGAACCTGCCTTACAAAACTTGACACGTCTTAAACGGCTGTCGATGCCAAAGCCGTTGGTTTCTCTTTATACCTCGTCTACGATCTTTTGGCGTACGAATGCGTTGTTGTCAAAAAAATAAGAATGGTTTATCTCTCTTCACTTTTTATTATATTGGACATGTTAATATTATTACATTACGAGTATAAATGCTTGTGGTTAATATTATAAAACAATCTATATCTATATCAGCTAGTGGCGGTACTTCCATACAAGCCCAAAAGCCCGGCTTGCCCTACTTAATACATATATACTAAATTCTGAACGAAACCATTACATTCAATACAAAACAGTAATTACGAAACATCTACCATTTTTGAATTTACCGCGTTCCGTCGCGGCATGGCGCTCTTCAATGAAGCGCGAGCCGAAGCGCCGCCCGCGCTGCGCAGTACGCAACGCATTTAATAAATTCATTCAATAATTTTAACTCTCACGTTGAACGTAGCTCCACGCATTTTTTAAAAGACGGTACGCGCAAAACATATATCTGCCTTCTTCTCTCTCGTGTGCTTTTACGGGGCTTTTGGCAACGCATGCTATCTCTTTCACATTGACGGGTGAAATGCTACACTCTGGCACTACGAATGTATAGCTACAGATATCTATATATAGCAATAAAGTACTAAACCAAAAGCCCAGCTTTTGACCACAGAATTGTTTTGACTGAACATTGTACATTTGAAGGTCGTCATGTGTAACATTATTTGTTAACTAAATTATATTTATTGTTAATAAATTACGTTGGTTCTTTTTTAAAATTATTTAATCATTTTTGAATACAAATAATGAAGTTTTTATATTTATTTCATAAATTATAATTGCATGTTGTAATGTTTATTTTTTCGTTTACTAGCAATACTGTACGATTTACTACTAACTTCATAAGTATTTTGACATTGTGCAATTATTGTAAATAGTTCGGTTGAAGGTTAATTATTCGTTGTTTTAATGTTATTTAAACTTTTTGATACGAAAATGATTTGTATTGTTTCCTGTGATGGTTTTAGTGTGATGGTGAAAGTGTTCATTGCCGTTATAAAGGTAATTTAATTCAATTATATTGAAACTGGCGCGAAAACTACGCCGAGTTTGTGCATTTCTTAAATTCGTGGTAAATCACAAGAGGCATTTTATCGGTTCAGTTTACTTAACTACGTAATTCGATTTCTAAATGCTCCCATTCATATAGGTTATTATATTGAACAGTCGTGTTACATATATATGCTTTTCAAGGGACACTTGTGTATTAGAATGTTTGGATTAATTCTTATGATTTCAATGAGTTTGTGGTCCTTTCACAAGGCATGCTATTACTTGTAATTAAAATTACTTGTAAAAACTTAACCTTAATGTATTTATAACAATTTCTGTCCGCAATTTTGGTTAACTGCGTAGTCAAACACGGGAGCATAGTAGCTATCGTTGTGCTCGTGTAATGCCGGGTATTAAAAGTGCTCAGTAGTTAGTGCATTAAAAAGTTACGGTTGCATGACCGCAGGCTATCTATATTTGTATTACCTAATCCTAATATTGTACAGATTGTGTGGTAGGTCTGCCGCCGCGCCGTAAATTCGATTTCGTCGTTCTTAGTATTTTTTGTCCTTCTAAATAAATATGTATTAAAACTAAAATAATATTGGGCTTGCCCTACTCCAAAACCCTAGGCACGCCACTGATATCAGCCCATATACGTCCCACTGCAGGGCACGGGCCTACTCTACAATCGAGAGAATCGATTAAGAGTGGATTATTATAAAACAATGAGCTAAATAAATATATTTTAAATTTCATTTGTAGTTCCAAATATCTTCACACGCCAATAGAATTTAGACAGCTTTAATTTTTTAATCTAAAAAGCGTATAACATAATTTCGTTGAAGACCGTAAAATAAGCTCGTTAGAGCTATCATTATATTAATCCTACTATTCAACATTATGCAGGAGCCGAATGGTTTACTAATATTGGCTGCAATTCAATTCGTGTTAAGATATTGATCAAAGGAGCTATTATAAGTTTACCTAGCTTCTGTATAATATGTCTGCTAATTAGAGGTCAAAGTGAATTTGGTATTAGTCCGACGTTAAGGTGGATTGTGGGTGGTAATCTCCGACAGTAATGAAGTGTTCGGTGGCTTGTTGGTAGGAGTTGTAAACTGCCGAGGCGGTGGTCTTTGGTCAAAATCTACACACCTGTGACTTTTGGTAGTCACTCGTGAAGAAAGCTTATTCTTTGTGTGACATGAATACAACGAACTCAAGTTAAATATTAGTTGATACGCCCTTCATACAGGTTTAGCATTTTAAAATCTTAGCTATTTAAAATGAGTATAACGATTTTATCTTAAATAAATAAATACACCCAACAGTCACATCCATAGTACTAACACCACATTAAGATCAATTAAGTCTTGTGTCGTGGGTATCAGAAACTACGAGAGTCTTTTTGGTCTCACAAACACCCAGACCCGCCACAAATATTTGTGGGTCTCAAACATTTGTCACGGTGCGGGGATCGAACCCGTCGCCTCTCGTTTCACAGCCGGCGTCTAACCAACTGCGCCATGGAGGCTGTCACTTGAGTAGGGGTAACTCATTGAAACTACGTAGATCATCTGACATAATATTCTAGCATCCATTCTACAATTTGTTATTGCGCAATGCTCAGATATGGAAAGTAATATAAATGTACCAATAAAATGAACTTAACAGATGATATGCTTAAAAGTGCAAAAAATCAACTTCATTCGAAAATGGACTAAATATTTTTCGAAGTAAATAACAAAGTCATAAATAATTTGACGTAGGTACTCAACTGACATCAAGTCCTCAAGTTATACCTCAAGATTATTTTAGTGAATATTAAATTACCTCAAAGCTTTGATTAAGGCGCTATTCAAAACAGAGACGGATTTATTAGTACCATCCATAGTCGATTTCAAAGCACAGTAATATTGAAGGAAAATATCGTGGGGACACAGGCACATTATATTTTGCCAATAATTTGCTTTGGTATATGATGTCTACCCCGTAATAGACCATTGTGGTGTGCAATGGCTTAAAGCCTTTTCAATCCTACAGGCTGGTCGTACACGAGCTTATATATTATACATTGCCTCCTGATGCCTGATGTGTAATAATAAGAGATCAAATTACATTTGATATTAGTATCGAATAAAGGAAAATGTCAGTTTGTAATCTACATGAATTTCTCTTAAGCCACCTTTTTGTACGAGGTGCACGAACGACCAAACATACCCACTTTCAAACTTCCATCGAAGAAAGGAGCTCTTATTAATATTTTAAATAAATAGAATAATAAATAATAATAATACTCAACAGTCACATACATAGTCCTGACCCCACACTAAGATCGAGCCTTGCGTCGTGGGTATCAGAAACTACGAGACTTTAGGTCGCACAAACATCCAGATCCGAAAAAAAAACCTGTGGATTACACAAACTGTTGTTTCGGTGCACTGATCGAACCCGCGGCCTTTCGTTTCACAGCCGGCGTCTAACCCACTGCGCCACGGAGGCTGTCGCTTATTGCCCACATTAACCCATTAGAGAATTATTGATTACTGGAGATTTTTCTCCATTTAATTTCTTGATTTCGCGACTATTCAAGTAAGAATATTTAGTTTTTTAGCTTTGTCAATTCGCCTTAAAGAGCTCTGGTTTTTCCTGAACGAAACCTGTATTTTTAGTCTGTCTGTTTCAGACATCATGCTTTATACGAAATGCTTCCAACACAATTGAGTTGGTATCCCTTGGGACTGCAACCTTTTAGTAGGAGATTAGGCCTAAGTTTATTATTTAATGGACCATAACAAGTTAATTCACAATACGTTAATTATGTACTAAAGACTTGCCGAGGGTCGATGCTTGGAGTCCATTCGAAGCGTGCGACTGGAGATTCTTCCCGTTTTCGAGCGTTGGTGTATAGTGGCATAATTTTCGATAGACTGGTGAATTTTTTGAAAATAAAGACAATAAATACAGATCGCATGTAATAATAGGATATAAATCCGGGTTTCCATAAATGTTCTTAACATATTGTGTGATTCATGAACCCTTCTATTTAAGGCACTCGTCCAATTCTAATTCCTTTCGTAATTCAGCGAAATAACATTTGATGTTTAGTGCATTTACATAATATTTGCAAAATAGGCGAGCTGTTTCCAAACAAAGGTATTAAATATCTCGTTTGGAAAATGGCTTTAATTCACAGAATTCAATTCAATTTTGGAATTAGTAAGGCCGAGCTCTGCCAAATAGCTGAGGTATTTCCAGGAACCTTTCAGTATTGTTTATTAAAAAGACCAGTTCGCGGATTTCGTTTGTGCCTATGTGGCGCCTAGTTGACTCGTGTTTTGTGAAAATAATATTTGCTCCGTCAATGTTTTTATAACAAAACTGTTGTGACATACATACATACATACATACATACATACATACATACATACATACATACTCACAGGCCTCATCTTATGGGTAATGAAAATTTTGGACATTGATGATGGAGAAAAAAGGGGAAAGTTTTTAGTTATCAAACGTCCGATTGCCTCAGTGACTTCGTAAGACGCGGTTACGCTCATCTTGTTGCTTCATGTTTAACTCATATTTCTAAAAGATTGGTACCGTCCAGTTCGAGCCCACAATTCATGCTATAGTAAATAAATACACATCTAGAGAGAGAGAGGTCTACAAAAGAAAATTTGTAGCGAAAACTATTGTGATAAATTATTACTTAACATTTCCATCATAATACAATTTCCACAACTAAGTTAAGCATCTTTTACGCGAAGTAACATAAAGTAGCAGAATACTAAGAAATTGTACGGTCTTTTAAGTAATATAAATTTATAAAAGGAACAGTAAATGAAAGGAATCTTTGTGTTGAATTTAACGGGTGAGACGGAAAGAAATACGGTTTATAGGAAAATATTGCTTTTCAACTGCGTATTGCTTGATGCACTTTGTGTTATAAATTCAAGATTGTGGATCCAGTAGCCCGGCATTGTTGATCTAGACTGAGCACTTAGGAGTTTGAGGTTTGATTGTTACGAGTACATTCCAATTTGATTGTCCAGTAATTTATTTAAACTGAAACCAATTGCGGAAGTAATGTTTCGTAATTTGTTATAGATTAATATCCTGCAATATTATGCTACATATAACAAATGTTTCAAATGAGTTTTATATCGTCTATTTTGTCTGAATGCTTTGAATATTTTTTTAACATTACACCATCCTCTCCTCTCCTGGAAACTATTTTCTGCGAAGGCTTTTCGAACCGTAGTTTTGTGGCCACTGACGGTTCGGTCTGAACCCGAAAATCTACCTTCCTACAACTTCACGTACGTACACTACGTGGCAATTATTCAGGACGGCAAAATTGAGTCCATTGGCCAGAGATAATTGTTAATATACAGTTTATACTTTGTTTTACAGTTAATCACCAATCAACAGATTCAGTGGTAACTTTGCAGGTTTTAACAGACAAAGATGAAGAAACTGTCTGCGAGTGGCGGATGTGTGTATGTGATGTATTAATGTGTTTGTATCAACAGGTGTAGCGCTCTGCGCCGGCCTGCTGTTCGGTCTGATCACTATGTTGATACAATACGTAGGCCTCTTCATGACGGGATTCCATACTGGCCTGCTCTTGGCCATCGGAGGGCTGGCCATTTACGACCATTTCTTGGACAGCCGCCCCACTACCGTAAGTACACTTATTATTCATTATACTTTAAGTATTACCTAATTTACCATTCCATTTAAAAAAGTTTAGTGCATTAATTATTCCCATAAATAAGTTCTTTGTGCAGTTACCAAGAGGATTTTGATTAACGCTTTTGTACCAAAAAAATGATGTGCTATTTACGTTGCCTTTGAGTATCGATACGTTGTGACAGCATTCAGTGTTATGACGTATTTTTCAATTAATCCTTTGAGTCCCGTTTTTCGTGGATATGAATCAGTGATATGGAGGGAAAATTGCCACGAATATTATTTTGGTTGAATAACAAATACTGAACTAATCTGAAACGCTGTAAATTCACGTTCGTGTATTTACTTCACTGAAATACTGCTGTCTAATTCTCTGAATAGTTTCGTCTGACTTTATAATATATTGCATTTGTATTGCGTCGAGATTTTGCGAAAGATTCTGCCCAATTATACATCGGATACGAACCATTCGTTTGGGACTAGACACTACAGTAACAAATACATCGGGGTCGTCAAACATAAATGATATCCTTCTCGTGCAGTTGAATGGATGTACTTAGTGTTCGGCAAATTGAATGGGGTGCATCGAGGAGACGCGCTCTGCCACTAACAATATAATAGTGACCCCAATTGCACGCTCCGGCGCTCCTACATGCACCATATCCATTATAAACATACTTAGCAACGTGCCCAACGCCTGTCGCTCACTATGCATGTCATTATCGCTGTTGCATATCTCACTCTGTCAATCTACCTTATTTCTACTATTCGCTACATTTGCACAGTGACTTCATTACTTTCCGCTCGTAATTGAATTTCTCTTCTAGCGCCCCGTCTTTCATTAGCGAAAGGGATGTCTGAAGTGAAGTAGCAAAGATTTACTATAAAGTGGTTTCCGTAGTTTTTCAAGCATGCAAGGTACACTTGCTTTGATGTGTATGAATATAATATGAACGTTTCAGATGCATGTTTGCGTGAGCGGTTTGTAGTGTATATGCACTGTTTCAGTTGACGTTTTTAAAATGTTTATTTGGCAGCGCTTTATGTTTACTTGCACTTGTGTGTCCTTTGGCGCGAGTCTAATTAACTTTAATCTTTAATGACATTTAATCGAGGTAACGTTTACCATGACTCGTGGAATGACGATGAATGTAATTATTTCTCACTGTGACGACCACTCCGCGCATACTGTATATTGTAATAGGTATTATTGGCTAAACGTCGCGTCGGGGTAAATATATTGAATTTAACATTTAGCTGTAACTGTTAGTGACGTTATCGGATCGTATCGATTTCTGAGAAAGCATTTAAAGCAGATATAGCAAAGGCGGTTTCCAGCTGTACATTATTCATTGATTTCCACTACGGTGCACTACCTGGAGTTAAATGAGGACACGAAACAGTACGTCAAATCTACTATTGCATGAAAGTTTATTTATATATTTTTATCATTTTTAGGAATATAAAAAATTCTTTGTGTTGTGTTGTGGAGCTGTGCGCGCGATATTTTGTATAGCTGTGCTTGTTTTTGAAATATCGTGTGTTAAAATATTGATGCAATTTGCGAATGACATCGCCACTTTATGTGTCACACGGCACCGCTTTGCGCAATCTTACATGACGTCTGCTGTTATTACTCACTCCCTGAATGATTTGTGCACGCTCTGTTTTGACATCTCCCTGGCCTCATGACGATTTGTGGGGTTGGTATCACTTGTGTATCACTGAGGTCTTTGTCTTGTTTTAGGACCGGCCTCTGTTATTGGAAATATTTTTAAGGTCCTGCAGAGTCCTGTAGGTACTAACAGATGTAAACACGAGGCAGCGTGCTGCCTTGTAGTTGCACAATAATAAACAATTTCCGTTTGACTCAATCAATCTAAAGGTGCGGTACATTGTGCGAATTGTTTAAATATTTACCTAAGAAATAATTTATTTGTATAATATAAATCGTGGTTCAACATAATTTTTCCTACAACCAATTGGATAGACATTAATTTGTGAGCGTATTTGACAGTCACGACATTAAGGTGGCTTTGTGGAATGTATTGACAGTGGAAAGCTTTGATGTCATTTTATAGGCTGCAGTGAGCTGCTATTACGGCAATTAGTGGAACTCTATACGCGATGTTGAGTTATTACGGGCAATTACAAGGTGCAAGCTTTACGTTGTTTTCGAAACGTTTATGAAGTTTAACGCTTAATTCAATTAAATGCGCAGTATGTGTTTACTGAAACCCTAAAATGAGTCTGCGAAACGCCCACGAAAGCAAATATTTTAATAAATATTTGTATTCATAAATTATGTGGTAAACGTTAATGTTCTCTTTTTCGTGCGGTTATATTCAAATAAATGATCAAACATTCTGAATATTAAATAATTCGAATATTAAATATCAAAATTTTATTAGAATGCTCAGTCTCACAGAAACTAGCATTACGAATTAATGAACTAAAACCATCTTCTAAACTACTACAAAAATTGCCAGTGTAACCAGCACCTATCAACGTGGATTTAGATGTTGGTAGGGGCCGTGAGTATAATCAGATCAGCTTGTTACACGGCAAAACCTCGCGCCCATGCGATCTGGATTGATTGAAAGTCCACGTGATAACAAGCTATTTCCCATTCCAACAATAACTGTCATTTGATACTAGCTCGTCGCAAATGCCATAGCAATTTCCTCTACTGGTAACATTAAACTAATAAAGCAACAAGACTGTTTGTGTTGCCGTCGTCTGTTTTATTAACGTAAACATTCTATTTTAAACCGTTAATGCACAAAGGATGATTATTTGCAAGTAGGTGTTGTTTGTCGCGCGGGATAGATAGCATATTTCTGTACGCCTATTATTTTAATTATCGTCACTTATGAAATGTATGACTGCGATACTATATCTTAAATGCAACAAAATTAATTTTAAAATATCATAGGTATGCACTTTATTTTTCGTATCTTAAATAATGGGTATGATGTAATTCAGGATTCATTAATTATTACGAATGCGTCTAATTTTGTATTTGGATAAAATAGAATCAAATGTCACTGCTTTAGTACTGTCCGGGAGAGGCGAAATGCTTTGGGACATTAACGCTGATGCAATTAACGCGTACCTGGCGGATATAATTAACGTTTGATTCCGACGCAAACTGATTAAACACTCTCTATTGTTGCAGTACTGGTTGTGTGTGGTGGTTCTGCTCTGTTCCGGCATATTCTTCGCTGTCGTCAACCTGTATTGGAAGAAAGGTAGGCTTATCTTATCTCATATTGTGCTGATAACGAGGCGGTCAGATTATGCCTGTCTCATATTGTGCAACTAGTTCATCGCGTGTTGATGTGTCGAAACCAGAGCGACATGTATTGACAAGATGTTCAAACTAGCTATATACTGAAAAAAAAATTCAATGAAGAAAATCTCAGAGCCTAGGGGAATACGAGTAGTAGCCTAAACAATGTACCCGATTTCGCAAAATTTTATACAAAATATTATTTGGATATATCTTCCTTAGTAAATTAAATTGTCGGTCAAGGCAACCTTGAAGGAATACACATGTACTTAGGTTTAATACTACGGAGAATCCGGCGGCAACAGGTGCTACCCATAGTTTTCCATAACATTGCCAATATCCAACCACGCGTACTATGTCATCATGATAGAACTATCCATCAGCTTTTCGTCAGGTTTTTCAGGTTATCGGTCCATCATGCAACAGAAAGTCCTACACTACGTCTACCTAAGCGCAGTGTCCACTCTAACACTCGTCTGCTCCGTTCATACCAGACATACCCGACCCACTTCCACTCGAGAGCGCAAATCCTACGAACAATTTATATTTCATATATAAAATTGAAATGAAATTCCTGTCGAAAAAGTTACACTTTTGTTGAGGTATGTGCATTCATCGCTGTGACAGTTTGTGGATAGACGTACTTTTACGTAAAGCGCTTATTAGTGTCGCGCGTGTCACAGATGTACATTATTCCGCACGTGAGCGTAACCGCTGCGGTGCGTGGCGAGTCGCACCCGTGTTAGTTGCATATAAAATGTTTAGAACTAAGTTTTTTACACAACAATGCGTCTCGACGATTTCTTACGTGTTTGGGATTGTATGAACATTTAATATTCCCTTCCAACCGCATTCATTCAGGAAAAGCTTAAAACTTCGGAGGGATTATTTGTTACACATAAAACATATTAGTATTCACTTGATGTATTCGAAAGCAAATAGGTTTATGTTTTAATTTTCCTCTGCTTCATTTGTTTCACTAGTAAGCAAAAGCCATACTGTTATGGAAAAAGAAATATGAAAGACTCACTGAACAATTAGCACTTACATTGTGCCCGCCTCTTCGTCACCAAAAAGTCGACAACCACGCCTTTGGCGTTGAGTCCGCCTTTATAAACTTAATAAAAGAGTAAATAAAATTTTTTAATCAAAGAACATTTATACCGTACTTTTATAAAGCATTTTATGTAGAAATAATTGCGCAATTGATACTATTTAATTACGTGTGTCCATGATATGCCACGTACACAAGGTCTATTGTCATATGTGTATACATACATACATGTTAGGACTCATGTATAATAAACATAGGGCTTGCAGTATATTGGCAATTACTGACTGATGCACAGCCCTGTATATACCGGTCAGTCTCGATGCATGAAATTTTGCTCACGTGTTAGTTATAAAGATAATACGACAATGAAGTCGATAGCGTTGGTGTCTGGTGACCATTAAGAAGGGATTGTAGAAATTTCATACTCTAAAGCCAGGCGACACAGCACAATAAAACTATTGTGCACCTGCTAACTTGCCAAAGTTATAACTATCTCCCAACTCCACACAATAAAGCCGGCCCCATCCAGAAAAGGACTTACTCAAATTGATCCCGACTCGTGACGCACTTGCATGGATTGTTATGGCAGCTTTTCTACCATCTTGTACAGTGGTCGCTATACAGACGTATACAATAACCCTACCACCAGCTTTTAGTTTTCCGGCAAAATATTGGCAATTAACACATAAAAATAACATTGAACAAGTTTCTCCGTCAATGCCTATCAGTTGAAAATGAATTAAGCTTGGTCAGTGGCACGTCACAACACGGCACAGTTATTGCCCTGTCGTCAGCTGGGACTACGCCAGATTGAAGAAACGCGGTCACCCATACAGGTATAGGTCACGCGTACATTCACTGCACCGGGCACCCACAGCGCCCACTGCTCGCCTCACACTCTGCAAATATCATTGTTTGCATTATAAATAAGAGAGCTTAAGAGTCATTATTTATTTTGTTAAAAAGTGGATTCGATACAAAAGGACTTGCAAAGCTAAGCAGTTCGGTATTTAATTTGATGAATAATTTTCTAGAAAGGAGCGCTATTGATTTTACAAAGTAGTAGCTCTAGCTCTTTAATTAAACTCAGCACAGCCGTTTTAGTCTTTTACCTACAAAGTGTAGTTGTTCTGTTTTATGTTCTTTTTGTTACACGTTGCGCATGTAGGTATCGGTCGCTGGTATATACCGGGAGTGTAAAGAGGCGTCTTTGCTTGCTTTATCTTGGAAACGGTTTCTATTTATAAATGCCTAATGTACGAACCCAGATTGTTCCGCCCTATGACACCCACGTTAAATTAAATAAAAATACATTCCATTCTATTTTACAGCTAGAGCGATAAGCCTCAATGCAAATCCAATATATTTTTCATTCTTATAAAATTTTAAAATAAATTACTTCAGTAAGACGCGACACTATTTTTTGGATCTTAGTACAACTCGAATCGTCGAGTACACAGTACAAATATATAATATATTAAATATCATAATATGGTTTTGTCAGCTTCATTTTACTTGGCTGCTAATAGACACATATTTTTTTACTACGTAAACATATTAAAGGATGTTGGTATATTTTTCCCATTTCAATAAATAGGGGCATAAGTTTAAATTGACCACTAAAAATATTATTTAACCATATTTTTTTTTAGTACATATGTTATTCAAAGGTTGTATGACCAAGTATTTGAATCGAAAATCAATATTTGTTGTGTACACTCGGCTCTTGTATTACACAGCAATTCATACCTGCAGTGAAAAGCGGAATATATAGTTTAATAAAGTACGTTTTTACTTGAGTATAATATGTATATTGCAAAATGTATTATAATATTTATATTTAATTATTCATCGTTTATCTAAAAATCAACTAAACTAAATTCAATCTACACGCCTCTCGCGTCTCCTCGCTGTTACTCTATTCTCCTCCCACCATAGATATAATGGAAAAGATATTGGTATTAAACCTATGTATCGGATTTGTAGCTCTCCACTTAACAATATTCGCTTCGCAGTCCACTGTCCATTACTCGACGCGAGCTAAAATCGACCGTTACAATATTTTTAAATTTAGATGTTTCAACACTACAATGGTTTTGCAACAATATCGTTGCCGTAACACCATACATATGTTCATTCGCACGTGTGGCATCTTTATGCCTTCTGTTAATACATTTGTATATCTATACAACTAGTAAGCTTATTATGCAGGCGGCTTAAATAAAACTCCTGAGGTAGTAGAACTATGACAAACTCATAAAGAAGTGTTCGACGTCAAGTTGATGGAAATTTTTACAGTCTTTAGAAATTTCAATGTTTACATTTGCAAGTTAAACTGATTTTCCAAACAGAATTTCCTTTGGAAAAATACCTATTATTAGTACTGCTTCAAATGATGAAACTACTGAGTTTTTATTTGTCCTAAAAACGTTAGCCACTTGAATTGGCGAATTGCGTTGTAAGTAAAATTGACGATTTATTTTCTTCAATTACTGCGCGCTACAATTTTATATTGGTAACAACCTTGATGGCGCCTCGAACAAGAATCAGATTGTAAATCTTACGCTGGTTGGATCTTCGCATTGAATAGAATGTTTGTGTGATCAAGAAATATTTGATTAGGATCCCAGACTTTGTGGTGAGATCGGTTACCCCTCTTAGTTTTATTTTATTTTGTAACATGTATCTAATTTTGTGTTGGGATAAACTGTATCCAGTTGAATGTTTAGATACACACAACAATAGAACAAATGTGTAACTTTTAATTGTTAGTAATGAAGATAATATCAAATTCATCACTCTGACACATTCCTTTAGGTTTTTCAAAGTAGCCTTTTGTGTCGCTATGTACGTTGATACACTAATATTTAAATCATTCTAAAAATTATAATATACTTGATTCACGTTTAATTTTTTTTCCTTTTCATAGATTCAGATTGTAAAATATATACAGGGTATATCAAGACCGCGACCGAAAACGAAGCCAGGTGGTAGTATTAGTGACTTCAGACACAATGCAACTAAAAATTTCGCAAAAAAAAAAATCGACAACTTTTTTTTTGAATTTTTTACTTATCGTCGTATTTGGTTGATAAATACATATTTTTTCCAAAATAATAATGTGCACCTTTTTATTTTTAAAGACGCAATGGTACGTAAGGGTTTAAATTACTATTTTCACAAAAACTAAGGATTTACTACCTAAAATCGATGATTTTTAAAAAATTGCAAAAAAATATCTGTCGCTTTTTTGCGAAAATTTTAGTTGTATTGTGTCTATAACCGCTAAAACTACCACCTAGCTTCGTTTTCGGTCGCGGTCTTGATATACCCGGTATATACATATTATGTTATAGCTTCTTCCTGGCCAGCCGCGGCCCCAATTATATTAAGCGAATTTGTTTTAATAGACGCTCCGTTCCTAGCGGTAAATTAAATATACCGCCCCTATAGTGCAATCCTATCTAGATTGATTAACGACTGGCAAGATAGATCGAGTTGTAGAAATAATTTACTATTATTGATATAAAATAAAATAATAACTATTGATAATAGACAGCCTTTGTGGTGCAATTATGTGGTGCAGTTGGATATATTATTGTTGTAGTGCTAATTAATGTTAATTTCCAGTGCTGACTATATTCGGCACGAGCGTGTACGGCGGCGCAGTGATCGCGACTTCGCTGGACTACTTCTTTGAAAGAATGATGATGCTTAAATGGGTCAGTTTCTTGCATTGTTTATTAACAAATCGCGCCAGCTTTACCGTTGCATGTTACATTTTGCAGCGGTTCTATTCTGTACAATTCAACAACGACGTAACTCCACTGTTGTGCGATATTTGATCCTCGGTCCTACTGAGAATGTTCAGTAATCCACTTAAGATGTTTTGGTTGTAGCAAATGCGAGCCGTTAATAAAATAAAAACATTGCATACAACAGTTGAGTTATTTCTAATTTGTTTTGAAGCGGTTATGTTAGATTTATGTGCGGAATTCGCACTTGGATTTCAACTCGGTGAATTCAAATTGGATTCGAATGTAATGAATACAGGATTGATTTGAAATAGAAGTGATTAGTTATTGGCAGAAGATAATGACAATGGAGATTATTATGATAGTAAATAGTAATCAATTTTACATACTACACAGGAAATTTATAAACAGCCTATCAAGTGTACTGCCATCATACATTCGTTATTTCAAGAAGCCTGTTAGATTAAGTGCAATCATACTTTTCCTGTGATCTTAAAAGACAATTCTCTAACTGAAACCTTTCAAAACTCGGCTTATAATTTCACTACCGGTTGTATACCTCAGCTCCTAATATATTGAAAAACTCCGACAAATTGGATTGCCTCGCCTAGTAGTCAAATTGTAGACCCTGGACAGCGTAGTTTACAGCTTATTTATAATGCTATCATTAGACTATAGAGGTGAGGTGTATACTGTATTTTTGTGTGGCATATTGGAGTAGGCCTAATGAACGAAATATATGCGCACTGCTCGCTTTCATACCAGACCCTAGATTAGGGGGGTTACTCTATGATCCGAAACGGAGTTCCAATGTTCGAACGTCGTACGTAAAACTGTACGAATGTGCCCAGGTACTCCTCAAAATGTTCGAATCGTTTATCGTACGTCGTAACCATAGACTAAGTTCCGAGTGAATGATTAGTCTCATAGCGAAAAGCATTGATTTTAAGAACTGGAAAACTTATAACTTACTTCAGACGTCGAAAGTTCAAACATTCGAACTTGGTTCCGGATCATAGAGTAACCCCCAGGAGAGAGAAGATAGTGTGGCTGCGCGGGAATGGCAGAGTGCATGAGCGATGCGGTATCGCTCCATCTGTGTTTCTTCTCATAAGTTTGCAAGTCCGCGATTTTCTTTAAAGTTACTAATCTGATTTGGATGGAGTTTGTTATCACATTATTTAATATACATACATAAACTCATAGAATGCATGCATACAATACATCATCAACTGTAATTTCGTTGGTTTCGAGGAATTCGTATTTTGCCCTTCCTATTTAATGTTGTAGATGTATATGATTTATTTGTGTATTGTATGTTGTAGATGTGTCTGTATGTGTGTTGTAGCTGTGGGAGCGCGCGAAGCTGGAGCCGGTCGTGGCCCCGCCATGCCGGCTGTCGTGGCTGACGCTGGCGGCCTGGCCCGCCGCCGCCATCGTGGGCCTCACAGCCCAGTGCGCGCTCACCGCCACTGGCATCTACCATGAGCAAAGTGAGTCCTGCCTGCTCTTTACTCTTTGCATTTAAAGATTGAAGATAATTAAGGGATGATGGAGACCTGGAGTTTCAATGCCTGGTGTTAAAAATATCGATATCGATCTTAGGCCGGTACAACAATATTTATGTTGCAGAATTATTTTATTTTTATAATTTCAAGACCGACTGTCAACCTACCATGAACTCTTTTGTTTTCAGTACGCCTTTTACTTCAATACGCTGTAAATATGACTGATGTAGTTTTTTCAGGATGTTTTTTCTCTGCTAATATAACTTGATTTCATTTCTGTTGTTTTTTTTCTAAAGCTAGCATTAAAGTAGAGTCTTAAGTGCCTTACCACAATATTTCCATAGATTTTTTTTCATCAGGTATAAGCGCTCAGAAGCGTCGGATGAAGGCACAGCAGTCTCGCCCGATCACTCGCGAGCAACGCGCTGAGATGAAACAGCGCAAGTACCGGTACCTGTATCAGGTTCGCACCGCGCACGGTGACGTCATATCTCAGGTAATCATAACCTTGGTTCTAGTCTACAGGGAATACTTGACATTGTCTGCCATTATTATTTCATGTCGTGTATTCATTATGAAATAGCATTTCATAAAATATTCGTTTTAAATTAAATGCGCTGTATTTGCATTTAAGGAATTATTATGATTGAAACCTATATTTATTGTTTATTATTTATGGTTTATAGTACGTTTTAGTTCACCAGTGTTTTTTTTAAAATACGTCGCCATCCTTTTCAGTCACCACAATATCAGCCCATGTCAACCCACTGCTGGGTAACAGGCGTCTTTATTTGCAAGCCTCATGTTTATGTCCTATGCCAAGCGAAAGAAGTCTTTTGCATAATTCCTCTCTACATTTTTGGTGTCCACCATTTTTTTTTTGTTTTTTCAGGCAACATAAGCCTTCCCACAGATCTTCACATAGAAACAAGTCAGCATCCAGCATTTAAAATGTTTAAATAAATAAATATTTGCTGTAGTCGTACGTGCAAGCGCTGCAGAAGAAGGCCCAGTGCGGCAACTGGAGCGCGGGCGCGGGCGGGCTGGGCGCGGGCGTGGGGGGCGCGGGCGAGTGCAGCACGCTGCAGAGCGACTCCACGCACCTCACCGTGCTGGCGGGCTCCGAGCACGCGCCGCCCACCGACTCCGACGACGACCTCAACCAGATACGCGCCGCGCATTAAACACAGGGTGACTACACTACACTACTTTTTTTTAATGAATTGTGAGCTTTCCTTTTTGACAGCCTCCTTGGCGCAGTTGGTAGAACGCCGGCTGTGAAATGAGAGGCCGCGGGTTCGATCCCCGCACCGAGACTAATGTTGGTGTGAACCACAAGTATTTGTTTCGGGTGTTTGTGAGACCGAAAAGTCTCTCGTAGTTCCTGATACCCACGACACAAGACTCGATCTTAGTGTGGGGTCTGGACTATGTATGTGACTGTTAGGTGTATTTATTAATTTATTCCATTCTTCGATGGTATGCGATACGCCCGCTCATGGACAGTAGCAGAACCAAACACCACGAATTTTTAAGCAATGCTTGGCATTCCACTACGCTCGCCATTCTAAGTCATAAGGTGTGAAGTCTCATGTCCAGTAGTTACTCTCGCTACAATGTCTTTCAAACTGGAACACAACGGTGCATTTACAATGCTGTTTGTCGGAAGAAATAGATATTGCTGTGGTACCTACACAGGCGGCCTCTCACATATGAGAGACATACCACCAGTATAACTTATATATTAACCTCTTCCCTATTTGCCATGTGTCATTTCTTCCCAGAATTTAATCCTTATCAGCAACATTATCGAATGGTGTAGTATAGCTATAAAATAATATAGCTATAGAATAATATAGCTAAGAAAACTAAAATCGCGATTGTAACCTGGGGTGATCAGAAACATGTTTGTTTAAATGCTAATAGGGCAATATCGTCCAGAATAATTTTAGAGAGCGATATGCAAATAATACAAATATCTTTCAATCGAAAACGACCTTAGTAAAACCTATAGTTTATGCACACAATTTATATTTTATACCTTCAAAAGTGTGCCAGCTGGATGCAGTATTTTGTGGGTTTATGTCCAATTAACATCAGATTAACCGTCCGTTCTATTTCATTCCATAACCTCGCGAGAGTTGAAATGAAAACATCACAACATGCGAGTCGACGCTCACAGATTATATTTTATGGGGTGAATTCACATACATAATATGTTCATATATGAATATGTTAGTAAGGTTTCCAGACATTAATTTTAAATTTAAATTAATTTTAATATTTAAATTTGTTCTCTTTGTTCCAGTAAACCGATGAAGATGATAAACGAAACGTAGGCGTGCGAAATTAATTTTCATTCTATGTATCCAGTATTATTGTAAGAGGAATCCACTCATTATTATTATTATATTAGTAACGTTATTATTAGAAAAACGTGTATTTGTATTCGATGTGAATTTATTATTGTATTATTATCACGTAATAATCGATTATAACATTTAAGATTGTAATGGGGTTCAAGGCCTAATGTTTTGTTTTACAACTTGTCGCCAAACACAACTAGATTTTAGGTGAAATTTTAGAGAATGTATTGTTTTTGTTTACGTATTTAGAATTGTTTATTCAATTTTGGACTCCTTTTTAAATTATTTGACAGTTGAATTATATATACATTCCAAAGGTAGTGTTTTGTAGAGAGTTATTTGAATGACGTCATGTATGACGTGTATCTGCAAATAATGTTGGGGTTGCAGCGTCAGCACAATAGTTCCACGAAGCTTCCCTTAGTATAATCAAGTTGAAATAGTTGTTAAGAAATAGTAAGTGGCAAATGTATTCCAGTGTTTATCGTTGTATTTTTCTGATATAACTTAAAGTTTGTGTATCGGTGAAGGGCTCCGTGTTTTAAATATTAACAGTAAGTATACAAATATTCGTAGTTGTCGTTTAGATACACTTCGTTTACTCTTAATGTAAGATGTATACTTGTACCCGTAGATTCCACATAGTTCCCTAGACGTTGTGACCTCGACATTCCGTTTCCTTCGCGTTTTAGGCTTGTATAGTAACGGCCTTATTCCTAGACAGATTTAAAAGCTATTTTAGTTATCGAATGTTTTGTCCCTTTCGAACAACTTTAGAATTCAGTTTGAGCGAAGAAGACAAAACATCCGATAGCTAAAATAGGTTTAAGATCTGTCTTTGTAGGCCCGTAAGTGTTTACTTGTACATGTAGCTATAGTAATAAAGTTTCTGATCAGTTTCCAAGGCCAATATTCTACGGTCCACAGTCACTGCCATTTTCTACTAGTAGCTTTTGATCATGTTTACAATACTTATGACGTAATACAACGGTCTTGGACTCCTTGTAAGCTGAGGTGGAAGGTTGTGTTATACTTTAGTTTGTGACTTCATACTGAGTTTGTATTGGCGATTTACATTTACATTTGGAAACATTGTTGACAGTTGGCAGCATTTTTAGATGTTTTATTGATTTTACTATAGTCGCCTAAATATATTTTGTAGGGAGACTAATTGTGACAATGATGTATTTATCGTTGGTGACTGCATGACGTGCTGTCAACATGATTTATTTTTCCAGAAGAATAAACAATTTTTTTAAATTCCCAACGTGGTGCTTAAGCACTGCAACACAAGGCTTTAGAAAAATAGTATTTATCTCACGGAAAATATATTTATGTTGTCAGCACATTTTGCAATATCACCGACAAGTTTCATTTGGAGGTCAATACGCACCCAGTCTCGCACTAGTGTTTACCTCAATTGTGACGAAGAACTGATTATTTCTGAAACGATTTCATTTAAGCTATTCCATACGAGCGAATTTATGTTGGAGGCTCGGTACTACTAGTTAGAGGTAAGGACTGTCTATCAATCCGTATAAACTATCTATCTATAAGTTAGGTATTTGTATAGTACTATATAATGTGATGCAAGTGATGTAGGTTACTGGTAGGGTCGCATGTGGTCGCGCTTCTACAATAAATGGACATGAAGTATTAACTGCCCGCTTAGCGGACATTACGTACGCGATCCTTCGCCTGTCGATCAAACACGCGCATTAAAGTGACCGAATTTGATGTGTTAAATGACAACACAAACTATACTATAACGAGAGACGTTTATGTCCAAATACACAGTCGAAGTGCTAATTTAAATGCGTTTTTAACATGTTAAAACTGTATAAACTGAACAAAATGTCGCGTTTTAGGCTGTCTGTACATCCGGTTTCGGGCAGTCCGGTGTAATTTTGTCAACTGGTAACTAATAACCACCTCACGCCAGTACGCTGTACTACTGCATTTCCATCAATTAGTTGCCACGTAGTCATGTCAATATATAAAATATTAAATTCGGTCATTTAACACGAGCGTGCGATATAACGTTGTATTACTTACTGACTTCTTCTTGCCATTTCTGTTTCGGGATTATCTAACGTGCTTGGTAAATGAACAGTGTGTACTGGAATTACTCTTGAAACTGATGTGATGTATATTGGAATAATACCGGGGTGGTTTTCACGCTAGTGTATATCTTTAGGCAACGATTGCATGTTCAGTAAAAAATATTTGTGATAGCACTAAAATAATGTGCGTTAAATCATTTAGTCGCGTTGCGTACGTTGTTTTAAAAATCCTTATCATTTGATTAAATAGGTACCCGGTGCGATGCAGCTAAAAGTTGATGTTACGAATTTAAATTAGGTATAGGTGTACCCTTTCAATAAGTTATATCAATAATCGTGCACGTAGAAACGTGTATCCAAGCGCCAAAAATAAAGTTTGTAAGCCAATGAAATATAGACCTTATTGGCTTATGTTTAGATTTGAAATACAGCACCATCAGGCTCATGCTGTTGCATTTTTGTACGTTACCTCTATGTCAAACAGGACACGTTAATTGACAACTTCCAACAATCGCGCTAGTGTAGCGTACAATATAACCCATGGTAGATCAAGATATTTGCGTTCAAGCGACCGTTATGCATTGTGATTGGTTAAAAAGTGTTTACGTATCACAAATTCGTCATTTGCGCATCGATGTAACTTATTGAAATGGTACTACAATACGTAGTCCGCTGTTTGTGGTCACCGTTTTCCAGTGATTTTGGCTGTCTTGTAACATTCTCTCTTTTATCTTTCTGTAAGACGATTATGCTTGTTTTACATTTGAGCACAATGCGATTTGGATGTGATTAACGGGTACACTCTTATAAAGAGTTTAGTCTAAGTTAGTTTATGGAAAAAATAGTGAAGTTCAAAGATGGGAATATTTACTACACATCGGTTTTATTTTATAAACGTTGTTTGGAACCTAGGCTCCGAATGCAAAGCATACGATGTTACTTTCCATAACGATAAAATATTTATCGATAATTATTATTATATTTTTATCTGCTGATCAGTTTAGTGATGTCCTGGCTCGTTCGATTGTGCTGTATATGTATTATTTATACAAGTCTATTATATAATAAATTCTAAATTGAAGGTAGAAACAATATTGTTGTTAAGCGCGTGTGATAACAGTTAATTTTCCAAAGCATTTAAATCGTTATTAAATACTTTTTAAAATATTTTTAATGTAGCTTTATCTATGTGTTGCCATTTAAGTTTCAATAAGGTTGTTATCGCAAGACTAGTCAATTTTGAAGCAGTTCATAACTTTGATTGTTTAAATTTCGCAATATAGTTAACATTCCTATTGTGAGGCAGATACTGAGGAGATTTCTAAACTATGTGAATTAATATGATACAAACTAGCCAACGATTTTGATTATTTAATTAATGGACTGTTGTCTTATCCTTTAAATTTCGTAACGTAAAATATTGAACTATTTATTCAATGCCAGCATGTTGAATTAAGAACGTTACTTTGATAGATTAATTAGTAAAGTTGGCAGTAAAAAGTATATGAATACTGGCAAACCAGCGAAGATTTTTATATCCATGGTCAGATTCTTATTTCTGATGAGAATGCATTTTGAACATAATTATGAAGTATACTCTACTTGTTAACGTTTATGTTGCGGCCAAACAACTTCACTAAACTGTTCAGCAGCGCAGTCATACATTCTACGTACAGTGTGATAATATTTCTTTTGGCCAAAGTTTATTTTAGTTGTAGATTTAAAGCACAAGTATATGTTTTATTCCCCTAATGTGTTGATATATTACTTTTTCGTATTTATATATTATTGACTGCAACTGTATATGTGGTGTGCAACAATGTGTTTGTCAGTGAACTGTTAAAATTGAATGTTTGGTTCTGACTATCTCCGTTGATGTAATCTTCAACTAGTGTCTTGGAGTACGATGTATATAATGTATTGTTAAGGTAAGAACACATAGCCTAGCATTTAGTACAGATGTGGCTCGTTTAGTAGATTATTGTATCCACTGTCTTCTTCTCTAATCTCTAAACATAGTCCACTCGATCGCTCAATTTCTAGTCTTATTTTGTATTGTTTCCAAAATGTATAAAATTTTGACATAGCGGAAAACGAACGCGTTATCAATGCAATCTTCTTGTGACAGTGTCCTGAAAACACGATAATAATGTTAAAAAATATTTTTATGTACTAGGAAATAAGTTAACACCTCAAGCACTGTCTTCTTGTTTTAAAATTCTATCATTATTATATTATTTACTATTTTAACTCTATGTCGAATTTGAAGTGGGAATTAAAATGAATTTTTTTTGGTTATAATTTCTTTTTGACGGAATTCCTACGTTGAAAATACTGTTTTATATTGTAAGTGAAATATTATATTGCTTGTTTATAATTTTTGTATTTATAAATGTATCATTTTATATAATATATCGCATTTTGTTTCATTTTTCGTTTTTTTTTCCTTCTTCCTGCAATATCGAAATATCTTAAGATTTAAACTAGTACTGCCATTCTTGTATATAAACATTTTCCGTCTATGATAAGGCTTACGAATGTCTAGTTTTTAAATAGGATAGGGTTTTATCGATATCGATAAATCTGCAAAAGGTGTATTTATTTGTTTCACTTGTCCTACAGCGCAAATTACTTCATATTGCGTGTTAATCGACTTATTAACATCGATCTTGTCCCAGCGTATTTATCGATATCGTCCTATTCATTTCTAAAGTATTTCTAATGATCTTGCTCACGATTGTAAAGATTGGTAAATTACTTTCAGTTGTAGCCTAGTCGAGATGCTAGGTCGCTAGGGTAAGCTACGTAGGACTTCACATGTTACTTTATTTTCAATACTAATTGAGATTGATGTCTCCAAATTAAGTAGCTAACAGGCAAATTCGTAATTTTGGTTATAAATTCTTATCTTAGGTAATCTTACACTCGACTTTAAAATGTCGTTATTTTGCGTATATATCAGTTTTTTATTGTAGTACCATAACCTGCCACTAATTGCATAAGAAATAAATTGACATCAAACTTTTACATTGAACGAATACACAAATCACGAATTATTTTCGCGCTCGCATTCAAGGATATTTTAGGCCGTCTATCATTTATTGTCTTTGGAAATATATCCCGTCTGCTCAGAGCTTAGTCGTGATATCGCATTAAGAAGATGCAGCAAGCAAGGACCTGTCGCTAGACATCGACTCGCGATCTACGTGATAATGCATATTTTTGTATATAGAATGTAAGATTGGAACATATTTCGGCGAAAGATTCATATTGTTTTAATTAGTTTTTGATAGTATTCAAAATTTTTGTAAAAATAAAATAAATTTATTATAAGGCATTTCATGTTTAGTCATGTTTCTTCATTACGTTTATGTTTATATATAACGTAACGTTATCGTAAACGTCAACTAAAATAGTTTTTCCGCACCTTATCTGTGCACCGTAATCTGTATCTATAGTCCATACCGTTGTACAAGCTGCCGATACTACCTATACTCAAATATTCACACCCTCATGTCCGTATATCGTGAATGGAAACATATTTTCTATATTTTAATTTCCATTCCGAATGTTGGCGAAGTATACCAACTCCTTTTTAAAATATTGAAATGTTAGCTACGATAAAAAAATAAAGATCCCATTTAAATATTGAAATTAAATGTTTGTTCTGTCTACATAGAAACGAAATCGTCCATGTTGATATTGCTCTTGAAAGTTATTGATTCCGTGGTATTTATAGACAAATGTATCACGTAGATAAATGTCGTAATTATAAAACAGGTGGGAATTGTAATTGTGATCAAATTACAACGAAAAACGTGTTAACAGGGGGTTACTGTGTGAAACAGATTTCACCCATCATAACATGTTTAAAAAACATCATATTACGTATATATTAAATGTGCTGCCATTGAATACAGTGACTACATTTTTTATTTACACCAATAGGATAATATGCATTTAAAATTTAAATTATATTAATTCTTGTTTATATTTATGATTGTCTAATGTCTAATATTTGGGTTCACTTTGTTATTTTTACTATTCTGTTTAATTACTATTTTTGAAGGTTTTTACGTCTTGTTTTATATTTCATTTTATTTATTTGCATTATTTTTGGTAATGGGTATAAAAAATGAACTTTCTCAGCAATTTAACAAATACAATATCTAAGGTGGCAATTAATGAATCGATTTTGGCTACACAACTAGCAGTTTGACACAGTATCCGCACTCGCGGGGTTTTTTGTATTACGGTGAATTTTAATGCATGTTAATTGATGTATTACTAGGTACTATATTATAACTCTTCACACTGGCGATATTAATACGTACTAAGTTATCCGAGAGAATCGTAAACAGCGGTACATTTTCATGAGAAGGTATTTTCGAACGAATACGAAACGTTTCAAAGGATTTCTGTGGTGTGCGCAAGGCTTATGGAGGTCGATAGAGTACCATTTTCATGGCTTCACGTTGGTTAAGTATCGATATTCTAGTGTTGATAAGACTTATTAGTCTTAAGACAAGACTTAAGGCAGATTTGTAGATTGAACTTTTCGGGTGGTATCTATCAACCTTGATAATATGACGTGTTCTTTTATATGTAGTATTTATATGTAGATGGTAAATGAACGATTAAGTCTTGACTTGGGCTGAAAGCATGTATAGCCGATAACGTATATACATATTGTAACATGGATTTAGCAATATATCTCTATGTTTTTAAAACGTTGCGACTTGTTGAATGACTTGCCAACATTGTAATCTAAGAACGTTATTTTAATAAATAATTTGTTGTCATCCAAGAGTGGTTTATTATTCTCTTTATTTTTTTATCTCGTTTATATTTTTACATAATACAGGGTGTCCCAGAACTAGATGTGACAGCAAAGCAACAAGAATAATATGGTCGTATCTACTATCTACGATAGTTTTAACAAACCATAATTCCAATAGTAAAAAAAATCTACTTTGATCAACACTTTGCAGAATTGTGACGAGCTAGTTGGGCTTCCTAATTAAAATAAAATTTAAGAGTAATTATAAGCAACTTGAAAGTTAAACAAAAATACTTATGCATTTAAAAAAAATAACTTATATTTGAACAAAGCTGTTATACAAAAATGTACTATAGGCTGGTGGAATATTATTTTAAAAACGTCACTGTTCACAATGCTCCTAACTGTTGATCAAAGTAGATTTATTTGAAAGTTTACTAGAATGGCTGTTACTTGGAAACTATCTAGGATAGGACTAGTTTTTTGTTGCTTTACCTGCATAGTTTGGCCTATCTCCCGTTAGCTATTTGTCGTATAGTTCTGGGACACCTAATAATCCTAATATACTAGTAAGGATAATAACTATTTTATTACGAATATATGGAGTAGCTGCGCAAAAATCCTTCAACATTGCCGTCATCTTGACCATACCGACGAAAACAGAAATTAAACAAAGGTATCATCCTGAACAATTTATTTTAATAATAGACAACACTTTGGTTTAGTTTATAGTAAAATCTAAACATTTACATAAATGAGACCAATTCCGTCGGTCTTATCATTTCAATTAAACTTATCACTTTGGGAAGACATTCGTTCTGGTGCTTAACACCAATGCTGCAGAATAATCATAAAATCCGTTTTAAAGGCGCTTTTAACATGCAATTTCAGTATTAAATCACAAGGATTTTAAGTAGTTCAAAATCTGATTAAATTTTTATTCTGCCGTACATTTAAGACACAATTTCAATCTTATAATAACCAAATAGACACAACTAGAATCGGTCCATATATAATTCATAACATGGAATACATTTTACTTATTTAATCATTCAACGTGACTCATTTCACTTAAAATAACGAAATATGAGGGTAATATACATCTATGAATAATATAACATATCTATATTCTGTATAAATTAATAAAAATAATAATAAACAGTGCGCGTTAGTTACACGATAGTTTATTTAAATATATTTATTATCGACATTTACCTTGTGTTCTGGAACATCAACAGAATATAATTATAGCAATAAAAATTTTGGATATTTTGAAGAGTATAAAGGCACAACATTATGAATGTTACAAAACTAAAACACGTATGTATAAATTCAATAAATAACTTTTGCACTTTTATTTTATAACACCATTTTGTAATAATGTCTGGTTAAACAGGCGTAATAAAGTTGAACTTTATTCAATTGTAATAACGTATTTATAGGGTCCACCGAATTTTTGTACGTGATTTTTATTCAATCGAATCAATGGAAAATGAAAATTGTGATAAGTCTACGATTACTACCAAGACAAATTGCAACTAAATATTCGTATAACTCTGTTCAAAAACGGTAACACTCGTAGTCTATTTTACTTTTAATAAACAGTTAAATTATACATTTACATGCTCTCACGAACATAGTGAAGCCACACTATATAGCAGACACAAAAGCTGCTCAATATCCTAAGAACAAAGGGCGTTATCGGAAGGTTATGTTTTAATTTTTGCAAAGACTTGATTTTATTAATGCTGGTACAATACCAAAGCACCAAGGTATATTTCGAGCTTGACTTTGTCTTTTACAAGGCCTTTGAAAGTGCGACACATCTGTTTCTTGTCAGCAGGCAAACATGAGAGATTTTTTATTTTACATAGTAGGTATATGTAAAGATCATTTACATTTCCGCGATATTCGTTTACATTATCATTGTTAAGCCAGTGGAATAAGCCATAAATAAATTTCTTTGATTCATTATGATTTCTAACTGCAATTATTTGTAAATACATATATTTCAATTAAAAATATAATTACCAATGCAGCTCATGTTGTTATTTTTTCTTATTTACACTTAATTGTAGCTTATCCCAAAATATTCTCTCAAATATGAATCGATTACAAATTATTAAATTACATATAAATTATTATATGAATTCTCAAATGCAAAACATCAAAATTGGCATACAGTAGAGAAACAATGTTTCTTTCACTTAATATAACTTATTTCAATTAAGTGCGTAAATGTAACAGCCCTTGGTACATCAACTTTTAAATAAATAATATTACACAACTTGACGATCGTTGAGAAAATATTTATATAAATCACATTCAAATGCATGAGTTGATTTCTTCCACGTAGGACGAAGGGAAGATCCCGTAGGAGCCGTTGAGGTCTCCCGACCACCACCCGTCATCCTGCTTCTCGTGGATGATGATGATGTCGCCTATAAAGAAACAATATCTACATTGGCGATCACTCGCTTTATAACGCACTATTGTTTAACGGCAGCTTCCGTGATTAATGATTCCCTTGTACCTACCGGTTGTAAATCGTTTAAGTATTGATTTCGGATATATTTTGGAAAGGAATGATTTCAATTAACTTGCAAAGCAAAACCATGTGTGTATTGTCTACAATGGCGTGCCTAAATAAGAGAAGATAGAAGAGATCACAGAATTTAAATATAAATTAAGATTTTTATACATGCAATTTTTAAAAATTATTCGTTCAATCAACAATTTCCTCTTTAGTAACGTGACAGCCTTCATGACGTAGTCGAATAAGAGCTAAAACTTCGTTTTTTACTATTATGACCTGCACGATTTTTAGTTATTTTATAGTCATTCCATGAGAACCAACCCGGCAATAGCTTATCTGATAGAAATACTTACTGCAATTATTGACTGACCATCATGCGTCAACTAAATCGCTTTTCCTGCTTATTGTGATATATCAATATTAAATAACGGTAATGTACATACAACTATTAATTTTAGGTATAAATAAATCATTAAAATCATTATAATAAAAAGTTGATGATAATCATAAATTCGTCAAATATTATATTTCGCTAGATAAACAAAATACATCGCATTGCAATACTCAAAAATATGTTAAATATAAAAAAACTGAACAGAATTCCACAAGGCTCTTCCTACAACGTTGTTTAACATAATGATTTATTGTTCACTAAGAACGATTAAGCAATAATAAATATTTTATTTCATTACAATGACACCGGTAGATGCTACACGAAACGAATGCCGTTAGCTTTGTTCAATGTTCAATGAAAGATTTCGAAATAATATGAATTAATGCGATGAGCCAATAAAAACAAGTACAAGAATTAAACTGCTATTTTTTTAAATACTGAAGTGCAGGCTGATGTGCAAGCTTTATTTTGTGTATTAAGTTAGTAATCGATTATTTTACGCTCAATAAGACACTTTAACATACTGTAGTTACGGTTTAGTATCAGTGACACTACAAAAAAATTCTTTTTTTCTGAACTGATCAGATTAACATGTATAACAAAGATAATATTTATATAACAATAAAAATAGACTATTCAGACTGCACTTCAAGAGGTGCGGTTGTTACCTGGTGTTAAAGTGAGTTCATCGTTCAGTCTGGCCTCGTAAGTGTAGAGCGCGCGGCATTTTCCAATAGAGGGCGTTTGAGAAGCTCCGTCCGCGTTGTCGCTCTTCATCATGTCAGTCAAGTCTGTCGAGCTATCGCTCTGCGATGAAAACTCATCTAGGACAAATACATTTATTAAATATTCTTCAAGTTATTAAACTCACCATCAAGAATGGATCCTAAACAAATATTTAAACTTATTATTAAGATTTGCTAAGACCTCAATAGAGACATCATCATTAATGCTTTAAAATACAATTAATATTTTTAAAAGAGTTTCCTTATATCTTCATATAGATCATGTAATATCGCGAGTATCGGATTATAGTCCAGCCAGTTGAAAGGCATGTGAGTTAGCGCGACATCTCACTTGAAAAAAAAATGCTTACCAAAATCACTATCGTGTTGATTGGACAGGCCGTCGCCAGCGCCGCGCTCGCTCCAGTCGAGGGGGCTCTCGGGCGGAGGAGGCGCCACCATTGTTTGCGCCTTCTCCAACAACGGCGTGGGCAAGTCAACACTGATGGGCGTCACCGGCGCGCTCTTGTGCTCCGTGTTCCTCCTGAACGAGAGATGTTCTATCCTCAACTTGCTGGAAGCTCTGCTCATTATGGAGTCGCGCCTCTCTCGCTCCTCGCCGCCGTTCACGCTTTTAGTCAAAGCGGTGTAGTTCGGCTGCAGGTTCTTGTTCACTTCGTTCTGGTAGTCGGTTTGCAACCAGGGTGGTACCTGGAGTATTACGTTCGAATTTTCCATATTATTTAAAAAAAAAATCAAAATCAGATTAGAAAACATATTTATATACCGGGTATATCAAGACTGCGACCGAAAACGAAGTCAGGTGGTAGTTTTAGTGGTTACAGACACGATGCAAATAAAAATTTCACCAAAACAGCGTTAGATATTCTTTTAGAATATTTTAAAAATCGTCTTGTTTGGGTGGTAAATACCTAGTTTTTGAAAAATAATTATTTAAACCCTTACGTACCATTGAGTGTTTAAAAATAAAGAGGTGTACATCATTATTTTAGGAAAACTATGTATTTGTCACCCAAATACGACGATAAGTAAAAAGTGAGTGAGTGAGTAAGTGTCTGAAATCACTAATACTACCACCTGGCTTCGTTTTCGGTTGCAGTCTTGATATACCCTGTATATAGTTGAAACATTATTTCTAAGTCGATAGAGCTTTAAAATGAAGTTAATAATAAAGGCAACAAAAGTTTAAAGCGTGTTGCTCATCGTTATAAATTGCATCACAAGATAACAATTTATCGTTTAACTTACTAAAATATACACGTATTCGAAGGGTCTTTACAAAACCGTCAAAAATGGGGTATATTTTTTCTTATACACGTGTACTCAGTCAACAACTTAAGTGCGTACCTTCAATATGCTCTGTTGTAGTCCCTGCTTGTCTCGTATGATCTGTATGTGCGTCGCGAGCGGGTGTTGCACGGGCGGTCTGCTGTCTAGCTCGTTCAGACTCGCCGTGATCTTGAACCTGATCGCCTCCAAATACGTCAGCATACTTCTCATCTGAAATGTATTTATGAGTTCAGTAATTGTTACATAAATATAACAATTTATATATTATTATACGACGGGGAAAAACACATAACATAGAAAGTTACGAGCAGAGGACAGCGTTTCCTCCATAAATTACGTATTTATCGAAGTAACAAGCGACACAAGCTACGTATCATCTGATGCAAAGCGGAAGACAAAATGATCAACTGGAGATAAAAATGTTAACATTATAAAATTGTTAATTTACAGACCGAGGAGGCACCTTCAAGAAAAGAGTGTGCATCCTACACTTTTCTTAAAGGCTGATAACGCCTCGTAACTTTGGTTTTGACTGTTGTGTGTTCAAGGGAGACCGTGATTACCATTAGGCAGTCCGTTTGCTCCTTTGCCATTTTTGCCCCCAATTCTATAAAAATATCTCGAAAAAAAGTCTTATATCAATTGTAGTAAATGACATATTATCGTTACATGGTACAACTTGTCGGCGACGTTTTGCTGCGAGTCGTCGTTGCCGAACGTCGGGGTCTGTTTGATGGCCATCGACAGCTTCTCGAGGCCCTGCTTTGATTTGCGCTCTCGGTCTATATCCTGCTTCACTAGCTGCAGTATTTTCAAAAGCGCCTAGAACAAATATTGCTGTTATTGTTATATTATGGAAGGAAGGAACATGAGCGCTCGAGGATTGATGACATCCGACCACAAGCGAAGAAGACATACTCTTTGTTTATACCTTCATGAAAGATCTTACACGTTAAAACAGGGACCGAAAGCGAAAATTCTGTGAAGCACCTGCAAGAGATGTAAACCACTTTTAAAAAAATATATGATTACATTTCTTATTCGTAATGAGGGAATTAATTACACATCACTTTATTTTCCGGGAGCAAGCCAGGAGATAATCTTAGATTTACGCCCCGATATCGGAGCGAAAAGTAAACATTTCATCAAAGTATGAGAAAGACCCTAGATATTTACTCGACACAAACGAATAATATCTACTTGTAACTAATTTAATTACTAATTGTACCTATAGTTTGATTCATGACAATAAACTGAGTGTGCCATGATAATACACCTAAAAGTTACTCAGACAATCCTGACCCAAACATTAACATAATTAACCCTTAACATAATTACCTTGCGTCGGGAGAATCTAACGAGACACCCAAAAGAGGGGAATGTGATTAAATATTTGAAGTTTACTATAATACCAGTCTCGGTGCGGAGATCGAACCCGGGGTTTCTCGTTACACAGGCAGATATTGGGCCACAACTATGGCCAAGTATAACGTACAAATGAACTATTAATACAAATAATCTACATCTACAAAAAAAAAAAACATAATGAGTTTTGCCCCGCTGGGCACCGAATCCGGGATTCGAACCAGGGACCGAGAGACCATGAACAAACATGGCTTATGCTCTGACCACTGAGCTATTTCGGCTTTCGTCAATGAATTTAAGGATATGACCCTGATGAAATGCCCCACCACTATCCTTTTTGGGAATTTTATGTGTGTATCCTTTCATCACATCTTTTTATATACCAAAATACATGCTTTCGCTGGTCATTGTATATAATTTGAGCTTTACGAACGTACTGAATTACCTTTTATTCAGTTCTTTATTTAATACAAGTGTAAAGTATAAACACAAGGTATTTTTGATTTAGTAAGAAAGTTTGGATACAAGACTACTAAAAACGAACTGTCAAGGAATTTTACTGATATAATTCTAAAATTGATTATAAAGCATCTAAAAAATAATCGTTTTTCTAAGCATTAAAAACAGAATTAAAAAACTTGTAATAATTAAAATATACTCTTTTATCGCGAATTAAAATATACGACGCAGACAAATTCGTTAGTATCAGTCCTCTGTTAATAGTCGCCACTGTTAAACACAGGACTCTTCACCAACGTGCATTCAATTAAAGGGCTTATTCCACTCTTTTTCCTTTTAGACTTTAGCCCTCTTACAGCCTGTCTCTAAAACAAGTCTTTGACAAGAGGTTAAAAAGTTAAAATTACTTTGAAGATGCAATTCTAAGCTTAAATAAACAAAGATTTAGATATATATTTATATTATATATATAAAATTATACCGGGTAAGACTGCGACCGAAAACGAGGCTAGGTGGTAGTTTTAGCGATTACAGACAAAATGCAAAAAAAGTATCGGTTTAATGCGAAACTTTTACTTGCTTTGTGTCTGAAGTCACTAATACTACCACCTGGCTTCGTTTTCGGTCGCACTCTTGATGTATCCTGTATGGATATCTTTTTTACATGTTATTACTGTGTTACTATGTTCTCTAGGGGACGGCCCCATCGGACTTACCTAAACCAGGTCGATAGCACCTTAGGCTAGGGCCAGGTTAAAAGCACTCTGAATCAACGAGAATGCATGAAGAGATTGATGAAAGTAGACGAAGCGAAATTAGTATGGCAAAATCGAGCAAAGTGGAGATCCATAGTCTTTTCCTACCCCTATGGAATTCAGGCGTGACGTTTATGTTAATTTCGATTACAAGCACTGTTAGGAATCTACGACGCGCTCGGCGGTTGTATTACCCTTCTAACCATATTCAATTGTTCTGTGGTATCAAACATCGTAGTAGTCTACAATTACATAGTTAATATAGCATCAGATATTTCTGCGAATAGTTTATTTTCGCTATCTCAAGTTTTTCATTACATTACAAACTCTACAGCTGCAATTATCTCAAACAATTCAGTGCAATATATTATAAATCATTAATTCATAAATGATACCGAAGTATTATAAATCATTAATTCACAAATCAAACAATTTGCTCACTGTCAACATGTCCTATGATAAATCTGAGTTGACCCTTCGCGTCATAATAACGTCAAGAGCGAAAAAGTGTGAATACATAAGAGTGAGATAGACATAAACAGATAATAGATATAGCGGTACGTGCATTACTATTTTGTTACACATTTCTGTTCAGAGTTCCCTCTAGTATTTCAATGCCCGAGACGGGCCTATGTAAAGCGAACAAAACGACACCACTTTCAACTGATTTTGAAGAATGAATCGCGTGGTGACTTGCTGAGAAAGTTCGGGAGTCTGGCGCTAGGTGGCGTCGGTATTATGGGACTTCACTTTAACATCGTAGCCAGATATCCTTAGGTAGTTATCATTTATGATAATGAAGATAGCAATCAACACCTTTTTGTGAATAAAATGATTATTATATTTTATATTTTTCAAATATTTAGCTTAATTAATGCTATATTGACATTAGTCTGTTATTTGCGTCTGAGGTAGCGTTCAAAGAATATTCAAGTTTATATTTTATATTTTGTTATTTGGACCAGTTTTTTGATACCTGGACTTTATTTTTATCGTTGTATATCTTTTAGTTAAGATTGTAAACCGGTAATTCCAATTAAGAAGGTAGCATTCGTTAGTAAAAATTGTCTTTCAAAGCATTAAAATAGTGAAACTATCAGACGATTCCAAGAATTATAATACATTGTTGTATTGTAATAAAAAACGTGGTTTGAATTTTTGAAATATGTATGTAATGTATGTATTATTAAGTTTACGTTGTATACGTACCTATCCAAAGATTGTAAGTACAACAATTTTATCAAAGATTTTATTATAATAACAAGTGGCCCAGCCCGGTTTCGCCTCGGCGCCTTTCAAGTTCAGTCAGAACTATGCGTGTTCAGTGTATTTATTTATTAGTTCTACAAATATTGATATAATTCAATGAACAACAAAAACAACTTATTTGCATTTTTTTTCAAGAGTGTATACATATAATAAGTGCATAATATTAAAATAACTATACAAGTACATGCTAGTAAAAATAAAAACAAAAATTTAATGCGCAGAGTGAATGCCGAAACCTGGATTCGAACCAGGGGCCTCTAGCACCGTTAGGCTAGCGCTCTACCACTGAGCTATTTCGGCTACTGAAATGTTGTCAAAACTAGAACTGGTTCAACACTCAGCCCGACATTCATCATTTAATGGAAAATTTTTCTGGTGTTTTTATTATTTTCTAGAGGCCCGCCCGGCTTCGCCCAGGTGCAAATACTTTTAGAGCCAAGGCGACATCAGCAACATTACTTTATATTGCGCTTTTTAACTGTTTTATTTATGTAATACAAGCGGTCCAGCCCGGTTTTGCTCACATGCAGAGATTTCTTGAATAACCTTCATGCTAGAAACATCTTATTTCCCGTGTGAGATTTTGCATATTTTAACTCAACGTAAGAACCATACCGCCCCGCCGTCTTTACTTCCTTTCCTACCTTGTCCGCTTTACACAGTCCATAAGAAACATATAATATATACATATCTGTTTTTATAGTAGAGAAGAAGATATCCGCGTTGTAAACAACATTTTTGTAAAGAATAACCACACTTTACAAAAAGCACCCCATTTAATTTTCATTTTTGATAATTATTTCCCGTACCATGTACCATCCGTGCCGTACCCGTGTCTGTACTGTATCAGCCCAAATACATCACAACCCAGGGCGCGGGCCTTCTCTACAATCAAGAGTAAGATTAAAAGGACTAAGGCCATATAGTCCACTATGCAGGCGTAGTGCGGGTTGATAACTAAAATAGGATTTAAATCCGTCTATGAATATGGCCGTAAATGTATACTGTAACAGCCCATATACGCCCACAGCAGGGCACGGGGCTCTTGAACAATCAGTACTACGACTAATAATTTATAATATACCGGGTATATCAAGACTGCGACCGAAAACGAAGCCGGGTGGTAGTTTTAGTGGTTAGAAACACGATGCAAATAAAAATTTTGCCAAACCAGAGACAGATATTTTTTTAGAATTTTTTGAAAATCGTGATTGGGTGGTGAATACCTAGTTTTTGCGAAAATACTAATTTAAACCCTTACGTACCATTGCGTGCTTAAAAATAAAGAGGTGTACATCATTATTTTAGGAAAACTATGTATTTATCACCCAAATACGACGATAAGAAAAAAATTACAAAAAAAAAGGTTTTGCAAAATTTTTACTTGCATTGTGTCTGAAGTCACAAATACTACCACCTGGCTTCGTTTTCGGTCGCAGTCTTGATATACCCTGTATATAATTTATTTAATATGTAAATGTATCGAAATACGCTAAAGGTAATTTGGTAGCCTTTTTACTTCTTGTTAGAGATAGATAGATTATAGTTAGGTGACTGCGAAAAACTAAAGATAGATATAGTGGTACCTGTTTGCGTCTCTCCCTGTTCATGGCGAGCGTGGTATGCTCGCAGTAGAAGTCCGGAAGCAGCTGCTCGGAGGCGCCGGCCGGGGCGGAGCGCACGCCGCGCACCACGCGCATGTCCACGTTAGCGTTCGCGTTCTTTATGGGGTTCACTAGCACGTTGGTCGCCTACATACATATCATAATTTATTTATTTTCATCATTGTATAATTCAATAAAGGATATTTTAAATCAAAATAACAGGAGCTACAATATCCATTGACATTATTATGGCGGCCGCTTGTAAAATAATTTAACACATCGCCACACATAATTTAAGCCTTTGATAAAGGGTATCTACCCTTGTAATGTATCGGGTAGTCGCGGCGTATCATCAGAGGCGTGTTCGTAGACATGATAACATTAACTAAAACCGTAGACCAAAAGAGAAAAGCAATGAATTATTATCAAGAGTATAACACATGGATTTCTATTTGATGACGTTTTCATTGATATTTTCATGTACTTTGTTTACTTAAAAGGATTTTTGTTGCGATACCTTTTTTGACTTTTAAATTGAATTTTAAACAATTCCTATTGGCTTGTAGCGATCATGTTGTTGTTTATTAACGTCATGACTTCACTAAGGGATTTAATCTCAGCGTTATTTCTACTTAGGCCGTGATGTCTCCGCAGACATTGCGATTTAACCCTTCCGGCGTCCCCCTGTTACTAAAAGGGAGTTTTATAGCTATCCACTCGATAAAAATAGCAATGCATTATATTTCGCTCGAAGATTTAATTGATAAAAATACAGAGACTATTGAGATCTTTTTGTCTGAGTGCGTTATATGCATGTTCAAAGTTGCCAATGTATTTAGGCATGAATACATGCATTATTTGGCAATGTTAACGCGGTACGAGGTCGCGTCCCGTAGGTCATAGACCGGTTCAAAGACAGTTTAATTACTATCAACAACTTTATATAAGGTAAATACATAGTACTAATATAAATACGATGTTATAAAGTGAAAATCAACAACGTTATTTTTGTATACTACAAACCCGAAAGTAGTTTGCAAAGAATCAGTTGCACAATCCTTTGCACTAATATTTAACATACATAGGTAATATTTGATCCGAAAAATACATAAAAATTTCGTCAAGCTGGTGACTACCAAAATCTCATTGGGGTGTATCAGCTTTATAGTAATCAAACACTTTCTTTGTATAATATTTTCCAATAGCATAATCACACATGAAGCTGGACAGAAGCAAATCAAACCCTGTCTTTATTTTTTTCTAAATATAACTACAACACTGGGGAGATGCGTTGAAATACATTATTAGCTGTTCTGCAAAGAAGGGCTAACTTGTTATTGTTTGACTATTTATAGACCACTTGTTCTATAGTTATTTCATGTTTGTAGGCTATATAAAGCAGAAAGGGGGACCCTGCAATAGCCTAGATAACGCCAGGTTGATGAACGGCTCACTTAATTCCTTATGTAAATAAATTATCACTCATATAGTTTTACTCGTATTTCTGCATGGAGCCCCAAAATTTTGTACATCTAGAATGGTGCTTACTTGGGAAGGTCTACGTCCAGCAGTGACCCACGATAGGCTGGTAAAGTGTGAATATATTACATACCTAATATTAATTAGAAGGGATTAAATATAAATTATAAATAATAGTATTGACATATACCTCGGCTAATTGAGAAGGTACAGCCGCCGTGAGCCTGAGGTAGCAGTCAGCAGAACTCTTCAGCTGAGCTAGTCTCTCCTCCTCAAGAGACTCCAGCATGCCCGCGCCCTTCACCACGCTCGTCTCCCATTCTAACCTGCACCAAGAGCGTCACCTTTATTAACTTACCTATATTTATTATTAGCGACTAATGACACGAGCAGGTCGCTCGCGTAATGATAAGCGCCAGCCTGCCTGGTTTGATATTAAGATCTGCATGACAATGAATTGTGCTCGTCACCCGGAGACATTAAATAACGCCCTACTATGACCTTCAAAATGGAACACAACAGTGCCTATACCAGTGTATAGGCACTCCAAGCAGCAGTTTGCTTGGCGGTAGAAAAAAACAAAGCGCTGTTACCTACCTAGACTGACTCTCGTGTTACAAAAAACCTACCACCTACTAAAATATTAAAAGTTAACATATTTGAAATTACCATATAAATCATTTATGTACCTTGCTCTTTCAGCCTGCACACAAACATTATAATAATCGACTTCAGTTTTCTTCACGGCATCTTCAGTCTTCCTCTTTTTGACTTGAAGTTTAGCTGCATCTCTCTCACTCGTAGCATTAGTCAGCCGCTCCGCCCGCGCCGCGCTCAGGATCGAGTGGGCGTGCGGAATATGACCCATGCTGGAACTACGGGATATGCGACTGCAAAAAGCATGGACTATAGGTAATGATAAAGCTAACTTTTACAAGTAAACATTCGCAGGGCAATACAAGATACTATCGCTGTGCTATTCGCAATGCAGTGAAGGATCCTTCGATAAAAACTTAAAATAGACCCCGATTACGGGCTGCGTGAACGTCAGAACTCAGACCTAATGTCGAGGGTTGCGTCTTGCAACTTCTCGTTCTCCCTGGCGGCCGTGTGCGATTGTTTCTTTGACTTGGCCTCCGCCGTCCTCCAGTCGGTGAGCGTCCGCGTCGTCTTGTCCACGTTGCCTTCAATCTGCAACAACGTTCGGTTCAACCGTCTGCGAGTTTGTTGTAAGATATTTACAACGAATTTAGTTATGCAAATGCTACCTTCTTCCGGAGTTTCAATTGGTTGTCGATTACATGTTTCATTGGTTTCACGAGCTCTTCGGATAGAGAACTCGAGTAATTTCTGAAATGTGGCAAGTTTAGTTACGTTGAGTTGTTGCGAAACATTTAATTATTTGTGAAAGTTGATGTTGATTAGGCACCTGTGTATTTCCGCTCGTTTTTCCATCTCGATGGCGACGTGCTTCCAAGCGTCGGCGCAGGAGCCCACGCTCTCTTTGCACGCCTTGCTCAGTTTGGTGCCGAGCTTCGCCAGACATTTCGAGTAGTAAATCTCCGCCTCTACCCTATAACGAAACGAGCATATTTGGTGCAACGGTGATAGTTCATGTGCAATTTCGCAATCAGTCACGGAAGCAAACGTTCATAGGAGATAATAGCGTTGGTGAGTGGTGTGGTAATAATTTGTTTTTATGTCCGCACGAGTATCTCTGCGGTTGTGTAAACGTGATAATGCAGTCTCGTCCAATGAGACGAGATCAATTTTTAGAGCGTGTTATTTATGTTTGCGTCTGGCCCACTTGGCGGAACCTCGCGACGAACTATTTTTGATTTTGTGGCCATTGCCGTGCCCTTACTTTTGAACGCTACACATTTGATCGATATCAAGCGCCGGTGAAAGGCAAGCGTGTGAACAATATAGTATAATCAATTACACGCCATGACGAGAACTTTCATATTGTCCATGTGGTGGAGTTTTACGGACATTGCAACAAGAAGGATTGGCCGAGCGATTTGCGCGAAAACAATAAGGCATTGTTGTGTCTATGGAAAGTAAACGTTACGGAGAAATGTCGATAAGATTGCTTATCCGTTGCTCGCACGAATTGCTCTGAGCGGGGCCGCGGGAGCGTAAAGCGGGCAATGTATTGAAGCGTTACTATTTTTATTTGTAGTGAAAATGCAAATGGTTGTTGGTAGAGCAAGCGGTGCACACGGCGTTGTTATCACGACACTCGGAGCGTGTCTGAAGGTCGAGCGATGTTCTAAGGCGACATTAGCGCGCCACGTGGGTGGGCAAAGTCTTTTTTCGTCAGTGGTTTTAAAATAAATGTCGAATTAAGTCGATGTCCACCTACAAAGCGGTTAATTTACAATCTATTTTGTTACCTTTCTTGCAATATCGAAGCCAGTTCTTTGCTAAAATCACTTCCTTGTTTTACGTAGCGCCGTAGCTCGTCGAAACCGTTTTGGGCCTGGAGGACAAGATAATAAACATTTTATTGAATATTCAATACAGTCATATTTTATAAATAGTTTATTAAATTTAATTGAATAAAGTTATTGTTCTTGACTGAGTCTTTAAGAGGATAGCACTTGTTATTTTAACAATTATATTCTAAATCTGTATTAGTCATCTATGCACTAAGCACATGAAAAGTGTACTTCAAAGACCCAACACAGGTCGGATTAATAATACGGTGCAGAATATATTATTTAATGTTCCATCAGAATTCAACGCCGCCAGTTCAATTAAAAACGAGTATACTCGTAGTTAGTAAACTTACGCGTGCGATTCCGCAGCCATATACTAGTTTACGTAGAATGTCAAATTACCGACGTTATTACGTCACTGTTACCCAAAAAGCAAATTAGCCATGTATTAATTTACATAGACAATGCATTAGAAAGCATTGTTGTCGTGCTATCTACTCCGAGATGCACTGACATCAGAACCAAGAACTACCGACGTAAGAGGTAATTAAATGACGATTACTTCCAGCTTCATTCGTATTTTTTCCTTTTTGTAACCGAATGCAATTATAACACTTATGTATAATTATAATATGGGTTATATTCCTTAGTTATATACCTGCTATACATTACCTGCAGTATAACGTTCCTTGCTAAATTGTTATAGCGTTTGCAAGAAACTACTACCGGTGGTGCTATTATACTCTATTATGTTGTTTGTGTTAGTTTAATATTATTTTAATATTTTCCTGATAGTCTTGAAAGACATAACATGTTTTGTCACGTAGATTTAAGATTTAATCGTGGACCTGTACTTGATTTTTTGATTATCATATATCTCTAGGTTACATCCATATAATTCCATTTACTAAATTACATATGATCATTTAAATTATTACTTCGTGTGTTATTGTTCTCTTGCATTCCACTTTTTTGACAGCGGCGTGACACGATTACGAGCCTAGTCTTCACGACTATTCAATATAATATTAATATTTTTTACACAAGGAAATCCATTTTCTGATCCGGAAGACTTTAATATACTTGAAGACTAATTATTGAATAACGATCTATATTCGAACCAATCCGACCAATGCCTGAATACGAAATACATTACAAGTAATCATTTTCTGCCCAAATACGATTTGGGTATACGCAAATAATACTTAACAGTTATAAATAAGTCTAATAAAATAAAGTAAGTATAATAGTAAAATATGTATTTTATTGCGTACATGTAGTGAGTAAAATTTTAATGTAGGATGTAGAGGTATATTAGAATGAAACAGACACAAGGAGTAATCTCGAAGTTTCTGAGAGTATTAGGTTCTTCCGTGTCGAAATCCGCCTACAGAGGCTACTAAAGTCACCTACTCATTATATTACAGGTATTTTACTTAGTAGAATGATATTTAAAATACAACATATTTCCATCACATGGCGCCATTGGTTTGGGTTACAAACTTAAAAGTTATCTTATTTAGTTTCGATCTAATGTTTCTTTTATTCAAAACGAGCAAACGAGCTAACAGGTCATCTGAGGTTAAGTGATCCGCCCATGATCATCCACAACGCTTGAATCATAGATATATTCAACAATATATCTTTAACATATCGTAATATTGAACATTTCACGTATATTGAACACCATCAATTATATTGAACGGTGGAAATGGACAAGGGACCTAGTACTTAAAGCTTGCAGGAAAATGATATTTATTCATAATTACGTACAATGATGCCGACAAACAATCTTTAAAAGACAATATTTCCACCAAAATAGTACTTGGTACGAACGAGTTCTGGTAAACGAAAAAACAATGAACTCAAGTACACAAGGAAACCAAACGTTGGGTTAATTAGAGCCGTGGGCGCATCGCTGCGGGATGTTTAGGTTAATAAGGAGCCAATTAGCCAGTGCTAACTGCAATGATCTTCAGCTTTCAATGTCTCGGCCATTTGGAGCAGTTTTATACATCAATCCATGCGATGTAACAACTTTTTTTGGTGGGATGGGAAAATGTACCCCATTTTTGTATATTTTCATTTATTTCTTTTTTTATACTACCTTGATAAAGCGTCGATAGGAAACGTGATAGTGCAGAGCAAACCAAAATTCAATGGAAATGCATTGTAGCTTTATCGACGCCGAAGGTCAAGGAAGTAAAGAAAGTGTGATATTCATAGTGTTATTTTGGACTTTAATATCTTTTGGTATCTTTGATAGATTATATTTGTCTACAGCAACGTATACGTTACTATGCTGGAAAATACTAACCCATGCCATAATGAATAGCGGCTGTTGTCCATCTTTCTCAATTTAACTTGTCAAGAGAATAAAATTTCAACTAAACCACTACAAAGTGGGGATCTCAACTATCTCGTAGTTACATAATAAAAATAACTGTTACCGAAGGAAAAATATATTTTCCAACAGTGAATGCCGTGCAAAAAATAGTAATCAAGCAAAAAAATAGACAACAATTTTAGGAGATTGGTGAAAACGGTGCAGTGAAGCGAAAACAAACACTTCTCGATGTGTACGGTGCGGTTAATAGAAATGGGTTATTGGGACTCCAGCCATCGGCCGGCCTCGTGCCCAATATACTTATATTTATCTCTCCGCTCCGAGATTAAATCAATCCGAAACAAAAGATATTTTATTTTTTCATATTTTACATAAGTCTCATAAAAACGTACCCGACCTGAGAATCTGATCACCGTGAACTCTCATCTACACAGAATACACTTGACAAATAATAAAATAAGGTAGAAACTATTTTATTCCGATGTACTAATTGAAATTGAACTAATCGGAAACGCTGGTTAGTTCTTAATTAAAATAAATCTTAAATTGAATTAAATGTTACAAACATTATCAGCAGGTATCATTTCACCACCGGCCGGGCATTGCAATACATTACCACTAAATTATAGACAGTTTCTATCGGGTATCGGCGATCGGTGTATCGGCTGGTTGCGAGACCACGTTTATCGACGCTTGTCAAAACTTGCAGTCGGAGTACAAAAATATTTAAATCTTGATTATCCTTGATGGTATCAAATAAGAGCAATACAAGGAATAGAGAACCTTGTTAAACGAAAATTACTTTGTAGTTGGTAATTTAGTATGTTTTATTTCAAGGTGTAAAATTCAATTTGAAGAGATTTATTTATAGAAATGTCAACGTATATTAAGCAATCTTCCAGCTTACTTATTATCATCATCAACGTATGTCTATTACCAGCCTTAATTTAATTAAAAATAATACCACACGTTTTTCTTTTTTATTACGTCTGGAGATGTTATTTTCCAAAACTACGCAGTACATTAACTTTGACACAAAGTCGGTTGCTTCACAGTTGGTGTCTATAACCCTACCGTTTCCTCCAAGACCCAGAGGTGGCAAAAGCGGTGGAAAGCGTCTACATGGTGAACCATAATCGTAAACACCCGCCGCCTTGAGTTATGTACAGAGAAAGCACGAGCTGGGACTTTAAATTATGGGACTGCAACATGTACTTATTTCAACATATTTTATTATTAAGAATGATGTATTTTTCATACTTTAAACAATTATAACGATTGTTCATATTGTGTAAACCGGAAGGTATAAGAAAATTTGCTTAATATTTCCATAATTATTGACCAAATTTTCCATAAATCAATGATTACTGATAAATTGCTTTTTATTTCGTAAAACTCAACTCGGCGCGTTGTAAAGGCTGTGCTGTTTGCTTTCATCATTTACAATGTGGCGTCAGAGCGTTTACATTTCTATTTATTGTATTCACATCACTGAGTTACAATAGTTCTTTATCTGCTGGTCACGCGCTGCAACCGTATACATCGATGGATTAAAATCATAGCATCACGGGCCGCGATATAGCCAACTATAGTACCATTACTTTCTTCAAAACGCGACTTTCACTGCATACGAAACTTTGCCGAAAACCAATGTCGGTAAGGTTTAAAACAGCATGGGTTGTGCAGGTAGTTGAGCTGTTGTGGAAATCGACGCGGCGCATGATTTGAATTGTGAAGAGCGCATGTGTTCGCTTCCGTTGACAGCGGGAAACGCGCGCCGTTACCAACCGAAATACATCGAACATTTTCTAACTTTTGACTATCATGACTAATAATTATGACCGCACAATCGTACGTACCTAAACCACATATGAATATGGATATCTCGAGTGTTTCAGTAGTAAAACATTTCAGATCCAAGCGCACTTCTCATTTTTTATTCGAAACGTAATTATTTTTTGATGGTACACTAAACAAGTTCACTTTTTCCGCGGGCCCAATTACTTACTCATTTCACTTTCACTTCAAATGTTTAATGTCGCTACAAATTTCAAATGAGAGTAAACGGCTATCAAGTGAATCTGTGATGCGGTTAAGATAATGCTGAGGACATTCGGAGTGCGGAACTATCGCGGCTAGATCTTATTCAAACAATAGTGTTTGAGTTTTTTTATGTACAAAATGCGATGTGCTTCCTAATCATATAACGATATCGAAGGCATACGTTTCTTATATTATATTTGTCTTATCAAAATACCCTAGTCACGCTTCGGCTGAAGAAACTAGACGCAACTGCCAACATGATTACCCGACTTTTCGGTCGAAGTCTTGATATACCCTGTATAGAAAGAAAGATAGCTTACCCAATAGTTATCCTTGAAAGCCTGGTTGTTGGAGGAGCGCAGGTGGATCATTTCCTCGAGGGTGTTCTGCCACCGGTCCATGCCGGCGGCGATCTTGTTGGACACGTTCTCGCGGTTCATGGCGCCTTCATCCTCCTCGTGGTTGATCGCAGCATCACTGCTCGACTCCCGAGCCGCTTCTCGCTTTGATGTGGCCTCTTTGCTGATGGCACTGATTGTCCTGAAAAGAGAGGTGAGGTTTAGTATAATGGTATAGAGATAAAATAATACATTCTTAATGATTTACCCAATATGTCTAGAACCAAAGGAGTGCTAATAGAATTTGGGAAGTCTTGTTTCAAGGCTGGATTTAAGAAGCATTTAAAACTCAAAATAAAAAGGATTAACTCATTGCAACTCGTATTCTGGTAGCGAGATCGAAAATATACTAAACCCTTATAAGGTGGACTGAAGACTTATTGAAGGTGGGAATTATTTATTTATTTAATTATACACTCGAAGGTGGGAGCTTCTAACAGGTCGCTGTAAGAGAGGTATAGAGGAGAGAGGTCCTTATAGAGGTATTTTTTAAGGAATTCTTGTGACTGAAGATTATGTATTTCTCATATTAGTAACAGAGAGATATATCGATGATGTTTAGGTTTATATCACTAAGCCTCGCAGGTATTTATAAAAGGCTAAAGGACATCTAACAATGTAATAGTTATCGTAAATACAGAAACCACATTACGTTATTACTACTTCGTTAGAAGGATATCACATGTATCGTTATAAATTAATATCATTATACGTTACATAACCGCATGCAAAGAATTGTCTTTGCAACTATAGCTTTATTTTATTTACCACTACGAATGAAAACTAAGAAGCCCATTTATCTATTTATTTTTTGTACAGCAAGCATAATATAACAATTAAAATTACCTTTAAAATACTTCGATTTTGTAGTTAGAAGTACATTCAAGGTTTTTATAACATTAAAAAAACTAGATATAAATGAACATACATAAGAAAAAAAAAATTACGAATTGATAACCTCCTCTGAAGTCGGTTAAATATAAACAAGATACATGATTCGGCAATTCCATAATAATTTTGAAATGAGTACTTATATAGATACCTAGAACTATTCTATTGATTTATTTAAGCTCAATACAGGAAAATAACATATCCAAAGACCGATCAAATAGACTTAACACATCACAGAACTCGAAATGAGTAATCCGTGATTTATAAATGCATCAGACTAAATGCGCAGTGAGCCTGTTCCGAAATGAACTATGCAAAGCGTTGCGGGCGCGACTGCTCGTACAATTTACTCGGACATGACGAATTGTGCGAATGTACCGTGACATACATCGGCCTGATGATGTGTACGAACAAAGCCACTATTAGAGACACCTCCATAATGGAGATTAAGCACGGAAAACGAGACGTGCCCCGATACCTCGTCGTATTGTTGCCAAATTAAAGGCGACTTTGTATTTCTTGCACCTATTTAGTACATTTTAGGTGACAACCTGCTCTACATGGCGGGGTGGAGCTGGATGAGGACTGCCCAGGACAGAACAACCTGGCATGCATTAGAAGAGGCTTACTCTCAGCATTGGGTGGATACATAGGCTGAAGAAGAAGAAGAAGAAGGTGAAAACCTACTTTATTTAAAAGATAGATGCCAACCATCGTGCCCTATGACGGAAAACCCGGTAAAGTGATCAAAGCAGGTACATAATATATCGCGTTCAGAATTCAATATAATTGCGTTGAATGGTAACCTCTCGACGGGGATACGTCTAGATTGCATTCCAACTTGCAATACCATCTGATACACCGTAGTCATTGTTTAGTGCATATCTCAATTATACCCTAACTATAGACTAAGCACTTCAAATATAGAAGCTACTAGAGATCAATTTAATTAATACATAAAATATTTAAAATAAGAATAAAATTGACTACAAGATAATTATTATAAAACTGTACTCAGCGGGAGAGAAAATACGATTCCCTAGAGATTATAATAATAAACGGGGCATATGACACCTTAGGAGTTCCAAGTCTCGACAAAAATACTGTGCGACGAAGACTTAAGCTATGTTATATGATTCATACTTCCTATTGGTATGAGTAACATCTTACTCACCGTTTCCTATAATTATGCGAAAATCGCCAATCTCAAATATGCTGCTGAGTGTTATTGAATATGCATTCGAATCATGTGTGCATATTTTGTAGTAAAAAAGTACTTTACAATCCGTAGTATGTGTAATTGTTTGTCTATGCATGGGTATAGATATTATTTTTATTTCCATGAATGGCGAGACAAGTATGCCATTCACCTGATGGTAAGCGATACGACCGCTCATGGATGGTAGCAAAACCAAACAACAAACTGAATTACAAAGCATTGCTTGGCATTCCATTACACTCGCCAACCTAAGTCTTATTATGCCCAGTAGTTATACTGGCTAAATTGTCCTTCAAATCGGAACACAACAGTGCATTTAGACTCCTGTTTGGTGGGAGAAATAGACAGTACTATAATTAGCAGATAAACTAAGTTGGCCGTCCGTGCGGAGTCTTGCCAAAATTGTATAATAATTTCGTAATATTTATATTATAGATTTTCATTTCTATTTAGCAATAAGTAACAAATGCATTGCTTTGCTCTCACTTTTTAAGAGACACCGGCGATAAATAGTTCGTAATCTATTTCTATGTAAATATCCAGCATCTTTTGAAGTCTATAATTCATAACCGACAATTCGTAGGGGCTTTTTGCCCGAGTAGTTTTTATAGGTCTTGAAAAGACCTTTCTAACGATCGTAAATTCAGGTACCAAAACACCCTTTCTCCTATGTTTTTAGATTATAGAATCTTTTTTGCGATAACTCACAAGCTCGACACCACATCGGAGAAAAGTAGCAGTAATCGGAAGAATTTCCATAAAAACGTCATTAAATATTATTCGTGTTACTGCATTTAAAAACATCATTTACAGTACGTTAGTTCGCAGATTGATCATTATTTAAGATATACCAACCATACATTAGCAGGTTTGGCAAATGAGTAGTCGAATGCCAAAGAGCAGGTTATGCTCACAGACGCAAACGAGTGTAAATTTCGGAACGTCTATTCATCAATGCCTTTTACTTTTATGAATTATAATTTGTGTTTTAATATTTATTGTTTCTTTAGTAATAATCATTTACTTTATTTTATCGTTCTTTGACACTATACTTAATATCGATGTAATGATGTCTCATCAATTAAAAACACAAAAAGTTAATTTTAATATTTTTGCTGTTTAATTAAAAACAGCAATTATTGAAGCTAAAAAAAAATCATATGTCGTAGTCACAGGTCGATATGCAGTCTCTCCCCGAAATGACTGGTTTATCCTAGGTTTGAACAAAGCCTTCAGGGCTAACCCCGAAATAAATTAGAATTTCGGCCTTTGACTAGTCAAACCTTGAAGTTTCTAACTTAACAGTCAAACGTCGAAAGTAAAATAATACGTTTAGGGCTTTTCCTAGTCGATCCTAGAAGCGACTGGCAGATTCGGTCAAAAATCGACTGCAACAAAACAATTGTTAGGGTAGGTTACTTTATTTCAGTTTTTTTTTATATATTTTTTAATATATTTATCTAACAAACTAAGAAATTCTCATTGAGTTTTGACTGGTCAAATTATGATTTAAATTGAGTTTTGAAGTTTGGCTGACCAAATTAGTTTCTCATAGCTTTGACGAAAATTCTTTAGCCCGAGGCTGTAAAACTTCATTTGTTTGGGCTTTGACGAAGATTTCAAGTCAGATCTGAGGATTGACCACTCAAATTTAGAAGCGCCGGATTTTCGACGTTTGACCATAACACATATACCGAGTACCGCGCCTGTTTCGATTTGCCAATACCGAGAACCAACAGACACGATCTCGTAATGATAAATAGATGCTCCGAGATCAGATGAGCGATTAAGTCTTCGGTCGACATCTTGACCGCGGGTATCATTTAGCCGAAGGTTGTTGCGTTTCGGTAAGCATTCACTCGTTTAATTGGCGGCTTCGTTGTTCGCATTGTGTTTATAATAAACATAAATCATCGGCTAAATGACTTGATTGTATGATATATGAAGTCTTCTTCTTATTTTTGCATGTATTCATTTTTTATTTTAGTTCACAATTAAGAGTGTTCCATAGCATTATGTTTTGTAAATACAATTTTTATTTCGTTATTAGGTCGCCATGGAAATCCTTAAGGAAGACCTACATCCAGCAAAAAAATCGGTCGCTAAAGATAACGATGTTGAAAATTATTCCGATGCAGTTAATTTCTTCCTATGTCAACGATCACGCGATTAGCGAAATATTGTTTGCAAAATGATACCGACCGTTAGCGAACTTTGACCTTTGAGCCAGGGACGCTACCAGCCACAATTAATTGAAGAATTTATATTTTTTTACATTAACATTTTATTAAAATATGAATTAATAAAGTGTATATGAATTATTTGTATGGAGTCCTGTAGGAGTTGCAACGCTATATTATGCGTTTTTATTGATTTTGTATCGGTAATAAAAAGGATGCTTATAGCTTAATTTACTGCATTTAAGGATATTTTGTTAAATCTGTATGACATTCTCGTAGAATAATAATTTTATTCTAGTAGGACAAAAAAAAACATATTTCCATAGAATAATTTATTGCGGCATCTACCATCACTTGCAAAAAGAGCATTTAGTTTTAGCTTTTTGGTTTACTAACAATCAAACGAGGTAAGTAGTACAAGCACCTCCCGCGAGATGGCGCTGTACCGACGGCAAATTTTTATTTTTGTTCTGAACCATTCTAGTAAAATTCAATTAACTATTGACGAAAACGTTTTAATTGCATCGTGTTAATTAAAAGTAATAATACTGTGATCGTACGATGCAAGTGTTATAAATGTTTATGGGTGACGGCAATCACTTAATATCAGGGGCGCTTGTCGGCCCTATGCAATAAAAAATATTGTCATTAAATCAAGGATAATTACGCAATATTGAGTAGACCTTCATATTGATTATACATAGTTATAAACCTTTAGATATTACAATGAACAAGTATTTATTTGTGACGATATGGTAACATTTATACATAAGTATTTGCAACGGGACTAATATATTAGTCCCCCAAACAAAACACAATTTTGCTGGAAGACAAATACTATTGAGGTTAAATTGATTCAACCTGTTTCTTTATAATGGTAAAGACTAGATGTTTCTATTTTCCGGCCGCAATATCCGGGCTAGAAGTTCAATTTCGGCCTCTTCCTAAATACTGAAAAGGGAACTTAACAGCTTTCCTCTCCTCAACAAGGGGTTTCTATTATGACGGCGGCCTATAATAAACATCTATAATACTAAGTTAAAAATAAGATTTCAAATGTGTCAATGAGTGATACTGGGCGAGCCGCGCGGCCGACGGTTATGTAATAATAACCGACAAGCGACCGTTGCCGACACGTCACAACGCTATTATCATTTCGCTTATATTCCGTAACTAAACATCGTGTAGATAATAACACATACATTGTTACAAACTAGAGGATTCCGTTGTGAAAAATACAAAAGGTAATTAGCGCTTCTTGTGTCCTATTCTTCGCTACGAACATTCATACATACATAAACTCACGCCTTTATCCCGGAGGGGTAGGCAGAGGCGCCACCAGGACATCCACATTTCGCCTTGTATATTTCGTCCCATGATGTGATAGGGGGCGAGGCTATCGCCATATCGGGCACAAATTCCTGACTCCGGGCTGATAATGAATAGTAAAATCCAGTAGGTATCGCTTTGCCCGACCCAGGACTCGAACCCGAGACCTCAGCTTTGTAACCGTATCGTAATACAACTACGCCACCGAGGCAGTGCGAACACCCTTGATAGAAATGCATGAGAATGTTGTTACAGGATGTAGAGAGATTTATGTATATCAGGATGGGGGGATAACGATCTATAATCATTGCTCACCCCTTTGGGAGATGATAAATATATTCCCTATGGAAACTTAGTGGACAGCATCTAAAATTTATATTTGCAGATCGTAAAAACATGTTTTCTATTTGGACATCAAACTTCACACTTTTCGTTTCATGTTGACTTCTCATCCATTGTACCACGAAGACTGACATTTTAGGTATACAAGCGCTATCACTCGAACCATCTCTTGAAGTATGACGTTGAGTGAAATGGAAAAATTGGAAGATAATTTTGATAGAAGGCGTCAGTGTGCAAACGCACGAGATAAGGCTTGACTTTTCGCTCTCAAACAAATGTGCTGCCACGCCATTTATCAACCACAAAGAAAGTCGACACGTTGATAGTATATTATGTATAGTTGAATTTCCATACTGCTAATAATTTTATCTATTACCTAAGGTTGAAAACTTATTGAAAGTAGGATTATTAGATACTAACAATTTTACCATAGCCAAGTTTTTCGTTTTATACGAATCATTATAATATAAGACAATCGTATAGTGCTCTGCATTGGTCTTTAAAATCAGGAATTCGATTGAGAGAGCGTAGGCCATAGTCTACCATGCTGACACACAAATAATCTTCCCATAGGAGTGTCCTTTCCGCAGCTCCTAAGCTATTAACCAACTGATAATGTCACTGTTACTATTACAAAGAAGCTTTCAATTTTAATTGCATTTATAGAGTGTTTTTGAGGTACATTTGTTATTGATCATACGAATTTGGCTCTGAATATTAAGTTTAGTTCTTTAACCATAAGTTTCTTATATTTTATTTGTTTGATTTTGTATTTATTTTATGTTATTTGATTTTCTATAAAGAGTATTGTGTTGAATTAAATATTGCAATTCACTTCGTGGATTGTAATTACTTATTCATATAAACTTCAAATTTTGCTTAAATAATGCATTTTATCTTATTACGTAGAATTTTTGTAAAAGTACGGAAACTGGCGAAATTAACATTGTTATGTATCTCGGTAATTATATGTTATTGCATTACTACGGAAGCTAAACATAAGGATGTAAGAATTGTTTAAGACATATTACGGAATGTGTCGCAATTAACTGCACTTTGCTTTCATATTGTACGCAGTTAAAATGATTAATAATTCCTCAAAAATGTGTATTTATAACTTTTAAAAATTGGAGTTTATAAAAAAATCAATTTCCTCTTGTCAATTTGATTCCAGTCCCAGGTAGCACATAATATGTATACGGATGTATTACACTTACGTTGCCCCATCTGTGGTTCAAATCTAAGTACTCACGATTCAACACCGATAAAAGCTGCTACTCGGCCAAGGAGGCGGCATATGTATAATTTATAATCATTTGTAATGCATATTATTTTATAAAATAATTGAACTGCTTTACCGTTCCGAATTTCTGAGTGGAGGTCGAATTATCTCATAAAGCGGTTAAAAATAATGCGTCAAGTTTTCTTGTGCACTAATGGTTCAACATAATAAAGCATATTTTTTTCTTGATATTATAATTATTTCTACTTATTTCCTTGTGTTCTGAGATAATTATTGTGAAAGGAGATAAATCAATTTGGTCCAACTACAGACAAAAAAAATTATGATGAATGAAAAATCAGGTGTACATTTCTAGGTTTATTTCTCAATAGCCGCGGCCGGGCCCGGCTTCCTCCGGGTGCACTTTTTTGAAAATATTCATCGCCTATGTTCATCAGGGATAATGAAGGATTCTAATGGTGAAAGAATTTTTCAAATCGGGCCAGTAGTTTCAGAGCTTATTCCATGCACACAATCAATCAAATCGTTACTCTATATAATATTATTATTATAAAACATGTATAAATTGAACGCAGTATCACGCAACGAAAAACTTTGTCGTATCGCCAATATTGTCACTACATAAATAATTATATTTAATTTATGAATGTTAATAAAATAACAAATAATTTGTAAATCTAAACGTAAACTTCATTTTCGTTTTTATGGCTAGAACAATGACAAAGAAATAGTGGATAATGTCACGGAAAAGTATCAGCTACTGCTAAATATCATACGACTAACAGTTAATCATTAACGTTTGAAAAATGACTAATGAAACGTCTGATGAGTAATGTCCGAAATTCGCCTTTTATGCGCATAAATGTACAAATTATGTAATTTCTCCGAATGATTTATGAATGGCACATTCAAGCACACGTGAAACTGGAAAGCAGATGGTCAGTGATCAACGATTTTAGACATTCAATTTGAATCAAAGTTGTGTAATAGTGACAGCATATATTTTGAACAGTCGTGCAGTTAATTGTTTATTTTATTTATTGAAACATTTATTCACACCTTTTCCCAGAAGGGGTAGGCAGTAGGCACAGGTGCTACTAGGACATTCACGTTTTGCCTTTGTGTGTACCTTCCGTCCCACGATAGTGGGCGAGTCTATCACCATATTGGGCACACATTCCTGACTCTGGGCTGATATGAAAAATCCAAATAATTACCTACTTAATTTAGAAAATGCTGAATAGCCTTATTTTGAGTAATGTCTTAAAGCACAAATGATTACAAATTAAGAACATTACGCAAATGAGAAGATAGCATTTATCGAAATATTGTCACTTTAAAATAAGCATTTAAAAATAATATTCATGTACAAAACAATGACAAGTCAACCGACCAATAACCAAATACCAAAATGGGTTCCAGACAAAAAAAAATTGGCGAACTCTTCAAATACGTTTTCAATAAATCCATTATAATAATGTTTTTACCCTCGGCGGCTGTAGGTGTACGATAAAGTCATGGACAGAAGCTAATGCAGCTTGCACCAAGCGACCACCATAAAGTAGCTTTTTTGCTACGAAGTTGAGAAAAAAATACATGTTCGTATGAACGAACTGGCCTCTCCATCCGTGATTAATTTAAAGGGAACTTGATTTCTTTAAACTGGTTCTCTTGTGCCCTTAATGTACAACAATATTTTTACACCACATTAACCTTGACTGATCGAGATTTTGACGGAGCATATTCTTAAAGGAAAGCGATTAAATTATCTAACCTAGTTTAAGTGAGGCAACCCAGAGCCGTGGAAGAAAGAGCGCTAACATTTATTATTTATGTATTGGTAAATCTGCGATGTGTATGGCGAGCGGACAGGGAGACGCCAAAACACTTCTTAATATTTTCCACACAAGATATATTTTATAAACGGCGATCGCGGCCTGCCGCGTTTACACAAACTTGTTATTGCCTTTCGTAAGCAAAATCTTGCTTGTATAAATTTTTTGTTTGTTTTACGCGCCAAAGATTGCCAATCCAGATATCGACTCGGTAATTATAGTGTATTAAAAAAAAGATCGGCACTCACCTTTAAATGTGGCGTACTTGGGAACATAAAATTCGCTGGTTGTTTCGCACATCCAATACGGAATTTTTAAAGTGCCTTTTGGCCGTTTGGAGGCGTGCCAGTGTTGCGGACTTTTAAAAATCTCAATAGCACTCGAGTCAATCAAAAAGTCAAATAACATTCAATCAAAAAAGTATGTTTGTAGGCGCGTGCAAGACAACCGCATGGAGCAATGTTCGATTGAGACAATGTAAACAAATATAGTAGTGTAGTAGAGCAATCAGCTGAGTATTACATAACTGCGTAACTAATGATCTGATCAGTTGCATAATGGAAGCACTGAAATAAGCCGACACTTCTGAAGAAAAAACTGCACGTTAATGAATAAGTAATAGTTTAAAAAAACAAACCCGCTGACCGGGCTCGTGTCAAACCATTAAGAAACACCTGTAAAACGACTTCCTTCCTTGGCGAACGCCGGCACGTAATGTAACGTAAGTGTGAATGTGAATTGTCCATTACAAGAGCGCCGCGTGTTAGATGGAAAGCACGCGTTTCACGGGTCCTTCTTTACCGGCGGGTAATGAGGCGAAATCGGCCGCGACAGGCCTCCGAATTACAATCGCCTTACGCCAACGAAAGTGTTGCAGATTGATGCGACCGTACTCTGTGCCATCGATTTGGTTACTTTCACTAAGAGCCAGTGACCGCGGTGTCGTCACCACTACTCGACAATCGTCATCGCCGTGGTATCAATCAATGATATTTGACGTCTACCTCCCAGCTGTCAGCTGGCATGGCTAACTTATCGCGTTAAATTCGATAAAATATAAATAATGCGCTCCATTAATCTTTTTTCTAGCTGGCTGAATGTATTATTATAATTTACGTTATGAGACGGTTTTAAAGCTCTGTGATTTGTATACGAGGATCATGATTGGTTTATATAAAAAACGTGTTCTATGTGAACACGACTTATGTTTTGGATGGCGAGGTCTCTTTTATGAAACAAGTTTTTGGTTTAGGACTATAAGCCTTAGTGAAATTATTTTGTACTTATACTCGTACAGTATTGGAACATGCCTGTCAATAGAATATAAATGTTATTATGTGTAACAATTGCCGAATAATGTTATAATATCGCGTGAAGTAACCCACGGACAAATGCTGGCCATAAATATTTATGAAGACGAAATGTCGGTTAGGAATATAAAAAAAAAAACATTATATCATCGTATGGTAAATGTTCCATCGAACTTTCTTTTACAACCATGCCGATTAACGTAACATATTGCGGAAATGCTTCGGCGATATAATCGTCATGTGGAACTCAACTTTGATTTATGATTATAAACGTGTAAAGCATGCCACGCCGCCTTGTACGTTTAGTTATTAAGTAAGGGTTATGAACTTTGAAATACTCGCTTTGATACTTAAGACAGATAACACTTTGACCAATATACCTTACATTTGGGGTTGTAAGATACAAAGTTTATAAGGATTCAAAATCAATTAAAGAATGTAGATTATGTGTCAATAACTACCATAAACGCTGCACCGGTTACGTCAAAAACAAACAAGGCGATACTGGCAACATTCGAAATGAGATCTTGTAAAGCATTACTTAATTAATACATTCGAAATGCGATCGTTTCATAACTCAGTGCGCAACTGTCTACCTGTGACAGTGTTACGTGAAATGGTATCGACGACCTTGGATCAAGAAAGAGATTTGGCTGCAGATTAGCTCCGATCAGCTGACTTTCGCCCGGGTGCAATATATTTGTATTTTTTTTAATAAATAATTTGATGCTCTCAAACTTACATCTTTTAGGTCCATAAGCACTATGAACCCGATAGGTACTGCTATAATAACTATTACAATATGTAGGTGGAAAGTAATACAGACAAAATAATTAATTCGACAGTACGAAAACGTTCGCAGAAAGCGCACAACGATTACACTACTCTCAACTGCAACAGATAAATAGGAAACAACCAGAATAATTTTAATAACAGGTACAATCCAACATCGTTACCAATAAATCCGGACAGACTATATCTCGACAGATTTAAATAGTTGATACACCAATCAGACGACCTTGCGATGTCGTAATAAGATGGTCATTATCATAAAGTCTCTTTTTAAATAGCAATCACAAGCGCCACTTTCCTAATAAAGAAAATCTTAGCGGATATTTTAGAACGAGAAAGGAGTTTTTTGAAATGTTTTGTTTTAAATTTTCTAAGTAATAACTATAGTGATTATTTGGGCATTTTTTTCTTTCTAATTATATCATAGTTTTGCTTTATATATTTTGTATTCGCGTCATCGCTTTAGCATCGCGTTGAATTGTTATTTGGAGTTCTTATCTATGTTAGTCGAGTTGACCAATAACCTTTATGAGAAAATATAAATGATATCCCATCGATGGTACATTTGCCCAAATGGGACTCAATTTATTCCTGCCATCGTGATGGTATCAGTGCTGTCAAACGGAGGTGACGGCACTGATTTATGTCTATTAATTATAATAATAACAAGCAGCTCAGCCCGGCTTCACCCGGGTACAGATAGTTTTTGAGTCTAGTCCACGTCAACAGCATATTATAGTTTTCCCAGCGCACGCGATGTAAAAAATATTTTCGGGATTTTTTTACACCTTGGGTTACATTATTGGAGTTATAGGATCCCTATTTTATTGATAATATTTTATAGCCTATACCCGGGGATAGTGTAGCTTCCCAACATTAAAAGAATTTTTCAAATCGGTACAGTTTCGGAGCCTATTCAATTCAAACCAACAATCAAATCTTTATAATATTAGTACACATATAATACAGTACATTCATATTTAAATATTTTGTATCAGGAAAAATTAAGCATTCTATTAGGTAATAGTCATTACAAAATTTCCGATAAATATTTCTGCCAATGCAAACGAAACTGGATAAAGAAATTCAAATGTTTTCAAGTTATAATTACAAAATTGGCAGTAATTAACGGAAATTAAAGGAATTCAAAAGTTAAACAAAACATTTTGTAAATAGTTACGAAATAAAATTTGTTTTCGTTTCCTATGCGACTAATAAATTACAGGTTTTCAAATTGTATGGTTACTTTCGCTGTAAAAGTTAGTTCGCAAAGCACCTCCATTATGTAATAATTCATATCTGCAGTCTATTGTTTTACAATATTTGCGGTAATGATTCTCCAAGAAATCTATAATAACGTTTTGTGAAACTCCACACATTTAAACCGGTGTGTTCACATTTTAGATGTTGGTAGTTGGAGTGGAGACCCAGTTTTGAAAGGGTGCATAATGAATGAATCACAAACCGTAAACGTCATGACATAGAAAGAACAAAATTGTAATATTTTTCTTCCGTTTCTTTTCATTGAATTGTAATAATGTTACGGCATCAACGTACCAATATTTTTTTATGTTGGTAGCAGAAGACAATACTAATGATGAATTTAAAGTCCCCCAGCGCACCTAAAAAGTAATACTTCAAAAAGCCAAATCCTTCATGAAACCAAAAGAGATAAATTGTTATATTTTGATATACTTACTCCAGCAAGAAGCTTTGATAGAGTATATCGGATAATTTATATAAAACTGTTGCAACAATCTCAAAAATCTATGGGCAATTTTTGTAAACATGGACATCGTTTTATTTGACATTTAACAAAATTAAGCGAAAGACGCCATATCTATTATTATTTATTATAATTTACATACATTTTTTGAATTTTGTTATATTTACTTATTTAGTCACCGGTCAATAAAAGACAATGGAAAGACAGATCATTTAACGTTGGACGGTGCTCCAAGCTTGAACGTTTTTATAATTAACAAATAATTTGCAGTAAATAAATATTGCGGCTATAAATTGAGATATAAACTATCTTATCTTTCAAGATGCATCAAATTGTGTGCAAATCTTAGTAGTTTAGAAGTTTATCGGACCAAACAACGTGACACGAAATTTTTATACATTAAAGATTTACAATTACGTTTTACAAACTTCTTTGGGTATTTATAAAATTACGCTCATTTATTCGTTACCGTGATATTAATGTAATCGAAAGGAACAGTTTAAAAAAAAATAATATTAACGTTCACTTCGATACAAAAATACAATTTTGGAAAGACAGGCGTGAACTAATTTTTCTGTCATTGACACAATGTCACTCATTGACAGCGCTGAGACCTTAAGCATTAATTAAATTTAAAAACAGGCTACGAAATAAAATTGTTATTATATCGAGAGCGAACTTGATCAGGCTGCTTTATAAGGCGCCTGTGTAAGTAATGCCGGACAAATTAAGTAAAAGAATTGGTCCTGCATACCACTTATCAGTTTTATCTGATTTTAAGAAGTTTCTATATTTGCCTGATGTCCTTTTTTATAAAATAGAATGTAAACTGGTTGATATACATACATATGTACATAAACGTCACGTCTGTATCCTATGGGGGTAGGCAGAGACTATGGACTCCACTTTGCTCGATCTTGACATACTACTTTCGCTTCGTCTACTTTCATTAATCTTTTCATGCATTCTCGTCGGTTCAGGGTGCTTTTAACCTGGCCCTTGCCTGAGGTGCCATCGACCTGGTTTAGGTTGGTTCCATGGGGTCCTACTGACTCTTCCATAGGTTGGTGTCAAAAATTGTTAAAAAAATAGTTATACATACGTATGAAACAATGTAGGTTTAAGGATCGTAAACCTCTTGACACGCGCTATCCGGTGGATATGACAAAAGCGTTGCGCGTTCGTAATCGCTTTCCGTTGCTGTTGCTACATTCATTTTAAAAATCTCACGTACCACTTTGTGTTAAATTACTTATTTTTGTATTGTATTCACATGTACTGGTTTTTTATAACTGGAGGGCGGCCGCTGTCCGAGTTTCTCTAAGTCGGGTGCCCTTTTAAATAATTAGATCATAATGTTTTGGCTTGTTGTTCGGTTGCTTAAATATTTTTTGTTGTGACGTGCAATGACGTTTCTTATCAGGTAGATAATATCTATACCCATACAGTATGTATGTACTTACTGCCAACTGCCGGTACGGGCCTTTTCTACTTTTATAAGGCGGTCCGGCCTTAAAAACTAACCACCTCTTACTAACCGCCACTGCAACTACATTAAACTGTACACACGTTATGAAGTGACTGTGCAAGTCTGAGTTTGCACCAATGTACTGGAACGTGTGTGGGCATATAACTGTGCAAACTTCGTTCCAATTTTCGTTTCGAAACTGGTGCAAACACGTGTTTGCGCAAACTTGTGGCGGCCATAATAACACCGAGCATTTTGAAATGGTAAATTATTCGAAATGTCTATGTTGTTTTGTACCCTCAACGCAAATATACAGATTATTTACAGACAATAAATGGAATGATGGACGTTAAATCCATCAATTTTTTTTGCATGATTTGTTGTAAGCTTACCTACAAGCAGACTGATCAGCTCTCTACCATCACTACACTTCCTCAGTTAGATTCATGTCAAAATTAATATAATGAGAACGTTAAATCAAGTCCATACATCAAGACCGGTCCGAAATCAGTTCATTATGCGCCAAAAAACCCCGACTAGTTGCATTACCCGGGTATCGGCGACCTGGTAACGGTAACAAGATCTGAATACCGCGCCATCACATCTCGCTAGAAGACAATGGTTAATGAATTTAATGATGGCATTCCTTTCTTGCTCCGTTCTTAGTATAGTGTTTACTTTCTCCGCAGCCAACAGCGTCTTTATTGTAACGTTGTTTACTTTACAAAGATGTATGAAAGTCTATAAACATTATAGTCCACCAACATGCACTAGGCCAGCGTGGTAGGCTGTACTTAACCTCTTATATCTTATATATCTTTTTATATCTTATCTCTTATATCTTATTATATCTTACTCTCGATTGTAGAGGAGGCGTCGCCCTGCAGTGGGATATATTTGGGCTCCTTCAGACAAACATCTACGTATAATAGGGCAGGAAGTCACCAGATATGCGATGCTTCTAACAAATCGATTTCAAGATCCTAGGAAAAGTATGTTTCTTATCAAACCCTGCTGATCTCTTCAAAGATTTTAACAAAATTTGAAATATAAATAAAATAAAAATATTCTTTATATGGTGAAGCAGTACTCACTGCGAAAATATGGATGGATGCGACAACCTAGTAAACCTTAAGGTTCATCCATGCTATAATGGCGGTAATGGTGTGTTCTACAATTACCATTATTGATTCAGTCGCCTGTGTTTTCGACCGGATCTCGACTTATGGATAGTATTATTGTGCACTATGGTTCTCATTGTACTACTATATCGTCTTATATTCGCCCTAGGCATTAGAAGAGTCCACAATCAAGAGTTCTACCGAAAGGAAGAAGCCTATAGTTCACCGCGCTGACATAGTGCGCATTGATGGACTTGAGAACCATTGTAATTCTTTTTAAGATCTCCATATTACCTAGTCAGTGCCGATGTTTCCATTCATTAAAGTACTTATTTCTTACTTGGTCATATTGTACCAGGCCGAGAAAGAATCGTGATCAGAAATAGTGTGGATCAAGCCTTAATGCCATTTCTAGGAACACAGAATCAAATAATTAAATAGCCATGGTTCGATCAAGATTACTGTGAACTCAGAGAGAAGGGTTAAACCGGATTAGTTTCATAGTGCCACTTTTAAGTTTTTGTTCCATGCTACATATAAAATCGATGTCTGGCTGCCCGCTTAACTAATAACCTAAAAGTTACCTCAATATCTGTTAGTAAGAAATTGTTTTTCTGAATATCTATCTAATGTCGGAAGGAGAATTAATATAAGCATTAACTCTTAGATAAGGAAAAACATATTTATTGCAAAAATTGACATGCGGTACTGGCGTATAGGAAAGAGAGAGAAAGAGGACAATCGTAAATGCAAAGTAACCAACTAAAGTGGACGTAGCCAGGCGCGGCGGCTAGTATTTTTTAAATCTGTATGTCATTCTTATACAATCTTATTAAGGCCATCTATACTTAGCATACTAATCTCTTTGCTGATTGATCGACAACTGGCAATCTACGAGTACAGCATCCACAAAACATGTATATAACCGTGACTTTTACACTCACTGAACAACATACTTATTAACTTCGTTTAGTTTAATAAACTGTGTTCAAGTATTGCGGATTCGATCAGCAAGAAGTTTATCGCATTGTTGAAAAATGTTTCACCCTCTTTCATTTTTTCATATTGAAGGCAAAGGCAGTATTGAGTATACAAGAAATGTTTTAAAATGAAAAAAATGTGTGCTATTTCAGTTCCCATTGTACTGGATGTCATTAAATTACGCAAAAGTCATCTACGATTTAACTCATACTAGACGCAAACAATTGAACAACTTGTTGTGAAATTAATGTACGAGTAATTTTTAGCGGACTTGTTTGCTTTTATTGAGTCTTTGTTAAAATTGATCTACCCATTAGATATTTCAACCAGGACTAAAATATTAAATTTTATTCGGTCTTAATTGCATTACTTAAAATGCCACTTTTTTGTGCATTCAATTCATTAATTGATTTTGTTGAATCAAATTTCACGGAGTCCGGATGGTAAAGAAACGTAAATGTGTACTTCGGTATTGAAATATGAAATAGATGCAAAATGGATTCATTTTAGTACTTATTTTGCGTAGATTAGCATTTTAATTTAGGTTTTTATGGAATAAAGGAAATTGACTTCAATGAAAGTCAAGCAATAGATATTTTACGCAGAAGATGCAGTGAAAATAACATCTAAAGCATTTCCCACCGCGCGCCGCGGTTCGCGAATGACCGGGTTCACGATTACGTATACTAATGTAAAATTAAGTTTACACTTTCTCTGTTATCTACGCGGTTCACAAGTTGCAAGTTGTAGATAAAGTGCTGAACGCACTCGGAATACACAACGCGGGGAAAGCATTAAAATATGTCCGCCCGGCGCGAGATTACAACCGAGTACTGACATGCTAGCAAACAGACCGTTCCGTTTATGAGCCTTAAGATTATAAATTAATTCACAATAGTTTACAGTAGTACGTCATATGTATATTAGATATATGACAAATGTATTAGGTCAAATATATATCATAGAATCAATATTATTTATACTTGGAGCGTATTCGTCCCCAAGTTTTACGTAAGAGTTGATCAGGAATTGCGAATTTTAACCCCAAAATAAATATTTGTTGATCAAACAAATTATCATCTCGGTGCAGGGATCAAACCCATACCTTAACGGTTTACCACACGATATAGTCGCCCACAGAAACAGCTCAAGGCGTGGGCGATGTGGGCGGTCGCCCAAGGCCCAGCGAACTACGCGATTTAATGATTTACTGATGCACAAAAAATATTTAGCTAGGCACTAATATCCATCGCCATAACCATAAATCAATTTAATTATAAAATGATAAATCGTATTGGCTGGTAGTTATCTGAAATTTAAAATAATCCACAAAATTGATCTTAAAATAATAAAAAAAGAAGTTCTATTACATTTAAGTTTTCCACCGTCACAATTTACAATTAATTGTAAGCAGCCAAAATCGATACACTAACCCGTAAATCAGAACCTAGACCTGACAATTCGCAGGCCGCGTACACTACCGTTACACCAATGAGACATGTAATTAATAATAATGCATTCTAATCGCGGCCCGCATACAAAAGATCATTTCTATGAATAAATTACTTTGTCACATGTCAGCTTTGCCATTCTTGCGAACCACGATGGTGGTCGGTGATAGGAACGTTTGATGCAGATGACATCAATACCAGGCAAGGGGAAAATCCTGCATATTATTCTTAGTCAAAGTAGCCTTCGTGTTAGTAATGACAGATGTGGCTGGAACTTCAGGAATGTCGTTAATAGGAATATGTCATGCTCAATCAGTTTGTCCTAGGCCGGTAGTAGGCAGCGCCAACTTTAGGTCAGTAATTGCCAAGAGATAAAGACCAGGGCATCTGGAGGACGCTCGTTTCTGATGCCAAGGCCCAATTTAAGTCGCTGAGCCAGTGGAGTTACTTATTGTTGTTTGACGTGGTTTAGTCGTGTATTGAAAGACTTATTCTATTTTAGGGGATAATCATGATATAGCACTCCGTATGAGACAACATTCAATATAAATATCTAATTGAATTTATACTGGAACGAAGCCTTCTCGCTGTTCAGCTGTCTTCAATGAAAGAACAGATGAGGCTATTTCTCACTAATCAAATCAGGGGTGCATAAAACGTTGCATACAATGTGATATTTTATATATTTTTACAAGATGGTATTTATTTTTATTATCATTAGTCATAATAATTGTTTAAAATTAAATACTTTAGTTAATATTAAAATAACCATAATAAGCAATTATATATTTGCACAACTAAAAACAGATTGATTTTAATTACGATTTGAACAGAAAATCAAGATCATAAATGGTTGATTTTTGTGAAATATTTCCCAAGCGCAAAGGTTCGCAATAAGAACAAACAACTACGTCATTGCCATTCCTCGTATTGTGTGTAATTTATAAAACACCAAGAATTTTTAAAAGGTTGTTGCTCAAGTTTTAATTAGAACGACTGCAATCGACGTCGTGTTTCACTCGCAACGTCCCTTATTATCAATTTCAAGTAATATAATTGCAAAAACGATAAACGAACTGAATTTAGTGAGAAAAAATAAACTTAAATTGATATTTACGCGGTAAGTATGTGGCGTAAGTGAAAAAAACGTTTCGTTGAGCAACGTCTCGGATTCAAACGTAGTGGTCACGGCCGATCGGCGCTCGTGAAGGGGCAACTTGTGTTTTAATTCTTAAAACTGGAATCGGTTGATTACGAGCCGAGCGTGGAGACTGGTGACGTAAAACCTCGGTTAACTAGCCTTTTCAGATCGAGAGTACGCTGCGAAAACCTTGGACTGAAAAATTATGATAATCTGGTGTAAAAGTGGAATAATAACTTACTTTACATACGGCACTACCCAAGAACGTGAGCCAATAACACCGATGATCCTCGATTCGACACATTTATTTCAAGTGGCCTTTTTAATAACTATAAATGCATTTTAATTTAAAGTTTTCGGCCAAAAACAATCTGGAGCTATGAACGTGTTATGAATATCTTGCAATTGAATAATTATAATATTAAAGTATTTTTGTCAACCTCTCGAAATAGTCAAATAAATTTAGATACTCGTATATTCTGTACCTAACTTATTAACCCCTAAAAAGCCCAAATTAAAGTCTCCTTTAGATTTATTCTCATAAATCTAAAGAGGGTCTGAAATATCCTCATTAACAATTACATCAGAGTAACAAATAGTTTCAGTTCGGAAAACGACACTAATTAATTCCGCGTTCGAAATACGTTGCAAAATTGTATTACAGCAACCGTTGTGACCAACTGCATTTGATCTGCCTCTTTATTAGGGACGGAAAGGTGCCAATCTACTTCGCTCTCGGACCAGTATTAGCACCTACTTAGTTCTTACAAAAGACATTAACATAATGACGTATTTAAAATTAAATGTAAATATACTGGTTTTACAAATAACAATCGATATGGTGATAAAAATTTATCTAGAATATATATTTCTCCGAATAGTGGAATAATCCGCCGTGCTGAATAGAAGCTTAAGACTTCAAGATGCAATAAAAAATGTTTAAAGAGGCAAGCGCAGTGTCAGACTCCCGCCTAAAAGGTGGACGGACGACCTAGTTAAGGATGCAAAAATTCGCTGGATGCAGGCCACTTCCAATAGGTCAATATGAAAATCTTTAAGAGTGGCCTGTGTTCAGCAGTGGACTTTCTATGACTAAAAAGAGAGAGAGAAACGTAAACTACGTGAATATTAGTGTGTTTACACGAAATCAAATAACAATTTCTAATAGAAATTATTAATATAATACACGTCGATCATGAATTGGCTCAGGTTACACGGGTATCGCAAGTCGCAACAGACAGCTCATGACCGAGTCGCTGAGCTGTGGAGCTGTCGTCATTGCAGCACGACCGGCGCCTGCTACCGGCAACAATTGTGTCACAATAATGATGCCGTCCATGTGATGACAGGCTACACTTTGCCTGGACTCCGCAATTTGTTCCACCACCGCCCAGTCATTGCCGCGTAATATCTCTACTAGAGCTTGACATGTATGTAATATGTGGATGATGAAATGATGGGAGACTTTCCACATAAAGCTTCTCCAGTTGTATATATTTGTTTCGGAGGATAAAACCTCGTAGTCGAATAGTTTGTGTCCCCTTTTCCGATGAAGTCTATCATCAGTACGAACTTTCCATCTATTAGTTTCATAATAATTATATAAAAATTATAGGAATCTAGGTACATTTGGTAAAAGAGCAAATATTTTGTATGTTGACGGCCTTATTCATAGACAGATTTAAAACCTATTATAATTATTGAATGGTTTGTCCTTTTCGATCGACTTCAGAATTCAGTTTGAGCGAAGAAGACAAAATATTTGATAAGTAAAATAGGTTTTAAATCTGTCAATGAATGAGGCCGTTAGCCGTTAGGTATTGGTATCTATTTAAAATATTGAAACAATGAAATTACGGTCTACAATATACCATCCAATTAATTATGTTAAGCAACGATTAGAGCGCTAACGACTTATAAACAAGTCAGTTTATGAATTTGTTTAGCAATCTGTAGTATTTCCAGGTGTAATATCGTCATTTTGAAATAAAAACGTCATTAACATTAGCATTACTCGCATTCTGCACAAATTAGAACTAGAATTTATAATGATCGTATTATGTAATTTTACCAAAATATTCATTGAATATTTCCTGTAATAAAAATTATTAAACCTGCGGCTTTGTCGTGTCTATTGCATTTACTACAAGACGCTGCTCGCGGCGTCGCTTGCGACAGTTAAGGTAATTCGGGACAGAGACTGTCTTCCATGTATGTAGATCAAATATTCGTAAAATTACCATAGATCCCTATTTCTGTCACTAAAGCGTAATATTGCAATTTTATCATGTTTTTGGACGAAGATCTAATATTAATAATGTATTAAGTATTTTCCTCTCCCTCGGTAACAGTACTTGTCTGGATGAAGAGTATCCTATAACTTTTTCTGCACCTTTGACGACATGCGTATTCAATATCATTATGCATTTATCTATATTAACATAATATTATTGTACATGGGAGATAATGAGAGAACTAATATGGGGGGACTGTATTAATGTAATAGAACCCAAAACAATGAGTTTTTTGTCTGTTTGTATGTGCCTTTGTGTACGCTAATCTCGATACTTTTTAATTTTTATGCCGAAAAATGTACTGGTTTCGTGGGATGAACATGAAATTCAAACACATTTGTTACTTGTTCTAATTCGAAAGGGATGAGATGGAACAGAATATGCCTTGAGTGCGAATGTGAGGGTGAGATATAACAGTATGGGACGGGACGGAAAAGCAGTACATAGCTCGGCATTCACGACTGGACTCAAAAAGTATCTGGATCCGGGCGGAGCCGGGGCAGCCCCTAGTTATTATTATAGTCAGTTGACTAGTTAAAGCGTGAAAACGTAACAAACAACTGACATTCGGATTTCTAATATTAGCAAGGATTTACAGTCTAATATTAAGATATAGCGAAACAAGAGGCCGCGTGTTGTTTGGTGTATCCGATGCTTATAGACTTATTGTGCAATATAATTGTAATAAATGTATTGTAAAATGTTATTGTACATTTAAAGAGTCGCTTAATGGAAAATACGTGCAAATTTTCACGTCGCTGCGTAAATAATTCACTAACAACTTAACACAGAGCGGTAGATAAAACAGTGTGTCAATGTCAAATAATTGTCGGTGGAAGTGACGTCACGAGCCGCTTCCATAGAGAACGAGCGAGCTGTGACACCAGCCTGTACTTGGCCATAGGAGATTTGGTATATAAACAGTAATATACATAACTTTTTTTTTCTTGATTAATATCGACGATTTCAGGGGGGGGATTGGAACTTTTAAATTCAAGGTGAATAAATGAAATATATAGATTTTTATTTACATAAATTAAAAAAGTTGCCACACGAGATGAATAAAATATAAATTAAGAAAAAAAAAATCATTAACTACATTAGCTTTTGGTATGGTAGGAAATGATGAAGGGGAAATAATGATTGACCTTAAGCGTTGTCGTTAATTATTTAAAAAAAATCCATTTATGATTGTAATTAATCTGTATCTGCCCATATACGTCCCACTACAGGGCACGGGCCTCCTCTACAATTGATGGTACCATTGAGAGGGGTTAGGCCACCACGCTGGCCTAATGCCGGTTGGCAGACTTTGCATACCATAGGAAGTTTTACAAATCGCTATGGTATGCAGGTCTCATCAAGATGTATTCCTCCACAGATATAGTGCGTAGTGATTGACTATATATGTACACATGAGTCCGAAAACCTGTCCACATGAGTCCTGGCATTTGAACCCGCTAGCACCGTGGTGAACATCTTGGTAGCCGCGTCTTGTCCGTTATCAACAGGCCAACACGCACTTAATGTTAATAATTTTACACAACGTAAATTAAATTACTTCATCGCCTTCACAAGTGAATTGAACGCTGTTTAATCGTAAGACGTAACGTAATGGAGTGTTGCCCTGGTGTGTAATTACTGTCAAGCTGGGGGTTGTCCAGAGTGACGCTAAACACCGGCCTGTTAGCTCAATGCCGCCGTGATGATACGCTGAAAGTCACTAGGTTGAACTTTACACTAGGGATATTTATTTGGATATGAAAAAAAAACGTCATAAAGGTTTTATTTATTTCCGAGGAATTACCTAGGCAGAGGTACCCAAAGTGCCATTCTCAGTTCAACGAGCTTTTTTACCTCCTAAGTTGTGACGGGAGAGCATACACGGTACAAATTACAGTCCTGGACGATATATATTTCTAATCGAAAATCTACCACAAAAAGGATTGCCGAAACGGTAACTGCGTTACTAGACCACCAGGGTAACTATATAAACTACTGATAAACACACAGACCTATATTATCATATAAGGTGACATAAAAACGGCTGTAATTAAGTTCAATACCATTTAAAACCGTTGCTCTTGTTCTTGTTGCACAGAAACACTTGTGACGCAGTAAACGAGCAGATATAATTGAGTTTTATTTGGGCCGACGGCGGTGCGTAGCCGCGTGCATTGTCAAGCAACCTTCCATATAAGATTTCTCAACTTAAAACCAAACGACTCCCAAAGGTCGCCTTTAGTGGGGCACGCACTTAGGAAATTCTCGAGGGATTCAATGAAATAAAATTAAATAAAACATCTTATACATGCATACATATTGCATAGTCACGCCTTTTTCCCTCAAGGGGTAGGCAGGGGTGCTACCAGGACACCCGAGTTTCGCATTGTGTATTCTGTCCCACTATGTGATAGGGGGTAACCCTAACGCCTTATCGGACACGAATTCCTGATTCCGGGATGATAGTTAATCCAATATTACTTTGCCTGACCCGGGATTCGAATCGGATACCTTGGCGTAGGTAGATTGTATTGAAATTGATTTTTCAACCGCTAAATCTTGCTCCATTTAATAAATTTCTCTTACAGATTGATACTCGTATATAGCTGTGTATGCTGATAATAAAAGGGGTCGCCAGTTCAAGAAATTGTTTCCTTAATGCCCAACTGGTTAACGCCGATCAGATACCACAAAGGAATATTATGTTTAACATTGATATCGATGGATATTATCGAAAAAGCCTGATCAGAAATTGTGTTTAATTGACAGCTTTATTCGGATCAACAACGTGATAATTTCAGAATGTACAATTATCCACTAGTTAACGGCGTTAAGCATTTCATTCATGCTTTGTTCATACAAGATCCATTGTATCAAAAACGAAAATAAAATGATGAACAGGTTTCGACGCATCGTAAAGGTCCTTAGTCCCTACCTGTGTTCATTAAACCTTGAGGCAACTCTTTTTATTGAAAACAGATTGTCCGGCAGCCCTTTGAGGCAAATGGCCCGGATACAAAACCTACAGCTTTTAAAGCGCAGAAAACTGAACAAAGTAAAAATTGTTCCCGAAAACATCATCTAAAATATTGACACCACATAGCAATTAAAGTACCGAACATTCGAAACGTAAAAAGCATGATAATTAAAAAAAATCTCACACTTAAATACTTTCCACAAATATTAAGTGCTAATTTATGTTAATATATTTAATATCAAAATACGTAATAAACATTAAAACGTAATGAAGACGCAATAGTACCGAGATCAGTGTGAAAGTGAAATGTGCGTGTTTTTCGCTTCAACCGCTTTCAATGGCGACCAATCGCAATCTTCATTCGTTTTTTCTTGCTCCAATAAGTCCTTGTTACTCATCAAGGGAGTTCATGCGATAACTGGGGTCTTTCAAATCTATCTACGCAATAGTTACTGTCCTCTTATTATTTAAGATTCTCAATAGCTCATTTACTAAATCTGTTGTACCTTTAACTACATGATACACTATTTATACAAAAAATAATATCAACTTTTACTCTTAAAAATGTTGACGTCGTAATTATAACCTTGTTGGTATATTTTCGCTGGACATTTATACTCGTAATATCACAATTACTTAGAGGCTATATAGAACTGAAAAGTGAATGTTTTTCTTATACGATAAAGCGTTATATTTAAATGCAATTTCGTAAGGAAACGCTTCAGCCCTCAATACAATTTAACAAACAACTTATGAATGGTAAGGCACGCAAAGTAATTTCGCCACTAGCCGGATGGCGACCACTACAATTGACACAAGGACTATACAAACACACACATACGCGTAAGTCCTTAACAATCTCGCGTGCCTACACACGAAAACATTAAACTATTGAACCGTATCCAAATTTAAACTGGTATCATATTTTGTAGGGCAAAAACTCCGTGACCAATGTTTTATAATGTCTATTATTGCCATTACTTCAATATCAAGTTCAACGCGTATTTGACACGACGTGGTTTTGCGAGGAAAAATACGAATGAGTACATAAAGGTAATTGTTATGTGTTTTAAGCTGAGATATCAAGGCATACTAGAGCGGACGTCATGAAAAAAATCACAATCTACACTAATACAATATAAAGCTAATGAGTTTGTTTGAACGCGCTAATCTCAACAACTACTGGCTCGAATTGAAAAAATGTTTTAGTGTTGGATAGGCCATTTATAGAGGAAGGCTTTAAGCTATAAAACATTGCGCTATGACGAATAGGGGCATCAATGAAAAATATTACAAAAAGGGGTAAAAATATTATTCATTGGGGGTATTCATAGGGATTTTGCGGTGTGATTAAGTTAAATAATATCTGCACATTGCAGCAGTTAGTGCTTGGACTCGTGTTATATTAGTGCAATTTGGAGTACTCTCGACAGTTACAGATACTAATTAGTGACTCTAGCGTCCATGACTAAGCAAGATACCCCTTAATACTAAACTAAGCAGACCGATTTCATACAACCGGTCCTATTTACAGACAGATTTAAAACCTATTTTGGTTACCGAATATTTTGTCTTCCTCACTCAAACTGAATTCTTAAGTCGTTCGAAAGGGACAAACTCTTGTATGTACCTATATCTTAGCTTTGATAATAACTAGATACAACTATTTACAACATGGTAAGATGAGCGGTAATATCGCAATAAGTGATTTCTCACTGGCAACCTTGGGATGAGTGAGAATTTTAGGATTCAGCAATGTACATTTTAACAATTATGATAATATGGTCCTTTTGATTTAATTTAGATTGTTTTTGCTCAGCTGTACCGAAGCGATACATTTGCGCGTACAGAATTCCTCTCATAATCCCGAACAGTTTGTGAGTGGACCAAAACGTTAAAACCATTGGAAAGTTTATTGCATGTTTATCTAATTAATTATAACATTACTAAATGCGGCATGAGCAGATGTTTGGCGTACTGACGATGATTTTTCACTTTCACATAAAAATATTATTGTAAAAATGTTGTACTGTCAAGATATTCTTTATAAATTTTGCAAGTAACTACAGTCACACGATCATCTCAAAAGAACATGTCGAATATATGACCTATATTATACATAAATAAATTATTTATTTTATAATGTTTCAGTGTTTTAGTTTTAAGTGGTAGTAACTAGTTTTTGTATAGCACTAATCATCATAATTTTTTTTTTATTAGTGTATTCCCAAATTATTGTAATGCATTTGGCGGTTTAGTGCTAAACTGTCCACCGGCTAAAGATGATTACATGATAACAATAATATTCATTATTTTATTAACTACTTAGAATTGAGATAACTAATGTGTTTGTCGATCGTTTCGTCCTGCATATTATCTCATAACTTTATTGATTTAGTTTATGTTATAATTCATAAGTATAGGAATGCGATTAGCATAATATAATGAAATATTTCGTAAGCTGCTGAGTTCGCTTGTTAAATCCATAATATGTTATGGAGGCTATTTGCTAAGGGAATGGACAAAGGCCCTGAATTTAGATTAACCAATTTTCGATATTTACGTCCCATTACAATAACAACCATACGTTCCCAACACACACACACAGATTCCAACAGATCATGATGGAATTTCTTAGAAGAGAGGACAAGGTCCAGGAGTAGATAGATATCCTATGGAAAACCGAGATAGAAACATTTTTAGTTCGTCATTTTTAAAATATTGTATTTTGTAATGATATTTGATTTGCATTCACCCTAAAAACATCTCCTTAGTGCACGAGAACTGAATCAATATTCTGCTGGAACAAATAGCAAAGTATTTTAATTGTTGCCACTATGGGTTCTCCTTCACTAATTTGTGGAATAAAACGTATTTTCAAAATAGACAATGTTTATTTCGGTTTAAAAGTTTTGGTGTCTGTGTTTGGAAGGGGACCGATTTAGAACTGTTCGTGGCTGCGGTAAATAAAAGCTATAAAAACAGTTGCTCAAAATAGTTTTCTATCTGCTTAAAAAAACAACTTCCGTAACAGCTTCTAGGAGAAATCTCAGCATTCAACAGTTTTTTTTAAGTAAAGCACAGTCGGTATGCATTTAGGCTAACTCTATGTTTTATTTATAATAAAAAATAAATAAAAAGAAACAATATAAAACAGTATTTCAATAAAGTCAAAGACAAGAAGTGTAGTCAATTTACTTAGTATCCACAATTTCTATTTGAATTTCAGTTTTTACGACTGCAATTTGTGGGCCGACGAAACAATACGATTTCATTGGATCCGAATAAGGTTGTATGACTATCTAGTGATTTCACGGCATCGTTCAATGTGCTGGCAACTTCCTGCTGTCGATTGAAAGATACAAGTGACAAAAACAATCGTCGCGCCGCGGCCGCCACTCAGAGCATAAAAATACCTATTGTTAACTAAAGCTTCGAGAAACAGTCACTAAGGTCGAATGAGTTTAACAAGAGCGGATGTCAAATCGTATCGATAATTTTATGATATACTTTTATCGATGTTTTGTGTAGTAAACAATAACAACCCTAACAAGGTCGTTTGTCCACCTTGAAGGCGGATTTCTGACGCTTTTCTTGGCGGTACGGGGCCTGCAATTGAGAACTTTTTCATCCCGGCCCAGTTTTCCATTTTTGTATGCAGGTTGCTATGGACATCCTCGGGTCGGGGCGTGTTAAGCAGTGGATTTCCTATGTCTCATGAGAGAGAGGGAGAGATGGAGGAAAAGAGAGACATAGTTATAAGACAACAGCACTGAGCACAGTTAGACAGACGACCTGATAATGATTGCGAAAAATCGCTGGATAAATAAACTGTTAACAGGTACGCACGCGTGCAAACGATCAGTGTTTTTATTTCGCGAAGACTGATTAGGAACTAATATATTCCTTTTCAAATGTTTGTTGGTATAAGAAAAAATAACTTATGACGTCATTTTGTATTCACCTTAAATAAACCAAAGAAACTATAAATACACAATCAAACTTCCAATTTGCGCATACCGTTTTACCAACGCGTTACAACTTATAAGCATAACTAATTTATTTCAATGCCCAATTCTAAAACATACAATAATCAAATGCACACCGGTGTCCGAGTCATAGTTATCAAGCAAATCAAAGCTTATTGAAACCGCCGGGGCTGCAGCAATATCAATTGTTGCTTAATGATGTTATCTCACTTCCTAGTGTTAGAACGAATTCAATAGCACTTTAATTGTTGAACAAACATTTGTTAGGGCCGTGGGCATAGATAAACCTTGCTTGGTATGTTGGGCTATATACAAGTAGAACTGTTTTATATGGTGAGGAGGCTTTTTGCTGAATGGTTCTCTAGTAAAGAAATTGAATTTCGACTTACATCTACTACTTTGTGTAGATATCTAGGAGCTCTGTATATAACTTCCTCCGTCTGAACAGCCTTGTAAGTGACGAACTTACACATTTGATCTATTTACTTTGAGCGTTTTGGGTTCATCTTATAATCGGATACCATCAGGCCGGCGTACCTAATAGTCTCGAAATTAATAATATCATAGTGTTTTGTGCGGTGGCCTGTTGGTAACAGACCAGATGCGACTGCCAATATATTACGGTGGTCACGGGTTTAAATCGATGTTTTATTTTAGAGTAGGCCCGTGCCTTGCAGTTGGATATATTTGGACTGATACAGATATTTAGAGTAAACAGTCGAATTACGGTTGAATTTCGACCGCGGGGCGATCCCTAGTATTTAATATCTACAACTAGACTTTTTAAAGTTAATATAGGTATAGATGCAACAGCGATGCTAAATACTCGCAGATGCTCAACAAGTTCGATAAGATTCATGCTCTTCTCAAAATATCTGACCTTTTTTATATGTCACGTATAATTATGTACATCGATAATATAATGTTGACTCTTTCTACACCTTGCCATTTAATATAGGTATTAATAATTCTAGAGATAATTATTTGACCAGACATTGATTACATCGAATCTTGTGCATTTTAATAACACAGTATTAGCAAAGTAGTATTGTGGTATGACCTGTCGGTAACGACCCAGACAATGCCAACATGTTCGCGGTGGTCGCAGGTTCAAATCTCAGAGTACATTTCTGACTTTTCGAAGTCATGTGTGAATTGTCAATAATCACACACTATAAAGGTGAAATTTCCTTCACCATCGTAGGGAAACCTTCATACCATAGCGATTTCTAAGATTTTTTATGGTATGTAAAGCCCGCCAACCGGCACTAGACCAGCGTGGACTATATAGCGTAACCTCCTCGCAATCGTACTGTCGATTGTAGAAGAGGCCCGTGCCTAGCAGTGGGATGTATTCGGACTGATAATGCACAGTATAGTAGAGTAGTAACCTAAGTCATCTCATCGTAACCTGCATAGCAAACTCAACAGCAACAGCAATAATTGGATCATAGTTCTATTTGCAGATACTAAGATCATGAGCTAGGATATTTTTATAATAATTCACCAGCTGGTGTGTGAAATACCCCACCGAGAACGGGATGGGAGTTTTAGTCACCTACATGGAAGGATTATTGTCGAATTATTTTTATCCCAAGGAGTAGCAAGCCCAATAAAAAATAATCTATATTCTATACGATAGGATTCGGCTTGCATCGTTTGTGTCTCATACAATTAGTAGCCTGTTTGATTCCCACGATATCATTTATATAGTCTACAAATGTTTGGAAAAATATTGATGTTATTTCGCAAATTTCATACGCGTCGAAATCAACGAAATTATAAAACAACAAACTTATAAAGGAGAGCGTGTGTATATCAATAAATAACATTTTTATGTCTCATTTATAACACTTATTTTATTGGACTGTTTTATTTTAACATAAATTAACTTGAAGTAAGTGCGCCATAATTTTATTTGATGTGTTTTTTATTTCAATGTGTAACTATATGTAGACTTACATATACCGAATCACAATAATAAACTGATCAGAACATTATTATTATTACTTATAAAGAACAATATATATTAATGAAAAAAAAAAACACTAACGGCCTTATTTATACACAAGTTTAAAAGGTATTTTAGTTAACTGATATTTTGTCTTCTTCGCTCAAACTGAATTCTAAAGTCGTTCGAAAGGGACTAAACATTCGATAACTAAAATAGGCTTTAAATATGTCTATGAATAAGGCCGTACCAAGCCAACAATATTGTTATAACAATATTGTTGTATAACAATATTGTTATACTTCCTTATAAAATTGGCAATGTACTTTTGTAAAAATATCACCTAACATATATGCAAATAAACATTCACGAGTGCAATATAGACTATATTATATATTTTTTGTAATCACGTATATATATTGTTCCTTCAGCTAATAGTCTTCACTTAGTGTTTAGTCACTTACCCCAAAAGTACATCAACTGAATATGTCGGACCTGTGACTTTTAACATATTATCACTGATACGTTTACCCCTAACCTTCTATGCTGATCAGTAGTGGTCATGACCGATATTCCAGCGCAACAGGTAGGTTTTTCCTTTCAGTTAATTGTCATGTCCGTGGACCATCACTATGCCGGTGCCACCATTGTATTATGTTCACGGACAAATCTCCACCGGAGTACGAATTTAACACTCGAATATTTAACACTAATAGGCCATTATTAGGTTTTATAACCGGATAGAGTTAATAAAACAAGAAATTGATACTAGTACTGCCGATACGAAATAGACGTAACGGTCCTTTTAGGTTTTATTGGAGACTAGGTAATGGATCGGCTTCGCCTGGGTAAAGTTTAATTCTGTTATACAAGTGTTTAGTTATTAAGCAATAGGCATGAAAGCATTATAACTTAAAACATCATTAGATATGAATGACTAACGCCCGAATACTGGAACGACGTTCAATTAATAAGTTGCTCTTAACAGCGCACGGCTCACTTAGCCAGTACATTTAATCGGGATTAACGTAGTTAAGCGTAAGTTATATTTAAGTTGCGTTCCAGTATTTGGGCGTAGGTAAAGTGCATTAAGGAAACCAGCGTGCGGAAACTAAGAAAAATGTCACACCAAATTAGTGTGATCGAAAAAGACCAAATCCCTTTTATCGTATATCTTTTAGTTCTCGCCCAGCAGTGAGACATATCACATAAATAAAGAGATCTAGATGGACGAATAAACAAGGCTTCAATCAAAGGAATAAGGTAGTGTATCTCGGACATGTTCAATCAATTATGACTCGTGACGCAATCACACTATTATTTATTTTTTATCGGATTATAATTAAAGGAACAGCTGTTATACAAGTGTTACTTAATCTAATAATAGTGTAAGGAATCCTTATTTAGAGAAACAATGCTTAATTATGTAATGTACTGTGCTTAGTCTTATTACTGATACATTAATGAAAATCGCACGGTGTGTGATCCATAGAAGATAATTGTAATGGTTTTATTTATTGAAATAAAACTCATTTTTACGGATTTTATCGCGGATTAGGTATAATTTTACATTTTTAACTTCCCGACGCACAGTGGGTCGAAACGGCTATTTTTGTGACATAGGATTTTTTTTTGGATTTTCCAATTTTTTTTGACGCCAACGTTTTGATATTATCATTCCTTACACTATTCATTCTTTGTATTTTTTTGCTTAACCCTATAATTTCGGCAAAAAAAAATATTTTAGGTTTTTAATGTATGGAACGCACTATAAAAACCTAAATTTCAACGAAGTCCTGCTAGATCCTGCGTTGAAACCTTATTTTTCTGAATCTTGGTCTGTTCTACTATACTTCTATACTTCGAAAGTCTGCATCGACCTGCAACTTTTTCAGTTATGCAGTTCGAAAGAAATGATAAAATTCAATATTTCCCAAAAGATTTTTTACAATTATCTTCAGTAAATTTGACACAAATAAGATAAATAATTAATCTAATAAATTAACAAATACCAAGGAAAACTTGTATATGTGCCGTGCCAGATTAAAAAAAAACAAATGATGGAAATAACTAAAAAATAATAATAAAAAAGGCTAGTATAAAGCCTATACCTATATACTACTCACTATCACTACTGTTTTGTAGATCTTCTAAAATACTCTCTACATTAATAAATTCTAAGTCTTCTGGTTTTGATGGCAAATGCAGAAGCTCTTTAGCTTTTGTTGAGAGAACCATAACATGTTTTTTTGTCATGCGTGATCTAAGACTTGTGATCTTTGGATCAGATGACAAAAGGAGATTATGTAAGATGTCCTCATTCGAAGATATCCTACTAATTTTTCGGGAATGATTTTCCCTATATTTTCGGAAGTCTTTGTTCCGTGCTTCTGCGGCTTCTTCCGACAGCTTCCCAATGGGTATAGCCCCAAAATGTTTAATTATGTCAGCCCCATGAACTAATAATTTATGTACACTGGAAGGCATATAATAACACGGATATAAATCAACATATAGTTTTGCGGTTTCGGTAGAAAATAAAGCGAATTTAGTAATATCAACACGCTCTCCAGACGCAATTGTTTGTAGAATGATATAAAAATTCTCTATCAACTGCTCATTAATGCCAGTGATACGTGCTGTCATGGCTGTATTTTTAAAAAATCTTCGAGCTGTATTACCATCATTAGTGATGCCTGCTCCTTGCTTCACTATATCAATTAGCAAGCCACATTCTTCTTTAAATTCTTGTTGAATTGCAGACTTTCTGGTCTTCATTTTCTCTTTATCGTCACCCCTGCAGTTCCATTTCTTAATCTCCAAACGGTAAGCTATGTGGAGTAGGCACTCCATGCATCTTATCCACGTATGCAATGATGACAATCCATACTGGTACATTTCTTCATTCTTAGATCGCAGTTTGTGGGATTCCAAATTATTCATTTCTGTTGGTTTCGCTTTGCAAATGTCACAAACTGCTGTTGAAGTCTCAGAAAAGTATGAAGTTATTTTGCCGTCAATCATTGTCATCATTAATTCGTGGGCAATTTTCACTTTCCTAAATATAGATGGCTGGAGTGCCTCGATTTCTCCTGATATACCGGCTTTTATAGCTGCTACAGTAATTTGTGTTTCTTTTGTGAACGTAAACATAATGGGACGACAGTAAAATGTGGATGAACTTCGATCGTTTTCCCATAAAACCGTTCCATCATCATGTTGTAGTCTTATTGGAACAAGACTTGCCATAAATATACTGGAATCGTCCACGCCTACTTCAGAGATCTGCTTATAATTGCTTTGCCCCGAGGATCCATCAAAGCCCCATTTGCTGATAAGCTTCAGGTCAGTTGCAGAATCTAAATCGAACTCAATTGTATCCAAAAGCCTTGAGGCTGTCAAGTTGAGCAGAGCTTGCAATTTAACTGATGCCGTGCAATCACTAAATGTCATATCCTCCTTTCTTGGGTAACATTTCAATTTTGCTTCTTTTAATTTATAATAAGAAGGATACAATTGAAAGCCTTTTTCGCTTGCTGATTCTCTTAGGTTTATATATTGTGCCTTCGACAAATTTAGGGAAACAAGTAGCGCCAACGCTTTATCAGCAGTGTATGGAACATATTTTTTTGCATTCAAGCAATTATTCACTTTTGTTATATCTTCTGGATTTTTAAGTAAATGGTTTATTATATTAGCGATGGCTTCATGTCCATTACATTTCAGTGTATTTGATGTAGCTGCAATTAATTCTTCCTGAGACAAATTATTTTGAATTTGGTCTACTCGTCTTCGTTTTTGTCTGTTGGACAAATCATCGAATGATTTTCTGGGACAAATCAAAGCTGTAGAAGCTTTCGATGTGGATGGAGACAGATTCTCAAGACTTAAGTCCTCTTCATGTCTTTCGTGTTCTTCATGTACTTCATGTTCTTCGTGTCTTTCGTTTAATTTTAGTCCTTTAGGCCAAATTATTTCACTTTCTAGCCAATCACCATTTTTTTTAATAAAGTTAGAAAATATACGATTGCATTTTTGCCATCTAGCTGTTATAGAAGAACAGAATTTTACACAAAACTTTTGAAGCACTACACTATTTTCTTCAGTCACGTTTATTTTCTGTTGCAGAAAATCAGAAAGTTTTTTGCTATCTGATAGAGATCCAAGCTGGTCTCTTAAAACAACAAACATATCGAGATTAGTAACTAGAACCTCCATGATACCGAAACAAGGATTCAAAATAAAATGGTATGGATCGTAGCACGGATAAATGTACATTAAGAACGAATTCAAAATATAAGTCATTTTATACCCTGGGCAATAAACTAATTTTATTGCCCTAGATGCTCTCATTAATGATAGAACTAAGTAAAAGGACAAAACATGTTTACAATCGATATCACGAGAATGTTTGTTTTGTTTTAGTTAATTAAAGACAATAAACAAACAGTAGTTGTAAAACAATTAACTAAATGCACCTGTAATCTCCAGATGTCATCAGTGTTAATGACTGAAAGTAATCCTTTGCCATCTGGTGGTCCATTTGCATTTATGATTTATTACTGTGTTTACGTTAATTGTGTAACCACATGTTTTGGGTACAACAACCAATTATGCCAATAAATATTTACTTATTTACTTCTATTGTGTTATTCTATTAGATTTTTATATAATAGTTTGTATATCCACAATGTTTTTGTCTTACTATCTTGTGGTTAAATTGACTTAAAATGTCAATTACAAAATTAGAAATAGTACTATTTTTACCATTTTTCCGATCCCTATAACTGGAAAAGTTGCAAGTCAATGCAGACATTCGAAATGTACAAGTAAAGTAGAACTGGCCAGGATTCAGAAAAATAAGGTTTTAACGCAGGATCTAGCAGGACTTCGTAGAAATTTAGGTTTTTATAGTGCGTTCCATACATTAAAAACCTAAAATAATTTTTTATGCCGAAATTATAGGGTTAAGCAAAAAAATACAAAGAATGAATAGTGTAAGGAATGATAATATCAAAACGTTGGCGTGAAAAAAAATTGGAAAATCCGAAAAAAAATCCTATGTCACAAAAATAGCCGTTTCGACCCACCGTGCGACGTTTCGATTACTTTTCAGTTTTCGTGGTCACAGGGCGCAGCAATCCGTAAAAAATAGTTTTATTTCAATGTGTAACATTCGCGTAAATCTAAAATCCACTATGCCATATCAAGTCAAACAGAAATATAATAATTCGGGTTTGTAACTCATTACAGCCAGTATTAATAATAACATTTTATGATATGATACCGGTTACCGAAGGATGACTAGATTATTATAATAGGGGTATTACCCCACAAATCAATGGGATAATTTTTGATCAAATTAGAACTCATTTCCTGCCATTAAAAGGAAAGAGATGAAAATATTGGAATAAAAACGTGTATAAATTATGATAGAACACAGAGAGTAGAGACGATAATATGTCTGCTTAGAGATTTGTCATAATAAATAAAATCTGTATGGTGCTAAAATGATCACTTTTTAATATGTAGGCAACAACTAGTTAGGTGATTTTTTAAAGCTCTATAATGATTAGGGAAACGCGGTTAATGGCGGATGCACTTATTTGCCATTTGCAAATATTGAATACATTACTGGGCATTCGGATAACTCACTCACCTTACACAAGGAAGCAACACTTCCGATGCACAATATGAAGATTAATCTCACAGTAAAATTTGTTTATTGAAGCACCATGAAAACATCACGAAATAATCACAGGCAGTTCATACGGTCGTCTCATTTTTGAAGGAAATAACTTTATTAATTAAATTGACGTACAAACGACTCTTACTTTTAATTCACTATTCACGGTTGTAATAGTTACAATATTAAAGTTTTACAAAAGTATATAATGTCTCCGTATTTACTATTTGCATAGTGACGCGTGTTGCGCCAAGCTCAGTTATTCAACATTTTATCGCCAGTGTAAACAGTGAGACGGATTTGTTTTGTCCTTGCGAACGGCTTCTGCGCAAACAAAACACAATCGTAATGCAGTGTTATTAGCTATAACAAATAAAAATTGTATAAAACCAACTAAAATGAAAGTTATAAAGGTGAGCAACACCAGTGACCTTGGAACACGTTATGAATTAAATAAGAAAACGGATAGGTCGCGTACAGACCGACACGTGACTTGTGGAAACGCATTTTAAGGTTGGGAAGGATCTTAATACGACAAAATTTAAAAGAGCTATAAGATATTGAAGGGCTTTGGATATGTATGTTGAATATTTTAGTAATATTTAAGCAGTTTATAGGTATGGTTAAGGATATGAAGTTAATTTATAGGCATGGTTATGGATATGAAGTTAATATTAACCATTACTTGTTTATAATACAAAAATATTACGCTTATAATACACAGACGCCAGCCACTCTTTAAACTATTTTTATTTAGCACTAGCTTCTGCCCGCTAACTTCGTCTGCGTGATTAACTTTGTTTAAGAAAATATACACGTAAAGATTATTTGGTATTTCTCATCCCATCCCGTCCCGTCCCGTTATATCCCGCCCGTCCTATCTCATTCTCGCTCAAGGTATGTAATCCACGCCCATCGCATCCCTTCGAGTATAAAAAGTAACAAATATATCGGATTTCCGTCCTCATCCCACGGGAACACTTAATTTATCTGGATAAAATGTAGCCTAAGTGTTAATCCAGTGTTAATATGGGGAATATTAGTTTTTCTCATTTATCTTCCATAATACAAAGAAACACCCTGTATGTAAATAAGACATTTACCAGTTTTTAAGTTGGACTTGTACCTATATAACTGTGAAACCGCATCTCATTTCGTCTTGTAGTTTTTGCGTTATGCGCAAGTAAATAAAAAGAAACACCCTGTCTATAAATAAAATATGTACCAGTTTTAAAATTGGACGTGCACCATTATTACTGTGAAAACTGCATCTCATTTCGTATGGTAAATTTTGAGTAATGTGCAAGCAAACAAAAAGAAACAACCTGTATGTAAATGAAATATATACCAGTTTTTAAGTTGGACTTGCACCATTGTAATTTTGAAATTGCATCTCATTTGGTGCGGTAGTTTATGAGTAATGTGCAAGCAAACAAAAAGAAACACCCTGTATGTCAATGCAACATATATCAGTTTTTAAGTATATCCTGCAGCAATATAACTGTGAAAACCGCATATCATTTGGTGCGGTAGTATATGAGTAATGTGCAAGCAAACAAAAAGAAACACCCTGTATGCAAATGCAACATATACCAATTTTATTAAGTTGAACCTGCAGCAATATAATTGTGAAAACCGCATCTCATTTGGTGCGGTAGTTTATGAGTAATGTGCAAGCAAACAAAAAGAAACACCCTGTATGCAAATGCAACATATACCAGTTTTTAAGTTGAACCTGCAGCAATACAACTGTGAAAACCGCATCTCATTTGGTGCAGTAGTTTTTGCGTGATGCGCAAGCAAACATACAGACAGACAGACAGACAGACAGACAGACAAAAATTCTAAAAAAAAATGTTTTGGATTCTGTTGCTGTTATAAAGACCCACCGCGTTGAAATTTCTTAAATATCTTCCATGTACAGACATCGACCATTTACATTTTTATTATATGTATAGAAGAAGATAGAAGATATCTGAAACGTTTTGCGTATGGTACTCATTAAGATTGCTATACAGAGATCTATCAATGAATTAGCTTTCTGCGCAAAAAGTTGCGTATTTGGTCATCGCTCAAGTAAATATTTGTATAGACTACAAATATTGTATTGTGTTTTTTTAGACTATGAGTTTATACAAAATTTTATACATCAATGGCATAGTATATTATTGGTAAAAAAAACCTACTTAATAATCAAAAAAGTGGTATCGTTAAAATTTAATGGAAATGACCGTGCAGTTGAACCAAGCAGATGTTGACGCACATGTCTTTACATCTGCTCGTGAAATAAAAAAGACAAGAGAACTTCCTGAGACAGAACAAAATAATGCTCTGTATTACAATCAAACTTATACGTACAAAAGGCATACTCTTATGGGGATAAGACTTGAAAATACTTCTGGAAATATATCTCGCGTAGGGAAGTCATTAATGTTCAAACTGCTACTCATGGACTGTGTAGCGTGAGACTTTTAACTGAATTCCCAGGTCAGGCAATTTACTTTGCGTAAAGCGGCCCCTAGACCTGCAATAACATCTTATTGTACAATACGACAGAAAGGGACTTTGAATCCGAACGATCAATTATATCCCACAATGATACTGAATAAAGCTCTCTTTCCTTAACTTTTAATTCTCTTTGTCTGCCATTATTGCACGCGCGCGTGATTTCCTCGTTAAGACGAAATACCGACAAAAAAAATGCCTAACACTGTCCCTACGCGTTACAATGTAAAAATATGGTGCTATACACTTAAATTCGCTCAAACTTTCGTTCAGTAATTGCGCAATCTTCAATGTTTACCCTATATGGTCAATAATATTGCACAGTTCGTAATATTTCGCAATATAATTGATTGTCCAGAACACTAATAGCAGTGTTAAAAATTGGTGTAAAAATCTCTCATTTTGTGGATAGTGGATACTATTATAGATACTAGGTTTTTACTAGATCTATCTAATGACATTGCTCGGGTCAATGACCTTTACTATTGCAGGCCAACTATTTCATGCGGATTTAGTCATTAAGTATGTATTTTAATTTTCAATAGATAATGTTGTCCAAAGCTAGTTAAATAAATACACCCAACAGTCACATACATAGTCCTGACCCCACATTAAGATCAATTAAGTCTTGTGTCGCAGGTATCAGAACTACGAGAGACTTTTCGGTCTCACAAACACCCAGACCCGAAAGAAATATTTGTGGGCCGCACAAACATTTCTCTTGGTGCGGGGATCGAACCCGCGGCCTCTCGTTTCACAGCCGGCGTTTAACCAACTGCGCCACGGAGGCTGTCTATATGTATACATAGTACACTTCTTCAATAAAGCACTCTTCTGACCTTGCTCCATGTGTTATATATGTGTGTACTGTACTGTCCTGTATCAGCTCATATACGTCCCACTGCAGGGCACGAGCCTACTCTACAATCAAGTGTCCGATTGAGAGGGGTTAGGCTATGTAGTCTACCACGCTAGCATAGTGTGGGTTAGCTATCTTTACATACCATAGAAATTCTTACAAATTGCTATAGTATGCAGGTTTCCGCACGATGTTTTCCTTCACCGTTATTGACTATGCACACATGACTCAAAAAAGTCAAATCCCAGGGGTTTTGAAACCACGACCACCGTGGTAATACATATATTATGTATATGAAATAATATAACCTTTAAATTCGAACGCGTCCTTTACAGGCTTTAGATCCGGCCTCGATGATTCAACGATAAGATAACCACCGGATAGCGAGCAGTCAGCAATCTTTGCAGGAAGTTGTTAATAGTTAAGTTGCTCATTGAGGCGTTAAATTCATATTGAATAATTTATTTTGTTCATTTGAAACATACTTGATTTCTATTGAATATGATCATATTTAGATACCCAACTGTCGACTGATCATGTTGTTACATACTGTACTGTATTGTAGTAGCCTATCTACGTCCGATTGCGGGGCATGGGCCTCCTCTACAATCAAGAGTACGATTGAGTGGGGTTAGGCCATAGAGTCTACAATGCCGGCCTAGTGCAGGTTGGCGGACTTTTACACATCATATAATTTTTACAAATAGCTACTATGGTGTGCAGGTTTCCTCACGATGTTTTCCTACATCATCATCATCATCAGCCCTTCTGCGTCCACTGCTGGACATAGGCCTCTCCCATTTCCTACACCATTATAGTATAAAAATACTTTTCAAAGAAATTGGAAATCACTTTTTTGATAAAACGGATGTTTGCCGTGATAATGAAACGAACGTTGTACTATAATAAGTAATTTTACTAATAGGTACTATTATACACCGGTATGGAACTAATACGGTGGGGTGTTCGATTCTTTTTTATGATGTTTTTTCGAAAGGGAATTGTAATGTGTTGCGTGGGATTGGAATTTGTGACCGACATAGTATTTAATTATAAATCTTATTTAAGACAAAATAAGCTCGACGAAAAATGGCAATACTGCCTCGGTGGCGTAGTTGTACTACGGTACGACTACAAAGCTGAGGTCTCGGGTTCGAATCCCGGGTCGGGCAAAGTGATATTGGATTTTTTCTATTCATTATCAGCCCGAAGTCAGGAATTTGTGCCCGATATGGCGATAGACTCGCCCCCTATCACATCATGGGATGAAACATACAAGGCGAAATGTGAGTGTCCTGGTGGCGCTTCTGCCTACGCCTTCTGGGATAAAGGCGTGAGTTTATGTATATATGTAAAAATGGCAATAAATATTAACTCCTTTACTTACTTCTTCGATATAACTCTTGATAGAAGATGCTTATACATACTAAATTGCTTACATCTTATAATACTAATAATTAATACACTTGAGTGAGCACTCGTTCTTGTCTGAGTGCATGTGTTTTTCCGTAGAGATGATCGCCAGTGGGGCAAGACGACTCCACATCCGTTAGCCGCATCTCATGATCACCGCTCGAATGGTCAGATAGGACCCACCTCTAGCTTTCTTCTCATATCATTTATATCTATACATATCTTGCATGTTGTGATAACTTTAAGGTGTTACTTTTGTTTTAATATTTTTTGTATTCTTTTAGTGTCAGTTTTGTAACCACCACTGGTTGTCCAAATATATAAATACATACCTGAAGCTAGGTAGCATGAGTAACTGATGATAAGATCGACTTTAAAGTTGTAGATACTAGTGGCGGTACTTCCATACAAGCCCAAAAGCCCGGCTTGCCCTACTTAATACGTATATACTAAATTTTGAACGAAACCATTACATTCAATACAAAACAGTAATTACGAAACATCTACCATTTTTGAATTTACCGCGTTCCGTCGCGGCATGGCGCTCTTCAATGTAGCGTGAGCCGAAGCGCCGCCCGCGCTGCGCAACGCATTTAATAAATTCATTCAATAATTTTAACTCTCACGTTGAACGTAGCTCCGCGCATTTTTTAAAAGACGGTACACGCAAAACATATATCTGTCTTCTTCTCTCTCGTGTGCTTTTACGAGGCTTTTGGCAACGCATGCTATCTCTTTCACACAGACGGGTGAAATGCTACACTCTGGCACTACGAATGTATAGCTACAGATATCTATATATAGCAATAAAGTACTAAACCAAAAGCCCAGCTTTTGACCACAGAATTGTTTTGACTGAACATCGTACATTTGAAGGTCGTCATGTGTAACATTATTTGTTAAGTAAATTATATTTATTGTTAATAAATTACGTTGGTTCTTTTTTAAAATTATTTAATCATTTTTGAATACAAATAATGAAGTTTTTATATTTATTTCATAAATTAAAATTGCATGTTGTAATGTTTATTTTTTCGTCTAAGACTAGCAATACTGTACGAATTACTACTAACTTCATAAGTATTTTGACATTGTGCAATTATTCATTATTGTAAACAGTTCGGTTGAAGGTTAATTATTAGTTTTTTTAATGTTATTTAAACTTTTTGATACGAAAATGATTTGTATTGTTTCCTGTGATGGTTTTAGTGTGATGTTGAAAGTGTTCATTGCCGTTATAAAGGTAATTTAATTCAATTATATTGAAACTGGCGCGAAAACTACGCCGAGTTTGTGCATTTCTTAAATTCGTGGTAAATCACAAGAGGCATTTTATCGGTTCAGTTTACTTAACTACGTAATTCGATTTCTAAATGCTCCCATTCATATAGGATATAGGTTTAAACAGTCGTGTTACATATGCTTTTTAAGGGACACTTGTGTATTAGAATGTTTGGATTAATTCTTATGATTTCAATGAGTTTGTAGTTCTTTCAAAAGGCATGCTATTACTTGTAACTAAAATTACTTGTAAAAACTTAACCTTAATGTATTTATAACAATTTCTGTCTGCAATTTTGGTTAACTGCGCAGTCAAACACGGGAGCATAGTAGCTATCGTTGTGCTCGTGTAATACCGATTGCCGGGTATTAAAAGTGCTCAGTAGTTAGTGCATTAAAAAGATACGGTTGCATGACCGCAGGCTATCTATATTTGTATTACCTAATCCTAATATTGTACAGATTGTGTGGTAGGTCTACCGCCGCGCCGTAAATTCGATTTCGTCGTTTTTAGTATTTTTTGTCCTTCTATATAAATATGTATTAAAACTAAAATAATATTGGGCTTGCCCTACTCCAAAACCCTAGGCACGCCACTGGTAGATACCCTTTTGAGAGGTTAAATGTGGCTAGGCTAGACAGCTCATCCTTTAATACTTTTGCCAGTCTTCTTCATAACTAATATACTCCTACTATACTCTGTCTATACGGCATTCACTACACAATACACGTACGTACCAGTTAAAAAAAATAGAGTTATATGAAATTAAAACGAATATTGGAAATATAATGTCGTGTAGGTATATAAAATATGAATGCTATAAACTATGACATATAAAGTAAATATTTTTCAAGCCAGTAAAGTGAATCGGTACAGCTAGTTAAAAGCGAAAAAATATCCGTAACCTGACAATAAATTTAAATAAATTATTACAGAAATGTCCATATTGAACACTAAAAACCAGTGATTTATTTTGCTTCGCTGCGGTAGAAAATTACAGATAACTCATTCCCTGAACTCTTGCTTATAATTCATAGTTTTTATGATTGGCAAGTTTGCCTTCGTTAACAATGGGAGACCTTCGCAAATCAATAACAATAAGCTGTTACGAATAAATATAATGCCGTCGTTTGTAAGGTTCTTGCCATTTAATATCTGTTTCTGATTTTGTTTGTAAATTGGTCAATTTGCCACGCATAGAGAACTAGTTGACTTATATATCTAGTTCAGCAATCGAAGTATATTTGAGGACAATAATTTACTATGGGTTGTATTTATTCCTGCTGAGTTTTGAATCATATCTCATGAAAATATCGTCATCACGCAACTGTAAGCTGTTGCGTCACCAGCAATCGTTTTGGACAATAGTTGTTATTTTCAGTTGAGTATAGACATCTATTTTTTTATTTCTTTTTTGTACACTTAATAAATCTTAATAACGAAACGGATATTTAATATTAAAGTATAAATCGCGGTCGTATCGCTCGAGGCAATCTCATACCGACTACCATGGGATGGACATAAGAGACGGAAATAAATATTTAGATTGATAGATAAAATTTATATAAATGTTATATTAAATTATAATATCAATCAATATTTGTAAGTTTAGTCGCCAGCACAATTGGCATATTCCAAAGTGCAAGCAATACACCAATCAATTTTGAATTTAATACACCTAATAGTATAATTATGGGCGTTAATATTTAATTATAGGTATTATAAACATTTATTTCCAATAAATAATTTAAAAAAAAACTATATTTCTATCAAATATTCTATCAACACATTTATCACAAACAAAATGAAATTCTATATTCATCAATTCAATAGTATAAGTTTACACGCCACGAATTCTGATCAAATTACCGTTGCCGACGAAAAAACAAAAAGCCATTCAAGGTAATAAAGCAATGCTTTCACTACTTTATCCCTTCCATCACACCACCTGCCGTCACTTGCATTGTCTCTGGTTTATTATTACGCTTAATGTCATCTGTACTGACCACTGACGGATTTGGAACACCTCATGTGGGTCAAAAAAGTTATATTTAATATTCCCAACAGATTTTGTAAAATAAAATTAGATAACTTTTAGTTCAATATAATATAATTTTATTTAAAAGGAAATGCATAATAACCTCGTGGCTCGAGGACCGTTCTTGAGACTGCTATTATGCATTTGCCCTCTGATTGAGTCTATTAACATGTCCATCATAATCTATGAATATTTCTATACTTTCCAACCGCAGTGAAGAACTTCCTGACAGTGTAATTGAAAGTAATGCTGGTAATTTTCTGTACTCCAAACTAATTCAATTGAAGTAATGTATCGTTACTCACTTTTAAATAATAAAACAAATATTACTTAGATATTTTAGGGTACTAATCAAAAATGACTAATTTTAAGTATATTGTTTCAAGCATAAAATTAAGGCAGGAGTTATGCTCTTTCGAACTAGAAAAAAATATATTAAAAAAAGAGACAAAAAATCAATGTTTCGTGAACAGTGAGTCCTTTCATTTTCCCAGCATACAGCCCTGGTGTTAGGGAAAGTAATTCTTAACTAAATGTGCGTCGGAGTGCCGGCAATTATGCCATATTATATTACACACGTTGCTTCCGCACTTTATGCAGATTCGCTAATGTCTTCGCCAGCTGTTATAAAGTTACGTAAGAAAAACATAAGAGTTTTCTTTCTTTACTTCCTATGGGAAATAAATGACATTTCTCATATAATGTCAACAAAGTGGCAGAAATCAATTTTATTTTTGATTACATCTGAGGGCAAGCTGGACAACTTAATAAAGTTGGCAGGAAGTCGGTGTAAAAATCCCTGGGGAATTCTGATCTGATCGGATGAGGATTATCATTATGATATAACTGAGATTGCAAGTACTGCTACTTATTTAAATTATCTAATCAAAATACATCGTCGGATGTATGACGTTTTCTGTTGAATATGGACCTGTGTGTTCTGTGACCTGAATCAAAAGTCAGCCTGTAAGTTTGTATTCACGCTATATACTCCATAGGAGTGATAATATTTAAATATTTTGTATACTCCACAAGAAAAATACTTTTCGGCTCGAAATAGAAAGATATTAATTGATTTATTGGAACGCGATTGCAATATGGAAGTTGGTTGTTAAGGCCTATATAAATTATTATTTATTAGACGCTATAATTAATTTCCTTCACAGTGTGTGCAACATCACGTGTATCCAGCGGATGTTTTATGTGTTATATCCGAGGTAACACTTGCAACATTCTTACTAATATTATAAATGCGAAAGTAACTGTTTGTCTGTCTGTCTGCTACCTTTTCACGCCTAAACCACAGAACCGATTTTAATGACATATGATACAGTGATAGATTGGATCTCAGGAAAAGACATAGACTACTTTTATTAAAATTAAAGGCTTGAAGGGTTTGGAATAAGGGATTAAAATTTGTATGGAAAATTCTAAATCATTGAAGTTAGAGCTGTCGAACTTGGCGCTTTAGTTACTCATTTAAAAACACAAAAATGTCTGCATACTTTGTTTTCTTAAATTAACCCTAAACGGGTTCAAAATTGAAATGTTGTATGAAACCACTGAAGTTATTACAAAAAGGAAAAATAATAGCGTACTACAATAATGGAAAAACAGCATTATAGGGGTGAAATTAATAAGATGGAAAAAAATATACTTATTGTATTAATACATTTGTAAAATGTTTGTGTAAAATTAATATTTGTTTTAGTTTTCTATACTTCAAAAATTTGTAGTCAAAATGTTAATAATTGCCGCCACTTTGACTATAGTTTATAGTCAGAATTGAACATTTTAGCCGCCAATTTGATCTTTATATTTATTGGTCCGATTGGTCTCAAAATTAATATCTGATATCCTATGTTCCGATTATTATTAAACGACGGCAGGACAGTTCCGTCGATTTTAAGTTAACAAGAAAAATAACATGTATCTGCCATCTGGTATGGAGCGGAGTCAAAAATATCTGCACCCAGGCCAATATGGGACGGGCCGCTAGTATTCAACATATGACCAAGACGATGTTTAAAAACAAATGCGCTGATAGAAAATGTAGCTAAAGCAAAATATCAGACAAGGTGGGATCCCAAATAAACACTTTTTTAACACAGATGCTAAATATAGACGCCGTGATAATAATATTTCTAAATCTACATATGGTATGGGACAAGTATTTTTTATAACGGATATTTTCTTATGTTTCCATCGCGGCCCTTTGCCTCGTTTTTTGTTTAAATTTATTTATGACCTTTGCATATTGGTTGAGCGGGGATGGACAAGAGAAGCCGAGGATCGAATTGGATTGCGAGCAATGAGAGAGGTCTGTGTTCAACAGTGGTCTGATATATGTTGATTTTGGAAATTTTAAACCTCATCTAAGGTCTTTTTGACGCTATTTAACAGATATTGTAAATATTGGGACATGACTGCAAATTGTTTGCAATATTATTTATACTTATCTCTTTTCACGTTAACAAAATGTTCACGAAGTTTTGATTAGAGCCTGACGTAGAATTGGTTAACTTTACACTCAAAATCACAATTTTAAAATTGTTATAAACATAGATAAAATAAGAAATATCGATACAAATTCTTAGAAGAATGTGTAATTGTAACTTAATTTTTAAATATTCCCTAATAAATAGTAAAGATAAATATATCTAACATTTCCTAAGTAAGTTTACTTACTACTCGTAATATGAATAATTTAATAGGTGCCTTCTTCATCTAACAACATTAAACATTTTATTCAAAGTAGCCAGGAAAACAGAGCACAATAAACACGACAAAAAACAAAAAATATATTTTATAGATCTATATCATAACTTGCCCTCTTGTGTTTGGAATAGACATAAATCCGTCTTATGAGAGCACATTAATTTTTTTTTTAAATATGACAGTACTAATAGATAAATGAAAATCAGTTTTTGACCCGTACATACATAAACTCCCGCTTTTTTCCCAGAAGGGGTAGGCAGAGGTGCTACCAGGACATCTACATTTCAGTTTTTTATCCAATGCTGTTCTATTTAATACAATTTTTTGAGGGTAACCGAGGAACTCATTCAAGCCAAAGCTTAGTAATACTTTTTAAACCCTCAATAAGAGAGTATCATACAAGATATAGCTGTTTACATAATAGTATTCATACCTTGTGAATATGAATGCCCTTATCTCAAGCCTCAAGTGTATTGAATTGCCTACCTGAAAGCAAAAGAAATAATAATTATTACAAGTTTATGCAAATAAAGGATAGAAAAATCAAAATAAATTAAATGTTCTGAAATAATAGTAATGGCATAAAGATGTGTTTAATAATGTTAACGTAAACGTACGTTAATAAAATGTACATAAATATATTAGAAATCACGTTAACACAACGTAAAATTCTTAGGAGAATTACATAAACACATTACTTGCAATGGCGGATAGATCCATCCATAAAACTGCTTATTGCTATAGAAAAAACTAAAATACAACGCTGAAGCTCCGGTGCTCACTCCGCTCTATACACCAGTTAGACGTTCATTCAGATCAGGTGGAAAGATTGTCGTCAGGCCGTTAGGGCCTTATTCATAGACAGTTTTAAAACCTATTTTAGTCATCGAATGTTTTGTCTTCTTCCCACAAACAGAAATCAAAGGACAATACATACGATAGCTAAAATAGGTTTTAAAACTGTCTGAATAAGGTCTTACAACTGTTGGCAGTATTTTGGCACCTGCCTGGATAGCGATCACCGTACACTTTGTTGGAAAATTGGCGTCACTAGCATCGTCTTCCGTGCTTAGGCTGTTACCTTCCAAATCGGGCGGGCATAATTGTGTTAAACGGTGAGAGATTATAGATCGCTGGTTAATATGTATTTCTTCTATTTGAATTACATCAAGTGCATGAAAATCTGTCGTGGCATTATAAATAAATATTCCTAAGCGATTGCGTTAAATTGACACATTTCGAGGCTTAAGTTTTTAGTACGTTGATGAGAAGTTATTTCGCCATAATATAATATAATATGTGGAGCACGTGAAAAATTGCCGGCGTTCCCGCCGCCCTAATGACTCGCCAATTGCGCTAATGACGCGTGTTGCCATCGCATCGCGCGTCTAGCAGTCCAAACGTTTCACAATAATATAAACGTTCGAGTAATAACTACTTGTATTGCGGAGACACTGCTTCCTACTCATACTCATCAACATGATCTGCGGGCACTGGCAGTACTGCAGAGTCTAAAAGATATCCACAGCAATCTGTTTCCGCATGATGACGGTAAATTTTTAACAGACTTTGAAAAGACTAAGGTTACTTATTGATGTTCATTTTACAATTACTGAAAGAAAGGGCCAATATCTTCAAAATAAATAAGGTGTTCATTGAAATAATATTCAAAATAGTCATTATTATTATTTTGTGAAGGCTTTGTGTTTTGTTCTACAGTTAGCGCGAAAGAAAATTCACAATAAAATTAATTACAACACAAAAAAATAAGAATAATTTAGAAAATAAATAATTACTTATATTAAGAAATCTTGGGATTCAATTGCTTAAGTCAACCTTAAATTAATTATTGTAAATACATAGAATTGTATAAACTATGAAGTACATTTATGCAGGAGCATATCAGTATATTAATTAGTCCAATACATTTCATAAAACCAACCAAAACGACGTTTATAAAAACCGTTGAACCATCTATGACTCATAGGAGTAAATCTTCATAACCATTAATTTGATAGATGAAGTACGGCTTCTTGTGGTAATAAAGTCATTTGACATGAATTGAAAGGTCAAATAATTACATTAGCCACGCTCCATGCTGACCCCTGCCACTGTCTAACGGAGAAAGTTGAAACAATTTCAGCGCTTTACTGCAATGCGGTGACTCATGTCAGAACGAGCTGAAAACGACCCGGTTATAGCCACATTATATTAAACCTTATTTTTAATGTTCATGCCAGTTTTCTTAATATTCTTAACTAGAAAATCTTCGGGATTAGTCAGATGACAATGCGACGTGATAAAACACCGAAAAAAATACAATACAAAGATGTAGTTTATCACGATATCATGTCAAGATCACTCTAAAAGTTTCTAAATTGTGTCGTGACTTTCATGTTGTGCATGTAAAATGTTGCAACACATTATTATAGTATTTATCATCAAGTATTTTCTCTATTATAGAGAAAGGTTTCTTCAATTGTGGAAAGTGGCCTAGAGGTAAACGACATTATTGTTTCAACGGTGATTGCTTTGGATCTCCGATCCCTGTGTGGTTACATTTTAAGCCGCTCTTATAAGAACGCCTTTTGTGCAAATATTGTAGAATGTTCCAAACTTCCCTTGAAATTAAAATATTTTTTAATTATATGAATGCAATTAGTGTATGAATGTAGGAAGTAATCGAGGGTTAATATTTACTAGAGGACAAGTAAAAGTATGACCTTTCTCAATAACAATCAATGAGCGTGGAAAAGTAAGTGGTTATCTGCCCTCTGGTGGGTAGTATAACTTGAAGTGATCGAATATAATCTCGGGTTTTGTAACATTATGAGAAGAGCAATAGGGCGAGGGATAGCTAGTTTAAATTTCTTTGTGTGGACATATTTACCCACGCAATTATGAAATTGACACTATAAATTAATAACACAAAACAAAAACCTATTTTTTTAAATAATTTTAGGTGCAATAAATTAATGTTCCATACATTCATGCATAGATGGAACTTTTTATAATTTATTATATTGTGTTGTTTACTAGGTATAAACTCAAATAAACAAGGTCTGAAGTTAATATTGAAATAATAAATAATATATCCAGTCTCAATCCTTAAGATTTCTCTTGCTCATCTCTAAATACCTACCTATAAAGCACTGATGTATCATTATTCAGCATGTGACGATGCACAGCATCTGTGAGAGTGCGTCTTACTTCCTTTTCCGTTTTTACTCAATACAAGCCTTTTTTGTGTAACTTCCGCTTCGTTTCGACCAATCAGCGTTGAGCAAGTGTCACGTGGTCTCAGGAGATCGCCTGTGGGGGGACCGCACGATATTGGATCATAGCGTCGTTCTTCCTTCGAAGAAGCAACATCAAAAATAAGTTTAAAGCAAATTAATATAAACATGGTAAAAACCATTTTAAATTCGTAAGTGAAAAAGAGTATGGTGTTTCTGGGCGCTCGCTCGCCTAAGTAGGCAGTGTTGTCGGTGGATGACCACGTCTTGTCTTCCGCCGAGGATCGCTCTGACGCTTGAGACCACCATACCACCTTCAATCCTCGCAAGCGCCGATCTTCGCCAGTGAGAAATACAAGTGGTTCGAGCTCTGAATACTCGGAATACCCTCATACTAAGGTGAAATGGAGCTGTCACGGTAAGTCCATTTAAAGCTTTAAAGTGACCAAGGGAACACTCTAACGTGTACTTTGACAATGTAATACGTTTGTTACGTTGACTGCCTCTGTGGCGGAAGTCTCGGTAACGGATCCCGGTTCGGGCAAGGCATATTGAACTTTTCTATTCATTGTCACCCCGGAGGCAGGTATTTGAGCCTAATATGGCGATGGGCTCGCCCCTTGTCACATCATGGGATGTAGCAAGCGAAGCAAATTTTAGTGAATGTCCTGGTTGCTACCAGGACAACCTCTGCCTACCCCTTCCGGGACATGAGTTTATGCATGTATGTAGGTACGTTTGGAAGTCTTGCAATTATTACACGCAGAGATACAGGTATTTCCTCCCTCACAAGTGCCTGGCGCGTTTTTATTACCGCAAAGGAAGGTCAAATCTAAAAGTTTACCATTATTAGAAGTGCAGTCTCCTTTGCCTTACTTGCACAACGAGTTATTGAGTATTAACTTACAACATATAATTGACTGGGCAGCAGCCCCGGACATGGTTTACTACCTTCCTCTGTATTTAAGTAGTTTTCGGAACTAGTTATTGAAACCTACTTACCAATTTCATAATAATAATAAAATCAACTCTAATGCGAGAAAGAATAAAAGTGCATGGAAAACTCGTCAGGAGCGTATCCTGAATGAATTGCCTAAGAAGAACTTGCGAGAGTGTCTGCGTAAGATACCTCCAAGTTTTAAATGTTTTTTTTTTTTTATGAGTCTGCTGCAGGCTTTTAACATATGATATCGATGGTATTATAAAATGGGTCGTCCTTAGTATACCCAAGACAAATAGGCACTGAAAACTAATGCTAAACCAGTGACTATACCAAACAATGAACGAATGAAAGAAATCCAATCTATGGAGCCTGTCTGTGAGCGTATCGCAGGCAGTGGCTTTCGCTTTGGGCTTCGAAGGCCCATTACTATTAATTTACGAGAATGCGTCTGCCAATTACCTCCAAGTCTCTGCTGGTCTACCTACCCATCACAGAGGCTGCTTCACTGATTAATTACTAGAGGCCTTCTGCGTGCAACAAAGAATTTTACGGAGGCCGTCTGTGAGCGTATCGCAGGCAGTGGCTTGCGCTTTGGGCTTCGGAGGCCCTTCTCGAATAGTTTACGAGAATGCGTCTGCCATTTACCTCCAATTCTCTGTTGGTCTACCTACCTATCACAGAGGCTGCTTCACCGATTAATGACTCGAGGCCTCGTGCGTGTATCAACGGATTTTACGGAGGCTGTCTGTGAGCGTATCGCAGGCAGTGGCTTGCGCTTTGGGCTTCGGAGGCCCTTCTCGAATAGTTTACGAGAATGCGTTTGCCATTTACCTCCACGCCTCTGCTGATTTACCCATCACAGAGGTGGCTTCGCCGAATAGAAGCGAAACAATTGGCAACAATGTCGCAACAAACGAAGACACTACACGGTGTGCTGGAGTTTGAGATTTGAATCTTTATTTACTCAAAATAAATTTTCATTTCACTTTGAGATAAGTACAATAATAACTTAAGCTAACATCAGAACATAGATCAAACTATACGTTTAATAATTCTAAAATAATAATATGAAACCGTGTATTGAATACAAAACAACAATAAAGTGGGTAGGAGTAATAAAAAATGTTAAACAAGCAAAACAATGTGCACTATTGTATTGTTTCGATACTTGCTGCCGGTCCGTACACAGGTCCGTATTTAATACTTTAATGACAATACAAAAGATTGTAATTTATTGTTATACATTAAAACTCTTTATTGATTTTATTTCTTTTGGTAAATTATTGTACATTTGGGCATAGCGGATACATGTTTTAGCCTAATTAGTTTAGGGTGTTAGAAGACAAATATTATTTAGTTTTCCGAAGCAAAATCCTCTGGGACCCAGGATCTTGCCAACAATGTTTGGGACAAGAGTGCGGGAAGCTGCAGGTATATTTGTGTACCGTACTGTATCATTCCATATATGTCCAACAGCATTTGACGGTCCTCCTCTACACACGAGCGTGCGACTTATCAGTTGTGCATGGCAATTTGTTATTACGAATAGTACCCACATGACTACTTAAAGTTAGAGGTGTGCGCTGGGATTGGAGCCAGCGACCAACGTGAGCATGTTGACGGTCGCGTCTGGTCCGTTACCGACAGGCCGCCACTTGCATTTGGTCTATATTGGATTGATGTATCGAACCGAAATCATTCAAACTAATATATTTCCTCTGGATTCCATCTTGTATTCTGGATGATAAAAATTGACTTATACCCTTACCGACCTACACCGACTTATACCTTTCACGTTAAATGTTGCAGAGTGCTTAACAAACTGCAAATACTCCAGAAGACGAGCTTATTTTTCGGAGTATCTTGCGCATTCAAAATTTTCGTTCATCGTTATTGGCTAACAGGTAACTACGGTGACTGGAGAAATTAGTTTTGAACACGCTCCAGTGCCTGGGTATGAACATCGAGCGCTGAACAGGACTACTCAAGATATATAATATTTGGACTAGTTTGAAACACAAAGCAGAACTTCAAGGTTCTTGTTACTTGAGGCGAGCCGTCGGGTCGCGTCGCCAAGAAAACTATGTTCTGTTTAGTTCCAGGTATTACTAAGCAATTTAGCTAAACTTTTCTAATATTATAGCGCAAAGAGGTTGCATACACTGTCTTCTCTCACAACTTTTCGCAAGAAATCTTCCTAAATAACATCACGGGTATAGATAGTGCACACAAGAGCACACTATTGTTGACCTGATGTGGTAGATTGCAGCCAGGGAGTCCTTACAAGAGAAAAGCAATTTGTTTCCGAAATCAACTAAACATTTTCTAATGACTTGAGAGGGGGAGCCCAACTAGACGACCTCACGGTATCTGACTAAGTACAACAACTCAACCACTGAACCGGACATTGCAACAGAAAAGGAGAGGTTTGCGAGCTGTGGTTAATCATTTCAGGTCCCTATTGCAGAGCCATCATGTGATGTGGCCGTCTGACAGTCGGGCAGTCTTATCATATGGACTAAAATTTTCGGCACGTGGAACCGCCTGGATTAACTGACCTAATTCTGGCATGCATTCAGCCGGCATTGGCGTTTTCAACTAGGGTCGTTAGTTCCTCAACCATGTATAATTCCATGCATCCTACAACATATGAACTCTGCAGAGGGACTTTACTTCCTCGTGGTTCTAACGTGAAAGAAAGCATTTTGGCTACCACTTTCACAGTTTCGAATATTTTACAAACCTATGATATATAATCCATCAATTGGAGCAGGTGGATGGACCAGATGGTGTTGTTGCAAATCAAGTGCAAGTTGGTCAACATTTTTTAGCCCATCTATCCTATAAAATTTGACGTCTTATATTATTACTACACAGGTCTGTGTAGTTTTATTAATTGGTAAAAGTTTGTACCAACGATTATTTCGGATTTTAACATAATTAATTTTATGTAGAAATAGTCTTTTTGATTGAACACATTTACTAAATGCCATTTCGTTTGAGAAGCTCAAAGTATAAAAACAAACCCCCCTTGGGACCCAGCGATTACAAACAAAATCAACAGATATTGAATCGTTGTTTTAAAGTTGTTAGGTTCTCGAATATGACCACGTATATTTCTCCTAGCTTCAGATAGACGTGCATAAGTTTTGAAAAATTTCGCGCTGAATATTGCGTCAATGAATTGATCATTACGTCGTAACTACTGTACTTTACAGCCATGTTGGTTCCAACATGGAAACGAATATGTATTAACAATAAGGTGGGAAAATTCTAAACCATAATAATCCTAACATACATTCTATTGATTGGATTCTAAATGTTATCACTTTACTGAGCACTTAGCTGAAAGGCTCGGTACTGAATGTATTAATGCCTTATTTATTTCAAAGGACCTAACCATGGTGCTTCACGAGCAATAATCAGAAACTGAGTAAAGCCGGTTCTTCAGATGCAAGTATACAATAATTATATATTATATATGCTTACAATACGTTTTCCAAGTTATATCAAAAGCAAGTAATTGATAAATCAATGCAATTAACAATTCAATATTGCAGTTATTTTTGAACCTGTTTTATAGGTTTATGTTGAATATTACAAGCTGAAGAATATGTTTATGCATAATATAATTAACACAAATTTCAATTTCAGAGATTCATTTTTTCTTTTAAACCTGAATCTTCATCACATAGCGTCGTTACGTGGTCACCAGGAGCTATAAACACCTCTCTCACAGATGCTGTGCATCGTCACATGCTGAATAATGGTACAAGTTTTACATAACAATAAAACTTGTATTATTAAGACAGAGACGATGCACAGCATCCCATTAAGACCTCCTGGTGAGAGACTTCTATGATCCAATATCGTGCGGTCCCCCCACAGGCGATCTCCTGAGACCACGTGACACTTGCTCAACGCTGATTGGTCGAAACGAAGCGGAAGTTACACAAAAAAGGCTTGTATTGAGTAAAAACGGAAAAGGAAGTAAGACGCACTCTCACAGATGCTGTGCATCGTCTCTGTCTTAATAATACAAGTTTTATTGTTATGTAAAACTTGTACCACTATCCAAAACACTATACAACATTGTCAAGCAACGCGTTGTATAAAGTATGAAACGCGAGTTGTCGTCGGAACATCGCAATCAAATGCGAGCTGGTGTCGCAAGCGTTTCATTAGCATGTCGTTCGGACCGCATATAGATTGCATTTGAGCTAAAGGGCAGTGACACTAATTCATACAACAATCTCAATGGACAATCTGTGAAAGCCCTCGGCAAAAACTCTTGCATTACGTTCTGGTAATTTGGTATCGATAGCAGATGGTCTCCGAGTGATACCAGTTCAGATTTGAAAGTGTTCCGATATTTTTACACAATATTGTAAAACAAATAGGGCCTATATCAATTGAGTAAAACGTAGTCGCATGTTTACCATGACCGACGACCGTGCTAGGAGTGTATCAGGCAAACTAAATATTTTGTATTAATTACTAGGAGCAAAAACAATACAGTTTCGCCAAAATAATAACACACGAAAATACAGAGTCGAAAGGTTTCATGCAGATAATGCATGGTAGATGGGCTTGCATTTGAATCTTTCGTTATGTGCAAGTCAATGTAAAGTAAAGGTATTATAGAATATTTATTAAAAATACAAGATATTTAGGCCTTAATTGGCATAATCACACCAACCTTTCTGATCACACATTTAATGTCAAATGAAAACACATACAAACAATACATAAATAACCATACAAAACGTCAGTACGTGTGCAACCCGCCTAAAACCAAAGACAGTTGACGGATGACAGATGTCGTGGAGACGCTAATGCCGGTATCGAGGCCACGGACTCCGCTGCACGATCGCTTTGAACTTGAATAAATAAAAGTACTTATTTGCCGTCCACAAATGTGCCATTAGGGCGACTGGAAACTGTTCTCTGTACTCTAATCGACAGTGGAACAATACAATAAGTGAAGAATTTGCTGTCTTCGGGTGTGGATTCACGCTAGATGCTGTTTAGTATCAGCACATTTAAATATGTTTGTATTTTGAAGGAAAAATAATAACAGTTTTTTTTTCTGACGTTATTAATTATTTCCTTCTGCACCATTAATTCGAGTACCTATACCTATATAAGGAACTAATTTTTGCCCGGAACTTCGTCAGCGCGATTTACTTTATATGAAATTAGTTACTTTATTATAAAATTTGCCAATTTGCCAAAAACAATTTGCCTACTTATACCCATACAAAACATAAAAATATTAAATCCTTATAATTTGTCCTTAAACTATGTTAAGTAGATAAGATTTTTATTCAGACGCTACATAAAAAGTCGGCACATACATTGAAATTTTACCTCACTTGAGATTTTATTGCAATAAAATCAAATAATATACATAAATTTGAAAAACTAAACATTATCAATTCAAAAATTTTCAGCTCGTGTACTGCGCCAAATACCGAAACCCGGATTTGAACCAGGGACCGCTAGACCACTCGATCTAATGCTCTTCCAGACTGAGCTATTTCGGTTTGTATCTCAGCTATCGAAGTTCTGCATCGGTTCGAACATCCGAACGGTTTAGTTTGCTGGAAGTTATAGTCAACTTATTCTTTAATACAACGTTTTCTAAGGGTAAAATATTATACGTGGAACACAATAGACTAGTTAGGGCTTTAGAAATTTCATCATCATTTTAAATATTTGTATGTTACTTGACGTATATTATTAGACCTGTAGGGGGGTTCCTTTATTCTCCGACACGAAGTTCGTATGTCCGAAAGTTCGACGTGCACGTATAAAAGTTTTCCACTTATAAAAATCAATACTATTTTCTATAAAACGTATCGTTCACTTAGAACTTAGTCTATGGTTACGATAGAGGATTTGAACATTGTTTAGAGTATTTAGGCACTTTCGTACTGTTTTACGTACGTTTATTCACAATATTGTAGTATTGTGCTCCAAAGCAGTTGTTGAATTAATTAAGGATTTAAAAAAAATTATATACTAGGGTAGGGCGGGTCTAAAAAGTCCAATTTCATTATTTTGAATTATAGTGTATATATCAAGTAAACCATATCAAATTAAATAACACTAACCAAACAAACAGTTTTATGGCCATGTTCAAATTAATTTCTAGTTGAATTAAAATAACAGAAATATGTCACTTTTAAACATCTGACGTAAAAAAACCGGTTATACGAAATAATTTGATTCATTCCCGAATTAAGCTCATAAATATAATCGAAATGCCTTTAATATTACCAACAAAACAATGGAAGCAAAAATGTCCGCCTTACAAACAGTACCAGTTATTCAATATAGACAAGGCGATATTGTTTTAGCGCAGAATGTAGGGCAGTTGCGAGTGTTTAGTCAGATGAGGTGTAACTGGAGCGCTGGACGCGATTTAGAAAGGTGTCGGCCAGATTATACTTGGAACATTGATATCTGTGTTGTCGCGTGTGGACATATTATTACTTTCATAGAACCGTCTGCAATAGATATTATAAAAGTAAATTCTTTTGAGCACTGCGATATTAATTAATCTGTCTATACCAACGTTGTGTTTGTCTTATTTGACCTGCTCTTCACGAATCGAATCTCTAAAAAGTTTGTTATTTCTGTGTGATTAGATAATTAATTAATAAAGGTGTTATAAGCCCTCCAACTATCTAGGGGGCCTTACATTCCAGGTGTGCGCCGTACTGGGGAACTGTCAATAGCCCGGTGAATGTTTTGTTTCCACAAGCAGACATATAAATCAACGCAGTAGAAAAGAGACAGAGAGCATCTCTATAAGTTATAAATACTGCTATGTCCATCCTTCGTGTTCGTGTGGTGTCAGTGCGATGTCATTGCAAACACATTGTAAACAAACATGACGTTTGACACATCGTCGTAAATGAATTAATATATTTTCGCATGTTTTAAGTATTTAAAGGTATAATAATATCAAGTGAAGTGTATAATGTCAATATGTATTTATATAAGCAACGATATTAGGTATTAAATGATTATAAAAGCATCAGCCTGCAAAATAATACAGAACTTCCTTTTCATTCGAATTTACGAGTATTTTGATTCATTGTACTTAGAGAAAGAATTCAATTGGTATTTTTGTTTGTATCGGCCCAATTCCAACCCTTAGTATTCGTGATAAATGCAATATAAAAAAATCCTACAATAAATATCAAATATTTACGTATTATTAATGATGCCAACAGTAAACAGGTAATTTTCCATAAATATGATTTAAATAGTTTTTTGTATAAACAATACAATAAAAAAGACATGATTATTATATTATATATTTTTACAGCTTCTAAAATAAGGAGATACTGCACGAAATGAATAATTACATCTGTTCGTAATATATGAGAATGCTCTTAAAGTAAAAAGAGCTCTACACTGGCTATCAAATATATAATAAAAGTAGCTCTCTCTACTAACCTCTACCTCTGCCTCCACAAAAAATGTAATAAAACATAATTTTATAATCAGGATTAACTAGGAATATTCAATTCAAAAATATATCTTATATTTATTGGTCAATAAAGTATCGAGTATTATTATTGCCTTGTTTTTTTTTTACTATATATACAATACAATATCATTAAATATTAATAGGGAGGTGTTGAAGTATCTTCGACGAAAATCTCATATTTAGGAAGACACTTTTACCGAGCTATCAGTTTCAAGTACGTGGGCGGAACCGCCACCAAATTTACCTAGTAAACAATAAACGCTTTTTTTAAATATTACTTCGAGATCTTAATTTAGAAAATTAGGTAATAGTTTTAATCATGCAACACCAAGCATTGTATTACATGTTAATCGTAAATTCTCTATCTCTCTTGTTCTTTGCATGATAGCTGTCACTGCACACCTCCCCTCACTTCATGCCCCGGCTCTCAAGATAGTTGGAGACATATAAATACATTGGTTGAAATTAAAACCGTAGTAATTAATTATTTGTATAAGTAATTTTGAAAGAAAACTCGACTGTAATTCTTCGTTTCAGACATAGAGGATATCTTCAACATTTTTAACGTGAATTTAACAAAATCAATTACAGATTGCAGACCAGTGGACGGTGTTCGTGTTATCCATTTTACAATAACAAACAAACCATTGCAACTTGTTGACAATTATACCACTTGCCTGGCTTCATCACAACCGATTACAATGACATCTAATAATATGTTTACAAAACAGACCAGACAGGTTTACTGCATATATGAGTAAACGCGTGTAGTCTTCAGCAATAACCAATAAGAAAATATATATGCACTAGTTTTGAATCGTGGCTTCCCTGAACCGTGCATTATGAGAGTCAAAGTACCCTATGTCACTCTGTGGCTCATAAACAACAGGTCCGTATAAAACGTTTCGAACTTTTCTTCTGTGTCTACCTGAGGACACCCTGCAAATACACGTTACTATTATAAATATTTATCTCAATTAATTGGGGTTTCTCTTCATACTATTGAGTACGAAGAGAGAAGATCATAAGATCTTAGTGGCTCAATAGTGTTAATAATGAACTGATGAGTAGTACGAGAATGCTTCTCAACTTAATATGAGTTTTTTAAACGGTATTTAGCGCGGCTATTGGGAAATTGGAACTGAAAGCCAAAACCACGTCGACTTATTCTTTATCATTGCTGCCGCAACATGCATTCCGCCAAGTGCATTACGGGACAGTAAATATTTCCACATTCGTGGTATTGCTCATCACGATTTCAGGAAAACATAAAGACGTTTTCACATGCCGTTACATTGTCCTACAAACTACAAAGTATAAGCAGTTATTTTTATAAAAATCACCGACGTGCTAGTTCATGGTGCGTTAAATTTTATCACAAGAAAAAACATTTCATCGTTACTAAGCGCGGTCAATGGAGCTCGTATTGTAAGCATAACTGTATATACAATACGTCACAGGTACATAGGTGCTAATATACTAGTCATGTGGACAAAATCTACACATGTGATAAATAAATAGTCCCAGCATATAGTTCTGACCCCAACTAATACAAATAATGTATCGCGGGTATCAGAAAATACGAGAGACTCTTCGGTATCACAATCACCCAGACCCGAAACAAATGCTTGTGCGAAACATTTGCATCGGTGTGGAGATCGAATCCGCGGCTTCTTAATGTGCAGTCAAGATAGAATATTCACACGGTAATTGGGAGTGGTAGCTCGCTCAAAATTAGATATATGCAGTCTGAACCCAGAAGTGACACAAATGCGTGAGGGATTGTGGGGGATTTTCCACCACAGTTTACGGTGGTTACTGGTCGCTATTACGAATTAATACGAATATTAGTAGTTGTACAACTCTGCCGGCTACAGACGTCTAATATCATTTACACCACACAATGTATAGTGTGTGAAGTTATAATGAAAGGGATTGAGGTTTGCAAAAATATTTAAATATGGTCATTATAAAATAATTTGTTAATGAGTGAAACTAATAAACCTAGCACATAGCTTACACTAATTTAAATCGATTGTTTTATATTTACATAAGGCGGCATCAAGGACCATTGCGTCATATCAAGAGCATCAGCTAGTGGTTTGAAAACATGTCTTCCTACCAGAAGCCTAAAACACGATTAGCCTTATTCGCAAATATTGGCGCTTACGTACAGCCAATAGCGACGTCGCTTTAACGATGTACAAACAAAAGAAAGACAAACTAACGAGCGGGTATCTGGGAAAAGTGTCACGTCACTCGCGTGTAGGCACATATATGCAGAATATCTCCTGCTTTCTACTGATATAATTAGTATGACTAAGGAAAAAACTCACTGTCACGGTAACATTTTGCCGCACTGACTAGAGTTGCCTGATTAAATTGTTTTACGCAGTTTTACAGCTTATTTAATAACGGACATTCCAGCCGAACTACTAGACGCCGTATTTGACAATGTATTAATCAATGTGTTATTAATTGTATTATTAATGCAATTAATCAACAAATATAAAGACAGATTCGGTTGACTCAAGTAAGGCAGCAGGTTTTAAAATGCTGTAACATTCTCCCTCATCGCGTATAATCCTATTACCAAGTGTATACATATATGGTACGAGCCGGGCGCGAACAAGGGAGGCCACTCAAACATAAAAGGCCCCGAACGCCCAGCGTCAGTTTACTTTTTTTAGAAAAACATATTGCAATATAAGGGCTAGACTAGAATGGTTTTAAAGGCTCTGTATTGGCTTTCTCCGGCACTGATTTACCCAACCTATGACTGGGTATAGGATAGAGAAAAAAAGTACAATACAACATACACTATAAATCAAACTAATTCTGATACTACCTTTTAGTTAATTCAGGATTTATTTCAACTGAGAATTCTAAATACACCTTGTACAATTGTTCATTTTTACTCAGGATTCGTATTACATTCGGCTACTCTATAATTTAGATGTTTCATACGGTAGATAAGTCCGATGCTGGTATCTTATCTATAAATAAAATGTATATGCTAACATAAAAGGACGTAACAACTTAGGGAATACAAACTGCGGCAAAAGATATTGTTGATGCAATTTATTCGTAAACATCTGCTTATGTAGTTTAGATAGACTGTAAGGTACTAGTATCACACGTAAATAAGTACAAATTGATAAATTAAAAATTACATATACACATTGGCGCAAATAAGTCAGGTTGCAGTAATAGCGTTTACCTACTTATCAAAACAATAAATAGATGTTGCCAATACAGCCTGCTCTGTGAACCTTGTGAAATAAGCGATGATGCGAGCACAAACACGCACTATTCGAGTGCCGTGCCTTCAACACAAACTACGGTTACGTCGACAAAACCGCTAAAAGATCGTATCTCGAAGCATTTATCTCAGCAGTACGACTGCTTTTATCTATAAGGAAATTACATTTGCAAACTATATTAACTACAATAATAATCGACGAAACAATTTAGGATGCCCAATAAAATTTGAATGGTTGTTCCATTATTTGAGCAATATTTGGCAATGTTACTGAATTTACGTAATTCGCTCTAGGCCATTCGACAGACGGACCGGCAGACTAATCGATTGCCATCCTAATGCCATCCGATTATAGGGCATTGCCGTTGTACTTAGTACGATGCGGTAATAGTCTATCACCTACATAGTTTAATGCTGATGTAGAAACCGAGGTGGATTGAGTTTTGTTATTCAACCACGCAACTTCCCCGTCAATCAACGGACCGCTAATGTGTTCAAGAATTCCTACAACCTCAAGCTAAATGGCAACTCGTCACATATTATTCTTTACTAAATTGCGTGTGGACATCTGCTTCGTTTCTGAATAAATTTGCTGTGGCAAGACTTTAGACACTGATGATATTACTTAAGCTTTTTAGTAGTATTCTGTGTATAAGAAAATAAGGTAGTATTGAGCAAGTGGTAACTGCTAACTAGCACAATATGTTGCCTCCCACGTACCTATGGATGCAAGTACTCAGTTATTTAGTGTGAGTTCGCCTTATTAATTAATCATCTACGTACTAATTTGGAATTAAACCAAGTTAGCAATATGCGCCAATATTGTTTGATCGGTGTCATTTGTAGGGCTACCTAGCTTCCAGAAGTTTTAGCGGCGCATGTGTGATGGTATAGCTATAATCCCATACTAACGTTCTTAATTCATGTCACTTATTGAGTATGTTCAGACCCCGATTTCCATTCGTTAATAAATTATGGATAATTTGCGCGTCGATTTACGGTAATTGTGCGAACCATCATAAATGTATATCGAATAGAATCTCCGGTCCATTTGATACCGACTATGCGTTGATTATGCCCCACTACGCCGGCAAATAGAACGAACGATTCTCTAGGCTTCCATTACATCTCACGAAACTGAGCTACATTCTTATGCACCGACCCACAGAACAAAGTTGACATAAATAACATTAATATTGATGTCAACTTCGTCAAGTATGTCGACACATTTCAATTTCAAACATTGCAATTTATATTTAGGTTCTTACAATATTTTTCGTCTAAACTCATATAGTACTGCCATTACTAAGACACCAAAATCGATAGTGTATATCTTTGTACACCGTTTGTCGTTCAATTTCGTAATGTACAACAAAATATATTATCGTGTACCTACTTAAAACTGTCTGACACAAATTGTGAGGGAAATTATTTAGAGTTTGACTCCGAAACAATCCGGTAGTGAACTGAGGGCTACGTGCCTCAGAGTTATCAGTTCCTGGGTCAATGAAATTTATTCAAGTGCCCTTTTGTATTGGTACCCGATTGTCTTACGTAGTCTGCAACTAGGCGAACCGCTCGAGTCCCCGTGTTCTTTGTTACGTAATGTTTGCTTTTGAAATACTTTTCTTTTACAAGCACAAGGGACTAATTACGAATCTGGTATTGCTTCAGATAAATCAACTTAAAATCTCTGACCATTCAATGTAGCATGACCGGGCTAGGAACGTTTCAGGTACGCCTAAAGTGACGGTCAATTTAAAGCACACGTTTACCGTTATGCACAGTGTATATTCTTGGTAGTGTTACTTTAGATTTTTTTTTAATACGGTAAATTAAATTAAAATAATTATGATGTAATTTCAGAGACAGTTGTCTCAGCTAATTTAATGATGTAATGGTACGCCGTAAGGGGCAAAGACCTTTTAACTAAACGAATAAACAATACAAAGTGAAAGAAACTAAATTACAGTTTTTAAATCAGTTCCCTGGGTATTGTAACACAGAACATCGGTTTTGCGAGCTTTAATTAAAAAGCTCTGCAGTGACGTTGTTATTGTGATATTCATTTTAAGTCCGGTAGCAGCCATCCTTTCAAATCATGTCCATTAAGTATTGCAGCTCGTATAAAATTAAGAGTGTTTAATACTAAAGGTTTTTATTTTGCACATTACTGATGATTTTAATTGAAATTAAATATTAAAAGCCTCCAAAATCACGAGATAAGTCACATTAAACTTTACTGCTGTTACATTGGTATATTAGTCTCATTGACGAACGTCCTTAGAATAATGTTCTCAATGTTTCGAACTAGTTTATATTACTACAATTATTATGCAGTAATTGGTATTATCAAAGAGCACAAATAATTGAAATTATTTCCTACTCGACGCTGAAGGTCAGCATTTAATTAATACAGGATTCAATAGCGATAAATAATTTTTCGTACTAACGTTTGGTGCTCAATGTTGAAATAACACTCAACTGCCTTGACGATTCTCTGTTCGCTTTGGGAATTATACTGTCAACCATAAATAATGTATTCGTTTCGTTTTCTGTACTTTTTTTGATATAATGTAATTGTAGTTGTAAAGGTTAAGATATCCTTGGCGTATTTTATACTCTGTTCTATGCACACGTAGGTGACATAGGAAACCAAGCTGTAATACAACCGTTGATGAAATGATCATTGAGTTACGGGTCGATTTCCGATGAATTATGAAATGAAATAAGACTAGAACGGACACTATAGAAACCAGAAATAAATTCTCAAATCTCTGCAACAAAATCAAAACGCAGTCGATTATAAATGGATTCTTGTTCAAACAAGACCAGGGTAAGTTTATAAAAAAAACTTTTGTTTATATTTATACTTCCAGTCAGATTAAACTGATAATAGTCACGACTCTGATTGATATATTTAAGGGTCAGCTGTCTGAGGGTTTGATCACAACCACAGTGTTATGTGGCAAAATAAATAACAAATAAAAAAACATCACAATAAAGTTGGGTTTCCATAAAAATACATCACAGAGTTATACAAGAGAGTAAGGGCAAAGCATCGTTAGTAAACATTACATTGTAATTTGTTTCTTATGCTGGTGCAATTTGTTCTGCGCTCTGCGGTAGGTTCAACACATTTACACTTTAAAGTACTCGTACTTTTCGACTGTAGATTTAATACACAAATGTAGAGTAACAATAGAATAGGAGAACTTATCTGTTGAAGGAAGCTTTAGATAATTTTACAGATTTGTATCTAGAAAACATGTAATTTATTTCCAAGAAAATAATGAAGTATATGAAAACGAAGGTATAATTGGTGATGGTATGTAAGGTCAATTAGAGATAAGTATAGTTCTTTGGTGAAGGTGGAATGGTGGCAGCTTTGTAGAGATCTCTCGGTTAATACCGCTCATAGTGTATCGACTCAGCGGCTCAGTAAAAAACTACTCACTGGATGCTAGCAGTGCAATATAGTTCTATCAGCGGTCCGTACAAAAACACTGCCACCAGGAAAATGCAGTAGAGGCGCTACCTCAAATGCCATAAGGGACGTTGCTATATGATTCACTGTAAGGTCGGCATTCACTAAAAGATAACTTATAGATTCTAAGTATGATAAATGAAGGCCTTCGAAATAGTTCGTCTGTAATAACTACCTCAAATAAACAAGGTGCCGTTCAAATTTGTTTTTAATTAATAAGGATTCTAATTAACGAATATTCGAAAGGTGTTACATAGCAATCGCGAAATTAATTAAAACGAATTACTCGTTCTGCCACCAGTAGATTAGTGGGCATGCACAGCCCACCGGTGACCTTTACGAAGGTGATGTGTTAGCATTCCTATGCATTCGATATTTGCAAATCTACATAAATTAACTTGGGTAACATTAAACAATAATTTCCGTATTATTAAACTATTTATCCATGGGTAAAAAGTAAATTATAATATACCGAAATTATTACTTGATTTTCCTGAAACTGTGGTGAGAAATACCAATGAGGATAATGACCAATATGTATATATTTCGTTGCAAAAGCCTTTACAATTACAATATAAGGTAACAAAATGCATAAAACAGTTGATACCATACACAACCAAACGGTACAGAAATTGATAATTAGTTAAAAATAGACCAGCATTTAACTTATATATTTAAATAAAAAATGCTTTATAATACTTATAGTGACGTTAACTGACCGCAATGAATGAATAGCTATGAACGGTAGCGCCGTATGACTAAAGAATGATTCACATGTAGGCATTTTATTATATCCATAACGTATTTGGATTATATCATTCATTTTATTGGAGTCACAAAAAATCTTATGACTTTTCCCGGAAAGAGAGATTAAACAGATTTAAGCATCCCTGTATATCTATATTGTATGATGCGAGATGAAATTTTCATTTATCTCTATTGGCACGTTTACCACTAGATGCATTGTAGACTTGGAAAAAATAGTTTTTAATTAACTAATTAAAAACGGGCAGTACACACAGTCAATCTATTTAAAAACTCGAGTATTCCCCACGTAATTATCACACGCGACGTCGAATCCGCTCGAAATATCTCGCGGAGCCAATACGAAATCTTCGATACCGAGATATAAATAGCATTTCACCACTCTGAGTAAAAATTTTGAAAGTAAAAACACGGAGTTATAAATACGATTCCATTACATACTAATGATGTAAGTAATTATGTGTACTGTGTAGGAAGGTGAGTTTGGGGGACTTCGAACCCACACGAGATTTATTACTCCAAACATGACGTGTTACTTTTTTAAATATTATTTCCTTTACAATATACACCCTTATAATCTTTTTGTCTTATCCATCCTATGGTTGGTTGTCTGGAAGAGATCGCCTCGATAAGGCCGCCATTGTACTGTTTTACACATTTTATATAATATATATTTTACTGATGTGCAATAAGTCTATATATATAAACAAATAAAATTAAAGAACCTGTTTGTGAAGTCAAAATACCTTTGTTTTTCAGGTACTTACACGTACATATCGTTAATTTTGTCTGTCTGTCGGTCTGTTTGTTGCTGCCAATCTCGAGAACGGCTGGACTGATTTTGACGGGACTTTCTGTGACAGATAGTTTATTTTTACGGGAGTAATTTAGGCTACTTTCATTTTGGAAATAAATTAGGGCTCCGCAAATATGCCACGCGTATTCAGAAGCTATTAAAGCCTAACATATCCAAAAACAGTGTAATTCTGACAATATTACATACATGCAGGTCGGATTGGTCTCGAGTTTTTAAAGTCGATAAAAAACCCTCGCGTTTTACACCTAGCCATCTTTAGTAATGTCAAAGAACAATGGCGAATTCTTGATTGGTCTTAATTTGAGCGTCTTTAAGTGACATATATACAAAACAAGTTCTAATAATTTTCTACGTTTTATCAAATAATCAAATGAATTATTCAAAGCGGGTGAAAAAAATTCCTTAATATGGAAAGTAATTTGAGTAATTCCGGATTTATATACTATTATTGGCTTAATGTTGCCATTCCATATTTATTAGACTAAAATAGTTTACCATAGTCAAGTACTGTAAATCGGGGTAACTTTGTCCTTCAGTATAACATTGTCAAACTATCGCAACTCGTCAGATAAATTAATTATGTAACTAATGATACTTAATTGATATTTTATTTGCTTGCTAAAGTATTAGTAACTATCTTTGGTTTCTCAATAACAAATATCACAATGATATATATGTCAAAAATCTATATTGCATTTAATTTTTTTAAACGCCGCCTCGTGGATTTCCATATTTGTTCAATGCAATTCAAACAATTTATTTTTATATTTTTTCTGTATTAAAATAGAAATACATTAAAAGTATGGTGTGATTCTGGCAAAAGGACTAGTAATCAAAGCAAATAGTCGATTGACATCTCGCCCGCTGGAAAAGTTCATGACAGACTTTTGAGTTTTGACGTTTTCGTTGCATGAATTCATTATAGGAATCATGAATTTTATTACAATACGTCATAGCACGGTCAGCTATTGTAGTCATTATTTGACGTAGGCGTATAAATATTAAAAATCAAACATCAATATCAATATTTCTCTGCTTTCTTTAACAACAATTCTTACATATATTTAATTAGAAAAAAACACTCAACCTAACAAGATTTTTTCATGTAAAGACGTTTAATTTTAATTTCAATCAAAACAATGTATGGGCAGTTGCCATTGTTCATTGGCTTGTGAAATGATTTAGGTGTGTATTTGCTTAAACGTGAGTGTGGCAAGTGCTCAACGTGGGTTTATAATGTAACCGCTAATTAATGGTAACAATGGAACGTGACATTGAGCGTCCTCTCCGTCTACTATCACTGTGAATAGGGTTGGCAGGTGTGAAAAATCATTCAGAACAATAACGCATACAAAAAAATCTTTTTGATTCTTTAGATCCGACAGACGAGTAAAATGGTCACTTTACGATAAGTGATCACTGCCGCCCATGTAAATCCACAACGCTGGGATCATAAAGGTGTCATGGAAAAAAGATGGGATGAGGAAAGTATTATGGAAAAAAGATGGGATGAGGAAAGTGTTATGGAAAAAAGATGGTATGATGAGGAAAGGGATATTGGGCATCCGGGAAAGATAAGCGTAAATGTACAAAATTGTGGTGGATGCTAGATTCAATTTCGCTTCCAAAGAAATTGTTGGCAAAAACATATTTATTGGTTTTGTCAATTTATACGTGTGTATTGCTAAAGGGACTTTTATATATGCGGACTGTCCTTTAATGTTGGCACCGACAGCAGTGCTAGAAAAGTGGTTTAGACATTTTGATAGACACTAGACAGACTGTTAGACATATATCATAATAATGAAATGAAATGGAATGAAATGACAAATGAAATGAAAATAATTTATTGAATCCATTAAAATGTTCAACATTATTTAGACTCAGTCATTTTTTGAACTACGACCCGGTTCGGAAAGCGGTTTTCACTAGAGAAGAACGGGCAAGAAACTCTAGTGTTGCTCTTTTCAAAACCAGTTTACAATGTAGTGATTATTACAAAAATTACAAGATCGTTTAAATCAGAGCAGTTCCTTAATAATAATATATATCATAATGTTGCAGCCTATCTGTATATTTTCTATCTAATAATAAACAGGCAACTCGTGTATAGGTAGTATTTTAACTATTTGTAATAACTATTTTGTATAAATCTTTGTGTATGATATCGGGAACGACTAGCTTATGTGGTCCATCTATCCATTGAGAATCAATGAAGTATGATGTTATTTCGAAAAGTCAGTCACCAGGACCTAAAAATTATTTATATTTAGTAAATGAAGTCGTAATTATCGTCGTGTGCAACGGCCCTCTGCACTCACTACCGGAGCCTGTAACGGAATCTCCGTGAGACTGTAACAGTAGACCCGTGTATTATGATCTCTATCTGCCTACTTTATCGGGGAGGTAGCGTGATAATACCAACATGAACGCTACTTCATAATTATGTTATACGTGCCAGTATGATAGCTGTATTTAAGCGCTGAATTGAATAAAAACTTCATGGAGTTGTCTTTTTTCTTAATTTTATGCAAATAATAATAATTTAGATGTTATTATTCGGTAAAAACTTAATATTCAACAAGCATTACAAATCTTGAGAATATGTAAATAACAACTGAATTTTTAACGCAATTTATTTTGAATTGGATGACTTGCAATATGAATAAAAAAAATTCAAGTGTATAAATTACGGACGAGAATCATTACTAAGCTTTATTTTCACATCAATCTGTCTAAATTTCAGTAATTTTATCTTTATGTCGGACAGAACAAAACAGACAAAGAAACATACAAGTATATTAACGTTAGAACATCGTAATGATGTAAATTTTTAGTTCATACCGAGAAATTAATACCTTAGGGTTTTGTTTATTAAGCAAGATTTATATTAAAAGGGTTTACACAATGTTATCTTAAACATAATAGCACTATGGTCTCCTAATAATACGAGTGTAATTTTGCAAAATCGTGAATAATACATAAAGTAGATGAGTACATCCATTAAATTACTACAAATAAATCGTTTTTAAACAGCGGGAAACTATAACAGGCTTCTATTGTAACAAAGTTCACATGAACAAAAACACTACCATTTAAATTATACAAAACAAGTTCATAACATTTTACCGGAATCGCCAATATCACGTAATTAATTTGCATTTAACACATTAAATGTTATAAGAAATGTCCTCTGCATGCAACTTTGAAATTTCGGCAATCGTTGCATTATTACCTTGCAAATCTAATTATAGCGTAAAAGTAACAATTGTTTACCTTTTCAAAAGATTAGCCATAATTGATGACACTAACACAGTGAAATTAATCAAACATTTTTACGAAGAAAGGTTGCGCGAACCGAACAAAGCCGTCCACCGGCCGAAACTATCTGCATTTATCTGTCGAGGAGTTTTATCATGACAGATCGGAGTTTTCTTAACGTTTTATCACCGCTATAATCTTGAAACAACACGTCAATCATGGTGACATGTTATCTCGCCGTGTATTGATAATAGCTCCCATTGCAGCATCACGTGGAAACAAACACAAAAAGGGAATAAAACCTTAAAACGAGTCGTTGGCGGTCTGCGGTCAAGCCGGATCTCATGTGACTGAGGTTATGCTACTTATATTGACTGCATGCGTGTCCTTACCGTGCTTATTGTCTTCAAACAATGTAACTAAAGGTTTAAATTGGTTGTTGAACCTGAACATAATTTTTATTTATGAACATTAAGTAAGGATAATTAAATACCGCTGCAGTTATTAACGACGTAAAATCTACAGTATCAATGGCAAAATCAAGTATCAACCCTAAACAATAAAAGTACTTAACGGCAATTAATTCACTAAGAAATAATTATAAACAGAAACAAAAAACCATTGGGTCATTACCATAGATTGCGAGGGAATTTTACAAGAAAAAAATATGATTGTCAATGGCGTCGCCGCTGGACAATGATGCAAGATTATTTACAAAATCAACATCTACGTCGGCATTGCATTATTCCCACAGAATTAACCGCTTATATATTTTTTTATTTCGATCTTTATCAAGCGAAAAACAAAGAGCCGAGTAGGTGGGCAGAGCGTGGTGCAGTCCAACTGTTATTATCATTTACGTAACGACAAACAATTCTATCGGCTCGTTACCAACAATGACTTTGTATTAGAAACTCTACATTAAGGTAATGTAATATTTAGCGAAGTTTCACTTACTCAACCACCGTACCGACTACCGAGGATACCAACACTTATGCATAATTTATCTTATTTCATGTGTGTTTATAAAATCTAATTGTTATCATAAGCCTGTGTCATAAGCTATTTTAATGGAATGTCAAATGTAAATATATGCTTAAATGAAGTTTGCGTTATCTGCAATTTGATTGCATATATTATGTATTCCTAGAAAATCTTCATCATAATACACAGAAATTATTGAGTCTAACTAAATCTCTACATAATATTTCACTTGAATTTTATATTGAATATTTTATGACTGCAGATTAGTAAGGATGAGCCGTTGCACAAACCCCCAGAAATAGTCACTTAAATAATTATGCAATTTCTGTATTGAATGCTATAATTGTCTTTAGTTTATTATAATTATTTTTTGTTTTGTATTACTTACGTGTATTAAATTAAGTTGTTTTTCATAACATATTGTGATGATTGATACTGTATTTGCCTATAAAGGCTTGTCATCTTGTACACTCCATTAGAATATAAGTCTGTGTAATTATATGGCGCACCGATGGTGTATCGATTTTATAAATAAATAAGCTTAGTTTTCTTACGTAGTAGCTTTACTGTTGCTCGCTAAAGCTACAATCTGGTATTGCCAATCTTTCTAGTAACTTAGGACGACAACCTAAGATTCAAAATATAATAAATCTATGACACGAAATATATCTAAAAAATATAATGAATGTGTAAACAAATGGATTTCACAATACTAATGACTATCTATCAATTGTCAATTTTTTTACCCATCGAGTTCCGGCGGTGGAGAACATGCTGCCATTGAAAACTTAGTATTAACTGAAATTGGAGTAACTCGGCCTCTGATCCACTATATCCTCAGGGTTTTGGTCATCAAGCGTAGATGGTCAAATCAGAACTCACTTCACTGTTGTTAATTAGAATTAAGATATTCTACAGTATAGAATTTCTCCTCAAGCGACTCTTGAGATAGATCTAGTCCCTACCGCATGCCCAAATACACTGATTGACGGAATAACTCGCTTTTTGTCTCTGCGTACCTCTTTCGAGATATAACCGTGACGTTAGTTATACGTCATTATCGCTCAAATCTTGTCATTCACGTTGTAAGATAAAAATAAAACACTACTATTTGATCCCGCCTCACAGCTCGCAATTTCTTTCGCTTCCGCCACATTCAACAGCACGTTTTCTCGTGACAGTCTTGTGTTTTAACTGCATTCACTTCGAACGCAAGTATGAATAAAGAAATAAATACACCCAACAGTCCAATATATAGCTTAGACCCGACACTATAATCGATTCTTTTATCGTGGGTATCGTATCAGAAACTATGAGATTTTTGGGTCCCACAAACACCCAGACCCAAAACAAATACCTGTGGATCACTCAAATATTTGTTTCGGTGCGGGGATCGAATCTGCGGCCTCCCGTTCCACAGGCGACATGGCGCAGTTGGATAGACATCCAACTGGGCCAAGCAAGCTGCTTTTAAACTGCATTTTTCTAATTATGTATAATAATAATTTATTCCACATTCTATCCCACAGTTCGCATAGAATTTTAAACCATGCTTGTGCACTAAATATTTATGTATTTCACTAGCATTTAATATTATTATCATAAAAAAATTTACATAATATAAATTAATGGCAAAGGTAAAGGTCGAATGTCACATAGGCACGAAACAGGCAAGAATTAGTCAATATGACGTTTTTTTAAATGAAGTTTAGTTTTCGCAGCAGAAAGGAAAAGTTTTGCTTACGTAACATTACGGTTGATTGAATGTCGATAAACTCTATTGGACGAATTCCGTTAAAGCCCGGCGAACCGTGGTACTAGTGCCCTCTAGTGCCGAATTTAACCCCAGAGCCCAGACACAGCCTATTCTATACTCTTTCTTGTACATCTTAAACTACGTAGCATATTCAACGATCGTTGGTAAGATACATTTTGATATAGGTCATTAAGCTTGATAATGAAAAAACCTTACTGAGCCTATAGAAAAATAACTCAAAAGGAGGGATCACTTCAATTGCGCGGGATCCCTTTTATACGTAAAGCCCATTAGCTGTTGCTGCCTATATGGCTAATGTACGCCACTGTCTCACCTTGGGATTACTCGGCATGATATTATATGTACTTATTATTAATATTCATGTGTTTTGATATAACACCTAAATAAAACGAAGGTTAGTTTGTCATGCGAATAATTTTGCTGCCATTGTGCTTTCAGCACCTGTGTCAAGAGGACGACGCTCTCATTAAATTGGCACATAGATAATTGTCCTAATTAAACATACGCGTTGGCCGGAGACAAACATATGTGTGTGATGACAAAGTAAATTAACATACACGTTTTATATGTAAACACTTCCATTAACTTTTTAGTTTAGTAGCAGTATGTGTGCCGATTTTCTGTGGCCGTAGGTACAAGTAGTTTTTAAGTACTAGGATCTGCCCGCAAACTTCGTCTGCGTGATTAACTTTATGTGGAATATTCCATCCCATCCCGTTATATCCCGCCCGTCCCGTCTCATTCTCACGCAAGGCATGTAATCCAGTCCCATCCCATCCCTTTGAGTATAGAAAGTAACAAATATATCGGAATTCCTTCCTCATCCCACGGGAACACTAAATTTTTCGGGATAAAAAGTTGCCTAATGTTATTGAAATCCGTTAAGACGTTTCTGAGTTTATCGCGCACAACCGCACAGACAAACAGACAAAAATCCTAAAAAGCATTTGTTTGGGTTCTATTACGTTAATACAGACTCCCCTTATTAGTTTTACTCATTTATCTTCCATGTGCCGACATCGATCGGTTACAAATTTATTATATGTAGATTTTGTAAACCTGAAGATTGTTTTTAAAATGTCTAATTGCCTTCGATGGTAAGTATAACATTACGACGAAAGAGGTCTGTCTCTCGTCAATCGCCACATGTATACCGACTGTTCCAAACCGGAACTACACTGGCTGAGTCCAGAACGCCACAAACTTCCGTAGTTCACTCTGGCGTATTGTATACTATACTTACGGTAGTCGCTTTCCGAGCGGAAACGAACACCCTACCACCAGCAAATAAGTTAAAAGTATGTTTATCATTTTCTTCGTAACTTCGTGCAACGATTTTTATGATTCTCGTAATGTGTTTAAAACCAAATTGGTTCCGTTTTAATGTAATCATTATTTGATTTTAGACATCTGAGATGCAGCAGGGAACTCCGCAATAACGAATACGGTTTAAATTACCCTTTTTGTGTTGGGATTAATCAACCTTCAAGGTAAGTAATCCTTTAATAAGATATTTACAAAGTCATATTAGTTATTACTATGTACAATACATTAATGAAATATGTGGGACTATGCGCGTCGTTTTGTTTTAAAAACAATCGTTCGTGATTTATCAATCATAACCGACGATATAAAATATAAATAAAATAGCAACGTACAGCAACGTATACTACACAATTACGAAATGGTAATAACATGTCTTGATAATTGAGTCTTGAGTAATTATTCCATTAATATTAATACGTAGTACAATATGCTTCCTAACTGAATATAGTTTGAAAGTTGGTTTGTCTGTATTTGATCTAACTCTTTTCTAAAATGTACCAAATAAAAGGCTCTATGAGTTATGGTCTCATGGGTCCGGTAGCTTAAAGTAACATTATAGAAATTTGGTAGAAAATGTACGGTTATGACCTGATGAAAGTCAATATTTAAAGCTACTTGAATCAAGCAATCGAGCGTTAGAAAATATCATTAAAGTAGATATTACGTTAGATATAAGCTTCCTCACAGATTATATTTTGATAACTCAACTGACGCTAGTTCAATGAGATTACTAGGTCACTTCCTCTGTGCATAGGGCCGGTTGACCTGTCTCACGATATTTGATAAGTTAAACAAAGTCAAATTTAAGTATTCCATATGAATTAAGAGTAATTAAATTATGGTGGTATATCGATGGTCGCTGCAGGCAACCTGTTATGAAGAACTTTGGAAATGGCCTACGTATAATAGTAGACGTAGAAGTGATGAGGTGATGATGATTATGGTGATGCAAGGTGGCATTGATGATGTAATGATCATAATCAGAAGAAAGACCACATTGTTCACCCTACGAAGATAGGAAGACAATTTGGGTCCAATTTTCCTTACTGTAAGCAAATTTTTGGGTGTTATTACTTATAATTCCTAAATTTAACCGATGCCACAATTAAAACTGACTTTGAACACAATAATACTCTATAATAATGACACATAACTATTAACTGGATGTACGATGACCTAGAGTAATACGAAACCTTGCACAAGGGTAGATGTTATTCCAGATTACAATAGGTACTTATATTCTTTTACCAAGGATACAAATTAAGTTTCCTTTCAAACCAGACATACTTTAAGTATACAAACAACTTCAACAATTTTAGGAAAAAAAATATTTTACCTATTGTAGTTGTAATAGCCGTAATTATAACGCATTTATAACTTACGTCTTATATAAGTATTATCTATACATGATCTGATGGTATGAACCATGAACATAAATCACTATAACTTAAAATACACAGCGGTAGTGCTAGTAATACATGTTTATTTAAACTACTCAATAATTTAAAATAGCGATATAATAATACGTTAATTGCTTGTTCGAATAAGTGTCGGAGACATAGTCGGCGCGGCGCGGCGGTTGCAAATCGTTTTCCTTCCATTGCGCTGTTTCTGACCGCACAGCCTTCAGATCATACCAATCTGGATCTTAATTAATTGTAATACAGTTTATAATGAACGCGTGAGAACGTTTAATGTTCGTTACATTCTTCGTTTGGTAATATAAAATGAGTTGGTACTTGCGTCATCAAGTCATCACACCGTCCTATTCATACACCTGTCATTCAATTTGCAACAATTGCTGTAACGCCATTCTATTAACTGTTCGTTGGTTTTATTTATTCAGTATTTTAATAGCGTCTTTTTATTTACCGTGTATCTAGGGCTCCACAGAGAACTCAGAACTTTCCAGTCGTAATTATAAAAGAAACTAATTCAGACTAACCACCAGTACAACAACTGTACGAGGATATAAGCCGTTTCTTCAAAATAACCGTTTGCATAAAGTAAATTTGAAAGATACAACCGTTGGCAAAATTTCCTTTATTAACACAACATACGTAATAATGTCAACAAAACAAAAACTTCTCGCCTCGTCCGGCATAGAAAATCTTGCACGAAATACTCACCGAAATAGAAGAATCGGCCGTAAATACACACACGCTTTACAACTACAAATACACACACAGGAATGTCCACGGACGCGTAACGTCTGTTTGTTATTTTTTATTTCACTTGGTTTTCTCGTGGGGAAAACTAATGAATTACCGCACAATTCAATATATAGACAACGCACGACCGACGACGACCGAAGTCGAGGTGCAACTGAGCAGAACGGGCAGCGAGTGAGTGGTCGCCGTCGCGTTGGTCCCTCGTGCGGCGCGTCGAGCCGGACGGAACAGCGCCGGCGCAGGGGACCTGACCGATTTGCCTCGCTTACCACCACTCATACAAGAGATGTCACCGATAGCTACTTCACAATCCATTGCATAATACCATCCATAATTTTGACCTATTTTTGAGCTGGCATAATTACGTGCTTCACAAAATTTTATATGACCGTTTCAAATGATACGGCTTTATGCAAACGAATCTTGAAAGGTTTCGTAATCTTGCAACTGCTGAAGCGAAGTAAACGAAATAAAATATTATTTAATTAGAACGGAAACAATTGTGTATTTTTTGGTACCTACATAATCTGAAATGGTTATTTATATATTGCCTGTAATGTAGAGAACACTGCACGTGAAGGTACATTAAAGTGGTTTGTCAAGGATGTTTCTGTTTATATACATATGTAACTTAATTAAATTCATTACATAAACTAAGCATTATTATAACAAGTAATGGGAAACATAAAGCATACACCTATACTATGACCTTAACACCTAAATGAAGGTGACAACTTAAGGTTTTAGTATCTAAAATAAAACTGTTTGTTGAACTCAAATGAGTTCGAAAATGTCAAACCTATGTCACGTCATTAGAATAACAAATTGCATTTTTTATTGTCGACGGCGACATAGGAATTTGTAAACATGGACAAGAAACGACCCGGTTTAGATACCTTAAAGGCAGACACTAAGAAAGAACGTTGCTATAAAGGGAAGTGCACGGGTGAATCCTCGAACTCGTCCCACACCCAGTTCGTAAGGCAACCGAGGCACGAAACAAAACATGAGAAAATTACAAGAGACCAGTACTTTGGGATGTCCGAGTCCATATCTGGATCATCGGATACGTTTGGATGCGTTCATGGACCCGAGGGGAAAAAGTATTCCGATAAAGGACTACTCAAAAGGAACATTTTAAAAGTATTGGACCCAGTACCTGTAGGTAACTAAATCACGCATATTTCTAATGTGTACTAAACTCCATGATTCCATTTATGCGGGGTAGGACAATAACAGCAATTCAAACTAAATGTGTCTAATGAACAATTAGATTATTCACACAAAACTACGCACATAGCTATACCTAACTGAATTCAATTTCGTTATTTCTTAAACCTACCAAATACTTTGCTGTGTGATACATTTCCTGTGTTTCCTTTTATTTGGATCTGCTACTGCCTTCTCCAATAATTTATTATTTTATAAAACACCGAATATTAGTCTGAAAGTAGCATGGTATCTACAAATAGCAATCGACACGGTTGTTGATGAAAGTGCAGCGCGTTATTAGGAGGTATGTCCTTCTAAAAACCAGAATAGCTTTCCCTCGCCCACTTACCCTTTTGATCAAATTAATTTCTCCTGTCGACCCGCAAACCCATTGTTCGGTTATCACAATCTATACTTTCGTTATAGCCGTCGATCTGTTGGCGCTTGGTAATCCGATATAAGCTGTCAAAGCAATGAGGATTTAGGATCTCACGCGGCGGAGTGTTCTTTTTTTATGAGTGTTTAAGTACGCATGGGTTGACTTGTAGGTAAGGTTTTAATGTTTTTAATGGTAAGTTAAGTGCATTTTCACGGATATTTAAAATGCCGCAATGTTATTGTCCTGTTTAATATGATGTGTTTTAAATTTAGCAAACGTTCAAATATTGTTTTTTTTACTTTATTAACTTGGCAATTAATATAGCAATTATGCCATATTTTCCATGCCGTTGACATGGAACACGACAACACAAGCGAGTAGACCCAGGCATACAGGTATGAGTTGTTAACATAAACACTGTGCATTCCTAAAAATCGATACCCGATATGGAGGGGTTGGTTAAAAAGCGGGCTGTGACATGAGAGTCCTCGGTTTCGACTTCCGCACCGAGGCAAATGTTTGTGTGAGCTACAAATGTAGATATCTAATTTTTAAAGATGAATGTTCTTTTTTGAAGCAACTGGACAATCGAGATTCGAAGTTTCATGTCTCAGTATTATTATAACGGTTGTAAACATTTTTCTTTATCGATTTTGAAACGATTCTATTATCGATTCCCAAGGATTCATCAGAGATAAATTTACATAGTAATTTAGACTGATATTATTCACGATTTCTAATTGGTGTTCTCGTCAGGATGCAACAGTTAAAATAATTACCAGCCGTGGTCATTAAATTGAAACCACTTCTTAGAACACAAGTGTTGCATGCTCAGCGTTCATAAACACCGCCACTAACTTAATTATATTCATGAATTTCTATTCTAGTTCTATCTGTTAAGTTTAGCCATTAACTTCGCCTTGGCCCGAGAAATGTATTAATGTGACAGTTGTTCATACTCTAAAGAGGTAGAATTTAAAACATTATTTGAAACGTTTATGAAATATTATTATGGAATATGTTAAAGACATGAATAATGGTGACAATTCAGAAAATATTTAGGAAACTTTACCATTTTCAAGATTTCAAGAAAAAATAAACGATAAGTACGCCTTTTTTGTGAATTATACATTTCAGTATAATGTTTATTTCGTTCTTTCTAGATCCCAAGTGGACCGAAGGATGTCCATCTTCATGGGATGAGAGTATCGCCAAAAAACTGCAATTCCTCGTCATGGACCCGTCGATAAATCAACAAAAGTCGCGTCTAGAAATGCTCCTTCGAGATTTCGCTATTATCAGCAGATACGGATATGTATCCTTTTTAAAGATATTATTTTGATTATGGATAGCCTATAGAAGCAATTAGGTAACATTAAATTCTATATTCACCAGAAAATTCCTGTGCTTTAGAATGATGATGATATTATGTATCCTCCAAATGTATGCCATGTTTAATACACAATTTACATAATCAAATTAACAGTATACAAACACATATCGTGCGATATAGTAACAACTGAAATTTGAACATTAAACATAATATATGTGTCATCAAAGTATTCGTTATGGAATTGATAATGAGTCAGTAATGTTTCAGTTAACGAAGGATGTTTTCTTTAATGGCGAAACAAAGTGGGTGCAATGCAGTTGATGGTAAGTGCAGGGCAGTTCAAATAGAAGACCCATAGTCAAGTGATCTGGCCGACGTCAGATGTATCCAGATACCCGAAAAGCGACACACTTACATGGGTACTTCGATCAAATATGTACTGTTTTTCGATCATATTTGATCGAACCATGGGTGTGTGATGAAATTTTCACCAATTTGTACGGCTGTAAGTATCTTAATGGATGCGAAATATTCAAGCACCATCTATAGATTGAACACATTATCAAAGACTACTACTAACTACTAAAGATTGTACAAATCATTTTCTCAATTAATGTATCCAGAGAATCGATAGCTTGGAAGCTGTGTCGGCCGTGATAGATTATCTCGTGGAGACCTTACCTCAAGTGCCTAGTTTGCGACCATCTCTGGAAACAATGCTAGCTAATGTGAGCAAGCCAATACTTCTGGTAGCTGCTTCGGACGCCATAAAGTATTTTGATGCTATAAGAAACTACATCGGGTTTTTGGGTGAGTGTTAGACAGTTGTCTATTATTATTATTATATTGCCATGAATGGCGAGACGAGCATGCCATTCGCCTGATGGTAAGCGATACGACCGCTCATGGACAGTGGCAAAACCAACACCATGAATGACAAAGAAATGCTTGGCATCCCACTGCGCTCGCCATCCTGAGACATAAGATGTAGTCTCATTATGTCCAGTAGTTACTATGGTTACAATGTCTGGTTACAATGTATTTAAATGCATGTTATGTATCTATTACCCCTCATATATATGTTGCTTTTAATAATTGCGCGAAAACGTGCATTCATTCTAAGAGCGGGGAGTACTATCAAAAAATTGTGATTTGAGCTCCCCTTTCAGTACTCCGGGAGATTAAGGGTGAAAAGGATATGACGGTGTCACCGGCTATCCAAATGTTTCCACTAATGTGTTTGAAAGCTTTTTGAACATTTAGTGGGCGTGCATGATGCGTGTACAATTACGAGACCTCCATAAGATTGCGATAAGGATTTTGGTTTCAGGAACTAATATTAATTAATTATAAAATAAAATATTTACAAGACTGATTGACTCATATTCAACACTTACTACTCGCCGTACGTCTCTTAAACTTTCATTGATTTAATTTGTAGCTGAATTATACGTGCCCCTCAGCACGTTCCATTGCAATAAATTCAAGGCTTACCATGATTTAGAACACCGCTCGGTGTTTACTACCACCGCATTATTTTGCGTTAGAAATCATTTATTAATATTTATTAATTTATCAATGTTTTAACTGGACGTGTAAATGAAAGTCCAATTACTTATTTATTTAACACGATGAATCACAAGAACAATATCTTAGGAATAATATGATAATAAGAACAAAATTTTATCGTATAGTTAATACTTAAATCATTAAAATTTCTTAATTTACGAAATACCGAATTGCCAAAATCAATATACCACTAAGAGAACGTTAACCTTAGGATAAAACCTAGGATTTACAGCTGTTCGGGGTTTTATTGCCAAATACTAGTACATATACAATTTTATTTTCGGGACTTCGGATTCTTGTGCACTCTAAAAAAGACGAAATTATAGCCATTTTAACTATGGATCTTATTTAAAACAAAACTTTTTATAGATTATTCAGACTTGATATAGACAATATAATTACAATGCGTACCTAGTATCTACACCGTCGATGGGGCAATGAGCCCACGTTAGATACCACTCGATAATATTTATTTAATTGCGTGCCATAACGGTAGGTAATGGGGACAATGTCAGCGGCGCTCCAGGGAGTTTTACTCCTTTCGAGGGTCCAGTTATGGATCGCAATATGCGTCATACATATTGATTTCTCTTGCCGCTAATTTCTTATGTACCGCCAATGTGTGACAGTTTATAGCTGATCGGTGGTGTGAAATTAACGGCTTTTGTTGGTTAGTCTTTTAGGTCTCAAATGTAGTGTTTCCGATAATATTATTATTGTATAGTTTTCTACACACCTTTGTAATGTTTCAGGTAGTACTGGATTTTCTATGGCTTGTCTAGGCAATAGACATATACAAATTAATGCAAAAGCATTTCATCAATTCGAGACCCATGCAGTGTGACCTATATACCTACTGACTTTTTATTTTTATTATTATATGTATAACTGTGCAGGCTATTTGCTGTTGCGCGTAGAAGACGACGATTTCTTTGACCTGGTGTCCAAGGGGATCATTTGGCAGCTCTCTGCTCCTGATTGTATCCGTGCGCCGGGCGCCTTACAAAGACGTCACGTGGTCGCTGCTGCTGCCCCGGTACTGTACCAGACCGCAGTGAGAATGCTGGCAGTGGCGACTTCACAACGCTTCCCAACTTTCCTGGAAATCGCGCTGATACTCGCCTGTGATACCATGGAGAACTGTGCGTTGTTTTATATTCAGTTCTTTTCCCTTATCTATCTCATCTATCTCTTCAGCCACAGAAAGTCCACTGCTGAACATAGGCCTATTTCCTTTTCCCTTATCGTTCGTCAATTATGGCTGAAATTAAGTTAAACCTTTGTTACCATTAAGAACAGCCCAGGTTCGATTCTCGCATTTATGCAAATGTTTATGCCCAATGCGTTTACAAATATTTGGTTTGGCCTAGATGTTGAGAAGCTGTAAAGTATTGCGAAGTTTATGATATCTTGAATATTTATATCTTCCAGGACTTTCAATGTTACTATTTATTTATGTAGATCTGGTTTTAAATAATTTAAGTCAACTGATTTCAATTGTTCTTGCAGGTATCGATATGATCAATGAGGATATTTTGGGCAACATATTCTACCGTTTCAATCCGTACTTTCCCGAGCGGAAACTGCCGGTCTACGACATCAATCCAGCTGACCTGGATGACTTCAATGTCAAATTAGGTATGTTTCATTTTATTCCAATATTACTGTCACATATCAAATATAGCGAGTAATACTTGTTGAAAAATTCTATAGTACAGATTTGTTGCAGGTGACAGCAGCGTGAACATGAAAATAACGCTATCATTACTTCTAGTCCTCGTTAATACTACAAAGAAATATCTGGATGAAAACCCTAAGCAACGTGCAACACTTCCTTGTCCTGATAATTACGCACAAAGGTAAAAACAATTAAACCCAACAACATTAACTAAAAAACTTATGTTTTGATTCAAAAGCCAAAACACACAGAAAATTGTATATCTACTTAGTCTTTGCTAAATTAATAGACTGTTTTCTTGATATTCTACGAAATAATATTAGACATAGAGTTGTATAATGTTATGTGTCCTATCGATGAATAAAATTAGTTATTTTATTTGGACAGATGTTTCGTGTGGGCTTATCGGTACGAATGCCGCGCGAGGGAACATCGACACGAGAGAATCTCGCTCACAGTCGTTGCTCATGCTCTGTTAAACTGTTTTGGCAACCAACTTGAAATATTTTCCTCAATTCTCATGCAAGGTACACAGCCTGTTCATTTTTTTATATGTATAATAGTAGGCAAACAGGGATACTGTTCACCTGATGGTAAGTGCTCACCGCCGCCCATGAACACAATGCAATACCATAGAGCATAGAGAAGCTTTGACAAAGCATGGGGTGCGTACAACAATTACTTATCCTCAAGTACCCTAGCTTTTTAACCTTAAAATGAATGTATTTTTATTTTAGCCATTTTTAATCTTAAACTCATTATCAATTATTTATAGGTTTTCAGTTAGGTCTTTTACTAAAGCGTGCATTTCAGTTTTATAAAATATTATTTATTTTTTATTCATGCTGTTTAACAATATATTCATTTTCGTATTTATATGATTTAAAATTTTATTTGCAGATGTGTTTTCTTTAGCTGTTTTAACAGAATTGCCTCCAAGAAACGATTGGATCCGTACCGTAAACTTCACAACTGCCCAGTCTGATGTACAGTTCAAGAAAATTCTAATATATTTGAGTGTTGATTTTCTTAAAGTATTTCCTTATAACAAATTCGTAAGTGTTTAATTAAATACGCTGATTTCATTCCATACAGTTAATGTTTTGTGGTTTTGCCACGCCTGAGAAAATGTTAATTTGTGTTCAAGAATGTTAATTTGTATTGCTTGAACTATAGCTATGTATTTTATATTACTTTCGTATTCAATTTTTACTCTACAGGCTTCAGTGGTCGCAGGGAGTTGCTGGATCATCAACAGATCGCTGGGGCAACTTTTAGGCGATGCTTAAGTTTAGCAGTGGACATTGTATAGCTGAGATTGTAAACAAGGCTTCTATGTAGCAAGTTTTACATTCTGAATATTACAGATGGTGGAATCTCGCCATTGGTTACTGGGCTTGATGTATTTACTGGACCCAGGGCTTTGTTACCTAAGAGCGCGCTGGTCGCCAGCACTTTACGCCGAGATTCGAAAAACCGCCCTTCAAGCTTTAGTGTGTGCTCTGCCCTTCATCCCCGTTAAACTAACTAAGGAGTATGGTTTAATCAGGCGGTAAGTGTACTGTTTATTATACCGTTGTATAAGTATATTGATAAATGTAATGATCTACGCCGTAATACACCAGCCGCAAGAAATTTCAATTTCCTCGATTATGATAAAAGGTGTATGCAATAATGTCCTTTATTATATTTGTACTCAATTAGCTATTTATTGCTACTGCTATTTGTGTCATTGGCCTTCATCAACCAATCAGCCAAGATCAATCAACCTATGAAATGTTCTGTACTCATCGAAAATTCGCCTTATCATTTTCATTTTTTTGCATGATGATTTTTCCCATGTATTAAATACATTCAAAATCAGATTCAACCTAAAAAACAATTTCTAATATAGAAAATAATTCCAATAAAGGAATTGAGCGAAATTGCAATTGATAGCGAATTGTTTCACACAATCTGTAACTAGTTTGACGTGATCATAAGTTGAAGATACTCTTTGTTTTGCTTTCACAAGCCCACGTGAGGCGACGAACGTGACGGCGTTGGCCGCAGTTTAATCTTTCTATTTTGCAATACTTTTAGAATAATGTGGTACATCGAATGGTATTCAGAAAGTCCTTATGAGTTGCCCGTCTTGTACTGGTGTGTGCGGTTGTTACAAGTTGCTATTTACCAAAGAAGGATGGATCGAAAAGCGCGACAGACCTCGTTGAAAGATTTATTTGACACCCACGGAATAATAATTATTATCAGTAGGTATATAAACTATTCATAAAAATTAAGAAACGTTTTGCAAGCTTCGGTAATTTTTAATTGTATACTTTCTAAAACTATGAAATGATGTGTAGGTCTCCATCAATGAAATAAACCACGTAGAATTTATATTCCACCTCAGACTATGATATAATATTATGTGATACACAAAATAAGATTTCACTAGTAAATTTTACAACTTTTGCTTAAAAATATGATATATCTATCGGTCCATTCAGGTAGCATTACTAAGCACGGGGCTCTCTACGAGAGGGCTTTATAAATTATAATTTTACTACGCTGGCCTAATACGTTTAGTTTTTACTAAGACATCCCTTCCGATTTCCTCCTTGGCCTCTAAAAGATAGCTTAATAATGTTATTAATCACATTAATCTCGATGGCAAAAGTCTGGCTAGGTTTATATAAAGTCATGACCCATATCTTCGCAGGACTATGCTATACCCTGCTTGAGCAGAAGCTACCGCCAGTAGAGAAGAGCCAGACCATCCTTGCCGGATGTATCCGATTACTGACCAGCGCGGTGGAAGCCGAGAGGCAAGTGTATTGCTGCGTGTATCCGAACATCACGTGGCCCTCGGCTATCAACACACTGGCGAGAAGGACCCTCGATGTGTTTTTGTACTCCCTGGATAAGAACTTCATTGTTAGCAACAGGTGAATTAACAATGAAAACTTCAATTATGATAGCTTCTATGGCACCGGTGGTTGATGTTGAAATGAGAGGCCCTGGGTCCAGTGGCGGATTATCCCTAAGGCAAACTAGGCACGTGCCTAGGGGCGCGAGGTTACATTAGGAGTTGAGACAAATGTTTGTACGATCCACAAGTATTTATGGATGGCAGACACCCAAAAATTTGGGTCTGGGTGTTAGTGAGACAGTACAGTGTCTTGGAGTTTCTGATACATTCTGATATATTTTTTTTTATTGCAATGAATGGCGAGACGAGCATGCCATTCGTCTGATGGTAAGCGATACGACCGCTCATGGACAGTAGCAAAACCAAACAACACCATGAATTACAAGGCAATGCTTGGAATTCCACTGCGCTCGCCATCCTGAGACATAAGATGTTAAGTCTCAATATGTCCAGTAGTTACTCTGGCTACAATGTCCTTCAAACCGGAACACAACAGCGCATTAACACTGCTGTTTGGCGGGAGAAATAGACATTGCGGTGGTACCTACCCAGGCGGCCTCTCACATATGAGAGACCTACCACCAGTTATATTATTATATTGATATATTGCGTTTATATGTGACGTTTGGGTGTGTTTTTTTTATCTGTATGATGTTAATAAAAGACATCGCCGGCATGACCAAAAAGAAATTGCGACTACCTTAACGCGTTTTAAGGTTCCTTGTTAAATAAGAGTATTAATTAACATTTTACAATAAATTAAAAAAACATATTTTTGTGCAACAGATTATTGGTTGCACTTTTGAACTTCATCTGGCAAGGGATAGTATGGAAGCCTGATTACCGAGAAATATTCGTTACTAACAATGGTATCTACAAATTATTGGACATAATAACTGTAAGTAGAAATAGTTTAATTTGTTCTAGCATATTATAATTGTTGACGTTAGCCTACAAAAGACGAGACTATAGACTAGAGATCCTTTTATACTATGAATCCATTACTGCACTTCCCTCTGGAGTAAAAACAGGAGACCAAAAATAGGTATGAGAGGTGCAAATATTGGTACAGGAGGTAAATGTATAGAATCTATATTATATCTTTGATATAGATATCCTGTAATATAAAAGAAGACAACTGGAAAAATCTTCAGGATCGTCATTCCTGCTGGTTTAAAATAACGGTTTTGCTTTGTGAATGCCTACACGTATATTCAATTTAATCCAGAGCAATTTATTATCTCTCGTTGTTTAGATCGCCTTACAGTTGAGGCAAGGGGACCCGAAAAGACAATAAAAAGTGCGGCAGAGAGTAATCAACTTGTTAATATAACGGTTATTTTGCAATTGGCAGTTACTAGTGACCGCAGCGGTACATTGGAGCACTTATGTCAATTCCTATCGTTTAGAATAACCGACAGGCTGCAAATGGTTTGTCCGAGAAGGGGAGCGTGATTTCCTACTCCATTCAATCAAGCGCTGATTGTCCGGCGGCCGTTTCTTAGGACGCGTTTCATAGTTGGAGACAAAAGTTGATTCTTATCGATTTCAAGCTCTATTTGAAATTTATGTTAGGTCTAGGATATTGTTTCCATTGTTTGTAAGGAGCTATTGTTTTCTGTAAAAATGCAAAACAGTAGGTACGATTGGGCGTCAGATAAACCATATTGGTAATGGTTTATTTATAACTTCTTTTGAAGTTACTCAGTTCGATACAGAGATAGTTTTAAATACACAACCTTTATGTAAAGAGATTCTTAAGGATTTCATTATACATTTGTACTCATTCATTGAGATGTATGTATATTGTGTTAGCGTCGTGTAGGCAACTTGTAATCTAGAAAAGCCTAGGCAGAGAGAGCTATCCTAATTCTCAGCCTGCAACTTAGTAGCGTCGCTTACAAGTTACAACGACTCAGCATAGTGGGTGGTACGCAGTCTGTTGACAAACTCATAGAGACGTTTTGGCAAAGGCAATTTGATGTTTATTACAGATTGCGATAACATACTCGTAACATACAGGATAACATTTTCCATGCATTTATCAGTATGTACTCGTACATTGACCCATACTTATATCCCACTGCTGATAGTATTGAAATGATAGCTTTAAAGTAGGTAGTTGAAGACTGTCCCGCTAACACAGTCGCCACTACAACTCCTGTAATCGAAGAACAACAGTAGCACGCATGTTAGTGACACCGAGCATTGAAGCTCAGCGAGCCTCCGAGAAGTAACGTAATCATAGAATTAACTTAATAGGAGGTGCTGGAAATATTTTTGTCCACTTTCCGTAGCAAAGCGGGTGACAAAACAATGATCTAAGGAGGAAAAAGGTAGTAATGAGGTTTTGGCAAAAGATGTTCCTTTTGCAGATGACACGACCTCCGGTTCAATGCATGACTCTGGCGTTGATATGTGACATCGCTCGGGCGGGCGATGGTTTGGGTCAGCTGGTGTCTTGGCGCGCAAGTCTGGGTGCCTCAAATGCGGTACACATGCATTTTTATCTTACAAATATTATTTTGGTACATATTTTTATTGACTAACTTAAATATTTGGAGCTTCTGTGCAAATTACTATGTTTCTATACCCACCGCTTTAGACGTCCTTTGTGTGTCACTCAGTGGTTATAATTTTAAGTAGATACAACTAATATTTATTAATTATACCACAATTGACAGTATTGTTTCTTGCTATGGGAAAAGTAAAAACCCAATCGTTGTATATTGTCATTCTTAGCATTTTACATAATTTAGCTGATTTAGTATCTCGAGAGTTCGTTTTTTTTGTGGCTGAGGTCACTTTTTAACATTAACATGGCATGCACCCAACAAAAACCTATGGAATAGTGTTAAAAATTGAAATGCACGATCCGCTCTTCTTTTTTACATCAGGAACTTTTTACTTTCAGTATCCAAATGTAGTAAGTCGAGGTTCAACTATTGCCAGTCTCTTAGCTGCTATATTTCGTGACGAATGCAAGAGGACGGGCGTCAGACTAAATGAATACGGTTTCATACTAGGTAACTAAATTGCCAAATAAGTAAGTATGATACACCAGATACTACATTACATGTGCTTCGCTAAAATGATAGGATGATTCATGGAATTAATAGCCTCCGTATTAATAGTAATACCTAATTATATTTTATTAGACATGGATTGTCCACTAATGGCGCTAGAAGTTCGTAAGCAAATGAATGATCCTAAGTTTCGCGAGGGTTCTAGCAAACGAACTCCAGTATGTTTGGCAGCTTCAGATATGGCGGGATCTAGAATGCCTAAGGTAAAATACAACAAAACCATCTATCGAATAAAGTAGTTATGTAACCTAAATATTAGACTAGTGGCCGGTCGTAGTATTATAAGCCAAATAATTTTACAACATGGCTTAAGACTCCATGTGGCATACATACATACATAAAATCACGCCTTTATCCCAGAAGGGGTAGGCAGAGGCTCCATGTTAATATGGAATAATGAAACACGAAAGAACTAAGGAGTAGATGTTCAGTGTACCTAATCCAAATATGTACAAAGTTACAAACATTCTGACTGACAATCTAATAGATCTATTCGTAGCAATTCATAGTTTTGAATTTGATATGAATACTATTTTTTTAACTTTTTTGTATATCACAATTGAATATAGAATGAGGCCTAAAATGCTCACTTTTAAGAGGCTTACGCCCAGCAGTTAATATTAAAGATAAGTGTTGTTTGTAGGCGTATGCTTTGCTGCATATGTTATCAGAAGATTTAGAATACAGAGTCTCGTTAGCGGATGAAGCTTATAATCTATACAAGAACATCGTGCTTACACCTGAAGATCAGGTTTGTGTTCTTTATTTTTATGTCTACTAAGTACTGACAGAACAAACAGACTATAATGCACTTGGTATTAAGTGCAGTGCAGACCAAATAGTAGATATAGACCAACGTCAAACAGCCCACTGCCACTGCGCTCGCCATCCTGAGACATAAGATGTTAAGTCTCATTATGTCCAGTAGTTACTCTGGTTAAAATGTTCTTCAAACCGAAACACAACAGTGCATTTACACTGCTGTTCGGCAGGAGAAATAGACATCGCAGTGGCACCTACCCATGCGGGCTCCGACATGTGAGCGACCTACCATCAGTAATTTTCTCTCACAAACGTGTTATATTTCGACAGAGCGTCCTAGTCCTCTGTTTTCACTATCTGACGTTAAAATTAAATGAAGTGTGGGCAGAGACGAAGATTCAGAACGTGGGCTTGTTACCACAAGATGAGGAGACGCTCGAAGAGTTCTTGCATATTAGCAAGTACGTAAGTCGTAATATAAAATGATAGTCAATATTCTACCTAAATTATATGTATTCATATCATACCTAAATATGTACATTGTGTTATAATTTCAGAGGATGGGCTAAAGAAATAAAACGTCAACAAGAGGATGTAATTGAAAACGACCGCAAGAAGGTAAACATAACCAATTCTTTAATTTACTAAAAAACATCCGGTCTGAAAAATGTTTACAAAGCGAAACTTTAAACCGTCGATAATGTACATTTTATATAGAGGCTCAAATTAAAATTTTCGTATTATTTCACATAGTTAGATATTCAATAATTATATTATAGTAGGTTGTAATTGTTCTAAATGTTGCCCATCTTAACATGAAGTTCTCTCTTAAAAATTAAATCCGACGTGTCAAATATTGAGTGTTCAAAATATATTAATTTCTATCCGGTGACATGTGACTTTCAAAAGCTTTTTTTTTTAAATTCACTAGACTTGCAAGTAATAACGCAATTGACTTTTACTATATTATAGGAGTATGAAGAAGAATGCTCCCTATACGCATTCCTAGGCAGGGTTCGTTTGAACATAGCGTTGGACGCGTTGCGGGAAGTGCGTTGCGTTGCGCGTTCGGCGGACCGCGCGCGCATGACACACGCATTGTTGCACGACGCGGTTAACGCGCATCATCGCAGGTCGGTGTTCGCCAAAAGGCTCAGTGGGCAGGTGCTACGGACGTACGGGCCAGCGTTGGACGACCAGGTGAATATGATATATTTTAACTATTACGTAACTTGATACCAGAGTCAGTCTAAAATGAAATTATGCAGAATGAAGAAAAAGTATTGACATGCAAAATGATGTAGTCTTAGATCTAATAGTTTTTAATGGGCGTCATTTAAATGCTATGAAACCAACTGCTTATTTAGTTCCTTTTTAAGAAAAATATTTGCATTTATACTGTCTGTCAGACCATGACGGGATAATATTAGCCTTAATAGGCATTCGTGTAGCACACAGTACCCTTAAATAATAGTACGACTTTCCACTTTGCCGTTTTTCAGAATCTCACCGGTCAATATGTCAAAATAACCAGCATTCATCCTAAAGGGAAACCAAAACAAATGGACGACTTATCATCGGCAACAAGCGTCAAGAAAGTCTAATTTAATTTTCTTATAAATTAATTAGAAATATTTAAATAAAACATACTTTTCACGCTAAACTTGTATTTATTTTAATATAAAACAATTTTATAACATAATTGATATCAAGCTATACGCGCTATATACTCATTTATTGTGAGAATTCCCAGCTATCCAACTATGAAAGGTGGATAAATTACACATTAATTATTGACATTGTAATATATAAAATATGCGCTCTATATAAACTCAACTTAGATATAACGTTCATATACAATCAAGCATATTATCAACTCCAATTACCAGCAATGAAATAAATGCTCTCAATATATTTTATTATTTATCAAGTAATTACGTGAATACTGCAAGCATATGCAGAGAAGACACTGTAGAGACAACCTTTGACTCAATCACAGGAGAAGTGCTTCTAAACTGGTGCAAGTATTATCACGTAGTTACGTACCAATTGGCAACACAATATTGAAAGCTGAACTCACTCTACAACAAGTGCTATATATTTAATCAAAAGATATAATATTAAGAGACACACACTATAATTTCGAAATATCTGTCAATTTTTTTATACTTTTCTCCACTATCTCTCTTCAGCCATAGGAAGACCACTTCTGAACGTAGGCCTCTCCCAAGGATCTCCACGTCGACCTGTTGGAAGCGACTATCTGCAGCCTTAACAAGGACATTTGACCGCATATATAGTTAAGAGCACGCAATACAATTTAAAGCTCTGTTACAATATTGCGGCGCATGCCGCAGCGGCTTCGTCAACAAAACTTGTAGTGTGTGCCTGTTTTCAGTTCAAAGAGAACAAAATACTAAAATATTCTCCACTTGCGCCAGTTTACTTAACACCGTAGTAGAATATCATCTCTAAATAACGATTACAATATCATATTTGCTTAAACGAGTACTTAAGAAGCATAATATATTTCAATATATTCATCACTAAACCAAATTGATACACACATCTGCTGTAATTAATACAACCATTGCGAATACATTTAGAAATCTTGTATAAAATTATATAAAGAGATACAGCTACGATAGACAAAAGAGCATAAGCTTATAATAAATTGTATACTTTGCAAAAACAACAACAAATCGCAGTAGAATATAACCATTGTTGTTGATGTAATATGCTATTTTAATATTGCTTATTAATATTTATTGTGAAATATGGGAAATTTTTGATCTCCTGTAACTAATTACTACTCAATTCAATTTGTAACAATAAATATTTTCGTCAGCGTTCTCGTAACCAATAGAATTTTGCAGTATATAATATTTGTGACGTCATTAAGTGATTTTTTTAATATTAATATTTGCCGAGATAATTATATTTTTTTATGAATATTTTCATGCTATTCCTTACCAAAACCTTGTGAACCCTTCGCAGATAGACTCGTCACATCAAGTGTTTTGTTCAAACCATGTTATAATGTGCCACATCGAATATCAATTACTTTACTGCATACAAATCGACCTATAGATTTATTTATAAGCTGTATATTATTTATGATATATTATATTTTTATAAGCTGTCATATTTAAAACTAACACAATTGTCTGCTTACACTTAAACCATCTACTACAACATTGAATATTTGAAATATAATATATATAATTTGCATTTAGATTTTGCATAGGCAACATGGCAGTGGGAAAAATTGACAACCAAACGGCGTCTATTTAGCAATAATAATTAAGGAACTCTATTAATTATTTGTACTCTATATATAGTTAATTTCTCGAGTATTGTGTCATATAACATATTGCCTGCTTACATTATATAATTCAAATTAATATTCTGGGAATTATATTTGAAATGAAACTACGATAAAATAATTTTGGAGGCGGTTTGTGTGTACAATGTATATTGATTGAGGGTTTATAACCGTGGTAGGAACGCTGATATTGACAGGGGAAGACGAGCAATGAAGTGGAGTCTTAAAACAATTTGTTCCGGAGTGAACAAAGTCGGAAATATAATATATTTTAATATAATTCATACATTAAGTAAGTGTTGACAATGTTTATATGGAAGAGGAATGTCCAATTTCCATTTATTGGTCCAAACATTACGCCATGTAACTAAGAAAAATTGGTGGTATTTTTAGGATAGGTAATTAATGTCATTAAAAAAAATTTTGATTATTGTACCTATTCTTGTTGGCAACTTACGTTTTGCGCCTCAAAATAAACGGATTAGGGATGTTGACTCATGTTACAAAAGACATATTTTATTCGTATTAATATAGAGCAACTTCAAAAATTAGTCAACATTCCTATTTGAGATAATTATACTGTTGTTTTGGTTCTTTTTGGGTATAAATAAATGGCTAAAACGGACATTCCTCTTTAGTTGTCTATGACCCGGTAAGGTTCTTGTTGGCATGTATATTGTATGCCTTATTTTTAAGTCTAGTATGAACTAATCAATTATACTTATATATTTTTCATCTAAAATATTATCTTTATTACAACATGTTTATTGATTTTTGTTGAGGAAATACTATATAATTAATGTTAGTGTTCGTATTCTTGGTGTTCTCAGGTTATTATAGTAAATAAAGCGCATTTTATGCTAGCTATGTGTTGTTCCTACATGGCTAAATGGTCGTTCTTTCGCGGGAAAGATCCAATATGATATTTATTATGGTCATATTACATACAGTTATATTGCAACGCAGTGCTTGATTAATAAAATAGTGAACAATATGTCATATTTCGAATTAACATTATTGGATATTTATTTTATATCATATTTATTTGCGTCCTGTACTATGTTCTTCTTTAAATTAACTCTTCTTGCTTAAGTATGCGTGTATAAGCCAGCGGTTATATTAATAGTACTCGGGCCCCATTATTTTGTATAATCAATAAATACTAGTATATGGAACTGGAAAAACAAGTTAAATCCATCAAAAGTAATTTTCAAAACTTTTATTCCAGCATTTGCGACATATTTAATATAATAATTTTAAAATATTTACAGTAATTAATTAAAACAATTTTAATTACTTTCATCTGAACAGTCCAGAACCAATACCGATTTTCTGCTACCCGATTTTCTAACAAAATTCCGTTTGAAATTAAATTATTGGGTACAATCGAAATATACTAAAATGGAATATAAAAACTAATCCTAAACTAAAATCGATTAACGTAAACAAGTACAAATTAAAAGTACTTACATAAATAAATACAATATGAAGTATATGTATCACACAATGCAGATGTATTTGTCAACATTTGGTTACATATTGAGCAATTATTCTGCAAGTGTCATAAAGTTTTCAAAATTATTGAACAGGTATAATAAAAATTAATATATTATGTATTACCAGAACTGAACTGATAAAATATTCTCAAGACACTGATTCGTTAGATTTATTTTACATAAAACGATAGTCCAGCTGAAAATACATAAATATTCAACCAGCAATGTTAAAAATAGAATACAACAAAAATAGTTCGAAGACAGAAATTGACTTTAATCAAATTATTGATATTCGTAAAATCATATAATATGCTTCAAAAATTACCCTCCATAGTCACATGTCCCAAAGAGAACATGATTCAGAAACTAGAAATATCTGAAAATAGTATTACAAATACAGTCACAGAGGTTACAAGACGCAGACTCTGTGAATATTTTAACCTTTCGTAAGTAATATCTCAACCAAATCTGTGTCCCCATTTACAATTAACTATCCTAATATAAATAAAAACAACTAGTGCCTGAATTTCACATAACTAACCTTGAAATTAATCTACATTTAATTGCAATATGTCTGAATACACGACTATGTCTAATATTTAAAATGTATTTTCTGTTGTGTACGCTATATTGATATTAAAATCCTATATCTAAAAGGAAAATCTTTTATTTGTGGACTTACAATACATTCATGCCTGGCACGAATATCGCACGTAGAAAAAACTACCTGAAAAGCTTTTAGGGACATACTAAAGTAACTTGGCAAACGAGGAATAAAGTTCCCGCACAAAATACATTATTCTCTTGATATGATGGGACCAGCCCTTGTAATTCCTGATGTAGGAAAACCCTAGGTCTCCAAAATATTTAAGTAATGGGCGTATTTTCTTATTACATAATTGGCACTATAAGCATGTTTACAAGTTACTCGGTGTAAGGCACTCAACAGTGTGGAGTTGACACAGACACTCTGTAAATCATTGCTATACGTTAGGAATTTAATAATAATACAAGGATTGCTTTTAATTGCCATGGCATACACTAGCCTGCCTCGTAGTAAGTGCATTGTTCACTTAGAATAATGACTGGCGACAGATAAGTGATACAGATATTTACTGTGGTCGCTATACGGGGTTATAGGAATATGTATCACCCATGTAATGCATTACAAGATTTATCTTTACACGACATTATCTTTAACACCTCATCCAGAGCATATACCCTTAGCTTTGTGGATATGTGATCTCAAACAACATATTTTAGGATTTCAAACGTTGAATATACACACAGATTGATACAATGGCACAATGGTATTGTTTAGAGACGGTTTTACTAACTGCTAAGTTACATAATACTACAGTCATACTAATACCTAAATGTCGGGATGTATGAAGAAATGCTAGAATAGGCCTACATCTGTGAACATAAGTCATTAAGCCTACATATTGAAGTTTTCTGACAGCACATGTTGAACAATAGAGCTCGCATAACATTCACCAAATGCCAATATTTTTAAGTACTATCAACATCATATTAAATTTTAAATAGATTATTTCAATTCAACAAATATATCTACACCAATTATTTACTGCATAAAGCTAATATGTACTATGTCCTATTGAATAATTTGACATATAACATGATATATATTAATTTATCTAAGACCCAACAATCATTTCAAATTAGTACACATAGCATATATTTCCAAATCCAGTCCCAATTTCAGTCCACATTTCCATGATTCCTTTTTATAGTATTCAACCTTCGCTTGCCATCTCAGTCTTACTATTATGACTTAGAGCATTAATTTATACACCAATTATAACTTAACACACACTTTTTACATCTCCGCATCATATAACATAGTAAGAATTTTACGAGGTAAACACAAAAAATTAATAGTTGTGGAATCAACACAAGTGTTGAAATAAATAAAACTTCAAACATCAATATCATCAGCAAAGGAAATATTGTAGTACCATTTAAATATGTTATACGTACAACGATGTACTAGCGCAGGTGGTAAAAATTTATATATTTTATTTAATCAACATGCGCGTTATTTACGCGTATTCTTCATATTGGTTATATCTGACGCGTCATTACATCAATGTGGATTATTATGAGATGTCGAAATAACATTTTGTATTTGCAGTATTCTAAATCCAAACATAATTGGTAATAGAACCTGTTCCACAACGGCTCTTACGATGGTTTTAGCTCGTGTCTCGTTGCTGCGCGTACGAAGATTGTCGGTAACTTATTTAAATGGCACGCTTATAACATGACGAATATCGAATACTCTTAATGGTAACAACTAGTCCTCTATAAACCACAACATTATTAGACTGCAATAACGACGAAGTGAATATGTACAATGACATGGCATGTAAATGTACCTTAGAAATTTTCAGAGCCGTTTTCTGAGTTGCTGAACATTGAGGCAACCATACTGTCGAATTCTGGCACTGCATCTTCAAACATTTTGAGTTGTTTGGAAAGTGTCTCTGAGTCGGTGGAGACAGAACCTTCCAGAAGCTCGGTCCATTCATCGCTGACAGATCTCGCTTGCAAACACTCTTGGTAGAAGTTGGCCAGTTCGGCTATTGGACTGCCGTCGGCGAATGGAAATTCCTGGAATATTCAGTAAAACATTTTAATAATCAATTTTTGTAGCTACTAGTAATTGATTCAACAGCAGATACGGATGTGAAGAGATCAACTAAATGACACTTGAGCTTTTCCATACATCATTACATTGGTTAGAGTCACTGCTCAATATAAGGTGCCTTCAAAGATTACCACAGAGATCCGAGTCTGTTGGAAGAAGCCTGGATCAACCAATTTCTAAACATAAATTAGACCCTTTACGATTTGAAATACTACTTGATAGACAAAATGTTTAATTTTCATATTAACATTCAAATATTACCATTAAACCGGAGTATTTGTCAGTACTCTTGGGTTTGGGCACTTCTATCGCTTTGCTAATGACGTGGGCCGAAGACGTCGACGCTTCACTTGGCCCCGGCTGTTCCAGTCTCTGACGGTCAATTAACGCTAGCTTCTTCATTTTCTGTAATAATAATCATCAAAATTATTAAGTCATATTTATTTAATGTTAAATAGACTAAAGAGGCAGGTTTTTAGTAGCTTACTTGTAGGTAGAATAGTAGCGACATATATGTGATCAAACTAATGAAAGGGAGTTGCCACCAATGTCTTACTGTCAAAAAACACTTTATATTGATACTGGCATCACAATATGAGTACAATGAACTTGAATAGTAAGTGCAGTGCAGTTCAAATAAAGTATCTAGCAACCAGAAATGGTTTTTTGTGCCTTTTTTTCTCTGACATTTGATTGAGCTGCTGAAGAGAATAGTGGGTCCCAGCAGAAATGTGACTTCGTTATTTGCTACGAATGCTCCTTATCGAACGCGAAATGGTTACCTCACGTTGTTAGATACTTTAAATGGTCAGCACTATACAGTGGAGCTATCTGAGCGGATATAAATATGGGAAAATCTAATATAGTCTCTTTGCGGATCTGAATGCTCATTATGACATTAGCTTTAAGTGATTTACTGTTCTGTGTTATTCTCTTTTATTGTGGTGTACAATAAAGTGTGTAAATAAATAAATAAATAAATAAATATGTTATCGGTTCCCGTAGTTCCATTAGAAAGTCTTTGTTTAGCGCCAGATTCCCTATGAGTTCCCACTTCCCAGATCTGTGGGTTTTAGATCTTTCAATATTTGAACATTAGACTGCCTAGTACCTACAACGCATTTAGCCAGCATGGTCATGCTCCAACCCAGAATATTTCATGATATCTAGATTTTAGACTCTAAGTATTATTTACGTCACATACATTTTCCATCCTTTCTTTTTCAGCGAGCAACCACGCCATGGGTGGCTCGGGCGGTAGTTGCTGGCTCAGTGACTCGTGCAGCTCTTTCATTTTCGCGTGGTCCACAAACGCACCAGCAGTAAGAGGCTTCGTCAAGTCCAACTCCTTCTTCTCATTGTGAGCTCTCCTAAAATAGGAATCAAAATTATAGCAATACCAAAATTATAGCATTAAATTCGCTCTACACTTTCAAGACAACACATGCACATATTTAAATAAACTCACCTAACAATCTTAGGACTGTCGTTGTGAAAGTGATCACTCTTGACCATGATGTCGCTGTTAATCTGTTTCTTCTGCATATACTGCACTCTGTCCTCAGGCAGTATGGTCATTTTAGTCCTGTACGACACTTCTATGAGTATTGTCCCAATGGGAGTGCGCAGCTCGCTCACCTTCACTGCTTTGTACTTCTCACCTGCAATTTACAAAATGATATCTTCATCCAAATGTTTTACGGACAATGGATAGCCTAATGAACGATCTTTAAGTCTATTATACCCTGAACAAAATTACACTTGTTATGGTATCTGCAAATAGCCAGTTATGTCATGTCAAATTACACAGAGTAATTTCGAAGCATTTCGCTACAGATTGGTGCTTACAAGTAATATTCTTCTTCTTCTTCTTCTTTAAATGATAGATGGCTCCCCCGTGGAATCGGAGATTTCGCCAATGTCAAGGTATTTAATATTTTTATAGTCGAGATGATTTTTTTTGTACCAGGTAAAGAGGTTAAGTTCGTAAATGATGATGGCTACCCACCAGCCATATTCGATACGACATTAAAAAAAAGCTCGGACCAAGCAAGTAATATTGTATTTTGTTATTTATTATTATTAGTCATTTTTAGATAGACAGGTGTGGCGCAATGGATAAAGGGCTGGCTCTTACACCAAAGACAGCAAGCTTTTTTCAGATGGTATTCTTTATTTTATAATTCATTGAGTAAAATACTACATATAAATCTTACAATTTGGTGGGTCACTATTGGGTACATTTCCTTTTTTATAGGTTTACTATAAAATATTAATAACAGCATTGACAGGAGAGTAGTTTCAAATATCAAGATACATTCTATATTTAATTTGAATAAAAGTTAAAACAGCTCACCTAATATTTGGTAGTTGGGTTCTCCACCATATATTTTGTGATAAATCTTGTACGACTCTTTGTGTTGCGCTCGCGCTAGTTTATAAGCTGGTGTTATTCTGGATATTGTCAATGTTGACTTCAACATCACACTCATCCGGTAATAAACCATGGATGGCGAGCATACGTCACATCCCGGCATTAACTTTACCGTCCACAACTCAAGGATCATCTCATCGCCATCATTTGTACGTAAATATATTTCTATGCACAAAACTTTTGTAAGTGCATCTATAACTTCTCCATTGAGAACTCGTTTCGTTTCTTCGTTCACTCTCGGTTCATCGGGTATTGATAGATTGAACTATAAATTTAGAAGATTGTTACACAAAGCAGAGATTATTATTAGGAAGATATAAAAACATTCGCTGGATGCAAAACAAATTCAACAAGTCATTGTGGAAATCCTTGAGAAGTCGAAATCCACTAGTGAACAGTGTACTTTCTCAGAAAAATAAGTAATGTATTTATTTATTTATTGCCATAGCTATATTGTACAACCCTATTTAAATCTAAAAATTTACAACTACCTTGGTACTATCAACATATAACAAGAAATGATGACTTCATAAAATAATAAAGTAGCTACTGGTGCTTCAGTCCTTACATTGCTTTATAAACATAGTAATGTGTCACAAATTGTTTGCATAAGCATAAATTATACACTATTATGTACATGACACAGACATTGTTTAAGTATTTACACATAAGTGTTATTGTAGACTGAATCATTGATATTAGCAACCAACAACTTGGGGTAGAATGTTTGGAAAATTTCTATACCTGTGTTTATATTTCTAATAAGAAACCAAGTAGATGCACACTATGTTGACAGCCAATTTGTATTCAGACATTATACTAGTCTGAATATACTGTTACATTCATAAAATCAGTAATGACTAATAAGCTTTTTAACCACAAGTACTTAAGAAAGTAATCTAAATGAGTTAAAACACATCCCATGTGACTTCAATGATTAGGGCACAAAGATGACAAAATAGTCTATACTAAATTTATTCATAGCCAGTTTAGATAGACAATTTAGTTTATAGGAATACCTTTCCTGCATGTGATTAGTTGAATCTACAGTATCTGTTGTAAGTGTGCATTCCTGAAAAACATTATCTTATTCACATATTTTAGCTGATTATTTGACAATTATTAAATACTTTGAAGTGCAACTCGCAGAGCTTGTAAGCAAATTACAATCGCAAGCATGCCTAATCACACTCAAGCCAATGATGTATAAACAAATATATAGTGTTTACAATAAGAACATAAGACAACTTTTTGTTTTTTCTAGTTGGCTCATTATTATTATACTATATGTTCACAAAAGCTGGAATAACACACTGACTGTGGTGCACAATTTTAGCAAGGTAATGGTATGCTTTGTTGAGCGGAGTCCCTGCTGATCAAATGAGAGCATCAAAGTTTGATCCCAAGACACTCACATATCTCCTTTCAGTAATATGTAATAAAAATTGTGATGGTGGGCTTTTATTTTGAGAGCCCATGTCCATCAGTAAAGCACAGGAGGGTGATTAATATATTAAAAAAAATTCATTAATTCTTTCAACATTGAACAAATACAGTGTGGATCCTTTCATATCTGGGGTTTGTACCAAGAATTTGTAAAGTATGTGAAGCCTACCATAAGACCTCTAAGACCTCAAACATAAAAAAGCATGTGTGTGGACATGGGCCCAGCAGTGGGATGTGTATGTGCTAATATTTTGTCATGATCTTCATATTCAAAAATTCTTATTTACAAATGAATTTACTTTACAAGCACAGTAAGCGACTGCCTTTAATTATAGTGTACATCCCAATATAAATGTAAAGGACAATACAATTTACATTCTCTATTGTCTTATCTGTTGTTAATGTAAATAAATAGTATAATAAGAATATGTGTTCATTCGCTGTTTATAACAATAAATAGTCGGCATAATATTTATTAACCCACCCATTGCAAAGGAGGCGCAGTTTCTAAGCCATTATCAGCCTTCGGGATACAGTCATGGCTTATTTTCTTCCCTTGTCGACTCTGGACCACGATCTGTGCCACTTTTAGAGTTAGCACTTTTGTAAATTTGTACAATCTGTAACGTTCCTGTATATCCGTATTGGACGTTGCCATTTTAAAAGAAAAACACGTCTAAACTTATTTATACACGGATTATTTTGCTCATATGCGCAGTGGACACGGCACAGCACTTAAAGTACATAATATTATTTCCAAAATAAACCTATGCTAAACATGACAATGTTTTAGTATATTATGATTAAATGGTAAAACTTTGGTTTATTGTTAATATACAATAAATGTTATAAATAAAGAACATCTCCTACAAAAAGGTTAAATTACTTCTAATCCGGAATTTCCATGAACTAGATATCTAAATTAAACTTTTAATTGGTGGAAAGTCTTCGAGCCATTGTTATGCGTGTAGCCATTGGCTTATTTTCGAATGACTAAAGTGCTTTCTTTAATTTAATTGGTGGAGCCATATGTCAAGTTCATAGATATACACAAATTTACGTTTCGTTCGATGCAATATTTATACTTTATCAATACTTTATCAATTAAAATAGTTATTAAATAAAATAAAAATGGTTCATAAAAAAAATGTTGCCTGAAGATTTGCGAGCTTCTGCATCATTTTGTCTAGTTCCTCACAATACATATCCGCAGTAATATTGGTGCCATTAGATAAGAAGCTATGAAGAATTATAAGTCGGCAATGTGGACGTAATATTCAAAAGTTTACGCCCCGCAAATTGGTCAGCGCACTACCAACTAACTTACGACTTTGCCACATTTACGTTAATTTGACGTCAGCCGATTATTGTCTGTAAGATTTTAGATATTATTTTTGTCCATTGAAAGGTTATGGCGATAGGCTTGCTCCCTATCACATCATGGGACGGAACATACAAGGCGATATGTGGGGGTCCTGGTGGCGCCTCTGCCTACCCTTCTGGGATAAAGGCGCGAGTTTATACATATGAAAAATTACAATGAGGGCTGCGTTTTTATTTTTTTGATGGGGGGCAATTTTTTTTTATTTTATTTGACTGGGTTTAATCTTAAGTTCAAGTTTGTGGGGTCTTTACCCTTGTCTCATCTTGAAATAAGTGGTGCAAAGGTTTTTCGCGCTCTATCTCGTAAACTAGCAACCCTACAGAAAATTATAGGAAATTATTTGTAGCAAATTAAATTGTCTATAACTTTATTCCTATAACTTTATATTGTAAAATGGAAAATAAAAACGTTATAACAAAAATAATTGTCCTTTTGTTGTTTTTGCCCACCACACATACCTCCACAGTTTCCCTTGCGTCTGCCGAAAATTTATTTTAGAAGTAAGGGGGGTGGTGGAAGTTCGAAAGTTTGGATTGGTATCCAAATTGTTCCATGCTTTTTCCAGCCCTATTCTCAGGATCACAGTGTTTAACGAGGCACGATTGAACCGTTCCTGAATCCACAAACGTTCTAACTACGAGGCAGAAAGCATTGCTGATTGCATTTCATTAAGATAATGATTCATTTAAAATATCAAATTACGTATCTGTATCAGCCCATATAGGTAAGTCCCATTGCAGGGCACAAAAGTACGAGTATGATAATATAAAATAATACGGCATTCCACTTAAAGCACACATGGTTACGTATAGCTTATAGTACTTAGCCATTTTTTTTATACAATAGACAAAGTAGCAAACAGGCTACCTGATGGCTGATGGTAAGTAAGATCTGCACCCATTAACATCTACAACCCTTGGATCATGGATGTGTTACGGGAGGGTAGCGGGAAGGAAAATGGATGAGAAGAGGAAAGGGGAATTTCGCATCCAGCCGGCAATCTCACTCGCCGAACGAAACCACAGTTAAGGTGTCTCTTCACGTAGGTCTCCGTGAGATAGTGGTACCGTCCCGGACGAGTTGCCTATTCAAGCTTAGTCACGACCACGGAAGAGAGAAAATTCCTATTTATAAAAGATAGTTTTGACCATTAGTATATTTCAAAATTTAAATTAATAACTGTTATAAGTATAGTCACTTCTGAGTTTGGGTCATATTTTGTATCACTATGGGGGAGGGAGATAAAATAAAACATCCTATTTTCTACTTTATGTTGTGTGAGATAGAAACGCTGCTCTTTTTGAGTTTTTTTAAGGGAATCTTAGTGAATTTGTTCCTTTTGGTGAAGATAATATTTATGGTTAATTATAATTCTGGTCCTCTCTCTCTCTCTCTTTCTTTGCCTCGCTATATAAAAACAAGAGACGTAGACCAATCTCTTGTGCCATTAGATTATTGGAAGGTTTTAAAATATAATTTACTAGCCTGGTTGTTTTATGAAAGTCGAAACACAACCGAAATGACAATAAGTACATAAGGAACAAAACTTACAGAATTATGAAATTCTATCAGCATTAATGTGTAGGATTATGTCAGTTTGGTAATGAGAAAAACGTAGTAAGAAATTAAATATTAATTTTAGTTACGCACTAAGCCAGGTGTCACTGTGTTTGAAGATCACATAGGCCTGTTATTATCTATCAGTAATTATAATAAGTATATAGCTTTCAACACAACCTTTTTCTTTATAATGAGGTACTACTACCTTAGTAGTGGCGTAGTGGTTATAAATATACTCATTGTCTTAGGTTCGATATCGAAGTCAGCCTAATTATTTTTTATTCAGGTGTTACAGGAGTGTTCTTTTTAGTAAAATAGAATGTAACAATCAAATTACCTTATTTTTAATTGGTAACAAAGGTAATATGAAGATACAAGTATTATAGAATTTAACGCTATGATTGTTACCTGTGATAAAAAATATTACTCTCATTTGAACAATGTGTTTTATTACAGAAACCATTATTCTTATACATTTCCTAATACGATATTGGAATTTTTATACAATGCCTAGGAAATGTATACATTTCCTAGGATATGTATGTATAAAATATTTATTGAAAGAATATTTTATACATTTCCTAAATAGCTTCGGAATTGTATACATTTCCTAGGAAATGTATACAATTCCTAAACTTCATACATTTCCGGTAACATATACAAGAATTTCTCGTTTAAAGATATAATAATATATATAAGATAACTAAACTACGGCTCGATCGTGTTGTGATGATTTTTTATTTGTAGGAATTGTTTTAGCCATGAACATTATACTCGTATTAATAAAACATCGAAAAAGAAGAAAGATCTTTTCATGTAATCTGTATTTAATTTGATTCCCGGCGGTCGATGACAACTGTACCCCTAGGCCCTAGTTGGTAAGTGCAGTTCGGTCCAGACAGAGGTATCGGCGGAATACTCGAAAACATAAAAACACGTGCGGATCTATGACCACGAGTATCTTGTGCGACTATGATGACGGTTACCTATTTTTAAGGTGCTGTAGTCGTTAACGGGTATGCCGAACGATTATTCGACCACCGACAAATTAAGAATAAGTACATGCGGATGTGTTTAGGACATACATAACCCTTCCGGTGTCCAAGAAGCTCATTTCGGGCTCCATGTCAAGATTTATGTGACATTCTCCATTGTTCTCCAATGGTAGGTAGGTTAGGTTAGGTTGGGTTAGGTTAAAAAAAAAGGTTAATTGATATCTTAAATATCTTACATTTCCGATTACTATTTAGGAAATGTATAGATTTCCTATATATATATAGTATATACACTTGCTTAATTGATTGATAAACTGTAAAAAATTAAGTATTTGTTTCTAATATTATATTTAAGTAATTGCACGGTAAGATCGAAAAATATTATTCATATTTCATCATTTTATTAGTATGTAATTCGTACTTAAATATATTTTCCAAAAAACACAATTTATAAAAAAAAAATTACCGAGCAAAGCTCGGTCATCCAGGTACTAGTATATTAAACAAGTAAAACGAGTTTATTTTCTACCCTTTCATAAAAAGTAAGCATTAAAAAAATATCATGTTTATCCTGGACGGGATGATTCCGAAACCTGGATTTGAACCAGGGACCGCAAGGCATTACAGCCCTATGCTCTGCCAAACTGAGCTATTTCGGATGAAATACAGTTGTCGAATTTAGCTTCCTATTCTACTTCCATGCAGACATGTTTACGTTTCACGTGTGTTTAACAAAAGTTTCGTTATTGGAGTAGCTTTAGATACGTGTTCCGTTTAATATATTTTATTGTCTTTAAATTCTAAAACCATTAAACTAAAATCATTGATTTTTTAATTTACAAAATCTCCAATCATAATTTAATTGATGATTATAGTCATTAATCATTATTAGTAAGTAGCCAGTATACAAATATATAGGTATAGGGGAATGGCGGGCAAGATGGAAGACATAAATTTATGATGTAAAAAATATGTAAACAAGGCGGCAAAAATATTTTATTTTAATCAGTTCTGAAAGATATCTTATCAGAGTTATAAAAATGTGTAATTAAAAATCATTAACACTAAATTTATATAATCTGTAAGGACATACCAAGCAGAAACGGAAGAAATTCTTTTTTTTTCCCCTACCCTGTGGACGAAATGGAATATATTATAGGATATCCTTATAGTTTACAATGGACGCATAATAAATTATTATCTTCTGGAACTTTGTTAATTCATGTGCTCAACATAACACGCTCAACACAGTCACCAATCCACTGCGCTCAAACCGATTGATACCTATATAGGTAGGTCTTTGGATTTTCGATGTAAATTTCAAATATGAATTTCATATTTCTTTGACGCTGAGCTTAATGAAGTCTATTTAAATTCAGTTTTCAAATAAAGTATATTTATATTTAAACTTCGTAATCGTGTCTTTAGTTCAAGAATCTCTATTTAAGAATAGAAACAATCACTTAAAATATATCTTATCTTGTGCATTTGATGTCCATCAAAAAAAGATACATTATCAAACAAACCATTCCATCTTGACTTCATACTCATTAGTAATGGTACTTCATTGGTAATATAAACATTAAAAACTTAAAAGATTCTTTATATATTTAGTATTTTAATATAAATTTAAATAATCCTTTTTTTAATTTACCTTGTATAAAAATAAAATCGTTAAATGTATTACATACCATGATTAATAGCACTGCAAAAAATCATTGCAAGCATAATTATTTGCCGCAAGGGCTAAAACAACCTACGCAAATCACTAGCTGCAGCTGGCTTCAGCAGGGCTGAGTTTCTGTTCTTAAATGAAAAAGAGCCTTGGAGACACGGATGCTGGTCACACGGTTTGGGAACCGTCTTGCCCAGCCCTTCCATCTTGCCCTCTCTTACCCTATTTGACAGCCTCCGTAGCGCAGTTGGTTAGACTCCAGCTGTGAATAGAAAGGCCGCGGGTTTGATCCCCGCTCTGGGACAAACGTATAACATAATAAACGTAATATAATGTATCTATTATATCGACTACCATTGCAGAGGCATCAGGCCACCGACGAACCACTGTTACATGAGCGTGCTTCGAGCAGTGCTGAGGATCATCGTCATTGGCCTGGCCAGGAACTGTGTGAGAAGACCTTGGGATTTCAAGGAATGGAATACGCATACTACAATACCACATCGTCAGGGCTGTGAGCGGTGCTGGGAGCATTGTACTTAGTGACGCATGCCAATCGGCTGATATTGCTGAATATAATTATTTTGCTGCTGAATATGTTATATTGGGTAAGAATTATGTGTTTTCTAAAGATTCGAAATAGTAACTAATAAAATATGTACCTATAAGAAGTACCTATGTATTACGGTGGTACGAAACTTACATATACCCGGATCGCCTACGATACACGATGGTGTAAAAGTAGTTGTATTTATGTATCTAGTATTTATCTTATTTACATGTATGAAGATACATCTATTCCACCATAAGGATAAATATGAGCATACAATGAAGGTTTGTGGGCTCAACATAAGAAGTCTAAATATTTCGTCAAATTTGTTTCTTTTTCCATCGGCTTACGCAGTATATGTCTCACTTGTAAATATCTCACATCTAAATTAGCATTACGTACATAATATTATATGAACATTTGTGAGTATCCCCTATGATAAAATGTAAAGTGGTCCATAGATTAATAGTGTCGGTTTAGCATTACCGGTGCCCTAACGCAACCAGGGTACTAGAGTCCTAGCTGGGACTGCGATGACGTCCTTTGTGTGTTATCGCATAAAAAGGATATCTAGATGCAAATAACAGCAATAAGAAGTGGGTCTGCGGGTTCCTTTATATATTGCGCCCTAGTAGGTCATCTGAACGCGCCCTACCTACCCCAAGGAAACAAAAACATCAAAGTTTTCATTTTTAGGAAATTATACTCTCGATCATCTACACCCATTTTTTTAAGATCTATTCGTTCCAACCTATTCTAACGGCAGCACTCAGAAACGTTTAATGTCAATTAAATTATTCTTTATTATCTAGTGAAGAAGTGATATTTTAAAGCGTTATAAATATCATCATATTCAACTTGGCTCTCTTTTCACATTTATGTTTTGATAGGTCATATATTCGGAGTTCAAGAATGTTTACATCCACATCGCAACCGCCAACCGTTTACTATCGGAGTAACTGGGAATATTATAATAAAACTGACTTTATTTATATGATATGAAATATCCCCGTAAAAAATTGGAATGCCGGAGGAAGCGTTGTAAAAATTTAACAATTATACTATGTCGTATTGTTCCTGAGACCTTAATTTTGTTATGTCAACATATTCATGAAGGAAAAATAATTCTCACGGAATCTCATTTCTTATGCATTAAGCATATGTTGCTTTAATATTTGCCGTCCATATAATCGCGAATAATTGCTAAATTGAATTAATTATGGTTTAACGAAGTGATTATAAAGAGCTAGCTTTTGTTTTCTTCTCCGCTTGAAAAACAAAATCGTATAATAAAAAAACTATATTAGAAAATTTTATGCATACCTAATTTAATTAATATATCATTAGTTGCTTCTATCGGGTCAATTTGGAGGTCTTTGAGAGAGGCCTATGTTCAGTAGTGGACTTCTGTGGCTAAAGAGAGAAACAAAGAGAGAGAGAAAGAGAAAATTAGCTGTTCGAGCAGTCGAAAAACTTCAGTTTGCATCCCTCTCACCGATCTAAGTGGTAGTCATGATAAATTTCTGCTCCTTATCCACTATGTTTTCACAAATCACACAAAGCACGTTATTTGGCCATCCGTAAATTTAACTGGCTATTTTTGGGTGCTGTACTGTACTGTATCAGCCCATACTCGTCACACTGCAGGGCTCGTGCCTCCTGGGTTAGGCTATAGTCCACCACGCTGGCTTAATGCGGCTTAGCAGACTTTTACATAACACAAAAATTCTTAAAAATCGCTACGGTATGCAGGTTTCCTCACTATGTTTTTCTTATAGTGCGTGGTGATTGACTATCAATAAACTCATAACTCCGAAAAATCAGAGGTGTGCCCTGGGTTAAATCCCGCGACCACCGTAAATATTTTGGCAGCCGCGTCTGGACAGTTATCAACGCATTTATTTTGGGGGTTACTTATTTGTATTTGAAAACTTTTTTGTGTTGCCGTATGAGCTATAACCTCATTATTTTTAATACTTAGATACTAGTAGGTAAAGCATGATCTTGAACTCACTTTACGCTAGTCATTTAATAATAATGCATAATTAGAATTCAATAATTAACACGGAAAAGTTAAAAAATAAATTATAATATTAATTTATTTTGCACCTAACCCTGAAGGAAAGTGTATATAAAATTCGAAATTGAACATTTTCTTGTATTTTTCATCCATTCATGATTACGGTTATATTAAAGTTTTAGATATAACTTCAATATGTTTTATGAATTGTTAAGCCCGAGTGATGCGCTAAAGTAAGTAATAAAACAAACAATAATTGGATCAATTCGCTATTTTGATACTGCTTTATGCGAAATATTGGAGGAGGTTCAGGAGGCTGCTTCATGGTTACATAACATTGCAGGAGAGTGAAAGATCCTCGTGAATACCGTTACATGAGGATACTGAGGCTCACGTTGAGATTGATGGGAGCATGGCCTACTTACGAATTGGGGGAAACAAAAACCAGGTACCACACAGGTCCTGCATACTTCCTTTTATTCATTAAACTTGGGAGTGTCTACTTAAGTTTCTTATATCTGAAAATACACTCTAAGACGCTGCCATTCCTGGAGATTGGACACAACTACATCACATTCTTTATGACTTTTGTGACAATAGTAAGTATATTTCAATTGTTTTTACATACATACATAAACTCACGCCTTTATCCCAGAAGGGGTAGGCAGAGGTTCCGCCCCATGACGTGATAGGGGCGAGCCTATCGCTATATCAGGCATAAATTCCTGACTCCAGGCTGATAATGAATAACAAAACCCAATAGCACCTTGCCCGACCCGGGATTCGAACCTGAGACCTCAGCGTTATGGTCGTACCGTAGTACAACTACGCGACTGAGGCAGACAATTGTTTTTAATATTTGTTTATTTCAATTTATTGATATGCTTTGAAGGAAAAGTAGGAAAACGATTAGACCACATGAAAGTAAATACCATCGCCAATGCACAGTGCACATTCACAATTAATATAGTTTTTACCTATGTATTATTCAAATATTATTGTAATCTATACAATATAGGTCAAAAACACATATATACATAAACTGGACCTGTATACATTTTCAATTACAGTCTCGCCTAACAACATTGTCCCTGACTAAAAAGTATCACGGTATTATGAAACGATTTGTGGAAGAAATGCATCTATACTATTTTAAAGATGAATCAGAGTTTGCCACTGAGGTAAGTATTTTGTTTTAGTTTTTGATTAAGATATTACGGCAATAAGTAACTCCAGATATCTGGTATTTTACTGGTAATAACATTCAAGACGCAGAAAAAATATTAAATGCATAGATATCTATTAATACACAACCTACCAAAACAATAAAACACAACCTATCAAAAGAAATAATAATTAAACTTTCCAATTATCATATAAAAATACTACATCATATCCGCATGTCCAATACAGACAGAGCATAAATAATTGTCTATAGATATTAGTTACGGCTAGTGAAGCTGTTAGAATCAGTGCCTTATTTAGTAACAATTAGCTCCTTACATGAAGAACTTTCTCCTATGAAATTTGGATAAAATTGCGTGATCGAGTCACTTTTAAATCTATGTAATTATAAAATGTTTGGCTTCTATTGATGTTAATGTGTAATGGCATGGCAAGGTGGTGGCAAAAATTACACCAAGTATAGTATGAACCAATGGATCAAGAGTAGGTAATATGAATAGTTTATGAATTATGTATCACTACAGTGGTTTTTCTATTATTGTCGACTCGAAACGCAATTTGGCATTTTTTTGTTTATAATAATACAGAAACAATTCCGAAAGATATATTCTTCTTCAGACCAATGCCTTGAAAGTGCATACCTATTACTCTATTAAAAAATAATATAGAATAAAACATTTCTTTTTTCAGACTCATATTAAAGTGCATAAAATATCATACTTCTTCGCAATATATCTGAATTTCCTTCTCATATGGGGAATAATTATGTTTAATCTTCTGCCCTTGTACAACAATTACCATAATGGGAAGTTTAACAGTGAAATTAAAAATAATATAACATTTGAACTGTCTATTTATTACGAGCTGCCTTTTGACACAAACACTAACATGAAGGGGTGTTTGTTTATCACTATTTTCAATTGGTGAGTTATTATTTGATAGAATAATTGTATTGTTTAGTTATTCAAAGGATCGATACGCCCTTAATGGAATCCTATGCGCGATTCGTTAGGTTCCTCAGCGCCAGAACGTGTAACCCCTAAATATTGGGACGTATTTGAAATAAACTGGTTTTTTTTAGAAATACAAAAGAGCGGTCTCATTTAGGCACCATGTGGATTGTGGTCTTTTCTTAATACAAGTTTGTCGATCTAATATTTGTAAAATGTAGTGCGTTACAAGTCCATCTAGAGTTAGTTTACAGAGCAGATTATTATTTTCCTTTTCAGGTACGCAACTTACATCTGCGCAAGTTGCTTTTGCATGTTCGATTTGGTAATATTCGTCCTGGTATTTCACCTCCGCGGACATTTTAAAATATTAATTCATAATTTAAATAATTTCCCATTGCCATCGACATATACTGACGATATCAAAAAGGTGACGGAAACCACACTGTATTCCGAACAAGAAATGACCCTTGTTGAGAAAAGGTTGAAGGAATGTATTGATTACCATCGCATGCTTTTGGGGTAAGTGCTATGCTTGTATGGTAAGTGCTATGTTTGCTATTATACCTATCTATCCATATAATAAATTTGTAACCGATCGATGTCTAACAAGGAAGAAAAATGAGAAAAACTAATATGGGGGGCCTCTATTAACGTAATAGAACACAAAACAATGATAATAATAGATTTCTTGATTGTTTGTCTGTGCGGTTGTGCGCGATGAACTCAAAAAGGGCTAAACGGATTTCGATGAAATTTGGCATGGAGATAGCTGACAACCTGGATTAACACTTAGGCTGTTTTTTATCCCGAAAGATTTAGATTTCCGAAACAGTTAGTATTCGTTACCTTTTTATGCTCAAAGGGATTGAATGAGACTGGATTAGGTACATGCCTTGAGTGCTAGCAGAAGCTAGCATCAATTATACATGTACAATTATAATACCTTAACTTACAATGCGTTTTATTGAATTTATTAAATATGTAAATTAAGTACGGTATTGAAGAGATATATGTTATATGGCTGCGATTGTGGCTTTTCTGGTTGGGTGCTACACGACGACCTGTCTAAAATCGGTCTACACACCGCAACTTGCAACCGTTACTAGGTCGTCTGTCCATATTGCACTTACCTGTATCTGTCTGTGGTCTCGATTCGACAGCCGCCCGCTGTCAGTTCTTCTAACTACTTGCACACTGTCATTTCAATTTGCTACGCTGCAAGTGAACTATAGCAATAATTTTTACGGCCTTATTCATAGACAGTTTCAAAACGTATTTTAGTTATCGAATGGTTTGTCCCCTTTAAACGACTTTTGACTTCGCTTTGAGTGTAGAAGACAAACATTCGATACCTAAAATCGGTTTTAAAACTATCTATGAATAAAGCCTTTATTCTCCTAGCGATCTCCGCATATCCGGTTATTTTTTTTAACAGATACACCAATGAAATATCAGAGGCATTTGGTCCAATGCTGTTTGTGTATTATATGTTTCATCAAGCTAGCGGATGTCTGTTGCTGTTGGAAATTTCTCAAATGGTTCGTTGTTCTTTATATTATACCTAAATAAGAATAAGAATTTCATAGAAACACCTAGGTATCGGGTTTATAAATACGTAAATACCTATACCACGTTGTAAATGCACGTAATTTCTAAGATACCCTACTTCTGAGATTGAGAGCGGTGACGGAAGAGTACCCACCAAACTGGCCCAATTCTGGTTGTGATACAGTTTTATTCGTTGTTATAATTGATTTATAGTTTGTGATATACATATTGACTTCCGAGGGCCGAATTAGTGGTAATATAACAGTTTCTATTTGGCCAGACTATTCCTTGTGAAGCCTCGAAAAGCTTCGAGCATTTCCTAACTTGCGGACATTAAGTATTATTATAAATAGTTGGGTTTGTAAAATAATAAATTACCTTTCTTACAGAACGCAATAGCTTTTATACGCTACGGACCATTGACGTTGGCACTATTTCAATTACTCATTCAGCTGTCGTTCATTATAGAGTCCATCGGCACTGTGGTAAGTTCTGAACTCTAAATGTATAATTTTTGTTAATCCTATGGAAGTAATACATCTTAAAAAACAAACATTTTCCCAAACTGATGAAGCTTCAAGTTAGAACATTTTCACTATAAAGACAGGTTATTTAGTTGATTGTAGGTACACCAAATATATTTGATATAAAGAGAGTAAAAATAATTGAAAATCTAGGCAAGTAATCTAATTTTATCTCTATCAGCGGTCACGTACCGACGACACGAAGACGATAAAGCGATTAATTAGATTAGAAATATTAAATTAAATTGTAAGAATCATAGAACCATTTTTCTGTATCAAAATAATATGCTTATTTGCAAAATTAGCACGACATTATGACTACAATGCGCCATGCGACTGATGGCAAGCTAAATTCGGCCCAGATAGAGGATCAACTGGGGTGAGAATTTATATTAGGCCTCCCAGAAACTTACTCACCAAAAAAACGCAGTAGGTAACATTTGCGTCGGTTTTCTGTAAGACTCCGATCGAGGCAATCCATACATACTGCAGTCCTGCCTGTATCAGCTATACTTATCATTTGCAGACGGAGCAAATCAAGGATGCAGTGTACAGCGTGCCCTGGGAGTTCATGAATACGAAGAACAGAAAGACAGTGTTGATATTTATGTGCAACGTGCAGGAGCCATTGCACGTCAACGCACTGGGACTCGCTAAAGTGGGCGTTACTTCTATGGCAGCGGTAACCTTTTTAAATAAAAAATAGTGATAATGTGTTTCTCTTTAGCAAAACACTACAAATATTTAACAAGGTTCTTTGACTGGGGGAAACTGTTTTGTTGAGGATGCGTTCATAGATATTTTTTAAGCAAGTCAACTAATTTGAAAAGCCAACTTCCCCCGGTCACTTAAAATATCCTACTTAAAATGGGTTCACATGTTACCTAATAAGTACCAATCCGACATATTTAATATATATGTGCTTGCATACCTACATAAACTCATGCCTTTTTCCCAAAAAGGCTACCATGTACCAGGATACCCAAGTTTTGCCTTAGAAAAAAAAAAAAAAAAAAAAAAGTTTTGCCTTGTGTCTTCCGTCCCACGATGTGATAGGGGTCATTACGGACCGAAATAGGTCTTACGGCCTCTGAGATCCTGATTTAAGTGTAAGCATTATACGAGTAGTTTCAATGTAGTTTAGTTATTCATAATTAATTATGTACTTTTCAGATCCTGAAAACTTCGTTCTCGTACTTCGCTTTTCTTCGTTCCGTAGCTGAATAACTCACATTATGTTATTAATGCGAATCGATTAATTGTATTTTCTTGCTATATTTTTTAATTAAATAAAATTAGGGGTATCCATCACATTTGTTTATCGACTAGTGCAACGGCAGTATTAATGACATTCTGTGGTAAGATACCGATGGATACTCGATTAATACTCAATACTTTATTGCACTCCACATGTTAAAAAGATGTTACAATTGATTTAGTACAATATGGACCCTGTAGGGCACGGCAAAAAATAAAATTTTAGGAGAGAGGAGGAAGCCATTGTTTTTATATTCAGTTATGTATGTAATTAAATCGGTCTTTATTTATTTAAGTTTACTATATTTTTACCTTTGCTTATATTAAGATGTCTTATTTATTTTTCATTTAGGTACTCTAAAGTTGAATAACCACTATTCTATAACACTTCTTTATAACGCGTAAGTTTTTCCAACAGTAGTATTAAGCACAATTGTTAGTTTTTTTTTGTGATTAGCACACACTAAGCGGCCTCATAGTAAATATAGACACTCCATGAACCAGATTGTCGTCTTCTTCGCTCTAAGTGAATTCAAAAGTCGTTCGAAAGGGACAAAACATTCGATACTTAAAATAGGCTTATAAATTGTCTATGAATAAGGCTGTTCGTTTTTATAGCAACGGTTATGGCTATATAAGTTTGCTGAACCACGATCTCCGCTCCAACTTTGTAAGCCTACGGATATTTGGTACAATAAAAAAACATCTGTGGATTACGAATACAAAATAATTTGAACAAACCGTGGTTTTTGAGGACATGGGTGACACATTTCGCAAGGCAATGAATGTGCAGAAGAACCAGTGTGAAAGAAATCGGGTTGTTAAAGCATCGAGTTAATGTAGCAGATATAAAGTCAAATACATTAAAAACATGTACTACATGCATAAAGAAGTAAAGCTGGCCCAATAGATATACTTGTTCCTGGGTGAATTCATATACAGAGACTAGAGTACACCCCTCCCAGCCCCAATCCCAGACAAATATGGATCAGGCAAAACGAAGAGCTTACAAAAAAAAACGGCTAAGGAATGGAATCGAAATAATAATAGCTTTTAACGCCGCAGCAGTTAACTAAAATTCTTAATGTATTTTATTTGTACACATATTATTACAGAACACAACGTGTAGATAATAAAATTCTTTAAATTCAAGTAATGTTATTTTATTCGTTATAAAAGGAGACTGTACGTAGTTATATAGGGTCATACATCATTCATATATTACCAAACATATTCTAATATGTTATACAATATCAATAAAAGTGAAGACAAAGTTACATTATTGATTATCATGAAAGTCTATATACGGGAAGTCTAATTTCTAAGATAAGTTACCGGAATAAACTATTATTGTCTAGAAAATACTAAAACTCCGTAAACTGTAACATGGACTGTTATACGCGTGCGAATGTTGAAACTCTCTGGAAAGATAACAATGAACTCGAGACCGAAAGTTACTGACCCTGGAGTCGTTTTGTCTCTGTCACACAGAGAGGCATTCCAAATTCACTTTACGAGCGAAAACAGTAGCTCGGCTATGAACATAATTTTACAGATATCTATTAAATTTCTAGGCATTACAAAGCTAAGTAAAAAGGGGGATTGTGGCGACCACCCGTCACTTCTCAGGACTAAAAATCTTGCACTACAATGTGGAATCGGAAAATTTATGTCGCACCATTTTGTACTCAAAAACATAAAATAAATTCGTCTGACATGTATACTGTACTGCAAATTGAAACTTTGAATAGCAAAAATACCGACCGAAAACGAAGCCAGGTGGTAAATTAAGTGACGTTATACAACGCAAATAAAAATTTCGCAAAAAATAAAGGCGACGACTTATTTGGAACTTTTTACTTTCCGTCCAAACATGTTACAATTAAATATTTAAAAAAGTCGTGGCTTTAGCTATATTTCGCTTAATTAGCTATATTTTTAGTTGGAAAGTGTCAGTAGTCAGTAAAACTACCACCTAAACTACCACGCAGGTCGCACTCTGAGACACACCCATTCGGTATATTTCACATGAATTACTATGTTCATAAACGAGCTCTGGGTACGTTTCGGCACTATTAATTTCTATGACTTATTTCAATAATGGAGTCAAGTTTGTATCGTGTTAGTAGTCTGGAAGAAGTGGTAGATATAATATTTAAAAATGACTAAGTTTAATGAGGGTTTCCATTAACAGAATAATCACACGGTTTTTATCATTACATACTCTATACTTTAGAGTCTAAACCATTAATGACACTAAGGTGTACTTCACACCAAAGCCGTTAGCCCGCCTACGGAACCAGGCGGCCTATAAGAAAACAAAAATGTCCACGACGCAAGCGCTCGGCTCAGTTCCCCGGCAAGTCAGGAGTGACGTAGCCAACTAGCCCGCAGGTAAAAAGTAGCCAACATAGATCGACGGGATAAGCTTTGGTGTGTAGTGCGCTTAAGGCCTTAATGAAACAAGTACACAAATACTCTAATGCATTCAAATATAAATTCCTACAATAAATTAAAATAATTGTTTTTTAAACAATTTAATACAAAAATAGTATAAAAATTATTGCAATTTATTGCTTCAAATTAGTTACAAAGGACAATACAATTAAAATGACCTGTACTGCGCTGATTTTCAGCCACCCCTGTCATTTAAAAGATAATGTAATATTAGGAAATAAAATATTCCACCTAAATTGTAAGATTATTGTTCAACCAATTTTTTGATATTCAGTAAGTAAGAAAATGAAAACCCTCACATGCATATGCTAAGAAATATAATGCAAACACCAGTTGGTTTTAGTACACTACGATATAAACAATGTTAATAATGCAGCAGAGCAATGAAAGAATTTCACAAAATATAAATTCGCATGGTGCTGCATTACATCGCTTAGCATATGGTTAAGCTTTTAATAGTTCAATTCAAATTGAAAACTAAACTATTGAGCAAATGAAGAACATTAGACACTAATATGAAATATTTTACAAAATATAGTTTAATAAATAATTTCTTTCTCACTATAAAGTGTCAAGGAAGGCTAATACAAAATGTAACAACAATTCCACAAGTTTTTTAATTTGACATCGCTGGCACATTTCATACAGTTATTATACTGACATCATTATTTCAAAATAAATATTATTGTTAAATGATTATTTATGCCAACTGATGTATAGCAAATGTTCCAAAATGTAAAATGTTCCAATACCTTATATTCTAATTGAGTGTAAACAATCTAAGTTAATATTGAAGTACAAGACTTCATACATTGTCCAAGATACTTCATTACAATATTCCACTACCATACTGATGCTGTATAAAACAGTAAGACTATTACATGTTTAAAACTGATTCCCATTTTGTGCATCAAAGGATTATTGAGTAGATTTAAAAAATACAAGATATCAATATCTTATACACAGTAAATGATTAAAAATTTTATAAAATGTGTACATGTCAAAAATTTGTTACCTTGAGGAAATACTAATGATTACCTTTGAAAAACTCATTTAATTGTTACATTTTTACGGAGGTGGCAGGCCAAGGGTCTTCCTAACAAGCTGCTCAGCAATCTTGTTGAATTGTTCACGATCCTCTCTCCACATCTTAGCCGCATCTACATTGGCACCACTCTCGTCATTTGGTTCTGAAACCAAAATAATAATTGCATGGAAATTAGCTTTTCTTCTTAAAGCCAATGCTGAGGAACTTTTTAATTGATGTTAAATGTCTCTGAGTGTGACTATGAAGTATATTAATAATAATCAAACAAGTTGACTCTGAAATACATAACACAATTTGTTTGGGACTTCTAATTGTGACAAAAGTTAATATATTGCTTGGTTCAGTGATAAATAAAGAAAAGTGGTATCATAAATCTTGTACATACCAGCTAACATGCTGACAACTGACAGCAGTATTTTCTCCACACTTTGCACAGGTGACCATCTCTCAGCGCTGCTTTCATACCCCATCGGATCATCTCCAGGCGCATGCAAAATGGATATGCACACACGGCCATCTGCATATACTGAACAAAAACAAAAAATATGTTATGCTTGTGCTGCAATTGTTATGAATGAATACTTTATTTGCTTAAAGTCATATATTAATTGCAATGTAATAAGAAGCACATTTATCTAAGAATGCATTTTCTGTATAATAATAACAAAAACTATAAAAAAGCCAGGCCTTTTTGACCTAACCCTAGTAGATAAGAAAAATAATTTGGAGGTTCAAAACATCCGATGCAGCATAAACTGAAAAATAATCGAATTTATTGCCTCTGTCATAGTGTTAGAATAGTTCAAATTTTATTTAAAGAATATGTATGTTAATTCATTGACCTAATTTAAATAAAATTTTATAAATTTAACTTACTGTTAGGATGAAACATATCGCAAATGAATTGCATCTTCGGAGGACTCAAGGGATAATCCGGAGGAAAGATCAATTTAGCTGGAAATATCCCACCTTCGAAGCAAGTCCCTTCTGGACCACTGTAGAAAAAAAATATATTAGTTGCACTCAAAACCAGTGAAATGAATTTTACATAGTTCTTGAATCAAATGTATGATAATGTAATCTGTAAAGTATCCGATTTGAATACTATTATACATTGCAATAACTGTATAATTTCTACAAAACAACACGGGATGGTTGAATTAATTTGCTGCCTTTGTTATAAGATCAAAGCCCACTGTAATCAGATGCAATAGAAAAGCAATATGATATGATAAGGAAAGGATAAGTTTTGTCTGAAGCAAAAAATATTTTACAGGGGGTAAAATTAAACTTAATTTTATTTAGTAAATGTTAAAATAGTGTGTCAGTGGGCTTTTACTAATGAATTGAGTCAGAATTCTCTAGAATTATTGCATGAAAGTTCTTACGTTATAAGTGCTTCCCATTCAAAGAAATTTTCTTCGTTTATTGGCCCAGCTATTATACCCTCCGGGGGATTCAGAGTTAGCTCTGAAAATAAAGTATTGTAACAGTTAACAACTAATGATTACTTACATTAAACCTTAATGTCGTCGACTTACGTTTGTATTCGGCCATCAACCGTCTTAATGCTGAACCAGCCATATTTACTTTCGACAAAAAATGTTAAATTTAATTATTAATACTCGGTAATTATAATAGGAGATCAAGAAACATGTCTTTTATAAAAATGGATTCACAGTGAAAGGAAACAACGACGCATTATAATTAACTAATGATCCTCGTTAAAATTCCTATCAATGGCAATTTATAGTTTCTTCTACTATTGAGCAAAACTGGACAAAACTACCTATATGTATTATTATAAAGTTAAAAAATCGCAAAGGCGTAGCACTTTGCGATATGATGTGACAATTTGTAACTTCAAATGTCAATCACCCCAGAGGTTGTCCTCTAATATGTATATTTAGTCGATTTCTAGTAATTAAAAGATGACATTCTCGTTAATAAATTTTGAGCACTGATTTTTATAATGTACAATGGAGATTAATAAAATAATTACATTTTGTTTATTTTTTGATTTAAATTAGCACGTGCTTGAATTACAATAATAATTAAAGAACTCCCGGAACAAGATACCATTCGCACATTCAAAAAAACATAAATTGTAGTAAATTTTTGCTAGTTTAATTTTGTATAAAAATATGTTCCTCGTAAAATGATTCGGATAGGTGAAATCGTCAAAGCACTGCTTTTGGACGCCATTCATGTGATACAACCTCTATCAATGAAATAAGTCAGACTTTTATTTTTGAATTGTTATGCCATGCTAAGGCGCTCATCATCAGCGTTGTGACAAGAGGGCGTCTAGAATTCCACCACGGTATCCCTTGCCTGTCGTAGAAGGCGACTAAATGGGGCCGTTGGAATCGGGGCGCACCACCACTGGGCGCATTCGGGGGGCGCTCTCACCGAAGGTGATCCCACGATAAACGCCTAAATAAGACCAATGAGGGCGCGCAATCGCCTCCCTCAAATGAAGACGGTCGTGACCGGTTTTAGTTGGTATGCCGGCGTAGGGTTTTAATGTTAGGGACCTAGTTCGGCATTAAAATTCGCGCGCCGAGCTGGAGGCCGGTGACCCCGACGTATCATATTACAGCATTGCAGGAAGTAAACATCATCAACATCATCATTGAGGAATGCAGAGAAGCCAACAGTCATTCCCTATTTTATATAGATGATTTACAGCCGATGCCAACAATCAATCAAAAATTTTAGATTGAAGTCAATCCGGATTGGGTTCTACTTTTCGATTGGTCGAATATCTTGTTGCCAATAAACAAAACAGGCGACAGTCGATTGCCTCTGTTGATAGATTGAAAACAATCGGTTCCCTCTTGACAATTTAGTTTGACGCAGAATATTTCATTGCATATTTATGCACTTTCAGCATTTTGTAAATAAATAATTTGTGATGAACAAAAATTAACGTTAGAAATAATAATAATTGCAATAAAAACAATTCCATTTATCCCAATTATATAGATTTTTACAGAATTGTTGTGTTTCTGGCCACAAAAAAATAATATATCCAGTAAACTATGACTTATCACTTGTCATTCTAATAGAAATATTATGAGAATATTGTGGAGAAAATTGCGAAATGTGATTGAACATTTCCGTGGAAAGTGATCACTGCCGCCCATGAACATCCACTACGATTGAATCATGGCTGTGTTTCCGGCCCATCAAATCGGGAGGAGAGCGAGAACGCCATAGCCTGCCCATACTGAGTCATGGCTGATAGCAGCGTGGCTCTACAACTTCCCATGATCAAAATTTGATTCCCTTTTCTATTATTTTTATTCTTTCTATTATTATTGTAAATTGTGAGTAATAAAGAACATTTCATTATAAATGTTTTTTTCACAAACACACTGAACAATTAAATAAAAATACAACTATGAAATTAAGAAACATATCATAACAGAAATGATATTTATCAATGTAAAACAAAAAGTATCAATTCGTCCAAGATAAAATATACACAACAATACAATAATTTAGATCTAACTGAAGTAATCGTTAATCAATGTTGTGTCATCTTCATCTACATTCGTTTCTACTTTCTAGTTTCACTGCTGTTGGCAAATCAGAATGAATAATCCGTGGAAATTCTCGGATTGCATTATTGGATTGTTTTGAACAATCGATCCAAACGTCAACACTGATAATTGTTTATTGGCAAGCCTAGACTGTCATTTTCATACAGAGGACAATCCACAAGCAGGGATTGGCCCTCCCAAAAGTAGATTGATTTTTTAGATAGTTTTTTCCCTACTGAGATTGATTATTGGCAAGCTATAATCAGAAAAAAGATTGAGCTGCCAATGTCAAACAGCAAATTTTGGATTGGGATTGATTGTTGGCATCGGCTGTTAATGTTTGACTGACATTCTAGACATGCATAGCGATCTATTTGTAATTACTATTAGCCCGGACCAATCGACTACTAACCTGCCAAAGGCGATCCCTATTACTTAGTCTAGTTGTCTATGCTTCTTATTATTGAGTTTTCATGTTCAAAGCAGTTTCACAAGGCAATATGGCGCTTTTTTCAAAATATGATAATATGAAATTAATTAGGTATTTTCTCAATTAGTATCATACACGTTACATGTATATAGGTATAATATGTTATACAATTTGGTTTAGATTGTTATTTTCTGCTTCTTTTGAATACTTCATTAACATAAACATTTATATAGATTTTTCTAGGATTATGCTGACTGGATTATGGAAGAAATTGGACAAAATTCTTATCAACAATCAGGATTTGCGTCAAAAACAAACAATGCACAGCTAACCCAGGTAAATTTACGAATAAAACTGGTAAACATATTCAGATATTCCTGCTTAATTTTTTTTTTATTGTAGTAGGTATGCTATGTAGAAACTATATTAGTTTTGATGTAGTGGTAATATTTTAACATAAATATTCCTATAAAAGATTACCAAATGCAGACGAAGCACAATATTTGAAGTTAACCCTTATCGGCCAATAACATAAATATTGCGACTGATAGTAAAGGTTTTAGTAGATTGCCTCATGGTGACATCTAATTTGGTTTGCAAACCTCAGCGCACGTCTTTCACTCACACTTGGCTGATTGATCAAAAGGGCTAACATAAAACCACAGACATATAATATAATGTCTGTGCATAAAACTTATCACCTACTTTAATATATTATGGACAATGTTATATATATGTTATACATTATGTTGGTTAACAATAAATAAAATTCGTTTTAAACACTCAAGTTCGGCAACAGCATCTGGTTGCCTTGCTCATTTATCTTTTCGTGATTTTGTCTTCTATGAATAAAACGAAGTATAAATTTTCCACGAAAAATTATACATGCTACACGGAAATATGTATGTATGTACATAGAAAAATTAGTATAAATGAAACGTTTCCTACTTTGGAAATCAGTTAAAAAATATTGTAATTCATACAACGCTCTCCTATTTGGTCCGCTTATAATTCTAGAATGTGCGCTGGGAAGAAGTGCCGGTCGCCAAATACGTGTGTCGTCTGTGCAAAAAAACGTTTTACAACGGCAACGCGCTGCAGAACCACAAGAATACCCAGCACGACGCGCACGGCTCATGCAGCGAAGACGACAAGGAAACTTCTAGCGCAGAGCAGGTAAACCTAAGTTGTTTTCAGCGTGGTTTGGAAATGTGAATGCACTGAACCTGATGGTACACGCAATGCCGATAGAGATTGAGAGGCTCACTGAGCTTCAATGTTCAGTGTCATTAAAATGCGTGCCACTGTCGATCCTGGGTTACAGGATTTGCAGTGGCGGGTGAGAGGGCGGGACAGCCTCCAACTACTCATTATCTTCTTAACTGAACTCTAGACCTATCTTAATGCTTTACATAGCGGTTTCCACTACTGACTACGCCATATCAATATGAATATACCTAGTCATTGTAATTTACATGCTTTTAGATTGGTTATCCTTAACACGGCGTTTTGTATTCATTCAACCGAGATGCCCAACATACAATAATTTAAATATTTTAGTAATATGTAAATGAACAGACGGACTACCGGATGACAAGTAATCCCTAAAAACCAGAGATATCGTCGGTGCCTTTCTTTTGTTTCTCTTTATTAATTTTATCGCTATGTCCAGAGTTGCATAGGCAGTTTCCAGTTTTTCCCGTTGAAGAGCAGTGAGTATGACAAGGTGACCAGCGTCGATGGCCTGAACACGAGGCTCTTCTCGGTGGACACGAGCTACCTCATCGTGAAGGTGAACGATGACGTCGACACCGACGCCATGAAGCGGTCCCGCCTGGACGGAGTCGTCAAACGAGCTCAACTGAAGCCCAAACAGCCGGTGGATTTGAGGTAAGTCATTTTAAATGTTTTCTAGAATAATGTTTGAGTGTCGTTGGGTTATTGTCGACAAAATAAATTGTTCTTTATAAATAGTATTCTGAAAAAGGAAGGATGGTTTGTAACACAGATCGTTTGGTCACTTCCAGGGGGCCGTTTACGTGCACATTTCCGTCAACAATGCGTCCGGACTTGCAGTGCCGGCAGATATTCTTCAACTGCTGTGACTACTCGCTGCACTACCGCGAGGAACACACCAAACGGCGAAAAGCAGCCCTCCGCTGCCAAGTGTGCGAGAAACGACTAGACAGGGACGTCTACTCGGAAAACACAATTGCGCATATTCAAGCCGTGAATCGGCTGACATTCGCATGCCGTTTCTGTGGCCTCACCTTCCTACGCAGCGCCGAATACGACGAGCACAACCGCATCGTTCACGCCAAAATGAAACCTCACCAGTGTTCTATATGCGCGAAGCGATTCACCCAGCAAGGGGGGCTGCAACAACACATGCGCATGCACACTGGCATTCGTCCGTTCGCGTGCACATTCTGCCCGAAAGCGTTCACACAGAAGGCGGGCTTGGATCAGCATCTCCGCACGCACACTAAGGTGAAGCCTTTCAAGTGCGTTATATGCAGCAAGTGCTTCTCGCAGTCCGTGCACCTGAGACAACACATGCGCACGCATACCAACATACAGCCCTTCGAATGCTCCGTGTGTGGGAGGAGGTTTAAGCAGAGCAGCCATCTCAACTTCCACATGCGTTCGCACATCGGCGATGGAACCCTCGCCGTGGACAAGTACGCGCAGGCGGTGCAACACAACCAACACATTGACTTCCTGAACTTCGCCAACCTGCAGCCCGTGCAGGACGGAGAGACCATGTACTACGCGGCGGAACTGGCAGCGCCTCCTTCGCCATATCAAGTTTCCTACCCATATCAACCTCAAGTGGTTGTCCCCGAAAGCGTACTTACGATTTGAAAGAATTATTGCATGTGTTTATTTCAATTGGAATAATTTAAGTTTAAAATAAAATGTATACATAAGCTAATAAGAGTGTTATTGTATTGAGTCTTGTCCTACAATGCTAAATATACACTAGGTAAATAATAAATTCACCGGTGTATCGAAATATCAATGCATATAGCATAACGGTGCATCCAGAGTACTAGGCGATCATAGAAACCGAAGAGTTATATGTAGCTACTAGATGTCACCTAGAATATAAAAGTATGTGGGTTAGCTGCATCCCGCACAGACCACTGCCAAGTGCATGAATAGTTTGTTCCTGCTTGCACGCTCTCGCAATTGGTCGTAGGAATTAATGGACGAGATTGCGCATTGCCGCATTGCTTTATAATACGCGGTCAATATGGCATGCAGCTTACTGTCGCACGCGTGAACCCAATGTGCATTCGACGTATATAAAATATTGAGGGCTATTTTTACGAACTGCGTTTATATCGCTACATTGCAATGATAATAGGTAAAAGTTATTTCCGTCAATCAAAATATCCAACGTGTTATAAATACAATAGCAGCAGCGCGACTGAATGTACTGTGTAATGTTGATGCGACATTAAATAAACCACGTTAAACAAATGAAATAGGATTTGTCTACTCTGATAATGGTGGGCTATAGTTATCCATATGATGAGTTATAGTTAGTCAGTTATTGCGGAAGCTTGTTCAGTGCATTTGTTTAGATGGATGCACACTAAGCGTTATTTGGACAAAGGTATTCGGCCGATGATGTGTCGGTCGTCAAAACACGTATTGGTCGGCGTGTGGGCGCGGCACGTTGGTTACATTTCGGTCTTTTGTATATTTTGTTAAGGCCGCGCATGGAACGTCAGTGAAAACAAAGGGAACTGACTGATGGCTGCATCCTGAGAATACCACCCTTTTGTCTCGATTTGACCTTTCATATGTCCTGTCTTAGATTAGAAAAAATAAACACTGTAATTATGTGCCGTTGACTGTAATGGAGCATTTTGTGCGGCCGAGACATTGGGAAGTGTCAAAAAAAAAAAATGACCCAAAAATTTATAGGTACTTTAATGAAAATATAACTTGCTTAAATTCCCATAACATTTTATCCCTATAAGTTGATTGAAGAAATACATGTGGTATTTTTAAGTCACCTAATTACCCAGCCGTCGTTTTTTCAAGTTTGTCAAGTTTTTGTTGAGGGTTTTATCTATTCGCAGAGGTCTGTTCGCACCCAGAGTTGTAAACTTATCTTATACCAGACGTATTGTAAAACTGCGTTTTTTGTAAGTGTTCGATGTACGCAGGAGTTTTTTAAACTGACAACACACATGTGGCCGATGCTGTCGTGATTTACATTTTGTTTACATCCGCCGTCCAAGGGTTAAACGCTACCTTGTGATATTACAAGGGTTGTATGTCGAACGGGGCACGTTCTAAATGCAGTAAATTCGATGCCCATTTTGATAAAAAAAATACAAGTAATGTTTTGTTAATACCTAAATCAAGCTTAGGGAGAATAATAATAATACAATAATAGAAAACAGATAACAAAAATAGAAATATTTGCTAAATTTTCTCTGTGATGCAGGATAAAGAATTTGTGACTATATTAGAGATAAGTGTCAACAACGTAACAAACTATCCAAATATATTTTTTTATATTTCTTTTGATGAAACCAATAGAACTAGCCATGGATCCATTTTCAGCCGTCATCTGTTCTCTCTCTATCGATTCTGCAACAACGAGATATCATACCTACGATTCCTCAACAATGCTTATGGTGATGGCCGGCAGGATGCCACTTAACTTTAAGTGCCTTTCAAAATCGATAGCACTTTGCAATAAAAAAAATAGCATAGCTAAGTCCATTTAGAGCAACTAAATGCGTACCTAAGGTCTTATTGAGAACATTGGACATTCGATCTATAGATCCTTCTCTCCGCAACCTGTTTATCTACCGTGCTATCACTAAATATAAAAGAGCTATACTATATTGAGTGCCAATAAAACGCAAGCGACACCTCCAGTAACCCGATCAGTATTGCGTACATTGTCTCAATCTACATGTGCGGCGGGCACAAAAAGCTTTTGAAAGATTTAAATTCCCCTAACGCCTTTTAAGTCGCCGTCAGACGACTGCGTTGTTTACATTGGCGGACTGTTAATGGATTCTGTGCCATGCAAATGTAGGCGTAGTGATAGAAGTACGAGTACATCTAATATTACTGGGCGAGCCGCGAGCGCAACGTTCAACTAATATCATAAATGTGTGCGCCGCGCCGCGCGCGTTTCCTGCTAACGTTTCCATGTTAGACGGCCATTGTGGCTGGCCCTTTTGAAGTGCTCTCGGGAATTATTTCGCTATAGAACGTTGGAGGGATGTAATAATGTAGTTAGAATATGGATTTCTAAAAAACAACACTTTATTAGTACAGAACACGAGTAGTAAACTCTATCGGAAGAGTCAACATTGGCAAATATTGAAACCAAACATCAATGGCATTATGTATTTTGCATTGTGCAAAATGGGAAACATAATATTGCGGTAAAAGTCAAAATTCTCTGATAAAACAGATACAAATGGAGAAGCCAGTAAATACGTCAAACTTCAAAGGTCAAAGCTCTGTTGGTAGGGAACTTCTGTGATTTCTATTTCTGTGATAGTAAATTTGAGTCGAATATGTAATAAGTTTTTAAACCCAATAAGTTTTTTAAATTCGTATATCTTTATAATACCAATGTTATCTAATCTATCTTTAATTTTATGTTTGATAAGACTCACAACAATTTTAGGAAAATGTTAAATTCAGACGACTGCCTCGATGGCGTAGTTGTACAACGGCATGGTTACAAAGCTGAGGTCACGGGTTCGGGTCGGGCAAATTGATATTGGATTTTTCTATTCATTATCAGCCCGGAGTCAGGAATTTGTGCCCGATATGAAAATAGGCTCGCCAACTATCACATCGTGGGACGGAACATACAAGGCGAAATGTGGGTGTACTGGTGACGCCTCTGCCTACCCTTCTAGGATAAAGGCGTGAGTTTATGTATGTATGTTAAATTCAGTCGCGACAGCGGTGACTAAAACCTTACGGTTCATCTCATTGTTTTTCTTTTATTGTTCTTAAAAACCTTAATATTTTTAAATATTAAGATACAACCAAATATTTGCCGCAGCTAATGAAAGTATTTTTGAAAATAATAAACACACCTGACGGTCACATACATAGTCCTGACCTCACATTAAGATCAATTAAGTCTTGTGTCGTGGGTATTAGAAGCTACGAGAGACTTTTTATCTTACTTAGAGACTTAATCTATATAATTTTTACGTCGGTAATTTCTTAATGAATCTACTGCTGACACAGCTCTTCAAGATAATAAATGGAGTTCTTACTTTATTTTCTGATTATTTAATAAATGGAATCCTTAGGAATACCAGCTATTTTGGTTTCATAAAGCCAACGCCTAGGGTAGACTAGAAAGCACATGAATTGTAATTATAAAAATCAGCAAGTATATTTGTGCTGCTTGCTCGGACTAATAAATATCCGTTTTCTCTATAATTTAATGATGCTTGACATTCATTGTATTTTACAAATAGGTCTACCAGTTTTATGCTGGACTCTAAAATAACGAGCTCTTCTAATCGTTGATGGTCCAACAGACAAATTAGAACCGTTAGGACTGTGGAGACTTCGGGTTCTTTTTGTATATTATCTAATTGTTGTAAAATAAATTGTTTATGATGAGTTCATCATGAGCTATTGGGTTCATCCATACCTAAAATGAATTATGCATTCTCATATACCTATTCAGAGTTGTTTCCTTTCTTTCCTACCATTTGCCTGCAAGCTGTACAATGACCTTGCTGTTGCAGTGGTTCCTGGGCTATAATCTGGTTTTGTTAATACGACGTTTAAAAATATTGTTGGGCTAATGATATGATGTTGTGCCTTTGGTTGTAGTTCTAACATTTTCAAAATCATGAAGTGGCGGTGAGGGATAAGTCGAAGTGCCCCATGCCCACGAGACCAACAAAATTGTAACATAAGTTATTACCGTGCATTCATTCCCCGTTAGTACTTAATAGTTTAAGTGGCCACACAATGCGCCGGCAATTCAACTAAAAGTATGCATACAGTTGGAGTGCAGATAAGTCGATACAGAATATCGATATTGGCTGTGTGTTTTCGTTGGAAAAATGCCGAGACGTCCAAACATATTATGTTCGACCAGAAGATCCATGTGTTCGTCGGAAAACAGGAGCAAATCGTCGGCCATTATATCGTTTTTTATATAAAATTGGTTGCCGAAAAGCAATTGATTGACACAACGCTTACTTTAGATACAAATTAATTTCACAGCTGCCGTACGCAGTTTGTTAACGCGCCGCACGATATCCTCTGTAAAGCGAGCAATTGTTTGGAATTGCAAAGTAATTACCTCGTTCTCAAGTCGTAAAACATATAACACAATAGCGTTGTACGATCGGCTATCACTCGATGTATACAATGGCTATGATTGATTAGACGTTGTTCGCATAGTCAAATCATCGGCTTTGAAGATTATTGTACTTTTAACTTATCATAAAGCGTTTAAAATTTACAACGCTCGTAAATGTACCTTGGAATTATGTAAATGTACCATGTATATATTTTAGGCAGTTGGTAGACTCGCATTTAACTGTGGTCTTTACAAAATTATCAAATTTAGAAAAAAAATACATCTACGGCACGTTATACTTATTTTTTTGCCATTTAGTACAAATATTGTGGTTTTCAACGACCTATTCTTGATTTATAGATTAAGAAAAAGTTACGAAAAAATTATATAATACCGCCAATTATTTTTACTCACATATGAAGAATGTTTTTATTTAAAAGCCCACAGAACATGCTCAATAACAAAAATTAAATAAAACGGTGTAGAAAAAATGTCGAGTTGCGATCAACCACCTTACAATTTAATTGTCTTTACCAGGAGCCCACTATTAAACTATTAAATAATATGAATGGTGTGCAGCGGCAGTGAAAGCTGTTCTAGTTGGTTTAACACTCTGTGGTGTAACAGAGTTCTGTTCCAATCCCGCGAATTTGTCTGCTTGTTTCCCGCCGTCGATGGACACTACGCACATTGCCACGTCGTCGTCATAAAATATAATTTATGGCTACGATTCAGCCGTTTCGCCTTTGCTCTAGTCTTTAGCTTTTGTGTATTGTTCAATGTTTCATCTAAAAGCTTACTTTGTGAATACGTCCTTGAGTGGAGATTTATATTTTCCTTTATTTTCCGACGGTTGAGCACCAAATATATCCCCTGGAAATTAGTTCCTTAACAAGATTTCTTTTTTTGTATTTTTATTTCTAGATTTTTCATTGTATGTTTTATTAATTTTATATTGCAGATCTTTAGAAGAACACATATAATACGGTAAGAATCCGTAACATATACGAAAACTAATGAAAAATGCTATAAGTATACAAAACACAAACAAAATTGGTATAACTATGAAACAACCGTATATAATGATGTATTTATGTAACATATCACGTATATGAAAAATAAGTAAATATTATATTCAAAACATAAAATCTCTCAAGATTCTAGAGCAGTGGTTCCCAAATTAACTGACCTCCGACCCACCTAACAAAAACTGTCAAATTCGGGACTCACCTTTTGTCCGTAAGGTACAAATAAAAGTACCGGTAAAACAATATTTACTTATAATAAAATTGTTTCATACTTACATACCTACAAACACTGTAAAGTGTAAACTCAATGAAACAGGTGTACTCCTAGGTACGCTGCTTTTCACAAATTTAAATGTGCACGCTTCTTACTAAGAGGAATATAAAATATAAGCGTATTAGTTCAGTCATCTGGTAGTTCTACCTGGAAAATATCCGGGAGTTTTGGAAATGAGCGATTTTCTAATTTTGAGGTGCACTCTTCGAATTTCCATTTAGCGACCTCGTATCTTTGCCGCTCGCGCCGCCATATTGGAAAAATGGTGTCCAAAAGCAGTTATATTCAGAAGATATCTCATTTCGTAGTCATTTTATTAAATTAAACTAGAGATTTACTACAATTTACGCCTAATAAGTTTTTTGGAAAATCAGAACTACATAGCAAATTAAATCAAAACAAGACAATTTTTCAAAAAAAATGATTAAATACCTCAAATAAGGTATTTTTAATTATTTATGGGTCAACTTTGATACTTCATACTCAAAAAAATATGTAAGTACTATAGTGTCCGTGGCAAGCTTTATGAAAAATTTGTGGCATTTTATCAATATTCTAACATTTTAGAGCACTTGGTATTTCTTCCACTGATTTTCTTTTTATTAAGTTTTTATAAAATTAAATTTTTTTCACTCAGACTTCAATTTTTCAAGGATAAATATAGTGTCATAAAAGAAAAGGTACAAAAGAGGAAATAAACACATCACACAGGGATTAAGACTGGGTTCTATGCGGCTCTGCGGCGCGTAAGCTGAAACTATTGATTTTACCAAAAATATTAACAAAACACAAATTGTAGGAAATGTTCTCTCATTTAATTTTGTACACAGATATTTTCCTTGCAAAATGTGTCAGTAAGGAGATATCGTCGAAAAAAGTGCTTTTCAGCGCTATTTTTTCAATATGTCAACGCGAGCGATAAAGATACGAGGTCGCAAAGTAGATATTTGAAAAGAGCACCTCTCTCTCTGTCTCTCTCTCCCTTCAGCCACAGGAAGTCCACTGCTGAACATAGGCCTCCCCCGTGGATCGCCACTGTTGGAAGCGGCATAAAGCGACCTCCGGCGACCTTAACCAGGTCGTCCGTCCACCTTGTGGGTTGGGTGGGCGTCCGACACTTCGCCGATTTTCGCCGATTCAATTTCAAACACTAGGGCCGACAGGTTCTAGAGTGGACACCACGTAAAAGCTAGCGAAGAGCACCTCAAAATCTATAAAATCACTCATTTTCAAAACTCTCCGGAAAACATTCCAGGTAATGCCAATTAATGTTTGTGTGAACCACAGGTATTTGTTGCGGGTCTGGCTGTTTGTGAGACCGAAAAGACTCTCGTAGTTTCTGATACCCAAGACACAAGATTCGATCTTAGTGTGGGATCAGGACGGTGTATGTGTCTGTTGGATGTATTCATTTATGTGTATTCATTAAATCAGCATCACATTACGATATTGAATACATTCCGATGTACCGTTAGCGTAGTCATTTCCTTACTTCTTTATATTTATACCATTTGTTTCATACATAAGATCACGATTACATCCGCAAAGGGGTAGACAAAGGTTAAAGGTCAACCACAGTTCGCCGAGTTTGTTTACTTTCTAGATGAATTAATCCTCGTGCCAGTCAGTACCATTTAATTTTTTGGGTACCGAAAAACACACAAAGTGGCTTGACCTGGCAATCGAACCCAAAATATAGTTCACATTGCCGCTTACTACTGAGCTACTAAAGACCGATTAACCTATGGTTATTGTTCGGAGTAGCACATTTACTGTCAATTATAATCATTTTCGTCACATAAACTACATCAAGAAAAGGGTACTCGGGGGATTTCCGATTTGGTAACTATTACTATCTCGCATACATGTGGAGTGTCTGCGTTGCTTTCGCAGTTTCGTTTGGTAATCATATTCTATCAGATGCACACACAATACGCTGGTATTTTTTACATAGTCCTGACCCCACATTAAGATCAATTAAGCCTTGTGTCGTGGGTATTATAAAGTACGAGAGGCTTGTCGGACAAACACCCAGACCCGAGACAAATATATGTGGGCCTCACAAACATTTGTCTCGGTGCGGGGGTCAAACCAAATGCGCAACTGTTGATCGAGGGATGTAAATATATATTTTTAAACTGCTCTCCTCTGACTTATTCGACAGCCTCCGTGGCGCAGTTGGTTAAACGCCGGCTGTGAAACGAGACGCCGCGGGTTCGATCCCCGCACCGAAACAAATATTTGTGCGACCCACAGGTATTAGTTTCGGGTCTGGGTGGGGACCGAAAAGTCTCTCGAAGTTTCTGATACTCGCGACACAAGACTCGATCTTAGTGTGGAGTCAGGACTATGGCCTATGCATGTGACTGTTGAGTATTATTTATTTAATTTTATTTATTTCCTATTCGGTATCAGTGTTTATAGGTCGGTAAAACATCTAAGATCCCTAAGTTTGTATCGTTGTAAGCAACGATTTGTGTTTTGGATAGCGTTGTTAATTTGTCATCAAGTATACAACAAACATTTTACTCGTGTTTCGGTCCCATGCGGTTAGCAAGAATAACGTAAGCCCTGTGAGAAAATGTTTAATATGATTATTTCATATTTAACATTTAAACAGTGTTGATCGACATTGAAATATCGATTTTTTATGCACGTTTGCTTTGTTTTGAGTTTTTATTAAACGATGATTGAATAAAAGAGCAAAATTCATAACATGTGGACGGCATGTGCTTACAGAATATATTAATTCAAATCGTTTCAAAACGGCTGGATGAATTCAATACATTTTCATAACGTATTCAAATGGCATTCAAAAAAATTCCACATCACGCGATTGATATGTAGATATCACTATGCTGCGGTACCTACCAGGAGAACATCAATTTCAGGAGTTCTCAAAATCACATCTCCTTGGATGAAACATTCGGTCTCGTTTTTGTTTCGGTGACTATTACGTTTGCATTTTATGTTGTTGACACTTACACCCTTATAATGTTTTGCCTTGTTCGCTCAAAATGAATTCTAAAGTCGTTCGCAAGGTATAATACGTTCGATAACTAAAATAGGTTTTAAATCTGTCTATTAATAAGGCCGTGATTGTTTAAATAGCAGTTGAAGGATTGAGAAAAAAATGAAGGGTAACTAAATTATGCATGAAACTAGCAGATGGACGACTGGTATGTTGCGCCTATTGGGCTCTAAAAATGTGTTATCTGGCATTCATTGCTCAAATCAAAACTAAAACTTGACTCCTATATTCATAACGTGACTTGTTCAGCAAAAAGTAACAAATAATGTATAGTGCTGATTCACATAATGAGCCGTTTCTCAGAGACTAATCTCAATGACATTAAGAACAGGATACGAGAGCGTTATCTCACGTACTTTGTCTCGCGAGTGCGCAGTGTGAGGTGTCTCAAAGCCGCCGACAGTTACACGCCGCAATCAAATCAACGACGATAAAATTTGAGAATTCCGCATTATCGGTAGGTGTGAATTTCTCGAATTTTTCGGTTTTACAATAATGGTCGGAAAATCAATTAAACTGAAGCAATAAAATGTCTAATTGCACACCAAAAATTAAGGCGAAACCGTAAAAACCTCAAAGCAAACATCGCTAGCTCGTAAAAGGTGATGAATGGAGGGTTCAAGATCAGGCGATGGTGTTTGGCGCTTGCGCACATGTAGCGGCGAGTGCGTGCGCAGGCGACGCGACGCGCGCCATGTTGTGGGCGGGGCCTCGCGCGCTGCCCCGGCGCCCAGCGCATCTGCCTTTCAGTCCCGTCAAGCTTCGCTATACAGTGTTGGAAAGAGAAAAGTAGCTTTAAATATCGAAGCACCCGTGTCTTATGTATCTTAGGTATGTGTCATATGAGACGTACCTGTTTTACAAATTCCAGAATTGGTTAAAGGAATTCATGTGGAGCGCGTTTGGAAGAAAAAAATGTTTATATTCAATCAACGTCACGAATGAGGCTGAAAATGTTTAATGTAGCAATTACCACTTGTGTAGATAAAGAAGTTGCTCTGGTTTTATATAAATATATCACGTTCTTACACACTAAATCATATGAAAGTTCTACACGCCCAAATGCGATGCAAAACTCACAATTTCGCTAAAGTGATGCAAAGTAAAGAAAAAAATAAAAATACGCTCGAAACAATAACAGTTTAAAAGTTAAATATACTACAATAGTGATAGTATTAATGTTTACTACAGCAGCAGCGATTGTTTATAGGAGAGATCAGCAACCCGGCGCGGCGCATCGCGGGCGTGTCCCGTCACCACCGACCTCGTATTTATAGCACCATTCGATAATAATGATTTATTTATTTATCATGACATTAAATTACGTCACCGCATCGCAGCCGAACCCAACTGACGAAAAATGAAACGTCTACAAACACCCAAACACCCAAACGCTCGGACCGCGCCGTGCGCCGCGCCGCTGCCCCGTCCGCACCTTCCAACCAAATTCAGATTATAATTTGTAAATGAGATTATTCATTCATATAATTATCATTTGGCATCTCGAAAACATATTTTATGATTATTTTAATCAACATATTTATGACAACTTATCCCGTCGGGAATCGGAATATTGATTTTTAATGTTTTAATTTCATTTTAGATTACCTTTTCATTCATTTTCTTCACATCGTTAATTGATTTTTCTTTGTGCTTTATGTAGTAAAAACATTGTAATTGTAACAAACAAACAAATTTATTTTAACTATTTTACAGAAACTTATTTCGATTATTATGTTAACGGAATTGGAAATAGAAATAGGTATGATACCTATTAATTTTGTTTGATAATTACAATGTGAACTTAGCATTACTCACAATAAAACATTGTAATGTTAGAGAGTTTTAAATTAATTAGGTTATTTTACCTTTGTCTTCTACTCAACTTAAACTTTTTGTAGTTAAAATGTTCGCACTCAAAATTATCTGACCCAAACCTTGTCATCGATATTAATTGGTAATTTATGCTTTCAGACACACAGCACAATAATTTTGCTCATATTTGTTTGTTATTCTCACATATAAAAGTTAAGAACATCATCAATTGAGGGTGATATTAGTCCTTCCATTAGTCTTTTGACTGAACCTCAGGTAAGAAATGATGTAGAAGCTTTGATGTGTTCAGTTGAAACATTATTGCATAACGTTACGTCAATAAAGTTTGTAATATTGTTTGTTACAATGATTTTCCACGCCGAATAAGCTCTATGAGGAAGTGGCGGACGCCATTGACTCCATACACGGCATATTGAAAACGCGACCGTATCACAATGGGAGAAGGTCCCAATTGCAACACGGGCTATGGTTTACACGAGTGCGAGTAAATAAATCCGGCAAGTTTAATGCAAAACTTTTGGTTTACGCTTTATGGTAAATATTTGGTGTACGTCGTATAACTGTTTTATAGTTCTAGTAAAATGTTTGGTTTAATTGTGCTAGGTCAAGAGCGGGCGTTCGACAGCCGTCCTTGCGACGAGTAAATATTATTGTCTAAGCGGGTTTTCCTCTGTTTGGGTGTTTGTATGAGTATGTGGATGATACAGACCGGGGGATCCGCGAGTGCAACGACCGCCACTCATCAGCCACAACCTCTTGGTGCGAATTCATATTTGTCGGTATTGGTTCTAACTCAGAGTATAATGACGAGTTTGACGTCGGCGCCTTAGTGCTGCCCCCGGCTTGCATTCTCATTAATAATTCGAGCCGTCGATATCGCTTACACAATCCCTTTCCGTCGCGCCGTTTACTTCAATCGATTATAAGATATTGTGAGTGCGAGTTGTCTTTGTTGTCGGTGGCGGGTACCGGGTTGAGAAGTTGAGAAGTGTAGCTCCGCATCTCCTGCGGGTATCGCTCGGCGAGCACGGAGTAGAGGCGGACGTGGGTGTGAGTGCGCGAGGCGGAGGGGCGGCATGGTGGCATGGCGGCGGGGCGCGGCGTTGGGCGGCGCGGGCTGGGGCGCGCTGTAGGCGGCGGCGCGGCGCGCGCGCACTGTTCGCTTGCCAGCGCACCGACGCGCACGACACGCGCACCGCCACGCATGAAGACCGAGGAACAAACTACCGAGGAGGCAGCGCGCCGGGCGCCAGCCACGCGCCGCCAGGAAAAACCACCCTTCTCCTACATCGCCCTCATAGTCATGGCGATACGACACTCGCCCAACAAGCGGCTCACGCTCAGCGAGATATACGCCTTCCTGCAGCAACAGTTCCCCTTCTTCCGCAGCTCCTACCAAGGCTGGAAGAACTCTGTGCGACACAACTTGAGTCTGAACGAATGCTTCGTGAAATTACCTAAAGGATTGGGTCGACCCGGAAAGGGACACTACTGGACCATAGATCCTTCTTCGGAATTCATGTTCGAGGAGGGGTCGTTCAGGCGGCGGCCGCGCGGGTTCCGACGCAAGTGTCAAGCGCTGAAGCCGCAGTTCGGCAGCGGCGCGTACCTGTGCGGCGGCAGCGTGCCGGCGCTGCCCGCGTCGCAGCCGCCGGGCTACGAGCTGGCGGGCGGCAGCGGCTCGGCTGGCGGCGGCGGGCCGGCGCTGGACTACGGCGCGTGCGCATACTCGCACGCCAGCTCAGCGGGCCAGCAGCTGGGCTACAGCGGCGAATACTGCGCGTACGGCGCCATGGGCGAGCGCGAGTGGCCGCTGCCGTACGGCGCCGTGGAGACGGGCTACCGGCCGCCGCCCACCTCGCCGCCGCCGCACCACGACCTGCCCGAGCTCATGCCCAACTACCAGTACGCCGTCGCCAACGACCACGGTGAGTCCATGATATTATCATATCTATCTCATACTATCACTTATCACGATGCACCAACAAGGTCAATACATGGCCGCTTAATTAAACAAACCGATGAGGATCAAAGTATTAAGATGTACATACATATATGATTGCAGTATTTCACTTGGAATACCTGTTATCAGTTTTGTTTATAAAATTTTGAGCACATCAATTCCCAGCAACTTACTCAGCTTCCGGGAAGCGTTTGTGAATAAAGATTTATTTTATTTAGTAACAAATAGGTGTGGTAAGATAGGTACCGAGTTCATATTGTTAGTAGCTACGCTACGGCCCCCTGGTTAAATGTAGCCCCGGGCGCCCTGTGTGAGCGTTATAAACACAGCTTACTAATTACTATCAGGACATGTGCCCAAAAAAATGATAGTAGGTTTAGGTTTCGGATAGTACGTGTTTTCACAAAAGTTATTAAACAGTAACAAAATGAAAACTCGCTAGAACACGCAAGGACATAGGTACAAAATAAAACAGTATAGTTAGGTACGCAAAAGTGAATATTGCATGCTATAATTTAACCGGATATAAGTAAGAACATAATTCAATTTAAAAATTATGAGGCAAAAGACACAAATATACGTTAATATCCCTTCTTTCAGGCAAGTACCTACTAAGAGCGGATAGAAAATTAAACAATAGGAATCTTATATCCATGAGGCACATAACTGAATTGTGCCAGGCGAGTGTAATAATAAATTAGGTATCGGTTTAAAATGTCACAAAAATGAGCTAATGGGCCCATATGTGAGATATCGACGGTAGATATTTCAATTTCGTTTCTATATTTTCAGTCGGTGTTTTAAGTTATATAGTTAATTTCTAAATTCTAATGTTTTCATTCAGTATGTGGTAGCTTTTAATTGGCATCTAGATATTTAAGATATTGTTAAAATGTAAAATTAGCTGTAGGCTTCCCAAATAGAATAAAATAAAATAATAAAATAACACCTTTACCCATAATTTTTGCAAAATATTCGCGTTGTTTTGTGTTAGGTACCTACCTGTTAATTAAAGTTTGGTATGGAAAAGCAAGCTCATTCAAAATGCTTGAGACTTTAGATAAATGAGCCTTTAATTTCCAATGGCACACACAAGAAAAATAAGTTCTTTGTTCATAATTATTCCAAAAAGCAAATATACAAGTACATAATTTTTATACTATAGTATATATGCAATAATTGTTTGTAACAATATAAACATAAATTAATAATAATTTAAAATAACTTAATGGTATTTTAACTCTATGCGGACTATTATTTAAACAACAGAAGCTTTATTATGAACTAGCTTCTGACCGCAAACTTCGTCTGCGTGATTTATTTGGAATTTCCCATCCCATCCCATCCCGTCCCGTCCCGTCTCATTTTCACTCAAAGCATGTATCCAGTCCTATTCCATCTCTTTGAGTATAAAAAGTAACAAATATATCGGAATTCCTTTGTCATCCCACAGATACACAATTTTTTCGGGATAAAAAGTGCCCTAAGTGTTAATCCAGGACGTCAGCTACCTCCATACCAAATTTCATCGAAATCCGTTAATCTATTTCTGACTTCATCGCGCACAACGGCACAGACAAACCGACAAACAGACAAAAATTCTAAAAATTATTGTTTTGGGTTCTACTCGTATTACGTTAATACAGACCCCCCATATTAGTTTTCCTCATTTATCTCACATGTACAGACGTCGATCGGTTACAAATTTATTATATGTATAGATGATGATGATTTTGCAGATTTTTAAAATGGGCACTTCTCAGGTGTTATTAAATTATTGAAGAACAATAAATTTTTGCTAAAGTTACCATACATACATCAGCCCACAGGCCCACTATTCCATTTTATTGCATACGAGCATTGAATGAGAAGTGGAAATGTATATGAAATATCTTTTGAGGACTGTTTTAAGGCGCATGATAAATTGCTGGTGGAGAAGGTCGAGTTACGCGACGAATCGGCCAAGAAAAAATCAGCAAAAAATATTTTTGAACCATTTTCTGATTTTTTGCTCTTTAGTTAGTAATATGCATAAATTATCGCTAGATATATTAATGCATACATAATTTCACCAATATATCCGATTAAAATGGGAATCTGTCACTGTACAACTTTTTGGAGTTTCAGTTACTAAGGGTGGCCCTAGTACACCCTTTCAGCCTAAACCTGCACCTTAGAAATATTACGTCTGGCATTTTTAATATATATTTTTAAATTCGTTGCACCTTAATTTTCAATAAAAAATACCTACTTTTCATTTCAAGGATAAAAACCTTGTAAACTAGTGTAATATTTAATTCATACTATACTAACTGCTTACTGCAACAGTGCAAAGTTTATCAGACTTGTCTTATGCTGAAATAAGCCGTGGTAGCCTGAAAATAACTACCAGAGTGAGAAAAAACATTGTGAGGTAACCTTTTAACATAACGTTTAACGAATATCCATGGTAAATGAAGTACATAACTCGCGTTGGAACATAGTGACTGCTTATGGCCTAACCTCTCCCATTCTATTATAGGAACGTAAGGCCGCAATAGGCTATATTATAACTATTAATTATTTCAGATAAACATTTATCATTTTACCATCCTAATGCAGGGTGAAGATCATATTATACCTTCACAGCTTTTGTGTTTAATATCAAGTGTGCCGTTTTTCTCATAAAGTTTCCATGCACCTTTATAGTTTTATTTATAACGTTACATTAGTTACCTATTAAATTGCTCTTTCAAGTCCTGAAAGTAATAAAATAATAACGAACGAATGCACATTTCATATGTAAATTAGAAAAATTCTGTACGTTCATTCTCATATCCCACCTGCATTATCTTTCACAATAATTTCCAATAATGCTCGCCCTGGCTTTACCCAAGGAAACAGAAAATAAACATAATACAGCGTTGCCACCTCAATTGTCTACTAGTGTAAATGGTATTTTCTGTATATCGATCAAAGTAACCGTGGAATCTAACAGTTGCATAATTCGTTAAATTATAAATTCACCCATGTTTGTACGTACGAATATATTCTACATTTATGTCAGGTCACCTTCATGTATGCCATGGCGTATCGATTAGATTTTTAAATGTACACAGTCATTGATAGGTATCAATGTTACACTTGATAAGACGTCCTTTACGCAAAATGTGTCCCATTTTATGTATTTAGTATTTATCTGTCTACGAAGTTCTGTTATTCATTTGCTTATATCTCACAACCACACACTATACGAATAAGCATCCAAAGTCAATTGAGGTGTGGGACCTAACAGAATTACGACCTTAACAATGTTGTCAGCCATGCAAAATTTGCGCTAAAACTGTTGTTATGGACCAATTTTTGTGTTACCTCCCTTTTATCTTACCCCCACTAACCATATTGCATATAATGGTTTCTTAGATTTACGCAAATGTTACACATTGAAATAAAACTATTTTTTACGGATTTTATCGCGATTTGGTTTAATTTTTACATTTTTTAATTTCCCGACGTTCCGAAAGTATAGTATAGTATATTATAGTAAAAAATGTAATAATTTTACCAAATCGCGATAAAATCCGTAAAAAATTATGTTATTTCAACATATTATTGTATATTTTAAATACCTACGAATAAAAATGTTTGTTACTTACAATATCAATAATTAAGAACATGCAAGTTCTAAAGACTAATCATCAACGAACTGATTTTTTTAGAAGCGATTATTACATTATATTTTAGTATAGTTTTTTAGAGATTTGAACTTGATAGAAAAAAAAAGTCGGTCAACTGTCATATGATGCCGTATCCCGGGATCGAACCGGGGTCTCTGAACACCAATGTCCAGTGCTCTACCAGCTAAGCTAATACGGCCACGAGTAAGCTGGCGAAGTAATGGATCCAATTCATTACTCATACTAGTGTTGACATATTGAATAGGAATTCTCATTTCATTTGTATGAATGTATAACAGTAATCTGATGCTTATGCTATTGTGAATATTTCTCATACAAATCTCAATTATAATATGAAAGAAGGTGTTCATGAGTGTTATAATATAATATTACAAGCTACTTTAATACCTACTGTTTAGACAGAAATGTTATATTTAATGATATGTGTGTTTTTAAGCAAAATGCATAGAATCGATAATAGTCAAAGTTATATTGTCACCGTTGTTGGCCGTCTATCGACAACCAGTAAAAATTACATTTGTGACAACGTGATGTGGACGCATTTGTCAGCGCCATCTGTTGACAACGAGTGTAAAAAGCCTTTATTTGCCTGTGAAAATAGCCTTTATTTGCCTGAAACCTGTTTAAATTACTTATTTTAGTGAATCTTATTACTAGTTCTTAGATGCTACTCCAATATTTTAATTAACACTATTAGGTACTGTATGCACTCAGTAGTGGATGTTGTAAGAGATTTATTGTTCAATCGCAAAATCAGATGGTTATTATATTGCGATTTTTGAGACCACGATGGGAGACATTATGTGATATTCAAATTAGACTTATCATTGGTCGACCGAATGTCTGCTTGCCGTCAATCTTTTCGTAAAGCAAATGCCTCAATCATTTATCAATAATTGTTCACGTCTTTGAAAGAATTATTTTGGAAAATATTAAACGCGCGGTAATTGAAATCGATCGTTTTACCTGTTGCTCTGAACTGAAACTCTCATATTATGCCACATCTCCTAGGGTCCTGAACTGCAAGACCATTCTATTAGATTTTTCTTGACATCGACATCTGTTCTGTGACATCAACTAAATTTGTTTTTTTCTTTTCCGCTGTATAACTTATGTACATTCTTTCTACGTAGTACATTGAGGCCCGCTTTTGAATTCTAAGTTTAGCAGTTAGTCCTTTAGTGTATCGAAGATATTCTTGATTAGTTCCATAATTTCTTTGAAAGACTTATATCAGGCAGACGGCCAGTCGTGATTTTTTTTTACCCTCCATGCAAAATGAAGGGTAGCTCTTCCAAATATATGAACCGATTTTCGTGTTTTTTTCAACAAGATATTTGAATAGGAAAATTGCTGTCTATACTCTGTACATTTATATTCTTATAGGAATGAGATGGCCCATTAATTGGATGGAAGAAATTCGGGCAGGGTTGCTAGTTCTATCGTTAGTCACGCTGCGCAATCATAGGATAGGCTTAGGTAGAAATAATTGCTATAATTTAAAGCTCATTGCGGTCAGGGATGGCGACTCATCATTGATCAAAGCGCGTACAGAATCATGCAAACTTCTGATTTACAAAGAAATCTACAACATCGATATTTAATATTTACGTGAGGTTAACAGACTGAAATTTAAATGGTGATTAATGGGATGCAGTGACTAAGATTAGAAAATTAATGCTTCAGTGGTTTGGCCATATTGACAGGGTGGATGAAAGGACTGACGAAAGAGATTTATGATGCGAAAATGTGTAGTGGAGTCCGTCGAGGACGTCCCAGGCGCTCCTACAGTAATCCAATACATTAAAGAAAGGAAAAACACGGAGTCCTCAAAACCGACGAGCGTGATTGAAGAAATCAATAATAGTTAAATACATACATACGTAAACTCTCGTCTTTATCCCAGAAGGGGTAGGCAGAGACGCCACTAGGACACCCACATTTCGCCTTGTATGTTTCGTCCAATGATGTGATAGGGGGCGAGCCTATCGCTATATCGGGCACAATTTCCAAACTCCGGGCTGATAATGAATAGAAAAACCCAATATCACTTTGCCCGACCCGGGATTCGAACCCGAGACCTCAGCTTTGTAGTCCCACCGTAGTACAACTACGTCACCGAGGCAGTCTGATTGTCTAATGATGAAACGAAATAGGTTTATACTATGGTCCGCAAGCGCTCTATAGTCTCTGCCTACCCCATTGGGACTTGGGCGTGAGTTTATGTATGTTTGTATGTATTGGTATATTTTTTTGTGTATTATATCATTTCTACGTCGTCTAAATAGAACTAAACGGCATGCATAAACTATAGGTATACAAAACCGAGTGTGTTTTATTACTTACCAAAAATTGTTTACACCTTTACAATTACTTTTAATTTATTTTATTTATTAAGAACCATCAAACGGAGAATACAATTAACAATTGGTATAAATATACATGAATATAGGTACATTTTCATTGTATCTCTTATAATAGACAGTCACAACATGAGTACTAAACAGGAGTAGCAAAGCATAAAAAACAATTAAACAATATTAAAATAAATTCCAACAGAAAACAAAAAACAAACGAAAGCTAAAACTATAACAAAAATGAAACATTTACAATAAGAATCGTTAAACTTAACATTATTTTATATCCCATGTATCACCACTAAATTATTTCACTCAGGTTTTTAGAGAATGTGCGAGGATTATTAATCATCAAGTCCAAGTTTGCTAATTTATTAGTATATGTATTATACAAATTCGCTATGCGCGCAATAGGAGCATTCCTACCGAGGTTTGTCCTAAATTTAGGAATACTAAACAGTGGGGCCGGACGACGCGGAGGTCTACTCGGCACATGGAGGTTAAATTTTGACAATATGTCTGGGCTATCAATTTCATTGTGGAACATTTTATAAAGAAACTTAAGATCCAAAATGATTCTTCTTGCATACAGTGGTTGCATTTTTAGATGAACTAGCCGCCCAGAGTAGGACTTCACTTCTTTCGGTATATGAAATCTGTAGGCCAGATTTTTCACAAGTCTCTTTTGAATTCTTTCTATTCGTTTACTATGTACTTGGTAATATGGAGACCAGACTTGACAGCAATATTCCAATTTACTCCTAACATAAGCATTGTACAATAGTATAATGGTTGACAAATTTTTAAAATAAGCTGAGTTTAATAAGCTTTAATAAGCTGAGTTTGTTATATTATCAATATGCGTCTTAAACTGTAATTTATTATCTATCGTGACACCGAGATCTCGAGTTTCGGAAACTTCTTTTAAAAGTGTATCTAATATTACATATGAGGACTTTGTTATTATTCGTTTTCGTGTGAATTTTATGTGAAGGCATTTTGAAGGATTTAGAAACATTTTATTTTTGTTACACCATTTAGTCAGGTTATTTAAGTCCTCCTGCAGGAGAAGGGAATCTGATGAGTTTTTAATTTCTTTAGTGATTTTCAAGTCGTCCGCATACATGTAAACTCGTGAAAATTTAAACACATCTGGCAGGTCATTAATAAAAATATTGAACAATAATGGACCAAGGTTAGATCCCTGGGGTACACCAGATGTGGACACGAAAGGGGCAGAATGACAATTATTAATAGTTACAATCGATTTACGATTATTAAGATAGGATTGACACCACGAAAGAAGCGATCCCGATATACCAAGACAGCGAAGTTTTTTAACTAATATTACGTGATTAACTTTGTCGAAAGCCTTCGAGAAATCAGTGTAGATGGCGTCAACTTGCACATTATTATCTACTGATTTTATAACGTCAGAAACAAAGCAAACCAAGTTCGTAGTCGTTGATTTCTTTTTTATGAAGCCATGCTGACACTGTGACATCGAATGCTCGACGCAGTCAAAAATCAGGGGGTAAACCAATGTCTCGAAAACTTTCGACAAAGTACATAAGATAAAAATAGGACGATAGTTAGATATATTATTGTGTTTACCATTTTTAAATACCGGGACGATCCTGGCCTGCTTCCAATCATCTGGGAAGCACCCAGACTTTAAGGATGCAATATAAATAATTGATAATGGTATGCACAGAGAGGTAGCACATTTTGCAAAAAAGATTGGTGGTATATTGTCAGGTCCAGCACTTTGATGAATTTCGATTCTTTTTAATTTTTTTAGTATCTGATGTTCAGAAATATTTATGTTGAGTCTTTTTGATGTATGTGATTCTGCATAATCAAGGTCATAAGTATTAACATCCTTTTCAAAAACATTGGAAAAATACGAGGCGAAGAGACCACAGATCTCCCCTGTGTTACTCCCTTTTATGTTATTAAGGTACATGGTGGTAGGGTATGGAGTTTTTTTTTGGCGAATATTTTTTAGATGAGTCCAAAAATATTTGGAATGCTTACTTATCTCAGACTCTATTGTTCGGATGTATGTATAATAACACGAGGATATTAATTTCTCGCAATCTGAGCGCAAGTATTGAAATTCTAAATAGTCTAAAGGATTTTTTAATTTTTTGTAACGGCGATGGAACTTAGCTTTAAGTTTAAGTAGGTATATGAGGTTTGAATTGTACCACACCGGGTATTTTTTATTAGAACGTCGGATTTTAGGGACAAATCTGTCTATGATTTTATTTAATATACTGTAGAATTTATGAATTATTACATTTATATGACTGTTGGCAGCATCTAGCTCATCAGTCCAATTTATATTATCCAAGGCTTCAATTATTTTACAATAGTCAGCTTTAAAGAAATTAGACGTTTTATTAGTAATACAAGGTTGAGTGGGCCTGTCATTGGCTAAACTTAAATCAATGACAAGAGGCGGGTGATAGTTGTCGATTTGGCGTAATGGGTTAGGGCATTCTGTCACCTTGATATTTTCATTAAATAGATTATTGGACCTAGTGCTGTCTAATGACAGCACTAGGTCCAATAATCTATTTTTATTGTTAGGTACGTGATTAAACTGTTTCAAATCACTATATGTCAAAAAATCTGAAAAACTAGTTATTATGTTATTGTCAGTTACATTGATAATATCGAGACTTTCATTATTGCTGTGATTTTCCCATGTAATACCCCCCAGATTAAAGTCACCACAAATAATTGTTTGAAAAGTTGTGTGTTCTTCTAGAATTCTATTTGTATTATCAATAAATGTTTCCAATTTAGTCAAATTAACGGGTGGTGGTAGATACGCAGCACAAATTTTTACAGTCGTGGGGCGAATTCCTAAATTTAATACAAGAGATATCCATAGGTCCTCGCATTCACTATCCCACTCAGGTTTTCTTTGTGAAGAAATTCTATTTGAGACTGCAATAAGGACTCCACCTCCCCGGCCCGCGCGTTCCCTGTCTCGTCTATGGACCGTGTAGCGGGGGTCAAATATTTCACCTATACTTACCCACCTATACACAGGCACAGATATAAATAAAACAAAAACACTTCTTTAATTGCAACAATTTCTTACATGCATAACAAGTGGTTGATCATAGCGTTACCGTTTGTGAATTCTGCCTACCAACAACACTAAAAAAATATTTTAATAAAATAGAGTAAGCTTGCATTCTAGGCAGTCAATAAAGTTTATGTTTATTTATACAATGTTAGTTTATTTACGCTTTATGCATTTAGCATAATCATTTTCTGAAAATTTGACCTGGCGACCATCAAAAAAGTAGCATATTTTAATTTCCAAAGGCCAGCATCCATGCCCTATGGTGTTGCAGATGTTCAGGGACAGCGATGATAATTTACAATCAGGTGAACCGTATGCTCGCTTGCCAATATTATTAAAAAAACCAGACGTAAACACGACACAACTTATACGTGGATTTGCTTCAGTTTGAAAAAACGGTTTCCGGATGAAATAGAATAAAGATTCGTGAAAGTACACGTGGCGATGTGGAATAAGACAATCCCGCATCAGGATAAAATAATACTCATAAACACATCGAAATGTACAACATTTTCCGCTGGCACTTAAGATATCAGAGAAAGATATTGCGTCCGGGATTTTAAACAAGCTTTTCAATTGGCCGAATTAATCGCCACCCACTCGCGTAGAAATAGTTAATCAGCTGCAAATGAGGGATACAACGGTGTAGCCGTGCGGTCCCAGTGCACCCACTTAAGTGGGCTAAATATATTTTGCAAATCTATTTCGGTTAAATTGAAATATTTATATGCTGGGTGAAAAAGGCTGAATAAAAATTTGTTAATATTATTTTAGCTGTTTGTATCTCACTGCTGGGTAAAAGCCTCCTTTCTAGTCCTTACAGACTTGCGCAATTTGGGGTCCTCTACGTATGTCATGACATCAGTTTATAATGATTAATCTCAGTTAAATATTAAAACAAGCTAACTCACACTAAACTAGCATTTGAGTAACAAGACCCCTTGATCTCCAAAGTCGTGGGTCATCATCCCCGTCACTAACGCCTTGCGCCGCTTCTGTGCGGACCACTTGAAGCCTGTCAACGCCCTCAGGCGAGGTAACTTATGGCGCGGCTCTGCGTCTCGTCATCTCAAGTGGTTCGACTCTCGAGCACTCCAGGAAACAATACTAAATATCAGAAAAATTTTAATCATACGTACATATTTCTTGTTACAAGTTGATAAAAACATATCAAATTTGGAATATCAAAAGTTTCTAGGTGTGTGTTTACTGAGTCATGTTAATTTACAGGGCCGGTGTTAGAATGACTGAAGTTGTTACTGCACCCCCTATAGCCCATCGCAACCTATGAGAGCAGCGATTGGATAAAAAATAAGATAAAAGTAAAAACTATGTCATAGTACCTATGTATTCGTAGAATATTTCACTAGCAGCGTCCGGTTATTTACAACTTACTTAACAATAAAGACTCATAAGTACATATACCTATTTACAAATATCAGCTCATCCGATTTCGCTCGTGAGTAAATTATTTTGCCACCAGGCTTTACTCCATCCGTCTTCAAACACCAGTACATTCCAAAAATTCTCAATTTAAGTTCTGGAAAGTCACTATTCCAAACTAAATTGTAATGTAACTGTAACAGCCCATGACAGCCCACTATTGAGCACAACACTCCTCTTCTGAGCCGTGCCATCCATTCAAGTTTGAAAAGTAGGAAAATTGTAGGAAATAGTCGATTGTAATAGGAGCTAAAATATACATTTTCATAGAAATAGCTTAAGCGGTTTCCATTTTCTGTATAAAATTACAACCCTTATTTTAACCTCTTTAGGGTTAATTTGTTAATTTTGAATTTCGACGGTATGTAAGTCCGCCAACCCGCACTAGGCCAGCGTGGTGGACTATATGGCCTAACCACTCTTAATCGATCCTCTCGATTGTAGAGTAGGCCCGTGCCCAGCAGTGGGACGTATATGGGCTGATACAAAAAAGAGTTAATTTTAAGAAAATAAAGTGTCCGGAAATTTTGTTTTTAAATGAGTAACTAAAGTAAAAACTAAGTAAAAAACTTGGGTATATTTATGGACAAGAACCTCTCCTGGGGTCCCCAACTGCAAGAACTCAGTCGGAAATTGTTCGCTGCAGCGGGGTCCTTACGAAGATTACGGAACTTTTTACCCATTCCTACGAAAATTGCACTTGTCCAGTCCCTTCTTTTTCCTCTCCTTGATTATGGTGACACTAGCTATCTTGATCTCACCGAAGCCCAATTCGATAAGCTTGAGCGCCTTCAGAATTTTTGTATACGGTTCATATTTGGACTTCGCAAATATGACCATATTTCTGAATTTCGAACTAAACTCAAGTGGCTGTCAATGCGCCTTCGCCGAAATACTCGTATTCTGTCTCTTCTTTATTCTATCTTGTTTCATCCCAACACACCTCCTTATCTTAAAGAACGCTTTAATTTTCTTAGCAATACCCACACGAGATCTCTTAGATCGTCGGAAAATTTTACATTGGAAATTCCCAAGCATAATACAGAATTTCTTGCAAATTCTTTTACTATAAACGCTGCCCGCTTGTGGAATCAATTGCCACTGTCAATTCGTCAAGCTAAGTCCCTGCCTATTTTTAAAAGACTCGTCAAAGCACATTACTCTTCAATTTGTTAGTACGTATTTCCTATTGTTGTTTGTTTTGTCCCTCTGTATTTTCACTTTCTATCGTTTTACATTGCACATTTTAATATTATGTATATATGTATGTAGTATATTTATTTATGTAGGTATCATTTTTTATGTATGTATATTTACAACATTAAAGATGTATATGTAGTATTTTATGTTTATATGTATTTGTTTGTGTACATATTTATGTATGTCAGTCTGGTACATCATTAGCTTGTTTATTGTTATTTTTTTTCTTAATTATTATCATTATTATTTTAATTTCTTGACTTGTCTACCCCCGTTTTCCTACTTCCATTCACTCTAGTCCATCCAAAGGTTGTCTGGAAGATATCGCCGATAGCGATAAGACCGCCAGTTGTACTGTACTTTTAGTTTAAGTGTTTTGTTATGTATTTTTATTTTATTTTTTTGATGTACAATAAAGTGTAAATAAATAAAATAAATAAATAAAGTGGCAAGTTTGATTCCTGAAACTTCAATGGTTTAGAATTCTTCATACAAAATTTCATCCTTTATTTCCACCCCTTCAAACCTTTTATTCACAAAAAAGTCCTTTCTCGAGTTCTACTCTACCATTTTATCAAATTTCATTGAAGGTTCTGTGTTTTAGGCGTGAAAAGGTAGCAGACAGACAGAAACAGTTACTTTCGCATTTATAATATTAGTATGGATTATGAATACCTCTTTCCTCTTCTCATCCTTTTTCCTTCCAGCTCTCCTCATATTTGACGGGCCGGCAACACATCCATGGACCAAAAGTTGTGGATGTTCACGGGCGGCAGTGATCACTTATCCATCAGGTGACTTGTTTCCTTGTTTGTCGGACAATAAAAAAAACATGGATGCTCCATCTGTACCGCATTGTCAGTGCCATCAGGTGCATAGCCACTTTCTAATGTCAGTGTAAAGAAACAAAATAAATAAAAAGTTGTGTGACCACTGACCGCTGCATTTGGCGGTGCAACGTCATAGACGAGACGCTAGCTATCTAGGTCGCGCAGTCTGTGAATGCGATTGCAATACTACGCTCATTTGTGCTCTTGCCTTTTTGGAAAAGTCCTGCATTTATCCAATCCATTCGAAATAATAAGAAGCAATTTTCAGTAATAATAAACATTAAAATATAAAATTCCACGCCCAACGTAGGGAGACTTGTGCTAAAGTAACGGGAAGAAATATGTTATTCTGTTAAAAATGACCTCTTTCTTTTAGTTTGCCCTATGTTACAGGTGTGTTTTATTTTCAAAATCATCGAGTTACATTCCTTGCTAAGTATATTGAATTAAAAAAAATAGAGAATGCTCTTAGTTTTCATCAAAATTGCGTTCTTGAATTCATTGGGTATTTTTCGCTATTCCACATTTTCTTTCTTCTATTCTGTTTGAAATTCGAATCAATGCATTAGTTACTAAGACTCAGCAGAAAGAGTCAGTCAGTAACTCCTAATACAATAATTTGTTTTTGGAAAATTATTGACTGAGAAACTTGAAATTGTTTATTATAGAAGCGAATGTAGAGTACCAAACTTCAAAGCAATAACCAAATTGTGCTACGAGATGCGAAGCCTGGTCAGTGAAAAATATATGTATAAAGTATTGCTTTAAATTGCCAGAAAAATGTATATAAAAATGGATATTGATGGCATATGAGGGGAGCGAAGAAGCGGCCTTCGCGTTATTAGCATGTCACTCTAACGAACTGAGTTAATGGGCCAGTAATAAGAGTAACAAAAAACTTGTTAAAAGTTGATGTCGGGCATCGTACAATATTAAATAATTTATACGAAGTAGCATAGATAATCAAATTTTTGCAGCATATGAGTTGTAATCCTATCTCGCTCAACTACTTACTTTGTATTATCATATTCATTTGTAAATATTCTCATGTCTGAAAAAAGAAATATAATATAAGGCGTAGAATATAATTCAAAATTTCATTTAAAATTTTACACTGACACAACAAAGAACAAAAAACACGCGAGGGAAAAGGGCCAGCATAATTGCATCGACCGTTGCGATCACCTCTAGCCGGTGCATATTCTATCTATATTACGTTGCACTCACTACCTTGTGGATTAATGTTACTTTGTCGAACCAGAATAAAAAAAGTGTGAACAAAAAATTAGGCGGAAAATCAGCCAGTATGATCTGTATTTAGACATGGTGCAGTTTCTGCCATTTTAGGACAAACCATCAAAATTATTGAGAGTTAACATCTTATGTTACTTTGTAATTCATGGTGTTTGGGTTTGCTACCATATCATATCGCTTACCATCAGGCGAATAGAATGTTCATCTCGCCATTCATTGAAAGAAAAAATAATAAGTGTGAATTATTATTTTACTGTAAACACTTGATAAGCAAGTGAAGCTGCTGTAAGGAATATCTAGGTGCATCTGCAATGTGCTAGAACTATAATTATATCTAAAGTATTGCCTCGACTGCCTCGGTGGCGTAGTTGTATTACGGTACGGTTACAAAGCTGAGGTCTCGGGTTCGAATCCCGGGTCGGGCAAAGTGATATTGGATTTTTCTATTCATTATCAGCCCGGAGTCAGGAATTTGTGCCCGATGTGGCGATAGGCTCGCCCCCTATCACATCATGGGACGAAACATACAAGGCGAAATGTGGGTGTCCTGGTGACGCCTCTGCCTACCCCTTCGGGGATAAAGGCGTCAGTTTATGTATGTATGTATTTTCTGCTACATGTTGTTTCGGATTTGTTACTTGATCAGCTTCGATTTGATCAGCGTCAAAGTAACCCAACCCTTTAAAAAAATCACTTAGTACCAGGACAACAAAAATAAGAGGCGATATTATCATGAAATAATATGTATGTAGGTAAAGACTAAGTTTATTCTTGATTAACCGTTTTAATGTGTCGAGTATAAAGAAATATTTATGAAAAATTGTGTATACGGTAAATACCTTGCGATATGACATAACACATGACTCCGATATTTTTATCCAAGTGAAACAACCAAACGGATAGCTGGAAAAACAAAAAGTGTGAAAAGGAAAACCATACAATACGTTGTTCAATTTATTTAAAACAGTGTTTCACGCCGGTTCGTAACCTTGATAAATTTAAAATGAAAATTTAAAGTTGGTATAAATATACCGAAATATCTTATGAAAAATGTATTTGCAAGCTAATGTGCAGGAGAGAAATATCTGACAAAAGGACAAACTGCTCGGAATCTAATGAATTATTCAATAAAAATAAAAAAATATAAAAGTATAATAACAAAAATATAATAAGAAATATCTTATTTTTTATATTCAAATTTTATCAAAACATTACATAATTTAATTTCCTGAAATTATTTTATATATTATGCACAAAATAATTTGAATGACAATCGTTGTGTAATCTGCATAGATGCAGCTTGCAATCGGTGCATTTTACGATGCCGTTGTACTAGGAACGCATGACATCGTAGGAGTTAACTCACTGGTAGAGCTTACTACATTATTTATGAAGTCTAGACCACAGCTAGCTGAATATATGAGACTAATCAATATCAGAGCTGCGCATATTGAAAGTAAAAGTAGCCCGCTACGTCATACTCGGTGTCCAATGCACTTCGGTAAAATTTCCGTATTCAACTTTTTAATAACAAAAGATAATTGAAATATGTTTATTAACCGTTTTAATCTGTTCTAAACTTACTAATTATTTTGTCTTTTTCTTACATACTAAATGGTTCCTTAAATAAACCAAACGTTAAAATAAACGCTATATTGTTTATTAACTTTTTTATATGTGCGAAATTTTAAGTTTCCGCCTGAAAAACATTATATTGTGTTATCCACATTAATACCCATACCAACCTAAAATCTAAATGATGTTACTGATACTAGCGTACTTTATAGTAATAATAACGATCGCCTAACATTAACAACGTGGTTGTATTCGCGTAGGTTCCTTCGTTTCATGTCGCCCTGGTACCGCAGATGTTTGAAACCTAAGTTGGTCAATACAGCGGACCTAGTCCGTGTGCAGAGAGCATTGCGCAGTCTAGGTTTATTGATTTGCAGACGGGTGGCGTGTGACGACGATTACGTAGACTTCTGACGTCGATATAAAGGCTATTGTATAAATATGTGTTAATATATCTTCTAACGTACGATAGCGCGTGGCGTATTTCGGAACTACAAATAATTAAAAAAATATCTATTTTGCGCATTTTTTGGTGCTTTTTTAAATGCTTTTTTTTTAAATAAGCAACAAGCATTTATAGTCGTAATCTAACATTACCGTGTCCAATGTAATAAAAACTAAAGTGAGGAAAACTATTTAATTACTCGTACAACAGCGCTTTCGGGCGACTGATCATAGATGGCATTTACGATTTTTAGTGCGACGAACCGCATGCATTATGTTGCATACAGATGACAATGACCACGAATTATGAAATTAATATCAAAAGATTCAATCCAAAACTAATTAGCTGAAGCAAATTATTTTGCTCATGTTAATGTTACTGCCTCGGTGGCGTAGTTGTACTACGGTACGACTACAAAGCTGAGGTGTCGTTTTCGAATCCCGGGTTGGATAAAGTGATATTGGGTTTTTCTATTCATTATCAGCCTGGAGTCATTTCAATAAATTTGTAGTGCCATTATAAAGAATAGTGTGGAATACACATCTAACGAGAAAACTTCATTTTTTCGAGATAAAAAGTAGCCTATATGTTAATTCAGGATATCAGCTACCGTCATACCAAATTTCAACAATATTGGTCAGGCCGTTTGAGCGTGCAGAAGTAACAAATACACACCCTATCGCCTTTATAATATTAGTACTTAGGTAGAAACTAGGATTAACATTAACATAAATACATACATGTACATAAACTCACGCCTTTATCTCAGAAGGGGTAAACAGAGTCATCACCAGGACATTCACATTTCGCCTAGTATGTTCCGTACCACGATGTGATAGGGAGCGTGCCGATCGCCATATCGGGTACAAATCCTGACTTCGGGCTGATAATGAATAGAAAAATCCAATATCAATAACCCTCCATATTAAATTTACTCATTATTTTGCACAGATATTTAACTTTAACTCATATTATTACAAATTATACACAATGGAAGGTGAAAGACAACAATAGTGCCCAAAAAATTAAAGAAAACGCTGGAATCGTTTGCCTTCGGCGCTGATACCTGTTCTACATCTTCTTGTGAAAATCTCTTTAATGATCTAGCATACTCATTTCTACTGATTTTATCTGCTGCCTGGTTTTTCTACTTCTTAATTCATTCAAATTTCTTATGGGTGTTTGGTATGCTTATGATTGACAGCAACCCCAGGAAAAGTAATCCAATGGATTTAAATGTCGCTACAGGATGATGGAAGACCAGTGATCAGACACGTCCGTCTGAACAACGAGTAGCCAGACAGGTCAATAGAGCGTGTGGGTGCGATCCATTGTCCAGCAGGTTCTGGGGTTGCTTAAAATGACAAGTATTTCAAACACCCATAAGAAATTTGAATGAATTTAGAAGAAACGAAGAAACTCATGGGCGAAATCTAATGTATGGTACCATTACTTAGTACTTTTATATTATAACACCATCTGCAGACATATTCTACAAAATTAGTGTAGTTATGAAGTACACAGTGCGCATGTCAAACATGTTGGCGCGCATGGTAAATAAACCAAACCACGTGGGCACAATTCGCCGGTTTTCGATACTAGGAACACATAGTCGCCGAGGAGATCTTAATGTTTTGAAACCAAGCTTTGCCCATACTATTTACGCGTACATGACTTTACTACTATGTTAGTGATTGACTGCCTCGGTGGCGTAGTTGTAAGCCGAGGTGTTGGATTCAAATCCCGGGTCGGGCAAAGGGATATTGGATTTTTTTATTCATTATCAGTTCGGATTCAGGAATTTGTGCCCATTATGGCGATAGGGTCGCCCCTATCACACCGTAGGACGGAAAACACAAGGCGCAATGTGGATGTCCTGGTAACACCTTTGCCTAACCCTTTATGGGTAAAGGAGTGTGTTTATGTATGCATGTATGAAATTAAGTAAAAAAAGGTCAATTTTTCAACTTTTTACAGTGGCTAACATGAGTTAAGAAATGCCATTGACTTCTTATCCTGAATAAGTAGAATAGATATTATATGTTCTTTTGCTGCAGTCTTTGCAGTCTTACTTTACGTGACAGAAAAAATAGCGTAATATTGTAGTCTGGTGTGCATAGACTGGCGACCTAGACTAGCGTCTCGTCTATGACATTGCACCGCCAAATGATACATAATCATTAGCAAAACCTCACCATAATACCAGCTATTAATCAAAATCAGTTTCACTGTACGTCGCGCGATCACCAAATAAGATTTCCATTTAACGAACTGTTAAATTCAAACATAATCCGTTGCCAATAAACCGGCCAAAAGATTAAGGGGTACACGGGCCAATAAATAGCCGGTGTCGGACGCAGGGCCGGATAATCGGGGATTTATTGCCTCCCATGTGCGCCGCGGCCCGTTTCTAAGAAGCACCAACACTCCCTTACGACGCTCGTAAAAGCTGCGGTAACATGTGCAATGCCAGCGCCTGCAACGACTGCTCGGCTGCCCGGTCGCTTTATACTGTGTGTGCATCCATGAAACACAACGCTTCAGATCTACCTTTCATCACGCTGAATAACTCCTTTACTGCCGAATCTCATCAACGACGCTTTGGAAATATGGTTAAATTTTCGGTCAGTGGTGTAAATAAAAGAAACATTGTATAAGTTGTAGAGCGAATTCACCTATTAATGATGATGATGATTGATGTTGTTTTTTTGTAATACAGTGAAATTCGGAAACAAACTCAGTATTGGTTCATAAATCATACTTCGTTACTTATTTAATGATAATTCCACAAGAGTATTAAAAAACCATTCGATTAATTTGGTTCATTTTACTTTGTTGTTCAAAAAGCCAAATCCATTTTGGATCGTGGAGTCATTGTTTAATTTTTTCAATAACCAAAGACAACTGTCGATAGATTGCGAAAAGATAAAATTTATTAATGCCATAGTCCCAATAAGCTAAGAACAATTGAGTATCTTGAAAAAAAATACGAGATGCTTATGCTCCACGCGACGTTTTTCTTTGGTGAAGGAATCGAACCAGTGGCGTTTGTTTTGCAACTTCCTTGTATACCTACAATTTCTTATGCGGTACCTAGCTGTTTTCAGTCGCTCCACACGTATTAAATCTTTCCCATAAACTTGCAAATGATCATATTTCAATTTTTTTGAGGTCAACTCTCCAATATTTCTCTAATTTATCCCTGACATTCGTTTCCACCGTAACTTCCTTAGATCTGCAATGCATTTGCAGTTCCTCTATTTTTAAACGACTTCAAAAAAAGGAGGAGGTTCTCAATTCGACTGTATGTTGCTTTTTTTTTTTTTTTTTTTTTTTTTTATGTTTGTTACCTCATTTCTCTGTACTGGGTAAACCGATTTCGATAATTCTTTCTTTAATTGAAAGCTGGTGCTTGTCATTTGGTCCCATAAAAATATGGTGACGATCTGATGAATATCTTCGGACCTGGAGAGGGGAACTCCTTAAAATAAAGTAGGATTCCAATGGTTCTTCTTGCATTGAATTAAGTATAAAACCAAAATTACAGTGGTGGAGGAAAGTAGGGGTAGGGGCAAGGGGGGGGTGAGAAAATTAAGAAATATGTAAATAGTCAATATCTTCGGCAGCTTTTGACCGATTTTAGTAATTTTTTTTGCATCAGAAAGAACGTATTAATACTTTGATCTCACCAATAAGTTATGAAAATCTGATGAATATCTTCAGATCTGGAGAGTAGAACTCCTCAAAATTGAGTACGATTCCAATGGTTCTTTTTGCATTGGATTCAGTATAAAAGTAAAGTTACAGTGGTGGATGAAAGTAGGGGTAGGGGCGAGGGGGGCGGTTGATAAAAAGAACAAACATGTAAATAGTCAATATCTTCGGTGACTATACCAATAAATCATGAAGATCTGTTGTAAATTGTAATAGTGACAAAGAATCATATTATTACAGTTTAATAGTATGCCATATACCATTCCGTAATGAAACAGATATCAGCAATTGGGGGCATTGCCGATTGTTATGTGTTGGTGAATAAATTGTACATGACGATGATAACTTTTGTGAAAACATGGAAGAACGAGCCGTCATGTCGGATGAATTGTTCCTAAGAAGCATTCGAGGATTAAATATCCAACAAAAGAATGTGTTTCAGAAAGTCTTAACGGCAATCAAACTCAATTTGAAAGGACGAGAAAGTCAGCTGTTAGTTTGTCACGGGTGGTGCAGGTAATGGTAAATCATTTCTGCTAAAATTAATCGCGGAGCATATCAAACGTTGTTACGCACCAACAATAGATATACCTAACGAAGCCTAAATTTGTGGAAGTCCAGTCGCTAACCGGGGTTGCTGCTCGTCAAACTTTTGGCAAAACGCTACACAGTATTTTCTTGCTGCCGATTGAGAAAAAAAGTACCATGATGTAAAAAAAAATACGGTCTATTGTTTCTTATGAGAACCTAAGATTAATTTATTTAAGCTACCAAAAGCTGTGTACGTAAAAATTTGACTATCGAACATTTAAGTCACTAAAAATGAAAAAATAAACCAAAATTTTAACAAAAAAAAAATAACCGACTTCAAAAAACTGACAAAAAATCCTATTAAAAATAAAATTCAAAAAAAAGAAAAAAAATCTGACTTATGACAAACTAAAATGCACTAAAAAGTAAAAAAATAATTGCGTGTTTTTCACGCAAGATTGTATTTATACACATATATTATGTATCCAGTTAAACTTTATTGTAACTCAACACATACCTATGAGTAACAAATAATTATAAAAACATTTAATTACAGTTCACCTAAGCTAAAATTTGAAATATATGTATGCACTACTTAAAAGACAATCAAATTATTAGAATAATGTACAATTATTATTATTTTTGGAGTCGGTGTCAGCCAAAGATACCTGACAATATTAAATGACAACAACTTTATGAAATCTATTTTATACGAATATCCTCTTATACTATTATGTGGGCCGCGTAGAGGCGCGGTTAGTTTTGATTTATTGTTTATTAACCTTAATTCAATAAAATATAATATCTGACGTTTATGTAGTTACTAACTCATAAAACTTGGCTGACACCGACTCCAAAAATAATAATAATTGTACATTATTCTAATAATTTGATTGTCTTTTAAGTAGTGCATACATATATTTCAAATTTTAGCTTAGGTGAACTGTAATTAAATGTTTTTATAATTATTTGTTACTCATAGGTATGTGTTGAGTTACAATAAAGTTTAACTGGATACATAATATATGTGTATAAATACAATCTTGCGTGAAAAACACGCAATTATTTTTTTACTTTTTAGTGCATTTTAGTTTGTCATAAGTCAGATTTTTTTTCTTTTTTTAGAATTTTATTTTTAATAGGATTTTTTGTCAGTTTTTTGAAGTCGGTTATTTTTTTTGTTAAAATTTTTGTTAGACATCATTAATATCGAAGATGATAATAATCCTATAGTATAAAAATCAATTATAATTCTAGTACGTATATCGAACTTCAAATAATCTTCTATACATATAATAAAAATGTAAATGGTCGATGTCTGTACATGGAAGATATTTAAGAAATTTCAACGCGGGGGGTCTTTATAACAGCAACAGAATCCAAAACAATTTTTTTTAGAATTTTTGTCTGTCTGTCTGTCTGTCTGTCTGTATGTTTGCTTGCGCATCACGCAAAAACTACTGCACCAAATGAGATGCGGTTTTCACAGTTGTATTGCTGTAGGTTCAACTTAAAAACTGGTATATGTTGCATTTGCATACAGGGTGTTTCTTTTTGTTTGCTTGCACATTACTCAAAAACTACCATACGAAATGAGATGCAGTTTTCACAGTAATAATGGTGCATGTCCAATTTGAAAACTGGTATATATTTTAATTATAGACAGGGTGTTTCATTTTATTTACTTGCGCATAACGCAAAAACTACAAGACGAAATGAGATGCGGTTTCACAGTTATATAGGTACAAGTCCAACTTAAAAACTGGTAAATGTCTTATTTACATACAGGGTGTTTCTTTGTATTATGGAAGATAAATGAGAAAAACTAATATTCCCCATATTAACACTGGATTAACACTTAGGCTACATTTTATCTAGGTAAATTAAGTGTTCCCGTGGGATGAGGACGGAAATCCGATATACATACATACATACATAAACTCACGCCTTTATCCCCGAAGGGGTAGGCAGAGGCGCCACCAGGACACCCACATTTCGCCTTGTATGTTACGTCCCACGATGTGATAGGGGGCGAGCCTATCGCCATATCGGGCACAAATTCCTGACTCCGGGCTGATAATGAATAGAAAAATCCAATATCACTTTGCCCGACCCGGGACTCGAACCCGAGACCTCAGCTTTGTAACCGTACCGTAATACAACTACGCCACCGAGGCAGTTACTTTTTATACTCAAAGGGATGCGATGGGCGTGGATTACAAGCCTTGAGTGAGAATGAGATAGGACGGGCGGGATATAACGGGACGGGACGGGACGGGATGAGAAATACCAAATAATCTATACATGTATATTTTTTTAAACAAAGTTAATCACGCAGACGAAGTTAGCGGGCAGAAGCTAGTAGTCAATACAAGAGCCCGTTAGGCACCAAGAGAGTTAAAGCATAAAATCAGTGCGACTGGCGCGTGTATTTAGTTTTATGTAAAGCGTATAGGCTGCAGAGTACGTGTAATGGTGCAAAGTTTAGTGTACGTTATACTGAGAGTTCGGAGCACGAAGCACGGCGCAGCAGAGGAGCGCGTCGGCATGTGGGCCGCGCCGCCGCGCCGCGCCAGCTCTACCGAGCACACGCAGTACGATGTTTATACTAACGCCCGTTTGTTCAAACCGTTTGATCTTTATAAATGCAATAGGTAGGTATTTCAAAAATATCGCCGTCGGCGGAACTCTAACGTTCGCTTTAATAAAAAAATCGAAAATGATTTTTAAGAACGACAACCTTGATGCTCTGTTTATTCTCGGCTATAGGTGCTCCGTTTATGAGCATTTTTTGATTTAAAGTAACTGACGTATGTTTGAAATTTTTAATTTAGTGTAGTCTGCTGATCGTCCCTTCTACGACGTGCGAGGTGACTCATAACAGCTTTTGAAAATGTGCAGGGCTGGCGCGCGTCTCTACCGCCAGGGCTATGGCCTTTGTTACTAATACTTGAATCGTCTGCTGTGGACTTTAGAAAACAGATAAACGTTTATCTGTTTTCTACGACAAGAGATAATGTTATATTGCATTTTGCTATCTCTCAATCTTTTACGGTTTGTAGGGTCTGAACCTAGCTCTTAACCGTCCATTTATTATTTATTGAGATGTATTTCGAGATGAACATTAGATTCGCCTGATGGTAAGCGAAAAGACCGCTCATGGACAGTAGTAAAACTAAACAACACCTTGAATTACAAAGCAATGCTTGGCATTCCATTGCGCTCCTGAGACATAAGATGTCAAGTCTCATTATGTCCAGTAGTTACTCTGGCTATAATGTCCTTCAAACCGGAACACATCCGTGCGTTTACTCTGCTGTTTGGCGGGTGAACTAGGCATTGCGGTGGTACCTACGCAGTCTGCCTCCCAGATACATATGAGAGGCCTACCATCATCTACGCTATTATTTTATTTTGAGTATCTTGAAATAAGAGAGTGTTTAATTATTCATACCAAACGGCGCTTACACTTTGCGCCGGGTACTTTGATCATGTTTACACACATTAGTATTTTGCAAAATAATTGACAGGTTAATAAAATTTTGCAGGTAATTGACACATAGTTAATAATAATCTTAATAGATTTTCTCATGCTAATTACGAAACAAACAGCAATCTACAATCGACTAAGATTGATTTAGCAGAGCGAATAAAAGACAAAGTGTAATCGATTGTGCAAAACAAAGGCGTTAGATCCACCGAGACTGCTTACTTTACAAGATTAAAGGAACTCATTGACAACGAGATAAAAGTAGTGCGTTTGTAATAATAGAAGCACTTTAGCTGTTGGTAACACAATTCTTTGTGAGTATGTTGCTGTAAACGTCCGCGATAATTAATTTTAGACGTTGCATCAACCGCTGATTGCTCGCGGCGAGACTTGGTGGTCGACCGCAAAATGTCTTATTATTCACACGTTAGTGATTTATCCCAAGGAAATGTCGGGATCGCCGGTGATTGTGTTTGGCCCACGCAAAACTTATTTAATGTAACTATTAAAGATGTGGTGGGACGTAATCGGCCATCGCGACCACCGTCCATGATGGTGGAATCTAGGTGATCTACGCAAGAGAGTTGCGTATCGTTTTTAGCCTAGCTTGACCATCATCAAGCAGGCCGGCATTCTTATGTCGACCAGCGAAAAATTGTTATAATATGATGCTTCAAACTTACATCTATATAGATTGTACTGGAATGGCCCTTTGATTTATTTAGTCACTTTCCATAAAAAATGTCAAAGGGTATATTTTTTAAATAGACCTTGTCTTTCATCTTTTCAGCTAATTTTATAAACGCAATATCTTTTGTGAAGACTAAATGTTTTGTGAAATTATTCAACACTGGGTAAACCATATTTTGTAATTATATATGTATATTTGACCTTATTCATTGACTGTTTAAAACCTATTACAGTTATCGAATGTTTTGTCCCTTTCGAACGACTTTAAAATTAAGTTTGAGCAGAAACCACAAAACATTCGATTACAAAAAAAGGTTTTAAAACTGTCTATGAAATAAGAGTAACACAGTTAAAATAGAATGCAGAGTTTAGGTACTCAAATCAACCCATTGCATTGCTACAAGACCAATAGTGATAGAACGCGACTACGGATACCAGTGTTGTAACTAGCCTTTCTTTATTTGCCCCCTTGATAAGCAAAATCTTGGTCTTGTCATTTCTGCCTCCCTTCTGAGAATACGCATGAGAGGAGTTAGGCCATATAATCCACCGCGATGATTTAGAATAGAATTTTTGATTGATTGTATCAGCCCATATATGTCCCACTGTTGGGCACGGGCCTACTCTACAATCGAGAGAATCGATTGAGAGTGGTTAGGCCACATAGTCCACCACCCTGGCCCAGTGGGGGTTGGCATACGGGTCGGTTGCGGGTTAGAATAGAATATAAAAACCTTTATTTGTTCATTAAATTTTCACGAAGTAAGATTTCACGCAATTGTTAAAGTTAATGAGCCATTTTTTATTCATTTGGGATGAATTATTATAATAGATTTGTAAATTGTATCCGAGTTAGAATGAGAGCTTCTGATGCATTTGCGTTAATAAAGGCTTATTTCAGCGCTGTCTACGCTTTTCGGACTCTAAATCAAAATCAGCTATATTTACTGTATATCTTCAATATACAGCCTTCGTACACAATAATTGATAACGAAGTATTTTAATAAATCCTATTGGGTATGCTTGACATCCATGACAGCCTCCGTGGCGCAGTTGGTTAGACGCCGGCTGTGAAACGAGAGGCCGCGGGTTAGATCCCCGCACCAAGAGAAATGTTTGTGCCGCCCACAAATACCTATATTTCTTTCGGGTCTGGGTGTTTGTGAGACCAAAAAGTCTCTCGTAGTAATTCTGATACCTGCGATACAAGACATAATTGATCTTATTGTGGGGTTAGGTCTATGTATGTGACTCATCTTTTTTATCCGGTGTATTAAGAAATGCAAAGAATTACATAAAATTCTACACTTTATAATAAAATAGCAATGGTCGATACTAAAAGGCATCCTAGCTTTTACCCGTTTAATTTGAAATCAATATCGCATTACACACGTGTCTGTTTTTTATTTGAATATAATATACACACCAATAAAGGATTGTTCTATTTCTAACCCGTTAAAAATAGTGGCAGTAATTGACACAGATCGACGTTCGACGCGTTGTGTGCGGTCTTTTAGAACGTTATTTACATTTTACACGCAGCGTAAGTAGCTTCATAAGGATTTTTTGTTTTAACATTAGCAGGGTGGGGTTGAAAAAATCGGAAAAAGTTTCCACAAATTTTATGTTTGTATATTGATATTACTGAGGTATCAAATAACGTCTAAAAACGCTTAAAAATGTTCATATGTTTTTTTATTCGTTAACTATTAATGAACTTAAATATACTATGGTAAATACACGTCAATATATTTTACATCATGCTTGAACACCCGCTTTATAAAAGACGAGACAAGATAAAAACAAACACCAAAAATTCCCAAATGATTTTTTAACAAATAATGTATAATCGTAAATAATTTAAAAATTATGCATCCACAGCACTAATAATAATTTGCGTTCTGTTTTCAAAGCAACCGTAGTTTTAAATACATTTATTAGGTTTAATTAATACTAATTCCACTAAATTACTTTTGTATAAAGATTCATGTCATAATTGTAATAAAATACACTTGCATTGATAAGAAATGCATACTACAATTATCCAAGTTTGTAGCGCTGTATAAATAAACATTGTATTTGAAAAATTATGATATCTTTTTACGCGGAATGAAAATTGGACACAGACTACAGAGAATATTAATTTCCTACTGAATACAAAAACAGTGCGTATTCTTATTATTGTGCTATATAATAATTGATCGTTTGGGTTTAAAGCGGATTTCAATCTTTTTATCCAATATAATGTAATGTACAATGTTATTGTAAGTTTAGGGGCCGCCTGAATCATGCATAGACACTACTAAAAAAAAGTGATCAAAATTAATTCGGGTTCCAAATACAAAAACTACAACACATTTTTTGTGCGTCGCGAAGATCCCGGCAGTTTTTCGTTGCGCAAAAACTTTTACAACCGCGTAAGAAAACAAACGTGGTTTTATTTTAGCAAAAACTATGTTCGCTTAGGACACCAATGCCGGAACATGTTGTAAAAACCCTTCACCCTTTCACGTTTTGACCCGTGTGGCCTGTCATTTTTTGTGCTGCAATACAATCTTTTAAGAATGCATAAAAATATGGTGGCGCAATACATCGGTAAGAAAAGGGTTAAGTCATTTGTGTAGTTAAATCTAGTAATTTTTTATACTTAATTATTATTTTATATCTTCAATTTCATTTATCTGATAGGTGCGAGGCTGTAACATGTATGTAAGCGAATGTAAGCTGTGAGTCGTTCGTCTGATTTTCATATATCTATACATAGATTTACCTTTTATTAATGATAATAATTCTTTGTACTAAATATGCGTACTCCTCAATAGTCATTTTTATCGATCTTTTAACTTATTTTTATACAAAATCATTATTTACAATGGATTAAATACCTACAAATCGTGCATAACTCAATCCTCAACCCTCAAGTTAGCAACTTGACAACAAATAATTTCGAATTATCAACATAACTATTATTTGCTGTTAATTCGTCCTAATATGTAATAGTAGTCCTTGATTTGTTTTTTACTCTAGATATTTACTAAATATATTTTTCTTGGTTTTGTTTACGTGTGTGTAATAACATAAGTGTTGTGTACTCCTTTAAGTGGTATATGCATCAGAATGTAACTATAGTAAAGAATGTCTTAGTTGTGATAATGTATATACCGTTGGAGAACCTCAATTTAATAAAATAAAATAAATAAAATTTGCTCGAATCATTGACGATCAGGTTCTCTCCGACCGGCTTGATCCTTTGGCTTTGCGTAGAGATGTAGCTTCGCTCTGCATTCTCTATCGCATTTACCACGGGGAGTGTTCTCAAGAATTGTTCGGACTTATCCCTGCTGGTGAGTTCCGCCACCGTACAACACGACAAACCTCCAAATACCCACCCACATCACCTTGGAGGTTGGAAATCTACTACAGTACGTTTGTCCCGGCACTTTCTCCCACGTACTACAAATCTGTGGAACCAGTTGCCAGCGGCATCATTCCCGGACAGATACGATCTGGGGACCTTCAAAAAACGAGCGTATTCCCACCTCAAAGGCCGGCAACGCATCTCAATGCCCCATGGTGTTGCAGATGTCTATGGGCAGCGGTGTGTAAGTGAATCAGGTGAACCGCATGCTCGTTTGCCCCCTGTAATATAAAAAAAAAATTAGGCTCCCTGAGATTTTTGTCGCCAAACCATATAAATAAGGAAGTAGGCTTATGGCCGTTGGGGTCGAAAGGTTCTAGAGTGGAGGCCACATCCAAGCAAGCGAAGTGTCGGACGTCGACCCATAAGGTGGCCGGACGACCTGGTTAATGTCGCAGGAAGTCGCTGGATACAGGCCGCTTCCAACAGGTCTATGTGGATATCCATGGAGGAGGCCTATGTCCAGCAGTGGACTTCCTGTGGCCGAAGAGAGAGAGGGAGAGAGAAAAGGCTGGATAAAAAAAATAACAAACCTCAGCAGCCAGCACGCGTGAAAGTTATGTAGCCCTATTTTCACAAAATTAAGTTAATGGCGGGTGAGAGCAAATGACTACGCTTTTGGTATGAGATAATTTATTTTGCAGGTATAGAGAAATATTTTTTAAGACAGACGGTGGACATCATCACACCCAGTTTAAAGGAACCTTGTAAAATGTATTTGCTTTATTAAACCAAGGGTTTAACCAAGGTAGTAATAGCACCTCAGAGGAAACAATTGATAGATTAAGTATTCAGCTCACATAAAAAAGTCGATTAAGTAATTCTACTTTTTCAGAAAGGAAACAACAAGTCCCACAGTTCTTAAATATGTTAATTACTAATTTTACTTTTATTATTATTAACCCATTATCGGTTAAGAGGGAAAATTTATCTATAAATGGTAGGTATTTATTTTTAAAGGTTTTACGTTGTAATGATATTATCCATTTTAACATCCCAGTTTGTGTAAAAATTCATATTTCTAAACATGATTACTAAAATTATCTCAGAACGCCGACCTACTTACCCAATGTTAGGGTTGCCCGTATCATTTCATTCCCTTTACCCACGCATTCACGCTGCCCTGCCTGTAGTATGTACGAATTGTACGTAGTTCTTCAAATAAAATTAATTGACTTAAGATATAATTTTGCTTGATCTAGGGAGGATCGATGGCGCAATACCAGATTATCATGCACCGTATTATACACCCGTCACTTGAGAAAATGGTTTAATCTACGATTTACAATCAGGTACTACAAAACACCTTAAAGCAATTATCGCGAATTTGTATTTATCTAAAACATTTCTGTGTATTTTTCCGAATAATTGCCCTTCAAAATATCTTACCGATAACGAGGTGTTCAGTATACCTTAGTTTTAATTTTTTTTACTGGATTTTATGATTAATGTATTTTTCTGGAATATTGCGTCCTCGTGAATCCTTAATGTCAAAATTAATATCATGACTCGTATCTGGCTGCACGTGAACCATTCATTTTAAAATAAAACACAGAATTCACAGTTACATTTTATAAGTCGTAAATGAATTTAATTAGAGAAACATGCACGGGCTAATGTTAAATGAATAATCCTGTTTTATTGCTCTAGTGACATTAAAATATTTTTGATTACCATCGTAAATTTCCGGCATTCAGGATTCACATAATTCGCTGGCGAAAATTTTATTTTTTTCTCTTATTTCTGTTTACTTCTGCGATTGCTGTGCGACTTATGCGAAATATTTTTAACCTATTCGTTATGATATTAGGATGAGTGACACGTAGGTACCTCGACCCACCGCCGACAACGTCATGTTTCTGTAACTATTAATGGCCACGACAATGTTTGTTTACTCGACGTTACAGAGAATTTTGTCGGCGTTGTGAGTCACGGGAATACATTCCGCGGCTAGGTCATCGGCCACATAAGTGCCATCTGTTACCTGTACCACTTAAATCCCAATAAATCAATAGTTAAACGGTTAAAGTAATGTACCTAATGTGGCAACCGCGAAGCGCGGCTGCCGGCGGCGGTCTGTCGTCGCCTGCCAACTTGAAAGCAATTTATTCTATCGCCAAGGCCCTCTCGGTCGTGATCTACGAGCTTTAAAAAGTGATGACAAGTACTGGAGCGTGGCTTGTGAAACGTCTGCACGCACTGCAGAGTGCTTGCTCTCTTTTATTTTCGACTACCAAATAATTTACCCAATTAAAAGGAACGCAATGGTAACGTGCACGGAGTGAATCTGGTTTAATACGCAATTTTTTTACCGCCGACGTAACACATAACTTCGTCAGTACCTCGCTGCTAATAAAACAGAAGGTGTATGAACATAAAACTGAAAGAAATCACATTTAACAAACATGAAATTAACCAGGCTATTAGTTATAGCGTTGGCAAATGATATCGTAGTGCCTTCTGCGCCTACTGTACGTAAATCAGAGCCTCGTTTGAAAATAACATAGGTAATCTTTTTTATATGTTGACTGATTGTAAGCACAGTTTACTATATTTTGTATAGAAATTAAACATTCTTTTTAGCAACGCGTCCGGTCCATTTGTAGAGTAGTAATGTCGTTGATAACAAATAAAAGCGAGGCGACGGCGCCCGTGCATCATCAACGGTTAATACCGAAATATTTTAAATTCGGCTACTTTCAATGAGTAAGTACGGAAGAACAAAAATGAGTCGGAGATAGCTGTGTATAATTAAACATCGGTTGTGAGTATTAAAAATGTAATTGTTCAGAAACCTAATAAATCAATGCACCTCGTATCGTAACATGTGCGTTTGGAAATTCTCAGAAAACGGTAACGCCTGTGTAAGATTTTATTCCTAAAGACGTACGATTGGGATCCGTTGGTTTGTTTAAATTATGGCTATTAGGTACCAGAGGCGTGCATGTGGCCGACAACAGACGAGCACCAGGCGAGCCGCGATGGATGGGAACTATAACTTGGCAAATTTCAGGAGGCATCCGGATTGTGCCGCCGCAAGTATTGTTAACGGCGCTTTCAGAAATTGCCGAATTGGCGTGCAATTATAGCTTACATTCAGAAATATCGTAGTTAACAGGATTTACTCCGTCTACGCCATTTTGTTCGAGGGCGGCATAAGTAGACCAACGTTTATTTTGTATCAAGTGTGCGTTTTGTATAGTCAAATGTAGGAGGTATTTACTCGAAAATAGATTTTTCTTAAACATTTTCGATTGTCTTCGAACATAAAGATAAAGATATATTTATTTTGTTGGGAAAGGAAAGGCGTTTTAAACAAAATACTTTTTGTAACATATTTTCCTCCTGTTGCTATTGCGAATGTTTGTTCAGCTATTTTACCATCATATCTAAATAATAAAACTGCGTGTTATCAAAAATCTATACATTTAAGATTTCTTCTATTTACGATATGATTATAAAATCTTCTACCAGTATAGACATTAAAGGTAATTTGTTGTCCAGGTTCGGCATCAATGTTCGCGGGTATGCGCGGCGTCCACGGGCAGATGCTGTCGGGCAGTTCTTCGATCTCCAGCCTCGGGGGCTTCGGTCTGTCGTCGCCGCTGCCGACGCTGCCGCCGGACCGCAAGGTGTACTCCACGCCGCCGCCGACGCCGCTGCCAGCACTGCCCTCGCCAGCCTCCATCGCGCCCACGCCGGCGCCGCCGTCCACCTCCACCACAGTACATTACTATAACTAAACTAGGAGCCGGTGATTCGGCTGTATTCAAATAGACTCGAAACAACTCATCAGTATATTTTACTTAAGTATAAACGTCATTATTGTTTTGTTTTTCTCTGATGATGTCACAAGGTGTAAAACTCCTCAGTATGTCAGGAATCAGCATCTGTGTTTCTAGCTTCGAACAGGCCGACGTGATTGTGTGCAGTGGTGTAAGATTATCATAATAATTTATCTTTTTCTTCGTCATCAGTCACAGAAAGTCGACTGCTGGATGCAGGCCCCATCCAATGATTTCTTTTGATAGCGGTCAAATTGTTCTCGGTCTCAACAGTCGATACGCTTCTTAAACTGGGGTTTAAGAATGTTGTGGCTCTGACATCTAATGGCAAATAAACTGGGGTATATTTACCATCGGATGTCAGTGCGATTTCATTACAATGCCAGTTTATAGTAATTTGTGAAATTGCTAGAAAGAAATACAACATTGTTTAATGAAATAATGTTTAAACAACGTTTATTTGTGAAGGTTGTAGTGAGGGAGGAAGAGAATTATGGGTACAGTTGCCTCTAAAGAGCCTAATAACTTGTAACTCTATGAGAAAAGTTCTAAAGAATTAGTTTGTGTCAGATATTTGCTTGTGCAATAAATATAAAGAAGTACCTATTTGGGTTTTTGTTTAATAAAATGGCTACAACTAGAAGCGGGGACACGGGTGAGTAGGAAATGATTACGGCTTATTTCAATAACGGCAATCAGACAATTATTTTAGTTATAAAAGTAGTCCATAACATATTAATACAATGAACAAACCAAAGAAAAATATGAAAGAAGATATTGTAACTCAGGCCAAAGATTTCTGAATTAAATTTGCTTTTTTTAATGATTGTGAAGATATAATTATTCAATATTAACTTGATCGATGTTTCTCAATTGGTCTATACATGTCTTCATGTATAAATGCGAATAATTTATTTCTTTATAAATCGATTTTGCTGTTTAGTTTTGACTTTTGCTTATGGTTCAGTTTCAAGGTGGTTCTACATCAATATCATTATAGTATTGCACCCTTAAATTCGAAGATGCAGGAAAGAACTCAAAACTAAATACAATCAGAATGATTTTTTGCTTTGGGTTACTTGCGGTATTATTTAATAAGTATCCATTTAATTATTATTTATACAGGGTATATCAAGACCGCGACCGAACTCGAAGCCAGGTAATAGTATTAGTGACTTCAGACAAAATGCAAGTAAAAATTTCGCAAAAAATATCGACAACTTTTTTTTGGAATTTTTATCTTATCGTCGTATTTGGGTGATAAATACATAATTTTTCTAAAATAAAGATGTACACCTCTTTATTTTTAAACACGCAATGGTACGTAAGGGTTTAAATTAGTATTTTCGCAAAAACTTGGTATTTACCACCCAAACACGATGATTTTTAAGAAATTGTAAAAAAAAATCTGTCTCTGTTTTGGCGAAATTTTTATTTGCATCGTGTTTGGAACCACTAAAACTACCACCCGGCTTCGTTTTCGGTCGCAGTCTTGATATACCCGGTATGTATCTCTCAACCATATCAACCGTAAACATGACAAAACATTTGTTCTTGTGATTTTGCTTAATTAAGGAATGCCAATTCGGCACACATTTGTCACCTAGGATCAATCCAAATAATTCTTAGTGAGTAGGAGATTCTATGTAGTCGATTTGTTAGTTATCCATTTACTTGTAGTATAATGTTTTGCTACAGTCAGCCGTAGGAAATAAAATAGTATTTTTCAATGCAAAACTTCAGATCATCGAACAAAATTTTGTGTGTTAAAGGAAAAGAAAAAATAACGAGATATTTTGAATAAGACATAACATCTAAAAGTATTAAACTAAATTCACTACATTAATATCATTAAATTAATTAGTTGACTAGGAAATTATTTATTTATCCCTAGTCTAAATTCAGGTTACATTACTTTTATTTTAAAATTTACTGAAATTATTTCTATAAATTTACTCTGTACTTACTGCTTATTAGTAGGACATAATAATAAAAAGTATCTTATACAACGAGACCGTGGCGCGTTTTTTATTTTTAACTACAACTTTTTTTACTTTCACCATAATTTATCTGTCTAGTGCGCTATTAAGGTCAGACCAAGGAATCTGGTTCTTATCAACTGTTGTCCGACAATACCACACAGATTGTATGTAACGAATAAATTGAGATGAGGCCAAGATATAGGCTGTACAACTTAAAGATGTAGCGGAGAACAGCACAGTGGTATTGTAAGAGAAAATATAAAATCACACCTCAAAAAAGAACAAGATAGAAAACAACAAAACACCAAACTGTCAATACAATATTCTATATATAAATAAAACATTTTTAATAAACGACCAGCTTCAATTTATAGTTTGTATTCTTTAACACGCCCCTTTAAATCGAAGCTAGGTAGTTAAATACACCAAACACAGTTTCAGTCCGCATTGCCTTTCTGATTAATAAATAGAACGTTTTCTGTATTTCCTTCTCGTACTTCGTCATGCCCTCTTGACTCGCACTCCTCTAAAATTTTAATTTTTGAAATATCGGGCTTGGGCAACTCATCTCTAGATTCGATTGCACATCTGAAATTCTCGAAGCTCCCTGGTAGACTATACAACAGCATAACCGATAATAGGTCATCATGTATTACTACATTCATGTCTGACAATTTATCTACAGCATCAAAAAATGCATCCATGTGATCTCGAACATTTTCAGGTTCTTTCATTTTGTGCAACATGAGTCTTTTTAATAATGTGGCTTTCCTCGCAGGACCTTTCGAAGCATATACAGACTCTAATTTCAGCCATACATCTCGTGAAGTTGTGCACCCTCTTACATGCCGCAACTCACTCGCACTGATCGACAGAATAAGATCAGCCTTGGCCTTTTCGTCTTCTGCTTCCCATTTCTCTGCCTCGGGTGGCTCATTTGGTCTTTGACACTTTCCGTTGACATACCTCCAAACTCCGTCTTTTATTAAAAACGCTTGCATTTGGATTCGCCAACTCTCAAAATTTTCTTTCGCCAGCGGCTCGAACTTCATTATTGAATTCATCGTCGCAGCTCTTGATTATGTTAAACTGGGCTACCTGGCTACCTGGGCAACGTTGGCTATCTGGGCCCATAACCAATGTAGCGGAGAACAGCACAGTGGTATTGTAAGAGAAAATATAAAATCACACCATACGCACTTCAATACTTTATTACGTCAAAGACCTCAAAAAAGAACAAGATAGAAAACAACAAAACACCAAACTGTCAATACAATATTCTATATATAAATAAAACATTTTTAATAAACGACCAGCTTCAATTTATAGTTTGTATTCTTTAACAAAAGAGAGTAAAATATTTAAGAAAACTATTTATCCCAAATATTTTTAAAGATATTATAATTGTTAAAGAATGAATAATGTGAACAATAAAGCTATTATGTAGGCACATATAGTTAAAGCTGGACTTTTTATACCTACGCCAAAAAAGTGCCTTGATCAATATTGTACTTAATGCAATATTATTTGCACAGAATTTCACTTACTTTTTATATTACTTACCTTCAGATGTTTATCTCTAGTTCAGTATTATAAGATTTTGGAGAAGTGGACGCTCTGAATCTGTCTTCTTTGAATCCAGTCCTTTTAAGCCCTACTCACACGGGAAGAGCTTCGCGCTTCGAAGATACGATTATCGTAAGGATATAAAATAGTTGAATCGTGTAAACATTTTCAGAACACGATAATCTTTTGGCAGTTAAGTCATGCGATAATGGCATACGACTCTCGCCACGAGAAACTCTCCCCTTGTAAACGGCGCTTACTCATTTCGACCCAACATGATGTATCTGTGTGTTCAAGTAAGCACCTATATTATTAATTTTATTTAGTAGAAATAAATGGACAAGTATTATGTTTGTTATTGGACAAATATTACTTATTAAAGTATGCAATGTTTAAAAACGTATGAAAGCAACATACTGTAGTGATCATTATGCTTAAATCTATCTAAGTATAAATAAGTATTAGATATGTATATAACTATTCAATGTTATTATTTATCAGTAACATTGTAATTATTTAGGGGAATATGTTTATTTTATTAAATAGTAACACATTCATCACTATATTTTTACCAGTGTGAATTAGGAAAGCATTTTATAGTCACACATTACACGTAGGATTTCTTGCTGAAATTAGTCACTTGGTTTATATTAAGATATTCTACCGAAAATAGTCATTATAAATATATGAATAGAACTATATCTAAGTGCGTATATGATGAACACGTAATTGACTTCATTAGTATTTGCTAGAATAATGAATACGGGAAAGCAAAACTCGTAATTATATTTTTCACAAATATATTGGTCGCAGTTGCACTATCTACAACACAAACGATTTATTCTTAGTTTTAAGCTTGTTCTTTTTAAATAAATTATCTTTATTTACTTCAGACTTTTATTATTAAATACCTGTATACAACACAATACTATAAACAACAGAATTATTTCAATTCGAAAATGGAATTGAATTTTGCTGTTTGTTAAAAAAGCTACATCCTTAATGATTTTACATCCGATGAAATTCAAAACAAAATCTTACACCTAATTCAGTAAATCATCCTTTAAAATAAAATCTTTATTTTCGAATAGATTTACTATATCCATTAATATAAACCAACCATAGAACCAGTTGAATGTTATGTCCCTTTTGAATTCAGTTTGAGCGAAGAAGACAAAACATTAGATTGTAACTAAAATACGTTTTTTAACAGCTGCCTATGAATAAGGTAATAGGATGATATAAAATTTTATAAACAGGATTACACTAACATTATGTTAAATCATAGATTCAATAGTAACAAAATGAAAAGTAAACCTCAAATGAGATCAAGTAGCAAGTATGAGCCAGCATTTAAATTCCCGATTTAAAAGGCGCAGTCTCAGGCGCATATCTATCGCGAAACAGTGGCAGCCGATGACAGCGGCGCGATAATGTTTGTACGAGGCACAGCACGTAAACTTACCAGACGTGTTTGCTTGTTTTTACATAGATATTAATTTGGGGTAGCTCTGTTTATCTATCCAACGTATCTACACGTGCTACAAGTGGCGCTGCGGAGGCAGACGGGCAATATTTAGTGACATCGCTGGGGTTTCTCGGTTATCCTACGTTTTATTGGAGCAAATACACGTGGTTTTTACATCGTGATTTTTTGTATAGATTATTGCAATATCTTAGTCTTGCGGCCTTATTCATAGACAGATTTAAAACTTATTTTAGTTCTCAAATGTTTTGTCTTCTTCACTGAAACTAAATTCTAAAGTCGTTCGAAAGATGCTTATAAATTATAATATTAGCGCATCGCATGTTGGAAGCATATAGTTTTGAAGATAAATTTTTGCTACAACCCAGATAACAGCTTGAGAAGATGTTTGACACAAACCTCAGATCATGAGTTGAGATCTAAATCTGTACCTACTGAGCAGTGAGTTCTATGCAGCATTCGCAAATATTCTCCCCAGAAGTCATTACCTAACATCTTTTCTTACTCATTGCCTTTAAATTGTGCTATATAACACGCTTCTAAAGCAGTTTTTTCAGTGATCTGACGTAGGTACACGAACAACTCCTGTGGCCGTGATATCCCTGTGTCCACAAGATCAGTGTACTTAACAGAACAGAACCGATTAGGTATACCTTTTTTTTTTGAGTTTCTCCAACTATGTGCAGGCTCCAACCGAACCTAGCATTCTGCACACAAAGGGAAACGCTGTTCAACTTGCCACCTGTTCTATACACTCTTTTCGAACATACACGTACCGCCATCTATGTTGCAATAGCAAAAGTTTTGTAGATCAATCAATACAAGCATAATTTTGTGGTATTTTAAATATTATTTCGAAATATCTAGTACCCAGTACGCACATAATTACTGAGTGTCTTTAAACGTTATGAATTTATTATTATAATAATAACATAATTATTATAATTACACTTGGTACCGTATGAGCATATTGCTAAGCTGCGCCCGATGCGGCTACAAATACAATATCGCACTTAGGCATATGTTTTCTTAATAATTATTATTAGTTACTTGTATACATTGCGCTCGCCTGTACGTTGCCTCCACTCCAGCACCTTTCCGCCCTTTTGGAAGTAAGGGGCTCCGACTGACACCTTCAGGGGCCCAAGTTAACTTCATCTGCACGGAGCGCTCCCTGCTGGCTATCGGGCGAGGCTCTGGTAATCGACAGATGGCGGGTAACCTTCCTGAAACATGACGTATCTAATTAATAACAAGCTGATGACGGGCAATACTGTCATCGAATCCGGAGTCGGGCAAAGTTATATTGCATTTTTTAATGTATTATCTCAGAGTTAGTAATGTGTGCCTGAAATGGCGATATGCTCGTCTATCATATTATGAGATGGAGAAGTTCTGGCAGCACCTCTGCCTATCCCTTCTTTTAAAAAAATCGTGAGATTATAATATTATGCTCTTTGGTTGGTTTCAATGGGTTTCGTATTCTTTTTTGGTTCTGATACACCAATGTTAGCATAAATTGTTGAAACGGGTGAGAGCTAAAATTAGGATTAACATAGGTACCGATTGTCATTGCTGATAGCCAAATAGGACTAGTGGCTTTACGCGACGCGACGAAGACATTGTTATGGTGCCTAGAGTGACGGTATTGTCGGATCCCATTTTGCGTTTCATAGTTTAACTACGCACACCTTCATATCTGTCGCCCTGGGTCGTGGCCAAAACCGCCCTACCCTAAGGAAGCAACTGCCGTTAGCCCTGTCTGTAATATTGCGAGCCTATGAATTAGAGAAGTGGCATCCGCAGGCATATTAAAGTAATTTGGTAGAAAATTATCGGTACCTATTCTTTTAAAGGTTTTGGGAGTATTTTATTATATGCGATCAGAGGGCTCTTTTGCAAAATGGTTTAAAACCATTAATTAATTCTTTATGGTTCTTAAAGATGGCTTCACGGACTACTAATAGGTTTGTTCCCTATTGGGTATTTGACTGTTGTGGCAATAAATTATAAAATGTGTTACATATGATAGCTTTTTGGTAAACAATAATTATAGGTATTTTTATTTACATTTATCTAAATTATAAATATTTAAATTGACTAAAATAAGTTTGCGATTTTTTATCTGTTGATTAAATGTAACAAAACACGACAAGCTGTCATTGTGCAGCGTGTGATGTCACGATTTACAATTTTCATTCATCTCTGCCACTAAGATCATTCACCATTTATAAAGCGTGACGTAACTTTTTCAAAGTCACGTGACCTACCGTTTTGGTGACTTATATGATGATAAAACTGAAAAATATGTTTATTCGTTATAAACAACTCTTTAAAAATAAATTAATAGTTTGAAGAGGTATAGAGTGATTATATCTAGACTTTAAAACACTTTTCAGAAATTAGTCAAATAGCCAATTGGGTATTTGACTGTTGTGGCAATAAATTATAAAATCTGTTGCATATGATAGCTTTTTAGTAAACAATAATTATAGGTATTTTTATTTACATTTATCTAAATTATAAATATTTAAATTGTCTAAAATAAGTTTGCCATTTTTTATCTGTTGATTAAATGTAACAAAACACGACAAGCTGTCATTGTGCAGCGTGTGGTGTCACGATTTACAATTTTCATTCATCTCTGCCACTAAGATCATTCACCATTTATAAAGCGTGACGTAACTTTTTCAAAGTCACGTGACCTACCGTTTTGGTGACATATATGATGATAAAACTGAAAAATATGTTTATTCGTTATAAACAACTCTTTAAAAATAAATTAATAGTTTGAAGAGGTATAGAGTGATTATATCTAGACTTTAAAACACTTTTCAGAAATTAGTCAAATAGCCAATTGTCTGTTGGTTACTCTGCTTGACTGGCAATTTAACAAACATCCAGTACAGTAAATACCATAAACAATCACCAACTTTAAAAAATCATGACAACTGTCAACTGTGACTGTCAAACAGAACAAAAACGGAAGTTGACATTGCTAATTGCGACAACAAAAACAAATATTATATTAAATTGGTTATGGCAATTGGGTAAATAATGAGTCTTCAAGATAAATTAAAACCAATTTTAAAAATACTTAAACGAACTTCATTTTGGGGCACCGGTGGTCTATTTATTGCCTATCATATCTCTCAAACATACAAATCCTTGAGTAAAGTGGTTAGTACTAACGTTCTAGACAGAGAAAAGAAACACACACCAGAATATATTTACATCGAGGATCCTACTTACAATGATCAGCTTAAAAGGGAACAGTCTAAAGAGTCCCGGCAGTCAGTGGGCTTCGCTCGTATCTGGAAAAGTCTCAAACATTCTCTGGCGTGGAGACTCTTGTGGCTTTGCCGCCACGGAAATAAGGAGCAAAGAAACATCGCACTGGAGCAGCTAGCGGCCTTTAAAAACAATAAGAAATGGGACTGTTTGAAACTTGCTCAAGCGTTGGATAAAAACACAGCAGTATTACTTGCCCGCACTCGCGGTGCCGATCTCAGGTATTTCCTACCACCACCAATACACATAAGAAGAGCTGCATTGACGTCGGAGCTACTGTCTTTCAAGTTTCGAGACATGGTGTTGACACTGCAGTCTATTAATCCTCATAGCTGTATACAACACTTCCTTTCCAAGTATTTTGCGAATGTTCAAGAACAAGCCATGGATGCTGATATTTTTCCTACTAAACCAGACAGTATTAGTGAAAAAGACCTCTGTATTTTATGCCTTGATGCCCTTCATCATCATATAAGTCTTTTTCATACAAATAATTATGAAGAAGATTACTCAACTATTGCTTTGATTAATATGGGACTGTTGCCAAAATTAGCGGAATTAATGGTACGAAACAAAAATGATGTAGATTTAGATTTGGCTGTGCTAAAAATACTTACAGTATTAAGTGTACATGCTAATTTATTAAGTGATTTCTTTGAAAATGGTCTCATTAGAGAGTTGTCCCGCCTTTTGAGGTCTAAAGATGTCCGTCTGTCTAGTTCTGCAGCTGTTTGCCTCGCAAATTTATCTGGAGAGTATTGCTACAGACCTGGACTTTATCTCCTGCATCCATTATATAGAACAACAACACCTCAATCTTGTGATACTCTATTGGTGCACGGCTTGAGAGGTGGAGTATTTGTGACTTGGAGGCAAAGGGACAAGAAATGTGCAGAACCTGTTGGTATCATTGAAGTTACTATTAATGATGTTGACTGTGAGCCATGTGAAGAACAAACCACAGAAACAAAATACATAGATCCAGAACTTCAACAAGTAATGGAAGATCTTAATGAACTAGATGATGAAGCCTTATTATCTGATTTAGAAGTTGTTCTTCATGACTTACCAGTTGAAGCGAAGAGGGTACCAGTTCGCGAAAGTACATATACAGCTTACAGAAAACGGCTTGCTCTGTTACAAGAGGAACAAGACAGATGCAACTATACTTTCTGCTGGCCTAAAGACTGGCTGCCAAAAGATTGCCGTAATTTGAGAATATTGGGTATCAACTATTGGAGTTCATTGTCAGAGTGGCTTGAACGGTGTCCCTTACAAACTGCTGATATAGCGAGGAGGGCTGAAGAATTAGCACCCACTTTAATTGATGCAGGTGTAGGAAAAAAAGACGTACCAGTTGTGTGGCTAGCACATTCTATGGGTGGCCTTATTGTTAAACAATTGCTCATAGATGCAGCATACAGTACTGATAAGGATTTCAAAAAGCTTTCGAACAATACTAAGGCAGTATTGTTCTTCAGTACTCCACATAAAGGCAGTGCTCTGGCAACCATGCCGCGAGCAGCTGCAGCAGTCCTCTGGCCTTCAAATGATGTAAGACAATTGCAAGAAAATTCACCAGTGTTGTTAGACCTCCATCAACATTTTATAAAGGTTGCAGATTCCCATTGTTGGGAAACTATAAGTTTTGCTGAAATGATGCCCACATTAGTTACTGCCTTTAAAGTCCCAATACATTTTGTGGAAACTTTTTCAGCAGATTTAGGACGTGGTACATTTTATCAGTTGCCATTAGACCACCTATCAATATGTAAGCCAGCAACCCGGCAATCAATTTTGTACACAACTGTTTTAGATGTGTTACAAAGAGTTACTATAAAGGATGTTGAACTTGAATATTCTAACCCTTTTATACAATTGATAATGGATTGGTTTTGGTGGACTTTCAGAAGACAGGCTCAAAAGGTATTCGAGACTATAGATGAATCTCAAGGCAATGGTGGATTACGTTGGTTTGAACGAATATTACTAGATGCATTTACTGATGGTTTTACAGATTAATTACTAAATAATAAATATGGCAATATTTGTTCTACATTTTTATAAACTATTGACTTTTTTACATTTATATTGCCTATTTAATGTTCCTACCAAATCTATTGGCTTAGTTGTCACATGTAAATCTCAAAGTGTATATTTGGTTGTGATGTCAAATAAGTTCATGTTTAATGTCTGCACCCTGTTGTAATTGTTTTCCATGTTTGATTTTTTTTATTAAATAAATATTTCTTGATAAATATTCAACTTTGTTAGTACATTCTAGTAGATATTAATAAATTAGAATTTCTCATACAATTAAATAAAAAAATATAAAATGATCTGAAAGATAGTATGAAATAAATGAGTTGTTACTAAAATGTCTCTTCTACGCTGAAATTCAAGTTATTCTTGCATCATTAGAGGCGGGAGCTACAAAAATGGTGACAATTATCATGCATAATTGTTTTGGATAAAAGTTTTGAGAGAAAAGGAATGAAAGAAATGTGGGTAAGGCACATTGACAAGTATATACAGGGCGAAGAGAGCGTAGTGTTCCGAGTTCCGACGTAAGTGATTCATGCGGCCGGCCCTCCAGTGCATCTCCAGTGGAGCGCTATCGAAAATACTCGTCGCTCGCAACGATTATGAAAATGTTTGCTTGTCTTATGACTGAAAGTTTAGAAAAAAAGGGATAATAATTCTTATAACCGTTAAGACATAATAATTTATAGTTAAGTTAATTTTATGTTTATTTTAGTACTTTTATTACGACATAGTTATGAAAAAATATTATAGATGGCGCGATTTTCACAGCTATTAGTACGATATTAAAATAGGTGTTGAACGAGTAGAACAAGTGAATGAATTCGTATATTTGCCTCTGGCCAGATGGCAGGAGAACTTGCACAAGAAGGCCGGCAGTGCCTGGATGCAGAAAGCAGCAGACTGGGCTCTGTGGCGTACCGTGGGAGAACCCTATGTCCAGTAATTTCAATTTCAATTGCTACTACGTACTACGTGTAGCCACGTAGTTACGATAATATTGAATAGATGACGCTAGTTTGTATGGCAATCTGGGTACGTGACTGCTAGTTTTATAAAGAACGTTATATTTAGACAAACGCAATTATGCAGAATATAAAATGCCCCGGTGCACTTTAAAATATCATTTCCCAAAACCCTTTTTTCGGTGGTTTTTTAGAGTTTTAATAACCCAATTTATTTGTACGACATCTATCGAAAACCAATTTAACCTCATAATATGTCTTTCCCTGAACATTAAAAGTCCCTCATAAAATTTTAAGATGTCGCTACTTACAATTACATTTTTTTAATTACAGTAGAACGCCGCAGTTTATCTAGATATATTAGGACCCTAAATAAGTTCCCGCTGTATTTTGTTGAAAATTATTTAACGTGAACCGTAAAATATATGTTGCTGAAAGTTTTTGCTATCTACTACTTTTGCTAATGACCACTTTTAACCCTCTTTCCAGCAGCATGTAATTAATATTAGGTACATCGGAATACGTCCAGTCAGGATGTTATCGAAGAAATTACCCATTTTTGGGTATTGTCATTGTTTCGTCTCATATGAACATAATGAAGGTCCATGCAAATAACAAGACCCTGGATTCTTGCGAATCTACTTTAATGATGAAATGAAAATTTACAATATAATACGTACCACGTGCAACCATCCGGGCAAGTGAAGTAAAAAAAATAATGACGTTAATTGTGGATGGAAGAAAAATAAAAAATATACAAAAGTCACTAAGCTACAATTTAGCAAAATTCCAAAGTATGGATGGTGCTATTAATTATGATCAGGCGCCTTAACAGTCATAATAATGGAAGCGCTGCTCGGCCATACCAAGTGCCATCGATAGGAATAAGTTATGTTCAGAAAGGGAAAGATCTAATGTATACAGTGGGGGAATAGAATTTCCCATTTAGCCTTCTCCCTTAGATATTCACAGGTTTTCCCAAATGTGGCACAGAAGTATCGTGTATCTTTGTCGGCTTTAATTCATTAGGCACCCAGGGTTCTTGCTTGTTGAGCATTCTTAATCCTCCAAAAGATTTCTTAAATGTCGTTTCATGTACTCGCAATAATTTTGCAAGTTCCACTAGCGTTACATAAGAGTGTACATTGAGTAATTCCTCCAATTTTCAGACTTAAAGCTTTTTCGATTCACCAGAATGATTTTCATTTCCAAGATCAATATCAATATTTTCCCGGTGTCGAAACTAATCACTACACATGGATTCTCACAAATTATAGTCAATAAAATTTTGTGAAGTTTAGATATGTACCTACGTGTTTCTTTTGAACAAAATCTACACATATATGTACATAGAACTTCTTTCAAATCGCTATGGTATGCAGGTTTCCTTACAATATTTTACTTCACCGTTATAGTGCGTTGTGATTGACTGTCAATTCATGTTGGCAGCCGCGCCTATAGGTAGTACCTATAGGCGTACCTATTAGGTACTAATGAGTGACACATTAAAATTTTTGCAATAAAACTTCGAAAGGATAATAAATATTAGGCTAATAATTTTTTGTTTGAATTCACTCTTATTTTACCTCTGACAATATATTTCGACTACCTAGGTACTCTTACTTTACTAAACTGTCTCGAATAATAACTTCAAAGTACACAAGCGTAGCAAGAATTAATCAGAAGCCCAGTTTTTTTAATTTAATAACCACGCGTACTTGTACTGCGCGTCGAGTATGGCGTCGAGTGAATTCTGTCGATCACCGCCACTCAACAGCTGCGTCCGACAGAACTGCGGTCTAACAAGATTTATAAATAAATTATTTCGAATTAAAATCTTTAAAAGATATTAAAACGACTCCTGGAGCGGTTCAAAGTAAGTATACTTTTCTAATAGAAAATGTGTTCATTCTTCAAAGGCACTAACCACTTCAACAGAATTTTCACAAGATGTCGAATGTTAAGAATTTTTTAAATGCATTTTATATTTTCTTGTTAAGTGCCCGTTTGAGAATATAAAATGTTATTTACAATTCGTTCAGGATGTTTCAGGTGTGTTCAGGACTATCACTTATTAAGCGTCAACTGATATAGGAGAGAGACCAGGGATGAAAGTAAGACGGCACGAAGGTAACAAATGAATTAGTGAAAAGAAAACTTATCTATACTGATATGCTGTGTAAACTTAAGTCTTTGAGCCAGTTCAAAGCGCCGTGCCTTCAGGTATTGGATGTAGCGAGTCGATGCTGCAAAAATACGATCAAAGTAACTATTGTTCTTTAATTTTAGAAAACAATGAGATCCAAATTGGTTTAGTAACATTTATGCTGATGAAAAGTTTTGGTATCAGCCCATATACGTCCCACTGCCGGGCACGAGTCTCCTCTACAATCGAGAGAACGATTGAGAAGGGTTAGGCCATATAGTCCACCACGCTGGCCTAGTGCGGGTTGGCGGACTTTACATACTATATAAATTATTACAAATCAATGAAAGGTGTATTTTAAAATGTTCCAAGGCACCGCTTGATGCGCTTAGCACTACCATATCATGTGCAGAACGAATATTATTAATACCTACTACGTCGATATTATAACATACGATTCCCGACCTGCTGAGCTCATCAATCAGTCTATTAATGTACAGATTGAAGAGCGCTGGAGAGCTCAAACAAGCCACACTTCACACTCCAATTTATAACTATCTGAGAACACACCTGCCCGTCTCACGTTATTACGTATTCTGCTTATTATACTAGTAGGTACTTAGAAACTAATGTAATATCGTCAGACATATTTGTCTCAGGTTTCATTTTATTCCAAAGGATATAATATTGAACGAGATTAAATGCCTTTGACGAATCCAGTATCAGTAGTATATATTGTTTTAGACAGTCTGCTTGCGGCACATGATGGCACATGACCATCGAGGAGCCTGTAAAGCAGACTGTCCTTAACAATTGCTATAACTGGATATATCGGAGGCGTCACCAGTTCTTAAATTTATTTAGGGCACAAGGTACAACTACAGTACCTACGCATACGGTTTTTTATACATACCTACACAATAAAAAACAAAGACACACATTTCGGAAAAAAATCCCGGCATGCTGAAGGTGTTTGATACTGAGGCTGTCAAAATCTGGGGATTTCCCCTGACCATAACTTTGACTATTTTTTTTCCTCTTTATTGATAAAAGTCACACTACGCTTTGGAATGTATGCATCAGCATCTTGTGCTGGGATAATCCCAGAGGAAATTCAATTTAAAAGTGCCTCCTAAACAGATTATCTATATCACTGGGCTTGTAGACACCCGAGGCACTCAGGGGAAGGTCCGGACGGTGGTTTAATATATTTGTATTTTTCCAAAACTGGCTAAAGTTCTTATTTTTGTGGTGGTCGGCAAGAAATGTTTCTTTTATCTAGGTACGTTTATTTTAATTATGGTATGTTAAATCTAGCGAATAATTAGTCACTTAAATAACAATGAAACACAGCAATCTGCCTATCTCATCTTAAAAAGTCGACTGCCTCGGTGGCGTAGTTGTATTACGGTACGGTTACAAAGCTGAGGTCTCGGGTTCGAATCCCAGGTCGGGCAAAGTGATATTGGATTTTTCTATTCATTATCAGCCCGGAGTCAGGAATTTGTGCCCGATATGGCGATAGGCTCGCCTCCTATCACATCGTGGGACAGAACATGCAAGGCGAAATGTGGGTGTCCTAGTGGCGCCTCTGCCTACCCCTTCGGGGATAAAGGCGTGAGTTTATGTATGTATGTATATCTGTTAAAAAGTCACTCCTGTTATAATTGGCTATTTGACAAATTTCTGAAAAGTGTTTTAAAGTCTAGATATAATCACTCTATACCTCTTCAAACTATTAATTTATTTTTAAAAAATTGTTTATAACGAATAAACATATTTTTCAGTTTTATCATCATATATGTCACCAAAACGGTAGGTCACGTGACTTTGAAAAAGTTACGTCACGCTTTATAGATGGTGAATGATCTTAGTGGCAGAGATGAATGAAAATTGAAAATCGTGACATCACACGATGCACAATGACAGCTTGTCGTGTTTTGTTACATTTAATCAACAGATAAAAAATGGCAAACTTATTTTAGATAATTTAAATATTTATAATTTAGATAAATGTAAATAAAAATACCTATAATTATTGTTTACCAAAAAGCTATCATATGCAACACATTTTATAATTTATTGCCACAACAGTCAAATACCCAATTATCTGCGCGGTACCCTTGTTTTTCTAAATTAAAGTACCCTGTGGTACCTCGGCAACAGTATCCTATGTTACAGGCTTCGATCAACAATACAACACAGGCGATTGCATCAAGAACTGATTCAGGAAATTGTTTTTTCTTGAGAAAATCAGTCTTGGATAGCTGCGCTTCCGAAGTAAATAGGGTGATCATGTGAACGGTCGCTTAATTTTAATGATCTTCGCATAGTTAGAATTTTTTATTATAATTCATGTGTTTTATTGTACTTTTGTATGAATTAGGAAAAATTGTTGTTTAAGTTAAATAAATAAATATTATGCCTTAAAGTAAATAGTATATACTATCTATATTCTATCTTTTAATTATCACAAAAAAGTGAGAGCGAGTAGATAAAATAATTAATCTGCGTAATATTTTATGAGACTGAAAAAGTCTCTTAGCTTCTGATACCCACGACACAATATCCGATCTTAGTGTGGGGTTAGTATTATGTATGTGACTTTTGGGTATATTTTATTTATGTATTTTTTTTAAACCGGAGGTAGTCGAAGAACATTTTGTTCTTGTACTCATGTTTCGACATATTCAAACTAATAGATCCCACTTAAGTGATATCGATTTGGTGGTTTAAACTTTAAATTGACAATTAGATTTAGAATTAAATATTTCAGTGGTCTCCGCGTCGTTCTAACGCGCGACTGTCGCCCGATCGATTTCCTTGCCGCTTTCAATACGAGAAACGCTTCAAGTTAAAGATACTATAATATTCACCGATTAGTTTTTTTATTTTTAATGTACATATAAGTCTTACAAATCGACGCTCCCTGCGTAAACTATCGAACCAGTAAAGTTTGCTGATTTACACCAATAACATTGAAAGTGGCAAATTTGATCTATTATTACACTCATTTTAAGCAATTTTTTCGACTGAGGAACAGTTAAAGGTATAAAATTTGTATATATATTTTATTATAAAGAATTATAAATCTTTATCCAATTAGTGCAATAAAACAAAAATGTCATATTTCAGTTTGGATAGTTTACGTAGGGAGTGTCGAAATATACATATATGCTCTACAAGCCCTCAACTTTATTACAAGAAGGGATAGGTCAGCACGTGGGATGAAGACTGACAGAGGTTTTGTAGGCTAAAATTCAATATCGTCATCAGTTACACTTATTCGCGGTAAAAGTATTTTTATTTTACTGCTGTCTTAACTTTACAATAGAAACAGTCAAATGATATCCAATTGATATCCAACGAATCACAGTGAGCGTAGCCATGAGAATAGACATACGAAATGACTACTTATTAAAGTAATTTTCAGAACGTGACACAATTTCATTGTAACAAAGCCTACATTTAGTACTTGCCCTAAGCGGGTCACCACAGACGTTGTTAGTTAATGACAGATATACCTATTATATATTAAAAGGGAGCTAGTTCACCTTGGCATGGCTGATTGGTTGGATCAATACATAGAATTGGTTGCTTGGAGACTTAGACAAACCATAAACTAGTTACCGGGTCACGACCTGGTCGGTTGAGCAAAGATGCATCAAGTATTAATCAGTTAGAAGGCGCAAATATAATGGTAGTGATATTTCCTTACGTCACTAAAGTGTTAAATCACTTCTTTCGATTCTTTTGATGGGGATTGTAACAGAGATTTAGTCGCTAGCAGGTTTTTAGAAATCAGATTAAATGCGAATGAATTGTTGTTATTACTTGCTAAGTTATAACAATCTGTTAAGTTAGGTTCTAATAATAAGTGCGGAAATTCGTCCTAAATTCTACGATGGCTATAAAGAATGCAAGGCTTTTATCTCTTGAAATTTTGATGTATCTATTGTATTTCAAGATTTAGATAGGATTTTTCTTAGTCATTAGAGCTATTTCTAGATGAGAGAAAGTAAATTAATTATTCTTTATCAGTATTATGGTAATTTCCATAATTTTTTTTATAAATATGTATTACATTGAAAGAATTTACTGAAATAAATACAATAAATAAGCTTTTGTAGTGCGACATATTATGTCTAACTTCAAAAGCTTATTTAATAATAAGGAGCTTTAATATTAAAGGAGAGATTAATTAAATGGAGAGAGTTCAGGGGACAATGTACGCTTTAACTGTATAGAACTTTGGAATATATAGGACCTTATTTGGGTTGCCATGGGTGATAGCCAAAAGGCACAATACATTGAAGTCCTGTGTAACGTTGTCACGAAGGAATAAACGAGACGAGTGTGCGTGAGCGGAATCTTCCGTAACGATCTGTCGAGGACGTATGGCGATATTAATTGGTTGTTACCAGAAGTATTTGGGAAAAAAAGTAGGTCGACAACATTTCGGAGTAAGCCTTTGATTTATTTCCACGAGTCGACGATAACAATCCGATTGCTTTCTGCCTTCAGGGCTCCAAAAATACTTCGTTTTTAAACTGAATGTGGTTCTATTTTTCTTTACCTTGATACTAATGAATTGTCTAATAGAGATTTTATTGAATGTTTTGTGGTGGTTGATTCCATTCTTGCGAGGTAATTTTGATAAAAACTCTTTAAATATTGTAGGTAGAATTCATATTGCTTCAAAAAGTGGGAAAGCCGTAAACATCTTAATAATTTGAGAAATTGGGCATTGTTCACGAAAGTTATTTAATAAGTGGACATCAGTTGCGTTTCGTTTTCGGCGGTATCATCTGTGGAAACTCGGGCACGGAGGCGCCATCACCATGGTAACCATTTCTCGAACCCTGTATCGATCCTGCTTCCTCGCCGCGTGCCGTTACCGAAAATTTCAGAGGAAACATGTACCCTGTATTACGTAGGACAATGCGAACGTACTCTCACAAAAGAATATCTTGTAGTTACAACGTTTAACGTTATAATTCGCGATTTTATCCCGCAACTTATAAGTGCAGTAAATGTTAAATAGCAGTCAATATTTGGAATCTCATTTATTATTTTAAGAATAAAAATTTAAAATCTCTAACTCCGCGCGACACGAAAACACTTTTATCAGAATGAACTGAAATTAATTCCAACAATTTGGTTTTTACTTACAAAATGATATCTGTCTTGTCGGGAATTTCGCATGAATACGTAGTGTTGAGTTCGCTGAAATATTTATCAAGTAATTTAGTATGAATACGATGTCAGTGTATTTCTGAGTTTGGAAGCTACGTTTTTAGATACGCGCTTTGTAGTACTATGTGATACATTATGTCCTGACACCCCGCAGGCGAGCGACGATGTTTCTCAATCCTAATTTGTCCTACAATATCAGCGACATTCTCCATTTATTTTTCATCGAAAATACTTGTTTCGATCGCATCGGTTTTTTGTGTGTGATATAAATTTTATGTAACTAGTTCTAGTTATTTACGTACTCAGAGCTACGAAGATTGAAATTCTTAAATTTTGTTAACTACATCTAATACCTAATTGAGTTTCATCATTTTCAAATCTATTACTGGACATAAGTCTTGCTCTAACATTTGTATTTTATGAATTGGATCGATATTTATAATTAATTAAATCACTGCGGTTGGAACTGGGCAATTGGGTCATTGCTTGGATGCCTCAGCTCTCCCAAAACATGGTTTTGGAAATGAAGGGAAAGGAATGGTTTGTGAATTAGCTTTAGTCCAAATATTGACGTTGAAGATGAATATATCTTCTCATTAGGAATGAAATTCAGCTAAATAACAAAAATATTTTTTGTTATAATAATAATTAATAATTTTAATAAGACAATTGAGTTCTGTTAAGTCCTTAAATTTACTATAGGATTTTTATTTTCTGCGCTCTTTAAAGGATAAACATTTTAAGTGACGTGTGTTTTAATTTCCTCCACCATACGAATACGTTGGAGGAAATTAAAACACCCGTAGCCGGGTACATTCGATTTTAACTAATGAGGTCTGCATAATTATGGACCTGGATTGCACTGAATTTTCCTTCAGGTGCATTTTTGTTACATAGTCGTTCTAGTATAAAAACGCCGTCTCAAAGTGTGGCCTGATAGGAATTCTAGTAAGGGGCTTCGCCAAGCCGAATCACGCTAGGTACTAAGTAGTACCTCTTCACGCAACGTTATTTTAGTTACTAATACGGGAGCAAATTTAACCCATTGTATATGAACAGATTTCGACAGTTTTTGCAGTTTAGTATTAGGTAGTATTTTTTTAAATGTATTTAGGAATATATGTCTCTGTATTATATATTAGTATTTTGTCATAGTGAACTGAATTGAGGCCTATGATCAGCAATGGACTTCCTGTGTCTGAATAGGTAGATAGAAATGAAGGGAAAATTCATTAGTACAGTTAAAGCCAGAGCAACGATACTTAGAGCAGAAATAACTACTGTAAACCCACAATAGAACGAAATACAATACTAATAATAGTAGCTCGATGTCATCTCGATGTACTGGCATTTATTACTATAAATCTGTAGATCATATTAATATATTTTTTGTCCCGCGTGTTTTGCTAGTGCTGTGGACAGTAGATTTGCGGAGTACGAGTATATGTATGTATGTCCGACATTCTAACATAGTGTCATTCTGCAATACGTGATAGGTTGCAGCGCGCGAGTGCCACTGCAGATATCTATTGTCTATATACTACTGCAGATGTATATAGTCTACGGTAACTGATTACCATCAGGCGGGACTGCTTTGTTTGTTCCGTAGTTGTATACAAAATATAGTGGTGAAATCATTGTATTTTTGTGGAAAAACATATTCATTTTGCACATGAATCTGTAGCTCTACGTATGTTCAGCTACAAGGTTGCAACGATACCTTAAAAGTACCTGGGCAAGCCAGTCCGAACAGAAAGTATTGATTAATATTCTTTTCTCACCACATTTCGCTACATCGTCACCATGAAATCGATTGTAATGTTACAAAACACTTTCATAACCCATAGCGAACGCAAGTGCCACAATCAAAATGTAATCATGAATATAATTTGCTTATTCATATAGAACTCGCAATTACGTTTTCGTACCTATTCCGTCGACTTTCTATTTTACTTCACCGACCTCAACGGCAGTGGTACCTACGTGTGAAATCGACCCCGACTGTCCTTGTCTAGCGCCCAAAATCCCTCATATAAGTGAGGGAGACGTAACACCTCGTATTTACTACTACCGAAGTCATTTTGAGGCCATCAATGAGCATTATTAGAGTGAGTTTCGTGACTTGAATTGCGTTTTTTGCCGCATCGTATAATGGACATTGAAAAATGTATAAACTTGGAAGTGTAGTTCTAATTCAAACAAAGACGTGAGATCATAATATTTTAGTTTCTGGGCATGATGATCGATTTTCGGACATGCGTTATCCTTTTTTCTTGAGGGTTTAAAAGCAATTTAATCTTTGCAAGTAAGCAAAGTTAAATAATATTAAATAGATAAATAGTAGTTAGATGTAGAATAGTATTTTGATATAGGTAGTAGGTACGTATACAATACACATAGTTCGAACGGTTGGGATCGAACACGGCTGCGGCATATTGATCGCATTCTTCAATAACGAACGTGTCGTTGTACTTGTGATAGCAAATAGAGCAAATATGTTGATCATTCTTCAATCACTAGTTGACATCGCTTTCACTTATTGCACCAATTGAACTCAATCCATTTCACATTTATTGTATTGCGTTTACGTTTTTAATAGTTCTTTTGACTTTGTTTTCTAACCCTAAGCTGTAATTTTATATAATATCCTGCATATCTAGAGAAAAATATGAAGAAAGCTGAGCAAAATGCAATCTCAATTTGCCTTCAAATAGCTAGCGCACCTGAGGCGACATTGAAGTTCATTCAGATAAAGCGAATTTCAAGGCTCCTGCAGATGATGTATTACGTAAATGTGTAATAAATGTATGGAATATTTTATGAATAGGCGCTTTGTGTAGCAAATGTCCGTGTTAAGGACGTAGTGGATACAATTACCCGTTCTCCAAATGCATCATGTGCTAGACTAGTGGACTGTGTAAGCTTATCGTCGGTTTCATTTGGCGCCAATCAATGTGCTTTGATATGAAATTGGATTAGTGTATGCTAAGCGTCCGGGCTCATGTTGAGAGGGCTAAATGCATTTCGGCTTTGTGTGCCTGCATTAGGACCAAATGTCAAGCCCTTAAATACACAAGCGGAAACGTTTGAGTAATAAACATTAAGCGTGTTTGTGTATTATCAATAATTTGCTGTCGATTATGTTTATGTGTACAAAATTAACTACTTATAGATAGATAGAGAACACTTTATTGTACACCACTTTATACAAAAACTTGTATAAGGTTAACAATTGTAATTAGAGAGTACAGAAAATGGCGGTATATTTTATTTGGTACTTATGTCTCAATAAAGAATAGTAAAAACTTTATAACAGATAATTTCGAATACAAAATCAATGTTACTGTCTTTATTGTCGACCCGGTTTATTTGAGATAGCTATCGTAACCTCGCTGTCTATCAAGCGATCCCGTATCAATAGGTTTTACTTAAAACAATAATATACAAGTTTTACAACGATTTCTTCACATCTTCAGTACCTGTGCCCTTATTCATACCCTGTAGTTGTGTGGCGCGATATAATTAATTTCTTTACTTTCATATTTACTTAGATCGACTAGAATCCCTATGCCAAACCTTTCCTCAAATCGTCTAATCACAGATAAAACCATGATTTCTTTCTTTTCTTCTTTGATTTCTTTGATTGAATTTCTTTCGCTGTTAAAAGCATATTCGATGTACATATTTAGAAATTCAGAAGTACTTGTCACAAGTAAAACATTGTAGGAGTTGTTACATAATACGATTTTTTTTCATGATTCTGAACGATTCAAGGGGAACATAGTTAACAATTTTGTACTTATGCAATTGAAAGGCTACAGTCTATTTGTCTTGCTATCAAGGGCTGAGCTAGCGAGCTCTAATGGCCTCATACTTTATTGAATTAGGTCAAATGCACAAGGTTTCCATTTTCTCCATTACGTTTCTTTGCATTACAATGAATATTTTATTAGCAGTTAGCATCGGTTGGATATCGATCTGTAATAACACCTTGACATGTGGCGAAGGTGCCTTTTGTTTTTTCTTACCGTTTTATAGTTATTTTTCTTTTATTCTTTCAACGCAATGTCCTATAATGCTTGTTCACGGTTTTGGCGTCCGAATTGTTGCCAGTGTTACGTGTCTGTGAAGTGTCTCAGCATAATTGGCAAAATTCGCGCCACCGCCGATTTGGGTCATCGATCCGCGCGAGTTGCGTCTTTGTCCCCCTCCTGGCTCTTTCATCCATCATTCATGCCCGCTCTAAGTATGTTGTGATTTTATTCATATCCGACAATATCTAAATCAGCACCGTTTGTAAATTGAGTAGTCTATGCCTAGTCAATGAATTCTCGTAACGGTGTTTTTATGTAAAAAAAAAATTACTAGCCTAGCCAAGAAATTTACACACACATTATGCTATATTAGTAAGAATAGGGAATAGTACAATGTATTAAAAATCTCTGTTAAAAATATATTCGTCGAACTGAACTACTGCCGTTCTGTCTGCCGCATGAGAATTTATGACGTTTTCAAGAGCTTTGAAATCCGTGGAAAGGTACCGCGTTCTCCGCATTGTTGTTCAGCCGTAATACGTTAAACATATTTTGAAACCTTGGGGCAGTTCTCATCTTCGCCGCTAGATCACGCCACTTACATATATTGCACGTGGTCCTGTACAATGTGATGCAATGTATAAACTGCGAAGTGTGTAAAATCGAATGTAGATTCACTGATTTTGAATAGTGTTTACAAGCGTTTTTCCATAAATGTTTATTGTTCTGAAGTTACACGTATAAATTGCCGTAACGGGTCAAGATGCGTTTTTCAATTCGCATACATGTTTTATTCAAAGTGAATAATATTACATTTCAGCAAATATATTCTACTTTTTGTGTATGTAAGGAGGAATAATAAAATGTAGGTCACAATGGAAGATTCGCTGTTATTTTCCTAACACTACATACATATATGAATTTTCTAATGTCCCTTGCCTAGTAGTAAACCGTTACATTATATTTTTACATTTAATAAATTCGAGTTCTGTACTGCTATAATTGTAAACAACGAAATATTAATAACCCTATTCTATAAAAAGAAATGTTTCAATTGCTTTTCACCATGTACATTACGTACGATTTTTGAAAAATGTTAGAAAAAGCCCCACAATGTCACATTATCAGAAGTAGCCGCATAAACCACTTCGGATACGAATGTCAGGAAAATACAAAGTGGGCGTCTACTACAGACATTATAGGTATATTTATTCAATATAAGAAAAACAATAAATAAATTAAAAAAATTGTTGTCTCGAAAAAAAAATACAAAAAATATTCACAATATTGAAAGAAATCGACGACCTATCTGTATTAACACAACACCCAGTAGAATATCTACAGACCCGTCAAGAGTTTGAAGAGGAAATCTGCTTCTAACACATTAAAAAAGCAAGTACCTACCTAATAAAACCTACAAATACAGAAAAGTTTAATTAAAACTTCAAATACACAAAATCGCAAGTAAAAAAACAAAATTTGTGATAAACCTCTGACCTCTTCGAGCATGAATGTGAAATACATCTCGCTTCGTGCTGTGTTAAGAATGCTTCCGGCGTAGAAATTCGCTCATAGTAACACACAAGGAAAAACAAACTACCATGGCGGGCGCTAAACGATAATCTATAAGGAAATAGAGAACAATGGCGTGTCGCTGAAAAAAAGAAACAAGCTCGTGTCGACGTGCCGAAAGTAAATTCGTAGTTTTTAAGAGCATTATTGTATTTTTTATTTATGGGTTGTAAGTCGGCTCTATTAATACCTACTAAGGTAAATTCACTAGGTTATTTGGGTAGGCAGTGGACAAACTTATAGGGATTGACAATTGACTAAAAGGAACGTTTGCTAGACTCCTCTAGCAAGGTCTGCTTTTGCTAGAGAGCAACGCAGCTTCTCGTCCTAATGATGCTTGTAATTAGCCTGTGACTTGGCTACACCTACATTGTCTCTTTCAAATCACTATCTCATCACTAATTGAGCCACATACTTTGAGCAATTCATTATTCAATCAGTAATCGGCTTGGGCCTCGAACTGTGTTATTTGAAGCGCCTTAGGTTTTTTTAAACATATCTGTCAATATTAATACAGTTAAACTACGGAAGCCTTCTATTTATCATTAGGTCTACATTTAGTTACTTAAAAGCCAAGCACGAAGATCAGTAGCCATGATTTAACAAACAACATCGTCATTGATGTTAAAATAGCTAAAAGGAATAACATGAATAAAAAAAGAAAAGGCTAAAGTGTCAGGCAGTGAAGGTGAAATTTTAAGTGTTGTTATTGCGAAGTTCTTTTTCAGACAGTAAAAGAACAGCTCAGTAACACAACAGTACCAATTAAGCAAGTTGCTTCTTTAAAAATCTCTATTGCGAGTGAAACTGCAGGATTTCAATTATAAAATGGCTTTGTATCTGGTACACATTTGCTGTATAAGGTATTACTCGACAAAATGAAAGTTGCGTTGCAACGTCTCGAAAGGTATTCTTCTTAGCTAATTAGAACAGTTGTACATGAAGCAATTATGCATTAACAATAATTTTATTTTTATACATAAATATATTTTAATCATCCATCATCCCTCCATCAGCCGAAGGAAGTCCACTGCTGAACATAGGCCTCTCCCAATGACTTCCAGAATGACTTGTTTGAGGATTATTTTAATAATCAATAACAATATTTTCAGCTCCTTTTTACTACGACATTTATTTTTAACATAATTTAAATAATAAAAACCATTTATTCTTTTCTGATATTAACTCATGCATTTTGTATGAAGTGTTATGGACGCATTCACTATTCGTAACATTCCAACATTGTTTTGTGTTGCCGTGTTTTTCTTCTCTGTGGTACATATTACGGGTACATCAATCAAGGCGCAACCGTGGTGCGCATTTGTGTAGGGCCACGCATACATATAAGTACATTGGGAATGTACATACTTCTTACTAATACAAATAAAGCTACCTACACCAAGTTTCTCAAACTTAACTCATTCACAGAGGAATCAATCAATCGAGTGGCTAGGTAGTAGGTACAAACTAGTACAATTCAAGGTGTACTCTAACAGGAAGTTTTAAATTCCAACGTCACAAAGGCCTTCATAGAGTGAGCGCCGCGCGTTGTCCATAATTTATACGTAGCGTGGACCACTCACAGCCGTCAGCCGTCCTCTGAACGTGCTCGCTGGGAGCGGATGAAACTCGTTGGCACTCGCGAGTGCTGTCATTCTCCTGTTAGATCACACAATATCAGTTCATCAACTACGCCACACGTCTCTCAGTACTGATTGCTCGCAGTTCAATGCCTAATAAATCAACGTAGAGGAAAGACTAGTTGCACACTTTTTTACATAATTAAACTAATTATTTCTTTGTCCGTCGAGAATTCCACGAGAGAATTGCTCGCAAATAAAGTTGGCCGACATGTTAGGACTAAAATTAGATTAATAATGGTCCGGTTTAGCGTGTTTAATTATAGTTACACTATGAGCACATGTGCGTGGTGCGATGACGTAATATGGGTGATGTCAGTGGAAGGCCGGGCCCGTTGGTCGCGCATTCTAGATACGAGTACGTTTGAAGTCGTTCCGATGTAATAAAGCGCGCGTTAAACGGTCAGGAATTATGGAGGCAATTACTATTTTCATCGACACAAAAATACGTCGACTGACTTTGTAGGTAACTGTAGGTGCTTATATTTCAACCTCAAGCCGAAGCACCCGAAATAAATTAAATACGTTAGCGAAGCCAATATTGCCTCCTGACTAAATTGAATATATGATGAATAATTATGATAAACTAATTAATTAAATTTATGATTTATTGAATATAGTAATAGTAAGTATGTTCATCAAATTGTTTCATATCACAGGTTATAACTTCCACGAATTTAATATATGAACCACTGTATTGAATTAAACCATTTTGAAATAAATATAATAATTTTGTTTGTTTTATAGTTCATTGTTTGTATGAGAGTTATTTTACGTTAATGAAATCTATCAATAAAAAAATTCAATTTGTTTTCAGTTTCCAATCATTTGTTCAGTCAAATTGAATCCTGGCAAATAAAACGCTTTGTTTCAAACTCTGCGCTCCATTTATCACAAACAAATAAATTCATAAAAAAGGATTAACGAACTATTGTTGCTTGTTGCGTATTGTTAGCAGGCAAGGATTTTCGAGGGCATAAATAGCCCTTTTATTAGTCTACAGTACGAACTGTGAGTGGAAAATTTGGATACGAAACAGTAGTTGATTGCAAAGGGTGAGGCAGCAGACTAACTTTTAAATTGCTTTCATCAATGACGTGTTAGCGATGGTCCCCGGCGGCGATTTGGATCCAAATGTAGCTGCAGTGCTGTGACGAACAAATATAAGTAAATCCGGACGAGAATCTTCTATTTTAGAAAGTTTCATGAAGGATTTTAATTACAAAATAATCAAGTTAGTACAACTTAGGCTATTTAAAATATTGTACACGAATTTGAAATCGTATTTACCGTCCCTAAAATTATTCAAATTTACTTGAAAACATAAAATGAGGAACATAATTTAACCTTTACCTACTCATTTCAATTTTATGTAATTGATGGCAACTATGGGATGATGATTGATTTATATTAAATCAAGTAAGAACTTTTCACAGTCACTGCAATTGTAGGTCATCAGTTGGAATGCTGTTATTGGCCTTTTAACCTAATGGGCTGTCGTCTGTACCGGCCGTCAGTATTCCTTGATCGTCCGGATGTTCTTTATTATTCGCAAGGAGTGAGGGCGGCTGTATGCTGTTCCTTCTCAAACACTAACAACTCCCTTCCAAAATAACCTTTACTGCTTTCATTTTAAGATCGACATTTACGCAAAAACGGCAACTATTGTGTCACTATGTGTTCAAGTTCGCCTTTGGGTGATATTAAAAGTTATTTTAGAGTTCGAGAGAGAATTCATTGAATAATTGGATTACGTTAACTCAATTTGTCCTGATAGTTTGTTTCGAAATTCAAATTGTATATTAAAAAACTATTTATTTTTAAAACTAAATACCGGCCGGTAGTTACTTAGTTTTAAAAAATACTTCCATTTGATCTGTGCATTCCTATTTAGTTGTTATTTACAAAAAGGCTCGGAGTAGTGACAGTGAGACAGCATAAGAGCGGCTAATATTTGCATCGTAGTCTCCTAGTATTACAGGACATTCGTTTTGTCGCCTACGATACGATTTTGAGATACTATTACACAGTATGCTCTATGAGGCTATGTATTAAAAATATTCTCTGTGGCAACCCGATAGCCATAATTATTACAAATCAGCAAACGAGTTGGCAAAAATAACAATTGATTTACATTTTACTCCTTTCATACAATCAATTTAAAGATACAATTTAACTTTTTTTAACCAATGTAATAATACTTTAATATATTTTTAATACAATATAGTAAACGAGAATGTTAGTATTCAAAGGATTGAGGACGATTGTGTCGTCCTCCGAAAGTAGAATCGTCTCATACAAAAATTACAAGTGGGGTAATATTAAGAACATAAAAGGAACCCCTTGTTATCTCCGAACTCAAATATGGCTCCCAACAAAAACTATAATTATACTTCATATTACTTAAGTTGGTAATAAATAAATGTGCCGTGGTAACGCTAACTGACAAGAATCATAAATCAGATGAATGACATAAAAAAACAATTGACTTGCTATCGTTTATGTACGTATTTGTATGTTAGAGAAAATGTTTATTGTAAACATTTGTTGTAATTAAGGGCCCTGATACATAACTAGCAATTACATAATGGTATCTAACATTATATTGGAGTCGGTTGCGGCACGAAGAGGCGCCGAGTATTGATTCTAAAATCATCTTGACCCAGTTACAAAACGGCGCGTACGGCAACCAACCTTTATGTCTACTTAGCTGTGTTGCCATCGCACCGTAATGTATTTAACAAAGAACGCACTTCACTATCCTTGGCATAGACTGTTTCTTTTATATTTAATTGTATGAGTCTTCGTGGCTGTGGGAAATAATATATTTGAAGTCTAAATATAGAAGCTTATAAGGATTTTAATAAACTACCTTGAGAAAGGAATATGGTTTGGTCAAGTAGAGAGAATAGATAGAAGGGAACTACCGTAATATATAAATGAGGCAAGTGTGGAATGTGGATGGAAGATTCGATAGGGGCCCATTCAGACCTTCAACAATCAAATAGGGCCTAATAATACCTTAAGGGCCCGGTCAGAAGTACCCCGATCGATCGAGAATCCTTGAGTTTGATGGAAGTGGATGTAGCGGAAGTATCAAGTTGTATGTCTGGATAGAAGATCAGACAAATTGGATACCCGTAGTCTCTGTCTTCCACTATGAGATCCAGGTGTAACAAAAAATAAAATAAAATAAAATTATTTATTCACAATTAACAATATACAAGTGATACATAATTCTATGAGTTTTAAAAATAAAGATAAGGATGTTTTATTTGTATGAACATAAGTATACACACATAAGCGTGCAAGGTGTTACATAACAAAACATAGATACAGTCATGTTTAGCCACAGAGGCGTATAATATAAAATAATAGGTAACAATAAAAATTATATAAACATAGAAGTAATTAACATAAAATTCTTCACTTACTTATCTAATAAAAACTTTCTTAAAATACATGTATTAAATTAATTTTATGCTATCTTATAAAAAAATAAACGTAATCAACAAAAACAAATAAAATAACTATCTATGCAATATATAATATATCAGCTTTCAATGTTATCGTTAAAGAACTCATTAATAGTCTAGTATGCTTTGTTTATTAAACATTTCTTTAGAGTATTTTTAAATCTTGTAATACTTTGTTCTTTCCATGATACAGGAAGTTTATTAATTATTTTTCGTGCTAAACAAAAATACTATTGTTCATTAAGGTAGTTTTGGATTTATGTAAACAGAGTCTACTATTGTAGCGTCTATTGCGGATGACTATATGAGCCATTCGTAGAAATTGGTGAGAGTAAGTCTTCACAAACATTGCACCTTCTAGAATATGAATACAAGGGAGCGTTAAAAACTTATTGTCTTTTAAATGTGATTTACAACTATCAGTGGCTTTTAAACTAAAAGTAGCCCTCACACACCTTTTTGTCCTTTGAAAATTAATTCTTTATTTGCAGAAACATCCTTTGAAAATTCATTCTTTAAACTAAACATGAAAGCTTGTGTCTTAAGACTCCAGAGTGTCAGGTTACAAAATAAAACTTAAAAGTAACGATTTTATAATGATTATATGTACATGTGTTTATTGTATTAATTTCTAGGCACTATAATCATACCAATGTACAATAAGGAGATTAAAGTAACGATATTCTAACTGTTGTGTCAGTAAACAACGAACATATACGAAACATCGAGTGAATTTCACTTTTGTCTGCATCTAACAGTGAGCAGAATGCAAATATTGGGCTCGCTAGATTTGTTCTCTGTTAAGTATAACATTTGATTATGATATTATAGTAATGACAAATAGCTGCATAATAGCGCGGTATTAAAGTCCGTAGGTTCAAATCCTGCACTGAGAAAAACGTTTGCTAGAGCCACAAATATTTATTGAGTGTTGTGAGATTCAAAATTCTTGTTTCAAGTTCGTTCTTTTGCATTGTATGTTAAATAAATTTACATTTGAAAGTCTTTGTTGCCTTAAAAGGTTCTTAACCATTCGGAACCTAATAATAATAATACATAACAGGCGTTCCCATACCTATATCGTCTTATTCCTTAGAGTACCCAACAGCAATTATTTTACTCTCCCATACATTTTTCCTGTAATCTCAGGTAAAAGCCTACAAAACGATTTGTTACTTGTTATGGTTGTCATTACGAGGGCTTAGAGACAGCTATTTTAAGTTGTTTACCTGTTATTGATGTTTGTAGAAGCGTTCAGTTCCACGTAAACGTCTTCAGAAAAATGTTGCTTGTTTTTTTCAATATAAAATTGTGTATTTATATATTTTCAGCGAGAAATTACAGACATTTTATACATAATAATCGCTCCGGTGGCGTATTGATCGACATTGTCCTATTGGTACAGGTAGAAGAAGTAGTAGTTCGTGCATTCTAGCTCACCGATTCTGTTCCCACCGATTCGGCCATTTTTGGATACAGTGGGTAAAAAAAAAAGTATGGATTTCCAGGTCACCCAATTGCTATCCATTTTCTTCTATCTGTAACTGTTGGCTATTTAACTATTTTATTTCACCAGGTCCACTACCCTTAACTAATTAGCTAATGTTTTTGAGGCGATTATCTTAGACATCTCCTCGATTTCGGTTTTAATTACGGTCACTTATTGTGTACACTTCGACGCTAATCACTCGGTTCTTCGTCAATATCAACAACACATTGTTTCAATAATTTATGTTTATTCACTTAAAAAAAGATTCAAACATCGTATGCACTGTCATATCATTTTTATACGTATCCATTTTAAAATTATTTAAAAATTCACTAGACGACATCTTATTAAACTTATACAAAATATACATTATACTGTACTCTCCACAAACTAAAGTCCAATAATTTTGTATCCGACTGCTGTTAAATTTCCATTCTTTTGAATTTGTATCCAAGAAAATTTTATGGTAGTCAGTGGGATAACGACCAAACGAATCGAAATACTCTCCAACACCGCAATTATCCAGTGAGATCCTGGCTCTGAGTCCGGGTCCAAATTACTTATTAAATATATAGGAACTTCAAGATTCACTGGTAATTGGTTTGCAGCATACACATTGTTCTGCAAACTTGGATGAATTTTTGCTAAGCAGTGTTGAATTTCATTTGAATTCATTGCATTTCAGTTTCGTATGACTGGATACTTCGTTGGATCACGGGTGAGTGGAAACATCAAGATATGATACACATATTTATGGGTGATATAAGGTGCAAACAAAAAGGTGAATATTTTGTTTCAGTACGTTTTTTTTAATAAACTCATTTATAGTGCTATATTGATATTTTTTAGACAATTTGAACTTCACCTAGCTAGTCTGACTAAATCAGAACAACTAATTGGATATCTAAATTGTGATCATAAGTTTCATGACTGACAATTTGTAGAAGCTCTGTATGAGAAAACTACGATCGATATGCGGTTAGAACAAAGGGAAGCTGTACGCTTAGAGCATTATTAGATAATTCAACATCGAACTAACGTTCATACACACACTACGAAATCTGGAGCATTTCAATCAGACCCAATTTAGTCTTGGTCGACACTAAACTAGTGCTTGCAATCACTGGGGAATACTTGATATAGGAAAATAATTTCTATTCCATTGTAATAAGGATGGGTTGGTGTGCAATGTTCAGTTTGCTAGGTCACAGAACTGAACAGCGTATTGAACGGAAGCTGGCTAGCTATTAACTTAATCACTGGGACGACAAACGTTAATATTAACAGGTACAGTTAAGGAGTACAACGTATATTACATGTAGTGTATCTTATATCAACCAAACAGTGCCTAGTTTTCCTTCTAGGATCTAAGTAGATGATGAGCGTGCATAGAGGTAAAATCTGCTGGAGGGACCAACAAATATTATGTTCCTTAAAAAGCTGGAGGAGAATGGATTCTCTTTACAAGCAGGTCGTCGTTTTTATTATATCTAATAGTAACAAATAGTTTATATTTCTCACTAATCGTCCTATGCCAAAAACCGCTATATCGTGCCTTTATAAAAATGTTAGTCATACCTGAATAAATTTTTAAAAATGACTCAGTTCCAAATTCCACATTTGTGGTGCATCCGAGCTGAATTTTGATTTTATAAGCGATGTTTCATGTATTATCATTCATGATATGACGTTTTTTACATTTCAGTCATGTAGTATCATTATAATATAAATCAGTTTGCTGTTGATTTGTGTCCCTTATTGCATTGCGTAATTGCATGATTCATGATTGAGTCCCTTAAGTGAAGCGTGAAGGGCGGCTTGATGCGTCGATGTAATTGCGGTGGCCGGCGACAGAAGCTACATCTCTCGCTGTATATGACAACTGTACTGAATCTGTCATCAATTTGCTGCTGTACAGGCTGTGAAACAGAATGGTAAATACCACCTCAATGTGCGATATGCGAAGTACTGAGTAAAGGAGAAGGGAGTTCTCTGCAGTCGTTTGAGAGGGAGGTTATAGTAAATCACGCTAGCCTATTGCGGATTGGAGCATGCCAAAAACTTCTTGCAATTACAACTTACAAAGATCTGTGTGGTATGCAGGTTTCCTAAAATATTTTCTGGCCAGCGAAATGGTGCAGTGTGCAGCGTTTGTTAATCCATAATCATCATTTTTCCTGATAACTTTATTTCACATCTATGTGCCATATTTTAAAGGTAGAGTTAAATGTTTATGAAAAGAAACAATTACCAAAAATGTTTAGAGCAACAACCTCCATTTGCTAAAATACCAAAAACAAACCCATTTTAATTACGCTAATTGTGTACTCCACGGGATGGAAGAGCTTTCACCGTATCGGGAAACAAATTGTGTTAGCGACTGCTGACTCAATTTGGCTGCTACAAACATGTTTAAAAAATCCTGAAAGCCCTGTCATTGTTTATTAGGTTTTCGATAACTAACTTAGAATCTACCTCTCTGGAACGTGTCAGTATCATTTATCCTTGGCGAGACTACAACTGAGACTATTTTCAACGGAAGGATTGCAGACTTTGAATAAGTTTTTCCAATACTTGCCCGTCGGAGTAAAATTAATTAGCTTTCAATATTGTGACGTATATAGGTATAAATATAATTATAATTAGTATATTTTTTATAGACGAACTAGCTAAGGTTGTATGAAGAGACTTTGTGCTGGCCGTTTTCAACAGTTCGCTACGGAAATCCACTGAGGAGGTGATTTTGTGGCTAAATAAAGAGAGAGAAATATACAGGGTATATCAAGACCGCGACCGAAAACGAAGCGAGGAGGTAGTATTAGTGATATCAAAAACAATGCAGGTAAAAATTTTATAAAAAAATCGTCAATTTTTTTTTGTTATTTTTTACATATCGTCGTATTTGAGTGATTAAACATAGTTTTTCTAAAATAATGATGTACATCGCTTAATTTTTAAGCACGCAATGGTACGTAAGGGTTTAAATTACTATTTTTGCATTAACTAGGTATTTACCCCTCAAAAACTATGATTTTTAAAAATTTGTAAAAAAAACCGTCGCTTATTTTCATTTTTCATTTTCATTTCATTTCATTTCAAAATTTTTTAGTTGCATTGTGTCTGTAGCCGCTAAAACTACCACCTGGCTTCGTTTTCGGTCGCAGTCTTGATATACCCTTTATATTCTACTTCTATACAAAACAAGTATACATAGAATGGTTATCCTTGCGTTTACGTGTAAATCAATTGGACCGCATGGAAAATCCGACAAGCCAGCGCAAATTGAAAAGGCTGGTTATAAAGTATAGTTTTGTGACAAGAACTGATTAAGAAAATTGATTATTTATTTGAATTTAGTTTTAGCGTTACAAATAAAAAGAATAACTACACCGCTTATCAATTCCATGGCGTGGAGCAGTCACTATAGTAAATCTGAGATGTATCTAAAATTAAACAAAATATGACAACACTGTTATGTTTTTAATAAAGCAATTATTCAGCGGCTTAACATTCGTTATATTAAAAGCCTATGGCACAAGGCTCAAATACTCGTAGAAAGTAAAACAGTTCCCACAAAGCGGAAGTAGCGCCGGCGACGCGACGTCCCTACAACACGCTTTGAAAGCACTGAACTATATTGTTCTCAAACATAATGCTATTGGACATTGCTGTTGAATCGAAGGACACAAATAGTAGGTCTACTGGTTACATTATTACGATATTCTATTGTATGATACGATATTTATTATTTTGACAGCCTCCGTGGCGCAGTTGGTTAGACGCCGCCGTGTAACGAGAGGCCGCGGGTTCGATCCCTGCATCAAGACAAATGTTTGTAAGGACCACAAGTATATGTTTCGGATCTGGGTGTTTGTGAGACCGAAAAGTCTCTCGTAGTTCTGTTCTGTCTGTTCTGTCTGTGTGGGGTCAGAACTATGTACGTAACTGTTGGGTGCATTTGTTATTATTTATTCTTGAATATTAAAACGATACACAGTCACGGCGGTGTGTCTATTGGGTAGGTAGAGGTGCTATTTTCTTCCGCCCCAAGATGTGACAGGAGCAAGTTTATCGTCATAACGACGATAATTTTCAGTTCTGGTTAACTTTTATAACATATTCTTAATTCATTCAAAGTGAAATGCCAGACCGGGAGATTTTACCTAGGACCTCACCAGTTTGCAGCTCAAAGTTATTGCCACAAGAATACAATTTAAGCAATTTTTATTTGAAATTATCGGAATATATTATATTCAATCTGTGTCGAACCTAGAATCTAGACATTACTAATTAGTAATTAGCAGAGTCTTATCGTTCGAAAATATTATGAACACATATTTTGTCTACTAGCATATCGATATCAATGTTACATATTATAAGTCAATGACTAGACGACATTTCCTTTGATTAACATGTCATTTGGGTTTTTAATATTTGGACATTCAATAAATAATAAGTAAGAAACATGGCGGACAGCGCGTCGAACGGTCAACACGTGAATGGATCTAATTCTTGAAATTGGGTCCAATCTGTCGGCCTAGTCTTGACAGTTCATTTCATTTAGTTCCATTTAATGCCACTGAAATCATTTATAATCATTTATTAACCGTTTATTTGTTCTACTATACTCGTAATAGCGTGAAATCCTGCTCACTGTCGCGTTCTACATTACTGAAATGATAAGTTTCCGATCCCAATTCCAAATTTGAAATGAAATCGATTGAGAAGAGACGGCCAACTGAGGCTATTTTATTGTTTTTATATTATTCTCTAATCAATACCAATTACCTAAAGGATTCTCTGCTATAAACACTTAGGTATAATATGATTGTAACATTTTTTATATTTATTGGCGGGAATGTGTACCACTTCTGCCAATCGTGCCACGAATTATGCCACGAATTAATATAAGTATTAGTTAAATAAATAAATATATTATGATCTAACGAATGAAGGTGTTGCATACAAATTGATAATTTAAAAGTACTGTTACAATAGTCTGTGTATTAACATTATAGGCGTTTATTCCATTAATATTTAAATTTATTCGAATAGAAAATGATAGTTCTATGAAATTGTATTAGTTTAATATTCAGTCCTAACTTATTTGTACTAGTATCAGTTCATTTTTTTTTATTTTGATTAGAAATCGTTTCAGGTTGAAAAATACTTAGTATTGTAACTATAAGTGCATTATGATTCCTTTTTCTATTAAACTAGAACCTCTTCTTCTTTTAATCCTTAACAATGACGTGAATTATTTCACTGATTCTGAGCAATTAACTAGAATTTATCGGCCACGTTTTCTCTCTTCACACCTTTTTGTCCAACATTAATAAAAACTGTCTAGACTATTGACACTAAGCTCTAGATGTCTATCTACCTAGTCAGGCCATAAATTCTGTCGCATGTTTATTATAAAATAATTGAAACAAGTTTATTCATTATGTAACTATTTATATACCAAAATTAACTTAACAAAACATAGATTCTTATGACACTAAAGTTTATTCAAAATGACCATCGTTATTTTGAATACAGGCCTTCAATCTGCACGGCCAGTCGTCTATCGCAGCACGAACGAGGTCCATGTCAATATCGGCAGCTGCCTTAATCAAGGATGTCTTGAGTGACACCAAATTGGGATGAGGCTTTGAGCACGCCTTTTCCTCTAAGTGTTGCCATATCTTGCCAATAAATATTTTCATTTCATTTCATTTCATTTCATTTCAGTGCCTGTTATTGAACATGGTATGAGAAACAGGTTCCACAAGGTTCGTCAGGACTGTATTTTGATACACAACTGCATTCGTTTTTACACCTTTCTCACAAAAATGTACCTCTGTTAAGCCCCAATAAGAAACTCCCAACCATACCATGAGCGAGGATGGAAAATGACCTCGTTGGACACGCGGAATACGGTTGCTCACTTCTTCACTACTGTGTGCGTACACCTTATAACGCAACCAACAACAGCAACAAACGTATGATGCAACGCAATAACTGCAACCTGTGACTGCAACACGGTCTTCTTTAAGCGTCCACTCCATATTTAAAAATGAGTAAAATTCTAAAAAGTATACATTTTTATTTTCATGAACAATTCGAAATTCGAATTCAATAAACTTTTTTGTGGCCAGCATTCTAAAAGAAAATATTTTACTGTGTGACAATACTTACGACCTGACTGTGTATTAAGGCTGATTGACTCAAATATGAAGTCCATTTACTAAAATAATAAATAGTATATACCAATGTGTTTTAAATAGACAATTATTTCATCGAGGACGTTATTAACAGGACGACAGGTTAAAGGAATACAGTGGAACTGCATTAGCTTTCCGTTTAAAAAGACAGCTTGAAAGCCTTTTGAACTGCAGTCACATCACGTTCGGCGCGGCTTCCTGAACGCGGTGGAAAGTTATAAAACTAGTTGCACATATATGTACCTTGATGCCAGTGCTGTAAATAAGGTTTTTATCCGAAGAGATTGGAGATTTTTAAAAACACGCGCATGTAGTAAGCGTTGACGATCGATTCAAATTGTCATTTTGTATAATTCGTGACGTCATTGGATATTTTTTATTATTTATGAAGAGAGCTATGTCTAAATCATTTGATGTATAAAATTTACCTACTGTGTTAATCGGTTCGCTTGAGCAGAGCCCTTAAAAACTTACTTAGATAATATACTTTTCACAGACAGTATTTTAATAAACCTCGATCTAAAAACCAGTATTAAAGGTAAAAATAAATATTTATATAAATATTTAAATAAATATTTATTCTATTATTTTATATACAACGTTACGATCCTCAAATATTTTTTGTGGTTTACCTCTGGCTTTAAGTCTGAAGCAAATAAATGAGTAATCAATCAACGTAAACCAATTATTTCTTCCTTTGTACCTACTACCTAGCATTATCTTAGCCGAATATTAGGGCCCGAAAAAAATATATTAAACAATAAATAGATAATTTCATTACAGAAAAATGAAGATTTCACTAGTCGCTATTTTCGGTAAATAAGAATCTGTTCGACAGTAAATTGGAAACTTCAAGGGATTACCCGATTCTATTCTTCGATCAAAAATATACTGATCAAAGATTCGGTTTTATATCAATCGTGGTATATGCAATTTAGGACTTAATTAAGCCAGGCAATTGTCCAGCCTAGCTCTTTGTAACATGGACCAACACACCAAGGCCCGGACCCAAACCAAATGCCTCGAACCATCTGGGCCACGGCGGCTATCGCAATTAAAGATTTTATGTGAAGCGTGAAAGGCGAGACTTCTTCTGCCTGTCCCTATCTCACATTTAAATTGTACCGTAAAATGACTTCACCGTTGATGCAAAATGATTGGGCATGTAATTTTATAACTGATTGCCTCCCACCAAACTTTTTGGGTTTTATAAAAATTGAATAGCGAAATTGGAGTTCAAGATTTGAAAATAAGCCTTGCTGATTATACGAGTAGATATATTCGATAAATATTATTACCAAATAATCAAAATATTCAGAGCACAATATTCAAATTCAGTTTCAAATTAATAAAATGCGTGAAAAGTATTTACATCTCAAAATTTGCTTTAAAACAATTCTAAATTCAAATATTTGGTAGCCAGTGCAACTTAAATTTGCCTTTAAAGCAATTCTAAATTCAAATATTTAGTTGTCAGTACAGCTAAACGCGTTAGATTAATCTCACATTACCGGCGCATTGTAAAGGTCGATAGCTTGTTACATGATAAGCCGGCGGTGGCCTGTTATCGCGCCCTTGGCCTGGATACGAGCTATTGCAGCCACAATATGTGTGTAATAAAAATTAAGAACACTCGTTGTTGTGTGCCTGTAAAAATATTGTACTGCCAAAAAGGAACAGTTAAAATTTTTATCTAGCAATAGAGTGAAAATTTAAATAATTATAATTTAAGAATTAGTAAAGAATGTGTGGTAATGAATGTGTAATAATTCTCCTTGGGGAGGCCTGTGTTTAGGTAATAGTGGGGAGAGAGAGAGAGCGAGAGAAACTACAGAAATCTATGACTTGATATGATTTATTAAAGTAACATCGATTACCTGGAATTAAGAAATCCTTTAAAATCGATGAAAATTGAACTTAATTACTCGATCTTTGTATAGAAAATTTATTTATAAATAAAGCTGTTATGCGAATATCAAGAAAATACAATCTTGTATTATATTATGGTGCAGTTATCTAGGCTATTACAAGACCAATTTGTTTAGATCGGATCTATCTGACCGGAAATTAAATCAACTAAGTTATCATGAGAACATCCAATCGTAAGATGTAAAATCTTACAGAACAGTAAGAAGACACGTAAGTTATTAGCGTAAAAATGATAGGTATTTCTGATTAATATTCGCATCGTGACAATATCCAGGATGATTTAATGGGGAAAATTCAAAGCATAATATTATTTGCCATGCGTATTTAATAATTTATAAATCATTACTAAAATAGGCAGTTAACATAATATAATACACTTGTATCTCAATTATTGAAAAATAACCAGCTTAGTTGGCAAAATATATACGTAAGTATACATATGTGATATGTGCTATTGAATGATGTCATTCCTGGGTCCTGGATAATTCCTATACCCAAAAATACAGACATCCATTACAAACAGCCCGGCTCGGTTATTTCCAATTTATTAGGCTCGAAAATAATTTAAATCACGTCACCTGTGACGGGCGAATTTAAATTGAAAAATAGTTGACGTGAGTTTCACACGAAATTGAAAAATCGAAACGAGTGCTGTCATGTGGCAGTGCTTTTACTTGGTAAATCCAATCAGGGTTTTTATTTTTAACCAACATAAAAAAAAGGAGGAGGTTCTCAATTCGATTGTATATTTTTTTAAGTGAATTTAACACAAATTATAATTATTAATATAAACCTACATGTTTGGTACTTGGCGGCCCGCCTTCAATATGTACGCGTATATTTTGCTTTGTCGGCCAATCTAGTCAATAAGTTAATTAATCACCGTTTACAAGTACAATTGAATATATATTACTTGTTACTTTTTAGTGCTATTTTTGAAACTTATTTTATTAATAAATATTACTTGTTACTTCTTAGTGCTATTTTTTAAAAATTGGTTTTTATTTTTTAGTGAAATGAAATATGGTTAAACTGTTGTTGACAGGTTCCACACTGCGTTATATGAGGGTGTTTGTGGGCGAGCTACATACGTAAGAGCGATTGTGGGCGACCGTTCACGAACTTATTATCGTCGCAAATAGAAGAAATGGGTCTAAAAATTGTTTTTGTGGTACCAAATGCCTTGCAAATGAATGCCATCCTCTAGCTCATCTGACTATGGTATAGTTGTATGTCCTAAGCATATCATAAATAGAAGAGACGCGTCAAAAAACGATTTTTGTGGTACCAAATGCCTTGCAAAATGAATCCCGCCCTATGACTCATCGGAATATGATATAGTTGTATGACCTAAGCATATAGCTGGTTGGTTTCAGGTATCTATTACAATCTAGCACCAAATATATAATTTAAATGTGGCGGTTAAAACAATGTAACTCTTGCAATGTTTTCTTTTATAAATAAAAATATAAATGAAAGCATAAAATTATCGAAACCCGCTGTCTTATTAATTAACAACCTCTTGAAGTCCACCAGACTGCAAGTCTAAGAGCCTGCTCTTGAGATGTTCTCACTCAGTAATTGCTCAGCTCTCGAAGCATCTCCGTAGTATACATTGTATACGGGTAGTGAGTACTGAGTAAGTTCTCAGCGTTTGAATATTCAGTTAATGGAAATTTGATGTACCTCGCCATCTGCACTACTTTAACAGCTGCAATTCGCCTTATACACGTAGTATACATATTATAAATTTAAATGTCTCAGACTTAGAGTATTTGTAACATAGTGGTACCATTGTCAATTGTCATACATTTGCGTCTTCTAAAACATAGATATATTATTTTGTTCGTCAGTTTGGTAGCACTGTTAAATTGTTGAAAATAGAACTTATTATAATTTACAATAAATTGCTATAAATTCTGTTAGTAATCGATAGTAAATTTATTTGTTTATCGTCTAAAACGAGTTTGAGTAAAATTAAGTAGTTCTTAACTATTTTCTAATATTCCTTTTTCAAATAATTCGTGCATGTTGGACAACCTATCAAATGTCAGCAAATAGGAGCACAGAAAAAGAAAAAAAATAACGAAAAAAATCTCTTTATTATAAATGCCTGTGATAAATACTCTGAAGTCTCAGATTAATTTCAAATCTCATGTTTACGGTTGTGAATGTGATGTCGAAGAAATGTATTCATAAACAAAGGAATGTGTGGCACCCATGGCTTTTTTAATATACGAAACAATTTTAAAATGCTCGAGACGATTGTAGGTATTTTTAATATAATTTCTTTGTACATTTTTGTTATAATTGAGTGTTTCACATTAAATGTTGTATACCCAACCGCTTTTTTTAATTTTATTAAATATGGTGTTTTAATTTTAGTGCAATGTTACGACCATTATGTACTTATTTATTAATTAAAAAATATTTAGCATTATTAAGATCAATAGTTAAAAGTTTAAAACTAATAATTTCACGATAACAATATTAGAAAAGAAAACGACAAAATCGTGGAACGGGAGTGGTACCTACCACGTTACCGTAATTGAATACATAATATGAAATTTTGAAATATCAAATATTCATGGGTATTTTATATGCACCAACCAGAATGTACTACATAGTAGTTAACATTAAAATACTGTCTGCAAATTAATGCAATTAATTAAAGCACTAAATGCATAATAGCTATTGATAATAATTAATAACCGACTGATAACATTATTTATGTAATGACTCTATCTTTAAGTTCATAGATTACAGTGTTCTACATGCAAAACAAATAAAACCTACCGATAGGATTCAAATTTCGAATTCACCTGTTCCAAATTTGAAATACGACTCATATGCATAATATCTGGATGTTACTAGCCGCTTACATTTGATTTTTAATACCTAATGTTGTTTAATCTTTGTATGTTATTAACCGTTTTCTTTTTTATATTTTCTAACATCAATATTTTTTAGAATTTAAATCTATATATTTGTTTTTCTTGTTAAGTAGGTTATGGAACCCTCCGCGTATGAGTCACAGCGATGTTTAGACTGTTTTATTTAATAGTTATATAAAACAGGCCAAACATCAACATCAAATTAATTTAATAAGTAATTTAAATGACGCCACACTGACAATTATTATCATATTCCACTAATTAATTATTAATTTGTCGAATATACTTTAATTATGAATCACTTAAAACCAGTAAAAATGTAAAATACGTATAATTTTACATTTTCGCCTCAACGGTCTAGTAGCGTGTGAGTGCTTTGTGAACCGTTGGATCTTAAACTCAATTCCCAGGCCTGAGAAAATGAAGTTATAATGGCCGTAAACCTCCTCTCAGACTGTAAGAAATAGCATTGGATGTTCGAGGACGAGAAGTAGTCTAATTTTCATTCGCGTGCCCGCCCGGCACCATACCATTGATCAATAATTATTGATCAATGGTATTTATAATTGATATTGCGCCGACCGGCCGAAGCGCCGCTGTTTGTTAACCCTTAATAAATCTATAAAATTAAATCATTTGGTTTAGAGAAATAAAAAACAGAATTCTTTATACTTACTTGTATAAAGAATTCAGTCCGCCCCGTGACCACTAAGGCTGTAAAGCAACATTGCAATGTGTAACATTCGCGTTTCATTAATTTACTCCCACCGCGCCGTTTCAGAATCTGTTAAATCTGTAGTAAATAAATGTGTTACAAACTCCCTTGAAATCTTGAACATCCTTTTTTAAGTATGGCAGATAAAATTGTTTCTTTTTGCCATATAATTTCGTCATAGCTTAAGGCGCTTGTAACATCCAAAAAGGGTTTTACTTAACATTTGCAGAAAATTTTGTCGGTTTTATTGTGGCAAGGAAAATAATTCAATATTGATGTAAATAATTTCAAAAGCCATTTTCAAAATAACCTCGAAAATAAAAGGAAAAAATCTTAAATCTAATTTAACAACGTACCATAAGTAAGTAATTTCATCAGTTAATTACCTACTATTTCATTATTTTAGTTTTTTTTTGTCACCTCCTTAAAACAAGTCTATCAGTGTGGCAATTAGTCAAAAATAATCTGATCTTTGTTACAAAACCATGTGAATAACACCTGCCTTTAGACTAATACTTGGTGATAGCATATAAATTTATTACTCAAGATTTCCGGGAAGGCAACTGGTATGCCTTGCAGTCTTTCACCTGTCGGATTAGGTATGGGCCTAACCCTGGAGGATTGAGGCTCAAGCTGGGTAGACGTTCATAGTTCATAGTTCATACAGTCAATACAATATGTAGCCACAAGGAACATGGCCTACGCCCCTATGGGATAAGCTTAGCTCTATGCATGTAAACAAATAAAGAATTACAATAATATCATTACATGCAAGTATCCAAAGACCTCTGGAATATTTTGTGAATGTGGATAGACGCAAGGTTTTATTATAGATCAGTTCATAATAGGTAGTATTTCCAATGTGTAAATTGTTTAAAAATATTGCGTATTCATAGTACAAGATGTTATCAGGGATGATGAATAGAAAATCCTAAATTATTCGTGAATTAAGCAATGCTTAGAACCTAAATAAATTAGCCCAAACCTAAATAATATTTTTGTAGGTATAATAATGTATCAAAGCTTATTAGCGTTCTTTTGTTGTAATAGAGCGCAGTTACCCAAATTTAGCGTGTGGAAAAATTTGGAACCTACAAATAAAAATAAGAAATATCTATTTAACACATTGTTTGCTACATGCTTTCGTGATATAAACAACGAGCATTTATATTTGACAGGACTTTTATTATAAAGTTATAAATATTTACGATGCCACATGAAACACCTCAAATCTCAATTCTCAAAAGAAAATTTTCAACACAATAAATTAATCTTACACCTTACTTAAATACATTTACAATTTAATTAATATATTATCATTGCATCTAACTTTAAAATAGCTACGCCTGTATTAAAGACTCGCATGTTTCAGACATTAGCATTAAACATCGTGAAAAGAAGAAAATATAAGAGTGCCTCAGTCATATTGTACAATTCTCAGAAACCGGGTCCAGTGTCCTAACTCGTGAAAAAATTCTGCCTATACTGAAATAGAATTAAATCTTGTGTCTTTTGAAAATTTTGATCTAAACGGGAACTACACTGCATGGCTCTATATAAAAAAAACGGCGCTGTAACCTTCGTTGTGTTTAACAGCTGTAACTTATTATTTTTGTCAATATCATTAAAACAAATACCGTTATTAAAATGAAGATCTAAATTTTAGCGTAAATAGCAGTAATGTTATTTTTCTTTCTATTATAGAAGTACTTTCGTGCTGTTATTTTATTAAAATGTTAGTGTATTGAAAGATATCTAGTTCGTCAAAAATATAAGGTGCAATATAATAATTGTGTCAGGTGTGTACCTTAACTCTAAGAGCGCCTTCAAATTAGAAGTGTGAGGAAGCGCTGCAGTGGCGCCACTGTGGTGCGCTAGCCGCGCCACTACTAGTTCCCATACAATTCTAGAAGCGCCGTCGCGTCGCAGCGCCACTGACACACGCACATCATTTTTGTATTGGGAACAAACCTTAAATAATATTAAAACTAAATATTGTCATAATTTATTGCGTTACTGACGAACATCACTAAAATTTACTGAAGCGTTACTGAGGCGCGTGTACTGCAATACAGACGCACTACAGCAGCGCCTCTTTTTGGTAGCGCGACTGCGGCGCTTCCTCACACTTTTAATATGAAGGCGCCCTATAGTATGGAGTTATTATTATTTTTAAACTGGCACGGCTAAGTGACTGCCCTGCACCTGATGGTAAGGTCAATGCCGTCCGGACAGTGTCGAATCGAAAGACGGGTGTCTTATGCCGGCCTGCACAAATGCTTCTTCAACCTACGGCGGTGGGACCCAGGATTATAGGAAGGAGGGAGCACGTATGCCGGCAAACCATTCCACAGCTTGGAGGTGCAGTGAGCGATATAGGCTACGGTAACATCTTTCATGTGCTGAAAACAATTTGTTTATGCTCCTATATACATATACATGTACCTACCTAATACACATATAGACATAATATGTATATATATATAGGTATGAATATACCTATATATATATATATATATATACCTTTATGGATCGATACTGTGTTTTGTATAAAGCGCTAGTCCGGTCGGGCATGGAATACGGTTTGCACCTCTGGGACGGTTCCGCCCAAAAATTACTCGATGCCTTTAAAGGATTGCAGCGGCCATTCGCTTTATGATTGATGCAGACGTTACAATTAACTTTGAGAAGCTTCAGTCGCGGAAGGGTGTCGTCTCTCTAAGCGTGTTTTACCGTCTGTATGCAAACGCTTTTCTGATCAATCTACCATTAAGTATTGCCTAAGATCAGCTTCTGTACAACTATTTCGACATATCCACTACCGGCCCATTAGCTCAGTTGGTTAGAGCGTCGTGCTAATAACGCGAAGGTCGCGGGTTCGATCCCCTCATGGGCCATTATAATATCCATTTTGATTTGTCCTTTTTTTCTGATATCCGAAATAGATACATAATTTTAGTGCCCTTGAGCGTTAAAAAGACGAAAACCTTTGATTTCAGTTAGAGTAAAAGAAAAATATACTTAATATTCACGTAAAAATAATTGTGATCTTTGGAAAAATGTGCAATGCAAACGCAACTGCAAACCGTAGTTATTATTTTCTGTCTGAGTAAGGCACCATTCCTGTCTAACCTATACTATAGCTTATCAAGAGCAATACTTACAACATTAACGTTTGCTTCCTCCCACAAGAAGCATATTCTATTATCAAATTTATTTTCTAGAAGTATTTGTATGAAGCGATTTACCGAAAAATCGGTTGTAAGCCCGACTTCATTACCTTGAGTAGAAGTAGTGACTCCGCTTACAAAACGAACTTGAATATTTCACTTAATTCAGTGCCAAAAAGTGCCTGAAGCGAAAAGCTTCAGTGCGCTCAGAAAACAACGAACAAGGTTTCCAGAGCGAATGAGATTAACGTCAGGCGACAATGCAGGGGTTTTAATTCTCTGGGATTATCCGTTAATGAATATTCTCTCATTCTAATTTCATGTGCATGTTTCATTACTCATTGAAATAACATTGAAACAACATATTATGTGTAACATTCGCGTAAATCTAAGAAACCATTATGATTCATTACTGTTGGAAATATAAAATAGTGTTTTGTGTTTTAAGGCTAAATCTATTCTTTTATACAAATAATAAATTTGTAACCGATCGATGTCTGTACATAGAACGCAAATGAGAAAAACTAATATGGGGGGTCTGTATTAACGTAATAGAACCCAAAACAATGATTTTTAGAATTTTTGTTTGTTTGTCTGATACCCTCGATTAACACTTAGGCTACTTTTTATCACGAAAAAAATAGTGTTCCCTTTGGATGAGGAAGGAATTCCGATATATTTGTTACTTCGTTATACTCAAAGGCATGAGATGGGACTGGATTACATGCCTAGAGTGAGAATGAGACGAGACGTGCGAGATATAATGGGATGGGACGGGACGGGACGGGATGGGAAATTCCAAATAGAGTTAATTTCAAATAAAGTTAATGACGCACGCGAAGTTTGCGGGCAGAAGCTAGTGTAACAACATATGTACAAAGAAATTCACAAACTATGTGGGACATAATAATATCAACATACGTTACATGCGTTTATTCGTTAATTAATTATCTTTCCCCTTTAAGAGTACATTGCTGACTACGCCTTTTTTACGGATCCCTACCACGAATGTGAAACATATTTTTAAGCATAATTATTTATAAAATCGTTATAAGTTATGCAGTCAAGTGGCAACGTAATATTATAATCTATATACGTGAAGCTAATCAATGTAATATTTTTTAGTAATAACTAACGAGGAACGACTGCCTCGGTGGCGTAGTTGTATTACGGTACGGTTACGAAGCTGAGGTCTCGGGTTCGAGTCCCGGGTCGGGCAAAGTGATATTGGATTTTTCTATTTATTATCAGCCCGGAGTCAGGAATTTGTGCCCGATATGGCGATAGGCTCGCCCCCTATCACAACGTGGGACGGAACATACAAGGCGAAATGTGGGTGTCCTGGTGGCGCCTCTGCCTACCCCTTCGGGGATAAAGGCGTGAGTTTATGTATGTATAACTAAAGAGACTTAAACAGAATTGGTGAAAGACGACAGTTAGATGCGCATACCCGACTTCATAAACCAAAATATTTTTTCACAAATACTGACCTTTGTAAATCATTTGTGAATCCGTTGCTTACATTAAGTAGCGAACGAACTATATTTGGTTCATGATATGAATAATGAGAGGTCTTGGTAAGTTTTCCTTTTATATTACTTAGTATTGAACCTTTAACTAGTAAACATGTTGTATCTATTATAGATCTCAATGCATTTATCCAGATTTCTTCGGTGTAGTCAATGAGATAAGCCTTATCGTGGGCGGAGATAAGAAGCACTTTGTGTATTCCACTTGTACAATGTTGATGCAAATCCTACGATATTATACATTATCTATTTGTCTATACCAACCTTTATTTCTTTGTCTATACGATTTTTTTGTAGTGTCGAACATTCTGATAACCATATGAGTAGCATCCTATCTATCTATATCAGCCCATATACGTCCCACTGCAGGGCACGGGCCTACTCTACAATCGAGAGAATCGATTGAGAGTAGTTAGGCCATATAGTCCACCACGCTGGCCTAGTGCGGGTTGGCGGACTTACATACCGTAGAAATTCTTTAAAATCGCTACGGTATGCAGGTTTCCTCACGATGTTTTCCTTCACCGTTAAAGTGCGTGGTGATTGACTATCAATACACACATAACTCCGAAAAGTCAGAGGTGTGCCCTGAATTTAAACCCGCGACCACCGTGAACATGTAGGCAGCCGCGTCTGGTCCGTTTACCAACAGGCCACCACGCACTTACACAATTTAGACCTTGTGGATGAGTAGCATCCACAAGGTCTAAATTATTGTGTAGTGTGGTGTGGCGGAATATTCTTTCTATTAATCACGAGGCGTATTCATATAATTGATAATGATATATATAGTTAGTGTCCAGATTTTAATATCGCCCTGCTCAATTTTAAATTACCCACATCAACCTTCCTCAAAGTTATTTTTTAAGTTTCTTTTTTGCTTTGTACTCTCTTTGATTTGTTTAAACTTTAAAGTCAGTATGCCCATATCTCACCATATTCGTCGGAAAGAAAGGAAAATTCAACAAACTAATACTTATAACATGATTATGATGAATGATAGTTTTGTTTCAGTATTACCGGCGGTGAAGAAAAGCATCATGAAGAAACCTGATATGTAAAGATATGTAAAAATGTCTATAGTATGTAAAATCCGCCAATACCCACTAGGCCAGAGTTAGACTATATGCCCTAACCCCTCTCTATCGTACTCTCGATTATAGAGGAGGCGCGTGCTCTGCAGTGGGACGTTATGATCTGCTGCAGATTACGTCTTCTCGTAAACGAAAATTGTAGTCGATAACTGAAGATTGCAGTGTTTTATCATAAACTTGCTTTATGACCACTCGGGCTGTATTTTCGTTTTCCGTATAACATTCGTGCAACAAATCGATATTGTAAATCGATTTTAGTATTTAAAGCAGATCATTCAAGTTCTCTTTGATCTTATACCTTTTGCAACTAGCTTTTAACATTATGCGTAAACTGGAGCGATATTTTGAATATACCAATTTTCTTGCAAAACTCCACGTGGCAATAGTGCCAGAAATGTGCCCAGATTAAATAGATCCCTGAAAATCATTTGACTCCTACCATATTCGTCTATTCCCAAAGGCGTGCGGGGTGATGAGGTAGTTCGATGGTTAAATGGACGCATTAAACAAAAAGACAAACTTAACGTTGCCGTCGAAGTTTTCAATTCCAACGTCTGTTATAGCGTTAACAAGATTTTATAGCGGCAAATACGATTTTGTATTTGAAAGACCGATGGAAGCGACACAGCTGTTGCTAAAGCATTTGTAATTGTAACGTTTTTTTTAGAAATTGGGTTGTGATATCAAAGTGCTCGTTTGAACCTATGTCACAGAACTGGCTACTCAGAATTTTGCGAGTCATAAGGAATGAATTTATTATTTATGAGTAAGAGCCACTTAAAATGTGGTTGAAAAGGGTTCGTGTTGGAGAGGCTGACAGGCGATTTAGTTCAAGTCCCGCTTGAACTAATTCCCGATTGTTTCTGTCACACGTCTGGCTATTTCGTCCGAGCGACAATTTGCTACTTGATATTTTTCTCAAAGGTGTTATAGAATCCAGATACAATTATTCTCTACCGTTCGCAATTTTTTTTTTGAGCAGCTATTTATTTATCACGAACAAAAATCTTTTTTTATGGCTAAAATAATAAACACATGCAATAACTACACATTGATCTAAATATTTTAACAATTTATAACCAATAACAGAATGAGTTTTAAACATAAGTATAAAATTCTCGTATATGTCGAATAACCCTTTCAATAAGAATTCTTTAGCTACGAGTAGCTATGTGTTTTTATCGTAACCTCCTTTGACAATTTTGAATTTAATGGTACGCTTGGGGGTCTTACCAAATTTATAAAATTTTGTAAATAAAGTCCTACATATTTAAACGTCCTGTCTGCGATAATAACACCTGGTTATAGACAATTTAAAATATCACAATCCTCTACTAATAATTATAATCAATCAGTGATTCTGCCGCCATAGCCCGGTGAAATAGAATTTATTATGCCATCAGGGGTACTACTCATTAAATATTTGGCAGGATTTTCTCTTTTATATTCAGACCATGTTAATGCCTGCTCTACAGATTTTGAAGGTTTTTAAAAACTATCAATAATGCAATAGATATTGGCAAGTTGCGTTTTACTGCTCTTTTATTTCATTTTATTATTAGACATAAATAGGTGTACTACACTTGCAATAAAGGGTACAGATTTGGTAAAAAAATACTGACATAAAACACTGAAATTGATCTCCAAACTCAGAAAATGATGTATTCAACCTTACTTTTTCAAAACACAATAAAAATGTGTTCTTCAGGGAGCTTTGTATGTTTTTGTATTATGTCAATAAAAATATACTTTTCAGAAATAGTCAGGTATTCAAGTAGCCAATTACATCTGGCTCACAATACAGTTCTATTCTAAGAGGATCCTCCCAGAAGTGGCAATTATATTTGGCATATATAATTACCCATACATTTCAGGTTTCCTTTGTGCGTTTTTTAAGTATTTTCTAGTCAGCCAGTAATATTGGCTATTAAAATCTAAACAATTAGCGAAGGTATGTCGACGCATGTAATGTAATGGTTGCGATTAGATAATTTAAGTACGCAATAGCCTCAACACCGCCTCGTGTCTGGAACAGGCGTTGCATCCATAATATTACACAACTAATTACATTTTTGCTGCATTTTTGATTAGGTGACGTCATCGGCGATGACGTAACAGAGTGAGAAGTGAGGCTGGCACATATAAATTAGAAAAACGCTTTTTAAAATTGAAATATACGTACTATGAAATTGCGCACAGCTATGTTTGAGTCTAAGTTATCAACTATAACGAAATTATCGGAATGGTAAAATAAAAGTGAATAATGTTTGACCGCAATGACCTCTATGGCTTTTGTTTTCTCACTTTTGTTTACGCCCTTCAGAGGATGTTTTGTTATTGCTTCAAAGAATTACTGGAAATCGTTCACCCTAATTGGCAGAGGTGAAATGTTAGATCTTTATTATAAGTAGCACCAGACAATTGAAATATGAAAGGCGTCTCAAAATTATTGTTTTCCTAAGTATCTCGAGTTTCGAATAAAATTACGGAGAACCTTCAGTCGATGGCAATTTAATTGAACATCATTGTTTTTTCCAGTTTATTAGCAGTTTTACGCGGAATATTATTTGTCTCTATTTATTCATTATTTTTTGGAGTTAATAATTAAGAGGCAAATGCGGGGCGATGCAGCTGGTTTCTGACTTCTGCAATATTGATTTGAACCCCGTTTGGAGAGCGACCAACCAAATGAAACGCTTCTACTCTTACAAATTTATTTTGCCTGAGAACATCAGTATGGTGGCTATCTAAATAACATTTTTCTTGATATTAAGGCAATTTGCCCACTGTAGGGGTAAGAAGATAAAATTAAATCGATTTAAACGGTTACGCTACATTAAATAATGATAAGGTAAATTGTATTAAATCATTGTACCTACCACCTAAATTTAAATTTAAGATATTTTAGTATATTATATCCTTGTCGACCTCATATTTTGTCAAAACCCTGACCCTGGCCAATAGGAGCTCTATAGCAAAATGGCCCTTAAAAGTCCCCTCAAATAGAAAAAACTTGTATTATTACTACATAACAACATCCAGGCTTAACATCAAATGCTAAAATATAAAACTAATTAAAAAAAACAAATAACAAATCTGAAACATTTGAAACCCAAAACACAAAGAGAGTCGCGAGTATTTTCCATTATACAAACAGGATGAAGACACTAAAGCACCTCCCGGCCAATTGCCGTGTCCAAGGACCTGCGCAGACATTATGATTGACAGAAAATTACACGTTAGAGGTACAAGAGCGAATAGTATTGAAGTAGATCGTCGAGGCTAGTGTATACAGTACAAGTTGACAGAGTAGCGCGAGTGTTGGCACAAGGTCATTCCGTACTCGCTACTGCCACTTCGGTGACTGTGAAGCTATCACGGAATGACGCATGATCATACTCACAGCTGCTTATAGTTTACGTGAACAAACTGACGTGATCTCACACAAGTTGTGCCCATATTTCTGTATCGCACTGATTGAATTTTTGGTATTTGTAATGACTAATGAATAATATTATAGTGGAATATGATGTAAAGTTTGTTTAAAACTATTTTACTACATTGTTAAATAACCTTTATTGAATAATTTTATGCTCTAACTGGAACAAGTTGGATTCTATTATTCTTGATTGTAAATATTATAAAAAAAATATTTATGACTGTAATTTATCTGCGTACGCACTTTTTACTGATACAACTAGTTTATCATCAGGCCTATATGTTAGAAAACATAGTATTGCCTGATAATGGAAATCATATATCAAACACGTGCATAAGGTACATGTTACACAATTATAATTTAAAGTAAATTTATAATTTTCATCGCTCAAACCTAAACAAATTATCTCTATTTGGATTGATGTTGGAAGCACTGAGCCGAAAAATTTAATCGGTTACGTGGGTTCGGCTGTACATCGATGTTACATTACGCATCATTGAATATTATTTAATTACGTGTTTGCGTTGAAATGCCTATAATTTTAGGTATCATCATATTCAGTGAACTTCATTTCATTTTGGTGTTTTCATTTCGAATATTTTGCTTATTGCATGTAACAACATGAATAAAAACGTAGGTAAAAGTCGTTATATGTATTTGTATATTATTACTTTAGGTTCCTCCAAATAAAGAGAACGAAAAAACACATGTACGTCATGTAGGTTTTATCAAAAAGATAAAGATAATGACTAATTCATAATTATAATTGTTTCGTGTAAACCAATAAAAAAATAATGAATAAGAAACCTTTATCGCTTCGTGGCCTTTGAAATAAATCGAAAAGAATAAGGAATATATTGAAATAAAACAATTTTTACGGATTTTATCGCGATTTGGCGGGTCCGCCCCGTGACCACAAAAGCTGAAAAGCAATCGAAACGTCGCGTCGGGAAGTTAAAAAATGTAAAAAGTAAACCAAATCGCGTTAAAATCTGTAAAAATAGTTTTATTTCAATGTGTAACATTCGAGTAAATCTAAGAAACCATTATAAGGAATATAAATAAGAACCAATTTTTCCAATTACAATCACCAAAAGAAACTCGGTAATGACAAAAGAGTACACGCATTTATGTGCCGCAAAATAATGTTTCAAATTTGAACGTGCATTATGAAAATGTAAAAGAATAACTTGCGATTTATTTACTACATCCAGTCCTCAATACTTATAATAAATTTATGTCACACAAAAACTCATGTTCACACATATTGTCGTAATTGAATTATCTTGTAGATAAAGGCGGATTCTCGCGCACTTCCTCAACAGCGACCTTGCGGCAAGCGGCCATGTTCGCAGCGTGGGTAGTCGCCTTGCGCCTCGACGTCGCGTCGTCCAATAGTACCTACTACGATAAACGTAGGCTAGGTCGTCATAGTACTGTCGTTCGTTTCCTACGCCGACATAATCGCTGCCCTAGTCCATTGCTAATAATAACTGTCATGGGATTTTCCCATATTAGAACTATGATTATTGCAATGCCATTTATATGGTTCTTAGTTAGGGGTTTTTTAGCTATCGATTAGGATATCCTTAAGAAGAAGTTTTTAGTATGCAGATTAACTTGCAGCGGTAAAATGAGCGATATTTAATTAACTACGAATATACGAGTAAGTAAGGCTCCCCTAGACGATAAATTGTATTTCGCAATATTACGAAATGTGCAATATTATTATACAGGGTATAATAATACCGCGACCGAAAACGAAGTCATGTGGTAGTATTAGTATGTCATATTGACTGTCTAGGAACTGCCTTAAAATATTAAATTCTATCTATCCATCTATTCAGCCACAGGAAGTCCACTGCTGAACATAGGCCTCCCCCAAGGATTTCCACGTCGACCTTTTGGAATTTTACAGCGTTAGGCAATCACATGTAGTCAGGGTGCTCGACAGCGCTTATCCTGGACCACCAAGAGGCTTTACATTATAGGCTGGCAAAAGGATTGGTTGAATACTCATCACCTTCGCAACATCTGCAAGCGGGTCCAACTTAAGCCTGATGATTCTGGCATAGCCCTTTCGCCCTGCTGGGGTGTGGGCCCGAGTGGCCCGAGGTGCTGGGGATGGATCTTAGCATCTTGCATTTAATTAAATAAAATGTGTTTAAATAATTTATTTGACGACTCTTGATGTATCTGAAATGCTTTAATAAGACCAATAGCTTAATTTAAGATACTCAAGAGGACATAAGTTTGCGGTGTAAAGTACGAACTACTTCCTCATTTCCTTTATCACCTGCTACAGAAACCTTCAATATTAACACCTACTTGTATAGTTTGTGTGTTGAAGTGTTGTTTACACCTTAAACAACTTTTATGAAACTTGAAAAGGGTGTTGGAATAGTTCAGAACTCAGGAGCAGTTTATAGCGCCTGACATTTAGACCTTGAAATACTTGTAGTGTTCGCTGAGTTCCCGGGACATTTCTTCACTTTGTTCAAGTTGGGTTAGGTATTAGGTTCGTATTTATACCTATATTTAGAATCAGCGCTGTTTTATTACCCAAACTACTGATAGAGTTTAAATCAGTATTATCTATTCTCGAGAAATATCATCTAAATGAATAGGATATCACTTAATTCCTTCTTTTATCTTCCTATTGGGTCGCAAAGTGGGCATCCTACTCGACATCTTCTTAAACGATATCAAGAAAACGCTATTTTGGAACAAATATTTCTAACACGTTAATGTTCGTATTTTTATAATCCTATTATTTAAATTATATTTCTGAAAATCACAAAACACTCAGTTGCACTCATTAGTCCTGTTTGGTCTTCCTTTTCAGCTCTATTCGTAAATCTTTACAGAAGACAAAATGCGGTATTCGCGACGGCAGAATAAACTCTTAGGTCTTCCTTGTATCTGAAAGCAGACATTATTAGCCGACTAAGGCAAGTAACAAAATGTAAATATTTATCTTATTAATTATAGTAATCTACATGTTTGATTACATATTCGTAACCCATGTATATTGAAAATAATATCATGACGTGTTCGAATCGATAATATTATTATTGATCCGTCAATTAGCGCATTTGACCCCTTTCGTAAATATCGTATAATTATCGCGAAAATTCAATTACATTTACAAAAAATGTTGGTGTCGTAAGTCGCTGATAAGTGACCCAGAAAGAATCTTGTATTGTAAAATACGTTCATTCTTAAAATTTTTGGGTGGGGTTCTTATCTGCAAGCGTATGTCATACCGTTTCGCGACTTCAGATTATAGGATTCCTACCTACTAGTGCTTATCTATTTACGGCCAAATCAGTTGAGTGTTCGAAGAAAATGAAAGCCGACAACGTCTGGGTGGGTCTTTTATTCCAAGTATGTCTTTCAATGTTTAACAATAATATTTGGTAGGGATAATCGGATATTATCTACATATTCTTCTTGTGTGGCTAATAAAGATTGCTGAGGAAAAACATCGCAGACATATATTTTTTCGTTATTGTATTTCAAAACATTCTTGATAGAGACTCTAGTCAACTTTACATCAAAATTATAGTCTAAAAAACTAAAAAACACGCTTTAGTAAAAACCCAAAACTAAAACAGTAAGAATACTTAATTGAGAAATGATTTTAAGATTAGAAAATGGAGTGAAAAACATATAACAATAAAATGAATGTATTTCACTCCGTTTTCCAATCTTAAACGTTGTCAATTATTGATACTTTTTTAGTTGGGTTTTCCAATAAAGCGTGTTTTTTGGTTTTTAAACGTTTTTTTCTTAATAAAACCTCTTCCATTTAACGACTATATTATCAAAGGAAGGCAGCTGCGCACAAATTACAAAGTGAAAAAATAAATAAATAGCCATGTTAGACACGCAAATTATACCTTCCAATTATTTTAAACCAATACGTTTAGGTCTCCATTGAAAACCCTCTGAATAACATAATCCATGCTCTGACTCGAAACTTCAATAGGTAAAATAGCAAATATATTGAAAACCTTTACATAAAGCTCTTGAAAGCAATTCCTATTAAGGGGATTTTATGCTTTTGGGGCACATAACATTGAGATGAAAATTTATACATCATTAAAGCGAAAGCTTCGTAAAATCTGAAAAGAAGTGCTATTGTGAGCCCGAAGATACAGCTAATGACGTCGATACTAGAAAAGAAAATGAGCAGTTAAAAGTTGCTCAAGGCTACGGAGTCGTGGACAAATATAAAGTTGGTCAAGGTTCATAGTTCACAATGGTATAGAGACCCCTTATAAAAGATTGTTCGTTTCTAATACTTGCCTCTCGTGGAATTCGTAGAGCATCTTATTTGTTAAGACGATTTACGTCTCGAATCTTCCATCGTCCTCTAATAGTTTTAAGAATCATACGTTTTGAACTACATACAAAGGTTGAAGTGAATAATATTATGTTTACTAATGATACATCACTAATATCTCAGTCTGTATAATGTAGATGCCTATGTTTAGAATAAGATGTTTCCGGGCAGAAGCTAGTTTAAAATAATACCGGGAAATCATAATGTTAAGTAGATAAAGGCAAAGTAGTGATTTTTTCAATCAAATAAATTGATAGTTTGTTGATGAGTTGCGACCGCCTTTTCATGACTTACAGCGTCATTCTCTTGGTGGAAATCAAATAAATCACTATTACATACTCCGGTATTAATATTGTAAAATGCTTCACTTTTAAATGAAACCCTCATTACAAGCTTAAATCAATAAGAAGCATCTTTGATGCGGTAAACACAAACGTCTGACAGGGCAATTTGTTTACGTGGCGCGTCGCCTGTCCATTGTCGAACGTGGTAGCTCCTTCAATCCTCCATTACGTGTACCTAGTCTAGACAATTCATATTCTCCCTGAACACGTCTGTCCGTCAACGAAGCTGCATCAAATGACTTATTATTATGTGGGAAATTGGATTTCGCTCGTCACTATATCTACGTGCTTACTCTGGAAAAATGATGGTTCATAGTTCGTACGATACTTCTTGTTTCGATGTTTTATGATCATAACATATTATTGGACATATTCTTATACGCGAATACAAGATTTTTCCGTTTGCTGGATTTATATTAGATTTAACATGAATTGTTCCAATCATCACAAAATCCGCAGATCTGCTGCAATCTTTACTTTGCAGAAGTTACAAAAAGAGAATTAGTCGAACAATGAATTGAGCTTCAATCCAAACTAACCAGACGATCGGTCAGTGATAGATTTAATATTAATTAAAGTTTCTAACAAAGGCGACAGGAATTTTTCCGATTTGATATTTTTTAAAGCGAAAACGTGGATTGTACAAAACATATTAATTCAAACTCACATTACATAGATAAAGTATAGTTTACTTTATATTGACCGGGAAATCATTATCAGATCTGATTAATATTAACACCAAAATATCCTGTACACTTCTGATTCCAGCATCGTGCGGGCTTTAATTATTAACGTCTATTGCCTGTTAACAAATTGGTCTGATCCGGGCTGCATCGCTCCCGCTTGGTTATTTGCACATTTAGTTCCTCACCGCTCTCGGAATTGAGTTTGTGTGCCCTCAGTCTAAGTCCGGGAGTAACAGCTGCCACGCGACATGTCTGCCCACTTGATTTGTATCTCGGCTTTCAGAATTAACGCGCTAAAATAATTGCGTTTGTACCCGCAAAATTATAGTAATAATTGTATGAAAATGATTTTTTCTCTTTAAAAAGAATGTTGTTTTTGTATGAAATATTACAACAATATTCAAAGTACATTTCTTTTGATTTTTTGCCTATTCTTCCAGGAAGTAATGTTTCGACTTAACTCCGTATTCTCTGAGATTACTATACAAAAGGAAATTAATCGCGTTACTAGATATTTATGAAACGTTATAGACCGCTATATATCGGGCAGTTTACATGCGAGTTTGCAATTCCATTATATTAATTTACTAGCAAAGCAGATGCGCATGATGAGCCATTGCATCTCATCACAGGAAGGTATTGCTCTTAGTACCAAATCACGCTAAGATACGCTGCTCAATATGCGAATGTATTGAGATAGCATCAGGTACATGTTCAAGCTTATTACGTACCTCCATTTGGCATAGATCGATTCGTCCCAATGTTACTACCTACAGGGAATATTAGAGCTAGTATATTTCGATGAATTTAGGCATGGTTATTAATGTTAAAATTGATATAAGCGGAGTTAATGGCATAGTAATTCTCTATCAATCATTTGGCAAATGGCAAAATAGGCGTTAACGAAAATAAATAAAAATTATACATAATATGTCAGTAATTATTCATAAATATAGTGACAACTAATATAAACAGTATTTGATAAAAGCTAATCAAGTAATCAGTATTCAAATAACTATTATTCAGAATTTGACGCACTAGCACTGTTAAGACTGTTTCAGGCGGCATATTGCACTATTTTTTGCAATTTGCAGTATACATTAACGTTTGTATTTTTTTAAATTGGCACAGCAATGAATTCACTGCATTTGTTGGTAAGCGCGATGCCGTCCAGACACAGTACTTAAACCATATACTGCAAAAAACGTGCAGCAAAATGATGTGTGGTCACTGGTCTGTCTTATAGCGTGCATTTCACCCTGCAGGGATGTATAATCTCGTATAGCAGCGCTTGCTAATTTCCTAGACGTTCGATAATATCAGGGGAGACGATAGAACGGACATCATTTAGTATCCCTCCATCGCGTCGTGGCGTTAATGTTATTACGATCATGACATAATGTCATTTTGAAAATGCTTACATAAATTCTGATCGGTATTGGTAATTACCGGCAGGGATGAAACCCTATTAGGATTATCGAGTTTTTAGATCCCTTCCTAATAGGATCATCTTTTGGTCTACGTAGCTATACGTACGAAAATACGTAGGTATATTTGGCGACATAAGGATTAGACTACATTTACGAATTGGGATTTTGGTCGAATTATAAAACGTTAAGGATAAAACTTCTAGTTGCATTTTCAGTTGCACATAAGACGTATTTGTAATGTTACGACGATATGATCACGTGTGAGATAGTATATTACCGTATAATATACACAAAATACACACATGATGTGGGTAAGATAAATATTAGCACGTTAAATACAATGTATTTTCTGCGGAGTTCACGTTTGTGGAATTACTTAGCAGTTATTATCTGTATTTACAATATCATGTCGTAAGTGGACTTCTACGATTTCAGCTGCAATCTATTTCATCTGTGGCGCTTCTAATTGTTTAACGAAGTACGAATTTCTACCAAGATTCATTAGTACGAGCCAGCAAATTATTCTTTGGGTATATAGCATTTATTAAAATTTAAAAACAATAGACAATGCATATTTTTAAAGGCAAATAGAAGACTGGAATGTATGTTATACGTAAACTTAAGTTTTTTCCCAGAAGGGTAGGCAGAGGTGCTACCATGCAACCCACATTTCGTCTTGTATGCTCCCTTGCACGATTTTATAGGGGGCGAGCCTTTCGCCATATCGAGCACAAATTCCTCACTACTGATAACATACATACATAAACTCACGCCTTCATCCCCGAAGGGGTAGGCAGAGGCGCCACCAGGACACCCACATTTCGCCTTGCATGTTCCGTCCCACGATGTGATAGGGAGCGAGCCTATCGCCATATCGGGCACAAATTCCTGACTCCGGTCTGACAATGAATAGAAAAATCCAATATCACTTTGCCCGACCCGGGATTCGAACCCGAGACCTCAGCTTTGTAACCGTACCGTAATACAACTACGCCACCGAGGCAGTTCATACAATAAAAACGATATTTTACCTTACAGTAAAATGTGGATAAATAAATCCCTCCAATAATGCCAGTTATATGCTACTTTTAATGAGGACAAACCCCTTGAGAGCTTAGAGGCTGTCCTTTCAATGAAATGGTTATGGAAATCCTTTATTCCAATCGCAGTGGGGTAACTTTGTTAAGCCGCTCAGTTAGCAGTCAATTGAAAAGCGCAGTTGGCACGTTGCTCCAACTATTATTTCATTTGTGGTGTTGGCGGACCAATTAGGATTTTGCGCGGTGAGAAACAACAATTCTATTGTGTCGTTGTAAATAGTAACAAATTTAATTCAGCGACTGTTATCGGACTGACGGAATAACAGGCGGCTGCAGGAAACTGATATCGAAATAGTCTTGCCATTAATTAACTTATGTCGATAACATTTTTAAACTAAAATACCCAGTTTCTATAAATGTAGGTGATTTCGTACATTATAGTATATGCTCAACCATATCTATTTCTAATAAATATATAAAAAACTCGTGTCACGGTATTAGTGTTCAAACTCCTCGGAAACGGCTCGACCGAATGTTACCAAATTTCCTATGTAACCTACATAGAGTATAAGTATGAGATTAGGTCGTAAAGTATATTTGATACTTCTGAGTGATAAGGGTGTCTTTATACAGATTTCTTTCAATTTTTTGACAAATTTTTCGTGTTTTTTTTTATTTGGCATCATGATACACTACGCGTTGAACAAAGCCGCAGAAACGCCAGGATTGAGCTGTCTTAATTGCATCCTGAAATTGGCATATAGTATGTAGAGGTAGATGTTGTCACTATGGGCTCATCAGTATACCGAGCAGTAGCTAATATTTACACGAAGGACTTTATGGAGACAGCCTCTAGTAGAGAGCTGCTTTCTCCGAGATTTCACAAATGGTATGCTAACCTATTATACGTTTACAATTTACCATCTGACCACGTTTGCTGCATTTTTAAACCACCCCAAGTACCATTGGCAGTGAGATTAAATTTACCGCCGGACAGAATATAATAAGTCTCTTGCCTTTTAGATGTTTTAGTTATTCGCAATCCTGATCTGTCTGAATGTACCTAAAAAATCTATACTGTTAAAAACCTGAATAGTGAATGTCATACCATTGGTAAATCTTTGTTTCAGAAAGCATAAGTAGTCTGTGTCAAGCAAAACCTGGATGATGAGCTGCGAAATATCAAGCAAGGACCTATTGCAAGACAACAAGTTTCAAATTCCTCGCAAAACAAACCAAAGTAGCGATTCAATAAGAAAAGTAGTTTTATTTCAATCTAGAAATGGTAATTTTAATATTGGTTGTTGTGATTTGATTAAATACTGAGGGTATAAAAGAAAAAGAACCTTATTTCAATAAAGATTATTAAAAGCAAAGCAAATATAATTTTATAACTATTGATATTAATCTTATCTTTTAATAATCTCTTAATAGAACTTATCGTTTCATGATATAGATATCATTTGCTTTTAAATAAATGTCGTTTAGAATTATGCTAAAGGAGTTAAGACTCTTAACTCATTCATTAGGTAATGGCAGCTGGATCCAGGTTTCTGTTCAAGACTGGAATTTTTGTAACTGAAGGAGGTGAGGAGAATTAAATTTTCGTCGCGTTGAAGAAGCAGGTTATATGCTGAGGAATGTATAGCAATAGTTGGAACTTTGCTTCCACCATTAGGGATACAAGCGTGAACTTATAATTTGCTGCAAAGTTTGAAATTGGAACATCTTGTCGGTGAACATTTTTTCAATATAATTAGGAGGAAATCTGTTCGCATTCACTCACCGACTTCAGGCTTAATTATTATGACTGTAATATTGTACAACTCCCCAAAAACGCTTCGAACTTTTACCCACAATAATAATTTTTGTTTGTAAGTTACAGTATTTAGTTGGTTTCTAAAGTGTTAAAAGGGACGGAAAAGTTTAGACAATGCCTCCAAATTAATGGAGCATTACCATTAAGAGAGAAATGAAGTAACTTGTCGAATAAAACTTTTGAGAAAACCGGCGAATTATGAGATCGCCAACTTCGTGGGCTATGTAATATTCGCGGCAGACTCCCATAGTGTCCACTTTTGATCCCGCAACAACTTATGGCTGAGCAAACGGTACATGGATTTATGCGTAATATAAAATAAAGGGAATCGGTTGGGAAATACGAAAGAAGCTTTGAATTTTACACTGAGATTTCGAGATGCCTAAATAGGCGTTTTCACTAGTCATAAGCATTCTCCAAGTACATAAACATTGAAATACGAGTAATAAAATATATTTTTGAAAGATTAATGTATTTGGCGTGTCCTTTGTTTTGCCTCTGTTCATTGTCCTCGTTGCTTATGACATGCCTGTCCAGAGCATGTGTACTGACAGCTATTGTTTGTTGTTTACTTCGCAACTTGGTTTATGTAAAGGATTTATAGGTTTTTTTTTCCACTCTCTTCATATCTTTGCTTTATTGATACGAGAAACAGAATCAATTACAATCAATGTCGAAATCTATTACATATATGGGAATAGCTCCGTTTGGGTCAAAGTCAAACAAATGTCGTTGAGATGTTCTTCAGTTTATTTATTTCTCTTTTATTTATTTGTCTTCATTGTCTTCGTCATACGTCGTTCACGTCTCCCATAGTCTTCCAAACTGCTCTATCTTATTCCGTCCTTTCATATTTTAACATCTTAATCATTCATCCTCTAACTCTTTTACTCTTTAGTACTTTACGGTAACGAATGACAATTCGTTACCTCTGTCACATAAACTACATTCGATATCAGTCATTCGTCTAACGTTTCATTCTACTCATCTTTCATCATAACATTCAAATCCCACCTAAGTATAAAGGAAATTAAGTAAGAAATATTTTTGAAATGTTTCTGATTTTATACCTAGTTAGTTATTTACTAGTAAATATATTACTCTCCTACATAATGTATAATCAGACACAGCAAGAGTTCCCTCATCTCATTAATAGCATAATTATTATGGCATCATTGGCACAGTTACCGCGGATAACTTGCCCATTATCGACCATTACTTAATATACCGCTCCGAGTAGTTACACCTGCATTCAGAATCATATCCAGGTATAATATAACTAGATAGATGTTATTCCAATTAATACAAAATACAATAAGTTCGCAGTGATTATTACGTTCTCTTGTAATGTTTCAAATATATGTGTAATATTATATCGAGATATTCCCGTTCCGAATTTAAATTTTATAATGTTATTGAAGGCGCATTACGTGCCGGCAAGAGTTTAAGGTGGTGCGGCAATCGGATCAGCAATATGGCCACGTTTTACAACCGTGGCACAATTCGAAATGTTTCAAAACTCCTTCATAAAATGTCAGTTGATGCTGGTCCGTTTAAATATAAAACTGGAGGGCCGCCAACCGCCACGCGCGCGCGACTGCGACAACGTCGCTGTTCCCCTCAATATTATAATTAGGAAATTTATATTTGCCGTCTTACACAATTCGCCTAAAGTTTTCACCAAGCGTTAGTCCACTCCCACGATCGTAAAAAATAACGTATTTAACAGTCTAGTGTTCTAGAATTTACTGGGTCGTCGCACTCCGCTTCCTGATATATTTAATATGCAAGAACAAGGGAGTGTTACAACTTTTTAATTTCCAAGTTTGCCGGAGTGTCCAGTTAATAACACTTACTCGGACATGTTTTGAGTGTCGTTGGTAATTTCATCATCGGAGCGTTTATGGGTGAATTCTTATTACGAAGTTAAGTGTGTGTGTTCATTGGCGTGTTTCAAACATAGAACATGCGGCCGAGTTGTAGGCTGACACAGTAACACTCCTGTAAGCGATATTAACAGGAGATATGCGCGCACATTTTCTCGTTATTGCTTTACAAATGAAACATTACATGTTAGCATGTGTACATTGTCTCGCGTCGTGCAATGATATGCGTAACTCTAAATAGGTAAGTTCCTATTATAGCCATCACAAACGTTTACAAAGACGTTTGCTATCCATAAAATACAGCGCATTTATAATTTAGCACGTTGTGTCGGAATGCTCCACGTCGAATTAATTCGAGTGGAGTCACACTGTGTGTGCGTAGTTTGTAGGGAGGGAATATGTACGGGCCGGCGCGGCGACGCCAGCAGATAGGTATCGAACACTCGGCGCAGTCCGGAAGCGGCGTCGAATTTGTAAGCCGGGCCAGGTGATGACGTGTTCGTTAAAAACCGTCGTGAACAGAATAAAAGTGGGCAAATTCGGCGCGCGGGGTGGGGGGAGCGCCGTCGTGGCTCCTATCGAAATATCGTGGTAAGTAGGCTACCTAAGTGCGATGACACCGACGATTTTCGGCGCGGACACACGCGGCCTCTTTTCTACAGATAACAAATGTTCTATGCTAGACACGTACCGCGAGACCTAATTCCATGTATGTATCTAGTATCTACTTTGCCTCTTATACTGAGCATCGGATATATCGACGTGCACAACGCATATCGTTTTATTGTTTCATTAACTTACTTATAAATATGTAACATTGAAATTTGTTTTCCTCGCTCAAACTAAATTCTAAAGTCGTTCGAAAGGGACAAAACATTCGATAACTAAAATAGGTTTTAGATCATTCTATGAGTAGAGCCGTGGTTTAACGTTTTAAAAGCGTTGCTTGTGTTGTAATTGTTAAAGGAGTTTCGTTTAATCGTCCATTCGCCGCAACAGCTGTAAATAGAACCAATGGAGTCTTGCTTAAGCAATGAAGCGCCATTTAAATTCTAAATGAGTGTAAATCAGCTGATGCTGTAATTACTGGGTGTTGTGTGCAGATGATAGCCCTCTAGTTAATCAAAGTAGGTTATCATATGTGTAGTGCCTTTGTTAGACGAGATAAATGCTGAAAGACGTTTTTAGGCGCTTCACTTCACACACCCGTTTGTTTAAAGTACTTCCGCTGTTTCTAAACAGATTTTATCTTATCATATTTGTATTTGCCAGACGGACTCTCATTTACCTTTACGTTAACGGCAGATTCCTGATTACCGTTATTAATAAATTAGCAATGCAAATTTATAAGTATGGCACAAGTATATCAAATTATTAACGAATTCCAATGTCACATAAAATAAATCTGCAGTCGCATTTTGTGTGTTCGAAGTATTAAAGTATTATTAGAATGCATCGTGATGATGGTAACAAGCACATTGTCATTGTTTGCAATGGATTTTCATTTTATGAAAAACATGGTGCCCATTGCATGAATTTTAAATAATGGTAGTGGCATGTGAAAAGTAAATACCACCGGACGAATATCGTATACAAAGTTGATTAAAATGGAGTCGGATTGAAATTGGTAAATAAATATTAATTATTTCAGAACGAAAAACAAATGGATGTAGCTTTTATTACGAACACATAACTATATAATATGATGATGTCTCTATTAATAAACTACAAAGACAGTTTAAAGCAAGTTTAAGCAAGCGAAAAGACTTCTGTGAAACGACGAACTAGAATTTGAGTATAAGACACATTCTTGTGTCAACCATCCCAAATCCAATATTATTTATATCAGGGTTTTCTATTCTAACATTAGTTGTGTCTTATAAGTTCTCATATTCACGACATACGAAACAGCTAAATTTATTTAGGCTTACGAATTTCCCCAGCAAATAACTGTTTTCCTTGAGTCGGAAATTTATATACCTGACCTATTGTAACATACTTAAAGATACTAGTATAACTTGATCTCACTCGCCCGAAATGTTTGCGTTACACGAACGTTTGACTACATTTGGCCTTCGAATAAATATGACAAACATGGAGGTAGCGAAAGTGATATGTCAGTACTCAGTACTGAGCATAGTAGAATATCTTAACATCCACCTACTTCAATATAATACATGCGTGATGTGTGATATAGGTATAGGTACCTATATAAATTTTTATTACGAGCCTGTAACGTCCCACTGCAGGGCAAAAGCCTCTCTTTCCGCTTTCCATATATCCCTGTCGAGGGCTTCATAAGACCAATCCTTCCAATAGGCGTCCAACTCGTCTCGCCACCTGCGTCTAGGCCTTCCACGTGGTCGACGCCCCTTCGGGACCCATTGTGTGGTGATCTTCGCCCACATTCTATCCGGCATGCGACACACATGTCCAGCCCAGTACCACTTGAGCTTGGCGGCTTTTTGGCCAACGACAGTTAATTTGGTTCTGAAGCGTATTTCGGTATTATATAAATACATATCGTTAATCATATAAACACAAAACGAAAGTAACGGACTAGTAAAGGCAGCCGCACATAAACCAAAGTCGAATGATGCCTCTGAACACTGGTACTTGGTTCCACAAAGGCCCTTTCTAAGCGTCATCACTGACCGACATTTCTGAAAGTAACAAAAAACGAGACGAGTAATAACCTCCATAAGTACGTAGGTACTATACCTTAACCGTTTGGAGGTGAAGCGAGTTCGTCTCACGTCACAAGCTAGTTGCGACACAATAGTGGCACCGAGCCACGTTGCGTGTCACAGAACTATAATAAAACAGAACGTGATGTCTATATATTTATGCCTACGTATACTGTCTCGTGCTCTGGTTATTGTGTTCATTTGTTTGGGATTATTGGATCGGTGACGGATTGGATGTCTTTGTCTAGTTCTCACTCTCTCTCACACACTATCTATCTCTCTCACTCTCTAGACACAGGAAGTTCACTGCTGCGCACCAGTCTTTTTCTTGTATTTCCCTAAGGACCTTTTGGGACCTGATTACAGCGAATCATGATATAAGTATGTAAATATCCTCTGGAGTTGTATACCTACTAAATGAACTTTCTAGAGACTTTGAAGAATTTCCGTGCTTTCCAGCGTTTTTACCATACCTATTACTGGAATCAAGTGTAATCAATTTAAAATGTAATAAAGATTTGATCCGTAGCATTGGTGCTTTTCAGCTGGCTTCTCTGGCTGTACAAGTCTTGGCGATTTGTATCAAACGGTAATTTTTCTTCCATTTCTTTAATATTTTTGCCCTTGAAAATGTTTATACATATAATATCTAGTATTTCTTTCAATCCACACTATTCTCTTTTAAACTTAAGTAAAGAAAATCCCTTTTCAGGGAATGTACGCTAACCGTGAACTGCAACCGGCTTAATCCTAAAATACAGCGTCTGAATCCCTTTAAAGATTTTATTATTAAAAGGTTTTCGCAATGAAAATTTCCAGTTTCGAATAAGTAATTTTAATCTTTAGCGAACTTTTCACGTTCTTTCAACCCTGCGTTTTAACCCATTCGGATTACAGAAACAGGGTGCCAAACGTATAATAAATGTAGGTATATTGCCTCGTATTTGGACATGTTCGTGTCTAAAGGGGTTTGATAACTTCCTACCAATTACTTTAATTTTGTTTATAGTGTTCTCTATTGTTATCATATAAATTACAAGGATTATCATCAGTTAAAATCACACGTCAACTATCATAATATGTAGTTGAAGTAATAATTAATATGTAATTCATTTTACTTACATACATGTTTGTTGTAATTTGTGTTGCGAATACCATCAGCAATATAAAGGACGGTACTCATGTTAATTAAAATGAAGCGTGATGGCCTTTAACCAAAACAGTTTTGAAAGGCATGCATTAACGTAATAATGCATTTTAACCATCAAATGAACAAAACCCTGTGAACGTGATATACTCGTAATGGATTACTTATCGAGTTGTGGTGTACGGCTTTTGGTGGTCAGAACACGGTAAAAGCATTGTTTCGAACAAGGCTCGGTTGCACGCCATGTCCACTCCAATTAAAATGCTTTGAGTTGTTTCATCTGAAATACTCTCTTTTATAGCATGAAATTAAAGTAAATAATTAACATTCTGAAATAATTTTCGTTTTAATGAGCATAACAAACAATGCGCTCTCATGCTGCATTTTCCATAATTAATGATTACTTTATCGCCATGTTATATAGTTAAATATGATTATGCGATTTGTTTTACAATGTTTGGAGTTGAATCACAAGATGTGCAATTAAATTCTCGTAAAAGCGATTAAGCTGATAGCCTCTGCGGCCTATAAGACTGTTGTTGCTGAAATCATCAAGAGCTGTTTATCTATGTTCCTTGAGTATTGGAATGACGTTTTGTTGATATGTATGCAGTTACCTCCGGAATTATTGCACTCATTTGAATGTTGTCTTCACCGTTCCAAAGACAAATTATTACAAATGAACATAGGATATATTTTATTTCAGTAATATGTAGGTAGACCGTAGAGATAATATGATTTCGGCTTATAATACTGGTGCTTTAAAGACTGTATTAAAATTGTACCCAGTTTGTACCACCAGTACTTTACAAATATATAATAATTTACTTAATTAGACGTTTTGCTCATTAGTGCATGATACCATTTTGGAGTGTCATTAATACTATTTTATTGTACTGTGATAACATTTCAATGATGTTGTATTATTATGGCATATTTGACATATAACATCCTTATCACGTATTGGCATTCTCTTCAAGTTATTACAATGAGAATTTTATTAATATTCAATACAGTTTTTTTGTATGGTGTGATAATGCTAATAGAGTTAGCAACGGATACAATATGAATTTAAATTACTCGTTTTTAAATATTTAATATTTTTGAATTACATGCGCGGCGCTGTCGAATTTGCGACCGAAGGCGAGCTGTGAGGAGTAACAGTAATCTCTCTATGCCCCTGTTAGGTTTATTCACATTTATCTTTTTAGTAATTGTATAATGCTAATATAAAAATGCGCATAGCATATTTTGAAATATAAAAAATAGGTACAATTCAAAAATCCTAATAAACCGCGTCTGTGAGCGCGTATTCTTCCCGCTGCCTTTAGAAAGGTTTGTAAATTTTTTCACAGGTGACTATTGGAGTGAAAGTTAACGTTGGCAGTGAGCGGGCCTTTTTTGGCATTGCCAAATAGTTTAGAACGGCCGCGCCGAGCCCGCTTGGCAACAAGTACTCACGCTTGTATTGACAGCCGCCAGCCGACGCGCATATTTTACTTACGCTTTTCGAATTAGTGTCTCACTTGCAACCACGTACTCAGTTAATTAGAGTTTAAACCACACTTCCCGTCAAAATTCGGGTATGCCTGCCATTATAAGTTCTAAACATTAATATTAATTACCACTTTTAACGGTTCCAACTTCCAGCGATCGGTTTTGTCGAGTGTATTCAAACTTTAAACAGGTTGAATGAAACGGTACCGAACTTTACATTTTAAACTCACCTCGCGATTCTATTATTATACGAGTTGTTGGATTATCAAACGCCATCTTTTAACGACTTCAATTTTGTGCCGAAATATGGTGAATAATCATTGATTTAAAAACTAAAGATAGGCCATTCAGTACATTTGTAGGATCAATAAGATAGCTTTGAAAATCGCGCCATATATTATATTATATTATTTCATAACTACGTCGAAATAATAATGTTAATTGTTTATATTAAATTAACTTATTATAATAGATTTTGTATTAAAAGTGATAAGATTTCTTATCTTTCATTTTAATAAATTTTCTATCGTTTTGAAAATCTTTGCGAGCGACGACTAATTTCAGTAACGCTCCACTGGAGTCTGGAGATATACTGGTGAGTGGTGGCCCGCACCACTTACAAGTACTTCGGAACACTTTACGCGCTCTTCGCCCTGTCCATATATTTATGTCAATGTGAATAATTTACAATCACGTCGCGTGAAATTACACTTTAGAAATAATATTTCAATACGTAGCTTTGCAAAGTATTCTATGATATATTATGGTTTACAACCATCAAATTATACCTCCCGCAACAAGCTAGCATGGATGACCACGACCGAAGCCCTCTCCACGGTACTTTTGACACAGTATTGTAGTGTAGAGGTCAACAGAGAGTGATTATAAGCTCATCTGATGGACTATTCTAATGAAGGTGCAAAGTAATTATACGCTTAAATGAATACAGTTTAATGATTATACATTCGTGAGTTCATAACAAGCTCCATCATTATACTGACTAGATTCCAATTTGCCAAGCCCCGAACTAACGTACATTTGAACTGAATTAACGAGGCAAATATTTACACAACAGATGATGGTTATATGCAATGCAGTACGCAAACGAGGACTCTCTGTGATGTACGACTGGAATCATTGGTTGTAAGATACACAAATATTCGAACAGTTTTAAATTGTAAGGTTAAAAACCCCATGGCGTGTGCACGCATAGCATAGCGCTCAAATACTTGTTCAATCAGTAGTCATTATAACTGTGAACATTCTACAATTTTCGGTCTCGGCGCGGGCCCAGCGCTCACTCATTCCGAAAGAGAATTTCGCGAATCGTCCATCCTATTTCTACCCGTTATGGCGATGTTGTCATCTCATTCAGACACGGTTCACCTCTATTCGGCTCCAGACAGGACCGAACTTGTCGGACAGGTTTCTAAAAATAGCGGAAACTGACGATTTTTTGAGAATAGCCTAAGGTACCCGATGTGCCCAAGTTGTAGCCGAGGCCGTTTTCATACACACCGTGGTTGGTTAGACCTAAATCAGCACTGTTATATGCCGATGAATACAAACATAAAATACTTAAAAATTATTGTTCACATTGAAAAAATACAATAATTAAAAATAATGCACAATCTATTTAAAATTTAAACACAAAATTTGAAGATTGTCATGGGTTAATAAAGAATAACTATACATATAACTTTGTAATCGATCTGCTTGTCTGTGCAGTTGTGCGCCACGAACTCGGAAACGGCTCAACGAATTTCGATGAAATTTGGCATGGAGGTAGCTTGTCAGCTATATGCTGGTTTAATACTTAGACTTCGTTCTATGCCGAAAAATTTAGTGTTCCCGTGGGATGAAGAAGGAATTCCGATATATTTGTTTCTTTTTTATGCTCAAAGGGATGGAATGGGACTGCACTACATGCCCTAAGTGAGAATATGACGGGACGGGTGGGACATAACGGGACGGGACAGGACCGTTAATATATTTCAAAGAAAGTTAATTTCAAATAAAGTTAATCACGCAGACGAGGTTTGCGGGCAGAAGCTAGTTATTAATATTATATTACTCTACTATTATGTTAAATTCGGAACTTCCGCAATATCATGTAACCCTATTCCACCCATTTATAATTAAGTCCTTGAGGTAATAATAGTACTTACCTAATAGAGACGATAAGCATCTAATATACAAAATTATATTAGGTAGATACCAAACGAACCAGAAACTGGCTTTGACGATCTTCATACTAAAGGACATAAGCGAGCTACGAGTTAATTGATTATGATTTATTGCACAAAAATATCATATAATCTTTTTAACACGCTTTTATTAGCTTTGCCTGTATTAGTATCTGTATGATAGCCAACAAAGGTTTAATGTAAATTGTATTTAAGCACTGAAATAGTCGCTAAAACAAAGTAAATAAAAAGTGCCACCTCTGAACTCGCTCGGTAAATGTTTCTAATGAAAACATTCGGCCAGCTTCACTTTTTTGTTATATTCGAATCGAAATGGATTGGGATAGTTCAGATTATATTTAACTTCCAGCTACGGGAACGCTAGAATTTCACAATGCTCACTGCATTTTTCCAGCTTGCCCTACCATATTCACGTATATGAAATAGATTTTTATTGTGTTCCGGATAGTAGGGGATAGGCATGCGTAAATATTTCATATACTGACTTTCACTTTTACGGTTAGATTACATCCTAATAAGTTATTAATCGTACAGCAAGAGCCAGTAGTAAATATCAACCTTGCATGAACCCGACTACAATTGGCAAAGGGCCAATGCAAATCACATTAAACAAGGTATGTATGGGCACTACTGAAGGAAGAAGGCTGTCGATAATTATCATATTGCACGTAGTAAGAACCAAGAAAATATATCGATATTACGATTTATAGGTAGATAATCATAGCACTGAAGCTGAGCCAGCCCAGTAGGTTACTAAGCAAGGGGGCATCAGAATGCTTTCACGCCACTGCACTGTCTGCTTTTTGTGAAAGATGAGTTTTCGGGTCGCTACTAGCGCCGAACGACCTCACACGTCATGAACATCTTTGACCTAACCGGCCTAGGAACAAAGCTGTTGGAGACGCTCCTGCATTCCTTTATTTTAAGACCAAGTCTCGAAATCGCACGTGGTGGCTGGGAAGTAGCACCGGGCGCTATTCACTGGACCTTCAACGTGGCCATCGTAATACCGGTCAATATGACAACCGAGAGGTTTTGGACGATGTCGTAAGCTGTTTCTCTGCACGCGGGATCTTCGAAAAAAATAAGTCAGATTACCTTGAACTGACGACATTGATGATAGTGTTTAAAGCGAAACTGACCTATCACGATCGGAAAAATTGGAAATCCTAGCGTTTGATCGACCTTCTGCTACATTGTCACCGCTACATGTAAGAAAAATGTAATGCATAAACTTTTCCACGAACGCTATATTATAAATCTAACTCGAATATCATTCACGGGGTTTTTACGAAAACTTATTTCATTAAAAGTTTGACTGCACGGTGAGTTCAGTCGGCATGGTGGACGAATTCCGTACAATTTCGTATTTTATGAGTATAAAACAATTCACAAACCACAAGGGATTTGACCGCAGCGCTTTATCGTCCAGTTGTAATATAATACAATTAATTATATTTGCCACGTTTTAACTCTTTCTAGTGAGTTCCTGTGTCTGCTGCATTAATTAAAACCTTTTTTACATATTGAATAATAAATTCACCTAAGCTTGCTTTTCAACCATTTATTAGAATTAATATAGATGATACCGGATTGGTATTTTTATTTCTTATGGTAGGTCGTTGGAATTTTCAACCGACTTCATTATCACTTTATTTTCCACATAAGTTTAAAAACCGTTAGAGAAGCGTGGCATATGCTTGGCTAACATGTTTAGGAGGTTAATGTGTAGAATGGCAGATAAAAATGCTGTCTGTCGCTCGTACAGTTTGTTCGTTTTAAGTGAATTGAACGTTCGTCTCTAATTAAGGGCCATTGGACAATTATGGATTCGGGATTCTAAATGTATTATTTAGAATCATTGTTTTGTCGTAAACATTAATGCAAAATTAATAATAAATTTTTATCACGTGGTTTCAATCATTATAATTTACTTAACTTAAATTCGATTGAACTGAACGCATTGAAATCAATTATTCGAGCAATTAACAATTTCTATCGATACATCGCAGCGTTTGAACTGGCGTCCTCTTCTCAATAATTCACAGTCCATTGCCGAATTACCGAGTAATGTGGCTCGGCGCCGCACGAACTACGAACTACGTACGGAACTATTGACGTTTTACCAAAGCGATTGAGTTTGTATGCTCGGAAACTTAGGTCCTTAGAACTCTGCCCACTTAAGAGGCTTAAATGGCAATGGAATATTTAAGGGCGTAAATCATCGTTATTAAATATTTACTTTATTACACTTATTTGCAGGTTGCTTCAAACAGGTGGCTTACTCCCGACTTTGTCTGGCAAATAATTGATTAATTTGAAGCCTTTAGATCCTGACACCCCGCTCGATAAAACCTGGGATAATTATAAAAAATGTAAAATGTTATCGTTCTCGTAGGGACTTCCGAATCCTTTTAGCTTCAACGGCATTGGCTGTCTGAATATAGAAGTAGACCGCTTAGGAGAGAGACCTGAATGATGTATTGCATCCAAGACTTAGCACTCCGAACGTCGCCGTCAAATCCGCTTCGGGTGAACACTTGTGTGAATTATTAAAGTAGGTTTATCTCTTATACCTCAGCACATGTCTGAACTGTGCATCGGATAAACAAACTTATAAATAGTGTTGTACAATTATGCTTTTAATTCTTAATGTAAAAAAACCTGTTTTTTTGGTAGTCGCAGGCTTTCATTAATTCTACTAATTGTGAACATTTGTTTAGTACTTGAAATGAATGAGACAGACTGAGACGGGATATAACCAAAAGGGACGGGAGAAACAGTATAGAAGGCGGCAGTCACTTGAGTTTGCATATCAATAAAATAGTACGCAAAATAATATATTGCTGTTGTGGACTGGACTCAAAAAAATTCTGTACCCGGGCGAAGCCGGGCCGGACCGCAATTATAAATATAACACATTGATTGGGAATGGAGAATGGGCAGAATGTATGGAATCTGGTACCGGTACCAATATACCCCGCTGGATAGGTATTTTAATGTAGATTAAGAGTTTCCATGGCGTCCTGATTCACTGTCCGATCGAAGTAATCGTACTTAAAAATAACTATTCTTTAATATGTATGTTATAAAGTAAGCACACATATTTTTATACGCTTTTTATTACCTTCAGACGTATGTTCAAAACCCCTTCAAAACGTCGGATTAACTCGAAATTTGGCATTATTATTAAGGACCGATGACAATTCAATATTTTAAACTATAAAATGAAAAACTATAAAACTAAAAAAAAATACGTTTTTATAGAAAATCCAACTAAAAATACTACTTTATTTTCTTAAAATTAACTCTTCCCGTTAGTTTGCTGTATACCATTACTTTTCAGAATTTGATCCTTATTAGTGACACTATTGAATGGTGTAATAATATAGGTATGTTTATTTTTTTTCAAAATTAACGGTTTCGAATTCTAGCTGGGAATGTTTATTTTTCAAAAAAATAAATAATTACAAATAAAGTTAATCACGTAGACAAAGTTTCCGGGCAGAAACTAGTATTTATATATAACAATATATAATAATATAATATAACATAATGAAATGGTGTAATAATACAGCATGTGTTATTTTTTTCAAAATCATCGGGTTCAATTCCTCGCTAGGAATATTGATTTATCAAAAATCTAAGTATGCAGTTTTAGTTTTCATCAAAATCGGGCTCGTGACTCCTTTCAGTATTTTTCGCTATTCCTCATAGTTCCGGAATTGGCCATCCACGCCCACTTGAAAAACTCACTCTGTATATAATGAGAAAATCTCTTTCTCATTTATCTTCCATGTACAGACATCAATCGGTTAAAAATTTATTGTATGTTTCTACGAATGAATTCAATTAATACGAATTCAATGAACTCAGACTAAAACAACTTTTTTGCATTTTTTTTCAATAGTAGTGCATAATATTAAAATAACTATACAAGCTAGTAAAAATAAAAATAAAAAAAGTTTAATGCGCAGAGTGAATGCCGAAACCTGGATTCGAACCAGGGGCCTCTAGCACCGTTAGGCTAGCGCTCTACCACTGAGCTATTTCGGCTACTGAAATCTTGTCAAAACTAGAACTGGTTCAACATTCAGCCCGACATTTGTTATTTAATGGAAAATTGTTCTGGTGTTCTTATTATTTACTAGAGGCCCGCCCGTCTTCGCCCAGGTGTAAATACTTTTAGAGTCAAGTCGACATCAGCAACATTAAGCTTTTTAACTGTTTTATTTATGTAATACTACACTGCCCGGCTTTGCTCACGTGCAGAGATTTCTTGAATGACCTTCATGCCAGAAACATCTTATTTCCCGTGTGAGATTTTGCGTATTTTAACTCAACCTATGAACCATACCGCCGTCTTCACTTCCTTTCCTACCTTGACCGCTTTATACAGTCCATAAGAAACATAATTATATTATATACATATCTGTTTTTATAGCACAGCAGAAGATATCCGCGTTGTCAACAGTTTTGTAAACAATGAAAAATTCACAAAAATCACCACATTTAAATTTCATTTTTAATTATTACCCGTACCATGTACAACCCTTGCCGTACCCGTGTCTGTACTGTATCAGCCCAAATACATCACAACCCGGGGCGCGGGCCTTCTCTACAATCAAGAGTAAGATTATTTTATGCAATCACACTTTTTTCCCTCTTGCTCGAGTTTTACCTATTATTATTCTTAGGACGTGAAGGGTCTTCTACATATCGATCTTAGATTGATCATAGGAAATATTTGCTACGGCCTGAGCCTTAGTACCGCACACAAACTTTGTTAACAGCACTTTGACAGTGAATAAATTGTTTTTTTTTTGTACATTATTTACACTTCGGTATCATTTATGAATTAATGATTTAGTATGTATATTATATTGCACTGAATTGTTTGAGATAATTTCAGCTGTAGAGTTTGTAATGTAATGAAAACTTTGAAATAACGAAAATAAACTATTGACAGAAATATCAGATGCTATATTAATAATGTAATTGTATGGAATAAAGTAAACCCAACTAAAAGGCAGGTCATTGTTCTCGGTAGCCCTAGGTTAATGTCTAGATGAAACTGGTCGCTCATAACTGCTGTATCGTAAAACGGAATACTCATTACTTAAAGAGGCACTGTGAAAAATCTAGGCATAGTTTTCGAAAAATCTCTTTCCTGGTCCAGGGTTGCGTATGAAAGCAGTTTGTTTACCCATCTTCGCCCCAAGAATGTTACTTGCTCAATGCGGATGCCAGTTAACTCGATCTTACTAAAGAGCAACTCAATAAACTTGAGCGTCTACAAAATTTCTACTTTAGATTTATATTTGGACTACGCAACTTCTTTTCTTTACTTTATACTTTTTAATCCCCTCTTCTCCTCTTTTCCCTCCTTTTTAATCCCTGCTCCATAACTCCAATACCGATTATTATTTCTTCATAAGACATATTCAAGGTCCCTGATGTCATTAGAGAACTTAACACTGCAAATTCCAGCGCATTTCACAACTTTCTATGATAAATCTTTTACCGGTCAAGCTGATACACTGTGGAATGCATTACCAGTCTCAAAGATTGTTAACGCAGCATTATTTTTTTTCACTTAACTGAAGACATATATGAATTTCTGTCTTAAGCTAGACGTAACTATGTGTTTTACTTTTTAAATTTATAGTAATTTTATTATGATATATTTTATAGTCAATCTGTCTTATCCATCCTATGGTTGGTTGCCTGGAAGAGATCGCTGCGAACGATAAGGCCGTCATTGTACTCTTTTAACATTTTTTATTTAATTTTTTTGTTTGTTCACTGATTTACAATGAGTTTTTAAATGAAATGACAATATAAAGTATAAATTAGAGATGGAGATCATAACCATGAATGACTTAATACGGTTTCTTAAATCTCCGCCAACGGGGCCATGATGCTTAAGTCACAAAAGTAATTTAAGTTGGTAAAGGAGACTGTCCCGCCCTCACACCCGCCACTGCAACTCCTGTAAGCCAGGATCAACAGTGGCACGCATATTAATGACACTGAGCATTGAAGCTCAGCGCGTCTCCGGGAATGTCTAACTTGTCTTTAACCCGCAACGAAATCAATCAAAAAGTTAAATTAATAGGAGGAGTTGGAAATAAATTATTGTCCACTTCCCTCCCTAATAAAGCGGGTGACAAAACAATGAACTAAAGAGGCAAACAACCTCGCATAAAGACATTTACAGCCAGAGAAGCCAGCTGTAAAGCACCACGGAATAGTGATTATTACATTTAAATGGGACCTAATATGTAAGCTGTTATACTTGATTCCAATAATAGGTATGGCAAAATCGCCGGAAAGCACGGAAATTCTTCCTAGTCTCCACAAGGTCCATGTAGTATACAACACCAGATGTTATTTGCATACTATCTAGCATGGTTTTACGCTCATTCTGCCAAAGACTACACTCCCAAAGTACATGATGCGCGGACTGCTCATATTCGCAATAAGGTGTTGAACATGAGCACGCAGGCGAATCAACGAGCTTAAATGAGTACAGTTTAGACTTAAAGTTACCATGGCCCGTAAGAAACTGTGATACGTAATAATCGATATCTAGCCATGTCTTTGTCAAACGATCACGCACGCATGGAAAATATTGGTATAGATGCCGACCCTTCAAAGATACATCCCATCTATTCTGCCATTCATCTATTAATTCGTTATATACAACTGAGAGCGGCTTAAATAATCTGTCTACTTTTACAAGTTCACGTGAATTTAAGATTTTTTTTGTCCATATTCTCTCTAGTTGAGTAATACATCGCGGCGCGACGTTGTACCTCCAGGTCAACTGGAAGTACACCCGCTAGGACGGGCAACGCTTCGGTACTAACAGTCCTATATGCCTTACACAAGAATATCAACGCCAAACGTTGGCTCTGGAGCAATTTCCTTCGCACAGCACCGATAGTAGCCCTATCGGCCCATACGGGGGATCCGTAAGTAATACATCCTAAGTAAGTAGCTCCATAGATGGTTTTTAATGTATTGAAAGATAGCCCCCACGTTGATTTTGATATTCTTGTCAAAGCAAAAAAGTTATTTTTCGATTTTTCCCCGACTTTCTTAATATGTTCAAGAAAGGAAAAATTCCTTTCCAAAATTAGACCAAGATAACAAACTGATTCTTTTTTCTTTACGGTGATATTATTAAATTTAATTCGCGGCGGTGATTTTAGAATTCCTTTTAGAAGTAATTGGAACGTTTTATGTGGTGCGAACTGTAAGCGATTTCGATCGCCCCAATCAGATATTAACTTTAAACACGTGTCGGCCATATTTTCGAGTCCCGACCTACTGTTTGACTCAATAAGCAAGAGGCCATCGTCCGCATATCCAATCAAAGAACACCCTGACGGTAAGGGAATTGTAAGAAAATCGTCGAAGCCCAAATTCCATAAATAAGGACCCAAGACCGAGCCTTGTGGACAGCCCATCGTCAGTGGCTTCGACACGGCATGGTGTCCAAGTTTAAGTTTTGTTGTTCCGTGCGAGAAATACGAGTATATAAGTGAATATATATTTTTAAAGCAACCTCGCAATTTCAACTTAAGAAGCAGCATTGGCCACCAAGCATTGTCGAAAGCACCGGAGATGTCCAGGAAAATACCGAGTACATATTTGCGTATCGATGTACTTACTCTTCTCCTAACCGAAATTGCCGCGTCAATAGTCGACCTACCCATAGTAAAACCGAACTGTTTTTCATGGAATTTTGGTCCACCTGGTAGCAATCGAGGGACGGTAAGACGTTCTAAAAGTTTACCTAGCGACGGCAAGAGTGTAATGGGTCTGTAAGACTTAGGATCTTGAGGAGATTTATCGCCACTCTTGGGTATTATCCGAATGAAACCGGTACGCCAGACTCGCGGAAATACCCCTTCAGCAATACATCGATTAAAAACAGTTAGTACTGCATTGCCGGCCGATTTACACGCTTCTTTGATCATTTTGTTAGATATTTTATCATCACCGGAAGCCTTGTTTAAGGGCAAAGATCGAACTATTTCACTAAATTCATCAAATGATGAGAGATTTGAATCGCAAGAGTTTGGCAGTTCCGCGGCCCACATCCTAATCTGCTTGTGGTATTCTCTGTCATTCCCAACATTATCGTCCGGTATTAATGATTGTAACAAAGCTTCCGTTGTCTCCTCAATGCCAGTTGTGTAGTTGTTATTAATTTTTATATTCTCAATATAAGCCAAATTGATTGACCTATTAGCTTTAAACTCATGGTATAAAGGAGACCACGGACCTTCACTATCTAACCGGGCTACAATTTTTCGTAATAAATTGCCTTTCGATTTTTGTACAGCCGCTCTATAATGTGATCTGGCAATTTTCAGTTCATTAAAAGCAGATGTAATTGCTTCCCCTGTAATACGGCGTTTTTTAAGTTGGTAAAACATAATATCTCTTCATATATGTTTAATACAAGTGCGCGTCAATATTTGAATTTCCTGATTATATCTATATCAGCCCATATACGTCCCACTGCAGGGCACGGGCCTACTCTACCATCGAGAGAATCGATTGTTCCTGATTATATGCCCGTTGTCAATCTGACTCTCGTGAAATGTGAATAAGTGTGTAATTAAAGCATTGGCAAGCGGACCGTGAAGTGTACTTATGTATGTATGAGCCAGTGAGCGCATAATTACATCGAAAGTGTAATTTCCTTCAGTTATTCACCGAGTGTCACAGGCCTACCTAAACTATTTAACCAATTATATTAAAAAGGTTCTTGGTTTAAAAACCCTTAAGTATACATAATGTTTGTGCATGTTTTTCGCCAATATAAAGATGTTCAGAAAAGCTTAAATAATAAGTTTTAATTTTATTAAATGCTTACAGTTAAAAAATGTGTGTGTGTATTAGTGTACACACGTAAGAAGTGAAACTTCTTTATGACATCATTTTTCGAAAAATGATCTACTATTTACAAATTTACAGAATTGGTAAAATAAAGCTAAATTAAATAAAGTTTAAGCAAAAGGCTTTTATTATCATAGACAAGGATACAAATAATACAATTATTTCACCTTATTGCTACTTAGATTATGATAGCTTTTCATTAATTATAATAGAATTATTACTATTATTGTTTCTCTTTATTTATTTTACTATTTTTTTACATTTTTACATATATAATAAAAAATCAAAATACATATAAAAATATAAAAAAAGGAGATTAACCCAACGATGGCGAGGCTCGAGACCCAAGCCACCGGTGCTTAGGACCCCAAAGTGAGGAACCTCCTCACTATACGTGCCGTGTCAAGCAATACTGCCTTCTGAATCTGGCTCATGACCCAACGGCCCATTGAGAGCCTCTGGAGATGTTGGTCGAGGCTCTTTGGTATCAATCCATGTGCAGAAACAACAATCGGGACAATAATTGTTGAGTCGACATTCCACAATTCAGTAACCTCGTGTGCCAAATCTAAATATTTTGTCAATTTATCTTTTTCTGCTTTAACGAGGTTATCATCATGCGGAATGGTGACGTCAACAAGTATTGCCCGGCGCGCCAATCGATCTATTATCACAATATCAGGCTTATTGGCAACAATAGTCCTGTCTGTGATAACAGACCGATCCCAATACAGCGTAGCATGACCATTTTCAAGAACTGGTTGGGGAACATACTGGTAATATGGCACTTCAAAAGTCACAAGTCCATATCGAAGAGCAATTTGCTGATGTATGATCTTGGCTACTAGATTGTGTCTATGCAAATACTCGCCGTTAGCAAGATACGAACAACCGGAGATAACATGCCTGATGGACTCGCCAGGACGGTGGCATGCCCGACAGATGTCGACGGTACCGTCCTTCAGGATGTATTTCCTATAGTTGTTCGTCTTAATAACTTCGTCCATAATTGCAAAGACAAAACCCTCGGTTTCCCCAAAGAGGTTACCGAAACGTAGCCAAGACACAGACGCTAATCGGTCCACATCAGGCCCATGGAGGGCCCGATAGAACCGACCATGCAGCTCCTTGTCCTTCCATATTTCCTCGCGATCCTTAATACCCATCACCAGAGGTTTCCGCCAGTTCTCATTCGCCAAAGAGAGCGGGGTAAATCCTTTATCTACCATCACTACAACCCCATGCATATCCACGTCGCTGTGAAGGAAATAATCCCTGAGATTGCACACCTCGCGATTATGCAGGTCCTTAGCATTAAGCATACCTCGGCCTCCGCATCTCCGCGGGATGTACAATCGCATTACTGACGAACGTGGATGGTGCATACGATGTGCATTGTTATCGTTATACTTTCAAATATGAAGCTTTAAATAAATAAATATGGCACGTATCGGAAAAATGTGACTTAGAAATAAAGATGGCGCGTAACACAAAAACGTTACAATTTTTTGACATTGCTATAAAATTTCTCCCATACGTCGATAAAGAAGTTTCACTTCAAAAAGATGGCGCGTAACGGAAGAATGTGACGCGTAACGAAAAAATGTTACACTAATTTTTTTTCCAACCCCGATAAAGAAGTTTCACTTATAAAAATAGTTTCTTTGTATCTATATATTGATAGAGGTACTGAAGGCAGGTACTATAACGTTTTACCTATCATGCGCGGACTAAATCTACTTTGGGCAAAATTATGGTCTAAATCAGGTCTTTCTAGTCATACCTCGTAACGCGAAAAACATAGACTGCAAAATATTTTGAAGTATTCTGTTGCGAATTCTCTTAAATACGGAATGTCATAATTCAATCGGTACAAAGCAGTACAAAGCATTTTCCATATAAACGAAACATTTTAGCATCGTTACATATTCATATTCTGTAAATTTAGTTGCAAACATAAAATTCTCGCTCCACATCCGACGCACTGTGTAAGTTAAATAATACCTACGTTGTCTATATCCGATATTTTTTGAAGGTAAAACCTCATTTACACGAGGTGATGTTCTCGCCTCGACGATACGATGATTGTAAGGATTGTATAAAATAGCTAGAAGCAGAGAACAATTATCTTATAAAGATTATCGTCCGTCATAATAGCAGGCGATTCTCGCCCGAATTTAGGCGAGAAACTCTCAGATAAAAACTTACAATTATTACTCATCACTGTCACGTTGCAGATTATCACCACACCTATACCCCTATACCTTCCATAGTTTTAATTGTACAGCGTTTACAAACTAAGTAAATGATGTTTCCGAAATAAATATGAACGATACATTTTTGTCTACACATAAAAATTATCACTGGATTTGTATTGTATTGTATAATAAATTGAAACATAAATTCGTGATTATAATATAAGTGAGTATGAGTAGTAAAAATAAACAATTATTAATTAGAGCCGCTCTTTTTATAGGTCTTTATTGTAGGCTCCAACGTCACTATAGACTCTTAAATATTATATTAAGAATTGGAAATGTACATAATCGCAGAAGAATTTATTCAAACAGATGGAATAAAAGCGGAGATTGTACACACTCAGAAAACAGGGCCCTTCTACAATATACGAATAAACAATCCTATGAGGCAATTCTTTTATTTAAAAAGAGCTCAAAGTGCAATTAGCGCGCTGAAAAATTAACAACTGTACAGGTACCTTCGACTATATCAACGTTGGATACAGTAAAATACAAGTCATTTCCTTTTCTAATAATTTGTAAGTATATAAAATCTAGTCTGAGTGTTAATTAGCAGAGGTAAAGGAAAACTGCCAGTAAAGCTGACAGAGCTCTTTGATAAACCATCGTGAAGTTTTCATTAGTCAGTGGATTAATAAAATCTATAAAAGTTCTCAACTGCTGCAACTGCGGCGGTGCGTTAGTGCTGGGATATTATTAATTTATCGATGATCGATACACCACCAATTACCGCTGACCGAGATTGCATTCCGTTTGAAAAATTAGTTTCGCCGGCCAAATTCACTTTCAAACACAATCACTCCATCATTAGAAAGTGTGAATGGTATTCGATGTTGCTAATAAATTCAACAACGGTTGCGGGTAAATATTACCTTTTAGAAATGTATTCAAAGTTGGATAATATTTTCAGTTTTGTTTACTAGTATCTTATACCGGGTATATTATGACTACGACCGAAAATAATGCCAGATGGTACTTTTAGTCGTTACGGACACAAATCAACTAAACATTTCGCAAATAACGAAGGATTTTTTGTATTTTTTTAAATATAACCATGTTTGGATGGAAATGCCTAGGTTTTGCGAAAATAGAAATTTAGACCCGTACGTACCATGGCGTCTTTAAGAATAAAAAGTGTACATTATTATAAAGGAAAACTATGTATTTACCACCAAAATATGACGATAAGTAACAAAATATAACGAATTTTTAGTTGCATCGTGTCTGAAGTTACAGATACTACATCCTGGCTTCGTTTCCGGTCGCAGTTTGGATATAATACCTTAAGTAGGAAGCGGCACAGAAACTTTCTTATTTGAATAGCGCGCCATACAGCAACTTTTAGTTCCTTAAACAGGAATATAGTCTCATTCAATAGGCGTGTCCTACCATTTTGTTAAAGGTCAGTACAAACTTGAGATTTTCGCAATGTAATGAGCAGAACCATAGCCATCTTCAAGATATCATTTTTAAAAAGTAAAAAAATAAAGCTGTACGTGTACCGCTTGGTAATAAAAAGGAATTATATTATATGTATTAGATATTTTGGTTTTTTCATTATCAAAAATAAGAAAGTGACTTCGTCGCACCCTGTATAAACAAGGTAATCTTTTAGCAAGAAATACTTAACTTAAGCCTTAGTGAGTTAATCCATATGCCACTAGTACTTTCAATTACGTGAAAATTATAACTTCGATAAATACCAATTGGATGGGTCGTACCGCGTACGTCACCATTGAATCTTTCCTTACTCGCCAAGCCTGGGTTCGCCTCGAAGATCTCCGTAAAGTTGCAGATTAATCTTTTCAAATTTATCCTGTCTCTCTCAAATATAAGACGGACGTACAAAAAGATTCTCCGCTTTTGCAATTATACTTGCATAGTTAAAATGCTCATTAAGAATAGACACGCATCTCTAACTTTGTCGTTAATATTGGGATTTATTCCTAGTAATTTTTCGTTGAAGAATTATTTTATCTCTTGGTAGGTGAAAACACGAAATAAATAGGTTATTTGTTTGAATTTAAATATTAATATCATATAAATATAGATAGTTAATGTTATAGAAAATATTTTCTGGGGTTTTATTACGTTTCTATTTCGTATTACCTATCGCATTGGTAGAGTGACAAAATATACCTATATTACAAAGTTCGTGGAATCATCATTTCAATTTGTGTTTATTTTTGTATGTCGCAAAGTTCTTAATACTTTAAACCGTCATCATACTTATATTCCGGCAAAATTTTACATACAATGAAACACATTTTAATGTATTACTCACTCATTCAACCGCCCAACTCAATATAACATAAAGGTTTTAATTAATATAGCTCCCGGTACATCTGCCACATAACTGAATAAATGTTTCCATTAAAAAAAGTGCTCGACTGCAATACACTGGGGAGAAGCGGCAATTATTTCACTTTACGCTGCATAAATGTCGCGGGGAATGAGGACATCGCTACTACTGAAAATAAAGCACACTATAAAAGAACATTGTTCCTATGTAACTGCCCTGGGCGGCCATTTGTTACCCAGCGATATGTACTTACTGTATTCATAAACGTCTCGATGTTTTGTGTCCCAATGTCACTGTTATTACGAGAATTGGATTTAGGTTTTGGTGGTTCGTAATAGGATATTTTCAGTTTAACGTTTTTTGCAATGAAAAATACAGAGGATACTAAGATAACAATGTTTTGGCAAGAATAGGAAATAAACTGGAGGAATAACCGCAGTTGAAAAGAAAATCATTTACTGTGGTGGAATATCTATAGACCTGTAGTTCGAAACCTACGTGAGTGGGATAAATATATGGCATATATATTTTTGACACAGTCTGCCGATCTTTTGGGGTGGTGATGGAGGGGCTGAACGAAGAGACAAGAGAAGTGTTATTAAGCCTCCTTACAAATCATTCGTTCTTATTACATAGTGGTAATCATTCAATTTTTTCTATAATAAAAATATACAACTCATAAACCAACAAATATACTGTTAGGTATAAGAAGTTAAAATTAACTTAAAATATCTCCGACAATAAAATATCAATATTTATTGTCGAACTGCTTTACCTATTCAATCGTCTGATAACTGCTATACGGAGAATAACTTTGACATATTGACAGACCTAAAGAAAATACTATTCATCGAAGATGTATTATCTCATGATTGAATTAATCTTAAGACAAAGTCAATGGATTCATCCACACACCAGTATAATATAAATGCTCTACAGGCGTATGTATGTATAATACAAAGGCGAACGTCAATAATATAATTTAACAGGAATGTATCGATAGGTATTGATTCCGGGCTCGAGCACTACAGAGAGGAAATCCAGCGTTAGCACGTTCAATCTCATTTCTGTCACGCTTGCAATTGGCCGTCGCTTGATAAAAGGGCGCAACGCTTCAAAGAGATTTCCAAATTGAGTTGGTGTCAGATATTATTAAGTGACACTCAAAGACTTGCGGTTAAAATGTATTTCTGATTGAATTCCCATTGGACGGTACTACAGAAGCACAAGATACTTTATTTATAAGAATGGAAAATAATAAGATCCTTGTATCAGTATAGTGACGTCAATGAACTAATGTTTTTAAGTTGGGAAAATACTAATTATTTTGAATTATTCTCAATGTTTTATAATGATTACTATGATTTCATCAAATACTTTAGCCATCTATTCTATTGGTTCAAAGTATATTCCTAGTTAATATTTAGCTTTGGCCACTGTCATAATAATGTATCTTTATGGGAAAAATGATATGACATCAGTCCGTGAAACGTGGAAGGATACTTCACTTCCGCGTTCGCGTCCAAGTACGCTATACTCACGAGGTAATGTATGACGTCAGGCTCTATAAACCTATGCAGGTAACAAGTAGTTCTGCACTAAGTGGCACGTTACAATTTGCATCGAAACGTCTCACGGTTTGCCACCTCGCTTGTCAATTGTCAAACCCAAGTGGTTATTATGGGATTCGCTCGTGTTTCACATCTTTAACAGAGTGCTTCGAGGGAAATGTCAAGTGGTCGCCATATTTTCCTCGGGTTCTTAGAGTCGACGCTTTATTGATGGAAACAGTTCAACCACTTATGATGGGTATTTTATATGTTACGTATGTACTCTTAATTATAGCTTGCTTTAATGGTATGGATGCTATCATCAGAAAACTTTATAGCTGAGATTTTTGGTCACTAATTTCTTCGATATATGGAGTCTATCAACAACACCAAGTCAGCTTGGTAGACCAAATCGTCTTCTCCTAAAAAATGCTTTCAGACAGCCCTCAGTTGTTGTAAAAGTGGGGTACATTTAAATAGACGCAACGCAACACGACATTTTATATGTGTCGTAGAAAGATTTGGCTTATAATTTTACGACTGGTCGCCTGTCTGGCATCGACCCTTTTGGGAAATTACGTATGTAGGCATGTACCGTAACATATTCTAATATTATTCTTATAGTATACCTACTGTTGCTTAAAATCAGTCTGCATATTTTTTTACGATATAACTCTGTCAGACAACCTAGCTTATTTATTATAGTTGAAACATCTGTGTTTGTATTTGAACTGAATAACGTTACTGAAAAATACGAGTATACCTATCGGATCAAGAATGAATATTTCGAGTCAATTTTATTAAAACTACTTGGAGCTATAAGTGACAACAAACGTTGTGTCTCGTACACCTTCAAATGAATATACAAATGGAAATGGAATAGAGCTGTGGAAACTCGGGATTAAGCCAGCTGCCCCGGCTTTGTAGGTGGGCGCTCTCCGAACAGAGTTTGTTCGGCTCAGCGGAGGTGTAGCGTTATTATCAACCGGAATAATTAGATCTCACCAAAAGTACATAGACGCGGCTAAATGGAGTATTGAAAGGTCTCGGATTGTAGATGAATCAAATATAAATTATATTTGACATCGTGTTTGTTTTGTCTGTTTACATTGATGTTTTAATTTTTTTATGTATTCTGGTAGGAACTGTTAGACATTAATAGACTATAAATTATGTTTAAAATTGATCTTTGTATGTTAGTCCAGTCAAGCTATAAACGCGTATTTAGACATCCAAAAAGTGGTTTTCAAACCTACATATGGTAGGGTGTCCGCGACCATTCAAATCTAGGTTCACAAAAACCTATTTTTTGCAAATATTTTGTCTCCTATGTGTTTTTCGTTATTTGTATTTATTATCAATATTGTAGAGGATTAAGTTACCTGCAACTTTTGGATGAAAATATTTTTTTTACGCCCCCTATCACATCGTGGGACGGAACATACAAGGCGAAATGTGGGTGTCCTGGTGGCGCCTCTGCTTACCCTTTCGGGGATAAAGGCGTGAGTGAGTTTATGAATCCTTTTAGAGATAGAGGGCGTAGAGCGCGCGGTTAGAGCATCATTTATGGCCAATCAGTAGTCCAGGTCGAAAAAACGCCACATAAAGTATATTTATTATAGATAAATACATAATTATTGACATATAAAAGCACTAAGAAGGTACATTAATAAAAAAATTAAGATGGTCGTTAATTTTCAAATGTTCCGCGCAAGTACCTATTTTTTTCTTTCAAAAGATCCTTCTCCGGACCATTACTACCACAAAAAAATACTTAGCGTAATTGGTCAAGCCGTTCACGCGTAATGCAATGTCCAAGGATTTAGGGATTCATTTTTGTATATAAAAATTTTATAAAAAAAATTACCTACATATTGTTGTAGTGGCTTTCATCATATACTAGTATATCCTTCTTATCTTACTTTTAAAGAAAAATCAGTATAATACAAAAGGTAAAGATAACATAACATTAGTATACATATTTTGATCGAATTATTCATGCAACTGGACAAGAATATTTTCCGTCTTTAGATATTTTTTTTTGAAACGTATTACATAAATATTAACATTGCAGCACTTATATTCACACACTGCACAATCGCACACACAGATATAAAGGAAAACAACACACCTTATACCTAATTCCTATTCTGTTTCGTAATTAAAAAACTTTCAAAAGAATTCCCTGGAACAATGCAATGCAATATCCAGAAGTTAGGAATTTCAAGCGCTAAAAACAAGAGCGGTAGTTATCTGGCATTGTACACACGTGGAAACGTTTCCACCCAATGGATTTGCCAGATAGCCTGTCCAGCGAATTATGCCGGCCTGTGGGAATCTGCTAATTTCGCGCATAACCAAAATGTGTGCCCGTCGTTTACAGCGAAATTGGACGCAGTGCGGGTCATATGCTAATGCGGGAAATGCATTAAACTTTGCCTTTGTCAGGTTAGCGGCTGAACTCTGTTGTGCGTTGTATGCGTACTGATGACTACGTTTTAAATGTTTGATGGGATAATATACACCGACGTTGATTTAATTAGGACCTAAATCAGGTATAGACAAAGAAATAAAAATTTATGTATGAGTCATACACATGACCAACCAATGAGTTAAAGTAAACATGGATAATGTCAGAGGAAACACGTCTTAATATTCTTTTATGAACCCCCGTATTGATTCTCTACTTTGATCTACTGTAAAAAGACAGAAAATACAAGTTTGTTCCTCGGATGACCCAATATGAAGTGCCTCAGCGTCTTGTGTTCTTAATTCATAATAACACCCCAACTATCGCTGTATAAAAAGCGAAATAATATGATTATACCAAAGCCGAAGTTTCCGCAGGTCACGACAAGGAAAAATAAAACGCAGACTTCCCTTTGTCTGCGGGCACAAACTTTACCTTTGAGACCGCTTTGAGAACTTCTACAAAAGACACTTTCCTCAAGATGATTAATGGGATCTCATTGCTTTTTTATCTCTGCAGATAGTTCAGTGTTTTCATTAATTAGGGATTTGAATGGTTGTGTTTTAATCCTGTGAATAACTGCTTTCTTTTTGGTAACTAAGATGAGTTGGTTTCAGTGAGATGTAGTATCATGAAATTGGATTATAAATTGTCTACGATGCGTTGTTGTCACGCTGTTGTCAAAATATTAGGGTCAGTTTTTCTCTCTTCTCATATTATTACTCGTATATATGACATTTTAATACTATTATATTGGAAATATAAATGCTTGTTGTTTGTACTATGAAAACATATCTCAAACAATGCGTTTAATAGGTATTTCTTTAATTTTATTTGTAGTATCAAATTTCGGCACGCGCGAATAGAACGTATACCGCCTGTATTTTTATATCAGACAGGCTGCAAATCAATATGTATAGTAAGTCAAAGAATCTATATAAATATACTTTGGCCCAGTTACTACTGTTACTAAAACACGTGAAGCGATTATATTTGCACCTAAGTCTTTATCATAATCATACATAGGTATAGGTTATGTTGAGATGGACAAACACATACCCAAAAGGGTTTCCACGGTGATCTGTTATATTATGTGATCAATTTCAATAAATTCCAAAAATCCTTAATATTTTTTCTTTGATCTTTTTATTTATTAATTATTATTATTCATTATTACCCCTTAGGTATGCTTACTTAATCAGGGTTTTCTAATTTGAGTAACATAAGTAATATTAAAAATGTAAAATTATAAAGAATTTTTCGTATTGCTGCTTGTGTCTTTTCACTTCCCAAGCGTTTGTACTTAGTATTTGACAATAAACTTCTTGTACAACATAGACGAAAGAACATTTTGATTCTAAATTAGGTTAATACCATACGCATGAGTGCATTCTAAATCCCGTCAAAGCCATTACAGTTACTCCGTGTGGCGGCTATTGTGATGCCTGTTGCCAGCGGTTCAGCATCCCGCTGGTTAGTGTCCTGATTGCCTCGACCGAAGCATCTGCACAATACAACATCGTTCACTATAATAGTTCAAATTGCTACACCAAACGGCTAAAGCGTCAATTTATTAAAGGTCGTCCGCCCGCTTTGTAATCCAATACAGAAGCAACGTGTGTGAAAATTTCCATGCTCTAGCCACCACTGTGATTGCTCAAATTTGTTATTCATACTGCAATGGTTTGACTGAAGTTTCCTTAGTATACTCCGAGGTCTCTTGTTTACATTTTTCAACTGAAGGCTTAACGATCACAAATTGTTTTGTGGTAATGAGTTCGCGCGGCTGAATAATTTTGAACGAAATATCGTGAATATTTTAATGCTTTATTAATTAGCGGAATCAAGAATCGCACGGTAACTGAAGGGCTTTAAGTGGAATACTTATCAAATATGAAATGTTATGCTGGAATGTAAAAAGGTTTAATTAAATTTTGTCCATCATCATTAGTGTTATTAATATTAGAATCAGTTTGTTGTTACGAGTAAAATTCATTATTCATTTGTTTTAAATCTGGTCTGCTTTTTATCTAAAGAGAAGTGATTTTGCAAGTTTCCATTACATATATTGTGTTATTAAGCTACTTCTTGTCAGAGAACCGACAACCGTTGGGGTAGACGTGTTCTCGAGTGGAGACCGCGCCTCGGCAAACGTAGTGTAGGACGCCCTCCAACCAGGTGGAGCGACGATATTCGTGGGGTGGCTGGTAGCGGTTGGCGACGATGGGCTGAAGATCGAGTCCACTGGCGTGCTATGGGAGAGGCCTATGTCCTACAGTGGACGCAGAAGGGCTGATGATGAAGCTACTTCTCGATACGGTTCCGATGATAGCACCCGACGAGAGAAACGAGAACTAAAAACGAATTTATCCTTTGACCAAGTGATAACATTTCTAAGTGAATTATTCTTTCTAATAAATTACGGGACATGAATCCACGTTCGGTGTGAAAAATAAAAAAATGAACGTAAGCCCTCTAATACAATATACTATGAAGAAATAATAAGGCAATCGCGAAAATTATATGTTACAGTACGACTATTATGCAGAGCGAACACTGACTGCCGTACTCAGAGACTTTTAATGTCAAATCATTATTTAATGTAGATTTTACCAAGAGAAAATAAAGGACAATTTATTTGACGTTAAACTTTGCTAAGCGTGGCCATGAGAAAATTGTGAGTATATAATATATTATATGGAGGATAATCTCCGGGACCACTGAACTCATTTGGAAAATTATTTCACATTGAAAAGTAATTTGTTGTGGATAGAAATGGAAACAGATTGTATTATATTGAACACGTATTGTGAAAATTACACAAAGGTATGGTGATGTACTTCCACTGTCTACCTAAATCGTGGAAATTGCACGAAATAAAGCATGCCTTATATGTTGCTCTCAAAAACACATAAATCTAGTTAATAGTAGAGAAGGTTACTATAGTTTACACATTCGTTTAGTACATTTAGTAGTATATTTACATAATTATATATTTCGTGCAGGAAATAAAGCAAAAGTGGTACAGTCTTGCTGTCGACAGTTCAGCCAAAAAAGTAACTATATCTGCTATTATCCTACCCACACATGGTAGGTATGAACTATGACCCAACATATTTTATTTATCATATATATTTTTACTATCAGACTTCAAGAGACAGAGTCTAATGTCAACTTTTAAATCAACATCAAACATCCCGAGAAAAAAAAAATCGACATTAATTTACGCCGCCCAGCTTCGACCGCCCAGCCAATAAAGACATGTTTTAATTTAAGATGCCTTCAAAATACTTGCGAAAAAACGTCTTCAATTTTCTCAGGGCAAAGCGTGCGCGCTTTGATGTTTTTTGTAAGTAAGCTTTTAGTGACAAAGAAAACCTCGAAGAAAATAACTTGGTCATATATTTCGGCTTAAATTCTTAGAGTTTCCTTTCTATTTACAAATAGAGTCTTACCCAATCAACGTTTAAGCCACAACCTACAGTAAATCTCAAAGGCAGAGGTTGATGAAAAAAACGTATAAATCCCGCTTAAAATATGAAATGTTTCCACCGTAAGATATTTAATATGCTGCAGCAATTCGACCTGAATACAGCTGCGCAGTTCGTTAATGGAAAATATTCGTTTTCCAGACGTCGACTTGCTGGTTGCTCTACTTTATCACGCATTCCAGCAAACCATTCTTGGTTATGCCTTTACGCTATGGGCTTTAAATATATCTGTAGTAATTGTCCAAAAAAAAAAGACTATATAATTGGCTACGAGAACCAATTGGTTAGATACAAAATAAAACATTACTGCACTTTTGAAGATAAACTTATATACAATCGTTGTGATTTGAAATATTATGAAAAGAAATAAATTATATGGTACAGAAGAAATGTGACTAATAATGAAAAACATTTTAAAGATTCAATAATGAATTTTCATTTTATTTCAATGAATTCTTCGTTTTGCAATTCACGCGTCAGCGCATTAGTGCAGTACAGCGGCAACAACATGCTATTTCAGTCGCTGCTGCGCGAGCACTGAACATTCTACGCTTAGGTAAGTAGGCATTACCAATATGTATTTTTTTGATAAAGAAGCTAAAGAAGAACACAACTTTTTTTTTGTATCCAATAAAAAATAAAATGTATATAATTGTAGGTTGAAGTGTTTCAATTGACCCCCTCTTACATATAATACCTATGTTTGGCACAAATAGAAAAGCTTGACGAACTGTGGATGGTACTAGTGCCACTTCTACCTTCCCACTTCAGCGAAGTAAGAAGGTAAAAATAGTAAAATCTCAGTAGTTTTTTTAAAGAACTGTGAAAGGGATTACGGAGACCAAACACTAAAATATAGTATCAGTACTCGGATGTCCTCGTATACTCGTTACTCTTGTGATTTGTGAATTATATAATTACAATAATAATAATCCAGCTATATGTTTAACTGCAGGCCTTCCTTACAATGAAAAGAGTGTAGGCGATAGTTAATTTTTAATAATAATTTTCTCTAACACGAGCACTGTGTAGCTGCTTGCGTATTTAATTAAGACAGGTTGCAATGATGCACCTAGCACCGCCGCGGCATTTCCGTTTAGATTATGTGTACCCTAGCAATATTCTAATAGTGGGTGCTTCCGATAATTAATTAGCTGCGAGAATACAGCTATGCCCATGTCACATACAGGCATAATGGAATATTCCCGTAGAACATTGGAACTGACATGTAATTAGATTTCACGCTGTGAGGAAAATTAAATCATAATGAAAATATTGCTTATTAAAGTATTTTTAGTGAGTGTTTTGAGTCGTATACTCGTATATAATGCTATAATGCTTCAGAGCAGGCAGCTGTGGAGAAAAAACTCTAAACTAAAACAAAAAGCACTTAGCATGAATAGTTTTTTCTTTCGCTTTCTCTACTCCTTCTCTTATTTTATTGACCTTTTTAACATTACAATGATCAACATGGAGATAATTGCATAATATGCTGGCTATTATGACGTTTAAAGTTTCAATACAATGTCTCATATCCCGGAATATCTACATATGTAGAGGATTGGCGGTATTATACCGCTTAACGTGAACTTTTCGCTCTGAAATTTTTCATATAAGCAGCAGGGGCTGGAATTTATAATAAACATGAAAACGATTTCGTATGTGGGAATACTAGCGCATGTAAAATTCTAATACAAATCTCGATATATCGGAATATCTATTTATGCCAAGGATCGACGGCAGGACGTGAATTTTTCCGTCTGAAAATTTCCATATTAGCAATAACTAGGGCTGAAATTTGTGCCCAAGTAGGGATATGCGCTCTCTCCGTGACATCCAGGAATGTAATAAGGATGGGGGTACTAGGTAGTACAATTTTAAGGTGTGTTTTTACCACTATGATACTAGTTCACAATTATGTCTACTGCTTCGCTACGGAGAGAAGTGGACAATATTTTAAAGACTATCAGAGACTTAGAGACTTTCAATGCTCAGTGAAAATAAAATGCTGTCGATCCTCGCTTACAGGAGTAGCAGTGGCGGGTGTGAGGGCGGGACATCTCTAGTAGTATCACTTCTGCCTACGGGGATGTAAGCGTGATTTTATGTACATACGTCCGGGTACAAACTGGACTATTTTTTATTTCTTTTTCATATTAAATATCCGACATCCTTAGAGTATTTGTCTCAAAACGTTGAGTCAACAATTTCTTAGGATCGTTTGTTTGAAGTCGATACTTCAAAGCCTACTAAGTGAAATTCTTAGATACACGAATTAGTTCTTCTCGACCTTACGTAAAGAAAACGCTGTTCCAATATGAAATTCTTTCGTATTACGGTCTGTATTGCCACTCTGTAGTACAAATTAGCTTCACCGCAATTAAATCGATCAATAATAATTATTATTAACTGTGAGAAATCACGTTTCAGCTGCAGCTTCTTATTCAGCCGTTTATACAACGTTAATAATAAAAAAGTAACTATGTTTTTTTTTTCATATTTGATTAATAATTTACATCACACATATTTACATTGTAATCCTACACTGTTACACTTCAAAACCTTTTCTACTCTTCTTCCGTCACTCCCAGTTCAGAGATCTCTCCTGCCATGATTTCCTAGGCCTACCGCGACGTCTTAATCTAACAAATAATATAATATTTTCTGAAATAAATATTATCATAGAATAATTAATAATTAATTGCCTCTGCAAATAGATTTGACACGAATCCAGAGCTCAATAGCAAGACGGCACGGTCTAACAAACATTCAACAAAGACGCCGCCGCACTAGTCACGCGATAATTCCATTTTATTATTTAAACCCCGATGTAAACAACATATTCTGTTAATGTACTGTGGCCGCAAAGAACTGGTTAAGAGACTATTCCACCCATTCACCCGTCAATGCATCTCCTTTCACCCGGGATCAATAGTGACTCGCAAAGAATAGGAGTCAAGCACCGCAGCTCAGCGAGCCTCAATAGCTTGTAATCTCAATAACTCCAACAAGCAGATTACGGACAATACATTTATCTTTGCTCGAATAAATATATATAAATATTTATATTATTTTATACACCAGTAAATACAGTTAGAGTACACTTTTAATGGTGGCAATTTAAATGCAGGCCATTTTCAACGGATCGTTATAGAAATCCTTGAGGAATCATAACCGACAAGAGTTTTAGTGGGTATGCTGGCGTACGATTGTTTTAGAACCTATCCCAGCTGCAATGTCACTGCCAGGCTGCGATGCCAGTAAAAGGAGACCGAGGTGACCAATTCATACTAAAAGTGAGGCCTAAGAGCATGATTCACATCAAAATAACGATGTTACGAAAGTGAGGTCCACTTACTGTTAATATATGGACAAAAAATACCGTACCCTTGCCCCGTTTACTTGACAAATTCATAGGCACCATGTTGTAATTTCATTCAAGTTTATTTTTCCCATTCGATAAATGATTGCCAATTTCCCCCTTCCTGTCTCAGCCAGCTTCCGCGCGGAAATTATGTTCCTTGTAACAAATCTGCTAAGCGAAGTGTCAAACGAAATAGAATCAAATTAATTGGCTGTATAGCTTATTTGAATTTTATAAATAACTCAGGTAATTTACTTTAAGAACCGTTCGTAAGTAAAATTGTGGGCGTCTAGATTTATTGGATTTTTATCGGTTTCACACGGCACGCGTTGTAATATTCTCGTGTTATATTTTATACAGCACTTTTCCTGTGCCTAGAAAAAGACAAGAATATACTCTATGTCCTCATAAATAAATTAAAAATATTAAAAAACATTAGTCTAAAATGGATGGAAGATGAATGCAGGCTGCTTCCAAAAAGTATATGTGGTGATCTACGGAAAGGGCTTTTTTAGCATTGGACTTCCAGAGGCTGAAAAAATGAAGAAGAATTTAATACAAATTGCCCATCGATAGGCATGTCAACAGTTGAAAAATTGCCATTCTGCGTAATGATCGCGATTTTTATCTCCGCAAGGATGAATATTTCCTTCTGAGATGAACACAAGGCGTGGGTGTTGGTGCATAGCGTATTATTTGTGGTGCATTGCATGATACTGAATACGGAATATTAATAAGAAGAAAAATCGTCAATAAAGTCGCCATTTGTTTATTACCAGAACAAACTTTTAAGCTTCGTATTTATCCGACTTGTAATAACAACTGTTTTTACTAAAAGTCTTTATATATCTAGACATAATATTTTACCAAACTTTCCAGTGGACTTGAACGGATCTCCACAAACTATTCTAAGGGTTCTCGTAACGTAATATATTTATTTCTCCGCAATAAACGTGGGAAGCCGGTCCCCTCGCGTTTTTTAATTTGCATTTCAATGCTCCATTCCTTAGCATTAAGGTGTGTTGTAATAATGTACGGGGTTTAAAAATTAATCGTTGGTCAACCGAGCTTACTTGTGAAAAGCAAGCACGTGCTAGAAGCCACATTGACTCCACAAATGGTTAAATCCTCCGGTTTGCGAACTTCTACTATACGGTTACCAGTCACACGGAATGAATGTAGTCGTTGAAATATAACAACAAAAATAACGTTTTACTAAAGACTAAGAATTAAAATTAAGAAAATTAAAAAAGTGGTGCCAGCTCTCGGACTATAATATTTCTCTTCTGTTTCTGTATGTTAATTAACTGTGTACAATAAAGATTTAAATAAATAAATAAATATTTATACCTTACATAGTTAATACACGATAATTACCTCCTGTAATTAAATTATTACTTACGCCCGCGGTATACATACCTAATACGTCTCACGGGATTTGTATACCGTCTATATAACCATATGGGCACATACAAAATATGCATTGGCTGGACAATGGGCCCAAGGGTACCTGATGAAGGGTACCAATGTCTGACAGAATATTGACGTAAAATGACAGCTCTGCTCTGCTTTGGTATTCGCCCTCCACTTCTACAAGGTAGAAAGTATCCATAGGTTTATCTAAAGAGCCCAGAAATATTTTTGATGTTGTGCAACGTAATTATTCGTAAAATAACGTTGTTATTTTGTGATGTACATTGACATACTAATGTCCACCGAACAAAAACGTAACTACCTAACTACTGTTCTTTAAAAAAGAGGGTAGTAAAAATACCTTCACCCAAGATTAATGAATCAACATTAGTATTGCTCTATTTTTTTTAAATACTGTAATACTATTCATAATGTGTTTTACATAAGCGAACATTGATAAAAAACCTAACTACATAAATTTATAAACCACCACGTAAAGAAAAAATTAACATGGATATCCTGGTAAAAACTTTTTTTTAATTGGTGTACACGGTACGAAGATAAAAGGGATTGCGGTTGTTACTGAACAGAACTGGACACCAATTATCTCTACTGGCACGCGTCATACGCGATTTCTTTTTATTACTACAGGTACGTTCATGATTCATAGGGCATTCATAATTTTTAATTTCACTCCGTTTGCGTACACAAAAATTTGAGCCCAAAAGGTTAACACCTTTACGTAACTTGTGATATTATACACGTCTCAATTATAGTTTAGCAAATTAATATTCAAACATTCATGATCATCAGCCCACTGCTGGACATTTTTTTTATTTTTATTAGTACAGTTTGTTACAATATAACATCATCGTCGTACATTATTCTACTTATAAATGTAACATAGATTGTACACCTATTTAAGATTATTACTGTTATTGAAGTAACAGATTTTAAAACTGATTTTAAAAGAAATACTTTTTGAAGTAAATTCGTAAAACAGATTACCAACAGGAAAATATCAACTTTACAAATGTAAATAAAGGAACTGGAGCTTAACTGTTATTTCGACCAGTGAAAGAAAACAACAAACTTTTTTTGTAAACCAAAATAAAAGTTTTGCTCTTAAATTATTTACAGTCAGATTGATACTGTTGACTGTGCTAATACCGACAAAAGTTCAAAATATACCTTCATTTTCCTTGTCTAAAAAAAGTCACAAACTTTTTCTGCTTGTAACCAGTAGAATTTATTTTTAAATACAACTTTATTTCTCGTGGCCAGTGGCACGTGATTCAGTCAGGAAATTCTCAGATGAAAAAGTTTTCTTTATTTTTAAATGGTTTTATTTAGCCTGCCCTGTTTGTTTGTTTATTTATTTGTGTGTTTCTTGGGGTCAACTTTAGTTATTAATTTGTACCCTTTCTGTTGACAGATTGATCTTTGGTTTTGATGACAATATTTTTTTTACTCTGTATCATTGTAAATCAAAGATGGCCGCGATATGTTTACATATATTTTTCAGAACTATCTCAATATTTATTTAATAAGTCCGACTAACGAGCAATCAGATCACCTAGTGGTGAATGATCGCTGCCGCTAATGAATATTCACAATTGAGCCTGGATATTTTGCCAGACCAACAAATTGAGTGGGGGACGGGAAGAGCAAAGAATGGGAAGAGGAAAGGAGAATTGCATATAAAGCAATTTCACTCACCAAACGAAACGCGACAGCAAACTTTTCGCTTTACGTCGATTTCCTGTGAGACAGCGGTACCGTCCCGGACGAGCCTAGCGACTAGCCACTTATACCAGAGCATGACTTATTATGATTGACAAAACTGTGGCTTTACCACTTCTAAAGCTTCAAATAACTATATTATTGCCGATGTTGTGTATATATTTCGGATATTAATTTAGTTATTAGAAATTTTAAGGCCGTATGCGATATGAAATTATGAATTGACAGCCTCCGTGGCGCAGTTGGTTAGACGCCGCCTGTGAAACGAGAGGCCGCGGGTTCGATCCCCGCACCGAAACAAATATTTGTGTGATAGGTATTTGTTTCGGGTCTGGGTGTTTGTGAGACCGAAAAGTCTCTCGTAGCTTCTGATACCCACGACACAAGTCTCGACTTAGTGTGGGATCAGGACTATGTATATGACTGTTGTCCATCAACTAAATTATATATTATTTTATACCTCAATTTTTATACTGTGTTCCTATTTGGAGCCAACAATATTGATTTAGTAAACTGAACACACAGTAAACACAACCGATAAATAAAAGATGTCGCCTATTATTATTCCACACGAATTGATAATAACTAAATATTCAGATGTTCAGGAAATTTAAGCATATTCCCGTAAAATTGTAAAATGTGAATGCACGCAAATTGAATTCAAGCGTCGTGAACATCCCTTGGAGCAGAATTTCAAAGTGATCTAATAAAAATGTACACGTCACGGTTACAATATGAATATAACCGTTGGATCGTAGCGACCTTTGACTATTCAAACAGAATAATGTTGTATCATAAATTATTGTCTACCTTGTATTATTCCAGGGTCTTTTCGTCCAAAGAAGCAATTAGTAAGCGGGCTTAACAGTGTCAAGAAATGATGTACCTTTGCCTATAGGTACTCTGCCCAGACGGCGTGGCACGTGTCTTCAGGTGTAGGATAATAAAAATGTAGATTTGTTATAATAATTATTTATTAATTACTTTATTTATAATTCTAATTAGTTAGGGTATTTAAAATATCCGTTTGACCTTGTGAAGTTTACTGCTCTGAGAATTACCAAAATAAGCTAAATTTTATAATATATTATCATATTGATGTAACAATGTTTTTATCATTTACATTTGATACATTAATATGTTTTCCCTTTATTTAATATTCTAGTTTTTTTCATTTTTACACATATATACAAAACTCACGCCTTTCTTCCAGAAAGAGTAAGCAGAAGTTCTACCAGGACACCCATATATCGCCCTGTATGTTCCGTTCCACGATGTGATTGGGGGCCAGCCAATCGCCATATCTTTCACAAATTCCTGACTCCGGGCTGATAATGAGTAGAAAAATCCAATGTCATTATGCCCGACCCGGTATTTGATCCCGAGACCTCAGCTATGCAGTCGTACCGGAGTACATATACGCCACCGAGGCAGTCATAATTGTATTATTACACCTAAAACGAACAACAAAAAACATTCCAAAATATTAAAAAAGAATTCAGACGACAATGGCGAGACTCGAGACCCAAGCTTCCGGTGATTAGAACCCTAGAGTGAGGAACCTCCTCATAATATGTCCTCACAATAATTTTGAATCTAGATCTTGACCCCACGGCCCATTGAGAGCCTGAGTGTTGGTCGAACCCTTGGTATTAACCCATGAGCAGAAACAGCAAAAGCAACATTAATATAATTTATATTAAAATTAATGTTAGTCTTTTCATTTCAATCAACAAAATGGACGTGAATTTTCAAAAAGCCTATAAAAAAATGAATGTATTTGATGTTACGTCATTTGATAGGGAAATATCTGCAGGGTAAACAAAAGCGAGAGGATTAAAAACGCCCTCCGGTTATTGCAGAACTGTTTCACCAGACTTTTATGTTTGCCGAAAATAATATTTTATTTTTTTTGGTACGATTTCCATTGAAATATTTTTCAATGTACATACAGCTTTGACAGGGATTTAAAAAATGTGAGGTATTTTTTTTAGAAACTGTCGCAATTTTTTTCAGTCCATATTGGTGCTGTATTGGGTGTTACGTATTCCAAATCGGACGTTTCACATAATAACTAGAAGAAGAATTATAACTATAGGATAAAGACTAAAATCTTAAGTTAATGACGTTAGACGTACTGGTATACGTGGGCATAGTAATGGACCGAGGGATCTGGTGTCTTCAATCTTTGTTAAGTATTTTAAGCCAATATAATATAAATAGGAATATTAAAATCTGCGTCGTTAAGTATTACTTTTATTTTAGTTTAGTTATCCTTTTCTTTTCTATCTCATTTTGGGAAACCGGTAACGCATCTACTATGTATAGTAAAGTTCTTGGGCGGTGGTAATTAATTAATATTAGTTTAGCTGCTTACTCGTCTCCTGGACCTAGCCAGTAAGGGATGAGGGGGTGGGGGTGGCAGTGGGGAAACAATTATCCCGACGCCTCTAGACCATTATCTTAGTAAAACGTAGGTTTTGTAGGGTCACTGGGTAGGCAATTAATTAATTCAAATGATCAAAAATTGTTTTTTACAGATACTATTCGCATTGTTTGTCCATATTAATTATAATTAATTAATTCAAATTACCAAAAATTGTTCACCGCGGTTACTCTTGCGCCCGGCGCCGGAATTTGTATGGCGTGAATGCTCAAGGTAATTTTTTCGGGGTAGTGCCTTCATTTTTATACTTTTGGGCTCCTTACGCTGGGTGACCTAACCGGGCAGATACGAATATCTCACTGACGCTTTTTATGACCATAATCTTTTATATTCCTTGGGAGCGGTGCGCGACTGCTAAAGTTACGTTTTGTTTTCATATCTTCTTGATTACTACGATCAGATGTGCCGCTGTGATTCAAACTAACGTGAAAACCTCATCAAATTCTTTACACCATATATACGTGATGATATAACAAACTCGAATCGAATTGTAATTATTATCAAATAGCGCATGAACTACAAATTCCTGCGTAAAATAGTATGCGTCCATTTCTAAGCATGGGCCTACAGTACAATTAGCAATAAATTGAGAAGCAATGCCCATAGTCCACCGAAGGAGTCTTCACGTTTTCCTTCATTTAAATAACGTGGTTTAAACAAGGCTCCGAAGAAGTGTGTTTGCAACTAACATAATAGACGTTTAGTAATCATAAAATGTTCGTGTATCATTGGTATAGCATCATAATATAGTTATGAATCTTGAAATCCTAAGCTTTTCTCAAATATTTTTTTTTCACGATATTTCATACTCGAAACAATGTGTGAGTGGTTATTAATTTTCCGAATATGTTGATGCCTGGCATCATCTGGCAATATATTGTATTGAGAAAGAAATACGTATTAAAATTTAATAGAGTATGTAGGTAGTAGGTACTAAAATGACTTCGTGTATATCTGTTGTGTGTATACTGTATATGTTACCGGTAAAGAATGTAATCCGTCATTGTATACAATTACTAGGAATTCTAATACATTTCCTAAAGCGATCGGAAATGTACCTACTATGTATCCTAGATATTAATGAATAGGGACGCTAACGAATACAAATATCCAAATAAAGAAATCCTCTGCCCTTCCTTTTTCCTGCCAATATTTTAAATATTTATAATAAGAATAAAATACTAACATAAATATTATTTTTCAGACCGGCAGATGTGCCAACCGCACCTTACCAATGTGATTGAAAAAAACATCGAAAAGTCAATACTTTTCGATATTTTTTTGTCAGAGTCAATACTCTGTATTATAAATTAGCAATATTGAATGCGGAAACATTCTGCTCATAGTATCTGTCGACTGTAACTGAACGACGCAATCCGCCGGACGGAACAAGACGTGCCAAATGCGATTACAGTTCCGGACGCCATTTTAATTTTATTTTATAGGACTCCACGTGCGGGATATAATATCTGACACTAATATAATTATGTATAGATAGTGTTTAGACTGAGGTCTTCTTTAAAGTACCATCAAACGTCACTTAAAGTATCTAAACATGCACAAGAGGGCCGGCAGCGACTAGATGCGTAAAGCAGCAGATCGGGCAGTGTGGCGTACCTTGGGAGAGGCCTATGTCTGATTCATAATTGCAATTAATTTAAATTTGAAATTCAAATTTTAATTCAGCCGGGAATACTGGTGAGCCTAGTGGTCTGTGGACTGAACGGAATAAGACGCGCCAAATGCGATTACCAGACACAAATTTAGGTTTCAATTTTTTGACCCTTAAGAATTCGTTGTCTACAAATACTATGTAGTTATACGACCTGCTGCCCTAAATCCTATATTAAATGTACACCCTTATTTAATAAAGTGTAGTAAGTTACTTATTGGCCCTAACATATGTAATATATCGACATACCGATGGCACATACCAATGGAGTCGAATATAATATGTTCTCATGAGAAAAGAGTACAATAAGGCTCGTACCATTATTACCTACACCGATTTTTCTTCAGACGTTGTCAGTGTAAACAATGGTATAAGCATTGCAACATAGCAAAAATATTTTTTTCAATTTAATGTTGTTGCCAAATTAAATTAAGTCATCATAATCATAAGCCCGTTGCAGTCCACTGTTGGAAAACGCTGAAGACTATAAAATTATAATAAGTCAATAATACATTTGAGTAGCAAGAAGCTACCTCCAGCTTGAGAAAGAGCAAGTGAGTAAACCTTTTCATTCCTTCCCATCGCTTGTCCCTTTTGATTGGAATAAACATCGCCAATTTGGCGTGATTTTCTTTTTAATGAGGAATTCACTAATAAGAGCCATAATATTGGACTAGTATCGAAAATTTTACGTAGATATTTTTTTCCAGAAGCAGCCTCAAACGATGGTCCAACGAGGAAGTTAGTAATAATAATTTTAACAATGTGTTAAAATTGCCTTATGTTAGATACGCGAATCAGGGATGTTTATGATTCACACAGGTAGTTCTAGTTCATTTATAAACCCAAAAAAGCAACAGAATATTTTTATAGGTATATTTATCACGAACTATTGGAAGTGATAAGCACTCATGGTCGTAGCCAACAGGATAAAGTGGCTCAGATTCCGCTTCCGAGAATCTTTAGGATGGATTTGTTCCACAAATTCTATACTAATGAAGTCGTTATTAAATACGATGGATTAATATTATTAGGGACTTGTTGTAAGAATCGAAGGCAAATATTGATTTGAATAAGAAAGCTTTAAAGACAAAATATGCAAACATACTCTCTCCCTCTCTCCAGCCAAAAGAAGCAGCAGTCCACTGCTGAACATAGGCCTCTCCCACATACTAATTATAATATTTAATTCCTTCTCAGAGAATATAAAGAGTAATTTTATGAAATATTCGGTTGTTGATCCAAATATGGAAAGTTCATCATACTCAAAATGATTCACATAATGATTTTCTACTTAGGAGGGAGGAGTTATGCGACGTGCCATATCCCATATATGTACAGCCTATGGGTAGATAAAGACTTGTTGTGTGTTATTCTTCGCCCTAACTGATGTAATGTTTTCGGTGTACCCATGGCACATATCTCTGAAAATGTGCTCCCATGAGAAAGAGTACAAACGCCTCGTACCAATACCATCCATACACTGTACTACCACATAGAAATATTTTCAGTTTAGTAGTTCATAAATTACCGTCAATCATCAATCAGACTAAATTGCCTAATCATACAGAATTTTTCAGCAGGTCGGATCAGTAGTGTTTCAAGTCGACCAACCGGAACAAGTACAGGCGACTTATTCCGTCAAACACGATTTCAGTTTCCAGAAACTGTGTTTTACTAATGTATGTACTCGTATATATTTGACTTTCCAATTGATTTGTATGGGAACCTGGTTAAAAAGTTGTATTGTTATAGTTATCAATAAGCATTCTGTAAAAAAATTTAATATCTGCAAATATTAAAAATAAAATAATTTTGATATTGTGTTTTATTTAAGGCAATTATTAGTTGTAAATATTTCCAATAATTTTTAAGCCTTATTTTACTTTTGATCTTATTTGAGCAGTTAACTGCAGTTCTCATTCCCTTTACATTTAATTTATTAGCCTTTTTTAAACTACGTAAATAAAATAAAAGATTAAAAACTCCATTTTCATAAACGAGTACGAGTAAAATCTAAAGATTTCCAATATTCTGTAACTAGAGGAAGTGCATACGAAAAGCCTTTCTTGAGTGCTTTTACTTTAGCAAAGTAAAAAACTGTAATGAACTGTTGGTTCAGGCTAATAGAAGTTGCTGCTGTAGTGTGCGCGCGGGAAAATCTCTAGCCAGTAACCTTGTATCCACAAACGCAAAGTAACTTCAATATTGAGACGTGACTTAGTCGTACCCCCTGGGCTTTTCAACTAAAAATTAGTTGTGCTACTGACGGCAAAATATTTCTGTGTTAGGTTATGCATGTACGATGGTACGAGGTAACGTATCACACTCGCGTTTCCCATCGCCTGCTTATTATAATCATGTTATAAGTATCTGCGTTACACAAAGATTACAATTACGTCATAATACAAAATAATGTTAATATCTTTGTCTTCTATTGCAATGGACGTACTTTTATGCTGCTCAAAGTGAGCGATAGACAAAAGTCCAAAGGTTAGTTAGCGAGTAATGCTCGAGTAAAACGACAAGATCGTGTCGGAAACAGTGTTGTTAAAATAAATATGGCAAAAAGACCGTTAGACTAAAATTTTATTGGTCCGGGAACCTCCTCAGACAAATAGGCAATCATTATGCCAAAGTATGCTAGACTAGAACCTACGCCGAGATTGAACCGAAAAATGTGTTGTATTTTATGGAGGTCTTTGCCCAGCCGTGGCATCTTCCTGGTTTGTATCGATAGTACTACACCTACACAGTTAATTTTTATGTACTACGGCATACATTTTACAACTTCCATTTTTTAGTCTTGGCCTTTGATCGTTTGATATCACCGGTTTATCGATATGTCGGGAATGCCAGACAAAATATATGACTATTTGTTTCAAACTAGTAGCCGTAGTAAAATATTAAAAATAAACTATATCTCGAGCATACTCTTTGTTTTGACGTATTATACTAGGTGTTAGCGTGTTTATTTTGTTAGCATAATAGCATGTTAGAGGAGTCAAGTGTATTAGCTGTTTGTAATGATGCACTTTATACTCGGAGTGCATGTTGTTGTTTAGTGTCACGTGTTACAACACTGCAGTTTAGTTGCCTTGTTATTTTGTGCGTTTAATAATTGTTTTGTTCTAACATCAGATGACGGCCATGTTGTTTTATGTTGCATTATATCTTGTCAATTCCGTCTTCGAAGTGTAAATGAATAAGAATTTTGCAATAACTCAATTAATGTTTTATCAATGAGTAATATCCCAGCCAATTGAATTTAGATATCAGTTGCAATTCGCAATCAGCTTTTCTGGCAAATATGTACGCATTGTTAGTGGTGGCCTAACGTGTGGAGCACCATACTGATCATTCGCAATGCTGTGTTTTTTGTGCGATGAATTTCAAGGAAGGATACAAAGTTGTCAAGGGCAAGGCCGAGGCGGCTCATTGGGTGGGCCGGCGGGGGCGGAGCGTGGGGTAGCGCCGCACCCCCGCCGCCAACCACTATGTACCGCGGTCACATGCATATCAACATGGTGGCCTAGTAACTAGTGGCTGCAACTAGGAAGCTGCCAGTTAGAAACCCGACCCGGCCAGTCATCAAGGATAACAGAACAAGGAAAGTTAATGAGCATGCTGGATAACCAAAATAATAAAATGTATAAAAAGAAGTTATTTGTTGCAAAACATTTTATTGTGTATAGCAGTTCGCTCAGCAGTACATCACAAATATTACAAAGTATAAGCAGTGATTAATCGCAAGCGCAGCTATGTGGGCGCCCGGGCGGCGAGGCGAATGCCGCCGCTCCACCTGCAATAAAAAGAAAAATTAACAAGTTCCAAATTGGTATTCGGTCGGTTGGATTCGCGCGACTCCGGCGCACCAGTTCGAAATTTTAGGCAACGGCGCGGCGCGTAGGCACAAGGTGCGGCGGCGAGGGGCGCGGGGCGTGGGCGCGGGTAGCGGGGAGCGGGGCGGGACATCCGCTCGCTCGCGGATTGCCCAATTCCCGCCACAAGCGTGCCGCGCCGACGATTATTTCGATTTCGTCATGTCAGTACATTGACTCAAACCGACCGATTACGACACAGATATTTCAGGCATAAGAGACATCAGCAACACGTGACGACGCGTGGAGCGAACGCGCCGCCGGAATGTGGCCACCGGCTACCCTGTCATGTGCAGAAATTTCAGTGATTTCGCAGCCGAATCAAATAACAGCTTGCGTAACCCCCGACGTCACTGCGGACAGGCCGAGCCGAGCTGCACCGCATGCTGCCGTCGCCGATGACGATTCTATGCCAATCATATAGGAGAGAGAAAAAGACTGACTGTTACGAAAAGTCTAGTCAATTTCTCCCCCCGATACGAAAGACAAATTGAGTTTTCTTGCTTGAGTAAAATGTCGAGTTGTTTCTTGACGGTGGTCTTCATCTGCAACTGTAATGGAGACTTTAAAACTTTACTAGGAGAGCGCGCCACGGTGCGTTTTCTCGAGCGTCGTTCGCAAAACGTGAGTCACATGACAGGACAAAAGGAAAAATGTAACTAATTGCGATGTAGAGTTGACCGAGCGCCGCGTGTGCTTCTAAATTAAACTTCTTTTATACTATTCAGAAGAACTGCAAAGTATCCGCCGAGCGCGTTACGGAAGTCAAAGTTTAAAAGTGGGTCGCGCGAACGTCTCACAAAAATTTTAAACTATCTCTTGAATTCATTAAAGTCACTTTTACAACGAATAATAAACACTAGCGCTGTCCATTTTCCGTTAAATTGAACGCGGTTCAAGTTACACGTCGAAATCGAAGTTTGAAAATGTTAAGTAAACTTTAACTTGCACTCTAGTGAGGTTGGTTGGAAGAGAGCGACCGAAGCGGACGACGACTACAGAACGAATGAAGCCGCGTAGCACGCAGCCGAGCCGTAGTGGCCGCGGGCGAGCGAGGGGCGTGGCGCGGGGCGCGCGGGCGGCGGCGCGGGGCGAGCTGCGCGCGCAGAGAAAGGACGCAAGTGGTGATGTAATCGCGATCGATGCACTCCGCTCGCGCTCGGTGCGTCGCAACAGCCGCGCACCGCCACCGACACCACCGTGCCACCATCAAGCGGGACGATCGGCTGCTTCTGCGAGGGACCCTCTCACTACCACTAACCACCAATCGATCCAGCACAGCGAGAGTGCGGAAGCCTCCGCGGCGTCGGCGAGCGCGAGTGCGCGAAGACGGACGGATTAAGGTCAGTGACCCTGCGTGTACACACGTGCTGAGCTCCACGTGGAGTGTCGCCGAGCAGGACGAGTCGGCGCGGGCGCACCGCAACGGCGCCGCGGCTCACACTGGCCCGACTAGAATAGAGCATTTGTCCCATGTAGATAACATTAGTAGAGTCGAGTATCGATCACAGAAGCGAGCGGGACGGTCACTCGGGGCCCGTCGGCGGTTTCCGTCGGCCCTCGGCTTCTATCTGGGTCACACGTGTAAACGTTATCCCCACCACGCCGGCCTTGGCTTACTTTAGGCCAAATGGCATGGCACCTCCCCTTCTCCGTGGTGGGCCGCGCGCACTCGGCGCAGCAGCAGCGCGGACACCCGGCGCCGCGCCCGCGCACCCGCGCCCCGGCGCCGCCGCACCACCTGCGGCTGCTGTGTCGGCTACCCACTACTTTACGACAGACGACTATCTGCACGTGCTAGCATATAAAAATAGCGACAACGTAAAAATCACACGCGACCGTTTTTATCAATCCCCAGTAAATGCTTATTGGTCAAGAATTAATTTTAATGATACTTCATTATCGTCGTGTGTATCGCCTGGTACTACTCATATCGGAATCGAGAATAAAATCAAAAACAATAATAAGAAATAGAGCGTCGAAAGAAAAACAACGTTAGGATCGGGATTGCTTTTGGGGCGGGACGGAAACGCCCCTCCCTTCGTCCTAATGCGGTATTTTTTAAATATATATTTTACCGTACTATTTGTGACACAATTGTCGGCAGCTGTTAAGAAATATTTGTATGTACAGCTCTATGTTTTCTTCTATCTTAGAAAACGCATCGCTATTATTATTCAAAATTTAAATAAGGAAAAAATATATGTTGTATGCAAACGAGTAAACTATAGCGACGACCATATCGGGCAGTTCAGAAGCGTCTTGTACCAAATATGAATAAGAGTTGGTGAACGGCTCTTGTCTAAGTGTCTAAGTTGATATGCGAGGTCGGAACGGTGGCAGCGCGCCCCTCGCGGCCCCACGCGGCCCCATCGAAACAAACTGCTGATGAAAACAGCGTTCCGACCTCGTTTCAATGTAGGGCAGCACCCGAAATAACTAGGGCACCGTTACTGCGCAGCCGCTAACGCAACCAAACTCTGCGTGCAGCGACCAGCGAGTGCTGACCCGCGAGAAGCCAAAATACGCGAGAGATCCGGGGGTCTACGTGATTTGGCTCTTGGTTGCCCAAATCGACCTCCGGTTGTCGTGTGGCACATCTGTAAACGTCTAGATTGACGCTTTGCTTGTAACGCGCTCAGATTAGCCAACTTACATATAGTATGTTCTTGTTCTATTGCTGCAAATGTCTTTTAGAAAAAATCAAAATCATATTAGTATGCGAAAATTTTTATTATTATCATACTAAATTAAAGACGAAAAATTCAAAACAAAAAGTTTAATAAACATAACGCTAATATTTTGCTCTGATGCAAAGTGGTCAATCTTAAAAAATGGGAGGTGACTAGTCAGCCTTTGAGGATTAAGGGTCGAAGAGGCGGGGTGTGGTCGAAATGGGGAATTATTGAGCTTCCGGGCATCTAACTGAACGAACATACTGACATGAAGCTACATTTAAAATTTTACAGCATAAAATATAGCATACAATTTAAATATTCTGAAGCTAGATTATTTAATCTGATTAAAATCTGGTTTCGGTTAAAAACGAATACATTTCATAGCAGTAGTTAATGTCATAATATATAACAGCTCGGAATAAACACAAGCTTTCATAGAACCACTGAACATCAAAGACGCTATTTTAATAATATTAATATGCACATTATTAATTAATGGACAACGTGAGTCTACTTAAACAAAAATCCTTTGTTTAACATAACTACTAGGTAACATATTAATGATATACGACAAAGGTATCTCTTTGTATTCGGCTGCCTTCACAAAGGCCGCTTTTAACTTTGTGCTTGTAGCAAAGGACGTTAAATTATTTCGTAATTAAATTGCTCTTGTTGTAATTAATTACAAAACAGAAGTAATTACAAATCTCTTTAGGTAAATAGAATTATATATTCTTTTTATCAAGTGATTTTGTTATTTGTCGAAATGTCACAGCGGAACCAATCTGATAAGGTTAAATGCAGATATTATAAGAAAATTGTGTTCCAATAATTATTAGGTTCGTCATCTAAGGGTGAATATATAGTTTTTAATAATCATATAAGCATTTTGTATTTTTATAAACTTACGTGAAATGCGTAAACGAAAGAAAAATATATTTAAAGCTGATTTACTTTTGTAAATATTTTATTTGTTATTATAAATACATGACGTGTGATGCGAAAAGCTTAATTTAAATCGTTTTATCTGTGACATTTATAAGGTCAATAAACTCGGCGTATGATATGGAATATTTATATTATTAATAAGCTAGGCGCCGACTTAAATCTTTTTTTTTACAAAATTTTTAGGCATCATTTTTAATTCAAACAAACGTTTGTAATGGATAGAATCCGTGCTCTTTTTAGGAATAAAGGGCTCTATATACCGAAAGCATAATTAAACTAACTGGATAACACAAACTCTTCTTTGTAACATTTTATTAAAGAAACTTATTAGAATTTTGTTGGATAATCAAATATCTCTACAATCTTAATTAATCAAGTTTTAAGATAAGTGTCGACTATATTTATTTAAGCAAAATTAATTATTTTTTACAAAAAAATATATTTGAAAATGAAGTGTTCTTAATTCAAATTCTTTTCTTTGTTACAATAATTACAGTTAAAATAAAATATTTTGTTAATATCACGAAATGTTTATACGGCAATCGTCCTGCGGAAAATTCGCCGGTACCGCCTCGGTCGATACACAGGGTGGTTTTCACCCCCTTTATAGCACAATGGGCAGCATCCCACCGATTATGTTCAGTGGTACAGCCACCCTAATGACACTGTCCCAAATTGTACGGACCTACAGAAGGACATGATAGGGCTTTTGTATAAATTAAAATAATAGTCTGCATCGATATATATTTTAATTTTTTCCCATATCTCGATTCTATCTTTAAACGTATATTAATTACGTTAAGTTTGAAACAAATTTTTATAAAAATATGTAACTGTTTATATATTTATTTATGTACAGTTATTAATAGGTAGTTATGCTACTTAACGAAATTTATACTCTAACTGGATAATTATTTAAATAAGTTATTGACTTCAAAATAATATTACATTTTTACTACTTTACTTTTAATTCCGTAAACTCTACCTTTTAGTTTTCGTTACAGAATTACGAATATGAGCAATGATATTGATAAATAATATTTAATTATTAACTAAAATAAAGTTTAGTTTTATCGAGGAATATCTCAGTTGTAGTCATGTAAATACGAATAGTTTGAGAGTTAGTAATTAAGGAATTTTGAGCGGTAGAGCCGTTATTTAATAATTCTATATAAGATGTTGATTCATAATTAAAATAATACTAGTACATAGTTTTTCATACTATTCATTTAGTATTCTTTGCGTCTTTGGCCGAATGTTTGTGAACATTCTTCCGTTTCCACTGATTAAGCCTTAATTGCGGGAATAAGTTCCAATTTACTATAATTTCGTCCAATTGTTTACTATTAACAACCTGTTTCGTCTCGTCTTCAAAACAGTTTCTTATTGCATATTTGGTAAAAATATTTTCTAATATGATAATCTACAGATACAGAGATACATTTTTAATTAATATTTTATTAGTAGATTAGCAAATTTGCCTATAATTAATAATGGAGGCCTGAAAGGCTTGTTAAATTAAATAAAAACTATAGTATTACATAAAAATAAAACCCGATAAACAGTTGGTGAAATTGGTCACTCTTGTTGATTAAATATTTGTAGGTTAGATACGGGCGTGAGCAGGTGTGCGTTCTGTTTAGGACTGTTGTTCGGTGGCGACTAACGCCATCTATTATTAACCGCACGAAACTCCTGTTCATATCGTAACAATACTAACGTTATAGTTTATTCATGCGGCTTACAGCGCGGGACGTTACTCCATATCAAATATTAAACGTTTGTTTAGACTTACATCATGCAATTAGTTAGGAAACTAGAATACATTTATGGACGTCGTGGAATACTGATGTACAGCGTCGGAATAAATGTAACATTTGGATGTATCAAAATAAAATCCTATTTGCGTTATATACGTGTTATCTAATTAGCTAACTAAATATATTAATTGCTGCAGTATTTATCGCACCGTCAAATGTAAGGAAATGAGCAAAAAAAAGTAATCATGCACGATCTGTCTCCCACGTGAGCGACGCGTGATGTTTAGTTGGTAAATAGGCGGTGCGCGACTGTTTATTTATTATATGTAATTAGACAAAGAACAGGTTAACCGTGCGACACGCTACGCGAGTAGGTACCGCCGATAGGTAGGTACAGAAAATTCCTTGAACACGCCACACCACGACCCAGCAAACTTTGATAAGGATGTAACGATATACGCAATGAGATGATAACGCCGTGGAATAGACACGCACGTACTGGCTACATGATACCTCGGTACATTCCGCCCGCCACCGACCGCCACTTCAAACCGAATCTCACGCAATACCACGGAACTCTTTGTGCCGCTCACTAAACTCGGACGTCTCACAATAAAAACTAAACATAACTAAACAATTACCGTTACTGAAATGTCGGTAATTATTGAAATTCCGTCGTACCGCGTCCGAAAGAACGCAGCGTCGTCTGATAAGAGCGCGGTAAAATCGCCTCGTGGTTTCGCCAGCACAACTAAGAAGTCGCTATGTGAAAAAATATGTAGAAAATGCGCGCAGCGGTACTCACCTGGCGGGAAACGGGACACGGCGCGCTGGCGGCCTCGACGCCGGCTCTCGCGCTCGGCCGCTGCTGTTGTGCCAGCGATGGGTGCCATGTTATGTATATTTATGACGGCCGCGGCGGCTAGTACGCTGGCGCGTCGTACCACGTCGACGCAGAGCGATGCCGCATTGTGCTCTATACAATATACCGTATACGTATGCCATGCTCGCTCCCCCCGCCTGCCGGGCTCGCCTCGTGCCATGTACCCCCCTTCACCACCTCGCGCACTTCTAAACGTCGTAAGTCCAAGTATTACACGCTGAGGCAAATCGCACTCTAACGACACGATTGGCTCGGAACTGGGTTTTATCTCTAGCAACACTGTGTCGGTAATGCGGTGTTAGAATTAATAATGGAGTTTAGTCATGTTAGGTAACCTGGACTCTGAGAATGACATGATTTTTATCGTCAATGACCTTCATAACTGTACAAATAATGATTGTAACAGCTGTATATTACGCAAAATAATGGTCTGTTTAGGTCCTGCTCACCCCAGACTGAATTGTCATGGTTAGTACAATTTAGTTCTGTATTAGCACAAATATTAGGACGCGAATGTTTTAAAGCGCTTAGAATAAATAAAGTTTGTGTTTCGAACTGTTACGGTCCAAAGCGGAACATGTTTTTATCATTTTTTTATCTATTTCATAGATATTCACGATATTAGATGCACTGGCTATTTTCATCATTTCAAATCATGTTAAATTGTGAAAATTATAATGAGCATGCCATTTGCCTGATGGCAAGCGATACGAATACCATAAATTACAAAGCAATGCTTGGTATTACAATGCGCTCGCCATCCTGAGACGTAACGTATAAAGTCTTATTATGTCCAGTAGTTACTTTTGCTACACAACAGTGCATTTACACAGCTGTTTAGCGGGAGAAATAGACATAGCATTGGTACCTACCCAGACGGTATCTCCCAGAATATGAGAGACCTACCAGTAAAAAAACCCAAAAGCTATTTAATTAAAGTCTATATTTAAAAAAACTTTTATACTTATAATATTATATAATAGCCGTAGTAAATATCCACCTTGATTATTTCTATAAAAAACGTTTTAAACTTAATTACATACAGAAGTAATGTTATACTGCGTGTTTCATATTAACACGCACGCGGCTCGCTTTACTGCTATAAACACTCAAAGCTAAAACATGTCTTTATTATTATTTACCAAATCTGATGAGGAATCTTGGATGCGTAGTATTATTTCCGGTGTAAGGTGCTCTGTTTCTTGCGAGTGAGTTTTAAAATCATATCGGCATGGAAAAGTCTAAATAAATGATAAATAGAAAATTTTAATTCGTCTCGATTAAGTCAGTACAATGTAGTTAACAGTAAGTGTAGTAGAACAAATACAAATCTACTAACAATATTAATGACGTCTCGTCGGTAAAAACTATTTTGCCGGCCTGATTCAAACCCGATATACATAGCCTGAATTCGAACTGCCACACACTAATGTGGATTACAATGTATAGTTTTCCAAAGTGTTGGGTACTCGTTATCCCATACGAATGGTCAATTACCAAATAAATAAATACACCGAACTCATAGAGCCACCTAATGAGCTTAGTATTATTCCCCACAGATCTGTTTTATAGTTCTATAAAATAATCAGGTCACTCTCCTTAATTGTGAAAGCAGATTTAAAATTAGAAATACTACAGTCGCCGCTATAATGGACGTTCTCATTAGGAAGGGAGAATAATTTCAGCGTTGAAGTTGCACTAACAACAAACCTTCGCTGAATGAGCACAATTCATTATTCTTTTTAATTTCTTTCTAAATGCCAACTGGGGACAGATTGTGAAAAAGTTGTTATATAAATACATAATTTATTCACAGCGAGATCTAATGTAGGTCATCGTAATGGGACCCACGGCTGGTGGAGACAGCAGCTCGTTAACAGCTCGAGCACTAAAACCGAGTAAAAAGTACTATCTTAGTGAAACGCCGGAGTACCTCTCGCTGTAATAAGGTTTTCCGAGTCTCAGCCAAAAATATATAGGTTCAGATTCACAAAATAGGGTTTGATATTAGGTAGAGAGGGTTTTTTTGTAGCTCATAATTGGGTATTTGACTAACATCGAGTATTTGTAATATTTTGCAGACAAACATAAGTGCCATTAAAACATAACATTTTTGTGAAAACAGTGATAAAGTAGCTTGTAATATGAGGCAAATATAAGTATTTTAAATGAAAGAGTAGGGACGTAGTGGGGACATTTTACCATCTCTTACACACCCGCACACTATAATGCATATTAAGAATAGTGACGTCATAATTTTTGTTTTGCAACCCTTTTCTTTTACCCCCACTACAAGGTTTAGAACGTTTCTAACTTTTTAAATTATGAATGCGTAGTAATAAATCAACGTTATATTTTTAGCGTTAGGTTTGACTTCAGTGTAAAGTAAAGTTTCTTTGACGTCATCGTAAAGTTTCAGCCCTTATTTCCAATTATGGCTTCTACTATTATAATATGACGTACATTTTATAGCATCGATTCTTAATCTGGGTCATGATTTTTTAATTGTAGAGCGCCGTTTAAGCTGAAAAGTAAGTAAGGCACCCATTGCATTCTATTACACGTAGTATTGTTGCCAAAATGAATTTACATATTCGCACCTTCATATCCTTTGCATCTTTCATAAACCATAATTAGTAGCCAGTCATGCACCTTAATCATCTTCTTTTTTATTGACTGATATTCAATGATTTTCACTGTCGCATTACTCAAATGAAAACTATTTTAAGTTCATAGTACTCATCTCAAATTTAATATTCTTAATGATATGCAATTGAAACATGTCCAATATGCTGAAGAGTCAATTCAAACAATAATAGTCAGTTACAGACAGACAAATGGTTACACGCAATTGACAATTGAAAGTAATATAGATCTGCATTACTCTGTTTACTATTTTTATTGCATTCCGTGATGAAGATGGTACAGACTGTAACTATACCTACCTCGTGGATTTTTGCGTGAGGTTAAAAAAGTTCGTAGGTTTTTATGTAATTGACACTAATAAAGGTTAGACCTTAGTGCAAACGCTTGTAAGAACTTCTGCTTGTTACAATTCTATTAGAATCTAGAATCTTATCTTATAGGATTAACAGCTCTTCATTTAGACATTAGACCTGCACCAGTTTTTCTGCATTTTATAACTTCGTTTAAACCTAGACGTAGATGGAAAAACGCTTTAACGACCTGCAGCAAAGCTCTACCACTTACAAAATAATCTCAATATTTACGTATCCTTGCATTTTCTTAACAGACCGACAGGTACTAATTTACAAAACCACAGCTTTGTGATCACCCTTCCTTTCAATAAGAACCAAAAGATCCCGAATTCTCATTCCTGCTATTAAGCTGTGGAACTGATAAGAGGCCCACATGTCAACTCTTTCTTATATTTCTGTGCCTTTTAAACTTGAAGAAGCAATTGAGTATGCGGTTGACATACATCACTGTGAATGAGAATTGATAAATTAGGGTATACCGCCACTATCATAGTTAAGCTGAATGGCGCGATATAACAAGTAGCGAATGACAACGAGTAAAACGACAAACAATATACATATTTGACTCGCAATATGGCTAGTTCGGTTTATAAGTTCACAATGAATCAGCTACAATTTACATGTTAACTCATGTGCGAAATAGTTTCTTTACGAGCGAATACTGTTGTAACACATTAAAGACACTTAAACAAATACCTGGGATCAATTAAGCGCAAAATGAATATACGACCGCCATTCAACGTATGTCTGTAAAATCGAAACACGACATGTAATGGCAGACTCCGCATATTTCAATTCATAAAGGAGCATCGATTTCACGGTAATTATTTCTGAAATTTCGTTTGCGTACATAGGTTGAGGGGAACGTTCATTTAATTATACGATGCAATATGTAAATCAAATATTATTATTGTATATTATTATTGAACTGATGGCGCGGCCAGGCTTTTAGTAAACTAAGTGGAATGCTTTTCAGCTTTTTTTAAATTATGTAGTCCTTTCTGAACTGTGTTGTGTGTACTCTCTACATCTATTGAGATCAACCCGCGAAATATCTAGTTATAGGCTCTGTAGCTCCTTACATATAAAGAGATGTACACAATAATATATTGAGGTTTTCATTTATATACTTATATCCATCTTAAATTACTATCTGTTAATGATTTTTTGGAACCACGTGCAGCGGTTCTTCCTTCATGCTATAAAATTTTAAAAATAAAATCGCTTCGAGCGATTATACCATCGTATCTACTCGTTACTTTTATTTGCAACATGTTTTTTTGTGTGCAATAGGTAAATAATAAAACAAATAAATAAAATTGTGTTTCTTTGTAATCATTTGTATAGCTGATGAGTTAATGTAATGGATATGGTCAATCATGTCATACTCATTACGTACTAGCCTGATGGGATTAGGTACCAATCCTTTGTAAGAGCCTAGGGTCACTAGACCTATCTTGAGAGCGCAATAGGCAAAGGATCTATTTAAGAGATCCTTCAGTGTCTCTATTGTCAGATGCTTACAAAATGTCTATTAAGTCGTACTAACCGATTCTTTATAGACCTAATTACATGGTTTGTGAAATTTTGTATCTAAACCGTTTGTAATGTCTTAAAAAGGATACGCTTTAACTGTTAAATGGCTCATTGAGTTGCAAGTTGGTGCCTGCGGCTATACGGCACAGGGGCGAGGCTCTTGTGGACCAAACATAACTAGTTAAATAGCAATATCCGGTTCAAGGAAGTGTGAGATTGATCCTCTGGTTCCATTCGATCGCTTCGGAAAGCTTTGAATGCTTTCGGTGAATTGCATTCGTTCCCAGTAACGTGCATAATATTGTAACACCATATTTCATTCATAAAGCGTGCATGCCATATTATATACTACTAGATATTGAATTATTTTTAGATAAGACGTATATTTTTGTTTTTTTTTTCATTTATTTAATAAATAATCAAAAAGTAATAATACAATTTTTATTTTTTTATTTCAATTATACGTATTTAGGTTTGGCCGTGGAACCACTTGTGAATGTGAGTCTCACTTTATCTTATTCATTAAACAAAAATTAAAGAATTACAGAAAACATTAAATAACACTTAAACAAACAACAAAATAAAAAAACTAAACAACATCATATGGAGTTGCTTAAGGAGAAGCTTGAATACTTGGAGTTATGCTTGATTACAGGAGGCGGACTATTAAATCTTTTTATCTTATCGCTCTCTTCAGAAACGAAAATAGGTTTTATAGAATAGGGACTAATGATGAATAAATCAAAAGTGTGAACCTATTAGTCTAGTGCTTCTATAAGTTACAACAAATCTTACGAACATACATTAACAAGCTAAATGATGACTAACTCATATCCCCCCATTAAGGCGGATCGAAGATTATCTAAAATGACATATTATCTATATACTGGCATTTGCTTTCCGTTTATTACCGTCATAATTCCAAGCTTCCATAATTGATGCCTTTTAGTAAGGAAAGTATATAAGGAAAATAACTTACACAAAAACAGTATTACGTTAACAAGAGTGTACAAAAGCTAAAGATACGTTACGGGGTGTACAAGGAAAAGTTTGGAACATTACTCCGAAAGCCTTTGTTTTCATGCGCGACGAATAAACTTTTTTGTCATACTCCCCTGATAATTACCTTAACTTAATGAAGGACGAGTGAATGCGAGAGCAGAAAGTAAAAATAAAAACTTTTAAATTAAAACTGACGGCTACTTGGACTACGAGTTGTAGAATCGAAAAGGTTAAAAGCCTTCGCTTTACATTTATGTTTTAGTTAATGTTTTAGTTAATTGCAAAACTACCTACGAATGGCGAGTAAATACTAACGGTCTTATTCATAGTCGGCTTATAAGCCTATTTTAGTTATCAAATGTTTTGTCTTTATCGCTCAAATTGAATTCAAAAGTTGTACGAAGGGGACAAAACATTCGAAAAATAAATCTGGTTTACAAACTTCCTATACATATAAGGCCTATGAATTTTGCCAAAATAATCTTAGAATTTGTTTTTTTTAGTTTGGCTAATTTGCAAAATAATTCCATTTAGTTTGAAAGATAGGTTGTGACATTTAAACAATTGAGGTTTATCAAAACTGGCAGAATGTTTTTATGGAAAAGCTGCCAATATAAAAGCTTTTAGCGACAAGCAGCCGAGTAGAGAACACTTTGGAGGCATATTTTATAAACCATGTCATCGGCAATTTCGTTCGCATTTTTACAGCAAAATGTGTTGAAAATATTAGTTCATTAAACCAAAGGCATAGAGTGCAGTAATTATGAAATTTTATTATAAATAGTAGGTGTAAGAATTAGAAACAACGAAAAATATGCGGTTTTCTGAGATGTATCGTAAAGATACATCTCAGAATCTAGTAAAGATACATCTCATTTTTTTTCTATTTTTGAAAAAAATCTAATAATGTTATTAAAAAATCTAATTATGATATGTTTTTATACATTGTGAGAAAAACTGTTTACCCATTTTTCTGTGGTGTGTGAAGTCTGCCAACCCACATTAGGCGAGCGCGGAGGACTATACGCTTAAACATTATGAACAGACAACAGTTCATAATCCATTATGAACAAATATACTGTAGTTCAGTTTTTTTGTCCTATTAAATAATTGTTAATCACTATAACATATTAAAATACTACCAAAATTTGAGATAATAGGCGGAATTCTTTGTCTCAATTTAATACCAATAAGTTTCTGTTGTTGATGCACATTAATGAGGAATCAACTCGTATGCGGCAGGCAAGCAGCAACGTTTGAAGCCTTTGATTTCACTCCAAACCATTTAATCCCATTACAAAAATTGTTTTATCATCTAGCTTACTGTTCCAATAAAAGTAAGTAATTTACTCCTCATAAATGAAGTCTTTTAAAAAATATTCAAATTAATTTCCGGACTTCCGATTTTTGAATTCACGTCGGATGGGTGTGTCCGTTTGGATCAATATTAATTATAAGCTTTTGCCAACAGCGGAGCGGCAACCACTCGTGTCTCAACGAGTACGGTATATAGGTCACACCTATCGCCACAGAAGAGAAAGTAACTTGTTACGTTTCAAATTTTAACTTTATCGAACCTCGTCACTTTCCCTTGTTCTCATTTGGAGTTTCGACAACACCCACACATGTATACCCACAGCATTGTAAACACGCGGCCCTGCTGAGATTTTCGGAAGTTTGTTAACATTGTGTTGTTTGTGGGTTGGCAGCGAATTAGGTAAAGGTATTTTTGGGAAGCATAAACATTTGTTCATTATATTTTAGTGCGGCTTAAATAACATTGCATAACTGAATCTGATGATAAAACTCGACCCCAGAAATCATCTATAAGCTAGCCGTATAAATATTTGTAGAATAATTCAGCGTAAAAAGGCGCCGCTTAAATAAAATTCATGAAAACAGAAATTACCCATTCATACGTAAACAAACGAAACGTAATCAGAAATAAAAGAAGGAACTTTATGAATGTGCAAATAAAAAGGCTAAATAGTAGAAGCGGCACGCTAGCTGTAGGTATATGAGTGCAGAGTACACTTGTACATAGACGGAATACTCAACAGCCCACGAAGGACGGCCGCGCGGGGCGCTCTTACATAAACCAGGAAATAAATAGGTCGCGGGGCCAGGGGACTCTCAGCAGGGCGGCGGGGCAGCGGGGCGGCGGGGGGCGGGGGTGGCGGGAGGCATTTCCGGGTCGGGAAACTAGGTGCCCTACATGTGCACAGAGTACGCTGCACAAAGCTTTTTTATCGAAGCCATATCGCTGTAAAGTAATTTGAGGATTCACAAGTCTCAACGAGTCCCAGATACCACTATTGAATGCCGGTCGTGCGGTTTTATTAACTGCTTTGATCTCGAGGTTATGAAGTGTGCCGGCCGCTGCTTTAAATCTTAGCAATGCAGTTGTGCTTTTGACAGTATAAATCCGTATGTGCTGGCGAGCTGGTAATCATTATCAGAGTTCCTTTGTGTTGCAACAGAGTGAATAAATCCTCCCTACTGTAACAAAGGAATTCCCGAATTCAACTGACACGTTCTGACGCCATTTTGACGACATAGGGCCGGCGCTAACCAAAGCTCGAAATTGGAAATTCATTGTTCTGTGTGTATATTATTCTTCAAATTCGTGAGTACTCAGCACCATAATTTTTCAAAAAGAATATGAAAGTATCTTCTTAATCATCAAAGATCCGCATTTAGATCAAATATGATTCACCTTACGTGCGGGTTGGGAATATTAATTTATTATTCGGTGTGTAGCTTGCTTGATCGTCAGGATTACTACAAAGAGTGTATATACTATCAGTAAACAGACGCAAAACTAACATAATCGCCATAGATTTTATCAAAAATCCTTGGATTGTCACCAATACGCGTTTTACGCTTAGGTTAGCAGCAAAATCTGTCTTTTTTTAATGTTATTCGATTACTATTTATCGTGATGGTACGATCGTAGATAAATTTAAATTGAAGGCAGAGATGCGAAATGTAATTTAAAGTCGCCTTTCGGTAAAAAAGTCGTTTATCCTTACTAATTCTACCGGCATTGCGCTATCACATACGAGGGTCGCCACGCACCTTGTCAAGGACTCGGCGAACTCGATAACCCATTTTCTATTTTGGAGCACACGTATAGAACCACGGGCCGCAGCCTCCATACTGATGAACTGACCTCGAGGCTTACCAAGATTTTCACCTGAATTTTCAGTGACTTATAAAGTCGAAGTCCCACAAAATGTGAGAGAGTTAACTGGAATATAACCAACTGTTTGCTTTGCCGATATCTCGAAGTGCGATATTTGTCCAATAATTTCTAATAGACAAAAGACTTGGTATCTGAAATTCCTGTTGATTGAACAATCTCTCATGCGTCTCGTTCAGGCGATTAACAATTTATAATTTGAACAATAGAGTATTAACTCAGTTCCCCGATATCATTACAATATTTCTACTTGAGAACATTCCGAAACGTATGTATTTGTATTGTGTCTTACTTTAACAAAATCGTTCAATAATTTAGTTGAAGAATATTGATTTTATCCAAGGTTACTTAGCTTATAGTTCTGGCGTCCGTTATGTTATTTTGTATCGGTAATCGACATAGATGAAAGTACCTAAATGCTTAAACATTTTGTTATTACAAAACTGTAACTGTTGAATTGCAATTTTATGTACCATAGTTGAATTATGTACGTATTACTTATAGGAAAAAAATTATCATGTCTTAAAACTTCATTCACGTTTTAGGAATAATCTATCTTCGAAAATCAATAGAGTTTGATAACTTGGAAATATGATTAACAAATTGTTAATTTTTTTATTTAAAACAGCGCCCGCAAACCAGGTCACAATTAATGAGCGAAACAATTTGAAACGCCATAAAAACTTCACAGTCAACGATAAACACCGTGAGTGGCGTAGAGACGGCGGTTGGGAGTTAATAAAATGTTATAGGTATTTGACAAGAATATAAATAAACTTCATACAGCCAGATAATACTTCGGCTCAAGTCAAACTCCCACTGCGAAGTTACGTGCAAATTTTTATTAAAAAAAATCTTGGTACGAACTTTGCATCGGCATGATTTATCCGAAACAATTTTCAACGCGCTGAAAACTTGTACGATTGAAAAAGTTACAACGCTGAGGGTCTGGCATAATTTACTGACTCATTTGACAGCCTCCGTGGCGCAGTTGGTTAGACGCCGCCTGTGAAACGAGAGGCCGCGGGTTCGATCCCCGCACCGAAACAAATATTTGTGTGATCCACAGGTATTTGTTTCGAGTCTGGGTGTTTGTGAGACCGAAAAGTCTCTCGTAGCTTCTGATACCCACGACACAAGACTCGATCTTAGTGTGGGGTCAGGACTATGTATGTGACTGTTGGGTGTATTTATTTATTTATTGTATTTATTTATATAGGAGATAACCAACATAGGTTTAAACAAGGTTCACAAACTTAGTACACATATTTATGGATATTATGTATTTGTATTAACATATACTATAACATTGATATATGTATAATCAAGTAAAAGTTATTTGTAATAACGGTAAAAATGTTAACAATTGTTCCCTAAGCACATATAATTTATCATAAACATCCCCCACAGTAATTCCCCTACTGGAGATATTATGCTTCTTTCAAAGATTTATATTATGAGCTACAATAATAGTTATAATACATGTGCCCCTAATTTACCTATGTTGAATACTACAAGCGTATTATATTCAAAGGACACCTACTTATTTGAAGCGCTCTTTTGACCTTATTATATTGTAACAAATATCCTTTGTATGAAACACCACCCAATTGAATTTGAATTTAACCCAGTTCCATTGAAGAAATAATTCCTTTGAAGTCCTTTGGGGCTAGCAAACACGTGTTTGTCTGTGAGTGTGGGTAGGTGTTCTGAACAGGCGATAAAGATGTATGAGGGCTTTGCGAATCCATTATGCTGTCAAAGGACACGGTAGGGTTACCTATGTATATTGAAATTTGTCGCCGCGGCCCACAGCAACGACACTTCAAGTACGAATTTAACCCTACCAAAACATAAATAAATGTTACAAAAAAAGTAAGTATGTACTTTCTATACAGATGATTCGACATAACGGCACAATAAAGTCACTTCTCCGGTCAATTCATCTTTTAAAAACCCTGTCAAAAGTCAGTAGTATAAATCGCGGGATAAATACAGGAATCCTTTGTGAAATTGTCCAGCTACGTGGAACGAGTTGCAATGAACATGGAATGATTTTCTTTGTTGCAGGAAACGCCTATAGTTCGACCTATTTCCATTGCGCAAAGAGAAATTTTGTCTGTATTAAGGAAGCGCTCTACAAATTCTCATAGCTATGTTATATAAAGTATTACAGAATTAACAGATATACTCGTAGTATGCATGATTTCCGAAATAATTTAACATTTGTTTTTACGTACAATTTAATCAGAGGACGTATTATAATTATTTAAATAACTTAATTAAATATATTTATTTCTGATTTTTTTGCTCTGCATCATTAATTTCTAGCTTTTTTCATATATCCTACATTTCCTTTTTAATCATCTGTGTTATAGCTGTTAAGTAGTTACGAGTACATACTTAGATGTGAAATTATCGCCGCGGGCATATCCACGTGGCTCAAAGCTAAACATTCACATTTACGATCATTATCACGTGCGTCCTTATCAGTTTCACTAGTTTAGATTTCATTTACTTCTTCGGATCGTGTTTAAATGAAATTCAAACTATTATCAGATGTTGTAATACTTTTTCTTATCTATAATACGTACAACGGTTACGACATTTGTTTATCAATAATTTAAAAGAATTTAGAAAATTTCTAGGTGTCTATATTTATACACACCATTGTTTTATTTAAGACATAAAGACATTATCCTATTCTGAATTTTGTTAGTGACTACGGATAGAACAATATCTTATTTTACCCACCTTCAGTAATGTTAAATACAAATAGTAGGTAAGCACTTGCAGCGCCGTCTAGATAGGGTATCGGCTGGCAACAGGCGGAATCTCTCGCCGTTTGACTCGGCGCAATAATCCCGGCTAGCAAAATTAATCCCAATTATCCAGCTGACTGTATACGTCTGACATTTTGGACATATAAATACAGTCAGAGAACCCAGGATAATAATACCATTAATCTTACGTTTAAAATAGTATTCATCAGCGACGTCTGCGTAGGACTTCAAAAAATAGTCCTTGTTTGTTTTTATTCGTTTTTACTGTTTTTGTGATGTACTTTTACTGTCTATAAACACATACATAAGATCACGCCTATAAGCGATAGATGATAGGCACAACTGCCACTAGTGGGACCTACAGTGCACCGAGTTACCTAAGAAGTAAAATGCCTATCACGTGTAAAAATTTTAAACCTAAGAATTATTTTATATAAGTAATAAAGCTGATATTATTAAACACACGGTACTCTACATTAAAGCTTTAAAAGATAACATCACACAACTCAGTAATATGGATAATCGCCGACGGCCGTCATCCACCGTTATCATCCGCAAATTACCAGAGGGAAGCCCCCCTTATCACTACGACAGTCTTAAAAAACCTCAAGTGCTGTGAGAGACGGAATCCTGAGGAAGTCTCGAATCAAACGAGTAATGAGTGTATGCCTCTGCGGCTGCTACATGCGCACTCAAAGAAAAAAAACAATTACAAAATCGGAGGGCGGACGTCTTTGAAACTGGATTGAGCTGCGCAGCGGCCGCAGATGAAAACGTACATCCCGTCGGGAATTGGGTCTTAATCGGCGGCTTCCATGCCCGTTCTACTCCATCTTTGTAGTCGGTCGAAGGATATTGTATAGTATTCGTGAGTCGCCTTTGTAAAACGCTTGGCGGGTAATATTCCATTTCACACGATTTTACAGAATAGCCTGAAATTGGGAATATTTTCACCACGCATTAGTTATTTACTCATATTATTTAATAAGTTGTTATTTTTCTTAAGTCCTTCAGATATTACGTGGAAATCGATTAATATCATTTTTGTTTCAACTATTAGGTATTTTCAATTCACACTGCAAGTTATAAATAACGTATTAATCCTACCTATTATAATTAATTAATTTGGGATATCCTCTCCTTAGAATTCAAATTTACGATGCTAAGTGTTAGATAAGCGGTCACCACTCGTAAACATGCGAAACGCAAGTAAAATAAATATGACTGAAAGCACTCCATAAATCATTGACGACGGTGTCTAGAAGATGTGCTATAAGACTAGTTTGATCTTCGCTAGTGTCGCATTCACGAGGTATGCTATATGCATACTCATTACCCGCGCTCGAATTCTACACTTATAAAAGGTGCGAGATCGAGCGCGGTGCCATTACTTGTGAAAGTCAGTCTTTAATAATCACACAATTATTGGGTATATGTAAATTCAGTGCTATACGTCTGCGGCGCGCTGGCAGGGAAACACGAGACACTTAATAAAACAGTAGCAACAATAACTGTGGCAGTACACTCGAATACTAAATTATTTCGAGGAACTTTATTTTCAAACAATTCAAGGAACTCTTGTTCCTCCTTGCGTGGGAACTACGACAACTGAAAAATTATGAACATCTTACGTTCTCTCTCCCGTTTTTAAATAGAAAGGTGTTGTTCAGTGTTTTAATGGACCTTTATGTAATATTGAGGATTATTGTGCCATCTGTTCAATCGAAACTACGTAAACGGCGGTTTATTCACGATAAACCATTAAATTACATTGAATCAAGAGCGGCGTGCACGAGACGGTTTACAGTAACTGTTGCAAACATTGAAGTATTTACAAATTCTATCATAATGTTATGAAAACAGCTTTCATATTTTAGCGGTTTGTTGAGTTAAAATGTTTATTTTGATTACACAATTTTGGTAGCGATTGTGCAACTATTATTTAGACTCTCGAGCGCTGGAAACATCGCGTGTATTCGGTTTGTGTTCATCATATGAGTATGTTCGATTAAGCTCTTTATACTTGTATCACTATGTGGTAAGCAGATATTAATTTTCCATGTCCACTGCCCATTTATTTAATTCAATGCAAAATTACAATAAAATCTATTAGTCACACATATATTTGTAAATCATATTTTTTGTTTTTACGTGTATCCAGTACCGAAATAAATGATTTGTAAATAATTCATTAATATTTTTGTTAACACACTTTTATTGTTAAGTTAGAAGTAATAAGACGTGTGTACTTGTCTCTTCAATGGATTTTCCCACAAGATATTGCAGCCATGAACCAGCTAGGAATATATTTTGTAGCTGATATTTGGTACATGGAATGCATTTGCCGACAATGAAATATTTTACTATAATTTCAACAATGAAAAATAGTGCAATGAGTTTTGGTATAATACTCGATAATAAGTAGTTAAGTGTCTGTTGCGAATAAAGTTTCTATATTTCCCGTGATGATAATGTGAAATTAGTGTTGTAATTGGGTAATGTTACAATACTGTTTGCTCCCATTTTTTCTATCTAATCAGCGCGCATTATTTCAATACCCCAATTGTAATAGTATTATAACATTGTTGTTGGTAAAAAATACTGGAATAAAGTTTTAAAACCGTCACAACCTATTCTATAAATAAAAAAATATATTTATATTTAAAGAATGACAGAAAAGTGTTTTTGTTATTATTTTTATTTATTCGTTTATATAGAATATTTTTTTATTAATAGCATCGTTAAGGACTCGTTCATGCCTGTGAATATGGCTACGTAATATAATTAGTTGGTTGGCAGAAAATTGAAGATGGCTTCATATTTTTATGAAGCGGTAAAGCGCAGTACAGGGACAGACGGTCGCACAAATTGTATTTGTAATAGCAAGTAAAAGTAAACATGGCCGACATTGAGTGCTTCTACCAATTACACAATAAGCCTTTGTCCATGAGTTATTCACATGATGAACGTTTTGTCAAAACAATTAACAACCTAAATTTATATGTATAGACAGACACCTATTAAAATGCATCAGTTGTCCCTCCATCAGAAAATTTCATTTGCCATTTGAAATGGAAACTTCGTACAAAGGGTAGAGCACAATAAAGATACAAATACTTCTATTTTCCTATATTTAAAGTTTCTACTCATATTGCTATCCACGTCTGCAATCTTTTGCCAGATAATATCATTGAATGCTACGCTACTGAAATGCACTCTAGAAATCTACGTGCTCGAAAATTTGTAAAGGATTTTTATTTCTCGCTTAAGTAATATTTTTGTATATTCCTTGCACTCAGTAATATTAAAGTTGAAGCGTGTTTGAATGTAGGGCGTAATACGTGCTCTCAACAACCTGAATCCACAAAAGTTAACTACCCACGAATTCCTCGCTTCGTGACAAAAAGGGCCGCTGACACGTTAGCGGATTTAATAATGTAATGAATTTCGGTCGCCGTAGAAACCTTACAACCTAAATACATCGTACTCGTCTCGTCTTTAGTTTGTTTGCTGTGCTAATCGTTACTGACACAATGCGCGTAATAAATAATAACCTCATTCGTCGTCGAAGCCCACATGAGCTTATTGACTTGATGCCAAATAGATATTTCACATTTATTGTTCATGCGACGCGAGGGGTAAGCGCGGAATGGTTTCTAGTTCGATAAACAAACTTAGGTAGGTACTTAATTAAGTAATTCAAACGTGAAATGCATTGGTTAAATGTCTTGAAATATAAAGTGGGAAACGGTAGCCTCTATTATAATAATTGTCATTCAAACTGCGACCTCGGCAGTAGGTACGGCTCTACTGTCATATATTGGGGCGTGGGGGCAGAATTGGGTCATCGCTAGGTCGTGTTTGGAGATCCATCTAAGAGCGATTTAATCCTACTGCCAACATTATAAGCCATCCTCATTTCACTGGCATTTTGGTTATATTTGATGTTGTTTGGCTACAAATAAAATGTAATGAAGTAAAACAAATGGGGTATTGTGCGGTAATGGTATTTTCTGTGAATTATCGATTTAGTTTAGTGAATCTTATTGGTAATAGAATTATCTTTCATCACCTTTCCGGAACTTTAATATATTTAGGGTTTAAAATGCCTTAAAACACAAACCGCTTTGGTAGTTATAAAAATTAATGCAATGTTCTACTTTCTTATTTCGCTTACACATCATACGAGATGTTTATAGGGTAGAATATTTTTGGTTTTAGTCCAAACAACATCACACAGTACTTTACTCTTACAAAAATGTGGAAAAAAGTAAAAATAAAGCGCGATTCAACTAAACTAGAGACGGCAATATATCCAAATATAAAGAAGTAAATTTATTATTATAATACGTCACATAGCTGTACCAATTACGTTTGTAGATAAATCTTTATGTTTTATTGCTAGTAAACCAGTTTTGAAAATTAACTGCGCGTAAGCATGGTTATCACATTAGATCACAAAAATCATAACGGTAAACCACATGCTGGTAGCCAAGTACGTGGGAAATGTTTGTTGTTATGCTATTCGCTCGGGACGGCAGTGTGTCTCGGGCGTTACTAACGCGATCTAGGTCGAGAGCCTCGTCCCACTGCCAAACGCACACACTCAAAGGGACCTACTGCACACAAGTACACAAACACGCACACACACAACTGTGGCCTCGTCCGAGAACTAGGCCGAAAAACTCGCGCATGCGGCTTTACTACATTATAACTCTTCTTTTAATGGCGGCTAACATATACTTATTAAAACCTCTGGCAATAGACGTCTGTGTAATTACTAACAATCAGTTGGTGATCCGAGACCATTTAATTATCCAAAAACATGTAATTCGATTTGTAAGACAGTGTACCGATTAACTCGTGTTGATTTTAAAAATATTGAAACAGTTTTTAAACAATTGACACCAGCAACGGTTACAAGTTAGAGTAATAAACTGTAACAATAACTACAATTCGTAGCTTGTTAAAATTATCTATAAATTAGCACATCGGCTAGTATTATGCTAGTAGGTAGTTCGAACTCGACAGGGTCATATTATATCTACTGAGTTTCAGAGAGGTGCGAACGTTGCACAATCAGTTAATCATATATTTAGTTCGTAATGATTGATTATTGCTGAATTAGGCACTTCGTTTTAGTTAAGAAATTTATATTAAAATCAATAAATAGAATTACAGTGCAATAAACACCGAATTAAGAGTATACCGGTCAATATCAATTGATTTATTGAAGGCAACAAGGTTGCAGGAAGTCGGTGGTTGTAGGGCGTTTCCAAAAGGTCGCTGCGGGAATCCTTGGGGCCGGCTTTATCTAACATTGGACTTCTTGTGGTTGAATAGGATAATGATTTAAACACAAGGTTAACCAATATGGTGGATCTAGAAGCATTCAAATAAATTCCTTGTGTAGCATGCACGAGCGCTATGAAAAATTAGAAATGAGTTTTTCAACTTTAAATAAAAGTTTTATTTTGCAAGCTAGAAATTTGAAAAATTGTAGTACTTGTAAGTGCGTCTAAAATGTTGCCTTTTGATGATCGTATTGAGAACACATTTTTAGTAAATAGGCACCTACATAGGTATTATTACATGATTATAAACACGTATATTTCTATTATCTACATAATTTTAGTTCCTATCATAATACTTAGAGCCAAGCAATATAAATCAACGCATTATACCATAGTCTGCAGTTTTAGACATCTCTTTCAGGAAGAGACCACAGAGAGCCAATTGCTAGTTACGATCTTTTGCTCGCCCTCGAATCGTAAAACATATTTTTATTTACTCTCGTGGAGATACATTTTATAGTAGCAGGAGCGTTATAGTGACACATTTTATTTGATATTTACAAACGTAACACTGGGCTGTAGAATCCTTGAATTTTCAGACAATACCCATTATAAGATATTTTTACAGGTTTGTTGATTTTGATTTTATTTTTGTTACAGGCACGAAGTGAAAGAAATCACAAATGAAGTAGAAGACTTCGCGAGTATAACTAGAAACTCGTAAATATTGAAAAAGCTGCAGTGACAATTCCAGATTTTGTTAATCCAGTGGGATTATACTTCATTAAATCATAATTTTTTTACACAATATGTTTTTTCTTTCCGACATGATTTACCCTGAGATAAGGTAAGAAGTGGCCCACTGATATTGCTTTGACCTTATTTACAAACATCGAGTTAGATACATACCCCCTCGAGGTCCCAGACTCGCTTAATACCTTATCCATTATAATGCATATAATATTTCATGAGAAATGTCCCATTTAACGCTTATGTTAGTTTCTGAGCTTCCATTGAAAATGAACGAGCACAGTTCATACGAATTTCCCTAGGGAAACAGACGTTTTGTATGATAAAATGTCTCTTCTCTGTGCTACTTTAGATACTCGTATTAGAGGGCTCGACCAACTTTTCATGTTATTTAGAGTTTCGTTAGTTGTTAGCAATCCTCTTAAAAAATAGACCTGCAGTTTGTCATGACCAAAATTGGGAAAAGTCCTAAGTGTACAGTAATGTAGTAAGCATAGTAGTAACTAGTAAGTGATAGGTACGAGCTATTCATATAAAAATTATAACTTTGGACTGAGAACTAAATTGTTCCTATTCTAAATTGCGATAAATACGAAATAGCTACGTACCTAACTTGGTTACTCTCATAATTTTATCCATCTGATTTAATTAATTTGGTTTGTAGTTAATATGCGTATGTCTAGCGCCATCGCAAAATGCCAAATTATCACACTGGAAGAAAATAACATTTAGTGTACAAAGATTTTTTCTTCTTTGATTGACCCCCGCAAAATCTTTAATTTCTTCGGCAATAACACCATTTTCTGAAGTGCTTACATCAAGTCATCTTAAGTGTCGATGTATCCCATCGATTTCTTTAAACTGTGACTAAACCATTTCTACCGCCAATATTTGAAAGTGGGGGACTTATAAAAAAACAAACTAATGATTTTAATATTTTATTCAATACCATCGACATAGTAGACACAGTAGCAAAGGATATACATCAATATAACGTATCATAAATATCTAGTTTGAAATTACATACTCGTCGAATATGAGAATTTCATATTCAGCTATCTAAGAACTACAAATAGCATGATATACATTATACATAATGGCAATTTACAAACGAACACAAAGCAACTCACGCGGTTTAATTTAATGACGTCAAGCGTCTTGCGATCAAGTCTCTCTGTAATTTCAAACGGCATTATGAAACGAACAAAGGAAAGGCACATAAAGAATTTGTGCCCGTTGCATAAAAATGTACCAATGTGTGTCTCTTTTCGGCATCGCAAGCGTAACTTGGTCCCGTTCGGATGCGAGGCGGCGGCGTGAGACAACAGCTTGCCCGCCTCTCCGGGGATCCGCTTACGCTGGACTCGTGTTTGGTAACTTACATTGCCAAATGTGTGTATATGTGTGCTTTCAACGTCTAATAGAAGCGTCTATGTGATGGTGACCGCGAGGCTCGCTCAGGGTGTTTACACCACACAATATTTTCCGCTGGTGGAAAGTAACGGAAATAAGATTAAGCCTAGTCAAGGCAGGGAAATGGTCCGCGCACATGAATACGTAATGTCCGGTTCGTGTTTGTGTGCGAATTCTTTTGTTTCGGGCGTGAATTACGGGCGCTCACGTTGGGGCTGGCCGACGTGGCCCGATTAGTGAGAACAAATGACGTAAAAATGGCTGAGCGCTAATGTTATTGGTAGTTTGTGTGTTTAAGGATTCCCCACGTGCTAAACTAACTAAATTAGCTCTGTGGATACATGTGACAGTTCCAACAAAAGCACTATTGATTGAAGCTGAATTCCGTTAACATTTAAATAGTTAATTATTCGGGTTTACATACTACAACAACATGTTTAAAATTTTAATACACACTAAATATTAAAATACAACATACGCACCTACATATAGACATGAACATGCATTTTTAAATCTAACGTTATGTTGTATTAGGACACTCAACTAACACATCAATGGACTAATCCATTGAGAATACTTAAAAAAAAGACTACTACAGTAGATATAATGTACCTATTATGCTATTACACCAACAACGAATAATTCTGTAACATACGTAAAACGATTCTACAATAAATGTCAACATAAAGTATAAAATATCTACCGACAATAAACTGCAGAAATACTGTTAACCATCACAACTCAACAGGGAAATAGTAATTAAGAATCACGTACAGTCAAACAAAACTCCTGGCTTAACGGTCTATGGGCGAAATATGAATAACATGACGTAATTTCCTTTTAATGTTTGCGTTCAACTGATAAGCGCAAGGAAACACGTAAACCACGACTATGAATTCGTTCAGGGCAAATAAAAAAAATATTAAGCAAACTTTAATTTGAAACGTGCCGCCATTCACTGCGAAAGCAGTTATGAACTCTTGAGTGTATTGGGTCGGAGATTTTCAGCGCCGACCTATAAAATGTAAGCGGAGTGCTCACTATTTACTGGGCTGGACTTAAAAATAATACACACATTAATCTAGCACACCAACTTAATGTCACTAACTTAGAAAAGACTGATGGTTCATACTTTGTTTTACTAAAACTATAAAATATCTTTAAAAGTCGTCCGAGGCTTGCAAAATCAGCCCTCAGTAAATGGTTTTTCCTGAAGTTTAAATTTATAAAATCTCAACCTTTTAAAATATTGAATAAATACTAGCTTTGTTAATAGCATAAGATCTAGAGAAACAAGACACATTTTTAATTACTATTTTTATATAAAATCTCGTAGGTACGTAAATTCGAAGACGTTACCATTCATGCCAATCATTAGTCTTGTCATCTCACTACACCAATTCAATACAGACTTCTCGTATCACATTTAGAATACGTAATAATACGTATGCATTCGGGAATTTACAATCATAATAAAATTGTGAAATAATGTATATTTGTACATACCACCAGACAGGCTGTAAGGGGAATGGTAATGAAACCATGCTACAAAAAAGAAAACAAAACATGAGTTAATCATACGCAAACAATAATATCATTTTTTGATTTTAAGCTAAAAAAATATAAGCTGACACAAGCGTTCAATAACACGTGTCATTAAGTGTTTGAAATATTAATGAAATGAAAATATATGAACAAAGAGCTTCCTATATTCAGCTTCCAGCACTCCCCTTGCACCCCATACATACAATTACTCTAACATCTAGTAGTCTTATACTACTTACGAATAATTTACATCCATCCACCTATTAATGCCTATACCGCGGTAAGGCAGGGCGGACCGCACCCTTCAATACTAATTACTGGGGACTTACCAAGTACACGAGTAAATTACACTAAGGCCCTATTTTCTATCGTCAGATAAAGTCTATAAAATCATTAATAATCTGGATGAAAATGCCATCAAAAATGTATTATATTATTGAAAAATCTACCATTTTAATTTTCTTATATATTTTGATTGAAAATCTGTTTTAAATAGTAATGATTTCCTAAAAATTGTCAAAGGATGAATGCCGATTTCCAGCACTGTATGATGATTGTTCGGCGCGGCGGTGTAGGCCGCGCTTGGAGGATGTCGCGTGGAGGGGAGCGGCTCGTCGCGATCTACTTCCATTGACCCAATTCCGCGCCGCTTGTGCGCCCCAAATTACTGACCCGAACGCAGCCTTTATAAGTGTTTGCGCCTTTTCTACGCTCTCGTGTGCTAAATAATCATAAATGAAAACTTTATGAATACACTGCAAATATGAAGAGTAACTAAATTGCTACAATTAGAGCTACTTTAATTTTTAAATTTCACATTCAATTTCATTAAACAATATTTTATACATATTAAATTCTGAAATGTAATGAATGTAATATAATGCATCCTTTTTATAAAAATCTTTCGAACTTAAAAATGAAGTGGATAATTCACTGTATAAAATTTAATATTTTTTATATATACGAACCGATGACGCAATAGCGTATGTAATTTTATCGAATCTCCTCTACCTATGAGTAGAATGTATACGACCAGTATTATTAACTATTGTTTTAGTATGTCCATTACACTAAACATTGATCAGTCTGATTAATGCGTACTTTACTACATGGCTTACGAACATTCACACTATAGTATAGTCAATAATTATGTTTCCTCAACACAAAAGTAATATGATAATATTACGTTTATATACTACACAAAATACATCGATTACTGTAAACACAGTACTTGTATAAAATTGCATGCCAAACTAGACCCGCTGGGAATTTATCCCATCCGCCCGCTGCCGTCGCACCTGCCCGCTTGGGCCCTGTCGTTAAATAAAGCCGAATTTACATTACGAAATTTTCATTAAGTTTCATTCACATTGGATCAAAATTCATGAAACTAGTTTCGTTAAAAAGTGCAACAATACTGTCCGTTATACAGGGTATATCAAGACCGCGACCGAAAACGAAGCCAGGTGGTAGTTTTAGCGGCTACAGACACAATGCAACTAAAAATTTTGCAAAATAAGCGACGGATTTTTTTTTACACTTTTTTAAAAATCATCGTTTTGGAGGGGTAAATACCTAGTTTTTGCAAAAATAGTAATTTAAACCCTTACGTACCATTGCGTGTTTAAAAATTAAGCGATGTACGTCATTATTTTAGAAAAACTATGTTTAAACACTCAAATACGACGATATGTAAAAAATAACAAAAAAAAATTAACGACTTTTTTGTAAAATTTTTACTTGCATTGTGTTTGATATCACGAATACTACCTCCTGGCTTCGTTTTCGGTCGCGGTCTTGATATACCCTGTATATAATAATATTGTCCGTTAAAATGGCATGACGAAATAACTGTCGTGCAAGTAATCCGTCACTTTTGTAATATAATTTCAGCTTAAAACAAACGTGACGTGATGAAGTCAGCGGTGTCAAGTCAAATTGGGAAACACGCTTAGGACACAAAAAGTGCACTATAATATCGCCAAATAATACTACCACATCTTAATACTAATTAATAATCATCAAAATCTGTGATTTTCAATGTTTGGTTTGTATCAGTACAGTTATTATACGAACCCTGCATACATATAACTACTGGTCAACACGGTAAATAGGTATGCAGGGGTTAATAGAGATTACACAATCCGTCTTACTCGAATTTCGAAAAAACTCCCCGCCAGTGTATACTGTTACCTATTATGGAGTAATAGGTAATTGTATAATTACCTATTATTCCATAAATAATCACGCCACCAATTTAGCACCTATTAACCCCTGTGTCTCAATTCACCCCATGTGTTGATACATCTAGATACTTCTAGTAATTTCGTGAGCATTTAATACTAGCTGGAACACGAGTGCTCCTAACAACTACTGGAATAAGTGCTGTAAAGGCGGAACGAACACTGGCTCACATCAAATATGTATGTTGATAAGTCGAACCTAAAAAAATAAACTGGAGATCTCAATTTTCTTGCACTTGTCGGTTTGTGATGTTTTTAAAAATATTTAATTTTTACTGACACGACAAGTCACTACAACCCTCATGATAAGTACAATTGTGTCCACACAGAGTTTCCACCGGGGATAACCATCTATCGCCGGTCGAAATAATTACGTCGGCCCACATAAAACCAGGCATTCAGTGGCTAAATCCGATGCGCTACCTATGTAGCTTATTATTAAGGATTTTTGGCCACTTTGTGTGGCGGTCGTTATCCGGGTCGATACGAATATTCTTCCCCCAAATTTATGATAACAACCTATTATACAATACCTACATATATCTTATCACGAATGCAGTGTGCTTTGCCGTTGAAGTCATCGAATATGATATCATTGGCAAAGCCTGCTCAGTTGACATCACAGGTTCACTGCGAATTATGCTTATTTATAAAATGTGATGAAAAGTAGTCTTCAAATCTATTGTCTTAACTCTATCATGGCGCTAATTTTAAATATAATTATCAAAGGGGAAAGCCCGAATTTCCCTTATCCTCGTGCCCGAAAATGACGCGTTAACAGTATAAATATTGTAATTATTTAGATAATAACCATTTAATTATTTTTAATGTGAGATTAATTGATAATAGCGTTCTTGAGATACATGGATTTATGGTCGAAATTATTCACTAGCCTTTTTACATGTTGTCAACCGGTCTTTTTGCCATTTAAACTATTTTCACACTTAAAATTGTACTTAAATATATATATTTTTTAATATCGCATTGTTTTTTTTTTTACTTAATTAAAATTGTTTTTTTAACGCGGAGGTCCATAGCTGGGCTTCTTTATTTATTTGTATTAGCGAGGACAGCGGAGGCCTTGTTGATGTCTCCATTCGCCTTGTCCAGTTCAGTGCAGCAGTCTTCGAGCGTGGCGTGCCCGACGGACATTCTCACACGCATCAACTTGATCGCGAAGTGCACGTTCCAATCACTTAGTTCGAGAGCTTCTAGGCACTCTTCAGGCGTCACCTAGATGGAGAATGAATTACATTACTCTATTATAAATAAGTGATCAGTGAGCTATTTTGGAACATATTGAAATGAAACTATTTATACGGATTTTATCGCGATTTGGTTTAATTTTTAATTTTTTTAACTTCCCGACGTTTCGATTACTTTACAGCTTTCGTGGTCACGGGGCGGACTGTCCGCAAAAATTAAACCAAATCGCGATAAAATCCGTATAAATAGTTTTATTTCAATGTGTAACATTCGCGTAAATCTAAGAAACCATTATTTTGGAACATGTTTGTTGTATGGTTTATGATGTTATTTTTCATAGTGAGATAAAGTGACTACAATAACCTGATGGTATATAGGTGAGTTATTCGTGTGTAAGTGGGCGTGGATGGCCAAATCCGAATCTATGAGGTATATCGAAAAAGTGTCAAAGGAGTTACAAGCCCGATTAGTATTTTAATAAATCAATATCCCTAGCGAGGAATCAATCTCGATTATTTTGAAAAAAAAAAAAAAACACATGCTGTATTATTACACTACTCGATAATGTCGATAATAATGCTCTAAATTATCGACAAGTAAATATTAGTGACACAGGAATGTTTCCACCACTATATTCTATTATATCGACAATGGAATAAATAAATAATACTAACTTGCTGCTTCAACACTTTGCGCATTATTCTGACTTCGTCGGACTCGACGCCGCGTTGTCGGCCGCACGGCTTCTGGTCGGCGAACTCCAATAGATCCTCCACTGATACGTGATCTGTACAATCTGCCAAATTATACTAAATATTACTACTATACTGATTGCTTCGGTGGCGTAGTTGTACTACGGTACGATTACAAAGCTGAGATTTCGGGTTCGAATCTCGGGTTGGGCAAAGTGATCTTTCTGTTCATTATTAGCCCTTAGTCAGGAATTTGTGCCCGATAATATAAAGTTGTGATTTTTCGTCGCAATTTTATAAAGAATAGTAATATTATAAAAGCATATGTGCTATTTATTAATTTAAATACTTAAATATTAATATTCATATGCAATCATATAAATATTCCATAGTACTAATTCTTCTTCTATCATACAATTCAAAGATTGCATGATAGACGAAGAAAAGATTAAGATTCGAAGGATAAGACAAAATGGCGAAGATTCAGGAAGAAAGCGAATTTATTTACCGGTATAACTAATGGCAGATAAAAAAGTACACACCTTTGACCAGGCTCCCCTCAATAATATAGTGTATGTCATCGTCTTCATCATCATCGTCGCTGTCCACTCGTCTAATACTGTGCAAGTTGCATTCAGCGGGCTCCATGTAGGGGTTGAAAGGGTTGGCGAAGCTGGACCCTGGCTGAAAGGGGTTGATGGCTTCCGGTCCGTCGCACACGTCATTTCCGTTCCCCTGGCGGTTGTATTCTATCTGCACCTGGCATGATCAAATGCTTAATGAAGTAGATCGCTCGATGCCAGAATTGTTAATTTGTCAATTATGTAGACCTTGTTTTCCATTTCTTATCGCAGTGTTTTCTAGGCGCGAATATGAGAAGAGAATTGAAATAAAACTATTTTTTACGGATTTTATCGCGACTTGTTTAAATTTTTACATTTTTCAACTTCCCGACGTTTCAATTACTTTACAGCTTTCGTTGTCACGGGGCGGACAGTAAAGTAATCGAAACGTCGGGAAGTTAAAAAATGTAAAAATTAAACCAAATCGCGATAAAATCCGTAAAAATAGTTTTATTTCAATGTGTAACATTCGCGTAAATCTAAGAAACCATTATGAGAAGAGAATTAAATGAATGTTTTGATTAAAATTTAATATAAATTGTTTAGATGTGGGTTTAATCTATTTTGGCAGCAAGTGCTAAAGCCGCAAAATTATTAAATATGTTAAAAATGATAGTAGTTTAAAATAATTATTTTTATTGTGTAATATAAATTGTTTATAATAATTGTATGTAATAGTCTTCTAATGATTGCAAAAGCAAAATACCTGGCATACAACGGGCGTGAAGGCGTTCTGGTATATGATCTGGCGGGAGCTTGGCCCGGCTTCAGGTTCTCTAACATCAGTGGGCAAACGGAGCGGGTATTTGCGAATGTGGCGCCGCTTGTCGACCAACTTGGGTTTTGTCGTCCGTGGTGGTAATGGTAGCTCGTTGATCACCTGGAATAAATATTTTTTTAAATTAACTAATTATTATATAAGTACTGGGAAAGTGACAAATAATATGTGCATATACAAATCAAAAGTTAAAAGATGATATTATTCTAGCGTTTAAAACTATACTTACTTCCTTCTTTTCTGTCTGTTCCGCATCGCCTGCAGACAGTGGCCTTGATCTGTAACAATTATTATATTGAGCTCAACATATTTGTGATAAAAAAAAAAAACAATAATATTCCCTACTGTATCTCTTCATTATCGCCTACTGCTTAACAAAGGGCTCCTGTACCACAGTGAATTCGAGGGCGAATAACACAGACTAATACAGAATATTAAATCATGGAAAAACGAATGCTCGTATAAAATTATTCCTTATTATACAGGGTATATCAAGACCGCGACCGAAAACGAAGCCAAGTGGCCACTGCACTTGGCAGTACACTGTGTCTGAACTCTGAAGCCATTAATGATTACAGACACAGTGCAACTAAAAATTTCGCAAAGAAATTATTAATTATTTTTTTGTAATTTTTTAATGGCCGGCGTATTTGGGTGATAAATACAGTTTTCCTTAAATAATTATGTACACCTTTCTTTTTTAAGGACAAAATGGTAGGCAAGGGTTTAAATTACTATTTTCGCAAAAACTAGATATTTACCACCCAAACACGACGATTAATTTAGTTGCTTTGTGTCTGCAACCACTAAAACTACCCCCTGGCTTCGTTTTCGGTTGCAGCCTTGATATACCCGGTATTTAAGATTTATCTGTATTAGTCTGAGCAAATTGTACTGAGCTTACAATACTTTTTGTCATTTTCTGACCACTGAGGTCTTGGGATCGAATCCCAGGTAAGGCAAAATGATATTGGTTTTTCTATTCATAATTAGTTCGGAGTCAGGAATTCGTGCCCGATATGGCGATAGACTCACCCCCTATCACATCGTGGGACGGAACATAGAAGACGAATCGTGGGTGTCCTGGTAGCACCTCTACGTCTTTTGGAAAAAAGGCATTAGTTTAATCATGTATGAATTACGGTCGACTTTCGACCGCCGGGCGACTAATATATTACTATATTATATTGGTAATATATTACCCTGTATAAATGAAATAATTAAATATAATAATATATATTTGGGAGGTCTCACCTGGTCTTCCCAGGCGATTGTTTCTGCAGCGAGTGGAACTTTGGGCGCGGGTCGGTGGAGCGCGTCGGCTTGGGCATGGTGGGGTGGCGCGGCTCCTTCACGTGGACCAGCGACGTGGGCGTCGGCTCATCGATCAGGCAGATGTACGCAGCCTTGCTCTCCTCCGTTATTGTCGCCTGAAGTTTTAACAAGAATACTCGATACGGACCTGGAAAGCTAGCGTACTTTTGGCACTAGTTTTTCACTTTGTGGCGTTTCCGCACGAGGCCGGAATAAATTCTAGGATTTTGATTTTCCTCGAAATTTATTCCTGACTTTTTCTTCTCACGTCTACGAAGTTCTTACAATTTTAATTGAAAAAGCTATGTTATAAACTCATTTATTTTTACAGAGATATTTCATTTGTCATTCAAGAACCGTGAAAATCTCCCTAAAACTTTATAATGTAGACCGGTAAGAAATAACCTCCTCTTTCCAGTTCATATTCGATTTCGATTCCACTGCAGTTACCATTGGGTGAATGAACTACGCAATCCAAATCTATACATAGAAGATGGATGAGAAAAACCAATATGGGGGGGTCTGTATTGACGTAATAGGGTTCTATTACGTAAAACAATGACACCTCCTAAAACAATGACATTTAGAATTTTTGTCGGTTTCTTTGTGAGGTTGTGCGCGATGAACTCAGAAACGTCTTAATGGCGATGAACGACACCCTGGATTAACACGTAGGTTACTTTTTATCCCGAAAAATTGAGTATTCCCGTGGGATGAGGAAGGAATACAGATATATTTGTTACTTTTTATACTCAAAACGATAGGATCGGGCTGGATTACATGCCTTGGGTGAGAATGAAGCGAGAGGGGCGGAATATAACGGGAAATGATGGGAAAATCCAAATAAAGTTAATTACGCAGACAAAGTTTGCGGGCAGTAGCTATTTGGTAATATTTTTGTTATCATTGGTTTAATAATGGTTACTTACCTGAATGTCTGCAACTCTACTTGCTTCATCGCTGAAGTTACGGCGTTCTTGTTTTGCTGAAAGAACGATACGTTAGATGATTACAATTTTATATCGATTTAAAAACGTATTATAAATTTCAAGGTCCTAAACTTTAAACCAGGATCTAGTGTATGTCACTACACAGACCGTTCCAAGGAGTTGGGGGAGATTGAATAAATTCCGCTGTAGACGCGAGAAGGCTCTCCCTGGCTGAAGAGAAAGAGAATCAGAGAGAGAGAGAGAGAGAGAGAGAAATAAATATACTTACCAGCTGCATCTTTGTCTAGCTCAGCGGGAGCGTTATGATGTAGCGACAGTTGCGGGAACTTGAAGTGGAATTTCGACTTGTCATTCGGCGATTTCGGCATTTTGCTATCGCCGCCGAGATCTGTCATCGACCTTTTGAAAAATAAATATGTGTTTCATATTGAGCATATATGTTCCATTCCACGAAGTCCATTTTCTATGATATTTGTAGAGCGTCCACGTAAATGAGTTGCTCTCTTAATTGTACTGTTGATTGTAAGGAAGGCCCGTGCCCTGCAGTAGGGAGTAAATGAGCTGATACAGATATAGTACATACATACATATTTATTCTAGTATGCCCGCCCAATAGTCAATACGTTCATGTTAACGTTCATGTCAAATTTTATAATACAGTTTTCTTTGACAATTCGTTCAGACATATGCACTTCAATTCAATTCTAAAACCATAAACAACAAATTTCGTTAGATGGGATAGCTATTTTAGAATACAAGTATATCATTTAGTCGCCCCTCTTATTCACTCAAACGACAATAATTAAAGCAAAAATACTCAATTAAAGTAAATAATATGGGCAAAGTCATCATCATCATCATCATAGGCGAAATGCGGATGGTACCTCTGCCTACCCCTTCTGGGATACCGGAGTGAATTTATGTGTGTAACTATGTAAAAATAGTCTTTAATGTATTTTTTCATCAAATAAACAAATACAATTTTAAAGGATCTCACTTGGTTGTAATTTCATTGGCCATAGCAACTGCGGTGTTCAATGTTCTCTCGTCGTGAGCCGACATTGGTTTCATAGTGCCAGTGTTTGAAGCTTTCTTCTTTTCGCTTTTGCTCAGCGTGTGCGCTCTGTAATAATTTTATAGATGTAAATTGAAATTAAAATATAATGAACATAATTTAAGTAAAATTTAAATTTAAACATTGTGAAACGATGTAACAAGGTATTCGTTAGGTTTCAATTTTAGTTAAGAAAGTTACAGGTAAATTCATAGCAATGTAATCTTTAAAAAGAAATTTCTCATATAATATAAGTAAATACTGTTTATTCCAAAAAAATACTGTTATTAAGGTTTTTGCATACCTGCTTGTAGATGGTTCCGGATTAGCAGAAGCGCCCGCGCCCTGATAGATATACAGAAAACATTAGTAAAAATTCCACAGCAAATATCATATCTTACGAAATTTCACAATACATTAGTGCCATAATTACTACACCTAGTTAATGCGTGATTATATTTCAACATGCTTTTTACGTGGAAAGTAAACCGGTAAGGTAATTTCGAAAATTACAAATTAATTAAATATTTTAAACCGTGTCACATTTTTATTGGCTTACTCTGCAAATAGCCCGGGAGTAAGTTACCTAACAATTTATATATCAAAAATGTTACTGATAACTTCCACTCTGAAAAAAAAACGTAATTTATCTCTTAAGGTTTAGTTGGTGTTACCCAAGTTACTTACGCATCATAAAAAAATTTTTTTGGCGTCTTCATTACGAATCATACTTTACTGGCGGAACTTAATCGAAAGTATAGAATCCACTAAACCTTTCTTAAAAAATCTCCGATGAGAATACATAATATTAAAATCCGTTGCGTATTTTAAAACAAATCAACGGATAAGACTAAAATGGTGGGCACAGGGGCAGATAGCGGCCAGGTTTTGTAGTTTGTCACTAAAAGCATATAATATTAAGGCAAGAAAATATTGTCCTCGTAGTTTAATAAATATTATTAATTTATTGTATAAAATTGCAAAATTACCTTATCGATGTACTGGGATGGCATAATACATGAAGTAAACAAAATAGTAAACACATGCGACATTGCAAAACTATAAAAATAGGTAATAGGTGAAAAATATAAATATGAAGTATGAGGTAATATTATCAGCCATACTCACTCGAAGAGAGATATAATGACATACATTAGGAGCTATACAAAACTATTACAATAATATCAAGTTTTGACAGTATGATTGCAATGGCTTTGCATAAATATAAGTGTGTGGAATGTCGGTATCTGTTAATGAAAAAAATGTAATCTACTATATTTAACTCGTTTGAATATACAATGTGCAAAAAACCTCGGTGGTCATTGTGAAGACAGAAGTTAATTACAAGAAGGCAATGTGTTCGTCAATATCAAATTAAAAAATGAGCAGATGTATGTAGGTTTATTGATTAGAATTTACTCTTACAAAAACAGTATTAATGTAAAATCACTTAATATACAGGACATATCAAGACTGCGACCGAAAACGAAGCCACGTGGTAGTATTAGTGACTTCAGACACAATGCAAGTAAAAATTTCGCAATTTTTTACTTATCGTCGTATTTGGGTGATCAATACATAGTTTTCCTAAAATAATAAATAACACCTTTTTATTTTTTAAGACGCAATGTTACGATAGGGTTTAAATTACTATTTTTGCAATAACTAGGTATTTACTACCCAAAAACAACGATTTTCAAAAAACTGCAAAAAAAATCTGTCGCTTATTTTGCGAAATTTTTATTTGTATTGTGTCTGTAACCACTAAAACTACCACCCGGCTTTGATTTGGTCGCAGTCTTGATATACCCTGTATATAGTTTTCATAAAATAATGATGTACACCTCATTATTTTTAAACACGCAATGGTACGTAAGAGTTTAATTGGTATTTTCGCAAAAACTAGGTATTTACCACCCAAACATGAAGATTTATCAAAAATTCAAAAAAAAATCTGTGTCTGTTTAGGCAAAATTTTTATTTGCATCGTGTTTGCAACCACTAAAACTACCACCTGGTTTCGTTTTCGGTCGCAGTCTTGATATACCCGGTATAAACAAAAACAGCCTAGCATATACATAGCCTATTGAGGCATTAATTGGTATTCTATATCCATGGCGAAGTATGCAGCCGTATCTTGCTATCTTGCTTTGGCTGCATCATCGCTTTAGTTTATTATGTATAGTGCATTGGAGTAACACCGTAATACCAGACGTAAGAACGTAAATTCTTAATTATAATATAGGAGTTTACGTTCTTACCCCTTCCATCCTTGTATTACGGTGTTACCCCAACGCGCCCTAATTAATTTACAAAGATTAAAAATAATAATATTCGATACTGTCTTTTCAATTGAATATCGATTACGGTAACATCGGTCACCTGGTTTCTTCTACACATTGCATAAAATTGCACCAAAGTAAAATGATCCATGTTTCTAATCCGTACACAAGCTTACCATGTCCCAAGGGTGTTTAGCACCTGAATAAATTAAATGTATTCCTCATTATGTAAAACTATATATACACTACTAATAAAACTAATTATTACTATCGTAATTATTTTTTTTATTATCCACATGCTTTCTATGACTCAGTGCTTAGCGAAATGGTGGGATTTGTAGCATGGTATTTTTACTTGTATAATTGACGAGGAGGCTGTCGATGCACAGGATAACAATGTTCCTACGACAATGTTCAATAATTCAATTATTTCTTTAACATACACTTTTCATCATATCTATCAAGTTTATGAAATAGCATTTTGCTTGGGAAGAAACTTCATACCACCCTACATAATTTTTAATTAGTATTTTGTCTCCCTGCACATCATTGTTTCTTGACTAGAATAATTATGTTTAAATTTTTGTTAAATTGCTATGACTTTCAGTTTCCAATACACAGAGCTTTCGGGGCCAATAGCAATAGCAATATTATAATCCTTTTTAGATGGGGATATAAATAAAATTATTACTTGGTAGGTACTTTACCATGATACAAGATATATTAACAATCTTGATTTAACCAAAATTACCATATATTTAAGTATTTTTTGATACTAATAAATATTATAATCCCATATTTAGTTAGTTTCGACATATTTTGTCGGTTTAAATATATTACAGAAACCATGTTTAAATTTGTAAGTATTTTTAGTAAATTTTAGTATAATCTACTAAACAATTAATAAGGTACTTACGGCTTCCGTTCTTCTAGAGTCTAAATTTCTAAACATTGATTCCATTTCGTCGAGTAAACTTTGACTAAAATCCGCATACCCTTTCTGCAATAGAATATATGTGCTTTCATGAGTTTTATGTGCAATTGAATTACAAACTTATACATTAATATTATATTTAATAGTAGTTCCATTTATATTTAGAAAAAATTACCGGTATACCAGGACTTTCAGGGAGTGTCAAAAATTCCGCTTTGACATTTTCTGTGGCTATACTCTCCTGCATCAAATATGAAATTAAATTAAAAACAAACAACAAATTCAACAGTATGAATTTAATTTTCATGTTAAATAGTTTAATGTTTGTTATTTTGATTTAGAAATCGCAAACCGTATACAAAATTAATAAAAATTGATTATTTAAAATTAGGTTGATATATTTACCGTATCAGTATCCGATATTTCGTGGTACTCGTGTACTTCATCAGTCTTAAAAGCACCCTGTCCGTCCTCAGTTTTATGTGTTCTACCTAATGTAGCATTTTTTACCTACAAAAAGAATACAATAATAATTATAATTGAACATCTCAAACCAATTTTATTTTATTTTCTGCAAAAAAAAATTAGGAAAAAGAACTGGCGCACGCGGAATTTATAAAGTCCAAGCAAAGAGATGCATAGAATCTACTTCCATGGAATAAGTTCGTAACGATTACTTAAATCAGGAGAGAATACGAGTCAAGTTAAGTGAAGGATGATGGATTTCCCGAAACATCTTAAAAAGCTAATTCCACCGGCATACCTTATTAAGAATACTTTTACTAGTAGTTGGTTCTGAGACACTTTTATGACTGTTCTTCTTTAAAGTTTTTGTTTTCTCTGCACCTGTAAATAAATGATTATGTTTAATACGAGTTTATATTTGACGTTCTCTGTACCTCACTAAATTGGATTTGAAAAAAGAACTGTATCCCCGATTTTAAAATGAAAATTTAAATTAAATTGAAAAAAAAGATTGAATTATTGTTGATTATATCTCAGATTAAACTGTCTACCTAAGACGCACCAACTTAATAAATTATCTACCGGACAAAGTGCCTACAGATACTTAATACTACTATGGATTTTTGTACTATGTGTGTAATTTACTGTGCTGTATCGGCCCATATACATCCCACTGTAGAGCACGGGTCTTCTCCTCGAGAACGATTGAGAGGGGTTAGGCCATATAGGTCACCACGCTGGCCTAGTGCGGGATGTACGTATTGTTAAGAATACTTACAAGGCAAGTCGACTTCATCCATTTCAGCTTTATTTTCAGTCCTGTTCGTCAACAAGGGATATGAAGACGTACAAGAGGCGCCGGTCAAATGCGATGGCGAATTTGGGTTGATAAGGGGCACTTGCTCCAGATCTTCTGACGGTTTATACGGGGGAACTATTTGGCGCGGAGGCTGTAAGGTTTGTAATAAATAATAAATAAATACACCCAACAGTCACAGACGTACCGACCCCACACTAAAATCGAGTCATGCTTCGTGGGTATCAGACGCTACGAGAGGCTTTTCTGTCTCACAAACACCCAGACCCGAAACAAATACCTGTGGATAACACAAACATTTATTTCGGCGCAAGAATCGAATCCGCGGCATCATTTCACAGTCGGCGTTTCACCAACTGCGCCACAGAGGCTGTTATAGAAAACGATGTTGTTTTTTATCAAGTGTAGCCGAATCAGAAACAAATGAATTGAAAATATTATTTATTGCTTTTTTAATTTAGTTGAATAATGAAAGGATTTCTTTATAAAGGCTTTTGAAGGAAAGTGTCTTAAGAAATACCCATTTACATCGTAAAAGGCTCGTATCAATGAAAGAGAAATTGTAAGAGATTCTTAATTGTGATAAAAAATAACTTATTGAATACAACGAGCTTTTTTCTTAAAATTAAAAGAGATAAGAGAGCTGGCAACTATGGACACAATAAACCATCCGATAAACTTCAAACATTTTTTTCCGTTTTTCACGTATAAATAATATTTTACTGAAATATTTTGTCGTCTATTTGCATAATATTTTACTAAAATATTTTGTCGTCAACGGTTTTGATTTATCGTTATTCAGAGAAAGGCTATTGAGTAAGGTTATTCAGAAATTTGAACAAATAAATAAATACAACTATCAGTAGGTACATAGTCCTGACCACACATTAAGATCAATTAAGTCTTGTATCGTGGTATCAGAAACTACAAGAGACTTTTCGGTCTCACAAACAACCAGACTCGAGACCAATTTGTGGGCCTCACAAACATTTATCACGGTGCGGAGCTCAAACCTGCGGCCTCATGTTTCACAGCCAGCGTCTAACCGCGCCAAGGAGGCTGTCAAATAGAATAACCTGATAATTTATGAAGAAAACTACGGAATCCCGAGAAAAACAAAATACTTATTTCATATCAAGACATATAATGCTGTTTCCGAAGTGGTAAGTATCGATCCATAGTTACCGCAAAAGTAATCATTATTTACTACAAATGAACCCCGTGAAGCAAACAATTGTTAGTTGCCCCGCCTCATGAAATCACACAACGCATTGTTGAGACATTATGAGTTAATTTACAACGCCGATTAGAATCGGATGGTGATGATTAGGAGACTTGTAACACTACGCATTCAACTGAGTAATTGCTCTGACATTGAAACTTAGAAGGTTGACTGTTATCGCACAAAATATACTGCCTTATAAAATTTGAAATATATTTCAAGATTAATATGTTTTGGAAAATTCTCTCAGCATGGTCATGATGCCATTTAGGAGGGAATTGCTCCAGCGACAAATATTTATGAAATTGAGAAAAGTAATCCGTAATGTTTTAGTACTACAGCGCCTGTTTGTTGCTGTGAGGTTTATATGTATTTGATATGGTATTTTTAATTTATTAGGACTGTTATCGAACGAACAGAAGTTTGAGAAATTTAACGAATAATAAAGAATGAGTAATATTACAAGGGTTTTGAAAATTAAAGTTTATTAATGATCGTTCTACCTCGCTACTCACACAACCGGCGGGGTCCAGGAACGAGATATCTCCGAAGTAGGCTCCGTCTAGCCCCACGTGGCCCGTGTGTTTCACTTCACCTTGCGGACTCGAGATCATGCTTCTTTGTATACACCTCTTGCCCGTGTACGTGTGTCTCTTCATATCAGACCGGAGGAGCGGTCGTAACGACCCACTCGGGTGCGACAGCGACGCCAGGGTTAAACACTTCTACACAACATAGTTACCATCGACACCTCGTTCAATCTCACCGACCATTCTACTTTGGTTTCAACCCTAACAAGTATGATATGGGAAAGAAAACAGAAACACATCGATATGGCTGTTACCAAGGTGAAACATGTAGATGGTATAAAAAGCTCCTGAAACACAAGATGCAGCCAGTAATGTCAAATTGTAACAAAAACCAAGCGACACGGTTAAGGTAAGAACATTGACAGCGCATTCCTTTACATCTGCAACCGTAACGATCGGTAATTGATACTTTTTAAAATTGGTAATCGATGGTTTTTTCGATCGATAATCGATATTTTTATCGATAATTAAGAAATAGATTAGGAGATGTAAAACAACATTTTATATGCACAGTGAAGAGCGCAAGCTGGTGTATTGTAAGCATGCAACATACGTCGTGTCGGTTGTATGGTCTGGTGTTGTTGGGATCGAAGACGCCGCACGCGCCGCCCGCTAGCACTCCGTACCACATCGATGTTTGAGTCATGTTCCTGAAATATATATATTATAGTGTCTAGTTACGTCTATTCTCTATATTTATAACACATTCTGAAGCGGTGGTGGATTAAAAGATTTAAACAATTTTGGATTGCTTCGGTTGTACTATTATAGTACGATTACAATATGGCTGTCTCGTATTTGAAGTCCGGTTCGGGCAGTGATATTGGTTTTTTCCTATTCATTATCAGGCCCGAGTAAGGAATTTGTGCCCGATGTAGCGATATGCTCGCCCCCTATCACATCGTGGGACGGAACAGACAAGGTGAAACATGGGTGTCCTAATTACTACGAGTAGAACCTCTCTGTTTGAGAAAAAGGCATTATTTATTTTATTTATTTATTTATATTTTATTAAAGGTTCATACATTTTGGAAAGACGAAAAAGGCCAAGAGACATGCCAACGAATCGCTAATTTGATACTGTTGAGGTAGGTTTGAAGGCCGAAGGTCTTACAACCAGCGATAGTATTTAAAAATCCAAAAAAAATGCAAGTTAAATGCCACGCCTTCTATAAAGTAAGAAGCAAAATCAAAACGGAATATTTTTTATTTATATTATAGGTGCCTTTTTTATGCAACTGGTCCGGCAGACAAGCAAACAAGTCACCTGATGGTAAGTGATGACTGGCGCCCATGAACATCCACAACCCTTGGATCATAGACATATTGCCGGCAATCTCACTCACCAACGCAACGCGACAACAAAGCTGTCGCTTCACATCAATCTCCTCCGAGACAGCGGTACCGCCCCGGACGAGCCTACCCATTGAAGCTGAGTATTACAACAGCGTGATTCTACCACTCTAAAAACAACTATAACAAACCTTACAACATCTATATATATTTTTAAATCCATCGAAAAGTAGCACAGCTGCTTAAAAACATGTTGAAGTAAAATGAAGCTAAATATAACATACTCTTTCCCAAGCACCGTGATGATCTGATTGGTTTTGTACTCGAGGAAGCTGCCACGTCTTCCGTCTCGAGGCTTTTGGAAGTTCACCACCGCTTGCACCTGAAAATATAAAATACTTGTCATTCACTTGTCATTCTCATTAAATATTGTTTATCGCAAGGAATGCATTTTTACACGTTTGTGCACCACTTGAATCACCCAAATGAATACTTTGTACGTGTCCATAATTGCCCAAAATTAAGAATTGTATATATACTGCACTGAGAAAATGTTAAAATAAAAAATCCATAAATTTATTCCCATCACCAATTTATGATACGAGTAAATACAAATGTATAAAATCGCTACGCCACAGCACGATAAAGGTTTGTATATACTAGCACGTCAAGTGCCTACGATGCACCAAGTGCAGTTCAATTCTCGTAGAGTACCCACGGCGAGAGACGGTACGCATCTTCCTGTGCGAAACACTTGTCCAATCAGCACATCTGGGTCGCACGACGATTTGCAAGATTAGCAATCATGTATCGACCGTGTGAAATAATGTCTTCAAGAAGTCACTGCAAGGGGAGCTGGAGTGTTCTCGAAGCAATTTTGCTCATGTGTTGATTGCGTTTGATTACCTCTTCCGGGCGTATAGCGCGTAACTTGGGTCCTAGCTCCTTGAATCGGGGTCGATCACTCGGCTCGTGCGACCAGCACTCGAGCATTGCGTTGTAATACGCCTCTGGACAACACTCGGGCCGCTCGAGACGCTGTGAACAAATGGTTGTATTAAAAACTAAAGAAAATATTTTCTTACGGTCCGGTACATGAGCAAACAGCTCACAAAATGACATGAGGTTACCACCCATGAACATCAACAACACTAAGATTGTAGGCACGTTAGCGGCTTCTGAAAGCGCGGCGAGAAAATGAAGGAAAAGAGGCGGTGGCGCAAATGGCTAGTGGGTTTCCGGCATTCTCATTCAAAGATCGAAATAAAACAACAAAGCACTTCATTAATTCTAAACTGCGGTTATAAAACAAAAATATCAACAACAACTTTGACCAACAACACAAATAGAAAACAGTAATCTTAACACATTTGTTCAAAATTGAATATAAATTGTATTACCTGATAGTTGGGCGCGTCGATAGCCTCTAATATCTGTTGGCCGGAGAACGCCGCCCACGGCTGGAACCCGTATGTGAACATCTCCCACAGACAGACGCCGAACGCCCACACATCGCTCAGCGACGTGAAGCGCAGGTACAAAATGCACTCCGGTGCGCACCTAGCGATCATAAGTGTCATAGACAATAGTATTGATTATAATTAGAAGAGGAAAATATATAACTTACTACAGACGTCTAACGTTCGAACATTCGACCTTCGTTTTGGATCATAGTGTACCTGCCTAAGTTTAGCCTAGTCTTACGAGATACTAGATAGCAAGACTAGTAAGATTACTAGTTAATATCAAAACATTATTAGTCTTGAACTTTGTGACAGGATTTATACGATGTCAGTTTAGAAAAAATATACCGGCTTCGTAGGTTTGAATTTAAAGAATAAAAATTTGTTTTGCACTTGTATATGATAACTATAGCTCAGTATGGAGGAGTATGACCTAAGTCCTCAAAATTGAATCTACAGTATCAAGCGTATAAATCATTCATTCCTATTATTTGAGCATTTAATTTGGAGATCCTACATAAATGTATAAACGGTATGAATGTAGGATCTTATAGAAGCAAATGTACCGCATGAAAATTGTTGCGATTAGCCGCTCAGCCTGAATGCTTAGAGCAGTGTTCTTCAATCTTTTTGAACATGCGATCCCTTTACAGGAATTCTACTAGCGACCCCCTTGGGTCATATATAAACAAAACGTTGGTACTTTAGAAGACTATGTTTATGATTTTCTCAATTTTGCACCCTTTATTTATTATTAAGACTTATACTCTGTATGAAAGGCGACCCCTTAAGCAAGGTTTCGCGACCGCCCTAAGGGTCGCGAGTCACGATCCACAGGTTGAAAAGCAATGGCTTAATACTTCTGTAATAATGTTACCGATTAATGACTTTCCGAGAAAATATACAACGTTATTTTTAGTACTTATAAGACATTCCGAAAAATTATTCCGGATCATTTTCGAAATTTCAAAATTTTAATTACTTGCAACACTAAATAAAAAGGCAAAAATATATAGATTATTTTTTGTATTTGATAAGTAAATGCTTTAATTGTCGGTTGTAATCGATTATCCATTAAGTAATTATTAAGCCCTAAAATAAATTTGGATGGAATGCAATGGCGCTAAACAGCATTTTTTTATTTCTCTTTTTTATGTTCTTCATGCGTATTCCAAGCTGCCACAATTCATACAGGATGTAGGGAAGAAAAAGGTGGACCCGGCACCAACATTTAAATCTACGTCTTTGAAGTACCAGCGCTCCCTCTATATTATATATACTGTAAGCCTGAATGCTAGAATATTTTTTGATACCGTCCATTTCCAATTGATGAATCGTGTCAGGTGAATATATAATATGAGAACCGATATAATTAAAAAACATTATTTCCCAAGATTCCTATACATTTAATTTGGCATTCAATTTAAATTAACAAAACAAACCCTATGAGATGCATTTTAACTAACATTGCAGCACTTCAGAACCAATTCAAATAAAGCGAGCATTTAACATACACAGCGCTGAAGCGAAATAATTTTAAAACTAATCTCGCCCCGACGCAACATCGCCAGGTGATGTAATATACCTTGAGGGATAAATCCGGGAACAAAGAAGCGCGTACCCACCATTGTCAGTCAAGAAGCAGGGACAATTAAGTCAACAACAAAAGAGAGCCCACCGGTAAACAAGCCTTTGTCCGTTGAATATTTCGTGCAAGTTCATGACGTAGGTACACGAGGTAAATTCGCAAGTTTCCGATGCAGCGCAAGCCTTGAACCTGATATCTGCATATCGCATGAATAATACGAAGGGTGCAATTTAACATAACTTACCATGCAACCGGCAATTTGAGATTCACGTTGTAATTTGTTTGATAGTAGTCTTTGCCGACGCCAAGCGCGCGTGACAGACCGAAGTCCGATATCTTCACTCTGTCCTTGCTAAACACTAGGATATTTCTTGCAGCTAAATCCCTGAAATATTTATAGTTTGATAGAAAACACTGAAGATCACCCTATGCGACAGAAAATTAAAATATCTCTTCATACAGAGGCGTCGACATGAGAAACAGTTTTATGTATGATAAAATAAATTTCGAGACGATATTCTTACGCTCTAACTTGAAAGATAACATTTACTATTTCTTGTTCGCTAACAAATTAAATTGATTCTTATATTTTACAACTCCCAATAAACAAACTCAATTTGGATACACAAGTTAAACTAACGAACGGCGGAATAGCTAAAAAAAAGGTGTTTTGATCTATTTAGTATTGTGCACTTTAATTTTGAAATCTTTTTGTTATTAATTTATTTGCAACATTCTGTTTTTTTATAGAATATATTTGTAGGTACTTCCCAAATAACATGTATTCGTAATTATTACCTATGTTAATGTTATTTTCTCCCAGATTATTTAGTCTTAATTGTGGCCAAAATAAACGTTTTTATATGTATCTACTTTTTAATTAAGAAATAGAGAAAACATTTTATAGGAGCAGCGAAAATAGAATTTCATTAAAGTAATTATTTCTCAGCAACATTTTCGAAGCGAACACGATCTTTCATTAAAGAAATAATGAAGTATAAATCTTAACATGCATTTTCCAGCGTTGTGTATAAGATTACAAATGGGAAACAGTACCCGTCGGTATAATGAAAGTGCTTGTGACTTTGAAGTATAATACGCCCTTTATAATAAACTTGAGAAGCTTTCAACTAATATTTCAGGCGTATTATTTTTATCCTTGCTAAGTGTATGTAAATTTAGTGGAAAACAAGCTGAGTATCGACCGCCAGAAGACGAAAATCGCTCGCCGGTCGACAAATTTATGCCTGTTTACTCCAAACAGGATGTGCACATACTGAACCCGACATGGTTACGTGGGTCACAATAGTAGGGTTTTCACCTTTACCGTGCCAGTTGCTATCTAAATTCCAGGAATATAATTATCCAATCACTAGCTAAAACACAATCGGCATAATTAATAATATATTTAGCTGCAAACTAGACACAAGGACTTAAATCGACACGGCCGGGCCTGGCCGTGGCACGCGATGCCCTATTGCTGTACGCTACAATGTATTTAGCGAGGGTTACTACTGAGCATAATTATACATATTATTTAGTAACATCATACCTATAGAATTTCTACTGTTTCGTTCCATTGTGGAGATTCCTAGAGCTCAAACACTGGGTATAGGACAATCCTAACCGCCCGTGTATCAACTATCGTACTAGGCAATTTAAATTCCGTCATCCACAACAGTAAGTAGCGTTTAGGGTTCCGTCTATGTGTTTCTAACCAAGTGTTTCAACCAGGCCGGCATAATTGTGCTGACTGCCGAGTGGCAACCATCTCTCACTAGTCGATAATCGAATTCGGATTGCACTGCACTCACCGTTACATTGCAGTCACTTTGTGGAGGCAGTATAAAAATAACATCCCGTTACAAGATTTGCTTGCGCTATATTTAAAGTTCCTAAGCGCAATATAAACATGCGTCCTATGACAACGAAGTTTGTTAGGTGTTAATTCATGGCTGGCACACAATGATACATCCGCCCACTGGCGAGAATTTTAGATATTTGAATAAGCCTTGCCAATGATAAGTTTGATAACCGGTTGGCGCATTGATGTCATCGTTTCTCGTGGGTATCCCATTAAATTGTCGTACATATAGAAAGCCTTTTAACTTAAACAATTTCGCAAAGACTAGTTGATTCGGTTATTGGTGATGTAATCCTATCAAATTGATCGATATCCGATAGTGGACAGTAACTTGATCGGAAGCGGAGTTAATGGAATACCGTTCGAGCACACATAGGAATTATATGCAGCGTCGTAGCCCAGTTAAATCAATTATCCCGTGCGTTTGGCTCGAATGCTTGTTACGTTCCCAGTTATGTGATACACACGCCACTCTAGTTAGACATTTCAATATAAAATCACAACTTCTAGATTAGTTCGCAAAATTATTAAGAAACAGCTCTCGCTCAAACCTCTTGCACTAATGAACTCAGTCCGCCGTGCGTTTGTGAAACTTCAAGTACAAAAAAAGTTTTATGCTTTTAACAACAATGTTACGTCTTAAAGTTGCCTCCATAAAGCCATATTTTTAAGTAGCTTTTGCGTTCCGGATAGAAGAAACGTTAATAAATTTTTAAAAAGTTTTTCTGACGCTATGTAAATGACATGACAGCCTTACAATATAATTCCATTATAGTATTTTATCAGATCACATTATATTCGACAACGAAGATAAGTTTGGGAAATGAGAACTTATTTCGACTTAAATTTGATTTATATATTATAATCCATCGTTGAGAGTAGGGTTGGCACTAACCTGTGAATCAGTCTTTTGTTTTCCAAGTAAGTCATACCATCACAAATCTGTTCGGCGAACTCGCAGAGATTGGGCACCGGGAAGTTCGGCCGCAGGGACACCTCGCGAAGACATTCCAACAGCGATCGCAGCGGCGCTAGCTCTGTCACCTGTTCAATATTAACACGTGGTAGATTATTTCTGAATCGACTGACGATCAAATAAATATTCAATATACTAATCTGCTTTTATGCTATATTGATTAGACTTATACTCGATATTAAGAAGAAAGGATAAGAAAACATTTTTGAAATTTTATCTTCAATTATAAATTATGGCGATTTTAATCTGAAATGGAAGACAAATAGACAGCCAATTCAGCCTCGGGAAAGACTCACGACAGTGTGATCTTCATAATATTATCTCGCTGCGACTATTTTGGTTACTGATTACCAGTTACACCTTTCAATCTTTTTAAAACATACGATTTCAAATGGGCCATTCGAATTTTAGATGCTGACAAACCAAAGTAAATCGTAAAATAACTTATTACCAACTACATTAGCAATTAATTGTATCAAAACAATAAACTAAATAATTAGAGCAACCGCTTTCATGTGCGGCCAAGGAACAAATTTCAACACCAAACAAGTTTACATTTGGAGTTAGCAATCGGGAGTCGGGACACATGTTAACTCAATCTGTTACTGAGTTCCCGATTGTCGCAAACTTTGCGCCGCTAATTACGAGAACTCGCTACAAACACAATACATTTGAATAACAGATAGCGTTTGGACTAAAATATTAATACAGCTTTGTTGTTCGTTACCTTATCACACGTAACGTGTTTACTGGTTATTATTGTTTTGTTGCCAAAGAAGCAGCCTTGGGCATGGAGAAGAACATAAAATACTTTTAATTTATAAACAACAAAATAGGGAAAGAAAATGGCAAAAATTATACGAGAAATGATAGTCAGGTTTATTTGAAACTCGACACTAAAACTCCATGACACAATGACTGTAGCTCGAATTTAAGCGATTTTTCAAAATTTGCCCTTTTACAATGTACATATTGGGAAAGTATATATCTCTAGTCAAATGTCTTTCAAAAGCTTCCAGTTAATGTTTCAGTACGATTGAGTGGAGTGGAGACTTCGTCTTCATCAGACATGGGTATACCACTGCTAAACAGGAATTATCATAACGACCAATGGGAAACGACCTGTTTGTAGTGAGTAGTAGCTAAATAATATTTTACACAAGCCAAGCCAGCTCGGCGTATTGTCTCTAATAAATATGAGAAGATTACGCATAAAAATAGCAAGGAAAAACAATACTTGTGGTCAGCTAATCCTAACTCCAGACCAGCTTGCGTCAATGTTACGAAAGGTTAAGATGATATGGAATTATTTCTAAGTGTAGTTTACCCTAACAACGACATTCAATGTTTCATTTTGTGTTTGTAACTATAATGTTAACATGTCCTAAAAATGTACATAGGTACCAAAGAAAAGTATTACACATATTGCTATAAGAGATAATATATTGTGTCAATCTGCTAGAACGCCTAAAACTTCATAAACACTAATTATATTTGCAAGAGACTCTTTTTTGTAACAGAAATACGTCATTTGGATAGTTTTCAGTAAACATACAGTAATAATTTTTTCATATTGTACAGAGTGAGCTATATCATTGCACAAGAGAAGGCTATATCAATGTGTGGAGGAACTACCTAGTCAATGCTCTGAATACATTTGTATGGTAAAAGCAGTAGCGGTATAAGGCAAGGCACGGTTGAGCGACAACCCAGGACGCGAGAAATAATGAGGCGCCTTTGAACTGTTTTATTCATGTGTTTGTAGGTAGGAGTGCGCTGTACCAACATCGCACAGGGCTTCCACCAATTTCATGAATGTGTCAACACCGATAAAACACTTACCAACATCAGTGAGTCAAGATGCAGTACAACTCCAAACAGACGCACTATGTTCGGATGTTCTATACTGTGCATCACCGCTGCCTCCTTCAGAAATTCCGTTGAATTTGATGTCATACGCTCATGACCCAGGCATTTTATTGCAACTTGCAACTAAAAACACGAAAGTATACATCAACATTCCTATATTGCTGGTATAAATAATGAAACAGTAAAAACAATAGTATCAAGTACATAAGCATAGACAATGTCTTACTCGCTGATTCCCTGTAGTCCATGTACCCTGCTGCACAACTCCAAATTGTCCCATACCAAGCTCTTTATTTATAGTTATATCTTCTATAGATATTATGTGTTTCGGTGGCACTCTGACATTATTTTCAGTAAATGGTTGCAATTCAATAGTTGTTTGTGAGCTGTGACCATGAGAATACTGCAATGAAAAAAGGGTGCATCCATAAATATGTAATGTGTTATCTGATGTAAGATTCATATGAATGTGAATGCGATGAGATTGAAGTATTGATACGCTGTTGTAGGCTCCTTGACATAAATCATAAGTATTTTCTTGAAAATGTATTTTGTGGTAGGTATTTACCAATTGTAACATGATGTATTGTTGTTATTTGTAAATATGAGGTAAATTTATTCTTTGATGCTAAGGTTTATGGAAGATTGGAATAATACAACCAAAATCTGAATCTGAATCTGTTTCATTACATTCTGTTTATAATACCTAAATATGACTTATGAATTAAATTATTCACTAACCTGATCATTTCTTCTGTTTGAGCTAAGTAGCTTCTTAATTTTGGTTATATATGGATTTGGAAAATATCTTGAATAATTTTTTTTGTAGCGCCTCTGTTCTGGCTTTGATAAACCAATGTGGACTAAATCTTCGGTGACAACAAACTTGAGCTGTGATAACTTCGTCACTTTCAAGACCTCCCTGAAAATGTTTTCCTGTTTAGCTATTTGGCATGTGTCATTTGAGCAACGCAACATTATTACTAATAAATAAGTCCAGTCATTGAAAATGATGGGATTTTAAGTCAACATGTGGTTTACACATACAACAAAATGCCTGGGTCCTTCCGCCGTAGCGTGAAGAGGCATCTCAGCGGGCCGGAATGATTGTATTGAATGGTACAAGACTACCATCTGATACCCTTCGAAACTCTATCTGGACGGCATTAGCACTTAACATCAGGTGCAATGCAGTCACTATGCCAGGCCAGAATAAAAATGCACAAAAGTATTGGAATTTTGGTTAGGTATTTAAAAGAAATTATATCTAAACATAAAATTATAAAATACATACTATTCCATACAAAAGAAATTAGCTCTAAAATTAAAAGCAATAGTTCTGCAGTATAGGTCACAGAGTACATTAAAAAGGCTTATTACTTTCTAATATAGGGATGTAGGATACGCACAGCCATGCATAGATAGAAGAGCTATTTAACATAAATTAAAAATTTCGCATTCAGTTTCATAATTTGCTCAGCCAATACAGTGAAGTTTTACAGAATATAAACGTGTTTAAATTCAATCGCGGTTGCGTCCAGATAAGCGAACATAGGGGAAATATGGTAATGCAAAAATATACACACATAATTTTCGAGATCGGAGTAAAAACTTAGTGAAAGGACGCCAAGTAAAATCATGTGAGATACCTCTTTTCTCCGCACATATATTTAATTAAAAAACCATTTTAATGCTCATTATATTTACCTAAATAATTCGAAATACTGCCGGAGGTCTGCTTCTTGAAGAAAATCGTTTAAACTCTCTTGGCCATCGTCTATATTTTCTGGAAAAACAAGCCGAAAATATCGTTCTCACCTATTCAATATTCCAAATAAACTGTACACAACGCTGTCTTATTTGTAAACTTACCCATAATATCGTTGTTATCACTATCACAATATAAGACGAATTGATTTTTAATTGATAATAAATATTTAAAAAAATCAAAATATAATGTGCAACATCCAAGCAAGCCAAGTTATCGGTATTTTGATAGAGTTACACCCCCATTGTAGTTACTCTACTCTTTGAGTTACACTGATTGAACTAAAGGTAACATCTGTCACTTCATAAGTTGAGGTGTAAAAAGTCGATTATTTTACAGTAAACGTACACATACCGATTGTAAATTTATGTTATACATTAAAAAAACGGATTAAGTATGGACAAATTTCAGTTCACTCTGTGATCACGAAAGTGGTAAAATAATCGGAACATCGCATTGGGAAGTTAAAAATTCAAAAGTACAATAAAATCCGTAAAAAATGATTTAATTCAAATCTGCAAAAGGATCATTTTATTTTATTACAAGAGATTATATTTCAAATTAAATAGTTATATATAAATTTAATATATTATTATATAATGCATACCAGAAAATGTAGCAACTACGGTTGAGTTTCCTAAAAGCCTTGTAATAATTTTAAAAGAAGGCTTCTAATCTTTAAAAAAAATCAGTGTGATACAGAAGAAATCTATGACCTGTATTGTAATTATATGTGGGCCCAGAAACAATAAGTAAAAACAATAAAAACATAAATCAAGATTTTAACCAATTTTATCTTGCAACTATGATTTATCCGATAATACATTACATACATATGTAAATGCACGCTTTTTTTTCCGAGAAGGTGTGGTTGAGGTGCTACCAGAATCCTCACATGTCGCCTTGTGTTTTCTGACCCATGATGTGATAAAAGGCGAGCTTATCACCTCGGGCACAAATTTCTGACTCTGGGCTGATAATCAATAGAAAAATCCAATATCACTTTGCCTGAACCAGAATTCGAGCTCAAGACTCAGCTTTGTAATTGTACCGTAATAATACGATGCCACTGAGGCAGTCGGTGATCATATTATCATTACATTTAATTTATATAATTAACTATGAACAAATTCCATTTTTAAAATAAATATTGCATATAACAATATACACATTTAGGTATACTCTTAAAGCATTTTCTACTATGACAGTAAATGGACAGTTTTTATTTGATAGCAACTCATCTTACTTGTTTTTTTTTGTTGTCTATTAATTGTGCCTTAAAATTAAGCTAGTTAATCTAAGAAAATAATGCTTCTTATATTTGATGAAGGAACCTTCAAGTAAATGACTGGAATAAAATATAGTCGATTATTATGACAGTCACAAAACCAGCTTTAGTCGACTTTATCGTGGCGCATATCTAGCAGTAGCAATGGGGTTGTCACAGTATGATTTATGATATTTCTATTTTAGAAACAAAATACTAAGATTTTTGTACTATTTTTATGAAATGTGTACACACTCTTTTTAAATATTATTTAATATTATAAAAGTTGTATTCTTTATCTAAATAGTCACTTTAAACAAATTAAAAACGAGTTTCTTAATTGACATTAACAATGTTAGTATAATTTAAAAACATTGTTGGCAGCACCGAAATCTACTTAGCAAATATGGCGTAGGATTGTACAAAATGCAGTCGGAGCTATTTGTTGTACCTGTCAATTCGGAAATTTTAAAAAAGACATGCACATAGATTAAGACTTTTTGAATCGAATATAGTGTGTTAGAAGAGTATTAAAAGTGAAATGTGAATTTTACGCAATGTAGGTTACCAATTAATATATTCAACTATTTGAAAATAAGTTAGGGATGTCACGACTTATCGTCTAGGCACTCGTCGTTTGTTTTCAGTAAAACGATCTCATGTTTACGTATTCGCATACACCATCTGTTTTAGTTACTGTTAGGTTAAATATTATTTTTTTATACGGTTTTGTCAAGGCATTTTTGAGATATTAGACTCAATTGTACCAAATGGTCAAAATAAATATTGTAATTTAAATCGAAACATTGTTTGATATTTTTTTATCTTAACGTAAATATTATTGTAACACGTAGATAAAACTAGTGTGTTGTTAACTAAGTTTTTAGGTAGTTTTAAGAGTTCTATGGACTTTAAGTTACGAATAATATCGTTGCGAAGATTGAAAAGATGCGGGAACGAGACTGCGGCAAATTGCGGCCTGGGTAAGTACACAAAACTTTTTATATTAGTATTATTCATTTCCAAACTATTATTTTATACTTTCAAACTTATTACTTTGTTTTTGATTGCACTCTATAAGTTACAAACTAAGTTTTACTCAAACACAGGGATAGCATAAAGTTACTTTTCACACTTTATTCAGTTATTTTCGCACTTACTGGAGTTTTTCTTATTAGGTATTTTTAGTATGTTGGTTTTATTTGTATGTTAATTTACCACCAAAGTCTTTTAATTATCTAAGTTTGGTATAGATTATAATAAAATCAAAAGCCTGAGAATCTTCATTGAGCTCTTATATGTAACCATTAAGCAATATAATTAATATCACTTCTAGATTACCAACCACCATACCATGTAATTATGGTTTCTAAACAATCACCTGTGTCTAAGACAAATGTCTTTCTGATTCCTAGAGTCTTCAACCTAGTATTTAATATACTAGTCAATAAAAGTATTAAAATAATAAGTATGTTTCACATTGCTAATTATAAAAGTGTGGTTGTTTCGTTTACTCGCATATGATATGTAAGATACACAATTTTTTTTTTAAATATCCAATATCTTCTTTTCTAATGTAATCTATTGGATTTATATTTTCTAACACATTACTAAATTTATAAATTATTATATCTGACTATGACACATAACAAACACCCATTCAGCGTCCAATGCTCTTGTGTGCGTTAAGAATGTTATTTCTTAAAGAATTTTTGCCTCATACTAAAATTTCTTGTAGTTTTAAAATTTAATCATTGACTATGACAACAATTTATTATTATTCTTGATTACCCATAAAACTAATTTTATAAAATCAAAAATGCAATGCAAAGTCTTATAATTGTAGCATTGCTATTATTTTTTATGTTGGGTTGTATATATGTAAAATAATTGCTTAAATATATTTTGATTACAAATAATTTTAAATGATTCTAAAAAATATATAAAACATAAATTGCATCAAACAATTCAACAGTGTTTAATAAAAAAAGCTGACAAAGAATGTTTGGTAGCATTATGGTGTCAGGGAAAACAATTTAGTTTATTTTACCTGTTTACAAATACTTGTGCATACCATAACTTTATTTATTGCGCCAATGCGAAATGCACTGCGCGAATATATATGGTACATAATATCCAAAGTGATGCAATATTCCAATAAATACGACATCATTTGATTGGCGCAGTTGTAAAGCCATAGACGCTGAGATATGCAAACCGTTCACAGTAGGGAACACATAATCCCAATGACGTTATTGATATCTGCAACTTGCAACATGGCTAATTAATCCAGCGTTGCTTTCATCCAACCACCGCCACAAGTAGCTTTATTAGTTTCAATGAATGTACTTCTATTTCATTTAAGTCGTTGCTTATGCGCGTGACTATCGGTTACTAGGTTTATCATCATAAGCCATGTGTAACTTCTAAATTCTAATGTATATTGTATCGATAAAAAGACATACAAGTTAATTACGGGATTGACAATTCTTGAAGGAAAGCTGCTCAACACGTTTCCATAAAACGCCGATTTATTATTGTTCGTATGCCGCCGCTGCTCCAATGTTTGTCTATGTAGTTATTAAATTAGCGCTCTGATGAGTTCAAATAGTGACACGTGCATATTTAATATGTTTCGGATTAAAATGTCCGAACTGTAGTATGCACGTTTATTTTTTAAGCAACATGTCACGAAATACGCGATGTAATTCGGTTATCAGTCGGTTGTAGTCCTCCCATTGAAAGAGAAGATCCGGGCACCGGCCGTCGTAACTTGGTCGACAATATGCCGGCAAATTTATAAGTCACGAGCAAGTGGTCAGTATCACGTATCTCTATACCGTTGACTTAACCCACAATACCTTATACAATGGGTGTATGAACTGTACGGGACAATAGTGCAACAATACGAAGATTCATAACTAACACACAGGCGTAGTCTTCTCGTGCCGCAGCCAAACTTGCCATCTTTTATGAATTATGTCACGTTACGTTAAATTGGCACACGTGCCGCAAGGAGCTGAAGTTTGGCCACAGAATAATATACGTTATTTTTTATGCATGAAACGGCTATTACGAAAAGTTTGTCAGTTTATGTCAGTCCAGGACTGCCTTCAGCTTTAAGGGACATCTCGTAATAATTTTTATATTGGACACGTGCATATTGACAATCAATTTGCTTCAATAGAGACTGGTAATCATAAGCAGCAGGATGCCTATTCAATTATGTGCCTTAAGTATATTTTATTCTGCTCTACATTGCAATAGTGAAATCGAATTTTAATCGAGACTTCCTGGCGTCAGGAAGAGAAATCCTCAGTATTTGTAAAATAATTTTTGTCCTAATGTTATACATATAAAAAGTGTTTGAGTATTGTGAAAATAAATATATTTTGAATTGCATTGGCAAGAAATTATATTAATTAATAGTAGAATATTGCGTCATCTTCGCGGTGCACTTTTATACTCAATTATCTTTCCGTCACCTGATTGTGCGCATGAGCGCCTGCAAGACAATGGCTCTGATGTCATATTTAGCATAGACGAGATAGCGCTTTTAGCGATGATACAGTCAAATACGTTACAGGTACATCTGCATTATATGTTGGCCAGAAGGTTATCAGCTCGAGGCCACTGTCGAGGATCACCTTCGCTATCAACTTACGACAAGCACACCGCATCTGTATTTTACAAGTACATCAACTTGCCATTAAAAGTACAAGTTCAATTAATACGCAGAAATAAACACACAAGTAATTTAACTTTCACATCTCGCGCGGCAAACTAAGAGACATTTCACTCCCACGCCGTAGAGATAAATATTGCTAGGTATGACAAATGTTTGACCCAATGCGATAGAGCAATTCGCCAATTCTCACAGCTCAATTGGCTTAGCCGCTCTCTAAGGTGCTACATCCGTCGTCTATTGAGACGACACGATTTCATTATTACGGGCCGGTTTAATCAGCGACGGTTATTGTAGCACCGGCGGCTGTTATCTTTTCATACATTTGCATTTGATGCAATCATTAAATCACGTTTCAAAAACTCCGAGCTCGACCCTTTGACGGCGCTCGTTATTAAAGGAAACTGCATAAAGTTACATGGTTGATGTGAAACAGCACTGCCCATAGCGACGTACTTTGTGTACGTAACAGAATATATTGTATAAATTTGGCAACGGGAGATAATATAAGTATATCGATTTATTAATAGCTCGGTAGGTTGCGCAGTCAACATCAATTACGAGGATATCCGATTGAGGATTGGAGGACTTAATATGCTGCCTTTATAATTTCATGCTAAGTGTTTCACATTTTGAAGCATTGGCGGTTGGTTTTAGTTTTACGTATTTCAAAATAGATTCAAAAAACATCAGCGTGTACAAATGGAAAATATAATTAAACTTTGATTGCGTATATCCCGATACAGCAATAATAACAAATTAATACATAAATGGGTCCCAATGTTTTATTACATTATATGTACTAGAAGATTCATAAAACAAATTATATATTAAATAGATAACATCTATATAATTATATTAATTTTTGGCCAATAATACAATATTTCATATGTATCGATGTAAAACTGATTGTATTGCAAGTTTAATGTGAATATGGCATATTCAGATTTATCTTAACAGACCAATGCAAGTAAATAAAATATAGTAAATGCAGACCGTGCATTTGCCGCTGTTATTTGCCCAGTAATCATGTTGTATAGTGTGGTAGCATTGTGTAGTACTTTCTGCCATATTTGCTTTAATCTAATTGAAACTGCATTGAAGGCACAATCACGCGAACAATGCTTCAGCATTTATACGTAGCAGCAGCATTTGCATATACATGAAAAATTGTTTTGATAGTTGAAGCTATCGAAATCCATTTAGAAGCAAAATTTTTTGTCAATCCAATTGTACAACAACAATAAAGAATATCGGAATAAAATCCCTGAACAACTGAAAACAGTTTCGGCGCCATTTTGTGTAAAAGGTAGTCGTGCTTGTGAATTTATACGCGTGCACGCAGTGTAGAATCAAACCAAACCTAATCCAGCATACGGATAGCGTTTGTGTTTGGCGTTTGCGCCCCCAATTCACACATGTAGGTACTAAATGCGGTGTAATTCGAGACATCTAGCCCAAAGCTCGGTGCATTACATAGTACATTACGCTTGCCCTCGCCCGTGGCCGTGCTCAGTGGTAGCTGGTAAACGCGGGCGTGTCCCTGGGTGCCCGGCAGCCAGCACATGTCCCTCGACTTCCTAATAGTCCATATGGCGCACTCCTGCCCCGCCTTCTATGTAAGCATCCAGCGCGTGACGCGTCCGGCTGTGTTATGCAAATTCTTCCCAACGCAAACATACTGTTATAAAAGTATACGACTTTCCTTTGTTTTATCAAAAGTTTTTATTCCTCCGCCGAGCCATTCAAGATATATCGCAAACCGCTTTTAGCGTTTGTATTCTCTGTTCTCCATTATTTATAGCGAATCGCTCGAAAGGTTAAATACTTCAAAGATAAAGTTTACAATTATTGTAGTAATTTGGTTTGATCAAGCCTGCCATTTACACATTCAAATGGAAATCTTTAATTCGATCCTAGAATGTATTCTACTAAGAAGGAACGAAATCCTTCTGATATTATACATATTCTGTTGTTAACGTGATCCTCTGTAATCATTCGACGTTATGGAAGAAAACTCATATTAAACCGTAACATGAAAAAGCGGTTTAATAAAACCTAATTAATGGATAATAAAATTGCAAAACGACATGTGCAGACGGGTATGAAATTAAATACGGTATTTTTCATCAGATCTACGGTCTTATTCAAAGACAGTTCAATACCTATATTAGTTATCAAATGTTTTGTCCCTTGGGAATTGGGAACGACTTTTGAATTAAGTTCGAGTGAAGAAGACAAAATTTCGATACCAAACATAGGTTTTAAAAGTTCAAAGAGGCTTTTAGCTTATGTTGAATTTATTTTCGGTTTATCACTGTACTAGAGTGACGTGCATTTGAGCTGGGATGGGTACGACACCATATTCATCTGTTCTGTGGAGTCGTTCAATCAATATTTTAAAAATCTGACGAAAATTTGCCATTTTCATAAAAATAATTACACCATCAAGTGACATTGGATCGCCGTGATGGCTTAGTCGTTAAGGTTTCCAGTAAAGGTCAGTAGTGGTATTTATGTAGAGATATATACATACAACGATAGCGGACAAAGTAGCCAAGTACCATAAAACAAGCGAAGACTTGCAATTACTTTTTAAGCCTTATCAAAATTGAGCTGATGCACGTACTATAGAATGTTTGGAGCAGAGCCAACCCCACCTGCAATCTATGCGCCCTACTACATAGTAAATGAATCGAAATAACGTTTACCATGGGGTTCGAAGGTTAAACGTTAAACGCAAATGCCACAACAACGCTGACCGGGGTATACTTACTCGGCTTGGAAAATAAAAACATTAGCGATAGAAAATTATAGGCAACGTCATAGCACACAATTTATTAAAGTCATACGTGTGAACGTAGCGTTTAATTATTATAAAAGTTAACAACATTGTGTTAGGTCAGGAATATTGTTATGAATTGTATAAATGTTCATTATTTTTTTAAGCATTTACACCGTTCGGTTCTTTCGGCAGTTTAACGCATTGTTGAATTTTTATAGATGATTAATAAGACTGCATTTCTTAGGATATATTAAAAAATAACTTGCTCTGATCGAATTCTCTTCAGTTTAATTTGTGAGTCTTCTCTGCTTTTCTTTAAGAAGTTGTGGATGTATTTAAATTGCACCGAGCAGCTTCAAGTATACTCGTTTGTGTGTTTCTTATTAATGGTTAAATAAATGAGTAAATAAATATCCACTACACAATTTCAGTTCTTGATACCTTGAAAACCTCTGAAGTATTTAACGGTCCGCCACTTTTACTGTGAAATGCTTACCAATTTACTTTACGCGGCGTGGTATTAGATATTTCCTCGAAAACTGCTTTGACTGAAGTCTTCGTTAAGAATATATTCCTGTTAGATTAAATATCTTTTTTACTAAACTTCGATCAATTCAAGTTAATTTTCTTCAGTAAGCAAAATATAACGAATTTGTACAAATATTATATTTTATTGGCAAAGATGTGCCTGTGAAAACAATTCTAAAAGTTTTATCTTTTAATTCTTTTTGCCAAATTTTTACGCAGTAATGCGTTCTTGTAGGTCATGGTGAATATTTTCATAGTCATTATTTTTGCGTGCCATCATGTTTTTATCATCCTCAAAATTGTGTCAATTTTCTAATAATATTGATCTTGTTTGAGTTTGCGGTATAATGTAAGTGTGGTTATTTTCAACACAACGCCGTTTTTTGTAAAATTTATGATGGCAAAATGTACTGCATATTTAAGTAATTAATAATCTTAATAATATATTTTAATAATCTTTCTTTTAAAATATATTCTATAAGTATTTACAAAATGTTCCATTTTGAAGTACAAATTTTATATCGTTCAAATAAAAAAAAGTTATTTTGAAATCAAGTATGACTATCATTTGTTACGGCTACTTCTATTTTATAAGTTTTCCTTTTATGTGTAAAGTCGTTAAGTTCAACAAAAACATTTCTTGAGTTCTCGACATTAATACCTCACCACAAAACTTTGACTTCTCTCGGCAGGGTTACTTTAAGTTTAAATGTTTTATTGCGTTTAAATTTTTTCTGCAAATAATGACATGCATTTATTAGCGTGTGTTTGAAATTCACTCACGGTTTTATTTTAATAGAAGAACTGATAGTCAATAATAGCTAACGTTGAGTTTAATTATGATCTTGTAAAATGCTATTATGGTGTAGAAAAAATCTATGTAAAACTTTCTGGTTTTACTCGTATATATTAGTCCCGGCCGGGTTCCGCTCCCTGTTTTATTATTCTCTATGTACACTATACCTGTAATTAAAATGGAAAAATCTGCGGCTTCATTGTACTATTAAACGCTTTGCTAGACTACTATTGCTTCGCTACAACTTTTATTCTGAGGTTTAAACGTTACCTATTATTATTAACCCATTAAGTCGTCCCTTGATAATGGAATAGTGACTTAGAAATTATTTGTCTTTTACTAATATTTCTGAATAACGAGTACTAAGATTTGCATATTTTTTTCAAATTGTGATATTTTTATAACGAAAATACGGATATGAAAGATTGTTCTACTTACCCTCATTACAAATTCACTTAAAGATCTCGCAGGTTGACTTTTTATGGAGAATAAAATGACTAATAGTCTGATCAGCCGTCATTCTGAATGAACTTTTCGGGAAATATCTCATCTTGGGCTATCATTTTTGTAAAACCCAAACTTATGCGCAGTACATTACAAAACTTGAAAAAGATTAAGTACCTACCTATCTAATTTGTTTATGTCATGTACAGATTTTGTTTTTTTTTTTTGTTTATTATGTATTAATCAACAATCACGGCCAAATAACATTAGTAGGTATAATATGACATATTGACTCTAAATCGGATTAACATTTTACGAGGAAATCCCATACAAGAGGTTTTCTAAAGCGGATAGTCTATTAGTTTATTATTGTGATCCTCTTATTAGGATGTAAGATAGTGTTTTTTTTTTCAAACGTTGTTCGCTCTTTCTTGGAAAACAAGATATTAAAATATTTGTTTTAAACGCAACCTTTCACATATTTTCCTTATGGTAGAAATATTGAGATGTGTTTTTGGTTTCCGAGTACATTATTTTTTCTTAATTATTGTAATATCCTTTACAACATGTATATATTTGTGAACAAGTACGTTAACGCTTGCACTTTGTACGATGTAGGTATCGATAGCATAACAACAATCTATAAGAATATAAAATTGCCGTACGTTTTCCGGTCACTGGATACGACATAAGAATGTTGGTCATATTTCGCTTGGTTTGCGTTCCTCGGTAACAGAAATCCCGTCATGCACTCGTATTGAATAACATCATGTACGTAATATTTATGAACGAATTTCGACACGTTTTTATTGGCTCATACTGTAAGTGACCAATGAAACACTTCGTTGATTGAAGCTTTGTGTATGCTGAATATTCCACAATACCCACTGTTATTATCATTATCACCAGCATTTGCGCATAACGCGCGTAAATTACAAAATACGTCATAATCTCTGTATTAGTGCAATGTTCCACTTTATCAGTTTGAGCTCCGTAACCAGGGGCAACGGTTGCGGCGCGGCACAAGCCACGAGTGGGCGTCGGACGTCTAAGACTCGGCAAATACTCGGACGTGCCTCACTACGCCTCTTCGTTATTACATTGAATTTAAATCCGAGTTAATGCTCTGCTCGTGACAATGTCTGTAGTACGAAAATAATATATATTTAAATGCCTCAAAAGCTACGTTTGTTTTGCCTGGGCTCGGCAAAAGGACTAAATTGCACGTAATGGCTAGTGTAATGCCGTCCATATGAAGAATTGTTTTGGCAACAGAAAGTAATCCTCGTTCTATGCGGCACGAATATCGTAGTCTACCTAACAGATACTTTAAGACTCAAGGAGCCAGGATTTTAGGAGGAAGAACACGTCTGGGTCTGCAAACTATTTCAGAGATCAATGATGTGGCAGAAAATCAAAGCGAACATTTTAGTTCGGGGCTGAGATGATGGTGAACATGAAGCTGTATTAGTGACCAAGTTTGCTCTAGACAATTCTTAACCATATTAACACAGACTTAAGTGCCGATGTTAATGTTTAAAACATAGGTACTATTTAAGCGTTCCACGTAAAGAGTATGCATTCCATTTGAATAATAGTTTATTATACACAATCAGCACGGAGCGCTTACTACCCTGTGTTTGCGCGCTCCTTAACCGAATGAACATTTGTTTTGGCAACAGTACAGTAAATCGCGAATTGTGTGCAATTTCAAGAGAATCCAAATCTATACTAATGTTAAGAGACATAATATTGTAGCGAGTTTCTGCACATGAGATGGGATTAAAAAAACACAATAGGAAGTTTATCAGAATGTCCCAGATGCATATATGGAATATATAATTTTGTTTTAAATATTAAGGAAATTAACTGGACTTATAATACCAAATAAGTGGAAAAAAACCTTACTCTTCCTACGTTATTTTTACGGCTGCGTCTATAGTTCAAGTTGCACAAACTTATAGATTGCCAGTATTCTTCTTTTTAAAAATAAAAATAGCATAACTCGCAGTATCAATATTTAAACAACTTTTAAACTTTGATAAATGAATGAAATGAAATGAATGAATGTGTTTGCATTTCTTCATATTTTGAATTCTTTTTTTTTGTTGTTTACTTTTATCGTTATTCTTTGCCTATGTTGTGACCACCCTCTTCTTCCTAATTTCTTTTTAAATCAGTCCATCTAATGGTTGTCTGGAAGAAATCGCTGTAAGCGATAAGACCGCCGATTGTCACCTTTATTTAAATTAGTTTTAATTCTTTTTTTTATTTTATTTTTTGTATATATGTGGTGTACAATAAAGAATTTATAAATAAATTATAAATAAATAAATATGCATTTGTAAAGTTATTATTTATATTTAACTATGTGTACGTAAATATGTTTATAATCTTATTTATTTTAATAATATTTGCCTTTGGCACATTTTTTTATACAAATATAGTAGGAGTTGTTTAACTCTCGCGACTAAATAATTACAGTAGGTAGCGCTCGCGCCGCAGCGTCGTCTTTAGATTGTAGTTTATACGTAGAGTGATTGATGTCCGCAGGGGAGGGGTGCAGCGGGGAGGGGAGTAAGGTACCTCGGAGAGCATTTATGTTTGGTGCGGAGTTGAGAGTGGTAGACAGTGAGATAGAAAAGAACCAGGTGATCCAATAATTTTCCATCTAAAAAATCTATTTCACATATACGTAATACGTATATAAAATAGTTTTTTTATTAAAGTCGCTATTAAAGCGATTATCTTAAGTTGTAGCCCACTAAGCGATGTTTCAGTAATATTGTACTCCAGTCAAATATTAAAATTCCCTGCTGTGTTGTAACTTGAAGTGGAATACCACTGAAAGAATTCGAATATCGTGCTCCATTTGCAGCTGACGGAGGATCTATTAAATTTAACCGGTTCGCTTCTAACTTGCGTCGGTCAAGGCGGGTGAGATAACCCACTTATAGAATGGTACTTAGTGGTCGGAAAGGCGACATCGATACTGTTCGGAAAATAAACCGTTTACGTTACTACTAAGCTTTTACGAGAAAAATATAAAATACGTTAATGGACCGCACGGCGCGGCTATGTTATTTAACCAATTTTATTTCCTGTGTTACGCGCTCATAAACTCCAGTGTGGGTGGCAAAAAACTGAAGAGAAAAAACTGAATTTCTTAATGTACCTATACTATTAGAAAGATTACGGGCGGACCGACAGTAAATATTTTGACCTTTTGTTACTCGTACGAGTTTTCACTCTGTCCGGTTTATGGTGACCCGAGCGACAGCTTAGAACGGATCGAACGCTAGCTGCAGTTTACGTAGAGCGCTAAGCTGCTACTCTGCTGTCTATTCTATCATCGCATGGTTGTATCGAAAAACCCATTAAATTTAAATTCAATTGCGAATTCATAGCGCGAATGAGGCACTTTATACCTCTTTATATTTTATTACCGTCCAGGCGGATGCATTCATTTACTTATGCATAAAGTACTCGAGTAAAAATGTGACCTCCCACAATTTATTCGTTTCGATGCCAGCGAAATACGCGATCACCACGAAGACACGTTAAATTTGAATGTAGCAAACTTTGTATACAAATAGCGAAAGAAGAAATTTCATATTCCGTATAAGGCCTGGCGCGTGGCTTTGACGCGTAAAATATGATTTCGAGTATAGAACCTTACTGCACTGTTCAGAAGTGGCCTGAAGTTTTGTAGCGATATTGCGGGTTTAACATATTCTGTTACAAGATACGTTATTTTTTAATGAGAATCACGTCGTTGTATTATTATGTATTCCTTTAAAATCTGGAACTTTTTAACGTGTAATATAAGTGTGGAGAGCATTGTAAAAATGCTGAAAATTTCGTGTTGAGAGAGAAAAATGGGTTTGCGGACATAAATAATCGACGTGTAATTAAAAAAAATAAAATAAGTTTACTTAAGTCGTCTTACTTTGCGTTTTACTTATGCATTCTTGGTAGATGAAAATATACCTAGAAAAAAAGTAGAAACGCCTGAAATCCTAAGGTAAACTATGTCACACATTATATCATATTACCTGGACCGTAACGTTAATGCAACAGATGCAACCAAATAGAAATCTGATCACTGGAAATTATTCTCATTGCGTTAACAAATTTTATATGAACGAATCCGTAGGCGGTCGGCAGGATATAAAACAAAAATAATAAAACCTTATACAATAGAAAATGTATTAATATTTTTCAAGCCGGGAATAACGTCCTTCACTTGTTACTACTTGGAGGAGAGCAGAAAGTGGCACTAATTCGAATTGATGGCGCAAATTTATAACGACATTTGTCCAATACGCTTTTATCTATTTTTAAAATAGAAATATAAAAGACAGTTATCTGAAAATGCTATTTCCTATATCTTAAATAAAGGTCGTTGGAGTGTAGTTGCCCGTGCATTTCAATATCGGAAGTATACGCGAGCGGAATTTATCGGATATAGCAAAATGAAGTCGTCGCATGGAGATGCATCGCTTATCAGCACCGATTTATTCCCTTTAATATTGTTTACTACGTCGGAATATATTTCTGCCTGCTTGTGGAAACGAAATGTTTTTAATTTTAATTCCCAGCTCGTTACATTGAGCAAAGGATTGTTTTGTCATTTTGTGTTGTTATTTGTTTATAGAAAACTTCTCAAGAACATTGAAGTCTTTGAAAAAGTTCGCGAACTGAAGTATCGTACGAAAGCTTCTTGTGCAGGACGACTGCACATAACTTTAGTCTTAAGTGTCTTTTATTATGTACTGTATTATATAAAGCTTATTGTAAATAATCTTATTGGAAATTGTGTATTGTGTTCTTATAAGACTAAAAGAATTAACAAATAAAGGCTGCGATTATAATAAAATAGGTATAATATATAGGTATAAATTAATTGAACTGTCAGAATTGTATAAGAATAAGTGTTAACCAGTATTATGTATAATGTTATGTAAAATGTCGAACAATATTTATAGTAAATAAGCGAACACATGGGGTAACGCCCCGCGCGCCCGCGGACCGAGCTACCGCCCCGCGCGCCGACGCAGCGACGCATCGAACCAAGGCGTCCTATTGGACGAACGCGTCGCCGTCGCGCGCGGACCCGGCACCGGGGATTAAGCCCGAACTAGCAATAAAAATAGCAGCCCCGGGCCGGGTAAAATCAGTTCGGTTCGGATCTCTCCAAGCGCACAAGAAACCTCAAGAAGTCAAGAAACCTCAAGAAACAGCAAATAGTCAGCAAGTAGTCAGCAAGTAAGAAGTGATCGTGTCAACGTTGGACCGCTGCTACTCCGTGACGTCATCGTCGTGTCGTCACTCGCCGTGCTGCCGCCAGTCAAATAGATCGTCTTTTGTACTTTTCAGTACGAAATAAATTGTTTCTTCCGAATCATAATCACTGGTATTATTTCCGCACACACCCAGCACGTATCCTGATCTACATTAAATTGTACGGGATTGTTCGAAGGCGGTCCCGTACATTCTGGTCCTTCAGTTCGCCGGATACGTGTGTGGAATAATGCCAGTGACAAGATCGGTGGGAAGGCACACCGCCTCGGCTTCGGCCTCGGCGTCTGCCACGGTGACATCCGCCACTGCCACGACGGACGTGACCGGTGCCTCGCGCACCGCTACGACCGTCACCGGCACTGATGAAACCGCCACCACCTCGGTCACAGATCAGTCAAAACAACCCGCCGCGGTCGAACCTCTGGTGACGGAACCCGCCACCTCCGCCGGGATTGAAGACCAAGAAAAGAACAAATCGCGGACGGCGTCAAGAAGCAAGAAGACCTCAAAGTCGCGCCGTCTCGCCGCCGCCCGAGCCGAACTCGCTCGACTCAAGGTCGAGCTCGCCGCCGCTCGAGTCCAGGAAATCGAAGAGGACTCCAGCTCTGAAGACGATAGCGCAACCGTCACAGAAGTTGAACAGGAACTCCGTGTCCGCACATGGCTGCGGAATAGTCAACTTCTAGCCATCGACAGCGAGCCGCATCAGGCGACGCCGCCGCGCGCCGATGCCGCCGCGCTCGCACCGGCGGGAGTCACTGCCGCACACCCGCCGCGCCCGACGTCGGTTGAAGAGGGCGCACCCGCGCCTCTTCTCGACCTGCAAGCGCCTCCGCCAGCGACCACTGCCGAGTCCTGGGGACCGAACTCCGGCGCTGCACACCCGCCGCCAGCGGCCACTGCCGCGCCCTGGCAGGCGAACCCCGACGTCACGCACCCGCTGCCGACCGCCGCCGCCGCTGCCGCGGCCTGGCAGCCGAACACTCAAGATCAACAGCAGCCGCCGCCCGCCCTCGCCGCCTGGTTCACCGAGCAAGCAGCGCGCGCCCCTCCGCCAGCGACCACTGCCGCGTCCTGGCGACCGAACTCCGGGGTTGCGCAGCCGCCGCCGCTCGTCGCCACGTGGTTGCGTGGCAATGAAGCGCCACCGCAAACCGCGCCATGGGGCTCGGCCGCAGCCGCTACCACCGACGGCCTCACAGCTGCCGCAGCCGCCAACGCATCGTGGCAACTAGGCCACGCCGCACCGCCGCCGCAGCTGCCGCCGCCGCCGAACAGGACAGAACCTGCCGCCGCTCCGCTCGCACCGGATGGACAAGTCGCCGTGCCGCAGCGGAAGACGGAGATGCAGCAACTGGCTGCAGCCATAACGAACGCCGTGCAAGCCGCACAAGTGAAACAAACGAGGTATGTCGAGTTACCATTCTTTAACGGTGATCATCAAGAGTGGCTTACGTTCCGCGCCTCGTATGAAGAATCCGCGCATAACTTCACGAACCTAGAGAACATGTCCCGCCTGCGCCGGAGCCTGCGCGGGACAGCCAGAGAGGCAGTGCAAGGCCTCCTGATAACGAACGCGGATCCAGACAGTGTTATGCGCACATTGGAAATACGTTTCGGCCGACCGGAGTCCATCGCGGCGGCCGAAATTGAGCGGCTCAGAATACTACCACGCCTCGCCGAAACTCCGCGGGACGTGTGCACCTTCGCCACAAAAATCAGTAACGCGGTAAACACGTTGCGAGCATTAAGGTGCATTTATTACATGTATAACCCGGAGACTGCACGCTCAGTAATAGAAAAATTAACTCCAACACTGAGGCACAAATGGTACGAGTTCGCCGCCGTTCAACCAAGAGAGGAACCGGACCTCTCAAAATTGGAACGCTTCCTCCAAAAAGAAGCGCAAATCTGCAGCCCATTTGCAACGGCAGAAGCGATCACAAGCGAACGGTTCCGAGCGCCTCGACCGGAACCAAAGACCCGACAAAAGGTGTTCACTACGGAAGTCACCCACAGGCCGAATTTTGCGTGCGTCCTATGTCGCAAGGAGGGACACGCAGTAACCGAGTGCGCGCGATTTAAGCAAGCAAGCATCGACGAACGGTGGGACACAGCGAAGAGAAATAAACTATGTTTCCGATGCTTACGGCGCCGCACACAGCAACACAGTTGCAAAACGAAGAGGTGCGATATTGACGGGTGCGAACACCTGCACCACCAGCTGCTGCACTCAACAAGGGGCGCACCACGCAAAACTGAAGAGGAGCGAGAACAAGTGAACTCCGCGTGGAACTCTTCAGTGTCATATCTGAAAATAGCGCCGGTACGAGTTTCGGGACCGGCGGGAGTCCACGAGACGTACGCGCTGCTCGATGACGGGTCTACCGTAACCCTCATCGATGAAGCACTCGCGGACACGATAGGCGCCGACGGACCGGATAACCCGCTTCGTATTAGTACATACGACGGGCACACCACGGAGAACAAAACGTCGCGCCATGTAAGGATAAGGATCCAGGGGCGAGGTCGTCACACCCAACAAATACACGCCCGGACTGTTCCTGACCTGCGCCTGGCGGCGCAACGAATCTCTGAGGAAGCGATTGGTGACTGCCCGCACCTCAAAGATGTACTCCACACCGTCACCACGAGCCAGGTGGTACCAAAAATCCTTATCGGACAAGACAACTGGCACCTCCTGATCGCCACGAAGACGCGATCAGGGAGAAGAGACCAACCAGTGGCATCGCTCACGCCACTGGGATGGGTGGTGCATGGCAGCAGGACTCGAAGCCTCGGACACCACGTGAACTTTGTCGGCCACACCGCCGCGGATGACGAGATAGAAAAAATTGTGCGGGAATTCATCACGGCCGACAATACGTATGTGTCACCAAAGCGCCCAGAAAACGACCCCGAACAGAAAGCCCTCCAAATACTGGAGGCCAACACGGTCCAGCTACCCGAGGGGGGGTACCAAACGGCGTTATTATGGAAATCGGAGGAGGCGTCGCTCCCCGATAATTACGAAAATACGCTCCGTCGACTTTACGGAGTCGAGAAGAAAATTGACAAAAATCCTGCATTAAAAGGCAAGTATAACGCCGAGATGAACAAACTGATCTCCAAGGGCTACGCAGAGCCAGCACCGACTACAAAAACGCCAGGAAAAACCTGGTACCTGCCTCATTTCGCCGTCGTCAACGCACTGAAACCGGAGAAATTAAGAGTCGTCCACGATGCAGCCGCCAAGACCAGAGGCGTGTCACTGAACGATATGCTCCTGACCGGACCCGACCTCCTGCAACCGCTCCCGGGAGTGCTGATGCGCTTCCGCGAACGTAGGATCGCCGTCACTGCAGACATCGCGGAAATGTTTATGCGGGTCCAATTACGAGAACAAGACAGGGACGCTCTCAGGTACCTGTGGCGAGGGGATCGCCGAGACGACGCACCACCGGAGGAATTCAGGATGAAGTCGCTGATATTCGGAGCGTCGTGCTCGCCCGCCACCGCTATCTACACGATGAATAAGAACGCACGAAACCACGAACATCGGTACCCGGAAGCGGCAGCGGCCATTATAAGGAAGCACTATATGGACGACTACTTAGACAGCTTCGACGACGTGGAACGAGCCGCGACCATAGTCAACCAAATACAGGAAATACACAGCGCGGCGAATTTCCACTTGAGAAAATGGAAGTCCAATTCACCTGAGCTTCTGGAAAGGATAGGCGAGGAAACAGAAAATGCATCAGTAAGTTTTGAAGGCAAATCGGCGGAAAAGGTACTCGGTTTGACGTGGGAACCACAGGCGGACGCGTTCCAATTCAACCTGGACGCGACCCGCATCCCGCCGAGCTTACTCGAAAGACCGCCGACAAAACGAGAAGCGCTGAAAATAATAATGTCCATATTTGACCCGCTCGGACTCATTACTCCCGTGACAATCGAAGCAAAACAACTTTTACAGGAAGTATGGCGAAACGGAATCCAGTGGGACGAACAACTTAAAGGGAACCTGGCAGAACATTGGCAAAAATGGATCATCTTATTGCGTAAAACTAACCAAATAACCATCCCTCGTCTATATCCTAATTACAGCACAGCCGAGCGCCTTGAACTACACGTCTTCTGCGACGCGAGCGAGAGGGCATATGCGACCGCGTTATATTGGCGCGCGGTCGACCGACACGGGGGCGTGTCCACCACACTGGCGGCCGCCAAGGCGAAGGTGGCGCCACTGAAATTATTATCCATCCCGCGCCTCGAACTACAGGCAGCCTTGCTCGGCGCGAGGATGGCGGCAGCAGTGAAAAAAGAACACTGCAGAACTCCCGACGCGACTACGTACTGGACGGACAGTCGAACCGCGCTCGCATGGATAAGGACCGGCGCGAGGTCCTATAAGTCATACGTCGCACATCGAATAGCGGCGATTGAAGAAATCACACAAACGACAGAATGGCGTTGGGTACCGACCCGATGGAACGTCGCGGACGATGCCACCCGCGACGTCCCAGAAGATTTCAGCAACGAACACAGGTGGTTCCGGGGCCCGGAATTCCTGCAGCAGGATCCGGTGACATGGCCGTCAGAAGAATCTACCACACCACCGACATCGGGTGAAGAGCGCGTGCACAATTTGCGCCGTGTGGAGCGCAGAAGTGTACTGCCCGAAGCCACACGCTTTTCGAATTGGACCCGATATTTGAGGGCCACTGCAAGAGTCTTGCAAGCAGTGGTCGTGTTTAAAAATCTCATTACAGAAAAACTCCATTACAAGCGGACCAGGAAGAGCCCGCGCGCTGACCCCGAGTGGCGAGTCAACCCAAGGAGAGGTCGCGCCGCTGAAATACAGAAACCAAGAACGGCGCCAGAAGACAAATTCCCCACTCTGCCAGCGGAGTTACAAAAAACCGCGGAACTACTCATAATACGTAACATACAAGAAGACGCCTTTAGCGTCGAACTAAAGGCCCTAGAAGCCGGCAGGACTGTGGAACGAGGCAGTCGTCTCTATCGCCTCAGCATTCAATTAAAAAACGGCCTGATAACACTGAAAAGCCGTATCGATGCCGCCACCGGGGTACCGGAGGAGGCGAAAAATCCCCCGGTGGTGGATGGAAATCACCACGCCACACAGCTATGGATACGACACGTGCACGAATCATTGCACCACGCGGGTGTCGAAGCTACACTGAATCAAGTGAAACAAAGTAAATGGGTAATTAGATTGCGACCCACGATCAAGACTGTAATATCAAGTTGCAGATTTTGCCGCGCCAGAACTGCAGCACCACCACAGCCAGCCACAGGGGACCTACCAGCGTGCCGACTGGCGCATCACCGCCGGCCCTTCACATACACAGGGCTGGATTACTTCGGCCCACTGACAGTCACAGTGGGACGTAGCGTGCAAAAAAGGTATGTCGCACTGTTCACATGTCTCACAGTGCGAGCGGTACACTTGGAAGTGGTGTCCTCGTTGAGTACCGAATCGGCGGTCATGGCGTTGCGCAGGATGATCGCGCGCCGCGGCTGCCCGCAAGAAATTTGGTCAGACAATGCGACCAACTTTCGTGGCGCAGACGCCGAGATCCGTCAGACACTACTACGGGGCGCCGAACAAGAGGCGTCCAAGAAAACTATATCATGGAGGTTCATCCCTCCTGGTGCACCGTTCATGGGGGGCGCCTGGGAGAGGTTGGTGCGCTCAGTGAAGACCGCACTCACCGCCGTACTCCACCAAAGAAGCCCGAACGAGGAAACCCTCCACACGCTTCTTACAGAAGTCGAACTTACACTTAATAGTCGTCCGCTAACATATGTGTCAGTAGATCCCGCCGATCCTGAGTCTCTGACACCTAGCCACTTCCTGCTAGGCGGTCAGGGACACTCTGCTGCCACAAGCCTGCCAGCGGACCACAGCACGAGCCCGTACGCCAGCCTGCGTGCGACGCAGGCCCTCGCCGACGCCTTTTGGGCGCGTTGGCTGAAAGAATATCTACCCGAACTTCGCAACCGGCGGGAGCCCCATGGACGGGGCTTAGAACTCCAAGTCGGCGACCTGGTCAGGATCGTCGACAAGAACCTCCCGAGGAACACCTGGGTGCGTGGGCGCATCAGCGCCACCTACCCGGGACCGGACAGCGTCGTGCGGACCGTCGACGTCGCCACGAAGGGCGGCGTGCTGCGACGGCCAGCTAAGAAGATCATCCTCCTTCACCGAAGCGAAGAGGAGCAGTCGCCCTGCACCCAATGAACATGCACCGTCGTCGCGACACGATGCACGGCGGGAGAAATGTGCAGGACGACTGCACATAACTTTAGTCTTAAGTGTCTTTTATTATGTACTGTATTATATAAAGCTTATTGTAAATAATCTTATTGGAAATTGTGTATTGTGTTCTTATAAGACTAAAAGAATTAACAAATAAAGGCTGCGATTATAATAAAATAGGTATAATATATAGGTATAAATTAATTGAACTGTCAGAATTGTATAAGAATAAGTGTTAACCAGTATTATGTATAATGTTATGTAAAATGTCGAACAATATTTATAGTAAATAAGCGAACACATGGGGTAACGCCCCGCGCGCCCGCGGACCGAGCTACCGCCCCGCGCGCCGACGCAGCGACGCATCGAACCAAGGCGTCCTATTGGACGAACGCGTCGCCGTCGCGCGCGGACCCGGCACCGGGGATTAAGCCCGAACTAGCAATAAAAATAGCAGCCCCGGGCCGGGTAAAATCAGTTCGGTTCGGATCTCTCCAAGCGCACAAGAAACCTCAAGAAGTCAAGAAACCTCAAGAAACAGCAAATAGTCAGCAAGTAGTCAGCAAGTAAGAAGTGATCGTGTCAACGTTGGACCGCTGCTACTCCGTGACGTCATCGTCGTGTCGTCACTCGCCGTGCTGCCGCCAGTCAAATAGATCGTCTTTTGTACTTTTCAGTACGAAATAAATTGTTTCTTCCGAATCATAATCACTGGTATTATTTCCGCACACACCCAGCACGTATCCTGATCTACATTAAATTGTACGGGATTGTTCGAAGGCGGTCCCGTACACTTCTTATAAAATCAAATCAAATAAAAAGTTTCGTTTTAAGCTGCTTAGGAACAATGACGAATGCTTACAATTGTTTATTTTATTTGCTAATGGGGTATGAAAGTGGCATTTCGTCTCGGTCCCAGTTTTTTGCGCTGAAGTTTATGCCTTTGTTCCGTTGGTAGGTTTAATTTTTTATTTTTATTTTATGAAAGACTAGAATAATGTATCGTTAAAGTTATTTTAATTCAAATAAGTAATTAATTAATTACATTAGTCGCTATCGTGTATGTGATGCAGCTATTGAAATGCAGGTGACGTGGGTTGTATTAGCGCAGTATTAGCGATATTATTGAGATGGCATTATACAGAACAGATGTCGGGCGGATAACTAATCGTAGATATCGGATGTAGTAATTGATGTTTAGAACACTGCTTTCAAGTGTCCGAACTAATAACATATTGCCGCTTATGTATGGCTATCAATAAATGTACAGCGCAGTGATGGTAACGTGAGTAAATTGTGTGATACTCTATTATCCTTTGACTTAATGCACGAGACATAAAGGCAAACTTTCTTAGCCAAGAACAAACGTTTGTGTAGTGTGCATTTTTCAAAATGTACGAAATTTATTTTGTCCAAAACATTGTGACGTTAAGTAAATAGTAACGATGACTTTGTCATCTTAGTTATTTTCACATAGCCCTATCGAAGTCGTTGTAATTGAATAATATCACGTGCGATTTTCTGTAGGATATCGGCTCTTACATTGAGGCAGTTGAACCATAGTATATTCTGCTGACCCAATTAGCCTGATATCCCTATAGTTTAAAATAGCTTACTGGAACCGCAGTGCCGCAGTCTATGTCCAAACCGATGCCATTAACTAGTAATGACTAGGTATTCAGGTATCCGGTATCCTTTGACAGTATCTCATCAATTTTGTATAGGCATTGAATGTCCTGCATTAATTCTGCTTATTCAAGCTGGCCGTCACCGCTACCGGGTCAGTGGAGGAGAGGGGTTTATAAAGCATTCGTCCACGTTGCAAAATTAAAACCTAATACACTACTAAGGCTAAATTGTATATGCAATAACAACTTAGTCAATTCATGCAATAAATGGTATAACTTTCGTATATTATAATGTAATAATGTCGATGGTGAATGGTCTGCTAGACTATGGTAATCCGTAATAGATGTGCCATAAAAACCGCATATATACATATATTAAAATACGATGAAAATCCTTTGATGAAGTTTATCAACGCATTATTAATGAAATGTTTCTCTTTTGTATTGTGATGTATTCTGTAAGCGTGCAGCTTAAAATACGAAGCGATCTATTTCAAATTCAATTTGTGTATTTATTCGAGTAGAAGGACAATTGTTTTGTCTAGTTAGGCACAACATTTTACCGGTTGATTAAAATGAAATTAAATCTGATATGGCAAAAATAACAGCGTAGAAATATATTTATGTAGTTTAATGAACTGGATGATGGATATTCCGTTTTATTTTATTCCTTGTTAACATTGTTTGTTCGGAATTGACTACCTCCTTTTTCTCAAGAAAAAATTCAAGCAATTTTTCTTTATTCGCACAATGTTATTTTCTGTTTACATCCTGTCCTCACAATAGAGTTACATTCCCGTCGTTTCCGACTTCTTTCAGCTCGGCTTTGCGGAGTTGCTTTTAATCTGTTATGCAGATATGTCTTAAGTAAAAATTATTAAATGAGTACGTTGTATAGCTCTCAATTCAATTAAACAGCGCAGTCAATTGCATTCATGTTGTCAATGGAAAGTCCGATGAATAATAGGTAATATCGAACAAAGAAATTGCACGTTGCAATATCCCCGTGAGATTGTATTGAATTGTGTTAATCGATTCCGTGTACTTAAAGGATATTAAACGTCAGAAGCGTGTGTGGGCATCTTGGTGCGCTTACTACACCTGAGGATAATCTCTCCACAAGCCCTCATAACCTTGGAAGATAATCGATTATTGGGACCTCTGATACTGACCCTACTACAAAGGAAATGCCATTTCCGCGCGTGCCGGCCCAAGCGGGCATGTTCAATCTTAGAGGTATTTGATTGGAGTTTATAGAAAAGACTCGTAGTCATGTCTTGTTAGTTATGGGTATTCCTCGGCAGGAAGATATCTTGGAGATGCGGCTTTACAGGCATCGAGACGCAGAGATCGCTATTCAAGGAAAAATTACCGGAAACTTTGTTTATTTTCTGTTTATTCAAGAAGACTTTAACTGCCTCGGTGGCGTAGTTGTATTACGGTACGGTTTCAAAGCTTAGGTCTCGGGTTCGAGTCCCGGGTCGGGCAAAGTGATATTGGATTTTTCTATTCATTATCAGCCCGGAGTCAGGAATTTGTGCCCCATATGGCGATAGGCTCGCCCCCTATCACATCATGGGACGAAACATACAAGGCGAAATGTGGGTATCCTGGTGGCGCCTCTGCCTACTCCTTCGGGGATAAAGGCGTGAGTTTATGTATGTATGTATGTACTTTAATGATATTTTTACTTATTTATTTGTTTACGTACAAAGAGATGTGCTTATTTATTCCCATGAGAAATGTTCTGTAATTTACAGCAGAAATTGTTTCATTATAAATTTATAGCGTAGTCTAATTAATATCTGTTCAGATGAAATGACTTGATTAAATGTTGGACTCCTGACAATGTACAGTATAAACCGCATGACAGGCACTAGACAGCAAACGGGATCATGAAATAGAGGTAAAGACTTATTAATTACGAAATATTGTAACTATCCGCCCATTGAGATGAAAACATAACTGTTGTGACCAAAATCGTCTTTTTAGTACACGAAGGGCATGAATGTAAAACTCGCCAGCCTTCAGTTTCATTTACTCTATGTATACCTATTTTATGATAGAATTTTGCAATTCGGAAATATTATTTTGGTTGGTTATGTATTCTTTCCCAGCACGCTTAGTGTCGTAACCCGGCTGATATAATCCTGGTCGTAAAGTTATGTGGTAAAACATTATGCAGCATGCATCATAAAAATCATCTTATATGACGTCTCCACGTACGCATAGGATAGATTCAGGTGAAGGAACCAAGAAAAAGTTGGCTTTCGACGTTGATATATTTTACAAAAATATGGTCGATTTGTTTATTTCGTACTTGGTGTAAAAAAAGGTTTACGTTACAGCGATTGGCAACTGCTGAGTTTTTAAGTAAAGTCGGATTTGTCCCTGTTACTGGGAGCTGAGTCAAAGCGTCTAGATATAATTACAAGTATTTTGGTATCTAGTATTGAAAAGTAATTAACTCTGAATATTTATATCCAAAAATACGGTAATAAACATTTTGACTACAGACTTGAATCTTGTAGCTGTTTTTGGAATAGACTATTATTACATACTGGAAAATGTCTGTAGCGTTTGTTGTAGACCGATAAAAAAAAATCTCTTTTAATATACTTACAAGCTCCAATTAGATACAGCAATACGAAACCACGCGGATAAAATCGCAGTGTGAAGCTCATAAATAAAATGTTTATTTAATTCTACTCATTTTCTTTCAAAGCATGTTCTCCGCATATTTGATATTTTTCAACCTGTAGATTATTACATGAAATGGTACGTATAAATGTTTGTTGTTTACACGCTAAATATGGGTCGGATTCATTTATATTATCTCATAATATTTATAATTTTAAAAATGTCAAATGTTTGCAATATATTGCTGGAATCGATAGGTCTTTGCAATATAGTTGGTTTATGATACAGTATGGATGGAGGTCCATCGGGTCATATTTAACTAATGTCGCGCTGAAAACGACGTGAAACTGTATTCTTTCGTTACGTCCAGGGTGTGAGGGAGTCTTATAATTCTTAATGGCCCTATTAAGTTTTTTCCCGTTCCATATGTGACATTGAGCTACATTTTAATTTTAGAAAACATTTTTTGTCTTTAGAAAACTTAGACGCGAATCACATCTTTATGGATAGCTAGAATAGGATCAGTCGGTATTTTAACCATTGCCGTTGCGAAGACTGTTAAATATATTTCAAACAGTAAAGAGTTGTTCTAGCTGACAATCTGTGGCCCGACTATGCGATAATCACATCGTCTGAACCGCCAATCAGACGTACTATTTATAGTCCATGATCTTAGAGTCGCCAGTTGAACTTCGTTTAGCAAAACTGTAATTTTGAGGATTAGCTCTGTAATATGCACTTAAGAAGGTATACGTACTTGCATTAAGCGGACCCATTTTCTAACAGCAATCTAAGCAAATTATATGTTGAGTAGTGTTCAATTACATTGATGGCTCAGGAGCTACAAACAAAAGCGGTATTGTGCGTTTGGATGAGATATATCACAAGTTTTACACCTAGGTTCCAATGCCCAACTCTAGCTATTTTTGACATTGTAATTGTTAGTTTAAGTGTGTGTGTAGACCACTTCTCTGTCAAACTAAATTTCTCGTTTTGGCAAAATTCTCAACCACAGTGTTCGTAACAGCGTAACGAGGTCATCCATTAATTTAGCAGTTTCTTTACCTACCTTCCTCTTAGCCTTATTTAATGTAACCATTGGATATATCATAATGTAATGCTGGTTGTGTAATAAATTGCCGTGGCTTAAAAATGGTGTCTGGGTGTCTATCGCCCAAGTCTCAAACGTCACTTAAATATTATATTGCACTTAACTACCAAAGTTCCGCTTAAATATTATACTGATTAAGTGGGACGTAGGTAGTTAAGTGCAACTTAATATTAAATGGCGTTTGAGTATACGGGTGTATGACACTGAAAAGTATTTCTTAGCTGCTAATACCCACGACACGTATCTTGTAACTCAATGAAGAATGAGATAGGTTTCTGAATGGAGTATATTTTATGTACCTAGGTTTTTTTTTTATGTTGATATAAATAGATGCAGGAAATATTAGAAGCCAAGAATTCATTGATGCGCAACAGCCAATTAATTGAAGTGGTAATTCCTGAAATTATGCAAACATTCATTGAATCCTGGACAGTAAACAAGTGAACCGGCCGCAATAATTAATTATATAATTATTACTTGAAATTGTTTGTTTTCATGATGCACATTTTCGTTGCATCGTATTCAAGAATTAAATATCCAACTTCTGAAATATTTACATGGTTGCGGCTAATGATTTAATCCCAGTTAATGAATCTGGTTAAAATTACATAGAATTCTCGTTAATATTGAATACTGCCTAACCGAATTTCAGTATTAACTGATTGCTTTTAAAAGCGGTAATGCAGCCATTAAGTGTACGATGAGCATTGTCCTGTGTAAAATTGAATCAAATTGTCGCTGTTTTAAAATTTTCAGTTGAATCAGGTTTTTGAAGTCATGTTTAATTTACCTTTTATTATATATTTTAGCATCAACTAAAATGTGTCTTTTATTATTTTCGATTAACTCATTCCGTTTTAGTGATGAAAAATAGTGTACTGTAAAATACATAAAAACCAACTAATTGACAAGTTTTAATAAATTTGTGTACCTACTCAATTGTTACTTTAAAATAAGGCAATCGAGCGATTAGTGTAAGTAGGTACCTACTCCTAATTCCCAATTGACACTAATCTGTTTCAAATTTGATGACGATCACACTAATAGGTTAAAGGTTAAAAATCGCATCCATTATTTTGAATTCTCATGTCAGTTTGGTTCAGCTGAACAACACAAATAGTTAAATATTTGTTCAACCGACTGGTGGTTTTTGGACCAATGTTTTATTAAAAAATGGCCTGTATATATGGCTACTATGTTGCATATTTTTAGCAATCATTTATCAAAAATATTTTCGCTGGATATTTATGCTTATTGCTTACATTGTCAGCTGAAGTTAGAGTAAGACAATGCTGACACACAAACGAAAATACACTGTAGGCGTGTAATATCGATGACTTTAAGTTATTTTATAAAAGTTATAACAGCGCGATATACGATACTTTGTTCATTACCGCCTACGTACGTTGTACCGCCGAAGACAATTATTATCTACCCCAGCCTGCCTAATATTTACTGTCTAATTTCTAATACGTTTAGATTTTTATACAAAAAATATTATACGTGTAATAAAAACGCGAATGGAATATATGTGGTTACACCCTAATGGTCAGTGTAGAGCCGTCCGGATGCAGCGCGGGGTGACCAAAGACGGCTATCTCGGATTAGATTATCAGAAACTAGGATCGCCTGCTTGACCGCTTGTCAATTTAATCTCGTGACGATCACGTCAATTTAATTAACCGTTTATTGATTTACTGAGGGCACATACAGCTCGTCTCGTCAACGTCTGGGTTTGGCGATCGCTTTCCATGATCTTTCATTTTTATGCCGGTAAGGTTTGGTTATAGACCGATAGACAGTACCTCAATCATATTTGCAAACATTCCCCAACGTGGATAAAATTCATACAGGTAGAGAAAAAGTAAGATTTTTTCAACGCTAGAGTATTTTAATCCCCTGATTAATTCTCATCGCAGCTTCGCGCGAGCGCTCGCCATTTAACACACCGGGAGCATTGGAAAACCCCAAGTCATCACCCGAGATTTCCACTGAAGGCTGTCAAAGTATTTTTTCATACACATTTCAATTTTTATTTTCAGCTGACTATGCAGTGAATATTTATTTATTTATCAAGTTTGTGGTGTACAGTGTTATATAAAAAAAGCATTGTTTTATTTTTAAATTATACCACACAGTTGTAAGACAATTTGACAGGTGGCTTGGCCATACTTGGCGTCGGTTGTCGCATCACTGCAAATAACCTGTGTGATAATACCAAATAATACCACCGTCTCAAGTGCGGCTTAAAATCATTCCGTATAGGTTGCGGGACTATTTTTCTATTGCACTTTAATAAAGCGTTTATTAATAGGTTTTATTTATGAGCTAGATAATATTAGATTATTGCGGTAGTGCTCAGTCGCTTATATCGGAGTCAGTGGGTGATATGTAAATGTCGCCATTTCACAGTTCAAGATCATTATCGCATATATTTAATCGTAACATCTCACCTGTAATTTCTATCTAGTTAAATAATACCTTTAAAATTCATTAATGAAATTTACAACTACTCATCGAACAAATGGTCTACATAAAAATAACATGCTTTGTTTTATATTTGTAGATTTTTAGTTTCGGAGAATCACAGAAAGACGAGTCATTCAGTATTTCTATTTATACAATAGATGTTGAATTTCCTTTTACTTTCATCGGTTGTATTGTAGTACGCAGTAAAGTTTACAATTCCTACAATACCGTCTGCAGCTTGTCTGCATTCAAGTGTAATTTCTTGTCTTTTTAGTTATGCTACTTGTAGCTTACAACGTTCGAAACATCTTTGTTTTATGTCTTAGTAAGTTAATTGCGTTAATAACTTTATAATTATTTTCAAGACATAATATTCTTGATCATAATATCATAGTCATTATAAGCATAACGATGTGCGCTATTATAGATATACATATAAGGCTACATATGTTTTTGAAAGATTTCGAAAAAAAAGGATATAACGGAACTTGATATTCCGCCATGACATGTCAGACATTTTCGTTCTATAATTCTCCTGATTTCAAATTGAATTCCGCAGAAAATAAACTATACATAACTCGCTGTGTGACTTTGATTATGACATTATAGTGGCTACACTCTCAGACACAGACTCAAAGAGAACCGCCGCGCCGCGCCGCGTCGCCGCGCCACCCGATACAAAGACAGGTGATTGAAATTTTTACTGGGGAAACGATATGACTAAAAATATCACGAAAAGAAATTTCTATTGTTTCAAGCGTGTTTCAGTAACATTTAAAAACTATTTCATTTTATAAATATTTTAAACTACGTTCGTTTTTTGTTGCTATTGTTTAAGTTTTGTTTTTTTATTTTCTGTCAATATTTTATTTGTTCATTCTGTTCATTCCATGTCGTGTCAATAAATCGTTTTTCTTTTTTACTTTTATAAATAGTGGAGTGCCGCAAGATTTATACTTCGGAATCCAGGGCCATTTAATAAATCTTCATATAAAGTTTGAAACGTGTTTTTTACAGTATATGAAAGAATGTCGAAAAAAATATCGGCCTTAATTTTATAATTGCTTAAAAATATTTATTTTGCAAATCTTTATTTTATATAAATAAATATAGTACAATACAATAAAGTTGTACTAATTATTAATAATGTTTTATCTATGCACTACGTTGAAATCTCATTCGTAAGCAAGATGGGACTCCGGTTCATAATAGTCGATGACCAAGGGCCTATGCAATTGAAATTTTTCCGTTCTGGATCGTTACTTATAGACTAATTAGATGGCCGCCGAGATCCCCAGACCCAAGCCCACTCCATTTGCCATCACCGTGGGACGCTCTGTATATAAACAGTTTATAAATAATAAATACACCCAACACTAACAGATACTTAAATAGTCCTCATCCCACATTAAGATCAATTAAGTCTTGCGACGTGGGCTTCGATAAAATATAAATTGATCGAAGGTCGTAGGTATCAGAAGCTACGAGAGACTTTTTGTTTTCAGAAACACCCAGACAGGAGACAAATACTCGTGAGCCTCGCAAACATTTATCTCGGTGCGGGGATTGAACTCGCAGCCTGTCTTTTCACAGCCGGCGTTATAATCTCCTTTTTGATGTAACTCGTTATACTTTCGAAATATATAAATAAAGTAACATTGAAGTTACTGTATACATATTATTTATTAGGTATAAAATTGTAATCATTGCCTAAACATTGTTTTTGTTGTCTCTTTTATTTTTATGTAATTTTTTGTATTCAAGACTTGTTAAAATTCATTTGAGTTTTTAACAATACAGTCCAACCGCTATTATGAAGATTTAATAACTGGCCCTGTATTTCACGATTTTACAATTTTTACGTCTTACGGCGCTCCACTAATACTGTTTTTTTATATCATAATATTGCGGTTGTTTTTTGATAATGATGCCAATAATTTGAGTTATGCCACTACGTTTTGTATGTTTTGAATTGTGCGCTTAAGAAATATATGATACTGACGATCTTACTCCGCTCCGTCCCAGTACGCATCCAGCCATATTAATGAAATTCACGTTTTAAATAATTGTCATAAATTATTTGTTCATACTAATTGTACGGGACCGCCTTCGAACAATCCCGTACAATTTAATGTAGATCAGGATACGTGCTGGGTGTGTGCGGAAATAATACCAGTGATTATGATTCGGAAGAAACAATTTATTTCGTACTGAAAAGTACAAAAGACGATCTATTTGACTGGCGGCAGCACGGCGAGTGACGACACGACGATGACGTCACGGAGTAGCAGCGGTCCAACGTTGACACGATCACTTCTTACTTGCTGACTACTTGCTGACTATTTGCTGTTTCTTGAGGTTTCTTGACTTCTTGAGGTTTCTTGTGCGCTTGGAGAGATCCGAACCGAACTGATTTTACCCGGCCCGGGGCTGCTATTTTTATTGCTAGTTCGGGCTTAATCCCCGGTGCCGGGTCCGCGCGCGACGGCGACGCGTTCGTCCAATAGGACGCCTTGGTTCGATGCGTCGCTGCGTCGGCGCGCGGGGCGGTAGCTCGGTCCGCGGGCGCGCGGGGCGTTACCCCATGTGTTCGCTTATTTACTATAAATATTGTTCGACATTTTACATAACATTATACATAATACTGGTTAACACTTATTCTTATACAATTCTGACAGTTCAATTAATTTATACCTATATATTATACCTATTTTATTATAATCGCAGCCTTTATTTGTTAATTCTTTTAGTCTTATAAGAACACAATACACAATTTCCAATAAGATTATTTACAATAAGCTTTATATAATACAGTACATAATAAAAGACACTTAAGACTAAAGTTATGTGCAGTCGTCCTGCACATTTCTCCCGCCGTGCATCGTGTCGCGACGACGGTGCATGTTCATTGGGTGCAGGGCGACTGCTCCTCTTCGCTTCGGTGAAGGAGGATGATCTTCTTAGCTGGCCGTCGCAGCACGCCGCCCTTCGTGGCGACGTCGACGGTCCGCACGACGCTGTCCGGTCCCGGGTAGGTGGCGCTGATGCGCCCACGCACCCAGGTGTTCCTCGGGAGGTTCTTGTCGACGATCCTGACCAGGTCGCCGACTTGGAGTTCTAAGCCCCGTCCATGGGGCTCCCGCCGGTTGCGAAGTTCGGGTAGATATTCTTTCAGCCAACGCGCCCAAAAGGCGTCGGCGAGGGCCTGCGTCGCACGCAGGCTGGCGTACGGGCTCGTGCTGTGGTCCGCTGGCAGGCTTGTGGCAGCAGAGTGTCCCTGACCGCCTAGCAGGAAGTGGCTAGGTGTCAGAGACTCAGGATCGGCGGGATCTACTGACACATATGTTAGCGGACGACTATTAAGTGTAAGTTCGACTTCTGTAAGAAGCGTGTGGAGGGTTTCCTCGTTCGGGCTTCTTTGGTGGAGTACGGCGGTGAGTGCGGTCTTCACTGAGCGCACCAACCTCTCCCAGGCGCCCCCCATGAACGGTGCACCAGGAGGGATGAACCTCCATGATATAGTTTTCTTGGACGCCTCTTGTTCGGCGCCCCGTAGTAGTGTCTGACGGATCTCGGCGTCTGCGCCACGAAAGTTGGTCGCATTGTCTGACCAAATTTCTTGCGGGCAGCCGCGGCGCGCGATCATCCTGCGCAACGCCATGACCGCCGATTCGGTACTCAACGAGGACACCACTTCCAAGTGTACCGCTCGCACTGTGAGACATGTGAACAGTGCGACATACCTTTTTTGCACGCTACGTCCCACTGTGACTGTCAGTGGGCCGAAGTAATCCAGCCCTGTGTATGTGAAGGGCCGGCGGTGATGCGCCAGTCGGCACGCTGGTAGGTCCCCTGTGGCTGGCTGTGGTGGTGCTGCAGTTCTGGCGCGGCAAAATCTGCAACTTGATATTACAGTCTTGATCGTGGGTCGCAATCTAATTACCCATTTACTTTGTTTCACTTGATTCAGTGTAGCTTCGACACCCGCGTGGTGCAATGACTCGTGCACGTGTCGTATCCATAGCTGTGTGGCGTGGTGATTTCCATCCACCACCGGGGGATTTTTCGCCTCCTCCGGTACCCCGGTGGCGGCATCGATACGGCTTTTCAGTGTTATCAGGCCGTTTTTTAATTGAATGCTGAGGCGATAGAGACGACTGCCTCGTTCCACAGTCCTGCCGGCTTCTAGGGCCTTTAGTTCGACGCTAAAGGCGTCTTCTTGTATGTTACGTATTATGAGTAGTTCCGCGGTTTTTTGTAACTCCGCTGGCAGAGTGGGGAATTTGTCTTCTGGCGCCGTTCTTGGTTTCTGTATTTCAGCGGCGCGACCTCTCCTTGGGTTGACTCGCCACTCGGGGTCAGCGCGCGGGCTCTTCCTGGTCCGCTTGTAATGGAGTTTTTCTGTAATGAGATTTTTAAACACGACCACTGCTTGCAAGACTCTTGCAGTGGCCCTCAAATATCGGGTCCAATTCGAAAAGCGTGTGGCTTCGGGCAGTACACTTCTGCGCTCCACACGGCGCAAATTGTGCACGCGCTCTTCACCCGATGTCGGTGGTGTGGTAGATTCTTCTGACGGCCATGTCACCGGATCCTGCTGCAGGAATTCCGGGCCCCGGAACCACCTGTGTTCGTTGCTGAAATCTTCTGGGACGTCGCGGGTGGCATCGTCCGCGACGTTCCATCGGGTCGGTACCCAACGCCATTCTGTCGTTTGTGTGATTTCTTCAATCGCCGCTATTCGATGTGCTACGTATGACTTATAGGACCTCGCGCCGGTCCTTATCCATGCGAGCGCGGTTCGACTGTCCGTCCAGTACGTAGTCGCGTCGGGAGTTCTGCAGTGTTCTTTTTTCACTGCTGCCGCCATCCTCGCGCCGAGCAAGGCTGCCTGTAGTTCGAGGCGCGGGATGGATAATAATTTCAGTGGCGCCACCTTCGCCTTGGCGGCCGCCAGTGTGGTGGACACGCCCCCGTGTCGGTCGACCGCGCGCCAATATAACGCGGTCGCATATGCCCTCTCGCTCGCGTCGCAGAAGACGTGTAGTTCAAGGCGCTCGGCTGTGCTGTAATTAGGATATAGACGAGGGATGGTTATTTGGTTAGTTTTACGCAATAAGATGATCCATTTTTGCCAATGTTCTGCCAGGTTCCCTTTAAGTTGTTCGTCCCACTGGATTCCGTTTCGCCATACTTCCTGTAAAAGTTGTTTTGCTTCGATTGTCACGGGAGTAATGAGTCCGAGCGGGTCAAATATGGACATTATTATTTTCAGCGCTTCTCGTTTTGTCGGCGGTCTTTCGAGTAAGCTCGGCGGGATGCGGGTCGCGTCCAGGTTGAATTGGAACGCGTCCGCCTGTGGTTCCCACGTCAAACCGAGTACCTTTTCCGCCGATTTGCCTTCAAAACTTACTGATGCATTTTCTGTTTCCTCGCCTATCCTTTCCAGAAGCTCAGGTGAATTGGACTTCCATTTTCTCAAGTGGAAATTCGCCGCGCTGTGTATTTCCTGTATTTGGTTGACTATGGTCGCGGCTCGTTCCACGTCGTCGAAGCTGTCTAAGTAGTCGTCCATATAGTGCTTCCTTATAATGGCCGCTGCCGCTTCCGGGTACCGATGTTCGTGGTTTCGTGCGTTCTTATTCATCGTGTAGATAGCGGTGGCGGGCGAGCACGACGCTCCGAATATCAGCGACTTCATCCTGAATTCCTCCGGTGGTGCGTCGTCTCGGCGATCCCCTCGCCACAGGTACCTGAGAGCGTCCCTGTCTTGTTCTCGTAATTGGACCCGCATAAACATTTCCGCGATGTCTGCAGTGACGGCGATCCTACGTTCGCGGAAGCGCATCAGCACTCCCGGGAGCGGTTGCAGGAGGTCGGGTCCGGTCAGGAGCATATCGTTCAGTGACACGCCTCTGGTCTTGGCGGCTGCATCGTGGACGACTCTTAATTTCTCCGGTTTCAGTGCGTTGACGACGGCGAAATGAGGCAGGTACCAGGTTCTTCCTGGCGTTTTTGTAGTCGGTGCTGGCTCTGCGTAGCCCTTGGAGATCAGTTTGTTCATCTCGGCGTTATACTTGCTTTTTAATGCAGGATTTTTGTCAATTTTCTTCTCGACTCCGTAAAGTCGACGGAGCGTATTTTCGTAATTATCGGGGAGCGACGCCTCCTCCGATTTCCATAATAACGCCGTTTGGTACCCCCCCTCGGGTAGCTGGACCGTTTTGGCCTCCAGTATTTGGAGGGCTTTCTGTTCGGGGTCGTTTTCCGGGCGCTTTGGTGACACATACGTATTGTCGGCCGTGATGAATTCTCGCACAATTTTTTCTATCTCGTCATCCGCGGCGGTGTGGTCGACAAAGTTGACGTGGTGTCCGAGGCTTCGAGTCCTGCTGCCATGCACCACCCATCCCAGTGGCGTGAGCGATGCCACTGGTTGGTCTCTTCTCCCTGATCGCGTCTTCGTGGCGATCAGGAGGTGCCAGTTGTCTTGTCCGATAAGGATTTTTGGTACCACCTGGCTCGTGGTGACGGTGTGGAGTACATCTTTGAGGTGCGGGCAGTCACCAATTGCTTCCTCAGAGATTCGTTGCGCCGCCAGGCGCAGGTCAGGAACAGTTCGGGCGTGTATTTGTTGGGCGTGACGACCTTGTCCCTGGATCCTTATCCTTACATGGCGCGACGTTTTGTTCTCCGTGGTGTGCCCGTCGTATGTACTGATACGAAGCGGGTCATCCGGTCCGTCGGCGCCTATCGTGTCCGCGAGTGCTTCATCGATGAGGGTTACGGTAGACCCGTCATCGAGCAGCGCATATGTCTCGTGGACTCCCGCCGGTCCCGAAACTCGTACCGGCGCTATTTTCAGATATGACACTGAAGAGTTCCACGCGGAGTTCACTTGTTCTCGCTCCTCTTCAGTTTTGCGTGGTGCGCCCCTTGTTGAGTGCAGCAGCTGGTGGTGCAGGTGTTCGCACCCGTCAATATCGCACCTCTTCGTTTTGCAACTGTGTTGCTGTGTGCGGCGCCGTAAGCATCGGAAACATAGTTTATTTCTCTTCGCTGTGTCCCACCGTTCGTCGATGCTTGCTTGCTTAAATCGCGTGCACTCGGTTACTGCGTGTCCCTCCTTGCGACATAGGACGCACGCAAAATTCGGCCTGTGGGTGACTTCCGTAGTGAACACCTTTTGTCGGGTCTTTGGTTCCGGTCGAGGCGCTCGGAACCGTTCGCTTGTGATCGCTTCTGCCGTTGCAAATGGGCTGCAGATTTGCGCTTCTTTTTGGAGGAAGCGTTCCAATTTTGAGAGGTCCGGTTCCTCTCTTGGTTGAACGGCGGCGAACTCGTACCATTTGTGCCTCAGTGTTGGAGTTAATTTTTCTATTACTGCGCGTGCAGTCTCCGGGTTATACATGTAATAAATGCACCTTAATGCTCGCAACGTGTTTACCGCGTTACTGATTTTTGTGGCGAAGGTGCACACGTCCCGCGGAGTTTCGGCGAGGCGTGGTAGTATTCTGAGCCGCTCAATTTCGGCCGCCGCGATGGACTCCGGTCGGCCGAAACGTATTTCCAATGTGCGCATAACACTGTCTGGATCCGCGTTTGTTATCAGGAGGCCTTGCACTGCCTCTCTGGCTGTCCCGCGCAGGCTCCGGCGCAGGCGGGACATGTTCTCTAGGTTCGTGAAGTTATGCGCGGATTCTTCATACGAGGCGCGGAACGTAAGCCACTCTTGATGATCACCGTTAAAGAATGGTAACTCGACATACCTCGTTTGTTTCACTTGTGCGGCTTGCACGGCGTTCGTTATGGCTGCAGCCAGTTGCTGCATCTCCGTCTTCCGCTGCGGCACGGCGACTTGTCCATCCGGTGCGAGCGGAGCGGCGGCAGGTTCTGTTCTGTTCGGCGGCGGCGGCAGCTGCGGCGGCGGTGCGGCGTGGCCTAGTTGCCACGATGCGTTGGCGGCTGCGGCAGCTGTGAGGCCGTCGGTGGTAGCGGCTGCGGCCGAGCCCCATGGCGCGGTTTGCGGTGGCGCTTCATTGCCACGCAACCACGCGGCGACGAGCGGCGGCGGCTGCGCAACCCCGGAGTTCGGTCGCCAGGACGCGGCAGTGGTCGCTGGCGGAGGGGCGCGCGCTGCTTGCTCGGTGAACCAGGCGGCGAGGGCGGGCGGCGGCTGCTGTTCATCTTGAGTGTTCGGCTGCCAGGCCGCGGCAGCGGCGGCGGCGGTCGGCAGCGGGTGCGTGACGTCGGGGTTCGCCTGCCAGGGCGCGGCAGTGGCCGCTGGCGGCGGGTGTGCAGCGCCGGAGTTCGGTCCCCAGGACTCGGCAGTGGTCGCTGGCGGAGGCGCTTGCAGGTCGAGAAGAGGCGCGGGTGCGCCCTCTTCAACCGACGTCGGGCGCGGCGGGTGTGCGGCAGTGACTCCCGCCGGTGCGAGCGCGGCGGCATCGGCGCGCGGCGGCGTCGCCTGATGCGGCTCGCTATCGATGGCTAGAAGTTGACTATTCCGCAGCCATGTGCGGACACGGAGTGCCTGTTCAACTTCTGTGACGGTTGCGCTATCGTCTTCAGAGCTGGAGTCCTCTTCGATTTCCTGGACTCGAGCGGCGGCGAGCTCGACCTTGAGTCGAGCGAGTTCGGCTCGGGCGGCGGCGAGACGGCGCGACTTTGAGGTCTTCTTGCTTCTTGACGCCGTCCGCGATTTGTTCTTTTCTTGGTCTTCAATCCCGGCGGAGGTGGCGGGTTCCGTCACCAGAGGTTCGACCGCGGCGGGTTGTTTTGACTGATCTGTGACCGAGGTGGTAGCGGTTTCATCAGTGCCGGTGACGGTCGTAGCGGTGCGCGAGGCACCGGTCACGTCCGTCGTGGCAGTGGCGGATGTCACCGTGGCAGACGCCGAGGCCGAAGCCGAGGCGGTGTGCCTTCCCACCGATCTCGTCACTGGCATTATTCCACACACGTATCCGGCGAACTGAAGGACCAGAATGTACGGGACCGCCTTCGAACAATCCCGTACAATTTAATGTAGATCAGGATACGTGCTGGGTGTGTGCGGAAATAATACCAGTGATTATGATTCGGAAGAAACAATTTATTTCGTACTGAAAAGTACAAAAGACGATCTATTTGACTGGCGGCAGCACGGCGAGTGACGACACGACGATGACGTCACGGAGTAGCAGCGGTCCAACGTTGACACGATCACTTCTTACTTGCTGACTACTTGCTGACTATTTGCTGTTTCTTGAGGTTTCTTGACTTCTTGAGGTTTCTTGTGCGCTTGGAGAGATCCGAACCGAACTGATTTTACCCGGCCCGGGGCTGCTATTTTTATTGCTAGTTCGGGCTTAATCCCCGGTGCCGGGTCCGCGCGCGACGGCGACGCGTTCGTCCAATAGGACGCCTTGGTTCGATGCGTCGCTGCGTCGGCGCGCGGGGCGGTAGCTCGGTCCGCGGGCGCGCGGGGCGTTACCCCATGTGTTCGCTTATTTACTATAAATATTGTTCGACATTTTACATAACATTATACATAATACTGGTTAACACTTATTCTTATACAATTCTGACAGTTCAATTAATTTATACCTATATATTATACCTATTTTATTATAATCGCAGCCTTTATTTGTTAATTCTTTTAGTCTTATAAGAACACAATACACAATTTCCAATAAGATTATTTACAATAAGCTTTATATAATACAGTACATAATAAAAGACACTTAAGACTAAAGTTATGTGCAGTCGTCCTGCACACTAATAATAAAATTTCGCCTTTCTCTCCGTAGGAATTCAGTTTAACAATAAAAGTAGCCTAAGTGCATCTACCTTTTGTAGATTCTGGATCGTCCCTGTGCCAAATCTCATTACGATCGGTCCAGGTCCTAGGAGATTGTAGCAGATAGAGCTTTCCGCATTTATATGTAGCTATCCTTCGATGTCAATACTTTTTACTGGATGAAAATTAAAATATATGCTATGTCCTCTCAGTAATCCTAACAACATAAATGCAATGTAACAGCGTGAAAACGAAAATCCAAAACAAATTCGCATTCGGATTAATCAAACATAGGATTAGTAATAGAGATAAATACATATACATTGTTTATCTTATGTTAAGATAACTACGGTTACAATTTCGGGAGCATTACATCCGGTACAGGTAGTTTCGTGTCATGTTCCTACAAACAGAATTTAATTATTATCGGTGGAGAGCGCGTCGGTGATTTCCGGCCTTCTTGTTGATATGCTTCTATACACAATGGAACGTGAGCATACACATATAACCAGGTTTACCCAAAGCTGCTGTTGTGTTGTGACGGAACTTCACACCAGAAACAAAGTTTATCAGATTAACAATTTGTTCTTCATTTTCCTTCTCGTCCCTTCCCAAATTGAAGATAAATATAGGATATCTGATTTTGTAATAATTTTTAGGCGCAATAAGATACCTCTTTGCTAGAAAAAAATGTATGTAACCAATCGCTACCAAACTTCTCAGTATCCCCTGCTGACTTAACCTGAAATGACCCAGAAAAAATCTTCAAACCACACATACACATCGATGTTTGTACATACATACATACATACATAAACTCACGCCTTTATCCCCGAAGGGGTAGGCAGAGGCGCCACCAGGACACCCACATTTCGCCTTGTATGTTCCGTCCCATGATGTGATAGGGGGCGAGCCTATGTCGATGTTTGTATACATAGATAATTTCGGGGAATCACTGCGCTGGCGTGAACTGGGTTCGATCTTAAAATGAGAAATTGTCATAATTGATGCCAAAAATATCCAGTCTTCCTGCCTCGTAAAGCACGTTAAGAAGTCGTTATCTGTTGTTGATATTTGTGAATGGACACAGTCAAGACGTCCTTTCAAAATGTGGCGGCAGGCGATACAAAAATATTGTATGAAAGCTTCGTCGGCTCTATTTGCTTCTACCGCAATTTTCAGACCGATGGTTGGTTGAAATACATTGTAGTTTGTGCACGTTTACTGCAACATATACAATAAATAGCATAGACTACCCGGTGCCCCAGTGTGCGACATGCAGGTCGTTACGTGTCTTCCAACTAACGTAAATCATGTCTTACAATTTATTATAATATAATATATTCAATATATCGGCTACAGAAATGTGAAGAAATTCACCATAACATTTTTATAATAGCGTTGAATTTGCGTTCGGATTGCGCAGCTAAAGGCAAATGTAATTTTTCTGTTGTTTTAGTAGCGGTAAGAGGACGATAGCGAGATGGCTCGCGTAACACAATTGTGAACTTTTTATTTGGTTGTCAGTTTTCGGTGTGGACGATGCGACAACGCAGCGTGGAATCATTGCAATAACATTTGTATAGTTGGTGTATATATTTTTTGCCATTAATTATTTTCTCGGTCAGGTGGCGGTTGCGTGTCTGTGGCACATTTAACCTTCGGTGTAATTTCCGCGATAAACGTATAACCCCATTCGGATTGGACGGAGTAAGGCAGTGCATTTATAACGAGTCTGTTATTAGTTACATAATATGGAAAATATTTTGATTGCGGATTCCTTGCGTGGATACGCTAGCGCGGCGGTATTCTAGAATTGGAATATCTGATCTCACCTTTAATTATATATAAACCGTACACGGATGACAGCTGCTTAATAATTTAAAGAGGACTCGATCAAATTTAATGAATCAACGGTGCATATTTTTAGTTCTTATATAAATATAGATACTATTGGAAACTCAATAAGCGTGCATTTTTTGTCCGATAATTAATTAGTCTATTTTTAACACGAAAACCACTTCACAACTAACAAATGTAATGTGTATATGAAAAAAAGTGTTAACGCGTGCAGTGTGATGGACACAGTTGGGAGAGGTGACGACTCGAAATAATTATTTTAAGGCTTGAGCGACTAAAAATAATCTCGGCTGTGATGTCATGAAGACGAGTGTTACGTACCAAACCGACACACATCCGAGTATGACATCAGTTTTGTCCGCCGCGATCATATTCTGTTCCACACGCTGAATTATTATCACTGTTCCCACGATTGTGATTCACAACGTTTTTTCTAGAGCTTTACGGATATAATGTGTTTTGCAGAATCTGGGTTGACTTATCTAGACCGTTATTATTATTTATGTTTATATTTATTTTAACAATTATTGCCCGTTTCCGTAATAAAACGTTGTTCTAAATAACAATGCTGTTATAAAATTTATTAGAACGAACAAAAACCTAAAAGCCCTTAGGCCTAACGTTCTAAGTAATAATCTATGATACAATCGATTCACAACACTCGTTTAAAAAATTATATTTATTTCCATCATTTCCTGAAGCCACAACATGACACTGTCGATGTTCAATGCGTACGTGTACGCATATCGAGACCTCAATTTGCATTTTATGTACATTTAGAGATCTTAACTACGCACTCGCCATAAAATTGACAGAGGACCGCCAATTGTTCCGTGTCAAATGCGCTGTTTATACTGTTCCATATTTCAAGCGTGTATAGTAAAAGGTCAATCTATAACCGCGTACAAACCGTACCCGCTTACAATAGTTGATGAGGCGCGCGTTTCTCAACATGCTGTTATTTTTATGCGCCTCGTTACGTCGTTAATGCGTCACTGGCAGACCTCCATAACTAACTATTGCTGTGCAAGTAATTTAGCGAGAGCGAATTGCAGGGGGTATCGCAGTGCGGGCGAGCGGGCGCGCGCCGGCCGACATGCGGGCTCCTGCTCCTCGGAGCCGCGCGCCGCCGCCGTCGCCTGGAGCCGGGCCAGCCCGCACAGACGCAGCGGGCCACGCTCACTCCTTCATGACGCCGCATATTTTTAACGTAACAACGCAGACACACTCTCGGGTGCCAAATGTAAAGGTCACTAACATAGATTTGGCAAGAGCACCTATTTACGCGAAGTGTCTATGCTGAGAACGAATAATAGAGAATAACGTATACTATAGTAAAGCGCACGTGGGAGGCGGAATAAGAATGTTAGCACCTGCAGCGACGGAACTACTAACGTTTATATTGAGAGTTGAGAGTGTCTTTGCTCCGGCCACATTTGGAACGAGTCCCCCGAGCGTTCGGCGCCATCGATACGCGCAAATGTTTGGCGTAATTACGTACACGTACGCATACTTAATTATATTTTGTGATACGAAGTGGCAGAACTGATAGCTCAGCGTAGAGGAGTATTAATTTAACGTGGATGTCCATTATGGTGAAGTATCTATTTGTATAACGATGGGAGTGTGTCGAGGCAGGATACTTGTTTCATTGTTGTACCATACGAAATGGGCTGCTCTCACACAATGTACAATACTATTAATCCTCTTTTGTTTGGAAGCGGGTTTGTTTTTTCGCAGACGGCGATTATAATTAATTAAGTCCGTGATCCTAGCGAACTGTTAGTCTAAGCCACCGCGCCGCGCCGTCCCGGTTATCTCTTTATGTTCCGAGTCTTGCATGCTAATTAAATTTCACTTTTAGGCCACGGCAAGTCCCTCTTCGCGTAATGTCTGAGACATATTTATTTTTGTGCTTCAATATATTACGTGCTTTTTAGGTTTTGTTTCATTTTTAAATGCACGAGTGCGTACGATGAAATTAAAAGCACGAAAACGAGATAGCGTTAACTACATCTATATTTATCTATAATATCCCTCGGGTTTTACTTTTTCCTCTGCTATACTATAAATCAGTGCATTTATTTAAACGCATATCGTTTATAATGTTGTAAGGGATGAATTTTAAAATGTCTAGTAATGTACTCTCTTCATGCAATTGGAGAATATATAATTGCTTTAACACTGTTTCTTTATTACATTTCCCTATACATACATTTTCTTTATTAAGGATTACTTCTCTGAATGCTACGTTTGACAAGTGGTGATAAATGTCCAAAATGTGAATAAATCACGATGGCTAATGTCATTAATAATGCATATAATGAGAGCCAAACATACATAGTGTACTTAGTGGCGGTACTTCCATACAAGCCCAAAAGCCCGGCTTGCCCTACATGATACGAATATACTCCACACTGAACACTAACCATTACATTTAATACAATACAGTCATATAATAAAAAAGTCTACTTTTTGAATTTACCGCGCCGCCGCGCTGGTGTCGAGCCGCGCCGTGTTGTAATGAAGCGTCTGCGACGGAGCGCCCGCCGAAGCGCGCGCCGCGCCGCGTAATGAAATACTTAATTCAATAATTAAATAGAACTTAAAAAGACGGAACACGCGGCACATATATCTGTCCTTTTCTCTCTCGTGTGCTTTTACGAGGCTTCTGGCAATTTGGGATCTGTTGCTCGCACATCGGGCGAAATGCTACTACACGAACGCAACGAATGTATAGCTATAGATATTTTGTATATCAATTTCTATAAGACGATATGCCCGGCTTTTTGTGATTAAACATCGTACGTTTCATAGTCGTCACGTTATTATTTGCTCAGTAAATTATGTTTGTTGTTATTAATTGATGTTGGTTGCTTTTTGAAATTATTTTATATATATTTTTTTAGTACAAATAATGAAGTATGTATTCATATATTTTTTAATAAATTATATTTATATGTCGTAATGTTTATTTCACGGTTTTTGTGTTATTTATAGTTTTTGATATTGAATGGGTTGTATTGTTTCCTGTGATGGTTTGTGTGTGCTGTGGTTTGTGGTGGTGAAAGTGTTCATTACCGTTAAAAAATTGAATTCATTCAATTATATTAAAAAAGAAACTTGCGCGAATCCAATGCCGGATTTGTACACATTTTATTAGTTCAGTTTACAAAACTACGTATTTTGATTTCTACATGTTACCCTTTAAATAGGTTATTAAACAATCGTGTTTCATATGTTTTAAATGTTTTGAATATAATGTTTTAAATTTAAAATAAATTAGTTCGTCATCTCAAAAGACATTCTATTACTTGTAATTCACAAAAATATGGATGTACTCATAATTTCTGTCCACAATTTCGGTAACTTTAAAACACGGCACCACAGTAGCTATTGTTGTGCTATTGTAATGCCGGGTACTAAAAATGCAATAAAAAGTTACCGATGTATGTCCACAAGAAATCTATATTTGTTTTAATCCTAATATTGATTGTGTGATTGGTCTGCCGACGTAAATTCATTTTTTTCGTTCTTAGTAACTTTGCGTAAGTAAATCAGTAGGTATTAAACCTAAAAAAAACTCGGTGGCGTATTTGTACTAAGGTGTGGTAACAAAGCTGAGGTCTCGGGTTCGAATCCCAGGTCGGGCAAAGTGATATTGGATTTTTCTATTCATTATCAGCCCGGAGTCTGGAATTTGTACCCGCTATGGCGATAGGATCGCCCCCTATCACATCGCGTGACGGAACTTACAAGGCGAAATGTGGGTGTCCTGATGGCGCCTCTGCCTACCCCTTCTGGGATAGAGGCGTGAGTCTATGTATGTATGTATGTATGTTAAACCTAAAAAATATTGGGCTTGCCCTAGTCCAAAACCCTAGGCACGCCACTGAGTGTACTTATAGCGCGCAATATGTTTTGGTGACTCAAATATTGTCATTGTCTTCCGTGACTAATCACGAATATTCGGCGCTTCATTTCTTCTGGTACATTGGTCGAGTACAATTGATTTTAACTCGTGACGTAAGACAGTAATACGAGTTGATTGTATTGATAATAACCATGAAATCCGCAATAAGAAATAAATGAGTCGATTGGCGTCTGTCCAGGATATCTATTGGCTATTGAGCTATAATCCAGCTAAAGCATTCAAACCCGAAATTACTGTAATACTATCCTTTTGTCAACTATTCGTAGATTTTTGGTATATTAGTCATAAAGTCGGAATATATCTGACACACATAAATAGTACGTCGTTGTTGTCAAGAAAATAAATACCTACAATCGGAGAAGATATTCCACGAAGTGAATTATTATCATTATCATTATTTTCTTTAGCCGCTGAATAAATACCTTGCCCTACGATTCCACAGCATCTAGTTGGAAGCGGCCTGCATCCAGCGACTTCGTGCACCCCCTATTATCTTCCGACCACTTTAATAATTCTCCGAAGTAGTATTGCTGTATGTATTAATCCAATTAATAGATGCGGTTCAATATGCTTTGGTTCCGAATGGAATTGAATATAATATTTGAGATGGAAACGGACTTGGAATTATTGAAATCGTAGCGATTAGTTGTTTGTTACTCTGAAATGGTGTATAATCATTTAAATCCACACAACACGAGCGCTTGCAAATAATTCTAGGGAGCAAATCTGTGTTTCCTCAGAACCGTTTACGAATAATAATTAGGTAGCTTATTGCCTGTGGATCTGCTAGATTAATTTACTTTTATTGTTAACCGTTGGAAACTGGAAATTTTAACAATGGGGCTGTAACAATCGCCTTTCGGAGACCTATCTGACTTCGCATGTTTGCGGAGCACATTACAGAAAGATAAGGTTTTGGCACCGGCCAACGAAAAACCGAGAGAAACCCACCAAAGAGATGGCATAGTCCAATAATAGGCCCAGAAAGGGAAGCAGCCTCCTCACCGAGAGAACCTACGTCCTACGATGTTGACTTGTCGATGTAAAATGAATGAAAAGTTCATGGGGATTTCAGCACATTATAAATTACTAGATTAAGATTTTCGGATGCGTTAAGTTTATTGAAATTGTGGCAATAAAGTATTTATTTTACAAGGTAGCCCTATGGATGTAACTTGTAACATTTTATAAATAAGTATAGAACATTCTATCCTTATTGTAAAACGTACCTAGCTAATTACTATTCAGTATTCTGGACTAGAAATCAAAAAGCAGATAAAATTTCCTATTCAAGAATACCGTTGGTTGATGCTACCCCACCTAGAAATATGTATATCACAATATCCGTCTGCCCTATTCAAATAGATGGATTTAGGCCTGTTTTTATTGCTTATGCGAGCTGTTCGTGTACCTCTTTTGTTTTCAAACTGTCACTTCGAGATGCGTGTAATTTATGGCAACGTATATTTTGCACCTATCCTCAACAAGTGCCCAATAAATTTACATTTTTCTCGTATTAAATCTATAAATAGCTTACGGAAAACAAAATGGCTGTGACGCTGTAAGATTTTGTATTTCCATATGTGTACACTTAGTGTCCAGTGTTCGCATTAGTCCATTCATTAAGATTGGTCCTCCGTCGCGGTGCTATGTCTTTATACATATTATATACATTTGGCTTAGGTATATTACCTACCAACGTTTTTAACCTTGAGAAATTGTTAAGTTGGTGGACATCGGACGTACTCAGCTTACTTTAAAATGCCATCTTAATTTACTAGCTGGTGGAAAAGTTTAATTTATGAATATAAAATATAATTTATAAGACTTTTGTTGTTGCTTTTACATTTCGATGTGGCGTTTTTGTACCTACATATGTGTATTATTCCGCATGCAAATATTTCAGATGCCGAGTGGCAAGCTGGCTAATGCACCTGCGAATAATAAGTAATTTAGGTTGAGAATGATTTTAAAACTCAATTAGAAAACAAGATACCAATGTGTTTCACCTGGAAATGTATTTAAGAATAGCCAGTGTTTAGAATATAAACATTCAATTTAGAAACTAGCAATTCGAAGTATACATACATATGTAGGATAGTGAAAATAACAAACGCGAAAATAATTACGTCTGAAAATATTAAGTAAAATTTAAATATTAATCGTGAATCTATATGATTTAATAATATTTATAATTTAATTAACGAATTTGAATGGTTTTAATACCTGGAATTTATGTGCAAAATAATATTTGTTCTATAAAGCGCACTACACACCAAAGCCGACAGAGCCCGCCAACATTACCCGGCAGCCTATAAGAAAAAAATCATCTCCGCAACAAGCGCCCGCACATATTACTCGCCGACATATTGGCGACATCAGCGATCTGCTCAGTTGCCCGGCGACACTCAGCAATAAAAATGCTCTTCGAGCTGTCATGTTGTCGACAAAGTTTTCTGACTTGCAATGAATGAAGTCGCGAACTAGCCTGCCAACAAAAAGTTGCCGACATTGGCCGGCGGGTCGGCGGCTTTGGTGTGTACTGTAGTGTGTAGTGCGCTTAATATTTAAAGCGAAAAGCTTTTCGCCATCCGAATTTCTGTTTAAATCGAATGAATATGATTTACGTTCGTATTTGCACTTAAAAACAGCAGCAACACTGAAATATTAAACTAAAAGTAATAAACTTTAGTAAAATATGAAAAAAGTACTAACGTGCATGGCCTTTAGTGGTTTAAAGCGGCAAGTGGTAAACATAGAAATATAGAAGTATTACTTTAATAAAAACATGGCTGTTATAAAAGAGCGTTTGACTTTCACAGCTGGAAAAACATTTGTGTGATTAAGAAATACTTATATTATATCTGTGTGCCGCGCTATAAATACAAATCTTACGCTGATATCTGATATATGTGTGTGACTGATTGCTGTATTAATAAATCGTGAGTGAAATCTGAGTACTATACGAAATTTGTGGTGTGTGCACTTTAAAAAAAAAAGAAGAGCGCATATTACTGAATGGGCAATCACGAGGCGACTCTTCGCCGCAAATATTCGTAATTGCCAGCCAGTCCGGTGTCCTAAATAACTCCGGCAACATTGTCTTGCGAGACTAAGCTTTGATACAACTTACGTCAAATAGAGTCAAAAGGAGAGGTTAAAAGCATGATTGGTGTCATGTCTAAGTGCGTAAGAGTTGTTTGTTATGCCTAGTGCCTTCACCACGCCGTTATTGTAACAGTATAGGTACATGGCGAATTTTTCAAATGGTGAATTGGCCAAGTACGAAAATATGAGGAATAGCGAAAAATACTGAAAGGAGTCACGAGCTCGTTATTGTGGAAAACTAAAAATAGAATTTTTGATACAACAATATTCGAGGAATCGAACATGAATGTTTTGAAAAAAAAAAAAAATAGACTTGTTCTAATAATATACCACATGATGAATGTTGCTAATAAGGACCAAATTCTGGGATGTAATGACATACGGCAAACTAAAGGAAAGACTTCATTTTGAGCAAAATAATATGTTTTTCTTCCATTTCCTAATACCTAATCTCCTTCGTTGCGGTGAGAATTTTAGAATTTGTCGTATTTTGTTGGTTTCCTAATTTATAGAGAACATACCAAGATGTTGAATTCTCTGACTTGACAGTTTGAGACACATCTGTGAGTATGGATACAATAATAAAACAGTCATCCAGATAATAACATAGAAATGAATACTTTTGATCATATCCCAATCTAAAATTACGCGCTACAAAAGAGTCACGGCGAAACGGATAATAGGTGCGATTCGTCCTATTGCAACGAATGATTGCAATGCTGAACTATTTAATGCAAACCTAACTATTCGGAAATTAAACTTGGTTTAGGTTTACAGAAGTTTGCACGACAGGTAATAGTATGTTTCTTGTGCTTCCGGCTCCCGGGTAAAGCTAGACCGAACCTCAAGCTTAATATAAATCCCCGCGTTGAAACAGTCTTAATATTAAAGCCATCGGGAAAACATTGAAATAATTAAAACCTCAATGAAAAACATTTCTGAGCTCACGTATAACTCAATTCAATATATTGAAAAGCGGCATGGTAAAGCGTTTTCATCCAATTGTCTAATATTGCAAACACATCGCCAATAACTGTATGTCAGAAATATTTCCTATTTCAGCTGAATATTATTTCAATAGCGCATAATTAACTGCTTTTGTTACCTGTTCAAGGCGAAATGATATTGGATTGATGTCTACTAATTACGGGCTTATTCTGTAGATAAAAAATATACATGAGCACATTAGGATAATTATATTAAATGAAAGATAAAATGTACAGCGCCAATTAGTAAATGTGTCGCGGTTTGCATGTGCTCCGGGATTAGCATGTACGTTTTCAATCTGCCTTTGTCACACGTTTCCGTGCCTTCCGGCTTTTTTGCCATACGTACGGGTATTAGTGCAATAAATTTAAAAGCTCGCACTTCAGGATTCACTTAGTATTTATTTATCGTGGTGCTTTTCATTTTGTGTCTTCAGTTGTTTTATCAGACTTATTTTTCTACCGCAATATTTTTCTCTGCACTTGCTGAGACGAGAAATGAACCAGTTATTTTTTCATAGTTTTCGTGGAACAGATGGCTTAGACGCCACGTGGGCTGAAAATCAGAGACCGCGGTTTCAAATGTTAGTGAGATTAACAAATAGTAGTTTCGAGTCTCCATAGTTTATCTTAGTACTCATTTATTACAAAAGAAAACTGCGAAGCTACCTGAACGGGTTCAGGTAACCCGCGAGAGAAAGAATGGGTTAACAAGAGTCACTAGCGTTCTGGTGGTAGTTCAAGCTGTGCAACTGTCCGAAGGTGACGTACCGGCTAATTCCTAGCGGTGTTCATCAGACGCATTTCGGCTAGCACCGGATTGTCTAATGCGAAGGGTGCCCCGGTTTTCTACACTGCAGTATCATTACCGGTTTCTCTCTTATGTTAGCACAGTGTCCTCCTCCTACAGCCTTCTCTGGTCGCCCTTTTCATTTATATCAGTTTTATTAATACGATTGGATGATATTTTTGTAATAAAATAGCCATCAGATATAACTAAAATTTCATGATTTCCACGAATCATTGAAATAGGCTTTCATCGGCTTAATAGCCGTTTGTGTAACGGATTAATTATGTGATCGGCTTCCAGCCTTCTAGGTTTAACGTTGCGTAGGTCGATACAGTATATGAGCAATTATTTAGGTTAGGATTTCGCGACAACTACGAGTAGGTATATGTGGTTAGGGTGGATGCGATCGGACTAGCACATGAATCAGTACCCAGCATGAGTTGAAGCTGCCTCTCGACGTCACTAATAAAGCTTTTAAATAGTTTTCTTTGTAGTTTGTTCACGTCCAACCCTTTGTTATGATTTATTCTGTGGAATAGAGTTATTCTTTTCCATTTAATATGCAAAATGTTTTTCAATTTATTTTTTAAATTACGAGAACTCAGTAAGAGCTAGCCTTGACGTCAATATTGTTAGTAACCGCGGGGAATTATTATAAAACTAATGCACAAAATGGCATTGGACTTTCCTATTTATTTTAAATAACCACATTCAAACAAAATAACATTTAAATAATAAAAACTGAATCAAGGCATTGCCATGTTAGATTTTTTTTACATCTTTGCGATAAACCCTTTAAAAGCCGCTTGTATTCGTATTGTACAATTTAGCAAATAGAGGAGATATTGATGATGTTAATCTAGAGTATATAAAACATTTGCAAATAACTAAGCACCCCTTCTTCTTGTATGCAATATGTAAACTAACTAACCGGATACACATGCTGAAAGGCGGCACGACTGCGTGGGTCGCTTTGACAGGCTTTGCAGCATCGTGTACGACGGTCGCCATCCAGGTAGATGCTAATATCCTGCCTTTAGTTTATAGCAGGCTTTTCTTTTAACAATTTTCAAACAGGCACACAGTAGTTGTCCTATCTATTTTATGTAATTATTCTCAATTAATTCCTTCAATTCTATAATAGCTGTTATGATCAAAACTTTTTTTGTTCCTCTCACGTTTCATAACGGAATTTCTTTCGAAGTTGCTTTACATTATTAACGTTATCTCGTGAAATCTGTTTTTAAATGTAAACAAACTAAACATAAACTCATTTCATTATAATAACTTAAACTTTATGACTTCGTTATTGTAATTCCATATTATAAACATTTTTATCTCGTCAAATTATAGGGATAGGTAGTAGATATTTTATTATAGACCTTTAAAGAGTATTTTGATTATTATGAAGTATTACAAAACTCTGTCGGTTAAACAGGGTGACAATCAACTTACAATTATGATATGGTTTTTAACAAGATTTTTTTATAGATGACGTGCAATACTGCGTGTTATTATTCCAAAACTGCATTGTATTATTAGCTACAATTATTTTTTCTCCGTCCTGTGGTTAGGGGGCGTAAGATTTCCACTACGTCAACTCTTGCCTTGCGACCTAAATGGTTCATCGGAGTCGCTGAGCACACAGTGGGGGCAGTGGCAACCTAACTATAAATTAGCTACGTTTCCGAGATGGACAACAGAACGTGTGGTCTCTTTGTCTGTTGTGGATGGTCATAACACCTTAAACAGCCGCGGCGCGGCGTCCAGACCTAGTTATAACTGGGAGCCAACTTTAAACCCAATACCTCTCAATGGGTAATGGTTCTACGCCATACGTCTACAGAAAGAAATGAAATAAAAGGCAAATATTTTATTGAAATTAAATTCGTTTATTGGTCATGTAGTCGATTAAATAGCTCTTATGACAAGTCGATATACATTGTACTTAATCTATTTGTACAAAATATTATAATATCCATTATATCTTATGGTGGTAGGTCTCCTATCATATGTGATAGGCCGCCTGGGTAGGTACCACCGCAATGTCAATTTCTCCCACCAAACAGTAGTGAAAATGCACTTTTCTATTCCGATTTGAAGGATATTGCAGCCAGTGTAGGTACTGAACATAATGAGACTGAACATCTTATGTTTTAGGATGGCAAGCGTAATGGAATGCCAAGTATTGCTTTGTAATTCATAGTGTTGTTTGGTTTTGCTACCGTTCATGGGTGGTCGTATCGCTTACCATTATGCGAACGGTATGCTCGTCTCACCATTCATTGAAATAAAAAATAACCGGGGCGCTTGTCGCCTTGACATATGCAGTGTGGCCGAAATGTCGGTATGCTGGCGTAGGTTTTCTTAGGGACCCGTCTCGGTCGAAATATCCGCAAGCGTGATGTGCTGGAAGACCAGTGACACCGGCACATATTTCTTCCAGCCTCCCCCGTGGTTTGGAAAATGAGAATAATAGCTTTCCTCTCGACACATACATACATAAACTCATGTATTTATCCCAGAAGGAGTAGCCAGAGGCAATTGTTGACTTGTGTTCTTTTTGACAAAAATACAGCATTGCGATATTCATAAAATCAGGAAACCTGCGTTTTGAATTTAATAACAATTTGTTTTGTTAGCTTAGGTATAAGGTGTTAATCCTTAACAAATTAATTATAAATATTATAAGCTGCGCTTGCAGGTGTAAAGTACCAGCCAGTCCGTAGGTATCCGCAGTCTTCCATCCCCGAATCAATAGAATATATCCAAAATCGAAATAATACCTCGTGCGCGCAGTTTTAAACAATAGACAGCCGCTGTCAAAGCTGTCATAGAGGACTATTCAAATGTTTTTCAGCGCGGTACAAACCATATCGAATGAACAATTTAAAACGAAATATTTTTCTTTCCTATGAAAGTTTTTGTGTTCCATTCAATTACGGAATCGTTTGTGCACGAGTCATATCGTTCGGGAAGCTCTCGCACGAAGTGAGTTCGGAAAGAGTTATTTTTCGAGAGAGTTATTTTTTTAGAGTCGGCAATTAATTTTATAATCGACGCACTGTTCTTTAAACGTGTCGGAGTGGCATGGTGTTGACAGATACTCCGTCTGTCGCTTCTTTACCTGGACGTTGTATAAACGATTGGTTTATATTTACAGTGTACAGCGAACGTAAAGCGTAAACATCCTCGCAAACTATCGCGCCGGTGAGTAAGATCAAAAGATTTGTTCTTTAGTCCGTTTTAAATGAAAGCTCTTGCTGACTATAAATTTGAATTCAGGTCAATTTGAATGTCTTTGTAGAAGGGACGCGATAAAGGATATACAAGATAAAAGCAACTTTACCTTGTTTAAGATTTGAACTTTGGGTGGATGGATGACAGTAAGTATTACGCATTGAAAGTATTCTATGAAAAAAAAAGACTTATTATTTATACAACATTCAATTTCTTTCTGCTGTTTAAGTTTTGTACAGCTTTTCCAGCAAAATATTTACTTAAAATTGCGTGATGGGGGGTAAAGGTTGATGTTGGTCTCGGTGGGGTATAGTCTATTCTGGGGACTATACACCTAGAAAATGCTGAGGTTTACCGGAGCGTTCGGAAGTTCAGGAGTGCAAACTGAACTATTGGGCGTGCATCAACAAGTCCTACTCATTTACGTCCACGCCATCACCAGCCTGTTGTGGTGATGGACTCGCATTCTTGCGGGTCGTACCCCCTGGGCAATGCTGTAGTCAACAAATGAATTTTGCACAATAACATCCACTTCGTGACTACAATAGCAAAAAATGAAGGGCGAAGGCGAGGCATCGGCGCCATAACCGACTTCCTAGATAGGGGAAACAACCCCGAATCAAAAATTGCATTAATAATGGAAGCAAGCCTTAAAGACAAACTACCCCAGGAGGTTACCAGCACTGCTGGAGAATCCCTTCCTGAGCACAGCTCAGGCTGCCCCACGGATTCTGGGGGGGGCAAAGTCTTGCAACAAAAGGAGTCATTTCAATCTGACAAACCAAAAATTTTGACACAACAAATTTTTCATCCCGGACTTTTTTGTAGACAACGTTCAGCATCATTCAGTGACACAAAATCAAGTGCGATAAACAAGAAGAATGTGAACCGCCGTGACAGGACAGACGAAGAAGTAGATCCTCGCACCATTAATACATCCCCAACAGTTACTTGGCAACGAATACCGGAACAAAATCAAAAGAGACAACGTTCACCTGAAGAAGGAGCAAAATCATATAAAACGATTAAAAGAAGTACGGCTCGAGAAAAACTATTGAGTAATCACAGGGGAGTCGATATAGAACAACAGAATCAGACGTCGCCACCGGCAATTGAAACATCAAATAGCTTCACATTACTGGATGTGGAAAACCAAGACAATGAGACTGCTTCTCTAAACCAAAAGACGAAGAAATCCTCAAAACCACCACCAATAGTGTTATATGGTATTGATAATCTTGAAAACCTGAGTATGTTTATTGAAGAGGTTGTTGACAAACATGATTATGCATATAAAGTGGTGTCCAGAAACCATAATAATCTCATCACACTCAGTAGAAAAATATAAAATTCTTATAGAACATATACGACGAAAAGGGTTAATAGGTCACACTTTTACTCAAAAAGATAAAAATGTATGAGAATTGTTATAAAGCATTTACATTTCAGCACACCTAAAGAAGCCATTGCTGAGGCAATTGAAAAAACCGGTAATAAAGTCAAAGGGGAAATAGTAACTGCTCGAAAAAAAGGCACTAAAGAACCGTTAAACACATTTGTTGTTAACATACTTCCTCATGAAAACAATAAGAGAGTTAAGAATATTCAATATATTTATCATCAGAAGGTTGTCATTGAAGACCCAAAAAGAACAACAACAATACCACAATGTAAGAGATGCCAACAGTATGGACATACAAAAAACAACTGCATGCGACCATACAGGTGTGTGAAATGTGCTGGATCCCATAAAACCACAATGTGCACATTGGATAAAAATGCTCCGGCAATCTGTTCGCTGTGCACAGGAAGCCACCCGGCTAGCTACAAAGGTTGCAAAGTTTATCAGGAAATTCTTAAAAGGAAGCAAGTAGGCAACAAACAGCCGCAAGAAAAATCGAAAATTAGGAACACAGTGGAATCAGTAAGTCCTCCAATATACGTTCCACAGAATTCCTCTGAAGATAATACATCAAAAACAAATAGTCAACAAGAACAAAATGGTACATTCATGAATAAATACAGTGAAATAGCTGCAAACAAAAGTACAGCATCTGTACAAAATCAAGCTAATGACAGTCCAATGATTAAGACGATTGACCGTGATAAATCACAGAGAACATATGCTGAGCATCATTCTTTGCAATATGCCTATAAGCTAGAAGCCCTTATATTGAAACAAAATGAGAGGATAGACCTACTTATTTCACAAATGAGCACAATGATGAACCTTATCATGAAAGTCTTCAGTAAAGTGCCGCAATGACAGCGTTGAGAATAGCCACATGGAATATCAATGGTTTGTTGCCACACAAACAAGAACTCGAAATAATGTTACAGGCCAATAACATAGATATTGCTCTTGTATCAGAAACTCATCTTAATAATCGTAAGACATTTAAAATAAACAACTATTATTTCTATAATACTAACCACCCCGATGGCACATCCCATGGAGGAACTGCACTGATAATTAAGAGCAATATTAAACACCACCTTCATAGTGAATTTAATGAGAATTGGCTACAGGCTACCACTGTTACAGTAGAGGGAAACAATGGCTCCATAAATGTCAGCTCTGTCTACTGTCCACCTAAATATAATATTAAAGACGACATGTACTCCCGTTATTTCCACACATTGGGTCATAAATTTATTTGTGGAGGAGATTGGAACAGTAAGCACACATACTGGGGTTCTAGGTTAACAACTACGAGAGGAAGAGAGTTAAAAAAATGCGTTGATAATCTCAAACTAATGCCGTTATCAACATGTGAACCTACTTACTGGCCTACAGATCCCAAACGAATGCCAGATCTCCTAGACTTTTACATAACCAGGGGGCTTTCGAAGATGTATTTAGATGTGAAACCGCTATTCGACACGGTATCCGATCACACACCTGTTTTAGCTATCCTAAGTGTAACAGCTTTATACAGAGTAAACAGTCAAAAATTAAGTAATCATAAAACAGATTGGAATACGTTTGCTGAATACCTTGAAGACGAAACAAACTTAAGAATGAGGCTTAAAACTGCTACAGAGATAGATGATGCAGCATTTTACTTCACTAACTTAATACAGAAAGCGGCGTGGCTTGCGACACCGACTCTAAATCCTGTAGTAGATAAAATTGACATTCCCCTTGAAATACGGAGGAAAATATGTGAAAAGCGAAAAATTAGAAGGCGGCTTCATCTGACAAGATCTGAACACGATAGAGCCGAATTTAATAGAGCTTCACGAGAGCTGAAATATATAATACAAGAAAATAGAAATGCCACTCTCCAACACAAACTGTCCTCATTGTCAGCTCAAAGTAAAGACAATTATTCACTCTGGAAGATCACAAAAAGCTTTAAAAGGCCACATCATTTTGTTCCGCCTTTAAAAACAAGCAGTGGTACGTGGGCTAGAAAACCTAATGAAAAAGCTGAGTTATTCGCTGAACATCTGAGTAAGATCTTCACTCCAAATCCTTCCACAATGAGTGACTTCGATGACGAAGTGATAAGGCTAATCAACAGCGACCAACAACTATCACTGCCATTGAAACAGGTAACTCCGAAAGAGTTGAAGAATACCATACAAAACCTAAAAAATAAAAAAGCCCCAGGGTTTGATCTCATAACTGGAGAGATACTTAAACGCTTACCAAGAAAGCCAATAGTATTTCTGACTATGCTGTGCAACGCTATTTTCAGAACACAATACTTTCCTAAAATTTGGAAAATCTCACAGATATGTCTATTACCTAAACCAGGAAAACCACCAAATGAACCCAGCTCATACAGACCTATAAGCCTTCTTCCAGTGCTTTCAAAGGTATTTGAAAAACTTTTTTTGCAAAGACTGAAACCGGTCCTACAGGAGCACAAAATTATACCGGACCACCAATTTGGCTTCCGAGAAAACCACGGAACAGTAGAGCAAGTACATCGAGTAGTGCACAAAATCAGACAATCCTTGGAGAAAAAGGAATATTGCTCAGCAGTATTTTTAGATATACAGCAAGCATTCGACAAAGTGTGGCATGATGGATTACTTTACAAACTAAAAATGAGTTTGCCAAATTCTTTCTATGGAATACTTAGATCCTACCTGCATGAAAGGAGCTTTCAAGTAAAATATGAAGATGAGTACTCAAAACTGTATGCTATCACTGCGTCAGTCCCACAGGGGTCAGTACTAGGCCCAGTACTATATACTATATATACAGCAGATCTACCAAGCACCGAGGATGTGACAACGGCCACATATGCTGACGATACCGCTTGTCTTGCCAGTGATAGGAACCCAAATGTTGCATCCCAAAAATTGCAGACCCAAATCAACAAAATAGACGAATGGTTGAGAAAATGGAGAATTAAGGCTAGTGTAACCAAATCGATACAAATTACTTTTACCCTAAGAAAAGGGGATTGCACAACTATAACTATGGAAGGAAAACCACTACCAACGAGCAATTGTGTGAAGTATTTAGGACTACACCTTGACCGCAGATTGACTTGGGCAAAGCATATCCAGGCAAAGAAAAAGGAGGCAACAATATTATATAGAAAAACATGGCTAATTGGGCGTAAGTCGCAGTTATCGGTCAGTAACAAAGTTCTGATCTATAGATCCATTATAAAACCAATATGGACATATGGGATAGAGCTGTGGGGCTCGGCTAGCAACTCCAACCTGGAGATATTACAGAGATTCCAAAATATTGTCCTTAGATCGATATCAGGTGCAGCCTGGTTTATAAGAAACACAGAAATACACAAGTACCTTGAAATGCCTACAGTTAAGGAGGAAGTAAATAGGAATAGTGAACACTATAAAGAGAGACTTTCTGAGCACAGAAACGAATTAGCTAGAGAACTTTTGAACAAACAACAAGATATTAAAAGATTAAAGAGACTGCATATATTTGATGCAAGAAACTGAGAAATATTATAAGGTTAATTCTCAATGGAGAATAACTAATAGCAACACCCCACCGAGACCAAATCTAATTATGGCTACAACAGCCGATTGTAGATGGAATATAAGGGACGAAAAAAAAAAAAAAAAAAAAAATATAAATATTTACTGCACATAATGTCTACGGAAGAAACAACGACAGAACTTTGCATTGTCCACCCAAAAGTTATAGTTAAAACAACTGTACATTTATTTTACAGAACTGGAATCTGTGATGATGTATTTATTTTGTTAACTCCTAGTTGGGATTTTCATGGCGTTACCGCGAGGACACCACGCTCACTTCATTTAGTTACAATCATGTTTGAACAATTGTTATTTAAATTTGTAATACAATAAGCTAGTCCGTCTATCAATGTGTATGTCCAGTATGAAGATGTAATTTCAATGTCTTATTTTATGCTTGATGTCCACCTTTACACTATCTTTCATTAAGCGCGATTTTGAGAAAAAAAAAATCATTGTGGGAACATTGGCTGTCCCATCTTCGATATATGTACTATGTATTAATGGATTATACACAAGTACCTATTTTCCGGCGAACACTTGATCTAGTTTTCGTGTAGCTAGTGGAATTGCGGGCGTTTCCAGTAAGAGTTGTAATTAATATTCTTCGCCCACTTCAAGTAACTTTAGTGACAATATTCATCATAACAACAAAAACATATTTTCTTTTTAATAACTGATATTGTTTATTTAATTTGACATATGGATCCAAACGATACTTGTTTTTCTTTTGTTATTCTATTATATGTTTTTAGGAATTAGTGTTTGTTAATTGAATATAAAGCTGAAAACCAGCTATTTATATCTAATATCGTAGAGCACAAACGATCAATATCGATGACAAGGGCTCGACGAAGTTGGATACGAAATAAATTGAATACAAATGAAAAAGTTTATGTCCGAAAGTTGTAAAGTGCGGCCTCCAGACGCGGCTGCCAACATGTTCATGTCGGTCGCGGCTTCAAATCCCAGGGCACACCTCTGACTTTTCGGAGTCACGTGTTATTGACAAGTCAATCACCACGCACTATAACGGAGAAAGAAAACGTCGGAAGGAAACATGCATGCCCTAACGATTTGTAAGAATTTCTATGATCTGTAAAGTCCGCCAACGGCACTAGGCCAGCGTGGTGGACTATATGGCCTAACCACTCTCCATCGTTTTCTCCATTGTAGAAGAGACTTGTGCCCTGCAGTGGGGCGTATATGGGCTGATGCAATGTCTGAAATGGAACTGTTTAATTTGTAAATATTGTTTCATTTTGTATTAAATTATGAAAGTAACAGCTTTTACCTACCTTATTGTTCAATTACATTGCATGCCCCTTTAATTTTTCTGTTTTTATGGAAATGGGTAACCAATCAGACGTGGTTGGGAAAAGCGATGAGATTCTCTTTTAAATAATACTTGTAAGCATAAAATGAAGTGTAAGTATTTTGTACTACCAAAATCGATTGCTAGAATGTTCTACATCGTATTAAGACTTAACCAGACTTAACCACTTCACTTAACCACTTATGTTATTAATTATAATTATTGTAGGACTAAACTGCTAAGTTCTATACGAAGTTCGACCGAAGTAAGACTTTGGAATTCATAGATACATGTATTTGAAATTAGAACAGAATGGTTTATTGGAAACGCCGCCGTTAAACAAATCAAAAAGTCATGAGGTTTGAGTGAAGTTGATTCAGAATTGGAAGACGTCTCATTGGATAATCATTGAATATTCGCATTTGAGATTTTTCTAAGAAAGTACCTAAGACTAAAGTGTTTTGTAACGTTCGTTGAAAAGACTTATAAATAATGGTATTGTTAAGTAGGTACACTGCGGTTAAGCGATGCGGCGTAGTTATATTATATTCAGCAAAGGTAAAAAGTAGTAAATACTTATAGCAGCAGAAATATTCATGCTATTTTCAGCCTTGGAGTGAAAATTAAGCTAATTGTTCTGGTCGGTATTCAATGTCAGTAATGTACCATTTATTAATAAATGTATGTGCGCGTAGTAGGTAAATTGTTCACTCGAACACTATGGGTTAATTTTACATGTTATACGATAGATATAAATGACAAAAGACGAGCTATCGTGTCCCGCAGCTCCTCGCGGTTTGTGATATTTATCCCCGGGGAACTGTTCATTTTGCCGAGATGAAACCGTTGCTTAGTCGAACAAACTATGTATACGCGATCCTTTGTTGAAGATTACCTGACCGCCGCCGTGCTCACTTAAAAGAACTGAGAAACCAAATAACTAATTCCGGATTAACGATATTTCTTTTATCTGGCTTAATATTTTATATTTAGATCTATACGCACAAGGGATTAAAACTCCCACTGATAGGTATCGGCCGAGACCCGCCTACCGTTTTTCACGTTAGACATGGTGGCAGATTTTTATTATAATAAAAGCCTTTTTCATGTCGGATTTTTCAATCCAATCACTCTCACGGCCCTAACATATAATTCAGATATTAGTATTCGAATAGAGGTGATTTCTAGAGTACAAATGACGTGTTCAATACTTATACCTTTAGCAAGCGAAGGCCTAGCAAGAAAAAGATGCGAAGAACTTTTAAGGTAGCAAAAAAAGACTTATGTGTAAATGGTGTGGTTCAATGCACATTCGCCGCGACGTAAGTGGACTGCATACAAGAAAGGATATGGAGAATTGCCGGCATAAGCGAGTACCAGTCACGAGGCGGAAGATGCCTTGATAGCGTCTACAACTTCCATTATCAATAATGTATCCGATGCGAATGTAAAACGAGCGATTTAAATAACTTATACGCATAAATATTGTGTAGGTAATTAGGAGGTATCACCGTGCTCATCGACAATGATATAGATTAATTGCTTCTTTTACATAATTTTCTTTCTATCCGGATTGGAACAGGCTGGCAATTATTATCTCGACCGGCGAGACAATCGTCTTTCACTAGGCGATAGCCTGTCGGAGAACACTGCAATTATCGCATGCAGTTTTAATACAAAGACAAGACATTTTCAAGAGTCTTGTAATTGGCGGATTGGACATCGGAAACGATTAGAGGAAGAGAGATCTGATTTTGTCGCTGTTTTTACTCTTAATAAAAGTAAACTTAAGGCCTTTAGGTGTTCACTGATGGTATAAAATCTTAGGTAGTATGTTAAACTGAATTAGCATTGAATTTAATTTAAAGAACTTTTAGAGTTGTGCAAGACTTTTAAACCTTTCCCATTTCAAAATATATATATATAATGCCTATGTTCGCTGCTTGCTGATCACGGGAAGTGTGCTTCTAACCAAGTTCGATTCCAAAGGCTCAGGTTGTAGTCCACAACTTCGACCGACTTCACTATAGTATGCAAATTTTCTTATGATGTTCACTGTTAAATTTCTAGCTACTTGCCTAAATCTTAAAAGGCACTGAACAGAAATATTTAAATATGAATTAAGTAATTTCTCGTATTTAACTTAAATTAAAGGAAATCCATATCGCATCTTGTACATTATAGCTCATAGCTCATTATCTAATGAAAATGAGCTACGACGTTTGAATAGCCAGTTTCTAGTTTCAGAACAGGGATTAAAATATGTGTGAGATTTCCGTGACTGCCTCGGTGGCGTAGTTGTATTACGGTACGGTTACAAAGCTGAGGTCTCGGGTTCGAGTCCCGGGTCGGGCAAAGTGATATTGGATTTTTCTATTCATTATCAGCCCGGAGTCAGGAATTTGTGCCCGATATGGCGATAGGCTCGCCCCCTATCACATCGTGGGACGGAACATACAAGGCGAAAGTGGGTGTCCTGGTGGCGCCTCTGCCTACCCCTTCGGGGATAAAGGCGTGAGTTTATGTATGTATGTATGAGATTTCCGTGTCAAAATATCTTTCGCGCTTAGGTTATTTCCCGGTAGGGAAAGCTTTAGGCCACGTAGCCGTAAAATCAAAAGCTAAATCCTTGTGAAATTTACGTAAACAACTTGGTTACGTAAATTAAGGAAAACTGCCGGTAAAAGACAGGTAGGACGGAGGAAATTATAATAAATATCGCTAATTAAAAGGTATTTCTGATGTAAGAGGATCTTCTCGGAAATGGCCAATGATATTCTAGTGAATAGAGTAGATACAAGGCGGAGCTTGTTAGTAATTATCTTAATTGACGTCGACTTAAGCCTTTTATTTAATATGTCCTACGAACGGACAAAGAGGTCACCTGATGGTAAGATGGTTAATGATCACTGCTGCCCATGAACATCCACAACACTTCACTCATACAATATCGTGGACATGTTGCCGGACCATCAAATTGGCAAGGGAGCGGGAAGTAAAGAGGATGCGAAGAGGAGGTTTTATTACTTTGGGAACTTGATAGAATTGAACAATATTCTATGTTTATGGTGTTCGATATCAAAGGCGAGGTGTTCCAAGAAACTTATTACTAGTAGCAGCTAGTTCCGTTATCAAAGAAACTTAAGTGCGCCGGTAACGTTTCGTAGAACCTTTCCTTTCTTCGTAAATATTATATTGCAGTAATTATAAATATCTGCAAGCGACGCTGACTTTCAATAACCATCAATTTAGATAACAGTAAATAGGTCCTAGAATATTGCAAGAGATTTAAAAAAAAAACATGTTTAAGGTGTTGTGAAGAATACGGGGTATAACAGTAAATGTAGTGGCTAAGTGTTGTAGTTGGGGCACATGTAAAGAGTACGTGTCTCGGTTTAAACCCTTTGTGACTAAGGAATTTATAGCCTGTTGACACAGTCCAAAACATCCATTCCGAGCACTGTTACGTAACAATACAATGCAATAAGATACGATTTGAACTTGGGAATTTCTATTTGATAAAGCCTCTATCTATCCATTATCGCCCAAAGTATGTTCCCGAACTATAAGAGTCCTTTATATAACTAGATTGGCTTATTATTGGGACTTTTGATACTTGCTCTAACCTTTGGAAGTTTCGATGACAAGCAAAATTTAATGATCGTTATGAAGCATAAGGACACTTATTCCCTATACGTTGACTTGTGACAAAGCGCACTGATTAACACATCCGAAATACTGGAGTTCATGTATCTCGACGTTAGTATGGTTCTATGATCAATTACGAAAATATGCAGACAACTAGAGTATTAGAATGCTTTTAATGTCGATGCAATGTGTGTTGTAGCAGCTCCAATTGCTATGTATGTTGTACAAGAGCGACTGTTATTCCGAAGTTACCGGCTCGGATGGTTCTGCGGCTTCAGAATCTGCATTGGAAAGCACGGGGAGCCAGCGCTAGAGATTTAGAATTGCAAAGAAACAGGTTAAGTAGGACGCCAGCTTTTGAATAATGTACTTACTACAGCCACTTACGTTAGCCGGTTTCCGTACTAAACCGGCTCGCCGACAATTTTCTAACTTCACAAACAATGAAGCCAATTGAAGGAATTTATCCAATATTTCATACAAATTAACTTATAGTTTGACAAAGTTACGGAACATTTGAAATAGTTCGGTACGCCGTACGATTCAAAGCGCCCGAATACGGCAAGTTAAAACTTTATTTGAACAATTTATATTGCAGCCGCCGCACGCCGGGATGCGGCATTCGTTTAGTGCATGCTAGCGCCAGCTGTCGGTGACGACGGGAAACAATTTTTTCCTGTAAAACCTTTTCTTATTATGTACTGTGTATACAATAATGGCTCCTGTTTATTCAACTGATGGAGACGAGAACTCTTGAAGCCCACGCGATTACTTGCCTACTAAAAAAAAAAAAAAAAATATCGAAAACGTACCACCCCATTTCGATGGCTTAGATACTCGCAATATATTTCTTTTATATCCTTGCGTCCAATCAAAATATAATGCCGATTTCGATATTATTTTTAATCGAATTCTTGGTTTTATCTAAGATACTAATTTAGTAAATGAAAAGGCACGGTGTGGCTGTCGGCGAAGGTACATTAATTTCTCTCCCGAACTGTGCAAAAGGCTTACGACTTGTCAAAGGCTAGCTGGGAATGAAAGGTAGAATTCATTTTGAATTTTTTTACGTGCGTTTTTTCTGGAATGAAACCGCAAAGCTTGTTTTTATTGCACCAGAATATTTGCGCAACTGGAAGGTGGTTAGAGAAAACAGAGTTAGATAAAAATTTAATGAGTACCTGAACTCGGCACAACCACAAACTATATGCCGACATAACATTATTTATCATGTTTGTTGGGAGTTAGCGTGTACTTTACGTTTACATTCCGTTATTTAGGTAAAGTTGATGTGAAAAATTGTATTTTTCAAGTAACCGGGCGGTATCCGGTGACAGTAGAGACTGCACGCGATATGCACAAATCCGATACGACGCGGCGGCGCTACTTTGCGGGCTTGTATTCAATGCGCTGGTGCCTGTGGCGGTGCCATGGTGCGAGCTTTAATATGCCACCAGCCACGCTCGCCACAAAGAGTCCTAGTTGGCGAATGGCGATATGCGTGATTGTGGGCCGTGTTGTACGTTTATTATTTCTCGTTTAATTAGGCCCTCGACCTGTACTCGGTTACATGGCAGGATAAAAATCTCGCCGGTGTGTTATTTTAAGCTTTCTGCAAATAATGAACGCGTAAAGACGTGCAGAACAGCGACGCAAGCACCGAGGTGTGTAGTTTTAATGAATTTTTAGTTAACTTCAAGTGACGCTACGCTTCAACCTATTGAATCGATACTTTATACTTTTTCGTCGAAAAGCCAAGGCCACTCCTGATGTACAACACGAGTATAAAATCCGTATCGCTAAGTAAATACATTTTTTCGATGAATTATCCTCTAACAATATTTCTTTCAGCAACAATAAATGTCTGTTTATTCTCAAGAATGTTCAGGGTGTATCAAAGTAAATCAATGTTACATTGATTTACTTTGATACACCCTGTATAAATCAATGTTACATTGATTTATTTAAATTAAAATATATTATGCATCTGACGTAATAATAATACAAATATATATTCTTATTATATGCGTAGTATTATTACGGATTATATTTTAACCTTTTTTAAAGCCTAATTTATTCCACTATTATAATAAACTTTTGATTATAAATAATGGTAGTAAGAAAAAAAAACATAAACCAAATCACCTTTCCATGTTTACAGCGCCTCTAAGCTAATAAGCGGTGTAGCGAATGGTTGCTCATTGTAGAAATATTTGAATACTGCGAGAGCACATAGTGACTCTCAAAGTATCCCAGAGGGCGGCTAGGAAAGGGGAACGCGTACAAACAACAATAGTAAGTCCCCCTGTTGTACACATTGCATATAGCCCCCCTGGGCTGTGGCATATCAGGCTTCAAAGTTTAACAGAGGTGATGTTTATGTTGTCAGCTACTAGCGCCCTCTGTCTGTTACAAATTGCGACAGTACCCCTAGGTGGATTTCAACCCCTGTAAATAGGGAGCGCTACTGTGAAACCTTTTCGTTCAACGCCATCTAGCGATAGATATAGGAACCTCTTGCGAAATTGTGTAGTGCATCGAGAACAACATAGATGGCGTTAGGGGTGTCGCGATGTTCAGATGCTTTTCACGATAAGATTTGTTGGTGCTGTACAGGTTTTACAGTTTAACAGCTAGGTGGCGAATGGAGCAATTTAGCTTAAGACCTGTTGAAAGATTTTGACGTACAGGCACTAGGAGTCGCTTTTAAAAGAATGTTCAGAAAGGCTTGTGGAACTTGAGGGCTCAAGAGATTTAAGTTGCTTTGTCTTATTCTCTTTTCACTTTTAGTGTCATTCAAAATAGCTACGCTGAAGACCCAATGCCATAAGTTTTTTTTAAGCAAAACATACAAATGTTCACTTAATAATATTTAATTTAGGCCTAATGGCCTTTATTGTAACATGTTTTTGTATGCTAGGTATATAACATTCACATATTTGATTATTTCACAGTATGTGTTCATATTGATTATAAAGTAATGTTTAATAAAACGTCTATGTTGGTCATAACGCAAATATAATAATGGTAATGTAGAAAGGAATACAATAGGTGAAGTTTATGAAATTGGTAAGTAGTAACTAGCTACATCATACATGTATAATAAGTGCGTCGATCGGTTTTCCGGTTAACTCCGATTGTTGGACATTTCTAGTTTCAAAACTCAATTACGAACAATGTCGAGGTGCTGAGCGGAATTAAAAAACGGACTATAGTTAAATTATTTTACGTGCTAGAACCAGTGCTCTAGACCAGTTTAGCAGATTTTTTGTCGACCCAATTATTTTTTTTTACCCGCTGTGGTGATGGCATTTCACGCTTGTAGTGGGGCGCAGTGAGATTTGCATATATGTACCTCGGAATACAGGAACAGTCAGTACAGTTATTATTTATTTTTTTATTTTTTATTACAGTAAGAGCTCTCTATTCGATATACGTTTCGTGAATGTGCCCCGAGTAAATAAACCGTGAATGATACGGTAATGGAATGATATTTTGTATGGAATTATAGGGCATACGTTTCTAGGGAGCAAACTAATAAAAGTTTTCATTGAGTAATAATTATTCTCAGCCATAGACAAGAGTTTAAAGAATGTAGCAACAACAATGAAATCTATAGTAGCGAATATAGGAATTAAGTCGCATTTTTTTAAATCCGCGAATAGTGGACGCAAATAAAGAGCTTTTACTGTATATAAAAAATAATGATTTCAAAGTTTTCTGTTATTTTCATAAGTTGAAAGTTGTATTTTGAAAAGGGGAACTATTACAAACTTATTTTTGGCCCTCAAAGGAATGCAGATATAAAGTTGCAAGGGTGGGGGAATTATAGAAGGGACAACAGTAGCTGTTGACGCGTTCCCTCACAGATTAGTACTCGTGGCAACTACGCAGCTAAACAAAACAATGCCGCAGCGGCCAGCTCCAGAATCCTAATTAAAAATGCTTTTTTTTTGTCTGTCTGTGCGGTTGTGCGCGATGAATTCAGAAATGGCTTAATGGATTTCCATGAAATTTAGTATGGAAGTAACTGACACCCTGAATTTACACTTAAGCTACTTTTGATCCCGAAAAAATTTAGTGTTCCCGCGGGATGAGTAAGGAATTCCGACATTTGTTACTTTGTTATACTCAAAGGGATATGAAGGACGGGACGGGATGCTAAATTCCAAAAAAAATAATAATTTTAAATCACGCAGACAAAGTTTGCGGGCAGAAGCTAGTATTACATATTTTTGCATATCATCTCTACAGCCCGTATCTTTCCACTGTTGATTATTGCCGCCATTGTACGCGGTGCCCTCTCATTCGTATCGTTGGTGATTCTCGGTTTTTTAATTTGATGCTGAGCATTATTCAACGAGCCTTTGTGCGACGCATAACTTATTTAAAACACTCCCGGCCTCATTTATAGACAGATTTAAAACATATTTTAGTTATCGATTGTTTTGTCATCTTCGTTTAAACTGAATTGTATGTCGTTCGAAAGGGACAAAACATACGATAACTAAAATAGGTTATAAATCTGTCTATGAATAAGGCCATAAATATTTAAAATAATTTTAAGACCAAGCTGTTAAACACTTGCCCTTAAAATATTTTTTTAATGAAAATATTTTTCTTGAAACAGCTTTTAAATTATTTTCCTACTATAAAATGCCTGCCGTGTGCACAAAAACCTTTTCTTTAGAGTTTTTGTGGCACAACGATGTGCTGTTGCCGCGACAGATTGTAAGGTACGTTTCATATCGGAAAAGCATGAAAACTAGTATTTTCAGTGTCGGATTGGATGCGTGTATATTAAAAAAAAAATGAAACTGATTTAATGTATCTATAGGTATATATATTTTCTTGCATTAAGACATCTTTAATGTTGACCAAATCCCTACCCTACTCATTATCGTTTAAATTAGGACGATAGAAATTTAATTACTAAATAGAGTACCGAAAATTCAAATTGGAAGAAAAAGTGATCGGATAATACGGAATAAAATGATGTGCTATTTTTTATCGTACGTGATCCTATCGCGATGCCTTATTTAGACGTTACCTACCTGTAAGTATTAAATCTAAGATTAAACTCAAGATTGACTCTGAAAATAATATTTTTAAAAGCCAATCCGACTCGTCCTAGCGCTTTGAAATAGGCCGCTAATTGGCTTAATAGCGAAGAACTTTATTAAGTCTCTCAAAAGAAAACTAATGGTATTATCCATAGATGGTTATTTGCATGTAGTTTGATAAATGCACCCACAGTACAGGAGTATTTAGGTTTAAAAAATTGCTTTTGTTTGGAAAGACAACACTGTATTGACCTGAATGGCGGTGTAAATTATAAACGGTAGTGTCAAAGCGTTCCATTCATGGTAACCTTAGAATCTGAACGTAGAGAGACTAACGCATAGTAAATTGAAAAGTGTCTCTAGGGGCGGCCGGGTGGGTTGCGGCGGTAACAGTCGCGGCTTCACTGCACTCACTGCACACTTATCTTACTCGTGCACCACTGCAAATATACAATATGAAGATGCATACATTTTTACCAACAATATTTCAACAAAAGTAGAATCGCTTTTGTATTTTTATTTACCGCAACAAGAGAAGAATTCGAAACTGTTTAGATGAAACACGGGCTTGAAGCTGGTTCAGTGTTTGTGATATTTGTTTTGAATAGTATATGTAGGTTATGTTTGTCGGTATAGCGAATAGTGCTCTAATGAAATCAATTCGTGTTAGGCCTGTCTTAGGCCTAAAGTCTACAAGAAAGGCCCTTCTCTGTAATAAAAGATCAAGTGAGTGCTCTACGTGGGATAGTAAAGGCGATGCTGTCTTGATAGGGAATAAACTAGGGCGTGACCTATCTCGGAATAGCATTATTGTATATTATTTACTTACTGCACATTCATATAGAAGGTGGAAATAAAAAAAGAAAATGTATCTGGACTTTCTTTGCAGCCAAAATGCACCAAATAAAAATAAAAATCCTTAATATCAAGCTTCACTATTGTAATCCTGATAATATAATAATTGGTCTAATATAACTTTTTAGTAGCGTTATAAAATATATAATTAGTTTGTCTGGTATTATGTTAATGAAAGGGGTGCAATAATCCAGAATGCTAAGACAAATGACGAGGGGCAACGGTCGCCGCCGCTCGTAACCTTGTGACGTGTTCTTCAAGTTCATCAGTGGAGATAACGTCTCAACTGAATCGTGAATTGAATTAATTTGAACGGTTTCAATAATTATTCGCCGAATATTACAAAGACCCCGTCAAACATTTGTCGACATCATATTTAGCTGGTATACAATATCTCCTTTGTAGACTTTTTTTTTTAAAGATTAATATTGGGTGAAGCCTAAAGGTGCATCCGACGGCATTAAATAAAACCTTTATTACATCAATATTAGGTAAAAACCTTACATTAGTTTTTGAACTGATCAATTTGAGTTGGGATTAAAGTTTTTAACTAAATTAAATATCTAAATATATTATTATATGTCCATACTTACATATCCATTTGAATTTCTAATCCTCGTTAGTAATTATAACTTGCATAACATGTGGTAGAGTAACAAAATAATTTATTCTAATAGCGTAATATCAATTACGTAGTTTGTATAAGGCGACCAGAAGTTGGTACTATAGTGACGCCACAGGCACAAGCCAGAAGTAAACGACGTCGCAAAGTATGGAAAATGGCGAAGTAAGTAGCACTTGCCGAGATTGTACCACGCAGGCGGTGTGTAAATAATGAACTGGTTTTTCTTGATAGTTTTCCAGTTAACGTTGGAATATTATGTAGTCGGTTTGATAGACTCTTAAATAGTTTCTAAAAAGTGTAAGTTGTCCATAGTTTCTGTGAAATGGTAAACCTGATGAAGTTTCTTGACTGGTGTCAAAATGTTTTCTCGTTATATGGATTTGGTGAGATAAGATTTATTTGCACTCTGGAGACAGTATGTTGTTTATGATTTTTTCGAATCTAAGAATAACAAAAATGAAAATGCATATCCCGAAACGCATATCCATGGCTCCGCTATTGACATTCGTGTAAGCTGCAAAAAACCTACACAAAACACAACCGTATGTATAATGAATGCATCCATGACGCAGCAAAACATTAATTTGTGCGTTACGCATTCTTCATTTTATGATCGCAGTTTGCAACAGCAATCATTGAATTTATCATGCCTTTTGTCTTACAGCAAGGTTGAGGTTACGTGTGACGTTAGCGGCGTAAGCCGGGGCTGTTAGGCTAATTGGTGGCATTAGCTTGGCCATATGATTAGTCATGTGAAGTGGTGGCTGGCGAGCACCAGGCGACGTTCTCACGGCCAAGGACGTTAAGACTTACTCGCACTGTATATGGGCTGCGCAATTCCATCTAGCTGCTATTAAAGCGTAATTGTAGTCGAGGATGTTCATTAATTTTAAATGTGTGTGATGCAATATTATTACTAAGTACATTGAAGATTCGACTGTGGTTGGTTACTTGGTTGTGCGCGATTCCTCAGGTTATTTTAGAGATTGTGACCTATTTCGACTATAATATGACGGTGGTTAGCTTGCTAGTTTACAATACAAAATATCAATAAAAGGATCTGACTATGATCATCTTCAAGAAATTCCATTTTGCTATTACTCAGTTTTTGCAGGACTGTTTTCTGTGCCCTCTATTGTTAAGCCGGGCTATTACGTGTATTACTCTGGCGCGAAACGCCGCAGCGCCACTCGGCTTCAAGTAGCGTAGTTTAGCTTTCATCGTTCCGTTCCACGCTAGGTGGCGTTACTGGTGTTGCGAAATTGGAAATGGTGGCTTTACACAAAAAAGTTTTCTTTAATTTTGTATATTTCGAAAATAAAATTAAAAACATGGATCTAAATTGTCACGTAGGTGTCCTGTAGGTGTTGCTGGCCAATAAATACCAACTGAGATTAATAGCGTTCTTATTCGTAAGTACGTATTGGTAGGTATAATGAAAAACCGAGACTTCACTCTTATTTCAAAAACTACATATTTTACAATATCATCAGGTTCACGTGTGTATTAGGACCATTTATTGAAAATTGCAATCATTTTTAGGTGTTAAATCCATTTAATTTGTATGTAAATTATGATGCATGTTGGCATTTCGAACGATTGTATTAGTAATACTCTTATTTTATATTAAACAGTGTATTACTTTTGTACCATGTGTTAAGTTAAGTTTAAATTACTGTATACATAATCGAAGTTTATCGTCTGTCAGTCAGTAGTCTCAAGTTATCTGTAAAAATTCTAAGCGTATACACAAAACAGTATAATTCAGATGGCTAGTAGAAAAATAATAGTATTTCGAACACGACGTTATGAACGCGATTGTCACAGAATGTTTTTGCTCGAGGCACTGATGGCAGAGACGATAGCTTGGTGGAGGCACTGCCAACACAACGTGTGAATAACTAGGCGATCTGATAACCGAACACGCCAGCTTAAGGACGCTGTAATCGAAAATGCATTGATAGTCCGCTGCGTCTCACGTCTTCCGAACCTATATTTAGTTCGCTCCTATTTGTATTGGTTCATCGAAATGTCATGTTCATTGATGCAATGCTTTTGCGCTTTGAATGTGAATGAGAGATTCACATTTTCATCCTTAGACCGGGCAGATATTTGAATTTAACAATACGTTGTAATATATAAGATAGGACTTAGTGGGGCAGATCCCCTGTCGGAGTTATTCGGCAAATATTTTAGGCGTATGAAATATATGTGTACGCATGAACACTGCGCTTTCAATGCACCCCAGTATTAAATAATCTTAGTGGTCTAATTACTCATGTCTATTAGCATTTTTAATACTCGGCTTTGTGTTAGACAAAGAGTAATGGAGAGCGCTTTTAAACTGTAGCTTGTGGGTTTCTTACCCGTCTCGCTAACAAATGTGTGAACTCCGTCATTGCAAAAATGTCTTGTTTTAATCGTATTTTTAAACTATATTTTATAAGTCTATGCCAACTGCCATTGAACATATAATCGCAGTTCGTGCTGAAACCTGATACCTTGACACGTTTTATAACTCAACTTTACCGCGACCCATTGTGTTGATATTTAGGGTAAGTTTTTACAACTAAATGTACGTGTATTTTTTATAATATTTTATTGAATGGCGCCTGTTTGTCAGGGGCGGGTGTGATTTGCTAATATTTGTCTGGGCTTCGTTGTTGCGGGATTACGTCTTCCTTATGTACAAAATTGTAATAGCGATCTCGGCGGCAAATGAAGTTTTCGTGAACTGTTTTGTCTGCCTGTAATAAAGGTATGATGTAGCTATTATAATGGTAGATAATCTGAACTACGTTATATTTACATGCGTAGTCTTTACGCCTAATTTCTTTTGCTCTATCCTGACGTATCACTTTCGCTTCATTCACTATCATTCGTAATTTACGTTTGCTTTTGGGTACTTTTGACCTAATCTTTGATTAGGGTATGTCCAATTTTGGTTTGAAGAAGTTGAATCATATCGACTCTTCCGATAAGACCGCCATTTGCTGCGCTCTCAAATTGCAATTATTAACTGTTTTCATGTTTTTGTATAAAGTGGTCTACAATAAAGTGTTCTCTATCTATCTACCTTCCATTGAAAAGATTGATCATTATTAATTCATAGCAAATATCTGAATATTATTCAGCGCGTTTGAAAAGTCTTTCATATTTTTGTAATATTCTTCATAATAACATACATTTCCCGGCTTAAGAATGACCAACCAAGCGGCAAATCGCAAGGTGGGTGGCACATTTCTATAGAATGTTATCGGAGCGACGCCGTTGCCTATTGTGCAGGCTACAGGAACGCGTACCATGATTATCGACCGGCTGGTAGCTTCTATACACCGATATAGCCGCGACGGGTAACGTTAGCCACAGTGGCAACCACAAACCTTTAAGCCAAACTTAATTATGCATTCCTAAATTGTTCTGGAATCGAATGGTAAAGATACTTGTATGGTCTTTAGTTTCTATACGATTTTATCCAAGTAGCTAATTCAGTACTCTGAAAAATTTGGTTACATATTAAGATTCTGATGAAATTGTAATATTTACAAGTAGTACCACTATTCTTATTATTAATTCTTAAAAGTATGTGTATGTAAGAAAAATAAACGGATATTTAAATAAAACCCTTATAAAATTTGGTTTTTACTTTTTAATGTCAGCACGGAGTTGTTTAACTATGATCATACAAGTGCTAATAATAATTTATTATAATCAGTGTACATCAAAACATTACGATTACACAGCAACGCAAACAGATTAAATTTGAAATAAACGGATTAAATTTCTCCGAAATAGGCAAGGTATTTTCTAAATATGTGGTTGTGTAAGCTTTTAGGTTAAAATGGTTCCACATATTTCAGCGTAGGTGGGCGATGGGGGTCGTAGTGCGGTCATAAAATACCTCCAACCACTAATTCAGAATTATGCACTACTAAACACCAGGCACCAAAGTAAAGCTCACCGGCACTCGAATATTTCCAGAATTTCGTAATACTGGAATTATCCAACATACTGCAACTTTTGGATTTTGGATTGAAGTAAAAATATTCGATACAAGTGTATTATATTAAATTCCGTAAAATCGTAGTCAGCTTCGGTGCTTCGTAATACTCTTAAAATTCGTACGTTAGATTGTAAAATGAAAATGTTTTTGTTCATATTCATGCATATCTTAATGAATATAAATGAATGTTGTATTAAATTTCTGTATTGCGCTGGAATTGTTTTAATTAAAATCTCAACATATTGAACTCCTGACAACAGAGGGCGCCTCATTCGGTTTTCATTCAGATCTCTTCGAAACGGAACGTCCTGCATATAGCTTCCGGTCGCTACAATAATCGTTTGCATTCCTAATTACATTTTAACTACGTACATTTGACTTAGTTATTGATTTAGCTATATTTAGATAATTTCGTGTGCAGAATTATGGAAACAACTAGCGGCCTATTTCTGATTTGACAGAGATTTATGGATATCATTGGTTGACTCTGTGTACTATTGATCTAATTTAGGCAACACGGTATGCGGGAATTCACAATCGAATGAAAAAAAACCTTTAAAGGCTTTTTATTCAGCAAGTGAGATAGCGTAAGGAATCTAAATAATAGTTCCCTTTCCCATTTTTACTATCGGCTATCATTCACTGTCAGGGGTGGGCAACGTAGCTACAACTCGGGTTCCGGGGTTTATGAGCGGCGCAGATCGGAGTTTCAATAGTGATAAAAACAGACTTTCTCGTTCGCCACAGTTGTTTTAAAACATCAAAATGCGTATATTATTCTTCAATATTTTTTTAAGTGAAAACAAAAATACAAAATTACGCCTGGGCTATTATACCACGGTATAATAAAACGGTTATCTCGAATGTTGCTTTGATTAGACACATTCATTATTTATTTACAATAAAAATATACATTCAAGTGACGTGTTACTACACTTAACAAAACTATTTAAAATTTAATAAGTCGCAAACAAAACTTGCCACTTTGTTGCATCCTGTAATTTGCCGCGTTGTTTCACAAAAGCCCCTTAAAAAGGATAACAATTGTGTTTTGTTCATTTAACATACAAGATGGTGCCATAGGGACAATTGCTGTGCTTCACTGCGCGTCGGAGGGACAAGTCGCTGCGTACGTTTTATGCAAAAAAGTGTTAATTAACTACGAATCCAGCCTGCGCTCCTTTTTTTTAATTTGTCCAGGAATTAAACGAATATATATAGGTCGCAAATGAGATATCAACATACCTAAGCCTAGAAAGTTTACTGCTAGAAATATTGCCCTCCTAGTAGGATCCTCGGCTTCTGATTTTTATAAATAAAATTCTTGTAGAAGTATTTTTATTATCATCGTCTTCTGACATCTGGCAGACAGTTCCTTTGCTTCAATCGCTGAAAACAATCACAGTGCCTTGAATTTTTTCTGCCATCCAAATTTGTATGCAGAACGTTCCGTTCTAAATGCGTTGGTGCTTTAAAATGTTAAGTTTTAATTTTTCCACATAGAGTTTTACAAGGCAGTAAAGCTGTTTACGCGTACGCAACATCAGTTTAAAGATAATAATAGTGAAAACTTTGGTCTCAAAGGAACAGGAATTCTTGCGGACGCTAAGTTGTAGGTGAGTTGAGTTGAGCAAGGCAACAGGTCTGTGAGCTCTAGGGCAGTTTTGCTACGCCAGCACTTTTTACAGGTTTGTGGTCCGCACTTTTCTTGTATGACAGGTTTTTTACCATTATATACGGTAGCCGGGCGTGGCAGGCTGCGTTTATGTTAACAGTTTTATACTAGTTATGTTTTTTTTTTATTACAACACATATTATACCTACACCTCGTTACATACCTAGTTATCGATCTGTAAGGAACTCTGGCAAGATCAAGAATATCGTATGAGTTTCTATGATACAAAGAAAACTAAATATGAAAGTACTTTCTAGTTTATTTCTGTAGATATTAGTTGGTGAAAATGTGCCAAACTGAATGATTTTAAACAAAAAACAAACATGGTATTACCTGAAATGTGTGGTTATTGGATCCTTATGCAATATGTTTTACGTTAACGCAACGTTGAACTGGTTAGACGACAACGAACAAAAAGTAAAATAAACAATCCATCAATTTCACTGCTAATTCTCTTTTGACAACTCACAAATGAATGGATGCTGCATGAGTTTCCATTTCTATAAAAGAAAATGTTGTTTTTTTACAAAAACTTGCTTTTAAAGTAGTTGCAACTTGCAAATTAATTTTGTAAAATTTCAAAAAATGGCATGAAACTTTTATATACCTAAAAAATTGATAACATTACCAAATACTTTCCCATTTCACCCACACACATAATTTGGTAAATATATTATGAGGTAAAATAAGCACCTTTACTGTTCATTTAGTTCAAGCCCCCATTTGGTATTTTTTTCAATTGGTTTTGGTTTCAATAACGAAAACTTGGTATTCTTGAACGTGAATAAAGATAATTGTTTTGGTTGCATTTATAAAACGGATGTATTTTAATATGAAATGGATGGACATATCAATGTTATTTTAAGCAAATGAAAAATGTTCCCGTATATTTTCATTGTACTGCGGTGAAAGCTCTGGGCACCTGAAGTAAACTGCGACTCAAGAGAGATATTTCAATAAATTCACTGGTTGAGCTTGAAATTAATCCCGCAGACAAAGAAAGGATAAAAACGAACAACAACATATTTGAAGTAATATAAATCGGGGTAAAGGAAATTGTGGATCTTGTAGTGTAACACGAAGCACTGAAAGCCACGAGACTCCGTTCAAAAAAGACAAGTTTTAACGTCGCGTCGCTCGTGTCGGAAATATTACAATCAATATTTTGAAAGAGCGTTGCTATTTGACAAGGCGTGAAAACACCGATGATCCGCCTGACGATTTGAAACTGACGCGACGTGTAAAATGTGTAAAACTTTTGTATGTTAAGCTTTTAGCAGAGTTATTAACTGGCTATGCAACTAAGCGTTTATGGCATTAAATTATGTTATATAAGATTATATCTCCCTTATCCGTTATACTAGAATCATTTTCTTTATTTATTACCAAAGTTCATATTGTTATTAAATCTACTGTTATTATTCCGGAATAATCATATATTAAATAAAGAGTGACGTAAGAAATCAATCTTGGCATGAAATATACATACAGTCCCCAATACCTCGTTTGATTAATCCAGTGACGGGATACGTAGGGTTTCGAAAAACATGATTCGTTCGAGATTGGGTAATTTTACGGAAAGGTTGACGGGAAGATCATCGTCATAAGCAAAATATTGCGACATAAATTAACATTTGTTGTGAGCCTCATATGTAGAAGAAATGCAGAGGAAATAATAATGGTCTGAACTAAACCTTTAATACATTATGCGCGGACATCAAAATAAGTAACTATAGCTAACCTTATGGTTTGGGAAAAGTCACTTTGGCATTGTGTAATCAAAATCGTTTTTGGAGAAAAGAACACCGTTTAAAATACTAAAGACTTTATTCCAACATAACATAGATGAATAACTGATTGAATTGAACGTTGATCTTTCATTTCGGCATGCATGGTAGTTGAAGTGCCTCGCCCTTTGGTATGGGGGCGTTACGAGAATCCCGCCACGGTATCCCCTACCTGTCGTAGGAGGCGACTAATGGGGCAACTAGAGGTCGCGGGCGCGCAGTTGGGGACTGGAGTGCCCATTTGACAAAATGCGACCCCTGAGATGTTCGGCAGCAGAAGTGAAAGCAACTGCTTGCTGCTGTGGACGCCTAGGGCGTCATTGTGTTCGAGCTGCAAATTAAGCGGCAGTGTGCAGGAACGGTTCCGGTAGAAGCTGGGGCGCTCTAGCTTCGGGTTCCCGGGGCCGTTTCAATAGCGCTGAAGAGGGCAACGCGGGGTTTTGGTTGGTATGCTGTCGAATGGTGAACCAGGTTACCCGCGACAAAAAAAAAAAGGTAGTTGAAGTGCCGAGTTATTAACAGACTAACTTTCCGCTGTGAAATGAAATCGACCTGTCGAATTCCTTTCGATATTTTTTTCATTTGATACAACTTCGAACAACCGGAATAAGTGTATATACCTTCAGAACGCTGTGACGGAAGCGAAGGCGACTTTGAAATTGCTTAACGAAATTAATAAACCAGCGATTTCTGATGTGAAAATTTCTCGCTGTACCTTTCTCGCTTCTGTTGGTTTTGTACGGAGTCGATGTAAATAAAATTTCTTGCTCGATATATTTTTTAATGAAGAAATTAGTTATTACTGTGCAGCTTAACTATTTAATTAATTTTTGCAAAATTGTTCAAAGGCAGATTACCATCCGCATTAATAAATACAAACAATATGTTTTTCTCTTGAAGGTTAATCTGCACCTGAATAATATTCTGTCTTAATTTCTTGTCAGAATACAGTCTGATCGAAAAGACGAGCATGAGAATGTTGATATCCATTTTCCTTGTTATCAGAGTGTATATTTGTTATTTTCCTTTTTTCTATTGTTTTTTATATTTATTTGGGTATAGCTATGTTGCATTGGGTTTGTAAAAAAATCATTTGTCTCTCTTGTTTACTTAAACTAGATATCATATTAATTATAGATTGTAGACTGAATATATAAACACGACGTGGTATTGAGTGCCTACTTAGTACCTTTCGGATATTTATTCGACAAAACGAAGACCCGGCAGAAATATTTATTAATCACACACAAAAATAAAAATATCTTAATGCAAAAATCGAACCGGGCTCTCATTTTGCAGATGACATTTTGTCCACTGTGTAATGGAGTTTATTATTAAAAATACTTTAATTTTATTTGATTTTGTTATGGAACGGAGACTGTCCAAAAGTATTCATCCAGAATTACTTAAACATGTAGATGAAACCATACGAAAACAAGTTATAAAGGCTAAAAATAGCTATTAAAGGGATAATTGCACATACTTAGAACATCTTCTTCGGAAACATGACAGTTTCAATGTGCCTAAACATATCAAAAATGAAGAAATGGTAGGTCAAATACAAAGACCAATTAATATTCTTACCGACACCTGTGGGAATCTGATCCTAGACCCCATTAGTAAGACGAAACAATGCTGTGAATACGTCTTAGAGATGTGTGATGTAATTTATCCAGAAATATATGTACAAATACCGACGACAGTGGTCCCTCTATTTAATAATCTGAGGCAACTTACTGGGACCGAACAAAATACACATCTATTGTATATTGTACAATCCTTCAGCTATTAAAAGAAGACCAACTGGATGTACTGACTCAGTTTTTAGATAACATCTACGAAAATGGTTATACTTCCTCATGACTAGCTAAAATCTACGTTCATCATAGGCAATACCTAAAAAGCAAAATGCTAGAAAATGTGGTTTCGATCTGGCGTCGGCACTCGAGAAGCCCTCAACGTTCTTGTACAAAAATGCTGAGATATGCAAAATGATGTAGTGATCTGCTTTCTCGATTACGAAAAAGCATTCGATCGAGTTAAACACCAGCAAGAGACGAGCTGGACGAAGGAAAATATCGTGGCTGCGAAACATCCGGGAGTGGATCGGTATCAGCACCATTGAAAACTATTCCACCTGGCTAATGACAAGGTACAATACAAGAAGCTGACAGCCAGCCTTTAACACTGAAGAGGCACTCAAAGAAGACGAAGAATTTCATTTTTATTACGGCCGCTGAAAAAGTAATCTACTTGATACAGTGCAAAAAATTTACGACTAATAAAATTAATCAATATAAAGGTCGTCGAATAAAATATTGTATTTTTACCAAAAATATTTTTGTGTAATGTAGGTATTATGTTGGTTTTTTTTTTGTTTCCAATTTCAATATCACCGAATTGCCACTGACGAGCATTCAAGTGCCCGCAAATTTAATTTGCGAAATTAATATCGGTGCAAACCGTCGACACGTGATGGGGTTTTGCATTGTTTTAAAAATCGCCTGTAATGAAATTGAAATATGAACCCCGAAGCAGTGCGAGCACGCTTATTGGTGGCCACGTAAAGACTTATATTAAACGCGTCAATCAACACGCCTCGTGCGTCAAATTCAACCTTCTTAATCTTGTAACTTGTGCTGTTTGTGATATCGTTTAATATCTATAAATGTCTTTAAAAATAAAAGTCCTGCTCACTGATTCATCGCCTCATTGACTCACTCACTGACTTATCAAAGCCTGACCTCCCTATAAGGTTGAAAGTTAGCTCAAAAGTTTTCTTTATGATGTATACAAACAAAACTTAAAAGATGACATCTCGTAATTTTTCGAAATTTTTTTAGAACTTTCGGAAAATTTCGGCATTTCCTTATACTCCGAGAGGAACATTAGCGACGTTTTATTACATAAGTCATGCCTTGATGTGCGTGAGGGGGGGGGGGGGGGGGGTTGAGAAAGTTTATATCACAAATAATGTGTTACTGCCAGGTTATATCCAAACTTGCGTTATTAAAGCTCTTCGATATAATCTATGAAACGCGTTAGGGCGTTTTTAAACGCATTTAAAAATGTTTCTCTAGTGTAGAGACTGTTGGAATAAAGAGCCTACACTTTTACTAAGTAACATTTTACTGGTCAGATTTACTTATAAATTCCCATCAATAATTTTGTAGTCAGAGTATTATACCAGGGTAAAGCCAGCATATAAAATCGTAGCATTGCTGACCGTACACACTGGAATCCATTAAAAATTCTCCCTTGATGTAAAATGTGTGCCATTTGTCGACTAGTTTATTGCGTAACGGTGTGATATATTATGGCGTTCTACATATTATACGTTAGCCCAACATATTAAAACGATTGAAACAGATCACTGCAGTTAGTGGCATGCAATTAGTTAATGTAATGAGTTAAACGCACGTTGTCTGCGGTCTGCACAACATAATGTTATATGAGATATTGTAGGACGCCTCAAATCAGGTACGAACAGCCAGTAGGCTAATGTGGAATGTAAATGGTATTCTGATTGTGCATTTCAACAGGTAATTGAATAGTAATAGGATATAGCCACGTGCATTTGAAACATGTCATTAGCTGTGATGTTAATTGAAAATATAGACTCAAAATTCTGAATTCAATTTAGTTCTTGGACTGAATTCAGCCATATCGCGAGACTGAGTGAACAAACATGACGGTTCCCGCGAAATCGATAGGTCGTAGCCTCATACTTTCAAATACAGCTTTGTAAAATGACTCAGCATACAGACAGTTTTAGAATTAACTCGTTGTAGTGTAACAGTCAGTACACGGCAATTTGCAAATTTTCATAAAACAGGCTCGTAATTTTGTGGTTGATTTAAATTTAGCACTCACATAACATAATGCCCAATAATGAATATTGTCTGTTGCATCTGTTTAATGTTATAATTATCTATATCTTTTATATTTTAACAGAAAAACTAATATAAGAAATTTCTAATATGTCATATATTATTACCGCTATATATTATCTTGCCAATTTCAGTCAGTCAATTAGGTATCTTGAGTTATAGATAGCCAATACATAGTTGCTTGCAAATTGATGGATGGTGTTCTAGCGAAACGAATATAGACGAAACTATGTTGTGGTCGAATGATGACTGAAATCCGCCTTTCCAATTATCTACCTATATTGTAGCAGAATACGTAACAGTTTATCATATCAAAGCGCGTACATTTGAGGATGTATTTAACATAATTGCTTTTATAATTTTGACCCAACATTTTATTATTTCGTATAATGTGGATCTAAGTATATATTTAATGTAACTTGGCTGCCAAAACATCCTTTATGTGATAAAATTTGGCATCTTCTAGCACGATTTCGTGACAACATAATTATGTTTGCAGATTTTGTAGGACATTGCCTCGGCGACACAATAAGTTATGCGGGAAAAATATATGTTTGCCCTGTTTTATATACGTACTTGACGTCCTGCTAGCTCGTTTTAAATCTAAATAAAAGCTAAGGGACGTCGACCGGCAACGTATCATCTTCATGCCCTATGGCGTTGCTGAAGTTTATAGGCGGCGGTGATTATTATTTACTATTAGGTAAACCGTATGCTCGTTTCCCCTCTATAAGAACATATATCAATAGTAATAATAATATTGGTTGTTAGTTTTAATACACATTTAATGTAATATTCTGTAGTCAGAGTTTTGCAATCGGTATCGATAATTATCCATCGAAAATAGTTGTTTTTACAAAATATATGCTTCGTTTCGTATTGCCTTTAATTGACATTCCAATTTGGGCGTCCAAACGCTTGAATCGACAAACTTCCGCGACCGTCAACAGTTTCAATTTATTGTGTAAACGTTAACATATATATTTTAAATTCGAAATAACCGGATTAACTCTTTATTTGACAGCTAGAAAATCTCCGAAATAAGCGTGGTTGTGGTTCGCACGCAATTTACATTTGGAAAATGAATCGGGAATATAATGCGGATTTAATTTTACGTCGCAATGTGTATAAAGTGTTATACAAATTTTCATTTGCAGCCCATTACTTCTATTGATTATAAAATTCTTGTTAAACCAATGGAACTCCAGGTCTTATAAATATTTTGCTACGAAGCCATGTTACAAATTGTGGCGGCATTGCGATAGATTCGCCCTCTATCACATCTTGGGCGGGAAATATGTTCAGCGAATTGTGGGTGGTACTAGTGGCACCTCCCCACACATTGTCGGAGGTATGTACAAGTTTGAGCTTCTGTACGTTTTATTATCAACGCGATAAGACGCGGAGATGAGAGCGCAACGTGAGATGACTGTTCTCACTCCTTCAAAATAACAGGATATTTTAATGTGTCCCCAATAAGGATCGGTGGGGATAGATGATAAAAAAATATTTAAACACAAAATAAGGATCTATCCTTTCAACAAAAAATAAGGGTCTACCCAAGCATCTGGGCTATTGTCCAATTGTGCACTTATGGTTTCTTAGATTTACGCATATGTTACACGTTGAAATAAAACAAGTTTAAGTTTAATTTCAACATATTATGTGCAATTGTCCAATAAAGATATATTTGTTTTCAAGGATTGAGAGTTGAACTAATATAGTTCTACTGCCCCGGCATGTTAACCCCGGGACTATTGGGAAACAATAGTTTACATTAGAACCTTTACAACTAAAATAACATAATACGGCACATAAAAATCCTCGTTTAAATAATGTTTTGCAGATGTTCTACAATTTTAAACATCTGCGTTCTCTTAAAATCAATACATGTTTTGAAAATAAAGTTAAAATTACAAATAATAATCAGCAAATCAACATAATTATATTAAATGGTTTTATTATTAAAACCGCTTCGGTGTCTCAAGGTGACTCCCAGCTTCTATGTAATATTTTTGTTGTGATATCATGCCGCGTACGTAGTTCTCTATAAATTCTATTAAAATTCTGGGAATATATGCTGCTCCAATGGCTTCTAAAGTTACCAGGGCGAAAGTTCTTAACTTATTCATGTTGATTGAACTTGGTCGATCTTGAACAGGAATTAAAAACAAATATCCAACAATGTTCTCGGACATTAATCTCGACGCCTTACAAAACTTTTTAATTTGTTAACAACAACAAAGTGCGTGGTAGCCTGTTGGTAACGAACCAGACTCGGCTGCCTACATGTTCACGGTGGTCTCGGGTTTAAATCTTAGGGCACACCTCTGAATTTTCGGAGTCATGTGTGTATTGATAGTCAACCAACATGCACTATAACGGCGAAGGAAAACATCGTGAGGATCATAACGTAGCGATTTGTAAGAATTTCTATGGTATGTAAAGTCCGCCATCCCGTACTGGGCCAGCATGGTAGACTATACGGCCTAACCACCGTCAATCGTTCTCTCGATTTTAGCGTAGGCCCTTACCCTGCAGTGGGACGTATAATGGGCTGATAGAATATAATTGTTAACAAAATATATTTAGTTGATTCATTTGATTACATTTGAACAATATCTGTTTTGTATTTTGTAGAACAGCCCCTTGAGGAAAAATACGAAGTTAAATCAGTAGTGTTTGTTGAATGTTTATAAACATTCTTAATTATTATTGCTGCTAAAATATTTTTGTTTTATTTTATTTTTGTTTTTAGTTTTTTCTTATGTTTTTATAATATTTATGTTTTTATTTTATTTTTCAGTTTTATATTATTAAATGACGCTTCTATTGATGTATTATATTCAGACAAAAATATTAAGTTCTCTAGACATTTTGAGCAGTGCACATCGTTTTATGAATAGGAAAAATTAAAAACAAATTATCTACATCGATAGAAGCGTCATTTAATGTTCATTTAATTTACAATTTAATAATTTCCTTGTTAGTGAAAAAAATAAATTTTATAGCAAAACACTAACACAGCGCTAGAACAAGAAAGAACAAGATCATATAAGTTTATTAAAAACAATAATCCAACCAACTTCTTAATAATCTGTTGGACCTCCGAAGGATTAGCAACGCTCTACTCTGGCGTGGTATACTGAAAATGAAGTTGGCGACCAGGGACTCGCCAAACACGCACTCACCTTTAATCGGGATGAAATCCGAATCGAGACTTATTCAAAAACAGAACACGTGTCTACTGATTGTCGGTCTATCGCAAATGTTTGTTAGCTCACAATAAACGCCGTCCCCGATTACCACGTCGCAGGGCTTGGGACTCTTAGCGGATTGCAAGCGCGAAGATTGACTTCATGTAACCTTGTTCTGATAGTTTGGTCACTGTTAATTACTTGGTGCTGGGACTGGAGTCTTCTTAATCTGTGGCTGCTTCCTGGCAGCGTCTTGCAGAAAACGGTCTTGCCTCTGAGTAGTGACTCTTTATCTTCCTCGGTGACGTTCGGCTACATATCCCGTAGCCCTGTAGCGTGCCCATAATCGGTAAATTACGCTTGGTTGCGTGTTAACAGCTTCCGTGGTTTCGCGTTGACTACGCTCAGCTTCCAACATACATACCTACAGCCCCTAAGCATCTCTTCCCGTGTTAAACGACGACGTGACAAAATTACAAGAAAGTAGAGATATTTATATTTGTTTTTCAAATTTTTTTTTATCGATGACTTCAATAATCGGTCAACTTATAACGGATATGAATCCCGTAATTCCGGCAAAGTGAAGCTTTCCCTTTATATTTCAAAAAGATTTAGGTCAATGCTTGGTCAATGATTGTATTTTTTTTTTAATTTAAATATTTATTAAAGCACTTTCAACTTACATTTTTAAAATTTGGTGGCCATTATTTGTTTTAATTTGGTTCATCAATAAGTTAATATACTTGGCTTGTTCCCTAGACTTTATTGTGCTATGTATTTTTTTCTCATCGATTCTATATCATGTCTACTAAAACAAATAAAAGCGCTCTGCCTCCGTAAATTCTGCATCGAACCAGTATAATTAAGGCACAGTATTCAGGTTCAAATTGAACATACCGGTTGTTTGTGTTTACAAGTAGTCGGCTATTGTTTGTTTTGGCCGATGTGTCTACACCAGCCCGTTGTGTGGGACGTCGCACGCCGAAAACATTGCCGGACACGTGGGCGTCACCGTCCACACTGCACCTCTGCAGCCCCGATTAATTGGCTTTCCACGTTGCGGCTTTTGTTCGATAATTATTTGATGGAGACTATTGACTTCTGAATTTCCGTGACGTGTAATTATTGCTTTATTTAACGACGAAGGAAATCATCGACAGACATATGAGTTTCGATGGAAGTTGAGGCACTAATCGCAATTGACCATCGTGGTAGACTAAGGCTCTAGATAATAGACGCCGAAGATTTTATGTCAGGCAGTTCGGCGATAATAAAATTATAAGTCAAATTGTTCTGTTAAATCAATCCAATGTATTGTTATGCCAACACCACGTAAGTATAGTATGATGGCAGACTGAAGTAAAGAGTCAATCAAGATTTAAGAGTTCCTGTTTTCGTAATGAATAGCCATGAATATTTTACATCATTTGTATTAATTTTTCTTCTTGTCGTTATAACTTTGTGAAATCAATGCATAGTGATGTCTATAAAATATGTGAAACCTTGAGAAATTTCTGTTACGTTTATACGCTACTTATTAGCGACCATTTATGATTTCAAATTCTATTGCGTCTATTAAGTTAGCCGTCGTTACGCATAAATTATGTCTTGACTAAATAGATTCAAAGTTTGTTCACGGGTCGCTCCTATCGTAATTAAGTTTGTAATTTTTCTTGAGGAAACTGTCCATTGTTCCGGGCCAAGAAGCGCCCTATGTGCTAATCTATGACACTGACTATCTCCACTAGATTAACATCAATTGAGAAGTTTGGACCGGTATTAACAAGATGTATTACAGCTTTATATGCGTCCTATATACTTGTATCGTATATTGCCATAGACTATAGAGGCCTGGCCCAACGTCGTCGATTTCATAAAAAAAAATCATTTGGTAGTGGATCGAATTGTAAATCTAAATCATTATCTTCATCTAAATTAGTCCGGCCGCTTAGGAGGTCACATACACACGTGCAAAAGAATTGTATATATGTTAACAGAAAAGTATTTAATCCGTAATTGTATACAATTCTTAGGAATTCTATACATTTCCTATGTAGCGGTCGGCACTGTATTAGATTCTGGATGTCAATAAGTTCGAACGTTAACGAATACGGAGGTCTAGACAAAGGGATGGTTAGACAAGGCTAGGTTATGCTGGAGACAAATTATATAAGAACAAAAGTGGATAAGTTAAAAAGAAATATTTTAAAAAGTTTATTAAAAAAGGGAAATAGAATACCCTACCCTAACCTAACGATCGTTTTGTTACGGTCGGGTATTTTGATTCTCAGTTTACTAATTTATTTCCTTTATTCACTGAAGCATTAATTTTATATGTATTTTCTAGCAACATCTCAGAATTGCATACAATTCGTTTTCATATTCATTATTTTAGACATTCCCTAAACATGCTCGGAACAGTATAAGTTTGCGAGTAATTAATTACAATTTCTAGTTTTCATACATTTCCAGTGTACATTCATATACCTCACGTACAGTGAAGTCTGAAAACACAAAACCAACTCCAATTTAATTTATAACTAGAAGCGTATACACAAAACCATACTAATTTCTGTTTCAACATTTTATTAAATAAGTTGGTCGAGAGTTGGCCCCATCTTTATAACATTGTACGTATCGTGTAGTACTTAAGTGGATGTCGGCTGACAATATACTCAAAGGCATCGCTCGCAGGGATACACTCGGCTCTCGCAGACACTTTTTGGTAGACCTCGGATGTGGCCCGCTGAGACCTTATTGATCCGCTAAGCTCATTCACTCAGCTTGGTGGAAACAAAAATTTGTTCACTTTTAAAGATAAAAATGTGTGAACGGCAGCAATTATAATTTGTACTTTGGAAATACCATTTAGATGAAAGCTTATTTTTATTCATACATTATATATCACTATCGAAGAAGGATTTTATATGAGGAAAAAAAGTAATTGAAAAGAATTAAACGGACTTCAAAACTGTAATTAAAAAAATATAAATTAAAATAATCTTTTAAAATTCTAAAATACTATTTAAGATAATTGTACTTATCTCTTTTTAATTACAGTTTTGAAGTCGGTTTAATTCGTTACAATTATTGTTTTATTTTGATGTCGATTAAAAATTTAGATAAACAATATACGCTTTACAGGTGTCACTTGGCTATTCGATGCATTCACTACATCATTGAACGGTCCCGTTGTGATATATAAATATTTGATGTTGTGGATCCTTTGAATAAAACATTTGCGTGCATCGCAGATACTCAGTTTATGCTCCGTCGAGTTGTGGCAGATTATTGGAAAATGCCAACTGTGCTGCACCGATATGCCCCGTATTTATCAAACACAGGGAAATCAAATGCAGACCAGCGGATTGATATTTCATAATATCTGCGCCGCTTTAAGTGCCGCTCGGGGCACAAAAGTCTAGCTTCTAGCTGTGCATGAAGATGTAAACGTAACGTTTATTTGATATCGGTCCGGAGCGCTATTATCGCCAATCAATGCGAAAGGACATTGGTAGGGCTCGAGCCACCAGCTGTGCTGGATTATTACAACAAACCTATTCATGTGTCCAAACTATCCACTATCGTCAATCGGATTGCCATCACCACAAACTTGCTAGTAAGCATTGTATAGACATATATGTATGTTCGTATTGATTAATCCACTTGTTGTCGAGCCATCTATAGGATATCTGTTAATTAATTTTTGATTAATTACGGTGTATTGTGGCCGATAGGCCTAGCCTATTAAAGAATAAATGCTTTAAGAGGAGGAAAATAATCGTTACAAATAGTGTTAATGAGCTTAAGCGTGACTTATGTATTCGCGCGACTTAACGGACTGCCCTGATTCGAGATACGTTCCAGTAAAGTATATTGTATATCTGTATTATATAAATATATTTTATTTTATTAAAGAAGGATCTCATCGGAGATTGTGTCATTAGGTACAAAAATATTTCAGGCGTCTATTGAAAAGTGCGGTATTGAAAGATTCGCCGACAGTGATCCGCCGTACACTCATGATATATTAAAAACGTAAGTTCCAAACATGTTATATGTCATAACGTGCAAGAGATATATCTTATAATAAGTCTCGCCTGGTGGCACGTCGGTTATTTGGGATTGGGGTTTTTGTAGGCGTCTATCCGTCTAGGCTAATCGGGGTTTTCGTTACGACTTACAGTTTACAGTTGCGTGTCTTTTAGTTACAATTTCATTGCTCCATTTTATCATGATTATAGTCGTATAATTCTTTTGCTGCGGCTCTACGCGGCAGTATAAGTAATACAATTTGTTAACAGCTCGCAGACGTATATTTTATTTTATTCTATTTTACACGAGACAAAGAAACGCACGCGGGATACATTGAATAATGTAATATTTTTATTCAATGATGCGGAAAAATAGTACTTCTATAAATTGAGAGTATTTACAAATTTCTAAATGATATTGTTCTTATATACGTTACAGTAAAAATATTTTTAGATAGTTACTAAATAATTTTGATTTGTTTTGATTTGTTTTACAACTTGTTCTATTTGTGCTTGTATTATTTACTGTTTATTGGGGACATTTAGACTAGTTTCATCAAATCTCAGTTTCCAGTACTTGTTGAAGAGTTCGAAATAATTCCATATAGAGGTTAAATGGATAAAGTACTCGTAGGTACTCTCGCATCAACAATGACGGCTTTTAGCCAGCAACGTGCCTTTCAGACAGACGTTTCCCAGCGAAATATATTTTTGGATTTTATTGACTTGGAGTTATACCGAGTCATACGATTGATTGAATAGAGGGAAGCATGGAGAGTTTATTGATACGCCACTCGTGATGTAGGACGCAGCAGTCATTACGTGAAACCACTTTCTGTAGCTAGATCGGTTTAAGCCATCTATTAATTCATATCGAAACGTGCGCTTGATTTACTTATTCATTTCATAATTATATTCTTATATGCTTCGAATATGGCGTTTGTTCGATGATTCTGTTTTGATTGGGCCAAATAAATTGTAACCAGTTGTCCGTTTGGCCAGCGTTTCGCACTTACAAGCCTTAATTGTGGTTTGTGGTATGATAGTAAACCACTTTTTTATTCGTTTAATTTTGTATAATAGTTATTTACATTATTCAAATTTATATTTAATTAAGTACTTGCCTTTGTATCAAAACGAATTTGAAGCCACTGTTGAATACATACGTAAAACTCGAAGTTACTTTGCGTTCACAAGAAGCTCGATCGCTTTGAAAGTGTTTCTCCAATCCCAATCGCTAACTCTTGTTAGACAACTAATTACACTAATTTGCAGTAGTTTAGCCGATGGTAGTTAGGCACTTGTCAGTCCCCAGCGTGTGGGTACATCCGTCTAATGATCGTTTGATATTTGCCCCGGTATTTGAACTGCAACTAACGTGATTATAGTATTACAGACTTTTATTAGCCTTTAACAAGTTTTGGACTCTTATTTTACGAGAGGATCTCGAATTCGTTAGCAACCGGGTGAAATTTACTTCACTTGTTGTGTTTCGAAATTTTCTAGCTGATTGGAAAACATATTTTATTCAACTTCGTTGCGAAAGGAATACTGTGAAACCTCCTTAAACACGATGGGGTGGAAGCCTTGTTCACAAAATTGGATCCCATATGTGTAACTGTTATGCAGAAAAGTATGGGTATAATGTTAACTACATTACCACTCTCAACTTTACCATATATTAAAGTTACGTAAAGAATGAATATTATTTGTATGTATGAAGATTGATTACGTGTCTGCACAAAGCGATGACGTGCATCCAGAACGCAAAGCGCTTTGGCATGACACGGCGGCGCTCTTCCACAAAGAGATAATATGAATAATACCTACCGCTTTACCGATCATGCGGTTGCGTCGTTATTTAAGTATTTAAAGCTACGATGGCAATAGCATTTTCTGTAAAGTTATTGGGTCAGTAAACTGACCAACGCTTGATGGTTTACATTTTATATTCATGAGTATAATTATGTTTGTACGGTGCCATCTTTTTTATAAAACTCAATAAGAAATTTTATTCCAATAAATTCTTCCCTCTGAACTGCTGTTTGAATAGTTTGATACACAATATTTAAATACTGTCAGGACCAGTGCAGAGATTTGAACTCGCTGTGTACGCAAAAATAAGCCTTAGCTGGTGTTGAGTCGTCATTCTTTACTTATCGTTTGTAGTTTTTATGACCTATTATTCAATAATGTTGAGTGCCATGTCATATTGTTGATTAAGTCCAAAATATATTGAGAATTAGACTCGAGTATTTTTAAAACTCTTCATTTACTTTCATGTTTATACCTGCAGCCGTTTCTATATGCATTGAGTAGACAATTATTCTAAAAATGTTCAACTGCTATGTTAGAAATTCTAGTAAATAATTGAAGTGGATTTCGTTTTTACGCTATTTGCTTTCATTGGATCGCATTAGCCGTGCGCTTTTCGCTCTATTTTAGAACAGTGTTTTTATTTTTCATTTATGCACTTGAGTAGTATTACGTGAAACAGATACGGTTTTCCATTAGTGCTTGCCTCGAAAAGTGTTTGCTGCGGTGCGGACTGTAATGTGCAACATACGAGAAAATTAACGTAACAAATATGTTCACGTGTTGAAACAGTATTTTCTTTTTTTCACCTATTTCACGTCCCACTCGACATCAAACAAAAATGTACATTATTTATTTTACTTTAAATTGTGGAATTTCTAATACCTACTTATCGGAAACAATACCAATCAATGTCATCATCATCTCCATCTATATGTATAATCACTTACCTATACCGCAAGCTTTCCTCAATGTACGTCCATATATCTTACACATGTGTTATAAACCCACCTAGCAATTAAATTAACAGGATTCTGAATGTGCCCTCCCATACAAACGATTCGGCCAGTATGGACGTAAACTAATGGCTTTGCTATTGCATTTCATGTATTCAGCGAGACTGCCGGGCCGACAACTACCGTCAAAGCATTTCTACGCGTCTACGATCCTGTATGGTGTCCATGGGCTGCAATTACTTTCCGTCAGACATCAGTTGATCCGCCCGCCAGTTCACGGTAAGTCTATCACTAACAAAACATCTAACGCTTCTATCTAACCCTTTCACATGAGAATGTTTAATAAGGTAGCTCTTATTACGAGTATATCACATAACGCACAACAAGGAAAACGTCTAAGATTTTGTACATTGCGGGGTGTATTTCCGTGCGAATGGAATACGTGTACTTGGTAATACATCTAAATGGAATGGAATATCTAAATCAATTGAGTTGCGTGGAGTTGCGTCCGTACATAATACATGTGTTATCTAGCGGTCACACTTGACTGTATCATGTACTTGGCTTATGATTACGCGTAGTTTTATATCGGACGTGCACGCGGCCGTGCCAATAACCATCCTTAACGAACTTATTACTCATTGCACGATCAATATTTCTATAATTCCGTTGAATTTTGCTGTAGGAATATCCGCCTAAATCTATCTCGTTTGCCCAAGTCATTTTCAGAACTATAAAAGCGTAAAAATAACGAACTTTGTCTGAATTTGAAAGCAGTGTAAAAGTGTTGAGCGAAATTTTTAAACTCATTATACTTTGAATATCCGGCAAGAGACAGGTCTGGTGGCCGTGCATTTCGTGTAAAGTTGGCTCGAACGAAGTTTGCCGATACCCTCTTATAACCCTCACTTCCTTCGGGCGAGCTGTTTGCTTTATCCAGTCCAGTTTCATCTGGCTATAATTTAACCTTTGCGGCTAATCAGTTTAATCATACTTGCGTGTGACACAAAGTGGAAAAGCTCTTTTTAACGCGACAAAATAAAATTCTCCGCCCAAAAGGTAATGTCGGTAATGGTAAGGTAATTTTTTTAAAGTTATGCGGGCCGTAGATGACTGCAACCGTAATGAATAGCGGAAATAGAGATGTTGGTAGATATTTCCTTTATAAACCCTATATATTATTGGCCATTGTGTGAAGTTGGGTGCCTGTGCTTACTTTGTATCTATTATAGATCAAGCTCGTAGAATATTTGATAGTGCACTGTGCAGTCTAAAAGCGGATCCCCTGAGTGACACGGGTTACCTACACAGAACGGCGTCTCGCCGGGTGGCAGTAGATTGCAAAGCTAATTGAGCTAAAGCTGAATTTGTTTTACCAGATTCCCTCAGACGGCGTTTGGATCTGGTCACAATATTAAAATATTCTGGGGATCATTCGAAAATACTCCTAATTAAATTAAATTGATAAAAAGTAAACAATAACACAGTAAATTATCCATATATCCTAATGAAATGTGAATTCATTATACATAACTTTTTACTAAACAAAAGTTATTTATTATTTTGTGTGTAGATAGTACAACGTTTTGACCATAGATGAGAAGTTGATTCATATACAACACTGTTTTTATATTAACACCACTGTTATTTATTTCCCGACATCATCAACAAACAAATTTTACTTCTCATAGTACGAGTATACCAAATATCCTTTGTCTGCTTCAAAGGTGAAATATAATAAAAATGAATAACTATATTCAAATCCAAAATTGAGCACCTTTGTACACCTTTGTCAATGTCGTGAAATAATGAATAAAAGTTTAATAAATAAATTAAGAAAGTGAATCTCAATAACATTATGTCGATGTCACACCAACAACGCCACGTCGAGATTAATGTGTGGAGGGGAAAACAATAGGGAGAGATGTCCTGTGTGACCCAAACGCCTTGCGACGTCCTTCACGTAATGTGAAACTGAAACAATACCTATACCTTTCTACCTGTACTATCAAAAACATGTTGATTATGTCTACGTATAATATTATGGGATTCCCATGCTCGTAAAAAGTTAAATAGTTATGTACTTTTTGGTTCGTATTAAGTTACCTAGGAGTTTTTGGTTTGTCACGTTTTATAGTAGTATTACCTAGGTTGTTCGCCAAATTGTGAATAATTTATAATATACGCGTACACAATTTTTTTTATCATACTTTTTACTACAGCATCAAACTATGCATATAAAATGGTGTCGTTAAGATAATAGGATCAATAGAGTAAGCTAGTGTTTATTTTTTTAATGTCTTATAACCATTTTTTTCATCGGTCACTGCTTACTCGGCATATGGGCATATACATTCATAGTAACTAAAATGTGAAATTCCCTTGTAAAATAGAGTATGAAACATTAACATCGATGAAACCTTATAGTCATCTTATATAATGCTAAATTATAAACGTGTTGTTGCAAGACACGTAACAAAAGACTTTCTCTAGCAAATATGTAACATTTGAAAGTCAACACCCTTGTGCAGCGCAGTGTCTCGATACAAACCGGGATAATGGCTCTCCAGGAACGTGAACAAACAACTTCACGCAATACTTGCATCATATTTTTCTATCCAACATATTCAACAAACGTTGAAAATAAATATCAAATTAATTTATCAGTATTTCACGTTATGTTAATAACATTTGCCACGTATACCATTAGCAAAATATAAATGCTATCATGCTATTTGGTTTTCCCACAAACTCACTCTACTGTATTTAATATCGCACATTAAAAACACCGTTAATATTCGGAATTTGGAGGAACGAAGCAGGATGGTATGCCATCGATTTTCTGTTGAACGCGTCGCGGTCACGAGTACGGAAGTACAAAATTTTGGATGCTTTATTGCAACACCACTCCGTGGAAAAATATTACACTTCGTTTGCTCGCCATTTTTCATATTAGTGGTTTTCGGATTATGGAAGATATTTTATAGGGGCGATCGAAAAATATGACGCGACTGAATTTAACTTTGCCTTGAAAACACCCACCGATACACGAAATGTATTGTTCATTTATTTTTTTTACAGGGCGCCGTGCATTGAACCATTGTTTCGTCGTGGATTAGCCCTGATGAATAGATGTCGAAATTCTTTTGTTCTCGGTTTAAATTCAAAGTTGCTTTTCGGCCTTTTGTCGAAGCCTTATTGGTCAGTCCTTCGTATCTGAATAAGCTGAATGTCATGCTCAGACATCTAAGATTAGCATTCCCTTACTTTGTACAGATTAAAATGTTTAAGGCCCTTAATATGCTAGGCAACAAAAAAGGATACTCTGCGAAATATTTAGGCTTATAGCCTTATTCTAGTTCGAGGGTTTGATATGAGTTGAATATTTGCTAGATTTCAATCCGAAAATATCAGTCTATGAAACAGTGAGGCGACATTATAATCTGTCTGTGTACAATAATTAACAAGGCACGATAAAGTATGTAATTTGCTACAGTCGTCGATATTTTTTGCCAGCGATAAACTTTGTGTTTACTACACGTATGTTTATCGCTGGGCATAAAGTTCGTTTGACGTCAGATTTTATTTAAGATATAAAAGTAGAATTTGGGGCATTTCACGTGAAGCGGGCAGGGGGAAAAGGGTTAGGTCCCTGTTTTAGTTATTTGTTACTATGTTGTATTTATACGTGGATTTGCCATACACACTAAAATATAGTATACATCTAATGGCATGTGCGCTTCTCAGGCGTCTTTGGAAATTGAATTACCGTGAGGGGCTCGTAGTACTTTAGTAGGGTCAACTTCGAAAATAGGTATAATAACATTACTTAACCCTTTTCTTGGCAGAAAAAAATATGTACGGGATTAGTTCTTTTTTGTTTAATTCTGTTTTGAATACAAGTGTAAGTGATATAAAAAATGAAAAAAAAAATCCTGGGTATTCAGTTTTGGAGGTTTACAATGTATCTCACGAGATACATTGCCAAGTATCTGTACTTTCTCCCACATAAGCCAATGTATCTGAGAGGATACAATGCTCAAAATAAAACTCAACAAATTACTAAAATAAAAATTATAATCGGAGTTATGGATATGAAATTATAAAATAAACATAAAAACCTTAAAAATAATATAACTACCATAATAAAAACTATTGAGATCAGCTATGAAAAATTTAAAAACAATTTCTATTAGGCAGAAGACAAAGTTTGCATAATGGTTTCTTAGATTTACGCGAATGTTACACAATGAAATAAAACTATTTTTACGGATTTTATCGCGATTTGGTTTAATTTTTTAACTTCCCGACGTTTCGATTGCTTTTTGACTGTATCAGTCCGCCCCATGACCACAAAAGCTGAAAAGCAATCGAAACGTCGGGAAGTTAAAAAATGTAAAAATTAATCAGTCCGCCCCCTGACCACGAAAGCTGCAAAGCAATCGAAACGTTGAGAAGTTAAAAAATGTAAAAATTAAACTTAAATAAAAATAAAAATTAAATTAAAATCGCGATAGAATCGGTAAAAATAGTTTTATTTCAAGAAGACAAAGTCTCAGGCCGCATTTTGAGCACATAACAGTAGTTTGTCCTTTAATGCATAGTTTGCACCTCCCCTTGCCACTGAATATTGGGAAATGTCTAACCTGATCTTACCTGACACAAGGTGTGGGTCTTGGCATAACAGGAGCTAATGAAGTCTAGAAACTAATCGCTCTAATGAAGTCTCCTTTTTGTGCATCAATATACTTTGAATTGTAAGAGCTTTTGGCGTATAGGCTTTGGGTGTGTAATTACAAGCCTTGGTCGTTTAGATCGGGACGACAACGCTACAGGTGATGATAAGTTTGGTGTACATGGAGAGGCTACATTTGTTAGCAAAACGGATGTCAATGGCTGTGTAACAATTGGTGATGGCTGTTGAATAATTGGCGATGGCAAAAGTGGAGAATCGGTTACTGCTGCTTGAACGGGCGTAATTTCTTCATCGGACAATAAATTAAGGTTTTCAAACGACGACGGTTACGAAGGCGGACTAGACGATGAATAGCTCTCCAACCTTGCTATAGAGACGGGGAGTATTTCGCTATCTGAATCTGAAGCTATCTGAATCAGATTTTCGGCCGGACTTAGGTACTTAGGCTAAAAAAAAATTCGCTCGATATCCACGGCTCAACGTTCGTTCCATGGTATTCTGCAAAGAAATTAAGCATTCACCACCAATACCAAGCATACATACAGACTTGTTATAGTAATATTCTTTGCGAAAATAGAAAATAGAGGCCCGTTAGTTACATTTCTAGCATTCTCATAAATATAATTAAAGCCACCCACTGAGCAAAAGTTTAGCACAATGAGCAAGATCATAAACGACGTATTTACAGCAATAAATCGCCACCCGTGTAAGCAGATACACATGCAAAAACTATTTCATAACATACATACATACATAAACTCCCGCCTTTATCCCCGAAGGGGCAGGCAGAGGCGCCAACAGGACACCCACATTTCGCCTTGTATGTTCCGTCCCACGATGTGATAGGTGGCGAGCCTATCGCCATATCGGCCACAAATTCCTGACTCCGGACTGATAATGAATAGAAAAAACCAATATCACTTTGCCCGACCCGGGACTCGAACCCGAGGCCTCAGCTTTGTAACCGTATCGTAATACAACTACGCCACCGAGGCAGTCATAACATTCCCTTAATATGGCAATGTGCACCACGAGATACATAACAGGTAATACCTAATTCTGTTGTAACTTGGCGGTGTGCACTCAGGGATACATAGCACGCAGTACCTAATTCTGTAATAACTTGGCAGTGTGCACCTTGAGATACATACACAAACAAGATTCGTTTTTTCATACAATAGTTAACATTTGGTTTGAAAATACAATTTATACACATGTTTACTTCGTAAGGAATATAAAAACAATCACACTCTATAAAATATATCCATGTAGAATTAAAAAAATACAATATTCTTACCTTCTTGCATTGAATCGTGTCGATTCGGCGAACAATTTTCGATTTTAAAATGTAACGGTACTACCAACATTATCTTGCTCAATAAAAAATCGTTCGGAAAAACATAAATTATAAATTGTTATGTGATGTTTCGTTTCATTCTCTATTTTTTCCAAACTAGGAATTTTTAAAGTTGACTGTATCTGACGAGATACATTGTCAAGAAAAGGGTTAACCACTATACAAATATGTTTCACCTTAAGTGAATATGATATCCTGGTCGCTGCATTCTTATAGACCAGTATTTTGCAATTATTGGGTGGGCACATATTGGCTTATATTCAAATGGTACATAGACGTAAGTTTTCTTTCACATTATTTTTTGGCAAAGAAGGATCCTGTGTACATATCGATCTTTCTTAACGGCCAGTCGTGTGCCAATATTTCACGACGCCCACATGACTTCCTCTATGATTAACCACCAACGCATTCGTCGATTGAATAACTAACAGGATTGGAAGCTCAAAGTGCCCTTTTGGCCGCAGGCGGTGTCTGAAATTTCACCACCGAGCGCAGTTCCTTTTTTTTTTTTTTTTCTCGCGGGGAAAATCCCTTTACGGACCATCCCACCCCCGAAGGGGCGAGGGTGTGTCGGACTCACCGGCGCCTTCCGAGCCCAGCGAGATGTTGTGCCGCCCGTGGATGTGGACGGGCGGCCGCTGGGTCGGGTCCCTACCATAAACCTATGCGCCGAAATACCGACTAAAAACCCCGCGTCGGCCACCATCGGTGCACTTGAGAGACGGCCCCGGGATACCGTTTAACAGACGCGCCAGGACCGCCTCTTTGTGCACCGCCGCTAAGCGACGCGGCAACAGACGCGTGTTGCGTCACGTCTCGGGGGCCGCCACGGTAGGGAGCGCGGCCCCGCGTGGCCTCTGCGGCGCCGGGTTAGTTGGCGTCCCGGCGCCTCCTACGTCTCCTGTGGCGACGATCGGGATCGGTCTGCTCCCGATCCCGCTCGGCGCTCTCCTTCTGCGACATGACACGTTCGCAGAAGGAGAGCATGGCTCGCCACGAACTCCGGCTGCCGACCATGGCGGCGACCACGGCCGGCAGCGAAAGGTCGCTTCCCACGACCGCGACGAGAGCGCTGCGCTCCTCGTCCCAGGCTGGGCACTCTTCCAGCGTGTGCTGGGTCGTGTCCTCACGGCAGTTGCCACAATGGTGGCACACGGCGGACTCCTCGGCTCCGGCTATGCGACACAGGTACGCACCGAAGCAGCCGTGCCCGGTGAGCACCTGCGTCAGCCGGTATGTCGGCGCACCGTGGCGCCTGTCCAGCCACTGCTCGAGGACAGGTCGCACTGCCGCGACGGTCCTCGTACCAGCACTAGGGTTCTCCAGCCTGGAACGCCACTCCTCCACGGCGGTCCTGCGGAGGGAGGCCAACATGGCCTCGACCTCACGGGGGACCAACCTCTGCCCACGCCCGGACGCCTCCTCTCGCCGGAAGAAAGCCGACGAGAGGGTCCTCGCGTCCAGCACCCAGGGCAGAGTTCCCGCCAATACGCAGGCCGCCTCGTGCGAGACCGTGCGGTAGCCCCTGATTATTCGCTGCGCCACCATGCGCTGCGGACGATGCAGCAGGCGGACGCAACGATCGCCCAGGGACTCGGCCCAAACGGGACACCCGTAGAGGGCCATGGACCGCACGACTCCAGCATAAAGGTTTCGGCAAGGGATGCCAGGACCATCAGTGTTGGGCAACAGGCGCCCCAGTGCGCCCGCCGCCCTCACCAGCTTCGGCGACAACTCCTCAAAATGCGCACGGAAATCCCATCGACTGTCGAGAACGAGACCGAGGTACTTCATCCTCGAGCCGACGGGAATCCGCACGCTTTCCACCGTGATGTGGGCCCCTGGCGGTGGCCCACACCGAGGACCGTGGAAACACACGGCCTCGGTCTTGTTGAGGGCCACCGTGAGGCCCAGTCGCCGAATCCTGCCCACCACCAGTCCAGTACCGAACGAGGCGAGCAGGGCGGACCTCTGGAATGTACCGAGCGCAGTTCCTCGCACAACTTGTTTTAACTGTCGCCTTTTTAGCCAATGCTTTGTGTGCTCACGAAAGCCTTACTTACAAATCAAAGCGTCTTCGATGTAAATTGATTGCTCGATAGCGTTGAAAATGCACCACTGTTAAAGCTTAGCTTTTCTCGAGTGTAAATAGCCGAGCTCAATTTTGGGCAAGGATTTTAGCTTTGAACAGCATGCGAATTACGTTTCCTCTGAAATAAAATTCAGTTGCCGATGCTATACGGTTGGTTACTCTAGCATTTCACGTTAATTGGTGTCAAAAATGTTTCTAAATAATATTTCACTTTGTAATTACGAAATTATTGTTTTCACTGAAACCTGGTTGAACTCTAATATTTATAATAATGAATTTATTGACTCTAGATATGCAGTTTACCGCAGGGATAGAATATGTAATAGGGCGTCCAAAATGGATGGCGGAGGAGTTATGATAGCTGTTTTAAAAGATATACCATCCGTTCGCATGAAGAGCTGGGAAAGCGAATATGAAGATCTATGGGTAACTATTCAATTAAATTCACAAAAACGAATAGCAATTTGTGCTGTTTATTTGCCACCTCCTATCAGCTTGGAAGGCCTGACAAATTTTCTTAACAATGTTGACACTGTTATGACTGGCACTGATGATCTCATTATATTAGGGGACTTTAATCTTAACTTCATTCTTTGGAATACTGTTGACAATAGTAATCATTCATCTCCATCCAATTACAACTGTCCACTAGGATATACATTGACTGACTTCATGTCATTAAATAACTTAAACCAATTTAATAAAATCACAAACATTGACGACCGAACCTTAGATTTAGTATTAAGTAATCTTCCTGATATAAGAGTTAGCACACCGCTAGATTTATTAAGTAAGTTAGATAACAAACATCCAAATTTGTTGATATCTGCGCCGTATTCTAATACATTATTTTTAAAGTCCAAAAAACGAGAAGATTATAATTATTTTAAAGCCGACTATGATAAAATTATACAGGAACTAAATAAAATAAATTGGGATACATTTTTTGCAGAAATTAATGATATAAATGAGATGGTGTCTTTATTTTATAAATGTTTAAAATCAATTATTGAAACTAATGTACCTAAAAGATGGCCCAAAAAGTCCAAATATCCAACTTGGTTTACGAAGCAGTTAATTAACTTACTATCTGAGAAAGAAAAAGTCCGTAAAAATTTTAAAAAATATAATAACCCTAGAGATAAATATGAATTTGAATTACTTAGGAGAAGATGTCACAATTTATCCAAGAAGTGCTACCATGAATATAAATATTTAATTGAACAAAATATTTCTAAAAACTCTAAAGCCTTCTGGGGATACATAAAAAATAAAAAGAAGGGCTTTTCTTCTATACCAAAAGAAATGCATCTCGACGGTGAAATTCGGTCTTCTGGCGTAGACATTGCTAATTTGTTTGCTATTCATTTTTCATCTGTTTATACTAGGCATTTAATGAATCAAGCGCCGAGCCTACCACACAATAGCAACACCGTTGGTAGAATAAGCTTTACCCAAACTGAAGTCTTCCGTCAAATCACGAAACTGGATTCAAACAAAGGACCTGGGCCCGATGGTATTCCTCCCATATTTTATAAACGGTGTGGAAAGGCGCTTGCGTACCCCTTAACTTATATCTTTAATTACTCACTTAAAATTGGGATATTCCCCCAAGAATGGAAAAGGGCTAGAATTGTACCTATCCATAAAAAAAATGATGAAACCTGTGTCAAAAATTATCGCCCCATATCGATCTTGTCTTGTGCTTCTAAGCTGATGGAATCTCTTTTACACCCAATAATCTCCCGCCATGTGGATCATCTGCTTTCTGATTTCCAACATGGCTTCAGAAAAGGTCGATCAGTGCATACCAACCTGGCGTTATATATAACTGAGCTTGCGCAAAGTATCGACAGAGGGTCACAAATTGACGCCATATACACTGATTTTACCAATGCTTTCGATAAGGTGAATCACATCATATTAGTACAAAAATTAGAAATTGCTGGCATTGATGAACCATTGTTGAGGTGGTTTACTTCATACTTAACAAATAGGCCACAATCAGTAATTGTAAATGGCTTCGAATCCCAAATTTTTTATGCCAAGTCAGGTGTTCCACAAGGTTCGCACCTTGGTCCGCTCCTTTTTCTTATTTTTGTTAACGACATAACCACATTTATAAAATACAGTAAAGTTTCAATTTTTGCCGACGACTTAAAAATATATAGGGAAGTAAATTCATACGAGGATATCAAGATGCTACAGTGTGACTTAAACAGCATAAATAACTGGTGTGCATCTAACGGCATGTTTTTAAATATAAATAAATGTTCCCATATTAAATTTTGCAGGAAAAAACACCCTTTACTGTCTCGTTACCAACTAGGAGATGATTTTTTAAACGAAGTTAGTGAAGTTCGAGATTTAGGTGTAATTTTAGATCACAAATTAAAATTTAATTGTCATATAGATACAATAGTGAAAAGGGGTGCCCGAATGCTCGGATTTATTCGCCGCAATACTAGGGGTTTCAGGTTACTGCGAACTCGTATTCTGCTATTTAACTGCCTAGTTCGCAGTCACTTGGAATTCGCTAGTGTTGCGTGGAACCCTGTGTACAGTGTACATTCTCAACGAATCGAGAGCATCCAACGCACATTTACACGCAACTTGGCACTTGTCACACCCGACATCTCTCACCGTTGCCCCTATTACCAACGGATTTCTGAGTTTAATATGACAACTTTATCCGTACGTCGTAAAATCCACGACGCTATGTTTATCCACAAACTTTTAAAAAACAAAATATCATGTCATCACATTCTTGAACATATTACCATATCCGTTCCATACAACAGACCCCGGCGGCCTATTACCGACTTTTTTAGAATCCCCACTTGTAAGACGAACATAGGCCGACATGCACCTCTGATTAGAATCTGTGCCCAATACAATGAGATCAATAAAAAAATAGCCATTGATATATTTAATGATTCCGCGTCTCATTTCAAACGTAAAATAATAGAATGTCTTAAAAAATAATTATTACTCTTGTGTTATATTTATCTTTGTTTAATTGTTCACATTACTTATTATTTATGTGAAATGTATTCATCATTCTTTGTTCCTTTTTCCTAGAATTAGTTATTTTGTAGTTCAAGACTGCACATTGTTTTTGTTATTCTGTGGATAAGTTTTAATTTTAATTTTATTTATGTAATTATGTTGAGCTGTTTTTGTTTTCTTTTTCTATGAACGTTGTGTACACCTGTGATTAGCGCACATATCGAACTAAAACTTTGATAATGTCTCTTTTACACTGTATGATATGTGGCGCTGTTGGTGGACCTCATATATAAATAAATAAATAAATAAAAAATCGACTGTTTTAGACCGGAGGAATAAAAAAAGCTGGGTTGGTCGCGTGTCTTGAGTAAGGCACTAGGCAGGCATTTTAAACGCAATTCTCATGTTATTACGTTTTATATGCTGTAGCCATAATTCCACTTGTGCATGTTACAAATAAGTCGGACGGAAATTACAAGCCTTCGCGCGGACCAATATAAATCTACATTAGTGGGTGTCATGCTGTTTATAATGAAGTAATCATATGTATTTCTGATAGATACATACATATGAATATAGTATATTAGTTTTTGCATCATAAAGTATTCCCATAAATGCTGCATACTGAGGAAAGTGTCCGTACGGCACCGTTCAATGTGTAAATAGTTAAAGAACTTGCTCATATTGCAATAGCTCCGACCCTAGTTTTATACCGATCCGAACATTATTAAAATAGTGTGCATTCTGTGGAAATATAAAATTTGCTATTGTTTGATGCAATATGTTTATGCAGACATACCAAACCACTTGCCTGCTGAAACAATTTTAACCTTTTAGAATACCCACTGCGCTGCTTTTGGTTAAAACTATTCTAGTAACAAATTTTTAAAAATATTTTTCACTTCCGATTGCTTTGGACACATTTCTCCCGAATCCATTTAAAAATCCATCCGTTTCAATGGCATCCTTCAAATCTGAATGACGGGCTCTACCATTTTTGCTGCGGTCCATTCGGAATTGTACCGGCCAATTGATAACTCGCATACATACATGTGTATGTATGCATGTATTGCAAGTAGCTATTGAATTGACACTTCGTACGTTGACTTGATTCAATTAATGTACATATTGGTTGTGCTGAAATGCGCCCAACGTTGGAAATACTACTACTTATCTTTATAAAATTTACGAATATTACACCTTTGTGTGTGAATGTTACATAATTGAGACAATCCTATACTGTGCCATAAGTAGTAATACCCGTTTAGTGAATTAAATAATACAATACTAAGCGAAACGTCAGTCCTCAGTAGGTACTGTTTTGCAAACTGAAAATAAATTTATAATATTATAAAAGCAATGTATTGACATTGCCAAGGTTTTATCGCAATATCCAATTCAAATTAAGTCTGGTATTATTTTAATGACGTCATTAAAATACAACAGATAGATTCAAATAAAGAGGATATTTCAAGTCGGCGGCCTGGGACCTCTGAGCAGTAGTTGGTAATCACTTCATTAATTCGACACTGCAAATTGCTTGAGTTCGGGTTTATCCTATAAAGCCGGCGAAATGTTCTGTACACCGAGCTCCGAGCTATTCATTTGAAAATGAATTTCGTATCTTTCATTTTATCTGTTCTTTACTGTAAACTTTACGGAAAATGCTACGTTATTAATGTTTGACAGTGTATTCTTCCTGCCAGTTATGAAATACGTATTCATTCTGCGAATATCGAATCTATGTAAAAATGGAAGTTATGTAGCTATTTTCGATTTCGTTTATTAAGAAGTTCTCCCAAAGCACAAAGGTCTCCAAGATTTTAACTAGCGAACTTCGCTAGACGGCGGTGATTGGAGCCGAAGTCACGCAAGTAACGTTCTCATACAAGTTGCGTGTTACGAGACCTTTTGCAGTTCTTGTCCCCATATCATTCAAAGATGTTCATTACGTTCAATAATTTATTTCCCCCCTTCGTCCCCCACACCTCGACATACGGTCGTCGCATCATTTATTCATGTATAAACGCTTATTAAGACAGCTTGAAATATGTAAACGTAAAGACACTTATCAGAATATTCTTATTTTTCTCTGAAATATTTTTACTTTTAAAATGTGTTTGGCTGATCAGGTGCAGTGACAACAAAATTTGTGGAATAAACGTCTTTAATACTCGTAAAGCATGAATTGCTTCGTGTGTCGATGTGCATGGAGTTTAAATACATTAGGTCCTCACTAAAACTCTAAAATAAAAAAGTATGACTTTTTGGGTGTTTACTTTGGTACATTAAAATATTATCGCATCATACGTGTTACATTGATCAAATCCAAAAATTTGTCCATTATATTATTAATTTAGCCATAGTTAAAGTAATTTTAGACGCAAATATATGTCCAGGGCGCAAAAAGTATAGTTATATCTGGATTTAACTCACATCGAAATAACCGAATAGAGGGTATATTTCATTCAGTAAGGAAATCCTATTCCCGAAGGGGGTGACCTCAGGCAGACAGCTAGTATTAAAATAAGCCAACTAATCCTGTGTGAGATAAGAACAGTTAGAACTTTGGCACTTACATTATTATTAGAATATTCAGAATAAATTATCTCCAATAAGTTAAAACGTAGATTTTTGCTTTTAAGGTTATTTGCTTTTAATTTTTGAAGTGTTATAAAAAACTCAGCTTAGGAAGACTTTTTTTTCATGGGGAAAATCCTCTTAGATCCCTGCATTAAGCAGGAATGCCGGATTTTTACCGACTAAAAACCCCATGTTGCTTCATCAGCACTTTGGAGAAACTCCGGGACCTCACAAAGAACACGCCGAAGTTCCTCCAGTGCGTAGCTTGTAAAGGCACAACTTGTAGGAAGCTGCTACTTCCCTATGCACAGCCTCATCTAGCCAGGGTGACTTCTAATACCACCTCGGCATATTCGTCTCCGAGCAGGATCGACCCTCTCCCGATCCCGCTCAAGCTTAGGAAGACCTAAGCTAACTTTTTTATAACACTTTTCATTGCATCTATTTAATTGCGCAAAATGAACTTGAATTGCCGACTGCCAAAATGCTAAAATCAAATGTATCATGCAACAGTACCAAATAAAGATGATTGCGTGTGTAATATGTTACATAAGTCCCAGAGAATCCTTTGCAACTTTGTGCGCACCTATGTATATTAAAATTATTTTTTGTTCACGATAAAACCTCTTTTTAAGACACGGAACATTGTACTCACATAGATATTAGGTTCAATAATATCGGCGATCAACGAGGGGGACAGAACCATGCGAACGATTGTTAATAATTACAGTTATTCCATAACAACCTATAATTACCAACAGGTCCTTTTACCAGACATGCAATTATTCTTTGAACGGTAGGTATTAAATGCAATTATGTTTGCAGTCATTTGAAACCATTAGTGGAATGCTAGAAATGCCAGTGGTTTAATTCTAGACCGATAAATTGATTTTCAAGTATGCAAATAGTGCGATAATTATCGTTTGAGTTGAGGGTGCCGGATGAAGCGAATTGTCAGGCGTTTGTTTGGATATTTATGATGATAAATAATTTAGTTAGAAAAAATGTGAGTTCTTAATTTGAGCAGCATTTTCTTTAATTAATCTTCAGCTTTTTTTAAAATCCTTTATCCGAGTAAACCGAATATTAATCCGAGCTGTCGTAAGTTTGGATATGAACTAAAAATCTATTATAATATTTCCGCCTTGATTGCGAAATACTAACAGCTAAATTCGCACGTAACGTCAGCCTCATATGAACCTCAGCCTTCAAAATACTGAAATGAAATAACTCATAGTATTTCGTCTTGTGAAATGTTGTGGAACAGAGGGAAATAATTTAATTCTTTGACTTTTGGAGTAAGAAATTGGTTCATTGTTGAAAGTTCACAAGAAACTTTATAACAAATTTACAGTACATATCCATAAATAGGTACAACAAAGGCACAATGAAAATGTTTCCTTTGTGATATAAACACTAAAGACGTAAGTGACTCTTTGATTTCCTCTTTTCAATAATTCAGTTGCGTATGTATGGGTTGTGAGCGACGGTTAATCAAACAAGTACTTGTGTACGAGCTAAGTGCTCGCACTGCGCCGCTGCTCGAGGTGCTTCACAAATTCCGACAACTAGCGTTGTTGCATTATGGTTAAGCGCTGCCCACACATTATAAGCTCTGCACATCTCGTCCCTGATATTCAATTTGTACGTCAATTGGTTCGACAAATTAGCGTCGTGATTTAGTGAAGATACAATTACTGATGTTTTTAAATATCGCCTATACCACTACACAACGAAGCTGGCATTGTTTACTACATAACCATTGTTTCCTATTCTAATAATAAATACGTAAACAAAACTAATTAACACAACATACTATTCATATGCTGTTTGCGGACAAGGGTCCCAAACGAAATGCATTAACTTAACCTACGCGTAGTCCTGTTGTTCATATTTGTCTTCTTTGTAATGTCGGCCAGTTTTGGTGATATTGTAGCCTCAATGCGAAAACGAAGTTAATTTACTCTGCCAAGTTTAAATTAGTAATAACGGTCAAGTTATATGAGCGGTTAAATCATATTCTGTGAAATCCCTGGATATTCAGTGCTATGTTTCACATGAGGCGCCTGTGTAGTGTGTATGTAGGTGTGTGTTCGACAACCGACGTGTCCTATCATAGCCTGCATTGATGTACGGCTTTCACACGTTATCGCTGTGATAAATTTACAAAGGCGTGTAGTACTATAAATACATGTTGGCTTATGCTAACTTTATCAATGATTTAACGCAATCTATTTTACTGGTGTTAGATCAACGAATAGCTTTAAATTAGGAATGTGCGCTGCGATTGCGTGTACCGCCCGTCTCATTTATACATGGACATAATTTTCATCACCAGCTACCAATTACTGAATACAGCCTCAAAAAAGGACTTCTACATCTTACCTGTCAGAAGAAAATGACACATAGTCATGTGTACTAATGTAAAATGATGTTTTTTTTGGGGCTAGTTGGTATTTTATTATAACCTTTATCAATATTATTTGTATATGAACCAAACAATCATGGATTCAATTGAAATATGTTGGCCCTTTTTATTACAAATGACTGTATTCCTTATAATATTAAAATCTTAGTTTAAATTATTAGTAAATACTAAAATGCGTATCCATATAATTTATATTCACTAATTGATAAAGTTAAATAAGTATTGTAAAATGGCTGGCGGTTCTCAAATTAACTTTCGACCACGCTACTATTTCGCTGTATTTCCCACAAGTATAATTAATTGTTTGATGAAAGTTTTAAAGGGAGTATGACATTTGCAGAAGTGGTGCAAAATTATGTATTCATTTCAAATTCGTTATGTATTATTACTATATTGTAAATCATTTTCATTTTTTGCAATTGACTGTATGTTTACCGTTGCGGTCAATTATGAAGAAATATCATTATTCCAATTGAAGACAAGGATTTATCATTCAATCTTACGTAATCCGACTAACAGATTCCAATATTTTTTATTTTATTGAAATGAACAATTTCGCTGGAGATAAAATTAAATAACTTAGGAACAGATTACAGTATGAAGTATGCAAGTTACATTTTGACGCGTTCGGATCGATGACCTGCGAAAGACTGGCGCGACTCTTGAACGGATGAGTAAGAGCGCGAAAGATCGGGTTCACCGGCACACACTTCGAGGGGCCTATATATTGTCCACGGCGCATGTTGGAAAATAGGTTGATGACGATGACACTCGGCTTTATATTTAAGTGAAGTGTGCGCTAACAGCTATGACAATACTAAATAACTCCTCGTTTACAAGCAATATTGATGTACAATTGTACACATAGTTTTCTTTCAAAGTATCAATATTTATTACTGATATATTATTACAATCAAACAAATTTACAATACTTATTAGTTTATTTAACCAAACTTCGCGTCGCGTCGCGTTGTAATGAAAGTAATTTTCCTCGCACAGCACATATTTAAACATCGGGTGAGCTGTAATCCATTAGTAATGATGTATTAAATAAGAAGGCAGGCCGCAAAGAGCCATCGAGTTAAAAAGATTAGAGCCGAGTCCTAATCTGTTTTACGGTCAGCTGTTAAAAAGCATTACAGTTAAAAAGAGGCTTATTTAGTACATGGACAACTACATTTTGCAATCTAATCAACTCGATTCAATGATCAAATTGAACCACTAGAAACCTGTGCCTAAAACGGCGTCAGCAGTAATAAGTTGTATAAGCTATGGGGAGGGACGGATTATGTAAACACGGTGCAACATAAATAAGCGCTGGGTGTGGGGAAAGCTCGCCACCCTTCAGCCAGAGCGACGTATCGACTGCCGGCGACCTTCGACTTCAACTTTAATTATGAACACCGTTTCGAATACATCGTGTTTTCCGCTATTTTGTACCTTTTGTCGGGTTCAGCCGGAGGCGCTCAATTCGCACCGTTCATTGCCTGAATATTTTTGTTAATAATTGCAAATGGTTTCTGTTACTCATTTAGCGGAATATTTATCTACTCGTTTCATTTGTATGGACGTTTATGAAGTCTTGCTAGCGTGCCAGTTCCTTCATATTTTTTTGAAGTTATACTTCTTCTTTGGAAAATATTTATAATAACGCACACCGACATCGGAAAAGCGACATGATGAAGTTTAAAACGCATAAAGTTGGCGCAGATTTGTTGTATTCATTATAAGGAGATGAACATTCAATATTGGCTTAGAAATTAGTTTTTTTTTTTTATTAAACAGGTTTTCACCTTTCAAGTAGGTACGAGGACGAACGCGTAAAGTAGACGGAGATATTTTTTTAGTGCCCAGTATTTTGGCTCTTTCATAATACCTTAATTTTGTTATCTACTTAAGTTCCAACTCGCCAGTATCGAGAGTTTGAGTATAATAATATTAATTAAAAAGAAAATGTAATATTGGGTCTTTCCTAAGGGTTCGTAAATATGCAACATGTGTGTATGTGATTTTAGATGATATATGGTGGTAAAGAATAGGTTTTGGTAAAAATTCGTGATAAAAGTGACTTTTATCTTAAAAATAAGTATAACTTCTCAAGTGTGTACATAAGTCTACACTCGTTTTTATATTGAATTTGAAAATGTAGTTTTAATGGTGTGAACAGGGCAGTAATCGAATGCAAATGGCGGACGATGCAGAGTGAGCGAATGTCATCGACACGCATCGTAAAAGTTGCTCCTCCATTGGCACTGCCGAAGGGTAGATTCGTGCGGTTCGTACGATGTGGATCAGTGGGTGCACTTGTTTTAATTTCCTATGCAAAGAATACTACAATCCATTCGATGCTATCCGTCCGGTACGTACGAGCCGAATATTTGGACAAGCTAGCCTTTAACAAAAACGTTTTTTCAATAATTCCAGAACTAAGTTAAATGTCGAACGTGTTGTAAAGTAAGTCGCGCAAGAAAGTTTAAGGTAAATTAGCTAACGTCCATAATATTACTAAAATCTTAGCTGCGGTTATAAAAATATTACTTGCGGCATACACGCCGTCCCACTCTTAACCAATACTCAGTTTATTGAGGGACCTTGACAACCTCGAACGATGAGACTTTTAAGTTTTAAAAAACGTTATTATTACATAGATTCTTTACACTTTCACCGTAGCTTAGTTTTACATTTTTAATACGTTAAACATGATGTATAAAAACTAGCTTTACACAAAGTCGTCTCCTGTGTAAGGGTACTGTGTAAATAAATGAGAAAATATCCCTTTAATTAATAAAAGGCTTTCGTCGAGTAGTTTTTGTCCTTGTCGATGACGTGTCAGCCCTGTTGAGGGAGCTAGTGGCGGTGGATGCGCCGCGAGGTGTTCGCAGCCGGCATTTTTATATAGCGCGGCTACTTTCACCTATTTATTCTGGTGCTATTCTCTGCATCAAATTATGGAACTGCACGTAACACGCTCATAAGCACCAACGTGTTTAAAACCCTAATAGTGGTTGACTTATGAGTAATTTCAATTTTGCCGTGCCGTCTGTCCGGTGAGATATACTTTTGTGCAGCGGCTTGATCAAGAATGCTTTGAAGGATAAAAGTTGGTTTAATCTCCCTTTCTGGAAAGTTCCCAGTATCTGATTACTTTATGCAAGTAAGAATTCCTACCGTAGATTAATTTTGCTTCGACATTATAGTATGCCGTAAGAGCAAAGGTAGCGCAGATTAAATGCTGCTTCTGTTAGAAATATTGTGAGGATCAGAATCTTCATACAATTGTACCTACTTCATAGTAGCTTCAGCGTCTTATCAGTTATTTATAAAAGTAATTCTGCAATAATTTCAAGTACAGGGAAATTTCATTCATGGTTCATTTCAAATCGTGACGGAATAAAATCGAAAATCTTTATAGGTTATTAAATCAAACGGATAGAGCACATCAAAACAACGACCTTCAAATTAACCCGCCTCATCTTTATGACGTCATAAAGTTGAGCAGCAAGCCTGGGACAGTATCGAGTCGTTTTTTCGATTCTAGGCTATACATTCATTGAAGAAGACTTACTCAAATAAACTATGATTAAAAGTACGAGCTCCTAAAGTGCTGTCGATACCACTTCGTGAGCTCTCTACCGAATCTATTTTGTTTATCTAAAGACACGCTACGCCTTAGGCGAATTACATTAATTAAATTCTTCAAACTAATTAAATATTTCTTATGTATAGGCTCGGAACAGTATTAGGTAGATAAGCGGATAACGAACCGGTTCTAAAGCTGAGCTTCAAAGAACTTACAACAAAAATAAAAAAAATTGTCATAAAATACTCAGATTAAATTACTACCAAAAGAATTACAACTACTTGTATTAATAAAATTATTCATTCGTTTTCGGAGTTACCAAAAGCTAAGTATAGGTATTTAGCTTTTGCTCGACGGTAGGCCATCGATCATTAAGTTGTAGCTTAATAAATTGTGTCACTAAAATTCTGTGGAATTTGCTATTCTGATATAAATTGTGATTTGATTTGATTAAGCAAATCGATATTTGGATTTGCGTCTAAGAGAGCACTAAGCATCGCAAGACTTCAATTTGTAATTTCTGTTCGACGTCAGGCCAATTATGTAGTGTGTCATTTGAACGCGACTAATAATTAATTACTCACCATGCACAACATACAAAAACTAGCCTGTTCGAAAGACTAATACTATTTTTCATGTAATTGAAGACAAAACTATTGATACGGAATATCGAGGATTTTAATATTAATATGTTATGTTATTAACATCCCGACGTTTCTTTCGAAAGGTGCGAAGTGTGCGAAACGTCCTTACCTACTTGTTAAAATTCAATATGAATATAAGAAATCCGCGAAAACATCCAGAAATATTAGTTCTATTTCAATATGTATTGTATATTTTCATTCGCGTGATAATAAGAAACTATTATTATTTATAAATATTAACACGTTAAAAATCCGAATTAAATCTGTGCTATTGCAGTAGTTAATGCTTTTATTAAAAACTGTCCAGTAAAGTGTTTCTCTGCAACGATCTGATTTCAGAATTAATCTTATTTTACTAAACCCAATTTGGGCGTTCCACACAATTACTCCTATGAATATTGAGGAACGTAGTCTGAAAATGGATGGCGATAAACGGCGTAGCAGGTGAAGGTGCAAATAATGCTATTTCGCACCGTGTTCATTGGTCGGAACTCTCAGAATGATTTGCAAGTATAAAGCAGTGCAAACAGTCTGCAGAGAAGACCAAGGGTCCCACTGTCATTGTAAAATCGATATCTCGAGAAATTTAGTGCGATACCCTATTCAAAACGTCGCGCCGTCGCCAACTTTACGGTTGTTGTACTGCTTGTTATCTAACAACCCTTTGTTACGATATAACAACGTACACATTTGCAAATTTCCTGCCAGTGCGACTAATTAAAATTTGGACGCAGAATTTGCGATCACATTGAAAAATTTCTCTACTGAACTGTGACTGTTAAAATGCTCTTGACACGGAATCCCAGTTTTAGTATTTTTTTTTGCCAGACGACCTTAAAAGTATCGCGGCGTCATTGGGTGTATTAAAAAACCGATCGTCCTTTGTTATGTATTCAATAAATTGATTATTAGCATCATTATTTAGTAGACAATGGCTATCGCCAGTGGTAGATTATTGTGTTCTTTCAATCATGATGTTGGTTTAATAGTAGCTTATTAGAGCCTGTATAAAGTTTTGTTTTACAACGCGTCTATTGGCTGCTGTCTATAATGAATAGCTTTGACATTTAACCCCCAACTAAGTTTATAGTGAGTGACACATGTTCCGCCCCTATGATGAATGTCCATTTTGTAAGAATTATACATCTGTTATTATTGACATGTAGGGTGGAAGTTAATAATGGGGTTCAAAGCTGGTAGAAATAATCGTAAGCCTGTAAAATGTCAGTATCTGTGTCGGCCCATATACTTCACATTGCAGGGCACGGGGCTCCGCTATAATCGAGAGTACCTACGAAGCTACATTGAAAAAAAGAGAAATGTAAGTATAGCTTTAAGGACTTGTTCGCTAATGGCGACGTCCGATTTAATTTATCGAACTTGTAGTCCGATTGAGCAAGTAAAATTTTACAAATCATTTGTGAAATGGCATAAAAAAATTTCATTGAAATGTTTTAAATCTTGGAGTGCTCTCTGCTGGGCGTCGAAAGTTATCATAGCTGCAGTAAGCAACAAATTAGGTATTAATACTTTTAGACAATGAAATTCGTTTTATATCGTTAAGTAGTTTATCTAATGATTGGGTAACAGCTAACCTACTATGAAGCATTGTAAATAACAGATTTTATGTCCATGCAAGAATTTTTGTTATAATTTTTAAAAGTAAGAATTATAAATTATTATTTTTCGTTAGTCAAAATCAAAATATTCTGTATTTATCGATCAGTGATGAACGTATCCTGGAATTATAAATAAATCACATTTAAAACAGAATAACGATACCGAACACAATATAATTTTATGGATAACAATGGATAACTTCATAAATTGTTAACACATTTTCACTCCTGTTTTTATAGCTGTTTTATAATATTTACATTAACTTAACTAATTTCATAATTATATGGTCAAAGCTTTTTTTTTAATTTCGTATCGAATATGGCTAATGGATAGCCATCATAACTTAACCTCTTTACCTGGTACAAAAATAATCATCTTGTCTATAAAAATATCAAATACCTTGACATTGGCAAAATCTCCGATTCCACGGGGGAGCCATTTATCATTTAAAGAAGAAGAAGAAGAAGAAGACCGAACACAATGCGGGCTACGACGGCAGTCATAAGCCATGCTTTCTCAAAAGAATCGGGGCTAAAAAATCTTACTGGTGTTGCGTTCTGACGCACAGCGGAATTTCGCTGTGGTTTTGTCCTTGTACATGCTTCATATTATAAATAATGGCACCTTTTTTTTTTGTTCAAAAGCCATTCTATAATACGGCGCTGCTTCTTCATAGTCATTTCATGAGTATTTGAAAGAAAATAATGCTGTTATTTAATTATCTACAAATCTTTGTGTTACTGTTTTTATAGTAATGGAATAAAGTCGATATGATTTAACCGAATGACGTAGAGTAGGTACTAGCAACCAATACAATTACATGATATACGAATTTGTAAATATTGGTATAATTGAAACCAATAACGGGTTTCGTGGGTAAATATGTTCAGAAAATTGATTATTGAGTCAATTTTGGCTGTGTTTACACAAATTAAATGCATTTTCAAATATACTATAGTAATAATAATATTTGTATCAATAGGAATGATAATTTAATAAGGTTGAGTTGTAATGACGCGTAATTGAATAAATGATAATGATGCCCTATAATCTACATTATATCTTTACCAAGCCTTCTTCTTAACAGATAAGACAGTTAGCAACTAAAGTAAAGCGATATTGGTACATTCACATTTATTTTATCTTTCCCTCCTCAAGATTCAGCCACTCGGCCGAAGTACATTCTTTTTAAGAATAAACTACTTCTGAAGAAATATCATTAGCTCAGCAATTTTGAGATCACACCTCCTTAACATTCACAAGTATCGAGGGAGTCCGCACTCGGACGACACTCGTCACTTACTGAGGTTGTCAGGACGATGCGAAAGCTAATTAAATTCCGCCATTTATTTGAATATTTAGATTAAAAGTATTCTACCTGCACGTATTATTGATATATGGAAAAAGTTTCTTAGATATTCAGATTATGATCAGAGCACGTCTTCAAGTTTTCACAAAATTTAGACAAGTTCAGTCAGATTAAAATACGCTGTTGAAAACCTCAATATCTTATTACGAGTATATATTATATTGAACATTTAAAGGTTTTCTACGTCTGTATTATTAGTTTTGACTTTGAATTTATATACAGTAACAATTAAATACATAGGACGAATCTTTTAACGGAATATATGATGTATGTGCTTTCTACGGTTGCCGTGTAGCGTGGTGTGATTACAGAAAATTGTTTCTATAACTATTATTTCTTGATCAAGCTTTTTTAGAATTTTATTGAAATTGATATTTCTTTTTCCTGTTTCACACACGCCGGGGGCGATAGAAAACTGTAGAAGGCCGCGGATAGTTACGGGGATCTTGCCCAGTTGAAAACTTTATTCAACGTGTAGTGTGAAAAGAAAAGCGGATGTCAAACGTTTTCTTCCGCCGATACGTGTCTTTCCTTTAGCGCTTGTTTTCAGTACCTATACGAATCAAATAGGCTTGCTTTAAATATATTTAATTGAATCGTATTAAAATCACGATCAAAATTGTAGTGAATTAACTTAGTATTAAAAAATATACTGAAGAGATTTTCTTTTACAGAACATTCTCGCAATATTCCGTATATTAACTTGGAATTATACAAGTGGAAGATGTAATTTAATCCGTCTAGTTGATGTCTGTGTTAGAATATTAATTGAGTTACCAACACTTCAGCGAACTCTTTAAAAAATGGTTCATGCATTCTATCCCTTCGCCGCACAGGGAATAAAGTTATGGAAAGTGTTATTTTGAAGCGGAGATAGACGCTGGCAATCCCGGGTGAGAATCTAATTATTATCACTTGCGGGACGTAACTACATTTGTTACAGTGGTAGCCGTGAGTGTTCCTCTTCTTATAACGAAATCATTTTGAGCGCCACAATAAAGGGGATTTTATAAAATGGTTTTGTCCGGCTACTATTTAAGTTACAACTAATTTTTCACAGCCGCGGACGTTGTACAATGAAAAATGTACGACGTTAAGTAATTATAGTTTTTTTCTTTATGCATTTTTAAGTTTCAAGTTTTACCTCCTCCACCTCTTTGCCTTCAGAGATAACAGTGAACAAAAGGAATGTAGCACACGCAAAATGTCTTTGTCACTTTAACTCATCAATTTTTAAGATTAAATAGTTAACAGAAGTTTTATAATTGTACGTCTCGGCTTACAAGTATGTAGTGAAAGGGGCGGAACGAATTTATTTTTAAAAGGAAATTGTTGGAATTGAACTGTTCACATTACATAATATAATGTGAGAACCCATGCCACGCGTGCGACCATTAGTTTCCGTCGTTCCCTTTGAAATGAGAATAGTCTATTCGGCCAAATCCGATGTCGGGAAATTCCGGTAATCACAAAATTCGTATCACTAATTCCTTTAAGAAATCTAAGTCAACTGAAGAGGGCAAGCGAATTGCCATGGCGGTTAGATGGATGTTGTTAAAACAAAATACAACGTCGTATTTAGGATTACTTAGTGACTATCGGAATTCCCCGGCATTGGATTTAGCCGAATAGACCATAATATATGTTTTCTTGAGTTTAGGAAACGTTCTTCTTGTTTTTTTTTTTTCATGAGATGAAAGTTATTATGGGTCACTTTCCATAAGTCCTGGGTTAGAGAGAAGAGTATCTTGAGTGTCCAGCCTCATTTTTTTTTTCAAAGCTATAGTTCCGTTTTCTGTCGTCTCACTTGAGCTTGCGGGAAGGAAATATTATTAGGTTCACGAGCTTTTCTAGTAAACCCGTGAGGAATAAAAAATGGTGATTATAAAAATCTTATCTTTCTGCATTTAGGAAGATCGAAGTGCGTGCTGGATGAGAAGCGTTATGGTCTGTGCACACGGGGACGGAATGGTAAGGGATTTTGTTTCTTCACAAAGGATATTCAAACTTATCTGGTAAGAATACGACAGAAATTCAAATGTTTAAAATTTATGCCGCGGCATCGAAAGGGATTTCTTGACACGGCATCGGAAAGCGCGCCAAGAGATCCCCCGACGGGATGCCGCCGCGCACTGCGGTATGCTACGACACGCCGAAGGACGCCGTCGCCGACGAGACAGTCCAAGTGCTGGTACGTGCAAGTGCTGCCGATGCATACATTGGCGGGACGCGGCACATCGCGTCGCGGGATGCCTTGGTAGGCCGCCGGAATGCAACAGTATGTAAGCGGCTGGCTGCTGGCAAAATCCCTTGCCATTTCGCCCCGGTGTGCGTAGGCCTAGAGATTACTCTGTAGCCACCCTGTGGAATTTATCGAGTGTAGTTTTGTTAAAGCGTATGTTAGCTTTTGGATGTCCATACCGTCCCCGCTATGTGGCTAGCAAACGTAAAGTCCGGGACTGGTCGGCTTTTGAGACAAGCAGGTAATATCGTAGTAGGATTCTAATTATACACATAAGCAGCCCCTTGCTTAACATTAACCGCTTCGGGAAATGTAAGTTTAGTAATAATATTTAGACACCCTTTGCGTAAACAACGATTGAAAATCTGCTCTGTAGAGATCTTTACAAAAATGTTTATGGTATGTAAAGTCCACACGTCTGCACTAGGCCAACGTGGTGGTCTTTGGACTAAATCCTCTGATTTTAATTCACGATTGCGACGTGTGCTAATAATGTGAATTTATCATGCATAATATTGTTCAGCTTTTCTCAAGTTGAGGGACTCCATTTTGAAAACAGTCAAACAACAGACCTCATTTTTAAAAGTCTTATGCCATTTGAAAATTATGTTATGTCTTTGTAAGTGTGGCCCTGAAATCGTCAAATTAAACCCGTGATCTCTGTTTCTTTGGTCCATTCCACTATATCTAGATAGCCGCTTTTACGTTTACAATCCCGATTTGCCTATACGCTTATATCGCTCGCTCTGTGTAAGATTAAAAGATTCCGACGTATTGCGCTTTAGACGTAGTTAAATTACCTAGATACAGTTGCGCTCCAATTCCAATTCATCGGAAATTAATCGAACTTTGGGCTGTTTCTGTTCAGTTATTGTTTTGCATCGGGTGCATTGCGTTTTCTGACGTGTTGTAATTTGTTCCATTTAGCACACGTTGTAACGTGTTGGCATCGAACGATAAACTTTTACCTTTTTCCTTTTGTAGTCCCGTCTGTCCTATATCCAACCGTCCGTGATGTATTGTGTTTAATCATCACGTTCAATGGCATTCCCATAATGTCTACAAATGGTATTGATATTAAGTGAGGTCATTTTGGTAGAGCGAATAGGTTCTTTGTTAAGTTTCTCCTTGTGGATCTATATACAGGCAATATCTTTTTGTGGCACGGGGCTCTATGGAATTCAGGGTTATACCTTTGTACACTCATTCACCATTTGTTGTATTTTTTATTTTGGTTTTGAACTTTGTTTGTAATAATATGCTGTGTATAGATTATTATATTATGATATTTACGACTTGTGGGTGGGCGTCTAAACTGCACTGTTGAACTTTATTTTCTTTACAAAAGTTTTCATTTTGATAGCTTAGAAATTACGTGTTGTTGTTATAAATCGATTGAATGAAGTTGTCACAGCTAATATTTTATTTACGTTGTCTGTCTCATCGCTTTGTTGAACACATGCCTCGTTAACTTTATTGTTTGGTTGGTTGCACCACCTACTACCTAGTAATGATTCGTTATTACCGTTGAAGTTATATGTACAATAATACAGTATACCTTTTCTTTTCTTGGAAGAAATAAATTTGCGCTAAAACAATTATCGGCTTATTTTTATAGTTATCGTCGTAAAATAAAACTATTCAGAATTCACATTTCTGCAGTGTTCGGGAGTTAGTGGTGCGACTGTTGCTTCGGCGGCGTTAATTCTGCCAGGCTACGTTATTAAATTGTCATTCGTGGACCGGCCGCTTTTTACGCTTCTGTGAATCTCTGTGACAAATGTACTATAGTTTCAACTCTTTTTTTATGGGGGATTAACCGGTCGGTTTGGTGTTATCTACTAGTTGTATTTTAGCTTGTGCAGTCTGTAAGTTATTGGGTGAGTTTATTTTCTATGTGGACAAAATGAAGGTATAAAATGAAACGAAAATGTCGCGATAATTTGTGAGTCAAAATAAGCGTAAGAAATGGAGATCGATATGCAAAGTAGGTTGGTTTGAGGAGAGTGTACTGTGTAGTATGGAGGTCGGGTTGGTGCGTGGGTATGATCGATGGCATTGCGTGTGGAGCGCGTCTGAGACGCTTGAGGAGGTCGTGCGTTAGGGCCCGCGTGGCGCTCGCCGCTCGGCGCTCGCGAGCGCTCAGCGCGGCGACCCGCACCGCGCGCCGCGCGCTACGCGCCGCCGACCCAGCGGCTGCGGTGCGCTGTGCCGCCTTGCGACCCTCATCCAGCTCCGTAGGGCGCGTCACGTGGCTCCTCTTTGTTTTACGCCACCCGTCGCCGCCATCGCGATCTCATCCGTTGGCACGATGTGCGCCGCCGCGCCTACCCTACTTTGCGCATGCCCAACGTGAGCATTGTGCTCCCCCTATGACTTGATTTGGGACAATACATGCGATTCGAATCACTGTATGGTGTATCGGTACGGCGCGTGGATATCGTGTGACGTCGCTAGCGTCACAGGCACTGGCTCAGTGGTGGTGGTGGCGGAGGTGTAGTGGTCCCTCAGACCGTCCGCAGTCAGTTAGTTCGCTACTGGAAAGGGAGCGCGCGGCAACGTCGGTATCGATCTGAGCGTTTCGCGTGCCCGCTCGTGCACAACGTTCTCTCGGGATATTCGCCCAGTGGTCGCCGTCGGCGCCGGCCTTACTGTACGGAATACGGTACACGCGCCGTGTATTTATTTATTTCGTCCGCTCGATCATGCTTGCCGAAGCTAATTGATAACGTGATATACATCCGCGAGCGCACCGCTTTCAGCCAATCGGGACTTCTGCAACTTATTTGATCGATTTCGAGCAGCGAAACTTTGGTAAGTTTAAATGTAACTGTCCGTTTATCGCAACTTTTTATTTAAATCATTTTAGCGATTCAAGCGAATGTAAAGTTATTCAAGTTTATTTAAATTAATATGAGTTTCTTTTGTTACTTTCGGAACATTATTATTCTTTTGGCTTTTTAGATTTTTGTGATCCTCCGTCCATTCTATTCGTATAACGCGTGTTTGTGTAAAGTGTGCTCAAATATTTCTATTGAGTGTTGTAGCCGGCCATCTGGTTTATATTCTAAAGTTAGATTGTAAAATCGTAAACCACAAGGAATCATCGGTATATAGGTATTTGTAGATCGGTTTGTTCGGCGCAATCCACTTTGATATAAGAATAATTCTTCGAGATTTAACACAACAAATATATAATTCTTACATTTTAATATCAATGTTTGTCTGTGTTTTTATTAATTTTAAATATATCATAAAAGATACTCTGTGAGTTTTCGCACATGGTTGTAATTTAAATAAATGTTTGTAAAAAAAATGTTTGTATATGGAAATACATATTCGGAAACCTGTCTGAATATATATATATATATATTTCAATATCTAGCAATGTGTTTCCGGAGTAACAAATAATTATCCGCAAGTTGTCGAGTGATGCGATCGCGTTACTACGGTGTGAACTGTGGCCATACAAAATAATTACTTACTTTTTCATAGTTAAAAAATAACATTGAGAAAGTTATAAAAAATAATTTATAGTACCGTTCCGAAATAAAACAGTACATTAAAATATAAAACATTAATTTAGAATTTGGTCGCCCTTGAAGATACTATCTCCAACATGAACTAATATATATTTTATGTTATCATGAAATTATTACCATTTAATACAATGTAAGCGCGCACACTGGCGGCGTCGGTATCGTGACAAACTAATGCACACTTATCTGCGATATATTTTTCGTACAAATATTTATGATATATATTTTCACGCGGCCGACGTAGGGAGACTTGCGCATGTGGTATTGTTTTAATTATAATGCCGTACAACTCATTAAAAATGTAACTGGGTCTGGTCAAGTTATTTTGGCGTGTCGTATACAAATTTTGTTTTTGCCTAAAAGGGACAGCAGTGTTTTCAGGCGACATACTACATTATTTATGGATTGTGGCCCTAATTTAATTCCATAAAGGTGTGCAGTATATACGACCAGTGTATAATTCCAACTATAAATTACAGAGAATACATTTAAAAAAGAGTACGGTTACTCGGCAGTCGGTTGCAAGTAACAATAGAATTGTTAAAAAGTAAAGGAAATAACCGAGAGAACTCAAGAGAGGATGATTGAGTTCTTGCTTGTGCACGCTTTGTTTTCCGCAAGTTTTCTCTGCTCTTGTTTCACCTGTGGGAAGTCGGCACCACAAAAATGTTTATTATATGATGGATACATTTATCCACAGGCCATAAAATGTCCATCGGCCTCGAAGCTTAGTCGTTAGAACTTATTATTGAGATAACAGCTGCCTTGACGTGTACTCACGATAAAAAACTACCACTTCAGTCGCAAAAATCTCGATTTCTTACGTATCATGATTATATTTTTTTCTTACCATGCCATTTAGCAATGGGGGCAGTCGTTAAGCCGCGTCAAAGATCCAACGGGCGGCTTAAAAAATTGGCGCTAGACTAAGCGTCTATCTACATAAATTTATCCGTCCACTAATCCGCATGGCATCGCCGCTGTTGACCGAGACCCAAGCTCCTCAAGCAAAAACCATTTGCATCACACTCCAACTAACAGACTATACCTACTGGGGAACGGGTTGAGAGCCGCGAATAAATGTCGCAATAAGGCACAGAGTACAGACGAACAGTCACCAATTAGTCACGGCCGCCGTCATTCCGCTTTAACATTTCATTTAACAACCGAGAGGACCACGGCTCCTTTTAATTTTCACGGAATATGAGATGCTATTAGAGCACACAGTGAGTGCTAAAGGCGAATGTTAAATGTTCATAAATTATTCCCGACATTAATAATTTCACCAGCGGACAGGAGATTAGCATAAGCCAGGCCGGAGCGAGTGCACCAGGTGGAAAACGGCAATCAAACGTAATAAGGCTCTAGTAACTATTCCGTTTGAAAACGGCACTTAACACTTGAAAGGCAGGACCGACGTTCCCAAAGTGCAATCCCTTGTAAATAACGTCGTTGTTTTGCGGTTTACTATGCCGAGTATCTTGGGACGAGCTAGTCGTATAAATAAGACGCTGAATGCCCTGGATTCGGTCATTTTGTAGCGTGAGATGCCAAAACTCGATAAGTGTAGGCACCTACCTCTTTAATTATTTCGCACAATTTACTAAATGTTACGTACCGCAATAATATAGGCGAAGGGAATTTAAAATGCTGTATTTATTTTTTCTGCGGTTATTTTTGTAGTCGGTTAAGTAGCAGTGTTATTTAGTTAGCTAATCCTCACCTATTCTGTCCTTGTTTAAGCAAATAAATATGTAATGAAGTATACATAACTAATACGAACGACTCACCTAGACTCGCCGAGTTTTAATATTTATAAGCATAACTTGAAATAAGAGCAAAAAATTTAATAATAACACGGTTTACCTTCCTCCACTTCTTGAACATGTCCTATTGTTCTACATTATATTACGTAAACGTACACTGTTGCTTTAAATAGATATCATTGTTTGTCTTCGCATTTAGATGCTTATGTTGTGTACAAGTAGCGATCTAAATGCTGCCATCATTAATAAGAGAACACAGTTGCTTAAAACAATATACGACATGGAAGAGTTTACATATTATTAAAAGCAACATACTTGGTCTCTAATAAAAAAATGATTTTTTTCGTCTTCAACCATCATTAAGGAAATTGTAAAAGCGGCTGGAACGGGGTTTGTCCGCCTTCCATTTCGTGAATAAATATATGTTACGGTCAAAGTAATTAGTATGTTAGTTCTTATCGAATCATAATAATGGTGGGTGTGGAGGCGATAAATTCTCTAGATTTCCCCAAAGTGACCGGCTGGTATAGTATGTTGGTCATAGTAATTAACCTCTAAAAAAGGTTTAATTAACATACGATATAATTATTTATTTCCTCCATTGTTGTGAAGTTGAATAGTTATACTGTAGTAATTTTGGACTACGGAGAGAATGCGCTGTCTCAAACGTTTTCGGTCCCAGAGAAAACCGAGGGAAAGCATGGACATTGCTGCCATGTTTCATTAATTAAATAACAATACCGGAAATCCAATATAGCCCACCTTACGTACTTTTTCTTTGCCTATTCCCTTCGGTTATAAGAGACGGCAACGCTTCTACGATTCAAGCGTTGTACATGTTCGTGGGGGGAGTTAATCACTTACTATTAAGTAATCCGTTTGTTCGTTTGCCGGATTGTAAAAAATCATCCGCAATGTAGGTATATTCGGATTATAGAAATACATTTGAGACGTTATATATTGTACAGTACGCGAGCTTGGAATAATGAACGCCGAGACGCTTTTTCTTTTCCATTGGTATCGACGTATATAGTTTCTTTGATTCAAACGGATCCACACACCCCTCAATGTCTTTGACAGATAGGAGTGACATGCCATTACGCGAACTTAAAAGTGCTCTTTTATCTCGTGTAGCTTAGCTTTTGAGAATTCAAGATTAAGTGTGTTTGAAATTGTTTATTTTACTTATTTGACAAGTGATGTCCTCAAGGGAGAAAGTTTGCTCTACTTATAAGTGTAATATATTGAAATAGAAAATAGTTAAACCGATGATACGTTTTTATAATTTCAAAAATATCAATAAAAAAGTAAAATATCAATCAATAATTATTTTCTATGTATGAGGAAGATTAATAATTTACAATAGAACCTATATTTAAAAATATATTATGAAGTGTCATATGTATGATACATTTATTACGCAATAACTAACCCAACAAAAAATGATCTTTAAAATTGTAATCTCCTATTTCGAGCAACATTTCAAACAAATCTGAATTCCCTGCCGCCGTGAAAGTCGTGTGCACGGATTTAAAGTTGAATATGGAAATATTTTCACGTTTAATATAAAGAGAATCGCAAATGCGTTAGCGAATTTAAAAGATAAACAACCGCCTGTACTTGTACTCAATTTCAAAGCCCTTTCGTTATGAATTCCAAACATTTTACCTGTAATTTACCTACAACTAAAATAAAAGCATGAAATTTTCATCGAGTGTCGTATTTTGTAAACCAATATTCACTTTGTGTTCTTTTGGATTCTCTTGGCGGATTGTTATAAAATTTAAGAGAAATTTTGGTCAAATTCTTTCACGAGAAAGCGATAGATGTTAACTGTGGAATTAAAAAGCTATATTTTGATTAAAATTCGTCACATATCGTATTGGTCATATCTTATGTTCGTTAAAGGCGTAGAGGAACCACTTTTATATAGTTAGCGGCGCGGCCGACTTTTCTCGGGTGCAGAGATTTCTTGAATCATCTTCATACCAGAAACATCTTATTTCCTGTGTTAGCTTTTATATATTTAAACTCAAGCTAGGGATCATACCGTTTTCTTCACTTCCTTTTCCATCTTCGATCAGGATGAACTAGTTTGGCCTAGGCTATACTGGTTTGTCCTATCACGTTTAGGGTAATCTGGTTTTGCCAAGGCAGAACTAGTTCATCCTATAATCCGATGTGGACGATAACATATACATATTTTGAATTTTGTTCTATTTCGTCACCCGTCAATGAAAGGCAATGGAAAGTCAGTTTTTTTACGTTGGTTAGACTTGTAACCTTGAACACCTTTTACGTTTTCGGTCGATTAAAGAAAGACCATCACTATATTCGTTTTTACTATTTTCTCGCAGTTTGTTTCATTTTTTTTATTAGTTACTCTGCTATTCGGGACGTAGACAAATACTACAAATCAAAAATCATGAATTAGGTCCAGTCGTTCTCTTCGTACAAGTGTTCGAACAAATCCGAATTTATTTTATATATTAGAAGATTACACGAGCAGACAACGACCGGTCGGCAAATTTATATGTATTTTGGCGGTAAACAAGGACACAGCAAACCATATAAAAAAACATATTCGCTGAAAATCATATTGCCGTTTCCACGGCCGTATCATAATTTATTAACTACAATGACGGTGCTGGAATAAGATCGGTTATTCTTCAAACGACTATGTTACCATGATGCAGAGCTTTTAGTTATATTACTTAATAACTTAGCTGTTAAATTTTTGAAAAGCAATAACTAAATAAAATCTTGATCTAGAAATCGATCTACCCATTTGGGAGTTACACAGTCAGTCTATTTAAGTCCCGACCCAGTTCTGCTATTAAACCTCGAATTTTAAGTAAATTTGTGGAATCTAAAGCGAAATTTGTCTACTGCGTTTAATTTGATAGCAATATGCGATTAAAATAAATTAACTCTTTTACCAACTGATTAGGTAATATCCGGCTACTATGCAAATTGGTTAATTACATAGAACGTGATCGCGTATTTGTTGAGCTCAGCATTTAAATTTTTTGCCTCTATTCCTGCGCCGCGCGGCGTTGTGATGTAGACGTTTTGGAAAATTCTCAATATTCGCATCACCGAGATTTTGTATTCGCTGTAATGGAGAACCCACGTTTTCAAGTGCGCAATTCAGTAAATTGAAATTTTCTGCCTAGTATACACTCACTGGATATCTTTGTACCTCGGGTCTAATTTAAAAACATTTCTTTCTCTTTTGTATGGATATTTAGGCGCGTTTCGGTGAAATGAGATGGAGATACATATATTTACGAAGTGCGTACTGCAGAGACGTTGGTGAATATACATTTTCTTTATTAACACCAGTACACAGTTGAACGTTGTTGCCGAAGATTATTTTTTTCTTGGACATATATATATTTAATCTGTGCCATATGTGACTGCAATTATTAGATTCCAAAGAACTGGAAAGTTTTGTTAGCTTTAGCAATGCTGAAATTATATAATTAACTCACGGTGAAGTTTGGCCGGCCAAATTTATTAATTTACGTTGGCTGATGATGCATATTCCGGCCAATTTATTGCTTTGTGCACGGTCTGCCGGCACGGCACCAAGCCATCAACGCGGTAAATGAAGCTCAAACAAAACTGCCTCTCGATGCATGTCATGAAGAAAATTCTCGTTGGTTACTGTAGGATCTGCCAGTGTTTGACATCATCCGACGTTCTACGACAAAACGAACAAGTGGCATCTTGATTGAAAGCCCTCACTTTTCGGTCGCGATTCAATTTGGTCCCACACACACTACACGGCTCGTGTGAGAGACAAATGACACCGCCGAAAGAATTCCTACATATTTAACTCTACGCCGGATAACCTCGACCTTTGCCCTCGTTAGGATATTATAGGCCTTTTTCCTTCGATATTTATTCAATACCTTTCGAAATATGAAGACACTCTGCGATCGATCTGAAAGGGCGCGATGTATTATGATATATTTTCATGAGAATGCCGAGATTTGCTAAATAGCAATATGGTATATCCATATGACTCGAAAATCAAATAAGGGATTAAGGAGCGAACAATATTACATTTTTCCCTTGTTAGCTTTACTGATTTCCATTAAACTGGAGTCTCTTATGACGTCAGATTCAATTCTGAGTTTTTCACCTCCATCTGTCTGTTTGCTGATATTTGATATTAGGCATATTCCACTTGCTTCTGGCACTAGCTTTTTATATTGTTCAGGGAAAATATTATGGAGATTTCAAAGTAAGGATGTATTCATATTAGAAAATGGAACATGGGAAAAAAAAATGGATCACTTTTCAGCTACCATTTTAATCCTGTTGTGAGTAGGATCCAGTAAGGTATAAAATAGATTTCCATCTCAACGGGTTTGATATAAACAAAGCCGCGACTTCAAATATATTTCTATGTATGTATATGAATACGAAGTAACGAAGGTGATTAAAAATTAAAGTGTATGTATAGGTAGTGTTACCACGTGAGCAAGCACACGGTTTTAGATCTCGCGGAGAGGCGGCGCGGCGAGGCGCGTAAACCAACGGAATCCCCGACTACAAGCTTCCCACCCGTTCTTTGAGACGTTAAAACGCATAAATATATTTATTTTTTACTTTTCAAATGGCAAACAGACATAAGATTTGTTATTTGAAACGTATGTTTCGACTCTGTGGAGGTGTTACGTACAAATTATTTTTCCCCTGTTTTGAAACATTCTCCACTGTTTACTCGATATTTATACTTAACAAAACAAATGCTATAGTTTGTGTCAATTCTTTGTTTAAATGACCGGTGTTGAATATTTAGATACAGCCCATGTTTTGCAAATCCGCACTTAGGTGTGCCTCGGATTGCATACCTACTAAATAAAGGAAAATATAAATTAAAATAAATTTGATTCAAAAGTGACTATTGCTACCAAGCTGTTATAAGTCCTCCTACTACTTATAAAGTCACATGAATAAGGTGTTTTTTAGCCGAATTCGAATATCTAGGCGTTTGAAAAACATGATTAGAATTATATCGTAGTTGTATTAACAGCAATTATCAGTAAATATACTTATAGGTATAATGCGTTGTGTAGGTACATTAAACGGACCTCTTGCGATACGGCAGCATTTGAAACAAGTAAGTGAAGGAATACCTTTTGTAGCCTCTACGTAGCTTTGTGTTATTGTGTAGTCCCTACCTGCGCAGTAAGGGAGAACTTTGTATCACACCGGACCCGGATAGAAAAAGCTTCACAAAACTGCTAGTCATTTGGAAGATAAAGTATTTGTACAAAAATATAGTACGCGTTGTTACAGAGCAGGTGTTTGTTAACGTTAGCGAACAGGTGCTTGCAGACATACACGGCTGTTACGTCACAAGCGAGTGGACAGTGCTCCTTAGAGAATTGTTACAGTTTACTCCACCGGCGGACGATGTCTTTGTCAGCGCTTACATAATGCCCACCATGCGAAGTGTCAGCCCGACCATCGAATCAGACAGACACATTGAATTCGGAATGACATACGAACCTTAGCACGTCCCCGGGACTATAAAATGTGTCTCTGGACCCTTACAGAGGCTCTTAAATGTACTGGCTTTTTAGACACGTCCCTTCGCAACGGCGGTTTTATTACGCTACAGAAATGTTATGGATCAGATAATTTTGCTCCCGAGCCGCATGATCTAAAAGCTAGTATTGTTATTATATTATTTTCTTGGAGTTTTGTGTTCAAGCTGGAGTTCCCTGTTTCGCTTTTCTGACAACGTTAATGCGGGACAGCGTTTCGCAATTGCTACCTGCACCAAGTTTCAAACACCTCGTATTTATTGATGCAGAGAAAATTTATTTTCTCTTCACGTACAATGTGAATTGTATAAGAAAATAAACGCATTGTAAATGTTTGGAATATATTTCCATCGAAAAACATAATGAGCGGCGGTTAATTAAAAAGCGGAACACAAATTCGAAACCATGTGTGCGAATGTATCCTGTACTAATTGGAAACATTTGAGCCGCGCTGCCAATTACCTACTGACGATTACGTCACAAATAACATATAATAGTCGATGATTCATGATTCCGTCTCCAAGTTAAATTAACAATGACAACTGATTATTCCGAAATTGCTGTTCAGCTATTTTAAATCTTTCCTTTTTATTCCAAGTTGATTGTGTGCTGGGCTTTTACAATACTTTTGTGTCAATTCTTAGACGAGACACGGAAATGGCTGTCGGGTCTCCGGCAATCTCGTTGACTTAATGAAACCCAACAGAAAATCTATATTTCAGGCAATTTTATGTGCGACATTAGTGCCTTATTATACGACAAAATTACAATTTCTAATGTATTATGGAAAGATGGAAACATTTAACATATTACGTAGATAAATGCCTAAATAATCAATAGGTGGCATTGAAGTCCAAGCATACCATATTTTTCGTTTCTATAATAGTTCATAATAGCTAGCAAGCTAGTTCTAGCATTAGACCTAATAAATACTTTATGAGAATCAGTCAGTACGGAACGTCATAAAAAATGCACTATAATGGAGGTGGTGGCATTTAAATCCACTTTGACTTTCGTTTCGAATTATGTATAGTCATATTATTAGTGTGTGCAATACTGGATAATAATGGCTATATTATGTACTTATATATATTATGTAAATTTATTAAAACATACCACATGAATAAGTGACACAAAAATATGGAAGCAAATAAATAATCCGCTACATAACAAATATTTGCTGCCACAAATACGTTCTCTTAGGACATGCTTCTCTCATGGTATCTTTATTACGTGAATACGGCACGAGCACAATTATGTTATAACAATGGCTCTAATGTTATAAGAAAAAAACGCTGGGAGAAATATGTATTCGTTTCGAAAAAAACATATTCAATAATATTATGTTATGAGAAAAGAAAGGTCGCTCATAATTTTTTACCTAATCTTACAAATTGGATGACTCGTACTCGACTCGTATCTGACAAAAGATGTGTTCGGGGAAATGTTTGGGGTATACTGCGGGCAATGGCGTCTTATAAATAATAAAACTGGGGTGTGATGCGCGTTTCGCGTGGAGTAGATTTAATACGTCGCGTCGCCCGTAATTACTGGACACGCTGTGTTCCCGGCGCCGGCCGCACCAGCCGCACTCGCCGCGCCGCTCGGCTATCTGTTCGCGCTAATGGCACTAATCACTACAGAACCGCACGTTGCACCCTGCACACACGCTTAATCACCCAGCTCTTACCGAACGCCCTCCATATATATCTCGACCATTACACTTTATCTTCGACACGCGACGCGACCATTGATACTGTAATACGCTACATGCTCGTGTTAACGTCATTAACACTCGCTTGCAGCCAACAACGTTACCTTTTGCCGTTGTTTATATCTCATTACATAATCGCAATATTACTTGACAAAATATAGTGATTATTTTGTGCATTGTATAATATTAATTGCCTCATCGTTCGCGTAGTCCTAACAAATGAAGAATTTAATTTCTGTTTCAAGGCAACTAATCTGCTCGTTATAAGTTGCGATTAAAAGAGAGTATCTAAGGCTAGCTGATAAGTCGAGGACCCGTAAGGCCAAACCTTTCTTTACTTACCTCTTAAATGCATAAAAGTAAATATTCCGATTCTAGCTATTGAAATGGGAACTAAAGATTTTCCGTACCCCTATAATATATTTTACAATAGCATAAATTTCGTTGAAATCGTGGTCAATGTTCTCTTGATGAGTACTTTTCGTTAACACGCCATGTGACACCGTGATTAATAAGACTAGGCTTTATTACTTTCTCAATATTTTATGTTCGTGAGCACTTAAAAGTGTAAGCAACACTCGATGACAAGGATCTGTTTTAATTAAACTTCTTTTCGTGTATAAGTTAGACCATATTGGAGCTTGTAGAAGGAAAGTTCAGACAACGGAGTAGCACACCGTCTAGCACTTAAAAGATTTTCGTCCAATAAACTTAACTTGTTAAAAAGCAACTTGTTTACTAATGGTTTAAAGATAATTTACAAACCGTACCCCTGTTAGTGCACGGGGAATAAAAACCCTTTCATAGTTAAGGTAACTAATGGAGGCACTGTATTTATATGCGTCTTCCCCTTACAGTTAAACACAGTCTTCAATAAGCATTAACTGAAGAGTATTCTCTTTGGAAAAGCAATATTACCTACAGACTACAAATGTATTATCTAGCAGGATCTAGACTGGTTGAGTGATCACTTAGACAAGATAATAACCAACACCTTTCAAGACAATCTGCTTGTTTTATTGTGTGGCAGATTTCTCCAACTAACATCATATATAAACGTGATAACAGCAGTTATTCCCTGACAATAATTATGTTGTATTTGTACGGCTAGACAATTGTTATTCGCCTCGTTTCCAATCAACACATACACACCGCGTGTATTATATAATTTACGACCAACATCTCTCTTACGTCACAAAAATGATTCATTGTGAATTTACTTTTCGTGATTAACGATTTTCATATTTGCTAAAGTCATTCAGCAAGATTCTCGTAAAGGTTTCCATCAGGCGGTTTTATTACATTGCTCTAAATCCGGGTGGTTCGATTGTTTTAGTATCCAAACCAATGTAATTATTTTTATAGCCAAAATTGTGCCACAAATCGACATTATAGACGTTTTTACACGCGGCGGAAAAAGGGTCGTCAATACCATCACTTAAATAAGTGGGGCATTTATAACCATTTTCCGACTCATAATTGTTGGCGCAAAATACGTGTGTTCATTTCATTGACGAAGATGGAAGTTTTCTTTTCTCTCTTAATTAAATGTTACTTTTGACATCGTTTACTCCACAAGCCGCGCCGTCGTATTACTTTAATAATATATTGTGACACACGCGTGTTTACTGTGAAAGATTTACGATTTGTTTTTATATGCTTCGCTTTGACGTCACTTATATTTTATATCCAATTTGGAAAGAAGAGGGGTTGAATAGGAAAAATACATGACATATTTTCAACATTCTGACTGTATATAAAGTTCATAATATGTGAATTGAGTCATTAGTATTTTCTTTTCAAACGATCGGTTCATTAGTTTAATTATATCTTATTGCAAACGTAATCGAGTTCGCATCCTAACCTAATTTAATAAGTGACTCGAAATCCGGGTTATAACTATATATAAAAGCGGTGTTCATAAAACGTTATCATATAATAATTTCTAGACGAAGTCTGTCGGCGCCAACACGGTCACATCTATAATAACTGGAAATACGGTAACTCCGTATGCCACTTTACACGGCAAACTTTCATGACAAGTACCTACCGCACAAACGGACCTGTGTCATAAGCCTGTACCTGCTTATATCGGACAAGACATTGTTTCATACAATTGTGTCCATTTACTTTGTAGACCAGTACAACAATCGCGCCAGCGGACACTTGCGCACGTTCTTGTGTCGTATTATCGAGGTGAAATGAAAAGAATACTCCATTAAGCACGGGATTTTGTATGCAATTTCTTCTTTGCTACTCATGCTTGTTTTGTTGATCGTACTCAAATCAAATTTCTGCTGCCCGTGGGGGAATTTGGATGCTAGTGTTGGCGTAAAAAAGTTTTGTAAAACTGTTATTTCACCGACATTTTAACTACGTATGCAAATGTATTTTCATGGTGTCCGATCAGAGAATCGATTTGGGATCTCACGGTGAACAGCTTCTTCTTATTTCGTTAAAATAACAAGGCTATATGAATCAATAATCATACTTTTTAAATGTATTATATCCCATACACAATCCGAATGAAATGATCGCAATAAACCAAACAATACCCATTCTTTACCATTTCTTATTGTCGATAAATCTTTAACACGGACAATGAAGGTTTTCTTTTGCCCCAACATTTACAGTAATTGTATAAGTTTTGAAAATAAACAGATTAAAAGTGGAAAACACTTGAAAAAAGGATATGTAAGCGATAAGGTTTCCGATAATAGGGAAAAACGTTTTTTGTGTTTTGCTCCCAAAGTAATTTAACTTGTAATTACGAAAAGTCGAAGTTGGAGAAGTACTTATATTGTTAATCATAACTCAATTTACTTTTGTGATACCCTACAAACAATACGTATTTGACTAAGTTAGATTAATGCGCTTAAACACGTCACGAATTGTGGACGTTAAACGTGTAAGCACGTACCGCCGCAGTAAACCCGAGACTCCAGTGCTATTCAATTGAATCCGCGTGTTGCATGTGAAATTTGAGTTCGCCGTCCAGACATACAATAGTTATATTCGCAATACAGTATTACGGCGATTCTAAAAGTACAAACGCTGAATTTAAAAAATGTCAATATGCATTGGCGAATCTCATTAACCGACACTTGTAAAAACTCATTTATACATAAAATAAAGTTGAAACCGATCGATGTCTGTATATGGAAATGGATATCTGTATAAATGAGTAAAACTAATTGGGTCTGTATTAACGCAATAGAACCGAAACAATGATTTTTAGAATTTTTGTCTATTTGTCTGAACGGTTGTGCGCGATGGACTCGGACACGGCTTAACGAATTTCGATGGAATTTGGTATGGACGTAGCTGATGCCCTGGATTAACACATAGGGTACTTTTATCCCGAAATATGTAGTGTTATCGTGCGATTATGAAGGAATTCTTTTTTATACTCAAAGGGATGGGACTGGATTAGGTACATGCCTTGAGTGAAAACGAGATGGGATGGACGGGATATAACGGGTCGGGACGGGAAGGGTAATTCCAAATGAAGTAATTTCAAATAGAGTTAATCACGCAGACGAAGTTTGCGGGCAGAAACTAGTTCAATATAAATATGCTGTATGTTAGATCCTCCTGTTCGTCGATTGAATTGTGCGCTCTGTTGACCAAATTCATTTTGAGTTAGATCAATGTATTAATTAATCAATGTAGTATTATATATTAAGGGAGGGAAGGGATTTCCTTAGTTTATTTAACAGTAAAGTAGTGTTGGGTAAACAGGCGTTAATAAATTATTAACAACAACCTCTCAGAAGACGATCTAAATATCATTCCCTTGTCATATCACGCACTAATTATATTATCTATGTGATTTGATGATTCAGAAAGCCTGACCGTGTCATTAAAATAGAGTGAACTTTCGCGTGCTGTGGTCTAACCGTTGTCATCACGTCAATTTACCGTCGTCTGTTTCAATTAAAACGTAGAATTATTAGAAATAGTCGCTCCTGCCTTTGAATTTATTGGAATTAATATTCAAATACCTTTCGTTATCGGATTGGCATCGTGCGTCAGTGGCTGAGTGATTAAAATTTATGTTCGTTAAATGATATTATAGTATTCAGAGCAGTAAGCCTTTATCGGCTTAAATTTTAGTGAAAGTGGTGAAAGTGATATTTATTAATATTTGACGATGTCAGATAGGACTACGAATAACTATTACGAATTATTGTGTAATAAAATATTATAGACACAATCATGTCGCAATATAGTAACCATTAGCTCATCGATCCACTATTGTCTTAACTTTGATATGTGATTTTGATAATACCTATTATGTTCATAGGAGGGTGAACATCCAGCAATTTCGCTTATAGTGTATCTAGGTAGCCTTGACATGGAATTTCATCAAGTAGTCCAATTTTCTCCAAACTCTCAGCGGCGCCTTGCTGTATTTGTACTTATATACGTAGAAATACCGAGAGTCGAATATACCTTCAACATAATTCGTAGCCTCATAAATAATTCTCGTGTCAATCTTGATATATCGCTTTGTGTTTCTAGCTCATTTCATCTTTGTCATTAAGGCTTATACCCGCACGCGTGTCACCAATCTATTGATGAAATCAAACCGATTATGAGTATTAAGCAAAGCTACGGATAGATTCAAACGATATTACTGCTGTGTTATTTACAGATAGTTTATTTTTGTAAACAGATTGTAGTAAAATAGGAATACTCTGCTTATTTTTAGACTACAAATAATATTTTGTGGTTGTCTTTTCGTTTACAATTGATAAATATTGAAATCGTACTCTTACCGTTCGTTGCTCTCCCTATCTGATTGAAGTTATAAAATATTTATTTCTCGTCATAGCCCTAAAAATAAAAAGGACCAATTTACTACGTTAAATCTGCCGTATTTTCAAAGTAGTCATCGAAATGAGATTAAAACGAGTTGAATTATATTTTTCTTTATAATACTGCGGTATTCATGTTTTCGTAATCCTAAGCTTCTTAAACACCTTGAATTATTCTGATGAAATTTTGCATCTCTATGGCGACTCGCACACTGCACCGCATTACGTGAGAAGGTTTTTTCTAACGTTGCTTGTAAGTACTGCCATGCAAAGACATTTAAAATGCGTAGTTCAACACACAGACAACGCATTCATACTCAGTGTTACAGATCACTCGCATACATGCAGAGAAACTTGCGCACCGCAAATTCTGGCAGTATTCTATACTATCACCACCGCAAGCTAGGGTAAAATATGGTCTCCACCCCGTACTAACGATACTGCAGCCCCACGCGTTGATGCGATGAAATCCGCATGATGATGCAGATCTGCACTCCTGCAACCACGCGCGTGGCTCCCTCGCCACGCACCCCGCAGCGTGGAGCGGGGCACTGTGCGAATCGCTTATGTGGTCATATAGATGATTTTTAGCCATAGGTTTTGAACTCCGTTGGTGGTCTGTAGCCATAACTAGTAGCAATGGAAATATCACCAATTGATAAACTTAGGCCTGGAAAGCTTTTATGTTTTGATAGTTCCATCAAAACATATTAAAAGAAAACGGAAGAGCAAACTTGATATGGAAAAAATCTTTCTGACCAAATTCATTAAAAATATTATGTTCATGTTAAAGCATAATTATGTATATTCTAAACCGGCGAAACCGTTCTGGGTCGCTAAAGTGTATAAATTTAAAGGGGCGTTTGACGATTATGGTTCAAATATACGACACTCGTCTGAAATATATGTATTAAAATGAGCACCGTATTGGTTTACTTACCTACGACTTATGATTGCGCATCTTGGTCGTGTATCGCCTGAGATACCACACTTATCGCTGGGTTGAAACGATGTGCGCCAGGAATTCTGAATATGCGTCACGTCGCCGTGTAGAGGCAGCGCTTTATTAATGCTAACCGAAAACCATTACATCAGTGACGACCTATTTGTCACAACAAGTACATACATATATCGTGAGTCAAAATGAATGCGAGTGGTTAATTCAACGAGGTGAACATAAAGTCCACTTCACGTTTGCTGTTTTGAATAAAGACCGAAGTAAACTGCTTAGATTATGGCTTGATATTTGAAGAATAATGTGGCGCTTTATTCTACCTTTAGCGTTTGTACTGTTACTACTGACCAGCTATGTTTGACTAACCCATTTACACACATTTATGTGTTAAATTCCAATATTAAGCTTATGGAAAGATTATTTGTAAAACTTAATTACGCAGCCTATGTTGTAATGCTAAGCATAGATCTCTAACATAAAGTGATTGTCTTGTATGATTAAATTGACTATAGTATTCTTAATACAATTTCTTGGACATTTTTTATTCGACTAATGTGAATATGCAAGAATGGAGACAGATAGACGAACGAAATTTCCGAGACACCGCAAGTTTTTGGCCATTAACATTCTATTTGAAGTTTTTACTCTCATCCTTTATGTATTAGTAACACAATTCCCTAATCACCGTCTAATTCTCAATCTATTAACCTACATCATTATAAAAAGGGCATAGAATTATTCTTGCTGAAGCACAAAAGCCTGAATGCTCTGAAGTCAGCCACTCGATAAATTGACTCCAGACAGCTCTTTCTGAATTTACTTTTTATTTAGAGCAACATGGCAAATATTTCGCGACATTTTATCATTTACCTTTTATGAAGTAAGTACCCATGAAATGAGTCTTAGTTGTAGAAAATAAATAACGTACGGCTCAGTCACCCCATGCGCCCTGGGCCTGAACAGCAACAGTTTTATATTTTATTCAGTATGGTTTGAAATTAGTCACGATTTCGCGACACTATCTTCGATTTAAAAATAGTCTTATCAGAATTCAAAAGACAACTCTAGAGATTTCATACAACGACTACTTAATTTACATTAAATTGTTTTAGTTTCGGTGGCTACGGTATTTGTCTAAATTCGTATGCAATGCAACAAAGCTAAATACTTTCGAAATAATTCGCTATTCTGTTTTGAAAACAACCTTTTTAGATATCAACACAATTAGAGTCGAAGTTATGGCGTACCTTAGGAGTTTTATTTTCGCCCACAAATTACTAAAAATAGACGGATACATAGGGATATATTCATACTCATTTATATTAAAATACTTGTTGTGATTTGTGAAAGAAATTATTGTTTTATCATGCACGCTTCGATGAATAGCCAGCCACCTTCACAATGTAATTGGCCGCGAGCAGACATGAGCGGTTTTCACTTCATCGGCTTTCATTAAAAGTAATTGCTTTTCTGTTAAAAAAAACTAATACAATTGAAGCCTGCGAAACGATGCAATTATTGCATCTTTTATTTTATAAAATGGGTGCTTGTGCTGGGATTCTTGTTCTTAATGTTTGCTTAATAGCAAACAAATCTTGTTCAATATTTTTATAGGTAACAAGGAATTACAATTGGTAATTATTTAGCAAGATGCAAGGGCGTTTCCAGTTAATTTCTTTCTTGCCATTTGCTTTAACTATAACCTTAAGTAAAGCACAGTCGTTTTCTTTTCGAATTTATTGATAAGTATAAGGCACTTATTCAGATCTCATCCTCAAATTTTTCGTTAGTTACTCTGGGACATTCTGTACACATCCCATATGCCGCATTGATCCTAGTAACAATAAATGCGCGTGTTTACTCTAGTGCGCAGGGAGTTGCTCTCCTATTTCATGGAGTCGATATTGGTAATATAGATTTATTGGAGGACTTATTCACAGACAAGTCGGTTGCCCATATTTGCCTATAAAACGCGGTGAATAATTTAAAAATATTAAGGTTTTTAGTGTTATATATCAAAAAAGTGCAACATTACGCTTAGTCACAGTAAGGGGGCCCTTCACCCTTGCTGTTTTTGAGCTCTGGCCACGTAAGGACAATACGACGGCCTATTGGTCTCGTAGTGGGCTTTCATAAATCTAAGGGCATTTGTTTTCATGGGCCTTGGGGATGGCCACCTGCAAGGGCCCACGAAATAGTGGAGTGCGCGGAGGTTTCTGTCGGCGCTTCGATGAAATGTATCTTAGTATTTTCTTTGATTGAGAGTGGTTAGGCCATATAGTCCACCACGCTGGCCTAGTGCGGGTTGGCGGATTTACATACCGTAGAAATTCTTTAAAATCGCTACGGTATGCAGGTTTCCTCACGATGTTTTCCTTCACCGTTAACCAAACTCAACCACTCTCAATCGAATCTCTCGATTGTAGATTAGGCCCGTGCCCTGCAGTAGGACGTATATGGGCTGATATAGATAAATAGATAGATAGATTTTCTTTGATAGCCGATGGAACTTCAACATTTCATTCAATTCAAAACCTTAACATAATTTGTCAAGGCACGTTGTCTGGATTGGTGCCCCACCACAAGAGTACCGACACACCTTGCCCTAGATTATACGGCGGAGTCGTGCAATTGATGACTTTTCCCGAGTGTCTCGTGTGAGCTGAGTCTCCAAGCAAGCGCTGTGCTACGTTCTTGTGTTAACTGCAAGCGGATGCTCAGGAGCTATCGTTCAATTTCTCTAAAGTGGCCTGCATATTGGGTGGACCGCTCTCCTGCGACATCGAAGCCAAAGGGGCCTCCCTGTCGGAATAAACCTCTAACTTTTAGCCGTGATTCCTACCATCGCCAAGAGTCGAGAACCGTGGCAGGCAATACTCTTGTTTTGCGAGGACGTGATGTCGCCGTAATCGAGCGTGGACCGCGATCGTGAGCAAAACCATCCGGCTCGTCGGAGCCTCCATGAAAAGAAGCGTCAGGTCAAAAATGGTTGAAACTACATCTCCAGTCTAACATGTTACTGTTATGCCCACTAACTATAGGACTAGAGGGCGTAAGACGTCCACCACGGTATCCCCTGAAGGAAGGCGACCTAAAGGGGTCACCGGAATCACGGGGAACACTGCGGGGGCGGTGTACCGTACCTTATCTATCGTGAACGTCCATAACAAATTAAGCTGGAGTCGAAACCCATTTATAAGTAAGGGACAACTTTGGACCACAATTAGAGGAACCTGTAATGAATCTGCGTCTGGCGGTCATAGGGAAGGAATTGGGGCGATGCTCGCCCTGGGATGTCCAGTGCCGCCCGTAAGGCGCCCGACGGTTAACGTTTTTTTTAGTCGGCATGTTGGCGTAGGATTTGTGAGGGACCCGGCTCGGTCGCATAATTTGCAAGCTAGCAGGGCTGGAAGATATAGTTACGCTACTGAATACCACATTATATTCTACCATGCAAAGGTATAAAATGTGGTCCGTCAAAACTAAATTTTACTCGCTCAAAAATGCTTTTCAAATAAAATTGGTCTATCAAAGATGCATCAAAGCAGAAAGATGTGATAGTGACGTGCTGAATCGTGTAATTGATGCCGCTTTGAAAAGTCACCCTTTGTAATTTTCGAAACATACCTGCAGTCCATTGCGGCGCGAACAGCCCAATGGAAAGGAAAAAAAAAATATTCCAACCAATTTTGAAAAAGCAACAGATAGGTATTGTTGCGGGCGCGTTGATACACTAAAATCCTAGACTTGTTTTTATTCATCGGTTTTTATTTCAGGATTGATTGATGAAATATTTTCCGTTCCTTTGTAACGTACCATTCCATTAAAAGCCTCTAAGTTGAAGAATTAGATTAGCGAGACTATGATTGTCGGTGTTCAAAAGAACAGGATTTACTTGAACTTACTGTTTTTATCGTTATGGAAGTGGCACACAAGGTAGCCTCTCGACTGATAAAGACTGACTGACTAATAAAGCTCTCCAAAGCTCAAGGTGCTCTATAAAAGTTAGAATAAATGAGATGACTAGATTTTTGGGATTGTAAAGACGAAAATATGAAGAATTGAAGAAACCCAGATTTCTTCATTGTCTACTGCGAAACGCGATATCCAAGCTGTTACTTCACATCGATTTTCTATGAGCCAGTGGTACCACTTCAGTCGAGCCGGCCTATTTGTGCCAAAGACACGAACGGCTACAGCGAGGCTCTATCACTTACAAAAATTGATATTTGAACTATAGTCGTTACCTTTGTTCCACTTTTTTGACTCAATAGTAATGTGTGCTGAACACACATACGTTCGTTGACTTGATTTGAAGTAAAGGGTTGCTCTCTTGCCTTTGACGTCATCTACAATATGTTTTCGGTTTTCGGATATCCAGATATTGACATCATAGCAGATATCAATCGCTTCGGTTATCCAACAGCGAAGGCAATAATATCGTGTAAAGATACGCTCGAGACATCACACTCGCCGCCGGCTCCGTAGACATGATTGCCCTGACGTTCGACACAATAAAGTGCCGAGCGGCTCGTAATTCCTTCATTTCACCATTCTTGACGTTGAAGTCTGGAATTAGTTTTAGAATATAAATAAAATTTTACTTTGCCTAAAGCGGATAAATCGCTCGCCAACTTAGCTTAACGTTTTAGGCAAAGAATTGTTAAGACCTATTTTGGTGCGCTCAATTTATGGCAATGCACACCATTACTTTTCATCAATGTGCTCTGAACTTTCCATCGCATCAAAAAAAGTCGCGTTAACACACGATCATACGGTTTTATTGGTTTGAAGTACAATGCATTTCGAACTCTGAATTTTTCTATTGTTGACGACGTTGAAAAATTTCAGCGGTGCAGGCTTGAATTGTTCGACCCGTTTCAGAATTTCTTTATTCAGTCAAGAAACCCCTATGTTAACTTTCAATAGATTTGCTGCTGTTTTTAAAGGTAGTCCTTCAAGTTTCATGACTTCATTATTGCTACGGTTGCATTGGCAACACACTATCGAGGAGCGCTCGGTGAATCTGCATATCCTCTTGAAACCTATTCGCTTCATCGACATTTCGAACTGCAGGATACCAGAATAACTTTCATTTTAATTGCATCATAGCCGTCGGTTTAATTTACATATATTTGCAACTAAAATTGGATATACCTTATCGTATGCCTTTTATTAGCAAAACCAATGGAACGTTTTTGTATAATTTATTAACCGTTAAATTATGTCGATAATATTGTGATTGTATTTATGTTAAAATGTGATTTGTTTAGCACAGTTCGTGACCTATAATTGAGATTACAGTACCGTTCAGAGGTGAACATATAAAGTCTGGATGTAGATTTAATGAAGTGGAATGGTTTAGCTCTAAAGATCACTGTGCTGTCTACTTTGTACTTGCACAATTTATCTTTGGTAAGTGTTTGAGTTAGTTGTTCTTTGCATTCGATAGTTATTTAAATATGACATTTATTAATGTTGAAGGAGTTTACTGAGCCCTCTGTTCTCGGCAGCTTTATTTGTGTAGGAGGTAGTAGAAAATATACACAAAATGTTTTTTTTTTATTAAAGCTTTTCTAGGCACGCCTCGGGAGTTATGAAATTGTTTCGTTTTACTCCCAGTGTAAATACAAATGTACGTATTATAAACCTTCGAATTCAATATTCTATTTAAAAAAAAATAAGCACATAAATAAAATTTAATTGTTTTCCCCCTAAACACGATTTGAATGTCGATTATTCTTTATGATAGATTTTTTTAACGTTGGTTAAGTTAAGATTATTTATTTATCAATAGTACAATATCTTCATGGGCGTAAACATAATACGATACTGTCACTTTTAACTGAAGTAACTATTTACTAATAAACTTTGTAACACTACGATATTTATAGAAGATAATCTCCCAACTTTAAAACCCATTACCACGCTTTTGCAAAAAGATAAAGTTGGAAATAAAAAAACTTAATCTTTCCGAGCATTAAATAATTATTTTTAGATCCTCTGCCAACGATAACAGTGTTTACAAATATCGCAAAGATGAAATCTCGCAGACAGACTCCCATACAAGTTTCTAAGAATTCTTTATTACTGCTTGTCTACTGTCTACGTTATGGAAGTCGTAAAATCCAGAAGTATTATATATTATACACAAACTAGTGGTTTATGAGCCGACGCGACGGGTCAATCAATTATCCTCTATTTTTCATCTTTTTAAACATTCATATGCGGGTGACATTATTTGTAGCTCGTGATTCATGAATTTCTCCGAAAAACGCTGTGTATAAGGTGGGAACTATACCCAGCAGTGGCCGAAAATAATAAGAAATATGAATGATATTTGCTTGTTTTATTGATTTTGCTTGATATGCTGTAATTACTCGTAAAATAAACAAAAAGTAGGAGTAGTTGGTGTTAAAACAAGTGGTAGGCTTTTACGCAATGCGAAAAATGGTGTGGTCAAAAGCGAATTTGATGCCAGTTTTGTGTAGTCTCTTTTTACACACTGGAATATATTTTACAAGTTGTTTTGATTTAATAATAAATAATGAACGAGAATCAATATCTTGTAGTAACACAAGTCCCGTCAACCTGAGTCAACAGATCCTGAACTGGATCCAAAAGCTCGGCGAGTTTCTTAAGGGCACTGGCTAATCTTTAGCCAGCAACAGAATGAATTAAAAATAATCAGTGCAGAAAAAGTGTTTCTGTGCTGAAGTTTTGGCCCCAATTTAAGTTCATGCTTTAAGCAGCAATTTCGGAGCAATTCCTCCGATGCGTCTCACGGAGGCGCAGCGTTGCGCACTGATTAGGTTCTTTTGTTTGCCTCTAACTATCTCCCGGTTTCAATTCACCAAAGTTTGTACCACTAAGGCGTTTACTTATCTTTTAGTTCAGCGATTATTGGACCGAGCAACTTGGATGTCGCTTTAAAGACTTGGAGTACAACTTTGGAGTTACTGACTGAAGTACAGAGCTACAGTAGTTAAACACAAAGTTGAAGAAGACTAAGTGGGTTGCCGGTGCAAAAGGCAAACGAAGACGAATTGCTAATATATTATGTATGTACGTTCGTCGAATGCCGATTAATAATTCAAACAAGGCGTTTGAAATACGGGGTAATGTTTCATAAATATCCGCACACGCTGTTAATTATAAATTTAGATAGGGCTTAAAGTTCTAAACTAGTAATGTTACTCATTCCTAATCACTCTTAAGACGTTAAAACATTTTTGAATGATTTTATGAATGGCATACTTTTCGATTTTTGTAACTTTTTTATCATAATATTTTTTTTTGGGTTCTAGCCTTTCATGTGCATTATAATTATGTTACCAATTAATTAAAATGAGTGACTTATATATATTACTCTTGCTGGTCTAGCAAAATATGACACATGGCTAGGCAGTTACTAGTAATCTACACGGATTGTGGTGGCTAATACAGTCAAGTTGATTATACTTCGCAAATTTAATGTTAGCACGATTTCAGCGTGAGATGTCGTTGTTTACCGCGTGCACTACCAATTACAAGTTTTGCCTCAGGTAGGGTTTGGAAAGAGGGATAAGTGTAGGAGAGAGGGGTGCGGAGTGTTGGTTCGCTCGCACCGTGCATTAATTTGGTCGTTTCACGTGTCTGCTCCTCGCGGCCTTTCCTCGCCGCCGCTAATCAGTTTTAACAAGTTACATAGTTAACAATTTTCGAACAATTTCTGTGGCGTGTTTTAACAGAATATCATGTGGCTATTTCATGAGATTCGTGATTCTTTTGTTTTACTTTTGAGGCTTTAGTTGCCCGTGATCTCGGCACCGTGATAGTGAGTCATACTTGGGAAATTTATTTCAATTTTCTGTTTCACAAAGTTCTAAACTTGGGGAAAAACGATTTTCGTTCTCGAATTACGTGTGTATTTTATGCGCTTCCTTTTTTTTTATTATAAATAAAACAGCTACGATATTGAACTCATACCTATTTAAAAAAGTAATTAATACAGAAACCTTCTAAGGTAAAAACCATTTAAGATCTTTTCCTGAGAGTTCTCACCGTTGAATTATTTCCCCTAGTAGGGATTAAATGTAGATGCGACTTTAATCCTAACAGAATCGCACAGCTCCGCGTTTCTCTCACGTACGCGTCAGTATGAAACGTCGTGGTCTGGGTGGCTTCTCTTTCAATAGTTGAATAATGAATTATGCATAACTCTCTAGATGTTAGCGGTGAATAAAATTGCACCTCTAATTTTGTTCACGGAGTCCGTACCTACGTTGTTCCATTTAAAAACCGCTGAATTCCCAACGACACGTTTCATTAAATTTTATTTTCTACATAAGAAAGTTGTTTACACTAAAATATATAAAAGACGCGAACTTTCTGTACGCTTTTGTACGAGCGAGAGCGCATCCTTTTAGCGAGTACCCGAGCGTGAAATCCTCGTTTTGATACTAATGACCGCGTTATGTGAATCTATTTTAAAAACCTCGGTTTGCGTTACCGGGTTGTGGCCTGTAGAAAACGTCAAACAAAGGTTTAACATACGTTTTGAGGGCAAGTTTTGGCCCGTCCATTGACTTATTTCTCATGAGCGCGGAAAGTGCTGACTGCTACGCGGCCATCGTAGCTGCCAACCTCAATTAGGCGAGTCATAACACTGACGCTCATATAGAGGCGGAAAATTGCCTTTTTTTGCTTTACGCCGGTGTAGTGTTCACACGGGCCGGCGCTATTATGATGCCGTGAAAGGTCGTACATTTCCGAGCTGCCGACGCGTTTGACAGCTATTGTATCAATGGATAGTATGAATATAGCGACATTCATTCGAATTCACATAATGCAATATGTGTTGTTATCACATACCAATATGTGTTGTTTGCTCTTCTATGTTAGAGTAACGGACGAGTGACGCTAAATACTTCATTTAATACGTATTTATGCATAGTGCATTAACCGTCATGCACATGTTAATCAAATAAGGTAATTAGGTCAGGGATTTATAGGTACGTGTAAAGTTTGTAGTTACCGTGCCTCCCGCCCTCCATGTAATTTTTATATTTATTAACTGTACACGAATATGCTCGAAGTATATTTAATTATAGCAATTGTATTCGTTTAAACAACAGTATTGGTTAAGAAAATTGCCCCAAAAAACAAACAGAAATTAATAACAAAAAGTACGTTTGGGAAAAAGAACAAAGGGCATAAGGGCCGAGGTAAAATTTACTTTTCATTGTTCAATTATTATTAACAAACGGGTTAAATGTTGTATTAAAATATACCTACCTGCGAGCATTCGGTATAAGGTTGATTTATTTAGAATCCGAGCCGAGGCATCGGCGAATTTGCAGAATCGGTGCCGTGATGTAATTTCCTCTGATTGAAATAAAGAAAGACCACATAAAATCTTTATGGAACTAATTAGAACTTTGAATAGTCCAGCGGAGTGTGCGTTCGATCGAACGTTTCTGATTGCCGGCTTTCATTTATACGCTTTTAGTGTTCTGCTTCATTTCGTTTTTCTCCTATTGACTGATAGCTTCGGGTTGCGGTTACTAGGGGTTTTTATTTTCAAGTCATCTATGAAGTTTTTAAAGCACCGTATTTTTTTCGATTGAGTTTTTACATCTCTATGCTTAGGCTATATATGTATGTTACCATATCCAGTCGGTAATTAATATAATTGCGGAATTGGGAGCCCTTTCTGTAGATAGTCATATTAATGAGAACTTATTGTTCGCTATATACAGTTTTTCTTTACGATTACCACAAATTATCTATTAAGCTAAAATGTTCTCCACCTACATTTTTAGATGACAACATTTATTGAAATTGAAGAAGAAGAACATTTATTGAAATTATTACCAATGAATTTTTCTAAGTAATGTTTTGATGGATAGAAACTGATTTGAAAAGTACTGTTTTTGAGCCAAATAGCACGCGGTATGCGTATATCCTTCGCAATGCATGTATATTAAACTAGTTAGTTTAGTTTATTAATATATTATTATTTATTTATATTTAAAAGGGCTTTGTCGTTAATGCGATTATGTCTCACTGTAAAGAAAATTACCTAATTTGCTTGACACTAAATGGATACAAAAACAATGTAATTACTATCAACTAGTTTAATCTCACTAGTTTAAAATTTATTTTTGTATCCATTTAGTGTTTAGCAACATATGTAATTTTCTTTACAGTGACACATTAGCATTAGCGACAAAGCCCTTATAATATAAATGAATAATATCATGCCCATTAATAAACTACGAGCTTCGCCGTAACGGTTTATGAATATTAATAATACTATTGAAATTATCATCAGAACGGGTTTACATTTATATTAGCTTATTTCCCTAATACGTTATGTGAACTAGCATTATAGTTTAGTTCTCCCGCGTGAATTTTGATCCGTATGTGTACCCGTAGTACTCTGAACTCTCTATTAAAATAACTTTTTCGTTGTATGTGTCTGTTTACTCCGCTCTAACTTGTTAGGTAAATAGAACAAAAAACCGTGTGTGTTCAGCGTTTATATTTTGATATTTTTATGCCGGGGAGTTCAATATTCGTAAACGAATTTGTAGGAAGAGTTCGGCTGAGCGTCAACTAAAATTGTTTATTGAGGCATGTGGTGCCTTCGCAATCCGCATGCAGTCACGTGCGATAACGAGATCTCTAAACCTGTCAGTGTTTGTGCTAGAGACGTCAATCGAGCTTCGAGAGACAATGGCGAGAGCCCCTCCGCTTTGTGACCTAGTAACGCTCCTTTATTTTTTCCTATGGAAAGCCAACCAATAAAAAACCTGACGCTGCTCGCCACTATTGCTTTTTTAAACGTTTAATTTTTCATCTGTCCTTGAGACAGTTGTTCCTATTTTGCTCGGTTCCGTTCGCGATACGTACCGCGTACCACGAGACATTCGAACTGCTATATCAAGTTTGGAACTGGAACAAACTAACACCGGGCAGGTAGGTCAACAGTCGTTACATTAGCTTCGTTTTCCCAATTCGCAGTAGGTACCTAACTTGATAGAAAATTGTTTTGTTAATAGTCGTCGAGCGTCGCGTCGGCGTTTGATATTATATGTAGGTTATTTCATTCCCGTGCTATAAATGTACCGTGTGATGCTTTATAACAAGAACTCGCGTTAACCAAAGTGGGAACTGACATGGTTCTAGTGTTATTTTTAACAGCTCGTTTCAGGATTATGTGGCGGTGCCATGACGCAGTTAATGGCCACTTAATTGCCCTCATAATGTCTCTTTGACACCAGGCGTTTGTGAAATGATTGCGAAACGAGCGCACGCCTCGCGACGTGACGCGCATTCCGTCTGTTTGTACGCCTTCGAAATGCAGACTACGCTGCAACCTTCGCCTCGTACCACGCGCCGATTACAAATTGTTGTATTAAAATGGAAAACCTAGCGAATACGCTATGACGTATATGTACGTTGTGAAGACGAAGTATTGTATGCACATTCGACGTATTTATATTTATAATTCAAACGGCTGTCAATTGTGCCGCCATAAAATCACATCAGTGCCTCGCAAAATAAAGTAACGAAATCAAATTGCATTCTCAATAACGTTTTACGTGCTTAAAGTTGTATAGAATCAATTACTGCATATTTGGAGAGCAAAATGTTATTATAGCAAAATGATTTTCTGTGTTGGCGAAATGCGGCCGCGTCTAACCAACCTGTCAATATCGGTTATTCTGAGTGTTGGAATTAGAGGAGGAATATTAACCAGACTCAATTACTAATGCTTCACTCGCACAATACCACACCGATACCGCTTATTACGTGCCATCGGCATTTTACCATAATAAATATAACCCTGAAATTACTAAGAATTTATTTTAAGATATTGATTTTCATCGTTGTTCTATTGAATGTTATCCTTAATCCGATTTGTTTAACATTTACCTCGTGCTTACATATAGCTTATTGTTACACAAACACAGCTAAGAAACTTCTGAGAATTACAAATTGTATTATGCTGTGAATGAGTGCGGCGGTTAAGTTTGACGTTGATGTCTGTGTTTAATATTTATGAAAGTATGTAAACAGTTTGCACGATATCCGCGTATTTTAACTATGAGAGAGGAACTAAATGAAGGCTCAAATTGTTTGAAAACATCGAGTTGCCGTTCACAACTGAAACGCCAGTCGAAAATAAATGTTTGCCATCTCCAGTAAATTAACAATACAGTTTGAATTTATCTCTCTGTCGAGCGATTTTATGCAATGCGCATCTCGTGAATATGGTAACGAGGATTGAAGCAATTATCTATTTACCGAAAAATGTTACTGCCGTCGACGCGTTCACATTCACGATGTGTTTTGCACTGCTGGCCACATACAATATTCAGAAGAGGCTTTGTTTAACTGAAAGTGATGCAGGTTAGGCAAATACTATGCATTCCCAAACGCGAATTACTCTCGTGGACGGAATGTGTAGCTTCGCTTTTGGCGAGAATGTTTTTATTCCTAGAGTTCATGTACACTTATTCCAAATTCAGAACGTAAATAGCTAGTATATTAAAAACTTTTGGTTCAATCTAGAAAAAAAAATACAAAGGTAATAGAACAAGATTTTAATGATAGATAAAGAATGAAATATAAGGTTAGTTCAAGTTTGTCAAATCGGCGATTGCACGCGAACGTCTAGCCGCCACATCGATCCGACATTCAACATCTACCTTCAGATTTATCGTAAAACTATTTCCGAGTATCGAACGTTGAGTGCACGTAAAACGTTTAAGCTATTTTTCTATAGCGTTTGGAAACATCTCAAAATAGCCATTTACGTATCGGTTTTGTGACGCAACGTACCGGTGCAAATTGAACGTGCTATAAATCCGATGTGATCATCTAGCGGCTAGCCGACTAGAAATCTAGACCTGTATCTCTCGTGAACAAATACCAGTCTATATTTCGATTCAATACATAAATGTCACAGTTTTTACACAGCAATAGCCATTATACATACAAACGCTCCCTGCTCAATTTTAAAGATGTTTCGGACTACTCTCATTCTATTGATTCTATTTTCTATTCTATTTGACAGCCTCCGTGGCGCAGTTGGTTAGACGCCGCCTGTGAAACGAGAGGCCGCGGGTTCGATCCCCGCACCGAAACAAATATTATTTGTGTGATCCACAGGTACCTATTTGTTTCGGGTCTGGGTGTTTGTGAGACCGTAAAGTCTCTCGTAGCTTCTGATACCCACGACACAAGATTCGATCTTAGTGTGGGGTCAGGACTATGTATGTGACTGTTGGGTGTATTTATTTATTTATTTATTTATTTATTTACTCTAAAGCTTTTCTTGTTACGTTATCGTCACCATCCCATCAATGTTTTTAGTAGAACGACGCGCGAAATAATTTTTGTTTTCTTTACGACATGGAGGAAATTCATAAAAATATAAAACACTTTACAACTGAAGCTGTAGCGCGCATTTCCGTCGCTTGATCCATCCACAAATAAACATCGTCTTCTGACGTTATGTTTATCTTGCACCGCAAACGTCAAGACATCTTGAATCCATATAACTGATTGATGGAGTAAGGGAACCCATTTAACTGTCACTTTCCCAAAAGGTTAACGCGTAATCACTCCATCAAGATCGTGCGTACCGCCCTACGTATGCATATAGGTTAGTTTGATAAGGTTCTTATCGTTACAAGCCTATAATGTCTAAATAAGGCGCCCAATTAATATGTTCGGTGATGTTGCAATTTACAGGGATCCTCTCCATTCCCCAATTTATTTCGTTCAATTTCCCGCGGTCACCTCCCTGACAGCTAATTTCATTAAGCATAACGTTCGCCGTGTTTATCCGCACTTTGATTTTCTAAGGCGATCAAATTTTCAATAAACCGTATACATAGTGTAACGTGTTGTTTCTTTCCACCAGCAATTACCGAGAGCGTCAGAAATTAACGTCGTTGCTGTGGCGGTATTAATAAGTTGATTCAATTTTCACTAAAGTCCGCACGTAAAAGGCGTTTAGCGTTCACCGGCGAGGCTATATGTACTCGGTGTAGGTGTGTCGTGTCCGGGGCGCCGCTGACTTGGCGCGACACGCCAATTTCAACTCTCGTGCGACGCGATCAAAGCTGACAAGTTTGCAGTGCTTTTTATCTTATAAAGCGGTGGCAGGTGCGCGCATATTAAGCAACTAAATTGGCAAGCTTAGTTTTGTTTAGGTTTTCATATTAATAAGCTAATATTTAAGGGTCCCTCGGGAGTATTGTTATAAATTTTAGTTAAATTTGAATACGTTCGCTTTATTCCCTTTGCAAACTCCGCTGTTGTTGATCGCCGATGGATTAATTATGTTTGTTATTTAACATAATTATAAGGCTTAACAAATAAAAACAGGTGAATGCTTGAGTGTTTGAATTGAGTAATGAAATTTGTATTTAACTTGTGCGGTTCGCGCGGCCTGTGTACACCGCGTCCGTTTTATTATGTAGGAATGGCGCGACCAGACCCTCACGCGGTGCCAACTATTGCTTATAGTTTTGATAAAATTATATTTTGGTCACGTGAATCTAGTTTCGCAGCGAGTGGACAACTTATTCTCCGGAACGGGTCGCAGTTATGCTCCACTTAATCAACGCAACGCGACATATTATGGTTATTTGATACCTTTTACGTTGACAGTATGTACATCAACACGTACAATGCCAACAAGATTATAATTTAATATATTCACAAAATTGTCAATTCATAAATGATCTAACAAAAACTAAACAGGAAAATATCTTAAAATTTACAATAGGTTGTCTTCGTTAATATTAAGATATTTTTCGTAGTTCGACCCAGGATTCAAACCCGAGACCTCCTCAGCGATGTAATCATACCGTAGCCTAATAGGTACAACTGCGTCACCGAGGCAGTCGGATAAATTATTTTTTATAAAGGTTATATTCACATGGGAAAAAGTATCATAAAGTAGCCTTTATCGTGAATTTTGCTTATATTACCTATAATATCGACCGAGTTTATAGCATGCATTTTTCATCAGCAATTTCAAACGGTCGTTTTATGTGATGGTTGCATGCTTTGAAACACAATCATGTGTAATTTCGTGCGGCTAATTCCAACGTTTATTTCCTCGACTCGTTCGTATCGGCCCACATCTATACTCAGTTACAGATAGAGTCTTCCAACAAGTCCCTAAGTGACTACAAACTTTGTGTTGTCTATCAATAGACGATATAGGTCACACCAAGTAGAGATACCGATCCAGATGCCACTAAGAATTCTGCCTGCGGACGACTTTCTTTTTGTTACATCTTAGCCTGTCTTTTGTTTCTACATGTCTTCTTCGTTTCGCTTTGATAACAAATCCTTTGATGTGACATACGAAGATATTATAAGAAAGTTTTCTTATCTCCGACCGTTTTCGACTTAATAAAGCGGCGACGGAATACAGATTAGCCTCCATACATGAAACCATGAAACGCTACGACGTGAAATAACAAAAATTGTTTCCAACTAGATAAAAATAATAATGAAACGGAGTTTTAAAACCTATTGTGTCGAGTTAAAAAAACACGGACGAATTTAAAAGGATTTCACACCGACAAAAATCCAGTTGCCATAAATCACGCGATAGAAAATAAAAGTGGCTTGCGGTCGATGTACGGGGGCAACTAAAACCCTGTGCTTTTAGTGATACAATCTTGTATACTTTTAGTATAATAAACGATAGTGTAACTGGTGGCTTGTGGCTTATCTCAGAAGCTATATCGATGCAAAATAATGCAAAGGGAAAGATTTATGCCGCTGGTATTATATGCGCTATTTGTTGGGACAGTCTGGAACGTTATAATTGCATGCAATTTAAATTATTAAAGCTTACAAATAAACTTTAATCCTATTTGTTATTTGAAAACCTGTGGATTGCAACGCAATAATAACATTGTTTAGAAATAGAAATATCATCATTTACAAAAAATCACAAGTCGGTGGCAACTGTTATTCGCCATGTGAACTCTAGTTTTTTTTATTTTCTCTCCTAAAAACTCAGTCAGTCAATAGGTACAATTTGGAAAAAGTGAACGTGGCAATCAAAGCCGAAACTTTGTGTTTCGCCTTTTAGGTACACGGCTGAGTCGAATATTGGGAATGGTCACCCCGGAAAGGGGAGCGCGGAGGGTGAGAGCGCGAGGTCGCCACGCGTCACACTTTATCTTTATCGGTGTTGTGTCCATGACATTTCCACGCCCTAGGCCCTCCGGCTGGCGGATCAAATACCATTCTTTACCCGTTGACACAATATAAGTTCAAGTTACCCACAGTAAATTACGTGCGGCTATAATAAAACTGCATAGAAATTGCACTCTGTTTTATTTTCACTGTGTTCGTGTTGATACGCAACCCCCGAGGCTACTGAGCATTATTTTTAAATAGGTTTAACACGTACAGCGGACATTACGTGCGGGTTTTTTTTTCACATTTTTCATCTCTGACGTATTCGATTGGTCGACGCCACGCGTATCTCGTACCTTTGTTGCACGTTATTTTATTTACAAAGTTCAAAAAAGGTTATAAAATACAGTTCACTGTGAAGGATTTTAAATCATAATATTTGTTTGACGATTTTGTATAACAGCAGTAACTTTATAGACAGCTCTTTCGTTTTTATTTATATAAAGTTGTTTCAAGACAAAGACGTAACAGTTTAAACTGAATAAAACTCAATTTTGTAATAAAACAACTGCTAGGAGAAGAATAAAGATGTTGATGAAAATTAAATTACAATAACATCAGACTTGATACAATAATCGATAAATTCGATACAAAGATAAAATGTACCTACCGTACTAAAATGATATTAACATTCAACAACAAAATACATAGTAAAATCAATCCAATACGGTCCATGGATAACGGAATATCGCCCCAGGCGCTTGGTATAGGAAATATTTTTTGATGTTAGTTGCCTTCGCTTTAGAGAAAGAAAATGCGAATTTCAGGTGCCTTCCCTGAGGTAGTACTGAAAAATTCAGTTAGGTGAGTGAATGCATCAGTTCCGAGCCCCGCGGCAGACCAGCTGCGTCACCGACTTTGTTGATTATAGCGCAGAAATTCACATATTCTGACTATTAAATGACTGTGAAATCTTCAGTACCTACGGTGTTGCATTTTACAAATGTTGTGAAGTTTTTAAGTCCATTGAAGCACTCCTGAGATCAGATTAGGTATTTTGTATGTGACGTGGTAAATTCAACATGTTGATAACACAACTTTGGTTGTATTCTGAATAAAAAAATATATTATAAGGGCACAGACCCCTTTATTTAAATAGCGGAAATTTTGCACGGTTTTTAATGTTTGTTACAATAGCATATTTCAATATATTCTGGGATAAAATAGAAAAATATTTCTAATTCTAGTTGAACGTTTAATGAGGATATTTAAATATGAAGAAAATTAGAACAGACTTTTAGGGGGCCAGGCGACCAACTACATTCTATAAAATGATTTGTTTATACAGTTACTTTTTTCAAGCCTTGACATTTCCGTTTTTGTATATCTTGTATTGCGTCACTTCCGCTGCATTACTAATAAAAACCCATTTTTAAATTACAATATCGCATAAAATGTTTATAGTCTGGGCGGATTAAAAATATTACAGATCTTGACCGCGCCGCGGTAAAGCCGTGTGCCGCGCCTCGCCGAGTTGTTCCGAGGCGGATTATTCGTGCAGCCATTGTGCAAGCCGGACACATTTAAGTATTTCAGCTGGCATTCGTGGCATCTGAAACGTTCACGCGACCCGAGTCCTCTACGCCACCTGTCGCGCCGTGTAACAGTTCGTGTAGCAATTTAGCAAAGTACACGTCGAGTAAACACTACTCCGTATAATTGCAACAAAAATATTCAATTTGTACGAGTTCCGATCCACCGGCGACTCACGCTCCGATGTGCTCGTTAACTATTCACACTCGTGCATTTCCAATGATTGCGCATTTAAAAGGATCATGGATTAATCTCTCCCTATTCGAAAACCGATAAACACACATCGAGTACCTACTTACGTTTGTGACGCAAACTGTATGTTCCACATTTAAAATACCCTGTGTATATTGACATTAATTATTATTTATTTTAGTCCTCAAAATGAAATAGATACAGTCAACACCTCATTGCATAACATCCTTGTTATTAAATATCAGTGAACTGTACAATTGCCAAGTTAAAGGCCATAATAAAATGGTGTCTAACAAGTTGCAAGTTGTTATTTATTATTTTTCGCGCTTCACTTGCATTGTAGTTGCTGCCAGTTCATACTTTAAAGTTCTTTCTCGAACTCTTAGGTCTCGGAGCTAAAGGGCAGGTACGCTTTTAAAATGTAAGCCGTTAGTACTTACACTTTTCAAGTTAGAAGTTTAACTTGTCTACTTACTTTCTTATCGGGAAAATTACTATCGCGACTCTAGAGGACCCTTTTGATAATTAATACAGTGCAATCTCAGTGTAAAGAATCTGAAGGGAGTTAGAAAATAATTGTTATACCAAGAAATTAGTTACAATGAAATTTTGATATATTGAGGTTAGGTTGGACTACAATTGATTATAGCAAGATGATAAAACTTGTTTTCCGTTTCTTAGCGATTGCTAGTTTAAAACTCATAAGAATTACAAACATCCATGTTTATATTACTTAGTAACAAACAGTACTGACTGAATTAACAAGTTTTTAACGTGTCTATCAAGAAGACATAAATTTTTGTGGTGTTATTTGTAAATTACAGTTAATGAAATTTGTTATGTGAAGGATTAAAAATGAAAAAAAGTCGTTAATGCTTTCTAAACATATTCTGTAAAAATAAAAATTCGTTACAATGAGTTTCGGTTAATGGATTCGTAATGTAAAGGTGTATTTTCAAATAATTATGTAATCTTACAAGCAGATCCAACTGCAAAGATAAAGCTGTCATTTCATCTCAGTTACTAAACTCTGTGGTATCATCACCCCGATCGAGCCTCATATACATAATGTAATTGAAATTACGTACAGCCAGACTATCACATCCAATTTTGTTTATTTTTTATTTGTTTTCGTTTGAATATTTTTATGATTTGTATAATCCATTAGAATATTAGGCTGGACTTAGCACCACTAAACGTACTTACTGCTCGTGGGAATTCGATACGCGTTTAGATTTTGGACATAATAGATCATTATCGGCAGTAAACACGCGTCATCTGTAATTATAACGTTCTATTGTCTTATACATACTGATAATGATGGCATGTTAGTTAGCACTGCCTGCCATATGATTGTCAGCAATGCGGTTCGATGGGATGTATTGTTTGCCGACGTCCGGAGATCATCAGCCATTCAATTCAGCGCGTTGCCCGTTCACGTGTACGTGCACCATCTCAATGTTTACTCAGATAATTACACTTGCTACAGTTACTAACTAAATGATTACTACTATTGTATAAGCAGTTCCATAGCAAACACAAAGAAGAACGAGTGTCAGTTTTTAATACACTTTTCGCGCAGTTAGTCCGCAATTATCTATTTCTTTATGCATTCCACGCGGTTTCCAGTGTTGGAAAACAATGGACGGTGGAGTTTTCTTCGTTTTTACACGAGAAGATTTCCATCGTCAGTAGGTAGTAGTTTCTGTTTTTTCTTCGTCTTATTGTTTAATTAGGGTGGTGTTTGTTCGAGAAACTCATTACATATTTTAAGGAGCAGTAGTAATACTGCAGCGGTTATTCGCTATTCCCTTTTACTACATTCAAGTCACGTTTTATCAATTCTTCAGTCTATTCAACAAAGTACCATTTATATAAATAAAAAGCGAAAAATCGGTGTGATTATTTTACTCACTTTTGTTTTCAATTGTTACAGACAACAACAAAAATGGGCTGCTTCGTTAGTAAAGACAAACTTACTAAGGAGGACATGGACTTCCTCAAAACCCACACATCTTATGATGAGACAACCATCAAGGAGTGGTACAAGGGATTCAAGGTAAAAAGTTTCATCCTATTCTTGACAAAATATTTACAGATTCAAATAATTAATTTACAGTATTCTTAACCAACCCTCCAGTTTGCAATCTTGGTTCTTTCTCATTATATATTATTATAGTTGTGTAGGTAGCAGTAATTTATTTAGTATTTTTAAACGACGTAAATGTATTGCTAGTTTACGACAAATTTATCACAGTACAATAATTATAAATCGTTTTCAATAAAACTAAATAAGGTTTTGGTTGTAAAGAGATTTGTTAAGCTTTTGCCGTTTATTTCCGTTCGTTCGTCAGCATCGCGTTGCGGTTTCACTTGAATTTCCTCTATCGAGAAATTCTATCTCTAAAATTGTCAGAGTATACAGCGTTGGAATTGTATTACACCCATTTTATAACAGATCAAGAGTAACAGGCGTATGATCTCATAAGTTGATACCATGGGACATCTGACTGTTATTTCGACCTTTCTCGTTTGTTAGGTTGTTGTTATGATCTCTAAAACCCGTAACAATTGTAAATTGCTAAACTACAATCGTTACGGGAAACTGCAATTAGGATCGTTTCCCCATAATTGTTGAAACACAACCGAAGATAGTATCCAATTTTCGAAGCGAGGAAAGTGCTAAATTAATTCAATTGGTACCCGTTGTAGATACATTATACTTTAATTAGTGAATTCAGAATTGTAGGCTAAAAATAATTAATGCATGATATTGACCATATATTATAAGAATTGATGTTGCAGAGATTTTGGTGGTATTTATAACAATAGTAATATATTGGGAAAATTTTCAACATATTTCATAATAATAAATAATAAATAAATAAATACACCCAACAGTCACATACATAGTCCTGCAAGTCTACTCTTGAAATTAATATCAATATCAATCCAAGACAATATAAGACCAATTACGGAAACGATTTGTACAACTTCGCTACTCTTGAAACAAGAATCCTAAGTCTTGCATTGATGTCGAAATATTCGTAAGATCGGATTGTGATAAGAGCGTTACAAGTGAAGTTAGCCCTGCGACGCTTAAAATAGGGATGTCTGTCAGTGACAAAAAATCGGTAAACTATTTTAAACGCTTTTCAATGTAGTTAATACACCTTTATTGGAACGGAAAATAGTTCATTCATCTTTTAAACATATATAAATACGTATTTAAGTAATCTCATATGCTTGTATTATTAAATCTAGATGACACTTGGATAAAAAGATTTTGTTTCAAGCCCAATAAAAAATAGTACGACTGCTTTGAAGTTCGAGAGTGTCACTTGTATAAACAATGCATGTCAAATTAAATAAACAAATCAGTCATCGCGAACTGTGGTACTATGAAGACGGCGTATGTTCAATGGTTAAAATATGCTGTTTTATAATTTGCACATGTTGATTTAGAAGAACTATGTTTAAATTATTTACTGTAAGTGTATGATCGTAAAGAAGTTTGATTGAATAATATAAAGAAGGTACATCTGGGTAATGATGAGTAAAACGAGTGTCCTAAGTTTTATTAAATAAGTACTTTGGTTTCAAATAATCATTTGATTCCATTAGGTCAATTCGATACATATTTCTTTCGACACGTGCTACTGTCCGAATAATTCCTCTTTAGCGAAAAGGCCATTTCTGTACTAATAACATTAAACGCGCGGTTCGTCAAACATTAGGTTTTGCGTACAAGAAAGGCGCAATCTTATGAATGCAACCAATGATAGGCCCATTTATACATTTTTGAGAATTATCGCACTTGATACAACTTAAAAAAGTACAAGTTAATAACAAACAAGTTACCTTTTACGTATTGGAAATTATTAGATAAGAACACAAGAATAACTCAATTTGAGCTGTCAAAATAGCGTCAAGAGTACCGTTTGTATGCCAAACCGACTCCAATAACGAATAATTAACTTATTTTAATACCGCTAGCCGTGTGGCGCCACCATCGTATTACAACAGCACTTAGGAGTACGAAAACGACTAATGTTGTATTAAAATCGGTGCTATATTGATATTGTTTTTCAAGAGTAGACCCACTAACCCCACATTAAGATCAACTAAGTCTTGTGTCGCAGGTATCAGAACTACGAGAGACTTTTCGGTCTCACAAACACCCAGACCCGAAAGAAATATTTGTGGGCCGCACAAACATTTCTCTTGGTGCGGGGATCGAACCCAAGGCGTCTCGTTTCACAGGCGGCGTCTAGCCAACTGCGCCACGGAGGCTGTCTGTCATATTACATCGATACATATTTTTTCTATTATTTTTGTATTTCACTTACATTCAAGCTGTAATTAATAAATAATGTGGTATTATTCTTAATTACTGACGAGAGCTATTAGGTGTGCAGATTAAATTACAATGTCTTCCTTAGCCATTTAATGGACCAATAATATGACGAAAAATAATCCCTTGGACTAATAAAACACGTTGTATAGCTATTTAGTAAGGAATTATAGGAAAACACACAATAGGTGTACAAAAGCAAAGAAAGGTCGAGGAAGAAGCCTGACAATTAAATGGACAAGATTATCTCCACGTGTTGCAGTTCTCAGCAGTCTTTGAGTCGCACACACTTCAAATATGCTTGAAAAAGCTTACTCTTAATACTACTAAAAATCGTTTCAAACTTTAATTCTTAAGGATTCTATTGATTTAAATAAGAGCCCTAAAAGAAGTAATAAGTTAGGATGGGTTTTTCTTGCATTAAAATTTTAATAAATTTTCCTCCGGGTTGCCGCAGCGGGACGGTTCTATTACACAGATATTTAAATATTTTCTTTATTTTGCAGCGCGTGAAAGAATGTTTCCCATTAACTTTTAAATCAGTCGCACTCCAACGGAAACTGTTCTGGATCTATTTTCCCCGCTGTTATTTTGTAGACAATTTCGGCACAAAGTGCATTTTATGTTGAATTGCATTTTTCTCACACGTTCGGTAAAGTCTTTATGTCCCGAGTCTTGTAGTCGATATTGGATTTCTGTTGGTTCTTATTGAGTCATACACGTTGTAAGATGCGATTTCCGCAGCTATCTCCTGTGCGCCCTTTTCTACGATAACTTTTATTTTATATCCTAATATGAAATGCATTTTGTTTAAATGGTACTCAAAATAGCCAGTCGGTGATATTGTTAATACAAATATGCCTAGACAGAATTTCAGCGAAATTATCAAACCAAAAAATTTTATTATGTTTGTCTTTATTATCTTTGAGAAGCATTAGTTATATTAATTGATACCACAAATTGAAACGTTCTTTGTGATTGTGAAACGATTGTCGAAAATAATTTTTAGCTTTACTATTGTAGGAACCCGTTGTATGAATCTGCTGATGGTAGAACAATACTTGGAAACTTTTCGCAATGACACAATTGATTGGAATGTTACCGTATATATGTGATGCAAAGACGCAATACAAGATAGCGACGTTTTACACTCTGACACGCTGTTATGTAATACAGAGGAATAAACATAGTGCCTTTGACATATAAAAACATGATTAATGAATTCTAGTACTAGGAACGTAACTTTTGACTGTTTTGGTAAATATGTGAAACTGTTCTATTTATGAGATTCTAAAGTTTCTTGGTCTGGAGGGTACAAACTGTCCAAACACCAATTAGCCAGTTCACAACATTATTAAAAGTATGTGGATTGTTAAAATTAAAAGTTATAAGAATACACATGATACCTAAGAATGTACTATTTCATGGTGTTATCGATATAAATGATAATATGTCATTTCGAATTCCTAATTTCTAACTAAATAATATAAATGCTTAAGTGTTAATGCCATAGTTATTTGTGGGTTTGGTGACTTGTCCTTCTTTGTCACCAGAATATTAATTTTGCGGGAAAATTATAATATTAGACTCATAAACTGTTCCTATTTAAACTTTGAAAAAAATGCAGTTGACTCCATTGAGCTTTCTGTAATAATAGCTCATTTCCACGGAACATTTCCAAGTATTGTTGGGGTTTAAAATTCTATTAAAACTCAGCCTAATTAAATATCTGTGTTATCTAACCTGTTCAACAGAAATAATTAAAAATTTACTTTAGAAAACTGAATACCGGCCGGGTTCATCAATTTGAGTTTGAAACAAGTTATTTGTTGTGTAATTAAATGAAGTCCTATATTGTTTTCTAGTTCTTTCCGATTTCTCGCTAATTAATTTTTTGTTTACATGTAAATTAATTAACGTTTTTTCCTATATGAATATGATTATTATTTAAGCTTTCTTGTCAATAGAATATTTTAATTAACGGAACGTTTTTTTCTCTTTATTTATTAATTTGGAGGCTTTTAATTACACGATCCTATTGGCCTCATCATACGATACAAATATTTAGTCCCCAATTAGAAAAATGTTATATCTTTAGGTTCATTACTTTATACATTTTTATAGCGTCCTCTCTGAAAGGTGTGGACAAAATTGTTTGAATAATACCAAATTCGACGGTATTGATGTCTAACAAAACATTTGAATGGTTTTTTGTTTCCTTTCTATATTATTTATATACACATATATATGGAAGAATCATCTGGAATTTTCGGTCTCAGTATGACAATCAATGTCGTGTTTGTATTATCATCGCTAATTTAACTAAGAGCATTATTTCATATTTTTTTTAATCAACTTTTCTTGTTTTTGATATTGTGTTTTTTATTTTTGTACATTGATACATTAGTTTTATCTCGGTGTACTATATGTTGTTCCCGTACATTCCAGTAGAAATCTTCTTCTTCATCTTCAAAAAAATATTTTGATCGGCATTTTTTAAATTAATACCAGACTGACCCACAGTTTATTACTCTGATTACATGTCTTCCAGAACAGATATCTAGTATTATAAAATATTTTTCATATACATAATGTTATCTTGATTTTAAAAACCAATACTTTATTTCCGAGATTGGTTCTCGTCTGCTTGTTATTGAACACTATCTTATATCCGACATGCGGTCTTGTCTCCGCCCAAGCTGTAGCAATTGTTCTCATTCACAAGCTTGTCGTCCTTTGACCAGTAAACGGGATTCAACCACAAAAGTCTATAATATTTAGAAAATAAAAATGTTATTTTCTGTCTGCTTTCTATGGCTCTTTGTTGTTTTGCAATAACTTACCGGCTTTTAAAAACATTTTACGTCGAGCTGCAACAACCGCAACATGAAGCTCTTCGTTTGGAAACAATTTAATCTCCTAGTATTGTTGGGTTTCTCCACGTATTTTAATGTTTTTCTCTTCATTGCAGCAAGATTGCCCGAACGGGAGATTAACACCTGCCAAGTTTGTGGACATGTACAAGATGTTTTTCCCATCTGGCAACGCGGTGGAATTCTGCGATCACGTGTTCCGCACATTTGACATGGACAAGAACGGTTACATAGACTTTAAGGTAACAATTTTAAGGTAATCTAAATGATTTAGGTGTAGGTTGGTGGGAGCTGTGGCGAATTACTTCTCTATCGTCGGTACCGATGTAGGGTCTTCGTCTTTATTTGTTGTTAATTATATCTATATTTAATCAAAAATATTTGCGAATGCATTTTACGTACACTTACGAGCATTATTATCGTACCCGACATAAACAACAGACTTCTTGGAATCAAATTGAAATGGATTGTTTTTACACAGTGTTGTTACTGTGGTACAACGATTATGCATACAGATTGTTCTGTTCTAATTTTATCCCATACTTATGCTCCATTTGCTGGTATTATTAAAGTCCGTTAATATCCTGGACTTCGTATTAACGATTGATTCCATTATAATTTCATTCGAAAACAAAATTCTCATTAGCCGAGCAAATTGGATAATCTTTCACAAACACATAAATTGCAAATGGAAACGAAAATTTAAAGGGACAAATTAAATTAAATTTATGACAGAATTGTGCGCAACTCTTTGCGAGATACAGTGGGCAAGGGTATGTCGAACAATACCTATTAATAATTATCATAATGTGGCATTCACGTTTCCGTGGAATCTCATTAAACAAATTGATAATATGTTAACTAATCCGTATAACAATGCTCGTGATTGCACATCGGACAACGCTTGCGTGCCGTTGCGAGACAATTGTTGATTAAATATTACCAATGCATATGCGCTTGGCGACCACGGAGTATTTGCAAATGCGATTGTCAACAGACACCAGATACAGTCCCAAGAACAAGACGGCATCCGTCGTATTTGTTTCTTCTAATATTTAGAATCATTTCCACGACACACAATCTCTGTTCGTTGTAGGAATTTCTGCAGGCGATTCACGTAACATCAAGCGGTACGCCTGAAGAGAAACTGAAGTGGGCTTTCCGAATGTACGATGTCGACGGCAACGGTGTCATAGACATCCAGGAGATGACTAAGATTGTGCAGGTATGTATTACATTTTACATGTTATAGTACACGTCGTACAGCCGTTTGCTAATCCGATAATCCCAATGTCATTATAAATTCCTAATCATAGAACTGAACAGTGTTGCTAATAGAACGAACTGTACAAGAAGCTCAACATTTGTAAAAATGTTAATGTTTTATAATTACAAATTTATTACAGTCTTAGAGGCCTTATAAAAGAAACCATAGTAAGTCGGAATTAAAAAGCATGGAATAAAAAAATCCAATCTTACATTTTTGGTGAAAGCAAGAAGTTAATTAAAGAAAATGTGAAAGCGCGCTACCCACACACTACTCTTTTAATTAGTATGTTTTGGTCCACGTTTTCAGTCTTAATTGTCACTTTTATTGCCTCTTTATATTACGTTTAAAAAATGTAAATATATTTATCTAGTCTTTAAGATTTATCTATTTTATCATAATAATGTTTATGCCTGTGATAGCATACAACAAGGAATATATTTGAACAGTACGTTTGAAAATAAATTTTATTTAAATGATTGTTTCCACATCTGACAGTTGGAGTAATTTAGCTTTCATGTTGTGGGTACAAACTACAAACTAAAAATAAATTCTCCAAGACACACGTGCCCTTTGTCAGCACATTAATAATTCTATGCTTTTACCGTAAGGCTATTATCGTAAGGGATTCCGGTTACAATTATAAACGTTTAGAAGGGTTTTTCATTGCAGTATTATTCATTTTTTGATAAGTAGATAAAACAATGCGGGAATAATATATTTTGACTGAAATGTGCGGTAAATTTTAATGATTGGAATCGTGGTTTATGGAAACGTTTAAAATCAATTTAAGAGAAGTTTACTTTAAGATTTCTTTAAATGAAGAGCTAGAGTTATAAGTAATAGAATTCAACGTATTATTGGTCGTAAATTGTAAATGATAATATGTATTTATTTTATAATCAGTACACATTGAAGTTTGCCGAAAAAAAACTAAGATGCAATCTGTATTCTTTATTTTTAGTTTAAACTTTAGTTCCGAAGCTGTTCGCACAACTAGACGCAGTAGCTGGTTCCATAAAATTTGTATGAACATTGAAGTTCCTCCCGCATTGGCGCAAGAAACTTTCAATTCTCCAACATGCAGATAACGAAGTTCATGTAACGGGTTTATTCAACTATATATCTGTATCAAAGTTTCTGATTCCTAGATTGCTCGATTACAATTCAGAAATTGCTGTAGGTAGCCATTTTACATCTATTGAGTGTGTACAAATTCTTATTGCATAATCTTTGCCAACTCCTTTTATTTTTACTTTAACATAAGAAGTAAACAAAACATCAAAGTATCGCTGTAAAATAACAAACCTTGCTGTTTGTTCTTAATAATATTTTATTCGTAGTTTGTTATTTCGTGGTAAGCATGAAAAAATCTACAACAACTTTCATAAGAATATCTAATTCTTTTGTATTCGACTACTTGTTTTTGTTACTCCTTTATGAAAAGAACTAAGCAAGAAAAATGTCACAATGATTTATATTTTTTCAAGGTCTTTTTATAGAATAAAATGATTTAATACTCTATTGTTTATACAAAGCGTCGCTTGGTAGCACGTAGTGCTAACTACGTTAACTACTAATTAGCGTTTGCAGGTACTATTTGTTTTTTTAAGTCAAAGACTCTGCATTAGTGACATTGTATAATACCGACGCATATTTATCCCATTCATCTCGATCACTACCGATTCCCAGACGAGATAGATACCTCAGAAAATTATTAAAGATAATGTCATAAAAATCTGACCTACTTTTCGTCACAACGCTGCAATCTTCGAGCTGCAATTCTATTATCATGTTAGGTTGAAATTAATGTTACATAAAATATTTTAAATGACAAACGCGTCTCGATGCTTCTCTTCACAATTATTATATTAATTGAAAGCATCATCTGCCTCGGTGGCGTAGTTGTATTACGGTACGGTTACAAAGCTGAGGTCTCGGGTTCGAATCCCGGGTCGGGCAAAGTGATATTGGATTTTTCTATTCATTATCAGCCCGGAGTCAGGAATTTGTGCCCGATATGGCGATAGGCTCGCCCCCTATCACATCATGGGACGGAACATGCAAGGCGAAATGTGGGTGTCCTAGTGGCGCCTCTGCCTACCCCTTCGGGGATAAAGGCGTGAGTTTATGTAGAAAGCATCATCTTATTAAATCTTACTACTCTTGTATTAAGTGGAGTCACAAGAGAACATTGTTTGTTTTTATTTTTAACATTAGTCAGCGATTAAATTCTTTTGGGTTGGTGGGCATACGCTCCGTTTACTTTTTACACATATTTGAAGCTCGTAATTAATGTTTCTGTTAACTTCCGTTAATATATTTATTTATATCAAGGAAATCACCTCACATTAGCAAAGAATTCAGTTGTATAAATCGTCTTTTTTTCTTTGTGGAATAATACTCCAATATTAATCTCACTTTTTTAAATTAGAACATTAGCAAAAAAGCTCGTGATTTACTTTCTTAAATAAAATCATTGAATAGTAAGTAGCGTAGCCGGTTGATCATGACAAATATAGGTTCATTTGTTATTCAGCAAGGGGAGTGACATCGCGGTGTCAGTGCACACGTTTGTGTGTGCTCGTTACCGAAAACATCGATCGGCTCCGGCGTTTATCTGGGCCGATCTGACAGCGTGGTGGCACCGCACTTAGCAAATTACTAGCACCAGCGGGTGTGGAATTCAATGAATCGCAATCCGTGCGCCGCCCGGCATCTCGTGGAAATTGTGATCTACTCCGGATATTGTGTGATCCTCGATGAGATTACACTCCGTGCGAGATTTGTTGAAATACCTCGATCTGATAGAGGACTGAGCTCCCCGCATGTCTCATTACGTACATCGTTCCGCCTGGTTAGACACGTACGCGGCGACATCAGACCATTATATCTACATCTGTGTCGTGCGACTATATGCACTTAGCCGTGATTGTATAACAATAAAGGGAAGTTTAGTGATTATTTCGATAGGATAATACTTTCGTGTAAATAAAACAACCTCGCGGTAATCGAGAACGTGATTGGAGCAATGTTTACAAACTTACCACCTAATGACAGGTGTAAATAGTAAGCAAAATAAATAGAGCGATATGCTAGAGTCCGAGGGAAAAATAAAGACGGGATGGGAAAAATAATGTACGGATTTATTTGTTACTATACTTTTCTTGCAACTGCGCGATTAACTTTGTTTGAAATTCTGTATTACCAATAATAAATTCTCCTTATACCCACTTAAAACATAAAAATTCGTATAATTCGTCATTTTTAATGTGCATTAAGTAGATACATTATTAATTAAATCACTACTAAAAAGTCGACTCTTCCGTAAAAAATTTCACCACTTCCCTCCTCTACCAGAATGTCAAATTTCAATACCCTGAACTACTAACAATATTTATTTATGATTATTATTTCCGCGGAACTCTATATATTTTTTAAAGAAAGTTTCTTATGCCTTTGAATTCTCATAAAATAAGCTGTTAAATTAAATACTTAAGTTCTTGTAAGATAATCAACGTAAACCCCGTATCCCCCCCTTTAAAATTTGGATATCCAAAAAAAAATAAAAAAAACCGTAATTCATCTCATTATTTATTTGTGATAAGGAGATACAATTCCAATATTGAAATTCATATTTTAAAAATCCGACATTCCAAATTTAACCCAAATAAGTTGCTCCATACATAACTTTCTAAGTAATAAGTGATAATCCCCACTTTGCCCTCGGTATCCTCGTCAAAACATAGAACTAGTTTTTAGGATTATCTCGGACGGTTTTAATGTGCCCAATAAATGTAAAAATCTTTCTAAAACTAGACCGAGGCATAAAATTTAATATTTCCTTTTAAGTGGTATATTGTAAAATTGTATACGAGGGCTGTTTTAATACCTTTTAACAGCATTTGAAAAGTCTTTTGAGGTGCGAATAAGAGTCGATTACGTTCACCCCAATTCAAAATCAAACGAGCCCGGCTTTACTGTTAGATTGTATGATTAGAAGTCCGTCATCCGCGTACCCTGTTAAAGAACAACCCGACGGAAAAGGAATTGAGAAAATAACATCGAACCCCAAATTCCACAGATATGGACCGATAACCGAACCATGAGGAATACCCATAGTCACCGCCTTCGACACTACATGGTGGCCAAGTTGTAATTTGGATGACTTATGATAAAAATAAGAATATATCATAGAATGTACGTAAATTCTTTGGGTAACCTCGGATCTTTAATTTTAATGGTAGTACTGGCCGCCCGACATTATCGAAAGCGCCGGAGATGTCCAAGAAAATTCCCAATACGTACTTGTGAACCAAGTTGACGACCATTCTTCTTACCGATAAAGCCGCGTCTACAGTAGTAAATCTACTGTAGAACCTGTACCTTTTGTAAAAACGAATTGTAGGTCATTAAATTTTTTACCACTCGGTAATAGACGAGGGACAATAAGCTTTTCAAGCCTATTTTACCCAAAGATGGTAACAATGTAATAGGGCGATATTATTTCGGGTCTTCAGGAGGCTTGTTGCCACTTTTAGGGTATTACACGAATAAAACCGTAACGCCAAATCCTACGAAAAATACCCTCATCAATACATCCATTAAAAACATTCGGTATAGAGTAGCCGGACAATTTACACCTCCCTTTTATGATTTTATTCGATATTTTATCTTCCCCGGAAGCTTTTATAATCGGCAATGAGTTTACTAAGTTAGGGCATTCAATAAGAGGTAGATGATGACATTCGGGAAGACGGTAGCTCCGAGAACCAGAATCCTATTTTTTGGTACTCGTAGTCATTATCCATACTATTGTCGGGTATAAATTAATTTAAAAGACTTTCCATGGTCTCCTCGATACTCGTAGTATAGGTGTTATTATGGGCCTATAGATCCACTGTAGGCGCCGTTAGAAGGAAATAGCGCCAGATTATTTAAACTTTATTTTGCTGCCTATACTGCGTTACTTGACTAAATATTTTTGACATCAAAATAAACCTAATGAACTCAGCCACACGCGTTTATAATACCATCTTTAAAAAAAAGCCCTAATTTTTTCAGGATTTATTTTTGCAGAACCCTAATATGTTTTCCAAAATTAACGTTGCATAAGTTACTTTCGCAAAGGTTAACTATCTGTCAGTGAAGGTCTCGTCAAAATTAGCGAGATTTATCGACATTAGAGGTCACAAATAGACTGACAGACATTTTTTTTTAAGTGCCTTATCGGTATGAGTAGCGTGTAAATAACGTTATGTCCAGCCACTTCAATTTTATTTATACATATTATATATAGTAATATTAAACATTCACGAATTAAACGTATTAAACTTTTTTATTTATTTACCTATCCTATGTAATATGCATGAATGGAAAACAAATAAAATAAATTTGAGCGGGATGGATGTTGTTTGACGAACGGAAAATTTCAAATTAAACTCGATATTATATTTGCAGTGCTGTTTATTAATAGGGTTGATGAGCTGAATTATTAAATGGTCGACATACGATTGCAGCGAAGTCCATCGCTGCCTTCAATAACTTGTGAATTTTTGATGACCAAACCATTCCGCTGGCTCTAGTCGTGAAAATAGATCATCTATTTATTTTCCTGACCTTCGACCAGGTTAAAGGTCTTATCATCCTGAAAATACTGTTCTATTATTGTACTTTTTATACTTCACTGCGTTTTATAGTTTTAAAACACACAAAACGAGAACAACTTCGGAATACCTTTTTTGTTATGAAGAATCAAGAAAAGTTACAAGAAAAGTTATGCTCTAAAAATATTCTCGTACTTTTTCCGCATTGAAACGTATTGCGTAAAGTCGGAAAAGTGTGGATCTTGAAAATTACATTCAGTGCTAAAAATGAAACCACTGGATTCTTAGGAAATTCAAATATTTTTATTTGTTTGTTCGATTTCAATACACCTTTTAAGTTTTCTTCATTATTTAAAGCGAAAATAATAATTTCTGGCTACATAAACAAATAAATACATTTGTAAAATAAACGTGACTGTAATTTTATTAAAGCTTTTTTATTTTTGTTATTCAATCATTATAGCGGAAATCGGATTTGCTTTTAAACTGTTATGGGATATATTTATTTCAAATGTTGTGCTTATTGCTCGTAACGCATGATATACTTTTATTTACTTTTGTTCATTTTAATGCAAATGATTAAATAATTGCTATTGCGTCATGAAGTTTTCTACTTCTTTCATTATTGCAAGTTCTTTCATTTTAAATTGACTACCTTCGCCAGAAAGTCTCCGGGGGCGATAATGTCGCAATCACTATAACAAGAAAGGTAGAATTACAGTCCAATCCGATCGCAATATTTGCTCAAAATTAACGAAGTGATCGGAAAATTTAATATGTATTTCACATATCTTATAATACATTATGTAGTTCCATATTCAAAATTCCGCTCATAGCTGTTCATATAAAAAAAGTTGCATTGATCTTCCAGCATCGCGCTCGTTAACTGAATAACAACGTACTGATATCAACCTTAAGGATAGCGAGCTGATTAACAAACGTCAATTCCTACGCTTTTCAACCGTTTACAAATGAAGAAAGATGCTCTCAATTTGTTTGAAATAGAGAGTCTGGGGCGATTCTTCGACTGAGGAAAAACTGATTCGAATGTAATCCCGTATAAACACAATTTTGCTCGTTCAGCTCTTTGAAGCACTAGCACCTTGCTATAGTTCCAAATAATCAGTCCATGTTTCAAAGTGTATTAGGATCTGTAGAGTTATTTAGGCAAAATGTAGTTGAGGATGCATTTACTCAATAAAGCTAATTGGCTTCTAAGAAATTAGCTGTGCTGCTACGTTGTCCTTCATACTGCATTATAAATTAATATTTTACAACTCTATATTCGGGCCAATTTGAAGTACAATTGCTTGTACGTAAGGTATTTACAGGGGTAAATACCAATTTAACTTGTCTGACTTACAGCAAAAGTGAGGTTATCGAATTGTAAAATGATTGCACATAATATCAAATACAAATTGGAACGTTTAGGCCTGCGGGGGAATATTATAGGTAAACTGATTCCAATTGGCTCAACTAGGGCTAACAAAATTTCCTATTAAAATATCTATTTGGCAAGTATCGCCATGATTGAAAATGATTTTTTGTTGAACCTAAAAATTTTGTAACTTTAAATATTATACATAATTAATTTCTACGGTATGTAAGTCCGCCAACCCGCACTAGGCCAGCGTGGTGGACTATATGGCCTAACCACTCTCAATCGATTCTCTCGATTGTAGAGTAGGCCCGTGCCCTGCAGTGGGACGTATATGGGCTGATATAGATAGATAGAAAATATTATACCCCTACTAGCAACCCGACCCGGCTTCGCCCGGGTGTTATATACTTTTTGAGACCAGTCCACATCAGACACATATTATATCGCGAACCTAACTGTTTTATATTTTAACTAAACGTGACTGCCGTCTTCTTTTACTACTTTTCCAGTCTCGTCCCTTTACACCTCGTCCTGTACCGTCTTATCCTGTTCCATGACTCAAGAACTGCAACCTGTCCTCTTATATCCCCTTTCATCCGCTTTATAATCTAATCATCATCCCTTTAAGTTTGAAAGATTAGCACATATACACATTTAAATTCCTTGCTCACCCCAAAGGAACACTTCCTTTTTGGGATTAAATTAGTCTAGGCGATAATCTAGAGTATCAGCTACCTACGTACCAATTTCTTCAGAATTGGTCCGATGTTTTGAGCGTGAAGAAGTAACAAATACACCAACTTTCGCCTTTATTGTTGTCTACTGTTATAGTTGTATTTACTGTCGCTAATTTCGCAGTTGAAATTAGCGACAGTAGAATATGAGAATGTACTACACACATAAGGTTAACGAATAGTTACAGTTAAGTTTAATTTTTTGAACCGTAAATGTTAACAAGAACGTCCAGAATTTTCCAATATTATTTCGAAAACATTTCCAATTTGGGTTTGTGAGATTAAATTGCGGCATTACAGTACCGCTCTAGTAAAAAAACATTTTAAATTGTAAGCTAAATTAAATGGAGTTTTTAAACGCGGTTGCAAAGTGATAAATGAACGTTTTTGGATGCTTATATTATAAAGCCGAGTAAGGCTTTTCTCGTTTATCTGTGAGTTTTTAACGACCTCGTTCGATTTCAAAATGTATTTTAAAAGCTGTTTTATTTTAATATTCTTGACTTAAAGTGAGGTTCCTTTTTTATTGTATACAAGTTTTAGTACCTTAACCTATGTACATCTTAAAAGCCTTTACGGAAAACCTTTAAGGAAAAGGGTTTTAAAAATCACTAAAAACCGCATTTAAACAGGGGCAGTGATTCTTGAACATACAACCTTAATCATCCAAGTCGGTTAAATTGTGTGAATAAGACCTTAAATAATCTTTGAGTGAGTAATTAAATGGAAAGAAATACAGTTAAATGGAGTGCTCTAAATATTACGCTGAATATTTGTGTAGTAAAGGAATATATTAACTTAGCAAAAACTAATGTAATTACAGTTTGTCGCTTACGTAAGATTCACCGAGTTCCACACGCCGAGAAATGGCCTAGTTTATCAAACCAGATTTTTGTTTACTCTTTTTATTACTCAAATTGTTTGCCAATATTGAGTAAAATATTTATGGGATATTTGGGTTTTTATGGAATTACTAATTTAGAAGTTTGGTTGTACGACGAACTTGCTTTTTGAATTATCAAAAAAGTAAAACTCTCTTAAATTTTTAATTGTCGCAAGTTGCCAACTGATTGAGCAAATGATTCAATAAATATATAATTAATTCCTTAGTAGAATCTCTTTGTAATTATTTATTGAAATGTTTTTAACTTGGAATTCATGGTGTTCTTTGGTTTTGCTACTGTCCATGAGCGGTCGGAACGCCTCGCCATTCATCGCAAAAAATATTTGAAAAGTATATTATACCTTCAAAATTAAAACTTTTATGCTAATGTAGGGTCTGAGTTATATGTGTGTGAGTTAGGTCTCCGTCCAGGAAGCCACCATCAGTCACGATAATGGAAATTCCATGATAATGACTCACGCAATGTAGCGTTGCGGCTTAACCTCTAATAAATTCGGAATACAACAAACCGGAAAAGTTTGACAAAACAATACCTATCGACTATTGCTCTATTGGCATGGCACTTCATTTACTTTAAGATTGATTATATGATATATCGTGCAAAAGTAGAATAATCACAACAGTGAATTCGAGAGCGTGTTTGGATACAACTATAGGAAATACTGAAGTATTGTTGTACGAGTATAGTTAGATGTGTTTAACGCACGCAGCTTGGCAGGCCGATAATTTCCACGAGCCTCGTTTAAACCTCCTTAATGGGTTTAACGCGGCTGAACGGTGGCCCGTACGTGGTTTCAATGCACTTAACAAAGGTGTTTAATTGTCGCCGATGGTCACTTTACAATGTGTTATTGATGGGATAATCGGAGCTTACATTAAGCGGTTATAAGCTGATACTGATCTGATTATAGTACGTATCTTTAGCTAACCGTGAGGCTCAATCGACTGCGAAGTCTAACTGTCCCTTTTGTGCATTATTTGGTCTAATTGTATAATTTCCTGCATTAGCCGAAATAGAAATATGAAATGCCTATAGTCGCATTCGCTTTCACGTCCTAATGCGAAAAATGACGTTAATAAATATCTGTCTACCTCGTTCGTGATGCAGTCGTAAAATAATTTTACAACAATTTTGTCACTTCATACATCCAACGACTTTTTCTGTGTTGCCTATCACTCGACTAAGAGTTAATTTCAAAGCCGAATTGACCGGGTTTATTCGAGTACGAGTATAAACTATAAAGTCCGAGGGCTAATCATAGAACTGACAAAGTCACTATACTTGAATTGGGAGAATAAATATATCTGTAAATTTTATAAAAGTCTATGTTTAAAGGCACGTTATTAAAGGTTACGAAGTTCAGAGAAAATCGTAAATTATTATTGGAATTGGTGCCGATAATGTAGTAATTTGCATCACTTAAGTTGATAGAATTCATCGTGCTCGGAAAAATGTGATTTACTTGGAACTGATATCACCTAGCTAACTAGTTTCCGGGAAGCCATATTTTTTTCTAGTAACTCACAGTTCAATACCAAGCTATGCGGTAAAAGCCTTTGAATAAATTATTGCTCCTTTCTTTTCTGACAAATAAATATACTAAGATTGTAAATAATGGTCAAGGTCTAGTAGGAGTATTTACAGGCCGTAATCCACGTGGTCTTGGGTACTTTGTATGAGTTTTCCCGGTAGAAAAATGAGCTACCTGAAAATGAATTCGTGGAATAGCGGCAGGTTTGCCCCCGTGATCGTGATCTTAGGACGGAAATACATAAGCCTGGCCAACTTTGTGTGACACCAGTGACACCTTTGCCTACTCATTCGAGAATACTGTTTGTGTTTTGTTTGAACTGTCAGAAAATATGAAAAGAAAAATATTTATAGTTGCACGAAACATTTTTGTAACATTTTATTTGGTTTATTGCATCTAGTGCTGGAGCACTCCTTACGTATGCTCCACGTTTATTGAGTTTGCGTTCACCCGCTTTATGTAAATTTAAAAAGTGAATACGGCGCATTCCAACATAGAGTCTGGAGACACATGTCAAAGTACATTAATAAATTGTTTTCGACTCTTATGTAACTACTAGCTTCTGCCCGCAAACTTCGTCAGCGTGATTAACTTTATTTGGTATTTCTCATCCCGTCCCGTCCCGTCCCGTTATATCCCGCCCGTCCCGTCTCATTCTCACTCAAGGCATGGAATCCAGTCCCATCCCATCCCTTTGAGTATAAAAAGTAACAAATATATCGGAATTCCTTCCTCATCCCACGGGAACACTTAATTTATCTGGATAAAATGTAGCCTAAGTGTTAATCCAGTGTTAATATGGGGAATATTAGTTTTTCTCATTTATCTTCCATAATACAAAGAAACACCCTGTATGTAAATAAGACATTTATCAATTTTTAAGTTGGACTTGTACCAATATAACTGTGAAACCGCATCTCATTTCGTCTTGTAGTTTTTGTGCTATGCGCAAGTAAATAAAAAGAAACACCCTGTCTATAAATAAAATATATACCAGTTTTCAAATTGGACGTGCACCAATATTACTGTGAAAATGCATCTCATTTCGTATGGTAGTTTGTGAGTAATGTGCAAGCAAACTAAAAGAAACACCCTGTATGTAAATGAAATATATACCATTTATTAAGTTGAACCTGCAGCAATATAACTGTGAAAACCGCATCTCATTTGGTGCGGTAGTTTATGAGTAAAGTGCAAGCAAACAAAAAGAAACATCCTGTATGTAAATGAAATATATACCAGTTTTTAAGTTGGACCTGCAGCAATATAACTGTGAAAATCGCATCTCATTTGGTGCGGTAGTTTATGAGTAATGTGCAAGCAAACAAAAAGAAACACCCTGTATGCAAATGCAACATATACCAGTTTTTAAGTTGAACCTGCAGCAATACAACTGTGAAAACCGCATCTCATTTGGTGCTGTAGTTTTTGCGTGATGGGCAAGCAAACATACAGACAGACAGACAGACAGACAGACAGACAAAAATTCTAAAAAAATTTGTTTTGGATTCTGTTGCTGTTATAAAGACCCCCCGCGTTGAAATTTCTTAAATATCTTCCATGTACAGACATCGACCATTTACATTTTTATTATATGTATATAGATAAGTCGGTTAAATATCGACCTAAATCAAGTAATAAAGATGAAAAGATAAAAAATACAGAAATGTTTTCGTCATGTTCGTGTTAATATTTCATACCCCCAGTTTGTGGGTGTAAAAACTATTTTCCACGAACGTGGAAACTGAAACGAACCACGAAAAGGCTCCGACTTGTTGGACGAAGGCCACAATATTGATGTACAAATGTGTGCTTTAGTTAAAGTTTGTTTCGTAATTAAAATTTTCGAACAAAACATATTTTACCATGAATCGACGTGCAGAAAGTTTTGTAAAAGCATCGTGCACTATTAATTGAGTTTGTATAACTAATTTAGTAATATAAAATTACGGCATGCTCGTTATTTTTAATTATAAGGCCACTTTAAACTTAAGTAAAAAATATAAAGATGATCAAATTTAATATTACAATTGCAATGAAAGTCTACAGCAGTAATGTGCTACGTAAATTAAAGGGTTACTTGAGCATAAATACGTTGCAACAATGGCGCATTATACTGTAACATAGAGGATCATAATAATGTTTCATTATTCCAAAGTGCCATAAAAGTACAATTTCTCTGGATATTACATTTATTTCATTGTATTCAAAGACTTCTTAAACCCGACTTATTAATACACGGGCATACATAATCGAGCCGCCAGGATAAACAAAAGTCGATTCTCCTCGAAAGTTATAACTTTTAATTGACCTATGCAAACAAAAGTTATACCAAGAACAATATTAATATAAACATAAAACATAACATAGCCTTGTGTATAAATATGTACCCGTTTCCATGGCTTACTGGCTCATTTACGTTGATCGATAAGTAGAACGATTTGCATGTTCGGGGAATCCCTTCTAGAGGGGTAGCGAATAAATAAATAAAATTAACATAGTTGAGAACTCGGTCGATATTCAGCATGCGGGGTACAAGAACTGATGCAACTCGACGGAAACTGAACATTCCCCGCACCAGCATGCGGGCCGCGTCGACTAATGTAAACAGTTCTCGTATGCTCGCCATCCGGAAACAGAAATCTCCCACACCTCCACTGTGTTATCTAATTAATTTTGTTTCCAAATATTTTCACGGATATTTACTTGATAGTTTAAGGATGGTCGGTTTACTTAAACACGTTAACAGGTTAATAAAAATTAAGCTACTATAAAATAATCAGGTCTAGTTAAAGTTATAGTTAGACGGCGGCGACCTTGTTTTATTTACGATCTTCTACACGCTTCGGAGTCGAGCCTTCAGCTGTCGAAAGGCCAAATATCGGAACATCGGCAGTTTTCGAATCATTTTCCATTCGCAATTAACACAAACGTTATATTATAAGAAAACCACTATTATACAGGTATGAGGTGAATTAATAATAATAGCAGGCGTTAAGCATCTCACCTTCTATTATCTGCAAAAAGATTTTATGCGCTAAATATTATATTCGGAGCAGGGCGACATAATGAGTGAGGTCAGAGTTTCATTGTGCTGTAACTGAAACTCGTTTTAATTCTTTGTTAATGGGGTGACATCAATTGTGCTACAAATAAAAGGCGGCCTTGTTGACTCCCCATTTATGAATAGATTTACTTTTGCTCCATATTTTCGTATAGGTATCTATGTTCATCTAAACAAAGGACCATGGAAATCGTGAAGGCCAGTTTTTGTCATCGAAACAAAATATAGTAAAGGGTGCCTATTTATATTAGGATAAAAGATAAAGTAGCATAGTATTTGATTCTCTTTTTAAAAAGTAAATCAATGGACGTTGCTGGTCTTCATGTGACCACAGGTGGCCAGCATCACTTGGATTCTTTATCTGGTCGAAGATGTTTATTGAGTATCTTTTTACCATGACACGACGTAGTGCGAAACACTTGGGAGTCACTGATGGGTTGTTCACCATTGTGTGATAAGATAACTATCTAGGGCCTAGATAGTTATCTTCTCGCCTAGATTCTAGGCGGACACGCATATTCTGCCACAAGCACAATACGTTTTTAATATGTCAATCAACTTTAATATATAGCGAATTGAATACAATTTCAAGGAGGGTATTTAAATTATTTGACGTCTCAATTTAAATTTGGTTTTTTGTTTATAGTGAAATTGAATGTGCTTGCTTGTTTAAAAAACGCGATACCAAAAGAAGAAAGGGACACGTGATAAAAAGGGGTTTAGATATTATCTTATGTGACCACTAATAAAAGTAATTAACCAGATAATTTTGAAACGTACTCTTAGTACGCACCAGTTATACAAAGAAATATTTATCCAAGTAAATTCAAAATAGCAAAATTAACGATTAAAACATTAGACATCGAAAGGGATTTAAAGTTTTTCATTGAAGTGTACAACTATTTATTGTGTCATAATTTTTCTTGATTTAAAGTTAAGTTTGATATTAATCAGGTATTTTTTAATTATTTCTTACTAAAAGCAACTTTACTAAAGTAAGCTAAGGCAACTAAAGAAATGAATATTCAAATAAGAACAAAACGGAACTTCGGAGCTAGAGTTCAATAAAATGAACACCTTGAAAATAAAATTGATTCTATTTATAAATATTACAACATAGTCGAAGTTTGTTGATCCGTTGCAAACATAAATAAATGATAACAGACTCGTCGGTACGAATGCATCGTCTATTATTGAAACTGCTATTTATAAGAGATTTTTCTCCGAGCTATCCTACTGACTACACCTAATTGCATCGACGCGGTCTGTTCTACAAATTGCTACGGTTATTCACGCCCTTGTGTAACTGACAGGAAAAATGAAATAAAACCCGAAGAATACCCTCCCGTCTTGTCGCGTTTGTAGAAAGCTTTCGATTAATCAAATTTATTCGCGTAATAAAAAGGCGACTCCCGCGTTTATCGACGTTTCTTTGTACAGTATCCATCCGCTACGTTTCAATTTGTACTGTTTAAGGATTTACAGATAAAATGTTCAACGAATAGACAAGGTCCGTTTGAAATAACAAGAATAACTTGATGCAACTAAAAGTTAAATCTGATACAAATATAACATATGGTTCGGTGTTTGCATAAAGTTATCCATTGTTACAGTTTAAATGGAATGTTTATCAGTGTTGTACTATCTTTATGAAAGCAAACGCAAAACCAAAACTTTTGGGCTTATTCGCAGTAGTGTAAATTTTAATGGTGTATTTTCCAATAGTACCCCGTAAATTTGAAATAAAGTAAATATGATTACTTAAATGTAAATTACGGTTGGAATTTGGTTGGTAGTGGACTTAATGTATGAGAATTAATATCTTTGTTTCTTTCTCAGATTTACTGGTTAACATGATGCATTGTCATTTGTTGCAATAAATGATTGTGTGCTGGAGTTCTAACGCGTTGTTGTGGTGCATTCCAGGCAATCTACGACATGCTCGGTGCTTGCTCGAGTAACAGACCCGCCGACTCGGCTGAGGAGCGCGCCAAGAACATCTTCGCCAAGATGGACGAGAACAACGACGGCCAGCTCACACAAGAAGAGTTCCTCAAGGGCTGCCTGCAGGATGAGGAGTTGTCTAAAATGCTCGCGCCATAAACGGGCTCAATGCGCACGCGTATTTATGGTCCGGTCTTATAAAATCACCCTCTTGTAACCCTCTGATCACCCGACGGCGGACACTCTGTCCACGCGCCAACATCCTAAACAAACGTCTTACCACTCCAAAATATACGACATCGTACTGTAAATAATTTCAACAACTAACATTTATCTTGCATCCCAAATTTCATACAAAGTTATCAATACGAGGTTTGAATTATTGGTTGTTTTGGCAACTCTTTGTGCGTCTATTTATAAGTTGGATCAAAAATAATTTTGCTAGGATTTAATATAAATAGATTACGTTGCTGTCGTGTCGGCACGGCATGAATAAACGTGTGATCGCGATCATTGGCACAGTGTTAGCGCGTCGACGTCGCGAGCCGCTTCGGTGCAGCACATCTGCAGCCTGCATTCCGTTCACAAACATCCCAGCTAAATGTGAATTGCAAATCCTCAGTAATGCATTCCCAATGCGTGTTTGATCAATGTTCTTAGCTTCCGGCAAATTGGCCGATCTAAAAACAGATGCAACCGCTGAGGACGGCGCGCTGCGGTGGCATCGCTGGCGACGCCCGCGCGGTCGCCAGTACCGCTCTACAATTACTGTACACCTCTCTTTATCGATGTTTAAAAAGTATTATAAATTAAGCTACTATCGATCTAACGAACTCGACGTCAATGAAATCTCGTGTAATGAAAATGTCCATTCCTATTGATAAATGTTTATGAATTATGTATAACAGATTCTTTTTCGCTGTCGGATAGTCCGCTTCGCCGATCGATTGAACATTGTGTCCGAACCATTTACGTTTATAACGACTCGTCGCATCCGAAGAAGCTCAGCCTACCTGGTACATTATCTTATTCTGTCCGACGACATATTAATATAATATTGCACGGTATAAACTAAAGTCAATCTTAAAATTTTACTGTTAAGGCATAAATTAGAGTAGAAGTCTGCGTACAGAAGCGGTCAGATTGAGTAGCGGTGAACACTAACACCGAGCACGTCACGAGCCGACTCCAAAACGCTCCGGCACACGGACACAATCTGACCACTTGTGTTGTGCTAAGACGGTTTATGTAAGTTTAAACTACCGTAACGTTTTACATGATTATAGTGAACATTAATATTGTTTCTGTGGTATCGATGTTGTTTATATTCGATGTTCTTCATTCGTCAGGGATCTCGACTCGGATTAGTTCGATATGAACGTGTAAAGCTTGTTCTATTGATTGATCACTCGACTTACGGTTCCGTTTCGGACTATTAGAGCGTCTTTTATAGATGATGCACATTAATTCTAGTGATATTAATACATTCTCACTCGATTATCGTCTCTTTCTACTATTAACTATAGATGTCTCACATCATTTCCCTACTGTGCCTTCTAGTTCTCAGTGTAAATATTTACTTTCGTAACGTAAGCTTGTTCTATTCACATTGTTTTTATGTTCATATGCGGGGAAATTTTGTACCAAACGTGGCCAAAACTGAACCAAAATTTTAGTGTGCCCTAGTCGCGTTTCATTTAGTATGTACATTTTTATGCAGAATATTGTGTGACGTAAATTTATTCCACCACCGTGGTGACCTTGAACGCATTGAAAGGGTCGCGATATTGTCCATTTATTAATAGGGTTAGTTTACCAGTGATTATTTTGTGTTAGTTCTCAATGCATCAATTGTTTTATATAAATATGATTTATAAACTAAGTGTCCGTTGACAGCGCAATGTTTACGCACAATTCTTCTTCATGAGCACGTAGAAGGTAATTAGTCCTAAGGTTAACATAAATTCATAATTCCAAATATTGTACACATAATACAACTAATCGTGCAGTCATGGCAGGTATCATTTGTGTGATCTCAGAGATTTTCCCAAACACTTTTATCTACTTGTTTCCGCTGGGGATTAAATTTCCCATTAATTTATTGTTGATACATTCCACACTCGTTGTGCGTTATGTAGTGAATAAGTTTTTCGTATTTATTTATTTACTTTTTTGTGTATGTATGGTTGTAATTTTTCATTTGTTTCGCGTTAAATTGTAAATTAATTTATTTTTGTGTTGTAATTGTTTTTGTTGAACTGTTTTTTCACACCGGATTAATTAACTACCGTTTGAGCAGTTGATCATGCAATAGTGTAATGGTATTGTAATCGTAGGCAAAAGGGATCAATAATATCCAACTAGGACCTGGAGAGAGCTGGCACAGGGTGTTGCGTAACATATCACAAAATTGGATGATTTTCAGTTGAATTTACAAATTAACGTCCCTTGCATAAATCTTTGGAAAATACGCAATTGGCAACGTGACACACGTGAGAATAAAATTATATATATACTATTGCAACATATCTTTGGAAAAGAAAATATTTTGTCAATTAAAATAAGTTCTATGATTTGTAATAAAGGCGGATTGATTTGTAGCCAGCACGCAGTGTCAAAATTGATAACTGAATCCAAATATTATTAAAGTAAAATTACTGTCAAATAATATATTTCTTATTTCCTGAAAGTAATAAAAATAATCATAACGACGAAAAAAATGAATCTATGCAGCACTGGCCGATACAAATCAGTCGCGCCGGCAGGTGGACCGAGTCACGTGCTAGAAACAGACATTAACGTAACAGAAATGAATAGTCACCTGAAATGCAAAGACGTGTTGAGCCAGCTAGATGCTCGTTGCACCATGCGCTCCAACCTCGGCTCGTCTCTTTCCGACATGATGTATCTAAGCAATCATACAAAACAAAAATATATTAACCAAAAATCGATAATAACTGTTTGACTCTAAAATAGGGTCACTAACATACGAAACTAAGAGAGGTCATTAAATCTATCTTCAAACTAACTGAACTACTCGCATAAAAAATATTGCTAGTAGAACATGTCTTACGATGCTCTCTCGGAATGCCTCCTGAGCAAATGGCGCAAGACTTCAATGGTAATGCAAATCTAACTATGCTGCCCGTTTTTTCTAAGCGTTGATATTTGATCATAGCACGTGTACTTTACGCATTCGGTGACGCGACCCGAGCCTACGAGTCAATCTATTCATACAATAAACAGTTCGACACGAACAAAACTGCTCTCGAACAAAGTCTCGCTGTATTTCAATCACAAATAGAAGCAAATGTATTAATGTTATTGAAAGACCAGGAAGTGCCCTGAAGATCCCGATTTTTGTCTGGCACGAGTCTCCATGCATGTTTATTTCGAGTGCACGTAGACTATCAAATAATACAACTGTACAGTTGTACTTAAAATATACTCAATAATACAATAAGATCAAAGAATTTATGTGTAAATAAATTCGAACGCAGTTTTGTTTGTAAAGCGTTTATATTTTAATGTAAGCCTTCTACTTAAACTCTCTGGCACACCATCTAGTCTTACGAATTTCAATTCTATAAGAGCACTTCACCACTCGATCGTAGTGTTTACTTCTAAAATGTTGCTTCATAATACGAGTAATTGCTCTTGATATAAACGTAGTATTTGCGAATGTGCCATTTGAAATTTACTTTTATTTAAAATCTAAATTAAATTGTACGACTTCGACGCGTCTGTGTTTGAACTTACACCGTATACGATAGATGGAGTTAATGTTTTGAACCATTTCGCAAGACAGAGATAGCTAAGTACAAGCATAGGCGGGAGGGAGCGAAGTCAATATAATATGACGTATGTTTGTGTACGACTTATAATATTCCTTGTTTATTGTGACGTTAATTGTTCTTCTTGGTCTCAAAATCTTTGTCAAGTAAAAGTCCTACTCTGTCACATTAACTGAATAATAAATTACAAAACTTTTAAGTCATTGAATATAAATTAATTTATCGAAAGATTTAGTTTTACACCAAACAAATGAGTTCAGGATGTTCCCGTTACGGATGAACTTGACCTAGAATTGCACTAAAATAGCGATTTGTAACACAATGTGGCCCGTTCTGTTATCGGGGAGTCTAGACGATGCAGATGTAAGTTAGTCGATAAGTACGCTTAATCTACGATGGTGGTGTCATTCGGCGATGAATACCAAACCGTGGAGGACCACCGAATTCTATCTCGGTCAGTCTTCATCATTCTTTATTTTGTAACATAATATTCTTTATTTTATACATTACAACACTTAAATTATTTTGATAATTGGAAATATGTAACAGTTATACAAACTCTTTCAATTAATATTGTCGATAATTGATGGCGATATGATTGTTCGTAATTTGCGACAGAGTAGGCACTTTTACAATATTATTATAATTTAAGGTATCTTATAGGCATATTATTTATTGTTAGTGAGCTTTCCCAACAAATAATTTGTTTGCCATATAATTGTTTCTATAGTACATGTTTCTAGGTATAGGATCTACTTTAAGATACTGTGTAACTAGCTGCTATAGATGCACAAAACAATTAGAAGGAAATATTCCATTTTGAATATAATATTCTGATCGTGTAGAGTTTACCGACATTCGATTGCATTTAGTTTGTGCACTTTAATGTTAAGCTATTGAAACATTTCAAATATTGTAAAACAAATTGGATTATTTTGTTCGTGAGTCTCTGTCGAATATAATGTCTTGACAAAACCGTAATTGTTCATGTTTGTGTTGTACACGAGCGGGGTGTAAAGAAGGCGACGCATTCGTCGCATCTTATAACCACTGAACATATATAACCGCATTTATCATCACACACACACACACACACACACCTGTCGTGTCTCACAAGTCACACCCCGCTTCACTTTTAACTATACAAGTCTGACACATTTTTTAATACAGTGCATAGTATACTCATCACCGATTATAATTTAAGAAAATAAAACTCGCGTTTGTTTTAATGTACGAGAGCGCCTCGGACGCGTTTAATATTTATAGATAGATAGGCACATGTAACAGATGGAATTAACCACCATGTCCCTTTAAAGTTTATGTTGTATTTCTAAGAATACATAATATTTAATTATTCACATTTTGGCTATTCGTGTATAATATACATTTAATAACAAAAATAGTTCATATTTGTTTGTCTCGTTATTTTTTATTTTAAAATTTTGTTTTTTAATATTAGCCAACTTTATAATTTTACCAAAAACATAGCAGTGGTTATTAAAAAATAAACATCTCGCCTTCGTGCCGACATTAGTTTTTTTGATAAATTTATTTTGGGGTGTAATTTGAAAGTGATTACTGAGTTCGGAGTACTGAGTACTGAGTTGAGCCTTTCATGTTTTTGTATTATTTTTACGAATGTAAAAAATAACAAAAAACAAGATAACGTAATGTTAGTAAATACTAGCAAAGTTTACGCAAACATAGCTCATCAAAAAAGTTAATGTCGAGGTTTGCAGGCGGAACTACGATCACCGACCCATGTCACAAAGTATCGAATGAATCATTTTGTCATTGTATTTAATGCATTGCACTCACAAAATAAATGAATTACAAATATCAGCCGAAAAACCTGCTAGCTATTTATTAATTCAAAATTCATTTATTACCCTTTTTATGTTCAATTTTATTAGGACAGAAATCAAACGGTTATATTAAAATATTTGTGAAATTTCACTGACACCGTACTCTGCGGTGGTGACATCGGGGCCGTAAGGTAACAAAGTAGGTTATTAACAATCATTTACATTAATTGTAGTATTGTATATAAGTAGTGATTGTGTTCTAGCACATTGCTAGGATGCCTCATGTTGATGTGTATTGCTATGTTTTAGGGCACAAGACTTGAGCAACTAAACGCGAACAGGTTGTGTTAAACATTGTAACGTCCTTTTCGAAAAAAATCACTTTGATAAAAAAGAATCACAATGGGTAAACAAAATAGCAAACTTAAGCCAGAGGTCTTAGAGGATCTGAAGCAGAACACTGAGTTCTCAGGTAATTTGGATTTAACCCTCACTAACGTCTCATGAAATAATCTTACCACTCATAATATTTATATTAAAGAAATAATATGCAGTCGGCATCTGTCATTACAATACCATCATTCGCGTGGGCATTTGTCGATTTTCAGATGCCGAGATACAGGAATGGTACAAAGGATTTTTAAAAGATTGCCCCAGCGGCCATCTCTCCGTAGAGGAGTTTAAGAAAATATATGGGAACTTCTTCCCGTATGGAGATGCTAGTAAGGTATTGGTATCGGAACCATTTATTTATTTTGTCTCTATGATGCTACTATTTACTATTTATTTTTAACGCCATCTATTGTGAATATTGTGCATAATACGCCGTATAATGTATAATACGCCGTATTGTGAACCTCACTGGGGGTGAGTGCAGTGTGCATGGTGTATATTATATTTCAATACACTATGAGACATTCACTGAACAATATTGCAGCAGCATCTACCTGCCATCTGTTGTGCAATAGCTGAAGTTGTTTGTGGGGATGTCCTTTGCCTTAGCAAAGGTGTTCCTTTCTGAAATTCAGATGATGCAAATTGCAATGTACACGATAATTTAAAATTTGTTCGCAAAATTCGCAAAACAAGCATTTCTAAATGCCGATTTCCAAAAATTAGGGGCAGAGTTAATATATATATGTAAACAGTTCGCAGAGCATGTGTTCCGGACGTTCGACGCGAACGGGGACGGCACGATAGATTTTCGGGAGTTCCTGTGCGCGTTGAGCGTGACGTCACGCGGCAAGCTCGAGCAGAAACTCAAGTGGGCATTCTCCATGTACGACCTCGACGGCAACGGATACATCTCGCGGCAGGAGATGCTGGAAATTGTCACCGTAAGTATCACATTTCAGTCATGTTGGTTGTTGTCACGTTTCAAAATTCAAAGACTCAAAAAATTGCACGAATATTTTTTACTTATATTAATTATTTCGGTTTTTTTGAATTTTAAGGGACTAGTGAGTAGTGTTTTTCTGTGGGCTCAGTATGTGCGACGCGGGTATTGCAGCAGCATTTGCCGCAAAACCTGGCATATTATCGCTGAGGATAATTTCAGTTGTGACATGCTAGTAATTGTATTTTTAATTATATATTTATGAACGGCAATAAAACCATCAACATCGCCATTGCGACTGTTATATTAATTTTAATTAGGTAAAGAATCAAAAGAAATAGAAAATTTTGGGTGCATCCAAGTTTCGCAAAACACGCCGCCGGCTCCCCGCGCAACCCTTCGGCACATGCCAGCAGTTCGTTTATGCGGCTTTGACGGCGTTTCAAACACCCGCCGCCGAGCTAGTTGGCGACATATCAGTAGTAGGCATAATTTTCACATTTGAAAGTAATGTTAAAAATAATAATAGGTATAGCGTCGTCAATATTTGATGGATAATTAAAGACCGTAAATCAAAGACATGTCGATATCGAGATATTTGATGCGTGCTCTTTAGACCGGCAGGAGTACATTACATTCAGAAATAAAAAAAAAACAATTCTAACTGAAGAACGAACATCTCAATATTTTGTTACAGTTTAAACAGATAAGCAATTCTGGGCTTGTAACAGGATAAATTTATTACTTGGAGGATATTATCAAAGTAATTAAAATTCTATCACTGGTTGAATTTTAAAATTTTATCGGCAAATTAAAAGCAGAATTTTCGTGTGTATGATTGTCAATTTATCGTAGCGTAATTAGTGGCGGAGATATCCTAATAGTTATGAGCTTTTCATAATCTAACGGTATCAAATTGGTGAATTCCAGGCTATCTACAAAATGGTGGGATCGGTGATGAAGATGCCCGAAGACGAGTCCACGCCCGAGAAGCGGACCGACAAAATATTCCGTCAGATGGACAGGAACAAAGACGGCAAGCTCTCCCTAGAGGAGTTCATAGAGGGCGCCAAGAGCGACCCGTCCATCGTGCGGTTGCTCCAATGCGACCCCCAGTCCCAGTGATACCTTAAATATTAAACTCTTTCTCGAGCATTGAACCACTCGATTTATCCACACGTCTAAGTATGAACCTATTGTAATATATCACCCTTATTACTGTGTTTGTAAGAGCTAGTGCGCCATGTAAGCGGCGGTAGCACATCCTTTTTGGACCATGTCCTGGTGCTTGATTCAACTAATTTCTTCTTTCGACGCAATTTCGTCCTAAAGACAATTCGCGTCGTTAACTGTCCCAATATAATCGAAATTTCTACATTAGTTGTGTTATTATTTATCAAAGATCGTGATATCGGGCTGTGAAAATAATGTAAAAATATAATTTAACGGCACTTTTGTTTCGTGGCAGTAAAATTAGAACATTCACGATCGCGTTGATGCAAAATTAATTTGTTTTGGCGGATTAGTGTTTTTGGACTAGTGCTTCTTTGACAGAGTCTTGTTGTTAGATGTTTCAAAATTTAAAAGTAATAATGTACATGGCCAGTATGGTTCGATTAGAAAATAAAAGGAAATTGTGAATAAAATCTTGAATGATGTAGGTCTAGATTTGGCCCTGTATGTTATTTAGAAATTGCGTAGATTTGTATAGCGTGTAAATATCAAGCGCCAGGACAATAAGTGCGACCATGTTGTTTATAGTGTTTAAATATTCTTCCCCGTATCTAGCTAGGTAATACACACGATTTGGACCCACTGTGGTTTACTGCTTCTGTATAAGCGGGCTGGAGGCCTCTATTCCAATAGTTATAAAATGTGTATTGTCTAACAATTGTAGCCTTTAATATTAGCTTATTTTTATAGTTCTTTAATATGTCGTACCTACAACAGAATGATGCCTTTAGCTTCAGTCTCTAATATGAATTGCATTAGGTAAGTGAGTTCAAAGCTACTTAGTGACATCATGCTGAATACTATCCGTTATGAAACATCGTCTTACCAATAACTTTGTATGTTTTTAGTAAATGATATTTAGATTTATAGTGATACCAGTGAAATGAACGACGAAAAATCCTTCCATATCAGGTGATACCTGTGCCCTATTGTTTCGCTTCCATTAGAGACTAACTCATTATCATAGTGCCCCGGCCACAGCCCGCTTGTCGCATCCGATGTTTATTATACTGTCTTATATCTCCGTAATTATGTATGCATGGAATCTTCGAATTTGACATTTCAATTATAACGTGGGTGTTGTGTGAGTTTGTAGGAATCACTCGCTCTTGTGAAATCCTATTGATACTGATTCAATTTATATCGTAATACAACCATTGATCTTTTGAATTATATTTGTGTCTGTGGACCCTATTGTTTAGATAGTGACATTCAATAGACAAGTTAGCGTAGAATAATATGCTCTCCTCCTCCCGCTCGATAACTATTTGATGTGTACGATGTTTCAATTTGAACTGTATCATCATGTGCTTAGTGCCTAATTTGCAATGCAATGAGTTGTTTCGACTCGCTGCCGCTCAAACTTTTGTATTTATTGTTAACTTTCGTCCTTAAACCACGACAGTGTGGCGTACCTAATGTTACACAATAAAAATGTTCAAATTGTTAATCATGCAAAATATTTATCAAGAAGAGTTTTTACAGTTTTTGCTATGCTACATGAAATTTGTAATTTCTGATATCATTTAATGAGAGCAGGTACACTAACCCTGCTTTGACAAGCAGCATGTCGTATCTATAGCTTTCGGATTTCAACGTATAGTTTTTATAGTCGTGTTCGGATCAATACTGACGAAAATAGTTGCAGTGGGTAGTGTACAGATGTCGCTGCGTGTCAGAGCACTGGGCATATCGTGTGAGACAGGTTGTACCGCTGTCTTGGCACTGCTAGCCCACATCCATGCTAGTCATGTGCACTATTACACGACCATGTACAAAACTTCATACATACCTTAATTTTATTATATAAACTCTTTATGTACTGTATTTACGCTAGCATTGTAAAGACAGCATATTCATAGCACAATTATGAAGACAATTTACGCAACAAACGATACTGACAAATATGATATACAAATATATTAATTTATATAATTATAATAAAATATTTATGCTGATCTATTCGCGTAGCTGATATTATTAAGGTTTAGTTTTAATGAACAAGGAAAAAAATAAAAAACATAATTATAGTCCTGAGTCAGCCTAAGTATTATTCGATTATTTTATTGTAAAATGATTTGTAAGGGATTTTAAAGTACGGTTAGTGTAAAATGTAACATTTGACAGTAGTTGAAAGTTGTTTCTGCAATATTGCAATGATTTTATAATAGTTTCAGCGCGTAGCCGTATTGGGGCGGGCGCAGGTGGTCCTTAAACGCAAGGTTATCAGTCCGGTTTTAATTTGTTGACTTTCCATGCAGCAGAGTGCCTACTGTTCCACAGGAGGTATTATTGTTAAATAAAATAATATTGTTGGTGTCTATATTCGGTACAAGAAGGTATTTGTACCACCGCGACCCACGCGCCTCCTGCCAACGCCCTCTACGCTTCGCTTGAATGCTTTGACTGAACTAATCTTCACGTTTTTGAAAAAAGAATCGCCTTTAAATAACCACATTTATACTTATCGATTTTAAGGTATATGATTAAGATATATTGGAACATTGTTTTTAATAATTTTAAATATTTATACGACAGCATTATGAATTTAACCGATTCTCGTACAATTTATAACGTGTGTTATATATACGGCTAGCTCAATGATCTGTAGATTTGTCGTACACTGCTTGCAAATGTATCGGAACAGTTCGATTATATAACTAAATTATATATATAAAAAAATAACATTAACCATCGTGTAGAACAGTCAATAAGATTAGTATATAGATTTAGATGGCCAACCAAAATGAATGTATTGGAAAGTTAACTGGGCAGACATATTGTGGCCGTACCATTTGTAAGCAGTGTTGAATTTGACAGTATGTCACCGTACGAAGTACGACTCATATAATCTCGAAACACACGATGTATTTAAATGTAATTTTTACTAACGCAATCAAGTGTTTTGCATAAAATTATTTTACACTAAGCTTTTTTAACTAATACTAATATTATATTTGTAAGCACGCTATATCTTCATTCACTATTTTAATTTTACCTAATGGCTTTATATCATTGTATTATGGATAAATCCTCATTTTTTTATTATACTATGATAATGATTTATCGATATTTTATTTCGCTTCACTATTTTTTGAGCTTGCTAGTTTATCGAACGGAATATTGAATCAAATGCACAATAACCCTTTTATTTCGCACAATACGTTTATCGCATTGCTTCGATGTACTTGCAATATTGTATTAATTGTGGAATTGATGGGCTCCATGTCGTATTTCTGAGTACAAGTTACATATTATAGTAGGATTTGTTGTAACCACAGTGTATTTTAGTGGTAATGTGAAATTTTAGTCGAACATTCTACTTTCACAAAAGCGAAAGGCAGGTTCGAACACCTTTGTTGTAAATAGTTCGAGTCAGTTTGGCGACGTCATATTTAGTATATTTGTAGTATATACTGATTATACAATGTATTAAAAGAGTAGCCACGGCCATGAAATTTATATAAAATAATTACTGAAACATTATTGTTCCAAACTTTAGACGAATATAAGTTATTGGGAGTATTCCGTGACGGTTGTTAATAGTTGGATAAAGCCAAACTGGCCTTGTGTAGAAAGTGTCTGCCGATTCTAATAACAATTTAAGAGTGGATTGCGAGTACAAATAAGTTCGTTTTTACAAGTCGTTATATACTCCATATTAAAATCAAGCGTTATAGCTGTGGGAAGGCTGTTATACATTTTGGTAAAGTATTGTCCCTGTTGAAATTATTGCTGCTTTCTGCCAGAGAACACAATCGCACTGTCACTGTTCATGTGGAACGTGGTATTTACTTTAATGAGTGAGTTTCTCAGATTCAAATAAACATGCGCAGCTTTTTTCACGTTACCTAATTGTGTTGATAAATGTAATTAAATATATTGTAAATTGATTTAAAAAAATAGTCCATGTCACATATCGCTATCCTACAACGCTTTGAATGTTTGTTAAATCGTGTTGTCTAGATTCTTTTCAATATCTCAACTTAGATTAACTTACTTACTTACTTCTACTTAGGCGTTATCCCGGCCGGTGCCAGGGTCCGCCTTCCGGCTGAGTCTCCTCCATTTCGCCCGGTCTTCGGCATCCTCAATAGTCAGGCCATTGACTCTCATATCTTCCTTGACGACATCAAGCCAGCGCTTCTTCGGTCTACCCCTTGGTCGAGGTCCTGGAATGTTGAGTCTCAGGCACACATTGCCGACGTACTCCTGCGGCTTTCTCAGGACATGACCATACCATCTCAAGCGACATTCTTGGAGTTTATCTGCCACATCGCGGACACCAAGGCTGCCGCGGATGTGCTCATTACGGATTCTATCTAAACGCGTAACGTTGCACATCCACCGCAGCATCTTCATCTCCGCGACGTGGACCTCCTGCACATGTCGCCTGAGGGCAGGCCACGTCTCAGTACCATACAGGAGCACAGGGCGCACGATGCTTTTATAGATGAGGCCCTTGAGCCTCATCGGCATCCGGCGATCGCAAAGTATGCCCGAGACCTCCCTCCACTTAGACCAAGCAGCGCCTATGCGGGCTTTGACGTCAAGGTCGATGTCACCGGACTCATGCAGTACGGACCCTAGGTACTTGAACCTGTCCGTCTTCACGGCAAGTTCGTTCCCTATCATGATGCTTTCCGGGTCCGTACCCCCGCACGCCATGTACTCGGTCTTCGCCACATTTAATTTCAGACCACCGTTCTCAAGCGCTTCCTTCCACCGATTGACCTTGCGCTCCAAAAGTCGCCGGTCCTCCTCCACCAGTGCTATGTCATCGGCGTACATTAACAACCAGGGCGCAGGGTCCTGGATGTCCGACGAGATGACGTCGAGCACAACACTGAAGAGGAATGGACTCAGCGCCGAGCCTTGATGCACACCAATATCAATCGGGAAGGAATTAGTATCGCCAACGGCGGTCCGAACGAAGGACTCGGATCGGAGGTACATGTCTCTAATGGTATCAACATAGGCTTCTGGTACCCCTTTTGCCCTCAATGCCCACCAGATTGCCTGACGCGGCCCACAGTCGAAGGCCTTCTGCAGATCTAGAAATGCTATGTGCAGAGGCGTCTTCTTCGCCCTGTATGCCTCGCCAAGCATCCTAAGGGCAAATATCGGGTCTGTAGTGCCACTGCCAGGTCGGAAGCCATATTGACACTCAGAGACAGCACACTCTTGGCGGAGCCTGGACTCGATGATGCGTTCGAAGAGCTTCATGGTATGACTCATGACCTTAATGCCACGATAATTGCCGCATTCCTGAACACAGCCCTTTCCCTTCTACACAGGAGTAATCACACTCAACCGCCAAGGGTCAGGCATTTGCTTGGTATCCAGGATGCGGTTAAATAACGCAGCGAGAAGGTCCACACCATGAAGTCCCAGCGATCAACTCAGTCATCTCAACTTAGATTAAATTAAATGAAATCGATATTTTTAATAAATCATTTTGAATTATTATAAAGTGTTAGATGTTCGTCGAGTTTGTATAATATAATTATCTTCCGTGGTTAGTGTCATTGACAAAGGATAGTTGTGACCAAACCACAGTGCTTCGGTGTCGAGTTCAGGCCAGCGGTGACCACGCACCACCATCCGCAGCGGGACGCTGAGCACGCACTCTGTGCGGGTAGCCAGTGTTCGCGGCCGAATTTGACTAACGACAATAATGTTATTACACCAATATATTTCTCAATATTTCCTAAATTAATGCATTTATAATCTGTGACTTCTACTTAGAAACAATGTTTTCCTCTTCGCTTGCATATAGCAAGGCATCTATATGTACACTTCGCCACACGTACGCAACGCACGTGAGGGTCCTTCCTTATGTCTATTGTGATAGTGAAATAGCAATAATGTAACACGGCACTTCTTACTTCCAAGCTGTTTGCAACTGTAATTAACACTTTCTAGTTAAATTGTCTTTAGAATATTTCGATTAGGACCTTAAGTAATTTTAAATTTATATATTGGTTGTAAATCTATGACGCGAGGACTTCAGATATTTTATATAATAAAGTGATTGGTGCAGTAATAACCACTGTGCATAGAGAAGCGGACCCAGCAGGAATTCACAAACTTGGGGTCCCAGCCCACAGCGTAGTAGGAGAATAGTATGCAAGGATACGGAATTTAACAGTGAATTGTGTAAGATTGTGAAAGTGGAGTAAAAGTAGAAGATACGAAAGTGTAAACGATATATTAAAAGAAAAGTATAAATGGCGCCCGGGGCTCCATCACGGCTAACAAAAACATTCGCGCCGTGCTCGATTAGCGAAACACCTGGGAACCCTGGTTTCAAAACTGATTCATGGGAGTAAACAATATGTGGTATGGCAGAAGAAGTATGCGTGGATTTAAATTGGATGATTGGGAGGATATGTGTGATCCGGAACAAATTTAGATTTAAAGACGATGTACTGACCGAGATTAATGAACGCAAGCAGACTAATGAAAGGGATTTATGGCGCGATAGTGACTGATGTTGTCGGTCAGAGAGATCAAACAAGCAGTATTCTAAACTTCCTAAGAGATTAATGATAGACAATGGAATGAAAGAGGTATGTTTGGAGCACATGAATTGGCACACTATTCTACCTGCCTACGCCAATGACAAAGATACAGACGTGAGTTTCTGTATGCAGTTATGACGTAAAGGGTTTATTTTGATGAATTAACACATTATTTGCAAACGTGCAGTTGATTCTATAGTCGGTTTAGTGTTTCTATGTCAGACGATTTGTTCGACGTAAACATCGAGAGAACGTCAATGTTGTAAAAAAAAACATTGTGCGTATCGCAGGCGTAGAGCGGCAACATCTTGATAGAGAGGTAGGAGCGGCAACGTCGCACAACCCCTAACGCAGCACAGTAACAACTTCGCGAATGATTTGTAAATGGTGTAAATAAGGGTTATAACGCTTATATTCAATGTAGAGTTACAAATAAATGTAGTATATGTTATCGGTTGTTACTTACAAATGAGCTATTCTAGATATTTATAGTCGAGTTGTAATCTCAGAATTTGTTGAAAATATATTGTTATTCGTAACGGTTAGAAGTAGCAAATTTTTGGCTAATCGTCTGACATTGAATACAGTAATTCGTACATCGTTAGTAGAGCACCGCGCGCCCCGGTTCTAGTGTATCGCTATTCTATCCAAGCAGGAACTCTTGAAATCGATTATTTTACTGTCTTCCAGTATGTTAAGCAGTAGGCGACTTGGCCGCGAACAAGTGAAAGGCTTCATACTAGACGGGGTTTAACATCTAAGAGTTCAGAATAAAATTAGATGAGTTAATGGCACCTTACTAGTTTATTGCTAGCATTATTTGGTGCTAATTTATACATATTGATGTAGATTGCTTGGGAACATTCAGTTGATATAATCGATGCATGGATATCGTGGAATCATTGTATCGTATCGTCTAGTTAGAACAAAAATCTCAATTACCCACTCGTGCTTTGCGTTAAGTTAATCAATATATCAATGATACAATATGGTGCATAAAATGTCCTATGAGATTAAACCTTAGTTATGGTAGAACACGTGCCCACAGTTTGGCGTAAATGTTTCAATGCAAACGATGTTACGGTAGGCTGGTGTGGTTGCGTGTTGTTATAACACTTGAATACGTAAACGAATGCCACGGACTGTGGTCTGTGGTGTGAGTAACCCAGGGTGCTATTGACTCGCGTGCGTTGGGCACCGGTGATCCACTTCCTAGTGACTTCTAAATCTTTCAACTCCTACATTCATTTCAAATTTGCAATCTCTATGTGTTTTAGCGTTTAATCGATTATGTGGTATTTGTAAGCATATCTGTGAATACCGATCTCCAATTGTTTGCTGTCTTGGTAAATTAACATTGACATTTTTGAGATATTTTTCACGTCTAAGGCCGAAGCACATGGTATCGTAATTGTCTGCACGATGTTTATAAATTTATTCGGTTTTTATATCATATGAAGTAATTCATCGGTATTTTTGTATGACTTGGTGTTATCCTTCTATTGTCCGGTACATTCGATAATATATTTCAATTCAAACAGTCTATGTTTAGAGAATCAATCTTTGCTTACGTAGGTTGTGTGACCGTTCAAATATATTACGTGTAGGGATAATCGTATGGTGACCAAATGTTAATGCTAACAGTCCCCTTAGTGTTTATCTTGGACGTGTTACCCTAACGTTAATTATCCAGAATTCTAAATGTTCGGACCAAGACATGTTAGATCTGTTAGTACCCTCCTCGTAACGGTACAAAGATGCCGCGGCGACGCGCGCGTTAGTCTTAATGTTGTGTACTACATATCAATACGCTTTTTAATGGAAATGTTCTCGGTGTTAATATTTCTCGCCTAATCATTGGCTTCTCGAACTGTTGGAGTTACATGTGATCGGTATTTATAATTAGACACTTCATATTTGATACTAATAGCACCCTGCTGTTTAAAATTATATACAGTAACTTGTATGTTCAATCTGTGGCTACAAATTTTGACTATATAGAAACGATACATTCGTGTCTCGACTATTTATCGTTGTGTATGTAGTCAATTTGTGATTCCTAACATCGTTTTCTTTAAATATTTACCTTCTAGTTCTGATACTCTGTTTTAGATTAAAATTATTATATCTATTTATTAAATCTTTCTTCTCTCCATTGAAGTTTTATTTACACAACTTCCTTACCTACCCTTTTTATCAATTTGGATCGTATTCCGCATCTACCATAAGTGGGCAAGTGGCGAAATTGGGAACTACAAATAATAATATCTGATTAAGTCATTGTTCTATATAATTTGAAAAACGTAAAGGATGACTACATATAGCCACTCGTAATCTTATAACAATAACCTGTTCAATGGATTAAAAGTAAAGAAATGAAAACTATTTTTATTACTTTCCAACACAGCGCTTTCAGGCGATAGACTATTTAAGAAGATTTAAACAAGTTGTATGTATATACACCTCTATGATTAAGGGACTGAAAGTCGACATTATAATAGAAGCTTTTTATTAAAATTGTACTTATAGATACGATGCTGATATTTTGATACGATGCTCTTGTCATTATGAAATGAAATGAAAATATTTTATTGAACCCATGAAATGTCATACATTATTTAGATTCCGTCACTTTTTTCCACTACCACCCGGTTCACAAGGCTGTTTTCGCAAGAGAAGAACGAGCAAGAAATTCTAACGATGCTCTTTTCTAACCAAGTTTACAATACAGTGGTTATACAGGAGTCGCAGCGCAGTTGAATTCATAGCAGTTTATAATAATTTAGAATAATTGATAATAATATTGCTCAAGTGATTTTGTACGGCTGAGTTAGGTAAGTGAAGTCTGTTCTACCAAAGCAATGAATAGTAATAAAAGTTTCAGAGTAATTAAAAGTTATTATTATAAGCAAATCGAGCAGACCAGTCCACACAAGCAGCATCCGTTAACGAGTATGACACATGTGCCTATGCATGTGCCAGCTATCGGCGTCATCAACCATGTTACAGGGAAGTGACCGACCCGGCACACCACGGCGCCGCAAGCGCAGACGTTTTAGAAAGCATGACGTTATCATTATCAGAATATTCAAAATTACAACAATCACATTAAAAACAACTGTATCATATGCGATGTTCCACAGTTGCGGGCTCAGCACAAACCCCTGTGATATGTCGCACTGAACTTCCCTCTGGTGCAATTGCCTATCCTGATCCACGTACAGTATGTACTTACATGTAGCGGAAATACGCTCGATTATAGCTTGTAGGTAAGACGGCACTAAGTGATCAACCAGCGCTTCCCTGATAGCATTCCATGGTAGAGAGCTAAATGCGATGACAATATCTAAGCTTATTGCCAACGCCACTTTACCCTAAGATACAACCTGCGACTGACCGCATCAATTGTCGATCGTCTCTGCCTGAAGCCATATTGGTCATCAGCCAAATTGAGGCCGGCCCGCGACACTTGGTCACTGATGCAAGCGGAGATTATTCTTTCGAATAATATACTAGCCTCGTCCAGCAGACATGTGGGAAGGTAGGCAGAAGGAGAGTCTGGAGCTCTGCCGTATTTCTTCAAACGAACCATCTAGACTGCTTTCCAGGCTCTATTGAACACCTAATGTTAAGCGATTACCTACGCCCGTGAACATCCACAGCACTTACATTGTATGTGCGTATCCGGCATCTTAAAGTGGGAGGGAAGGAGGAAAAAAAAAGGACAGGAGAAGCAAATATGGTTTTCAGCTCCTGGCACTTTCTTTCACCGACCGAAATACGAGAGAAAAGCTGTAGCTTAACTAAATTTTCCTGTGGCATAATGGTAGTAACTATAGTCTCGTCCTATAAACAGAAAAAGAATATTGTTTTATCGCTATTATAAGATATGGACTTTCAAAACTTCCTGAAAACTATATGTTAGAAAGGTACTACGGCTAGAAATGTGGCTAGAAATTACTGTCTCGTTGGCGTAGTTCTACTCAGTACCAGCCCGGAGTCACGAATTTGTGCCTGATATGGAGATAGGCTCACCCCCTATTACATCGTGGGACGGCATACATGCGAAACGTGGGTGTCCTGGATGCACCTCTGCCTACCTCTTCCTGGAAAATGCGTAATGTTTATTTAATAATTTTCTAAAACATGAACATGTTTTAGAAAATTGTTAAGACAAGTTAGCGAGAATGTAATCAATAACGTACCATACAACCAGATTATTGGGTTTCACTGAAGATTAGCTTTATTAACAAGTGGGCGGCGCGGCGGAACGGCCTGTTTGTATGGTAACGGATCGCACAAGCCTGCTGTGACGGCGGTCGCGGGTTCGATTTCCAAGGCAAACCTCTGATTTTTCTGAATAATGTGGTTATTGATTGTCTTAACTATTATCTACGTTCTTTAACGGAGAAGGAAAAACATTAAAGGTAAATTGCTTATCATAGAGATAAAAAAGAATTTCGATGTTATTTCAATTTATTCCACAAGAAGGCACTAGACCAGGGGGTAAGTCTTAAAGTATCAAAAAATACCGATTTAAATATAACAAATTGCAAATATTTAGGTGAGTCTTGTATATTAAGAGTTTTATCTTCGATGTTCAGACGAGGACAGAGGAAAAAGTGTAACATAAATAAAATTCCTCAGGTGAATATTATGAAGATCATATTTGGCTAAGAAGTTTGCGCACTGAACTGCCATGCTACCAGTGCTCATAGTTATTTACTCAAGTACGACTGACTCCTTTCATTGGTACATAAATACTAATATTAGTACAGATACCACACTGATGATTTTTAATTATTGGTAAAGGCAGAGATTATTACAATTTTGTTGTGAAAATCGTTACTAATAAATCACACTAATTACTCTTTGGACCCCTAACGCGTGGCTTTTATCATAACATACCGTTGAAGTGTATTTGGACGACGGGTTAGTCCTATGGTTCATTCGGAGACATCATCCTACAGATTAGTTTCAACAAATGCTGTAAATTAAAGATAACATTATAATTATTATCGTTCCAATCGAATCCACTTACTCGTAAATGATAAGATCGCATGTTACCTGCAGAATTACTATCACATAATATCACTGATTCTAAATCGATGTAATCATATCTATATCTGTATAAGCCCATACGTCACTGCAGGGCACGATCGTAAGTACGATTGAAGGACTAGGCCATGTAGTCCACCACAATGGCCTAGTGCGGACTGGCGGACTTTACATACCGTAGAAATTCTTTAAAATCGCCACGGTATGCAGGTTTCCGCACGATGTTTTCCTTCACCGTTATAGTGCTTGGTGGCCTGTTGGTAACGGCCAAGACGCGATTGCCAACATGATCGCGGGTTCAAATCCCAGGGCACACCTCTGACTTTTCAGAGTTATGTGTGTATTAATGTAATCATAACTAAACAGAAAATATGTAAGTGTATGCTAATAGAAATAGTTCGTACAAGTCTGTTAGTCTGATGTAATGAAATGAGCGAGATAACACGCGAAATGTGTCCGCCCTACGTTTAGCGAGTGACTGATGTCCGCTGGGAATCTCAATCACTCGCTAATAGACATTGTTTTCCTTGAAGAATATTCGACACATGTTCCTCCTTAGAATCAACAGGACTTAATTATTGTATTATGATTAATTTGTAATGAAATAGCTATTGATAGTCCTGGAATATTTGTCCACACTCTTTCTCGACTGTAATGTCTTACCTACTTACCTACCATCAGGTGCAATGCAGGCAATGTTATTATTTATTTCACCTACGGATGGCAGGTACTCACGGTCCTTTTAATACTTGTTATAATTGTGATAGTATTAAGCTCTATAATATCATTAAGAAACAAATAAGTACTTATCATAATAATGATGACAGCCGGGTTATAAAAAGTCTGTCTTAACGTAACGTTAAACTTAACTTACTAAGATGTACAATAAAGAGTATAAATAAATAAATAACTTTCCCTAACTAGGGAAGCACGGAAAATGAAATTAGTGTTTCAAAATATTTTATTTTTAAGTTTTAAACCATGTCACTTGAATTTTTAAATATTATATGTTACACACTCACCCGTTACAATAGACATTATGGCAGCCTTTAGTATCAACCCTGCCTACCTACTTTAGCACACACAGACGTGAGACTAGGTACCGATTACTGCATAATTTCCAACGCAGTACAGTGTTGATTAATATTATTTAAGCTGCGTTTATATTATTATTTAAGATTGTTCTACAGTGCCGGAAAATACGCAATCAATTTCAAAATATTATTTATTTATTTATTTATTTGCTTTATATACAAAATTGTATACAGGCGGACTTAATGCCAGAGGCATTCTATTACAGTCTACCTTTGGGTGAAGCAGAAATGGAGCAAAGCAGGTTTATGCAAAATTAAGATGACCAAAAATTAAAAATAAACATTATTTATAAACAAATACACATACTTAAAAATATATATACAATTATACATACATATATACATACAATATACAATAGTATCCATACATATACAAACATACACAATATATATACAACTAACTTATTATGTCAATTTAGTTTCTGTTCTCCGAAAACAGTTCCCGAACTTTCAGTTTAAATACATAACGGTTGGTGGCCGTTCTAATTTCGAGTGGGAGGGCATTCCATAAAAGAATAGATTGCACCGTGAAGGAGGAATGTATAAAATCAGAGCCATGGGTTGGGCATTGAAGAAGAAGACTGTGAGACGAGCGGAGACTTCTATCGTGGTTGGACCCTAAGAATTGAAAGTGAGGAGTTAAGTAGGATGGTGCAGTGGGACATATTAATATAGAAAAGAGTGTAGTAAGAGCGCGCAGGCTGCGACGTTGACGAATGGGTAACCACTGAAGTTGGGAGCGATAAGAAGATACATGATCGTACTTACGAAGATTGTAAATAAATCGAATGCAGTTATTGAGAAGCCGGTCGAGTTTATTGAGAAGATCTGCATTCAGGTCATAGTAGCATACATCACCATAGTCGATAACAGGGAAGATTAAGGTTTGGACAAGCATTACTTTGGTCTTGCAAGGCAGAAAGTGCTTCAAGCGATAAAGCATGCGGAGAATACTAGTGACTCTCTGACATATAGAAGTAACTTGGGGTCGCCAGCTTAGTGTAGAATCTACTAGTAACCCAAGATCCTTCACGACAGAACACCAAGCGATAGGTGACCCATCGTAGATAACCGCCGGTGTAGTTGTCAAATCGACTCTGTTCATTAAACGTTGGCTACCAACCAAAATAGCCTGACATTTGAGTGGGTTCACGGATATGCCGAACTCGTCCGACCATTTCTTGATATACCCCAGGTCCCTATTAACTTTGTCGATGGCTGTGGACAAACAGTCTACAGCAGATTGAGCATAAAGTTGTAAGTCATCGGCGTAGAGGTGATACGAACATTGAAGTTTCTGGGTTACGAGGTTAATAAAACATGAAAATAATAAAGGGGAAAGAATACCGCCTTGAGGCACGCCAGATTCAAGGTCACACCAACTAGACGAAGAGTCATTGATGCGCACCAGCTGCTGGCGCCCTCGAAGATAAGATGAGAACCATTCCAACGCTACGGGTGAGATTTTAAGATGGGAAAGGATGGACAAAAGGATGTCGTGATTGACGTTATTAAAGGCATTCGAGAAGTCAACCAGTACCAACACCGTGATTCTGGTGTCCTCCATGCCTGCCCTAATATCGCCAATCACTTTAAGGAGTGCGGTGGTATCGCAGCTAAACTAAATCTCCTTTCCACCAATTAATTGGTCTTATTAAGCTATCGAACTAACTTGCGGAAGAGTACGTCATTATTTTTATTAGCTATAATAAAATTATGTATTAATTTCAACAGCCAATACCAATTATTGGTATGGTATTCAACACAGAAAAGCTAATTTGGTAGATACCTACTATTGTTTGGTATTCAAGTAACTACTTAGTCGGTAGGTATATCAACATCAATAGAGTAGGTAAATAAAATTAAGGTGTCTGTTTGTAAAGTCAATTTTTTTTTTCAAGTGAATATCATTATTACCTACATATATTTACCGAAAATACGCTTTTTTTTTTTTTTTGTCTTTCTGTTCTTCTGTTTGTAACCGCCATTCTTGAGAACTGCTGGACTGATTTAGACGGGACTTTCACTGATAGCAAATTTTTGCGCTAGTACTTTTATTTTGGAAAATAAATTAGGGATCAGCACAAAAAAATAAAATTGGCGGTTTTTCTTTAAGATGTTAAAGGTGTATTGCGCGTATTATAAGGTGTTATAATACGCGGGTGGTTGGTTCGGTTTATTAGGCTTCATTAGGTTTCTTCGGTTTATTTTGATAATAAAAATATTAGATGTATAGACTATAGGCACTTAATAAATGGAGTCGTATCTACTTAACGTAGAAAATTTAGGATTTTTAGGTTTTAAGGAGGGAAATTGTTGTTCATTAAGTAATTAATAGGCCTTATAATTTGGCCAACGGAATAATTACAAATAAATAATGACGTTTTTCGTGGATTAAGGTTTTGTCTCATTTTGAGGGGTGAAATGGAGCAGTGTAAGTTATAGGGTTGTATCTTTAGATTTTTATATAAAACATATAAATACAATATATAAAACATACTACAAATAAAGTAAATCGCGCAAACGAAGTTGCAGGCAAAATTTAGTTATAATATAAAAATGGACAACTATTTTTCTAAAACACAAGGACCTTTCTCCATTTCATAAGTATCAATAAGCCCCAATTCAAATATCAAACAAAATATCAACCAGGAGAGTCCGTTCAATTAGTTGTAATCCATTTAAAATTACACACAAAATTGATTTAAGCTCCACGCGTACGCACATACTAGCTGTATAGATGGACTCTAAATTGCTTATTTAAATAAGGTTCTATCTATATAGGAACACGTATGAACTTATAGAAGCAGCAGAGTTAGTTCTGTATGGTGCGTACTATACGTGAGAGGGGTTTAGGGTGGCTGGCGGCCAGGGAGCCCCCCGGGGAGAGAGGGGGGAGGCAGGACGCGCCTGAGGGGCCTCGTCCAGAGAAAGTAAAATATCCTGGTGTGAGGGAGGCTAGTATTGTCAAACCCATGTATAAGTATAGCTTTAAACTATATATCGCGCCTCTGTATAGTCAGTGGAGTATTTACGTATGTATATAAGTTTATTTATTATGCAGACATAGGAAATGGAACAGGTTGGGAAGGGACCCGGTCGCCTTACATCTATCGAACGTGAATATGTTACGATGTATTGATTCAGATTTCCAGTGGTTTATGATGGCCCTCGTCATGCTTGTTGATTAATTGATTCACTTTTAATGTTGGTTGCGAAAGGTACTTGATAGACAGTTTGTTTTGGACATGACATCTTTAACACAAGCGGACTAAATTAAGATATATCTCAAAAGTGAATACAATATGTAAATTATTGTGTGTGAATTTTAAAATCTCATAATTATTTTCCGTTTTAAAAACTAAAACAAGTATAACATTATGAGATGATTCAGGGTGAAGCTAATGGTGTTAGGGGACTAGCTCACTTGTGAAAAATCACAGAAGGATGATTATTTTCCAAACCTTTACAGAATTACTTTTTTTACCTTGTTAATTGATCTTGAACCCAGCTTTTACAGTTTATCTTTATTAATTATATCAAACACGCAATAAAGTGTAAAAATGTACATACACTGTAGGATACCTTATTCTTTTAAAACCGTGACGTACGAAACACAGATCAAAACAAAGCAAAGTGGGTAAATGAAAAACAAACAGACGGTCTCAAACAGTAATTCCAAAGTTTACTTGGCCAAAAATACCTAAACAAGTGGTTGCGTTTGTTACGATTACATCAATATAATTTTACTAGCGCGCATTAAAATTATGCTGATTACTTTACAATTGAAATAGACAGTAATCCCTAATCTTGTTCTTGTTAAATTACAACTTTTCATTGCTTTGACTACGCTAAGGATATTAGGTTCGGAGGTTTCAAAATGAAATCCTGGATTCGGTTCTTGCGATAAAATATAACATCTGAGTCAGCTTTTAGATTCATTCAAAAGACATCTCCGGGTTTTAGGACGAATATCGTCTTAATGATACCATCGTTAAGAGAATATTATATTATTATATCTTGCCACGACTGACTCGGTGGCGTAGTTGTATTACGGTACGGTTACAAAGCTGAGGTCTCGGGTTCGAATCCCGGGTCGGGCAAAGTGATATTTATTTATTTATTTATTTTATGCTTTATATACAGTAAAGTATAAAGGCGGACTTAATGCCAGAGGCATTCTCTACCAGTCGACCTTAGGATGGTGCAGAGAAAATGAAGTAGGCGCATAAATATACTGTTTTGAATTGTTTTGATTGATATTGGATTTTTCTATTCTTTATCAGCCCGGAGTCAGGAATTTGGGCCCGATATGGCGATAGGCTCGCCCCCTATCACATCATGGGACGGAACATGCAAGGCGAAATGTGGGTGTCCTAGTGGCGCCTCTGCCTACCCCTTCGGGTATAAAGGCGTGAGTTTATGTATGTATGTATATCTTGCCAGTTACATCATGAACTAGATATATCGATATTTTGGATATTATTTGCGAGGTGATGTCTCCAAGATTAACCTGGATCTGTCTTTATAGACTATAAGCGTGATAGCGATTAGCATTGACGTGACACCAGCATGCGCTAGAGAAGTATTTTTTATTGCAAGTGTGTTCGAGATCAGAATACCATTCACCTGATGGTAATTGGTAAGCGGTACGACCATGAACATTAGAAAAATCAAACAATAACATCAATTACAAAGCAATTCTTGGCAATCATCCTGAGATGTAAGATGTTAAGTTTCATTTTTCCATAGGTTACTTTGGCTACTATGTCCTTAAAATCGGAACCCAACAGTGCATTTACACCGCGGTTTGGAAGAAATACATTGCGGTGGTCACCTAGGCGCCCTCTCACATATGAGAGACCTACCACCAGAAGTCTTTAAGAATTATTCATTCTCTCTCATTTGAACTCTCGGTTGAAGAAAATACGCGTACCCTAGCACTAGATAGGTTGCTGTTAATAATAAAACATATGCACCATATTTCAAAATCTATTTGAGCCGACGTAAATGCATTTTATTATTGGAATACCAATATCCACATCTTATTGCCTACTCAGACCCATGAAATCTTTGAGACCAATTCATTTCCGTACGATTCCTATCATTTGCGACGACTCGTTGTTAAAATAGCGACGATTGGCAATATCAGCAGGACTTTATTGCTTTGAAAATTAGATTTTAAATCCATACCATTTGACGTCGTCAAATAGCTAATCAAGCAGGTTAGCTCATCAGACAGGATCGAAATTGAAAAAACTCAGTTAAGACGCCCCTGCGAAACCGCATTTCCTCTGACGCCGGTACGGAAAAAACTAAACTTTTCCTAGGTATTTTTTACGTAATACTGGGTTATTAAATTTAATTTGTAATAGTAGATTTTGACTTCACTACGTGCATATTTAACAAATAAGTTACCCAAGCCCAGTCCATTGATCTCCTGAATCTAAAATGATACACTACAAATGAAGTAAGTACTGACATTTTTCGAAAATCTTTTATCTGAATTCTGCATGTAATTACAATATTTTTGCATTAAAGTATTTGTTGGTAGTTTATGTCAGTACTATATAATAATAAGTATACCTCAAAGAAACAAATAACATGTGACGGTCACTCATACACGATTGAATCTTTAACATTTAAAAATCAACGTGTTTCTTAATTCTAACACTTTATTATAAAATAGTTAGAGTATATGTCTGTAATGGGCGCTGCATAAGCGCGGCTACCTCTCTAACCTCCCCATTAAATAAAATAGGGGCTGATTTTTGAATCGTAACATAAAAAGAATTCCCTCAAGTAAGATAACACGATTAAAATATAAAACTGGCGATACTAAATAGTTTTAAATAACTGGAATTTTTCTCCGATCATGATTTATTTAATTTTTATTGACGGTTGAAAATTCAACCCTAAATATAATTAGCCGAGCGCGCGTTTTAAATAATCTGACATTTTCAGTTTCCTCTGAATAAAATTTGTTATTTCTATACCGAAGGCTTATTGCCATCCAGGACTCTAATTTTTCATTATTACTGTTGCATAGTGTATGTGATATTCTTACATAAAAATAGTGCTTATAAAAATATATGAAACGGGGTTTGCAATGTCTCAGCTACTCACTTTTGTTAGTTATTAAGTATTATTAGGTTACCCACCCGATTACTGGTTCACATAATAATTCAGTGGTTGTATCTACATTGCTGCTGAATTTTTCATAAAGTAATGTTTTCTTGATATAAAAATGCAGTGAGACACTGGGATATTAATGGTTTCTTAGATTTACGCGAATGTTACACATTGAAATAAAACTATTCTTCACGATTGTTGATATACCAGTCTGCCTCCTTTTAAATCTTTCAAATTACTTTTTTCATAAGCATTGAAAAATCGCTTATCCCGCCGAGAGGGTACGATAGGCGATGGAAACCCTTATTAAGACTTTTAGTTTCGCCGCGATATTGCCTACTAAAATGTAAAGCATAATTTAGTTTTATATTTTTCAAACATAATGTGATTCACTGAATGGTAATCTCAATATTGATCTTATATAATTTATTTATTTATTTAAAGCTATATTATACACCAGATATACAACTAAAAGTGGTCAATAAACAGAGAAATATGTATAATTTATAATTGGCAATCTTATCGAAGCAATTTCTGACAGACAACCATGGGATGGATATAAGAGAATAGGACGAAAGATGGGGCATCGTCAGGTGTACGAATTATGTAACATATATTTCATTATTATATGAACGTACATATCACATATTTATATACCAGATACATACATATCTATGACGTAAAGAACGTATTATAACTCAATAACAAAACGCAGATAAAAATGTATACACTTCTAATGTCTTCATTCAACCTGGGAATAATGCTCTTTGACTTTCCTTTTAAAGATGGGCAGAAATTTGGTTCTTCTCACCGTTAACGGTTAAGCATTATAAATACTACGTTACAAGTTTATATAATGGGGTATAATGTTTGGTGAAGATTGTATTACTGTTTATTGGGTAGTTTAGTAAGCAAGAACAATTTTATTCTTTACATGTGAATTACGTTTTAGTCACCCAAATAGAGTAGATTCGATTAGATTTTATAAACAAATTGGGAGTATATTGAGTGAAAAGCTTTTATTGAGATGAGTACGTCATCAAAAATACAACACAATATTAGAGATGTTCATTCTACAATTCAGTTACAAGGACGATTTATTTTTACAGCAACATTTAACAGTTAAGTTGAGAAGGTTTCGTACCTGCGCACGTCTTGTCCCAAGAATTAGTAGCGTTAAGGTTGCGGAATGATATGTGGAATGATGAGAAATTTAATTAAGTTAGATCGAGACGCTGATACGCCGGCGATGCGTGGCGAGCGGCGAGCGGCGAGCGGTGCGGCGGCCGCGTGTGGGCTGCGAGAAGGGGTGGCGTCCGAGCGGCGCATGTAAATGCGTGCGACGCGCCGAGCGGCGACGCTGCCGGCCGGAACCTACAGCCGCCGTAGCCTACATCGGGAGGAATGGAAAATATATATCAAGCCGAGCGAAAAGTCCACTACACACCCCGAGGGTGGCGGGGCCCGGACGTGCGTTCGATTCAAACGAGCCGCGGCCGCCCGCCGCCGCCGCGCGCCTCGCACTCCATGTTATCATGCGACGTACTCCTTAGCCCTTGCCACGGCAAGGTTGCATGTACATGACGTGACGCGGGCGCCACGCACATGCACCGCGCGCTACTCCCGCCGCCCGACTAGCCGACGCTGCGTGCTGCCCGCGTGACCTGCATCCGGATAGCGCACCGGGCAAAATCGAATGCACTCCCAGTCGCGGTCACACTAGTAAAGCGCGTGGACTGCGGGCGCCGCCGCTACACGCCGCGCCGCGACCCGCTCCTTACAGATGTAATTTCAGATTCCTCTTTCGGCCTTAAGAAACTCTCGACGTAAATAAATATGCTTAAACTCGATCCTACGCCGGAAAAAGAGGAAAAAATATTAAAAATTAAGAAAATATTTGTTTTACAGCTATGTAAACATCTCTAATTACGACCTGTTCAAATTATTATTTTTTCTTTGCAGTGTGCGGAGCGGCGGCGTTCTAATTAACATCTATTACAGGTATTTTGGGAAAAGAGGAGTATCATTTGGCGAGGGCGCTGAGTACACTCAATTAAACGAGGCCGGCGCCCCCGCCTCCGCGAGTGCTCCGCGCGCCGCCGCTGTCCGCTGTTTGCATATTACATACTCGCTACACTTCTTACTCGCGTGGCGCACATACCAATCAATACATTTAACAGCAGGTGTCGATACGCAGCTTAAAATGAGTTGAAACTTACATAGGCAAGTTACTGAGCGCCGCTGGGAGCTGCTGCACCGGCGCGGCGGCTGCAGCGTGCTGGCGCGCCAGGCCAGCGCGGCGGCGCGCGTGCTGAGCGGGTACGGCACACGTAAGTCCGCGCGGCCGTCCGCCGCACTGGGCCGCCTCCCCGTGGTCACCCGGTTGGAACGCGCCCGCCGCCTGCCGCCCACCACCCGACACCCTCTTTAAAAGCCAGTGGCGAGCTTCAAGAGAAAGTGCCGCGTGTGTACACCCACATGCGTAGTACCATCTTTGGCGAGAGCAGGCGGGCGCGCGGCTTGCGGGGGGCCTCGGATTATGTGGAGGTGACTCCCGGCCGTTCCGTATGCGTAAGTGCGTTCACACAAAGCCTTCCCGCATACATTTGCATAGTGACATTGTAAGGTAATAATGTATGTGACCACTCGCCCGACGCTCCGGGCGACATATATTAATAGCTAGTTAAACGCTGCTCTCTGCCATCCCCCGACGAGACCATAGCGTAGGCTATCGACACTCTTTATATCGGTTAACAACGAAGAAAACCGATCATGAGTAATTGATGAATATATCTGTATGAATATGCCAAATGATTTCTATTTAAGTTACAACTATAAATAATAGCACTTGTGAAAGAGCAACGCGTGGAGCGGGTGCGGATGTTGGTATATAGAACGATCCGGTAGTGTATGTAGCAAGAAAGTGAATGTATAATTTTGATTTACATACGCGAGTAGGTACACATGTGCGTATAAGAGGATTTCTTGAAGTTTCGTCGATAGCGGAGGGTGAGGCGGGAGACTCGGACGCTCACACGGCCGCTCGCCGCGCGCCGGCCCTCTGTGTGCGTACGTCTCGGACATGCACGTTACGCAGATTTCTCTAACGATTTTCCCGGAGTGTGAAATGTAAAATAAGGGGTTAGACGAGGCTCAGCTCGCCCCCTCCCCGCGCCCCTCGCCAAATTGATGACCAGCCACCCGTAGGGAGATCTGTTCAAATTTAACACATATCGTATTTAAAAGTAAAACGCTTCGGAACCTTATCCGCTCTCATTAATATCCCCTTGGAAATTGTTGGAATATCGTGTGTGGAGTTTATTTTTAATTTTACATGAGGCTTTTACGAAGGACGGATCCATTGTTATCGAGCCGAAGTTTCAGAAGAAAATCATTATTATTTTAAATGTAATCAGAACGACTATACGGGAAATTACTGTTTTAAAACCCATTCAGACGTGTAACATAGGATCTCGTTCTGTTAGTGTATTGGGCATTTAATTAGGCGCTAGTAAAACACGCGACAAAGCAATACCATTTGTTTCCAATTTAACAGATAAAACTGAGTCCGGACGCCCTTTAGTTCCGAGTTTAATTCTCCCTTCAGCTGCCCTTTGATTCCGCTTTACATTGTTGTTTTAGACATTATTTACGCTACACAATATCGAGATATGTTCCATTACTGATCATTATCTCGTGTTTATGTTATTGTAGATACAATTATATCAAGATTTGATTAGCGATTTATTGAAGAAATTTATCGAAATAATACACGTCAATAAGTATTGTTTGTGTTCTATAAATAGCTATATAAAAAAAGATAAAATATCTATGTATGTCATACGTGTATCGCTACCCTTGAATAGTTGTACCTTTAAGCTGCGGCATTATAAAACCCATCTTAGCAGACATGAAGATATTTATATTGGCTTTGCAACAGCCAAATCTGAAACGCTAAAACGCAATATCCATCCATCCATCCATCCATCAGCCAAAGGAAGTCCAATGCTGGACATAGGCCTTTCCCAATGATTGAAAAAAAAAGCCAATCTTATACTTATTACTGGTTATAGCTCTCATATGTGAGAGGCCGCTTGGCTGGGTACTGCAGTGTCTATTTCTCCCGACGACAGTGTAAATGGACTGTTATCTTCCGGTTTGAACTACATTGTAGCTAGAGTAACTACTGGACATCATGAGACTTAACATCTTATGTCTCAGGTTGGCTTGCGCAGTGGACTGCCAAACATTGCTTTGTAATTCATGGTGTTGTTTGGTTTTGCTACTGTCCATGAGCAGTCGTATCCCTTACTTACCATCATGCGAATGGCATTCTCGTCTCGCCATTCATTGCAATGAAAAAAGACAATAACTATACTAACTTATAGTACTAAAAGGTTACGATATTACTGAAGAAATTGTACATTAATTTTATTTTATGTAGATGACCTATCTTTATACTTTAAAAGAACGAGATGCATTTCAAAAAGTTTATAAAATTGTCAGGGTTTAGTCTTCGAGCTTCAATATATTAGGTAATACTTAATAGGTATATTACCTTAATATGTTTTAACTTCCTCGTGCGTTTGTCCCATACGTACGTCAATTGAACGCAATATATTTTTGTATTTATTTATTTAAATCAATAAAAATACGACAAGCCGTTTAGACTTTTGAGCGTGCCAATGAAATGATGAAAAATACACACATATGTACATTCGAAAAACGTAACCCTCCTTCTTTCGCAGTCGGGTAAAAAAAAGTACAATTTTGTAGTTGTATTGTGATTTGGATTAAAATTTTACGACCACCTTTATCCTTGCGGAAATTAATTTGATGTTTTTGTACATTTTAATAAATCTAATACGACGATTACAAGAGTAATAACCTCTTACCTACATTAAATTATTGTTTACTATAGAAGGTTTTATGATTTTTTCTCTATCGATAAAATTAAAGTTGTCGCAAATTACCATATCACTTACTTATAAATTATACGCAACAAAATCTTGGTTTGACTTTAATATAAAACAAGTGGAATAGTTTAAAATTGAACGCTCAAGGAAATAACAGTGGTTCGGCAGTACAAACCGGTTGTGAACCCACCACCCCCGGCTAACTGTATTTATCGTTTTTTCTCTCGCCCACTGCATTCCGATGCACCCCTATCATCCCCTATTTCGTGAACGAGCCTTGCGTGATATTAAGGCGCCGCGCATATAAATTTGAGAATTAGATTTTGTGAACCAATCTAGGTTTTATGTAACTTCCTCATCATAAAGTAAGCATTTTTTTAAGGTTATGGTAAATGATTTAAATTTTGAAAATAAATAATTTATTTAATCAAGTCCACAATCTGTGCATCGAACATCTTCACATTAGTGCACAAAATATATATAGATCATAAAGCGGAACCATATACAAATAAGAATAGATACAGTTGTTGAAATGTTGATCAACAAAAATGACACATGGATGGAGACTGCAGTTTGTTTGTCTAAGATATCATATACGAACTATTTTATCTATTGTAGGTAGACGTATGTATGTACAGCACAGATCACTCCCAATCTGTGATGAATAGTAAAGATCTTCTACAATCTTTTAGCGTCCGATTACGTTATTGTCAAAATATTAGGACACAGTTTTCTCTCTTCAAATTTTATTATATTCGATATTTTAGTACTATTACATTACGAGTATACATGCTTGTTGCTTATATTAAGAAAAACATTTTAAACAATGCGTTAAATAAATATTTTTAACATTTTATTTGTTGTTCCAAATTTCGCCTCACGCCAATAGATTTGAAATAATTATATAAGGGTTGACGAAAGATTAGGTATTGTACAATAATACTTGACTTAAAACATAATATTGTTTACCGCCATCTACCACTATTTCCGATTCTATCCATCCCTCGGTTGTCTGGTAGAAATCTCTATAAGCGATAAGGCCGCCCATTGTATTACCAAAATAACCTAATTTTTAGGCCGAATATCTAATATAATTTGGTTTGCAATAAAGAATTATTATTGTATTGTGTAGTACTAGTATATTTGACTTAAAACAACAGTTTTAACAATGAGCTTTAAATATTAGCCTTGTTCAAATTTCAAAGGCATTTACGCAGTTAATTCCACTAAAACTTATAAAATAATTAAACGAGCCAATAAAAAGCCTACACATTTACAGCAAATAATAATAGCCTCTCAAATTCATCTTAAAATTGCAAGAGAAATCTCGCCGTCCAATGAGCGGTGGCGGCGCATCATTGTTTTTTTTGCTGCTGTGTGGGTGTGAGTTAGAATTTTTTTCTACAGATTGCACACAAGTTCGTGTCGGCTGTGTGCGGTGCATTTCTGAGAATTGTTCCGTGATCAGGAGCACGCTGTGTGTCTGTGTGCACACCTCGCATATTGCACCTGTTTAGAAATGTGTGTGTGTGTGAGTGAATTTTTCTCTCGGGGATGAATGCGCTGTTGCTAGATGCATTTTTTAACTACGCACTGATGTAAAATTGACAACGTCGCACTCCTGTTGCTTTGAAACCGAGTTGTTTCTATGAAGTGCAATATTTTTGTTTGAACCAATGCTACTTTTTATAGTCGAATAGTTAAACACCTACTTAAAACTTGTTTTGTATATGTATAGTCGTGTCTATTTCGGTCTGAAATGTAAATTTAAAGTGCATAGTATGCAAATATGTGCACTTTTTGCTCCGCCATAAAATGTTAATTGTCTCGTGGAACAAAAATCTATTAGTATGTAGAACTAATTAATTGTATTATTGTCGGAAACTTCAAGCTTGTTAGTTGCCACTATGCAGGTATTATGAAGTTTGTATGTTCAGGTATACTAAGGTACGCATCCATAAATAAATTCGTGTTTTTTAAATACTGGTACGATCAAGTGAACCTGAAGCATCTGATGACAAACGGGATTATATTTTGCTGATAGACACAATTATGCCGGCTTGGTTGTAAGCGGATAAATAATAACGGTAAAATTAAATAGTAAAGGTAAAACGACTTCGCAAACATAATTTTATTATAGTGGGTGATAGGCTAGTCAAAAGCGCGCAGGACCTCTGAGACTCTCTCTCTCTCTTCAGCTACAGGAAGTCCACTGCTGAACATAGGCCCCATGCATCGCAAAATAGACCTGCTGAAAGCGGAGACACACACTTATAACCTTTTGCAGTTTTTTATTCTGTATTGCATATCTGGGTTACAGAAGACCATAAGGAAACCAGCATGCTTAATGGCTCTCATCAATAATTTCAACAAAACAAAGTCTTCCGGAGTTTTATAGCATACAACGAAACGGGTTAAGTGGGCGTGACAGCTAAACACCCGTATTTTTAGTATGACCAAATCACTACACACCTGATGATGACTGCAGTGCTGATGGAATATCCGGGTCTAGAGACAGCTATTTCTTGCCGGTCGACACAATAATGCCGGCGTGATTCTGATATACACAGAATGTACCCGAAACGCGACACACAATTCGTGGGTCTCTATGACGTGTCCTTAACCGTGTAGGTTGGTCAGTTTCCGGGCGGGTACGTTTATTCTAAGCCCAGCAAAAAGCTACGGCACAAGGCACTTATCTTAGTATAAGGTCAGGACTATGCATTATAAACAAAAACTGGCTTATATTTTTTTCTTTTATTATTTTATAGTAGTTCCTGATACCCACGAGCAAGACTTGATCTTAGTGTGGGGTCAGGACTATGTATGTGACTGTTGGGTGTGTATTGGGTGTATATATCTGCAAAATACATAGGTCCCACGAAACCGTATTTCGGTTTGAGGGAGGAATCACTTGTGAATGGGAATATCACATTAAGATTAAAATAACAATTATACAAAACAACTATAAGCCCTTATTTAGAGTGGAGTCATAATTCAAGGCAATATTTATTTCACATTCGCTAAATACGTATCCTATATGAATGGTTTTCACATCAACACTAACTTAGAGGAAATGTTTAAGAAATTTTAGTCATAGTGTAGGGAAACCCCGACTTTTGAAAATCATTACTGCGCAGTAGGAATTACACAAACTCTTGAGGATTTGAGTCATGTTTATTGCCTAAAATATTTATTACACTGAAGAAAAACATGGAAACCTGCATACCGAAGAATTGTAAGAATTTCTATGGTACATAAAGTCTGCCAACCCGCACTGGGAAGACTGAATAGCTTAACCCCTCTGAATCGTTCTTTTAGGTGTAGAGGTGGCCAGTGCCCTGCAGTGCGACGTAATGGGCTGATACAGAATAACCATCGACATATCTCGATTAGTCAAAAATAATCATTTTTGTTTTGTTTTAAGTTATTCAATTGTTATTATATATTACGTTTCGTGGAATACATATTATATTTTAAAAATAGTAAATTTAAAAAATAATAAAAAAATTAAATATTAATAAGATCGTTATGGAAAATGGTTAATTGACGTCTGTAGTTAAGATACGTCGATATCGATATAACACAGAGCGGGTATGTGAGGTCAATTGGTGGCCTATTACATACTCCACGACAACATAATAATGAATATATTCGATAAAAGTTAAGAAGGTCACTATTATTTGTTTCCTTCATTTTGTTAAACACTGTCTCGGTGACGTAGTTGTATTACGGTACGGTTACAAAGCTGAGGTCTCGGGTTCGACTTCCGGGTCGGGCAAAGTGATATTGGATTTGTGCCCGATACGGCGATAGGCTCTCCCCCTATCACATCGTGGGACGGAACATGCAAGGCGAAATGTGGGTGTCCTAGTGGCGCCTCTGCCTACCCCTTAGGGGATAAAGGCGTTAGTTTATGTATGTATGTATGCATTTTGATATATATATTTTTAAATATATTTAAAAGAAATTGTCTTCCTTGTGATAAGGTATTGTGACTTAGCGAATACTGAGTAACTTTCAGATCATCGTAAATTTTTGGAGACTACGTACCTATTTATAAAATAGGTATTTTTTTATAAATAGCAGCAGATAAAAAATTGTTTAAAAAAAGTAGTATTAGTGGGTGTAAAAATTAAGTAATTAAATAAGTACCTACCTAATCAGAATTAAAAAGCTAGCGGGCCTACGTGATTCTTAAAGAAAGGGATTAGCGAGTTACCAGATGCTTTTGGTAATAATTCTGAGACATTCAAGGTTAAGGAATTCCTGGTAAGTCATTAAATGTTACTGCATTCAACAATAATTCCAAATATTATTACATTTTTAAGACTGCATACTAGCATTGATTGGTCCGTACGGAAATGCTAAATGCTTCGGTGTTCAATTAAGTTGTCGGTTTGCAGCAGAAATATTGTGATGTTAATGACGTTAATTGGTCTTGTTGTAGTGGATATGAACGATGAGGTCCTAAGTTCGAATCTCTAGACATTTGAAATATGTGTCCGATATAGATTGTCCCCTACAACATTTGAGATTAAAATAAGTTTAACCAACTGCGGATGGCACTAGTTGCACCTCTGCCTACCCCAATGTACAGACATACTAATAGTATTCCATATTTGTGTATACTAGGCATCTTAGCCTAACAAAATTTTATAAAGTTTATTTAAGTCAAAGAACAAAGCGTGGAAGCAAATATGTCATACAATCTAACATCATTTTAAAGATACCAGTATAATCACGGGTAGTTGTACAGTGGCGCAGTTGGTTTGATGCCGCCTGTGAAACGAGAGGCCGCGGGTTCGATCCCCGCACCAAACAAATATTTGTGTGATCCACAGGTATTTGTTTCGGGTCTGGGTGTTTGTGAGACCGAAAAGTCTCTCGTAGCTTCTGATACCCACGACACAAGACTCGATCTTAGTGTGGGGTCAGGACTATGTATGTGACTGTTGGGTGTATTTAAAAAAAAATATTTAAACGTACAGACATCTTCAATTTCTTGCTACCAACATATTATTAGGGTTTTAAAAAATTGCTAAGTGTTTTTAATATATCCCAAGGTGAGTAATGACCCGGAAAACAAACCTATCTCTTTAATTACGTTTCCCTAGTTAAATTGTCAATTTTCAACATAAAGCAATGTGTTGAAAAAACCATCAAACCGTTTTCACAAAGTTTACGCGAACGGATATTCACATGGTAAATAAATAAATCTATGAATTGTTGTATTATTCTTGCTTTTATTTCTTCTTCGTTCCATAAAACAATTTACCAATCAAGTTAAAACATTAAGTGAAAACTGTGTTATGATTTTATCCCACAAAAATATGAACTGCGCCAAAGTAAGACGTAGGTACACAATCTCTGCAGCGCAGTATTGTTTATTAGTGCAATCCTTTCTGACCTTTAACATCGTAGACACAACAAAACTGTTTATTAGTAATCGCGAAATAATAACATGTCTGTCGGCGTGTTTAAAAAGGGAGCGTGCCGCGGAAACGGTGCCTCCAGGGTGACCTCAGTAAAGTCAAAGCGGTGATCTGTCTAACAGAACTTTTTATTATATAGTATTATTGAGTCATGTGCATACCTCAAGTGTGTTTTTATTTTTTTTATTTAAAACTTCTAGATGATTATGTGTCTACTACTTCAAAACTATGTATTGAGTGGGGAGTTTCACGAGTTGAAAAGCCGTTCGCCCGTGGGATGAAATTAAAGAACAAAAAAGATCTTTATTGGTCTAGCTTGGACAGGAGGACTTTAGTTCGATTCACAGGTAAGATACCACTTCTAGTAATATTTGGTCATAGGTGAATATACGCATATAGGTAGTTATATAAACAACAGATTTTTCAATTCTAAAAACTGTTAAACTCTGCCCGAATCGAACCCAGAGCCTCTTAATTCACAGCCCATATAAGTTACGCACGGTGTTACGCGGAGGGGATAAATAATTATATTTAATGAAATATAACATCCACCCTTACCAATATGGTGACAAGAAAAATAAGAAGATTATTGAATTAACACTAATAGGAAAATCACCAAGATGTATCGCAGCTTATGTTTAGATATTAAATTTTACAACCAAAGTTCAGTTTCAAAACATTTGTCTAATAATCAGTAAATACAAAATTCAAGATATTTTTCTTAAAAGATAACATTGTTTTCTGCGATTTATAAGAACTAAGAATTATTTTATTGCCTTCTTACTGGATAATCTTTTCTATTAATAACTAAACCGTATTGTTTCTTAGAACTACGATTACAATATAATTGGTGAGCATTTTTAAAAAGGTATTGTTCGTGTTCTCATTGTATTAACCTTTTGTTTTCGGCAAAGTGTTAGTTGTTAAAAGATTATTTTATTGATGTAATGTTCACACTTTGGTACCACATTTAACAAAGGGTATTCTTTACAATTGATTTTATTGCTATTTAAATTTATTTTACTTGTTGTTCGTTTCATGCACTTTTACCATACATATTTGTTTTCAATATAATCGTTTAGAATTCTTGTTGTTGAGTTAATTAATTGTCTGTTATTTTTTTTTAAGTTAACAAAAATTGAAAATGCCTGAACTTTGCTTAAGTTTTTTAAGGGTATTAAATTCTCTGAAAAGGCTTATAAACTTTTATATATTTAATTATGATTATTGTTATTTATTTTATTATTTGATGCTCGATAGTTCTCGGCGTCCGCTAGACATGGACTTCAATAGTACAGTTGAACCGCTGCCTACCGGATATCCTTCGCTAGATGCCACTTATGATAGCGTTAGAAGAAATATAAAGAAAAAATAAACTTTTCTTACCCCTCACAATAACTAAGATTACACGTCATTATTTCACTGATAAATTCAGTGTTTTTTTTATGTAGTTATAGATTTCCATTTCGATTTAGATTTAGATCTAGCTTTAGCTAATTACAGATATCAACAAATGAACAGGGATGTTGATTTGAACAATTTTACTTATAACAGTAGTTGATAGTTCTCATGCAAGTGATATAAAACAATTATTCCCCCAGGGGTGGCGCACGGTGGAAAAGTTTACTAATAACATTGATAGTGATAACCATCTGAATAAGTCTGGCGAAAGTGACGGCCGCTTGCCTCAGGTCACGGTCATACTGCCAGCGTTTTACCACAATTTATCTAGAAAACTATTTTATTTTATATAAATGTTATTCTGTGTCCTTTAAATGGAACGGTAAGGGTTGGTAGTAGGCCGGGGCTATTGTGTCAAATGACGGGAGATAATATTACTATAAGGTGATACTCCATCTGGATGATACGTCTTTTGCGGTGCAGTATAATGATTCTGCCAAGAAAACATGTTAACCGCGTTCATGAGATACCTATTCTAGTCGAAATTAATTTAAACATATGAAATTCTCATATCCTAACCTTTTTAAAGGAACAATTATCAACGATCCTGTTTGATGTAAATCATTCTTGAGTACGATATAACGCTTCCAAAGTCTTGACTCGTTTAGTTGTCCTTTTTTGCCAGGGGTTACAAGTCTCATATTGGTTTTATAAGGGAAGATGTCTATGATAGCTCAGTTAGGCGAAGAGTAGGCTCCTACCGCAGAGTTCGCGGGTTTGATCGAGCGACATCAACCATTTTTGGATTATTTATCGTTTGGTTAGGATGTTAGTATACTATCGTAAAATAAACCTTGATATAATTTGGCAAGCTTAATAGCGTGGTAAGTTAGAACCCGACTCTGAAACGAGAGGTCGCATGTTCGATCCCCGCACGGACACTTATTCAACAAATATTTTGAGTCTATTTGACGAAGAAATTGTTGAAAACGTTCGTAATCTTTTCACCTTAATAAAGGTCACCTGGATTATCACCGACTTCTTATTAACCTTTCTTTTTGTATTCATATTTATTAATTGGAATATAATTACGTAATCCGTTAATGTTCGGTTTGATTATTATGTATGACTTATCGATAGCTAGTAATTAATGTGAAAGAAAGTAAAAGTGCCTAAAATGAATATTACGATAAAGATGTTCGATGAATTTTATGGCCAATCTTTCAATAACCACAATATTACTTTTTCATTGTAAAATAGGAAAATAAATTAATATTTTCTTTTACCAACTCTAAATTCATAGCATCTTTCTTTGACCTATTAAAATCCTTTACTATAAATAATTTCCAAAATCATAAATATCACTTATAAGTTTGAAAGTTTATCTTTAGTTATCGAGAACTTATGTTTTACATTTCATAAGAATTAATAAGACGCTAGCGGCAACACCGCGGCCCGACAAAACTTTCGAAGTTTAACTTTGTTTGTCAGCCCGTGTGTTTATTGCCTTGGTCCCTCATAAAATGTTATGAATGATACAGTTCGCGAGGCACGGATTAACCGTTTAGTAGCTGCGTTTGGTGTCAATTATGCGTTTAGTTCGACCTTTTTCAGACCTCTTTATGATGAATATTTTCGTGCAAAATTTACCACGTGTAAACCACGAAAACAAGAAAAAACACTCGAGTGATTTTTATGAAATGACAAAAGGAAAAATATCACCTATTTCGAAGCAATATTAATTTTGATGCGGCCGCTCAAAACAGCTAAGAACCTCTAAAGCCGTTTTTCTAACAATGCGAAGCAATTCTGTTCGGCAGATCGTAATATCTTCATAATGAACAAGACAATTTCGGAACGAACAACCGATAGCTACATTTCGCTTTGACTTAATTGGCCGATGCAATGTTTAATAAGAAACATTCTGGCAAACTTTAATAAAGGAATAGTTGGAATAGTACACGGGAAATCGACGAAATACCGAGTGTAAAATCGCATGGCATGGTGGATGGGAACGAGGAAGCCTCTTTATTTCTGTAAAGGAGGGTATCGGCACAGTCCGAGAAAATCGATGTTTTCTCCCCTCATAGTTTGCATGGAGTGCGTGTCCGGCGACCGGCAGCACAGTGCGCGGCGCGCGGCCTGCGCCCCCTCGCCCCGCGCCCGCCGCCCCACACACGTCCACACCGTCTTTAAATTTATAATGAACACTTTTATAATAAGCGTTTGTTACCCATTACTTATATTTGGCCATGCTTAGAAAAAAATTAAGGAACCGCGCCTGTTTCCCCCTTCGGCCGTCACTCGCCCCTCTCACGTCCACGATGCAAAATTTTCAGTGCCCTGCGCGGCGCTCGGCCATTCCGATAACACAACCTTTTTCCCCCGTTCTACCGGCGGCCACAACGCGACTTAGAACTACAATATATTATTATATATCCAATCCAATATCATCGACGGACAATGATTACGTCACTGAAGATATTATCCTCTGACTAATATGTTGTATCATTCAAGTTTATTTCGAAGGACTTCAATTCGGCAGAAATACAATAAATATACGAAATTGTTTGATTTAACACGAAAGGTAAAATAAACATTGCAATGTAATTTCAATTAGCGAATATATACATTAAAACCGATTATTATCTTTGGATTAATTCCGGTTATTGACATTGTATAAGGAAATGACATTTGTCTGTCGTCTATTGCAGTATGGTAATGACTAATGACCCGTTCGTTATACTTGTATACTCGTAGTATGCACGTATGCGCGTGTGAGTCAGTTCGGTTTATTGTTGAGATGTGACGTTCGATAAAAAGGTTAAGATTATTTCAATTATGAAGGTGACTTACATCGCATGCAATAAATTGCAATTTTGTATACAGAATAATAAAATATGTTTAATTTATTATTCACTCGGTTGTATCGCATATGAGGAGATAAAACAGATTTAAAATTTAGTGAATTTCGTCGCAGGGCTCTGTCCGCCCGCATTGTAAGGGTGGGTGCTATCGCTATCCTACTCGGACGCAGCATCACCGGACATTTCGACCGGGCATTTCAATTTTGAGAAAGAGTAGGACCAGCAACTTCCCCCGCGCGCACGTCCGTCGCCCCCGGCAGCCGTCTCGCTCGCACCAAGGACACACAAAAGGACGAAGGAGCGATAACTTCATCATCGGGCGCGGTCTCGCTCGCACGCACGCCTCGGTGGGGGACGACATTGCGAATTGTTATTGAAGTCATGCCCCCGAAGGCGACTTCGGGAAGGCTGTCAGTTGCTTGTAAACGTTCGCAGCGTCCATACCCCGTTGACCCGCATCGCGTCCGCGCTCGCCGCCGCTCCGCAAACTATAGCGCGCGCCTACTCACCCACTTACAAACAAGTGACTATTTGTTGCGCTGCAACTGATTCTGTGAGTTTAGTTTTACATCAATTATCGTAGACTTTTCTGTGAATTTTATGTGTGAGAGCGCGGGAACTTTGAAGAAGTGAAGCTCAGTGGCCTGCTGGCGTAGTTCGCTCCGGTGCGGCTGCAGTGGACGGCCCGCGCTCGGCTACAGCTCGCTGCCCGGCGACTTCGGCGTGAGTGTTTACCGCGCGCACGTGGCCGCGCCGAAAACTCGCGCGCGGAAATGCCGCGAAAAACTTTCTCGGGAAACACAGCAGTAGCATAAGTTGTGAGCGCGGGGCGACGCGTACATCGCGACCATGACTTTAACCTGTAGCGCCTGATCGAGCACGGGCTACATGTACGTCGAAACGAGAAGTGTTGTTTTTTTATTTTTTTTTCGTTGGAGGAGACGGTGCTCTCCGCTGGACTGATGATAAATGGCTAACAACAGCAACGCCGTGTCGTCCACCTTGCCATCGAGGGACTACCATTGTAAGGTTTGCGATCTGTATTTGGACACTGTGGATTCGTTAGAAGTACATCTCCAATACCACAAGGAAAATTTGTACGTGAAGTGGGGAACCCAAAATGCCCAGAATGACACCGACAATAATAACGGAGCTAAAGTGACAACCACGACGACCGTGTCGGCGCCGGCCGACTCCAGCGACAACATGATCACCAAGCCCAGCCCGGAGTTCCAGCACCGGGCCACGCCGGAGACCTCGGGCCAGTTCCCGCACCCCGCCACCCCGCAGAGTTACCACAGCGCGCCCTCGCCCTACCAAAACACTGACCAGACCAACTTCTCGCCGGGAACACAGTTTGGTAACAATTACGCTCACACTAATTTTCCGCAAAATCCCGATCAAATGAACTGGGATCAAACTCAATATAGTCAAGAATACAAACCCAGTCGTTTTCATCCTTATAAAATGCAAGACCGGTCGCAAGTGTCCTCGTCGAGCCCACTGTATGGACAACCGCTTAACCAACCGACGCCGTCGCCATCACCCAACCAATGCGACAAGTGTGGATTCGTGTGCGATTCCGCTGTACAACTTAATGAACATTGCAACTCCGCCCACGCGGGCACTAGTGCAGCACCTACTTCGAGGTCAATGCCGTTTCAGCAATTTCCGGGCAAACAGTACAACAACACGGGCTTTCCGAATGATGGCACAAAAGTAAAAGAAGAACATGAAGAGTCGTCCGACATTTTAGATTTAGACTCACAAAAAGTCGTCTATCAAGGCAATGAAGGAGACCAACCAAATCCTTCTTATGAAGATACACAAACACAAGGGCGTGAAGTCAATTCCCGCACCGTGCCTATGATGCCTTGGGAAACACAAAAGTTGTACAGTAATCCTCAAATTAATGGAGATGTTTCATTATTTAAAGATCAAAAGATGTTTGCGGAACAAAAAGTTTATCAGACAGAAGCGAAAATGTTTCATCCCGAGCAAAAATTCGCATACACACAAGATAAGTTTCTAGGTGTGCATCACGATCAAAAGCCATTTATGCATGTAGATCAAAAAATATATCCAGGCGTTCAAATGCCTCTCACTGATTATCAGGGACCGGTACCCTCTACAAATCCTGATATGAAGCCGCCATACAGACCGTACGATTCACCGGCAGTACCTCAAATCAGCAGCACACAACCTGCTAATTCTACATCTTCAACTCTGCCAACTATTGGCGGCAAAGGAGCTAATTGGAAATCAAACGAAGCAAGAAGACCAAAGACGTATAACTGTACCGCCTGCAATAAATGGTTCACCAGCTCCGGTCATCTCAAGAGGCATTACAATACGACGCTGCATAAGAACGCTGTTCGATCTTCTGGACAGCCAGATCCTGCTACGATGCCCATCTCCAGCCATCACCATCCAAGCCGCGATTCACTACAGAATCGCGCTCAGCAGCAGACGGCGGACTCCAACACTCAGAGCCCCGTCCCTTCTGAAGACGGCCGAAGCGTCGACGAGTCCGGTCTTCAATCGCCGTACGCATCGCAGAACTTCGAGAGGTCGCATCGCGTCGCCACCATGCAGTCCAAGTCGCCATACACACATCTTCAACAGGGTAATTTAGATAATAATTTCAGTAATAATCCGTTAGCTAATCACCCTTTACAGCACCAGGTCGGATCACATCCACTTAATATAGGTAGTCAACCGCCTGGTTTAGGGATTTCGAATGATAGTAATCACCAGGGTTCCAAAGGTATAGTATCCTCAGCAGGCAATCCCCCAAACGGGGAAGCAGGTCCCTCTGTTTCACAAAACCACCATATGAGGGGCCTGCTATCAGTGTCAACCAGCAATATTACAACTCCACCCCTAACGCAGAGTACGCCGGCGCTTACGGCACACACGCTGCCTCCGTTCAGTCATTTGGGTGTCAACCCGTACAGTCCGAGACCTACGGATCCTTTGGGGCCTTCGGTGGCGGACCCCACGCACACCCCATTATATTTGGGTCAGAATTTTCAGCAGACTATAGCACCGAGTTACCCAAACGGGATGGCCCCCCACGTTATGGATATGGCTATCAACAATCTGCCTATAGCCAATCCGGCTACTTTTGGTGAATCGACACCGGAAGAAGCCGAGGTTATGGAACAAGAAACGTCGAACCAGCCTGCCAATGGACGCTTGCTGAGTTTCGCGCAGCTCCAAACGCAGAGCTTCAGCGTTTATGTTTCTAACTATATTACACCGCCTAACGTGGGGGGTCAAGTAGTGGCCGACGAGTCGGCCGCAGGTTATATTATTGTCGATCCCGTTCATTCGCCGCTGCAGTACGACAACACTGACATGTGCGGATCGAACATCGAGTACGAATATAGTTTGTCTCCCGGCAGTGTCAAAGAAACCGCTGTCACTTACAGCCCCGAACATGTCAAAATCTATCCTTACGGATACGCAGTTGGGGGAAAAACTATAAAACGCGAGGACAATGTCCTGCGGACGGACTCGAGCGAGCTTCAAATATTGGAAATCGAAGATATAATGGACTATGCGAATAAAGAGAACTACGGGTCTCAAATGAAGTCGCCGGCGAGCCCCGAGAGCGCCAAAGCCGAGAACGAAAGCAACGGCTCTCCATCCGTGTCGTCGACGGTTCCGAGCACACCGCTCACCGAGAGGAACCAGTTAAAGAAAACATCCTCAACCACGACAGTGCACAAGTGCTACGAGTGTGACAAACTTTTCAACAAAGCGTGCTATCTCACGCAGCACAATAAAACTTGCCACTCGGGCGCAAAACCATTCAAGTGCGATCGCTGCGGCAAACGTTTCTCAGATGACGTTTCGTATGAAGGCCATTGCATTAAACATACAGACAACAAACCCTTCAAATGCAGCGAATGTCCTAAGTCTTTCAATCACAAGACGGACTTGCGACGGCACATGTGCCTGCACTCGGGGAGGAAGCCGTTCGCTTGCGACCACTGCGGCAAGGCGTTCATTAGGAAAGATCACATGGTGAAACACTTCGACACGCACAAGAAGAACTTGCGCGCGGCGTCGTCGACGTCGTCCGTGTCGTCGTCGTCGTCGGCGTCGTCGCGCTCGTCGAAGGCGTCCATGTCGCCCACGTCCACCACGCCGGCTCACTTGCAGACGCCGCGCGCCGCCGGCGAAGCCGCCAACAACATGTGCCGCGTACACATATCATTCGAATCCAGATGAACACATTGCAATAAAGTTTTTGTTTACTTAGGTTCGTAGTTAATGTTTAATGTTACGGTCGAAGCGTTTAATTACCTATATGTTAGACTAGTTAGACGTCAAGGTAAATTAACAGAAACGAGATTTCGAAATGTGTTCGCTTCGACGCGATATGAGGTTTATAATTTTTTTGGTACAAAACGATGCCATCGTGGAGAACATAATATCGCTCAATAATTTTGAAACTTTGTTTTTGTTCATATACGACTGGGTACATTGCCGTGCGTTTAGTTCGCCAGCTGGTTTTTTTGTTGTTCATTCAAACTAACCTTGTGTCCGTCGCAAGGTGACTTTACATGCCTGGGTGTCTGGACGTTAAACATGTAATTACATGACGTTAGTATAATTCTGCGATATCGTTTAGATCGAACCATATCATTTTGACATATTGAATGTGAAGAATTGTAGTAGTAATTAGTTGAAGCGAGGGACGTCGAGTGGCCGGCACTCGGGACTCGGGACTCGGGTGTCGGGAGCGGGCGGAGCGCCGACTGCCGAGCAGCGCGGTTCCGCGGCCGCGGCGTGCGCGCCTACATATCTCACTTTATTGTAAAATATTTTAACCGTAGGAGTTTTTATTTAGTGAAAATTATATGTTCTTCGTGACTATTGTTAAAGTTAAACAACACGTCTGTATTTTGACAAACCGTTTAGAGTAATTTTTGTAAATATTGAAAGGGACTCGATTGCCAGACATTTATTTTACGTACTACGTTATTGCAGAAATAAATTTTAATCTTATACATGAATGAATATTAAGGAATTTAAGCAAACTGTCGGTACAAATAGATTTTTGACACAAATGAGATAAGATATTGCCAAGATATAGGTTAGTGTTAGCACAGGGATGACCGCTGCACGTTGCCGACTACCTGGTGGCAACTGGTAGCCGCGATCGTAGTTGAGGCCACCGGGTGTTGTGTTAATCACATCAGTTGATTTCTTTGTTCTGGGTGTGTCGTTCTTATTCAACTAGCTGTTCGTCAGCGCCGGCGTCCGTGGTGGCGTCGGCGCGTTGCTGTTCGAAATGTTAAACTGTTACATATCAATACTTATATTGACATACGATTTATACATGTATGTAAACCCGGTGCTTCCTACTTTTATTTGTATGTTAACATTTGTTTATTGTAAGCTAGTTGACACGTTTGTTTTTGAATACTGAATTGATTCTTCCTTAAATTGAAACTAATTTATGTGCACTTAAGTTACCAATGTGTTATTCGAGCGAATTTAGTTTATACATTGCTGTTTCGTTAGTGGTAGGAAAGTAGTCTTCCTAAAACGTTGCCAAATTTATTCCGCCAACTGTCTGTTGCGAAACAATTTAATTTAAAAAAAAAAGATTTTTTTAATTAGCCTAATGATAATGAAATTCTCTAGCAATAATTTAAAATAATAAATGTAAATGTGTTTTTGTATAGAATTAATAAATTGACCCGATTGATTTGTGTATTAAAAGGATAAAGATTATAAGGGAATCAAATATTCTTTGTATATAAATAGTATGAGGATCAGTGAAAGCAATTGGACAGAACATATCATGTGCTGGTAGCGGCGGGAGGGCGCGCGAGGCGTGGTAGGCCTCGTGGTTGTGCGAGCCGGGCAGCGAGCGCGACTCGGGACTCGACACGGCGCCTCGCGCGCTCGCCCGCCGCGCCGCCGCTACACACTGCCGAATGTTCACTTCACACGAACAAATATGTGCAATATAAACATTATAATCCATTTAATTTTTGATAATGTTTGTATTTGAATGTTGATTATATTGCAGAAATATTTTTATACATATTCATAGAAATGACACGTATGGTGTTCATCTACCTCATCAGCAGAATATTTACAATGATATCTAGAACAGAAATATGATTATAACATAATATAATAGTAATAAATTTATAATGAGCAATAACTAAACATTTCGGATTGACATGGCCTACCTCAAGAGCTAATGTTTTTGATAGAATCTAATATTATATAATGTGGTCTGTCGCTGGGACTCGCTCGCGACTCGTGAGACTCGGCGAGACTCGGGAAGTCTCGGCGAGCGAGTCCGAGAGGCAGTCTGTATCGGTCAGCGTCAGGGCCGGCCGGCGCGCGTGTTTGACTTGCCAATATAAATATATGTGAACGAGCGCCGGTCGAATGTATTTACGAACATTTATTCCGATAAAATTATTTGTATAGGATAACTAAATAATGTGTTATATTGTTGATGAATTGTATAACGGATGTATTAACTTCATAGCAATAATGTTACAATGTTACAATGTCACAATATTATGCGGAACTTAACTACCTCAGGTAACGAGTAATAGGGTTAGGCGTCGCCGGGCGCGGGCGCGCGCTCCCGAACGGAATACCTCAACTTGCCTTCGTTTTATTTAAAGAGTTTTTGGAGTTATAAGTGGTGCGCGGCGCGCGCCCCGGCGACTACGAGATATTAATTAGTAGGCACATTGTCTCCCTCGTACTGTTCAAAGCTCCCTCTAGTAGTATTGGCTAGATGTAATTACTTATGTAAATATATTATATCGATAAATTTGTTATTTATCATATTCTATTATCGTAACATTGATGGGCTTATTTTCGAATAAGTTTCAAGTAGTGATTCCCAGTTTATAACAATAGCCCTTAAGTTCGTTAACATTAAGTTTCTTTTGTGATGATTATGTGTATAATTAATTTAATAATCAGTTACCAGATGATTTCTGTTACATTGAGTTGAGTAAAATGGGAAAGTTAATAATGATAAGATGTTGTTTTCTTTATGATTGTTCCCTCAATCCTTCGGGCCGATGCCGGAGATTGCACTTTTAGTACTGTTTCATTGAAAAAATTCTTTTATTATAAGCGTAGCGCAAAATTACAAATACCCGACGGAGCAGGGCAGGACGTGGGCGCCGCTCTCAACGTTACCTCACTATACCGGAGAGCGCCCGACGCTGCCCGCCCTCGTCTTAGAGATAAGTCTTATAATAGATAACCCTAGTTTAAGGCGACAGATCTGTCACACTGCTAACAGGCGAAATATTATTTTGCTATGCGCATTTATTTGTTCATGTGTACGGAATTTATATCTTGTATCCGACAGGGCATTATAATCAGTATACACTATACATGGTGTTTCCGTGACATGAACAAGTAAACGTACCAATGCGAAATGTGTATGTAAAGCCCTGCGATTTTTATTATATTTTCTTGCCTTCGTTTACAATAGTTTTCGTTTATTCTAGGAGAGTACGTTTCGAACGCGGGTGTGTGGGTCTATGCAAACGTATCGTGTCTATATTTCAGTATACTCAGTACTAGTTGGGTAACCCCTACGTTCCGAACGTACTCCTTTCATTATACTTACGGTTTTAATGGTAGAAAAAGAGTTTTCAGATCTGTGAGTTAATATAAATTTAATGTGAACATTGTTGTTTCATTTCACCCACCCCTCTGCTCTGTGCGAATTATCTATGCTCTGCAATTATTTACACTTCATTTAAGTGACCAAATCTAATTTACAATTTGAACATTAATAGTATTTTCAGGAGATATTCTAAGAATAGACTTAAAATGTGTATTTCCACATTCCTAATAATTTTAATAAATTGTAAGTTTTTATTTGGCACTTAAACTACACACAACTCTTAAACTAGAGTATTTTTTGTCTTATGGTGCCAAAATACAAGTTATGGGTAAGTGTATTGGCGAACAAGTGGCAGATGTTCGCACAATGGTAATAAAACCTACAAATCACAAACTGCCGAATGCTTGTTCACTCGTGGCTGCTTCTGAGGAGTTGGGACCCACGACGGCATTGGAGCGGCGCGGCGACCGGACGAGAAGCGCGGCACACAGCGCGCCGACAGGACTTATAAGTATTTTGGTAATACATCAATTTTTAAAAGTAGGGTCTAATCAGTAATTATCTGTCGAATAATAGTTACGTTATAGTGGCAAAAATGAAGGAGGCTACCTCAAATGATAAACGTGATTCTAATCTCAAATAAAAGTAGGACCAATCATTTTTTTAAACCATTTGTTAAGCAGCGGGACGATACAAACAAATAATAAATACTGTTGATTAATTTTGGGAGACATTAAAATATATCATGGTACTAATTTTTTTTCAATATGCTCTTTATATTTTAGACATTGATAGTACCGTCCCCGAGACATAAAACGATGAAAAAATTAAATTGTCAGGAGCTTATTTTATTTTTGAGTTATGAACCAATCTCGTAGCGCGGTGTAAGGTACACTACACAAAATCCGCCGGCCCGGCGTCACAGCCTGCCGACACCAACCGGTGGCCTATAAGAAAATAATATCATGTCGGCAACAAGCGCCCTGACGTGTTGCCCGCCGCATGTTGGCGGCACGTCGGCGACACAAGCGTTGGTGCCCGGCGACATTAACAATGACATATACATGTTCCTTATATCATTTGGAGTCGCTGACATGACGCCGACAAGGTTTTGCGACTTGCAATGAAAATAGTGAAGTAGCAAACAAAAAGTTGTCGACAAAAGCCGGTGGGTCGGCGGCTATAATGGGTGTGTGCGCTTTTCAAAACTTCGCGGGTAAAACACTACAGCTAGAACCCAATGTTTTGCACCTATGATGCATATATCTTATTGCTGCAGGTTCATAGCACTAGTATAGAACGGTATGCTGTAGCGATAAAAAAAGTTTTTCGCACAGTTAAGCTGATTGTTAAAAATAGGATAAAACTAGTATTAAAAATTAAATAGTGGGTCTAAAGGGACAAAAGATGAACATGACAAATATTTTTGTCATGTTTTTTATAAATTATAATTGACAGAAAATTATTTGAATGACTTTCGTATCTCCACCAAAACATAAAATGCACCTTACGTTGCGGATTAATATAAAGTTTTATACGTAGCGACGTAATTAAATTTAAAAAAAAAAGAATCGATTTAAATGTTAAATTAGTTAATCATATCACTTTCATAAAAAATCTTTATAAAATAGTTAATTAAAAATAAGCTTCTGTCGACTATTTTTTGTTTTTATTTAATTGTATTTCATTGACATATAAATATTTGCCTTTATTAAAAATGTTATCATTTTATATGAAAATAAAAATAAAAATGCGGTTTTACGGTTATTGGCATTGTAATGGTATTTTTCCGTGACACCCAAGCACAACGACCGAGATTACCGGCTGTGTAACAAATATTGAAATGCGAGATATTTTTATTAATACAAACCAAATCCAAATACGGTAATTCACAAGAAGGTTTTAAGCCTTATTTAACAATTAATGATCGAACTATGAAATAAATTATCGAACTATAATAATGAATTACAAGGTCTTACATTATCCTGTGTCCCAATTCCCATGTTACATCAATGTTAGGCTTTAAAATTTACCTATGTAATAAAAATAAAAAAATATTTATAAAAATAAATATAAATAAAAATAAATATAAATTCATCGAACTATCGAATTGGTTGACACGGTCCGTTATTTAACTCGTTATTTAAAACATACTTCAATTATAAAATATGTAAATACGAACTAAAAAGTTATACTTCTAAACTGAATAATAAAAAGGATGTTAAGTAATTTAGCAAGAAATACTGCAGACATTAATACTCATAATATCTTACCATACAATTAGTACCTAACTTTAGTATCAATACAAATAAATAAAACCAAATTACCAGTTTCCGAATCATTACGTACTTAACAATTTTCCTGTTTGTAAGTCTAAAACAAAAAATATAATTTGGAGATATGAAGCAGACATGCAAAATTATTTAGCTCAAAAATTACACTGAACGCATATCAACGCAAATGCAACGTAATTTTTTTCTAAGATAATTATAAAATTATTGTTTAATCGATCGATCGATCGTTATATTACATTCTATTTACTAAATAATCTGCATGTACAGGTGACTATATAAGTGAAACAAGGAAAAAATTAACATAAATCATATAATAAAATACCAATGAAATATCATGTTTCATTCAGTAAAGAAGTTAAAAGTGAGAACGATGTTAACAGATCTAATTGTAGGGTCGTAAAGACATCTAAATCATAGTTACATAATACGCAGAAAATAGCAGCGTGAATGCGCTGTTGTGTTCCGGTTTGAAGGATATTGTAGCCAATGTAACTACTGGACATAATGAGACTTAACATCTTATGCCTCAAGATGGTAAGCGCAGTGGAAATTAAAAATCATCTGCATATACTTATATTATATTTTCTTGTAATCGCTGGAATATGATTTTAGAATCATTTGGCTTATAACTTTACGACTAGCTTCTCCTATAGCTGTTATATTCCATACATTTTTACCAAGAGAAATACAACCCTTTAAAATGACATATCAAACATTGTTTTTAAAGGAATATTGTGCAATATAATTAATATTGATAAAAATATACAGACTTTATTCTAATCAAAATTCGTGTACTAAAAAAATTGAGAGCCTTACAAACTTTTAACACGAAAATAATATTCAAAGTACACATGCATTTATCCAAGAGCTAGGTATAAATACTGAATAGGTGTATCTTCCATATAGCTGCTTACCACCAATGGGAAGAAGTAACCTGGCAGATACAGCGCCTTCAGGACTATGCGGCTGTACGAAGAGGTCATCGATACTCTGCTCATCGAATATGCTGTCTTTGTTATAAAGGTGTTTTGGACATGCGTTCGTAAGTATAAAAGACATATCATGTCATATATGGTAGTCAGGAAAGTATGTTATGGTAGCTTTCACATTTTTCTTTTACTACACATCACGAAAATTTTTAAATATCTTTCATATCTGAATGCATCAGAAATGTCTAATAATCTTGAATGTTTTTGTAACTTAAATATCTACTTTCTACTGCAAAAAATCTAATATAATGTATTTTGTTGTAAGTAGGTCTAATAAAAAAGAAATATCTAGTCCTTATTGTATTAACGTCCCGTTGAAATCTTTTATATGACGGAGCTGACTTCACGCTATTTAGAGAGTGGTAGTTAATATTTTTATTGAATACATAGTTTATTTCACTATATTTATGTGTTTACTATATCATTCGTAGATTTTCAAATAATATATAGTACCGACATATTGTGATGTAAAATAAATAATTTGCAAATGCTCGTGATTTTGTCTAATAAAAATATATTTAATTATTCTGCATTGACAGCGCAGCATATGAGGTTACTTTTGTATCAAGTATAAACATGTTGTATTTGTTTATAATTTACACTCATCTTGATAGTAATTTTTGTTCACATGTCTTGTAAAGACTTTAAATTTACATAATTATTCATGTTAAAAATCATAATATCTAGTTTTCGTGAATTCACGTTTTGGTGCATCGAATTATTATCCATATATAGAACATTGTTTGATAACTCGACGCGCACATTCGGCCGGGTCGGAGGGAATGGTAACAAACGAAAGAGGCGAGGAGCGTGGAATGCAGCGCGCGCGGCGATCTTTTTGTTCACAACAAACTGCGGCCACGGACTTCCAATCCAGCTGAGACCAAATATCCAAAATGTATTGTTGAAAGTTGCAATAAACATATTTTTATAAACTTGTGTTTTATTTTTTATATTATGTTTACAATTAAAACACGTGGAATATTACATCAGTTACATCAGTTAATTACATCAGTAGAAAAAATAGTTAATAGATTTGACTTAATGTATAATTCGTTTATATATAGCTTAGTAGTTATACTAACAAAATAATAATTTTCGAGTTTTACTGATGTAATCGACGTATGGTTAATGATGCATGGCAGAGGAGTATCTATAACACATTTTTTTCTATTACAGTAGCATAGCCTTAAGCTTTTAAAATACTTGTTTTCATTTTTAATAACACATCCAAATTATTTGGTTTAGTAAAGAAACCATCATCTGCATTCTCAGTCACAGGAAGTCCAAGTTTGTTTCTTGACGACGTTTGTTATAAATACATTTAGGTTGAAACCATAGGTTTAATAGCAGGAAAAAATACGGATCCTACGATTCGAATAATTTTTATTTTTTTGACGTGGCAACCTCCGTGGTGCAGTTGGTAAGCTGTGAAACGAGAGGTTGCGGGTTCGATCCCCGCACCAAAACAATTTTTTGTAAGATCCACAGGCATTTTTTTCGGGTCTGGGTGTTTGTGAGACCGAAAAGTCTCTCGTAGTTCCTGATACCCACGGCACAAGACTCGATCCTTTGACTTATATTCTACCGATAGACGAGACGCGTCAGAGAAACAAAGAGCCCCCGTATTTTTAAAAGCACACTACCAACATTTAGTTCATTGACTGGAACTATTACAATAATGTAACTTCAGAAGATTTGCTTTTGGTTTGACGGCGAAAAGTCATAATAAATTAACAACAACAATAAATTAATTAATAAACGTATCCGATAAGGCGTACTGCATTGTCACTGTCACGAATCAGACTGATTCATATGTGGTGCATGCACTGCAAGTAGGTGGGACACATTTTGCGTACTGAACGTCTTATCTAGTGTAACATTGATATCGATGACTCGATCTGAGTGTGGGATCAGGACTTTGTATGTGACTGTTAGGTGTATTGTTTGATTTAATTGCTTTCTTTTAAGAACTACCTGTCAAATAAATGACCATTCAATCATTTAATTTATTATACTCGTTAAAAACTGTTGAAAGCGGCCTGCTTCCAGAGAAAACCAGTGATCTTTATTATGTCATCTATCAACCTTCTGAAAAGGCAATTTATTTTTACGGATACCATTACATGGTTTCTATTTAAATACATACATACATACATAAACTCACGCCTTTATCCCCGAAGGGGTAGGCAGAGGCGCCACTAGTACACCCACATTTCGCCCTGCATGTTCCGTCCCACGATGTGATGGGGGCGAGCCTATCGCCATATCAGGCACAAATTCCTGACTCCGGGCTGATAATGAATAGATAAATCCAATATCACTTTGCCCGACCCGGGACTCGAACCCGAGACCTCAGCTTTGTAACCGTACCGTAATACAACTACGCCGCCGAGGCAGTCGGTTTCTATTTAAGAAAGTTATATTAAAAATAATCAGACACATAAAATAATTGACACCCTAAGTAGCGGTTTTCGTTTAGATGCCACTCAAATAAGAGACTGCGGGTTCGATTCCCGCACCGACACAAATGTTAGGTCCACTTTTTGCTTTGGGTTTAGGTGTTGTCAGGCTAGCCAGTCTTTAGTATTTTTGGTTACCCATGACAACACGAATAACCAAGATATAAGTATTGGTGTGGTGGTGTATTAAAAAAACTCGATATTCGAACGGGAACGTAAATAAATAAAACTTATTTTGTTTGTAGTAGCAGTAGTAGAAGGGTTGAGATGGACCCCAGCCTTTGAAGACAGCAAGGTCTGCTTATGTCTAAAAATATCATCTTTAACGGTTCTCATGTCCCCTTTGATTTAAACAAAAGAGATAAATTCGCGAGTAACGATCATTTTAGGGTCAATGTGGGGTCTTCAATGCGTTTCCGTAGCGGGTAAGACATTTGAGGGGTTGATGACAGCAAACAAACTGCATTTCGCGATTAATACGAATGCGGAGATAATTAGACGTCACAAAATAAAAGGATTATTTGAAATACATATGTGATATAGCTAGCATGGATTTGTCGAACTGGTTATACCTAGAAACTTGGCTCTTATTCAGGATTAGTTTTAATGGCATATTTTTTTTGCCGGTATCTCGCACACCATTGGCCTCTGGCCCTAAGTGATGTGATTGAATTTAGTCTAAAAAGGATCCTGATTCAGAAATCGAACGCAAGGTACCACATGCTATACATATTTGTAACAAAAGAACCACTTGGGCCATAATGTTTTTTAATTATTTCAAGGTAAGTATAACAACCAAGTGAAATGTCCCACCCACATGGTAGACGGACGACCTGGTTAAGATCGCGTGAAGTCGCTGGATGCTGACCACTTCCAACGATGTGAAATTAAGAAAGAAATTAAAAACAAGTTAAATTAAAACTGAAAATAAAAAAAATATCTTATATATTTATTTCTTATCATTCTTCTCAATTATAAAAAAGAACAGATTTTCAAATACGCACCCATTGCAATTAAATAAAAAAAGTACCTAAGTATTCTAAGGCGTTATATCGTGCAAATACATTGACATGATGTAACGTCTTATTATCTATGCGGCCGGGTCGCAATACAAAACGGATCAAGTTATGTCAGGATGTCTCCCTGCCCGTCTAACATCGACCTAGTCACCAATATTCAGCTCGCATGAAAGGAAACTCGTGTCAACTCGTCGCTCGCCGGCCGAACCGGCCCGCTCGGGGCACGATGACCTACACCGGTTTCGCTTTCGTCCGAAGGTCACCACTGAATCACTCGACGCGTGCCGATCTTTGCCGATGTCGATAAACTAGACGATTTTCGCGACTATCCGTCGTTTGTATAGAATTACGGTTAAGTAGCGCTTACATACATCCATACATAAACTCACGCCTTTTCCCAGAAGGGGTAGGCAGAGGTGCAACCAGGATATCCACGATGTGCCGTGTATTATGTAGTGCTTAGTTGCTATGATTTGAGGTGGGTTAAAATAACAATCTTTTTTTATGAAAGAAAATAATGTAACAATAGCAACACCGGCAAATATTATACCTATTATGGAGAAGACGCAGTAACACTTTTAAGCATATACTAGACATAGACAGTAGATATTGCAGTATGTTAGCCAATTACATGATTGCTGCTCCGTCGCTTTGTATATTCGCAATAGCTCAAAATATGGGTCTTGAGAAGTTCCTGATCTGTCTTGATTGATTAGAGACTTAATTGACTGACTTTTAATTCTTACCAATGTCAGATGTATAATGCTGGGAATCTATCTGTCTTTCATACGATACAGAACATAATATTACAACACGTGCCTTGAATTTAATTTTGTGAGTTGTATTATTTTACACAACAAAAATTCGGTTTGGTTCAAACTTAATACTTGAACAAGTTTTTTGTAATAAATTTAAGACGTAGCTATAAATAACTTGGCACCAGTTAAGATCTCAACTCTTTTTCCGGCGACATTATACCCCTTTGACCTATTTCGCCAGTTTTAGCCCCCTTTTCACATTTAATGGTTTAAGATACTTTATTTCTCAAAAGAATATAATTATATGGTCTAATTAAAACATCACATTATTTATAAATTCTAATATTCTTGTGTTATATCTCAAACTTAGAAGGCGGATTGAAAATTATGTCATCAGGCTGACTACCAGTTTAATAAAGTGGTTATCAGAAAATAAAATTGCACAAATCGTCAGACCAATTCAATCATTTTGCGAATGGCACAAACATATTTGTCTTGGGAATCGAACCCAACGTCTCATTTTACAGGCGACGTATTTACACGAAGGCTGCCGAATATAAAACAAATTAAAGTAACATATCAAAAACCAGCTCTCTGTAGAAATCAGTGCTCAATAAACATCATAAACAAAATATCGCACGAATCAACATTGCCCAATACGCGATTGCTCGTCCAACATCGTTATTTAATTGAACGCATGTTTGTGACAAACCCCCAAACATACATATTTGTACAACCATATTACGTTTCTTATTTACACTGATATAATATATATAGTAGCTTTTATTATTCTCTTGTACAATATTATTTGCTATATCGAAATTACCGTTCGATTTACGTGGTTTATTTTGCCGGCAAGGCCAAGGGATTGCATCCGTTAGTACAATGCTCTTAAATAAAATATAGATTATCTCGTATGCCGACATTGTTATATTGGCCTACGAAATTGCATCTTCATGTTTCGTTTAAAGTAGCAGGTAGGAAGATGATCTATAAAACTAGATAATAATAAATACACCCAACAGTCACAAACACAGTGCTGACCCCACACTAAGATCAAGACTCGATCTTGTCGTAGGTATCAGAAACTACGAGAGACTTATCAGTCCTACAAACAAACCCGAAACAAATACATGTGGATCACACAAACATTTGTTTCAATGCGAGGTTCGAACCCTCGGCCTCTCGTTTCACAACCGGTGTCTCATCAACTGCGCCTCGGAGGGAGTAAAAACTGTATCGTATGTTGATAAAAAATAGTTTCATTTATGGCTCCAGGTTTGAAAATTTCCAAATGGGTTCATAATGTTTGGTCATAAAACTTCGGAACCCTAAGGCTCATATGATCATTTGGATTCTGCTATTAGAATCAAGACCTGGTCGAATCGTAATTTATGTTTTGGTATACATTTTTTTCCGTAACCATTTCTTTATTCTATTTCAAACGACAAACAACTACTTTAAATTATTTGATAAATTATGCATCAGGCGTTTTCTCAGAAATTCGTAATTGACGAGTGAGTCATTATTATTCTTGACTTCTCTAATTTAATTTTTACGAGCATTATAAAGACACGGATAATATAACCTGGAACGTTCACTACGATTTAATGTTAACGTAGTAAGTAATAGCCTAGTTGCCAGTGAACCGGAATGATGTATTAGAGTTCGGAGTTTCAGGATCAGGACTCAATTTGAACTGTTGAGAGCTACGTGTAGGTAATTGCCGCTCTCTCAAACGATGAAGGAAAAGATCGTCAGGAAACTTTCATATGTTTTTCACACTGTGATGTATATCTCTGTATGTCTTTTGATATTAGCAGCCTTATATGGTATCTTTTAAACTCCAAGAGAGTCGCTCGAGATGGTATGGTCACGTCCTAAGAAAACCACAGGAGTGCGTCGGCAATATGTGCCCGAGCCTCAAAATTCCCGGACCTCGACCAATGGGTAGACCAAAGAAGCGCTGGCTAGATGTCGTCGAGGAAGATATGGGGGTCAATGGCCTTACTATTGAAGATGCCAAAGATTGGGTGAAATGGAGGAGAATTAGGGAGAAGAAGAAAGTATATTTGCATTTTTCGTTTCGCTTGTACTACCGTGGTTTACGCGTTTGTCTATATTATGTTACCAGTAATATACGAAAATAGGAGTTGAACACAATTACTGCGAATGTATACAATAGGGTATTTGACTCATTTTTTTTTATTGTTTTAATCAAAAAGTATCCATATCCAAAAACTAGCAAACAAAGAATTTTGTAAATCCATTCAGAATTAAACATGTTAGAAACGTTTTAAATCTTGTAGTGGGGGTAAAAGTAAAGGGATGCAAAACAAAATTAGTGACGTCACTAATCTTAATATGCATTATAGTGTGCGGGTGTGAAACAGACGGCAAGATGTCCCCACTCTTTCATTTAAAATACTAATATTTGCCTCATGTTACATGCTACTTTAATACTGTTTTCACAAAAATAATTTGATTTAATGGCACTTGTCTACAAAATAATACAAACATTCGATGATAGTCAAGTACCCTATTTCGAGCATGTTTAGGAAATGTATGAAATAATGGTAAGAAGATTCTGTAACACAAACATTTCCAGAGAAATGTACCTATATATCAAATGTCTTACGAATTGTATGCAATTCCGAGATGCTCCTAGGAAATACATGAATGCTTCTGTGAATAAAGTAAATAAAACGCACCAGTAAAATAAAAATCAAAATACTCGACCGTAATAAAACAATCGTAAGGTTAGGTTAGTTTAATTCCCTCTTTTAATTAAGCTTTTTAATATGTTTTTTTAAATTTTATCCAGTTTTTTTCTTGTATTATTTATCTCAATTCTCAATCCTAACCTAACATAACCATCCTTTTGTCTAAACCTCTGTATTATTTAGCGTTTGAACTCATTGACATCCAGAATACAATACATTCGACAGAGTTTTAAGATATGCAGCTTTTCTCACGATATTTTCCCTCTCCGTTAATTAAGGTAATAATTAAAAAAGTATTCATTCATTTATGACATACATTTAAAACACAAAGAATAATCTGGAGCTTGAAACTGCGATCTACGGCTAGCTACGAACTAAGCAAAAGGCTGGAAAACTGACACATTTTTTAAAATTAGAACATACAATACCAGTAACTCATTAATAAAAACCCTGAATGGAGTATCCATTAGGCCGGCTTCACAGTAACAATTGGCAATATCGATCCGATAACTAGATAATGAAGAGTAATTTACTTGGCATTCAATAATTTCCGGTCACACACCGCGTGTGCTTGATCACATTAATTACACGTGTGTGTGGGCGCCTAAGGCTTTGATGCGGTTCTTCTCGAAATTTTAATGTTCTATATTTAAATAATATAGTTGTGACTTGCCGATGTCAGTACATAGGATATTTTTAAGAAAATATAATTTGAAAAGTCCTTACTAGCCGAAAATATTTTAGGTTTTTAGTTCATCTTTAGTTTCTACGTGTATCCCGTAAAAACAACTGGACGAAAATAGATCCAGTTTTCACTTTAATACAGTTGCAGATCGAACTTAATATATATTTAGTATATGCTATATTTGATATCCAAGTCTCAAAGCAGAAATGTCCCTACGTGCAAAGTGCTTTATTACCTAATTGTCCCAACAATGTTTAGGTGCTTGAAAACGGTGGAGTGGAGATATCTGGGTGTAGATATTGCCAAATCTATACGAGCAGCTAGTTGTTGTTTACAAATAAACTGAGCGTTAATTCATTCATAACTAGCGTGCCGGCCCAGCCTCGCCTGGGTGCAGACCTTTTAAATTACTCCATTCAACGCCGGATAGGTACGTCATGTTATTTTTCGTACAATTTTTCGTATACGTAACGTAACTGTCTTACCGGCTCTTTTCCTTTCGTCCACGACCTGTCCTGCTCAATCCCGCCTGTACCGTCACTTCCCCTCTTAACTATTATTATGTAACCTCTGTGTAAATTAAAAAAAAAAGTGCAGCACTTGTATTCAGTTATAAAACTATCTTTAATTTCACCCACTCGGAGCGCTAATCCAAAACCAAGGATACTATTAATTTTTGAATTTTGCGAAGAATTAAAATTATTTTGATATTTATTTAATAAAATATAAAAAAATAAACAGTTTCAAGTTGACAGTCACAACGTTCGATTTTGCCTATGAACTTATAACATCCACCAAGGATCATTAGATCAGAATATTGCCACCACTTAACATCTTATGTCTCAGGATTTGCCGTACTAAGACATAAAATGTTAAGTCTCATTATGGAAGGCGCAGTAGAATGCCAAGTATTACTTTGTAAGTTATGGTGGTGTTTGGTTTTGCTACTGTCCATGAGCGGTCGTTTCTCTTACCATCCGGCGAATGACAGGCTCGCCCCGCCATTCGCTGCAATAAAAAAATTGTACTCTTGTAATATAAGTTATAGATAAAGAGTAGGTAGGTTATGTCAATGACAATACATTCCGACCTTGTATGTTAATTATTTCCCATGCCAATGAAAATATATACATTATTTTATTTGAAACTTTAATTGCGATTTTACATTACATTCAGCTGAAATGTTTCTTAACTAAAGAAAAGATCTTCGTTCATGTTTTTATTTGGTGAAACCGCAAAGTCCAAAAGTCACATTTCTTTATCATGTCTAAGTCATCAGCTTATTTTTGACAGAGTACGTGTATAATAATACATTATTAGCTATATAAACTATTAACACTAAAAACATACATAAACTCACGCCTCTCTCCTAGGAGGGGTGAACAGAGGTGCTACCAGGACACCTACCTGCACACTCACATAGAGGACGAGCCTCATTTTTGCCCGATCCGGGATTCGATCCCGTAACCTCAGCTTTGTAATCATACCGTAGTACAACTACGCCACCGAGGCAGACCGTAGAAAACGAAATAACATAATAAAAATATAGTATGAAGACAGGATTTCAGGATAGTGGTCTTCCCGCATCTCTATGCAGCCTATTATGACCGTAGCGTGAACCTATCAAACAAAAGGGTATGTTTGAATTTCTATTGAATGACATCGGCCGGCCATGGAAACCGTTGTATACTATACAAAGATTATTGACGTGATACGTTCATAGCACGGTCATGGTATGCTTATATGCTACGGTGCAGTCGGTGGAGATTGAAAGTCTTAAATAAATAATGACTTATTAATAATTTAATATGGAAGTAGTCTATAAACTTTCATTCAGATCACGCGTAACTCTTTTCGAATGTTCATCAAAATATAATAAATGTATAATGTAATGTAAATAATTACTATCAAAATATTCAAAACGTAGTTACCAGTATAGGAAGTTATTTTAAACAAAGACTTGTCTACAAAACCGCATCGGTATTTCCGATTTATTTTTTTACAATTCGCATTCCGTTTCACTTGGAACCGACATCGGATGGTGGTAACGACCTTTTGCACTTGAAAACCACGAGGTCAGTGTCGCCTGAACGCGCTTATGTTTTGCAATTATAACTTAGACGCGTCACAACCCTGCAATTCATAAAATACCATTATTATGTTTCCTTTGTTTTTTTTTTAATTTTTTTTTCATAATTAAATAAGTACATCCAACAGTCACATACATAGTCCTGACCCCACATTAAGATCGAGTCTTGTGTCGTAGGTATCAGAAACTACGAGAGACCTTTCGATCACACAAACACCCAGACCCGAAACAAATACCTGTGGTGCACACAAATATTTTTTTCGGTGGCAGGGATCGAACCCGCGGCCGCTCGTTTCACAGCCGGCGCCTAACCAACTGCGCCACTGAGGCTGTCATATATATTATGTTATTAAAAATGTAGGTATAAAGGTACAAAAAAAGATTTACCCTCCGGTGGTGAAGCTCAATGCCCAAGCAACCGGCAGTTGGGGAGACAAAATGAGGAAAGTAGGTACGGGTGTTTTACAATGCCAAAATATTTCTTCGGCACAATATAATTCAAATAATTTAAAACACTACTTTCAGGATAACATTGATATACATAATTCAATTGCATATGCTAAAATACAAGGTCTTCTTTTAATCCTAATTTGGAGACATCCTGTAGGAAACCACAAATTGATGGCAGCCCGCGAATCATTTCACTTTTTGTGGGAACGTGTGAGATCTCTGTATAGTGTGCCATTATTTATTTCGACATTAAATTAAAAGTCTTATTATACGTATATTTTACTAACAAAATCTCCAGACTGCGAAAACGAAGCCAGGCGGTAGTTAAAATAATTACAGACACAAAGCAATTAAAAAAATCGCAAATAAAGTGACAGAAGTTTTTGCAAAAATTTGAATATCATCGTGTTTGCATGGTAAATACCTAGATTTTGCTAATTTAAACCGTTGCATACCATTGCGTCTTTAAAAACAAAGAGGTGTACATATTATTTTAGAAAAACTGTGTATATACCACCCAAATATGACGATAAACAAAATATCTGTTGCTGAAAATTTTTGTTGTGTCTGAAGGCACTAATACGACCACCTGGCTTCGTTTTCGGTCGCAGTTTGGACATGCCCTGTATTTATTTTGCGTAAACATGACAAAGAATTTAACAGTGAATTTTAATATAAAAACACTTTGGGATGTATTTAGCCTCCAGTTTTAAGCTGATGCATTCACAATGTTTTATGGTTGGTTTACTTATTGGTGTTACTTCTTCTTTGCATTAACAACATCTTTCGTATAGTGTATTTCAACGACACAACTGGGCGTATTGCTTTGTCCAAATAAAGTAGTTGGTGTTGCAGACGTCTATACAGTTATTTCTTACCATCAGGCTGGCTGTATACTTCTTTGCCTCATTAGTAGCATAAAAAAAGTTACTACATACATAAACTCACGCCTTTATCCCCGAAGGGGTAGGCAGAGGCGCCACTAGGACATCCACATTTCGCCTTGCATGTTCCGTCCCACGATGTGATAGGGGGCGAGCCTATCGCCATATCGGGCACAAATTCCTGACTCCGGGCTGATAATGAATAGAAAAATCCAATATCACTTTGCCCGACCCGGGAACCCGGGAACCCGAGACCTCAGCTTTGTAACCGTACCGTAATACAACTACGCCACCGAGGCAGTCGAGTCCAAAAAAGTTACTGAGTGGTAATAATATCTCACAATTTGATACAATCATACCAGCCTGTTTAAAAGCTCTCGACGGACGACCTGGTTAAGTTTGCAGAAAGTCCCTAGATACAGGCCGCTTCTAACAGGTGTATGTGGTGATCCATGAGGGAGGCCTATGTTCAGTAGTGGACTTTCTGTGACTAAAGAGAGAGAGAGAGAGAGAGAGAGAGAGAGAGAGAGAGAGAGAGGGAGAGAGAGGGCAAATCTCTGCGAAAAACCAATCCGAATGCAATCAAATAATGCGTATATGACTTCATAAATAGAGTCTTCAGATCAAATATTTTACAGAAATATTTTGATCATTTAACTTACGTTAATTTTTTTTTAAGCTTCAGCCTACTCAGTAATCTAAGTCTTCTTTACTTCACCTGATTATTGTCATCATGATTTGCAAGACCAAGTAAATTGGAATTGGGCCTGACCAGAACCCTCGTATGTCACAGAACCCCACACAAGTCAACAAGTCACTTTGCATAAGGACTCTAAAAAGGTCAGAGATGGATTTGCCTTTATGAAGTTGGACACAAAAGTTGTCTGTAGATAAAATTCACCAAAATGAATCCTGACATTTTAAATACGAGCAAAATTAGTTACGATTACCAAAGCACATACGTCAAAAACTAACAAAACATTCGCATATTAGCCCTTCCTTATTAAAACTGGAAATATTTAAATTTGTCCTTGTTGATGACCAGATAACCCCGGTCGGTTGGTCAAGCAATACCTACGTAAATAAAAATGATTTGATTCGAAAAAAAAATACGAGTAGTATGTATGGGCTGGTGATTGGCCGTGCTTGCCAAGGAGGCTGCAAGGAGACGGGGTCCTTGACCCACTCATTGAGACCACTGCGCTTCTTACGCACTTCATTTGCACACGTATTTAACACTAGAGTGGTATTTTTGCTGTCCCTTTGTTGCGGCGGCGTGATGAGGTCTGACTGTCTGAAAGTCGTCGCGCGTCGCTGTATTGTGAGGAGTCACTGTCACCCGAACAAACATATCTATATTTATTTAGCTTCTGTTAACGATTCAAGGACTGCATCCTCGGGTATGCTTCGATGACGTCATGTGGCATTTCTTGTGCAAGGTCTTTAGGTCTGCACTTAGATCGAGTTGGTCTATATTCTAATGATCTGTCTTATCTGCTCCCGTAAGCTCTAAAGCGTATGAAACATATTTATTTTAATTCACTTTGTTATTTAAAATCAGTCTTGTTATTTCAAAGAGAGGATAATTATAATTGTCTAGTAATTTATATGGTTGTATCAGTTACAAATAGCTGTAGTTATAGTTGCGTCTGAAATGTCATGTTATGGAAATGAATATCGATAAAAAAGGCTGGGCGGCATTGCACTTTTATCAAGTATAAAAATGTCACATTGTTCAATGAGTTTTATTTATCTTTAGTAAATCGGAATATGTAATGATATTATCTCGATAGATGACTGATACAGTTCTATTTTTCAATTATGGTTGTTGTTCTTGTTAACACCGTATTCTTATTAGTCGTTGTTTTAAAAAAATCTGTAGGCCAATTCACGTAATTAAATAAGTTCAGTTGCAGTGCAGTTGCCAGTTAAGTTTCGATCAAAACAGCCCGTTTTGTATTCTCGTAATTTAGAATAACCGCTGTCAGATACGCTCGCGTCAAGTTCGCGTCACGTGATCGCTTTAGCGTATTCTACGGCTGCGCGTTTTATACATGCGTGATTCAGATCGCAACCTGATTGGTAAATTACCTATTCATTTGACGTCTCCAATGACAGTTTAGTCCCACCAACGTGCAGCACATGCGCAGTATATGCATATCTTACGCGCAGCTAAACAATTACAAGAATACCATTTTGACGTACGTACGACTAAGACGTAAACCTAATCGAAACTGCATCGAAACTTGATCGGCGCGTCAATAAATTACGTGAATTAGCCTACTGAACTTTATAAACAAGCGTTTATAATCAAAATCGGGTTATCATGGGATATTGTACGCCATTTTTTTAAATAACTTATGTGAATCCTGGACGTAATTTCAATTTTCGAAAAATAAATTGACAGATTTTAATGACAGCAAAATACGAGTACATAAAAAATTGTTTTTTCCAAGAAGTTTAGACGTGCCCTGAAGCTACGTCTTGTCTACTCTTTGTATTGAGTGTATAATATCTTCTTCAATATTATATTTCAGTTTGTTTTTTCTTCATAGCTTTTATATATATTCCATTATAGTCCGTGGTAGCCTGTTGGGAAACGGACCAGACGCAAATGCGAATACATTGACGGTGTTCGCGGGTTCAAATCCCGGGGCACACCTCTGACTTTTAGGAGTCATGTGTGGATGATCAATCACCACGCACTATAACGGTGAAGGAACACAACGTGAGAAAACCTGCATATCATAGCGATTTCCAATAATTTCTATGGTATGGTATGGTAAGTCCACCTGCCCGCACTGGTGGTGGACTATATGGCCTAACCCCTTTCAATCGTACTCTCGATTGTAGAGGAGGCTCGTGCCCTTCAGTGGGACGTATATGGGCTGATACATTGTTAGACAATAAGATATAGAGCGAATATCGTTGTATTGTTTTATTTCTACAATGTGTTGGATTTGCAAAATGTTTTGTGCAAAACCGGTTTTCGTTGAACGTGCCAAAACAAATGTAAAACGATTGCAGCGTTTGGTCATGATAATCATTGCGGTATTGAGATTTTAATTTTGTTTTTCGACAGTAAATTTGATTTCGTTTTAGTTTATTTTGCCGGTGTTCGGCTATTACGCCCCCACGACATGTGTTTGTTTTATTAATTTTATTTTAAAGGAAGTCATAAGATCAATGGGATTGAGTGAAAAAATATTAAGATGACGGCCACTGTGATGTATGGTTAAGGAGATTTTACAACGAAAACTCTCGGGTTCGATTCCGCACCGAGACAGATTTTTGTGTGAACCATAATGGTTTGTTGCTAGTCAGGGTGTTTTCAATCCGTAGTCTCACGTAGTTTCTGAAACTCACGACCCGTGATGTCTTAGTAAGGGGTCAGAACTATGTGTAGCTGCTGAAAATCTGGATGACCACTGAAAATCCGCCTTTTATTTGTTGTTGTTGTTGATCCCGCCACAATGTTGCGACTACGACGCGACATGCGTATTTCATATCATTTTATTTATTTACTTTATATTCCAGCTCTAAGTTAATTTCTTAGTACCAAACGAATATGTAATATCATATGTTGTTGTGGCTAATAAACAAGTTTTCTGTATTTCTTTCCATCTATATCGATCTGTTGTGTCTGGTACTGTTGACATGAAATATAATCACGGTACCATTACGTTTGAGATATTTTATGAATTATTAGAAAAAAATATACTAGTAATCTTATTTGTGGTCTGTATTATATATCAGCCCATACAGTCCCACTGAAGGACTCAGTCCTCCTCTATAATCGAGAGGGGTTAGGTGATATAGTCAACCAAGCGGGCCTAGTGCGGGTTGGCGGAATTATCACACTATTCTTATAAATCGTTATGGTATGCAGGTTTCCACGATGTTTTTCCTCACCGTTATAGTCGTGTGATACGGACTATAACGGTGAAGAACATCGTGACTATCAATTCGCACTTTGTGGTCTATACCGTGATCATATTTGGCCATAAGCTGTATTTTTTTTTATCTCGATGAATGGCGAGAGTAGCACGCCATTCGCCTCATGAACAGTAGCAAAACCAAATAACACCATGAATTACAAAACAATGCTTGGCATTACACTGTGCTCTGAAACATAAGATGTTAAGTCTCATTATGTCCATAGTTACTCTGGCTATTATGTACTTCAAACCGGAACACAACAGTGCATTTACACTGCTCTTTGGCGGTAGAAATAGACATTGCGGTGGTACCTACCCAGGTGGCCCCTCACATAAATTGAGGGACCTACCACCAATAACACCAGTGTATAAAAGGAATGAAAACATCAAGAAATATTTGCAATAATAGAAGCTGAATGTAAAAGTTAGTGTTTGTTGTTAGTGTCATAATGCATCTTTGCAATTAATGTAATTAAAATAAAAACGCAAAGATGTTTTGTAAAAACTTGTTTACGTCGTTTAACATTTGAAACACAATAATTACATTTGTCATGCGATAATGGGCTTTATTAACTATGTAGTCAATTAAAATAGATATTATTTTTAGCTTGCACCACATTGTGATGGCTAGCATGAGGAATTAAAGCAAGTTCAAATCTAAACTTTGCCTTGAAAATTCGAGTTTTCATAATATGTTTCAAAAATAGTATATTTGTATATCATAATCTTAACAGCATGGGAATTGCTGAGCATAGGCTTCCCTCATCCTCAACCCAAAAACATTCATAACAAGATAACTAAATAAAAAGGGAAAAGTATTTAATTAATTCTGTTTCTAAGTGGTTAAATTTTTATACCATGAATGCTATCAGATCGAGGTATCAATCAATACATAATTTCAAATTACTTACGAAATCATTTAAATTATTTAAATTATATTTAGAATAAGCTGAAAGATAAATGAAATTAAACAAAGAGCAGACATTGTGTGAGACATGCAGTGACTAAGAGGCAGCAGGCGAATCTTCTTAGAATACAAAAACTAGACACAGAACACATCAAATATACCGCCATAATAATTTTCATCCTCATAACGTGTAATAAAAAGTTATATCGATGTATATTATGTGTTTGTTTTATTGCCATAAATTTGATGTGGCAGATGTGGTAGTGGAAACCTTTTAAGGTTTTCTACTGAGTTGGATTTTCATACCAATAGATTCGATACGTGAACTCACGGCTAAATTTACGTAAACAGGCGAAGGAACCATTATTATAACACTCGCCGTTCATCGTGAGCTATGACAAAAGGTGATAGGGGGGATGAGCGTACCGGCCGGCGGGCACACATTCTGCTCATGAGTAACTAGAAGTCGGGTTAAAGCCGATTGCACGACCTGGAAATCGAATTCGGTACCTCAATGCTCACAGTTATAAATGCCACTAATTTCAGTTTATATGACATTTAATCTTGAACAGAAAAATTTGGTTATGTCAGACTGATAAATTTTCCAGATAGAAATATTGGATAAAGAGAAGCGGTGAATATGTTAAGCAATTTATTGGCAGCGTAGACATAAAATAGAGGTAGATTAGCTTGGGATAGCCCACTAAAAATTGTCGTAGAGTTCAGTAATGGGAGCTTATCTATAGAATTAAGGCTTTATTGACAAGCACATATAAACTCACGTCAGGAGCCCCGCAGTGGTAGCGAAGTATACCTATATTGGCACCCGTATTTACCCACATAAGAAAGTTACTTAGGTTAGTTAGGCTATTGAAATACCCTGATGTCCTCCTATTAATTTAACTTTATGATTGATTTCGTTGCGGGTTAAAGACAAGTTAGACATTCCCGCAGACTCGCTTAGCTTCAATGCTCAGTGTCATTAAAATGCGTGCCACTGTTGATCCTAGCTCACAGGAGTTGCAGTGGCGGGTGTGAGGGCGGGACAGTCTTCCTGATATATTCTTATTATCGTCTCCACAGGGGAAACCAGTTGATGTTAGGCGCATACCATCTTGCATGATGTATTAGTCCCATTTAACAATTCGCGAGGGAGTTGAGACATAACCCCAATGCAAGCACAATGCAGGTTGATGAACAATAAAGGGAATAAAAACACTAAAACCACAACCTAAAATAACATTCGCTCGTTTGCATTAACTAAGGCATTTTCCGTTTAAAAATAATACAAAATGTATAGTACATGATAAATAAATAACCACCATGTCAGCAATTAAATTCGTTGTCCTTGAAACGCAGACGACCTTAGGACACGGAGCGAGTTATGCATAAAGAATCAAACACTAAATTGGGCCTCGGACAAAAACTGGTTGGTTCAGTCCTGGATGGTGACGTCAGCCGGCCGAAACGCGTTCGCTTCCGACGAACAGAGGTCCTATTCTGAAATCTATCGCCGCTGTCTCTATCGATGGTGTATTAAAGAATGATGTGTACTTACTTTTTTAAATGGGTTTATTTTGGATGGGAACGACTAAGCAGCTCTCCCGATAGCTAACTATTGATGTCAACACCAACAACATAGCGAAGATATTTTTTGTCAGTAGGAGGAAAAACAATTGTTCAATTGCCTTCAAACGTATTCATAGACCAAAATGAATAGTTAGGCATTAATCTCGTATAATATATTAACAGATAGATTCATCTTAACTCAATTATTTCTCAACACCGATTTTTTATGACCTCAGGACTGTTCATTCATTGTGTTCTATTTATTCGCTCTATTTGAATCGTACGCTGCGCCGGGGTTCAACACTACGAGTATTTACTCCTTTCATATCAGTAGACCTAATTACTCCCTTTTCTCCGATAATTGGAGAAATAAATTCACAATCATATTTGAATCGAAATTACATATTTGACACTTCTTGGGGAGAATCTAAATGTAGTGCCATATATATATTTTTATTATTGCATAGGACATAACAAGTGGATGACCGTACGGTAATTATTGCCTCTGCACGGTATACGGTAATGATATGTATAAGATGTAAGGCGGAATGACGTATTGACACCCCGGGACTCATAAATTGCCTTATCCATTACTGTTTAGCACAAATCTGTGGGGGTCAAAGTATGTCATAAAAGTTTGACGTAGGTGCTGGACAAAGTAATTCATACTTCGGATTATTTTGATCTGCAGCTGCTGTGTATTAAATTGAGATGAATTATTGATACTGTTTTTTTACCTATAGCGGGTTTGTGAATCAATTAGGACGGTCGGTTTACCGCTAACTGGGACCAATATGTTATTTAAACCAAGTGTATGAAACTCGACAATTTTTTCTGGTTGACATAGGTCCATTACTTTTTTTTTGTTATATGGGATTTGAAGCCCGCTTGCATCTTGAAATGTATTTTTGTCGTATAAATGTTTTCTGGGATAAAATAATTTATTACATTAACTATGTCTCATTTCAAACTTCACCAGAATTAACGCAGTACTTCACTTAATACTTTCAAAAACCAGACAGACAATTTTTATCATTGTTTTGTTTTTATATTACTTACTAGTGACCTAGTGAGGCTTCGCTCGGGGGCAATTAATAAACTGTTGTATTAATTGAAGCTGATTTTGGATGTCTATGAGGCGGTTGTGACGAATTTTACCATACAGAACGCCGCTTATGTTACTTTGGGATAGTTAGAAAGCTGTACAAACGCCAAACAACTGCAAAATTGTTAAATCTTCTGAATAATACGCGACCGAATAATAAAAACGTACGGACAATCGGCAAACAGATTTTTATATTATGCCAATATTTTTGTGCCGTAGTGAATAAAGGATTGTTTATTGAGTGCAATGTTGAATGTTCGCGTGCATTAATGTGAGTTCATCACACTCGTTGGCGTCGTGATTTTTTATCCTTAGGAATATTTGTGCAGCGCTCTCTTATTGCGTCGGAAAATACCTCAAATGTACCTACAAGCCATCGTACCTACTAATATTGGACATTATTATTGTATATTGCCCGAGGATGTATTTAGATTAAGATTGGTTTCGAGACTAAGTTTTAGGGTCTTCACTTTCGGGACAGTTTTGGTATATAGTTTGTAATGGCTTAGGCATTAGGGGAATTGCTTTTACTCAAAATATAATTTATACGGATAAGTAATAAGATACTAAATTCAAGGAATCAGGAAAATTAAATTTACACGACATGTATTCTGATGAAAAACTACAGATCTCATAAGGGGTTCCAGAATAGTGCCCCGCGACTTATAGAAATCGAAAGGGGTCTAACTGTAGATGTTGGAACTGCGCTTTAATAGGCACAACTTTTAGTTTCGCAAGGTTAGGTTTTGAAACGCGATGTCTCTTTTTTATGCGACTCCATTGATTTAGAAGAAGTTCTGTGACCTAAATAAACGAACTGTGTTTTAACGATGCTTTGTTAATATGAGAGGATATTTTTGAAACTCAACACAAAGACTTAAATTGATAATTTATCTCACAATTGTATTCATAGAGGGGTAAGCAGAGGTGATATTATCACTCATAGTTGGCCGGCCGGTCATCACAATTTATGACAAGAGCGAGCCTACCACAACACACGCACTCACTGCAAAAAAAAAAAATCAAAATCAAAATATTCTTTATTCAAGTAGTCTTTTACAAGATCTTTTGAATCGTTAATTTCTGCTACCACCGCTTCGGAACGTGTTGTAGCTGTGAAGAAGAAACGGCGCAAGAAACTCCCTCAGCAACACGAAGCCAGCCACAGGAATTCCACTGCTGAACACAACCTACCCCCAATGAGCTCAATGCCTACCATAGTGCTGTTTTCCAATTCTAGATCCAAACAACTCAAATGGCAAACCAAAAAACTTGCCATAAGTATATTGTCCGACATGAGCATCGAGCACAGAACCTTACGATTCAAAGCCTGTACGGGACGCAATTTAATCCATGGTATACATTATTGTAAATAAAACTGCAGCTAACAATTATCACTTAGATATCGATTAGTGCATTTAACGTCTACAACTCGAGCTATATGAAGATGCATTGGCCGTAAAAGGGTATAGAAATTATGAATGGAAGTAGGAGAGGGGAGGGAAGGTATAATTATCATTTTCTTTGGCTATATCACTGAACAAAATGTAACTGATATCTCTACCTTATACTCGTTTTCGTTATCTATACCTTATATTCGTTTTCTGGTAAACGGTTTAATTCATACAATATTAAGTTTTGTTGCTGAGGACACCTCTAAGAAAATATACGATGATATTGTGATACCGTTAGTAATCTGGTTTAAGAATTTAAATTTTCTGGTATACAATAAATAGCAACAACTTTCAATATTTTCAATCCGTCGTACTTAATTATGATTTATTATTCACTGAATAATTCAAGTTATTGGGGGTTTCTCGCGAATTGTGTCGTAATATACGTTTCCGCATTTATACTTATGCGTTTTTTTAATTTAATTTTGACCACCCGTTCGTTACCGCAAACTGAAGTATTCGAATGTTTCCGGCATGAAGGTTAGTGTCTGTAGTTTATACGACATTCTTAACCGAAGTGTTAAATAATTAATTTTATTTTTATAAATATTTCAGATGTGTTATTTGCATTAATTTTAACGGGGATGGAGATAGAATTTAAATCGATTTTGGTTTGATGTTTTTTCGTCGTTTTGCCATCGTCAAAATTAACCATATGATTTAATATTAGTAAAACCTTTTTCATTCTTCTTTATTCAAAAATAATTCTACACCTCTAACTTGTCACTTTCATTTATTTCTGTATATTGCAAAATTACATTAGAATTTAATTGTAATAAAATATCAGTATATGTTGGTTTTCATTAAAGTTTTGGGATTGATAAGCACTATCCACTTTTACTAAAATAAAAATTGCCAAAAGTGAATAATTTGCCTAATAAATCAGCAAAGTCTATATGGCGAGACTGTCCGAAACGCGCAAATGCATGGCCACATCTACATGAGAAAAAAAATTCGCGGTTAGTCATAGGTCAACGGCGCGAGGCCAGATTCTTTGTCGATCTTTTACATATAATTTATTTATAAGAACACATATTGACAATGAAAATAAATCTTTTAAATTCTTAGTAGTGTTTGCTCACACTTATAGCTTGTTGACAATTTGAGGGTGGCTGAAGCTAATGACTTGTGAACCTTTAATTAATCATCTATTGCCAGGAACTTGGCTTCAGTCCTGAACATTGCTGGTAGGATAGCATCCAGCCGGATAAAGACGTAAAGAGGCAGGAGTTGGACTTTACCTGTGTATATGCGGTTACAATGAAGCCGGCATTAGTGGCGAAGGCTCCTTAGAAGCCAGTTCCTACCGGCTTCCCTTTTGTAATTTATCATTACACTATAAACAAGCAAATTATTCAAACTTATTTATTTAATATCAAAACTCAATTATTATTTTTTACATTCAACGACATCTGTCGGCCAGATACGTAAACATTACTAGGAAGCGGCACAGTAAGCCCTTTTTATTGCGACGCGGTGCGACCTCTGGCGAATTCCTGTAAAATTGTTCGGCTTATTCAATAACACTAGCGCGGCCCGTGCGCCGCCGCCCGCCGCCGCCCCGCCGCCACCGCGCCGCCGCCGCGCCGCCCGTTACGCATTGTATAGTATGCAACAAACCACGCAAAATTGTACCTTAAATTGATAATGATTTAAGGTTCAATTTACGCTAAAAAAGCAAGAGGCAAGCCGCAGCTTCTCCGGCATTTCGTGTGTATATGTATAGATATTACTTATTACAATAGCGAAATGCGGAGTTTAATGTATTTATAAGTGTTGTATTTACATTTTTACAATATATTCATGGTTCATGCAATTAGTTTTAAATGTTTTTAATTACAAAATGTGTAATATTAATATTATGGTTTTAATGGAAATTACTAATCGTTAGGAGCGTACTAATATGTTTAGGTTGTCGATTTTACAAATAAAGTTAGTGTTTAGATTTTAGGACGTGCTCGATCCTCGCCTGAGGAATACATTGTCTTACTAATGTTACAACTGATAAATGCGGGGCTATCGTACTTGTTAAAATATTGAGTCTAGGTTTTTATTTCTTTTATATTAATCTTATATTCACGTGCAGTTTAGAAATATACTTTTTTTATTTTTCTCATTATGTAAGCATGGTTTACTTTTTATTTCATGGACATTGTAAATATTGTATAAGTACATAGGTAACGAAAATATTAAAATTTAATTGACAGCCGCAATAGGCAGATGCCACAATATCACTTACCAAATGAAACCCATTATTTTAGTTTGGTGAGTAAGATTCTCGAAGCAATAATTTGCTGGTGGGAGGATATTCGCAAAGGTCCGAATATAAGGACACACGTGCATAAGTGTGTCGCGTTTTGCGTTCATTCTGTGAAACATCACACAGTACATTTTTAATCTCTATTCGGACTGCACTACTATCAGTCGCATTCACAGATTACTTAGTACTAGTCGCATTGTAGTCATTTCGTAATCCCTTAGCCCTTCTAATATTATAAATGTGAATGTTAGTTTGTTTGTTACGCTTGCACGCAAAAACTACTCAACCGATCATCATGAAACTTTGTACACATATTCTTGGAGGTATTAGAAGTAACAAAGACTACTTTTTATTCCGAAAAAAATAGTGTTCTCGTGGGATGAAGAAGGAATTCCGATATATTTGCTACTTTTTCATACTCAAAAAGATGGGATGGGACTGGATTACATTTCATTAGTGAGAATGAGACGGGGCGGGCGGGATATAACGGGATGGGACGGGACGGGATGGGAGATATTAAAATAAAATTAACCACGCAGACGAAGTTTGCGGGCAGAAGCTAGTAACAGGATAAAGAAAATAAACATATTTTGTGTTTTGAGCTTCGGCTTCCCTTTTAAAAAATGTCACCCTTCGCCACTGGCCGGCATAATTGCTTCAAGCGGCGAATAATATCTGAACTGCACTGCACTTATCATCAGTTTCATGGTAATTACTTTGTCGTGCCTCAATAAAAAACATCTTTCTCTAAAATTTCCTCAGTGTCAGTTAGAGCCCGCCCGTATTTAGTGAAATTCTTCACTTACGTCCAACTTGTAGATGCCAGGGTAGAAGCCAGGTTTTTATTTAGGTGTTAATAAATTGAATATAAGCACTAATTTGGCGGCATGGGATGAGTCAGAAGGAGTTTATTGACTTCTTAATATATACCAAATATACATACATATATAAATATATGCATATAATGGCTTGTATAGTGATGTCACCAACCTTGAATAGGGCGATGAACGAAACGAGGTGATCGAAACTTAGAAGCAAATATTTTTAAAGTCATTATGCAGAATGGTGCATATAATAAGACGATTGACGACATAAAACTGCCACTGGAGCGACGTAATTAAAATAATTTATAAGATATTGAATTTTGTGCCAAATAAAATTATAAAACGAAATATTTTCAAACTAAATAGTGAACGATAGCACAATTAGCCGAGGACCGACTGCCTCAGACTCTTAAATACAATGGAGGCTAGTAGGGTAAACCACCCAATTGCTGGCACTCGACTAATTTATTGGCTCTTTTAAGTTATTTATCAATAATAAGGTTACCAGTATCCGAACACAGTTTATTCTCTTAGTAATCAATAGTAGATTTAACGTTCTAAAATACTGGACCACAGAAATATCTCCTTTTTAAAAATGGCGTCGCGATGAAAACATATTTGTAGTGCTCGGACTGGCATAAAAAAAGTAACAATATACTCTGTGTTTTTGATAAGGTAAGAGGTTCACTTATCTCAATTACTTTCGTAAATCTTTCGAGTTTTGGTTACAGATACTGTTCAATTCAATTATTTAGTTGTTTAACTTCCTTTTTCAATCATGATTTTTAATGTTTAGGCTATTTTTTAATTTTTTTTTGCGGTGCCATCATCTGGTACGTGTAATATGAATCAAACCGTTTTATTGGCACACAAATTGGTTTCGGCAAATCAAAGATTACCTTGATGAAAATAATTTATTTCACATACTTTCAGACCCAGGACGTGTGTTTAATGGAGACGAAACAAATTTTGTGTTTTACCCAAAAACAGGTGTCGTTTTGAGTTCAAAAGGAGAAAAGAACGTATACGAAGTTGATCACCAAAACTTCTTTGACGGTTATGTTCATTTTTTGTGCAGATGGTAGTCTTACACCACCAATGGTGATTTATCCTTATAAAAGACTACCTGCAGAAATAACTTCGCAAATTCCTATTTATTTGCAAGTTCCTAAATTTGTTCCTATTTCTTGGAAAAATAAATACTATTTCCATTATTAATATCAGTGTTTTATTGGGACATGTGTTCAAATTATTTTTTCAATTACATACTATGTTATGTACATAAGTCATGTACTATGTTATACACATAATGTGAAAAAACAGGATGTGCCAATAATAGGGTTATTTTTACTGCCAATAAAAGGTTTTACTATGCCAATGTTTGGTATTTTTACTCAACATAACTAAACTTACTTTTTAATCAATATTACTGCCTAACCTAAAATAAAGTCTACTTACATGCGTTTTTTGATAATATTACAACAATTTAAATCCCTTTTCTTTGTTTCAATTTAAAGAATTTAAGTGATTTTCAAAGTTTTTTTGGGGTAGTCTCTTAAAGTGCCAATAATTGGGTGGTTTACCATATACAGTTTTCCGCACGATGTATTTCACACCGTTGAAGTGTACATACTTAATATTGTATTTATAGTTATTGACCAACAACAGTCACATGATTCCAAAACTTTGGATGCATGAGATATAGGTCCCTGGGATTCGATCCCGTGACCACCATCTCGGAAACCCACATACGACAGGCACACAGAAAAGGATCATTATTTCCAAATATCATGACTTATGTGTGGGCATTCAGGTATATCTGTTAATTAAATGTTAGAAACGGATGTGTTCATAATCGCATTATTTAATCAGTCGTCAGTACTTCGGCGCGTTTGATGTATCTCCTTAAAATGACATTGCGTTCTTTATTATGAAAATTTTGATGCTGGGTGGTATTTCATTCACTTTGATAGTGGTAGGATACTGTCAATCCCGATACTATATTAGTATACTATCCTACACCTTCTGGTAGGTCTCTCATATTATGTGAAAGGTCTGGGCGGGTACCACCACAACGTCCGTTTCGGTTTGAAGGACTTTGTAGACAGAGTAACTACTGGACGTAATGGGACTTAACATCTTATGTCTCAGGATGGCGGGCGCAGTGGAATGCCTATCATTGCCTTGTAATTCATGGTGTTGTTTTGTTTTGCTACTGTCCGTGAGCGGTCGTATCGCTTACCATTAGGCGAATGGCATGCTCGTCTCGCCATTCAACGTAATAAAAAAATAAACAAATGCATCCCACACTTGATATCGAGTCTTTTGTCGTGGGTTCAGAAAAAACGAGTGATGTCTCTGTCTCACAAAGACCTAGACCCGATACAATTAACAGCGGATCTTTATATTATATCAAATATTTGTCTAGGTGTGGAAATCGAACCTGCGATCTCACCTTTCACAGCCGGCGTCCAATCAACTGCGCCACGGAGGGTATAAAACCTAACGACCATCCATTCTCATTAAGTGTTCAGTGTTGTATTCCGAGTTCGCCTGTGTTCTATTCCGTCTCGTAAATGCTAGTTTAATAATTATTGTCATGAGTTTGAATTAAATGACGTCAACGCCTTATACAAAGCAACATGTCCGACTTTGACGTTATCAAAATCAAAATCGTCTTCGAAGTTACTTGAATAAACCAAGTCTGGGAAGTGTATGAGGTAATATAGTATATAGATGATATAGTAAATAACGATTTTTGAAATAGTAATGGCATACATATTAGGTTGTGTTATGTGTGCTTAGTTAGTCGCGAACCGGACTGTCGCAATTAACTCAGAGGCTTGGGATTTTTAATAACTCTACTTAAACGTTATGCTGCCCGGTAAAAAATATATAGATAATAAAATTCAGCATAAACAATTTTTTTTTGACCTAATGTTGAACATATATTTCTGGTTGATTCATTGACACTAATAACATAAACAATGTCCATTGTAATTATTTTTTACTAACAGCTATTATTTGAACACAAAGAGTTGAAGTTTTACCTAGTTTATATTAGATGTTTGCAGCACTAGCCGTGTTTACTTGTTTCACCTGAATTACTTTTTATTTATTTTAGCATTTTAACAATATTTCATAAGGTTTTTTTATCAAGATGAATGGCGAGACAAGCGTGCCATTCGCCTGATGGTAAGCGTTACGACCGCTCATGCTCAGTAGCAAAACCAAACAACACCATGAATTATAAAGCAATGTTTGGCATTCCGCGGCAGTCGCCATCCTGACACATCAGATGTTAAGTCTCATTATGTCCAGTAGTTGCTCTGGCTACAATGTCCTTCAAACCGGCTTACAACAGGACATTTATACTCCTATTTCCCGCTAGAAATAGACATTGCAGTGGTACCTACTTCAGGCGGCCGCTCACATCTGAGAGACCTACCACCAGTCAAGGTTTTCCAATATAGTGTCTGGTGGTGGCTTTCAGAGTGTATCAGTTTATTCTCCTAGCGGTTGTAAGAGCTAGCGAGCTTATATCATAAAATTCACATACTCAGTCTCAAAATTAACAAAATGGGACTATTCTACATTTATTTTAAGTAAATTCCAAAACCATAGAAGAATGAAATTCATTCAACAATAAACAAACCAACGAGAACAAGTTGATGCAAGTTTTTTTTTACTTAAAATTGTTTTGTAGACCAAACCAATCGAATTGAGAACTATTGCTGGATTTCTTTGAAACTTGCAAGTTGTTTTTAAGAAAACTTCTATATTTGAGTATAAAACTTCTGTTTTTTTTCGAAATTCATTAGAATACAATATCAAACTCCTAATTTTATATTTCGCTAGAAACATAACCGTGCAAAGGTAACAAACAGATAGGAATAATTTTTCATACATAATAAGAACATACAAGAAATACGATGCCTAATGGTGTCTAAACACCGGTGCATATTACATTAAAGCTCGTTTTAGCACCAATTTGGGCGCAACAAAAGTTTCCGTAAGGTGACCATGCTTACAAGAGTTTGAAGAATGTGTTAGAAGTGGATTCCCTATAGCCGAGGATAGTGGTGATGATACTAAAAAATATTTTTTGCGTATTTTAGGACATTTTATATAGTGTGACATCGAATATACATTATACGAAGTTAATTTAGCAGATCGGGCTGAAGCCAATACTAAGCAATCGGTACACATTTTCTCCTATTGAAACGTTGCTTGTTTTGCATGGCCTGGTCGATTTTTATATCAGTGTTGAAATGGGGCAGGCTAGGACACTAAACTGTTCAGATAATACTTGGTAACATTATCACCTAATACTAAGAAATCGCAAAGGTTTTCGATTTTATTTAATTGCTCATTAACTTTATTATATCTCACTGGACAGATATATACAACTAAAAGAAAACATAGAATTGCAAATGTCTTAGAAAGGAATGGAAACGCATTTGTTTTTACCTTTACAACAAATTAAAAATTACAGTGGATGAAGCTCGAGAGGTATTACTTGGCGTTACAAAGTGGGGCATAGATGTTAATTTAAGTACGTAAAATGTTTAGCCATAGAATACAGAAGAAATAAAGGACATAATAATTGAAATAAAACTATTTTATACTGATTTTATCGCGATTTGGTTTAATTTTTACATTTTTTAACTTCTCGACGTTTCGATTACTTTACAGCTTTCGTGGTCACGGGGCGGACTGACTGCTGTAAAGTAATCGAAACGTCGGGAAGTTAAAAAAATGTAAAAATTAAACCAATTCGCGGAAAAAATCCGTATAAAATAGTTTTATTTCAATGTGTAACATTCGCGTAAATCCAAGAAACCATTATGGACATAATAATGACAACAGCGTATCCATCCTAGCGGCGATAGAAACGCGATATTGCGTGGCTTGCTGCATCGATGCAGTAATTATTGCCCCGGGAAGATGGACGTCTCACGTCACAGCTGAGCTTGATTAATTACACTATGCCACAAATTGCACACAATTTTTTACAAACGCCATTCCGATGAATTTGGTATTGACCTCTGCAACGGTTAAAGTGCATTGAGTGACGTTGTGAGGAAGTGGCTAGTGTTTGAGCATCGCAAAAATGACTGCTAATTTATCTAGCGGGTATATTATTAATATGTAGGTACACGTAAATGGCGTGGTGGCCTGTTGGTAAAGAACCGGATGCGGCCGACACGGTGGTCGCTATTTTGGATCCCAACGCACACTTCTGACTTTTCGGGGTCATGTGAGTATTGATAGTTGACAGCCTCCGTGGTGCAGTTGGCTTGATGCTGACTGTGAAAAGAGAGGCCGCGGCTTCGATTCCTGCACCGAAACAAATGTTTGTGTGATCTACAGGCATTTGTTTCGGGTCTGGGTGTTTGTGAGATCGAAAAGTCTCTCGTAGTTTTTGAAACCCACGACACAAGACTCGAGCTTAGTGTGGGTTCAGGACTATGTTAGGTGTATATTTTTATTTTATTTATTTAAAATGATCGCGCATAAAAACATGGTGAAGAAAACATCGCGATGAAAATCAGAGTGAAAAACAAACCTTAAAACAAGATTATCTTTAGGATGTGAAGTCCTTCAGCCCGCACTAGAGCAGCGTCGTGGACTATAGCTTAAGCCATCTCAACATGGTTGAAGCTGTATCCGACATTGGGACGCATAATATGGACTGAATTAATTTGTTAAGTACATAATATATGATCTGATAACAATGTATACAGGATGAATTTCATAACATGGGGCAAACAAAATGAAAGAGGCAATTTTTAGCAAAAATATATTTTTTCTTCCCTTACACCAAGGCTTCATGTGTTGGGAGAGGAACCAAGTGAAAATAACCCAAAATTCGCAACTGTTGTTTCTAACGCTTCATTACAAATGCCTGGCTTTATTAGTTTACACTAATAAAGCTACCTCCTTCTATTCCTCATAGTTTTGAATTTGGCCACCCACGCCCAATTGAAAAATTAAACCTGTATAAGGCGTGAACTGTGAAGTGTCTGTTTTGGTTGAAAACTTATAAAATGCTATGGAGAATTTAATATTATTCCTAACATTAACGTAAGCAAATAGGCAATTTTGTGTCTAAAAATAAATAATGGTGGGCTGTAATGGCTGGAAAATAGCATGAAGCGCTTTATATCGTGATAATTCTGCTAGATACACTTACAATGGCTTGTTGGCGCGCCAGCGAGTACTTAGCACGCCCCGAAATGAGCGATCGTAATATTTTTCTATTAAAATAATTTTATTGAATATTTAAATAAATACAATAAGTATAATACAGTTACAAACATAGTCCTAATAACCTAGAAAAATGCATGTCTTGTGGTCGTCGGCATTAGTTTCGTTGCCATAACAGTAGGATCTGTCGAAGTAAATTAGTATAATTGATAAAAAGGGCCTGGTGCTTGAAGTCTTCTTTAAGCACTTCCTACACTCTATCTGGCTATGACATCAGAGATGACTTCACATTTCGCCCCCAAGTAAGAATAAACATAACCATTTGATGTTCCAAGTCAAATAATTTCCACCTTTAGGCCTGAAAAGGTAAAGTATATACTAACCGTATAAAAAACTTGGATGATGTAAAATATTATATTTGTTTATGTTGTGAACTAGTTATCAACTAGTCTTCAAATTGCGAAAATAACTGACTATGATAACTTTGATGGTGGTGATTTCCTGTAAGGCAATTGAGCAATAAAATGATGTTTATGACAAGTACGATCATTCTGTATTAAATGATTTATCAGCCCTCCCCAGTCTCTATAACCATTTGTACAACCTTCCTATTACGACGCCAAAAAAAAGATATCACAGTTACGCTAAAATCGCCTACAAATGTATTTAAAACAATAGATTACAATAACATTCTGACCAAAAACATTTTGAAGACATTCACTTGCCAACAATACGTTTGAAGAACAATAAATACAATAGCGGGCTAGTTTCGGAGCGTCGCTTTTCGCGCCCCGTAGTGCCGGGGCTTTTGTGTGGCTGAGGAACCCCGTGCCAACCGCTGACTAAAATGGCATTCCTTTTGTAAAGCATTTAATTACACGATGCTCATATCCTCATTGCTGCTTTTTCATGATTGAGGTTTAATTTCCGAGTGTAATTCAAGCCAGATTTGATACTAGGTATGAGCAAGGTGCGCCTGGTGTTAGTTGATAACTGGGTATACAAAAACCCTTAAGTAAAGAAAAATAGTCACTGCATCGAGATCAGGAAGAAATTATTACATTTTTTCCTAATTTCCCTAACTCAAGCTTTATTTGCACATACAGCAGGGAAAGTGACAATGCACGATTTTCAGGGATGATTGTTTTTATTTTTTTAAGTAAAGTGATAGTTCATTCAGTAGATTCAGGAGTGGCCGAATAGATTATAATTTATTTTAATAAACTGTATTTAATTTACTAGTATCAATCGTTATCAGTTCGTGACAGTTCGTTATCTGAAGCTGATCGACACAATTATACCCATGTCATCGAAACTGGATGTATACTAATCAACTTCCAAATGCGACACAATTAGTTCAACAGAAAAACACTGTAAGTGTATGAGTTTCAGCATACATACATACATAAACTCACGCCTTTATCCCCGAAGGGGAAGGCAGGGGCGCCACCAGGACACCCACATTTCGCCTTGTATGTTCCGTCCCATGATGTGATAGGGGGCGAGCCTATCGCCATATCGGGCACAAATTCCTGACTCCGGGCTGATAATGAATAGAAAAATCAAATACCACTTTGCCCGACCCGGGACTCGAACCCAAGACCTCAGCTTTGTAGCCGTACCGTAATACAACTACGCCACCGAGGCAGTTTCCGCATAGCAGTGATATATATTATCGGTCTATTGTGAAGTCGACCAAAAAGTGGTTTGATGTCATCAAGAAGGATATCGGAGTCAATGATCTAACACTGGGAGCTCTAAAGATCAGGTGTATTGCGGGAAATTGAATAGGAATGCGGATATTGGCACCGGCTGGGATAACTCTAAATAGAACGAACGAAAGTGACGAACAGCCGATCTGTGTAAACAGTACTGAAATTGAAAGTACTGAATGAATTGTCTGGGCAATGGTAGACAAACGCTGATTTGCGCAGTGGCTTATCAGTGGATTGTTGTTTTTACAAAAATGAAGCTTTAATTAGTGGTTCAACAATTAAAGAGTAAATAGTACCGAACCGAGCACCGTATCCTCGTAGGGAATTACCAAGCATAGTCCTCTCCATAGCGCGTTGTGCTGTGATTACAAACGCTTACAAAAACACGTGCACAATTAATATTTACTGAAATATAATAAATATACTCGTTTTTTTCCTGATTTTTGAGTTTCCAGGTAGACACGACTATGTGGTAGTTGTTACAATTGACGTATTAAAAGTACGATGTATAATATGCAGATAACAATGTCTCGTAAAATACAGAAAATTATATATTTAAACATGAAGACGCTTTATTAAATAGCAAAGTGCTGGTGTAAATTTTCGCAAAGGTTTAAAAGCAGCATATGAAAAGTAGCTGTTTCGTACATAATCCATTTTACTTTGCACTCCTCAATGTATTCCATGTCATTGAAATACAGCAGAAAAGGTTAAAAAATATTTAAAAAATAATATATTATAATTTCAAGCAATTTTTTTACATGCAAAAGTAACAAAAGATGGTAAACAAGTATGAAAATTTTAAATTTCTGATTCTATGATAATATAGCATCCGGTGCAACGGCAATGGCATTGTGGGTTCGCGACTTGTAAACAACTTGTGTGCAGTTCGTAGGATGCCCTTTCATACTGCATATTGAGCTTTGTTTTGTATAGAATTACTGGTAAAATTGAATACAAGCAAAATCCGACGGCAACATTCATACATACATTATATCTAACGTATATGCAGTGGTTTATTAAATCTGGTCATTATTTAAACGGAACGATACATTGATTTTTTTTTATCTGTGAGGCTGAATAAAAGGTCTGATAATCCTTTCAGTCTTTGGTGTAGTGAGGAAGAAACTAGATGTAGAACTAGAAGTCGCGGGTTCTATCCCCGCACCTAGAAATATTGGGGTATGAGTGTTGTGACACCTAGCCCTGGGCTTTTAAATACCTAGACAAGTTTGTAATTGTAGATAAGGGGGGTTGTTAGGTCTGGTCTGTATCATTTTTTAAAGCGATGAATGGCGAGACGACCTTGCCGCTTACATGATGTTAAGCGATACGACTGCTCATGGTCAGTAGCAAAACCAAACAACACCATAAATGACAAAGCAATGCTTGGCATTCCACTGCGCTCGTCATCAAGTCAAGTAAGTCAAGTATCATTATGTCCAGCATTTACTCTGGCTATAATATAAAATTTCAATTAATTTTTTTTAATTTTTTTTTTTATTTATATTCTTTATTGTACACAAAAATGTAACAACAGATATATATTATAGACAACAAAACAACAAAGTACAAATGGCGGTCTTATCGCACTAAGGCAATCTCTACCAGACAACCATTGGATGGATTTATGAGAGGGAGAAAGAAAGGGCAGTGTATGATAAAGGCAATAAAAGCTCAAATAAATAATACTATTTATACATAAATTTACAAAAACTACATAATTAATGTATATAGACATACATAAATACATTTATATGTAAATAAACATACATATATAAATATATTACCAATATATTTAAATAAAGGAAATAATATTAATCAGTAAATCTGTTTAAGAAGAAAGGTAGTGCTCTTTTACTAGCTTCTTAAAAGATGACAGAGTTTGAGCCTGCCTCACCACAACGGGTAGTGCATTCCACAAGCGAACAGCTACGACACCGAAAGATTTGTCCATAAATGTTGTAGTGTGGGCGGGCATTCTCAACTTTAAGTTCTCGGACGACCTCAAGGACCTCGTATGTGAGTCATGAAGAAAGACAAATCGTTCTTTAAGATAAGAAGGGGTGAGAGGATTAAACAAAATATTGTAAAGAAGAGAAAGAATGTGAGTATTCCGGCGAAGTCGTATAGGTAACCACTTGAGCTTAGCACGAAACTCGGAAACATGATCATATTTACGTAGACCAAATATGAATCTTATGCAGAAATTCTGAAGACGCTCAAGTTTATTTAGCTGGTCCTCGGTGAGATCTAGATAGCTGACATCGGCATAATCAAGGATGGGGAGGAGGAGTGTTTGCGCAAGCGATTTCTTCGTGGTAACGGGTAGGAAATTGTGTAACCTTCGCAAGGATCGAGCTGAAGTAAACAACTTTCGACTTACATCTCGAATTTGCGGACCCCAGGTGAGGCCTTTGTCTATATTCAGCCCCAAATTTCTTACAGTGTCGCTGTAGGGGATGGTAACACCATCACAAGCAACACACGGCAGCTGGGCCCAATTAAGTTTTGCTATCAACCTGGGACTACCAACAACAATTGCCTGAGTCTTATTTGGATTCAGCGTCAAGCCATGCCGTTTGCTCCAATCGCAAATGTGTTGGATATCAACATTAATCGTTGAGATTGCATCAACCATCCTGTCCAAAGGGGCCTGAGAGTAAATTTGGAGATCATCAGCGTAGAGGTGGTAGGAAGAATGAAGGTGATTAGTGATAGAATTAATAAAAATAGCAAAAAGTAGAGGAGAAAGCACGCCGCCCTGTGGTACGCCAGCAGACACTGAGCACCAAGAGGAAAAATTCTCCTCGATGCAGATGCGTTGCCGGCGCCCGTACAGGTAACTATGAAACCAGTCAAGTGCCGTTGGAGATATGTTGAGGGAAAACATCACGCTGAGTAGTACGTCAAAATCGACGGTGTTGAAGGCATTGCTGAAGTCCAGCAACGCTAGAACTGTCAGCTTGCCCTCTTCCATACCAGATCTCATGCCATCCGTAATATGCGTCAGAGTGGTGGTTGTACTATGCCCAGAACGAAATCCCGATTGGAAAGGATTAAGGAGATTATTTTTGGAAAGGAAATTATTCAGTTGGGTATGGATCAAACGTTCAAGAACTTTGGATAGGAATGGAAGAATGGATATTGGTCGAAATTCGGAAAGTGCAGAGGCATTAGGTTTTTTAGGGATAGGAATAATGTGTGCCTCTTTCCAAGAGGTAGGAAATATTCCTGTGGAAACGGAACGGTTGAGGATGTGGGAGATTATAGGAAGGATTTCGTCTAGGATAGGAAGAATCATATTACGGCTGACATGGTCACTTCCGACCGCATTAGACGAAATAAGCGTGATGGTTTTCCTAACATCACAACTAGCAAATTGTTTGAAGACAAAAGCAGGACAATCGGGAGTCTGGCAGGTAGAAAGATGTTTAATAGTGTTATCTTTGACCATTGTATTAAAATACGATGGAGACGAAAAGTGTTGATTCAAGGAATTTATGTCTACAGATACAGGAATATAATTATTACGAGATTTACCCACTCCCAGAGTCTGAAGAAATTTCCAGACTTTAGCCGAATCTCCATTTTCAACTGAGCTGTGAATATGTCGGCGTTGAGCGTTCCTACACACACATTAATGCTTTCATTATGTAGAAATATGTATGTAAAATATCCTGTAGGTAAATTTTAATTGTTACAAACATATTAAATAATTGTAATGGAAAAGAACCGCAGTTTATTTTTATATATTACACCGTCACTAAAATATTCTGTAATTTATGTCAACAAAATACTATTTAAAAAAAGACCACCCTCAAAACAGCAATGATAATAATAGGCAAACAAATGGTTCTCAAGCGACAAAGAATGAGACGACAGTATTTATTCTACTATATGAGGAAAAGAGACAGAAATCAACACTATGGGTGGTCGAAGCCTTTTTCCTTGCAATTTATGTTACAATCCGTTTTGAAATCGATGTTTGTAATTCGATAACAATCTGTTTTTGACCAGAGTTTAATTGTCAGTTTTCAGTGACGTCTTTCAAGATGGTTGCACAGCATAGTTAGCCAACCTGTTCAAGATGGAGTTCAAAATATTACGTATAATACAATTCAGTGACTATAAAATAATACAATAAAATAAAAACAATTTCAACATCTGAGATGCAATTTAACAACATGTCAGAGAATATAGGTCAAACTATTTATGCCCTAATTTCAGATCCTAATTTGGCCACTCCTCTTTTTGTATGTTTTTAGGATTAAAAAAATCTTATATATAGGTCGGCAAATAAATTTGAACTTGACAAAGCAATAAACTCGACACCTATTAAATTTGGTACTGAAATAATTTAAATAATTCTGGAACCGAATCTAGGACCGCACTATAGCTTATCCATTGAACTTTTAACAAAGTGAGTTAGGAAATAGATCGCTTAATTCACGATCGCGTAAGTCGGGGTACAGTAAAAAATAGACAGCAGACTTAGCCATAAATCATACATTTTGACATAAACGTCATGTCAAGCGGATAGGTTTCACGACACTCGTTGATCTAGCATGAGTCTAGTAAATAAAACGCCGGCTAAATAGCAGAACTGGGACACCTTATATGTTAGAATTATGAGCTTTCGCACGCCACAGGGCCGTGTTCACATGCGCTACTGTTTTATTATTTTCCTGTGATATTACTGACGTTTTTATGTTTCTATTTGATTACGAAGAATATGTTAGTGTTGATGTGGATGCAATTTTAGTAAATTAAGAGGACTTTAAAGCACTGACTTTTAGAAGTGAATATGACAAGTATGACTGTAAGTAAAAAGGGTAAAATGTTAAAATTAACTAAAAATTTTTTTTCAACATGGCATGAAAAAAGACAACGCACCTGTTGATAAGTTGACTGCGAAATAAAGATGGAGTGGAGAGAGATGGTAATCTCTTATTATTCCGATCTGGATATACACGTACAATTCGAAGTAGCGCGTTTTCTACTATGGCGCCATATGACCGCTGACTAGGCGATTATCTATGTTTAATAATACGTATAAAAGAGGAACATGACTGACTGACATATCAACGGACAACTGAAACTATTGGAGCTAGAAACGAGAAATTTTACATACGGGCTCCTTTTATGATAAGTATAGGGTAGCACTAAGGAAGGATTTTCAAAAATTTAAGCCCTAAACATTGCATCTGCACGAACTTTCTTATCATCATCTTTAACCACCGCAACTTCACTGTTGCATATAAGTTTTTTTAGGAATTATACAGCTTCTTTTAGGTATTATTGGCCTACAGCCTTCAGCGACTTTAATTAGGATATTAAATATCGTACAATACGTGGGCATAACGAAGAGCAGATAGTTCAAAGTTGAGCTTGCACTGAACTTGTACTAACAGAATTAAGACTGCAACACTGCGTCAAACGCCGATACCTCTACAAATAATATACAGCGGAAATTCATTTACCCATTCTCGTGTCAATTATGGACGTGGCCTAATAAGATGGGAAGGTATATTACACGATATCCTGTAGTCGCACGGCAGTCAGCGGCGTTGGCTCCGAGGCGCGCGACCTGGCAACATCACTAATACTCTTTATTACGGTATTTTATTATCCCTTTTGCTTTGTACTACTGCGGAAATATTAAGCACCGTTCATAGTTCGAGATGCTCGCGTGTGGTGCCATGTAAACATGCTGTGGAAATTGTATTTTGCTTATTCTATTGATAATTTTGTTCCTGCACGGTTCGCAATTTGGATGCACTGTAATCGCTTTAGTGCTTATTAAACGAATTTAATTAAAATTGAAGAGATTTTTCTGCACTTTTTTGTTAGTCATCGACTTGTTTGATAAATGACAAATATCCAAAAATTGCATCACTTACGAGTACAGTTTAGTTGGCTTTTACACCGTAGAAAACACTTAATGTTCCATTTCTTAATCGTAATAAGTTACCTATGCAATTAGCGAATGTCAAACTATATTGTTTATTAGTATCACTAGTGCAATGTGCATATTTTCTATTTCGTAAAAAATAGTTTAAATACAATTTAAAAAATATTTATGACATTTATTAGAACGTATATGAACCGCTTATTTTACTCCCTAACGAGCGAAAATGCAAAAAATCTCTCCTTAGTGGATACTTATTATTAAGTTGGAACATATTAAATAGCATCAACTGTTAAAATTAAAGTTCATTCTCCCAGCCGCTTAGATTCTGGGTTGATAAATCAGTCCATAGAGTCATATAATAATATACGTGGAAAACGTTCAGTTGTTTTTAAAACAAATATAATAAAAATTAAAACCGAATATTTATCCCTATGGAAATTTTTCTTCTGTTTCTTTGATTTTGCCGACGTGTGTAGATCGGCTTTGTTCAATTTATTTATAGACATTCCCAAACTACCTTTATTCTACACGTTGTAAACGTTTGTATGAAAGCGGCATCAGAACGATAAATTCAACAGCTTTATTCAAGCCGAAATAGCTCAGGCTGGCAGAGCGTGAGGTCGCAAGACTTTAGGTCCCTGGTTCGAACCCAGGTTTCGGCATGAAATTTCTCAGTTTTTGTTAATTTTTTATACATTTAAGAAATCGTTTTTAATCCTTGAACATAATTCGGTGATTAAATTAAAATGTAAGCAAAGAAACTCACAAATGTATATTTATTTTGTAATTCCAAATACATGCCACTACATGTCACGGGCCTCCTCTACAATCGAGAATACGAATGAGTTATAATTTATTTGATGGAAAAAAAATTGAAACATTCAACTTTTTCCTTAACTAGAGGTCCGGCCTGGCTTCGCCCGAGTGCAAAAAGCGTCCCATTGCGACTTACTCCACAGTTATCCTTATAAATTGCTATTCTTATAAATAGTAGTTGCAACAAATTGTTTTGCTACTTTCTTCCACTTCTTGGCATTCCAAATCCACGTATACTTGATCCTTTTCCATGCTGCATCACATTCATATGTATTTATAGGATTGACTTAGTCAATACAAGTCCAATTACGAAACTGTGGCAATTAAACAATTTCCAGTTAAAATGCCTGACAAAAAGCCCCATTACAGAATCTATTTGTCAGTTGTCACTAATACATTTTAACATAGAAATCGATTTTTAATGCGTCGCGAACAAACATGCGTATCGGTCGGCTCTTTTCATCGCAACACAAAGACAACCGACAAAGGCGCCGCCGCGCCACTGCAATTCTCTGGCACTATTGTCGAAATTAACTTTACTGCGTACGGCTAAGTGAAGGAGTAATTAAACATTTTATCGTTTTAGTGCTTTTGTCAAATATTAGCAATGCAATTATACCCAAATCTAGGAAATTAATGCTGATTTAATTTTAAAGTTATGTATAGCTAAAAACGCAGATTATTCAATTACATTGCACTTCGAATGTACTCATATATATTTATTTAAAGCTTTATTGTACACCTGTGTATAATATAATATGATTTACTGATAGAAAATAAATGGGACTTTTTAAAAACTATCTTGTCCTCTCACTCTACCCTGACTCCTGTCTTGGACAACAGTGGAACGCATAGAATTGACAACAAGCACCGAAACTTGGCGACTATCATTGGCACGCAGTTTTTTTATAAACCATAGGAGTGGTAAATAGCTCAACTGATCTGAAAGTATCACTCTTGGTCTAAACAACCACAAAGGTGTTGGTGGCTTTACAAGGTGAAGGGTGGACAGATTGGGTAAATAAATCGGTATTTCTAATGTGCGAAATGACGTAAAGCCCAATGCTAAAACCCCATTCATACGGACAGTCATATCTTCGAGACGAGTAACTCTCCCCGTATAAATGGTTGACTGTGAAGTGTTTTACATGCCATTTTCCAGGTATATAACAATCGCATAGGTACCGCGTTTAGGGGTCAGTCAGTGTTTATTCGGTTATGACCAGAACGCCATAATTTAATTGACCAAGAAAAAACCATATCTCACCGGTTATCACTTTTTTTATTTCCTCTGAATTTGAATGAGGCGCAGTTTGGTTAAATCGACGTGTTAGTAAAATAAAACAAACGGGTTAGTAAACTTTGTGATATCAAACCTGTGAAATGGGCATTTGCCCCTGTTGATAAACTTGTAACAGAGTTCTTCAAAAATACTTTAAGCGGTGGACTAAGCTCCAAATCTGTTTCATATTTCTGATCTTACAAAGGAATATAAACACATTATGATAAAGATTCCTATTTAGTTTGTGTGGAAATGTTTTTTATGTCACACATAATTTAATAGTAAAGTATTTTATTTTTCAAGAAATCGTGTTGTACGTCGTTTCCTCCCCTTCTCAGTATGTTGAAATCTTTTCGAGATTCTCTTTTTATTTTCAACCCGTAGCCATTCAACTTTAAAAGGAACAATACTGCCGTTGACATAATGAAAACATCCACATTTAGAATATTAAAAAAGTAATCTATATTTTAAATTCATACTTGTCTAAAGTTTATTTAGCAGCCCGCCATCTTTGTGTCTTCCGACCCCAAGGATGATCATGTGGGATAATCGCTTCTTACAACTTCTCTAAGATCCATTGAAGAACGAGAATTATATTTTCACTCAAAGACTCATTCTATAAGTAATTTTTGTAGTTGTATCATTTCCTATTCAACGATGGAATTTTTCGTGGATTTCATTTTTACTTGTGTCTGGTTTGCACGAAATTCAATAAGTTATTTTTATAAATTCTGGTAATAAAAATATAGTTGAAAATGTTATTTAATTGCTCTAATTTTATTGATAACTAGCAGCTTGGTCCGACTTCTCCCGGGTGCAGATAGTTTTTGAGGCCACGTGATGTAATTAATATTTCGGGTATATATTGCACATTATTTGACTTTTAGTCAGAATCACAGATTTTTTTTTAAATTTAATGTAGTATATTTCACCTGGGGATAGTGGGACGTCCTCTGGCTAGATGGCGGGACGACTTGCACAAGAGGGCCGGCAGTGACTGGATGCATAGTTTCCCAACAGTGAAATAATTTTTCAAATTGATTCAGTAGTTGCGAAGCCAATTCAATGCAAACAAACCAACAAAAAAATCAAATCTTTCCTCTTTATAATATTAGTATTGATAAAAAAAAAGATAAAAATTGATAAACACAGACATTTATTTTTTAAGTCCTGCTAATTATCTTTTTATAGAAAGGGTAGCTAAACCAATTAGCGATGAGAAAAACCACCTTTTACGAGTAATGAAATCTCTGTATTATTTTGAAACCACGCGTCTGGATCTTACAATATTATCTTTACCTAGAAATAGATTGTTGTTTTCCATCGCTTTTAGTAAACATCGCATGTATTATTCTATTAGGTAAACAATTCGCCACAATAATAAGATTGCAACGGTAATTTCGTCTATGTTATGATTTACTCTTCTTATAAATAGAATGTGCTGATCACTTGATAGTTATAAATATTATATAAACTCACTGAAAAAATACTGGTCGGTTGGCAAACGGACCAGACGCGGCTGCCAATATTTTAGCGGGTTCAAATCCCAGGACACAACTCTGACTTTTCGGAGTCATGTGTGTGTGTTAGTTTTAGTTTTAGTCAATCACCACGCACTAACGGTGGAGGAAAACATCTTGAGGAAACCATAGCGATAAATCGCACCCGACCAGCATGGCGGATTGTATGGCCTAACCCTACTCAATCGGATTCTCGATTGAAGAGTAGGCTCGTGTCCTGCCGTGAGACGTATAAAACTTAAAAATTATTTATAAAAATATTATGTTCTTGACCTATCCTGTTGAGTTACCTCAATACGCTATCACGATTGTGTAATAGAAGTTATCTTTCATAGTTTTTGCATAATCTATCAACATGTCAAAAGTATTGTAGGTTTATTAAATTGCTCAACTGGCCTTGGTAATAGAAATATCTTTCACTATTTTTATTTTTCCACCAAATCACGTTGGGTCGTTTCAGACATCTACGAATATTTTTTAATAGTGATTGCATAAGCATGCTTAAATTATTTGTAATTGGTAATTAATATGGTGGTTACATATAAAGTTCTAAAACTGTAAAAAGATATTTGTAATCGACGTGTGTTTAAAAAAAGGCATACATATTAACCTATCATATTATTCCTTAATTGTTTTGTTGTTACTTTATTATTAGTACCAGTAATGTATCGAAGTTAATTAATTAGGTCGTGAATAAACAGATGAAATTATTAGGTGGTATTTTTAATTTATTTCATAATCTTCGGTTCCATGAAACATTTTCCTTAAATCAATTAACTACGTGTAGAAATTCTCAGAATTAAAAATAAAATAAATCTTTATGTATAGAAAGCTACGTTTTGTTACAGAATCACCAGCTCACGTGTTCTATGAGATTGTCTGAACAATTTAAGAGCGAGACAGGAACTTTTTTTGTGCGTTAGATATAATGGTTCCCACAACGATTACCTTCACCTGAGATTTTTGTAGGGATGGGGTGTTGGTCTATTTTTAGAAATGAATCATATATCGATATATCGACAAATCTCAAACGACTTATGTTTGTAGTTGTGGTTGGAGTATTTTACGTATAGACAAAAAATATATGTTATGAAGATCATTTATGAGCTTGCTTACATCGACACGTAGTAAGGGACGGAAAAATAGTCTTTGTTCGTTTTGAAGTTACGCCTAGTAACGCTAATTGAAAATGTTAGGCCATAATAGACTACCACGCTAGCCTACGTGGTACTACGCTGGAGTGGGATGTACATAAATGGGCTAATAAGCACAGAATCAACGCTACACATATTTACCGAATTAACATATTAGCATTATATTTAAGGTGATATATAAACAAACAAATACTCAAAAAATATGAAATATTAACGAATCACCTTAATTAAAAACTAGTTTTCAGTATATCTGGTGTCTGTGATAAATAACCTCCCGAAGTTTTAGAAATAATTATTTAACTTTTTCGCGATCTCACAACTTACCAGGAAATCTTTTATGATTTCTGATTGTATTTATCGACATTCGATATAAAACTTCCCATCCCTCTGAAGAATGCACCTTGACAGCACTAAGGGAAATGGTTTTTTTTAATCACGTCACAGTTCACAATATATCATCCCTTTATTTACTCGCATCGTTACATATTCGCGCACCCGGCATTGTCCGCCCTGCGAAGGGGTGCACAAGAACCGAACTCTATTAAATAGATCGCAATATTTTATGAGAACTTTTTTGAATAATAATATTCGAAGCATCGTAATTACAGGATGTGAAATGCGAGTAATATTTGTCTAATCTTTTGATTGTCGACTGTTTTTTCATTGATGACCGTTGACGAATACTTGTAACAAAATTAAATGGAAACTAAATATCCACGATGATAGCTGATATTATATTTATAAATTGGAAGTTTGTAAAATTAATCACAAAATTTTAGAATCAAATTTTAATTGTTTTAGGTATTGTTAAAGTACATAATATAACATATTATCATATAACTGCATTGAGATATAAGCGTAGAGATCTAAAATAATCAAATTAAAATAGAAAAGCTCATCTTTTTATTTAATAACTCATAGTTTCGGTTTTGTTTGTATCAATTGATTCGTATATTAGTATGAAAGTTTAGGTTTTTTCTCTCTCTCTCTCTCTTCAGCCACATATAATATTCACTTGGAAAATTACGTATTATTAAATATTGTTACAACTTTAAACTTTAATAAAATGCAATTTCACCAGCGTTTTAATATAAAAGCTGAATTTTATATATTTTGTTAAGCAACGATAAAAAGGTGTTTTCTTGGTAGTCCGACACTTTAGATGGTTTTTTAAACTCGTCAGACACATTGAAACTGATAACTTCCAAAGCCACCACAATCGGAACTTCATAATAGCTGATCGTGTGATGCCTATATTAGAGGCAAGTGCAGACAAACTTATGGCTTTTATAAAATGACGAAAGTCTGGCGGCCACGGGCTCTTGGTCTAATAAGCACAGCATTTATTTTCTGGATTATAACATGTTTTTTTAAAGTACACCAACTTGTAGACGGTTAGTATGGTGGACTGAAGCTCTCCTCTCACAGGGTATGCCTCAGCCCAACTATTTGTATTTTAGCAGTAATAATGTTCAGTCATTGGTTTAAAGGCAAATTGTGTGCAAATTAATCTTGGGAGCTATGTCCTAGGTTAGATACCAAGGTTAAGCAATGCACTGTGCTTGTTTTTTTCGTCTTAACATATATTATGCCGAGTGTGGTCTTGACAGAATATATTTTATTTTTAGGTAGACTTAAATTAGTAAATAATAAGTTATCTTTTACGACTTCACGGCTGTGTATAACCACTGATGAATTCTGCCTATCCCTACGCGGTTATAGCTGTTTATTTATAAATTCTAATAACTATTCTATTGTAATATCTGTTTATTTGGCCATAAAAACTAGAGTAGCAAAAATAATCACGAAATTAGTGACATTAAACATAATACCGAAACACTGTGTTCAGTACTAAAAATTAACAAGAAACCGATAAAAATAAATCACACAAAATTGCCATTACGAAGTCGGGGGGCGTGGCGGGGATGCATTTTGTTCGTTTTGAGCCCCGGGGGGGTCAGTCCATTATGATGCTAATGCAGGGCCGGCGCAAGATTACGATGCGGTAGTGTAATCAATACGGGGCCTATTTGACCCGCTTTTGTGGGGCATGACCCAATGACAGGTTGTATTCAGTGGTCAAGAGACAAGTGGAACGGGGCTTTTTGATTCAGCATGTTACCTGTATAGTGTATGGAATACGTTTTCCTTTTGTAAAAATACACGGTAACGGGTTGTAATTTTATCAATTCATTTCCGTTTATTTTTGAGCTTAAACTTTTATTATTCGGCATTATATTATTTATGCACCATATAAATAGTAATCTCCGACGAATAGTGCGTGTAACAAACATATTTATAACCTGTCGGAAATATCTGTGGACCTAGCTAGAATATAAGTATTTATCCACTATGTTCTTTACATTAAGATCATTTTGAGATGGATGCGAAATATATTTTTGGTATCAATAGTTTTCCTATTTTTATTCAGTTTTTTTAACCTCTATATTTTGAATTTGCTGGCCCTATGTTACAATGACGTCAATTAGCCAGGTAATTCCGACGGGTAATACACATAAAAATCTTTGTTCATTTTCAGTGTGATATACACCACTCTCAATCAACTCTCTCGATTGTAGAGTAGGATCGTGCCCAGCAGTGGGACGTATATGGGCTGATATAGATATAGATAGATAGATACACCACCGTGTTCTTACTGTAGGCACATACTACAATGTAACTGCCGTACCCTATCACTCCAATATTAAAACGTATCCCCAATGTCAAAGGGTTTTTGTCCAAAAAATAAACATCCAGGTGAATCGGTTTGTTTTTACGAGAACAAACGATTTATAAATCATAAAGAGGTCCATAAAGCGTCGACTGAGCCATTGTTCTAAGTTTTCGGACGCTTTCAGTGAAGTTGTGGACGGTTTTAGAAGTCATTGCCGGCAAACGCGATTTTCGCCTAATCTCGTTTAATCTGAATGTAGATTCAAAAGAAATAAAAACAATAATATTTTAAGATGTTCAGTGAATTGTTTTTGATCAACGGTGCGCTGTTGTGTACTTATTAATGTTATATTTAATGGATTGTTATTTATTTAGATCATTAATTAAAGTTTACGATGTTATGTATTTATTGTTGTGCATTAGTGTTTGTAAAACATCTAGAAATCAAAATATATCCAGTTTGCACGTCTTACAAAAGTTCAAATAACCTGAATTCCTGATCCAAATCGCAAAAAATTTCAATGCATCTGCTCCTATTTAAATATCCCTGTTTGTCAATTCGGCAAAGCTTTGCAATTTAAAACCTCAGAGCAGTTCTTAATCACGTGCACACTTCGTTTACAATTCCCAAAACTCATAGCCGTAGAGCAAGCAATGCAACGTGCATTTGGCGCCTCGGATGCGTAGCTTTTTCTCAAACAATTATTGAAGTTAAATTCCACAAAACATCATCCACACCATTCTCAACCTATTTTCCTGACCCATAAAGCATGGAATAGTGCAAACGCATTCGCGTTTAGGAGAAATCTAAGTTAATCATTTCACGGTATATGTGTAGCCGATTTTGAATCTTAATGTCTTGTGATAAGAACTAAGTTCCTGGAGAAAGATTTATGTCCTTGAAGGAGGATAATAATAATACATTTTTTGTATACAAAGATGTCCGTGTGCGATGCACCACGAGGTGTCGGTGTGCGTTTAGTCTAGCAGCTGTGCCTATTATTTGCGTGTCTGTGTGCGTGTATTGTACGCCGACATAACGTAATTGATACTTTATTTGAATAAATGCAAAACATTCAAAGGTTGTAAAGTACCACGGTGTTCAGCATCGCGTGACAGTTAGTTATTTTCCTTAAAAAATAATGTCTACTTTGAATCGGAGCTAAATGTATTTGTGTTCTGAGGAAATAATTATGCGGGCGATAATAATGATACTGCTATGGTACGATTAAGCCGCTTTGGCCAATATACTTTGACGATCTTTATGCATTAGCTGGGAATAATTTTGCGCGTTTACGGTGTAATTTTAGGATATTAAATCATTTTACTCGTCTAACGCGTTGTGCAGTTTGAGGTAATGGTTTGTGCTTTATTTTATTTATTTCGTAGCATGCTTACATATAATAAATGTCTTTGAATACATTGCTTGTATTTGGTAATTTATTTTTGGGTGTTTTTTTAACCTTCATATAGGAAGTTTAGACATACAGGCAATCAATTAAGAATAACTCAATAAGTTTATCAAACTGTCAATATCAGTATTTGATCGGAGTTAAAATCCAAAATGAACAAAAACCGCATCTTTCTATAATAATTTATCAGTTCGATTTTTATAAAAATTCTATCCAAAAAATATTATTGAGCCAATAATCAAAACCGTTCAATCTGCGCACACAAACACAGAGAAACTTTTTTTGCATTGGCTATGCCATTCCCAAGAACATGTGGACCGCTACGTTGCTAGATCAAACACACCATCCTGCCGTCATTGTACTTCCATTATCAATACTTTCCAAAAAAAATCTTCTATAGCATCTTTCTCCCTCTAATCCTTCCATATTTCCGCCTTAGAGCGACAGAGACGACCATAGAGGAACATCTTCAGCCGTAATTGCTTCCAAAATGAATAGATGTTAAACAATAGACTTAGTGAAAGAATGACAAAACGCTTTGCAAAGTCTTTTCTTTGGGTGCAGTCGCCAATTTGTTTACTTTAATTTATTTTACAGTTTTGAAATAATAATGCCGGAATGTTTTGTGACTGGTTGTTTGTAAATCATTTGAATTTTGTAGTTACCTATTCGATTTACTTGGACTTGCGTATTGGACTAAATCCTAAGGACTCTCAATCGGAGAAGAGCACCCATGATCGATATTAAATATAATAAATAGAATTTGGTGATATATCAGAAGTCGACAGTTAAGTCAAATATTGTTTGTAAGAATATTGCTTTGAAATCTTATGCGATATGTCATGCCGTGCGGAGAACAGATTATAATATTCATACGCCCGAATACTGGAACGACATTCAAATAATAAGTTGCTCTTAACAGCGCACGGCTCACTTAGCCAGTACATTTACTCGGGATTAACGTAGTTAAGCGCAAGTTATATTTAAGTTGCGTTCCAGTATTTGGGCGATACTCTACTAAATAATAGAAATTTCGACGACAACAAGCCCGAAATCAAACGCTATGAGTTCGTACTTGATTATAATTAATAAAACCTCAACCTGTGTTTAACATTCCTAACTTTCATGCACAGATTGTAATATGATTTAAAAATTTAATTAATGCCTAATGTTTGACTGCTGTGCGGCTTCGTTATTATTTGTATTTGTAGCAAAATCTATTTAATTAAGTCCTGCAAGATATATTTGGCCATTGAATAAATAAACGTTAGAAAATATTCGTCTTCAATTGCACGAGTCAAATAGGCTAATTGTACATATGTTAACGGAAATGTGTGTAATCCGTCATTGTATACAATTCCTAGAAAATGTATGTAATTCCTAAAATCGCCCGGAAATGTGTAAAATAAATTACATTAGACACATTTCCTAGGAAATCTATACATTTCCTAAATAGTAATCGGAAATGTAAGTAAATGTAAGTATTTAAGATATTAATTAACATAAAGTAACCTAACCTAACCTAACCTAGCTACCTACCATTGGAGAACAATGGAGAATGTCACATGAATCTTGACAGGGAGCCCGAAATGAGCTTCTTGGACACCGGAAGGGTTATTTTTAATTAGTAACATAGGTAATTTGAAGATACGAGTATTATAGAATTTACCGCTATGATTGTTACCTGTGATAAAAAATATTACTCTCATTTGAACAACGTGTTTTATTACAGAAACCATTATTCTTATACATTTCCTAATACGATATTGGAATTGTATACAATGCCTAGGAAATGTATACATTTCCTAGGATATGTATGTATAAAATAATTATTGAAAGAATATTTTATACATTTCCTAAATAGCTTCGGAATTGTATACATTTCCTAGGAAATGTCAATCACCACGCACTTTAACGGTGAAGGAAAACATCGTGAGGAAACCTGCATACCGTAGCGATTTTAAAGAATTTCTACGGTATGTAAGTCTGCCAACCCGCACTAGGCCAGCGTGGTGGACTGTATGGCCTAACCACTCTCAATCGATTCTCTCGATTGTAGAGTAGGCCCGTGCCCTGCAGTGGGACGTATATGGGCTGTTATAGATAGATAGATAGATATTAAAAAAATTGGAATGTCCAACGCTTTGCACATTTCATTTATAATATAGAAAAAATCTATATTTAGCAAATAGAAAAAAAAATCAGTATCGTCCAATATGTTAATATTTAAGTGGAAAAATACATGTAGACACAAATCTTGAAACTTAGCAACAAAGTACAGATAGCAATTAATATTTATGATTTGTGAACATAAGCTATGAACATAATAATTATGTAATAACTATGAACATAATATTTTGCTTCGACATTAAGCCCATACATCTCGGGAACGCAAGAGTCAATTCACTTCTCTTATTTTCATAAACATAGTTTTAGTTGATTTAATTATTTTCGTAATAAAAGTAATTTTGTACTTGTAACGTGTCACATTTGAGCCAGACAATATACGGAAAGTAATTCTCTAATCCGCATTACTACCCGATTATATTATTAGATCCAATTTTATATTTTATACATTACTGTATACTCTCGTGATATCTATACCGATATAGTAGGAGAACGTTATCTTTTTTAAATCAAAAGACCTAAGGAAAGAACCACACATGTCCGTGTAAGTTGTAACATATAGGGGTCGCCACCTGTCGATACAATTGATCAGTGCGAAAGTTTTGATACAATGCATCTGTTCCACAATTCACCCCTGACAGAGTGTGGGAAACCGCACCGACCTACATTTTAGAAGGGATTCACTTGTTGAAAGATTGGAGTGTTAATTAACTGCCAGGTTCTTTGTAATAAAACTGGATGGCGGTTGCAAAAACTAGTGTTCCAGTACTATGCTCAGGTAAAAAATGTGATCTAATCATGGTAAGTGTTGTGACGGGTATCGTCCACCACGCTGGCTTATTACGCGGGTTTTATTAGTCGAGCAAAATTAATTAGGAATTCCTAGGAATTCCTAGGAAATGTATACAATTCCTAAATTTCATACATTTCCGGTAACACATATAAATATTAGGCTCTGTTATTGTACATTTGGGTACTTGACTATTAATTATAGAAACCACTACAAGAGGAGTCAATAGTTTCGATTTACCACACAAATACGACGATAAGTAAAAAAAGTGTCGCTTTTTTGGCGAAAATTTAAGTTGCATCGTGTCTGAAGTCACTAATACCACCTGGCTTCGTTTTCGATCGCAGTCTAGATATACAGGTACAGGATTTTAGTCTCATTTAAAGTTTATCTTTTTCATCACTTTAATGATTTTAGATTTCGTAATTAATTTTGCTCGACTAATAAAACCCGCGCAATAAGCCAGCGTGGTGGACGATACCCGTCACAACACTTACCATGATTAGATCACATTTTTTACCTGAGCATAGTACTGGAACACTAGTTTTTGCAACCGCCATCCAGTTTTATTACAAAGAACCTGGCAGTTAATTAACACTCCAATCTTTCAACAAGTGAATCCCTTCTAAAATGTAGGTCGGTGCGGTTTCCCACACTCTGTCAGGGGTGAATTGTGGAACAGATGCATTGTATCAAAACTTTCGCACTGATCAATTGTATCGACAGGTGGCGACCCCTATATGTTACAACTTACACGGACATGTGTGGTTCTTTCCTTAGGTCTTTTGATTTAAAAAAGATAACGTTCTCCTACTATATCGGTATAGATATCACGAGAGTATACAGTAATGTATAAAATATAAAATTGGATCTAATAATATAATCGGGTAGTAATGCGGATTAGAGAATTACTTTCCGTATATTGTCTGGCTCAAATGTGACACGTTACAAGTACAAAATTACTTTTATTACGAAAATAATTAAATCAACTAAAACTATGTTTATGAAAATAAGAGAAGTGAATTGACTCTTGCGTTCCCGAGATGTATGGGCTTAATGTCGAAGCAAAATATTATGTTCATAGTTATTACATAATTATTATGTTCATAGCTTATGTTCACAAATCATAAATATTAATTGCTATCTGTACTTTGTTGCTAAGTTTCAAGATTTGTGTCTACATGTATTTTTCCACTTAAATATTAACATATTGGACGATACTGATTTTTTTTTCTATTTGCTAAATATAGATTTTTTCTATATTATAAATGAAATGTGCAAAGCGTTGGACATTCCAATTTTTTTAATATCTATCTATCTATCTATAACAGCCCATATACGTCCCACTGCAGGGCACGGGCCTACTCTACAATCGAGAGAATCGATTGAGAGTGGTTAGGCCATACAGTCCACCACGCTGGCCTAGTGCGGGTTGGCAGACTTACATACCGTAGAAATTCTTTAAAATCGCTACGGTATGCAGGTTTCCTCACGATGTTTTCCTTCACCGTTAAAGTGCGTGGTGATTGACTATCAATACACACATAACTCCGAAAAGTCAGAGGTGTGTCCTGGGATTTGAACCTGCGACCACCGTGAACATGTAGGCAGCCGCGTCTGGTCCGTTACCAACAGGCCATATTTTAATATAGTTATATTTATTTATTCATTTTTATTTGTATAAACCAATCAACGGTAAGCTGTTTGGCTTTAGATACTTGTAGTAATAAGGGCACCATCAGAGTATGAATTTTTGAAAATTTTACTTCTGGTGGATTGAAACAAGTGTTTAAAATTAACAAATCATATACGATGGGGGAATCAATTCAGAAATGCATAGGGTTACGCCTGTCATGAAATAAAAAAGGCAAACCGTATATAACCTAATCATTTCAATAGAAAGACGATGTTATGTTTGCATAAATGAAAATTTCAAGAATTTAATTGAAAGCTAATTTAATTCATTATGCTGAATATTGCTATATTATAATTTACTCATTACCAAAATTATAACCACGATTGGCATAATATTTGGAATAGTGCAGTATATTAGATAATTATTATATCCTACCTAGTCTAGTAATTTACACAGTCAACAGACACATAGTCAATCTAAGACGCTGATAACCGTGAATAGTAGTAAATAATAATAGTCAATAATATACATTTTATTGGTTCATTATCAAAAACAGTATTATTATAAATCCAAACGTGGGCATTTGTAAGTTTCTAGAGAATTCATAAGTAATTTTTCCTTTTAACTAACAGCATGGCCCACACAAAGATTTGTCCCGATTCGGAGATTGAAGGCGCGATCCCTCGTTTTACAGCCGGCATCTAACCAACTGCGCCACGGAGGCTGTCTATGAACATCGACATTTATCCTTCAAGGACAAACTCGTGTATATGCAAAATTATGCAAAATGTACGGGTAGAGTAAGGGAAAGTGTTTCGTGATCGGTTGCAGTTAGTTCGCCTCGGCTCTGATCATGACGAGTGCCGTTGGCTGCTATCCTTAACGTTTTATTACGAGCTTCAAGGACGCACGAGCTTCCCTCATTACCCTCTGCGTAAAACACCTTATAAAATTTCACACGTTTTATTTGGTGCGGTTTTTCGATATCAAATTTAATAGATACATGTAATTATCTATTTACATAAAAGATAAACCTGATTTATCATGTTGCTACTCATCTAGAAATCAGAAAAACTGCTTTTTTTTTCTTATAATTAATCCTAAATGGTTGAAAATAAGTGTTGAAGTTATGGAGTGTTGTAGAACCGAACTGCCGGATTGATACACAGTCGAAACTATTGAAGCTAGGAACTTGAAGTTTTACACAAGGATTTCTACTCAAACTTAAAATAAAAAAACCTACCTGGAGCAACACTTTGTGACAGTGTGACAAGTAGTTTGTATTATTTATTATTTGGATTCACGTTTTGCAATTATCAATAGCTAATCTTTAGAACTACATACCAAACTATATCAAAAAGTCTACTTTCCAAGAAAATATATCAAATTCCTCACGGAAGGAGTTTTAAAATAGTTATTGATCAACTTTGACACCTCACACTATAAAAAAATGGACTTTACCACTCGTGGAAACTTTTATCAAAGTTGGCGCATTTTATCAAGATTATAAAATGCTACGGCACTTGATATTTCTTTTGAGGATTTCCTCTCTATTAAGCTTTTAACAAGCATTTCACAAGCTGACTACCCACTCTTCTATTAATTTATTTTTATTTTTAATTATAACAATTTATTTTTTTACTTTTTTAGTTAGGTCTTTTACTAGTGATTTTACTCGTGTTTTTTAGTTTTTAAACTTTTACTTATTTATTTAACTATAAAATAAAATAATAATAGATATCATATCTAAGGAAGGCAGCTGCGCGATAATTAGCTTCTTATTTTTCTTAACAAAATGGAAATTCTAAACCTGTTAAAGATAATGTCAAAAACTTTCTAAATTATTAATTGTCATCGGTCCTTTTTTTAAGTGCTCGAAAATCAATTTCAAAGACTCCTTTACATACATACATACATGACATAAAGGCGAAGCATAAAAGCACGTTAAAAAGTATCTTTACCTAACTACTGGACTTATTGAGTCTTAACATCTTATGTGTCAGGATGGCGAGCGCAGTGGAATGCCAATAAATGCTTTGTAATTCATGGTGTTGTTTGGTTTTATACTGTCCAAGAGCGGTCGTATCGATTGTCATCAGGCGAATGGCATGCTAGCCTCGCCATTAACCGTAATAAAAAAAATCTGCGCCTAGGCAAAGCCGGCCCCGGCCCCTTGTATGTTATATTTTTGTCCAAATCTAGTTCAATAGAGGATATTTGTCGTAAATAAAGAACTCACAAAACAACTTAAATAAAATTAAGGACACGTCCTACTACAAAGATATTTATTTCTCATGCAAATAAAATATTATAATAATTTTTGATATTTTATTTTTTTGTAAAAAAACGAGGGCATGACAATGAACAAAGCCGAAACCCGGGTTTGAACCGGGGACCACTAGATCTGACAACCTAGTGCTCTACCGCTGAGCTATTTCGGCTGTAGTTTACATGTTGAATTTATCCATCTAATACAGTTAAACAAAAATTCTTATTTGATATGATTTAATAATTGAACCACGATTGCCTAGTTTTCTCAAGTTATTTTCTTTCACCGCTGAAACTATAGAAAATGCAGAAGATTTGTGTCTCAATCTGGGTCTGCTTCGATATCGAGGAAAGATCTACATTCAACATATCTTTGCAAAGTTTCTCATCGTCTATTTTATACGCTTTTTATTAGCTTCAAACGTATGTATGTTAGTATGTAACGGAATCTTTGAACATGATTTTGACCCCCTTCAAAACGCCTCGGATTATTTGTATGTAACTTTTGCGGGTGTTCTGGGTTTTTTCAATTTAAGTGATAAAAATAACTAAATAATGGTTACTTCATATAGATGGATACTATCGAACTAATTTAAGAAAATCATGAAGATCAAAAGAAGATCTTTATTTATCATAAATATGATAAATAAAGATCAATATTGTAAAATGTCCAGATTAAATAGTACTTTATTTGCATTAGAAATAAATATCTCGTAGTAGGATGTGTCGTTCATTTTATTTAAGTTGTTTTGTGAGTTCTTTACTTACAAGAAAAGACCTCTATTGGACTAGATTTTGACAAAAATATAACATACAAGGGGCCGGGCCCGGCTTTGCCTAGGCGCAGATTTTTTTTATTACGGTTAATGGCGAGGCTAACATGCCATTCGCCTGATGGCAATCGATACGACCACTCTTGGACAGTAGAAAACCAAATAACACCATGAATTACAAAGCGTTGTCATTCCACTGCCCTCGCCATCCTGGACTTAAGATGTTAAGTCTCAATAAGGCCAGTAGTTAAGTAGAGATATTTTTTAACATGCTTTTATTAGCTTCGCCTTTGTGTATGTATATAACGTCATCTTTCAATTTGATGTCCGAGCACTTAAAAAAAAAGGACCGATGACAATTTAACAATTTAGAAAGTTTTTGACAGGAAGTTTTGGATTTTTAACAGGAACTTTAGAATTTCCATTTTTTTAAGAAAAAAAGAAGTGGGTAATTATCGCGCAGCTACCTTCTTTAGATATGATATCAATTAATATTTATTTTATAGTAAAATGAATATGTAATAGTTTAAATACTAAAAACACGCTTTAGTAAAAGACCAAACAAAAAAAGTAAAAAAAGAAATTGTTATTACTAATAAAATCATAGTTTAGTAGCAGTAGCATTTTCTAATCTTGATAAAATGCGCCAACTTTGAAAAAAGAATAAAAAGGTATACATCATTATTTTAGGAAAACTATTTATTTATCACCCAAATACGACGATAAGTAAAAAATTATCAAAATAAAGATGACGAATTTTTTTGCGAAATTTTTGTTGCATTGTGTCTGAAGTCACTAATACTACCACCTGGCTTTGTTTTCGGTCGCAGTCTTGAAATACCCTGTATGTAGGATTTGAATGTTTATGATGAAAGATGAATAGAATGAAACGTTAGACATATTTATATTTCACTTAAAATATTTTAATACTAAGGTTATTTACAGATTGTTCCTGTATTACGAGGTGAAATGAGGTGTGCAAGGCTGCACCTCCAAGAAAGAACAAAGCCGGTTGCCAAACGTGAAAAGTTAATAACAGGGGAGAAACCAAGAAGGTACTGCCAGAAGCGCATGATCAACCCTCACCATGAAGAAGATCCTAGGTGGACCGATGTCTTTGAAAGGTAACAAGACATTTTAATTTAAGTTTCATAAGGTTTGTTGTCCGATAAAAGTAACCGAATGAAAATCTGACTGAATGTTTATGATATAGGTACTATTGGATAATATTAATAATGATAAAGTGTTCATGTCGTTTATTATGCTACAATTTTTATGCCATAATTGAAAAACCAACCATATGCAGGCAAAGACTTTGAAGATGCATCAATAAGAATCAATAATCAATAAGAATTGAATCAATAAGCAGTAGTTATATTTATTTTCAATTGGTGTGGCAAACAAGTAAGCATGTCATCTTTTAGTAAGTGAACACTGCCGTCCATAAACATCCACAACGCTTGGATCATAAATGTGTTGCCGGACCATACTGGAGGAGAGCGGGAAGTAAAGAAGGATGGGAAGAGGAAAGGGGAATAAGGCTTCCGACAATCTTTATATGTCTCTATTAGACATACATACATAAACTCACGCCTTTATCCCCGAAGGGGTAGGCAGAGGCGCCACCACGACACCCACATTTCGCCTTGTATCTTCCGTCCCACGGTGTGATAGGGGGCGAGCCTATCGCCATATCGGGCACAAATTCCTGACTGCGGACTGATAATGAATAGAAAAATCCGATATTACTTCGCCCGACCCGGGACTCGAACCCGAGACCTCAGCTTTGTAACCATACCGTAATACAACTACGCCACCGAATTCTGTCTCTATTAGAATATAAATAAATATATATAAGCAGTATACATAGTATATCCACTAAATTTTAATTACATTCATTTGTATACATAATGATATACGTCAAAGTAACCCACTTGAAAAGAGTGACGTGTTTTTACCAGCTGTAGTAAGCAGGACGCGAAAATTGTAGCGACACTTTATTTTTAAGAAGAAAAGTTACAGCAGTGAACAGTGAATCGGATTCACAAAACAGACCTGAGGAACTCAAACTCTGGCATTTGAGTCACGTGTGATGTAGTTAAATTAAACAAAATAATAGTTCAGGATAATTTTGTGAAGAAACCTACAAACCTTAAAAATATACACGAGAATTTCAAAGGCGAGAAGTCCACCGACTGGCACTAGGTCAGAGTACTGAACCCAGCTCTATACACCTTTCAATTTTAGAGGCCCTTACGCATCAGCAGCATATATTATATGGGGTGTTATTATTGTTAATCTATTATTATAATGTTCTGTACATAAAATAACATTGAACACCAAAGAAAATAATATTTAATCATATTATGTTTCCCAAAATATTTAGTCAAAATTGTCATTATGTGGTTGGTTATTATTAGAATAACATACGATATTATTTCGGATGAAAGGATTTAACTATTGTTAATTATTGATGGTCAATTAATATCTACGTGCATAATTTTGTTTCTTATTTATACTTACTGTTTATTAAAACGCAAACAAAAGCAAACATCTAAGATATTAACGTTAAATGAAAAAAGCGAAGTCAGCGGATAACTTTATCGTATTTCCGATGTTTCGACTTCAAAGCTAAAAAAACGTTGACTTATAAAATATTTTCTCAGGTTTCGCTGCAACGAGGATTGTAGATCACACGATAGCCTTGATAACAGTCAGCAAAACCAAGACAACGATGATTTATATCTCACAATCCAGACTTTAAAGTTTGAAGGAGATGTGGAGCTGATAAGAAGGCCCAGAACCAGTTTCAAGTATAAAACGAAGACTGATAACGCGAAGCACAGAATGTTTGTCAAGCAGGTCGTGCCAGAGGCGTTTGAAGATGCGGATAGATCATCACAACTCACTTGCTACTTTGATGACTACGTCAAGTATTTGCTCAACAACGACCGCTCCCGACCAACTTCGGGCAAGTCTACACCATTCTTACAATTAAGCAACAAATCTAATGGAAACAAAATAGTGCAACTGGAAAATTCAAACGAACCCAATAAAAGACTAAAGAAGGTAAAATCCAAAGTCAAAAGTTTTCTAAAAAACAATCCGGATGACGATGCCATTGATAATAATTATAATAATGACGACATGAAGGATGCAAAGATAATGTTCCGCAAATCTGGCAAGAGAAAAAGTCTCACGATATCGAGAGCCCAAAGTCCTGAAACTGTTCAAGTAATAAGAGTTGATGTTGTATGTAACTGCAGGAGTGGTTCAGCAATGTCTGAGGATGACAATAAACTAAACACTGAAGATCATTTCAATAAAACTGGTAAATTTGAGTCTATGAACATAAAAAACTCCCATTTCGCCAATAAATATTTATTAACCAACACAATAAAGACACTCGACCAAAAATTGTCCGGTGGCGCAAAAGTGACGTTGCTTTGCAAAACTTTTAAGCTCTCCGACAGATCTAAGCTGGATAAACCCAAACGAGATAAAAACACTGTCTCGACCGTAAAGCATACAAAAGAAGGGCTTCAAAATAATGGTAAGAAAATCAAATGTAAAAAATAAAGTGATCTGTAGTAAATATTGTTTTTAATTTGATGGTATGTTAAAAATGGCAATGTGTAAAGATTTTTTTGGTAATAGTATATCGTGTGTCAGCGAAACGACTATTCGGACTGACGTCACATACCTGCGAGGAAACTACCGCGTCCCTCTGGCGCCACCCTTGTTTAGAGCAAGAGGTTCTCAAACTTATCAATACCTTTCATTTTTTGTGCTGAACATTCGCAAGTTTACTTAAAATATTGTGATGTCTTTTAATACCACGCGCTCAACATTGTTTTATCTTTACTTTGTATTCATTGAATGAAACATAATCGCAGGTATGACGTCCTGATGGTTTCTTGAAAATTTGGTTAACAGTTGAACATTGACATTGAAAATCAAAATTTTAATATACAGCAATGCAGCCATGTTATTGATAGGTCCACCATGAAATGGAAATTGCCAACATCTTTAAATAACCGTAAATCATTAAAATAACGACGC